>OZ024719.1:39105165-42097665 GCA_964016875.1 Fallopia convolvulus
AATATACTTAATAGTTCGTACACCCTTAACGAATTTTGTAGGAGCAACACCTGCAACGCCGCATCACGCCTCCCGATCTTCTCATCGAGACGCACACGCTGGGCGCCGATCAGCATTTTATAGACGAGCGGTCGGCCTTAATCATTGTAAGTTTTAATTATTTTACCTCATCTTTAATCTCGTATATTATTATTTTTATTTACATTATTTGCGTTATTTGTTAGGCTCGAACCCAGGAGATCCTCACCCAGAGGTCCACGAAATCAGGCACCCCGCCGTCCTTTCAGGACGAGTGTGAGGCCTTTTTGATGGCCTCTGGGGGTGGGCCCGAGAGGTGCAGTCTTCGGCCTTGGAAACGCCGCCCACTGAGTTTTATGGCAAGCGATTGACGGCGTCGCGCTGTCCAGCTCCTCGGGTGGCGGCATTGACGCAGGAAAACGTCGGGCTTAGGGAAACCGTGGATGACCTATAGAGTAGGCTGCGCGAGATCGAGGTGTGGATGCACCAGATGCGATGACAGGACCCACATGAGAGTGGGTCCCGCCAGCCCGGTCCCGAAGGCTCCGACGACGCGGACGGCTCCGGTGAAGCCGACTAGATTAGTGTAGTTTTATTATATAATTAAATATTGTAAATTATTTAAATTTATGTAAATTAATTAATTTATGTATGTACATTATTTAAATTTATGTCGATTAATGAATTTATGTTATTAATGAATTATTAAATATAAAATATTATTTATTTATATTAATTTGTAATTTTTTTTAAAAACAAATACATTGGCGACCAAGTGGTCACTAATTTACAACACGGTCGTGCACTCATAGGCTAGGGTCGTGCGTTTTTTTTGTGCTTTTAGTGACCACATGGTCGCGAATGGTCGCCATATTTTGGCCACTATGGTCGCTAATACGGGCGACCACTTGGTCGCTGTGGTCGCAAGATGGTCACCAACAATGTGGCGACCATGGGCAACCATATGTTCGCTAAATTCAACGACCATATGGTCGAGATGGTCGCTATTTTTAGCGACCATATGGTGGTCAAGTGGTAGCGACCAACCATTTAGCGACCCCATTTAGCGACCATGATTTGTTCGCTAAATGCATTTAGCGACCATATTTTGCATTTAGCATTCACCTTTTTTTGTAGTGGCTTATTCTGTTCTAAGATGCCGTTTATCCTATTTGTAAGGGGTTTTTAGATGATTTTGTAGGGTACATTACACAGACAGATGGGTCAGAAGTCACTCGTTTTCACCACCTTGTTTTTTAAGGAATAAGATCAATAAAGATGTTTTTGATCTTAGCATCCATCACACCTCCATTTAGAAAATTCATCACCTCCTCTATCACCTTGTTCACCACTAGATCCTAGTAAAATTAGTAAAACAATGTGTATATCCCATCTGGTCCTAGAAACATAAGAGGGTGCATTCGCTTGAAGACATCTCTTCTTCCTCTCTACATAAAGCTCTGTCCAACACTTATCCCATTTCTTTAGTGACAACTTATCTGCTCTTCCCAGAACTTGCTCTACTTCTATTGGAAAACTAGTTTGCTCAACTTCCAAGAACATGCATATCTCTTCCTCAATTTTCCTCTCCTCTTTACATTCAACCCTTGAGTTATCTATGAGCAAATTTATATTAGTCTTCTCCTTTATGAATGCGATAGTCGTATCAAAGAAACTTGTATTCTTATCTCCCTCCTTAATCTAGATAACCCTACTTCTATATCTCTTATACAACCCTTCCTCCTAAATAAGATTTGTTATCTTGTTAACCAACCTTTTCCTTCTTTTCCATTGATCAACCGTCAAGCTCCCTTTATTAAGACTCTTTAGTTGCTCTCTTTCTTTGTAAGAGTTCTAATTCTCATTTCCACTCGAGCCTATTAAGATAGCTAGGTGGAACACTTCTCAATGGAAAATAACGCACCTCCATTTCCTATCTCGTAAGGCCCTTCCTAGTTTGCACCTAGTTTCCCATCATTTGCCTCTTGTGTATTTTGAAAGACTTTCCTCCAAACCCAATCTCCTATTTGGAAGGCTTTTAATTGGATGTTCTTGTTATAACTCCGAGCTACCCCTTGCATGTATGCTGCTAAACAAATGAATGCACTATCTCGTAACTCATCGAGGATATCTAGATGGTGGAACATGTTATCACGATTGTCCTCTTTGGTGGATAGGTCATATCTTGAAGTTGGGAGAGATACCTCAACCGGTAGCACGACTTCACATCCATAAACTAATGAGAAAGGAGTATGGCTTGTCATTGTCTTCGGAGTCGTAGAGTCGGACCATTCAATAAGGGGTAACTCGTTTGCCCATCGACCTTTTGCTTCATTAAGGCGTTTCTTAAGATTGTTTATGATCACCTTGTTACTAGCTTCATCCTGAACATTCGCATGAGGATAGCACATCGTCAATATCACCAATTGCATGTTGCAGTGCATTGACAAAAGGATCTAGTTTTCTCATTGATGAATTGGGAGCCATTGTCACATACTATGCTAAATGGAATGCTGAATCTGCTCAAAATATTTGTTTGATGAATGAGATGACTTGAGTGCCGTTGACTTCCTAAATGCCTCAGCTTAGATATATTTCGAGGAATAATCGGCAATCGCCAGAATATAAACACACTGCCCTAAAGCATGATATAACTTGCCTACGATGTCCATTCCATATTTCGTGATGTAACTTGCCTACGATGTCTATTAGCGCTTCATATTCCGCCTCATTGTTCATCTTCTTAAACGTGTGTCACGCAAATTGGGCTATCCAAGCCCTTGTGGCAAATTTATTACTATGCCCAGTCCTACTCCAACTTGGTTTGACACTCCACTTGTCTATAACAACCATTTCCCTGAACTTAACCCTTTCCTAACTTTCCTTATTTCCTAGTTCATCATTGTTTTTTGTGGGTAGGAATGAAGTCGGCCACAAAATCTGTCAAAGATTGCAACTTCATTGATGTTCTGACTTCGTAGTGGATATCGTACCCATTCAAATGTATCAACCATCTAATTAATCAGCCTGATAATTTTGGTTTTTACATGACACTCTTCTTTGGAAAGTTAGTTCTTACAGTTATAGAATGACTTTCAAAATACGGTCATAATTTGATTGAAGCCATAACTAAGAAGAGTAAAAGTTTTTCAACATGAGAGTACCTCATTTCGGCTTCGAACAAAGTTTTAATTACATAGTAGATCGAAAGCACATATCCTCCCTGTTCTCAAACGGTCACTGCTAACTGCAAATTCTGTGACCGCCAAGTATATGTAGAGTGTCTCTCCTTGTTTAGGCTTTGATAAAAATATAAGGTTGTGACAAATACCCCTTCAAATCCTAAAACGCATTCTCATGTTCCTTGGTCCATTCCAATAACTTGTTATTCCTTCAGATGTCGTAGAACATCTTATTTCTGTCAGATGACTTAGAAATGAAATTGTTGAAAGCTACTATTCTTCTGGTTAACTTTTACACGTCTTTAGCGCTTCGGTGATGCGATCCCATATGTGGCTGCATCCACGACTTCCTTCGTTAGTAGGGCTACTCAATTCTTGCGCTCGGTCCAAGACTTGCCTTCTACCATGTGGCTTATGTCTTTGGTCCAAGACAACATATCAAGACATTTTGAGAATCCAAGGATTGACCCTCGCCAAGGTGCGCCGATGCACGCTGACGCGGGCATACTATGCCAAGACGCGCCCGCGTCATTCCAGGACGCCACCACGCTTGCCATGACACAACCCGGCCATAGGTCGTCCAGACTGTGCCAAGCCGAAAAAATTCTCAAAAATGAAGAAGCAAGACAAGAATCCCGAGGTGCGGCCGCGCCTCCCAGCGCGAGCCCGCGTCCCCCTGCACCATCGCGTTGATGTTTCTGAGTCGCTTATACATGAGCCTATTTTGTCTTATCCTTTTCCGTTGGATTTTAACGATCACCTTTCTTTGTTTATTAGGTCATATATTTCCGTTATTTTTTATTATTATAACTAATTTGGTTGGACTTACATGTTCGGGCCCAACTTCGCATAGCTTTCTAGGGTTTAGACTATTAATATGCCTAGAACACTCTTTCATTATCACGTTTGAATAAATTATCTTTGCCTTTGAGAATAGAGAATCCTATTCCCTAGGCCTTGAAGAGTCAAATCTTCTAATCCTATCTTCCAATCGCCCTACAACTTTGAACAGTTTCGTTTCTACGATACCAATCACGTTGAGACACCGACGATGCAACTTCGAGCCATGTGTCGACGCTTGGACCCTCGTCCTACTTGATTCATGCACACCCACACCGTGCAGCAGTGCGTTCGTGTGCCATCTCCCCACTGCACTTGTCCTCGGCACGCCCTAGTGCCACGCTATCGACCAACTTCCACGTCATTCGATTGTAAGATCGACACCAGGATACCAACATGAGGCTTTTTTCGGTCCTTCATTCTAGCAATCCAACCCTTCTAAGCGAGAAGGAACACATCAACCAGGGTGATTGGAGTTCCATGATAGCCTTTATATGTTCAGGTCTTGCCACGATCCCCCTTTGCATCACTATGTAACTGAGGAACTTCCATGATTTCATGTCGAAAGAGCATTTCGTTGAATCAGTTTCATATTGTATTGTTTCAAAACTCGAAAGGGGTCTTCTAGGTGTTGAATGTAGTCTTCGGCTTTCAATGACTTGCCTAAACATGTCATTAGTGTAGACTTCCCTTGTATCCCCTAGTTTTTCCTGAAACATACTATTAACCAATCATTTATAAGTATCACATGTGTTCTTATGTCCGAAAAACATAACTTTATAGCAATAGATTCCTTGGTTAGTTACTATTGCCGCTTTTTCTTGATCCTCAAGATGCATCATTATTTGGTGATATCCACTTAATGCATCCATAAAAGTTATAAATTCGTGTCCCACTATCTCATCCACCATTTCATTGATATGAGGCAAAGGGAATGGGTCATTGGGACATATTTTGTTTATGTCCATAAAGTCGACGCAGACACACCACTTTTTGTTCTTTTTCTTTACGAAAACCATCTTAGTTAACCAGTCAGGGTATTTTACTTTCCTTATTTTATCCAAACTCAAGTAGAGACCTTACCTCCTCGTTTATTACGTGGTTCTGTTCTGGGACGATCTTTTTGAATGACGATATCTTATCATCAACATTGAGCGCATGGGTGATAATTTATGGACTGATTCCGACCATGTCTTCATTTGACCATGCAAAGAAATTTGAATCAAAGTGTAAGAAGCTGATCAATTGTTCAAGCATCTTCGGTATTGAATCTACTCCTACTCGGATTTTTTGTGTAGGATTTTCAGGATCTGTTCTACTTCTTCCAATTCCGAAACTTTGGGCTTCACATATTGAGTCGGCGCCTTACAATCTTGTAATTTCTATGTCGTCGACTTCTTTTCAGGAATAGACTTTGAAGTGCTTATCTATATCCTTAAGGCGATACATTCGTTCGTCCGATGGCCATGGTCGAAGTTGAAATTGCACCATTTCAATGTGTCCTTTTGATGTTGAGTGAGTGTTGCTTTTTTTCTAGACAACTTCACAATATCTCCCATTTCACTTAAGGTTGTTACGACTATCGTTGCGTCTACCCTGAAATTGTAATGAGACTACCTCAGTGGCAACCTAGAATCATCGTTCCATCAGTAGGATCATGGGGCTGCCACGTTCATAATTCGATTTGAAGTAGATGAGTTCAGACACGAGGTGTATCTTGTATCTTGTTTCCCATAATGTCGCTCTGTTCGGGATAAACTAGATACCTTAAAAGCAAAGAGGTCATCTTCTTCAACCTGAACAAGAGCTAACGCCTTGACTTGTACTTCATCAAAATTCAAGCATGAATACTTGGTTAATTCCTGATAGAGTTCCAGTTTACATGACGAAATTCCCCTTAAAAATGCTTCGATAGTGGTGTTTGCATCACATCCTTCAATAGTGACTAACTCCGCAATACCTATTCAAAAACGTTTTCAAGCGTTCACCAAGCTTCTACAACAAGCGATATAGATCACTAGAGCATTTCTTGGTATGTCGACTGCTCTCGAACCGGATTCTAACCTTGTCAACAAGTTCAACAAAAGAAGAAATACTTCCAAGTGGTAAGTGAGAATGCCAATTTAAGGTGGGTCTTGATAAAGTGTTTGCCAACCACTGACACATCACGATCTCCTTCATGTCGAATGGGACCGTACTAATGTTTATTGCTTGTTTGAAAGCGGCTATGTGTTGGCCGGTCTGTATTAATCATCCTTGATATCTAGTTAACTTCTAGGCTCACTTGGCATGGTTGGGTTGGGGTGATCGAGATTCAGTTGTCCTTGAAACTCGGGGCCAGCTTGGTCTTGATTGTACGTGCAATTTGAGCAAATTCCTTTCATGTGTTAAGCATTCAAGATGTGTCTCGTAAACCTCGGTAATCCGGGTATGCGCTTGTTGAGAGGGTTTCTTGACGACATATAAATTTATAAGTTAAGACCACGCTGAGTAAAGCAAAGTAAGGTTCGTTCCACGGGAAGCATGATTGTTTGTCTATCAACTACTAAAACAAGAAAAACAAAGCAAAACACGCTAAAACAGCTACGACCAACCTCGTTAACGACCTTGTCAGGGTCGTTAACGAACCTGGAAAACCTACGAACACAGAACAACTAACGATCTAAAACTCAGGTTTGGTACTGACGGTAAGTTAACTCGATAACGAATGATTCGAAAGAAAACAAACTAATTAAATGAAATACAAGATCTAGGACAAGGGTTACCACGACATAGCAATGCATAAGAACACATATGAAGATAAAGATCATGCCTTTGAAGATAAATTATATCAACTTTCACTGACCAACAAGTAAATCAATCAATTTTATAAATCAATTCACTCTATCACTTGTTTTGAATCCAAAGCTCAAAGCTTTTGTTAACGAACAATATCAACATTTAAGTTCACAACTTTCTCTTTCGATCAAGTTGAAAACTGAGATTACCTCGACTATCGTCTAAGCATAAGGGCAACAAACAATTTGAAAAGATAAAAGGCAATTAAAACATCAACTTTACTCATCAAACATGCACAACTATGTCGCGTCTACTCACTACTCATGGAAATAAAGCAAACAACTTTAATCAAAGAAGACATTGAAAACAAAACTAAACATAATAGAAATTTGATAAGAAAATATCATCTTACAAACTTCGTTGAATCCGAAAACACTTAAGAACATCGAGCAAAAATCTAATTACTGATCGTAAGTTCTCTCGATCGATCGAACCCAGTCCGATATCATCCCCTGACTCAACTTCTCCTAAAACTAATATGACCACCCCCTTCCTAATCTTAGAACAAGGGTATTTATACTAAGAAACTATCTATTAAAAAGACTAAAAGATAAAAACTTATCCTACTTAAAATATAGCAACCTAAAATCGGTTACGCCTCTACCGACACGGGACCCTATTTAACGACCTCGCTCGGGGTCGGTAGAGATTACTAACTCCCTCTTGAAAAATTCTATCTTTTAGCCTCCTTAACAACCTTCACAACAACGTTAGCGAGTCTCAATTTTGACTTTTCTATAACTTCTTTCCTCTTTAACTCGGACTTCAACTTAATTTTCTCATACAAATCTTCACCCTTATCTTCAATGTTTTCCATCCTCCACCATAAGACCTCAACTCAGCTCAAAAAGCGCTCCTTCCTGCTCAGAAACCTACAAAAAGACACAAAACGGAGTAGCTTCCATACTTTTCACAAAATATGCAAACTCATCCAAAAACACACAAAACTAACTCTTAAACCTACTAAAACTAAACTAAACTAGCTAAGAAACACATCAAAAACTATACTAAAAACACAAACATCAAAATACCCCATACTGAAGCTTGCTTGTCCTCAAGCAATCACCATACAATAATCAAAACCAAACAATCATGCTCATCAAGCAATAGCCGTTAACTCAAAAGCAACATCAAAAACATAGCAGAAAATAGCAAATGACTATTAACGTCATCACACATATTCAAGCAATTGACACAAGCAAATATAATCCAACCTCACCAGGGATATATATGTTTCTCTCAACTTGCAAGTGTTTATGCTTATAAATTCAATATCTCAACTCATCTTATATGCAAAAAATCATAGAAAT
Organism: Fallopia convolvulus; assembly: GCA_964016875.1. NCBI lineage: Eukaryota > Viridiplantae > Streptophyta > Magnoliopsida > Caryophyllales > Polygonaceae > Fallopia > Fallopia convolvulus. The sequence continues at coordinate 39,113,354 of OZ024719.1, forward strand.
TGGAACTTATATCACTAAACTCTCCACCTAAGATTAGTCAAAACAAGTAAAAATCATCAAGAGAACTTAGGCTCAATGAAAAACTTCATAGAAGCTTCCATTCGGTCGGGTTGTAATGGGGCTTGGTAATGACAATAAGGCATGGAAAATTTTTGGCTATGTGATGCTAATAATATCTCGTAATCAAAGACTCCTAAAAAAAACCACACATACATCCAAAACACTCACAAGAACAACATACCAAACTCACTTCTCTTTATGCACAAACACCCTTTATATCTAGAAAGTCTCATAAAAACTCAAAAGAATCCCTGGTTTAACTCTTAAACACAAATGAACATTCACATCTCTTCTTCACTTTTCATTCTCATCATCTTTCTTCTTTTTCAACTCTTTTTTTAGCTTGAACAGCCTCGTTAACTACCCAAACTAGGTCGTTAACGAGCTACCTTCTACTCGTTTTCTTTCTTTTAAACCAACAACCATCTTCTTCTTGTGCATCTTTTCTTACCAAGAGATCTTCTTACCAAATCAAACAAGCGACTTCCAATCTACCCTTCCCAAAACCCTTGTTTTGAACCAAACATAACATTTTCACTCTACAAAGCAAACCTCTCCAATCTAAGTCCTAATCCTCGGATAGGGTCAAGCTCATATTGGCTATGGAAAAATTTTGTGGACCTAAAAATAAAAGGCTTAAAGGCTCAAATTGGTTATCAAAAGAAGGATCATGTAAGGGTGGATAAGGATTAATAGGGCTTATGAAAAATAAGTTCTCTATCATCTGATTTTCATAAGTAATGAACTAAAAATGCTATATAGGTCTCAAGAAATAGATAACCGTCACAATTTCAAGAGATAATATACATAAAGAGAGTAAATCACACAAGAAAGAAGAGGGGTTTATGATGTTCTCCCTATAAGGCCAAATAACTCACAAGGAAATTTTTGTTGGATTGCATCACTCATGGTAAAAGTTATACATGCTCAATTTCATCAAATGTTATTCCTCTATAAAAACAACTCATATCAAGAATCAGGCTATACCATCAAAAACATGATTGCAAGGAATTATATGATCATGCTAGCATCTACTATCATAAAACCAAAAGAAAGGGTATTTATTTGTTCTAAAAACTCTTTTTGGAATTTTCAATTTTCAATTTTTTTTGTGATTTTTTTTAACAAAGACAACTAGAACAAACAAGACACACAAGCAAGTTTTCTTCCCTTTCCCACCCCATACTTAAAATTACAGTGTCCCCACTGTAATAAAATTAAGCAGAAGAAAAGAAAACAAAAGAAAACGAAAAGAAAGAAAACGAAAAGAAAGAAAGAAACACTTACAAGATAAATGAAGCAGAAAAGAAACAACTTTTCAAAAGCTGAATCAGTGCCCTGGTGGTGGAAACTGGCGCTCAAAGTTCCCCATAAACTCATACATGGTCTTCCAATGCTCCTCATCAACCGTCACCCTTTGCTCCATAGTCCGCCAACGAGCATCAACCTGTTGATGCCTCGCATCATCCAAAGCCATACGAGCGGAATAGACACCCTCCCAACGATCCATCCTCTGGTGGAGCTGTGTCTGCTGCAAGTTGCGTTGTTGCATCTGATATGAAAGATCATCATCCCATGAAGGTGGAACACTCGATCCAGTGTAAGCGGGCTGAGGTGGTGGTTGTTAGTGATCTTGAGGTTGTAAGTGGTCTTGAAAAATCACCGGGTTATAGGGCATAAGGTCATAAGATTATGGCACGGCAGGCGGTGGGGTGGGGTGGGTGGGGGGGTTTGTTACCAAAGTTTTGTGCCTTGGTAGTAGCCTCGAAGTAATCGTTAACGACCTTGGGTGCATCGTTAACGAAGTTGTCATTGTTGCCCAAAACCTCGGTACCGAGATCGTCATCCTCGATATCGAGCTCTTCCGTGGTTGCCTCCGTTTGTACCTCTGCTGCATCATCATCTTCATCCATATCTTCTCCTTCTCTCTCAAACTGTGTCACATGGACTCAACGACGGCTCATCTTGTGGCTTATGTTCCAACGAGAAAGCATTACCCATCCACGACTCGTACCAACTTGGTACGTAAAGAAACTCCATCTTCGCTAGGGTAAGAGGGACATCTTGGCCAAATACTTTGGTGGCATGCCCTCTCTCGGTCCGCACAAAAATGCCGGAAACAAACCAATAGTTCTTGTCGAGTAATTGGGCATGGTTTGGTGTTTAGAGGGAGAGATGAACGTCGAGCTTGTCCGCCAAAAGACTAACCCAGATTTCCGCACCACACTTCTTTAGACTTAATTCCGTGCTTCTCAACATATTGCAACCATTCATACCCCAAGTTCATCGGGGCGTTATCCTCAAAAAGTATAGTACAGAGGCATGCAACTTCCGACACTGATCTCTCTTGGGCCAAATATAGCAGCTAATACTCGGAGAATGATCCGGAAGATAGGGTTGATGATGCTTGCCCCGGAAAGTGCTACGGCGGAAGGTTCAACTTCCTCGGAAATGTAACTCCAAGTTTTGGTCACCTTGTAGTCCTTGATTTTGTAGTCCCGAGAAGGGTGAGGAAGATCGAGATAGTCATTAAACTCCTCCATTGTGAACTAATGGTTGAAATTGCCTAGACGGAATCTTATCCTTCCCACCGAGGTCTTGGATTTGAAGATTATCTCAAGAGTGGCCAAAAACTTGGCGGTGAGAGTCGGGTAGTGCGGTGTCGCCTCTTTCTTCAACAGCTGTGGCACTCCGAGGATGGTAAAAGCGTGCTTGATTTCCTCATAAAACCCTATTGCCTTAGCACTTGACCTCGAGAACCACCTAGTGTAGTCGTTCTTCTCTAGAATGGTATCAAAGCGGTCAGCTTGTGCTTGAATGGCCAATATGACATTATCCAAACGGGGAGGGGACGGGGACCGTTGAGTCCTCTTCTTCTTCCCGGCTCTTGTTGTGGCTCTGCTAGTGCTTGCCATATGGACCTACAAAAACATGAATTGTCCAAGATAAGATCCACTCAAACCAATAGAAAAGAGACCATATACTTAGCCTTGGAAATGCTCTCGACTTTCCTCGTTAACGATCCAATTGGGTCGTTAACGAGCCTGGACTTGTGTTTAAAACTGGACATAATGCAGGGTCGCTAACGAGCCCGGGGGAGAACCACTCGCGGTTTATTCCGAGTTCTAAACTCCAAAATTTTCCAATTAATCAAGAATAGATCAAACACAATCCCACATAAGACACACAATCGAGCATATATACCACATACTTGCTCGATTACCCCACCCGATCATGCCAAAATTGCCAAAATTTTATGGTGAAGATCAATTCAATTCAGGACAAGTTAATTCATGCTTTTCTAATCAAAATTTCAATGCAAACTTAAGCAAGAATAACCTTATACAAATCAATATAAAGCACCATTCGTAGAAGAACTAGAATCATTATGCAACATAGACATGCAACTCAACCACTTCAACAAGATCAAGATATGAAAATTTTAACCCAAACATCTTGAATCTTGCAAATAGAAAGTTAGGGTTTAGAAATCATACCATTGAATTGAAGAATTGAAGAACAAAGATTGAATTTGGGGACAGTAACGAGGCTTGTGACTCACCGGTAACGAACTCGAGGATGGAGGGCTCGTTATCATGGTGTGATTCCGGAATTAGGGGCGGTGGTTCACCGATTGAAGGTGGTTAGAGAGAATCGGTGGGCTTTGTTTGAGGATTTGAGCTTTGGATTAAGATTTGAGTGTGGGATTGGGAGTTTTTGAGAGGTTTAAATAGGAAGGGCAAGAGGTAGGGGAAGAGGCGGCATAGGTAGAATGGGTAGAGATAGAATTAGGTTAAAAATACTTACCTTCCTGTGTCCGCCTATCTAGGTCTCGAAATGAGTCGTTAACGACCTTGGGTGGGGTTGTTAACGAGCCTGTGTGACTTGCTTTTCAGCGTTTTTCCGAGCCCAATTCCCTGTATCAAGTTAGCCTGAAACAATTCTATCTTGCTAACCTCTAAACTACTCAAAAAAAACTCAAAATAAAGATAAGAAAAAGATCTAAAAAGAAAGAAAGAACTAAACTAATCTAAAAATCGTGTTGCCTCCCGTAAGCGCTATTTTTTAACGTCGTTAGCCCGACGTACTTAACTTGGCTTAAGGTGGTTCCTTTTCATCTATTTCAGGGTTGTGAGGGACCCCATACTTAGATTTGTAGGCATTATTGGCTCGTGTCACTAAATTAGGTCCTTTATCTTCTAGCAATATGCCCGGTATTCCTACACAAGGGTTAGTGAAATCCGAAAACCAAGTTTGTTTTGATTCCTCTATGGCATAGATTGTGGGGTACTATGTAGGAACGGAGTATGAAGAAGAATCATAACCAGTAATATTGAATTCATGGTTAGAGCACTCACCTTGATTTATTGGTAATGATGAAGACACGGAAGTTGTCGGGGTCATTAATGAGCCTGTGTTAGAAAGTCCTTAGTCATAATTTTGCATGAAAGGCTCGGTATTGGACCCAGGAGGGTCGATAGAAATCCTGGTTACACTTCTGTCCTCTCTGATTGTTGGAGTAGAGTCGTTAGAAATAGCAATGTCGAGCTCTGGCTAGGACAACTCGATTTGTGCGACCGCAGTTGGGTCGTTGGCATTTTGGTCAAGGGTGAATTCTACATGTTCCTCTCCTATATCGAAGGTGAGGAGTCCTTTCCGCACGTCTACCCTAGCACCTGCTGTAGCTAGGAATGGTCTGCCGAAAATGATGGGGACTAGAGGATCTTCAAGCATGTTGAGGACGATAAAATCATTTTGAATGATAAACTTCCCAACTTGAATAGTATAATCATCAACGACTCCTATGGCTTTCACACTTGACCCGTCCGCCATGTACAACCTCATGTCTACAGGTTCCAATGGTCCCATGTTAGCTTTTGACCAGATTGACAGAGGGAGTAGACTGGCACTGGCTCCCAAATCACATAGAGCCTTGAATCGGTGGTCGCCTATGCCAATTCTTATAGCAAATCTCCCTAGGCCGCCTAATTTCACTGGAAGAGTAATAGAACGGACCTCATCTTGAAGCTTTATAATGCATCGTTTCCTGCTAAGAATGTCTTTCAAAAACTTTGTGTAAGCCGGCATTTCGCTTAGGGCCTCAACGAATGGGATAGAAATATTTAAGCCTTGGAGAATCTTAACAAAACGCTTAAACTTGCCTTCAGTAGAGTCCTTAGACTTCTTTTTAGGAAAGGTAATAGATTTCACCATTCTCGGGGCCAAATTGGGCTCGAGAGGTGATGCTACCGGGTCGACATTAAGGCTGATTGGTGCATTTGGAGGATCGGTACCAACCCTAGTGGGGTGGTTAATGAGCTTGGGTTGAGAGAGGATCTCGGAATAGGGAACTTACCTGGACTAGGGTCATTAACGACCCTGGGAGCATCGTTACCAAAATGTTCAGGCTCGGTAATGACCCTCTCTGGCTCGTTATCGATCTGAGCCGTGGCTTCCTTGTTAATTTTAGGGCTCTTCTCCTTAGCTTGGGCACGCTCCGGTAGTGTCTTTCCGCTCCTAATGTGCACCGCCGCTATTTGTCCTCTAGAGGTCTCCTCCGGATGACTCGGGAGTTGCCTTTGTGGTCATGGAATCTTTGCAGCGAGGTTCCCTAGCTGGGAGTCGACATTCTTCTTCCACACATCAAACTCTCTCCATCTTTTTACTTGGTTGTTAAGGTTGGCTTGGATTCCATCAATCTTGCTATGGACTTCATTCAATTTGTTATGGACTCCGTTAATACCTTCTTGTAACCCTTATGCCCAGAATGGTGGCTCTTGGTAGCTTGGGGGTCGATATGGCGCAGGTCGTCTCTCCGGTGGAGGCGTTGCATAGTTTGATTTCGGATTTTGATTGCCCCACGTTGGATAGTTGTTTGGCATGTCAAAGCTATTAGGTTGGTTCCTGTATGGACCTCTCATGTAATTCATCTCACCATAGCTCTCAGCAGCTCTTACCTGCTCGATGTTAGTGCAAGTAAAAGTAATATGGGAAGAAGAGCCATATTCTTGACAAGGTTGATAGGCTTTCAGAAAACATACCTGTTTCTTAAGGCGGTTTACCTCGTCTTGTAGAATTTGATTTTTGACATCAATATTAACTTCCTCCTTAGTAGGCACGTAGAGACGCCTGTGGGGCTGGGTACCATACATGGCATCGTAGTTAGAAAGCTTGTCTAGTAATTCCCATGAAGCTGTTGGATCTGTTAGGCCCAAATATTCATCGGCCCATTTGGTAGACCGAGCCCGCAAGCACACAGAGAAGTCATCAGCCGGTATGACTACGAAAGGATCCAGAAGTAAGGAGAAGGCATTAGTCACGAAGCGGATAAGCGTGTTTGGAAGGCCTTGGTTGGAGCGCTTCGCGTCTACGATCTATGCGGGAAGTGGGAGGTAGTTACAAGATATGTCCTAGAAATCCGGAGATCGTGGCACGTGGGGAATAACCATTGGGACGAGGGTGTACATAGGTAGAATTATACACTTTGTAAAATACACGATTGTAACTAGAGAGAATTAATCAAAAGAGAGGATTTTCGCCCTCGGCATCCCAAAAATTCGAGCTTTCTCGTCATCATTGTTTTCGTTTGAATTCGGTCGTGCCCCGATTAAGGGCAAGGATTTGTTGATCGAGTTTTTGTCCAAAACAATTTGGCGCCAACCGTGGGGCCCTACGATCGAAAAAGATTCGGTTCTTTTTGCGTTGAAAGGAGTTCAGGAAGACCGCCTTGAGAAATCCTAACGAAGGTAGCCAAGAGCTAAACACCGGGGGTGATGAAGGCGCACGCCAGGACACTTCGGCAGCCCTTCGCCTTGAACTGTCAGAGTTCGCTAAAAAGCTCCAAACTCAAAAGAAAGAACTGACGGATCAACATGCTTGTAACGAGAAATACAAGGCTAGCATCGAGCAGTTAACCGCCGATAACGACGGTTTACGCTCCCAACTCCGATCCGTGTCCTCAGTCGGCCTGCGTGCTTGAGTAACAGATCGAACCCGAAACAGTGGGGGTGAAGGTTCCTCTGGCAACCACACCAGCCGTCGCGAGGGAAATCCAGGTCTGGAGTTCATTACCCCACCAGCAACGGTTCCCGGGGTACCGTCATTTACACCCGCTCAGGGTAACCCTATTAGTGAAGGAGCAAGGGCACCCATACGCTTACGATCGGTGCGAGAGGTTAGCCCCCGACGCTTAGAGGATGAAGTCATGGATGATGACATGGATTGGGACCGTCGGCGTCCCCAAGACCTCGAGAATATCGTCAAGAACCAATTCAGGATGTTCACCGAACAGTTAGCGAAGATACTCGGGGTTTCGCGGCCCATAGAGAAGGAAGCGGTTGACGGTTACAATGAGTCACCTTTCGCCTCTCACATCACCCAAGTCGAGATACCAAAGAAGTTCTCGGTACCCAGTATGACCCCATACGACGGCACGGGGGACCCCGACGAACACGTGGCCATATTCAAGCAAAAAATGATGACCAATACGGTACCGTACCATTCCCGCGAACCGTTGATGTGTAAGGGATTCAGAGCTACTCTTGTAAGACCGGCCTTGAAATGGTTTGTTAACCTCCCGAGGGGAAGCATCTATTCCTTCGCTGAATTGATGGACTCATTCAGAGTACAGTTTGCTAGTAGTCAAAGATTCGAGAAGCAGTCCAGCGACCTGGATCGAGTTATCCAAAAGCCAGAAGAGTCCACCCGAGAATACCTGCTAAAATCGTGAACTTGATCACCGAAGGGTCAAGTGTGTGTGGTCTTACTTATTCAGCAGACAAGAGGAACACACGTGAAAGTATTCTTCATCGCCCAACTCAAGAGAAGAATGACGTGATCAACATCGTGATACACTTTGACGAGAATGACGTTAATGGTCTTGACGGACCCCACCATGACGGCCTCGTGATTTCTCTGTCAATCGGAAACGTCTTGATGAAGCGATTAATCATCAATACCGGGAGCCCAACCAATCTCATGACGTTGGAGGCCTTGAGAGGAATGGGTTTGGGCGAGAAGGACGTGGAAAAGAACCCCACATCACTCGTAGGCTTCAGCGGAGAAGTGAAGCACACCGTAGGAGAAATCATCCTTCCCACGTACGCAAAGGGCGTAAATATCTAGGTTAGGTATTCTATTATGGATTGCCCTTCATGTTATAATGTGATAATGGGAAGGCCATGGCTTCATGACATGAGAGCCGTCCCATCCACTTACCACCAAACGGTGAAGTTCCAAACACCATGGGGAGTTCAAGAGATCTGGGGTAATCAAAGAACGTCCCGAGAGTGTTACAAGTCAGCGCTGAAACCAGCCGCCAGTCAAAAATCCACCTAGCAATTAAAGGAGGCCACTAACTCTATCTCTCCAAAAGAAAAGAAAGATGAACAGGTAGAGCAAGTGGTCGTAGACCAGTCTGACCTCAATCGGTCCGTGAAGATTGGAAAGGATTTGGAGCCATCTATGAAAAATGAGCTAGTAGACTTCCTCAATAAAAATGCAGAATGTTTTGCTTGGTCCCATGAAGATATGGTGGGAATCGATCCGGATATCATCACACACAGACTGAATGTTGACCCCAATCACCCACCAATAAAGCAGAAAAGAGGGAAGTTCTCCGCCGAGAGAAATAAAATAGTGGATGAAGAAGTGAGAAAGTTGATGGAAACTGGAAAGATCAAAGAATTCAAGTATCCTGAATGGCTGGCAAATGTAGTCGTCATTACCAAGAAGAACGGAAAGTGGAGGATGTGCATAGATTTCACGGATTTGAACAACGCTTGTCCCAAGGATTCATTTCTGTTACCTCACATAGATGCCTTGGTAGACGCCATTGCGGGCCATGAATTACTGACTTTCATGGACGCCTTCAGTGGTTACAACCAGATCAGGATGGAAGAAAGCGATTAGGAGAAGACATCCTTCATCACCAGTAAGGGAACATACTACTATAAGGTGATGCCCTTTGGGTTGCGGAATGTTGGGGCCACATATCAAAGGCTAGTGAATAAAATGTTCCAAGACCAAATCGGATAAACTATGGAGGTGTAAATAGATGACATGCTCGTCAAATCAAAGAAAGTTGTAGGCCAACAAAGTCAGCTAGAGAAAGCTTTTGAAATCCTGAAGGAATTTAACATGAAGATGAACCCACAAAAGTGTACTTTCGGTGTGAAGTTGGAAAAATTCCTACGGTATCTAGTCACCCAGAGAGGGATAGAATCCAACCCCGAGCAAGTTCGAGCCATAACGACGCTGATATCCCCCAGGTGTGTGAAAGACGTTCAAAATCTCACTAGAAATATTGCTACTTTGAACAGGTTCATATCTAAGTCAGCAGACCGATGTCGTCTATCATACGAAGTGCTTAGAAAGAACAAATGTTTCCAATGGACACCTAGACATGAGGACGCTTTCCAAGAACTTAAGAAATACTTCTCCAATCCTATGATTTCGGCAAAGCCCGAAGCAAGAGAAGCCCTACCCTTGTAACTAGCTGTCACCAAACAAGCCATCAGTGGGGTGTTGGTCCGAGAACAAGACGGGAAGCATCAACTTGTTTACTACGTTAGTAGGACCCTCCTATCACCTAAGACCTGATACTCTTCCTTGGAAAAGTTGTAGTCATGTGCTCCAACATGCTTCGCTCGTACTTCGAGGCACACCCGACAGTGGTAAGAACCACGCACCCCTTGAAGACGGTGATGCATAAGCCAGAATTCACATGAAGAATGGCTAAGTGGGCGATTCACTTGAGTGGGTTTGACATTAAGTACGAGCCTAGAACTACATTGAAATCTCAGCTGCTAGCTGATTTTGTGGTTGATTTTAGCCCTACGACAAAAGAAGGGTCCGATCCAACAAAGCTCATTACGCTAGAAGCTAAGTCTCCAGTCAAATGGACGCTTCACACGGATGGTTCTTCTAACGCTAGGGGGATAGGGTGGCATAATCCGTAAGATGTACGTTCGAAGCCACGAACAATGAAGTTGAGTATGAAGCTCTGATCTTCGGTCTGATCCTTGCCAAAGACCTGGGCATACAGAAGATAGAAATCAATTGTGACTCGTTGTTGATAATCAACCAAGTTCTGGGGTTGTATGAAGAAAGGGATGAGAGGATGGCAACTTATCTGGATGTAGTAAAAAATCTGATTCCTCGTTTCGAGAAGGTGTCCTTCACGCAAATTCCAAGAGAACAGAATGCTCAAGTACATTCTCTTGCCCACTTAGCGTCATCCATTGATCCTGACGAGTATCCTGTAATCCCGATGGTTCACATCATGGTCCCCGCCATTAGAAGAACTCACACCGGTGATAGCAAGAAGTCTGATAGAATGATCGATGATTTCGGCCTTCTCGGAGCTACCCCCACAACGTCTTCATGAGTAGTGACGACTTTGACGCTAGAAGTTATTGGAATGACCTGATCCAGACATGTCCCTAAGTAGATCAAACTGCGAAAGAACTCCCTTTGATCCTTCGGAGGCCAACGAAGCACCTTGGACTCAGCCGTACCTGGATAGGCTAACCAAGGGAAAGATTCTGGAAGATAAATTTGAAGCCAAGTTGTTAAAGATGAAGGCCACCAAGTTCACAATAGAAGGCGGGAAACTGTTCCACAAATCGGCGGTGGGAACGTTACAACGCTGCCTATCCAAAGAGGGTGTCCAAAGACTTCTTGAAGAACTTCATGAGGGAGATTGTGGGAACCATACCGGAGGGAGAAGTCTATCAAAAAAAGCCCTTCGACGGGGTGGTTTTGTCCTACTTTGAGGAAAGACGTTGTAGACTTCCGTCGTAAGTGCGATGCTTGCAAAAGACACGCGTCAACCACTCACCAACCTCCTGAGCCACTCTACCCCACACTTACACCATGGCCCTTTATGCGCTAGGGGATGGACATAGTCGGGAAGTTACCCCCTTCATCCGGACAGAGAGTATTCTTCCTCGCTATGACCGATTACGTCTCGAAGTGGATCGAAGCTGAGGCCTATCGAGATATCAAGGATAAACAGTTGATATCTTTCATTATCCAAAATGTCCTCTGTTTTTTGGGGTACCCGCGGAGATTGTATGTGGCAATGGGTCCCAATTCATAAGCCAGAGAACCAGAGACTTCTGCATTCACTAGAAAATCAGCCTGGTGACATCTCCGCGCTATTGTTGAAGGGTTCCTTGAACAAATAAATTTATATTCAAGACCCCGCTGAGTATAGCGGAGTCAGGTTCGTCCACGGGAATGAGATTAGGGCCAAAGATTAGTTGATAAACTAAGAAAAGCAAGAAAACACAAACAAAGCAAGGGTTCAGCAAGGGTTTGAGCACGACTTTGGGGGTCGAGATCGAAGCAAAATCACAAGTTTTAAATCAAATATATAAAAAGGCAATCCTAGGGCTAGGGCTACCACAACAACAACCATTCATGCTTTCAACAAGAATTCACAACTATCATGCAATTATGATCATAGAAAAGTCAACTGTCGCAAACAATTCAAGTTATTCAATCAACTGTCGCAAATTAAACAATTTTCTATCTATCCTTCAACCTAGGAATATCAACTTTTGCAAATAATCCTATTAGAACTAGTTAAAGCAATCAACTTTACACTTTCCCTTTTAGGTTAATTGCAAGACATGCCTCAACTTTCGCAAAGGATTTAAGCACAAGATAGATAGATATGATCTTCACGCATTCAAGTCATGAATTCAAGTTTAGACATGCATGATTGTGTTGGGTTTTCACCCAACCCTAGAATCTAAGAAGACTACTCACACATTGAAAAGAAAGAAGAAGACACAATCATAAAAATAAAGAAGTCTTACAAAATTTCTCCAACTTGTCTTCCAAGTCTTCCTCTTAATCTCCAAATAACCTCCAACAAAGCTAGCCAAAGATATCCCTCAACTAGAAGGTCTAGCCCCCTTTTATAGAGAAAAAGGAGCCCTAATTACACTAGGAAACAAGATAAAACTACTTCCTAAAATAAAAGATAGAATATATCCATAAAGATCTCGGAATAAGGGAGATTCGGCGCCCCGATCGACCCACATAGGGTCGTTCTCGACCCCCTGGGGTCGGTCCTGAGGCTTAGAATTTTGGGTGGGTCTAGCACGACCCTAATAGGGTCGTTCAAGACCCCCCTGGGGGTCGGTCCTGAGAGCTTGTTCGAACAACCTTGAGTAAAACTTGCGTAGAAGATTCGTTACAACTCCGTTTGACTCGATTCTTTTTCCTATGTTCTTTTAACGAATTTCTCTATCTCTTTCCAAGCTCAAACTTGATCTTCAATGACTTTACTTGAGCGCTTAATCTCCATATTTTCTTGCAATGCTCCAAACTCTTCTTCTAAGCTCCAAAACTCCTACAAAATGACACAAAAGGTGCGTAGCTTCCGAATCTCAAGGAAATACGAAAACTAAAGCAAAAAGACTCAAAAGCATAAAACTTAAGCACGAAAACCAACTAAATCTATTCTATCTAGATACTAAAATCCTACCTAAAAAGCGGACATCAAAATACCCCATACTTAGACTTGCTTGTCCTCAAGCAATAATCATGCAAAATCAAGACCAATAACACAATCTTCAAGCATAGCCTTTGTCAAAGCATTTTAAACACAAGTGAAGAAGTAGACAAGTAATTTTAACGTCATCACATATGTATGAGTCTCAAGCATAGGCAATCACAATCCAACCTCACAAGGGATTTTAATGTGTTTTACTCATCTCTCATGTCTTTAGGCTATTAATATCAACTCTCAACATCAACTTTATGCAACATCAACTTTATCATTGAGACTTATATCCCCGGCAACGGCGCCAATTTGTTGAAGGGTTTCTTGAACATATAAATTTATATTCAAGACCCCGCTGAGTATAGCGGAGTCAGGTTCGTCCACGGGAATGAGATTAGGGCCAAAGATTAGTTGATAAACTAAGAAAAGCAAGAGAACAAACAAAGGGCTTAAGGGTCGAACATGACCTTATGGAGTCGAGACCGAGTCAACTTAATGGGTTTTAATCAAATATAAAAAGGCGATCCCAAGGCTAGGGCTACCACAACAACAACCACACATGTTTTTAACGAGAATTCACAACTATCATGCAATCTAGATCATAGAAAAGTCAACTGTCGCAAACAATTCAAGTTATTCAATCAACTGTCGCAAATTAAATAACTTTCTATCTATATCTCAACCTAGGAATATCAACTATCGCAAATAATCCTATTAGATCTAATCAAGCAATCAACTTTACACTTTCGCTTTTAGGTTAATTGCAAGATATTGCCTCAACTTTCGCAAAGGTATTAAGCACAAGATAGATAGATATGATCTTCAAGCATTCAAGTCATGAATTCAAGTTTAGACATGCATGATTGTGTTGGGTTTTCACCCAACCCTAGAATCTAAGAGAACTACTCACACATAGCAAAGAAAGAAGAAGACATAATCATGAAAAACAAACTGAAAAATCAAATTAAAAACAAAGAGGTCTTACAAATTTCTCCAACTTGTCTTCCAAGTCTTCCTCTTAATCTCCAAATAAGCTCTAAACCAAAGCTAGAAGAGATTGCCCTCCTCTCCAAAGAGAGAATATCTCATACTAACGGGTTTAACCTCCTTTTATAGAGGAAAAGGAGTCCTAATTCTACTAGGAAACAAGATAGAATAACTTCCTAAAATAAAATATAGAATATATCATAAGATCTCGGAATAATAGGGCAAAGTCGGCGCCATGATCGACCCAAATGGGTCGTGCACGACCCCCCTGGGGTCGGTCCTGAGGCTGTGATATTTGGGTGGGTCTAGCACGACCCTGATAGGGTCGTGCACGACCCCCATGGGGTCGTTCCTGAGAGCTTGTTCGAACAACCTTGAGTAAAACTTGCGTAGAAGATTCGTTACAACTCCGTTTGACTCGATTCTTTTCCCTATGTTCTTGTAACGAATTTCTCTATCTCTTTCCAAGATCAAACTTGATCTTCAATAACTTTACCTGAGTGCTTAATCTCCATCTTTTCTTGCAATGCTCCAAACTCTTCTTTCAAGCTCCAAAACTCCTACAAAAAGACACAAAAGATGCGTAGTTTCCGAATCTCAAGGAAATACGAAAACTAAGGCAAAAGGACTCAAAAACATAAAACTCTAGCACAAAAGCTAACTAAATCTAATCTATCTAGACAATAAAAACCTACCTAAAAAGCGGATATCAGCTATCCCTAGTCAAATGGGCAGCCCCAGGCCATCATTAAAGTGATCATAAATAATCTGAAGAAAAGGCTTGCGAAAGCTAAAGGGAACTGGGTTGATGAGCTCCCATACGGCCTTTGGTCCGATCGAACGACGCCGAAGGTCGTGACCTGTCAGTCTCCTTTCTCGTTAACACACGAATGTGAAGCGGTCATTCCCACCGAAATTCTCATCCCAACTACTCGTACCAGCTTTTGGACCAAAGAGCATAATCATCTGGAGTTGTCGGCTGATTTTGATACTTCTAGTGAGCTTCGTGACCAAGCCCGGTTACGCTTGGCAAGGCACCAACAACAAGTCATCCGAAGCTTGTAACACCCCCTTACTTACCCTGGAGGTATTACTGCTAGTAACCCCGATTAGGACTAAACCAGAGTTACCCAAGGCTATAATCTGATAGAACATACTAGAACAAGGTAAAAGAAAACATTTCAAACCTAACAAAATTAAGTTAAATATTACAGCGGAAAAGCAAGTAAAAGGTCTTATACAAACCTTAACTTAAAAAGATTAAGTAAATAGAACAACCTTCTATTTGAACAAAGTCTTTAAAAAAATTTCCTTAAGTTCTTAACTTCTTTCCCACTTCGCTTTGCAGCAACTTAACCAAGAACTTCACTCGAGTATAGCCATTGGAAACCTTTCTTCAACTTCTGGAGCTTCAAACCTCTGAATCCGCCTCTTGAATCAACTTCCAAGAAGAACATGATGTGTCGTATACAAACGGTGGACACCAGCCGACCATACAAAAGAAAAGAAGATGGACGGGTTAGTCTAATGAAAGACTAAGCAAGCGGAGAAACTAACTTTGCTCTTATGGTTGTAACTAAACATATTGGGATCCAAATCCGATTAGACTCGGATTATGATCCAACAGTTAACAGTCTTATAGAGAATAAGAAGGAGACTTGCATAATCAAGAGAGAGAACACCACCTCTTGTGGTTTCTTTAAGAAGCATAAACGATTAATGGAAACTTATACTAACCACTCAATTTTCACAACCGTCTTCAACGACAAATCAGCTTAACTTCATCAAAGTTTGATTAAGAATCATTCTTAATCTGGAGCAAGAATGGTTATCAAAAGAACTAACCATTCAGATACATTATCGAGCCTATCACACTCTCTTCACTTTATGATTTTCACATTACACATTCATTTTAATTACTTTTAATCGGCCTAAACTATTGCCGATAAATTCCTTATAACTGATGTCGTAAAGGTGAGAGGGTTATTTCATCCGTGACCATTTGACCCACATCAGTTCATTTTGCAAGCTACGCCCCCAATACAAACTTTGTTATAAAGAGGTCATTGGAGACTCGGCTGCTACCCCTGAACTAACTTATTCTACAACAGTATTTCAGCATAGGACTACTAAAGAGATGTTTTGGAGTCTAAACTCCCATCTCTAACTATTTTACTCACAACAATGTCTCAACATGAGACAGCTAAACATACAAGATCCCATAACGGTCCGAAGTTCAGTTCTAGCGCCAAAACTGAAATAACGACATAGTCGTTATTTCTAACAAAATAACAATCTATCAAATTTTATTAAACACACAAATTATTCTCAACATGAGGATCAAATGGAATTTAATTCCTCATTAATAACCATAACGCAAGAGACAATCATCCACTTGCCTTAGAAGGCTTGCTCAACGTCCGTAGTGATTCCAACAGTAATATTAATCACCCTTCTGCCAAATATAACAAAAGGATTTCTCAATAACGAGCTCATGGATACACTTTTTAGCTGTATACTCAAATTCTATAATTTCCTAATCGATATACGACTTGATTTCCGAATATCGATTTATAATAAATCCTTAGTTATCATGTTTTAAGGAGCCATCTTGGCGAATTTATAAGTAACTAACCGATTCACTTTTGAAAAAAAATTCTAAATAAAAATTGTTCATTAGTAACGGTTCTTAAAGGTGACAAAATCTCGGATCATACTGATTAACAACGAATCCGGAGTATTTATCCGAAGTCCTTTACCTGCCAATCGGTATCAAAACATGTATTCGCTATAACTGAAGATCTGAACGTCCGTTTCTCGAGCGGTTTGAACCTGTGAGACCATATTAACGTCAAGATTGTAAAAACCGTAAATTTAATTAGCAAAGAGGAACCAAAATATCCTTACGGTGGCTCCGCAACCAACCCGCTAATTAATTTCGATCGTAATTACCTTCACTTGAGCCCATGGCTCGTTTGGCTCGATAGTGGCTCGATCCCCGAGCCCATGGGTGGATGGGTGTTGCCCGGTGGTGGCTGTCATGGTGGATAGTGGTCGGACAAGCTGGTTGTTGTCGGCGTCGTCGCATAACGAGGCAGAGAAGACTACCGGCGGTGAAGTCCTCACTTCTTCCTTCCCGAGTCTGTCATCGTCCTGATTCTTTCAATGGTTCTGGTTTTACAGCAGCAACAATGAGCCCATAACAAGGAGGAAGATGATGAGGTGGAGGAGATGGTAGAGAAGATTGCCGACGGTGAAGAGGCTCGCCGAGTCCGTCGTCGTTCCAATCCTTTCTCAAACACTCTTTCTCTGCTTTCTTTTCTTGTTCGAGATGAATCGAGCCCATCAAATGAAAAGTCCACCCTCATCATATCTCTCTTGTTCCTTCCTTATTAAGTAAAAAAACATTGGCATACGGGATTTCCCGTCTCGGAACGGGACTCGCGTTAAAGCGGTAAAATTATGTACCTCGAGTGGAAAAACTTACTAAATACAAATCATCCCGTAAATTATGTAGACCAATAAAACCAATTTTTCATGATTTTATCTTGCTACCTTCAATTTTTAAGGCTTCCGTTTCGTATTTTAAAACCTTTACAGTACATAATTAAAAAGATGGCTTATCCAATAAATCTTCTTTTTCCTTTGAAAAATCCTACAATTCACACCAATCCATAGAATCATTTCTTTACGATTTTAGGATATCACTAAAAAATTTCTAGGATTTAAATTCTGCCAAAAATATTGGATTAAGCGTTAAAACGAACAAAAAGGTTAAAAGGATATCCGAGAAAAATTCAAAAATATCTTTAAAAACCACAGTTATTACAAAGATACAACCAGAATGTCAAGATCCGGACTTTCCGTGTCGATGATAGGGTACTACGACAAGTCTTCAAAAATACTCATGAAACCAAGTCGGGGAAGCTAGCCCTAACCTGGGAGGGACCTTACAAGATAACGGGGGTCGTTGGACAAGGCACCTGCCAACTGGAATCCAAAGACGGAGAAGCCGTCTCAAGAAGTTGGAATGCAATACATTTGAAGAAGTATCACTTCTGAGGGAAAACTCCTTTCATCGGAGAGAAAACCTCCATGGAACCCTCAACGGAAGTTTTACACCGCCAGATACTCAAGACACTAGAGGTCATCTGTCCATAATTATTATCTAGCTTTTCTTTAAGTTCATCATTTTTGTAGCATGTTTGTGATCAGTTTGTTTGTGTGAAGACTCATTGTTGTGTGACTCCTATGTTATAGTTTTTCATTGAATGATTGACGTTTGTGCATCACTGCTTAATCATATTTATTTCCTCTTCACATAAGTAGAACTAGAAAATCAGAAGCATACTTTATTTATCGACATGTAGAATGCATTATACAATCAAACACAAGTTCAAACAACTAAGGTATCCAATCATAGACTAAAGACGTCTCTAATCGACCGAACTTCCCAAGTGCACGTCCCAACGCGATAATCGTTACCTGTCCGGAAAGCTATTCGGTAAACGCAGCTTCCACCCGTGACCAGAGACATCTACAGGAGTCCTCGTCTTAAAGCCTTCTGTCCGAAGCAACCACGCGTCTTGAGAAATCCTGCACACAAAGGAAGGACAATACCAAACGAAAATACGCAAGAAAGAAAATATGCATGCATCAAAACTATCTAATTCCTCTTCCTAGAGAAGAGGAGACGACAAAATAATGGACAAATGTTGTTCACGGCCTATACACATCACCAACAGTCTGTTCACGCAAAAACAAAACAAAAACCATCATAGAAATCTTTTACAAGGGCTCACGGCCCTATTCTTCATCATTGATAGAAGTGTCCCTTAGCCGCTCTACTGCATCCGTCGAAAGCCCATTGCCTTGCTCCGGTGTCGTGCTCATGCCAGGATCACGGTCACCGCCCTCTTCTTCCGCGACAAGATATGCAAAAATTTCATCACCCAGAGCCGACTGGTCTGGAGGGTAGCAATCATGGAAGAACGCGACCACTGCATCCAGATCCCAGTCCGAGTGCTGGCCAGCCGCGAATCATTTTGATTGTCTCCACCCTAGTCATCATCAAATAGTAGGCTCCGATTCCCCAGCTTCCTTGAGAATTCTCCTATTCTCGGCCTCGAGTGCAGCATTCTTGGACCGATCTAAAGCAGCCTGGTAAGTCTGATGTCTCACCGTCTCAGCAAGTTTCGCAAGCTTACTTGCGTCCATCTTCTGGCACTCAACCGCAAGATTCGTTTCCCTCTCCAAAGCATCCTTTTTCAGCATCCCACTTAGCCTGATGTTCTCTAAGAACATGCTCTTCCTTGTCAACGGCGTCCGCAACCCAGAGGACGCTTTGTAAGGCCTACACACCAAGGCATGATATCGTCCGCGATATATAAAAAAAAGAGAAAGAGAAGAAAGAAGACGGTGGGAGGAAGTGTACCTTCCAAACCGACAGGCCGGCATCTCTAACCAGAGCAAAACTGGGAACATCCAAGCGAGGTTTCTTTGAACGGTGGGCACTCCGGAGCTTTTGCTTTAGATTTGTGGGACCTTTCTCATCCAAGTCGATGACTTTAGTAGCACCAGGCGAGGGCCTCTTGGTAGGGGTCACTTTCACCACAGCCACCGTCTTCACTTTTGGGTCCAAGGGAGGTCTCTTGTCACTTGACCGAAGCTTACGTTGAATCACGGCGGCAACAGAGAAATTCCTCCCCAGGAAAGCCGAAGCTTCTAGGATTGCAAATGTTAAAACCCAAAAAGGACAAATTGGTACAAAATACAAAAGCAAAGAAAAGAAACACATACTGGTAGGGTTCTTGACAGAGTTTGTGGCCACCTCAACGAGCTTTCCATGTACTGGAGCACCATCCTCAACCGTCTTCTCAGAATTTCCCGATCCTGCGTCGTCTTCGCCGTCCCCTAGATCCCCTGTAATTGTCGTCGTCGTATTGTTGGACTTGCCTTCAAGCGCTTGTTCCGTAGACCTCCGGTATGTCCTCTTTGCTTCAGGAAGAGAGAAGAGGTTCCTGCATGCTACCGACTCCAAAACATGGGTCTCCAAACTAGCCGGAACTGCACGAGAAGGCCTCAAAATTAGAAATTCAAGGATAAGTAGCAAAGTAACAACGGGGAGAGGTGCGGAAATTAGGGTTAAGAAAACTTACTTTTGGGGTCCAAGAGTGAAAGAACGCAGCTTGATACATCTCCCCCAGAGTAGATTTTTTCCACGAAAACGATGTGCGAGGCCCCGTCGTTGTCGTTGACCTTTGATTTCGAGATCAATGGGTTCTTAGCGTCCCTCTCATGGAGAGTGAAGTGTCCCGCCCTAAGAGGACATAACTGGTACACGCATAGAAAATCTTGCACTATGAAGTCGATTTTCTTGCCCAGGCAGATTTCACTTATCTGGTAAAAGATCTTCCACACCGATGACATTAACGGCGTCGGGGAGGCTCTTAGAGTCATCAGAAAGTTCAAAATCAAAGGGGAGAAAGGGAAAGGACTCCTAGAGTGAAGCGATACTCCATAAAGTAGACCCAACCTCCCTTTACCCAGTCTACGACCTCGCATGTAGTGGTGTAAAACTTGGTGCCAGACGGAAAGCCATGGTTTCGGATTATCGCCTTTACCTCATCGGAAGAGAAAGAGCAAGGGTAAAATTCATGGGCCTCGAGAACATGGGAAGACTCAAAACCCATATCCTTAGCATCAGCGTTGGCCATAGAGAATGAGCAACAAAAGAAAAGAGCAAGAACTGGAAGGAGGAGCAAGAAGACGATGAGACACGAAAGTAGGAAGGGAATAGCGCGTATCTCTGAAGAGGTCTGGGGTTGAACATTGATGCGACTCTTCAAGTTCTCGAGGATGATCGAACGGACGGGTACTAGCCACGTGTCACACGCTGCCTAAAAGCTCACGCGGCAAATCCGATCCAAATCCCGCCTAAAAGATTTGGATCAGGATTTAGGGGTATTGTTAGGCCCAAATATTCATCGGCGCATTTGGTAGACCGAGCCCGCAAGCACACAGAGCAGTCACCAGCTGGTATGACTGCGAAAGGATTCAGAAGTAAAGAGAAGGCATCAATTGCTCGATTGAAGAAATAAAGCTTACGTCACGAAGCGGAGAAGCGTGTTCAGAAGGCCTTTGCTGGAGCGCTTCGCGTCTCCGATCTATGCGGGAAGTGGGAGGTAGTTACCAGATATGTCCTAGAAATTCGGAGATCGTGGCATGTAGGATATAACCGTCAGAACGACGGTGTACATAAATAGAATTATACACTTTGTAAAAGACACGATTGTAACCGGAAAGAATTAATCAAAAAAGAGGATTTTTGCCCTTGGCATCCCAAAAATTCGAGCTTTCTCGTAATCATTGTTTTCCTTTGAATTGGATCGTGCATCGATTAAGGGTAAGGATTTTTCGATCAAGTTTTTGTCCAAAACAGGATCCATCTCTATAAAACCGCACGCAGTATGCATGTTGATGCAATTCTTCATTTCTGCATTGATTCCCTAGAAAAAGATTTCTTGGAGCACATATAAAGGTTGCCCATGAGTAGGAAACTGTCTAAGCATCTCTTTAAACCTTTCCCATGTCACTACAAAGGTCTCGTTAGGTAGCTGATGATAAGAGGTGATGCGTTTTCTCAACTCCGTTGTCTTGGCAAGAGGGAAAACTTTGTAAGAAATTGATCATACAAAGCCTTCCAAGTCATGATAGACTTAGGAGGTGAGCTTTCCAACCAGCTCAGGGCCTTTCCAGAAAGAGACCACCTAAAAGCTTTTAAAAGAACATATTCAAGTGAGACACCTTCAGCAGCAATAGTGTCACATAAATCAAGAAAGTTCCTAATATGTTCCATAGGGCACTCAGTAGGTTTCCCTTCAAACTGAGCCCTCTTTATGAAGGATATAAATTGAGATTTAATCTCAAATGTCTTCTCTATCTCTGGAAGCACAATTGCAGACTCTTGCACCCTCAGTTCTGGATGCATATATTGCTTAGCATTCCTCGGATAGGCATTCAGCTCTTATTGTAAACGAGCACTGTTAACTCGTTCACATTCAGAAGCGGTTGCGGCGGCTATTCACTTACCCACAGAAAAACAAACAAATATTGTTGCTTCCCCGGCAACGGCGCCAATTTGTTGAGAGGGTTTCTTAACAACAAATAAATTTGTAACTCAAGACCCCTCTAAGTAAAGCGAAGTCAGGTTCGTTCCACGGGAAGCACGATTGTTTGTCTATCAACTACTAAAACAAGAAAAACAATGCAAAACAGGATAAAACAGCTACGACCAACCTCGTTAACGACCTTGTCAAGGGAGGTAACGAACCTGGAAAACCTACGAACACAGAACAACTAACGATCTAAAACTCAAGTTCGGTACCAAGGGTAAGTTAACTCGATAACGAATGATTCGAAAGCAAACAAACTAATTCAATGAAATAAAAGATCTAGGAAAAGGGTTACCACGACATAGCTATGCATAAAAACTCATATGAAGATAAAGACCATGCCTTTAAAGATAAATTATATCAACTTTCGCTGACCAACAAGTAAATCAATCAATTTTCATAAATCAATTCACTCTATCACTTGTTTTGAATCCAAAGCTCGAAACTTTTGTTAACGAACAATATCAACATTCAAGTTCACAACTTTCTCTTTCGATCAAGTTGAAACTCAGATTACCTCGACTATTTTCTAAGCATAAGCACAACAAGCAATATAAAAAGATAAAAGGCAATCAAACATCAACTTTACTCATTCAAACATGCACAACTATGTCGGGTTTAAACGCCGATCCTAGATAAGAAGACTACTCACTACTCATGGAAATAAACCAAACAACTTTAATCAAAGAAGACATTGAAAACAAAACTAAACATACTTGAAATTGATAGGAAAATATCGTTTTAAAAACTTAGTTGAATCCGAAAACACTTAAGAACATCGAGCAAAAATCCAATTACCGACCTAAGTTCTCTCTCTCAATCGATCCCAGTCCGATATCTTCCCCTTACTCAACTTCTCCTAAAACTAATATGACCACCCCCTTCCTAAGCATAGAACAAGGGTATTTATTCTAAGAAACTATCTATTAAAAAGACTAAAAGATAAAAACTTACCCTACTTAAAAGATAACAAGATAAAACATATAACAACTTAAAATCGGTTATGCTTCTACCGACATGGGACCCTCGTTAGGGTCGGTAGAGATTACTAATTCCCTCTTGAAAATTTCTATCTTTTAGCCTCGTTAACGACCTTCACAGGATCGTTAACAAGCCTCTGTTTTGACTTTTCTTTAACTTCTTTCCTCTTTAACTTGGACTTCAACTTAATCTTCTAGTAAATATTCTCCCTTATCTTCCATGTTTTTCATCCTCCACCATAAGATCTCAAATGAGCTCAGAATCCTACAAAAACACACAAAACGGAGTAGCTTCCATACTTTTCACAAAATATGCAAACTCATCCAAAAACACACAAAACTAACTCTAAAACCTACTAAAACTAAACTAAACAAACTAAGAAACATACCAAAAACTAGACTAAAAACACGAACATCAATGCTTCTCTTTGATTTTCTATATCCTTTTGGAGGGTGAGCATAAAAGCTTGTAATTCGATCAGCGATGACGAATTATTAAGTTACCATTGCGCGCTCTTGCGTGGCCATGGAAGTAGTCAGATCTCTGGTCCATTGGAATCCTTGTTGAACTCGTCAATCATACTTTCCAAAGCATGACTTTGTGATACTTAACATATTTTCTTGGCTGAGGGCCCCATAGTGGGCACCAATTGTTTTGGGTGGATTTACAACGTAAACATGTTATCCGCTAAAATGAGTGAACTTTAGTCACAAACCAAGTTAAACATGTAAGGTATTCAAAACAAAGGGTATAAAAGTAAGGTACTTCGAATAGAAACGTTGTTATTAGATTGTAGAAGAATGGGTTCAAGTAACTAATTAACAATGACGGGCACAATTCAAAGACTCAAACCCATGATTGTAGCGATTGAGTGAAGAATGATATAATCGAAATGATAGAATGAAAGATTGGTAAATTTTATGTCCACGACAGGTTTTGGATGCCTCTCTTCAGATGTCCTCTCATGTGTAGCTACTTATATATCTGTTGAGCCCAAAACTTTCAGTTAGGTTACACCGGATGGTCACCGTCTACCGGATCTTGATTAGTCACCGGATGCCCTACAGCACCAACGAGATCCCTTGATTTTCGGGATTTCTTGTAACCTCTTTCACCAGTTCGTGTTTAGCATTCCAAAAGCCTATTTTTCAGGGGTTGTTATCTGATAACCTCCCATCGTGGAAGACTCATTCAAAGCCTACTTTTTAGGGGGAAGTTACCCATTATCTCCCATATTCTCTTAGCTATATAAAAGGATTATTTCAGCCATGTAAAAGCGCATGACTCACTCTCATACACACATTGTAATTCTCTCTTAATCTCATGTGTAATCAGCCATAACAACAGCTATTACTCAAAAGTCTCTTCGCATTCGAACAGTTTTCTGTTGGATCCTTGATCTTGGACACCAGACACTGGCAGTTTGTAATCTCATATATTCATTACTTTCGTTCTTATTTACATTCGTTTATTTCTTGACCGGCGACGATCATACATATTTGGCTATCTATCCCCCCAAACCCTCTATCGGTCATCCGAGTTCATTGTTCGTTGAAATTTGACCGAAACAATTTGGCGCCCACTGTGGGGCCGGTAGCCGAAGAAAACCGATCGACCTGCTACAAAAAAAATGACCTTTCACCATGGAGAATCTCTTTGCACAACTTGATGCTCTCAAAAAAGACTTGGATGAAATCAAAGCCCAAACAGCCAAATCTAACGCCCTAGTGGCGCAACTAACAAGTGAAAATGAGTTTTTGAGATCGCAGATACATACTGAAAGGATCCTAGCTCCTGCAGTCGCTCCTCCCAAAGAGACGGTTACCATCCACGATCCAGTATCTGGGATCCGCGCTCCTGCAACAACTCCTTCTGAGGCGACAACCACTATCCAAGAGCAACTAAAGGACATTTTCGAGCAAAAGATCCAAGAGGAACTGAAGGCTCTCGATGAGAAGACTGCAAGGATCCCTGGGATCCCGCGTCCTATAGAGAAGGAACCCGAAGATGGCTACGAAGCTTCTCCCTTTGTGGAAGCCATTTCCGTTATCGAGTTCCCAAAGGGGTTCCTCATCCCGGACATGTCAAGCTACGATGCCACGGACGATCCTAACGATCATGTCTCGATCTTCAAGCAAAAAATGTGGATGACATCCATCCCTAGGAAGGATCGTGAAGCTAGCATGTGCAAAAGCTTTGGGGCAACTCTTGATGGCCCAACCCTAAGATGGTTCGTCAATTTGCCGCAAGGATCCGTGGAATCATTTGCGGATCTCATAGATCTCTTTAAGGCTCTATTTATAAGTAGTCGACGTCCTGAAAAGTATTCTAATGACTTGTACCAAATTGTGTAGGGGGGTATGATGAAACTCTCTGAGATTACATGAACCGATTCATCCGAGAGACAGTCAAAATCCCCAATTGCGATGTCCCGACTTCTATTGAAGCATTCCGTCAAGGTCTTCAAAGGAGCAATGAACTCTACAAAGAGTTGACAAAGTACCCATGTACAGACTTTGAAGAGGTCCATGCTAAGGCGATGGCCCACATCCGCCTTGAAGAAGACAAGGTAGATGACTTCAAGATCCTAGATCGTGACTGTCAGATTCCTGAACCTGTTCTCCGGATCCCAGACGGTAAAGAATCTAACTAGGAGTTCTCGGATGACAACAACGAGGTTTGCAACAAGGCAATGACTCTTAATCGAGGGAAACACAGGTTTCATCCGTATCATTTCTAAAGATCTTACAAATCTTTTGATATTATAATTTTCATTTTATAAATTCCCCATGAATACAATTACTAACTTGAGCGTCGGAGGGTCGTTGGGGAAACCCACGACCATCTCTCCTAGATACTCGATTTTACCTTGTAGAAAATCCAAAGGACAAAAGCAATATCCACCTGCGAGAATTCAAGATAAATGTATGGGCGCCACTCGCCAGAATCTAATGTACAAACAGATTAGGATTCTCGATTCCTGACGCTAGCCAGCGGGCATCTTTCGCCAGAAACACACCAACAAACGGGCATCTCTTGCCAGAGAACGCCAACCAACGGGCATCTTTCGCCAGAATAATCAAGGTAGGGAACTTATCTCCCAGACGCCAGACATCCACACAACAGGCAGACGCCAGATAGTCGACATCCATCGTTAGAACTCTACGGACATCCGGACAAAATTCGTCAGATGCGCGCCTCAAGACAGGTTAGACTCGAGCGGGCAAGGGCTCGGGGTATCCCTTGAGTCACCCGTACGCCAGCTTGAACCTTCCTACTTTCGAATCCATAGCTATGCACATCTCGAGGCACAATCCTACGACTTTTGGAGCACAAGCCCCCAGCTCCTGAGGTATGAGCCCTCATCTTCTAAGGCACCATATTCTCCACGTCATGCTTCATGACAATACATGCGACGATTGCCTCTGACGGAAGCTTTTACACACGTGGTGAAATTCATCTCGTACATCTCCTCACGTCAATGTCCAAGATGAATTTGGGGTATTGTTGAGCCCAAAACTTTCAGTTAGGTTACACCGGATGGTCACCGTCTACCGGATCTTGACTGGTCACCGGATGCCCTGCAGCACCAACGAGATCCCTTGATTTTCAGGATTTCTTGTAACCTCTTTGACCAGTTCGTGTTCAGCATTTCAAAAGCCTATTTTTCAGGGGTTGTTACCTGATAACCTCCCATCGTGGAAGACCCATTCAAAGCCTACTTTTTAGGGGGAAGTTACCCATTATCTCCCATATTCTCTTAGTTATATAAAAGGGTTATTTCAGCCATGTAAAAGGGCACGACTCACTCTCATACACACATTGTAATTCTCTCTCAATCTCATGTGTAATCAGCCATAACAACAGATATTACTCAAAAGTCTCTTCGCATTCGAACGGTTTTCTGCTGGATCCTGGATCCTGGACGCCAGACGCCGGCAGTTTCTAATCTCAAGTTTACCATTAATTAAAGGAGAGATAAACAATTCTTCTTTATTTGTATTGTGTTTACATCTAGTTTGATTCATATATTCATTACTTTCGTTCTTATTTACTTTCGTTTATCTCCTGACCGGCGACGATCATACATCTTTGGCTATCTATCCCCCCCACACACCCTCTATCGGTCATCCGAGTTCATTGTTGGTCGAAATTTGACCGAAACAATATCTCGGCGAAAAGGTCGTTGGCACCTTTCCAACGTGTGCCCGAGGATTTCACCTCTAGTTGGTGAATGCACGGTTACGCCCGGCTCTCTTCTCGACTCTCGTTAATGCTTGACCAAGTTTATCCCGGGATCAGGCTTGTAGGCTTGCTTATACGGTGAAAAATACATCCATCCAACAATCACCCTCACTGAAAATTGCTCAGAATTTATCCTCAAATATTTTGATCATATCGAATAACTTATTTTTGCTAGCTAGTAATTAGGTGCACGCGCACAGTTTGAATGATCAAAGTTTAGACTTTAGACCCATGACCCATCCCCCAAATAGCTAGCTAGATTTAGCGTACGCAAGCTTCTTAATATTTTACACGTACAAGCTGTAATTTACGACCGATACCAATACCAATACTAGAGGAGAGCCATGCCCTACTTGCGTAAGTACTCGCAAGTCGCAATCACGGACGTACAATGCCCCCACATTAACTCGTTCGTGCATGAGGCGGGCGGAGCTTGATGCATGCCAATAAATACCCCAGCCATTAACAGAATCAATCAATCCACAAAGTAACACGATCGAACAATATGGAGATAGAGAGCAGGCAGGTGTTAGCTGTTGTATTGGTTGTTATTGTATGTGGAGCAACATTAACATCAGTAAAGGGGGATGAAGGAGAGTTTAGTTACGTATTGGGGAGTGAAAGGGGTCCTTCCAGATGGGGTTTCCTCCATCCCGAATGGGCAGCTTGCAACAATGGCACAAGCCAATCCCCTATCAACTTGCCCTACCTCCATCCCAGACCGGTTCCCATTTCGGAGAGGGTTAATTTCTCTTATAACCCTGCAAATGCCACCCTCAGGAACAGAGGCCATGATATTGAGGTACATATCCGTATGTATACTAATACAATTGGTCATATATGTAAGAAATTAATTATTAATATTATATATGGGTAATTAGTTGGTTAATGATCGATGAGTTTTGTGAACGATCGAATTGAGTACGTAGTTGATATGGGCGGAAGGGGTAAGCAAAATAAGAATAAACGGGGAGGATTACGTACTGAAGCAGTTGCATTGGCACACTCCTTCCGAACACACCGTCTCGGGCACCAGGTTATTTCAGTTTCTTGTCTGATTGCTTTTGTAAGCTAAGTGATCGGTACAATTTGATCTGGCAATATATAACCTATGATAACATATATAAATTAATTAATTAATTAATTAATGATAGATATGCAATGGAGTTGCATTTGGTGCATCAAACTGCCCAAAACAAA
Organism: Fallopia convolvulus; assembly: GCA_964016875.1. Taxonomy (NCBI): domain Eukaryota; kingdom Viridiplantae; phylum Streptophyta; class Magnoliopsida; order Caryophyllales; family Polygonaceae; genus Fallopia; species Fallopia convolvulus. Next base: position 39,141,518 of record OZ024719.1, read on the forward strand.
ACGGCAGTGGTTGGAATCCTCTACAGACTTGGCCAACCCGACCCTTTTTTAGCCCAGGTGAAGCACTTCTATCTGCCAGCTACTATATTCCGTTGAGAGCCTTTATCCACTATATAATTTTATAATTTTATGAATTATTTTATTTATATGACTCATTGTTATACAATTTTATGCTAGGTCTGTTACAATAAACCTAACAGAATTCTCATAGTTTTTTTCAAAATAGAGAACCAACAATCCAGTAACGCTGTCAAGAATTCAACCTAGAGGTGGTTAAATTTTTCTGGGTCAAATTCTTGGATTAAGAAAAAAAATTCTATATAAAATCGATAGAGGTCACGTATCATTTTATTTTCTTATTTATTTATTTTTCTTAGTGAATTTAATCTAATATAAAATTGTAGAGTTATAATAATATGAAATATTAAAATGGCGGGTCAATAACTATCTACAGTATTTAGTCGTTGATCCAATAACCTTTTATTTTATTTGTCTTTTAAAATATAAAATAAAAAAGAAAAGGAAAATAGAGGATTTTTGGGATTTGTACATTATTCTAAATTTGGGAAAGTCTCTACCTATATATTTAGAGCATGTCCAACGATTTCTCTATTATTTTCTCTAAAATGGAGAACCAAAGGTCAAATTCTCTAAAAAAACCTACTCCAACTCCAACAGTTTCCTTATTTGGAATATATATAATATATTCCAAAATACACAAAAAATTAATACAACCAATTGCATGTGTATATGTATAATACCCACATTTAAATCATTTTCCAAATGTATTTGGATAATTCTCTAAATTTAGGAAAATCATTTCATTTTTCCCCCTCAATCCCTATTTTGAAGAATGTGATAGAGAATTTGTTGGGCAAAAAACATTTAATGTTCTTTAAAAACACAAATACCAATACATATAGGGAATCTCTTGGAGATGCTCTTAGAAAAATTGCTTTATAATGGGAAAGATATAGAGATTCTATTGGACCCAAAAACTAATCAAAAATCCCTAAAAGTCTAACTTTCAAGAATTTAGAGATATTGTTGCGCTTGCTCTTATACCAAAACCCTTAACTTATTGGCTTATAGTCAATCATGAGGAGAACTAGCACTACAAAAAAGGTGGATAAATGGTCGCTAAACGGTTAGTGACCACTTCGTCGCAGAAATTAATTAGCGACTTCTTGACCTCGGTGACCATCAAATCAGGACCAGATTTAGCGACCATCTTGTTGCTAATGGTGAAAAATACATTATCAAATACATTTTTTCAATGTGCATGACATCTAGATTTAACGACCACTTGCTCCCCATATCATCAAGAATGATTATCGAAGACATTTTTTTCAATGTGTATGATATCGAGACTATGTCTTACCTGCAGACTTGGCTAGTGAAAAATATATTCCGTTTTATTCAAATCGGTCTTCTTCGGTAAATTAATCCCATGCGACAATCGAACTAGTACATTTTGTTCTCATGGGTTAAGATGATTATTGAAATCAACGACTAAATAGATATAATTATATATTCCGTAAATTAGTTTATGTAAAAATCACTTTGAAAATCAAAATCGCAAATAATATGAACGTATTTTTTTTGTCAGCATTTTTAATATACACTTTGACATACAAAACACGTACTTTAATATATTATATGTGTATTTTTTATGAATAAACGCATGTCTTTTAAATGTGCATTTAACAACTATGCACTTTTAATTTGGTGCATATATATGGATTTTGTAACACTTGCATATATATGCACTTTTTTTGGTGCTTAGATATTGACTACTCCGTATTATTTTATATTTTTAGATTATGTATAATGGGAGTTTTTTTATTTGAGGTACTTAAGAGTACTTAGTTATTATTATAATATTTTTTTCTTCTTTTAATACTACACAAGCACCTATTTTATTTTTGTTCACTTGAATAGAGCAACTATATAGGTATTTGTAAGCACCCATTTATCAGTTTTCTACCTTTAATTTCTCATATAAAAGTATAAATATGTCTTTATATCATCATTATACATGTTATTTTAATGTAAAATATAATTATTTGATAAATTAAATAAAATAAATAATACATAAATAAATTGCACTAATCATTACAAAATATTGTACTTATCCTCAAATAGTCAACAATATTAGTTCATGTAATTATAAAAATAAAGTATTAAGATTAAATTTAAATTTAGGATCAGTTTTCCATTGCTAAGACATGATTGAAAAATAAATTCAAACCAACCAATTACATAAAATGCAAGAGAAATACACAAAATATAATACAAAACGGAATAATTAAAAGTAACATATAATATAAAACACCATAATTTTCACCAAAACATTGTAGATATTATCCATAAAACATGCATAAAAGAAAATAAAATCATATTAAACGTAATAATAATTATATTACAAAACACTAAATATTTCACATCGTATTAATCTATAACTATATATTAAAGTTAAACCTTTTCGACCCACCACATTAATTTTGAGCCACCCTTACATTTAAAAATTATTTTTTATTTATATTAATTTATTTTTTACAATTAAAATTTTTTCTATCTATTTATGTCAAAAATAATTTTTAAATTCGAAATTTAATTTTAAAATAAAAAAATATTCTATCCTTATCTTTTTATCTATTTATATAAAAGATTTTTCTCAAATCAAATTTTGATAAAAAAATTTCCAACATCTAGATAATTATTTGCCCAAATTGAATTTTTATAAAAAAAAAATATATTTTATTTTTTTCTTATTCATATAAATATAAGAGATTTTTTATCTTTAAAAAACATAAGTCTTTATTCTTATTTTTCATATTTTATTATTAATTATCTTTAAAAAAAGTATTTAAAATATTTTAAAAAAAGTTTAATTTGATAAAAAAAAATTATAAGAATTTACATTATTTTTTCCTTTTTATCTAGTTTGTAAAAGAGTAATTAAAATAATTTCTATTTTTAGTTTTTAATAAATAAATTATCATCAATCCATCAAAATCATATTATGCTTACTTTAATGATTTTAACTTCGTCTCACATCATAAAAAATTGAATATTTTATATAAAATATTTATACAATAAGTTGTTTTTATTTTTTATATTAAAAGTATTCGATAAATAAATTAAGTATTAAATCAGTGTAATCTTCCATGGGACGACAGGTATAACTAATTAATTTATTAAATGCAATACAATAAAATGACATATGATACATAATAACAATTATAATACAAAATACTAAATTACATGATGCATTAAAATTATAATCATATCACCAAAAACTTTTGTATTGTTATGGTGATACACTGATACTTGTAATGTGTGATTTTTTCATTTCAATGTTGGTTATTTTATCTAATGTTTGAGGTTTAATATATCTAATGTTGGATTTTTAATATATTATGTTTTAAATTAATTATTCTATTGTTTATTTGAATAAAATCATACTTTTATTACTAAATAAAATTATACAATAATAAAATACAAATTTAGATTATACATAATAATATGCAATTAATCCTAAATTAAATATCATCCTAAATTAAACATTTTTTAAAAATATACAAACTGCATACAATATTACTCTCTTTGTATAGATAATATTTTCTTATAAATTTATTTTATGTTATAATTAAAAAAAATTTAAAAAAAATTTGGAAAAAGTTTAATATTTAAACTTAAACATAAAGATAAAATGGATTCAGTCGGATGAATTATCACCTGACCCTTTTCCCAACTTTTACATGAATTTTCAAGTGGATGAGATTGAATGACATGAATAAAAAATTATTGATTAGAGTAAATGGGGGAGTGCTTGGGGATTCTATTGGTATTTAGCATTTTTCTTTTTCTTTTTACCCAAGAATTGAACAAGTACCTTAAGCATCCTTAATTCCCATTGCACATGACCTTAATCCTAAGAAAAATAAATTGTTTTATATCCGATTTTACCACTTTTGTGTCAATACATATTACATTACTTTTTTTATTAAAGTCGAACTTTTCTCTTTTGTGTGGGCTCGATCTAACTATGTAATATAGGAAATTTATTAGTTTACCTACCTTTTTACCTTTTATTTTTTTATTATTTATATTTCCTATATATAATAATATTATTATTACTTACCATATTCACCTATTATTGTATCATCTATATTATATTATTAATGAGTAAGGAGATATTATTTTTTATTTCTAGTATTTACATTATCCACATATTATAAAAACAAGACCTTATTTGTTATTATTTCTTACCACATTCAACTATTGAATGAAATTAAATCACCTCTATTATTCATAAGTAAGAAAATATTATTTTGTTTTACATTCCTTACATTTTATAATAGCTCACAGTTAAAATTTTAACTAAGGAATATATTTTTACATAAATACGAAGCGAATCTTTATTAGTTTATCCATCATTCACCCTAAATGTTAAATGTAATTTTTTTGGTTGAAGGAGAGACAGTACTCTCCGTTACCTTGAGTGGATTTTTATTATATAAAATTGCTAAGTAATCATCAAATGGGGATAGACCGATCCTAACATCAGTAGATAACAAAGAAATAACACCCTCGAGAGGCTCAAACAATACATGAAATCCGAGTTCAAAAGAAAAAGCAAAGGTAGCTAAGTAGTCGGCAACAACATTAGCCTACCTATAAATATGACGGAACTGAACTTGCCAGTCCCTACTAATCAAACTTTGGCATTGAGAAACCAAGCTAAAAGTGGGTGATAACGATCCACGGGTCTGCTAAGAAATTGCACCACTAATTGTGAATCAATCGCAAAGCAAACCCTCCTTTAACCATTGTTCCAAGCCAAATGAAGACCTTGAAAGACACCCCAAAGCTCTGTCATAGGCACAATACATAAACCAATATTATGAACAAAACTTGTTTGCCATTTCCCATCGTTGTCTCGTAAATGTAATTGAACCCTACTCCTATTAATCGATATATCCCAATTTAATTTAAAAATAAATCATCTACCAACCTATAGACTTGTCAATCGGGTCGGGTCAGCCGGGTTTGGGTTCGGTCATTTGGGGTTCAGTTAAATCGGGTTCGGTCTCATTATGGGTCATGTACGGGTAGTCCTGTCAATCGGGTCGAGTCGGGTGGGTTTGGGTTCGGTTTCGTTATGGGACATGGGTCAATCGGGCCGACAGGTTTTCGGTTGGTTCGGGTTGACCAACGGGTCTAAAATATCTTTTTTTTATGATTATTAAAATCAATTCAAATATTACAACCTTTGAGGGTGTGTAAACGGTGACACAACCTTTAGGGGTGTGAATTCAATATCACGACCTTAGTTAAAATAGTGAAAATGCTATCATAAGCCCATCTTCAGTGCATAAATCGTATGAATTTCGGAAAATGACATGGCATGTCTAGGTGACATAAAAAGTTACGTGAAGGGTATATGATCATTTTATATAGTTTATTATATTTTCTCTTTATTTATTATATTTATCCCTTTTGCTTTTTAACATGATAAATTTAAAATTTTGAGCACTCTTTCTACCATTTTTATGCCTCATTCCAAGTTTTTTTTAATTCTCAACTTAAGTATGACCTCGACAAAAAAAACAACACCTACTCATAAAACAAGTAATTAAGATATATATATGGTAAAAATGAGTAACAACAATATACAAAATGGATAATAGGATAATATAATATCATTAGAAAATAAAATCACCACCTACTTAAAACTAGTGTCGTGTTTAAAAGCATCAGGAACATGCTTTATGTACGCGATTCTTACATGACTGGAATTCACAAAAACTGAACAAAATATCACCCCACATAGTCATAATAATAACCTAAACGTAGACATATACTATAATATATTAGGGAAATTCCGGTTGGTACCCTCAAGTTTTTGGTTTTTCCGGATGGTGCCCTGAAAAAAAAAACTTATTCCGAGTGGTACCCCTGAACTTTTGCTAAAGTCCGCCAGATCCCCTTACTAGTGAGTTTTCGTTAGTTTTTAATTAAATAAGTATGTTTAATGAAAAACTACTTTTTTTAATTAAATTAAAACAAAATTAAGTTTAATAACAATTAAAATAAATCATATAAACTATTAAATTAAAAATATTATATTATATATATATTTCTCAAGTTGATTGAACGTTGTATAATTAAAAAAATTTAAGTTAAAACAAAAATTTAAGTTAAAACAAAAAGATATTACAATATTTATATTGAAATTAATAATTAAAATTGTCATGTAGGTTTTATGTAATATTTTTGACATTTTTTAGAAAAACTAATAGAACTATTGTTATGGTACTCTCAAGTTACGATAAAATTTTAATATTTATATAGTTTTTAAAATTTTCAAAATTAACTATATAAAATCTACATGAAATTTTTTAATCATGAATTATTTTTATTTTAATATAAATATTATAATATTTTTGGTTTTAAATTAAAATTATTTTAATCATACAACATACAATCTACTTGAAAATATATAATATAAATTTTAATTTAATATTTTTATACAATGTATTTGAATTTTTATTGAATTAATTTTTTTAAATACAAAAATATATATTTTTCACTAGAAAATATACTTATTTAGTTAAAAACTAATGAAAATTCACTACTAAGGGCATCTGGCGGACTTTAGCAAAAGTTCAGGGGTACCACTCGGAATAAGTTTTTTTTCAGGGCACCATCCGGAAAAGTCAAAAACTCGAGGGTACCAACCGGAATATCCCAATATATTACTACGTAATTGCAATAACGTATTAGATCTAATCGAGTGGCAAAGGCATCCATCAACAATAATGTAAGGAAATACTTACTGGTAATGCCGATTGAATTGAAGGAAAAGGTTTTCTAGGGAGTTGTACTAGTTTAGCGAAAAAAAATAATATTGCCAAAAATATGTTTAAAAGACATATGCCCTTCATGTGAATTTTTATTTCACCTAGACTTGCCATGTCATTTCCATATATCCAACTCATATGATTTGTACAACGACGATGTCTTAAGATAGCGTTTTCACTATTTTAACTAAGGTCGTCATATTGAATTCACACCCCTAAAGGTTGTGTCACCATTTACACACACCCTCAAAGGTTGTAATATTTGAATTAATTTTGCCTTAATTATAATATATTACTTTCATTTATTTTAATAATAAAATATATTATAATTTTCAAAATAAATTTTAAAAATTCAATAAATATACTAAATCGTTCAACCCAACGGGGTTCGGGTTCTATCGGGTTCAGTTGATTTCGCGTATCGGGTTCAAATTTTCAGGTCTTGACCCTAAAATTATCAGGCTGTTCGGGTCGGGTTTGCGGGTTCGGTCAGCTTTTGACAGCTCTAGTCACGGGTCAATCGGGTCGGGTTGACCAACGGGTCTAAAATATCCTTTTTATGATTATTAAAATCAATTTTTAATTCCATAATATTTTTTATTATAATATTTTTTTATTTTAATAATAAAATATATTAAAGAAAATTTTAAAAATTCTATAAATATACTAAATCTCAACCCAACGGGTTTCGGGTTCTATCGTGTTCGGTTGATTTCGGGTTTCGGGTTCAAATTTTCAAGTCTTGAACCTAAAATGATGGGACTGTTCAGGTCGGGTTAACGGGTTAGGTCAACTTTTGACAGCTCTACTAGCTTACTATGTAAAATTGTAATTGAGTGAGGAGCAAATTTTAGGGTGGATGCGTTGCTTGTGGAACACCCACCAAACCCGGACCGATGAAATCCGATCAAGTCTATGGTCCATATATATAGTTGATATACGGAATCACCTGTAAAAACCTAAAGCACCCATAAAAATCTAATTTTCGAGCTCGGAATTACCTATGCGTGCGGATAGGCTTGGTACGTACGTATCCCATGTAATGGTGAACCAATGTTATTGCTTGCTTGTTTGTAACAGTTAGCAGACAAAATAAGGAGCATAACAGACAGTACCTCACAAGAAATCAAAGCTGGAGTGGTGAACCCGGCTCAACTCATCGTTGGAAGAGGAAAAACTTATTACAGGTACATGGGCTCCTTCACGACCCCTCCTTGCACCCAAGGCGTCATTTGGACCATAGACACTAAGGTATATGTACGTACGTACCATATGTAATTTAACATCTATATATATTCAGATCCATCGATCCATCATCAAGCTTAAGCTAGCTAGCTATAGCTTCATGAATTTGAATTAATGCTCCGCCTAGCTAGCTTTAATAGTCCATCATTTTCATACGCAGCTTGGAACGGTCTCACAAGAACAGATTAATTTACTCCGTGAAGCCGTTGATGATGTAAGTAACATAATTTGCATATGTCTTATGTGATTAATTGCTAGAGTTGTTAAATAAGTGAGTAAATCAATCAACCAAAGGGATGGATCAACGACTATTACATGATGCAGGACGCAGTGGAGAATGCGAGGCCTCTCCAGCCACGAAATGGAAGGGATATCAACCTCTTCTACTACAATAACCATCACCACCATTCACTATGAGCTACTACGCGCGTGCGCGCTGCTGAAACAATGCGAAGTGAACGACTACAATAGTATTTATATCGATGGAATAAAACCAAACTAGTTACTTATGAAGTTTGAAACACGCTAGTGTATCCTGCGCAATATAGTAATAATGAACACTCTGGTGAATTAAATTATGTTCAATAATAAATGGCATCCGATATGATAGATGCTTTTTAAAACCCAAAAAATATTCATTATCTCATTGTCACTTTGTTGAACACCAATAGTAATTATTATGACGAAAATTGATGTGTTCCGACTAGGAGCTGGTCCGCCAATTGCCCAGTCAAGGCTAGAGATTCCTTGGAACCTTCTTCGAACTATGGTACATTTTAGCGTAGCACCGAGGGAAAATCGACTCGAAGGGACGAGTCTAGGGTCGATTAGGCCAAAGCGGAACCAAAAATAAATTGATAAATTTGGATAAAGGTGACATCGGCCCTAAGAGAAGGAGGAACTCTCAACTTAATTGTCTTAGACTTTACTTCATTTTGACGTAATTGAAAAGGTTACAAGAGTGGCGATTAAATAGAGAAAACTAAAGGAAAGATAAAACTTGACCTAATGAACCAGACCATATAAGCATATATGGTTCACACGCACCTTAGGCCCATAATACCAAAATAAGAAACATACTATAAATGGAAAGACCTCAATCAACATCTACTAACTATAGTAATATCTAATATTAAGCTAATAATGGCAAGATCTACATACAAGGAGGGCTTCCAAGGTCTTAGACGCCTCGGGATCATCGGGACCTGATGTGGGCATAGGCATGAACACATCTGTAACACCCCCAAATTATCTCGGTAATGTCACACGCTAGTGACCTCAGATTTTAATGTCCGTAGCCACCCAAGGGTTTGCATTCGTTTGAATTTTGTAAAGACATGTATTAAATCATATAAATAAACAATAGAGGAAGACCTTTTAAAGCAAACACAATTTGTATTCAAACTTTCTTTTATAATTAATCAGTTTATTAACAATACAACAAATTCAGCATAAAAAAACCAAAACTATTCCATATAAAAATCAACTTTCTTTAATAAAATAAAACAAAACTACGTATAAAACATTCTTGTATAGTATCATGGGCTCCATTCATCATCACCTTGAGTGCTCTTGGATTGACACTAGTTGCTTGCTAATACTTGGTACCACAAGTGGTCAGCCCTCAACGGGGTCAGGTAGGTCGACTCCTATATTTATTGGGTTAAAGTAAATAGTCCTATCAAAATTATTATTATAATGAATGCACATTTCATAAATATCTAATGCACTTTACCTTACGTCGAATATTTCCTAGAAAACATCATACACTTTCAATGAATTTCTAACGAAAGATTAAAATAAACACAACAACAAGTACATAGGTTCTTTATGGTGCTTACTTGCACTTATCTTTTTAATGAGCATACATATCCACATTGGTTGCGATTTTTAAACCATCTAGGCTCTTATGTACTCATGAGTGGGCTCATATGTCCCAAAAGATAGGAGTGGGTTCTTAAGTCCCAAAGGCACGTAGCTAGAGTGCAACACCTCTCAATGCGATAGAGCGGGTCCGGTCATGATCAAGCACTAGGAATAATTCCATCTAGTGCGAAAATGTTATAAAGAGGAGTCCAGAGCAACTATGGCTCACCCCCTAGCCCTATGCTAATCCAAAGCAAGTCTCAATTGAGACGATAAACATACAAATCCACAGTCATCGAGACCTAAACAAAGCTAGTGTTGCCTAACAATTATAGTACACCACAACCTAAACAAGGTTATCAACTTTACTACGTCAACCACCTAGATTATGTTTTCAGTTAATGATTTCGGTCTTCAATTACTATATCATACTCGAAGCTCCAGGAAACGGGAGGATAGTCACACAATGGAAACACCAAGCCCTCCTTGTCATTTTTACAGGCGCATTTGACAAGCTCGAGTATGAATTAAGATAAGAGCAAGATTTACTTAGTCGTAGTTCAACTAATAACACAATCCTAACTATTATCATGCAAGTTCATCCATGATTATATTTCTCACATAATTACTAAATTTATGCATGTATTGTATTAAGCATAAAAACATCAATCAAAAGAACAAACATGGTTACAAACTCTTCACACAAATCAAATAAGTGAACTAGCCGAGCAAGTATGCGAACTTGCCTTATTGACGACCTCAGAAACTCGGAAAGGTTATAATCGAGATTGTTTAACTTTGGATGGAAAACCTATAATAGAATATGACACAACATGAGTATAAGTTTTAAAATCGAAATCTCATAGATTTTCATTATCTTATATTCATGGTTTAAGAATTCCTAAAAAGAAGTGTTTTAAAACTTCATGACTATATTTTATTAAAATCATATTCTTATTAAAATTCTAATTTTTCTTATAAAAACCATAATAATCCCTTATTATCATAACTATTATTATTTTCAAAACAACTGTATGAAAATAGATTACTCCTTTATAAAAATAATACTTTATATTATAAAATATCTATAATTTTTATAAAATTGTAAAAATAACTTAAAAATCCATATTTATTTTAAATTTCAATTTGGAACAATTTATTTAGACTTAAGCCGAAATTAAAACCGTAAAAGCGAAATTAAAAACACTAATTATAGGGTTGTACAGAAATTAAAACACAGAAGAGAAAGTGGTCGAACAAGGAAGTTTGGCGGCTCAGTACGGTCGGCTCCAGCGACGGATGGGGATGGAACCGACGACAGTTTGATATCTGAGACACCAGGTTTTTTCTGTCGAAAATGGTGGCAGAGGTGTTCAGATGGCGGCTCAAGACGGCCGCGAACAACAGAACACGAGCAGCCAATGCTCTGTTTTCGCTGGGAAGATCGGCTAGCTTCGATCAGATTTTTGGATGGGGAGAAGCAATGGGTGTTCGTATCTATTTATAGGGGAGGATTAGGGGCTCTCATATCTTCGTCTCCAAAAAAAATCCCGGCCAAAACGATACTCAAATTAGATAAAAATCATATCTTTAACCCGAAAATGCGTTTAACCAAACATCTTATTTTTTAGCTTCGATTTAGATAGGATTTTCTCTAAATTTCACCTAGTTTGTTAAGTGATTTTGAAGATAACTTATAGAAGAGTATCTCGGTTCTTTCGGAATCGAATTTGGATTAGAAACGTGTCTGAATCAACATTCACAAGATTGGATCCTTCCTAGAACAAGAAAACTGAATGGGCGGTATATATTTCTGTAATTACACGCGGGTACCCAAATTTTAAGGATAATTATGAAACATGCCCAACGTTTCTAATATCATCCATTTCCGCCCCTTTTTAAATTATAATGTTATTCAAATTATGATTATTCTTCCCTAGCATGTTTCCCAAATTTATTATTTTGATTGTATATATTATTAAGTCAATTTGTACTTGTTTAAAAATATGTATTGAATTATTTTTCCTACAAGTTATATTTATTTCATGCTCTTCTTATACAAGAGAGAACAAAATAAACTATATTAGCCCATATATAATTAGAAGAATAATATAATATTATTCTTTGTTTTTGAAAAAGAGCAGCATTAAAATAGTACCCTCTTATAACCATGACTATTTGGGTAAGGTTTTTTTTTAATGACATAATAACCATTATAAGTTATTATTTATATTTTCTTATCCTTTTTAAGAAAATAAAACCATCCTTTATTAAAATATAATAATGGGAAGAAAAATTACAATAATACCAAAAGAGAAGGTTATTACAATAAAATATAATAATGGGAAGAAAAGACATGTCTTCAACTTGAGTATTCTAAAAAATCAGTATGAAAGGTGCCGATGCACGCACAAGTTGGACCTCGGTCTTAGCCTTTGGGCTTGGTGTTGGACATGAGTGATAATGGCATGACAATCTTCTTGTCCGACATCGAAGAAAAATCAGGACACAAGTCGTTGTGTTCTATCACAAGTGACAAATTCAGTGGTGATAACGACGTTGTAGGCATTGGTGCATCCGGGGTCGAGGGCGAAAACATGGGAGAGACCTCGAGTACCAATGTAGGCTAAGCCGATGGAGCATATGCTACAAGAGCTTGTGCGGGTACGGGGTTGAGTCGGCACTCTCAAGTGATGTCGGGCCAGCCTTGGGGTTTATATTTGAAGCGAAAGCATGGGCGCTACGGATAAGTGATCGAGGACTTGGATTGAAGGCACACAAGGCTAGGATGGAGTTTTGATAGGATGTCGAAGAACTAAAGGTGTGGGTTTCCATGTTAGTGAAACCTCATAACTTTCGTCGTAGTAACAACATAGGGCTGGCAAGGGGCAAGGTGACGCCGAAGCTCTAGTGGGTGGTGATCTAGTGGGTGGGATCCAATCTAGGTACCCCCAGGGGACTTGGCAGTAAATTCGGGCTACGGTGTGGGCCGAGTATGGGAGCCAAGAATAAGACATGTGGGTTTATAGGATATCTAAATTTTATCTATGGAAAAGATTTGGTTAGTTGGACAAGATAAGATTTTATGGAAAGAAAAGATTTGTTGCGAACTTGGCAAGATAGATTTTATTTTAGAATAGGTTGAAAATAGAAAAAATTTGGGAAATAATTCTATCTTTTGGTTAGGATAGAATGTTAGGATGAGATAGAACTTTGGATGGCTTGGGTCTCAAATTAAGATAGATTACCAAGGGTCGGTGCGGGTTTGGGTTGGCGAGTTGGCCCAATAGCTAGACCGACTTGGGATTGGTGCGACTTGGACACCAAAGTAGAATCAAAAGTCTTGCGTGCCATGGATCTTGTCATTAGTCTCCGTGGGTGCCCGAATGGAGTAGGCGCCAAGGCATGCGTGACTTCATGCAAGTGCGAGATGACGACCTTGTGGACTCGAGTTGCTACATTGACGCAATCCTACCAAGGATTCAAGTGCGACATTATGGTGGCATTGTCGTGGCACCATGCGAGTATGTTTGGCACAAGGCAATGCGATGGCAGGGCTTGCAAGGTTTACTGATGCACGAGTCTTGCGATGAGGTTGCAACATTGGATCTCGCGAGAGTGTGAGTCTTGGATTCGTGGTCTCATGACTAGACCACAATGGCGATTCCTCGAGACTAGACGACGGTGCAACCAAAGAAGATAACATGCAACGATCCATATGGGCTCTAATACTTGTTGATGCATTTTGAGTAGGGGTCGTTCCACCAATTTTCCAATGTAGGCTAGATGTGCCTTTAAACCTTTGCCGATAGTCTAACCCACAATGTAGGTTTGAATTATGATGCATTTTAGAGTAGCATCGCGGGATAACGGACTTGAAGGGACGAGTCTAGGGCCGATTAGGGTAATGCGGAAGCAAGAATGAATTGATAAATTTGAATAAAGGTGACGTCGAGCATAAGTGAAGGAGGATCTCTCAACTTAACTATCACAAACTTTAATTTATTTTGATGTAAATATTGAAAAGGTTACAAGAGTTATGCTTAAATAGAGAAAACTAAAGGAAACCTGAAACTTGAGCTTATTGATCGGGTTGTATAAGCATATATCGATCTCACGCTTGTTATGCCCATAAAACCAAAATAAGACCATGATATAAATGGAAAGACCTAAACAAGCCACTACTAACTAAGTAATTTCTAATATAAAGCTAATAAAGGATAGATCTCTATCCACGGACTTCGACACCTTGAGCTCGTCGGGACCTGATATGGGCATAGGCATGAACGCATCAACATTTTTATAAAATAAAGGTTAAACTAATTAGAGTAACAAATATTTTTGAATAATTTTTAATGGCTAGAATGATCATTATTATGAAATGGAGGAATCATGTATGGAGGTTGTAATGTTCGATATGTATTTTAATTACAATGCATTACCTTTGTGGGTACATCTTCAAATTTCACATGAGATGAAAGATGTTGAGTTTGGAAAAAGCTATTCTGAACTTGATCTCGCACATAATGGTAGTCAATGTTGAGATGCTTAGTCCTCTAGTGGAAGACCGAGTTAGCTGCGATGCGTTGGGGTACCTTATTATCACAAAACAATGTAATTTGTTTTGGTACCTTGACATACCAATCCTCCAATAAACCAACAAGATCGACTTATTCACATTATATGGAGGACATATCATGATACTCTGACTCCACTAAGCTCTTTGATACAGTCTTTTGCTTCTTTTTCTTCCAAGAGGACCAAATAAGTACCAAAGAACACACAGTAACTTGTCACTGATGTGCCAAAAAATGTACAACTTCCCCAATTTGCATCTATGTAAGCCTTCAAACTTGATTTTATATCTGATGAATAAAATAAACCCATGTCTAAGGTGCCAAAGATATTTAACCACTTACAAAGCTCCTAAAAGATGTGGCTCATGAGATACGCTAAAAAATTGACCGAGATGTTGTGTGGCATATGAGATCTCTGGGCGTATCAAGTTCAAATAAAGCAAGCGACCAACTAAACTTCTATACAGATCTGGATCAAGAAGTAACTCATCTTTGTCAAGTAAAAACTTTAAGTTTCTTGTAACACCCCTATTTTGCAACAATGGGTATTACTATCAATGACCTCGGACTTTACCGCCCAAAGTAACCCTAGGCTTTATAATAATCTTAAAACATAGGAAAAATGCGGAAATTGCCATAAATGTTACATATATGTGAAAATGTGCTCACGAATGAGACTTTGTTCGTACAACATTAACCAACAAAATGTAAATACGGTTTAACAACGGAAATAAAATACTTGTTCTTACAACACTTGATTAATTTAAGCAAAATAAACGGGAAGTACATTCTTGAGAGAGTCCGACCCTTCCTTCCTTGTGTGGCTTTGCCTACGCCTTGCTGGGATTCCTAGGGTCTGGCATAAGTCACGAAGGGCGAAAAATGCCAAGCAAACATGCGGAAAAGCGGAATTAGTCTAAGGAGACTAAGCAAGCGAGAATGGAAATTCTCAAGGGTATTATGGTAATTTATAATATTCGAGAGATATTATCGGGATGTGTTTTGAGGTATATATATTTATGTGGGGCTTATCGGAACGGAGAAGAGTGTATCTCGAGAGGAGATAACTCGTTAATCGAGACAAGTACTACGAGATTGTAGACTTCTTAGAGTAGAAAGTGTGTTGCGAACGTTATTAATTCACACAAGTTTGAAAACCTCCCGCGCCCTTGTCGGACCTCAACCAACCTCATCTTATTCGGTTCTCCAGATAGGGGAGGTGGCACGAAGGCGCTTAAGTACCCGCCCACCTTAGAGAAGCCCGAAGCAGCATTAAGATTGGAAAGACGATCTTTTCAAGAACCGGGAGTTGGGCGTTCTTTCCACATTGTACTACTCCGACCCGGTTTTGGTTTCTTTTAATTGTTCTTTGGCACTTATCTTGTATCGTGATGAAAACTTTCACTTACGTTAATGATTTTTAATGAGTGTGGGGGCCATGAAAGAGCCCGGGTCCACTTACATGAACTTAGTTCCGGGCGCTTAGCTAGGGTGCACTCATCCCTCCTCCGAGCAGGAGTAGACATGGATCATGATCCGTAAAGTCGCAGAATTTAGGCGTGATGCCATACGACTAAGTAGGTGATATAGAGGTGTCAAGTTAATCCCGCACCCTCACTATTTCATCCAAACCGGTATCTAAACGAGATCGTAAACATGCAAGGTCGCAAACAAGACTAGCATAATAGTCCTATCGAATATTAAATAGCGTAATAACGATAACAATTGGGTCATTATTTCTAACAATCGATATTCCTAGATTCGTTTATTTTTAGCAAACAAGTTGTTCCCAACATCGAGAAATTTTACGAACGAATTATTAAGGCTTACAAAGAGAAATTCCACTTGTCTTAGCTTTTACGATTGTGTACGAATGAATGAACGGAAACCGTTGTCTTAAGTCGGGACGGAGACTCGACCTATCGACACGAGAGGTACGAACGAACCTTAATAAGAATTTCTTTAATTCTTCTAAAGTTTTTGAATATCTCTTATATTCTTTTTAAGAGAATTAATTACTAAGTTATTATAATAATAATTTAGGTGGAGGTGATATAATAAAAATATTTCTTATTTGTAATATTCTTGTATTTTTTTATAAAATCTTTTTTTAGTTTAATTATTATTTTCTTTTGAACATCAAGTCATAACATTATTTAATTTATTAAATATCCTTTATGACACACAATTACTTTCTTAATATTATTAAAATAATTCTTTCATTTAATCTAAGCAAGGTGATAACTTTATAAAAATCATTAAAATAGTATAGTTTCCATATTTATGAAATATTGATTATAAAAACTATTCTTAGGATGTGAAAAGTCCAAAATGCCCTTGTCATAAAATATCTTTTTAGTACTAGAATATATTGTTATTTTATTTTCCTCTTATAAAATACCTCTTGTTAAGACATGCAACCTTCCTTATTATATAAAGATATTATGATAATATTTTAAACTATGTTTATGCTAGTACTTCCCTTATATAGTATTTTCCAAATATTATACTCAAATATTTATATCAAGCTTTTCAAGTATGTAAAAATAATAATATATTCTTATTTATTTAGAAAGGTCCTTCAAGCCTAGAACATTTATTTTATAAAAATATGAGCATGGAAGTCATTATTTTATATAAGTTAGTAATAATATTATCTTTGGTATATCTTTTTCAAAAAACATGGGTCTTTTAGATCATATTATCTTTAAAAACTAGTGTTGTAACACCCCCTTCCTACCTTGGAGGTATTACCGCCAGTAACCCCGATTAAGACTAAACCGAAGCTACCCAAGGCTTTAAACTTACTGAACAAAATAAAAACATTACAGCAGAATAAATACAATTGGTCTTATACAAACCTTAATTCAAAAAGAATAAATAAATAGAACAACCTTCTATTTAAACAAAATCTTCATCAAGTCTTCCTTGAGTTCTATTTTTCTGAAACTCAGCTTCGCTTTGAAGTAGTTCAATCATGATCTTCACTCAAGTATAGCCATTGGAAACCTTTAATCAATTTTTGGAGCTTCAAACATCTGAATCCGCCTCTTGAATCAACTTCCAAGAAGAACCTGATGTATCGTAAACCAACGGTGGACACCAACCAACCAAATAAAAGGAAAGAAAATGGACGGGTTAGTCTAATGATAGACTAGCAAGCGGAGAATCTAACTTGGTTCTTATGGTTGTAACTAAACATATTGGCAACCAAATCCGAATAGACTCGGATTATGATCCAACAGTTAGCAGTCTTATAGAGAATAAGAAAGAGACTCGCATAGTCAAGAAAGAGAACACCACCGCTTGTGGTTTCTTTAAGAAGCATAAATAATTGTTGGGAACTCATATCAATCACATAACATTTTGAAAAGCCTCCATTGACTAATCAGATTGACTTAATCAAAGTTTGATTAAGAATCATTCATAACCGGGAGCAAGAATGGCTTTTCGACTGGACGAACCATTCAGGTATATTAATGTGCCTAACGCACTTATCTTATATTACTTTCAACACTTTTCACAACCAAGTTGGTGGCTTTTAATCGGCTCGTACTACTGCCGAAATACTCTGGTATTGTAGATATCATCGGAGTATTTCACCCATGATCATCTACCCTGTACCGAGATCGCAGGACTTAAGCTATCCTTGACCCCTCATTTTCATATGGTGAGGTAGAGAACAGAGAGGCCTATTACCCTGTCGTCTACATTGCACCGCCAATTGCACTTAGCTAGAGTGCCCATCACCCCTCTCACACGAAGAGCAGGGGAAGAGTCATGACCCACCATTAGGATTAGGCCCCTCCTAATGTAATATTCTTTTAAAGAGAGGATATGGAACCACGTTCCCCTCCCTGAAACTACCTTAATCAACAACAATGTCTCAGCGTGAGACAACAAACAAGGTCACACATAACGGACCTAAATTCAGTTCTACCGCAAAACTGAATAAACAACATGGTCATTATTTCTAACAAATATAACAAACTATCATATTTTATTAATCATACAAGTTGTTCCCAACGCAAATATTAAATGGGATCCAATTCCTCATTTAATAACAATAACGCAAGAGAGAATCGTCCACTTGCCTTATAAGGCGTGCTCGACGTCCTTAGCGATTCCAACAATAATCTGTATCATCCTTCTGACAAATATAAAAAAAGGATTTCTCAACAACAAGCTCCTCTTATTTGTATTCTCAACTCCTACAACTTCCTAATCGATAAACGATTTAATTTCCGAATATCGATATATAGTAAATATTTAGTTATCATGTTTCAAGGAGCCATCTTGGCGGAATTATAACTAATTATCTGCTTCCCTTTTGAAACAATTTTCTAAATAAAAATTGTTCATCGGCAACAATTCTAAAAGATTACCAAATTTCAGCTCAAACAGATTAACGACGAATCCCAAGTAATTATCAGAAGTCCTTTACCTGACAATCGGTATCCAAAACTTGTCTTCGCTATAACGGAAGATCCGGACGTCCGTTTCACGAGCGGTTTGAACCTGTAGAACCGTATCAACGTCAAGATTATAAAAACCATAAATTTAATTAGCAAAGCGGCACCGAAAGGCCCTTACGGTGGCTCCGTAACCAAACCGCTAATTAATTTCGATCGTATATACCTTCACTCGAGCCCATGGCTCGTGTGGCTCGATCATGGCTCGATCCTCGAGTCCGAGGGTGGCTGGGCGTTGCCCAACAGCAGGCCTTGTGGTGGGTGGTGGTCGGAGAAGCTAACGATCGCCGGCGGCGGGGTAACGAGGCAGAAAAGGAAGCCGGCGATGAAGGAATCTTCTCCCGAGCCCGTCGTGTTCCTTCCTTTCTCGCTCTCGGTTATGGTTTTACCGGCTGGTCCAGCTCCTTCTTGCAGCAGCCCGCTCATGGAAGAAGAAGGTGAGAGGTGGAGGAGGTGAGGAAGAAGGTGATGGTGGTGGCTAGCCAAGAAGATCGCCGGCGGGGAAGATGATTTCTCCCATGTCCCTCGTTCCGACCTTTCTCTCATGGTTCTGGTTTCATTAACCAACGAGACCCAAACAGAACAATAATGAAGAAGAAGACAAGATGAAGAAGAGGAGGTGAGGTAGGGAAGATGAGGCAGCCGGCGGTGAAGGCTCTCTCCCGAGACCGTCGTCGTTCTCGTCCTTCGATCCCTTTCTCCCTTCCTTTCTCTATTTCCATCTTTTGTTTTCAACTAGTTGAAAAGTCCAACTTCAAGTCTTCAGCTTTATCAATTCACTCATGATTCCTTCCTTGCTAAGCTAGAGAAAGGGCGGTTTAAAAGCAAAACCTGTCTCAGAACGGGACTCGCGTTAAAGCGGTAAAATTATGTACCTCGGATGGAAAAGCTTACTAAACGAAAAACATCCCGTAAATTATGTAGACCAATAAAATCAATTTTTCATGATTTCATCTTGCTACTTTCAATTTTTTAGGCTTCCGTTTCGTATTTTAAATCCTTTCCGGTACATAATTAAAAAGACGGCTTATCCAATAAATATTCTTTTTCCACCGAAAAATCCTAGGATTCACACCTATCCATAAAATCATTTCTTTGTGATTTTAGGATATCACCAACAATTTTCTAGGATTTAATCTCCAACGAAAATATTGGATTAAGCGTTAAAAAGATATCCGAGAAAATTCAAAAATATCCTCAAAAACCGCAGTTATTACATTAGTACCCCCTTAAAAATGGTTTCGTCCTCGAAACCAAGGAGAACTCGGATCATAAAGAAGGATAGCACAAGCACAAACATACAACCACTACAAACCTATACAGAAGTTTGTAGTACCCCCTTAAAAATGCATATTGTTACTTCTGCACCAAGAACAATCAACCATTGCTTAGTTACCAAACTCCTTCTTTACAACGTTCACTGACTTTGGAAAATGACTCAACATTTCCTGTCTATTCTCAAGTCTTTTTTTTTCCTCCATTTTAGGCCAAAGTAGCCTAATCAATGGTATTTTTTTCCTATTCACGAAGACATTACGGATAGAATGCACTGAAGGTGTCAATGCCAACCGATAAAAACAAGCTTACCAGTTCTTTCTAGTATCTCAAAAGATCCAACATAGCGAGCATTTACTTTGTCTCGCTTTCCCGAGCGGAATATGCCTTTCAAAGCGGATATTATAACAAAAACATTGTTCTTTACAATGAACTTAACATGCTCTCGCTTTAGCACAACACACAACTGTTGTCGCTTTTGAGCAGTTAGCACCCTTGAACGTATTAGTGCAATATCAGTTGTTGTTCTCTGGACCAAATCTGGCCCATGAAGAACCTTGTCAGGATTGTTATTCCAACAAATTGACAACTAACACTTCTGGCCTTACAAAGCCTCAACAAAAAAAATCATTTCTTTATTGTGAATTCAAAATTCTTGTATGTGAATTCACTCAACCTCAAACTACCATTCCAACTCGTGTGGAATCCAGAATACCTGTCCTCAGGAGTTTGAATTTGTTTTCTTGCATTGTTCATCACTTTGATGAAGGAAGCTTGCACTAAAATTCAATTCAACCCACAAAGCTTGATGTCACTCCTTTCAAATCCTTGACATGAACCATCCATCTCAATCACAGATAATAATCTTCAGAGTTTTATGAAGATCAAAATCTTCATGTATGAACACCTCAGCTAACTTCTGTATTCTTTAAGTCATCTTAAATGCATTAGAAAGAACACTCTAGATGAGTTTCTTGACAAACTCCATATGCATTTTTCTTTCATTAAGTCTTAAACGATTAATGACAAGAATCTATGGTAACATCTTCCCACTTTCATTCTGAAACAGGAAGAGACTATAACATTTTGTTTGGTCTTCTATGCTCAATCAAGACTTCGAAACAGACCATACACATCAAAACAAACTCGGTGACATTTCGCTTCGTGTCAATCCATCAAAAGTTTTATCTTAAATCCTTATACATTTACTTGGTCTAGGATGAACTAATTAAGCAAACAATTATGCCTTCTTTGAATTAAGCTTTCAAAGCTCATCAACAACAGATACACATGAACAGTCTTGAAATCAAGTAATCCATAATCTTGAATAACAAATCCCGGTGTCTTACCTTCTTGATCTTCTCCATTGATCTTAAATAATATTACTTTCCCATACTACTTTTCCTTGATCTGGTCAACAGATTTTGAATAAAATCCTAGGGTACTCACACAACCTTGTTGTCATCCAACTAAACTTTTAGTTCTTCTTAAACTAGTTTCTTTACAAGGATTACTTAAAATCCTTACTCAATTACCTTTTTGAGATAAAATCTCAGTATCACTTTAACCAAGAGTATGATATTTATCCAACACATGACAAGATAATAACCTATACTGTCAATCCTTTACAACCTTTTCTTAACCAAAACTCAGCTTGGGCATACTGACATTCAAAAGTAGTTATCTTACTCAACCATTTCAAACTGAACTCTTATGCATTACTATATCAACATATTGGACAATAATACCCTTAGTCCAATAATTTCCAACAAAACTGTCTCCATTGACAATTTTCAGTCTTTTTCATCAAGGCACTGTTTAGACTTCACTTAACATTTTGACTTGTTGAGTAATTTAACTCTTAGGATTAAAAACATATCCTCACGTGTCCACTCTCTATATTCAACAACTTATCAAGCTGAGAATGAA
The DNA here is from genome assembly GCA_964016875.1 of Fallopia convolvulus. Lineage (NCBI taxonomy): Eukaryota > Viridiplantae > Streptophyta > Magnoliopsida > Caryophyllales > Polygonaceae > Fallopia > Fallopia convolvulus. The sequence goes on from OZ024719.1 coordinate 39,163,751, forward strand.
CATCAATACTAATTTACATATCCAAACTCCAGACCTATTGGAGTTCTGCTTAAAATTCTTACTTAACCATCTCTTCTCAAAGAGATTTAAATCTTCAAAGCAACATGAAAGCAATATTAACTAATGGACCAAACATTAGTATATCCTTTATTCCAGAGAAAGGATTACTACAATATCATTCCTTAGAAAGGGTTCCATTCCAGGAGTCCATACCAACTTACTTTCAAAGACAATTCCACTAAAAAGGCAATGACTTTCTTAGGTCCTAACATCAACCAAGATGAACTACTAGCAACTGCTTAGAGAATTCCAATAATCGTTGACTGAAAACAATCCCAAACTTTTAGAGAAGTACGGAGTTACTCCATGCTCTTCAGAGACCAACACAGATTTGTAAAGAATCTTACCAAATTTCTTTACTTATAATCGAACTGTTTCGGGAAGTTTGACCATACTCCTTATATGGTATAGGATACCAAGGATATATTAACTCAAATGAGTCGATACTAAATATAGCAATTGCTATAATGCAAAAGAAAGCTTGCATCTTTTCATCTCAACCAACTATACTGGCAAAACTCATATAATTGCAAAACTTATATGATTGCCAAATTATACTATTCTTTAAAACCCAAGGAATTATGTGATCTTATTCCACCATGTGATCAGGATGGGGAGATAAAATCAACACAACCCTTTACTGCATTCTCATAGGAATAAGACATGTAATCTTGCCTTACCATGTGATCAAGATGGAAGACAAATCACATTCTTACTCACCACCATGAAAACCGTAGAAACTTTATTCATAAATCCTTTATAACAAACTATCATTACTTTTAGAAATTCCTACTTGAATTATATAAAGTCCAAAGAATTTTGTCAAAAGAGAAAATCATTAAACGATCTCAACTATCCTTAAATCATAACAGCTTGACAGGAACTCGACATAGGTTACTAACATACTTGCTCTAACTTTGAATACCGCGGAAACTAAGATTAGCTACTTTATAAAGAAATGGGCGCGTCAAACTAATGCATCAAATAAAATTGTTGACCTTATCTTAATGATGCTACTAACACTTTGTTCTAGTTCTGTGCTGACATTTGCACATTAGCTGGCCTTACCAACTTGACCAAAGTTTCAAATCAAAACTGAGTCTCAAAGGAGCTAAGATGCTCCAGCTCACTTCTTAGCCCCACATTTCCCCTCGAATGTGACAGACACTTCATTCCCTCCTCAAGGTAGAACTTGATGACATACCTTGACTTTTCTTAATTAGACATACTGCTAGACTTTTCTATAATTCATAGTATTGAGAAATCTCTGCCTGATTTACTCAGTCTTAACCCATATTAACTTCACAAGTTCAATAACAGAATTGATCACTCCAATCCACTTACTTGCAACCTTAGGGAAAATGTAATTCCAACATTTTCATATTCATGACAACTTCTTCCAAGGTCGCTCTCAATTTGTGTACCATCTTGACATATTACTTTAAAGTTATGCAAACATGATCCATTGACAAAAATTTAATACTTGAGTTCATCCATTCACAAAACAACAAGCCTTCTGCAAGTTAATAGTCATTTGAATTCCGATATCCAAGAGTGACTCTCAAACTCTTTTGACGATTTTTAAGGACTTTCAATCCTCTTATAACTTAATCTTCTCGATATAAAAAAATGAACTTTCAAACTATGCATCTAGTTCAAAACATTCTATCCATATATCTCTCTACATATAAGGAAATTCCTTTAATTTCCAATCTCTTTTAGCAGAAGAATATACATGACCAAACAAGGTATTCTTAAACCTTTCTCAATTCAACATTGGTGAACAAACTAAACTTCTCCATCATTCCCTTGTCTTCTTACTTAACCATAAGGAGATTGCGTATACCTTTTGATTAACTTAACTTCAAACCACATTGCAAAGGAAGAGCTTATGGTTAGGAAGCTTACCTACAGCTTAACAGTCTCACCAGTTCCACCTTAAGCTTTGGATTTGACTGATATAAAATCTTCAAAATCCTACACAACTGAAATTATTTTTCAGCATTAAGGGCTAAGCCTTATTGACCACAATATTGAATGATTGATATTTTTCTCCCAACCGATTAAAATATCAAAGGCAACATGCCAAAATTCTTCCGTGCACGATCTTCTCAAAACTGAACTTTACCATTTCCATCCTTGAAGAAACATAAGTCAATACATTGGCAATTTAGAACATCTCAATGCTGATTCCATTACTAGTCCATTATGGACCTCAAGTCTCTTCTCATTATCCCGAGTTGGATATCATACAACGAAATTCCAATAACGTTGTCACATAGGTCAGTCATCTGGATATCAATAACCCATGTAATCAATTAACACTTGCGCCAAGTAGTTACTTGAACATAAACACATTACTAATGAACTTTTACCCGTTCAATCCATTTTGAACAATCAACCTTATTCACAACAACCTCGATGATTAACCACTTGTTCATAACTTAAACTGAACCAACACTCTTCCTTCCTTTCTTACTATAACCATAAGAAATTTCCATTCCATTTAGGATTCTCAATCCTCTTAACTCAAAGGATATCAACATATATGAACATCTGAGTTCGAATACTCTCAGATTCAAAATTGAACTGCATCTTCCAATAGTGTAACAATTCAGTTGATCCAACACTTGAGCACCTCAAAGCTCTTTAACTTCCCACTGGGCAAAGAAAAGTGCAGAATATCCATGAGTCTATACCATAGAGTCACAAACACAGTTGTTGAAGAAAGTTTCCAAAGGTAATCCTTTTCTTTTCAGAATTCTCTTACATCCCTACATGATCAATATGGATCTCTTAGAATTACTCATGACTCACAAGATTTTCCAAATCTTAATACTTAGAAGTAGAGGTTCCAACTCCAAACTTCTATTGATAATCGAATTTCAACCAAATTCAGAAATTCCTAAGAAAATATTCTCGGGAAAACTCTTACTCTTATGACTTCAATGTCAAAGAAACTCACTTTAACATTTCCTTTTTAAAGAAAACATTCATAACTTGAAATCTTCCATCATATAAGCTTAACATAGGAAACTTTCAAACTAAAAAGTCTTTATGAAGTACAATACTTACTTCAAAATCTCACAAGAAGTTTCCTAATATGGAAGAAACGATGAGGGTACACCCAATTCAGACTCTCAAGAGAGAATAGGAATTCATTGAGAACTTAGTCAAGAACCGGTTCAACTTCAGGAATCTTCACCTGATCTTACTATGGATCCTTCTCGGAATCCATTCCCATCTCGATGGAATCAAATGTCCACTATAGGATCTTTTTCACATAAGCCATTACAAACTTGTTACCTCATGTTCTCCAATTCCCTTTTCTCCTTCTATCTCTTCATGAGTCTGACCTTCAATCTTAACCACTTTCCGTAAATGGTTCTAAGACAACACCAATATAGAATTCTCCACAATTCTATATGGAAGGATGAAAGTCTTAAGCAAGACTTAGGAACTTTTAGCTCTGATACCACTTCTGTAACACCCCCTTCCTACCTTGGAGGTATTGTCGTCAGTAACCCCGATTAAGACTAAATCGAAGCTACCCAAGGCTTTAAACTTACTAAACAAAATAAAAACATTACAGCGGAATAAATACAATTGGTCTTATACAAACCTTAATTCAAAAAGAATAAATAAATAGAACAACCTTCTATTTAAACAAAATCTTCATCAAGTCTTCCTTGAGTTCTATTTTTCTGAAACTCAGCTTCGCTTTGAAGTAGTTCAATCATGATCTTCACTCAAGTATAGCCATTGGAAACCTTTAATCAATTTTTGGAGCTTCAAACATCTGAATCCGCCTCTTGAATCAACTTCCAAGAAGAACCTGATGTATCGTAAACCAACGGTGGACACCAACCAACCAAATAAAAGAAAAGAAAATGGACGGGTTAGTCTAATGATAGACTAGCAAGCGGAGAATCTAACTTGGTTCTTATGGTTGTAACTAAACATATTGGCAACCAAATCCGAATAGACTCGGATTATGATCCAACAGTTAGCAGTCTTATAGAGAATAAGAAAGAGACTCGCATAGTCAAGAAAGAGAACACCACCGCTTGTGGTTTCTTTAAGAAGCATAAATAATTGTTGGGAACTCATATCAATCACATAACATTTTGAAAAGCCTCCATCGACTAATCAGATTGACTTAATCAATGTTTGATTAAGAATCATTCATAACCGAGAGCAAGAATGGCTTTCCGACTGGACGAACCATTCAGGTATATTAATGTGCCTAACGCACTTATCTTATATTACTTTCAACACTTTTCACAACCAAGTTGGTGGCTTTTAATCGGCTCGTACTACTGCCGAAATACTCTGGTATTGTAGATATCATCGGAGTATTTCACCCATGATCATCTACCCTGTACCGAGATCGCAGGACTTAAGCTATCCTTGACCCCTCATTTTCATATGGTGAGGTAGAGAACAGAGAGGCCTATTACCTTGTCGTCTACACTGCACCGCCAATTGTACTTAGCTAGAGTGCCCATCACCCCTCTCACACGAAGAGCAGGGGAAGAGTCATGACCCACCATTAGGATTAGGCCCCTCCTAATGTAATATTCTTTTAAAGAGAGGATATGGAACCACGTTCCCCTCCCTAAAACTACCTTAATCAACAACAATGTCTCAGCGTGAGACAACAAAAAAGGTCACACATAACGGACCTAAATCCAGTTCTACCGCAAAACTGAATAAACAACATGGTCATTATTTCTAACAAATATAAAAAACTATCATATATTATTAATCATACAAGTTGTTCCCAACGCAAATATTAAATGGGATCCAATTCCTCATTTAATAACAATAACGCAAGAGAGAATCGTCCACTTGCCTTATAAGGCGTGCTCGACGTCCTTAGCAATTCCAACAGTAATCTGTATCATCCTTCTTACAAATATAACAAAAGGATTTCTTAACAACAAGCTCACAGAAATACTTCTTAGTTGTATTCTCAACTCCTACAACTTCCTAATCGATAAACGATTTAATTTCCGAATATCGATATATAGTAAATATTTAGTTATCATGCTTCAAGGAGCCATCTTGGCGGAATTATAACTTATTATCCGCTTCCCATTTGAAACAATTTTCTAAATAAAAATTGTTCATCGGCAACAATTCTAAAAGATTACAAAATCTCAGCTCAAACGGATTAACAACGAATCCCAAGTAATTATCCGAAGTCCTTTACCTGACAATCGGTATCCAAAACTCTTCTTCGCTATAACGGAAGATCCGGACGTCCGTTTCACGTGCGGTTTGAACCTGTAGAACCGTATCAACGTCAAGATTATAAAAACCATAAATTTAATTAGCAAAGCGGCACCGAAAGGCCCTTACGGTGGCTCCGTAACCAAACCGCTAATTAATTTCGATCGTATATACCTTCACTCGAGCCCATGGCTCGTGTGGCTCGATCATGGCTCGATCCTCGAGTCCGAGGGTGGCTGGGCGTTGCCCAACAGCAGGCCTTGTGGTGGGTGGTGGTCGGAGAAGCTAACGATCGCCGGCGGCAGGGTAACGAGGCAGAAAAGAAAGTCGGCGATGAAGGAATCTTCTCCCGAGCCCGTCGTGTTCCTTCCTTTCTCGCTCTCGGTTATGGTTTTACCGGCTGGTCCAGCTCCTTCTTGCAGCAGCCCGCTCATGGAAGAAGAAGGTGAGAGGTGGAGGAGGTGAGGAAGAAGGTGATGGTGGTGGCTGGCCAAGAAGATCGCCGGCGGGGAAGATGAATTCTCCCATGTCCCTCGTTCCGACCTTTCTCTCATGGTTCTGGTTTCATTAACCAACGAGACCCAAACAGAACAATAATGAAGAAGAAGACAAGATGAAGAAGAGGAGGTGAGGTAGGGAAGATGAGGCAGCCGGCGGTGAAGGCTCTCTCCCGAGACCGTCGTCGTTCTCGTCCTTCGATCCCTTTCTCCCTTCCTTTCTCTATTTCCATCTTTTGTTTTCAACTAGTTGAAAAGTCCAACTTCAAGTCTTCAGCTTTATCAATTCACTCATGATTCCTTCCTTGCTAAGACTAGAGAAAGGGCGGTTTAAAAGCAAAACCTGTCTCGGAACGGGACTCGCGTTAAAGCGCTAAAATTATGTACCTCGGATGGAAAAGCTTACTAAACGAAAAACATCCCGTAAATTATGTAGACCAATAAAATCAATTTTCCATGATTTCATCTTACTACTTTCAATTTTTAAGGCTTCCGTTTCGTATTTTAAATCCTTTCCGGTACATAATTAAAAAGACAGCTTATCCAATAAATATTCTTTTTCCACCGGAAAATCCTAGGACTCACACCGATCCATAAAATCATTTCTTTGTGATTATTGGATATCACCAATAATTTTCTAGGATTTAATCTCCAACGAAAATATTGGATTAAGCGTTAAAAAGATATCCGAGAAAATTCAAAAATATCCTCAAAAACCGCAGTTATTACAAGTGTACATAAAATATAACTCATTATCCATATGTATATAATATATTGATAATAACCCCTTATTTTATTTATAAAAAAATCTAGACAAGAAATATATTTTATACTGAGAGTAACATGCATATTCACTTATACTTGGCCAGTTTCGGAGTTGGACAACGGACTAAGTGCAAACGCTCATGTGTCAAATGGAGAAAACCTCCTACAAATTTTGTTAAACTCAACTTTGATGGGGCAGTCAAGGCTGACGGGATGGCTTCGTTTGGCATCATTCTTAGGGATTCCAAGGGCGAGCCCATCCATTTGGACGGAGGACTAATTAGTCGACAGTCTGTTCTGAAATCCAAGATCATCGCTTTACGACAGATAATCATTGAAGCGACCCGACATGGCATTTCCCATATCTAGATCGAAGGCGATAACTTTTAGTTGGTCAAGGCCGTTCTTGGTGACTCGCGTTGTCCGTGGGAGATCGAGATGTTACATGCGGATATACAATGCGTACTTGGCTAGTTTCGGAGCTGGAGTATTGCCCATGTCATCTGAGAGTGCAATGTTGTGGCAGACGTCATTGATGTTTCGTTTCGCCATGTTTCATTTGTTCCACTTTCAGTTGACCCGGTTCTTCGGGACCTCATCCATCTGGATGCTCTAGGGTGACCGCTAGCTTGTTAGCGGCCCCTAATCACTTTCCTTATAAAAAAAGAGTAACATGCATAATATTACTTTACTTATATAAATGGAATTTTAATTATTCACTCTTATCTTGTCTAACTAAGAAGATTTCTAGGTTAATATTTATATTAGGTTAAATCTAATATTACCATTCAACTACTTGATTTAATTAAAACAGTTAAAATAATTTTAATAAAAAGGATAAAGGATTGGACCTTATGATTTTTTTTACGGATGAAGCTTCTGTAAAAGAACAGAACAATGGAGAAGACAGAGGAAGGGGGCGGCGGCACCAGGGGAGATCGGTGACGGGGCAACGACGGCCTGGCGGGGCTCCAGCGGTGCTGGGGCAGTCAGGCGGTGGTGTGGTGATGACTTGGTGGTGGTTTGAAGGTGTTTTAATGGTGATTTAACAAAAAAAAAAGCAAGTGAAACAAATGTGTTTGGGCTGAAATTTGATAATTTTGAATAGCAAATTGCTAGGAAGAGAGAAGAGAAAGTTTGTGTGTGTTCTATGTGAAGAAATCCAGCTTTTAAATAGGCAAGGTTGAAGCTCCTAGTGATCCATGGCAATGGAAATTGATCAATGGTGGGAGAGGAGATTGATGCCAATAGGTGGAAAGTGTGTTAGTTGGAGATGACACCAGATGATGCAAGCTTGGATGGTCTTTGAAGCAAGATTGGAGAAAGGCACGCAAAATTCTCATGCACTGGTTAAGCGTCAATTCAATCAGACATCAATTTGACTTGTTTGGAGAAGTAGAAGAATAGTAGAGTATATTTTTAATAGAGTGGGATGATGAGTAGATATGTTACAATGGCTTAGCGGTTTGGAGTGTGTGTGTGTGTGTGAGGGGGAGATGCAAGAGGTCTCAGGTTCGAGTCCCGGCTCTTGCCTCCTTTTTATTTATTTTACCTTGTACTGTTTTTAGCCTTGTAACACTCCATTATTAATAAAATTCAAAAACTATATTAGTCTTATTTTATTTGAATAACTTTTATACCTTAATAATCCTTTATAAAATGTTCTTGATTTTATTTTTTTTAAATTATTTAAACTCTCTTTTTAAGGAGAAAAAGATTATTTAAATATTATATTGGTTTTAAAAACCTTAGAATATTGCGGATATTACATTTCTAGACAAAGGGAAGGGAGTTGCTTCACAATTGAACACTATTGTATCTTTAAGAATGTCAGTAATATACTTGCGTTGGTTTTAAAGTGTACCTTTAGAAGACATGGATACTTCGATCCCCAAGAAGTACCTAATGTCACCCAAATCTCTTATAGTAAAAGCAAAATACAAGGATTCTTTAACAAGCATAGTCTCTTGGTTGAATTCCTATTGAGAAGAAAATCATCCACATATGTTGAAGCTATTGTTATTTTTTGTCCCACTACCTTAACAAATAATGAATAATCATGCTTAGAGCTAGTAAAACAAAGAGACAAGAGTAAATTTCTCAATTGAACATTCCATTGCCTTAAGGCTTGTTTGAGACCATACAAAGACCTCTTTAGACAACAAATATGACCCGACAAAGCTTTATCACACCTCAGAGGTGGATGCATATACATTGTTTCATCTAAATAACTGTGCAAAAAACATTATTTAGGTCAATTTGCTTTATTGGCCATCCTTGTATTGTTGCAACAATAATAAGGGGGCGCTTCGTATAAAATCAGGTTTGGGTTTGAAATGAGGTATGGGGTTGGAATTTAATTCTTAAAAACATGTGTTTTGCTACTATCCTAGAATGAGGTTCAAATCCCATACTTGTGTTCAATACTGTCAAATATAAGATCAAGAATGAAATTATAAGTATTTCAATTTAGACTTTAGCATTCCACATTTCACACTAATGGTATCTAAACTTTTACTTATGGGGTTCAATAAAAAGTTGCAACCATGTGCAAATTGAAAGAATGAAACCAGTTGTATTGTAAATCACTCCTTGCGTCCAAAATTCATATAATATTCTAGATTCCGTTTTCCTTGTTTTGGGGATCAGAAAATGACTTTGTTATTTACAAGTAACCTCGTAAGACAGATTAATTAGTAATCCTTTTAGACAACCATCGGACTACATCCTTTTCTTTCTATCCCTTATATAAATTATATCCAATATCTTCTTATCCGTGATAAATTGTATATCTCGTTAAATATATTTTCTACCCAAAATTTGATCTAGTTTCGATCAACCCTACCAAATCCTATCTTAGCCTTAATCTTATCTAAGTTAACCAAATTATTATCCTTTATAACTGTACTAGCAAGATTTTGTATCCTATTGATCTTCACGATCGAGATTTCAGCCTTCTCAAACCCATAAACCGAGGGCATCTCCTCCATACACCATATATCCAAACACGTCCTCTTAAAGATCGTATTCTGGTACAACACTCATATATCCGCGGCAATCGTGAATCACTCTCGCCAGCGTTAACCATGTACTCCTCGATCACTACCGTAGTGACGTTCTATCGTCTTTTTCAATTCCGTCGATCGTTGTTAAGTTTATTTCTGCCACATCGTTCGATAACTTCATAATTCATTCCTCATTGCGGGTTTTCACGATCTGTCTTACAAATCTCATTGTCCAACATTTCGTGGATCAGTTCTGATCCGTCGCTGCCGGGCAAAGCTGTAAATACGTGTGTCGTCCTGATCAAAGAAAGAATCACCGGTAAGATTCGCCAACCTTCGCACTCTTTTTGTCCAGTCCATTTGAGCGTGAAGCGAGGGCTGTTGTCGGGGATGCCGGTGAGGTTGTGCTAGGTGCGGGTATTCGGGAGTATTTTCGGTCAAGTACCGTCGACGGGTCTGTGGAGGTGACGCCTTAGTGGTGTCGTTGATCTGGTGGTCGGGTGCGTGAGAGTTTGGAATGTACGTTTCATTAGGTAGTGCCGACTTTGACTAGAAGTAAATTAGTGATGTTTTGGGAATATTTATCTGTTAGATTGCGGTGACAAGAGTAACTTTCTCCTCATTGGTGTTTTAGACAAAGGACTATAGATATATATAGTTCTGTTCGTTAGAGTATATAGTAGGAGATAAGTGGTAGGTAGATAATTAAGTAGGAAGTATGTAAGAAACGTTATGGTATGGGTAGCTTTAGTGTTTGATCATTGGAAAATTATTTGAACTTTATCTGGATAGATATCTATGGCCACGTGTTAAAAGAAGAAAAATCAGTAAACTTAATTAGTTACAATACTAGGAAGTGTCCAAGTTATTTAGTAGCAAGTGTAAAAACTTTTGGAGTTGAACTAGTTAGCGGGGTTGTGTGAATTCAGTCTGTTAAGCCAATTTTGTTATTGAATCAGGCCCTAGCGTTTCAAATTATTCATTGTGTGTCTCCGGTATTGAATCTTATATAGGGAACCCGTGTTCTCTTGCTCGTGAACCTCTCAGAACTTTCTAAGAACCCACCTTTTGAGGTAAGTCATTTTCGACTTGCTCGGTCCTTCTATATCTTGTTAGATTCTATGTTGTTGTTATAGGATTAGTTTTGGGACCTAGTCCCGAATGTCTTTTTGAAATGTTTTGGACTTGCTTGTGTTGTTGTGTGCAAATTGGTTTTTAAATGGGTTTTATCGGCAGCAAGTTTTCAAACATTTTCTCTTTGTTGGTATCATTTTCGGCACGGCCATCACAGCTGGCGAAGAAGAAGGGTTGCCTATGTATGGTCCGTGTGATAGAGAAACTGTGCCCTTTCAAAACAAAATGATAGGATCAGTTCTGATCCGTCGCTGTCGGGCAAAGCTGTAAATACGTGTGTCGTCCTGATCAAAGAAAGAATCACCGGTAAGATTCGCCAACCTTCGCACTCTTTTTGTCCAGTCCATTTGAGCGTAAAGCGAGGGCTGTTGTCGGGGATGCCGGTGAGGTTGTGCTAGGTGCGGGTATTCGGGAGTATTTTCGATCAAGTACCGTCGACGGGTCTGTGGAGGTGACGCCTTAGTGGTGTCCTTGATCTGGTGGTCGACTGCGTGAGAGTTTGGAATGTACGTTTCATTAGGTAGTGCCGACTTTGACTAGAAGTAAATTAGTGATGTTTTGGGAATATTTATCTGTTAGATTGCAGTGACAAGAGTAACTTTCTCCTCATTGGTGTTTTAGACAAAGGACTATAGATATATATAGTTCTGTTCGTTAGAGTATATAGTAGGAGATAAGTGGTAGGTAGATAATTAAGTAGGAAGTATGTAAGAAACGTTATGGTATGGGTAGCTTTAGTGTTTGATCATTGGAAAATTATTTGAACTTTATCTGGATAGATATCTATGGCCACGTGTTAAAAGAAGAAAAATCAGTAAACTTAATTAGTTATAATACTAGGAAGTGTCCAAGTTATTTAGTAGCAAGTGTAAAAACTTTTGGAGTTGAACTAGTTAGCGGGGTTGTGTGAATTCAGTCTGTTAAGCCAATTTTGTTATTGAATCAGGCCCTAGCGTTTCAAATTATTCATTGCGTGTCTCCGCTATTGAATCTTATATAGGGAACCCGTGTTCTCTTGCTCGTGAACCTCTCAGAACTTTCTAAGAACCCACCTTTTGAGGTAAGTCATTTTCGACTTGCTCGGTCCTTCTATATCTTGTTAGATTCTATGTTGTTGTTATAGGATTAGTTTTGGGACCTAGTCCCGAATGTCTTTTTGAAATGTTTTGGACTTGCTTGTGTTGTTGTGTGCAAATTGGTTTTTAAATGGGTTTTATCGGTTTCAAGTTTTCAAACATTTTCTCTTTGTTGGTATCATTTCCGGCACGGCCATCAGAGCTGGCGAAGAAGAAGGGTTGCCTATGTATGGTCCGTGTGATAGAGAAACTGTGCCCTTTCAAAACAAAATGATATCTGTGTGTTTTGGCAAGTGCTCCAATGGAGGCATAGCCAAGGCTAGAAGGGAGATTGTGAAGTAGAGTGAGAGGGCATGCCTCTGCACTCGGCGTGGGGATGAGCGCCTTGGGATTGGACGACGAGATGGAGGAAGAGTTATGTTGTTTTAATTGCGCGATTGTGTATGTGTGCTTGGCTTATGTGTGACTAACCGTCTCATTTAGGTATTGGCCTTTAGAGTTATAATTGCGAGTGTGGATTCTGGTTGCTGACTATAGAAATTGTTTTAAAACGTCTTATAATTTCCGCATGTTATCTAGCTTGATAGATTAGTAGTTGACCCCTTTTGGGGATTATTTTTCTAGTTCCAGGTATGTCATAGGAAACCGAGAAGGAGCCTTGGCCTGATGATGGAGTGGACCGTTGGCGCGCGTGTCATTAGTTACGGGGTTTTTTGGTGTATTTTGGAATGACTTGTTATTGTAAATTTTATGATTTGTTGTTGCTGTTAATTTACTTATTGTTGTTTTTAAATGTATGTTAATTTTGAGATGGGTTAATTGATAATTTTCGATTTTGAACTTGGGCATCCAGACATGTTTTATATTCAGTTTTATAAAATTGAAAGTTGGATGTTTTACTTGTTTTCTCGTCGTGCCTGCGTAGTAAGATCCCAAAAGTGTTGTTGTCATACTCACCTAAGTAGTACTTGGTAAGGTCTACTACCAAGTAGCGCCCTGTGGAAAGACGAGATGTTACAAATTGGTATCAGAGCGAGGTTGACAACAGGGCACATGGAATTGACCAACGAGTGTACCCGGGGTCCAACCTAAAACTAAAAACCGGCCGGTGTTTTCAAAATATTTTAATTGGGGTAGGAATGTTGCATATAGGGGGTAGGTGATACGTCGCGCCTCCGCCACCGTCAGCTAAAGGAACTTTAGTAGTTTAGTACATGTAAGCTTCTAATTCTATTTGTAAGTTTGACAAAAGTTTGTCTCGTTCATAGTGTTAGAATTAGTAGGGGTGTGTGAAGAAACCACAAGAAGTAGGTGAATCTAGTACAAGAGGAGGCAGAAGTGGTCGACATTGAATGAAATAGAGCAAGCTGAAGCAAATCAAACCTAAGTATCTAAGTTATCAGATTGGAAGTAGTAGAACCCATACTAGGAATGTTGGTTGAAGAAAGGATGTTGCTTGTTTTAAAAACAGATGAACCCTCGACATAAGGTTTTTAGCGTGGAGTTCGGAGTAGAAGACAGTAAAGGAATGTAGTTATTCGCCATTGATCTCATTCACACGGAGTTTGATCATATAAGAAGTGAGTGCTAGGTGGAGATCAACTCGTTGACGAGGCAAGTCCATACTTTGTAAATCCATGCGGACCACACTGAAGGATGTGTATGAGACAATGTGAAGGGTAACTCCCACATTGGAGGTTGTGCGATTAAGCAGAGTGAAGGTAGGGGATGAATGACTCAAACGAGACTAGCGCATGTGAGGTGTTGGGCAACAACCGTTATCGACTAGCTGAACCGCTGGTAGGTGTACTTAGCAATAATATTTATATCTACTCCCGGACATAGAAGAACAAGATTCCCTCTTGGGGACTAAGTTGGAGATTAAACGATACCAGCGATGCGTTGAGCTCATGGAATATGATATCAGGTAACTGAGACGTTTGTGGTGAACACATAGCCCAAGTCAAGAAAATAAAGTTAGATGTAAATGGAATTGATGTGGTACCACGGTATAAGTACCCTTAGAAACAAGAGTGCGCCGCGAAACTCCTAGGATTAAAATGGTACTGTCGGTTGGACACAAAGAAGGCTTCTAGTCTAGACCACCACTAACCAGTTAAAGTACAAATAATAAAATCGCTTAGATTGTAGGTTACCAGAAGAGTTGTGACTAGTTGAAGGGTATGATGACTTGTATACCCAAACAACTTATATTGTAGAATTGTGGAAGTTAGGAAAATTTTAACAACGGCTCAAATCCATAACAGTTGTGTTACGATAGAAAGGATTGAGTAATCGCTACTGCATACATGGAGATAAAGTCATGGGAGCCATGCAAGCAGAAACAAGATAAGGAACGAGTGACCAAGTTCAAGGATTGGACACAACCATATTTGGTATATGTCGTGTCTAGAAAGAAAAACACTAACTTTAGAGCACCTCCTCAAGTACAAGGTGAAGCTAAAGACACAAGGTTGACTAAGGTTATTTGAATAGCATGAGTTGGAAGTTCAATGACTTTCAACAAAGTGATTTAGGAAGAAGGCTTTGAAAGGAGTATAGATGGAGTGTGTCATTTTGACTCTATGAAACGAGGTTTTAGGGTGAAATGCTAGTTGATTATGGCTTAGGAGCAAACGTTATTCACTCAATCGATCCATAACTTATGAAAAAAAATTGGAAGAAGGATTGAAACTGTATGAGAAGTTCAGGGATGCTATGACCAAGTCAAATAGGAGAGAATATGAGTCTAGTAAGTGGAGAAATTCACTGGAGTTATGACACATGTGACGACTTGGTGTACCTAGAAAAAATAGTTGGTTAAGGTGGGCAGTTCACGATTAAGTTTTGGCACCAAAGGGTATGAGGCATATGGTAAGTAGTTTCATTTCACGATAGGTTACCATCCGATTTCAAATGGTTAGTCTGAGAGGATGATTCAGACACTAAAGGACATGTTGAAATCACTAGTTTGATCACTTGAACTTGGTGGAGTTTTCCTACAATAACAATTGGCACTCCTCGATTTAGATGGCTCTTATGAGGCTTTATATGGGCGGAAATGTAGGACACTCTGATGTTGGAATGATCCTTCAAATGTAGTAGGGGAGCACAGATGATTAAGGAGATGATCAGGCAAGTGGCCTTGATCCCGGAGAGAATTTTAGTTGCTCAAGGTCGCTAGAAGTCCTGTGCGGACAAGAGGCGCAGACCATTGGAGTTTGAAGTAGGAGTGACTCGGCTAAAATCGTTGTTGCCAAGATCAAAGATAAATAACCCTAAACTACTAACTAGTATAGTAAGTAAGCAAGGGGTCGAACCCAAGAGAATCGGATTTCTGACTAATCAGCAAAGAATAAAGCCAGGGGTTTGGGAGTTTAGGCAAACAAACAAACAAGCAAATATTATTGGGATTAAATCGATTGGAAGAAAGCAGAGTTTATTCAATCAATTCCACCTTTTTAATCATTAGATCATCAATTCATCCACTTTTCTATTAATTCCCTAGTTAATACCAATCCTTATAAAAGATTTCTGCTTGTCCACGGTCCAAGCGAAACGATGATATGCACAAGAATGCTTAATTCAAATCATACAAAATATTAAGAATAAAAGGATATCAATTCATGCAATCAAGCTACGAGTCTCATGCATAAAATAACAATCAAACACTCTTTCTCAATTCTAGTCCACGGTCCTATAAAAGAGTTGTTTCAAGGATAAATAAGATTGCATAGACAACAATCAAACCTAATCCAAACAGTAGATCTAAGTCAATCAAACAAGTTGATCAGGCTTATAAAATCAAACATAGACCATATAAATAAAACCAAGAGTTTTGATATTAACCAAGGGATAGAAAAGTTACCAGAATCTCACTAAATACATAAAAAGGCTTCCTTGATTAAACAAACTCCAAAGAAAAATTAGTTCTCCATAATACTGAAATAAAAACCTAAAAGTAAAAGTATGCTAGAATTGTGTGCCTCTAAAGTGAAACTCGAAACAAAGCTTAAATAGTAGAAAATAAGTCCGAAACCCTAAGATATAATAATTCTAAGAGATAAAATAAAACAAACAAAGGCGGCGTTGAAAATCCTCGATCCGCGAGCGAGGAAATAATCCGTGGGCGCGGATCTACTCATCACCTCGGCCGCGGAATCCCTTCGATCCTTGAGCGCGGAAATAATCCGCGGGCGCGGATCTTCTGACATCTTACTGGTGTCAACTTCGGAGGTGGTTTTGACCCACTTACAGTTGGAATTTGAACTCGCCGTAAAAACATGAATTGTATCTCTTTGAGTTAGCTTTCCAATTATACCAAATTCAGCTTCATCCGATCACTGTAGCTCTCGAACGATGCGTCACAAGAAAGTGGCGTCAAAACAACTCCAAATCAACACTTGTCTTCAAAACTCTTGCAATTCTTCAAATCGTGTCTTCGGTCTTCATATGACAATTATGCTCAAAACTAACCTAAACACACTCAAGTCATACCTAAAATACAGGAGTTGACCTATACGAAATAGAGTGTATCAAATTCCCCCCATACTTAAACCTTACTCGTCCTCGAGTAAGCTGAAAATAAATCTATCAATCAATCCTATCAAGGTTTACAGCATAGTACAAGGGAAGACAAAAATCAAACCTAATTCAAACAGTAGATCTAAGTCAATCAAACAAGTTGATCAGGTTTATAAAATCAAACATAGACCATATAAATAAAACCAAGAGTTTTGATATTAACCAAGGGATAGAAATGTTACCAGAATCTCACTAAATACATAAAAAGGCTTCCTTGATTAAACAAACTCCAAAGGGAAATTAGTTCTCCATAATACTGAAATAAAAACCTAAATGTAAAAGTATGCTAGAATTGGCGCGCCCGGGTGTCTCGGTACCGAGGACAGATGGGTCATGAAGAAGCTCGGTACCGTGGGCATCTTGGCCCTTATGTGGCACGTGAGGCATAGTCACATCATCCTCCCTCCCTTGAAAAGGATTCGTCCTCGAATCTATCAAGCCTGCAAAACCAAGGACACATCGAGGGAAGCACAAGCAAGTATAATCTATGAAAGTCAAGTTAAGAACAACATTTCCAAGTTCAATATGGTATAATCCGATGAATGCAAAAACTATACACTTTGTGGGTCTTATTCTACATGCATGAAACATACCATAGTTTCTCCCAAATGGACATAGTGAATTCCAACTCAAGAAAGCATGGAAACTACGCATTTTATAAAATGACATGTGTTGAGATAGTGAACTATGATGGAAACAAGAATACTTAGGCCTCGATGTCACAAACTCATGAACAGGAAATGAAATCATTTGAGTAATTGAATGTGACATATCCAACACATATTCATGCTTATGGTTGAGAGGACTGTAGGAAACTGCCCTGAGAGATGTAATCTTAGGACAAGCGTTCGTCCCGGCTGTGTTGTGGACAACTTCAGATTCGAACTTGTTTGAGGACGTTCTCTGAGCTCCGAACTCGGAATTGAGTGATTCCAAGTCCCACATGCAAATACAGAAGTCTACTAGACTCCTACCAAATTTCAGCACGAAAAAGCGAGAGATCTGGGTGTTATAGCCATTCTTCCCAGGCTGCGCAGAGATATCCGAAGAACACATTTCCGGCATTACCTCATCGTTGCTCTCGTTGAGTAGGAACGGTATACACGACGGTACCTTGGAAGTCATGTCAGTCCATGGCGTAGCTATTGAATCCATCAAACTTCTCTTGATGATAGGCCAACATGCATGTCGTGGTGGAGCTGGACATGGAGTAACACTCGATGAAGGGTTGTGCCACGATTTGGAGCTCGTTACCGAAGGTTTGGAGCTCGGTACCGAGGCTGGGGCCGGCTGGCGCCTTTGAGGAAGGTTCTTATGGACTTGGTTTGTGTAATGCAACACTTGTTCAATCTCCGTAACCCTAGGAAAATGCTGCATACTCACCACAGATTTTAGCTCGGAATTAAGTCCATGAATAAATTTGGAGATAACATACCCGTCGGGAAATTGAACCCCGGAACGAAAGATGAGTGTGCATAGCTCGTTGTAATACTCATCGGGAGTCCGACCGCCTTGTCGAATCTGCTCAAGTCTGGAATGGATCCTTTCGGCGTAGTCCGATGGAACAAAGCGTTCCTCAAGTGCTCGTTTAAGCTCTCCCATGTTCGGACGGGTTGCTCCCCATCACGTCGCCTAGCTTCTTTGTCTTGCAACCACCAATGATACGCAAAATCGGTGAAATGGACGGCGGCGACGACGATTCGTCTTTCATCCTCATAACCATAATAGTCAAACACGGTTTCGGTCTTAGCTATCCAATCAAGACAAGCGTCGGCTCCAGTGGTTCCCGAAAAGGTTTGGATTTGGAGCTTGATTCCTTGGTGGCGCTCCCCCCCTTGCTGGCGCCCATCACCATAAGCGGGATGTTGTTGCCACGCCTCTTGAAAAGGAGCTCGATAGGCCGCTTGCACATAAGGCACGCCTTGGACACCTCCGCGCCGAGGGTAGAGATGGGACGTGCCCGTGTGCGCCGGTGTCGTCATCGGAGTATAGCCATACCGCTCATTGCCTACATTGTTAGTGTGCGAAGGCAACGGAATATTATTTGGAAAAGTGGAAGGAACAAATTCAGTACTTACCCCGGAAGACGTCACAAAAGGTTGGTGGAAATTTGACCCCGAAAGATGGCCTTGTGACACGGGTTGAATGTAGGAGGTAGAACCTTCTTCCAAATGTATGCCTCGAGTGGTGGACATGATCGGGTCTAGAGAGAGCTCACTCCAAGTGACAAAGGTGGTTCTCGGTTGATGCTTTGGGCATTGGTGGCACTAGCTTGGATGAGTTCGTCATGCCTTGTCAACCTTTGCTCAATATCATCAAACCTAGAACAAAAAGAACGAAGATCTTGTTGCATAGATTGTAGCATAGCAGCCACGGATGAATCGGCGTTAGCATCCCGATCCCGAGGTGAGCCATCATTCCCTGCATCCGACATCTTGCACAAACTTCACCAAACAAGTTAAATCCAACAAGCAAGTGGTACTTCGAGCCACACACAACCAATTCTCAACTTAGACTCGAAAAGTGCCAAACTTGCAAGTGTTAGGACTTTGGTGTAAAACGAACAAGAAATGGCTCAAAAAAACAGGCACAAGCAATGGCAATGCAATACAAGCAACAAGTTTGTCTATCACTCGAATTTAGGAAGCTACTAGGTACCAAGTTTACAAACAAATGATAAACAAAAGAAAAGCTTATGCAACTCTAGGACCCTTTTAGGAATTTCTTTCTCACGGGGTCCGACTTATTCTGTGCCCGACCCCTTATTAGCCTTTTAGCCGCCGAGCAAGGTTTTTCTAGCCCCGCTTCTTTTTCTTTCCAAGTCCGAGTTTTGACTTCTAAGGCACAATTTCAGCCTATTACAAACAAACATACAAAGCTTCAAGTCAAGCAAGACTTACACCTGTACTCGGTGTTTCTCTTCTTTTTTTCTTTTTTTTTATACGCCTTGGTACTTTTCCCGTATCCTAACCCGAGTGAGTACACAATATTGTAAGCTTGATTTTCAGTTTTTATGCCAATATGCTCGAAATTTTCATGGAAAGAAGGACAAAAATCAGCCAAGAGGTTGCTATTAAAGGGCGAGTTAGTTGAAAGGCCAAGGGGTGACTCTTGCTATTTTTTTGTCTTTAATTCATTTAAGCAAGGAGTAAAAGCTTTCTTAAACCTTTGGACAACCCTACGACTCAGTTTTGGTCGTCCCTCAATGGTAGGTTTAAGCACACAAGGTCGAAGACACGAAAGAATGTAAGCAAGCAAGATCGGTAACAAGTTTTAGGGTTCGGTTTTACAAGGGATTTTGTGGCACGACTTGTGAAGGTAAACACTTGCAAAATTCAAGCAAATTCCAGATCTAAGACGAGAGAAAGAAGGTGTACCTTGCGTGGCTCTGATACCACATGATAAGGATCGAATCGGTGGAGTCGGTGCAAGACCACTTCGAATGCTCTCTTCTTGGCGGGGAATTGGATGGATGGGCCTCGGAGATGGATTGATGGACGTGTGAGGGGTTGTGAAACCAAAGATGGATGATGGAAATGGAGGGTAGTTGGATATGAATGAGTTTAGGGCATGGATATGACTCACCACACTCGAAACTCAAACTACGAGATTCAAGGACAAGGATGTGACGCACCTTGCTCTTGGATCTCAAGTGTGATCCGATATTACTCACGAATCAAGATTGAAAACAAAGAAACAAACGATTTTATTCAAGGCAAAAATGCCTCAAAACATTGCCTAAACATGGCAAAACAAAACAAGGGTTTTCCTCTTCAAATTCAACATGTCTAGCTAAGGGAAAAACGTCCCTTTTAAGAGAAAGAAGCTCCCAACAAAAGACTCTTCAAAACCAGCTATAATCACATAATTGATGGTAGTAGACCCTTGGAAACTAGCCTTAATCACATAATTGATGGTAGTAGACCCTTGGAAATCGACATTAAAAGCACCTTCATCTTGGCACATAGAGAGGCGTCTTGGTGTTGTAGGCGTTGGCATTGGAGGGGTCGGTCTCGACATGCCGAGGCTCGGTACTGTGGAGATGTAGCTCGGGACTATAAGCTTGGGGCTTGGAAGAAACTGCTTGTGCTTGCTTGGTCGTGCCGCGCCTGGCGCGCCCGGGTGGCTCGGTACCGACGACAGATGGGTCATGAAGAAGCTCGGTACCGTGGGCAACTTGGCCCTGATGTGGCACGTGAGGCATAGTCACATCACCTGTTAATTTCTGGATCAAACGGAACAACAACAGAATTATCAATAGAACGGGTAAGAACCATAAGATAGGTTCTTACCAATTCGGGGGATCTGGACGAACCGATCCGCGGGCGCGGAAAAATTCCGAGGGCGTGGATCTGCCGCGGGCGCGGAAAAATTCCGAGAGCGCGGTTTCGTCAGAAACGCCGATTAAACAGAAAATTAAAAGCCGATTCCCCGACAACGGCGCCGAAATTTGACTCGGCTAAAATTGTTGTTGCCAAGATCAAAGATAAATAACCCTAAACTGCTAACTAGTATAGTAAGCAAGCAAGGGGTCGAACCCAAGTGAACCGGATTTCTGACTAATCACCAAAGAACAAAGACAAGGGTTTGGGAGTTGAGGCAAACAAACAAACAAGTAAATATTATTGGGATTAAATCAATTGGAAGAAAGCAGAGTTTATTCAATCAATTGCACCTTTTTAATCATTCGATCATCAATTCATCCACTTTTCTATTAATTCCCTAGTTAATTACAATCCTTATAAAAGATTTCCGCTTGTCCACGGTCTAAGCCAAATGATGATATGAACAAGAATGTTAATTGAAATCATACAAAATATTAAGGATAAAAGGATATTAATTCATGCAATCAAGCTACGAGTCTCATGCATAAAATAACAATCAAACACTCTTTCTCAATTCTAGTCCACGGTCCTAGAAAAGAGTTGTTTCAAGGATAAATAAGATTGCATAGACAACAATCAAACCTAATCCAAACAGTAGATCTAAGTCAATTAAACAAGTTGATCAGGTTTATAAAATCAAACATAGACCATATAAATAAAACCAAGAGTTTTGATATTAACCAAGGGATAGAAATGTTACCAGAATCTCACGAAATACATAAAAAGGCTTCCTTGATTAAACAAAATCCAAAGGGAAATTAGTTCTCCATAATACTGAAATAAAAACCTAAAAGTATAAGTATGCTAGAATTGTGTGCCTCTAAAGTGGAACTCGAAACAAAGTTTAAATAGTAGAAAATAAGTTTGAAACCCTAAGATATAATAATTCTAAAAGATAAAATAAAACAAACGAAGGCGGCGTTGAAAATCCTCGATTCGCGAGCACGAAAATAATCCTCGGGCGCGGATCTGCTCGTCACCTCGGCCGCAGAATCCCTTCGATCCACGAGCGCAGAAATAATCCGTGGGAGCGGATCTTCTGACATCTTACTGGTCTCAACTTCGGAGGTGGTTTCGACCCACTTATAGTTGGAATTTGAACTCGCCGTAAAAACATGAATTGTAGCTCTTCGAGTTAGCTTTTCAATTATACCAAATTCAGCTTCATCCGATCAATGAGCTCCTGAACGATGTGTCACAAGAAAGTGGCGTTAAAACAACTCCAAATCAACACTTGTCTTCAAAACTCTTGCAATTCTTCAAATCGTGACTTCGGTCTTCATATGACAATTATACCTAAATTCATACGTTTGGTTGAGGGTATCGTCTACCGGCGAAGTTTGGAGATTCCTTTTGTGCTGAATCAGTGGTCTCGACGGGGAGTCGAGGAGGTCACTCGGAAGACTGAGTCCGGATGAGGGGGAGTTACGTAGAGACCTATCTGGGGTTAGTAGAGGCATTTG
The DNA here is from genome assembly GCA_964016875.1 of Fallopia convolvulus. Taxonomy (NCBI): domain Eukaryota; kingdom Viridiplantae; phylum Streptophyta; class Magnoliopsida; order Caryophyllales; family Polygonaceae; genus Fallopia; species Fallopia convolvulus. The sequence continues at coordinate 39,185,955 of OZ024719.1, forward strand.
AGGGGAGGTTTAGTAGTTAGTGGGTTATTTTCAAATTCGATGATTGCTTGTGTGACCGTTGTTCACTTTGAATTGCCTGATTGACCTTGATTATTTGGTTGTCGTGTTATGTATTTTGGATGGTTATTATTGGTTGTGCTTTTCTTTATCAATAAATTCTGGTTCGAGGATGAACCCCTTTTTAGGGGGAGAGGTTTGTGAAAACTTTAGATATCCTTTCCTCGTTATAAAAGTTTTGGGACGAAACTTTCTTAAGGGGGTAGTATATAATATTCTAGATTCCGTTTTCCTTGTTTTGGGATCAGAAAATGACATTGTTATTGACAAGTAACCTCGTAAGACAGATTAATTATTAATCCGTTTAGACAACCATCAGACTTCATCCTTTTCTTTCTATCCCTTATATAAATTATATCTAATATCTTCTTACCCGTGATAAATTGTATATCTCGATAAATATATTTTCTACCCAAAATTTGATCTAGTTTCGATCAACCCAACCAAATCCTATCTTAGCCTTAATCTTATCTAAGTTAAGCAAATTATCTTCTTTATAACTGAACTAGCATGATTTTGTATGCTTCTCATCCACTAAATGAATATCCAAAACAAAGTCCACATCACATGGAGCCTCAGATCCACTAAATGAATATCCAAAACAAAGTCCACATCATTCAGATCTTCATTCCAAGCTTTGTTGTCCCAATCAATAAGATCAAACACCCTCAGATCATTGTCAGCACCGTAAATGTTCCCCACCACCTTGAAAGAGCTTGGTCGATGTATCCACTTATCTCTCCATACTGACAATGAGAGTCCACTTTTGACTTGCCACATCAGACCTCTATCTAAAATCTCTTTAGCTTTCATAATGCTCCTCCAGCATAACTAGGATTATATCCTAGAGATGCCTCGTTGAAAGATGAATTCTGGTAATACTGACCCTTGTACATTCCACAATGAGAGAATCAAGGGATGTAATCAACCTTCACCCTTGACGTGCTAAAAGCGCTTTGTTGCAAAGCTCCAAATCACGGAATCCCAAACCACCTTGAGTCTTAGGCAAGCAAAGTATTTTCCAACTCATCCAATTCAAAGCTCTTTTATCACTCCCCGAACTCCATAAAAAGTTGCACATCAATTGCTCAATTTCCCTACATAATGAGACTGGAAATAGGAAACAAGACATAGCATATATAGGGATTGATTGAACAACTGATTTGATAAGATCTTCTTTCCCGGCCCTAGAGAGAGAGAGCTTGCTTTCCATCCCTTCAGTTTCTTCCAAACTCGTTCCTTAATCTAACCAAAAATAACCTTCTTTGACCTTCCAACCATTGTTGGAAGACCCAAATAACGCTCATGTTTTTCAACCTCATGCACATTCAAAATCTACTGAATTTCCTCCCGTCGTTCATCACTCACATTTTTGCTGAAAGAAAGTTCCGGTTTTGCAAAGTTGACTTGTTGTCCGGAAGCTGCTCCATAAACTTGGAGAATGCTAACAATTTATGAGGCATGTTGACAAGTAGCTTTTGCAAACATCATACTGTCATCTACAATAAATAAATGAGACACCACCGACGATCTTCTAGCAATTCTGATGCTTGTAAGCCTGCCGTCCTGCTCACTTCGTCAGATCAAAGTAGAGAATCCTTCAACACAGATAAGAAACAGATAAGGAGACAAAGGATCCCCCTGACGGAGACCCCTAGAGGGAACGAAAATCCTGGAAGGACTTCCGTCCATGAGCAGTGAAAAGGAAACACTTGCAACACATCTCATGATCAAATTAACCTATAAATCACAAAAAAGAAGTTGTCTAATACACTGCTCCAAATAGCTCCACTTCACTCTATTGTACGCCTTGGCCATGTCCAATTTAAAAGCAAGATAACCTGTTTTTCCTGCTCTCAAATTCTTCATATGATGAAAGATCTCAAAAGCAGCCAAAACATTATCATTAATTAATCTTCCCACGACAAAAGCACTCTAAGATTTCAACCTATTAGCAAGTACTTTGGAGATAATTTTGTAGATAACATTACACAAGCTAATAGGCCTCAAATCACGCATTCGATAGGGATCATTAATTTTCGGGATTAAATAGATAAATGTGTGGTTTAGATTTTCTGGAAAAGGAGAGCCATTCAAAATATTAAGAACAAAGTGAATAATATCGGACCCAATGATATGCTAGTGTTTTTGAAAAAACAAAGCTGACATACCATCAGGGCTTGGAGATTTTGTGAGATGCATAGAGAAGAGGGCAGAATATACCTCATCTCTAGAAAATGGACGTGACAACTCAACATTCTCCACATCGGTCAAAATAGTCGAGATTCCTTGAGGAGCCGAACCAGGAAGATTGTCATGATCGGATTTAAAAAGTTTCTCAATGTATTCCACAACAACCTTGGACATATTTTCCACACTCCTCCATTCATTCCCACCATCATCAACCAACCTCGTAAGCTTATTATGCTTCGTCCTGCCCGAGGCTTTCCTATGAAAAAAGTTGTATTTCTATCACCACAACTCATCTCATTTGCCTTAGCTTTTTGAAACCACAATAGTTCTTCCTTTTCCATCAAATCTCTCTCTTGATTTTCGAAAAAATTTCGGCGATCCACAAGACTGCCCACCATACCTCTTTTTTGTAACTGCCGTAATTCATCTTGAATTTCTTGGAGCTGTAGCAGAATGTTACCGAATTCAGACTTATTCCATTCCTAGAGCTCATTTGCACACAACGCCAACTTTCCCATCACTCCTCCTTCCCACTACCTCTCACTCGGGTTTTTCCAAGCGTTTTCAATCACCACTTTATAACCTTTATTTTCCACCCACATAGCTTCAAAACGAAAAGGCCTGGGTCTTCTACTCCGTTCTCCCGTCATCTCTTCAATAGAGAATACTTCGAGAAGAATTGGAATATGATCCGACCCTTCCCTCATAAGATGTCTAACACTACCACCCGGGAAAAGATTCAACCACTTCTCATTTACCAACCCCATATCAAGTCTCTCTTGAATGAAATCATTCCCTATTCTTCCGTTGTCCCACATGAATCTAGGACCAGAGAACCTAATCTCCTCCAGCTCACAAAAATCAAGAGTCCCCCTAATGTTCATCATCTCATCATGATCCAGGGCCAAACCTCCCTCCTTATCTTCACTCTTTAGAATTTGATTAAAATCCCCAATGCATACCCATGCTTCATTATCAAACTCATTAGACATTTCAACAGAGACCAAGAAAGCTTCTTTTCTTCCTTTTTTGGCCATCCATTAAAACCAGTCAATCTCCGTGGTGTTCCCCCACTCCCTCAAAAACCTCCACATCTATATGGTGTTGTGTGAAAGATTGCACAACAAACTGCACAGACTCCTCCCATAACAAGCATAAGCCACCCGATTTTCCTATACAATCCATAGTAAAGCATCCTCCAAAACACGTTCGTTGTCTAACCTCCACCATTCTTTTTCGTTCACACTTAGTCTCCATTAAGAACACTAAGCTTGGGGCCTCTCATCTTACCAAATTGTTAAGTCTAGTAACTGCCTGGGCCTTCCCCAATCCCCGACAGTTATAACTCATCGTTTTCATGGTGTTCGGTAAGAGAGACCTCCTGTCTCTCCCGTCGATATCATCTTTTTGCATTTTCCATCAACTACAACACCATCCACTTCCATCAGATCAATAATTTCATCTTATTTTCTCTTTTGTTGTTTTAGAGGCCCATCAGTTTGCTTGTCCAAACTCTGAGCCAACCTTTTCCACTTCTTTTTCTTTGTTATTTTTAAAGCAGTCTCCTCCTCTTGGGCTATTTTACTTTTTTTTTCACTCAACTCCCTCATTTTTTTCACTCTCTATTACTTCCCCAAGCACCTCTTTTCCTTTTTTATTCCCTACACCATCCCCTTTTCCTTCTTGTACAGACTTTTCTCAACCCTCATTTTCATTCACCCTCACATTCTCAACTTTGCTATTCTTTTTTCCCTCCTTTTCTACATTCTCAACTCTTTCCTCCCCATTCCCTAGTGTTAAACTTGCCACCCTCTGAATTGTTTCTTCACCGTCCTTCCCAACTGATGCATTTTCTCCCTCTGATTACTCACTTTCATCTTCCTATAAAAGCTCCAACAAGGATCTCCTAACTCTCTCACCCGCTTTGTTGACCTTTCCAACCTCATTTGATGATTTTCCAGCCCCCTTTAGCACCATTATTTCATTCTCTCTTTCTGATTCTTGTCTTTGATTTTGTGGTTTCATAGGTGAAGCCCTAATCCAATCACCAAATTCATGCTTTAACTCTCTACTCTGCTCGTCCACACAGTCCAACTCTACATGCCCGATTAAACCACACCCGTAGCAAAAGTTAGGCATTCTTTCATATTTTATCTCAGCCCAAATTTTCTTGCCTCCAACTTTCAACATCACTCCCCTCCTCAAAGGTTTCGTGATATCCACGGAAACTCTGATCCGTATGAACTTTTCACAGTCTATAAACTCGTTGTTGTCAATTTCCTGTAAACCTCCAAACACCGCTCCCACTGCTTCCACCGTCTCAGTTGTCATCGCTTCAAATGGAATATCATACACCCTGATCCAGAAAAGGGCTCTATCAATGACAACTTGAGATGGTTGTTCGAGCCCCGACTCTTTTAGGGCAACCAGCGCACAATCAAAAGACCATGACCCTTCTCGAAGAACCTTCTCCTTATCATCTCTTTGAGCAAACATGAACAAAAACAGATTACTTCGAAGCTCTCTGAATATGAAACCCTTTGGTAGTCTCCACGCCCCCCCCCTCATTGTTGATTTTAGGGCAAAAGCATTGAAGGGTCGTTTTGACAGTAAGGTCCCGATCAGAGTGAGCGAACCATTGCTTGAACTTGGTCCATCGTCTTTTGCCTTCCCTTCAACCACAATGCATTCATCCTATGTTAAATTCAGATCACGTCGATCTCCTTCGCTTGCCATGAATACTCTGAGAAACTTAAACTGAAACAATGACGCAACAACCAGACCTGGTGAACTCGCACGTTGCCGACGGGAGAACCCTAGCCCCCAAGGCCACCGACCGGAGAGAAGCAGACAAGCCAGAAGACCCCTAACAAAACGATCGTCGGTAGTCGCCTTTTCTATGCCCTAGGGTTTTTCAATTATTCTGTGTTGAGTTTTTCTTGATTGTATAGTTTGACATGGAAAATCTACAAAGGCAAGTTCCGACAAGGACATTTAAGCCATGCATAATATGTTATACAATTGCTTTGTGCGGAATTGTTGAAGTTGGGGATTTGAGAAGAGCGGATGATCACTTTGATGAGATTTTGGTGTTTGATTTTGTCCCAAATATTCATATAATATCTACATTTATGGTTTGTGGGAAAAGGGTGACATTGAAGTAGGGTATAAAATGAATTCGTGTATGGAGCAAGTAGGATCCAATCTAGATTCAGTTACTTGTAATACAACTTAATCTCTCTTAGCACGATCCAATCAATAAGAATACATGCTACATATGAGGCATTCAACTAGTCATATAAATAAAAATAATAAATATTAGATTCTTAAAATAAAAAAACGGAGTTATCCTGAAACGAATTCTTATTTTGAAACGAATGCACTTTTTCTAGTTCTTAATGTACTTTTCCTATATTTTTGGAGTGTACTTTTCCGGATTTACACTTTTCGAACTTTGCAGTGCACTTTTCATACTTTTTGTAGTGCACTTTTTCGATTGCACTTTTAATTTTGTATTTTGCAATGCACTTTTGTATGTGAAAGGTGCACTAAGAACTAGGAAAACTGTATTCGTTTCAGGTTTCAGGATAAGTGTTTGTTTCATTTGAACCAAACTCTATAAAAACGGTTGAAATAAGGAAAAAAAAATTAAAAAATATGACTTTTATTCTCTTATTTTTTAAGAAAATAAAAAAAAAATGAAAAATGTCCAAACAAACCTAAATATTTGATCCTAACTCGTAAAATTGAAAACTATGACTTTTATTCTATTAATTTAAAAAAATAAAAAAATTATTGAAAATGTTCAAACAAACCTAAATATATATTTGATCCTAACTCGTACAATCACCGATCCATGGGTAACATATATAGAATTGAGAAAAGTGCACAGCATGCAACTCTATCTCTAATTGAATGGAGGGAAACAATGATTGAGATATCATCATCTTAAAAAAGAGTGGTCCAATTCACAACTCACCCATTTCATTATTAATTTAATGTAAGCAATGATTTTATAAAACGTTGAAGGAATGAGGGTAACGTTTGAGAGGAGGGGGAGGGAAGTGGGAAGTTGCTTGTGAGCCAGGCTTGCACACTGGAGTCGTTGAGGTCAAGTCATGGGAAGTGGGTTTTGCTTGAAAGCTAATTAACCCAATCCATTGTATCCACCTCGATCTCTCTCATTCACTCCTTTAGATCAATCAATTAATTAATTAATAATTATTCGTCGCCTCTCTTTCATTGTCCCTCTTCTATAATCCACCTCTCTACATTGTCCTTTTCTTCCTAACTAACTAAAATAGAACAGGATATTCATCGTCATTGATATATCATGTGAGACTCCGCTACAGCAGAGTCAAGATGGAATACACTTATCCAAGAAAAAGAGGTATGCCTGATAGACCTAAGATAAAATAAAATTCAGCTATATGTCAATGATAACTAAATTTAGTTAGAATGTCTCATACGGACTAAATCATCTCCAATGAAGTATGTAGAATTGGATATTAATAAATGAAATTAAATATGTGACCCAATAGGCCCAACTCTCTCTCATCTCCAACCTGCAAGATTGGAATCATTTTGCTTACAACTCCACCACCAACACCCAACACCCAGCTAATCTATCTATCTATATAGCTTACTGCATCTCAACCATATTTCTACACTGTATAAATAAACTACAAAAATACCCTGCACAGTTGTATTTTGTTCAATAGATACAACTATGCTTGCCCATCAGCAGAAGCAGATGATGGTGATCAAAGGCAAGAGGACCAAGCGCCCTCGGCCCTCTTTGCCGCTCCCACCGCTGATCACTGTGTCCACGTCATCATCCAGCCTAGACAACACCACCAGCGCCAGGCTGGCGACTGCTTCATCCTCCACCGTGGACCTATGCAACAGTCCGAGGACAACTACAACTACAACTACAACGCAGGATGAAGAGGACATGGCCTATTGCCTGATCCTGCTAGCACAAGGCAACAACAACAACAACAACAACAACAACAACAGCACTAAACTAATTGAGAATTCAGGCGCTCATCATGATCTAATAATCTACGAGTGCAAGACGTGTAACCGCAGCTTCCAGTCCTTCCAAGCGCTGGGCGGCCACCGCGCCAGCCACAAGAAGCTCAAGGCAGAGCCCGACCACAACCAATCACAAGAAGCTCATCAAGGCGTACTGGGTCTCTCTCTGGATCAGATGGCTTGTAAACTCAAGGTTCACGCCTGTGGGTTCTGCGGGGCGGAGTTCTCCTCCGGCCAGGCTTTGGGCGGCCACATGAGGCGCCACCGGTCCTTGATCTCCGGCGGCTCTACTCCGCCGCCCAGAAGCCTGCAGCTGTGCTTGGACCTGAATTTGCCAGCGGAAGAGGAGCAATTGGAGCCCAACAACTTCTTGTTTGGATCCAACCACAACGCGCTCGTCTTCACGGCCGCTTCTTTGGTGGACTGCCGTTATTAATTACCAACAATTATTTTTAACCGATTGATCGATCATGTAAATTGACATTTCTATTTCCGCTTGTTTTGTGTTCTTAGTAAAGTTAACCCATTAATTCACCTTCCTACTTTTGTTTGGTTTCTGTTACTCTTCTTGTCTACACATGATCATTTTGTAATTTATACGGAGTAATTAATTACTAGGTGTTCAAGTTATCCATACTTAATTAGTTACACTCCAAAAGAGTTAAATGTGACTTCACCAATTCCAGTTATTCGTATGTAATTAAATTCGGTGGCTCACGTCTTTTGTCAAGTGTAAAAGTGATCGAAAATGATATATGTTGGTGTACGTCTATATTCCTTGTTGAATATAAAAGCAAGGTGGTGTGGAGTGTGAATGTATTGTTATTTGTTAGCACCACCGCCCACTACCACATACATCATACAAGTTATGGAGGATTAATTAGGCTCGCTCTTATTCTTTATCCTTCCTACGTACGTAATTGCTAATTTGTTTTCCCGATCGGGATCATTTTTTTTTTTACTAATCTTTGTAGTATATCCAAAATATTATGTAAATAAAGTTTTCAAAATAAGGTAAATAAGGTTTTCAAAAATATTATGTAAATATGTATAAATTTTAAGGAGAATGATCTTTAAATATTATTTCATTTTCATACATGGCCGGCTGGCCGGCCGGCCAGCTAGTTACTCCAAATTGTGGGTTTCCTCCGTAGACTAGCTAGGGGTTAGGACTAGCTAGGGGTTAGGACTAGCATTAATTTAAGGGTTTTGTGGAAATTATGAATACTGTAAACTTTATTTAAGAAGATGGACATATAAAGATGAATTAAGTAAATAGTAAAAAATAAATACCTAATTAGGTATTTGTAATACAATCTAAAAAAATTAGGTAAATTAATAAAATAAATTGTTCATCCCCACACATACCTTTTCTCTTCATTAGTTGACCGGCCGTTAACCGGCGTTGATAATATCATCAATGTCGTTACTATCATCAATTTGTCAAATCGTCATCAATTTATCATAAAAAAGTCTTGATGACAACAAAGTGCCGTCAAATGTCTTGATGATAACAAAGTGTCATCAAATGCCTTGATGACAATTTTTTTTAACAAAAAGTGTAATCAAAAGTAAAAAGTTTCATCAAAATGCTTTGATAACAAAAAGTATCATCAATGGTCATGATGATAAAAAAATGTCATTAAATAACCCTGATGAAAAACAAATGTGTCATCAAAGGGCCTTGATGACAAACAAGTGTAATCAAGGGACCTTGGTGACATTCATATTTTTGTCATCAAAAGGGTCAAAATTGTCATCAATTTGTCATCAAAAAAGTCTTGATGACAACAAAGTTTCATCAAATGCTTGACGATAATGTTTTTTATGTCAAAATGTGTAATCAAAGGTAAAAAGTGTCATCAAAATGTCTTGATAATAACTTTTTGATGACAAAAAGTATCATCAAAAGACCATCATAATAAATAAATATCATCAAATTGCCTTGATGAAAAACAAGTGCTATCAGAGGACCTTGATGACATTCATTTTTTCTTCAAAATGGTCTTGATGACAAGCAACCATCAAGTGTCATCAAATGTATTTATAGGACCTTGATGACATATTCAACTACATAAAAACAACCATCATTGACATAAAAAATAAAGTTGTCATCACGTTTAATTTTTTAGCGTCATCAAATATGTGTCATCACATATAATTTTTTAGTCTCACCATTCAAAGTGTCATCAAATATGTGTCATCACGTAGAATTTTTTCTAGTGTTATCAAATATGTATCATCAAACACAAACCAAATGTGTAATCAAAAAAGTGTCATTAAACACAAACCAAATGTGTCATCATAAAAAAAGTGACATCACAAATTCTGGTTTTTTCAATGTCATCAAATATGTGTAATCACACAAAGTGTCATCACAATCAATTTGTTAGTGTTATCACTCAAAGTGTCATCAAATATGGGTTATCACCCAAGTGTCATCAAATATGTGTAAGGCCCAAGTCTTTAGAGGTGCTACCCCATGCCAACCCGAGGACTTCCTAGGAGGTCATCCATCTTGGTACTACTCTCGCCCCTGCACGCTTAACTTCTGAGTTCTTTGTCCTCACTCGAACTTAGAAAAGTAAGAGCTCTTGTTGACATGGTAGCACCTCAATCTCTTATAAATTTTCGGGGTGTTACAATCTCCCCCACTTAAACACTTGACGTCATCGTCGAGGCCCAAGGACCGCCCTCCGGGCCGAGTGACCGCCATCCGGACCAAGCCAACTCATAACCCGGAGTCGGCTCTGATACCATTTGTAAGGCCCAAGCCTTTAGAGGCGCTATCTCATGCCAAACCGAGGATTTCCCAGGAGGTCACCCATCCTGGTACTACTCTCGCCCCTACACGCTTAACTTTTGAGTTCTTTGTCCTCACTCGAACTTAGAAAAGGAAGAGCTCTTGGCATGGGTAGCACCTCAATCTCTTATAAACTTTCGGGGTGTTACAAACTTACAATATGTGTCATCATGTATAATTTTTTTTAGTGTGATCACTCATAGTATAATCAAATATGTATCATCATATGTAATTTTGTAGTGTCATCACTCAAAGTGTCATCATATATGTGTCATCAGGTATAATTTTTCAGTGTAATCCAAAACAAACTTTTTATGTCATGAAATATGTGTCATCATGTACAATGTTTTCAACTGTCATCAATTATGTGTCATCACTCAAAATGTCATCAAACAAGTGTCACCACGTATAATTTTTTAGCTTCATCAAAAAAAATTCATCAAAAAGTGTCATCATGTATAATGTTTTCTAGTGTCCTCAAATATGTGTATTACATAATTTTTTTAGTATTATCAAATGCGTCATCACTCAAAGTGTCATCAAACATGTGTCATCACCTTAAAATTTGTTCATTTTTATCATCATCACAAAAATAGTTGTCATCACCACATAAAAATTATCATCACTAGAAAAAACAAATTGTCATAAAAAACCATCGATCACTTGACATCACTAAATATAAAACTTTGCATTGTAGTATTAGCATAGATACAACCAAACTCTTTGGGAGATTTCTGCACTTAGCTTGGCTTGACAAACTCTTAAAGTATATATTCTCGTATATTACATTCAATCAACCAACAAGAATAAGCATAGAGATTTAGAACAAAGAATAATTGTGCAACGGAAGTATTTGATAAATATTATTTACAAGCAACACGAACTCTAACAACACCGTCGGTTGGCGGAGTAGTTATTATTTGGCTTCCATCTTGAGTTACCATAGCTACCTCAATGCAATCATCCTTAAGCTCAATACATCTCCAAAGACCTGATGTACAATCAAAAGATTTTTGACTGCCCTCGAAATCATTACTTGTTTCAAGTGACAAACTAAAGAGTGAAGCTTCACCAGTCCATTTCCTTTGGGAAACACCAATAGGCTGACCCTCCCAAAGGTAGAAACAAGCAAGATCTTTCTCTAGGATTTTAACATTATGATCTTAATCTAGTGTACGTCATTTTAGCGCAAGTCTTTAAAGAGTAACTAGCTTTTCTTGATTTAGACTCTCGGATTGATGTTGTTTCCTTTGTGTTTCATGGACTATTAACATTCAAAAGTATCAGCACAAAACTCTTCAATGTGCATTTAATGGCCGTTTTCACCTCTAAAAATCTCATTTTGGGTTATCAATCTACATGAATCAATTGCAACATTATAAACTGAGGCAAAGTTGAATCATAGATGACCATCAGAAATAAATCCAAAATACATGAATGCATACCTTTCTAATACAAGGAGGAGAGTAGCAAAGTTTGCCATAGCTAACAACCCAAAACATAAGAAAACACCATTTATGTCCTTAGGCAACTGAATTAAAGTAGTATGAAATAATCAATTTCACACGTCTAAAAAAGCCCACACACTTTCATTCAGTTTTAATTAAAAAAAATCAAAATGCATAAAAAAAATTGATTACTAGACTTTATTACTAAAACTGAACGTTGTAACCTTCAATTCATAGGGATAAAACAACCTCAATACTATCAATTAAGATGCACACCTCTTATCAATTTTGCAACTAAGAGTCTTGTTGACCATGATCTAAAGTTTTTCATCGATTTGTCATCTTACTTGTGGCATATCCAAACACGCTGCATAGAGAAATAAAATGGGATCATATGTAGCTAAGATTTGAATTGAAACCTCAATAGTCAATACTATCTACACATTATTAACCAAAGGAAACTTGTAATTACTATCAGACAGTTCATCAACAATAGTCAAATTGAAGTGCTTTACGTGCTTCCTGCAAAACAAGGCACTACATTTGTGAACAAACAAATTCATCAACAAACACCATGGACTCAACTAAAAAGTAAGAACATATAAGATATTCAATATTACCGCTCTCAAGTATAATACAAAATCTAATTAAATATAATTAGCCTAACTAAGCAACTAATTTAGAATGTATAAGGATCCTTTTTTTTTTGGTCGAAAGAATGTATAAGGATCCTAAAGATGTATAATGTGAAGTTACCTGTATGTGAAATATAACAGCAGAAAGCATGGTTCAATTCATAATTCAACTATTTTTTGATGCAAGAGGGAAAATTCAACTCTTTTTTTTGAGAAGGTAAGAATTCGGATACAAAACAGACTTGGTAAACCGAGAGACCGTTAGAAAACGAAAGCCAAGAACGGCTAAGAAAATCAAAGTAAGCGGAAACAGCTATAAAAAGTACAAATATCCGAAAAAAGAGCTAAGAAGAGTTTGACATCGGGGTGAGTAAAGCACTAAAAGAAAGTGCCATAGGCAGCAGGTCGATCTCTTTTGGGCGTGCGAAATGGACATCTGACATTCCCTCCACCTAGATGAAGGATCTTCAGAAGCCCCAGAGCACCAAGCGACCTGGCCTAATACAGCTCTGTCCAATACCAAACTCGGCTCCAATTTCTCGGAAGAATGTACATAAGAAAACCTCGAGCTATCCTGCAAGAAAAGAAGAAAAACTTGCCTCGCAAATAAAACGTAAAAGTTATATTTGCAAAACAAGTAGACCCAAGAAAACACTACCTTGCTTAGCAAGGCCTTATATTATTTATAATTATTATTATTACAAATATTACAACTATTAAAACTAAAAAGTTTTAATATTAATAATTTTGTAAGCTGATCGTTGACAAGCTAGTCCGTGCACCCCAAGGATTTCTTTTTTAAAAAATATTTTTTCTTTTTCTTTTTTGCTACTCCGTATTACTCCCTATACTTGTTGCCCAAGTACATGTTTTTTATTCTATTTTTTTCCATAGTTCTAATCCTTTCTTCTTATCTCGGCTGGGAACACGGGAATGGACGGTGACCCGCCGGCAAAGGATGGGTTCAAAACAACACCGACGACAGCATAAACCCAAAACGGAGGATAAGCCGGAAATCAATAATTTTAGCATGGTTCAAGCCGGCGAGCGGCATATCAGGATGAGTGGAGAATTTGGGTTCAAGGAGATATCAGATCTAGTCCGATGTGATCGAACTAGCACCGAACCGACACGACTGTGTTGGTTTCAAAAGGAGGTGGCTTTCTCAGCCAAATTAGGATGGCTTTCTCAACCGGGTGAAGATGGCTTCCTCAGCCAAGGGACAATAAAGTTATCTCAAATTGGCTTCCTCAGCCCAGAAAAATAATTAATTTGCCTCAAAATTATAAACCACATAAAACCAACTCATGGACATTCATACAAACCAGATCTGAGCGGACTAGCGGAGGTTAGAGGAGTGTAATCGGATATGTGGGGGTCTCATGGTATTGAAATCAAGGGGATCCCATATCAACGGAAGGCCTGAAAGATGACAGATCTGAACGGAGAAACGAGTTTTTTGGTCGAAGGAGAACAGGTTAATCTAAACACTGGATTGTTGGAAGTTGTGGCAGCGGCGTGGTGTTAGGTCTGGGGGTTTTGGGGTTTCATTGGGAGCTTTTCTGGGTTTCGCTACGATTTTTTAGAGAGAAATTGGTTAATTAGGGAAAATTCAACTTAATTTCATATTGGTATTTGAAAGGGTTTTACTCATTGAAACAAATTCCACATCCATACATATAATTGATGGCAGGACTCTATTTTGACGGTCCAACACTAATACCCAAAACCCCTAAAGTATTATCATCCCCATCACCCATTAAATTAGCATAAAACGATGATGCTAAAACAGTCTACATATTCTCGTCCGCCAAATACCCATTAACATAGACATTGAAAACAACCGTACTCCTATTTAATTAGCTAATGACAAACCTATTAATGACAAACCTATTTAATTATATATATATATAATCAATAAACCCCTTTCTCATTCTATGTCCAATAAATAGAACTTACCTGCAATCTAGTGTCATCACTTCAACTCATAGCACCCCTGCTTCTTAAACTACTCAAAGATCTCCAAAGCTGTAAGGCCCAAGCCTTTAGAAGCGCAATCCCATGCCAACTCGAGGACTTCCCAGGAGGTCACCCATCCTAGTACAACTCCTGCCCTTGCACGCTGAACTTTTGAGTTCTTTATCCTCACTCAAACTCATAAAAGGAAGAGTTCTTGTTGACATGAAAAGCACCTCAAATTCCTTATAAATTATCAGGGTATTACAATCTCCCCCACTTAAACACTTGACATCCTCGTCAAGGCCCAAGCACCGCCCTCTGGGTCGAGTGACCGTCCACCGGACCAAATCAACTCGTAACCCGGAGTCGGCTCTAATACCATTTGTAAGGTCCAAGCCTTTAGATTCGCAATCCCATGCCAACCCGAGGACTTCCCAAGAGGTCACCCATCCTGGTACTACTCTCGCCCTTACACGCTTAACTTCTGAGTTCTTTTTCCTCACTCAAACTCAGAAAAGGAAGAGCTCTTGTTGACATGGGGAGCACGTCAATTCCTTATAAATTATCGAGGTGTTACAAAAGCCCTCTCCCAACTCAACGACTCCTTGAGAATGATACTCCTCTCCTTGTTAGTAAGGGTCTCCTTCCAAGGCCACAACGCCTCATCTAGGTCCTTGGTGCTCTATATTGCCTGGAGTATCGAAGGTAAACAATGATACTGATTTTGAGTCATGTATCAAGAAGCCCTCGTATGACACCCATTTCGTCGAACACTTGGTGTGCATCTACGTCGCCATCAAATTCGGGCCTCCTAGGATGCCTCTAGCTCTCCAACGCCCTAAGATTCGTCGAGCCCTGACTTCACCTAAATCTTTTGGTGATCTCTATCTGGTCCTTGAACAACATGCTAATTTTATGGAAAAGCCACCTTGGCCGGTCTTTATCAACGAGCACAAAGACTTCATTAGGGCAGAAAATTTTGCGGCATTTGGAAGTACTCTTGAATACTCCGATTGGTGGATGTTTTGGTCAAAAATCTATCGAGGGTTGATTCTTGACTCTTGATATGGAAAGTAGGGCTGGATCTAACCGATAATGGAATTCAATCAAAGTGACGAAAGTAATCGAAAGAAACAAAGGTGATCGATCATCTTTTCGTATATTATTTCAGAGTATTCTGGTTACAAGGGTTGCTCTTAGTTACAGCCTTAAAAAATTTGTTCCCTTGAAGGATCACATTTTATCCCCTTGCTCTGGCCCCTACCGGCGGTTACCACCCATGATCTCTGAAGTAGTCGTCCACGTTCCAATGTAGTGCGCCACTCCATTCTAGTTACTCTTCAACTTCTATCGCGCTGCTCTATTCTGGACATTCTTAGGCTAAGACGGGAATTCGTGCTTGCTTTCTGCTCGGTGGGCTGATATTGGAATGGGCTATGGAGATTCAGGGCCCAATAATAGCCCCAAAGATCAGGGCGATTCAAATTCGTATCTCCGAGATCTTTTACTGTTGGCCATCTGAGATCTCTATTATTGACTTAGACACGTGTAATGTGGGGATTTTCAAATGTTGCCCAAGGTCGAATTTGAAAAGACAGGTGAAGTCTTTATTTACTGCGTCTCTTCATTCATTATTCCACCATCTTTCGCTTGCTCCTAAGGTAAAGAAAACCTTTCTTCTTCTTCTTGCTTTGCGAACTCGCTTTCTTCAATGGGAAGGACACGAATTGTTTCAAAACATGGCTTCCCGCCATCGGGTGTCTTACAAGAGTGCGACAGTGTCACCGGAAGATTGACGCAGTATGAGATCACTCAAATCATGCGCGATGGGGCCTTTCCGGACGATGTCGCAGCCTTATGTCCCGAAGGTTAGCGTTTTGACTGGGTTTGTCCCGGTTGGGCGTGCTTCTTCAAGTACCCTTTCACAATCTCTTGCAATTTCCCCTTTCTCCTTTGATTCGTGAGTTCATGTCCTACTTTAAACTATCTCCGGCTTAGTTGCTTCCCTCTGCATGGAAAATTCTATTCTGGATAACAAGAATTTACCCTTCAGAACTTGCTCATGTCTTATGGTGTGACAACAATGAGTCATGGGCGGTTCATCTTACAATCTAAGGTCGCGCGGTGGCTGCAGATTCTGAACACCAAAGTCAATGGGAAGAGATGGGTTTTGTCGATTCTTTTGTGTAGAGATTGCATCTTTGGGTCCTGACTGTTGTATTTTCCTCTATGACAAATGCAATGAAGCTAGTAAGAATCTTGCTTCTTCCTTAGATTGTTTATTCAAGGGTGTTAACATTCATTCATCTCTGTTTTCTCTTGTTTGCAGGCATCCCGAACACTTTAGAGCCGAGGGGTCTGTCGAAGAAGGTGACTTCAAAGTTGTATAAGCTCTCTATAGTGCAGCGGGCGTTTGGTGCATCTTTTCTCGAGGTTTCGGAATACCTTCCAGAAGGTGAGAAAAGTGAGACTTCGGCCGGATCAAAGTAAGCGAGTGAAGAAGGAAACCTCCCTATCGTGACAATGTCATCAGCCCAGCATCTGTGACCGTCTCTGGCCCTTCTGCTGATAAGAGAGATTCTTGATCACCATACTTTCGTCTAAGGCTTTTCGTTTTATTTTGTTTTAATTTTCCTGTCTTGCTGATGTCGGGGACTCATCCCCTAAGGTCTAGTTCCTCATTGTTTGCTGCTGATCTGATACTCAGAAAGACAAGATAAAGTGATTCCAAGCCCCCTGTTGTGCCCGTTACTAAGAAAGATGCAATTGTCATTCCTAAATCTTCGCACAAGCAGTCAGCTCCGGAGAGCTCAAATCCCATCGATCTATGCGATGATGCTTCTTTTGATTGGCAATCTCTAATGCAGCATCGTGATTCGGCTTTTAAGAAGAGGTATTCGTCATCTTCCACTAGGTCTCTCATTACCGAAGCTTTGGGTCTAGTGCTTGGAAGGTTATTCCCTCGTCTGTCCTCTCTTTTTTTCTTTTTCTTTTATCCTACCCTTTATTTTTGTTGTCCGGTGATTCTTCTTCCTTGGACAGATGTTTTTGGCCTTTCTGCTTGTATGTCATTTGATTTGCCCAAACATTTCAAGAGATAGTGTTGATTATAGATGAGATGGATCAAGAATTGGCTCTATGAGAGCAAAAGAAGCAGGAGGTGATTAAGGCCAGAGAGAAGGAACTGACTCAGTCGAAGGTGCTGGCTGCCATGGAGGAGTCCTCCAAGGCTCGAGCAACAGAACTGGAGCAAGAGGTGTCTTCTTTGAAAGCTAGGGTTGGGGAGCTTGAGGCGAGTGTAACTGATTCCGTGTCAGTCAGGAAGGAGGAAGCAGAGGACATTGGAGCATACTACAACATGCTAGCCTGTCTAGAGGCTATGAAAGCCGAGGATATGTGTTGAGCACGTCTCTTGGAATGTCGCCCAGTTTGAGGCGTTGTTCCTCAACACATATCCAAGTGGTACCCCTCCAGCTCATGTGCCCTCTTTCATGGATATTGAAAGTACACTTGCGACCCCAAGCACTCACGAGGAATATGATGTTGTTGCGGCCGATGCGAATGTGGATGGCGAGCAGGTGGATGGGGACAATGTTTCAAGTGATCTTGCATAATACTCTCTAGACAATGTGAAGATCTGGCAGCTCAGGCCGGTTGTCAAAACTTTTGTGTTTTCATGTGTTTCATTGGACAAGTAGGTTTTGTTTTGTGTTGTCTTCCAGGCGGTTTTCGAATGGTAGTGGCGGCGGGGCCACGGAAAATATTTTCTTTTGCACCTCACCATGGGACGGGGTCTTATGTTTTATGCTTTCTGTCATGCATGCACTTGTTGTATTGGATTGTTTCTTTTGTTATTTTTTTGGATGTTGCCAGGTGTTCTTTGTTAGCAGCGCTCGTCGGAAATTTAGCCCTTATAAAAGTCCATTCGTTAGTCAACGGGTGTTCATAGTTATGGCTCAGGTCACAGGAAGGCTCAAGCTAGTGTTATGATACAAGAGATATTATGAGGCCCTGCCCACTTGAGTATTACATATCTTGGAGGTGCGCGTCAGAGGAGTTTTGTCCATATATCTACAGTGCCCTAACGGTAGTTGTCGATCATCTGGCGTCTTCCAGTTGAGTTGGCATTTAGGGGGTAGACCCTCTTTTTTGTCGGGTGTCAAGTGTCTAAGGGATGTTCCCCCGGCTCATTGATTCTGGCGATGGAGATCTGATAGCGGGTGTCTAGGAGATGTACTTTGTGCCTGTAGATTCTAGCGGGAATGTCGGATAGCAGGCATCTAGGAGATGTCTCCCTTGCCCTATAATGATTTTTTAATGTCCATTTTAGAATTTCTTCAGCTTTTATCCTTTGTTGCCAAGTTTATGCGAAGGTTGTGTATCTTATCGTTTATTGTTTTGTTCGGAGGTTCCCCTTTTTCCAGCCACTGGTGTCGGAGATTTTCTTTTCTTTGTTCTACTCTATAAGGATGTAAGACGTAGATTTATTTAAACACAGCGAAGAAAGCTTACATTCAGATTTGCAAATGAGAATTTATTCCTTACATACCTCCCTTCTTTATTCTGGCCGTCCCTAGCGTCTCTTTTTCAAATGTGGTACTTTTTTAGGTGAGTAGCATTTCAGCTACGTGGTATACATTCGCTTGTCTGTGATTCCACCTTCTATGCCCCTTGACCCGTGATGCCGACTATCTTGTAGGGCCCTTCCCAAGCAGGAGCAAGATTTCTAGCATTTAGCTTCGTAGTGTTCTGGAAGACTTTTCGAAGGACCCATTCAGTGATTTGAAAGGTTTTAATTCAGACATTTTTGTTGTAGCTGCACGCTATTTGTTGCTGGTGTCGTGCTAGGCGCATTCGCGCTCTTTCTCTCAGCTCTTCCGTGGTGTCTAAATTAGCTGCTAGCTCAGTGGCGTTCTGGTCGGGCGTTAACAATTCTTACCGGGTGGTGGGGACAACCAACTCTGTGGGGATGAAAGTTTAGCACCCTTAAACTAGGGAGAAGGGTGATTGTCATGTGGCAACTTTTGGGCTGGTCCTGTCCGCCCAAAGGACGTAGGTCAATTCATCTACCCATCGTCCCTTAGCCTTGACCAAATGATTTTTTTAAGTTGTTAATGATCACCTTGTTGAAAGAATTCAGCTTGGTCGTTGGTTTGTCGATAGCGAGGGGTAGAAGTCACAAGACTGACCGGGTGGTGGGGACAAACACCTTTGTTGGGATGACTTCTTCGCACCCGTAAACTACGGAGATGGATAATTGTCATGTGGCAACTTTTAGGGTGGTCCTGTCCGCCCAAAGGAATAATCAGTGACAACGAAGAAGAACACACGCTGCCCGAACGAAGGTGGTAGTTTTCCAACGATGTCCATCCCCCATCTAATGAAGGGACAAGGGGTCAGTGTCGGATGTAGAGGTTCTGTTGGCTGGTGAGCAGTGGGAGAATGCTTCTAGTAGGCCTTACATTTTTGTGTGTACTCGGTGACATGCTGTAGCATGGTTGGCCAATAATATCCAAGATTGAGTACCTTATTGGATAGGCTAGGGCCTTCGAAGTGGTTTCCACACTCGTCGTTGTGTATCTCCTAAAGGACTCTCGGAACTTCGCTCTAGCTTAGGCAACAGAGCGAAGTTCTTCACGGTAGATCTTTTGAACAAGATCCCACTTTCTGCGTAGAAATGGACTGCTTTCATTATAAGAGCCTTGGCTTTGGATTTGTCAGTTGGTAGCTTTTCGCGATGGATCCATTGCAGATATGGCGGGGTCCAACAGTTTTCTTCTGGAGATGCCTCGTGGCTACTTGCTTCTGGATTCTCATTGTTGATAATTTCTCTTTGCGCACACACTTCATCAGTCTCAACAGTCTTCTGGCTAGGGAGCGTTGTTTGATGTGGTCGTTTTGTGTTTCCGGTGATTGCTGGGAATAGCATAGGTACTTGAGGGATCGATGGGAACTCATTTGGGTCAATGGAGGACGCCAAATTGGCTAGCGCATCCGCTTGCACATTCTCTTCTCTTGGAACATAATAAATTGTGAATGTCTTGAACTCTTGCATCATTCCCCTGATCTTCTCTATGTAGGCGGCCATTTTGGCATCTCTAGTAGCGAAGGTCCCTGGGATTTTACCTCCAGCTCTTTGACGGTTAACTCTCGCACCATTGTCAGCCCCAAGATTAATGCCTAGCCTCGTATACAGATTCATTGTTGGTGGCCTCGAAAGCGCACCATACTTCTTGCGCTATCCTCTCCCCCTGGGTGATTTCAGCACGACACCAATACCAATTCCTCGAATGTTAGAAGCCCCATCTGTGTGTAGGGTCTAAGCCCAGTGGTTTCGGTCTCTACTAAGAATACATTCTGTAGTCGAGCAGCTTCTTCTAGTGTTAGGCTGAAATTGACCATGAAATCTGCCTATGCGTAGGACTTTATAGCTTTCCTTGGCTCGTAATTGATGTCGAAGCCGTTGAGGTGGATAACCCATTACGCAATTCGTCCGGTAATATCAGATTTACTCAATACCACTTTTAGCGGATAATTAGTTCGGACAACAATTGTGTATGACACATGATGTCTCTTTATTTGGTCGTGTTTTTATATGTGATTTCCTTTGTAAATATGTTTCTTTTTCCCCTTTTCTTGTGTGTTTTGTTCCTTTTTAGCTTAGTTCCCGTATTTCTATGAGATTCGGAGACTATGCGCGTTTTATGTATTTTGTAGGTGTTTTGGCATGGATTAAGGATCATTTTGAAGGAGGATCGGAACATGGAGCAAGGCACGAGCTTAAGAGGGAAAGAGAGGAGCAAGCCATGAAGAAGAACAAGAGAAAAGCCAACAAGAAGAGGGTGGAACGAGGTCCGGATCGAGTTGCAACCAACGTCGGGCCCGACTTGAATTTTCAACCTCGGACCGACTTGCATAGTAAGTCGGGCCCAAGGTCCTTCGTAAGTCCGATTCGGTCGATGGGTGCTTGGGCTCCAGGGCACGAAATTGTAAACTACCACTTTTGCCCCTCATCTATTCTATAAAGGCTCTCTTATCTTCTAATTGGAGTAGGTTCCCACACTTAGCAAGGAACCAACCCTCAAAAACTCTCAAGAGGATACTTGGAGAGCAAGGAGGAAGGAGAGGAGAAGGAGAAGAGAGAGAATCGGCAAAGGAGAGGAAGATTTGATAGGTTTGGTTGATAGATTAGCTTTGCTTTGTTTTGATTTTGTGGATTTGGAAACCTTTGATTGGAGTTTGTGGATTGCTTTTGATTTTGAATGAAATTTGGCTTTGGTTTGAGATTTATGATGTTGATTGCCTTGCTTTTTGATTTGTTTGCTTTCTTTGTTTGCCATATGGAGTAGATCTCCTTGATCTTGGGTTATGGGGGAAAACTCTAGCTAGGTTGGGCTAGAAACCCCAATTCCATAGCCTTGAGTGCTTGATCTAGGAACCCACTCTACATAGAGCTACAATTCCTTACGAAAGTAAGGAATCAAGGCTTGTGATTGGCAAAGTAGCGAAAGTGAACATGTGTCAATCTCAAGACCTGGCTTCGAAGGGGATTTCCCCAAGGATCGATGTGTAGAAGTGGTTGGAACGAGGGCGAAAGCACTCGATCCTATTCCGATCATCACTTATTGCTTGAATTGGGGTGGAAAAGCCTTAATCTACTAGAGAAGGAACCCAAAAGCCCAAGATCTACTTTCAATCTTTGAAGTTCGACAAACCCAGCTACCTCGGGCCCGACTTGCTCTACGTCGGTCCCGACTTCCATCTTGTCGCCAACATCGGGCTCGACGTGACACTTGTGTCGGTCCCGACTGTTCTCTTTGTTTTCCTTTGTTTTAAGTTCTCCTTTCCAGCTTTCTAGTATCTAGGCACCTCAATCTAGTAGATTTCCCGAGTGTTCGACACCCAATACGTGCTACAACGGGGTCGGGTTATAAATTGTATCTCTAGACCCTCGCACACACGAGCGATCAAAAGATTGGCGCCGTTGCCGGGGAAGTCTAAGTGCATTGAGTGCCAATTTGGTGAGTTTCTTGTGTTTTGGTAGTGATTTGGGTGAGGGAATAGCCCAAACCCTTTGTTTGTTTTTGATTTGTTTTGGTTTGTGTCTTTGTTTCGTAGGTTTATGCGAGCTCGTTCCTCCCGAGGAACACTTGAGCTTGAGTTTGTGAGTGATCCGGAAAGTATTCTCAAAGAAGCCCGAAGAAGGAAAAGGATGGAGAATCAAGCTCTCCATGTTGATGAGGAGTTGGCTCAACTTAGGGCCGAAATGGCTAGATTGCAACTTGAGAAGGACAATCAAGAGGCGGTGTCAAGAAGAGAACGGGAGCAACGGATGAGGGCCGAGGCTCAACTCAACGCTCTACCCCGGAATGCACGCCAATACATGCATCCGGAGTTGAGGGTACCCGAACCGGTTATTGTTCTTCCCGAGGTTGCCAAGAATTTTGATATCAAGACGCAATTCATTTCCCACATCAAGCGTGATCAATTCGAGGGTCGTCCACATGAGTGTCCCATAGAGCACATCAAACGCTTTGTGGACATGTGTGAGACGATCTCTACCGACGAGGAGACGTTGGAGTATGTGCTTCTAAAGGCGTTCAAGTGGTCACTTGGGGGCAAGGCCACACATTGGCTCGAGAGCCAAGCCCCTAGGTCAATCACAACTTGGAAGGCACTCTATGATGCTTTCTTGATGAAGTTCTTCCCGCCCTCAAAGACAACCGAACTAAGAAGGAAAATTGCAAGCTTTCAACAAGGTCCGAATGAGCCTCTCTTCGAAGCATGGGACCGTTTCAAGGAGATGTTGCGCCAATGTCCTACTCATGGACAACAACCTTATGTGCTCCAAGACATCTTTTTCCAAGGCATCAATCTGGCAACGAAGGACAAGCTCAATCTCCACACCGATTGTGGGTTCATAGACTTGACACCGGATCAAGCTTGGGAGCTACTTGACAAGCTATCCGATTATGAGGCCATGTATGGGGTGAGTCAAGCTAGCAAAGAGGTGAAGGTTCAAGGTGAAGGTGCAAGGAAGTTATATGATCCAAAGGGAGAAGACATTGACAAGGATGTGAAGCTCCAATTCCTTGAAGGTGAAGTGAGCAAGCTTAAGAGGCAACTCCACTACTACAAGCAAAATGCTAGAGCTTGTGAGGAGTGTGGATCCTTTGCACATGCTACACAAGTTTGTCCGAATGAGAGCCAAGTGCGCTTGGCCGAGCGAATTGAGGAGGCAAACTATGTTCGAGGAAATTTCGGTGGAAGAGGCAACTTCAACAATGGTGGTAATGGCCGGTGGAACAACGGTCAAGCTCAAGGATACAACAACAACTTCAACCAAAACGAGCCAAGGGCGCCGCAACCACCACCATATAGGCCACCGGGATTCAATGAGATACAATCATTTGCTCAAGAGATGAGGGATGGGTTCAAGGAGATGAGGACCCAATTCAATGAGTTTGGTGCATGGAGGAGGCAAGTCGACAATCAATTTTCCCAAATTGCAACTCAAGCCCCGAGAGAGAATGGGAGACTTCCGGGCCGACCCGAGGAGAACCCCCGAGCTCAAAACAATCAAAATGAAGTCCGGGCAATTGGATTAAGAAGTGGCCGAAACCTACCCGAGCCACACATGCCTAAGAAGGATGAAGAGAGCCGGACCGACTTACCCAGCAAGTCGGGTCCGACGTTCCCTGAAGTCGATCCAGCAGGAAGATCGCCTCCTCTGCCTCGGACCGAGATACACGACATCGGGCCCAACGTGATGCCTAAGTCGGTCCAACCAGGAAATGTTGCAAGTGAAGTAGGGAAGTCCAAGGAGGTTGATCCAAGCAAGATTCAAGGTGCAACAACTCTTCCATATCCCTCGAAGAAGCCGAAAGATGTTGTTGAGAACAAGTTCAAGAGGTTCCTCAAACTCTTGCAAGGTTTGAACATCTCTATCCCGTTCACCGATGCATTAAGCGAGATGCCATCCTATGCCAAGTTTTTAAAGGAGATTTTGAGCAAGAAGAGGTCCATAGTTGAAATGCAAGTTGAGGTCAAGACCTTGGAGTTACCGCAAAAGCTAGGAGATCCCGGTCGCTTTGCTATAACTATTGGTGTGGGATCTCAAAACTTCCAAGCCTTATGTGACCTTGGGGCAAGTGTTTCGGTGATGCCCGCTAGTATTTGGAGAAGGGAAAATTTAGGTGAAATTGAGCCGGCCGATATGTCCCTAACTATGGCCGACGGTTCCATCATCAAGGCTAAGGGAATATTGGATGACGTGCCGGTGCGAATTGGAAAGTACTTTGTTCCGGATGATTTTGTGATCTTGTACATGCACGAGGACCCCTTGGTCCCAATAATCTTAGGAAGACCATTCTTAGCTACGGCGGGGGCAAGGTTTGATGTCAAAAACGGCAAAGTTTCCTTTGAGATTGGTGAAGAAAAGGTCGATTTTCACTTCAACAAGGCTTTGAATGAGCCAGACGCCTTGGCTATCCTCAAACTTGAAGAGAGTGCCAAGAGAAAAGGAGAAGAAGTGGAAGTTGCTAGAGAGGTCATTGTGTTGAGAAGTGATGAAGGGTTCAATAAACAAATACAAGAAAGGGAGTTGTTGGAGCAAGTTGAGGAACAAGATGAGTCAAGTATCAATGCTAGCCCAAGGAGAAATGAAGAGTATCCTTACTTATATCCTTTTGATGTTGGTGATGACCACAATTCTTTCCAAACTTTTGATTCCTACATTTGTTTAAGTGATTTGAAAGATGACTTAGGAGACTCCTACATTTGCCTTAGTGACTTGAAAGATGAATTGGTAGAATATCCTAGGAATTCTTCGGATAACTTTGGTGTAGGAAAAGAGGAACATGATGGAGCAAGTAAGGAGGAGAAATCTTATTCGTTGGAGGAGTATGATGAGAGAGGCCCGAGATCGGAGAGCCATGCCTATATAGACCATCGTTGGTGGTTTTATGGGTATGAGGGCAATGGGAATGGGCACAACAATGAAGAGCAATTCACCGTGTTTCACCCGCCTTGAGGTTGAGGTTAGGAAGTCAAGCTAGTGACTCTAAACGAGCGCTTCTCGGGAGGCAACCCGAGCTAGTAGCTTTCTTTTCGTAATTTTAGTTTGATTTTTCTTAGTATAGCCTAGCTTTTCTCTAACCAATCTCTATCTAGTGTTTTGTGGATTTTTGGTGTTGTGTATTCTTCAAGGTTGTGTAGGATTTGAGGTGTGAAAAAAAAATATAAATGGAAATATGGGGAAAGAAGTTGCAAGAGGATGGAGTAAAATTGGTGACCCGAATACTCCCACATCGAGCCCAGGTAAGTCGGCCCCGACACAGGGACGTCGGTCCACAACTTCGGTCCGACCCAATTTGACTAGGTGGAATGCCAATTTTGCCCTTGACCTAATTTGTCCCTTTCCCCCATTAAATACCATCCCCCACCTACCTACCATCTTCATACTAACCACCATTCCCAAAATACAACTCATCTCCCTCACACTCTCAAAATCGGCCCACCCTCTCTCACCATACTCGATCCACACATCCTTCCTTCTTCATCCTGATCCAATCACGAAAAGGCCTCCCTAACCCGATTCCAAAGAGAAATTTCGAGTTCAATCTCGTTCTTCATCCCCCATCTCGATCTAGGTTGAGAAAGTTTGAGTTCTAAGTCGTTTGATTGTTTAAAAGTTCAATACTCTTCAAATCCGGTATGTGTTACTCGATCTTTACCTATTTCCTTGGAGATTTTGTGCTTTCATTGCATAGATTGAGTAATACCATGTTTGATTGAAAGTTTGAGCTTGAGCATCAATGGTGGATTTGCATGATTTGTGAAATTGAGCTTCAAAGTTGTTTATGCATGCTTAGATCCATTTAGAACTTCAATTAGGGATGTTTGATGGTTGAATTTGAAATTTAAGTGCATGATAGAGTGATTTGGGTTGATTTGAGGTTAGAGTCGAAGCATGAACTAGGACGAGATCGACGTGCCCAGGTAAGTCAGGCCTGAGTTGTGGAAGTCGGTCCATCAAGTCGGACCGAGGTTGCGCAAGTCGGGCCCGACATAGGTTGGAAGTCGATCCATGTTGTTTTTACTCTCTTCTTGTGATATCATGTGGATTCATGTGTTTCATTGTTGGCTATAGCCTAATCATGATGTAGTATGATCATTTGCTTAGCCATTGTTAGAAGATATCCATGATGATTCATGTTGGATTGTGATGCATGTGTGTTTAGAAACTAAGTATGGGGTTCCCCTTGTGTTAAAGTGTTGTTGTGTGTTAAAGAGTGCTTTTGTTGAGTTGTATGGAGTTTATATTGGACCCTTTTGTTTGGTTGGATGTTTGTAGGTACCATGGAGACTAGAGCTTCATCATCTCATGCGGAAAGGTCGAGGAAGAAGTCCAAGAAGTCAAGAAAAGAGCCAAAGTTGGATGATGTTTACTTGGAGGATGATGAGCAAGTTGAGAGTTATGCAAGGTATATGGCGCTTGAGCATCACACAAGGTGGCTTGATTGGGAAGCCGTGAGGAAGATGGACATGGATCAAGCTCTTCCAAGGTGCTACTCCCACATCGGTCTCAATGGGATGCTAAGGTGGGACAACACCCACTACCCCGCCCTCACCTCGGAATTCATGGCCACTTTTGAATGCACTTATGATAATGTGGAGGATGAGGAAGAGGCGATCACTTTCCAATTGGGCAATGAGGACCACAATCTCTCTCTTAGGGACTTGGCTACCTACTTCGGGTTTCCATGTCCAAGAGAAGAGACCGGCGTCGACAACGAGAAGGTGAACCAAATGTGGAGGCATGTGGCCGGGAAGAGCGAGATGAGAAAGGGCGCCTCCACAAACGAGATTGCTAGCCCTCTTTTTCGGGTCATGGTGCGAATTTTGGGATGTGCAATCTATGCTCGTCATGAGTTGAGCAAGCCGATGAAGGAAGAGATTATGTTGCTACATGAGATGCTCTTCCACACCGGGAAGCCCATGAACCTTGCATGGGAGTGGGTCAAGATGGTGCGAGACTTCCAAAGCTCCTCTTGGATCTACTTCGGCGGGATGATAGCAAGGCTAGCCATGCGTCTAGGAGTCGATCTTAACAAGTATTCTCCGGCTCCGAATGGTGTTGAGTATATGAACATGAAGTATTTCAAGAAGGCCAACATCATCAAGGAGAAGCTCTACATGATTTCTTTGGCCCCTCACTCGAACTATGATGGTGTGTCGATCCGGTTGGCGGCCAACCTCTATGATCTTTCTCGGTATCACAATTGGTACCAAGTGTGGGCCGGCAAGCCACACTCATTTGGTGACCCCGAAGGTGCAAGAGAGGGGCGGCGACAACAACCTCAACACATTCGGTTTACCTCCCCTCCATCTTCACCGGATTTCGACCAAGATAACTTTGTGTTTGCACCTCGTGGGGAAGACATGGACGTCGATCAAGAGCAAAATGAAGAAGATGAGCGCTTCCAAGGCTTGTTGGCCAACCTCCGAGCCACGCACCAAGCTCCAACATTGGCGGACCGAGGTACACACCACATCGGGCCCGACTTCCCTCAAAGTCGGTCCGGTGCCTTCTATGGTGATGAGGTCCCGAGGCACTATGAGCATGGAGAGGGGAGTGGTGCAAGGCGAGAACAAGCTCAAGGTGGCGGTTATGAAGGCTACGCCCAATGGTATGGTCCGGGAATGGTGTTTCCCGAGCGACAACAAACGGTGGACATGTCTTTCTTGGCCAACCAAATGGCCCATCTTCAACTTCAACAAGAGAATGTTCTTCAAGAGGTCCATCAAGTGAATCTTCAACAACAACACATGTACCAACAACAACAACAATTGCTTCAACAACAAGGTGCTTTCCAAGCTAGCCAAGAAGAGATGAACCGAGCCCTCGGCTACACTAGGCGAGAGGTGGAGGAGCTTAGAGAGGTGGAAGACCAAAGGTGGCGGGTCCAAGATAGCTTCAACACATGGATGAGCGGGAACTTCCCTTCCCGTGAGGACCAATGGATGCGCCCGGATCCTCAACTCCAACCACCACCACAAGACTTCTACCAAGAGCAAGTGTACGAGAGGGAGCGGAAAGCGAGGCTCCAAAGAGGACGTAGGCGTGACAACCCCTTTGAGTGACCTAGACATGCCATTGAAGAATAAAGAATTTGGGAGCTCTTTGTACTCTTCTCTCTTGCTTTTAAGTTTTGGTTTCCTTGTTTGATGGGGACATCAAAATTTTAAGTATGGGGTGGGGGTAAGTGTGCTCATGATTTCACTTGCTTGTGTGTTTGTTATTTTAAGGATATTTGGTTTTCGGTTTCTAGTTTGTGTTTGGGATGTTTGTTTCTTGGTTTGTGGTTTGATGAACGACATGGATGATTGATTTGGTTTTGAATGGATGAGTCTTTGTTTTTGGTTTTAGAGAAATTTTTGCAAAAACAAATCCATAAAAATTTGAAAAATTGTGTTAAAAACAACAAAAAGATTTTGTGTTTTGTAGTTTTTGGACTAGAAATTCTCATCTTAGATTGCCAAATGAAAGTTAATGATGATGTGAGCATGTAAATTCCTTTGCATATTTTCGGATGGTTTAGCCTCTAAAAAGATGTTGCTTTTGATGTGATCATGATATCTTGCTTGTTTTATTGAACATGTGAGTTCTAGAATGAGTTCTTATGCAACTAAGTATGAGTGACCCTTGTGAGATTGATTTTTGGCCATTTTAGGGATGCTTGTTCATATTTGCATATCCCTCATGTTTCTTGTGTGATTAGCTCATGCATGCTTAGTAAAACTTGCTATTGCGGTGTTTATCTATTTTCCAAGACCGTCATGAGATTTGTCCTAGCATTGTCACATTGATTTTGAACTTTATTATTCTAGTCACATAAATGTTCCATATCCTACCATGAAGTGAATCCTTTGTTTGTAGCCCCGTTTTAGCCTTAGCCTTTGTTTGAAACTCCTCAAAAATATTATTCCTAGCCTTATATGACTTGACCCTTATGGGATTGGACTTTAGAAGAGAGGTTGGGATTGTATTTGAAGAGTTGAGATTCTCTTTGGTTTAAGGGCAAAGAATGGTGTTATGAATCATGTGGGTAGTGCATCTTTGTTGTATAAAAAAGAAAATGAAGAAAGAAAGAAAATGTTGGAAATGTAAAGTGGAATGAAGGTAAAGAGCTTAAGTGAAGAAAAAAGGGTCCGACCGAGTTACACGCCACATCGGGCCCGATGTCATAAGAAAGTCGGTCCAATGTAGAAAGTGTGGAAAATCCAACAAAAAGCCTAAGAGCAAAGATGAAGTGGAATGTTAAGTGAAATTTTGGGTTGAAAGGAAAAATGTTAAGTCTTTTGGATGAGTGTGAAAGTAATTGTGGAATTTTGGTGTTCATTGCTAAACCCAAACACATGATGAGTGATACACATTCACATATCCCTAAAGTGAGGCTTAGTTGCATTGACTCTATTCCTTGGAACACTTAATCATGTGTGATGATGTAATCTTGCTTGAATATCAATCACTTGTGCTTAAATGTGTTTTCATACGAGGCTTTACTTGAAGATTATGTTTTGGTCTTGCTTACATTGTTATTGCTTGAGGACAAGCAAGTTTAAGTATGGGGTATTTTGATATCTCTTTATTTGGTGGTGTTTTTATATGTGATTTCCTTTGTAAATATGTTTCTTTTTCCCCTTTTCTTGTGTGTTTTGTTCCTTTTTAGCTTAGTTCCCGTATTTCTATGAGATTCGGAGAATATGCGCGTTTTATGTATTTTGTAGGTGTTTTGGCATGGATCAAGGGTCGTTTTGAAGGAGGATCGGAACATGGAGCAAGGCCCGAGCTTAAGAGGGAAAGAGAGGAGCAAGCCATGAAGAAGAACAAGAGAAAAGCCAACAAGAAGAGGGTGGAACGAGGTCCGGACCGAGTTGCAACCAACGCCGGGCCCGACTTGAATTTTCAACCTCGGACCGACTTGCACAGTAAGTCGGGCCCGAGGTCCTCCGTGTCGGTCCGAGTCGGTCGATGGGTGCTTGGGCTCCAAGGCACGAAATTGTAAACTACCACTTTTGCCCCTCATCTATTCTATAAAGGCTCTCTTATCTTCTAATTGGAGTAGGTTCCCACACTTAGCAAGGAACCAACCCTCAAAAACTCTCAAGAGGATACTTGGAGAGCAAGGAGGAAGGATAGGAGAAGGAGAAGAGAGAGAATCGGCCAAGGAGAGGAAGATTTGATAGGTTTGGTTGATAGATTAGCTTTCCTTTGTTTTGATTTTGTGGATTTGGAAACCTTTGATTGGAGTTTGTGGATTGCTTTTGATTTTGAATGAAATTTGGCTTTGGTTTGAGATTTATGATGTTGATTGCCTTGCTTTTTGATTTGTTTGCTTTCTTTGTTTGCCATATGGAGTAGATCTCCTTGATCTTGGGTTATGGGGGAAAACTCAAATCTAGGTTGGGCTAGAAACCCCAATTCCATAGCCTTGAGTGCTTGATCTAGGAACCCACTCTACATAGAGCTACAATTCCTTACGAAAGTAAGGAATCAAGGCTTGTGATTGGCAAAGTAGCGAAAGTGAACATGTGTCAATCTCAAGACCTTGCTTCGAAGGGGATTTCCCCAAGGATCGATGTGTAGAAGTGGTTGGAACGAGGGCGAAAGCACTCGATCCTATTCCGATCATCAATTATTGCTTGAATTGGGGTGGAAAAGCCTTAATCTACTAGAGAAGGAACCCAAAAGCCCAAGATCTACTTTCAATCTTTGAAGTTCGACAAACCCAGCTACCTCGGGCCCGACTTGCTCTACGTCGGTCCCGACTTCCATCTTGTCGCCAACATCGGGCCCGACGTGACACTTGTGTCGGTCCCGACTGTTCTCTTTGTTTTCCTTTGTTTTAAGTTCTCCTTTCCAGCTTTCTAGTATCTAGGCACCTCAATCTAGTAGATTTCCCGAGCGTTCGACACCCACCACGTGCTACAACGGGGTCGGGTTATAAATTGTATCTCTAGACCCTCGCACACACGAGCGATCAACCCAAAATAAGGTCTTAGCTTCGCTGAGGCCATTACCAGTGCTAGGACGAGCTTTTACGTAGGTGAATACCTAGTTTCGGTAGCAAGGAGGGTGCGGCTGATCAGTTAATGGTAGACGGTCGCCATCCCATTCCCGTTTCAAGACTCCGCTAATAGCTGTCTCGGTCACCGCAAGGTACAGAAAAAGAGTTTCCCCTTCTTCTGGTTTGGACATCAGCCAGGAATTGACAAAATATTCTTTTAGTTGTTGGAAGGTTGCCTCATGTTTGGACGTCCATTCAAACTTCTTATTCTTCTGTAGCACATCGTAGAATAGTCGACATTTGTCGAATGATTTAGATATGAACTGATTTAGTGTCGTTATTTTACATGTATGCCTCTGGACGTCCTTCGGGCATGTAGAAGATATCAAATTGGAGATGGCTTGTATTTGGTCAGGGCTAGCTTCAGTCCCGCACTGTTTTACCATGAACCCTAGAAACCGGCCTCACGTTACCCAAAATGTGCATTTTGATGGATTAAGTTTCATGCGGTAACTCCTGAGGATTTGAAATGCTTCCTTGGCTGGTGATGAACGATGTCTTCTCCTGGTCTTGGGGATGCATCTAGATCTGATGTACCCATTGAATGCGTCCATGAAGGTGAGCATCTCATGGCCAGTAGTGGCATCCACCTTGGCATTTATGTGTGGCAGCGGGAATGAGTCTTTCGGGCAGGCTTTATTGAGGTCTGTGAAGTCGATGCAGATTCTCCACTTACCATTTTTCTTACTCACTACTATAACATTTCCCATCCACTTAGGATACCTTACTTCGGGACAGTGGCGGATCCAGGATTGACTGGATGGGGGCGGTCCAGTTATTGGCGACGGCCAACGGACAGCGTTGGCTAGGGGCTTTTGTGGATGGGAGCGGTCTAGTGATTGGCGACAGCCAATGGACAGCGTTGGCTAGGGGCTTTTGCGTCGGGTCTTGTTCTGGTGGAGTTTATAGAAACTCTATAAGTGGAGTTTTAAAACCCTATAAAAAAATATGTGGAGAGAAAAAAAACAATATCTAACCCATAAATTTTATTTATGTGGTTGAGATTTAGCCAAATTTACCGCTAGAGTTTTTATTAAAGTCTACCGTAATTAAACCCTTTAGCATCAACCGCGGCCAAGTATACTCATAATAAGATGTAAAATTTATAAATGAAGAAAATATGTAATTAAGTGTTTTATTTGAATCTATTTTTTTTAAGTATATGGAGATGGAGTTGAGAATAAACTAGAGATATTCTATTGGAATAAAGTAAATGTAAAAGGAAAAATAAGTTCCTACTTAAAAAAGGGAAAAGTAAGTTTATTTTTTGTTGTTTAGACTTGGTTGTTTTCTTAAAAAAATGTACTCAGAAGGCATTTTTGTTTAAATTGTTTTTATATTTTTATTTTTAAAAATCCTAGGGCCAAAAGGCCCAAAACAAGTTTACTTTTGTTTTTAATAAACCTAGGCCAAAAGGCCCAAAACAAGTGTACTTTGATTTTTGTAACTAAATAATTGATCGCTTAAAAAAATATGAAAAAATTGCACCTCATTAAATGAAAGTATGAAACGATGTGTTTCGATCACCTTCTCCATCCCTTCTTCTTTTCAGTTCAGAAGAACGAATTTGGGGGCCGACAATGGCGACTTCCTTCAACCATGGCAGACGGCGAACGAGACGACGGCCACGACTCACGATGATGGTGCCTCCTGCCTGCCCCTAGTCCCTCCCGGATTTGCCCCAGCTTGCCCTTACTCCCTCCTGGCTCCTGCCCCTCTCTATTAAAAATTCCAGCAAACGCGGGGGGGGGGGGGGGGGGGGGGGGTAGATGCCCACACCCATGTCCCCCTTAAATCAGTCGTTGCTTCGTGATGCAGATCCTTTTTCCTTCAAGCCCATTTCTCTCCGAGCGTCCAACGTAAGCATGTTGGTCGAACTCCTCGTGTCTATGAGGATTCTTCTCATCAGCACATTCCCTATGGAGAGTGAAATGACCAGCCCATCGTGGTGAGGGCCCACAAGGTTTTCTGGGTCAGAACCACTAAATGTAATTGTGTTCCCTCAGTGGTTCCCAAGATTACGAATGCTCACCATCGGTTGTCCATCTAGGTTTTCTCGGGCATAGCGTTTTGCTACGGAGTAGGAACACCGCACACTTTTGATCCTCCTAAGATGACGTTGACAACCTTGGCGTACTTTGGGGACGGGGGTATGTCCATAGGGTCCGACACATTCTGACAAGCGGGATCTCCTAGGTTTGGCGCAAACTCTTCTAGCCACCCTCTCGAATGGAGGAAGGCTAGTTCTTTTCGTAGGGTGAAGCATTAATCTGTGTTGTACCCGTACTCTTCATGGAAGTCGCACCATTTTGTCTTATCCCTCTTAGGGTTCAGGTTTTCCACCTTCTTAGGCTACCGGATTTTGTCTCCGAACTTCTCGAGGCCCTTCACTACTTCAACAGGCCCTAATTCGAATTTGTACTCATGAACCTTTGGGTGGGGAGCGTTATCTTTCTTTCCGCCCAATTGTTTGATGCAGGCGGTGTGTACTCTAGTGGCTTCTGAACGAGTTTTTGCGTATGGATGTCCACGGCGCTCCCTTCGATGGTTAGGAGCGACCTTTCTTTCAAACCGATCAAAAACCGACGCAATTCGCAACGAAGCCTCATTTTCTTCCAATTTGATGTGTGGCAAGGCTTTCACGTGGACATCTTCAAAGCTGTGGCAGGGGTATTTGGTGAGTTCCCGATACAGCTCATTGTTTGGGATCAAACCCCTCCAAAAAGCCTCTACTGGCATAGGGACATCATAGACTAGGATCACCACCTTTTCCCGATTGAAGCGGTTGAGGTATGCCCTCAAGGATTCTCCTAGCCTCTAGCTACCCGGTAAAGGTCGTTGGACTGTTTCATTAGTTTTTTCCTGCTCGCGAACTATACTCGGAAGTTGTCTACTAGACACGCAAAGGATTCGATACTTTTGTTGGGGAGGTTGATGAACCATGTTAGAGCTACTCCAGAGAGGGTTGTCCCGAACCCTTTGCACATAACCGCTTCCCTTGAGTCTCGTGGAACGGATCTAGTCATCATCTTCTGTTTGAATATGGCTATGTGCACGTCAAGGTCTCCCGTTCCCATCACACGTGGGCATCGTCGGGACGGTGAACTTCTTGGGGATGTCTATACTGTCGATCGGAGCCAAGAAATGGGATTCGTCGTTACCATCTAGGGCTTCCTTCTCAATCGGGGGTGGCACCCCGGGGATCTTAGCAATCTTATATTATATCCCTTTCAGACGTTACCTCATATACTTTTGGAATAAAAAATTCCATAAAGGCGTCCGGGGGACATACTTGATTCTTTACTCGTTTGCCATAGACAGGGTGGCAGACTCCGGTGCATGCGGTCCTATTTCCGGGAGGGTGGCGAGCGGTGTGACTATGTCTGGCGACAAGGGCTGGGCACTAGCTCCTGAAGATGGGTTAACTGCTCCGCCATGTTTAGGCAGGATGTTACTTCACATATGGCCGAGACGGATTGGGGTCCGCCCTAGGCTACGGAGGTGGACTAGAGCTGCTCGCGAAGTCGAGTGTTCTCCTCCGATAGTTGAGCGATATGCTCCAGGTGAGTTTGGCTACGGTCCTTTTGGTTGGACATGTCATGTTGTAGAGTTACTATTTTGGCAGCAAACTCCCCCAAGACGCTGCGACGTCTTGTGCTTTGTCGGAGTCGTTTCCTATGGAACCACTCACTAGATTGGCATCGTGTTCCGCCTCATGATCATCTCCGATTACTCGACTGGTGGAAGGCAAGTTTGACATTCTGTATGAACGGTTGAACTTTGATTCAAAATAACCGGATAGGCCCCCACGGTGGGCGCCAGATTTTTTTGGTCAAAAATCTATCGAGGGTTGATTCTTGACTCTTGATATCATAAGTAGGGTTGAACCTAACCGATAATGGAATTAAATCAAAGACAAAAGTAATCGAAAGAAACAAAGGTGATCGATGATATTTTCGTATATTTATTTCAGAGTATTCTGGTCACAAGGGTTTCTCTCAATTATAGCCTAAAAAATATGTTCCCCTAAAGGTTCACATTTTATCACCTTGCCCTGGCCCCTACCGGCGGTTACCACCCATGATCTCTGAAATAGTCGTCCACCTTCCAGTGTAGTGCGCCACTCCATTTTAGTTACTCCTTAACTTCTATCACATTGCTCTATTATGGACATTCTTGGGCAAAGACGGGCCTTCGTGCTTGCTTTTTGCTCGGTGGGATGATATTGAAATAGGCTGCAGAGATTCAGGGCCCAAATATGAGTTTGCGAGGGATGAGTACTCCTCGAATTTTCCGTTAGAGTCGTGAAATTCAAGGGAAGAAGGGGAGACTCCAACAGTAACAGAGATTTTGGAGGAGGAGGTGTTGTAGAGTGCTCACTACGGAACAAGCGCTTGGAGGGAATAAACGAGCACAATTCAACGCCATTAGCGTGTTTTTACTATTGTTAGTGCACAAAAATTCATCTTCAAAGCACTGATCGCATATAGATTAGTCTTAGTTACCTTCCTTACTTTCGTTCCAACGAAAGGTGAAGAAGGCAACTAAGACATAAGTATTGTTGGTCCTATTCGAAGTGGCCATATGGATTATTCGACGGGTTCCACTAACGTGCGTGTGTGTATGTGTGTGCGAGTTTGTCTGTCGAATTCCGAGATACACTCATTCGAACAAACAAAATAGAGAGGAGAGAGGACAGAACGTTGAAAAAGGTTTCCGGTCGAGGATTTTTTTTTAGAAAACAAATAAAAAATTGAGCTTGTTCCATTAGCCATTATCAAAAACCGACATCCATGCAAGGGGCTCCCAAGAATGAGATCTCTATTGGCTATCTACGATCGGGACTACATGGCCCGTGGTCACGGTTGACAGACCCGCGGTCACGGCGATAATTCGTGGTCGTGGTTTTCTCTCCGGGAGTAATTTAGTCAAAATTGGGCGACATCCCAAGTTTGAGGGACGACATTCCCATCAAGACTCTTCAGCGATTAGGCTCCTCGACCATACATTAAGACCACCTACTACTATCCCTCCCAATTTGGGTCGAGCTATGCCATACACGTGTACTTTCCATTACCATCCGACGTATAGGTCACCAACTCGACAAGTACAGTATTCCACGCATTGGCTACGACTTCCTGTTGGTAGGATGCGATTTGTGTAGCCGCATCATCTTGGTGATCCTCGGCGAAGACGAGGTGGTCGGAAAGAGCGCGGCGACTCTTCTCTTGTCTTTTTCGAGGCACTATATAAGGCCACGAAATACGGCCTCGGAATGCCAAACTACAACCTCCGGTGTGCATCTCGCATATGCCTTCATGGATCTCGTATAATAGAGGCTCAACCTTGCTTGGGGGTACCCGTCTCAAGTTTGTCCAAGAAAAAGACCGAAGATATAGAATCTTTTCCAACGATAGCCAAAATCCCTTAAGATAACTTCACGGACCTTGGTGATATATGAAGGCAGGATGTTCTCATCCAATTTGCGCACCTTGGGCGTTTTCCATATGAGATTTTGTGCAGTTTCACTTCCTGTGACTAAGGCCTCTATCGAGGCGATTTCCGCGGTCACAGCTGCGGGCATGTTATTGCTTGGGAGTTCAATTGAGATACCAATTGATTGGACATACCGATTCCTCGACGCACATCGAGGTCTTGAGTGATCTTCCTGCACAAGTGGCCAACATTGCCAAGGCATCAATGGATTTTTTTCATCCCGTGATCCTTGTCCAGGCTCACATTGCTCGAACTCTCCTAGCATAGATTTTGCTTTCTCCATATACTTGAACATTTTTCGCTTCATAATGCCCCTACACTCTGTTTACTACCAGCTCCGGATCATTGATTTGCACTCGCACCGTTCAATTTCAAGCATTTGTTCTCGATTTGCAGCTCCGTGAGGGTGATCTGAGGTCGTGATTTTACAACTCGCGCTCACAGTACTTGTTAACTAAGATGATCTTTATTTTTGGAACCATCCGTGATTGCGGTCTCGAGGTCCACGATCGTGGTATCCCTGGCTGCGACCTTCGCTTGTCGCGATCGCAGTCTTTTCTACCCATGGAATTCCGCAATTTCGATAATTGTTCTCTCAGTTAGCTTACATTCCTTAGGTCTTTACATCAGTTTTTACAGGCTCAAGACCATGGCGGTTATCGGCGAATTTGATAACGCTAGTGAATCGTTGATTGGTCCTTTCGATTGACGATTCGATGATGGGGCACTTTCCTCGGATCTTTTCTAAAGAACGCTTTAGTCCAGCGATTTCTTTTAAGGTTTGATAGCAGTGAGACTCTGTTTGATCATACTTTCTTTGAATCTGTTTGTTCTCTCTCAAAGAGGAAGCTAGGGTGTGTTTAAGTACAATCTTGTCTACATTCTTGGCGATGGTCGATGCCTCACTACCTTGGTTGCTTTCGGATTTAGCGACGTGCATCGCTGATTCCCAGATATGACTAAATCCATCAAATTGTGCAGTGCTACAATCATCGATTCTACCGCTTGATCTGAACCGCGCTTGGTTCATGCGAAGAGCGGCCATGATTTGCAAGTGAGGTCGGGTCATGGATTTGATCGTTTTCGAGCAAGGCGCCTTGCTCGGTGTGTGCTAGGGTTTGATCCTCTGAGTGAATATCGGAGTTTTGTTTGATCGCTCTACGGGTTGTGATTATTCTCCGAGCAAATATCGAAGTTTACTCTACAGCTTTGTGCAAAGAGAACGATGCTACCTTGACGTGGTCCTTGTTACTTGGGTCGCGGATGTGCGGTCTGCGGTCACGGTGGTCTGGACCGCGGTTGCGGTGGCACCTAGACTCGTTGGAGATTTAGCATTTGCGAGTTAATTGTTCTTTTGGGGCCAAGAAAGGTCGCTTCTTGGTTGTCATAGATCGGTTCCATGATCAAGTTTGCATGGATCGATTGCTCGTTTACATCCCTTGAGAACTTTGTTCGCTTGTGACTCGACGTGGAATCCACAGATTAGTTGATCTTTGGAAGCGAAAACTGGACTTTTGGACACACTTGATTGGTAAAGTCCGCGCAGACTCTCCAATCTCTCTTGAATAGCGCTGAACTCCTTTAATTTCTTTATTTCAGTGATCACGACTTCAGTATGCTGGATAGAGGATCGTCTCGCTTGCTTTTATGATCGGCTTCACGTTTGGAAAGACGTTCAGTCTATGGCAAGCGATACCCGGGTCTATTCTAGGCATGTCGTGTGGGTTATGAGTCCTTTCCGGTCTATTTCGGCGTGATGAATTTCGAATATCTTTAGTTTCGGGGGTTCTGAGGTCGCGGATTTGTCCTACGCAGTCGCGGCTACTCGGGACATGGCCGCAGTCTTTATGGCGATTCATTTGGGTCTCCGTACACGTCCGATCAAGCGAATATTGATCGTCGCCGCTTGTGCGTGTCTTAGGTTTGCTTCAGGTAGTTATCGACTCTCCCTTGTTTAGGCTTTTCTTTGCTTTGACGGTGATTGACCATTGATATGCAATACACCATCAAGTTTTTGACTTTATGCTACCGGGCACGCACACGGAACCAGCACAACAATTGGTGGTCGACTACCAACCTTATGCGTGACTAAATTCGACAAGGGGTTGGCAAGGTCACTCATTGCCCTAGTGTCGTCGATTTCACAGTGCGCACTACGGTCAACATTGGCATGGTGATTCGATCATGTTTTTGCATAAGGTTCACGCGAATCCCAAGACAACTCTTCTTGTTGATGCACATAATTGATCGGGCATGACTCAATCGTCACCGCTTGTTCAATCTTCGGTTTTGGATTCGGCATAGGAAGTCGATGTCTTCCCTACGCTCAGGCTTTGTTGCTTTGATATTTGTTGATTGTCGCTATACGATTCGTGACCAACTTTTCGTTTTTGGGATATCGGGCACACATCTAGACCTAAACTGTCACACAGTGGTCAGCTACCAACCTCGGGACACACTAGGGTTCGATCCTCCGAGTAGATATCGGATTTTCGGGCATCGCCCAACGCTCCGCGGTCGCGGATCTCTATTCCGAAGTCGCGAATCTGTTTGTTGAGGGCACGGGGCTTGATTTCGCTTTACGCGATTGCCCTAGGGTTTCAAAAAACTAGTTCTTTTTTTCTTGGATCGATTACTCTTGGATTTGAATCCTTGTTTTCCACAGACGGCGCCCACTGTTAGTGCACAAAAATTCGTCTTCAATGCACAAATTGCATAATCTGTTTTTCACTTTTCGTTTCAAGCTCCTCTTCAACCTAGAACTTTTAAACCAATGGACAAATGGGGCAAGGACCCCCTGACCCACCTCCGGTGCCTAAGTCAGAAGAGCAATTGTCGATTGAACGTCGAGGTAAAGGACGAGACTTGCGTGCGAGCTCAACGAATAAGAGGTGTTCATCATACATGGCGATGACATGTATTTATAATGGAGGAGAGGAAGATAAGGTCGAAACTCTATCTCCAAGAGTGGGCCGATAATGTTCCATGCTCAATATGCGATTTCTTGCTCCTCAATCCAAGTGGAAATTCGCTCTTTCAACTATGATAGGATTCTCCATCATAACGAATAACCACCATATTTAATTTTATAATAGAATATATAATTTAAAACAATGATAATAAATAAAAATACCTTTATAACGGATAATAACAAAAATAATTATGATAATTAATTTTACCCGCTCAAAACTCACCACCGAGTTTTTAGGAAATTTTATTCAAATGCCTAATTAGACATTCTAATATTGCTCTTTCACCTAATAATCTCGAATTGTGGTTCCTTGGC
The DNA here is from genome assembly GCA_964016875.1 of Fallopia convolvulus. Lineage (NCBI taxonomy): Eukaryota > Viridiplantae > Streptophyta > Magnoliopsida > Caryophyllales > Polygonaceae > Fallopia > Fallopia convolvulus. Next base: position 39,226,001 of record OZ024719.1, read on the forward strand.
TTTGAGAGATCCAAAAGAAAAAAAAATGTTTTGGTGTAGCTCGGTTGCCCTTTCCTAAGATGATTCCAAGACATTATTAGACCCATGTGCAAGGATGCTCTTCTCCCACTCCCTTATTTTTATTTCTCATCCAATTCTTATTTGCTAGCCACCTCTATTCTCTAATGGTAATACCAAATATTCTTATCTCTCAGCCACAAGTTACTTCACCTAAACATGTGACCTAATAATCAATTTAAACCTTTAATTTAAGAGTACGTGTTCCAAAGGAACTTCATGCCAAATAATTTGCATTTTTTTTGGCCACATAACTAAACTTACCGAACCAATATGGTTATAGAGAGATGCACTTTCTAAATTATTTTGATCTTAATTAACGTACTGTTTTGAGGGACTCCCTCATTGATTAAGTTTTTTTGTCAGAAATTATTAATTTTTTTTGGTAGAAAGAAATTATTAATTAATTAGGATGTATGTAATTTGTACTGTAGGTTGCAGTTGGAGGATGCTTAATTGGTGGGACTTGGGAATTTCACCGCCCAATCAATTAATTTTAGTGCCAAAATGAATAAAGAAAATAAAGTTCATGCTCATCAAGTGTGTGGAAAGGTGATGAGCTCACATCCACATCAATAGCTTTTAATTAATGAACTGTTGCCACTAGCTTTATACTTCATTCACGATTCATATAGTCATATACTCCCTCCGCTTAAATATTTTTTTAATAGGATAAGTATTCGCCAAAAGTATTACTTAGGCTCGTCTAAAACATCCACTAATTATTGATGAGAACTGGTTACTAACCAATTCTATAAATGGACAAACCGTTGCCCGTTCGAAACGGTGATCTTAGGATACTACTCCAAAGACTACCGCTGAACCAAATACCTGAAGGCCCCTCAGCTTAAATATATTATTGTTCATTAGTTAAGCTATATGTACAGTTTTTAAGGAATATATAAATAAATTGGACTTATTAAAAAAAAATTATATATATTTTACATTTATTTCTTTTTTATTATTGAAAACTATAACTTCTTACATTATATATTATTAAAAATTAATTTCTTTCATTTATACCACTACTAAATATGGGTAAAATGAGACTAAAATAGTAAAAATTGTAATTATTTATAAATGGAAAAATAAGTACCGAGTTGTTGAATGGGGTCTAGGCTTAACCGTTGAACCAAATGTCCGAAGGCCCCTCCGCTTAAATATATAATTGTTCATTAATTAAGCTATATGTACAGTTTTTAAGGAATATATAAATAAATTGGACTTATTAAAAAAATCATATATATTTTACATTTATTTCTTTTTTATTATTGAAAAGTATAACCTCATACATTAAATTATTATTAAAAATTAATTTCTTTCATTTATACTACTACTAAATATGGGTAAAATGAGACTAAAATAGTCAAAATTGTAATTATTTATAAATGCAAAAATAAGTACCGAGATGTTGAACAGAGCCTTAGGCTCCGTGCAACAACTCGGTACTTATTGGTGTTGATGCTGATGTTGATACTGATACTAATACTTTTGGTTTTTGATACTGATCTTGGATGCTGATATCAATTGCTTATTTTTCAAATAATCCGAGATGTGTTCGATAAACGGAATTTATGATATTATAAGCAAGGGTGTAAAAAGGATGAAAAGTAATTTTGTGTGTACCCCACTTGTTTATCTTTTGGTAGATAAGTTAGCTTATTTGAAATAAGGTGGGAGTGCTGATTATTTTTTCAGCAAACAAGTATAGGAAATACGTACCTTATTTCAAATAAGCAAGTGTTGCCAAACACGTAAAATAATGCTTATTTTTTCAGATAAGCAACTGAGTACTTATAAGCAACCAAATAAGGCTCTTTCGGCAACTCGATACTTATTGGTGATGGTGTTGATGTTGATACTGATACTTATGGTTGTTGATGCTGATATTAGATGCTGATCTGATTTGCTTATTTTTCAAATAATCTGGGATGTGTTCGGTAAACTGAGTTGCTGATGATATTAAAAGGAAGGGGTATTTGATATTTTTTTAATTTTGTTTGTGAGCTCCACTTGCTTATATTTTGGTAGATAAGCTTGCTTATTTGAAATAAGATAGGGGGTGTTGATTATTTTTTCAGCAAATAAGTATCAGAAATAAGTACTTTATTTCAAATAAGTAAGTGTTGTTGAACACGTACAACGATGTTTATTTTTTTCAGATAAGCAATTGGATGCTTATAAGCATCCAAATAAGCGTTTTCGACAGAGCATAAACTGATAATTAGTTCAAAACAAATACTACTATTATATAGTATACAGTATATCTTTACGGCCTTTACACTGTCTTTTGGAAGCATTAAACTCAATTAAATTTGTTCGATCAAACACTTTAAGCTGACGTGGCGATGCGCGTGAAGGTCAATCGACACTTTAGCGCGTCTCTAAACAATTAATTCGCTGACATGGAATTTTTTTAATTTCCTTTTTTCCTTATTTATTGTTAATAATATAAAAACATAAAAAGCAAGAACCATAGAGAGTCAGGTAGAATTTCCTTTTTTTTAAATTCCCTTTTTTTCTATCAATATCTTTCATTAATTTCGGGGAGGATTTTCCGTTTTTTAATTTCATTTTCTTAAGAATTTCCCTTCTTTTTTCTTTTTCTTTCAATAATTTCATTTTTTTTGAATTTCCTTTTTTTTTCCCTCGAATCTTAGATCTGAACAGATCTCACAAGTTCATTCAACTGATAAACATCCCTAAGAACGATGGAACCAAAGAGAGTCAGAGGATGAAGGTCACAAGTTCACTCAATTGATAAACCCTAAGAAGGAAGGTCACAAGTTCATTCAATTGATAAACATGTGACGGATTGGAGACGGAACACGGACTCGGGAGAAAGAAATCAAAACCGCCAACATACCTTCTTGCTAATCCCTCTCTTATTCCATGTTCTAGAAACTTCCAATTCTCCCTATGATAACGATTCTTTGATCTCCTTGTCAGAGAAGATGGGTCGGAGTGTTCTCGTCCATAGATCTTGTTGAGATTGCAAGTGTGTTTGGAATTGAGATTTTTAGGGTTTTATGAGGTGGGTTGGGCTTAGAGGTTGGTGGGTGCACCGTTCCGTCCCAATTTTCTTGCATTTGACGAGGCAGGGAAGATATGTCAAAGGAGAGACCTCAAACCGGCAGTGAAAAGTTCAAATTTGATGGGTGTGTTTTTCCATCCCGATTCTCTTTCTGTTCATCAGTTGAATAAAAGCTGGACAAAAAAATCAATTGAATAAAAGAGGAAGAAGGTTGAAAAAAGAAAAAGAAAAAAGGTATTTATATTTTTCTTTTGTTAAAATTTAATAAAATTATCCACGTGGAACAAATTAATTTCACATCAGCGCGTATGTTTCACCTCAATGAGTTGTGTTTAAAGAAACAAATTTAATTAAGTTTAGGTACTTATTTGAGCATTTTAAATTACAGGGTGTTGATTGAAAAAAAACGTACAAGTTCAAGTGTCTATTAATATATTCTGTCCACTTGAAAACTAAAATTAATTTTGATTATATACTCATGTGATGTAGAAACTTCCACCATTTTCATTATATTTTTACATGGATATAGAGGGTCCATTTGGAAGGCCAATATTTTATGAGTTTGCTTAGTACGTAGCTAGGCATCTAGCTATATATTGGTGGATAAGAGTGGGTTGCCAATTGCGATATTATCATGTTAGGAGGAGTTGGGAGTATGAGGAGTACGTATAGGAGGAGCCCATCGGGCCATGACCCCCACCCTTTTCATTTCAATACCAACCACATTCTAAACTTCTCTTCAAACTCCCTAGCTATATTTTTTTTTTTTTTTTTTTTTTGAGTAGGAAAGAATTAGGCTGATTTGAGATCAACCTAGCGCATCCTTGTAGATGAGGACACGAAGTTCTAAACGGGTCTAAATTTGTGAAAAAACTACTGAAGTGATGTAGTTCGTAAATCAAATCCGCCACTTTGTTACAGTCACGAGCTACATGAGCAAATCTGACTACCTCAAAGGATTGTATTCAATCAACAATTTACACTACCTCAAAGGATTGTATCTATGAAACTGTCTAGCTATATATCTATATCTATCTGCATTCAATCAACAATTTACACTCTACCTACGTACTTTAATTTTTATAATTTATAAATGCAAAACCTCAATTTGCATATGTCACAAGATCCGGCCATTTACTGGCATGAAAATGATATTTTCGTAGCTAACTTCGGGAAGAATGCCACAATGGATGGTTTTCCACTCAGTCGGCATTTGCCTTAATATCGAATGAATTAAGCATGAATGATTGAGAATTTAGATCTGGCAAGTCGATTTAATGCCTAAAATAAAAATATCCATGTGCAAGATCTGCATCAAAAGGTCTCCTTACTAAAGACCTTCTTATATAAAGAGATATAGTTGTCACTTCAGAATGTCCATTATGCAGTCATCAAGACGAGACAAATGAACATCTTTTGCTTAACTGTCCCTTTACTCTAAAAAAATTACATTCCATTGACCCTCAATTTACCGACATTATAAAAGATGCACTACATAATCACAACACCATGGCTCAAATCATTCAGAACTTGAAGAATACATTACCGCAAACGACCTTATGTCATTTGTTTACTGCCTGGCGGGGAATCTAGTTCTGGAGAAACCAAGTGGTTTTTAATCGGGATAGTAATGGATCGTGTAAGAGTGTCGAGGAATTCATTCAAAACCACATCATGTGGTGGAGCAAAGCAAAGAATGTAAATGAAGAGGTTAATGTGTCTTGCAAAGTGTATCGACCGAGGCAAAGAAAATGCAAAGGATAATTGGAGAAAAACCCCAAAACGGATTTATAAAAATAAATTTCAATGGATCGAAAAGAGATAATGGAAAATCGAATGTTGCGTATGTCATAATAGACCAATTTGGAAATATTATAAGTATAAATGCAAAGAAAAATGACTATTGGACATTGGAACAAGCAGAAACTATGAGGTTATTTGAGGCTATACAAGAAGCTCATATGAGGAATCTTCGGTACATAGAAATTGAAGGTGATAGTCTAATTGTGATCGAATTCTATTACGGGCAATCGATCCAATTCCTGAACAATTGACATACTAATAGAGAATATTGTGGTTATGTTTCAGTCCTTCGAGGTGGTCATTACCAAACATATACCTTGAGAATGCAATTCTGTGGCAGATTTACTTGCGAAACTACACCACGATTGTAGTATCAATCACATTTTCAACCATGAAGGGGTCTTGACCCTCATCCGTAAGGATGCCCTAGGTTAACTTAGTCTGCCTAATTTTTACCTATTGAAAAAAAAATCCGGCCATATATTATGCAATTAAGTTATACATACATTCATACTATAACTATCTAATTCTAGATCCATTCATTGATACGTGTAAAGAACTGTATTTAATGATAGAATTATATTGCTTCATTAATTGATTTATGTTTTTATACAAGAAGATCTAGATACTACTTGGGTAAAACTCTCTTTCACCTAGGATTTTTTTTCCTATTTCGTGTGAATGAGTGTTTTAATGCCGACTCCGATGGTTGTACCGGAGACGCTTCCCCTAGGGAGGCAGGGGCAATAATGATCGATAATAGACCAACTGAAGTGCATAATTGCTCATGGAAAGACATGGTTATTGGAGATAATGGAGATAGGTGTATGGTTCTCGATAATTGTTACTTGGAGGGCAAAGTTGTGCTTTCATATCCGGAAGGAGAGGAAAAAGATCTTGTTTTCACCATTGATACAAAAGTGCTCTAGACTCTTGCGTCAATTTGGGATGGTTCATTGATAGTGGAGTCTTTGGGAACGTTGGTTCCTCATGCAATCATGGAGAAAAAACTAAAAGAGCTATGGAAACCAAGAGGAAGAATTCTAGTCGCATGCCTTCTGAATGGTTACTACCTCATTAAGTTTGATGTAGAGATCTGATTATTAGATCATGGACTCCTGTATTTAATCTTGTTATGGATGTCATTATGACGTCCCCTGCTTGGATTCGGAACTCTGATTTGCCAATGATTATTTATGAAGAGAACATGTTTCTCCGACTTGCTTTTGGGGTGGGACGGCCAATTAGGGTTGGCAACAAAACGATGTTTTCCAACAGATATCGGTTTGCAAGAGTTTGTGTTGAAGTTGATATTACGAGGCCGCTAAAAGGATCGATTAGTGTTAATGATAGCCATTTTCATGCTGAGTATGAGGGCTTGCACCAAACGCGGACGTTATGGCCATGTGGTTACTAGGTGCCTATTAGAGCAAGGGCAAGTTGCTAAAGACGTCGGAGAAAGTGGGCATGTAGTACCCCCAATTCTGCCGACAAAATGAAGCACAAGACATGCTGATGGGGAGCCCCGATATGGGGAGTGGATGGTGGTGAGTACCGATCAAGAAAGAATCACGGGAAATCTAAGATTAAGGAAGATCCTAAAAATGAAGTAATAATAGATTTACGACGCTAGATACTTTTGAAAAAGCTGGTAATGATGAGGATATGGACAAATCAACTTTAAATGAGAAAGGAAAGAATAAAGTTGTTGAGGTGGATGTTGACAAAAAAAATCACTTACCTGCTTTGAAGAGCAAAAATACACTTGTCTTGGAATTTTCTAGAGGAGTAATGGGTCAGGAAGGGACATGTAAAGGCAAGGTTACTAGGAAAGCCAACAAGCCCAACAAGAATGGGACAGCTTATGGGTCGATATCTAATTCTAAGAGAACTGTGGGGAAATGTTCGAGAATGATATTGAGCCCAATGTTTCATTTGATCCTAAGCCAGTAACTTATATTGATGGCAAGGTTACTCCTTAAACAAAAAATAAGGTTACACTAGCTATTGATATAACATGACATGGAAACATGATTACGGGTGTGGAGCCAAACACCTTGGATGTCTATATGATGTCTAGTTCGGTCAACAACATGGGGCCTAATACAGATTATATGACTGATGAAAACATGGTTTCTTTGACCGATAATAGCCAAGAAGTGCAACAATCTTAAAGGGAGTAGTACCCTTGTTATCAGGTTTATAATGATTTGCATATTTTGGAATTGCTTCAGGGGCCGGTAAGCCTGGTTTTCAACGTGTAGCTAGATAAATGATTCTTCGTTTTAAGGTTAATGTTATGGCTATTTTTGAGCCTAGGATTTCTAGGACACAAGCTCAAGAGGTTTATAATCGTCTTGGTTTGAATGATTGTGTTCGTGTGGAGGTGGTAAGAGTTGTGGGTGCTGTTTGGCTGTTATGGAACAAGGAGAGAGTGAATCTACAAGTTCTCAATCTCTATGATGATTTTATTCATGTATTATTACTAGTGGAATGAATCAGATACATTTGGTTCTTGTTTATGATCCTCCCTTCCAAAGAAGAAGGGGGAGTTTTTGGAAGGAACTCATGGATCGATGTTATGAGTACTATCTCAGAACTGGTTTTGATCGAGGGTGATTTCCATTGCATTTTGCACACAACCGAGCATCGTGGTGGTTTGGGGCATCTCTTGGAGGACTTCCATTTATTTCACCAAACCGTTAATGATATTGGTCTAATTGATTTAGGATTCACTAGTCAATCCTTTACTTGGACTCGTGGTAATTCGACTCGTAACTTTGTAAAGATACGTTTGGATCGTGTTTTACTAATATTGCGAGACGTCTTTTATGGCCTGAAGCGCTAGTAAAGAACTTGCCAAGGTTGTCGTCTGATCATTCGCCTCTGTTGTTGTCATTAGAGCCCCTAGATTGCAATAGTAGAAAGAGGAGGTTGTTCCATTTCAAAGAGGCTGGCTTACGCATCCTAATTTCGTAAACTTCATTAGTACCTCTTGGAAGAATGATGTTGGTTCTGTTGAGGCTTTGTCAGACCTGCGTGAGAAGTTAGTTGCTTGGAATCGATCTGTTTATGGTAACATTCATGTCAAAAAACAGAACTTCCTTGCTCCGTTGGACGATATTCAACAACGTATGAATTTTGTATCTTCCAACAATTTGTTGCACACTGGAATGTGTCGAGCTAAGCATGAACTTGAGTATACAATGGAACGTGCTTTTATGGCTCAAAAAATCCCACATTGATTGGTTGCATGCCGGTGAAGAGATTTTGTGCATGACATGAAAATGATTGAGGCATTTTGTTTAGTTAACCATAATCCCTTGACTACCTTTGCACATAATTTCCTATGTTTCAAGCCATGTTCTAGCCTTTTTATGACCTTTTTTTGAAGCTCCACAAAGCATCTCGAGCATGAGTATTAGCCTTTTACCCATTTAGGAATTAGGATATTTGTTTAAATATGCTAAGTGTGAGCCAAGCTTGAAGAAGTTGTATGTTTTTGGTGTTTGAGGTAATTATTGGAAATTTAGCAAGTGGTTAGTAAAAAGAAAAGAATGAAAAAAAATGAGAAAATCAATGAAAAACAAGAAGAAAAACAAAGAGTTTGAATGAATAAAGTTGTTAATGGAGTGGAGTTTGGTAGTGAAGAAAAAAAAGCAAGAATGATGGAAAAAATCTTAAGCTTGATGTGTTATTTAATTTGGTTGGTTTCCTGTTTCCTTGATTTAGCACCACATGACCAAATAATCCCCTACCTTTTTCTCTTACCTTGGCCTCATTGCAACCTGATAAAGGTCCTCTTGATTTATGTCATGTGCATTATCCCAAGTGGTGGAGATTTCGGACTCTGATGCAAGCAAATGGTAGATTGTTTTCAAAGTTAAGATTTGAGCATTTATTTATACCCCTAAACACATTGAAAGTGAATGAAACACATTTATCCTTGTGAGTTTTAGGGACTAATAAGGGCTTATCTTATTTGATGACAATGATTATAATGATGGCACTTCTCTTTGATTCTTTAACTAGCATGAACCATGAGAGTTTGAACAAGTTGAGGCAATTATTTCTTTCTTGCACTTATGGTGGAGATTTGAGTTTTGTGGGAACGAGCAAAGTCTAAGTCTGAGGTATTTTGATATCATCTTAATTTGTGTTGTTTGCATGTGCATTTAGATATAGTTTTCTTTCTTTTCGTGGTTAGGTTTTAGTGGTTTTGTGTGATTTTCATATTATTTGTAGTATGGAAGTCTACACAAGTTTGTTTTGCTTTTATAGGCTTTTTGATGGCGTTTTGGAGTCAAGAGGAGAATATGACATGAGGACAAGATCTTGGTGAAGCTAAAAGACCACAACTAGCACTAAGGAGTGATGATTTGAATATTCTAAGAGCTTTTAAGAGTTGTGGATGAGCTATTACAAGTCAAGGAGCAAGCTAGGGAGTGAAGGAAGAGGTTAGAAGCCTTGTACGGGTCGTGGAGGCCATCACGATTCAAACCAAGCCAAGACAAGAAAAATCTTGCTCTCAAATGCCTTTCATGGGTCGTGACCTCGTCATGGGTCGTGACAGCATGTTGCGCACGCCAAGAAATTTGGGCTTTCTTACTTTTTTAGGCCAGAGTTGGTTTTATTTTTTGGGATATATTTTTACATAAGTTTTATGACTATTCTGAGACTAGTTGGAGCACAAGTTGGGAGGATTATTATGCATTATTATTCTAATTTTGAGTAGAGAGAAAGAGAAGACAATTTCTAGGGTTTTAAGTTCAATTTACTTTGAATTGGAGATTTTGGCACTTGTGGATCTACTTGTTCTTTTAACTGAATTTCTAGTAAGTTTTCTATTTCTATATTGTTATTATTTTCTACTTCTATGTTTAATTTTATTGATTTGATTATGAATTCCATCATTCTAGGCTAAGTTCCATAGTTTTAGGGTTGGGTTGATCCCAACAATGTGAAGCGGATCAAAATCAATACCTTTTGCTAGTGAAAACTAATATTATTGATTCTAGGGGCTTAATCTAATAGGTTTAAACTCGTTAGGGTCTTGCTTAGGTTGCATATCAAGAGTTGATGGCTTAAGCGAGTAAACAAAATAGAGAGAACACATCGAAAGGTGGTTGTTTCTATTTGAAAAAAAACTAGAATTTAGCTTCGGATTAGTTTCTCATGTGGTTAATTTTCAAAGAACTTATTGGTGTTTGAGTCAAATTTGATGCATCACGAAAGTGGGGCAAGTTTAGTTTATCATCAATAGATTTCTAAGTGCTTAAAGGGCTTCTATTAGATTTGTTTCGTCACGAAAGTAGGTTCTTAATTTGATAGAAGTACATTGAGTTATACTATGTAAGAAGTTAATTTATGACATTAGACAATAATCTTCATAATAAAATATCCAACTTAGTTTAGGTAGAAGTGAGATTCAAATTCCGTTGATCAAAGTTGTGGGGATTCCTAGCCTTGGAACTTTGCATTCTCATATACTTTTACATCATCATTTACTTGCTTTGCATGTTTTTATTAGTTAGATTAACACCACAAATCACTATATTTTGGCTTAGAAATTAGTTCATAGAATTAGCTAAAGCAGATATAATCTCCTTGATTCGATCCTGATCTACTATTACAATAGATCTCGTATTCTTGCGATTGTGTGAAAAACCATCACAACAATCATCCATCACCCAAATTACTTTTGGAATGGCAATTGGAATGATATTAACACTTGTTTATTCATTATCTATGTTACGCCAAATGTTCTATGGATATAAAGTAATATTAATATATGTGACCAAAATTTTCAATTTTGAAAGTAAGATCAATTTAACATACCTTTGAAATGACTAAATCCATCTGTATTGGACAAGGCCATAAATTGAAGCTTTCCTTGGCATATGAATAGGCAAGTGCTCCATTGAATCAAAGAACCACAATGGAAAGATTCGCTCCAGATTGCACAATGTTATGGGTATTTCCTTGTGCAAATTCTTAACTACTTCAAACTTAAGTTCATAACACGTAAGGTCCCTAAAGAACACACTTAGTTGAGCAATGGGCTCCCAAACTTTGTCCACAAGAAATGTTTGGAAAACAACATGCAACAACATTTGCATGAATATATGACAATCATGGCTCTTCATCTCAAAACTTCTAAACTTATACAAGTCAATGCAACGACTCAAGTTGGAAACATAACCATCCGGGAATTTTACGATTTTCAACCACTTAAGAAACACTTGCCCACTTGCTTTTCTTGACAATTTAGCAGCAAGCCTTTGGGTACCTATTCTCCTCCTTGTCCGGTTCAAACTCTTATTGTTGGCGTTGAGCAATTTGTTGAGTTTTGTAATTTAATGCCAAGATTTAACCGGAAAAAATTATAGTGTCCTTATTGGAAGTGCAAGAATAGGAACCTTATTCATGTAGATGATGTAAGGTATCATCTTGTTTTTAAGGGTTTTGTTCCCCACTATTACTAGTGGAGTTCCAACTAATGACATTTTAGTTGCCATTTGTGACAAGGATGGTTCACCATTTCCTAGTGGAGGTGGTGGTGCCAAGACAGGAAAAGAGGAACAATATGATAGTTTTTGGTCTGGAACTACTAGATTTGTTCATGAGAAGACAAAAGCTTGATCCGTCTAAGTTGATTCTGTTGCACATGGAGAAGTGCTCTAGAAACAATCACTCCTTGCTGTACATAGGGCTCATCAAGAAGGTGTTGGATGCAAGAGGGGTTTATGAGCCGAAAGTGGAATAGACTTATGGATTTCCCTTGGAGGTCCATAGTCTAAAAAAGATGGGTCACCAAGGAAACCCAAATTCGAAGAAGAAGGCATTTGTGAAGAAAGTCTTTGATGAATCACCACATGTGAAAGGGAAGGGAACTAATGCATTGATACTGAAGGAGTTGAAGTCTATTAGGAAGACTTTATAAGTCTTGCTTGAGCATCTGCTCCAAAAGGATCAGAAGCAGAAGAAAGAAGAAGAGATTGAAGGTCCTCAATCCTAAGCTTGAGATGGAATCCCCTTCTTAATATGCAATAAATGAACTAAATATTTTGCATGACTAAATTGCTTGTGCACTTATTTCTTAAGTATAACTGGTTTTCCATGATGCCAAAAAGCGGAAGTTTGGAAATTGTAGAGATGTGTTTAGTTCATGGTACAGAGGTAACATTGTTCGATTAAGGGCGGATTTTTGCTCAAGAAGATGGTAAATAAGGAATGTATATCCTTCTAAGGAGGAATTTCTACACTTGTATTTCATTAGCATCCTCATATAATTTTTGTAAAGGTTTGTCATCGTCAAAAAGGGTATAATTGTTGGGAAACTAACTAATCCCTTAGATTTTGATGATGAAAAACCTTATGGATTTGATGCTTTGTACTTAGAGGTGTTTTTAGGTATGAAAGATTAAGGAGAAGCATGCTAGAATCAATCGCCAAGCCTTAAGGAATGGAAAAACAAAGAAAGCAAGTTTCTATGTTTGTTGGTCCCAAGGGAACATCGCAAAGGCAAAAAATGCTAAAAGAGGAAGGCGGCAACAAGAGCAACGTGCGTAGGTGTTCCTTGTTATCAAAGGCGGTTGAAGATATTACTTGAGATGCAAGGATTAGGCAAACCGAGTATATGATAGAATTTATATTTATGGATAGTATTTTCTAAAAAGATAAAATATATGTAAAATATATCTTATCTTATATTTATGGATATAATTATTATTCTAAGCCATCAGTATACATATAAGGTGTATCTAGTTAGGAAAATACGTTGACCATAATTATGATAGAGTCTTGAGAGCTTCGTGCAATCATGTAGGAGAAAGAACATGAGGTTACCTTGATAGAGTTGTGTAAGAAGTCAGGTTCGTGGGTCGAGTATATGAACGATTGTTTGCGTCTATAAGTTTGATTATACTAATAAAATTAGCAAACTTGATTGGGAAATACTTGTCTATTTATTACTCCAAATTAAGTGTCGTTTTAACACCTTATTTTTTTATCCAATTTATGTGTCGTTTTAAGTTTTCTAGACAATTGATTAGGAGTGAATTATGAGAATGCTTATTGGAATGTGCTTTTATTGAATAAAATTATTCATTCATTGGTCCGAGAAGGCAGTGAGTGATAAGATTGAGAAAAAGTTTAAGCTTTTGAGTTTAGTTAATACTTTTCTTAAAACTTGTGTCAAAAACTAAAACAAAACTTATTTTGGATCGGAGGGAATACTTGTTTTGTTAAATTCCACTGCCCAGTTCACTAATCTCGTAGGATTAGTGTCTGTATTCTAACACATACGATCCTTGTTTGAGAAGCATATAAGGAGTTTCTTTATAGTGGCTTTAGCGTATGTTCATGACTTATTTATGGAGCTGTAATGTCTTAAAAATTCAAAGTGGCATCACTTAAAAAGGCTTTTACCATCTAAGGCTTAGGATTTGCTAGGTACTTCTTGGGAGGGATATAGCCAAGTCTTCTAAAGGCCTTATGCTTAATCAATCATCAAAAAGTATGGCATGGATCTTCTTTCATATGTTTGGATGTACAATTGTAAAATTATTGATTTTCCAATGCAAAGAGAATGGCTTAAATAATTCACTTGTGATTAAAATGGTGCTCTCCTTAAAAATGTCATACATTATCCGGTTTGAATGTAGAGTGACTTTGAGTCTTTGACAAATCAAACAAGGCTAGAGTGTGTAAAAAAGGGACCAATACTCAGTTGGTCTAGTAGTAAAGTGGTTTTAGACTCCTTAAGTGTTGTCCAAGAGATTCAAAGTTCGAATCCCATGAGCGGCATGTATGGAGAAACTGATATTGGGAGGTCTTCTCCATTGGGGCCACGAAGTACCCGGTCCAGACGTAGAATAGTCTTGGACCGATCGAACCAGGCGAGCCAAAAAGACAAGAGCAAAAAAAAGAGTGTAAAAAGGGATTTCGTGCAATGAAAGAAACAAGGGTAGTAAATGTTGCGCGGCTTGCGACGAATAACATAAAAAGCCCAAAGGGGAAGTAAAGAAGCCCAATACTTGACGAGCTAATACATCTTTTTCGGTTCAGCCCATCTATTTAATCTCACAGGGTTAGGCTGCTTAGGTATCATCGGCGAAAAACTGAGAGAGGAGGAGAGATCTACAGAAGGAACAAACATGGCGGTGCCGGGGAGGCGGAACGGGATGGTAGAAGACGACGAAAACGACATTGAAGATGGGCTGTTAGAAGAAGCTGGTGTCGACATAGTTGATGATTTCAACACTCCCGCCCACCTCATCCCCCTCGCTTCTGCCGCCCAAAACGGCGACGTCGAATCCCTTCGTCTTGCTCTCGGTAACAAATTTAGACCATTCTGCGCTCGGTGATATTCGGACGTTCTCTTACTTCACGCCCTCTGCTTTCAAAGTTAGACGAATCACGTATGATTGTCATAGGGTTTATTGATTGATTATGATGGATTTTAAGTTTTGTAAGAAAGTGGACTTTCAAAGTTCAAATCTTTCATGCATATGAATTGCAGTTGTATTCCTCTTACAAAGGTTGATTCTCATTCTACATATTCATGAAGCCACTGCTATAGGTTGAAATAATGCTGTGGAAAGGTTCATTCTGTGAATTGAATGATTGATTGACTGTGTATTTTTGTCTGCTGGCGTGAAGGATGAGAAAGGGTACTATATAAGTGCTGACTATGGCCTACGGATACGTTCTGATAAAATTCAATTTGCTTTATTGCATTTATAGAAAATTTGGAGGGCAGCGTTGACCAATGGGTTGAAGATGGAGATACTGCTCTTCATCTCGCCTGCCTGTATGGCCGTGTGGCTTGTGTCCAGGTTGGTTAGGGAGCTCTATCATTAAAAATAATAGTATTATATATGAAGTTGTTTTGTTTGATGACATGTTACTCATCTTTCCTTTTCAGCTTCTTCTGGAAAGAGGGGCCTCTGTTCTAGCCAAGGATGAAGATGGGGCAATTCCATTACACGATGCCTGTGCCGGGGGTAAGATTAATTCAATGAAAACGAGTTGCAAACAATCACATAACATTCTTCTGTAGCCAAGTAACCGCGGAAGTTATTTATTTATGTCTTCTTGTGATGTTGAGTCCAGGCTATACTGAGATAGTCCAACTCTTACTTAGTAGAGCTACCACTCCTGAAGTGTTGAGGGAAATGCTTGATACCCTTGATGAAGAAGCTGATACTGTACGTTGGATAATCCAACCCGAAAACTTTCAAATTTGTATTAGATTCTGATTTGTCTTTTGCTGGGGTTTGTGGTGCATGTTTATTTACAATCTTAAATTTTGCTGGCTAAATAGAATGGTGTACCTGATTTTTTATGCTACAGCCACTTCATCATGCTGCAAGAGGTGAGCATTTGGATGCTATAAGGCTGCTTCTGGCACATGGAGCTTCCCCTTTTAAGAAAAACATATTTGATAAGGTAAAATTGATTATGTTATGCTATTCATCTTTAAACTATCTTATGTGATATTAATTGTTGTTTATGGAAAATACAATATTCTTATACACAACTTGTCATAAATTTAAAATGTGAACATTGACCTCCTCAGACACCGGGAGACCTGGCCGAACCTGGAACAGAAGCTAAGTTAGTGTTGGAAGCTGCAACTAATTCTATGGCGTGCTAGTGCATATTGGACTGGCTTCTAAGGGAATTTGATTATGATTTTGTTACTATAAACTGATTCACAGAAATCACCCTAATTAGGATGTCAATCTGATGTTTCTGATTAGAGGCTTTCTTGAAGCAACCTGTTTGTTGTTGTTTTTTCTCCCAATCATAGGAACAAACGGGAGGTGGGTCGGCATTATATACTGAGGACTAGTACATATCTTTCTTTCCCTGCATTAATTGCTGTATTGCTTTGCTTGTTTATCTTAATTCTATAGGGATGCGTTTTTGAGAGAATTCAATATTTTTGGCCGGATTTCAGGATATGTTGCATTCTCTGATTCAATATTGTTGTTTTACCTTTAGCATTTTTATAGCATGTCTAAAAAAGACATTTGAATTGCATTGTAATACAACCAGCAAATCTGAAGATGATTACTGTTATTGATCTGTTAAGGTTTTGAATCGAATTCACACAAACAAACATGTACAAACTGATGGCTTTTTAGTAAAAAGAAAGCAATACAAACTGATAATATACACAAATCAAGGTTACACACTACATGTTTTATCTAATTTCCACAGAAAAATAAATAGCAGCAACAGATAAAAGGCATGTGAGAAATAATGTACAATAAATTTGTTTTATGTTTCGAATTGATGTTAAGATGGAGAAGACATCAAGAGCAACAGCCCCCTTGAGGAGGTGGTCCATGTTCTTGCTTCTGTTTCAGGATGTTTCTCTTACCAACATTCGATCCTTCCTCTAAAAGGCTTGGAACCTCCATAATCTGCAATCAGTCGAAGAGCAAACTGTGAACAACATAATTGTCACTTACAAGAGAAACTTGTTCTATAAGTGTTGTTCACAGTTTACAGTCACTTATAGAGCAATAGATTTGCCACTTGTTCTTAAGATTTTAATAGTGTGAATATTATTATCACTTTCTCATATGTAGGCTGAAAACAATTTCGGTTGAGTATTCCCTTGTCACTTGAGAAGTGTAGTTGAATTTAAGCAAACACCCTTTTACCTTTAAAGCAAGCTCTTCAAAGCACTGTTCCACATTTTCCCGAGTTTTTGCACTACACTCGAGAAATAGGCTTCCGAGTTCCTTTGCTAGGGCGATTCCTTCTTCCTTACTCACAACCCTTTCAGACTCCTGGGATTAAGAGTGCAGAAAAATGTAGAATGATGATCATTACTTGACAAGTATGGAGCCTAACAACGATTACCATACAACATGGGCAGAGGGAACTTACAATGTCAACTTTATTTCCTACAAGCATCTTAACGCAGTCTTGGTTGGTAGAATAAAGGTCTACCTCATTGGCCCAAGCATCAGATAAATTTGTAAAAGTTTCTCTTGTTGTAACATCATAAACTGAAAAAATAAAGTAAGCAGGATGCATTTAATTGTGACAAACAAATTGAAATATTCAATATTAAGAAGGTGCTACATCAGTAGAAGATATATGAGGATGTTCAACAGGAAGACACTTGTGATTAGCTTGCTGATTACAGGAGGAACTTGTGACATATAACTTCTAGAAAATTAATTAATTTACAGATACAACTGCAGGAAATTTCAATAGCTAGGAAAATTAAGCAGCACCAGAAGACTGAGGATAACAACAGGCAACAAGAAACGGAAATAGCCCCAAAACTAAAAGAGTGTTATGCACTTAGGAAAATGAAGAGAAATAAGCAATGAACCTACCAAGAATGATCCCTTGAGCACCTCTGTAATACGAATTTGTTAATGTTCTGAATTTCTCCTGTCCAGCTGCAGAACAAACCAAATGGTAAACTATGAATAATTACAGGGGCTGTCAAATGAAAAACATTGAAGGGCAACATACGTACAACACAAACAGGTTATTGAATCCGGTAAGATGATAACAATGAACCCAAATGTTGATACAGTTTATAGTAATAACAACATAGTGGCTGAGGGATTTTAAAAAAAAGAAAAACAAATGCACTTCCTGTAAGCAGATTTCCTAGAGCTGTTTGTTAATGGTTTGAAAATAAGTATCATAGGTGAATTTTCTTCCTGGAAAGCTGCTGCATGATTAATAAGGATACTAGAACTCTTCATCAACTAAAGTTTAAAAGTTGGAGGGGTGTCATGTAAGCTTGATTTTTGTAATCGGAGTGGAGTAAGCTTGTTTACCTGTATCCCAAATTGTGAGTTTTAACCTTTTCCCTCCTACTTGAAGGGATTTGATTTTGAAATCCACTCCTGGAGAAAGACAATATGGCAATAATTGTAGTAAAAATGAATGAACATACAGTTTGATAACGTGTATGAAATAATAAAACAGAGCAATCTAAGCTGGAATATCATCATAAATATCTTTCAGATTTGAAAACTAGTCCCCGGAGGATTTACTAAGCAACCACCCTACTAAATAAACTGTACAGGAATTATTATTTTTTTTGGTAAGGACTGTACAGGAATTATAAATTAAAGCCAGTTCTAGTTCGTTTATGTCTTCTAAATTACAAATACAAGACGGTTTAAAATTCCACAGAGCGTGCATCAGGAACCTATTTCATTTCCATTTTATCAGCATTCTCATGAATGTACACACGAATTAGGCACCTAAATCTGAATCTCAGATCTAAAATGCTAACTCCACAGAAATTGAGCCAACAAAACTGAAAATATCCGCAGAGACGGAGACAATTTTGAAAAATCTCAGCTGCAAGGAGGACATGCAAAATGGAACAGTAATTGAACCGGCTAAAGCTCGACCACACAGAAGAATTTAGCGAGCGCTCTTATTGTACCGACTAATCGGCAGCTGGCAATTGAAATTCACCTCTATCCGTTGATCTTTCCTCAATTTTATGCAAGTAATGGACGATTATTGTACTCAAAAGGAGGAGGAGCGAAAAAGTACCGATAGTGGGAGAAAGATCCTCGACGGAGTTGGAAATGAAGCTGAGGAGCAAGCTGCTCTTGCCGACGGCGGAGTCTCCAATCAACAAGATCTTGAAGGACAGGTCGTAGGAGGTCTGCGTCGCCGGATTGGAAGCTGATCCCATCACCTCTCTCTTCCTTATGCCTGTGCGCGGCGTTGTCAGAGGGGAAGCAGAGAGAAGACGGAATGCAGTAATTAATGGCGGAAAAGGAAAAGCAAAACGGAGGAACGGAGTCCCTGTGAAAAGAAAAGACTCGAGAGAGTCGAGAGAGAGGGAAGAGGGAAATGGGAAAAGACGGAATTCGTTCGTTGCTTACTTGCTTGGGTAAGCGTTTGCGTTTGCTTTGGATTTTCAGACCCCGCCCGCGCTGGGGAAGTGCGGAGAGTCCCACCAACGCGCTTGGCCGTTCACTGTCCTGGCGCGTGGCGTCACGGGCGAATCAAATACGTAACTTCAAGCTGTAAACATATATGATACTTGATAGCTAAGTTAATACGTTATTTTAACGACGCTATTGGGTTTCATTTAATTATTGTAATCTAAGTATTTTGACAGGAAATTTGATTCGTTTAAAATTTTGAAATGAGAAGAGCAGGCCAACTGTTGTTCTCATGAGGTGATGTAAAGTGAAGGCCCCCCGACAGGTGGAAAGTCGCCATTCCTTCAAAATCATACCAACTTTGAATCTTCTTGGACTTGGTTCATTTGAAGGCTAAAAGTACGTTTATATATTATAATGTAATGGGTTAGCAAGGAACAGTAGTACCTATTGAAAGAAAGAAAGAACGATCAAGTAATGCATTCAAATCATCCGTCCAAAGCATCTCAAGGACATAAAAAAAATAATGCCCAGTTTTTTTTTATCTAGCATATATATATGGAGAATCAAGATTGTGAGAGTCTAGACATGTTTAGAAGCGGGTCCCGAGGAACCAGTTCGAATATGTGAGAGTCTGGTCCTTGGAGAAGTACGTAGAGGGAGAGAGGGCGACTAAAGAAATGCTGAATAAAAGTGTCATCTAGTTGCGATTTCGATAGATTTGGCTGTGTATAGAGAGCCAAAGATGAGTGGAGAGAGAGGATTCGTGTGGTGGACATCTTGTTACATGAGAAGACCGGTCCACGGGACCTTGAGGCTTCGACACCTTGTTTTTGGTTTAGGATTTAAATTTCCTTTTAAGGTTTTAATTTTTTTTTGTTTCGGTTTCCGTTTTGTTTTCTTTTGCGTTCTGTGATCATGTCGGGTCTTTTGGGCGCACCTCCTTGCATTAAGCCAGGAGTGCCCCAAAAGGAATGATTAGAGCACACATGTAGGGGTAGGGAGATCATTTAATTTCCGTGAGTAGCCACGGCCAAGCCAAAACTAGTTGGCTGGGTCGGCTTAATTAGGTGCATCATGCATGATTTGGGAACCTACTAAATTATAAGAAATGAATTGTTCTCTTATCAAAGGAATAATAAAAGAAAATATCATTGATTCAAACTTAAGTATAGTATAAAAAGTGGGTTTTGCTGTTCCTATCATCATCAAAAGCCAACTAAATTCTCCATGCTTGGCCTCCACTTGGGATTATCTTTATTTTATATGTTGGAGGCTTGATAAAAGGCATGCAAAGTGACTAGGTAGGCCCGTGTCAATCGAATTATTGCCATCTTTTGTTTTTGCATTTTAATTTCAATAAATTAAGGCGCCATGTTGATTAAAGGTTAGGATGTTTGTTTTTGATGTTGATTAACGGAGTTTGCCGGTGCTCTGTCCCATTGGCCATTTCATCTTCTGCAACTTGTTTTTGCAGTTTAATTTCAATAAATTAAAGCCCAAACTAAAATGTCCCTAAAACAGGTTTCGTCTGCCATTCAATAAGTGTTGATCGAGAACATTTTTGGAATCACAACTTACAAATGCAATGTAACACAAACGCATTCTCAGAGTCACAAGCATGTGATCACCCTCCCTAGCTGCGTCAATTGCCTCCAATGACCAAAAACAAAATCGGCAGAGTAAATCGAAGGAAAACAAATGGTACTGAGTACTACTTCAAACATCACAAACCAAAAATTCATTAAATGTCCTACCCATTTAAAACTTCACTATGATAAAGATTTGAAAGCAACAACGGATCGTACACAAATTATCAGCGGAGCAAATGCTTTAATGCCCTTATTACATAAAACGATGATTTACATACACATGAAATTTCAATCTCCACTACTTTTCATCTGGCCGCTATGTTGTGGGAACACCTTCTTTATGAACTGCAGGAACCGCTCCGAGTAGAACGTTGGGTCCACGGCCGATATCGACAGCGAATCAAACTGAAGCGATTTGTATGCGTGCTCGATCCTCTTCGTCATGTTGTAATCCTGCAGAATGTCGATGATTCCGAGGTATAAAACGACGTCGTACACTTCTGGGAAGCCCGTCTCTGTGTTCTCTGGGATGTGCTCTGCCCTTGCTGGCATGTTCACTCCAAGCTGAATTTGAAGCCTGTTTCACACCTTACGAATATTAGATGAATTGAATAAAAAGTCGGTGATAGCATAAGAAATTCTTTCTTACAAAAAAAAAAAAAAAAACTAAAACACATACATCAGGAAATAATAATAATACCTTGCTGTGCCCGGAAGGAGTAGATCGACTTCCTCATCGCCTGCAGCAGATGATGTTCGTAATCGGCTTCCTCTTATGTGGGGGCCCACAACAACTGATCCATCATTGGACCCACTTGGGACCAGAACCAGGCTTTGTGGCAATTGGGAAATTATGTCGTCCTCTAGAGCATCTGCCACAAAATTATCCATAGATTTAAGAACACCAGACGAAAGCCAAACTAGAGTTATACTGCATATAATACAGTACTATTTGTTTTTTTTCTTAAGAAAAGAAAGTAATTTGATGGACCAAGCATTGTATAGCTTAATGCAAATGACTTCCATATGACCCACCTCCCTTCCAAGACAAAATCCAAAAGCAGCTGCTTTACAGACATAATAGCATGTATGATATGGGATTTCACTTTGTTTTTGATGGCAAGAGTTGGTTTTATTGGATATATTATCGACGTCTTTTAGGTCAGTTTCAGCAAGACGGAGACATAGTACCTTCTTCTGCAAGAACTCCTAATCCATCAGTTCTAACATCATTGCCGCGAGACATGAAGCGTCGAAGGTGCTGTGGAGCACGATAATGAACCCCGAGTAGAAGACTGTAATCCATAATATGTTGGTACTCCAAAAATTTACTGTCAATCTCAATCTGTCTGTAAAAGTTGAGTTTAAATTAACATCATAATTATATACATAAATATATCAATGAACCTTAGATGAATAGAGAGATTATATAGAGTTACTTACTCCAACAAAGCCTCCCGCCAAGAAGGTTCCAAGTAAAAGCAGTAGTTAAGATCCAAGTCCTTAAGGATTGTATTTTCATCAATTTCTACTTTATCTGCAGAGCGACCAAGGGAAGAACCTTTCAGGTCAAATCTTCTGTGGATCCTCAGCTCAGTACAGAACATATTTCCCATCACCACAAACCGAAACTGCAACATAAGATTAGTTTTAAAACTACCACAGACTATGTCATATTTGTATATATCCCTCCAAGGAATTAAAGAAATAGAGACAAAGAAGAGAAACCTAGTATCACAACTAAAATGGATTTTGTTCAGCATACAGCACCATGATCTATATGAGATTTTTTCTTTCTTTTTTTTGCCAAATCATACTGCCTTTTGACATTTACCTTTTGCCCACTTGATGGCTTGATTCTGTGAAGACCAAAAAACTTAGTTATGAGTGTATTCTCATAATTGCAAACATGACTGTAGTAATCTGGAAGCATTCGCAAAAGAACCTGCAAAATTGAAGAAATTTGATAGATAAATACTGATTAAATAAATTCAGATATGTAAAATCAGTTATGAAAGGAATGAGAATGCCTCCTGAGCTTTGATACGGAAATACAAATCATACAAGCTCTAATGACCGAATTGAAAGAGATTAAGGTACCTCAAAGCTTTGCTAATTAAAATATGGCCAATTTGCCACAATGCTATGTTCAATAGACAGTGATTTAGGTGTTAATTTACCTTTACTTCGGATTTTCTGAGAGTCTTTATCATAAAACGGTCATCTTGGGACAGGAAAAACACACTGCCACTTTTGCCTGGAGATGACAATTCCCTCAAAGCATCATTTCCACATATGGACATCATATAATCGGCAGCATTAATTTTGAACATCTCCCTCAAATTCCTAAAATAAGAGAAAGTGGGCATTTGGAGGTTACAGAACATCTTTCTCAACTGTCTTTACAAATGATGCAGCATAAGAATATTTTCAATTAATATTTCTTTATAATGAAACACTCTAGTTGAACTATTGAGCCTTTTGTATCTGCGAGATCATATCTTAACGGAAATATATGGAAGAACCTTAGTCCAGTTTAACAATGCATCAACAAGAGAAATTCAAAATATATGCCACATTGAAGAATAAAGCACACCCCACCTTTAACTAGTTTACTTGAATAAAAGCTAACTATTACACATAAACACACAAACAAGAACAAGATGCATAGAATATGCAAGTTGTACCCTTCTATAGCCAGTAAGAATAACCACCAACCTGAAAACCATCGGACAGTAATCTTTCCATTTAAAATCCTCTGACTTATGAGGTGGCGTCAACTGAGACCCTTCTTTGGGAAAGTTCATCCAAAAGCTGGCTTGAGGACCAAAATCTGATGCTCGCACTTCCCGCTTTTGTATGGGCGTAATCTTTCCCACGGTGTATCTGACCAAACTCTAATGCATATTCAGTATCTTTCTCCAACAATGTCTAATGGATAACAAATAAAGAAGTTTCAGAACAACATTATGCAAGTAACCTAGTTTCATGCTTCTTCCTCCATGACATACAGGACATGTACTAATGAATCTCAATAACAATAGAAGGATGTAATTTCTAAAGCTGAAGACCATTAAATGAACTAAACAGCACTTATACTATACAAAATATGCGATCAGAGAAAGTAAAAATAAGACTAAACAAAGGAAGCGTGTAGTTGAGCATATCACCATCTCTTCTTTAATTAAAAACCACTTTACAATTGTTCTTTAATGTGGCTTTCAATTAATCCTTTATCAAATGCGTAGCGACAATGAAGTGCACAAAGCATATCAAAAGTCATGGTTGAATTGAAATAGTAAACAAGTAGTAAGCATGATAGACTTTTATGCAAGAATGTACCTGATCCCAAGCTGCAAACTTAGCATTAAATCATAACTACGATGACCTTTAATAATTGCTTCACCCGGCCTCTTCACCTCCTTTGCCAGTTTCCTCTGACGTCGCTTTGGTTTTCTAGGCGACAAAATGTTGTTAATCACAACCTCACTGATCAGAACACCTTGCATATATTCCCTTTCCAAAATTGGTGTGCTTGTTTGAACTTCCTCTTCTCCACTTCCAAACATAGATTCAGAGAACCCCGATGACAAATCATGTCCAATGACCTTCTCAATAGATACTTCAAGGCTCCAACGCCTTTCAAGAGAAACATTCCTATTATCAGATGGAAGACGACGCGATCCATGAATACCTCCAAATTTAATATTACCCATATCCACAGAAGACGCATGGTGAATGTGAGAAACTTTACTCTGTTTTCTCAACTCTGGCAAGAACCCTCTTTTTCTCAATGCACTTAAATTCATCTCTTGTGCAGCTGGAAGCTTGCATCCATTAGGGTAGAACGTCCCTTTCCCGTCTTTCAAACCACGTGTCCACGTTCCTATATACCGACCACCATCACTCCATGTGTATACTCCAAACCCGTGCATCAATCCATTCAACCAACTGCCTTCAAAAACATCTCCATTTGTCCAAGTAAGAGTTCCACGCCCTGACATTTTACCTCCTTTCATTTCTCCTACATAAACATTCCCACTGGCCCAGGAATATTTCCCATGCCCTTCTGGCGTACCTTGAATCCAAGATCCTTCAAAGATATCTCCATTTGCATAAACCTGGTATCCTAATCCATGCTTAAGATTTAATCTCCATCTTCCTTTGTATTTCATATGATCAGGCCTTGTATATGCTCCTGCACCATTCATATAACCTCCTGAAAACTCGCCCTCATAAACTGCTCCTGAAGGGAATTGTAGCTTTCCACGGCCATGTCTCATTCCTCTTCTCCACTCACCATCATAAACACAACCGTCAGACCAGACGTACTTGCCAGAGCCCTCGGGTGTGTGGATGAGAAGCGTCCCTACATAGGACTCTCCTGTAGGAAGAAATATCTCTCCAACTCTAAAGCCAGAAGCTGCAGATGAAGTGCGTTCGATCTCTCCTTTTGGTTCTGTAGTTGGGTCATCATACTCGAATATAGAAGAAACATCTAGAGACTGTGTTCTCTCAGCAAGAGCCACAGGGCCAGACATAAAAAGATCTCTCAACTCGTTATGAGAGAATTGATGTTTCAGAAATCCTCAAGATTACTGATGAAAACTCCCAAAAGACAACCTAACATCAGCATAAAGCACCCTTCAAGAACTAAATACAAGAATATTTGTATGATAATATAAAACTAAAAAGACAATCTAAACAAATAGAATAGTGATCATGGAAACGAAGAACCACACACATGTCAAAAGCGAATTTGAGAAACAGAAGAAGGAATCAAATACGCTAGCCAATGTTTTGAAGTCAAAAAGCATATCAGAATCAACAGGAAACGAAAGCCATTCATGAAACACTAAGAAAAGGATCAACTTTGGCCGGAAAAGAAAGGCTAACAAAAGAATAAACCAGGCAACGTCTGGGATCAAGACTAACTGGAAAGCATGATCCAAAATTGTTTCTGACGGCCCACATTAATGTTCGAAATCTGATCAGAATGCTGAGCATAAAATTGATCAATAAATTAGCAATTATTCCCTTAAGAGATACATTATTAAGTAAGAAATTTTAATATTTTAAAATAATGACCCAATTATTGACGAATAATAGAAAACCAATTCAGAAAAAGACGAAAGCATTCTCACCTTGTAAACAATTTCATCATAAAACAACAAGCACAACAACTAAGCTTCAAGTCCTTGATCCAATCGCCAACATGACTCATCTGAACTTTACTCACTCGAATAGACTAGATGAGTTCAATATGTCGAATATAGATCTCAATCAAATCATCTCAGAGAAGTTTCAATTTTCTTAAAAAAACAAGCGCTTGCTGAATTGCTCATATTCACAACTACGAAACCAAACCAGTAGCAATGGGCGCAGCACACTCGGTCAAACTCTAGTAACTAAAATAGAGAGAATGAATGAATAGAAAGTCAAAGACTAGAAGCCAATTGCTGAAACACCACGAATTTCCACGCGAATTTCCACGCGCAGAAAACAAAGGAAACACAAAATCTAGAAGAGCGAGAGACAGATGGATTACACAGGTACCTTGAATCGGGAAAATGGAAAAGCGAGTCTTGCTTTTACGGAAACGTGTGTTATTGATTCAAAGGGGAAGATGCTGCAAAACGCATCTCTCGCGATGTGAGGTGAGCTTTCTCCTTTCGAATGGGGGTTGATGTGACAGCGTCCAACACGGCGTTTGTTTAAGGAACAAGGCTGGGAACGACGACTCGCTCTTCCTCTTCGGAGAGTTGGCAAGTCTTAAAAGCCGAAAGGCCAAACCCCCACCACGAGAAAGGAGAAACAGTGATTGAATTACGCCAAAAACACTGAAATCGTGTTCCTTTGCTACGCAACACAAGTTGACGTCTCCGAAATTACGGGATTGCCCCCGACTTATCCCTCATTTCGTAGTCCGTTCGATAAACTATCCAATTTAGTCGGTCTTCAATCACCCATGTTCGGTGGATTGGGAAACGAGCGGATGTATTTTTTTTTTTTTTTTGATCTAAAAGGGGGATATATTAATGAAATTAGGCTTGCCTCAGAGAGGCTACAAGATCATTATTGATGTAGCTAAGAACAAAACTAGGTGGGGCAACATAAGTCATCCAAAGAAGCTCATTATCCAGTGCGTGATTAGCCATCCGATCGGCAACACAATTGGCGCTACGTCTGATATGCTGAACTCTGACTGTCCATGGCTCTGCCATCAACAAATTCCGGCACCTGCTCACTAGCGCATAACAAGGATGGTTTGTAATTGAAGGCGCTTTGAGCAAACTCACCACTTCCGACGAATCCGTCTCTACCTCCAACAGTGTAATGCCCAAATCTGATGCCATCTGTAAACCCGTCTCCATTGCTTTCAGCTCGGCGGCAATCGCTGTACAGCTCCCACAGGTGAAGGCGAAACCCCGAACAAAATCGCCACTGTGAGATCGAATCAAGCCACCACCACTGGCGGCGCCTGGATTTCCTTTGGAGCACCCGTCCGTGTTCAGTTTGAACCATGCCGGGGGAGGTTTGGTCCATTTCTCCGGAACAGGGGAGGTCTCCGAGCCTATAGTAGAGTTAGACATTGCACCATGCTTAGTTGACCAGTATGTGTCTGTCATTGAACAAACTGTTGCCGTGAGTCTCGAGAGAGTTTCATGGCCTTTGAACACCAAGTGATTGCGACACTTCCACGAATACCACAACATATTGGCGAACTGGGTACATGATTGATTGTTTCCTTTGATAAACATAGAAAGCCAATCTTGAAGATTCATACAGCCGAAAAAATTAGCCGGAGCACTATTGCCAAACAGAGCCATCCACCCATTCATAATTGGCGCACAATCTCGAAGCATGTGAAGCTCTGTTTCATCTTGATCACACCGCGGGCACTTAGCCGACGTCGAGATATGTCGGTGAAATCGGTTGGCATTACAAAGAACTGAGTTGTTGGCCAACAGATACACGAAATTACGGACCCTTTGTTGAACCGGCATAGACCAAATTAAGGACCAGTTGAACTGAGGCTGGGCTGGTGACTCGGACTCTTCTCGGCTCAAGCGCATCGCAGAACTCATGGAGAAGTCACCCCTCGGAGTGAGACCCCAATAAATTCGGTCCTCCCAATTTGCATCTTGTTGAACCTGAATTGCCATAAGCTGGGTACAAACATGATGATCAAGGAACGGAGAAATCAGCTCCCAATTCCAAGTGGTTCCAAGCCAGCATTCAGCCACCGTAAAACCATTTAGAGGCTCCGGCACCGGTTGGATCGCTAAATCGATCAGAGGGGTAGGTGTAACCCATGGGTGAAACCAAAAAAGCGTGGAGAGTCCATTGCAAACTGAGATTCGGACACCCTTCGATAGGAGAGCTGATCCATGTACAACCCCTTTCCAAATATTAGATGAATATGGGTTGGGATTGAACATGTCGATATCCAAGCGGCCATGACAGTATTTACCTCTCAACACCCGGCCCCAGATTGCATCAGGATCATTAAGTATACGCCAACAAAGCTTAGCTAGCGTAGCCGAGTTTGAGTGGCGCATGGAGCGGATGCCTAAGCCACCTTCCCTCTTAGGCCGATTGATCTTTTCCCTGGCTAAGAGATGAATGCGCTTCGTGTCTGAGGTTGAACCCCAAACGAAATCACAAATTTGCTTATCGATTGAGTCACAAATGGCCCTCGGGATAAGGTTCGTTTGCATCACATACAAAGGAAGGCTAGTTAGAACTGAGTTTGCCAATGTTGTACGACTCGCCATCGAGAGAGTGCTTGTATGCCAGCCTCTGATTCGGGAGGAAACACGATCAAGAATGAATTGATATTTTGAATTTGTCAGACGGCCACAAACAGTCGGGGTGCCCAAGTAGGTACCAAAGTCGTCAACAACCGGCATTGTCAAGCATTGGCTGATTTCCGTCTTTACTGCCGCTCTCACTTTCCTTGAGAAGAAGACCGAGCTCTTATTATAGTTGACTTGTTCACCCGAAATGTCACAAAAGTGAGCAAGGCACTGTTTAATAATTTCAGCTTGATCTTTTGAAGCCTCTGCAAACAAAATCAAGTCATCGGCATAGAATAGATGGGAGATTTGTACACCTCCCAGTTCAACCGGCCTCCACATACCCGCATTAACCGAGTCTTGAATAATATGTGAAAGTTTCTCCATACATAACACAAAAAGAAAAGGCGATAAAGGATCTCCTTGACGAACACCCCGAGAAGTTTCGAAATTTCCGGCATAGCAACCATTCCAAAGCAGATACACCTTTCCTTGCCGTTGAGTTTTCATGATTATGTTCACCAAACGCCTGGGGAGATGAGCTTCCAACAAAACAGATTCTAGGAACTCCCATCGGATACGATCATACGCCTTGGCAAGATCGATTTTTAGCAACATCCACCGCGAGGAACCATTGTATGCAGACATTGTGTGAATGGCTTCCTGAACCACCACGACATTATCAACAATTTGTCTCCCGGGAATGAAACTAGCTTGGGCCGGGTTTATGAGCGTCGGCAGGACTAGCTTAATGCGATTAACCAGTACCTTGGTGATCAGCTTGAATGTCACATTTAACAGCGAGATTGGACGATAATGCGCTGGTGAAGTAGGGCCCTCCACCTTTGCTAACAGAGTCATCAAAGAGTCAGCGAGCCGTCCCGGAATAACCGCCGAGTTCAAAGCTTGGAGAACAAGCTCCGTAGTTTGTGTCCCAACCACATTCCAGTTTTTCTGGTAGAAAATTGTGGGGAAACCATCAGGACCCGGAGCCTTATACGGACCCATCGATTTAAGGGCTTGTTCGACATCAGCTACTGTAAAATCCGAAGCAAGGTCTTCTATTTGAGCCTGTGGAAGCTGTGGGAAACTTGTAGCGATTGGTGGCCAAACGCAACCGCTAGGATTCTAATCTAGCGTGAAAAGGCTAGCAAAAAAATTCAGCACAAGATTTTTCAGCTCTTGTTCGTCAGTTATCCAGCTGCTGTGAGAATCCTGGAGTCGCATGACCCGGGATGACCGCCTACGAATCATAGTGGATAAATGATAGAATCGGGTATTTCGATCTCCCTCCACCAAGAAATTTGCTCTAGATTTCTGAAACCAAAACAGTTGCTCTTGATCAAGGACTGCTTCCAGCTCTTTGCAGAGAAGTTTTTCAATGTCAATGAGTCGTTGTGAAGGTCTGGACGCAAGCGCCTTTCGAGCACCGTTAAGCCGTGCCCACAAACGCCGCTTTCGGTGAAAGATGTTGCCGAACACCTCTCTATTCCACGAGGAAAGATCTGTAGCAAAGGTTGAGAGTGCCGTTGGAAGCTCCGAGCCCGAGTTCCATTTAGAGGATAGAAAGGAATTAAAATTATCATGTAGCAACCAGGACGCTTGGAAACGGAAAGGTTTGTCGCCCCGAGGCCCTGTTTCTCTATGAACTGTATTGATCAGAAGCGGTAGGTGGTCCGAATAAGGAGCTACAAGATGTTGAACGGAAGCAGATGGGAATTTCTCAAGCCAAGATTCGGAACACAGTGCCCGATCCAGTCTTGCCGCCGACCAGTTTTGTATTGAGTTCCCGGATGACCATGTGAAAGGCGGGCCAGAGAAGCCTAAATCCAAGAGACACAGATCATCAATCCACTGACAGAAAGCTTGAGATGAATAATTCGAACCAACTGAGGATGACGATCTCTCATTTGGGCCAGCAGTAGCATTAAAGTCTCCAGTTAAGAGCCACGGTCTATTGTTTAACTGAGAAAAGTTTCTCAAGTGATCCCAAAGATCCATCCGTCGAGCTGGGTTTGGGGCCGCATAAATTGCAGAGAGAAGCCAAGGTTCCTCGCCCCTCCGTGAAATCTCTACAGCTATGTGCTGTCGGTGAAGGGAGATAGGAATCACAATAAATTCTGAAGTTTTCCAGAAGAGCCAGATTCCACCAGCAAAACCATCCGCTTCAATCCTCAACATACCATCATACTGAATACGCTGGCAAATCTCGTCAGCACGAACTCCACTAACGCGTGGTTCGACCAGACACAACACACTCGGGCGGTTCAAACGAATCAGTTCCCTTAATGAGTTGAGAAAACGGGCGTTCCCCGCCCCACGGACATTCCAGATCATAAGACTGATATTATTCATAAACATAAAGGAATTAATTAAGGGACCAAACACGGGTCGGAAAGGATCATCAGTATTCATGATATAGGCTACCGAGGCTTCGGCCAGCCTATTGAGAGCTTGAGTCAACATGAGTGGCATTGAGATCCTGCACAACAACGGGTTCAACTCCGCTCTCATTGGCAAAAACTCGGCAATCATCTTGTTTGCTAGTCTGGGAAGAGTTGGGAGGACCGGTCACGGATTCATGTCTGATATCAGGAGGCTTCGGTTGTTGTGCACAATTTCCGGTAGGAGCACTCGGGGGCGTAGGAGCGGGTGGAGGTTCATGTTGTGGGATCGGGAAGTCACTCTGGTTTTGGGTGTTCGAAAGTTGTGCTAGGGGTTCTGTTGGTGGTGGGGCACTCGTCTTTTGGTTAGCGGCAAAGATAGAGAGAGTTTTTGCTTGTTCGGCAAGTAACTGCGCTTTTTTTATCTCAGTATCTTTGGAGATAACAACTTGTTTGTTAGCTAGTTTAGATTGAGATCTTTTGGAAGGGGCAAGGACAATATTTTTGGGATCCTTCTAATCTTTTTTATCCTTTTTCTCCTTAAGGCTCGGGTTCTGATTTTTCCCCTTATCTTGGCCTTCCATTTGCGAAAAATCCACCTGCCTAAAAATTACGTCCGAACTGATCGAATCTTTAGCCACGATATTTCCGGAAATTGGCCCCACACCGCAAGAAGCCACGATGGCCAAAGCTTTCGTACTAGGGTTTGATGACGTGGAAGCCATCGCCTCAGAACTTATGCTAGGGTTTGCTGACGTGGAAGTCATCGCTTTCAACTGGTTTGGCACTGAGTTAGATCCTGGTGTAGCCGGTATGACTGTGGCGTTCTTGTTGCCGTTGAGGTCATCCCTCGGATCATCCTCGTTATTCAGAGCCTCGAACCTCGAACCCGAAGCTTGTGTTGGGTTCACGTCCCTGTTCGGTTTATCTACCGCCTTGTTCTTATGGTTTGAGTCAGGCCTCTGGTTTTGTTTACGATTTGGCTTTACTACCTTCATCCAGGGACCGTAGGTCTCAATTTCCAACTGTTCTTCCAGAACTGATTTGGTCTTGACGTTACCCACATGCTGATCCGGGCTTTCTTCAGGTTCTGGAATCAAAGCAGGGCAATTTTCTTTCAAATGGCCAATGACACCACATTCAAAACATAGGCTACGCATTCCTTCGTATTGAATCGGCAAGTTTCTACCCTTGTATCGGAACTTAGGTAGTAGGCATTTAGACAAGTCAATCTCAACCCCAAACCGAACGAATTGCCCCCGATCTGCAGCCACCGTAGTGCGATCAATTCTCGTAACCTGCCCAATCTGTTCCCCGATGCGGTGGATACAAGTTGAGTTGAAGTAATCCATGCTTAGTCCCGGAATTCGGACCCAAGCAGTTAAGAACTGTTGTTTGTTTGTGTAGGGGTTGAAGTTCGGTCTCCAACGCTGCATCATTAGGTAGTTGTCGCCAAGCATTCATGGGCCCTGTGTAAGCACATGGGTGTAATCTTCTTCATTGGCAAACCTGGCCACATAATGTGCATTCCCAATGTCTATGAGGGTTAGTTTTCCTTTCAATTCCCACTTCTGCTCAAGCCTCTTCTTGATCGTGGTGTAGCTCGGACCTCGGTTGAACATATGAATGATTAGGGATTTTGCCCATGGACGTCTCATTGCCCGTTTTTCTTCCGCTGTGAACCGGATGGTGGGACATAAAGGATCTTGGTTTCCATCATCCTCGTCATCGTCGGTGTCGTACAAATCCGGTCTTTCCTTCCAAATCCAATCATCCTGGTTGTTGGGCTGTCCACCATCCGACGGGGCCTGGGAACCAGTCACCATATCTTTGTAGGATCGTGGTAGCGTAGTTTGGGATGGTTGAGTCGTCGAAGTGGACCTTGGGTGAGCAATCGCTAGATTCACAGTAGAAGGAACTTTTGCAGCATTGGAAATCTGCCTCTGGGTTGAGGATTCAATAGCGAGAACTGACGGTGATGATGCTGGAGAATCTACCTCCATTGCAGTGGAGGGAAGGTCAGGAGGAATCGGGTTCGGTGGGGAGCCGTCTGGCGGCGCCGCCATCTAGGCGGTGGTAGGCCTGGAGAAAACCTAGGCGGGAGAGTTTGCTTTTGAAAAAAGAGAGCGTTTTTTTTAATTTAACCTCTTTAATTAGCTAGGCCGATGTGACCCTAGAAGGCATTTTCTTTAGCTATCACAGTGGCTTTTTGAGCGGATGTATTTTCTTTTGGTATTACACATATAACATTCGATTACAAATTAGATATAGAGCTAGACCATCCGATTAAAATTCTAAAAATAAATTTAGGCATCCGATTAAAAAAATTGTTTTATTTTTTTCAGTCTTTTTGAGGTAAGTTAATAGATCATTATACCATGAGGATGAAGAAAAAGAAAACGGAAACAAGTCATATATTAGGAGAAGACAAACCTGCAAAATGCATAGATGAAAGAAACCACATTGGGAAACGAGCGAATGTATTTTCTTTTGGTCTTACACATATAACATCCGATTACAAATTAGATATAGAGCTAGACCATCCGATTAAAATTCTAAAAATGAATTTAGGCATCCGATTAAAAAAATTGTTTTATTTTTTCAGTCTTTTTGGGGTAAGTTAATAGTTCATTATACCATGAGGATGAAGAAAAAAAAACGGAAACAAGTCATATATTAGGAGAAGACAAACCTGCAAAATGCATAGATGAAAGAAACCACATGTGGAATGGCTCTAGATTATCAAATGGACAATCATCTGAAGGATGCGTTTTACGTGACCACATGGGAAAGGTAATTGAAATAACATCACAAGTGTACGTTAGGATATCTGCCAACAAGGCGGAAGCATTGGCACTAAGAGATGGAATTAGATTGGTGAGACAAAGAAAATATAAATATGTGAAATTTGAGGGGGATAATATTCAAGTCATCAAAGCCGCCCAAGGAATCCGAAGTTGCCCTTGGGAGATTGAAATGGTTTTGGCGGACATCTTGATGTTTCTTCAAGAGTTCAAGGAAGTCCGGATTTCTCACGTCAACATGGCTTGTAATGTTGTGACCGATAAAATTGCTAAGCTGGGTCACAGCTTACCTGCTGACGTCATTCCGAATCACCCAGAACTTCAAATTCTCATTCGTCAGATGCTCTAGGACACCCGCCCTGAGGCGTGGTCTCCTAATTCTTACCTAATAAAAAAATAGTTCATTATACCATTCCACGTACTTAAAAATGCTTAAAATAAAAATTTAGAAATGTAATTTTTTTTACAAGCGAATCAAGTAGCCAAAATATATTCGTTCATAGTTTACACCCCAAAATGCAATTACATTTTGAATTGTAAGATTGTAACCCTACATTTTGCTCAACATCTTCAACCTAACACCACCGAAAATTTGATCTAAGTTTTCCAAGTGATTTTTTTTTGGTCTTGCTTTTTGGCTCGCCCGGTTCGATCGGTCGGACACCGCTCTACATTCGGACCGGGTACTTCGTGGCCCCATTTTGGGAGAGACCCTCCCAATATCAATTTTTTCATACATGCCGCCAGTGAGATTCGAACTTCGAACCTCCTGCACAACACTTAAGGAGTCTAACACCACTTTACCACTAGACCAACTGAGTATTGGTAGTTTTCCAAGTGATTTGATCTGTGTTGTACACCCCATCTTTCCACTATGTGTATTGGCATTTCAATGCACTAATAATTAAGCTCTAAAGGTGGGGCCGTAATACCTTCTTAGAGAATAATTAAGGGTCAACAAGTTTATTGTTTATCACTCGTATAAATTAAAAAAAGGAGAAAAATGTACCATTCAAGTGACCGAATCTATGCACCATTCAAAAGCAAGTTTGGATGTTGCCAAGTGTTATTGCCTAATAATTTGTTTTAAGCTAAAAGGTTTGGATTAAAATAACTTGACCAAACCCGTAATGGATAATCTTCTTGCTTGATTATGCACTAATGTGATATATCTAATATGGATTGCACGTACGGTCTTAATTAAAATTGAATTAGTGGATGGATTAGCTTATCTTCGTTTATAATTTTAATATCATTCTAGTTCCTGCGTTTAATGGGAATAAAAAAGCCTCAAGTTGTTCATTTGTACATTCAAAATTTCATATTGCTAAGAAGTCCCCGGGAATACGAGAAGGGACAGCAAAAAGAAGAGGCTGCTATACACCAACCTAATAATCAAGCAAGTACTAGGGATGCAAGAGATATGTGTTAATATGCCTTGAAATTATTGTCGGTACGACGGTACTCATTAAAGGTTTAAGGGTTCCATTTCCGATAACACCAGGGGTGGCATGGGTTCGGGGGACAGCACCCCCACACGGTTGACTAGTCAACAAGTCGTGGATTCGGGAGTAACACTCCATCTTTCCACAGAGCACCACTTAGAAATAGACCTTACTAGATATCATTTAAGTAGGTTGACAACTATACTTTAGGATCTTGCAACGCGGGCACGACGAGAAAACGTAATAAAAACATCCAACCTTTTCTTTAATGAAAGCATAGAAAACTAAGTTATGCATGTATTCCCGAAAACATAAATATTCAAACCCGATAAAACACTTACTAATACTGAATTATTCTAGAAATCATACTAAATAAGACATGGTACTAACTCCAGCAAAAAAACAAATCCAACATCCTAATGTGCAATAAATAAACTAACGTAACCCGAACCCACTATGACACGCGCCCTTCATTGCTCCGCCCTACCATTTGGCCTCGGTTCCTGCACGGTTCCCTGGTTCATACCTGGGACTAAAAAAAATATTCCTCGAAGGGTCAGCTACCAATCTATCAAGTTAGAAAGAATACGGAAATTGCAAGACGTTTTAAAAACATTTCTAAATTCAGCATCCAAGTCCACAATCGCAATCATAACTCTAAGGCCAATACCTAAATTTGTCATAATTAGTCACACATAGCCACATACATATTTACAAATACAACCTTATAACAATGCAATTCCTCCATCTCACAATCCGACTTCCAAGGTGCTCATCGCCGCGCCGAGTGTAGAGGCAGACCCTCTCACTCCACTTCACAATAAACACAACAAGCAATCTCAAAAATAGATAAAAGGCTTTCAACACATCATCTTACTCATCAAACCATGCATAACTATGCCGAGTTTCAACCCCGACCTTAGAAAAGAAAACTACTCACTACTCATAACTAAGAAGCAAATAATTTCAACAAAAGAAAACATTGAGAACAAAACAACTACTTTAAATTAATAAGAAAATATTGTCTCACAGAATTCAGAAAAAAACCGAAAAATACAAAACACCGAATCAAAACCCGTGATTAACGACCCCGGTAACTCTCGTTCACCGTGCTCGATCTCGACCTCCAACTCCTCTCTCTCTCTCTCTCTCTCTCTCTCTCTCTCTCTCTCTGCTCTTCCTTCTTCTCTACTCTAACTCTACTCTACTTGCTACCCCTTTTTCTAGGCTAGATAGAAGGGTATTTATACTAATACGGCTACAAAATAAAAAGGCTAGAAGATAAAAACTTTCCTAAAAGATAGAAATCTACTCTAAAAGATAGAAATAAAATCTAGAAGGATATCATAACCTAAAATAAATAATATAATAACCCTAAAACACATTAAAAACACTCTACCGACATGGATTAACTTCCCGCAAAGGATCGGTAGGACATCACTAAGATTCCTCGAAAAACCTATTTCGTAACCTCGTTAACGAGCCCTCATTGCCTCGTTGACGAGCCTGGGCTTGGCTTCTTCAACACTTCTTCTTCAAAAACTTAGACTTCGACTCCTTTTTCTTGTATTCCTCCGTCCTTCACCATAGCACTCCAAATTCAGCTCCAAATAGCGTCGTTTTCTTGCTAAAACCTACAAAAATACACAAAACAGAGTAACTTCCATACTTTTCACAAAATATGCAAAACTTATCCAAAAACACACAAAACTAACCCTAAACTTACTAAAACTAATCCTAATAAACTAAGAAAACCTACTAAAAACTATATCAAAAACACGAACATCAAGTTTGTGCAGGTGCACAACCACACACCTTTCGTAGTGTGCCAAGGAGCAGCCCTTCCCTTCGGGAAGCGCTAGCTCAACTCGCTCGGGCCAGGCGAAATCCTTGGCTTTATCCGCGAGATCTTTAGGCTTCAAGGTCGTGGGCTCCCCCTCGGGAAGAAAGGCCTCATCCGAGTCCGAAGGTCGTCGGTAACCATCTCGGAAACTGCTCACCGGAAACTGAAGAGACGAAGAAAGAGAGAGAGAGCGAAAATGTTGGGGAAGAAGATGAAGGGGAAGCGTGTGAGAGATGCTCCTTATAAAGAACAGGCTTGGGCCTCTCCTCACTCCCGAAAGGCTTATTGGGCCTATCCTACCTGGGTGGCCCATTAAGCAAAGTAGGAAAGCGAGCCCAGGAAGTGTCACTTGTACGAGCAAGAGGAATTCCTGCAATATGCCCACTCAACATCCAAAACCTCGCAAGGAGGAAGTCCTGAAATATGCCCACTCAACCTCCAAAACCTCGCACCTCGCAATATGTCCACTCAACCTCCAAAACCTCGCACCTCGCAATCCTAAGGAGCTTATGGTCTGCGATCCTCGGGACGAGGTCCCTAGGCCATGGGTTGTGATGATGTCCAAAATGGTGAAATAGGAGGTGGGCCCGGGACACAAAGAATAAACAAACCCGACGGGACTCCCAAGGTGGATTATGGGGCCCACAATCGTACCCGTCATTTAATTAAACAAAATTCCTATCACCGCGAGGTCTTCTGAAACCTCGAAGCGAGGTCTAAACCTCGTCACCGACTCAACTGACACGCTCGCCCACCCGGACCACTCAGCTGGCGCCGCTCCCCCAAACCAATCACCAACTGCCTCACCTCCAGACCAATCAGAAGCTCTGATCTCGGGCGTCCCACATTAGACGATGATCAAAACTCGACTTCCCTATTCTCTATAAATAGAGGAGAACCTCGTAGGAAGAGGAGGTCGAAAAACATCTTGAACTCAAAAACTATCTTGCTCGTTGAAGATCGACTTGATTGAAACATCGTCAAAAGACCTCGCTATAGACAAGTGAAGTCCACAAAAAGACCTCAAGTCACACAGGGCCCTCGCTCACATCAAAGACCTCGCTACACAATCTCTCAAGCCATCTACACCACACTCTTAGGTCAAGCCTCATGCCAAGACCAGTCAAGCGACACCTAGGTGGTAGAATCACATAGCAATTAGGAGATCGAGATCTCGAATACTCGTAGGAGGTCTAGGGTGTAAATCTCGTTGGCTTGTAACCTCGTTGTAAAGAAGCATTAAATAAAAAGCAAGCGTTTGCACAGTTGAATAAAATAATCTCATTTCTTGTCATTTAGCGAAAGGTTTATTTCAGGTTTCATCAACAACCAAAGACACTCAATCCCGAATCCGACCTAATGGCACGTGCGCCAACATCCGCTTCACCACTTCGCAGAGGATCCATCACGATTCCTAAGATGTACCTACACTTGTAAAAATATTTCCCAAAGGGTCAACTACAATTCTAATTCAAGCTAGAAAAAGCGAGATGCATAGGGAACGTTTTTTTTAAATAACCACATAGAATCCAACAACCGATATTAACACATAAAGCAAAATCTTCAAGTCATCAATTTAGCAGTTAAAGTTAAGTAATCACACACAAACACACAAAGGCAACATTCAACCCCATCACCTCCACCATCACCATCAACACCCATATTCAATCACAATCATCGCCCAAATTCATTCACAATGAACGCCCATATTCAATCACCTCATCGCCCATAATCAATCACTCATCACCCATATTCACAATCATCGCCCGTATTCACAATCATCGCCCGTATTTAATCACCTCCGTTCACCATCAACGCCCATTCAAACACAAGCACAATCACAAACACAATGACAATCACAACAACAAATGAAATTACAATTCTGGCAAATACAGAGAAAGAAATTCAATTAAAATATTATGCAAAAAGAGATAAATTCTCAAAACCAATTCTACACACATGTCACCCAATCTAACAAGAATTGAATTAAACCGAATAAGTCGCAGAATGACTTACCTTGAACGGAGAATTTTCTGATCACTATAGACAGCTAGAACTCGAATAAAAGTGATACCCTAAACAAATTAACATGTATAATTAATACAACCTCATTCTTATCAAGTTTAAAGATGCCCGTAACCCACTATTTACAAGACTAACCGATACCAAAAAAAAACATTAATTAATTAGCCTAACTTTGTCCCTGACAAACAAAACACCAACTCACACCGGTGGCTAGTATTCTCATAAATTATTAAATATCCCAAATGAACTCTCTAACCAAACTAATGGCAATTCAATCCTCCTAGAAGCAACTAACTCGTTTCCATCTTACATTTAGTCAACCCATCTGAATTAATTAAATTGACAGAAATACAAAAGCAAGTTAGCTTGATCCTTCTAATTAACACTTGATCAAACCCTTAATAAATTTCCCCACCAATAGTTAGATTAAAAACCCCCACTACAAGGATCATACTTCAACAATCAGTCAAAAGCAAATCCGAACTCAAACTCTTATATACGTTTGAAGACACGGTTTAAATTGAAATCAAGTGGGAAATTGCAAAATCCCTTTTAAAATAATCATAATTGCTCACCCCAAGCCTGACTACCCAAACGTTACGAAGTGTTAATTAAACCATTAACAAGTTCTCACCCTAATCCAATTCCCGACTGAAAACTATTGAACTCGTCGATCAACTTCGCCTAACACCCGACCGCTAAAGTTGATCCGATCCCGACTCCATGTATGCAGCAAAACAAAATTCTACGGGGTCGAAACTTCTAGGCAAACTGAGATGGAGGTAAAAACAACACCCGCCGGCGAGGATGGCTTCGACTACAAAGCACGCAAGCAAAGATCAAGCGCTCGAATTGGTTGATTCTACCCAACGACTCTAGCCCAAGCGAAGGAGTCGGCACCCGACGATAGCACAAATCGACTGGGAGCGAACGGGGATGGAAACATCTCCGATGATGAGCGGTGTAGACCAAAAGCGACAAGCCTCTAATGGAAAACCGATCTTTATCGTGGAGGGTGACGCCAGAATCGATCGGTAACGACGTTGGCCCTCCAGAGACACTGACTGATCAACAAAAAAAAGAAACTTCGACCGAGAAAGAAGGCAAAGGAATGAAGGCGGCTCTCAAGTGGTACGGCGGATCGAAGAAGGCTCTAGTGTAGGAGAGATCTTTCGATCCGATCGGGGTGGGCATATATATATGTGTGTGTGTGTGTGTGTGTTAGGTGAACCCAACTTAAGATAGATTAGAATGGAAGATTTGGGTTTAAAGATAGAATTTCACTTAAAAGGCTAGATAGGGTTTTAGATTTAAGGTAATCGAACCCATGTACATATATAAATATACATAAAAAGATATTTAGGGATAAAATAAAATTCGGTGGATATCTAATTATTAATATATGAATAAACTTGTAATTAGATAGGTGGTTTTCAAACGGATTACTAAAACGGGTTAATTGCGGGTCAAGAACTCGATATTTGTACCTCAAGAAATTCATTTTTCCTACCTAAAACGAAACCGGGTATTACATTTATAATAATTTGTTTTCTTAGTGATGACAACTATTTTTATTTGGTGATGACAACTATTTTTATATGATGATGACATTTGATGATAACTAGTTTTTGTGATTATGATACTATTCTTAAGTGATGACTATTTGATGACACTTGATGACAGTTGTTTGTCTTCAAGGCCCTTTGATGACAAAAAAAATAAATGTTAGTAACGTCCTTTGATGACATTTGTTTGTCATCAAGGCCCTTTTGATGACAAACAAATCAATCAAACTGTCATCAAGTAGTGATGAAAGTTGATGACAATCGAACCGTCATCAAGTAGCGATGATAATTGATGACAGTTGAACCATCATCAAATAAAGGTGACAATTAATGACAATCGAACCGTTATTAAGTAGAGATAACATTTGTGATGATAACAATCAAATCATCATCAAGTAGTGATGACATTTTATGAAAAAGTGATGACAGTTTGATGACAGTTTGAATGATGATACTAAAAAATTATATGTGATGACACAAATTTGATATCACTAAAAAATTAAACCTGATGATACATATTTGATGACAGTGGAAAAAAATTATAATTTGTGATGACATTGTTTTGATGATGACAATAAAAAACTATAATTTGTGATGACACGTTTTTTATGATGACATATATTTGGTCTACGTTGAAAAATATACGTGATGACACATATTTGATGACACTAAAAAATTAAACGTGATGATAGATGTTTGATGACAATTTTTTTATGTGTGATGACGGTTGTTTTTATGTGGCCAAATGTCTTTGGTGATAATTTATGTCATCAAAAATTTGTCATCAAGACATTTTGATGACACTTTTTACCTTTGATTATAATTTTTATCATCAAAATCTTGATGATACTTTTTGTCATAAAAAAAGTGTGATGACAATGATGATAGTGATGACGATGATGAAAGTAATGATGTGAAAAAAATTTGTGTCATCAAATGCCTTGATGACACATATTTGATGACAGTAAAAAGTTATATGCGATAAAATATTTGATGACACTAAAAAATTAATCGTGATGATAAATATTTGATGACAACTTTGTTTTTATATGGTTGAATGCCTTTGATGATATTATCAAAAGTTGACACTTTGACCTTTTATTACAGTTTTTGTCAACAAAAAAATTGTTATCAAAGGCATTTGATGACAATTTTTGACAAATTGATGATAGTGCTGATTGATGGTGAATTGGTGATGATAGTAATGATGGTCGACCGTTGATCATTTAGTCAACAGACGGTCAATGACCGATCAACACCGGTCAACAGGCGAGCCCACTCGGTCAACGGGCGAGCCAACTCGGTCAATGACCGCGTCAACACGGTGGGGGTGCGGGATGGTTTTTTTTTTTTGCTATTTGCTTAATTTTTTGTTCTTTTTTAACAAATGCCTAATTGTGTATTTATTATTTGTTATTTTACTTAAATCATCCTAGTGAATATCTATTGTAATTATGTTTTTAATTTAGTTGTTACATTAAATAGACGTTAGAGAATTTAAACTACAAAAATCATCATTCGATATATGGTCTAAATCAAAATTCGGCTTACTCGAAACCCGATTAGGCCGAAATTCGGCCAAACATGAAATCCGACTGACCCGAAATCCGAACAACTCAAAACCCGAGTCACCCGAAATTCGACTAAACTCTAAACCCGACTTATGCAAAATCTAGTTGGACCAAAAACCGAATAACCCAACCGAAATTGATGACTTGAAAACCGGACTTTGTCAGATTAATTGACCACTCAACCCAAAATGGTCCAACCCAATTCGACCCAATCATCAAAATAACAGAATTTGAACCGAGTCCGAACTTACTCGAAACTGAACGGATTCAACCGTAACCCGACCCTACCCACCCGATTGACACCTCTAGTACTAATGACACAATCCTTGTCTACCATGGGCCTAAAACAAAATTCATTGTATATAATGTTTCAACCAAACTCAGAAGTTGGGCTTCCATTAGCATAGCCCAAAATCACCAATTAATTTATTTAAAAGATTACAATTTTAGACAAAATGCCTTTGTTTACATATCCAATTTTTTTGGTTGAATGTTTACATATCCCATTTTATTCGTACATAATTCACTTGTTCGGAAATCAATCGTAGTTAGGCTGCATACATTGGATCATCTATCTGAAGTTCTTGCCGACGTACGTTTGACCAAATTTCCAATTAGCGGGGGTAACACGCCATGAAGTGGAGGAACGACCGTCGCTGGCTTGGACCCTGAAAGTGAGCTGCTGCCCAACAAGCATGTCGTCAGCCTGCCAATACTGTCCCCAGTTGCGCGTCATGGCCCTCCACGGCTTCCCTACGCTTCCCTTGACCAGGACCCCCGACACGTCACCCGCTCCCCCAACGTTCCACACCAGCACCAGCAGGAACCACGGGTTCGATTTTGTCGATATGGTGAATCGGATTCCTTGTTCCCTCTTGCATGATACCCTATACAATTTGTGAAAGAACGTTATCTACGTACGTCGGGAATTCTGATATAACTAGCCCAACATATATACCCTTGGGCTACTCCTCCCATTGCCACCAATTGGTTATAGGATGGAACCCATGGACTTGTGTGTTATGCCTAACGCGCATATGCGCATGAATGAACGTATGTAACCCCCATATTGTATTGGGTCATCGGAATTTAACATGGTATCAGAGCCTGTTGGATTTAGGTCCGGACTCCTGGTCTATTAATGGGCTGGCTAGCCAACCTTAAGGCATGATGGCAGTCGCACTTGAATCAATTGGTTTTACGATAAAACCCTATGAGCTTGTATGAACGCGCATGAATGAACGTGTGTACTCCACGTTGTATTGACCAACAACCCCCTTACATAACGTACTAGAGATCAAGTGTATATATGTTTATGTTTTACCTGCGGTATTGGACGGGAATGATTCCAGCCTTGTACTGGGCGATCCTGAGGAAGGCAGGCTGGGAGAGGTCGAAGTGCTCGTGGGGAGGGTTGCACCAAGCGTTAGGGCCGTAGCTTGGTGGGCAGTAGTTGGTGGCCGTCACAAAGAGGGACGGGGAGCCCGGGTTGCACCACTGCCGGTTGTTGACGCACTTGATCTCGTAGCACGCCCCGCACGTTGCTCCGTTGTTGAACAATGTCGTGCTTAGGGCGGTTGTCTCCACGCCGTAGCTTCTTTTCTGCTCTTCTCCGTACCCACACGCTCCCTCTACGTACACATATATGTATACATTCATGGGATCCATCAACCCACATGAATTAATTAATGGACATTCATATTATTTGCTTAAAGTGTCATTATCCAACACACAAAGTTAAGTTTTTTTCCTTCTCCTAAAAATAAATCCTAGAGAAATCGATTATATTTTTTTAATCAGATGGCTTAGATTTAGTTCTAGTTTTTCAATCGGATAACTCATATTCATTTCTAGTTTTCATGATGCATT
Source organism: Fallopia convolvulus (assembly GCA_964016875.1). Lineage (NCBI taxonomy): Eukaryota > Viridiplantae > Streptophyta > Magnoliopsida > Caryophyllales > Polygonaceae > Fallopia > Fallopia convolvulus. The sequence continues at coordinate 39,269,687 of OZ024719.1, forward strand.
AATCAATACCTTGATATCCTTCTTATTTCCAAATTCATTAAAGAATATATATTTTTTTCTCCGTGGAATAAAATTGTAGAAAGCTGATCGATTTTTAATTGTTCTAATTAAAACCTTCGCCATATATTTCTATATGTGCTATGAAAATAAGATTATAAACAAGTTAAAATGGTATGGAAAGGATACCAAATGTTCCAGAGCCATCTGAATTGCCATAAAAGGTGGCATGAGCAAGCTTCCATGGACCCGCCTGAAATGGTGGCCTCTTGGCATCCGCCTCCAGCCGAGCAACTGCCAAAAGCACTGCAAAAAAGACTATACCTTTGGTGGCCCACGACTCCATGGAAGTTGTTAGCAAATCCAAGGTATCCTCCACAATAATTTGAAGAGGGTAGCTCTTGGGTTTTCTTCGATCATCCGCCTAGTTGAGCGGTATATATATACACACACATTTAATTTACAGCAAAAGATTTGCTATCCTTTGATATATTTAGCTCCTTTATTGCTGAATTAGTTTTCTTCTTTTGCCTTGGAAATATAATTATTAGCAACTATATTTAGCTCCTCTCATTTGCTACGATCATTTCATATATATGGATATAGGATTAGCCAATTTTTTTTAATGAGGATTGCATCTTGTTGTTTCCGTTTTTAGTAATAGCACTGCTATTTTAATTTGTATGTCTAGCTGCAGAATTAGGATTTTGATAAAACTTTTGACAGATATAATTCTCCAAATGAGACATAGATTAAAGCATTAATTATGCATTGTCAATGTGTAATTAAGTTGATACACATTCAAAGCTCGTCTAGTCATTTGGATGGATATTCTAGATGAATCCGCCTAGTTAAATAATACCTTATCTTATGAAAAAAATTGATCAACATCGAAAAATGTTACAATTTTAATTATACACCACTGTTCGTAGGTTTGAGAAATAACTCCAACAAATTTTCCTATCTTTGAGAGTTTTCAGACTTAGGGTCCGTTTGGTAGGAAGTATGGAAATGAAATAGTTAAGAAAATGTATTTAGTATACTTTTAGTTTATGGTTCATTGATCGAGATGGGTTATCCTCTTCTCCCATTTTCCACAACGTTTGAGCAAATTCTCCCTATCTACGAAACAGGTTGGCCTAATGGTACGATGTCGGGGCTATGAGGAGATGCTCCAGTGTGATATGGGGGATGCACGGTTGCCCACAAGTGATGGGATGGATACCGAACAATAGCACGGTGACGCAACATATATAGGCTTGGCGCAGCTTTATGGGACGCGGTTGGCTGCGTGCACTAGGTCGACGACACTGTGATTTTGTTGGCGGGTCAAGGAGGCATCGAAGGACGTTATTGGAGGGTGAAATCGGAGTTTGACTAGTTGTGGAGGTTGGTGGCGGAGGCTTGAAGAAATAAGAATGGAGAGCTATGGAGGTGCTTGCTCGTATATATGTGGGTACGTGTGTACATTGAGTAAGATTAAAGGTTCTAGCTTGCAATATATATAATAAGGTTATAGAGAAACCCTTTTTTTTTTATAGAAAAACGGAAAAAGTGATATGAGGCATTTGATTAGAATTTATGGATAGGCCAGATTTAAAGCAAATAAGGTATAGGATCCTATTAATTTCCCATGCATGATTATAGGGATTGAAATATCTTTTTATCTCTCAAAATATACGATTACCAAAATTAAAACCCCTAGATTACAATTCTTCCGTACTACCCTCTTTCACATTTATTATCTTCCTCTCCACTCTCCTCCTCCATCCTCTCTGTGAAAGATGACTGCCCCTACCTTGTGTCTCATCTCCACTCGTCGTCATTGTAATTTCACCCGAGAAGATTGCTCGTCTATTTCTCCATCAGATTTTGACTGTGTTTGCGTAAGCAATATCTTTCAATCGAATTGCTTAGAATTTTAGTGAATCAATATAAATATATGACTTTCCTAGGATTCGATTTTAATTTCAAGAACATAAAATGGTGGATCTCTAATCATGATCTCTAGGTTATCCAATGAGACAATCTTGGATAACCTAGACCAAAGCCTCCGTCATAAATTTCTTTCTCTTCCCTATTTCTCAACATTTCAGATGGTCATGCCCTTATAAATGGTATATCTCTAGGAGATTCTTTATTTGACAGTACGACAAAATCAACAAGACAAGTTGTAATGAACAAAAGAAGGAACACATATTAGTATAAAATGCACAATCAAAGAACTAACCAAATGCACAAATAATACTTTCCCAATGCACATACATAGTGTATACAAATGCATAAAGAAATATTATGAGAATACACAGACATATAGTATATAAAAGCACATTCAAATTTGAGCATTACCATCAAAAACTATATTGGTCCTCTCCATTGTCCTTTTCTTCTTTTCCATTCTTTAGAACACTCTATAAGTTTATCTAACAAAAAACCAGACCAATTGAACTGGCTTATTTGCCTTGTATCGACTAGCAAATCAATAACCTTAAGATTGACAAAACCATTAAGCTTGCTTTCTACCATAGTTGTCACAAATAGTAACAAAAAAACGATCATGAATCAATCTCCTACACTATGCTTAGACATTTTCTCTCTCAATAGCTTAGGCCTTAAGCCATATAAATTGGTTACACCACTAATTTCCTTCAACTTAGAAAGAAGAACACAATTTTGAGAGTACCATGGATGTACAAAATTGATTGGTCTCTTTGGCATGCCAAGATAAACATCAACATCTTTTTTAGTCACCCTTAGTTTCTTAGTCTCATCCTTCAACTTTATTGTGCAAGAAACATGATCAAATCTATTAGCAAGCCAATAACCTAGATCTGAAGGGATTTCTTTTAATGTCCAATCCCTAACACTTCCAAAACCAATGTTTCTAACAACATCCATTTGCTCTAGAGTCAAGGCTGATATCAACTCAATTACTAATTGTTTGGCACAATTAGCAAAATTCAGTCGAATGATATCATCTCCACTATGGATCACATTAGACACTTGAGCCTCCATTTTCTTTTGAACCGCTTCTTGAGGATGCATTTTCTTTCAAACAACTATGGTATTGAAGTTTGCCGTTTCCTTAATGCCACCATTTGCTTGCATTTGCCAATAATATTTGCAACAGGAGTACCAATATCATCATCATCAATTACTACCATAGTTCTTTTTTGTTTTCTTCTTTTAGGAGAATCAATCCGCCCCCTTTCCTCTTTTGTTTGGTCACAACATCCGTTTGCCTAGTGTTACTCTTTTGTTTTGCCACAACATCACTTTGCCTTGTGTTCCTCTTCTGTTTTAAACAACATCTCTTTGACATGTCACCCCCCTTTTGTTTTGCATCTTGTCTTGTCTTCATCTTTTTTGGACATTCATGAAGCACACATCATGCATTATAAAAAGATAAACACATCACACCTTCATTAAAAATAAATGCACAAATAGTAAATACAAAATACACAAACGATTAGTACAAAAACACACAGACAGTCATACACAAAAACAGTGGCCTTATAAGCAATTAAAAACCAAAAGTATAAAATGATTTTACCACACATGTAGAACAAAACAAATGCACACACAATCATTAAGCAACAATAGGCACATACAATTTACGTAAAGTACACATTCATTGTATTTGAATGAAATCATAAAAATAGTTGAAAGAATGTTGAATACCGATAAGTAAATGGTCTTGTAACCTCTTACTTCATACTTCTTGAACCATTCTACCACCAACCTCGATCCATAAGATTCGGTAAGGGATTGTACCTTGTAGATTGAATCGCCAAAGGATCCAAAGCTAACGAAATAATTCTCACTTCAAATAAAAGAAAATAGATTAGAAGTATGCAAAACCGTAATAAAAACCAGAAATCAACTTCATAACCGAAACAAATCAAACACAAACACATAAATTAACTTCCACTTGGCAATTAAACCCTAAGAATATCATTTAAGAACTTACCAGGTTGATCTATTTCGCTTGAACCTTTAATTGACATCTCAACTTTGATTATTTAGTAGATTTTGAAAGAAAAATATATCGTTGGATTTAGTAAGAAACAAGAGTAGAAAACAATCGAGAGAGAAAATTGCCAAAAAATCGAACGAGAGAGGAAAATAGGCGAAAGAATTTGAGTAAAAATTATGCGAAATTGTAGGAGCATGTAACACATGCACGCGTCAATGTATTATGAAATAATCGACACACTCACTCACACAACCACATCCATAGGATTAAACAAATCCAAAAATGAATGTACATTTTCTTTTCCCTCTAAAAAAAATATTTCACATGATCCAATTTGATATAAAATATTTATATTTAGATAACTATTAAATATTTTATTTCTAACTAGTTATAGATGCGTGAAAGTATCTTATGAATCTAGTAATCCACTATCTGAACATGTATAACTCCCCAAATTATGTGAGCAATAAGTTTAGTTAAGGTGATAAATTTACAAATCAAGAAATGAGAGATTTGTTCTTAATGACATAAAATATTTTTCTAAAATTAATTTTTGGTTCAGACAAAATAATAAGTACCAACTACCAACCATTCTGTTGATTTGTCTTTGCTAGAAAACCATTCTATTGATTCCCAATATATATAGGTAATGACATTCATGCATTCACCCCATCTTGAAAGATAACATTAGAAATAATTAAAGCCTATATACTCGGTCAACAATGGAAGCTTTATTTCTTCTCCCTTTCATGGCTATCATTTTACTTACATCTGTTTCAGGTAATTAGCCTAATCAATTAATTGAATTCGCATAATTCAAATTCAATTGACTGTATATCTATAATCAAGCAAAAGACGTTTATTGAGGAATAAGGCTCCCGCAGGTAGTGAATCGACCACATTCACATTCAGAAACAAGTGCGCGTACAAAATCTGGCCGGGTATCTTAACGGCGGCCGGCTCACCTCAGCTCAGTTCAACCGGCTTCGAGTTAGCCGCCAGCGCCTCCTTCAGCGTCACGGCTCCACCCAAGTGGTCCGGCCGCTTCTGGCCACGGACCCAGTGCACCGTCGCGGGACCAGCAGGCCGCTTCTCCTGCGCCACCGGCGACTGCGGGTCCGGGCAGGTAGCCTGCAACGGCGCCGGCGGAGCACCGCCGGTGAGCCTCGTTGAGCTAACGCTAAACGGCTACGGAGGAGCCGACTTCTACGATATTAGCCTCGTCGATGGCTTCAACTTGCCCGTGGGGTTGACTCCCCAGGCCGGCAGTTGCAAGGGAACAAGCTGCCCGGGAAACGTGAACGTGTAATATCCGCGATATTCAAAGTTTTTATAATATAAAGTTTATTATTAATTATTTTCTCTAAATTAAACGGAGAATTTTAATCAAATTAAAATCTACTATACTTTTGGAAAAAGTTTATCAATAAAAAGATCATAGTCGAAAACTCAAATAAAATAACTCGAGGGATATAATTTAATAAAGTGAGGATTTTATTGAAGAGAACATCAATTAAAAATAATGATTTAGAAGTGAATTTTATTCATAAAATAAAATACATAAGGGCCTAAAAATCAAATTACAAAGTCTTGTAAAAAGAATGCAAGAGCCGGGATTTGAACCCGAGATCTCTTGCATCCTACCCTCACACGTCCCACACTCCCAACCACTAGACCAATTGCAATTTCTTACCACATCACACCATTCTAATTAACTTAAACTCATTTAATCTTCTTCTTTTACAAAAAAATAGACATCAGACTATGTCTGATGTGATTTACGTAGATTGGACTACCTTCCAATGCATGTCCATGGAAGCTTCTTCCACCTCCCTCTTCCTTGCAAGACCACCCTTCTTACCTCACCCTTCCATCACCCTCAACTAACACAAACTTGACCAATGGTAGGACACCTCCTCTTCCTCCATTGGTGCATTCACCATGGCATGGATCCATAACCTCATCTACTTTTCCTATAAAAGGCCTCCTATTCACCCATTCTTCTCACACATTCAACTCTCTTCTTCCTCTCCTAGCAAAGGCTTTCATCATTCACAAAAAAACAGCTCAACTCCAAGTCAAATCCTCCATCAAAACACCACAAAACTCCCTCTTTTCTTCCCTTTGGAGCCACCGAACCACCATCGGGCCGCCACTGCTGGACCGCCGGACCACCGCCGGACCGCCGCCGTCCCTTGCCGCGCTGCCCTGCCGCCGATCACCTCCTCTGTTCTCCCTCTCCAGTGTTTTGTAAAAACAGAATACAGAAAGTATAAATCTCAACTTATTTTTCTACTTATTTTAATTATGTCATATTTTTTTACTAGAGCCTTTTTATGATATTTGGAAAGTAGATAAATAAAAATTAGAATAAAAATATTAGGGGAAGATCTTGTTAGTTATAAGACTAGAAACAAATTAAAGTTACCATAGTAACTTAAGCTAAAGTAGATCAATTAAATAAATGGAATTAAGTTATTTGTAGCATGCTCTTTCTTAAAATAAATAACCTTATGAAATAATTAGAACATATAAATATATTGCATTAATATATGGATAGTATGTTTTTATGCAATAGATAGATCTTTATAAAATAAATCACAAAGTCTCTAATAGATAAAAGTTATTGCATGTCCAATCATATTATAAATAGGTTGTATAAATAATCATAACATACAAAATTATAATGTATATTAACACCTTGATCTTATAAGAATTTAGAAATTGATGCATGTATTAAACTTTAGAATATTTCATGCTTATAATTTTTGTCATAATAAATATACTTAGGAATTAAATCCTTTACTAAATAAAAATATGAAATAGGCATACTATTAAGTGTAAGAACTACTACAAATTAAGGACTTCTAGTAATATGTACATATATAAATTTTAGTATAATATATGTTGGTGACTTAGGTCCTAGTATAAGGTTTAGTCACAAGACCAAAGTATGAATTAAATATGTTGGTAGAAGGTTACAAATATCCTAAGATAATTATAGATTAAGTGAATTGTTTAAAAAGAAAACCTTTTATATAAGGTAAATATTAGTTTATAAATTAAAAATATTAAAATAATAGTTATGATCATAAGGTGAGAGTTCAATAAGGGAGGAATATATGTTATACAAGACATGAGAATATTTTTATAGACTTTATAAAATAAAAAGGATTCTAGAAATATTATAAATAAAGATAGTGTATCATATGGTAATAATAGTAAGTTACCTAATCAAGCAACTTAAGAAATCCTATTCTAGGAAACTTCTAAGTAAGGAACTATGAATATGATATTTTTAGATAATAAGAATATTGAAAGTAAATACGATTTTTCTTAAAGGAATTAAATTGATAATTATTTTAATAAAGATATTTTCGGAATAATAAGGATATTACCAAAACTAAAATAATAATAACGGAATATTATTATTTTAGGGAAATCATTTCTAAATTATTATAATAATAATTTAGAAACGTACACTCTCTTATAAATAGTATAAGAGGTATTTTCAAACTCTAAAGTAAAAATCGTGTTTTGAGCTTTTTCGTAAATTCTATATCGTTAGGTCGGAATCCTCGCTCATAGTAGGGACTCGCCTAATTTTCGTCAAAAGCTCGTTGCTAAACTCGATTACGCTAAGGCAAGTGGAATTTCCCCTTGTGCCCTTTTAATCCGCCTTTATTCTATTTCTCGATGTTGGGAACGACTTGTATGCTTAAATAAAAATGAATCTAGGAAATATCGATTGCTAGAAATAACGACTATTGTTAGCATAGATTGCTCTATATATTCCTTGTTAGGATTATTTATGATAGTGTGGTTACTATTTTGATTGTTACGATCTCGTTTCGAGATCGATGTCGAATTAGTGAGGGGCGTGGGATAGCCAACGCCTCTACATAACCCCACTAAGTCGTAAGTGCCTACGCGTTTGAAGTACGACTTTCGGGATCATGATCCCATCCGCTCCGATTGCAAGGAGGGATGAGCGCACTCTAGCTAAGTGCCGGGAAACGGAGTTTTCCCTCGGGTGGCTCGGATTATCCGTGTCCCACCACATACTCTTTAAATCATAAATGGAAAGCGAACATCTTTTACCACTAAATAAGATAAGTGCTAAGGCACAACTAAAATGACTAGATCGGACCGGTCTCTAATGACCGATCTGGCCCTCGGTCCATTACGGGCGCGAGTGGTATTTGATTTGATTGAATAAATGAAAGTTCCCAACATACCTTCTACTCTAAAGAAGACTACAATCTAGTAGTACTTCTCTTGCTCTTCAAGCTACCCCTTTTGGGATATGCTATCGTTAATTCTCGTATCTTAGCTCCACATAGTCAAGCCATCGTAAACACAACCCTATATCTTCTCATTACACCGATAAGTTGAAATTACCAAAATACCCTCGGGAAGTTCTAATCCCGCTTGCTTAGTCTCCTAGACTAATTTTTCTTTCCGCATGTTTGCCTGGCATTCTATCGCCCCTCGCGAATTACGTCAGATTCAGGAAACCATAGCAAGGCGAAGTGAAGGGAGGTGAAGGAAGTCAAGATCGCTCAAGATGTACTTTTATTCCCGTTTTAGTTTTAATATTACTCTATCTCCGAGACTTGATGGATTTGGTGTTTGTTTTCAAGTAATGCTAAGGCTAAAGACAATGTAAGACCTTTTGTAATGAATTAAGTCTCCTTCAGGAGCATGTTTTCCGACTTATGTATTATGTTTTATTCCGCATTTTAATTGTTCTATATCATTCTAAAAGCCTTGGGTGACTTTGGACGGTAAAGTCTGAGGTCACTGGCGGTAATACCCAATGTTGTAAAATAGGGGTGTTACAATTATGGTATCAGAGCCAAACATTTTCGTTTTAAAACCGAAAAGTTTTAAAACCAAGAATTCTTGAAAACCGAGAACTTTTAGTAACCTTAACCTCTACTTCCGCTACTTAGGACTTCAAACTTTAGAAGATTTCCTTATTTACTCTTTTAAAGAAAACATATTAACCTTACAATTTTAAATTCTTAGCTAAGAAAAATATTTCCCGAAAATATTAGGAACCCTAAAGTATCAAATACTTAGTTCTAGAACTAACTAATTTTTCTCAAATATCTTTTCTAACTTTTGAAAAATTTTAAATGGTATGAACTTTTCTTATCAATAATGTAAGTGTTCTCTAGGAAACTATCACTAGAATCTTATACCTTCACATTAGATGAACGTATACTCTTATACAAGAAAATTTGATTAGTAATCACAATACTCATTTCATAAATTCATTAAGATAAAAGAAGAAAAACCTTAGCGTCATAATAGGGCCAAGAAAATGAAAAGCGTAAAATGAAATTTTGATTTGGCAAGTTTTCAAGGTTTTGACTTCGTTCACTAGATCTTCCTTGTATAGAAACTATGGAGGTTTTCTAATAACGCCTTTTCTTTCTTTCTTCCTCAGAAAAACCATGGCCAACCCAAACCACAACCACCTTGAGAATCACTTCAACGAAGCCAACTTCGGGATGCAAGCCCCGAACCCGTACTTCCCCTACATCGACGAGGATGGTCACCTCGGGGTCAATATGGAGATTGACCAAATCGGTGAGCCATGGGAAGAGTCCGAAGAATATCCTGAGGAAGATCCTAACCTACCTATCGGACTATCAGATGATGAGCTTGCACCCGTAGAACTGCCCCCATCACCCGTGTACGAGCCCGAGGATTATCCCTCGGAAAATGAAGAGATGGCACCGGGGTATGAACCCGAAGAATACTCCAACGAGGAGAACGAGGAGTTGGTGCCCGATCATGACTTTGGGCATGGAGAAGAGGACGAGTTTGATGACGAGGAGTTGGAGTTATTGTGGCAGGCACAAGCAGAGTGGGACACTATGAACGACGCGTCGGAAGAAGAAGACGAAGACGGGGTGGTAATCGACCCCGAAACACCACCACCACCGTCGCCGGCAAGTCCCGAGTGGGAGTATGTTCCCCCGACTCCGATGCCTCCTATGATCGAAGTTCCAAGGGTCATGCCAAGAATGGAAGTCGTCTCACCCCCACAGGCGCCCGAGCCCGAGGAGCCTATGCCACCGATGAGACATTTTTGGTGTCACGAGGACGAGGAGCTCTTACGTCAGCTCCAATCCATGAATGTTGATCACTCCGGGGAGAGACACTACGGACCGCCCTCTCTATTTGAGCGGGCAAGGCAGGCACCTAGGGAGATACATATGGAAGGATTCACCACTTGGATGGAGGGGGAATCTTCCAATCGCCGGGCTCGTCAACCGTTAGTCAACGCGCCCCCATCATCCGGCGTGGTTCCCACCATAAGTTGGAGGATAAACCGTGGCATGCTTGAGAGCCACCAACGGGAATGGATCATGGAGACGGAAAGGGAACGAGCGGAGAGGCTCCAACTTCGGATTTGCATCGCGGAGCTTCAGGCACGTGAAAACCGTCGCCATCGTAGGATTGAGCAGGCCAACATCCTCCTTAGCAACGACACGGGGATTATTGACGAGACCCTCTTCGAGGAAGGATTCCTCGATACTTACGCCGACCGTATTTAGATTTCCCTAGGATTGTATTTCCCTTTTCAAGAAGTGTGCTTAGACCACTTCTTTCGACTCCATTTTGTCTATAGGAAGTCGAAGCGGCTTAATTTCCCTTTCTAGTTAAAATGGCATAACATATAAAAGCCTTGTACTTTCTATTATGAATCATCAATGAAATTCTTCCTTTCACTATTAGAACTTGAGTTATCTATTCCTTCTTCATACTTTAACGAATTAACAAGTCGAAACAAAACCCAAAAACCTTCAGATGGTCAACACAAGGGCTACTAATCGCAGCACCACTGGACCTAGAGATGGCAATGGCGATGGCGAGTCAGAAGCCCGAGGAGAGCTCGGATTGAACCCGCCCCAAGCACCTGCAGCACCAATTGCATTCAACGCAGAAACTGTGAATGCACTACGCACTCTCGTACAACAATTGATACGAGAAGAGATCCCTGCCGCGGTTCCTAAGCCCGTGAACCCCGACGTACCAAACGAGGTGCCAGAAGAGGTACAAGAAGAAGTGGGGCAAACGATTGAGGTGGTTCCCGTGAAGCGAAATCTGGTTAGCTTCACTGAAGGGATCAAGGCTTTCAACGCTGTGAAGCCTGATTCATACGACGGAACCGGGGACCTCTCAGGAGTACAATACTGGTTCTCTCATGTGGAGAGGCTTCTACGAAACATCCCGTGTGCTGAAGCAGATAAGGTGCACATGGCTGCACTAAAATTGAAAGGTGAAGCAGGTGAATGGTGGGAAAGCTCTAGCCTATCAGGCCGTCCAGACCTGAGTTGGGTTATGTTTAGGGATAAGATGATGCGCCGCTTCTTCACAGAATCAATGCGAGAGGAAAAGTTGGACGAGCTCCACTCCCCAAAGTTGTATGGGCTAAATGTGCTTGAGAGAGCCAAGAAGTTCAATCATCTCCTGCAATATGCTGAAGAGGAGATTACCACAGAAAAGCAAAAGATCAAGCATTTTCACCGCTGGATGAGTGACCACATCAAGCCTTGGATGGCAAACCGCACCTTCAACACTTTAGAGGAGTACGTGGATCATGCTCATCGGATGGAGACGACCTTGAAAGTTCCTGAGCGCAAGAAATTTGGTGGAGGAAAGCCTCACCATTCCAGCCACAGTGGATTTAAGAGGCCAGCATCTCCTCAGGGTTCTCAATGGTCGAAGAAGAGCAAGCTAAAAGCTTCATCAGCAGGGTCAAGACCTGGCCCTCAGACTGAATCGACAAGGCCCCCACTCATCTGCCACAACTGTGCAAAACCGGGCCACATAAATCGGAAATGTCCCAAACCACTCAAGAAGTGCTTCAACTGCAACAAGGACGGACATCTCCAACAGTTCTGCAGGCGGCCAACCAATTCCCCGAGCCAAACCCGCTCAAACGCTGTGACCCAGCGACCACAGGCATCAAACAAGTCAGCAGGAACTACATCCGTCCAGTCTATGGCCGATCAGAGGAACAAAGGGCCTATGTATCCACAGAGTCAAGGACAAAGATTGTATGAGATGCGCACCACAGACAAGCCTGAAGAACCTACCTGCCAAGGTACTCTTCATATCCGCTCTAAAGATGTATTCATACTCTTCGATTCCGGTGCTTCGCATTCCTTCATTTCCGAAAAGTGCGTAGAACTCTTAGGATTAGACAATCTTGAGAGGTGTGAACCGTTTATCGTGAACCTGCCAATGGGGAAAAGATGATTGGGGTAAGACAATTAGCTAAGTTCCCCTTATGCATTCAAGGAGGAAATTTTCCTTCCAACTTGATATGCATCCCCATGGATCCTTATGACATCATTCTCGGAAGAGATTGGTTGTCTCTGCACGAAGCAGTAATTGACTTCTACACCCGAACCGTGACCATCAACTCGGGAGGAAAACACATTTGCAAGTTCAAGGGAAAACGGGAGGAAGAAAATGGAAAGGTGATCAACGCCATGAAAGCCAGGAAACTACTAAGTCAGGGCTGCGTTGGGTACCTCTGCTACCTAGAGTCGACAGAGAAGAAGGTTGTAAACATCCAAGAGATCCCCGTGGCCAGAGAATTCCCCGACATCTTCCCAGACGAACTCCCCGGGTTACCTCCTCGACGAGAAGTCGAGTTCTCAATAAGCCTCGAGCCGGGTACTGGCCCAATCTCTAAAGCGCCATACAGAATGGCCCCGCTGGAAATGAAAGAACTCAAGAGTCAGCTTGAAGAACTGCTTGAGAAGGGTTACATCCGACCAAGTGCATCGCCGTGGGGAGCACCAGTGCTATTTGTAAAGAAGAAGGACGGGACTTTCCGTTTGTGCATCGACTACAGAGAACTGAACAAGGTCACCATCAAGAACAAGTATCCTCTTCCAAGGATAGACGACCTTTTAGATCAAATTAGAGGTGCAAAAGTTTTCTCCAAAATTGACCTGAGGTCAGGCTATCACCAGCTTCGGATCCGCGAGGAAGACATTCCGAAGACAGCCTTCCGTACCCGCTATGGCCACTACGAATTTGTAGTGATGCCATTCGGACTAACAAATGCACCTGCAGTATTCATGGACTTGATGCACCGATGCTTCCATGAGTACCTCGACAAATTCGTCATTGTCTTCATTGATGACATCCTAATCTACTCCGGGAACCAAGCGGAACATGAAGGACACCTCCGAACTGTGCTACAGATCCTAAGGCACAACCAGCTCTACGCCAAACTGTCCAAGTGTGACCTTTGGCTTACGGTAGTGGCTTTTCTAGGCCATGTCATCAATCAAGATGGAGTTATGGTGGACCCAAGGAAGATTGAAGCAGTCTCAGAATGGAAGCAACCGAAAAATGTGAAGGAAATTCGCAGCTTCCTAGGACTCGCAGGGTACTACCGAAGATTCGTCGAAGGGTTTTCAAAGATCGCTCTTCCCATGACGAAGTTACTCCGAAAGACCCACAAGAAGTTTGTGTGGGATGGAAAATGTGAGGAGAGTTTCCAAGAACTCAAGAAGCGCCTCACAAGTGCACCAGTGTTAACTCTGCCAGATGGACACGATGGTTATGTAGTATACAGTGATGCCTCCAAGCAAGGGTTGGGATGCATGCTCATGCAGAATGGGAAAGTGATCGCATATGCATCAAGGCAACTAAAGGTGTATGAAGTAAATTATCCAATGCACGACCTCGAATTGGCAGCGGTAGTGTTCGCTTTAAAGATTTGGCGACACTACTTGTACGGGGTTAAGTGTCAGATTTACACGGACCACAAAAGCTTGAAGTATGTGTTCACACAGAAAGAGATAAACATGAGGCAAAGGAGATGGCTAGAATTGCTAAAAGAATACGACATAGAGCTACTCTATCATCCAGGAAAAGCTAACGTCGTAGCAGATGCTCTCAGTCGAAAGACGCAACAAGAGGGCATGATAGCAATGTTAACCGCCCAACCAAAGCTGCAACAAGAACTCATCAGAGAAGGCATTGAGGTTTGGTTTGGAAGACAACAGGGATGCCTAAACACATTCGAGATTCAATCTGAGTTGATTGCAGAAATCAAGGAGAAGCAGACAGACGACATTATGTTGATCAGAATTAGTGGCGAAGTGCAAATAGGCAAGGCACCGGGATTCGTTATTCAAGATGATGGATCCCTTTGGTTCCAAATTCGGATCTGTGTGCCCGACGTGGACGAGCTTCGGAAGATTATCATGAAAGAAGCCCACTCATCTGCCTATTCAGTACATCCTGGAGTGGGTAAAATGTACAAAGATGTACGTAGAAATTTCTGGTGGCCAAGCATGAAGCAAGATGTCGCGGAGTTTATATCTAAGTGTTTGGTTTGCCAGAAGGTAAAGATTGAGCACAGAAGACCTGGAGGAAAATTGCAATCCCTACCAGTGCCAGAATGGAAATGGGAAGACATTGCAATGGATTTCGTGACCGACCTACCAAAAACTCAAAAGCAAAAAGATGCCATCTGGGTCATCGTGGATCGGCTTACCAAGAGTGCTCACTTTATCCCCATTCAGAAGAAGTGGAAAGATCCAAAGCTAGCAACGGTCTTCGTCAAGGAAATAGTTCGCCTCCATGGCACTCCTAAGACAATCGTCTCCGACCGGGACGGTCGATTCATGGCCTCCTTCTGGAAAGGACTACATAAGGCCATGGGCACAGAACTGAAATTCAGCACAACATTTCATCCGCAAACCGATGGTCAGTCTGAAAGGACCATCCAAACTCTTGAGGATATGCTACGAGCTTGGGCACTAGACCGTACCACAAGTTGGGATGACAGCTTACACCTCATAGAATTCACTTACAACAATAGCTGGCATTCTTCCATCAAGATGGCTCCCTTCGAAGCCTTGTACGGCCGAAAATGTCGTTCCCCGCTCTGTTGGGACGATAACGCCGACAAGATTCTCTTAGGTCCCGACCTAATAGAGCAAACTGCCTCCGAAGTCGCCCTCATCCGTCAAAGAATGTTGACCGCTCAAAGTCGACAGAAGTCTTATGCAGATCTAAAAAGACGAGACATTGAGTTTGCCGTAGGAGATAAAGCTTTCATCAAGGTATCTCCTTCAAAGGGCGTATTCCGCTTCGGGAAGCGAGGCAAGCTTAACCCTCGCTATGTAGGACCCTTCGAAATCCTAGAGAGAATCGGCAACCTGGCCTATCGAGTTGCTTTACCGCCATCTGCTCACCCTGTGCACAATGTGTTCCACGTGTCGCTCTTAAGAAAGTATGTGCCCGACGAATCCCACGTGATCAATTTCGACGATGTCGAGATCCAATCGGATGGCACCTACGAAGAGAGACCGATCAAGATAGTAGAGCACCGAATCAAGCAATTGCGCAACAAAGAAGTACCCTTAGTCCGTGTACTCTGGTCCAAGGATGGCAACGGAGGTACAACTTGGGAAACCTGGGAAACCGAGCAGGACATGCAGAGGCGTTTCCCAGAGTTAATTTCTTCTTGAATATCACTAGTATAATCTTTTTAAGGGGGTACTAGACCCATAGAATCCTTGCAAATCTTAAACGGTAATTGCTTTTGTCTCTACATCCCAGTACTGCCCTATTTTCTCTAAGTTTCGGGGACGAAACTTATTTAAGGGGGTACTATTGTAATATACGCGATATTCCAAGTTTTTATAATATAAAGTTTATTATTTCTCTAAATTAAACGGAGGATTTTAATCAAATTAAAATCCACTATACTTTTGGAAAAAGTTTATCAATAAAAAGATCATAGTCGAAAACTCAAATAAAATAACTCGAGGGATATAATTTAATAAAGTGAGGATTTTATTGAAGAGAACATCAATTAAAAATAATGATTTAGAAGTGAATTTTATTCATAAAATAAAATACATAAGGGCCTAAAAATCAAATTACAAAGTCTTGTAAAAAGAATGCAAGAGCCGGGATTTGAACCCGAGATCTCTTGCATCCTACCCTCACACGCCCCACACTCCCAACCACTAGACCAATTGCAATTTCTTACCACATAACACCATTCTAATTAACTTAAACTCATTTAATCTTCTTTTTTTACAAAAAAATAGACATCAGACTATGTCTGATGTGATTTACGTAGATTGGACTACCTTCCAATGCATGTCCATGGAAGCTTCTTCCACCTCCCTCTTCCTTGCAAGACCACCCTTCTTACCTCACCCTTCCATCACCCTCAACTAACACAAACTTGACCAATGGTAGGACACCTCCTCTTCCTCCATTGGTGCATTCACCATGGCATGGATCCATAACCTCATCTACTTTTCCTATAAAAGGCCTCCTATTCACCCATTCTTCTCACACATTCAACTCTCTTCTTCCTCTCCTAGCAAAGGCTTTCATCATTCACAAAAAAACAGCTCAACTCCAAGTCAAATCCTCCATCAAAACACCACAAAACTCCCTCTTTTCTTCCCTTTGGAGCCACCGAACCACCACCGGGCCGCCACTGCTGGACCGCCGTACCACCGCCGTACCGCCGCTGCTGACGCCGGAGCCGCCGCCGTCCCTTGCCGCGCCGCCCTGCCGTCGATCACCTCCTCTGTTCTCCCTCTCCAGTGTTCTGTAAAAACAGAATACAGAAAGTATAAATCTCAACTTATTTTTCTACTTATTTTAATTATGTCATATTTTTTTACTAGAGCCTTTTTATGTTATTTGGAAAGTAGATAAATAAAAATTAGAATAAAAATATTAGGGGAAGATCTTGTTAGTTATAAGACTAGAAACAAATTAAAGTTACCATAGTAACTTAAGCTAAAGTAGATCAATTAAATAAATTGAATTAAGTTATTTGTAGCATGCTCTTTCTTAAAATAAATAACCTTATGAAATAATTAGAACATATAAATATATTGCATTAATATATGGATAGTATGTTTTTATGCAATAGATAGATCTTTATAAAATAAATCACAAAGTCTCTAATAGATAAAAGTTATTGCATGTCCAATCATATTATAAATAGGTTGTATAAATAATCATAACATACAAAATTATAATGTATATTAACACCTTGATCTTATAAGAATTTAGAAATTGATGCATGTATTAAACTTTAGAATATGTCATGCTTATAATTTTTGTCATAATAAATATACTTAGGAATTAAATCCTTTACTAAATAAAAATATGAAATAGGCATACTATTAAGTGTAGGAACTACTACAAATTAAGGACTTCTAGTAATATGTACATATATAAATTTTAGTATAATATATGTTGGTGACTTAGGTCCTAGTATAAGGTTTAGTCACAAGACCAAAGTATGAATTAAATATGTTGGTAGAAGGTTACAAATATCCTAAGATAATTATAGATTAAGTGAATTGTTTAAAAAGAAAACCTTTTATATAAGGTAAATATTAGTTTATAAATTAAAAATATTAAAATAATAGTTATGATCATAAGGTGAGAGTTCAATAAGGGAGGAATATATGTTATACAAGACATGAGAATATTTTTATAGACTTAATAAGATAAAAAGGATTCTAGAAATATTATAAATAAAGATAGTGTATCATATGGTAATAATAGTAAGTTACCTAATCAAGCAACTTAAGAAATCCTATTCTAGGAAACTTCTAAGTAAGGAACTATGAATATGATATTTTTAGATAATAAGAATATTGAAAGTAAATACGATTTTTCTTAAAGGAATTAAATTGATAATTATTTTAATAAAGATATTTTCGGAATAATAAGGATATTACCAAAACTAAAATAATAATAACGGAATATTATTATTTTAGGGAAATCATTTCTAAATTATTATAATAATAATTTAGAAACGTACACTCTCTTATAAATAGTATAAGAGGTATTTTCAAACTCTAAAGTAAAAATCGTGTTTTGAGCTTTTTCGTAAATTCTATATCGTTAGGTCGGAATCCTCGCTCATAGTAGGGACTCGCCTAATTTTCGTCAAAAGCTCGTTGCTAAACTCGATTACGCTAAGGCAAGTGGAATTTCCCTTTGTGCCCTTTTAATCCGCCTTTATACTATTTCTCGATGTTGGGAACGACTTGTATGCTTAAATAAAAATGAATCTAGGAAATATCGATTGCTAGAAATAACGACTATTGTTAGCATAGATTGCTTTATATATTCCTTGTTAGGATTATTTATGATAGTGTGGTTACTATTTTGATTGTTATGATCTCGTTTCGAGATCGATGTCGAATTAGTGAGGGGCGTGGGATAGCCAACGCCTCTACATAACCCCACTAAGTCGTAAGTGCCTACGCGTTTGAAGTACGACTTTCGGGATCATGATCCCATCCGCTCCGATTGCAAGGAGGGATGAGCGCACTCTAGCTAAGTGCCGGGAAACGGAGTTTTCCCTCGGGTGGCTCGGATTATCCGTGTCCCACCACATACTCTTTAAATCATAAATGGAAAGCGAACGTCTTTTACCACTAAATAAGATAAGTGCTAAGGCACAACTAAAATGACTAGATCGGACCGGTCTCTAATGACCGATCCGGCCCTCGGTCCATTACGGGCGCGAGTGGTATTTGATTTGATTGAATAAATGAAAGTTCCCAACATACCTTCTACTCTAAAGAAGACTACAATCTAGTAGTACTTCTCTTGCTCTTCAAGCTACCCCTTTTGGGATATGCTATCGTTAATTCTCGTATCTTAGCTCCACATAGTCAAGCCATCGTAAAACAACCCTATATCTTCTCATTACACCGATAAGTTGAAATTACCAAAGTACCCTCGGGAAGTTCTAATCCCGCTTTCTTAGTCTCCTAGACTAATTTTTCTTTCCGCATGTTTGCCTGGCATTCTATCGCCCCTCGCGAATTATGTCAGATTCAGGAAACCATAGCAAGGCGAAGTGAAGGGAGGTGAAGGAAGTCAAGATCGCTCAAGATGTACTTTTATTCCCGTTTTAGTTTTAATATTACTCTATCTCCGAGACTTGATGGATTTGGTGTTTGTTTTCAAGTAATCCTAAAGCTGAAGACAATGTAAGACCTTTTGTAATGAATTAAGTCTCCTTCGGGAGCATGTTTTCCGACTTATGTATTATGTTTTATTCCGCATTTTAATTGTTCTATATCATTCTAAAAGCCTTGGGTGACTTTGGACGGTAAAGTCTGAGGTCACTGGCGGTAATACCCAATGTTGTAAAATAGGGGTGTTATAGAACGCGGCTTGCCCGCCGGAGCTTGCTGTCAGGGGCTCTAGCGGGGCGGTGATCGCGTGCAAGAGCACGTGCTTGGCGTTCAAGAAGAGCGAGTATTGCTGCACGGGCAGCCACGCGACGTCAAAGACTTGCCCGCCCACCAATTACTCGAAGATATTTAAGCGGCAGTGCCCGCAGGCGTATACGTATGCATATGATGACGCCTCCAGTACTTTCACTTGCCCTTCCGGTGCCAACTACTTTGTTACGTTTTGTCCTTGAAAATCACGCTACTAGATTAGTATGACATACATGTATGGGGTACGTAACATTAAATGTCCTAATTATTATGAGAAATAAAATTCAATTAAGGAGAAAACGAAACGATAAACTACCAATAAATCAAAAATTTTGGTATTTACATAATAGAGTAGGGTTCGGGTCAGAATAAGTGTTATTGTGTAAAATGAGAATAAATTAAGTCCATTGGATTGAATAAATAGACGGTCGAGATTAAATTATAGGAGTTAGTGAGAAAAAGAAAAAAGGGGACAAATTCATTTAATGTGGCAACACGAATAAATAATCTAATTTGTACGTTCTATTTATTGACAAAATTACCCTTCAAACAATTCTACCCCCAATTCGCTCGCTCGTCACCCTCATTTCTTCATCTCAGAAGCAAGTTCATATATAGCTTCTTCCTGCGGCGACCATGAATTTGACTTTGGCTCTTTCAAATAACTGTTTCTCCTCCCCTCTCTCACGCCTTGATTTGAAAACTCCTCTTTCAGTTCAATATCCTTCTCTGCTCAAGCTCTGATGCCCCTCTACGAGGTCACTGGTTCTCCGAAACCTAAACTCGTGAAATCTGGATTTTAGGGTTTGTAAAGTTAAGATCTTTCTCATGCTTTTTGAAATCGGACAACAACATCCCTCCTTCTCCTGATCTACAAGGCCACAAACGCCACTCTTGAGCTTTAACCAGGGCTTCAGCTCTCAAATCAACATATTCGGCGATAGTATGTTGAAGCTCCCCACCTTGAAGGTCTTCTCCAAGCACGCGCACCACGAGTTGCATGGCCAACAGTGGTGGAACAAGATCTGGGATCCCTTTAGCGAGGTCGTCGATCTTGATGTAGAACCGCATTTTCCTCGTCTTCTGCTTGCTTGCCCTCTTCGTCGATCCACTCTTCTCTATCTCCCGATGTTGGATGTAGTGCCTACTTTCGATCTTAGCACCAGTGCATGGCCAACACTTTTTCTTTTTCATATTTGATGATAAATTGTAAATTGGTTAACATTTTGTGATATGATTTTCTCCCTTACAGGTATTAGGAACTTCTGGGTACTTGCTGTCAATAGAAAGACAAAAAAATTGCAAGCAAAAAATCGAATTTCAAGCAAGACACTGAGCTACTTTGTGATATGATTTTACTTTTGTATCCCATGCTTTGTTTTCTATTGGAATTCACAATAAAATGCATTTTCTATGGGGATATCAAAGTAATGAGAAATATTTAATAGGAGATGACATGCAAAACTATATTTTTATAGGGGAATCACTGACATTCCCTTATTATCTTGTGGGGGAAGAGTTGTAGGCTAAGGTGGACAAATTACGGAAGTCCTTCGTCTTGGTTGAGCTTTTTGTTTGTAGTTGGGTAGCCTATGTGCATGTTCACATAAATATGGGTTCAAATCCCACATAGGCTCACTCTATAAACGGTTAATATCGCTTGGTTCATTGTAACTCTTCTTATGGTTCATGATTTTGTAAGCACAGGTTCATAGTAATTTATCTTATAGTTCACATCTACGTATTTTATGTCTACTCCCTTGTTTTGTTCTTCTGGGTGTATTAATACCTTTTTGCATGGTTAGGTGTTATACTAGCTACTGTTGGTTTACTTATGTTGGATAGTTACTTATGTTGTATACGTGCCACATGTAAACTTAGAAGCTTGTTTTGATTCCTCTTGACATAATTGTAGAAATTGCTTGCCATGTGCATATTATTAAAGCAAAATCTCTATGTTCTTTTTAGACCCACATTAGTGAAATTTGCCTTTTTTAAAGCTTTCTTTCTACTTCTTATTCAAGAGCTATTAAATTTTTGTAGCCTATATTCATGATAAAAACTTATTTATAGTCTATTAGCTCAAATGGTAGAGCAATGTGTATGTGCACATAGATGTGGGTTCAAATCCCACATAGGCTAATACTTCATACTGTTGGTTCATTATAACTCTTCTTTTGGTTCATTATTTTGTAAGCTCGGGTTCATAATAGTTCATCTTACAGTACATGTCGTTTAAGTCATACTAGGTGTAGTTTTGGTTCATGACATTTGTTTTGTTGGTTCATAGTACATCAAAGTTTGGTTCATAAGAGTTCATCTTACAGTTCATGTCTTTTAAGTCATACTAGTTGTAATTTTGGTTTATGACATTGGTTCTTTTGGTTCATGGTACATTAAAGTTTGGTTCATACATTTTAATCGTACTTGTTATTTCAATTTATACTTGAAGGTTATGGAATACTAATTATGATTTTAAATTATGTGTTATTACAATAGTTAATTGGAAGCAATGGAAATCACTACAGGTGCTACGTAATGAAAATGGTCCAATTTGAGAAAACAATGCAAAAGATTAATCTTTGATTGGTTGTTGCATATGGTGCATTTTGTTCAATGCATAGGCTCATTTTTCTCAATGGATTAAACGTTTTTTCAATGACATTACATGTGCCAACATTTCATTATACATCTCACTAACAAATAACATGAATATCTAATGGTTTTTGCTCGATGTTAATCTTTCCGTGATATAAATGCCATAATCTATCACGTTAACTTAAAGTGTGTATTTTACAAAGATGGGTAAAAATATTTTAGACTTTGAAATCTGTTTTATAAGTATTAATTACGCGGTTCATAGTGTTGAACATGAAGTTTCATAGTCTTAAACATGAAGGTTCATAGTATTCAAAATGAAGGTTCATGAATTTTAAACAATCAGTTCATTTAACATAAAATACATAAAATTTATAAAGAAAGCATTCGGCTCATTGGGTTCGACGTGAAGTCTAAAACAACCTTAAAAGCAATTACAATTTAGCAAAGTGATTTGTCAAACACAAAGTAACATATAAAACAGACAACTTAATCCCAAAAGACAAAACACATAACAAATGCTAAAAAGACAAATAAAGAACTGGAACTTTAATGTTTAATCTTGGGAATGAAATAAGAACAATCTTGTGATAAGTGAAAAATGTAGACATCACTAGCTTCATCAACAATGGAACTCCATTAACATTCTCATCATTATCAAGACCCTTCAATGAAACTCCATCAATACTAGCATCATTATCCGAATGAGACAAGTTAGGATGACCGCAACTTGATGAACAATCTACAGTAAAAAAGGAAAAAAAAAAATCAAACTAATTTATAAGCAACATGGAACACATAACAATAAAAATAAAAAAAAATATTGTCTACCAAAAAAAAAAATTCTACCAAAACAAAGATCAAAATAAAAAAAAGTTTTTCTTTTGGTTCACAAATTTTGTCATTATGGTTCATAATATTACACTATAAGGTTCATTGAAAATCACAATGCGGTTCACATAAATAACAAAAAGGGAATTCACTAAAGGGTTTACGGTTTATCAACAAAATCCAGCCCATGAATGTGCAAAAAACATGTAATAGCCATAAGTTCATCCAACATTCAAGCAATCAAGCAAAATTTTGGGTTTGAAGGGGGAAAAAGGTTTATGCATTATATCAAACACTTGGTGGGCAATCAAACAAGTATACAAAATCAACCTCTATTTCTAATCAAATCCAGTCATATTCAAATGTCTTTGGATCAAGCAAACAAGTATACAAAATCAACCTCTTTGGATCAAACACTCGGTTGGATTTTAGTCTTCAATAGGTTCAGGAATATATTGACGCTGACACTAATCAGGTTATCATGGCTCGTGCAAAGGAGGAAGTCTTTGTTCAATGGGAGAGGGCAGGATAAGGGTGGATAAAAATTAATATTGATGGATCAGTTATTTCAGATCGTAGAGCGGTTGTTGGAGGTGATCTTAGGAATGCTAATGGACAATGGGAATGTGGTTTTGTGCATAACATTGGTTTGTGTATATTTCCTATGGCTGAGCTATGGGGTGCTTTACAAGGTACGGTTGGCATGGGATCGGGGATATAGGAGGGTTTGTTTTGAACTAGATTTGCGCTTAGCGATTATCTTTCTAAATAAATCCATGGATCGTTATCACCCCTTTTTAGCCTGGTATCTCAATGCCAAGACTTATTAGAAAGGACTAGATTATCAAGTTCAGTCACATTTATATGGAAGCGAATGTTGTGGCAGACTTTCTTGCTTCTTATGTTTTTTCTTTTAATTTAAGCTTTCATGTATTGCTTGACCCGCCAAAGGGTGTTATTTCTGTTCTTTTTTATGATGTTAGGGGTCGGACTATCCCCCACTTGATTACTATTTAGCCCTCTTTTTTTAATTAATAAAATGGGATAAAAGCTCGGAGAGTACCTCCTCTCCTTCGATAAAAAAAAACTTGATTTTGCATCAACCACTTTCCCACGAAACTAACCATCATATTAGTTTACAAGCATCCCATCGTAAAAAAAATTAATGGTCTCTCTTTGTAACAAATAAATTTGTGGCAATTGTTGAGACCGGTTTCAATGGTTAAATGTGGATTTTCATTTCTTACCAATAAAATGGATTTTCAATTAATGTGATTCTCCTTGTTAGAGCTGTTGGAATTAAATTAATATTCTTTTTTATTCTACATATCCATTTGTTTATATAATATCTTTTAGTACTATCCATTCCATATAGTATTATTTTATAAAATAGAACGTGACTATTGATATATGTAAGAATTAGTTTTTTTAGTAAGACCATGTGTAGTTGTTTATACTCCGTATAATATATCCATTCCATGTAAATTTTGTCAAACATTGGTACACCTTATAAATAATTTCAAACCTTAAGGTTACCAAATGAAATTTCCGTGCCTTGTACAAACTTTTATAAAATTTTAAAATTATTTATTTGTAATCTTAAAATTTTGATTAAATTGATATATGTAAGGATATTTTTAAAAACCAATATATATATATATCTTATTTACAAAACTATAATTTTCATAAATAATTAATAAAAATTGATATATAAGGAAGAATTTTTTTTCAAAATTATGTGTATTTTATCTAAAAAAAGTAATCTTATCCAAAAATTAGAGTAATATATTAGTTATTTGTTTTGTTTAATATATGAATTAATTAATTAAAAATCATCTAATTAAATTTCAACCAATAAGATTGATTTAAAAAAGATGGATGATGTAGTTAAATGTAGGGTTGTTGTGGTTCTATATAATTATTATATTTTTTGTTTTTTATTTTTAAAATTTTGAGTAAATTGATATATGCAAGAATATTTCTAAAAAACTATACGTATCTTATGTACAAAAACCATCATTTTCAAAAAACTATATGTGTCTTATCCAAAAAAACTCTCATGTCTAAAAATAAAACTAATATATTTGTATTAAATGTTAGAGTTTTCTCAAATAAAATAAACTCTTATCTTATAACACGAGGAGTGTTAAGAACCTTTGGATCTCCTTGATCCAAGAATTGATGTTCTTTCCTTTATTATATAAGTGGGGGCAATTTTGTCTTTTAATATACTATTTTTTTTCATTTGTGCTAGACGATAGACTTGCTTGCTTAGGAGTTTGGTCGCTTGCTCGATTGAAATTTTAGGCGATTTTCGACTGCGCTCGATCATCTACACATTTGACTGAACTTTTTTCTTCTAATCTTTCTCAATCATGAAAGTATTTGGTACTTTCTTCTTCTTTTTTTGATTTTCATTACGTCATATAATGTTCTAGATAGAGTTTCTAAATAATATAAAAGAGTGGTTTTCATGTGAAGAATGGATCGGGTATAAGAAAACACCACTTTCTACACACAACCTTACATCAGACGAATAATTTGTGAGAATTTTTTTTGATGTGAAATACGTGCAGAGATCGACAATTGAATATTCAATATATATAGGAGGTGTTGAATTTCGAAACAAATCAGTGCTTAAATCGATTTATAGTTCACTTTTCGTATTTTATAATAAACTTTTCGTACTTTGTGGTGCACTTTTATATATTTGGAATGCACTTTTCTTTATTTCAATTAACATCTTTTTACTGCACTTTTCAGATTTCGTAATGCACTTTCATATATTTGTAATGCCCTTTTCCTATTTTATACTAACTTTTATATCTTTTTGTGACGCACTTTCATCGATTTCAATTAACAGTTTTTGTAATGCACTTTTCGTAGTTTGTCTTGCACTTTAATATATTTTTAATGCACTTTTCCTAATTTCAACTAACATGGTTTGATTTTCCTTTATGTTGTAATGGTAAAATCAAGGTCTTCTTCAACTATTGATTCTACTTTGCCTACTAATTCTATTATTGATGTTCTAATAAGGAATCACTTAAAAAAAGTGTTGAATATTCCATTGAGCTATCTCATAGACAGACGACATACTATTTGCCAATATGTCCATCTGAGTTAAAACCATATAAAGGTCAAATTTTTAACACTTTGGATGAAGTTATTGACGTCTACAAAAGATATGTATTTGATAGAGGTGTGCTTTGTGCACAAAGATCTTTCTTATCTCTAAAGAAATTTCGTATTTCTTTTCTTTCCAATGGAATCACACTCTTGTGATGTCCATCTACAATCGAAGTTTGTATTCCTTTTCATTCGTTTTAATGCAATCACATTCTCATGATATCTCATCTACCTTTGAATTTCATATTCTTTTCTTTTTTGATGGAAGTACTAACCGTTGGATAATCAACCAACTATAATTCGGAGTTCGATATGCCAACATGTTTAGTCATGACCATGGGAACCGTCCATCCCCTGGTTGCTTAGGCTTCTTAGACCAAACGTTCTCCTTTCGTTTTCCTTTGCATATTTTTGTGGTATTTCCTTCCCTCCTTATGGAAACATCAAATAGTGGAGGATGCACATGAATGAAGATGAAGGACATGCAAAGAGAAGGAAGGATTCAATCTCAAAGTGAAGTATGCAACGGGTGGTACATGAGCTCCTTTGAAGACTAACATATAAGAAACGTCATATTGAAGGAAGATTTTTATAATGTTTTGTGTTTTTACATGATGTATGTACAAGGAACCACTTGTACTATTAGTTTATATTCCTCTTTCCTTTTTTTCTATAAAATAATCCAAATGTAATAAATGATATTTCAAATATAAATAAATGGATATCACACACTTTTGTTCATATTTAAATTGTGTTGTGTTATTTGATAACCTGGAGTGGCTTTGAATGGGAAAAATTTGAGATCATTGGTGGTAATACCCTTGGTTGGGTGTTACAACATCAATTCTAATGGAAAAATGAACAAAATGAGTGTAAGATCACAATATTAAAAAAACCAATATGTATCCACAAACCATGAACATAACCTAACCATGTGAAAACGGAAACAGAACCACCAATATATTGCTCATTTTTAGCACTATCAAGCTACTAATATCTACCCACTATCAAGCCACTAGAATATACCCACTATCAACACTATCAAGCCACTTCCCAAAAATTAAGCACTTCTTTGTACAATTTATGGAACTTAAATACAAAAAAGAGAAGGAATGAAAAGAGGCATGGTAGAATTAAAGAATAGTAAATGAAAAGTGTGCATAAAAACAAAAAGTTTACCTTGACTTTTGAAGAATTATCATGTCAATTTATTTGTAAGTTGCATCCATTGCACGTTGAATATCTTCCTTTTGTTGTTCAATTTGTCTTGTTGTTCTTTCTTAAGTTTCTTACAACTCCTTTATGCTTTGCTCCTACTCTTCAATCTTCTTTTGCTACTCATAGATTAAGTTTTTTGCTCAAGTTGGTGTCTTCCTCCACTACAGCCGTGTAATGTAGTTCCTTTTGTCCATGTAAATACCTTGATATATATATATAATATATATATATATATATATAGGCTTTAAAACATATTCAAGGATCTCCTTCTTATTCCACCACATATCTTTCACTATCTTCTTAGACATATATAACCTTTGTAGCCTACATGTGAGTGAAAAGTATCGCAACACCTTATGAAGTACTTTGGCCCCTTTAGAAGGACCTTTGTCAACATTCTTGTACCTAGGTAAATCATAAGTTGGACACTTACATAGCTATTCATTTTCTTTTAATTGAAGAATACAACCATTTTCTCAAGCATCAATCTTCACACACTGAAGACCCAAAGTAGATATAAATTTATTTGCCTCGTAATAAGAATTAGGAAGGGCAGTTCTCAAAGCTTGACCTTGTAATTCGAGCAAACTATCAAAAGAGATATAACTCCCATTATCTAAAACCTTTATATGCAACAATTTCACAATATAAGACAACTATGACATTGTTGTGTCATTGGTTATTAGTGGCTTCTGATATTCTTTCAAGAGATGGTTTACGACATCTCCTTTAGGTTTTTCATTAAACTCATCGCCATTCTTATCACCCGTCTCAAAAATCATACAAGGTACTCCACAAGCATCTTCTAAAATATTGATTTCACTATCACCAATTTCAATATCATCTTTATTTCCCATCCTCATTATTGTTTGCTACTAGAACTGTTTGTTTTTTCACCATGAGCATCCTACAACATGAATGTCATCTAACAATGACATAATTCAAATTTAAAATTCACTATATATGTTCCAATTAAGATAGTAATTAATAAGGTCTAAATAATCATCTGACTAAATTTAATTAAATTAAACACCATTTTATCTTTATGGTGTGCCTAAGTGATGAATATAGAAATAGTGTTTGTTGTCAATGTGTTTTAACTAAAATAAAGAAATTATCGATCAAGATAAAGACTGAGAAAATGAAGGCCATGTGTACAACAATCCATCCTTTCCCTCTTAATGTCTATAAGAGGGGAAACAACAAATATTTGTCAATATGTTAACGTCAAGAAACAAAATTGCCAATAGATTCAATGTTGTCAAAAGTTTATGGTAAAAAAAACCTCTACTTTTGTTATTAAAATTTGGTGCAACAAACAAGACTAGTACAAATTCCCTACATGTTCAATGTCATTCAAAAGAAAAAAAATCAAGAACATACATAATTCAAATTAGACCAATCGAACAAGATTGCCAAATGTTGTATGCACTAATAAATTAAAGCATAAGCAACTCAAACAAACAATGAGTAAATAAATGTTAGACTAATCTAACAAGATTATCAAATTGTTGTTGTTGTTGTTTTATTTCAATTGAATATCTAGCAGGCTCAAGCACATATATTACTCTAGTATTTTTATCCTAGTGTTTAGATATTCTAATCATGCAAACTACCTTACAATATTCCACGTCTTATTATCCTAGCTCTTAAATTAATTAGTTGTAGCCCGTATGAGAGGGGATGCACTAGTTAATCTTTTTAATAGTGTTGTCTATCATGACATTTTCATATTTAAAATGCATGACAATAGACTAGGATTTTGATGCATGTATGCCATAGGAAACAAAGAGCTTGTATCCCACACAATGTAACATCACAATGATTTATAAGGGATTGAAGTTCTATCCATGTCAACAAGAGCTCTTTTTTTCCAGGGTATGAGTGAGGACAAAGACGTCTAACATTAAGTATGTAAGGGCGAGAGTAGTACTAAGATGGGTGACTTTTTGGGAAGTCCTTGTATTGGCATAGGATAGAATTTCTAAGGCATTAGGCCATACAAATGGCATAGAGCTGACTTTGGGTTACAAATTGGCTTGACATGGAGGACGGTCACTCGACCCAAATGGGGGAAATTGTAACACATGATGATTTATAAGGGATTGAAGTGCTACCCATGTCAATAAGAGCTCTTTTTTGGGGGTTAGAGTGAGGACAAAAAACTCAAAGTTAAGCATGTAAGGGCGAGAGTAAATCAAGATGGGTGACCCCTTGGTAAGTCCTCAAGTTGGCATGGGATAGTGCTTCTAAAACATTGAGCCTTACACAAGAAAACAAGTAGTACTTGCTTCAAAATATGTGATAAAGTAAGAAATAAATTGTACATGTATTGATTTTGAGAGGACAACCGCACAAGAGTATTTACCATGTATATTCAAAATAAAGATATCGAACTAAGTCGTCATGATATTTTTCTATCTTTATATATGAGTTAGGGCTTAGGAGGCTTCACATTTTTGGTGTCAAAATTTTGATTCCTAATTAATTCACTAAAGCTCCTATTTTGCAAGCATCAAATTGTAAGCTTCTGCAATATAATTCACACAATAAAGCAATTCACATTTTAAGCTCATCATGAACACTGTCTTCAACAATACATTTAGTCACCTAGAAGATTTTCTTGCTTATGCAAAATATCTATGATGGTTTAAAAAAAACAAATGGATGTGAAATTTCTAAAATTAAAACCCTACAATATTATATTGAAGACCATATATAGCGGTTCACTTGCAGCGGTTTAAGGTAAAGCAGCGGTTTCATGCAACGGTTAGGATAATAAAGCGGTTTTATATCACATTAAGCTTTTGGCGGGTCAAATAGATAATGCAGCGGTTAAAGATATATATTGCAACAGTTTTATAAATTGATTTTTCACAAAATTGGACAAACAAACCTAATGAAACGGTTGTGTACAAAATAATCGGCACGTCTTCAAAATTTCACCCCGCGCCTATCCACAAACCCTACAAGTTTTCTTTCCCATCCAACCCCCAAATCTCCCCTCGCCTTTCCTCCCAGCTTCGCGTCACCCCGCACAAATCTCTCTGCCTTTACATGGTAGCGCACCACCACTGGTATAATCGTGTTGTCTGACTACTCTTCTCTCTTTTCCCCATCGTTGGTCCTCAAAAGCCATCACTACTCTTCTCTTTTCACCACTGGTACAATCGAAACCTCAAAAGCCTTTGTCACCGATCTCCATTGCATCAATCACCGCAACCCAACCAGCTTGCTGATTATCGTCGCCCTACCGGACAACCGCCATCCTTCTGTTGTACTCCCGCTCACCATGGTTGAAGATGGACCCGCTGACCTCCAATCTCGCACATCGATTGTTTATAGACTCGCTAGCACAAGTAAGCTTTTTTGTTTGTAAAATCCGAAGTTTTTCAATTTTTGGTTGAATTAGTTTATAGTTACAATTGGTAAAACATCCTTACCTTTCCACATTAATTATGTATGATATAAAAAAAGATGATTCTAAGGCTAGAATAGTATGACCATAGATTTAGATTGTGAAAACTTTTCATGTCAACAACAAGCTTAATTGAATACTTTTTCAATGTTAAGTTCTTCATCAAGTTAGGAAAAATTATCGGGGCTCACAATTCGGAATTACATTAAATGACATGTAACATTAATTTGCATGTCAAATTATTGGGGTTGACACTTCGGAATTAAGGTATTTCTTGTTTTTTATCCATTATAAGATTGCATGTTGATACCTTTCTCCATAAGTGACTAGCTGCATTATTGTATTAATTGGGCTTGTCAACAAGGTCAAAGAACATGCTGCTTGATGTAATTAAATTATTTTTTTTGTATGCAAGTATGAGCTGGTCTAGTGTTGGCTTTCTTAGATATTTCATTTGAGAAAATACAAAAATGTTCTCTTTTGTAGTGTTGGATGTGCTCTATGAATGCATGAACATAAGTAATACTACTGCACCTATTTTATTTTGTCTTATTAATTTGCGATTGTGTTGCAAGAAAATAGAATTGCACAAAAGTGATTTTGATAAATTTATATGGATGTTTTTGATAAGTTTATTTTGTCTTATTATTTTGTCTTATCAAGCGGCCTACAACTCTAATCTTATTCATGGGGATGAAAAATTGGATCATAGAGGAGAAAGAATAGTGGTCCTCTAGTTTTTTAGATTGATTATTCATGGGGATGAAAAGCTGGATCATAGAGGAGCCAAATATTCTCATTTGATTCAGCATTAATTCCACAGACTGAATCTAGAGTGAGCAGAATATTCACTATCTTGGTAATTAACCTCTCTCTCTTGTTCATTTTTGGTATATATGCACACTTTTACATATTTGATTCCTAAGAAATTGAATCCAATGTGTATGGGTGATGTTCATGGGTTATATTCAAGAATGCCATTAGTGATTCACTTATATATTTTATTCTCTCTTGTTCATTTTTGGTATATATGCACACTTTTACATATTTGATTCCTAAGAAATTGAATCCAATGTGTATGGGTGATGTTCATGGGTTATATTCAAGAATGCCATTAGTGATTCACTTATATATTTTATTGTCTTTGGCAGTTTGATATGGGTGATTGTTCTTATTTGTGGCAAAGCAACTGGTAATAAAGAATGTTTGTCCTAAATATTTATGATAGATACAATGAGAGTCTGAGAAATATATAATTTAAATTAAAATTCTGATGATGATCTTTACTTGAAAGTATTCACAAAATAGTTGTTAAATTTTTAGCTTCTCATGATAGCATGTCGATTGATGTACCTTCACTTGCCATGGTTTTGTAAAATTGATTATTCAACTATAGCAGTTTGTGGGACTTCCTTGTTGGAAAGCCCAACAATGAGTGCTTCTTCTTATTATTGAGATTAAACTTCTCATAGTTAACTTTTTGTTGAAGGATTTCTTGAACAAATAAATTTATATTCAAGACCCCGTTGAGTACATCGAAGTCAGGTTCGTCCACATGAATGAAAATAGAGCTAAAGATTAGTTGATAAACTACGAAAAACAAAGAAATAACGAGCAAAACACGCCAGAACTGAACCGAAGGGGGTCGTGCACGACCCTATGAGGGTCGGTCCTGAACACAAACACACACAAATGAACACAAATAAAAGCAAAAGAATCGAGCACGACTTTATGGGGTCGAAATCGAAGTAAAGACACGAGTTTTAATCAATATAAAAGACAAATCCTAGGGCTAGGGATACCACAACAACAATCACACATGCTTCCAACAAGAATTCACAACTATCATGCATTCTAGATCATAGAAGAGTCAACTTTCGCAAACGATTCAAGTTATTCAATCGACTTTCGCAAATCAAAAAACTTTCTATCTATCCTTAAACCTACGAATATCAACTTTCGCAAATAATCCTATTAGAACTAATCAAGCAATCAACTATACACTTTCGCTTTTGGGTAAACCACAAGATATATACCTCAACTTTCACAAAGGAATTAAGCACAAGATAAATAGATATGATCATCAAGCATTCAAATCATAAATTCACGTTTTAGACATGCATGATTGTGTTGGGTTTTCACCCAACCCCAGAATATAAGAAAACTACTCACTCATGGCAAAGGAAGACAAGAAAAAGAAAGAAGAAGACATGATCAATCCAAACTAAATTCAATTTAAACAAATAAGAAATCTTACAAAAAGTCTCAAACTTGTTCTTCAAGTCTTCCTCCAATGCTAAAAAGCGGAACAAAAATCAAACAAAAACCGAAACCTTTAAACTAAAGGGTTTAACCTCCTTTTATAGAGGAAAAGGAGCCCTAAATTAACTAGGAAACAAGATAAAACAAACTTCCTAAAATAAAACGATAGAATATCTCCTAAAGATCTCGGAATAATAGCAAAGTAAGCGCCTCGCACGACCCAACTTGGGTCGGTCCTGAGGGCTTGATTTGTGTTTGGGTTGAGCACGACCCTCATAGGATCGTGCCTGAGAGCTTGTTCTCTGGTTGGGTCGAGCACGACCCTGATATGCACTACGAACAACTTTGAGAAAAACTTGCGTAGCGGATTCGTTACAACTCCGTTTGACTCGATTCTTTTTCCTATGTTCTTGTAACGAATTTCTCTATCTCTTTCCAAGCTCAAAACTGATCTTCAATGACTTTACTTGAGCGCTTAATCTTCATCTTCTCTTGCAGTGCTCCAAACTCTTCTTTCAAGCTCCAAAACTCCTACAAAACAACACAAAAGGTGCGTAGTTTCCGAATCTCAAGGAAATACGAAAACTAAAGCAAAAAGACTCAAAAACATAAAACTCTAGTACGAAAACCAACTCAATCTAATCTATCTAGACACTAAAAACCTACCTAAAAAGCGGACATCAAAACACCCCATACTTAGACTTGCTTGTCCTCAAGCAATAATCACGCAAAATCAAGACCAATAACACAATCTTCAAGCATAACCTTTGTCAAAACATTTTAAACACAAGTGAAAAAGTAGACAAGCAATTTTAATGTCATCACATATGTATGAGTCTCAAGCGTAGGCAATCATAATCCAACCTCACAAGGGATATTAATGTGTTTCTTTCAACTCTCATGTGTTTAGGCTATTAAATCAACTCTCATCTCAATCCTTATGCAATATCAACTTTATCATTGAGACTTATATCACCAATTTCTCTACCTAGAGAAGTCAAAACACATCAATCATCATAAGAACTTAGGCTCAATGAAATCTTTATAGAAGACTCCATTCGGTCGGGTTGTAATGGGGTTTGGTAATGACAAATAGGCGTGGAAAATATTTGCCCATGTAGTGATAATAATATCCGGGAATCAAAGACTCCTAAAAACTCACACATCCAAAACTCTCATAAAAGATTATACCAAACTCTCTCTTCTTTATACACTTTTTCTTTCACTCACCCATTTATCTTAACTTAATCTTGCTTCTAATTTTTAAGGAAATTTGGCTCATGCACATTATTGACTTTCAACTCTTTACTTCTTTTCTTTTTTTCTTACTCCCTTATGATCTTCATTTTTTCTATGGGAGGTTGATACCAATTTTTTTTTCTTTCTTTGCAAGTGCATTCAGGGAACCAAACCCCATTTACATAACAAACTGCAAGATTTTTTAACTTTTCCCAACCCATATTACCCCACATTTGAACCAAACAATTTCACTCAACGAAACCATCACGAACCAATACTAAGTCATAATACCCGGACAGGGTCAAGCTTATCTTGGTTAGGGAATAATTTTGTGGAGCTAAAAATAAAAGGCTTAAGGCTCAACTTGGCTTCAAAAAGAGGATAATGTAAAGGTAGGTAAAAGAGAGGATAAAAAGTGGCTCATGAAAAATAAGTTCTTAATCATAATTAACATGCATGAACGAACTCATAATGGCTTCAAAAAATAGATAACCATATCAATGACAAGAGATATATATGTATAAAGAGAGCAAATCATACAAGAAAAAGAGGAGGGATTTTTGATGTTCTCCTTATAAGGCCAAAATTCCTCACTAGGTAAAATTTTTGTCGGATTGCAATTACTTCTACTTAAGACACATATGCTCAATTTCATCACAAGTCAATTTTCACAATCAAAAGCAATTTCTCAAGAATTGGGCTATACTATCCAAATATGCGAAATGAATTATATGATAAGCATGAAAATTAGATCTCATCATAGGACATCTAAGATGGAGCATTTCTCTATCATAAAACAAAGAAGCAATTTTTTTTTCTTTTCGACATTTTTCAATTTTTTTTCAATTTTTTTTTATCAAAACAAACTAACAAACAAGCAAACAAAACCAACACTCAAAGACTCAATTATGTACAACATGTGAGATTTCTTCTTCCCTACCCCATACTTAAATCATGCAGTGTCCCCATGCATGAAAATGATATGAAAAGGTAAAGAGAAAAGAAGAAGCAAACTCACAAAGAACTCTTAGAAGCTTTGAAGGAGGTGGAACTCATCATGGTTAAGCTCAATGGAGAAGGGATTTTCGGAATTTCCCGATAGGGTCGTGCACGACCCAAATAGGGTCGATCTCGACTCCCCTGCAAGTGTTCAAAAAATACCCAAAGTTGCACCACATGTAAAGTCGTCTTTTCTCGTCTTTTTGAGCTCGTATTTAAAGCTTAGGACCTTGCAAAAATCCCACAAAAATGCTATCCCAAACAAATGTATTCTATCCTAGTCTAAGGAAGGTTAGAAAAAGAACCTAATCTAAAATATAAAATAAAATAAAAAATAAAAATAATAAAACTAACTAAAGACCGGGTTGCCTCACGTAAGCGCTATTTTTAACGTCGTGAGCCCGACGAACTTACCTTGGCGGATTAGGGCGGCTTCCATCCAGCTTTGTCGGGGTCATGGGAAACCCCATACTTAGATGGAAAAGCTTTAAAGCTTCTCTCTAGGACATTCGGTCCTCTACCATCCACAAGTATGCTTGGAAGTCCTACATTAGGGTTAGAAAAATTCGAAAACCAAGGAGGCTTTGACTCTTTAACAATATGCTCAATAGTAGGAGTTGTAAAAGAAGGATGAAAGAAAGGATCATGACCAGAACCAATTGGATTAAAGCAAGGAGACGTACCTTTGTTATTCTGAAGAGGGGTCGTGACCAATGGTATATGGGTCGTTATTGACCCCACTGGATCAAGGAATGCCTCGGTATCATGCCTGTCACCCACAGCGTTGTGATTCTTCAGAGAATGGTCGGTACCGACCCACCATGGTGGGTCGGTAGGCTCCTCGTTGATGCTTTTAACGACCTCATTCGCAACAGTATTGAAGCGAAACTCAACCTTTTCTTCCCCAATGTCAAATGTGAGTAGTCCCTTTCTAACATCAACTCTTGCCCCTGCGGTGGCTAAGAATGGTCTTCCAAGAATGATTGGTACCACAGGGTCTTCTGGCATCTCCATCACTATGAAGTCGTTGGGAACAAAGAATTTTCCTACTTGTACAGGGACATCCTCTACGACTCCAATGGCTTTGACGCGTGATCCATTTTCCCTGTAGAGATTCATAATGACAAGTTCCAACGGTCCCATATTAGTTTTGGACCAAATAGAGAGTGGTAGGAGACTGGCACTGGCACCTAAATCACATAAATCTTTAAAATGGTGAGTTCTAATACCTATAGTAATAGCAAACTTACCTGGATCACCTAGCTTCTCGGGGAGCTCCAACGACCTCACCTCATCCGTTAGCTCTGACATTGATCGCTTCCTAGATAAAATCTCCTTCAAGAATTTAGTATAAGCAGGCATTTCATTCAAGGCCTCGACGAAAGGAATGAAAAGATTCAAGCCTTAAAGCAACTTAACGAAGCGCTTAAACTTTCGTTCCGTCGAGTCCTTGGATTTCTTAGAAGGGAAAGGAAGTACCTTAGATGGAGATTGAATAGAAAGAGAAGGGTTAGAAGACTTACCTCGTGAAGGGTGGTCGAGATCGACCTCAGTTGGGTCGATCACCCTTTCTTCCTCATTAGTAGCATCCTCAGGAACGACCCCTGAGGGGGTCGTGCGCGATCCTAAATGGGTCGGTCCTGAGGCTTGTTCCCTCTCCTTATGCAAAGGTGGCTCGGGCAACGCCTTGCCACTCCTTAGGTGCATGGCTTGGATTTCACCATCACCTGGTCGGCCTCTAGGATTCTCGTTGGGGCGGCTCGGGAGTTGTCCATGAGGTCTCGGGATTTGAGTAGCTAGCTGGCCAAGTTGGGAATCGACATTCTTTCTCCATGAGTCAAATTCTCCCAACCTAGCATGAAGACCTTTCATTTGCGTGGTAAGCTCAGCTCGCATTCCATTGATTCCTTCTTGCAACCCTTGCACCCATGATGGTGGCTCTTGGTAGCCCGGAGGACGGTAGGGAGGGGGACGTTGCTCTTGTTGAGGGGGTTGCTTTTATTGGTCATTATTTGGATTTCCCCAAGATGGTTGAGCATTGTTCCTCCCTGCATAATTGTTTTGGTTCCTAAAGGAAACTCTCATATAAAGTAACTTACTTGCTTTTTCCTGCAAGTTCCTCCCTGCAAGTTAGTGCAATTGGAAGTAGTATGGGCAGAAGACCCGCATTCTTGACAAGATTGAGTAGATTTAAAGTAACTTACTTGCTTTTTCAATCGGTTGATCTCATCTTGCATGAATTGGAACTTCACATCCCGATCAACCACATCGGATTGTGGTTCATAAAGCTTCCTCTCCGTCGACCTAGCTTGTTGGGTACCGTAAATGGCATCATAGTTGGTTAGCT
This sequence comes from Fallopia convolvulus, assembly GCA_964016875.1. NCBI lineage: Eukaryota > Viridiplantae > Streptophyta > Magnoliopsida > Caryophyllales > Polygonaceae > Fallopia > Fallopia convolvulus. The sequence goes on from OZ024719.1 coordinate 39,306,979, forward strand.
TGTCTAACAAAGCCCAAGCTTGATCGAGATCCATCTCAATGAACCCGCAATCGGTGTGAAGGTTGAGTCTGTCCTTTGTAGCGGCATTAATCCCCTGAAAGAAAATCTCTTGAAGCATATAGGGTGGTTGTCCATGAGTAGAACATTGCCGAAGAAGTTCCTTAAACCGCTCCCAAGTTTCCACAAAATTTTCATTGGGAAGTTGATGATAAGAAGTGATGCGCTTTCTTAGCTCTGTAGTCTTGGTTGGTGGAAAGAACTTTGTCAGAAACAGGTCGTGCCTTCCCAGATAAAGACCATTTGAATGCCTTCAAGAGCACATATTCAAGTGACACATCATCGACAACAATGGTATCACATAAATCAGTGAAGTTCTTGATATGCTCCATGGAACACTCAGTGTGCATGCCCTCAAATTGAGATCGCTTGATAAGAGTGATGAAATGAGACTTGATCTCAAAGGCGCGCTCAATTTCAGGGAGGACAATAGCGGATTCAGGAACCTTAAATTCCGGATGCATGTATTGCTTTGCATTTTGCGGAATAGCATCTAGTCGCTCCTGTAGCCGCTGTGCATTTGCAGCCTGAGTGTCTCGGTCCGCTTGCATGCGCTCCATCTGAGTGCGGAGTTCCTCCATTTGTCGAGCAAGAGTCTCAACATCGTCCATTGCTCGTTTTTCTCTCAAACATCGGTGGAAGGATCTCTCTGTTCGCTGTCGTAGTCTATCCCAAAGGTGGTCCGGGAAAAACGAGATGGCATACACTGCGACCAAAGACAAAGAAAACAAAATTAGAAAAGAACAAAAGGGTAAGGGCTAGTCCCAAACCCAAAAATCAACTAAACTAAGCACTATTGCACATTCCTTGGCAACGGCGCCAATTTGTTGAAGGGTTTCTTGAATAAAAAAATTTATATTCAAGACCCCGCTGAGTACAGCGAAGTCAGGTTCGTCCACGGGAATGAGAATAAAGCTAAAGAATAGTTGATAAACTACGAAAAACAAAGAAATAACGAGCAAAACACGCCAGGACCGAACCGAAGGGGGTCGTGCAAGACCTTATGAGGGTCGGTCCTGAACACAGACACACACAAACGAACACAAATAAAAGCAAAAGAATCGAGCACGACTTTATGAAGTAAGGAGCTTTAATCAATATAAAAGACGAATCCTAGGGCTAGGGGTACCACAACAACAATCACACATGCTTCCAACAAGAATTCACAACTATCATGCAATCTAGATCATAGAAGAGTCAACTTTCTCAAACAATTCAAGTTATTCAATCGACTTTCGCAAATCAAACAACTTTCTATCTATCCTTCAACCTACGAATATCTACTTTCGCAAATAATCCTATTAGAACTAATCAAGCAATCAACTTTACACTTTTGCTTTTGGGTTAACCGCAAGATATATGCCTCAACTGTCGCAAAGGAACTAAGCACAAGATAAATAGATATGATCATTAAGCATTCAAATCATAAAATCACGTTTTAGACATGCATGATTGTGTTGGGTTTTCACCCAACCCCAGAATCTAAGAAAACTACTCACTCATGGCAAAGAAAGACAAGAAAAAGAAAGAAGAAGACATGATCAATCCAAACTAAATTCAACTTAAAAAAATAAGAAATCTTACAAAAAGTGTCAAACTTGTTCTTCAAGTCTTCCTCCAATGCCAAAAAGCGGAACAAAAATCAAACAAAAACCGGAACCCTTAAACTAAAGGGTTTAACCTCCTTTTATAGAGGAAAAGGAGCCCTAAATTAACTAGGAAACAAGATAAAACAAACTTCCTAAAATAAAAAGATAGATATCTCCTAAAGATCTCAGAATAATAGCAAAGTCGGCGCCTCGCACGACCCAACTAGGTCGTGCACGACCCAACTAGGTCGTGCACGACCCAACTTTGGTCGGTCCTGAGGGCTTGATTTGTGTTTGGGTCGAGCACGACCCTCATAGGGCCGTGCCAGAGAGCTTTTTCTCTGGTTGGGCCGAGCACGACCCTGATAGGCACTACGAACAACTTTGAGAAAAACTTGCATATCGGATTTGTTACAACTTCGTTTGACTCGATTCTTTTTCCTATGTTTTTGTAACGAATTTATCTATCTCTTTCCAAGCTCTAACTTAATCTTCAATGACTTTAATTGAGCGCTTAATCTTCATCTTCTCTTGCAATGCTCCAAACTCTTCTTTCAAGCTCCAAAACTCCTACAAAACGACACAAAAAGTGCGTAGTTTCTGAATTTCAAGGAAATACGAAAACTAAAGCAAAAAGACTCAAAAACATAAAACTTTAGTATGAAAACCAACTCAATCTAATCTATCTAGATACTAAAAACCTACCTAAAAAGCGGACATCACTTTTGTAATAGCAACAATTGCTTATATGAATATGTTTGTAAAACATTCTATTTCGAAACCTTGCACTTATTTATGTTGGTTTTCTTCTTTAACATCAATTACATTATAGGTGGTTATTACTATGACAAATCAAGCCATTGGATAGGATGGTGTTGCCAACAAGGAATGCAAGTCCGTTGTTTCATATTTAAGGGAAAGAATTTTGGATTTGCTTCTTGCATAGTTGAGTGGTAGTTAATATCTATTGGACTCTCAATATGTTATCTTTCTAATGCTTCTGGGGAGATAAACATTGTTTCTAGTTTTTGGCTTTATATCCCCACACACATTTCTATTGCACCTCTCATCTTCAATTATATATGGCTTTTAAACTTATAGTTACCATTGTTATATAGGCTAACTTTCCTCTTTAGTTATGGCTTCTCATTGAATTAGTAGTCAGTCTCAATTCATTGAACATGAAAGTGAATATGATTGTTTGAATGTTCAACTTATGGACTTCTTGATAGACATTATATACTTGAAAGACTAACTCTATACTCGGTCAATGGCTAATCTTTTTCTTATAAAACTGTTCGATCGATTTGGAGCAGCATCAAGTTACTACCAGCAAGCTGCATCACTTTGGCCATCAAGTGGAAATCCTCACCATAATAGACCAGAACGTGCTGGCTGGTAAACAATATATGTTTGTTGTTGCTGATGTGGTCGACATTGTTGATATAGTATTGATATGATGATGCTGGCTAGTTTTTGGTTGCTATGTGTTGATGATGCGTCAAAGATTGGTATTATCCAATGATCAAACTACTAGTTTTATATTGTCCTTGAGCATATATTATTTCAAATTTTACTATAATTTCATTAATTAGTTGGTACTAATTAAAGAGAGCTTGCATTTTGTAAACATTTGAACCCTTTGTAATGTATTAATCAGTCTAATTTACGCATCAGACTCAAAGAGGCTGGCAAAAGTGGAGGGCAGCGTCAGGGGTTCTTTGCGATAAGAAGGTACCCTTAAAGCTCAAAGGTAAATTCTACAAGACAATTATCAGGCCGGCCATTCTATATGGGGGCAGAGTGTTGGCCAACCATGAGGGCACAGGAGCAGAGAGTGATGGTAGCTAGGATGAGGATGTTGAGGTGGATCTGCGGGCACACGTTGTGGGACAGGATCAAAAATGAAGAAATCAGGAGCAAGCTAGGGGTGGCTAGTATAGGGGATAAGCTGAGAGAATCGAGACTCCGATGGTTCAGACATGTGCAGAGGTGGGGAGCAGGGGAGCCAGTCCGTAGGTGTGAGAGCTTAGATCTTGGAGACTTTCGTAGAATAAAGGGACGACCTAAGAAATGTTGGAGAGACAGCATAAAGCAGGATATGGTTCAGTTGGGGATTTCGGCAGAGCTAGTAGTATGTAGGGATAACTGGAGGGAGAAGATCAAGGTGGCGGATTAGACAGCATAAAGCAGATGGAGGGAGCTAGCTAATCGCTAGAACAGACAGTCCCTCGTGTTTTGAGTGTTTGGTTATGTTTTACTTTTTACTGTTTACCCGGTTTTGTGTTGATGTGTTTTATTTTGTTTTTTTAGGGTGTTTTGTTTAGGGTGCCTTGTTATGTGTTGTTGTCTACGTCGGTGGGCTGTGGTGAGTGCTTGTGTGGTGTGGCATTCGTTGTCCTGTACTTGCAGAGTTTCTAGTTGGTGGTCCTACTCGGGCCTTTCAGGGCATTCCCCTCAACTTTAAGCCAGGGGTGTTCCCATTTTGGGCTCCCCAGATTCTGCTGAAGCGGAGTACACTGGGTCATTGTTGTTGTTGTTGTTGTTGTTGTTGTTGTTGTTGTTGTTAATTATCTATACTTATTATATTCAATTTTTATAATGTCATGAATCATATATTTTTTATTTATGACATATTAAAACCGCTTCAATAGGTACATAAAGTTTTATCATTACCCCCGAAAAATGCTTTATTAGAGCTAAGAAACCGATGCAATAGCGTTAAGAAACCGCTTCAATAGGTTTAGTAACCGCTCCAATAAAACCACTGCATTAGATAATGTTGCTAGCGGTTTTGAGACCAAATGTAGTGGTTTTGGGCCTTGACAAAAAATCGCTGCATTAGACCTATTAAACCACCGCAAATGACCTAATGCAGCGCCAACGGATGCAACGGTTAAAAACTGATGCATTAGAACTAATGCAACGAATTTTGAGCTTATTGAAGCGGTTTTCGACCGTTGCACTACCCCTTTATTGTAGTAGTGCTAAAAAGAGACTAAATCAATTGGCTCACGTAGCTACCTAACTGTTCTTGACAAAACAACCCAAAACAGAGGCACTAGTGTCTCAAGGAGGTGCAATCTAGATCTAGAACAAACACTAGACCTCATATAAGCATATAAATGATGGATAGGAGAATAAAAAGATGTAGTGATGAAATAGAGAGGCGCAAATAAATCCCAAACAACAATGGTGAATTAAAGGAATTAAACCAAGCGCGCTATAGATTGTAACCTAGAAATCATGGGCAACCGAGAGGGGGAAGGTGCTTCCTTAGTCGTTGAAGAAAGGAGATTCTGCTGGAAATTCAAACCAATAGTAGGCCATCAAAAGGGTTAAAGCCAGAAGATAGAGAGATTCTGTCGAAAGAGAGGGATCGAGAAGCTTCCTTAACCTGGTAAGGGTGGTGTGGTGGCAGGGTGGACTAATGGTAGGGTCGAGCAATCAGGAATATCCAATCTATTCTTGTATAGTGCATATAAGATATCCAATAATTTTTCCTTTAAAATTCCGATTCGTATGCAATCCATTAAAAATCGGATATCCAGTAAGAAGTATTTGTTTGGATCGGATATCCGATGACAGATATTCGAACTATCCATTTTGAAAAAAGGATTTCTACTATTTTATATTTAGGCCTAATTATATCCGCCGATCCGGTTAAAATTTAAGAAAATGTTTACATGGTTGAGGAGAATTGAACCATTCATGAGTTGAACTTTTACAAAATGCCCATTAAAACATCTATACCACTTAGTATTAATGTGCACTTCCCAAATAATGTATATAGTACAGGTTAGCCAGTTACTTCAAAATCCCGATCCGACTATATGGAAAAAATTTCCAAACCTATCTAAGTCTTGAGCTCACATTCTACCATCTCTTCTATTCCGTCTTGGTTCACATATTCGCGACTTCTCACATGTCTATGACTTCATAGAAGAATCCATGTTGTCGACTTCCTTCATGATTGGAACCATCAAAATCAAAGCTTCGCTTTCTAAAAGATATAGATGATACTCTCATAAGAAATGGGAAATAAAATAAGTTAATTTAGACCTGAAACTTACAAATAACAATTATATTGTCAAAACAATGTCATATGCATCCCTGAGACTAGGCAAGTATCATTGTAAACATTAAGCACTATTGCATTCGCATGAATAAAAAATCCAAAATTAATTCAATTGATCAAATTTCAATTTCAGATAAATATAAATATAATATATTATAATATTGAAATTATTTTACTTCGCTCTCATTCTACATTATATATCCCTGGCCAAGAATAGTTTTATTGCAATTTAAATACCGCTGTTCATTGAGTATTTACCTCAATGTAACCATTTCTATTTAAGTACATCGTATATCAAGCCTTCATACTTTAGTACAAATGATTTGGACAAATCAAAGTTAATTACTTACCAACAAAAAATCGATCAATAATCATTCTATTAGTACACTGTCAAATGAGTACTTGTATTAAATATTTAAATCAACCAACTCTACATACAAACCCCCCGTAAAATAAAATCCGAATATATAGCCAAATATCAAAAAAGTACATTTTTTTGTTCATAATTCACATGATTCATAATTCACATGATTCAACGCCGAGACTTCTCAATTCTCATCTAATTCGATAAGATAAGCTTTGGTATTTTCTTTTTTTTCTTTAAACTGCTTGGGTATTTTCAATACAATGGAAGTTGGTCTCTTCAATTTCTCGACGGCGGAGGCCGCTTTCACCTTGTTTCTCTCTATTTCCCGTGATTCTCTACCTGTTATACTTTGCTATCGTCACTACAACTATGTTGAATAGCAAAATTTAGTCAACTTAATTTCGTAGCACACGTTGACCCTTTGCGGGAGATTGGAAAAGATTCAAATCCTCAACTTTATATATGTGTATAGAGTTTTGTTCAAGTGACACAAATTTTTATCCTAAAATAAATAACTTTTTCTAGTTTTTACTACACTTTTTCGAATTTGCACATTTCGTATTTTACATATCACTTTTTATATTTTTTACTGTACTTTTTATATTTTAAAATTTATTTTTGTATGCATTTTTCGGATTGCATTTTTTATATTTTACAATACACTTAAAATACACTTAAAAGTACATAAGTTACACATTTTAGAATAAGAGTCAAACTATATGTATTTATAAAGTTTACTCTATATATGGATTAATATTATTACGTGAAATTAAATCTATGCAAATGTTGAATAACGGAGTACATATTATCACTGTGATGTTTTTTCTTGATAACTTGGACAGGAATTCGCTCAGTCAGCTTCACAATCATCAACAACTGCCCGTTCACCATATGGCCGACAACATTAACAGCCCCCAACTCTCCCCCGCTCGCCACCACCAGCCTAGAACTTCCGCCGACGCCATTTCTGCCCCAATCGACGACGTCCCAGCAGGGTGGTCGAGTCCGATATGGGCCCGAACGTGGTGCACCAACGACCCGATCGGAAAATTCACCTGCTTAACCGGTTACTACGGCTCCGGCCAAGTACCCTGCGCCGGCTCCGACGAATGTCCCCCGGTCAGCCTTGTGGAGATGACCCTGATCGCCGCTAACGGCCTAGACTACTACGACGTCAGCCTTGTTGACGGCTTCAACCTGCCCGTTTTGATGGTGCCCTAGGGCCACCGCTTGCGGGGTCAACGTCAACGCCGGCTGCCCGACGGAGTTGGGGGTCAGGGGCGCAAACGGCGGTGTGATTGCGTGCAAGAGTGCGTGTTAGGCGTTTGGGACGCCGGAGTATTATTACACCGGGGACCATTGTTGGAATTTTTATAATGCAAAATTCGGTTTTGTATAGGAAAGTGCAATTTTTGTACTTTTGTGCTATCCCACATCGGTTTTAAAGAGTTTGCAAGTGCTATTTATATATACTCTTGTTTTATGATGGGTTAGATGAGTTGAGAGGAGAACTCTCCCACGCGCGCGCCGCCGCTGTCCGGCTGGCTCGGACTTCGTGACACGTGCGCGGTGAATTGCTTGTCCGTAAAATCCGATTTCGGTTTTATTTGTTTTAAATTCGATTTATCATATCTTTGACTTAATCAAATTTGTTGCTGATTTTACTCCATCATTGCGTAAATGTTGTGATTGCTTCTTGTTTTTTACCGAACGTGAACTGCAACTTCTTACACACTGAAAAATACAGTTTCTCTCCTCTCTCAAAACCTCTCTTGTTCTGAGCATTCTCGAGTGGATTCCAAGCTTTCTTAGGCGAGTGCACCCCTTCGGGAGTTCTTGTGTGATCCTTATGGGGCTACGCCATCGCTGACTTGCACCACCGGTCAAGGCGAAATCGCTTCTAAGGCAGCGACTTCCATACCGTGACACAACTTTCCGTTTTCAAGACGTTTTTACCGATCCTCAAAGGCGCTACATACAAATTCCGGTAACGAGTTCCATTGTTCAATTTTGGTTTATTACTAACAATTTAGAAGCGATTTTTTGAGAAACTAGAATGTCGACGTTACCCTACTTCAAGCCTCTATTGGATCTGTCGAAATAGGAACCGCTTGATGGGACGAACTACAAGCGTTGGTCTCAGAAGATGCTGATCTTTTTTGAGCAATTGGAGATGGACTACGTCCTCCTACAACCGTCTCCAACTCCTTCCACTCAAGCGCTTCCAAACCCTCCTGCAGATCCTACGACTCCACAGGAACAAGTCACCCCTGGCACTCAACAGTCTAACGCAGGCAATCTTGAAGGTACCTCGGCTACAATAGGTGACATGGATTTGAAAAATTATGAATCTGATAATAAGAAAGTCCGTGGTCATCTACTGAGCCATGTAACCAACCCTATTTTTGATTTGCTTGCTAAATACAAATCTACAAAAGTTATGTGGGATGTTTTGGAGACTAAATACTCTACTGATGATGCTGGAAAAAAGAAATAAATTTGTGGCAAGTTTTTGCAGTTCAACCGATGACAAACCGATTATGGAGCAAGTTCATGAGTACGAGAATCTGGTGGCTGATATACTGGCTGAGGGTATGAAGATGTGCGAGGTCCTCCAGGCCAACTTCCTGATCGAGAAACTGCCTAAGTCTTGGGCCAACTACCGCAACCATCTCAAGAATAAGAAGAAGGACATGACCCTCCTCGAGCTGGCCAGTCACATGAAGATCGAAGAGGCGAATCGCCTCAAAGATAATCCTAAACCAAAAACTTCTGAAAATTTGGTTAAGGCTAACATGGTGGAATCTTCTTCGAAATTTGATAGGTTTAAGAAAGGTGACTATACTTCAAGACAGAAGAAAGACAAAATTCAAAATAAGAAGAATTTTAAGAAGCAGGGAAAAAACCACAAGACAAGAAGCTGAACGACTGCTTTGTCTGTGGAAAACCAGGGCACCGTGCGGTCCATTGTACCAAGCGCGCTGACAATTAGAAGCCAACTCCTAAGCCTAATGGTGGAGATCAGCCTAAGCCGCAAGCGAATTTGACTGAAGAGAACCAGCAGATGATTGTAGTGATTTCTGAAGTCTACCTGGTGGGAAGTAAAGTTGAGTGGCTTCTGGATACTGGAGCAACTAAGCACTTTTGTGCTGACAGGGAGATATTTACTAACTTTGAAGAAGCTGCTGAAATTGATCAAGTCTACATAGGAAACTCCAGCGTCTCCCAAGTCCTAGGGAAAGGGAAAGTGTCTCTGAAGCTCACTTCAGGGAAGTCACTTCTACTACAAATGTTTTATATGTTCCTTCTTTGCGTAGAAACTTGATTTCGTTTTGTTTGCTTGAAATTGCTGGCATAAAACAAGTGATTGAAGCTGGAAAAATAGTTTTAACTAAAATGGTGAATTTGTAGGAAAAGGCTATAGATCTGGTCGTTTGTATGTTCTTCAGACCATGATTGATAATGAGAATGTTTCGTCTTCTACTTATATCGTTGAGTCTTTGGATTTATGGCATGCTAGAACTAGTCACTTGAATGTGAAATCTGTGAATCGTTTGCATGCTATGGGTTTAATTCCGAATTTGGTTAAGTATACAAAATGACCTTTTAATTCCGTGAATGAAAGGACTTCTTCTTTGCTATAATTAGTCCACTCAGACTTAGTTGACTTTAGAAACACAGAAAGTAGAGGAGGCAAGCGGTATTATATTACGTTTGTAGATGACTTTTCGAGGTATACCAAATTGTACTTATTACGTTCCAAATATGAAGCTGAACAAATGTTTTATGTATATAAAGCTGAAGTCGAAAACCAACTGAATTGAAAAATAAAAAGGCTTAGATCAAATAGAGGTGGTGAGTATGTCACAAACTCTTTAAAAGAATTTTGTGAGAATAATGGTATTATTCATGAATATACAACTCCCTATAGCCCACAACAAAACGGGATAGCAGAAAGAAAAACCGGACCTTGAAAAATATGATAAATGTTTTGCTTGCTGGTTCTGGTTTATCTGATAATATGTGAGGGGAAGCTGTCTTGACGACCAACCATATTCTTAACAAAGTTCCTCACAAAAAGCTAGATAAAACACCTTATGAGTTATGGAAAGGACATGCTCCTAACCTGACATATTTGAAAGTGTGGGGGTGTTTAGCTAAAGTGGGATTGCCTTCCTTTAAGGTTGATGCAATTGGGTCTAAGACTTTTGATGATGTATTTATTGGTTATGCAGAAAATAGTGCAGCTTATCGATTCATGTGTTTGAGTGATCGTTCTTTGTGTGAATATCGTGATGCTGTATTTTTGGAGCATATATTTCCTTTGAAGAAAAATATCATGCATAAAGATACTACATCATCAGCTATTGCATCTTCTTCTATGTCTTTACCTTCCATGCATGAAAATGACATAGAACCAAGACGGAGTAAAAGACAAAAGAAGGGCACTAGTTTTGGCCCTGATTTTGTAATTGCATTTATAATAAAACTCAATGATTTTGATGAATTAAATGAGACATTTATTAGTCTTCATATGATAGAGGATGATCCCAAAACATATGAAGAAGCTGTGAGTTCTTTAGATGCTAGTTTTTGGAAGGATGCAATTAAAAGTGAATGTCTAATCACACTTGGGAACTAGTTGATTTGCTAAGGGTAACAAAGCTATTGGTTGTAAATGGATCTTTAAGAAGAAACTTAAAACCGATGGCTCTGTAGAGTGATATAAGGCAAGACTAGTTATAAAAGGTTTCACACAAAAACATGGAATTGACTTCTTTGACACTTATTCTTTTGTTACTAAGATAGCGACCATTCGTGCTTTATTTGCTTTAGCTTCTAGCTATAAGTTATTAGTACATCAGATGGATGTAAAAACTGCATTTTTGAATGGTGATCTTAATGAAGAAATTTATATGGAACAGCCTAGAGGGTGCGTGGTTCCAGGACAGGAGAACAAGGTGTGCAGACTGAAGAAGTCACTTTATGGTCTGAAACAAGTGCCAAAGCAATGTTATGAAAAATTTCATAAAACTATCTTAAGCTTTGGATTTAAAGTGAATGGATCAGATGCATGTGTTTATTCAAAATTGTTTGGTGTTGATTGTGTGATTATATGTCTATATGTTGATGACATGTTAATTTTTGGGACTCACATAAATGTGATAAATTCAACCAAACAATTTCTATCCTCACACTTTGAAATGAAAGACTTAGGTGAAGTTGATGTGATTTTAGGATTAAAAGTTACTAGAACCGAAAATGGTTTCACCTTGTCACAACCACATTATGTAGAGAAAGTGTTAAAGTGGTTTAACCATTTTGATGTTGTGCTAGTGCGAACTCCTTATGATGCTAATATGAAATTGATGAAAAATAAGCATGATAGTGTATCACAAAATGAATATGCTAAGGTAATAGGGATTTTAATGTTTTTGATGAACTTTACTCGGCATAACATTGCTTATGATGTTAGTAGACTTAGTCGGTATACTCATAACCCTAGTAAGGATCATTGGTGTGCACTAAATAGATTGTTGAGATATCTTAAAGGCACAATTGATTGGGGTTTACATTATGTTGGATTTCTTCAAGTATTAGAGGGATATTGTGATGCAAATTGGGTAACCGATAATGATGAAGTTAGCTCTACTAGTGGATATGTTTTTACATTATGTGGCGGTGCTATATCTTGGAAGTCTTCTAAACAGACATGTATTGTTAGATCTACTATGGAATCTGAGTTCATAGCTTTAGACTTAGCTAGTCAAGAGGCTGAGTGGTTAAGAAGTCTACTGGCTGATTTATCATTGTGGGGGAGGGGGGGGGGGGGTCCAACTCCTCCTATTTCTCTACATTGTGACTCACAATCTGTTGTTTGTGTAGCTAATACCAATGCCTACAATGGCAAGAAGAGACACATTCGAATCAGGCATGAAACTGTGAGACAACTGATTACGAATGGTGTTCTCAGTTTGGAGTATGTGAGAACCGAGAGGAATATTGCAGATCCATTGACTAAAGGACTAAACCGAAAGTTAGTCCTTGACTCATTGAGGGGAATGGGACTTAAACCCGTGGGATGAGGAATTCATGGTGGATCCCCTCTTTTGGGGTCAAACGAAGCCATGGAAAGACTCATATGATGGTACACTAATTCCCATTTCTATGACAATTGTACATAAAGAGGTTGAGCAAAGCTCTTAATGAGTTCATAGCCCAGGATTTGGGTGGTCCTTTGAGACAGACTTGATGAATTCACCGTTGGAAATTGAGAGGTTGAGTTATTAACTCTTAATGACTTCATAGCCCTATTGTGGGTGGTCCTTTGAGACGGACTTGATGAAGTCACCTACAAGAGTGTGAAGGGCTAGCCTCCTTCTATGAAAGAACTCGGGTGATCTTTCTAGAGCACTCTTTAGCATCCCAAGGCAATTTGGCTAAATATGAGATTTATCGTGGAATCACCGAGAACATAGGAAAGATGTGTGCTGTTAGGAACTTCCCCAACTTTATGAAGTTCAAGACTTAGTTCATTTCTTGAAGAAAGGGTTACCTAGCTTCACTATGTGTTGGTTCAATCGTAAGATACCAATGCTTAAGTATCAGTTCTATAAAACCATGCTCAGAACTTCGGTTTTCATACTTTAAGCTCAAAACCTCTTTTCGCATCGTGGGGGATTGTTGGAATTTTTATAATGAAAAATTCGGTTTTGTATAGGAAAGTGCAATTTTTGTACTTTTGTGCTATCCCACATCGGTTTTAAGGAGCTTGCAAGTGCTATTTATATATACTCTTGTTTTATGATGGGTTAGATGAGTTGAGAGGGCAACTCTCCCACACGCGCATCACCGCCGCCATCTGGCCGGCTCGGTCTCGAGCTTCGTGGCACGTGCGCGGTGTGGTGGGGCAGCTTTTTATAGACTATATTAATTTTTGGGCCTCAGAATTATGGATCTGCAAAGTAATTGCTTGTCCGTAAAATCCGATTTCGGTTTTATTTGTTTTATATTCGATTTATCATATCTTTGACTTAATCAGATTTGTTGCTGATTTTACTCCATCATTGCGTAACTGTTGTGATTGCTTCTTCTTTTTTACCGAACGTGAACTGCAACTTTTTACACACTGAAAAATACAGTTTCTCTCCTCTCTCAAAACCTCTCTTGTTTAGAGCATTCTCGAGTGGATTCCAAGCTTTCTTAGGCGAGTGCACACCTTCAGGAGTTCCTGTGTGATCCTTATGGGGCTACGCCATCGCTGACTTGCACCACCGGTCAAGGCAAAATCGCTACTAAGGCAGCGGCTTCCATACAGTGACACAACTTTCCATTTTAAAGACGTTTTTACTGATCCTCAAAGGCCCTACATACAAATTTCGGTAACGAGTTCCATTGTTCAATTCTGGTTTATTACTAACAACCATAGCACGGGGCCATGTGTCCTCCGACGCAATGCTCAAACATGTTTAAGGCAAAGTGTCCGTAGGCTTATAGCTACGCTTATGATGATACAAGTAGCACTTTTACTTGTCGCGCCGGTGGAAATTATCGCATCAAGTTTTACCCTTAAATTCACTAGCTTCTACGTTATTGATAGAAATTCAAAGGAGTTTGTTTAGTTAATACTACCTTCGTATCACAATGTAAGTCGTTTTTTATTTTACACAGGAATTAAGACAAGTTTAAAATAAACAATATGATAATTTAATGCTTGTTTTTATCACATGCACTTTAACTCTTTAATCTTGGATTTATAAATACAGTAAATACCCCTACAAAACTAAACTTCCAACACCACTAGAATAGCTTGAGTTGAATAGTGTTGGAATGTTAAGTAAAATAAATAGAGTAATAACTTATTCTAAAAAGTTTTACATTAAATAAGGGAAGGAATGATTTACATTATAAAACACCTTTTAGAGGTAGAAATGACTTACATTGTAAAACGGATGGAGTAATTAAGATCATCAATTGATTCCCACAAAATATTGCATGCTCTAAAGTATTTGGTAATTAACTTATCGGAACCAGCGGTAATCCTCTATTCCACTTTTATATTTCATTTTTTGTTTCAATTAGCTATATAAATATTAAATTAATTTTAGAATAATAAAAAATTATATTTATTATTTTATAAATAACTAAATGCATATGTGTGCAAAATTTTTTCTTAAAAATTATAACATAAAATTTTCAAAAATTGGGAGATTGATTTTCATTCAAAATATTATCTTTTTAATTTTGAAAAATTATATAATATGATTTTCAAGCTAAAAATTTACACACATATGTGTATATATATTTGTTTGAAATATAAATATAATTTTTAATTTTTTTAAATATTAATTTAGTATTTATTTAGTTAATTAGAATATGGAATTAGAACGGAAAATTGGAATATAGGATCCACCGCCGGATCGGAACCGAATACGTTACATTCTCAACTTCATTGATGTTGGGTAGTTTTTTTTTCGTTTAAAGGATGGTCCTCGGGTAATGACGAGGTTGTGAAGTTGATGTGACTATGCTTAGGATGTCAAAACATGAGTATGAGCAAGACGTCCAACCATGGGCACATGTGAAGAAGGAGAGGGTCGCAGGAAAGGCTTACCAGGCTGGCCCGCATGATGCCGACCCAGCCCACGCAATTCCTGTAGTGCGCCAGTGCTTAGTCCATGCGCCGGTGCCATATCTTGATGGTTGGTTAGTGTGTTTGAGTTGAAGAAGGCCATTTTATGTGTGGTTGTGATATTAATGTAATTTTTGAAAGGGTATTTTTATAAAATTTAGAAACCTCAGGTGGTTGAGAATTAGGCTTCCATTCTAGGTTATAAGACTAGGGGGTGTCCCTTTTTGTGTTTAGTCAAGATTGATGAAAAATTCCAACTCTTTGTCTCTCCCTTTGAAAATGTTTTTAATCTTTGTTTTTAAATCAAAATTCCGATTTTGCTTCCTTGGATTGTGAGTAATATCAATCCAAATATAAAGGTTTGATCTAGGTGAGTTACATCCTAGGTTGGTCTTTCTAGTTTATGATTCGAAAGGTGCGTAACATCCTTTCAAGGCACGTCCAAATCCAACCCTTAATCCACCTTTTTCATCACATCCATTTCCTTTATTCCATCCTATTTCACCCATAAAAACTTCTTCAAAGGCCCTTGAAGGACCGATCACCATTGGATCAAAATTCATAAAAAAAATCACCTCTTAGTAGATTCTGCAACATCTTAGCAGAATCGATATAACTTTCACTCCACTCATCATCTAGCTCACAAATTTTGAGCGAATCAAGTAGACTCATAGATATAACTCCTCGATTTGGAATCACTTAGATCAAAGTCTAGAATAAGAAGAACCACTCTTGTGAATCAATTAGATCGGAGTTTAGACTCATAGATTCAACTTCGGTTCATTGAATTCCTTTCTTGAGTTTTGTTGTTGTCATAAAACCGACACCTATACCTTATTCCAGCCGAGCCTAGTCCTTATATTGACACACTCTTGTTGATTACGAGCTTGGTTAAGTAGCGGAGTAAGATATGGGAACGGTACCAAGGTTGAAACTGTTATTTTGTATGATTTTCCTTATGTTGTTATGAAGAGTTTGCTTGATTATTTGAAGAAAAAAATCAGCAAGTGTGTCTTACAAAAGAAAAATTCGGACTCGGTGAGAAAAATAAGTGGGGCTTAGAAAAACTCGGATCTGACGAAAGTGAAAAAGATGTCGGACATAGAAAAAATCAGACCCACGAGAGAGAGAATCCGAGCTAGACACGAATCAAAATCTGAAATTTCTTTTCATAATTCATGCTTGGTACTTAGTAGCTTCTTACTTCGCCTAAGTCTGAGACGAGTTAGTTTGCTTGTGCTGTGATAGTTGTTACTTTTGTTTCCTAGCCTAACCTTGCCTTGCCGAGACCTAGCTTCTTGCCACTCGTTTGATTTCTTTTCTAGGTCTTGTTAGGTGAATCGTGTGGTTGGGGATACTTGTGTTTTAATGGGATTTAATCTTGTGTGTTTAAGTGTGTAAGGATGTTAGGAACATGTACATCTTATGAGAGTTTTTCTCCTTATAGGACCACTGCCAAGAATAAATCCCATAAAAACACAAGTATCGCTAACCACACAATTGGCAATCTTCGGAGATGCATGAGAAGTTCTCACGAGAGAGGTTTAATATTCCATATTTTGACGGCCGATCTAATGCCAATGCTTTCTTAGTTTGGATAGCAGAGCTCCATCATGTTTTGACTACCATGACTATCTCGAAGCTATGAAATTAAAGTTACTTATGCCACTAAACGCTTTAGCAATCAGGCTCATAGTTGGTGGTATGTGTAACACCCCGATAATTTATAAGGAATTGAGGTGCTCCCCATGTCAACAAGAGCTCTTTCTTTTCTAAGTTCGAGTGATGACAAAGAACTTAGAAGTTAAGCGTGCAAGGGCGAGAGTAGTACTAGGATGGGTGACCTCCTGGGAAGTCCTCGGGTTGGCATGGGATAACACTTCTAAGGCTTCGGGCCTTACAAATGGTATCAAAGCCGACTCTGGTTTACGAGTTGGCTTGGCCCGATGGGCGGTCACTCGACCCGGAGGGTGGTCCTTGAGCCTTGACGAGGACGTCAAGTGCTTAAGTAGGGGAGATTGTAACACCCAGGTAATTTATAAGGAATTGAGGTGCTTCCCATGTCAACAAGAGCTCTTCTTTTTGTAAGTTCGAGTGAGGACAAAGAACTTAGAAGTTAAGCGTGCAAGGGCGAGAGTAGTACTAGGATGGGTGACCTCCTGGGAAGTCCTCGGGTTGGCATGGGATAGCGCTTCTAAGGCTTCGGGCCTTACGGTATGATCACAAGGAGAGGAGAAGGTGTGAAGGATACCCTCACATTGGTACGTGGCAAGAGCTCAAACAAGATGTCATGGGGAGTTATGTACCACAAGTGTATGTCGAGTCCTATCCCTTTTACCCTTCATATTCTACTTGCACGATTCACGTTGTAGCGTATGGAGCTTAGGATTTTCATCATCAAGACCTAGCTTCCACAAGGGGATTTAATGTCTTGCCTTGGTACCCAACACCTAAAGGACAAGACACATTTGAAGAACCACTTTGTTTTCTCTCAATGAGTGAGAAGCCACAAAGAATCCAAGAGAGAGGTAAGGAGCAATCATCTTTCTTGGTTCCACCATATTAAGTCTTTGAACCTTCACCAAATGTGGATGTTTCAAAGCCAATCGAGGAGTCTATCATGCAAGAAGTTGTGGCTAACCTTACCTCCGAATTCGTGGGAATTGTCAACCAATTTGTGGACGAAGTTACTTCAAAAGTGCAACTTCATGACCCTCCAATGAAAACTGAAGAGAAGTTTGATTCCAAGGAAAAAGTGGATGAAGAAGTGGAATCAATTCATTCTCGAATCAAGACTTGCCCACCCATCATGCCTTGTTCCGTGAGTTATATGGTTACCCCATGGTTGGATGCTTTCCCTATGGTTCCCTCCAGTTTTTCCTTTCTATGTCATGAGGAGAATTACACCAAGCAAGAAGAGAGAGAAGTCACCATGTCAAGTTGCTTTAGGGGAGTACCTCTTAACTCTACTTTTTTATTCTTCTCTTCTTTGCATCATACTTGAGAACTTCATGCTTGTAATTATCTTGGTCGAACTAGATCTTCATGCTCTCATTATACGTTTCATTGTGAGGAAGCATTCATATTTAAGGATCATGTGTGTGAGTTTGAGCATATGTGCCATCTCGTTATTTCATCTAGAACTAGGTCTTCATGTGTGCATTTGAAAACGTTTGAGCATATGTGCCTGCTCGTTACTTCATCTAGAACTAGGTCTTCATCTAGAGCTAGGTCTTCATGTGTGTGAGTTTGAGCATATTGGTCATCTCGTTACTTAATGTAGGACTAGGTCTTCATCTAGAACTAGGTCTTCATGTCTCTCCCTTTGAAAACATTTTTAAGCTTTGTTTTTGAATCAAAATTCAGATTTTGGTTCCTTGGATTGTGAGTCATATCTATCCAAATCTGAAGGTTTGATCTAGGTGAGTTACATCCTAGGTTGGTGCTTCTAGTTCGTTACTCGAAAGGTGCATCACATCCTTTCAAGGCATGTCCAAATCCAGCCCTTAATCCACCTTTTTCATCACATCCATTTCCTTAATTGCATCCTATTTCACCCATAAAAACTACCTCAAAGGCCATTGAAGGATCGATCACCATTGGATCGAAATTCATCCAACGAAATCACTTCTCGGTAGATTATCCAATCTCAGTAAAAATCGATATAACTTTCATTTCACTCATCGCCCGACTCTCAAATTTTGAGGACATCAAGTAGAATCATATATCTAATTCTTTGAGTTGTAATCACTCAAATTCGAGCTAGAACAGGCAGAACCACTCTTGTGAATCTATGATCGAAGTTTTGTCCAAACCAGTCTCGCCTGAACAAGCCTTGTTGACTAGCTTGCACGGAATGTCATCTAATCTGTCCCACATCACAATTGTTTAAGTAGGGGATATTATAACATCCTGATAGTTTATAAGAGATATAGGTACTCCCCATGTCAAAAAGATCTCTTGCTTTTATGGTTTCAAGTGAGGACAAAGAATGTTGGTCATTTGTGAAAAGTCATCAATCCATTTGTCGAAGTTGTAAATGATAAGTGTGAGAATTACTAAAGAGCATCACTCAGGATTAGGGTGTGTGGTGGCACACCTTTGTGATCAATCCTACGGGAAGAAGCCATAAGGGCCACAATAAGCTAATCATTGGGAACTAATGTGCAGGACTCATGCTAAGGCATGGGCGCTAGCATGCTAAAGCATTGGTGTTGTGGGCGCTTTCTAGGCGTTGTCGTTGTGTGCACTTGGTAGGGTGGGCATCGAGGGTTCTTGGAATCGTGGAAAAGGCGCGCCCAAAGTGAGCACGGCGCTGGCGCACGACGCTAGCTAAGCCATGGCATAGGCGCGCTTAGCGTTGGCGAGGCATGGCATATGAGCGCTCAGAGCTTGACCATTTCTAGTGATATGTAATGGAAGATATGTACCTCTAATACTATGTTTCAATGTTTTAGAGCTGGCCAAGCTTTGGAACACCAAAAGTCATATAGCTCATTTTTGAGCTAGCCTCGGGTCTTTAGCTCATTTGAAGGTTTAGCCTTGTCATTTTGGATGCATGGCTGCTTCACTTCACTAAACTTTATATCTTGGGAGTGACCTAGCTCTGCTAAGTTAGCTTAGGCTTATGATGTCTCTCTATTTGGTGGTGTTTTCATATGTGATTTCCTTTGTAAATATGTTTCTTTTTCCCCTTTTCTTGTGCGTTTTGTTCCTTTTTAGCCTAGTTCCCGTATTTCTATGAGATTCGGAGACTACGCACATTTTATGTGTT
Source organism: Fallopia convolvulus (assembly GCA_964016875.1). Taxonomy (NCBI): domain Eukaryota; kingdom Viridiplantae; phylum Streptophyta; class Magnoliopsida; order Caryophyllales; family Polygonaceae; genus Fallopia; species Fallopia convolvulus. Next base: position 39,326,476 of record OZ024719.1, read on the forward strand.
TTGTAGGTAATTTGGCATGAATCGAGGATCGATTTGAAGGAGGGTCGAGACATGGAGCAAAGGCCGAGCTAAAGCGGGAAAGAGAGAAGCAAGCCATGAAGAAGAACAAGAGAAGCCAACAAAGAAGAAGGTGGAACGAGGTCAGGACCGAGTTGCAACCACGTCGGGCCCGACTTTGAAGTCTCCAACCTCGGACCGAGTTGCACAGTAACTCGGGCCCGAGGTCCTCCGTGTCGGTCCGAGTCGGTCACCGAACTACTTGGGCTCCAAGGCACGAATCTGTGGACTTCCACTTTTGCCCCTCATCTAATTTATAAAAGGCCCTCTTGTCTTCTAAGAAGGGGTTCCCTCACACACACACAAAAAGGGGGTTCCAAGGGAACCAAGGGGATTCTTGGAGAGCAAGGAGGAAGGAGAGGAGAAGGAAGAGAGAGAGAATCGGCCAAGGGAGGAAGTCTTGATAGGATTTGTTAGTAGATTTGCTTTGATTTGCTTTGTTCTTGTGGATTTCAAAACCCTTGATTGGAATTTGCGGATTGCTTTGGATTTGAATGAAACTTTGCTTTGTTTTGAGATTGATTATGATGATTGCTTTCCCTTTTGATTTGATTGCTTTCTTTGCTTGTCTCATGGAGTAGATCTCCTTGATCTTGGGTTATGGGGGAAAACCCTAGCTAGGTTTAGGCTAGAAACCCCAATTCCATAGCCTTGAGTGTTTGATCTAAGGAACCCACTCTACATAGAGCTACAATTCCTTGCGAAAGTTGGGAATCAAGGCTTGAGATTGGCAAAGTAGCGAAAGTGAACATGTGTCATTCTCAAGACCTTGCTTCGAAGGGGATTTCCCCAATGATCGAGGTGTAGAAGTGGTTGGAACGAGGGCGAAAGCACTCGATCCTAGTCGGATCATCACTCATTGCCTGAATTGGGGTGGAAAAGCCTTAATCTACTAGGGAAGGAACCCAAAAGCCCAAGATCTACTTTTAAAACTTTGAGTTCGACATCCCCAGATACCTCGGGCCCGACTTTCACAGTGTCGGTCCCGACTTCCTCTTGTCGCCAACCTCGGGCCCGACGTGACCTCAGTGTCGGTCCTAACTGATTCCTTTGTTTTCGTTTGTTTTATGCTCTCCTTTCTAGCTTCCTAGTATCTAGGCACATCGATCGAGTAGACTTCCCGAGTGTTCGACACCCACCACGTACTACAACGGGGTCGGGTTATAAATTGTATCTCTAGACCCTCGCAATCCGAGAGGCGATCAAAAGATTGGCGCCGTTGCCGAGGAAGTCTAAGTGCATTGAGTGCCAATTTGGTGAGTTTCTTGTGTTTTGGTAGTGATTTGGGTGAGGGAATAGCCCAAACCTTTTGTTTGTTTTTGATTTGTTTTGGTTTGTGTTTTTGTTTCATAGGTGTATGCTAGCTCGTTCCTCCCGAGGAACACTTGAGCTTGAGTTTGTGAGTGATCCGGAAGGTATTCTCAAGGAAGCCCGAAGAAGAAAAAGGTTGGCGAATCAAGCTCTCCATGTTGATGAGGAGTTGGCTCAACTTAGGGCCGAAATGGTTAGATTGCAACTTGAGAGGGACAATCAAGAGGAGGTGGCAAGAAGAGAACGGGAGCAACGGATGAGAGCCGAGGCTCAACTCAACGCTCTACCCCGGAATGCACGCCAATACATGCATCCGGAGTTGAGGGTGCCCGAGCCGGCTATTGTGCTTCCCGAGGTTGCCAAGAATTTTGAGATCAAGACGCAATTCATCTCCCTCATCAAGCGTGATCAATTCGAGGGCCGTCCACATGAGTGTCCCATAGAGCATGTCAAACGTTTTGTGGATATGTGTGAGACGATCTCTACCGATGAGGAGACATTGGAGTATGTGCTTCTAAAGGCGTTCAAATGGTCACTTGGGGGCAAGGCCGCACATTGGCTCGAGAGCCAAGCTCCTAGGTCAATCACAACTTGGAAGACACTCTATGATGCTTTCTTGATGAAGTTCTTCCCGCCCTCAAAGACAACCGAGCTAAGAAGGAAGATTGCAAGCTTTCAACAAGGTCCGAATGAGCCTCTTTTCGAAGCATGGGACCGTTTCAAGGAGATGTTGCGCCAATGTCCTACTCATGGCCAACAACCATATGTGCTTCAAGACATCTTTTTCCAAGGCATAAACCCGGTAACGAAGGACAAGCTCAATCTCCACACCGATTGTGGGTTCATAGACTTGACACCGAATCAAGCTTGGGAGCTACTTGACAAGCTATCCGATTATGAGGCCATGTATGGGGTGAGTCAAGCTAGCAAGGAGGTGAAAGTTCAAGGCGAAGGTACAAGGAAGTTATATGATCCAAAGGGAGAAGACATTGATAGGGATGTGAAGCTCCAATTCCTTGAAGGTTAAGTGAGCAAGCTTAAGAGGCAAGTCCACTACTACAAGCAAAATGCTAGAGCTTGTGAGGAGTGTGGATCCTTTGGACATGCTACACAAGTTTGTCCAAATGAGAGCCAAGTGCGCTTGGCCGAGCGAATTGAGGAGGCAAACTATGTTCGGGGAAATTTCGGTGGAAGAGGCAATTTCAACAATGGTGGCAATGGCCGATGGAACAACGGTCAAGCTCAAGGCTACAACAACAACTTCAACCAAAACGAGCCAAGGGCGCCACCACCACCATATAGACCACCGGGATTCAATGAGTTACAAACATTTGCTCAAGAGATGAGAGACGGGTTCAAGGAGATGAGGAACCAATTCAATGAGTTTGGTGCATGGAGGAGGCAAGTCGACAATCAATTTGTTCAAATTGCGACTCAAGCCCCGAGAGAGAATGGAAGACTTCCGGGCCGACCCGAGGAGAATCCTCGAGCTCAAAATAATCAAAATGAGGTCCGGGCAATTGGATTGAGAAGTGGCCGAAACCTACCCGAGCCACACGTGCCTAAGAAGAATGAAGAGAGTCGGACCAACTTACCCAGCAAGTCGGGTCCGACGTTCCCCGAAGTCGACCCAGCAAGAAGACCGACTCCTTCACCACGGACCGAGGTTGAGAGCAACTCGGGACCGACGTACACAGACCTCGATCCGACTCCTTTGCCTCGGACCGAGATTCACAACATCGGGCCCGACATGGTGCCCAAGTCGGTCCATTCAGAAAATGTTGCAAATGAAGTAGGGAAGTCCAAAGAAGTTGATCCAAGCAAGATTCAAGGTGAAACAATTCTTCCATATCCCTCGAAGAAGCCGAAAGATGTTGTTGAGAACAAGTTCAAGAGGTTTCTCAAACTCTTGCAAGGCTTGAACATCTCTATCCCGTTCACCGATGCATTGAGCGAAATGCCATCTTATGCCAAGTTCTTAAAGGAGATTTTGAGCAAGAAGAGGTCCATAGTGGAAATGCAAGATGAGGTCAAGACCTTGGAGTTACCACAAAAGCTAGGAGATCCCGGTCATTTTGCTATAACCATTGGTGTGGGGTCTCAAAACTTCCAAGCCTTGTGTGATCTTGGAGCAAGCACGAGCATCATTCCTTACACCATATGGAAATCCACATCCATGGGTCTCATCGCTCCGGTCAACATGAGGTTAACAATAGCGGATGGGTCGTCTATCGAGCCAATTGGTATCGTCGAGGATTATCCCGTTTGCATTGAAGCCCACTATGTCCCAATCGATTTTGTTGTGGTGGACATGATAGAAGTGCCGGGTGAACTGATCATACTAGAGAGACCTTTCTTTGCTACGGTTGGGGCAATCATTGATGTAAAGAAGGGCCACTTGTCTCTTGACATTGGAGGAAGAGAAATTGAGTTTTTCTTTAGGCCAGCTTCAAAAGGGACCGTACATAAGGAAGCTAAGATGATCCAAGTTCCTCTTGGATTGCAATGGGAAGCCGTTTCTAAGAAGTCAAGGCCAAGGGAGCTTAGGTTGAAAGCCACCCCACCACCTAGTGAAATTGAGATAGAGCGCCAAGGTCTAGCCCTCAATATGATTGAGAATGAGCAATTGGAGGAAAGGATGTCTTATTTGGAGGTGTTCAAGGCCAAGAAAGAAGAAGTTCAAGCACCACCGGAACCATCTCAAGAACTCAAGGAGCTTCCAAAAGATTTGAGGTACGCATTTCTTGGTCCCAACTCTTCTTTACCCGTAATCATAAATGCCAACTTGAATGATGATGAGGAGTCTAAGTTGTTGGAGGTTCTAAGAAAACATAGAGGAGCTTTAGGGTATTCACTAGAGGAACTAAAGGGAATCTCTCCCTCAATTTGCATGCATAGGATTTATATGGAGGATAACCATAAACCCACTATTGAACCGCAAAGAAGATTAAATCCTAACATGAAAGAAGTGGTAAAGAGTGAAATACTTAGGATGTTGGATGCGGGAATTATCTTCCCAATTTCCGATAGCAAGTATGTGAGTCCCGTGCATGTAGTTCCTAAGAAAGGAGGTCTCACCGTTGTGCAAAATGAAAAGGGAGAAATGATACCTATGAGAACCACAACAAAATGGCGTATGTGTATTGATTACCGTAAGCTTAATAGTGGCACTCACAAAGATCATTTTCCTCTTCCTTTCATAGACCAAGTCCTAGAAAGATTAGCACAACATGAATATTTTTGCTACCTTGACGGGTATAGCGGGTTTTGGCAAATCCCTATTCATCCCGATGATCAAGAGAAGACGACATTCACATGTCCTTATGGGACTTTTGCCTATAGACGCATGTCTTTTGGTTTATGTAATGCGCCGGCAACATTTCAAAGATGCATGATGTCCATCTTTTCCGATATGGTTGAGGATATAGTAGAAGTGTTTATGGATGATTTCTCCGTCTATGGTTCCTCATTTGATGTTTGCTTAGCTAACTTAGACAAGGTTTTGACTAGATGTGAGGAGACTAGCTTGGTGCTTAATTGGGAAAAATGCCACTTTATGGTGAAGGAGGGCATAGTACTAGGACACCTAGTTTCAAGTAGGGGGATAGAGGTAGATAAAGCTAAAGTTGAAATAATTGAAAAACTACCTCCTCCCTCTTGTGTTCGTGATGTTAGGAGTTTCTTAGGTCATGCAGGATTTTATAGACGGTTCATCAAGGATTTTTCTAAAATTGCAAAACCATTGTCTAACCTCTTGATGAAGGATGTGCCCTTTGTATTTTCCGAGGATTGCATGAGTTCTTTTTGTAGGTTGAGAGATGCCTTGATCTCGGCTCCAATAATGGCGGCACCCGATTGGAATCTTCCATTCGAGGTGATGTGTGATGCTAGTGATTTCGCCGTAGGGGCCGTCCTTGGGCAAAGCAAGGATGGAAAGTTGCATGCCATCTACTACGCAAGCAAAACTTTGGATGAAACTCAGTGCAATTACACAACAACGGAGAAAGAGTTTCTTGTGATAGTGTTTGCATTTGAGAAATTCCGTTCATATCTTGTGGGATCAAAGGTGGTAGTCTTCACAGACCATACGGCAATCAAATATCTCATGAAGAAGAAAGATGCAAAGCCGAGGCTTCTAAGGTGGATGCTCCTTCTCCAAGAGTTTGACCATGAGATCAAGGACAAAACCGGTGCGGAAAATGTGGTAGCGGATCATCTATCCCGTTTGCCCATCGAGTACATGTTGGAGATGGAGGATGGTTTGACTATAGATGATTCAAGAGCAGATGAAGTTCTCATGAGCGGAAAGGAGGAAAGGAAAGGTGGATCGACGAACCGAGTAAGTCGGGCCCGAAGTTCAGAACATCGGACCGAAGGCAAGGCAAGTACGAGTGAGTCGGGACCGAGGACTTCAACATCGGGCCCGAGTGACCTGTGTGTCTGCGAAGCTGGACCGGCGTCCAACCATGTCGGGCTCGGTACACTTCAATGTCGGTCCGTGGAAGAAAGTAAGTTTCCTAGCTCGATTTCCATTCCTTCTCGTTCTCAATTGATTGATTCTTTCTCTCCCACTGGCCTTCTTTCTATTAGTGCCGTAAGACGAGGGGTTTCCCCTTGGTTTGCGGATTTTGCTAACTTTGCCGTAGGGGGAGTGATCCCACCAAATTTGTCTTATCAAGCTAGGAAGAAATTCTTACATGATGCTAGACAATACTTTTGGAATGATCCATATCTCTACAAGGAAAGGCGTGATCAAATCTATAGACGGTGTGTGTCAAGTGAAGAGGTTGAGAGCATAATTCACCATTGCCACTCCTTGCCTACGGGGGGTCACACTAAGAGTTCCAAAACCACCTCAAAAATTCTTCAATGTGGTTATTATTGGCCAACCATGTTCAAGGATGTGCATGATTATGTGAGGAAGTGTGAGGAGTGCCAAAGAGAGGGGAACCTATCAAGGAGGAATGAGACTCCTCAAACTGGTATTCTAGAAGTTGAGTTGTTTGATGTATGGGGTATTGATTTCATGGGACCATTTCCCACATCGGGGCCTTACAAGTACATCTTGGTAGCCGTGGAATATGTCTCAAAATGGGTGGAGGCCATACCAACAAGAACCAATGATGCTAAGGTGGTGATGAAGTTTTTGAAAAGCAACATTTTTGCAAGGTTTGGTGTGCCTAGGGTTCTCATAAGTGATGGTGGACCTCATTTCATTGAGAGGTGCTTCGAAAATGTGTTAATCAAGTATGGGGTGTCTCATCGAGTTGCTACTCCTTATCATCCTCAAACAAGCGGGCAAGTCGAGGTGTCAAACCGTCAAATCAAGGCTATCTTGGAGAAGACCGTATCTCGATCAAGGAAAGATTGGGCCTCTAAGCTCGATGATGCACTTTGGTCTTATAGAAGCGCCTTCAAGACACCTTTGGGAACTACACCCTTCAATCTAGTTTATGGCAAGACATGTCATCTTCCGGTACAGCTTGAGCACAAGGCGAAATGGGCACTCAAAGAGATGAATTGGGATATCAACTTGGCCGGTGAGAAAGGTTTCTAGAACTTCATGAGTTGGGGGAATTGAGGTTGAAAGCCTATGAGAACTCCAAGCTATACAAGGAGAAGACCAAGAAGTGGCATGATAGGAAGTTAATTCCAAAGACCTATCAAACCGGTGACAAGGTTCTCCTTTTCAATTCAAGGCTTAAACTTTTCCCCGGGAAGTTAAGGACTAGGTGGAGCGGACCATTTGTGGTCCACCGTATCTATGCTCATGGTGCGGTGGACTTGTTGATGAAAAGGACATATTTTCAAAGTGAATGGTCATCGAGTGAAGAAGTTCTATGACAAGGACGGTCCAAACGAAGAAGTTAGAGCCTCATGGGCTCTCGTCCTCGCCGATTGATTCTATACATGCCATTGAAGAATAAGAAATTGTGAGCTTTTCATACTCTTCTCTCTTGCTTTTAAGTTTTGATTTCCTTGTTTGATGGGGACTTGAAAATTTTAAGTATGGGGTGGGGGTAAGTGTGTTCATGATTTCACTTGTTTATGTTTGTTTGTTATTTTGAGGATATTTAGTTTGTGTTTCTAGTTTGTATTTGGGATGTTTGCTTATTGGTTTGTGGTTGATAAAAGACATGGATGATTGATTTGGTCTTGAATGGATGAGTTTTTGGGTTTAGAGAAATTTTTGCCAAAAAAAAAAAAAAAAATCGAAAAAATTGTGTTAAAAACAACAAAAAGATTTTGTGTTTTGTAGGTTTTGGACTAGAAATTCCCATCTTAGATTGCCAAAATAAAAGCTAATGATGATGTGAGCATGTAAATTCCTTTGCATATTTTTGGATAGTTTAGCCTCTAAAATGATGTTGCTTTTGATGTGATCATGATATCTTGCTTGTTTTATTGAACATGTGAGTTCTAGGATGAGTTCTTATGCAACTAAGTATGAGTGACCCTTGTGAGATTGATTTTTGGCCATTTTAGGGATGCTTGATCATATTTGCATATCCCTCATTTTTGTTGTGTGATTAGCTCATTCATGCTTAGTAAAACTTGCTATTGCGGTGTTTATCTATTTTCCAAGACCGTCATGAGAATTGTCCTAGCATGGTCACATTGATTTTGAACTTTATTCTTCTAGTCACATAAATGTTCCATATCCTACCATGAAGATAATCCTTTGTTTGAAGCCCCGTTCTAGCCTAAGCCTTTGTTTGAAACTCCTCAAAAATATTATTCCTAGCCTTATATGACTTGACCCTTATGGGATTGGACTTTAGAAGAGAGGTTGGGATTGTATTTGAAGAGTTGAGATTCTCTTGGGTTTAAGGGCAAAGAATGGTGTTATGAATCATGTGGGTAGTGCATCTTTGTTGTACAAAAATGAAAAAAAGAAAGAAAAAAAATGTTGGAAATGCAAAGTGGAATAAAGCAAAGAGCTTAAGTGAAGAAAATGGTCCGACCGAGTTACAAGCAACATCGGGCCCGATGTCATAAGAAAGTCGGTCCAAATGTAGAAAGTGTTGAAAATTTAACAAAAAGCATAAGAACAAAGATGAAGTGGAATGTTAAGTGAAATTTTGGGTTGAAAGGGAAATGTTAAGTCTTTTGGGTAAGTGTGAAAGTAATTGTGGAATTTTGGTGAAGTTGGTGAGAGTTTAGGTTGTTCAATCCCCATTGAAAGCACCACAAGACCAAATAATTCCCACCTTGAGAAATACCAAAAGCCCCATTACAACCCGGCCGAATGGAACCTCTTTGAGGACCTCCATTGAGCCAAGTTCGAAATTCTTTGTGTACTTTGCATTAGGCATCTCTAGGTGGAGGAATTGGTGATATTAGCTTCAATAGTAAAGTCCTTACTTGCATGATTCTTGAGCTTGAGTGTTCATTGCTAGACCCAAACACATGATGAGTGATACACATTCACATATCCCTAAAGTGAGGCTTAGTTGCATTGACTTTATTCCTTGGAACACTTAATCATATGTGACGATATAATCTTGCTTTAATATCAATCACTTGTGCTTAAAATGTGTTTTCATACGAGGCTTTACTTGAAGATTATGTTTCGGTCTTGCTTACATTGTTATTGCTTGAGGACAAGCAAGTTTAAGTATGGGGTGTTTTGATGTCTCTCTATTTGGTGGTGTTTTCATATGTGATTTCCTTTGTAAATATGTTTCTTTTTCCCCTTTTCTTGTGCGTTTCGTTCCTTTTTAACCTAGTTCCCGTATTTCTATGAGATTCGGAGACTACGCACATTTTATGTGTTTTGTAGGTAATTTGGCATGAATCAAGGATCGATTTGAAGGAGGGTCGAGACATGGAGCAAAGGCCGAGCTAAAGCGGGAAAGAGAGAAGCAAGCCATGAAGAAGAACAAGAGAAGCCAACAAAGAAGAAGGTGGAACGAGGTCAGGACCGAGTTGCAACCACGTCGGGCCCGACTTTGAAGTCTCCAACCTCGGACCGAGTTGCACAGTAACTCGGGCCCGAGGTCCTCCGTGTCGGTCCGAGTCGGTCACCGAACTACTTGGGCTCCAAGGAACGAATTTGTGGACTTCCACTTTTGCCCCTCATCTAATCTATAAAAGGCCCTCTTGTCTTCTAAGAAGGGGTTCCCTCACACACATACAAAAAGGGGGTTCCAAGGGAACCAAGGGGATTCTTGGGGAGCAAGGAGGAAGGAGAGGAGAAGGAAGAGAGAGAGAATCGGCCAAGGGAGGAAGTATTGATAGGATTTGTTAGTAGATTTGCTTTGATTTGCTTTGTTCTTGTGGATTTGAAAACCCTTGATTGGAATTTGTGGATTGCTTTGGATTTGAATGAAACTTTGCTTTGTTTTGAGATTGATTATGATGATTGCTTTCCCTTTTGATTTGATTGCTTTCTTTGCTTGTCTCATGGAGTAGATCTCCTTGATCTTGGGTTATGGGGAAAAACCCTAGCTAGGTTTAGGCTAGAAACCCCAATTCCATAGCCTTGAGTGTTTGATCTAAGGAACCCACTCTACATAGAGCTACAATTCCTTGCGAAAGTTGGGAATCAAGGCTTGAGATTGGCAAAGTAGCGAAAGTGAACATGTGTCATTCTCAAGACCTTGCTTCGAAGGGGATTTCCCCAATGATCGAGGTGTAGAAGTGGTTGGAACGAGGGCGAAAGCACTCGATCCTAGTCCGATCATCACTCATTGCCTGAATTGGGGTGGAAAAGCCTTAATCTACTAGGGAAGGAACCCAAAAGCCCAAGATCTACTTTTAAAACTTTGAGTTCGACATCCCTAGATACCTCGGGCCCGACTTACACAGTGTCGGTCCCGACTTCCTCTTGTCGCCAACCTCGGGCCCGACGTGACCTCAGTGTCGGTCCTGACTGATTCCTTTGTTTTCCTTTGTTTTATGCTCTCCTTTCTAGCTTCCTAGTATCTAGGCACATCGATCGAGTAGACTTCCCGAGTGTTCGACACCCACCACGTACTACAACGGGGTCGGGTTATAAATTGTATCTCTAAACCCTCGCAATCCGAGAGGCGATCAAAAGATTGGCGCCGTTGCCGAGGAAGTCTAAGTGCATTGAGTGCCAATTTGGTGAGTTTCTTGTGTTTTGGTAGTGATTTGGGTGAGGGAATAGCCCAAACCTTTTGTTTGTTTTTGATTTGTTTTGGTTTGTGTTTTTGTTTCATAGGTGTATGCTAGCTCGTTCCTCCCGAGGAACACTTGAGCTTGAGTTTGTGAGTGATCCGGAAGGTATTCTCAAGGAAGCCCGAAGAAGAAAAAGGTTGGCGAATCAAGCTCTCCATGTTGATGAGGAGTTGGCTCAACTTAGGGCCGAAATGGTTAGATTGCAACTTGAGAGGGACAATCAAGAGGAGGTGGCAAGAAGAGAACGAGAGCAACGGATGAGAGCCGAGGCTCAACTCAACGCTCTACCCCGGAATGCACGCCAATACATGCATCCGGAATTGAGGGTGCCCGAGCCGGCTATTGTGCTTCCCGAGGTTGCCAAGAATTTTGAGATCAAGACGCAATTCATCTCCCTCATCAAGCGTGATCAATTCGAGGGCTGTCCACATGAGTGTCCCATAGAGCATGTCAAACGTTTTGTGGATATGTGTGAGACGATCTCTACCGATGAGGAGACATTGGAGTATGTGCTTCTAAAGGCGTTCAAATGGTCACTTGGGGGCAAGGTCGCACATTGGCTCGAGAGCCAAGCTCCTAGGTCAATCACAACTTGGAAGAGACTCTATGATGCTTTCTTGATGATCGCCTCTCGGATTGCGAGGGTCTAGAGATACAATTTATAACCCGACCCCGTTGTAGTACGTGGTGGGTGTCGAACACTCGGGAAGTCTACTCGATCGATGTGCCTAGATACTAGGAAGCTAGAAAGGAGAGCATAAAACAAAGGAAAACAAAGGAATCAGTCGGGACCGACACTGAGGTCACGTCGGGCCCGAGGTTGGCGACAAGAGGAAGTCGGGACCGACACTGTGTAAGTCGGGCCCGAGGTATCTGGGGATGTCGAACTCAAAGTTTTAAAAGTAGATCTTGGGCTTTTGGGTTCCTTCCCTAGTAGATTAAGGCTTTTCCACCCCAATTCAGGCAATGAGTGATGATCGGACTAGGATCGAGTGCTTTCGCCCTCGTTCCAACCACTTCTACACCTCGATCATTGGGGAAATCCCCTTCGAAGCAAGGCTTGAGATTGGCAAAGTAGCGAAAGTGAACAGCTTATTGGGCCGACACTTATGGGGCCTATTTTAGATCGATTCCTTATGTCTTCTAAGGGGTGGTTGGTGACCGTTTTTTGTGGTTGTTAGGAGAGTATCTCAATAAATAATTTGTGGATAAGAAGAGGTAGCCATCCTTAATCGCCGTAATCACGCATAACTTCCCTAAACTGCCACGAATCTTTGGCCTCCAAATGCCTATAAATAGCTGGTGCATCACCCTTGTCTTGGGTGGAAAAAATGTGAGAAACAATTACTTGTTTTGAGAGAATAAAATAAAAAACAAACACTTATACATGATCAAGGTATGTATATATGCAGTGATAAAATTGGTTGGCACCTTTCATTGTGTTGGAAATGTTTTATCCTACAACGCTATTGTAGTCCAAGCCTTATCAAAAATAGGGGCAATAAACATTGAAGAAAAACTGGATATATATGAACGACTCGTTGGCCATTATCAAAAGACATCAATAATATTCGGTGGTGATTTCCTAAATGATCTATACCCACGAGATTAACCTTCAAGGTCTACTTACGAGATTACTCCTTCGGGGGTCTACTCAAAGTGTCTTGATTGTCCTTTAAAGGTTCTACAAGAATCGAATTAAATTTCAACAAATTAAACAACATATACTAAAACTAACAATCTTCAACATTTATTTTATTAATTTTGTTGTTTTGTCTTGGAAGGTTGCAATAATGGTAAGAGCGAGCGAAGCATCAATAAAGGAAATGGCCTCCAAGTCCGTGATATGTGATCTCTACGTTTTGTCTTGAGGTGCCGCCCTTGATTCCCAAAGTAGTCGATGGTGAGACTGAGGAGGACATTTCTCTAAGGAATGCCTTGTGCTATTGGAAAGGCGTTTTGGGAAATAGGAGTGCACCGATTATAATTGTCATGGGCACATCCTAAATGGCATTCCCAACTCCCTATTTGTTGTGTATCAAAATCACAAGTCATCTCAGATTTTCAAGGGAGTACTTGAAACTAAGTACTTGGCAGAAGATGATTCTTCTAAAAAGTTTCTTGTGTCTATCTTCAACAACTACAAAATGGTGGAGAGTAAACAAGTAATGGACCAATACCATGAGTTGCTTCAGGTTTTGGGATAACTAACCCAATATGGGATCAATTTGGATGAGAAATTCACCATCTCATCCATAGGCAATACATTTTATAAAGCATTGGAAGGAGGACATGAATCTTCTCAAATTCGGTTACCATCTTCGGATTGAGAAAGAGTTTAAAGTGAATGATAAAGGGAAAAAGGTTGAGGAGAAACCTTCCTTTTCTGTGAACATGGTGGAGGTGGGCAAGGGCAAGGGCTCCAAGGGCTCTAAACTATCGAAGAATGGTGGCGGCGACAAGCAAGACCCAAGCAAGAAGGCTAAGGCCAAAGGGGTGTCTTGGAAATGTGAAAAATCAGGCCACATGAAGTAGGATTGTAGGTCCATTACCGCTAAAAAGGACAAAGGCAAGCAAACGTCTGGCGAAAGCCTCGAGAAAGTTAATCCGATCAATTTTGGTTTATGTAAAAACGATTCATTATTTAGTGTTTCAAACATTGAACAATGTATTATTTTGAAGGATGAAAACTGAATTAGTGGCTTGACTTGGGAACCACAACCCACGTCTGCATGGAAAAGAAATGGTTCAAGCATATGAAAAATATAGTGGACGGTTTGGTTCTTTACATGGGCAACGAGTCAATGACTCTAGTCTTAGAAAAGGGAGATGTGCATCTATATTTGAAAATGTTTTTAGTGGTGGTGCTTTAAATACGCTAGGCTATCGGTTTGTTTTCGAAGCCAATCTTTTAGTAATAAGCAAGGCAGGTGTCTTTGTAGGCTTGGGCCATTACAAGAACAATATGTTCCTACTTAACGTTATCAATATAATAAAGTTATGCTTGATTACGCGGTGGTGTTGAATGACTTATTGTATGATATTTGGCATTCAAGGTTGGGACATGTACATATGAAATGTTTGTTGGATATGGTAAAAAACATACTTCCTAACTTGGAACCAAAAAACGAAAAGTGCAAAACTTTCTTGTTAACAAAAATAGAAAAAGAAGTATCGCTTCCAATTCCTAGGCATGGTTAGTCAAAGAATTCATAACATGCATGGTTAGTCGACGTAGGCAAATGAATATTATTAGGATAAGTAGAAAAGGAAGTATCGCTTCCAATTCTTACCCCGGTGGTCGACCGTAACGTGGAAAGGCATCATGCTCCAAGTATATTCCTTGGAACTCATGATGGAAGTGGGTGACATAGGAAGTTGAACCCTCTTGAAGATGGAAGCCACGATTCACAATATAAGTAGGATCTCATTGCACCGCACCGGATACAACGGGAATAACTCGGTTGATGCTCGAGACTACATTTTGTAAAGACCTCTCTTCCGACCTTTGCATCCGATCTTCCAATGCATCAAACCGTGAGTTCATGGACTAAATTGATTATTGAATGGATTGCAACGTGGCCTCCATTTAAGGCGGCGTAGTTTCCGATGGAGGGTCAAGCAGTTCCGTGCCATTGTTACATGTGTGTGTCATATTTCACACTAGCCAAATAAATCAAATCCAACAAAAACAAGTGATATTTCCTACCACATTATTCACCGAATATGACCTAGAAATGAAACCAAATCATATTGCAAGTAGCTAAGTCTCGGCAAGGAAAAAAAGGAAAGGCTTGGCAACAAGGTAACAAAGCACAACTCAAGCAAACTAACTCGTCTAAGGGTTCGACGCAGTAAGAACTACTATGTACCAAGTACGAATTGCAAATATATCAAAATTTGGACTCTTGTATAGCTCGAATTCTATTGCTCATGGGATTCGAATTTTTCCAAGTCAAAACTCTTTTTTTTCTTTTTACTATCGTTGGATCCGAGTTTTTCTAAGTCGTACTTATTTTTCTTTCCAAGTCTGAATTTTTTTTTGTAAGACACACTTTTTTATTATTGTTTTTTTTTAAAACAAAACTCACTCAATCAACAAACAAACATAATGCAACCACTTATACAAAAGATGATTTAAACTCATTACGGTTCCCATATCTTACTCCAATTCCTAGACAAGTTTGTAAGCAAGAAAAAGGTGCAAACACAAAGGAAGGCCTTGGCTAATTGGTCAAAGGGTTCGGTTTTAAAGATCACACACAAATCAATCAAATAACACTTCAATTATGTCTTAAAAGAAGGGGGTGCTTCTTAAATGTGTTTGGGTGACCTTTCGGTTTTGTAACCTTGGAAAAGCAACCTTGTGGTGGTATCTTCTTCAATCCATGGAAGTCCAACCATGACTTAGGAAAATTTCATCAACTCAACCAAGCAAAGTGGACACAACAAAGACACAAACAACCAAAACTTAGGGCAACAACACAAATTGGCAAAAGGGAAAAGGGTGGATTCTAAAGCTCTTTCCATTCGATCAATTTCAAGTATAAAAGTCAAGATATAGGTACCTTGTGTGGATCTGATAGCACATAATGGGGATCGTTGTAGGCGATTCGCTGCAAGGATGATTCAAGACTAGAACCAACCGATCTAGAATATGACGAGTTTAGAAGAGATATGGACGTGTTGGAGAAGGATATTACTTACCTTTGGAAACACGAACTTAAGGGGCCAATCTAAGATATAACGCACCTAGATTAAACCTTCGAATTTTTGATCGATATCACACACAATTTTAAGCAAACAAATCAGATTTGATCTTATTGAAAAGATGGAAAATGTTTTTAAAGAAGACAAGGAGTTTTTGGTTTTTGATGATCAACTTTTCTAAGGGACAAAAGACGCCGACCTTATGTAATATTCGAAAATGTTTTGATATTTTTATCGTATTTTTGTGCTCCTTGATATTCATGTTGGGATTACTTTGCATGTAAGTAATCTCGCTAAATAATAACATTTAATATTTTATTTTTAATTTTAGTTAATTATATTTAAATAAAGTTTTTAATAAAAATTTAATTATTAACTATTTAGGGTAAAATTTGTAATAAAGAAGATTTGAGGGTAGAAAATAGTTTTCCAAAAAATTATGCCGACTCTCTCGGTTTTCATATATATATATATGTGTGTGTGTGTGTGTGTGTGTGTGTGTGTGTGTGTGTGTGTGTGTGTGTTTGTGTGTGTGTAAATTCGTCTCTTACAACATTTGATCTTTTGTGAATCATGGAAGGAACTAGAGGGGGGGGGGGGAGTTGGGGTTGAAGGTGAGCCCCTTCGGTGTCGGAATTAGTCTATCGGGTCGAATTTTGGATTTCAGGCGTCGTTTGGTAAGTTTAATTAATTAGTGGTTTAGTTGATTGTACTAATTTTTCTAGATCTAGGTTTATAATTTATTTTGATTTGGAAAACAGTTGATTTATAGTTCACAAAGAGTGTTTTCGATATTGGATTTATATTCGGTAAAAAAAATTCAGAGTGTTTTTAGGGTTTCGTTCTGTAATAATTTTTGGGAGATATTTGATCAAGTTTTACAAAAAGGTTTGAACTAGAAAAATGTTCTTTTATATGTAGTACATACTTGTGATGTTTTAAGGGATTTGGATATATACAAAAGAATTTTAATGACATGTTGATTTTTCGTTGTTTTTAGGGTTATAGTTTGTAAGTGTTAAAAAACTATTTTTATTCATTGGATTGTAAATATATATGAGTGTGGATCTTAGGAATTGAACAGAGAAAACGGGAAGAGACATGCTATCCATCATAGACAGGGTTCTACTTTGCGATATAGTTAGTTGTTTCCTGGCTTTAGTCGATGTATGAATCTATGGCATCTACCGGTACAACGATGCCTATGGGATGATCGAGAAGGAGAGAGAAATCCTTGGCTTAGTTGTATGACAAGGAGAGCCCCTTCAAAATTATAAAAAATGTTTTGGCAAGTGCCTTAGTAGAGGCTTGACTAGGTGTAAGAATGTGAATTGTTCTGGTGTTGGGTGGATCGGAATAACGGTGGAGGCCACCGACCACTACACCCCGTTCTAGTTGGAGAATGCCCCGATTGCTATGGCAGATAAGAACTCCTGGCTGAATGAATGCCCCAATTGCTGTAAATTGATATCGATAGATAAGAATTATTGTGAATTGTGGTTGATTTGATATTAAAGTGTAAAGTGAATGAGATGATAGTAAAGTGATATTATGTTTTATTATTAATATGCATCGTATGGCTTTAAGTATTATTAAGTGCGTTTTAATGATTTTAGGTATTGTTGTGCGCTTGTCTGTTGTTGTGAATATACTATATGTGAACTAATATAATACTATACTTTTTATGTAATTTGATAAATTGATTTTGCTACTGCATATTGTGTTTATTATTTAGTGTATATTAAAACTGTTAGGTAACCCTTTAAGGATTTTTTTTTTGTTCCAAGTAAGGATTAGGAGCAAGAAACCCATGATGAAACCTCAACAAAATGATGGTACGAGTTGTTGAAGGCTATGTCATTAGGATTGGGTTCTATTGGGTGAAATGGTGGTTATTTTTTGCATAATGTTTGATTTTATTAACGGAATGATATTATGATGTCAATAAGGTGCTCACAAGTGAGGGCTGAAGGCCCAATATCACGCTTTTCTAATTAATTCGGGAAGTAAACAAGCAGAACGATCCAAGCTGGAGAAGGGTTGATGATCAATCACTATGCATTCTTCACTAAGGCAGAGGATAGACAATATGGTTTCAAGTCAGCAAAGGAGAGGATAATTGCGCATGTCTAAAAGTCGACACAACCGACTTGTCCAACCAATCAAACACCACTCTTCCGCTAACCAATCGCCAATTGCCTATCTCTCGACCAATCAAGTAGCAACAACTCGCATATCCCACATCGAATAGTAGTGGAAACTTCACTTCTCCAAAGTCTATAAATAGGGAAGGAGCTCGAATGTTGCAAGGTCGAAAACATCTCTAACTCAAGAACTATCTTGCTTGTTGAAGATCGACGTGTTGACACAATCGTAAAGACCACGCTTTAATCAAGAGAAGATTACTAAAAAGATTTCAAGTCGCTCAAGAGTAACTTTCCCACACTTGTAAGAAGGTCGCAGACAAGCTGCAAATCGCCCTAAAAAGATCCTACATCTCAAATAGATAGCTATTCTCAATCTGTAATAAAAAAGATCTCGAATGTAGTTCGTTAGTTGTAATCTCGCTGTAATCAAAGTGGTATCGAACCTCGTTAGATAGAGACCTCCAATCTCATAAAGGATATCTTGGGCAACCCCACAGTTGTAATCTAGCATTTTGATCATATATATAAGTAGGGTTTGTTTTGTCGAATCAATAACCTCGTTTCTCGATATTAACGCTGATTTATTTCGGGTTTCATCACTGGCGCTTTCTGTGGGAACCATACAACCAACCGAGCAGCTCAATTAGGTTGGCCGTATGAAGTGCCTTCGGGATGGACATACACCGCCCCACAAAATGCTTACACTTCCTGGGATACACGAATCAATCTCCAGCCATGCAAACATCCTATCAGTTCCAAGGGTACGCGCAAAGGGACATCCCTCCTAACCAGTGTCCCTACCCGGGGTACTGGAAATTCTAGCAGGGCTACGCCTCTTTAGTTGTCCATGGCTATGGTGCTCCGTTGCTCGAGTGTGTTCCCATCCTAAGGCCTGAACAACCCCCATCCCGAGTATGTACCTGAATACGTCCATGGTCATGTTTTGGGGCAAAAAGCGTCAATAAACGACTCGTCAACGGAGAAGCGTGTGTGAGAGATCCCATGCAAATCTTGAGGTTGCATTCTTGGCGTTCTTGGATGCAGCGTCCGGAGAGTTCCAAAACAACTACAAATCTAATGCAAATCTTGATGTCGCATTCGCCGCTTCGCCACATAGAGGGGGGGGGGATTTTCTGCTTTCATAGATTAAATCCAAAGCAAGCCTATGCCAAAGGGTTTTCAGAAGCCTCAGATGGATTTCTATGACGGGACCATGGATCCCGAGGCCAAGGGCAAGTCAAAGGTGGTCGTGCCCCCGACCAAGAACGCATATGTGATGCAGATCCAGAACGTGATGTTCATGTTTTTAGTATAGTTTTAGTAGTTTTTCTTAAGTTTGTTAGCTTAGTTTTAGTGAGTTTTAGTGCTAACTTTTTGTGTTTTTGGATAAGTTTACATATTTTGTGAAAAGTATGGAAGCTACTCCGTTTTTGTGTTTTTTATAGGTTTTTTGAAGCAGAAGGGAGCATTTCGAGAGAGTTAGAGTCAAGCGGTTAATGGTGGAGTATGTGAAAGAGAAGAGAAGAAGTAATACGCCTTGAAGATCACATTGAATCCAAGATAGAGAGCTCGTTACCGATCTGTGAGGGTCGGTACCGAGCTGTGCAACAAAGTTTTACTTGGGGAATTCAACAAGAGTCTACTTATCCTGTGCAGGTCGTTACCGAGGTGACTTGTGTCGGTAGGCGGTGCCAACTTTCAACAATTCTATCTTTTATTTCGTAATCTTTTTAGTTAGGAAAGTTTCTATCTTTTAGGACCCTTGTTAGATAGTTTCTCTTAGTATAAATACCCTTGTTCTAGTCTAGCTTGGAAGGGAGCATTTCGAGAGAGTTATAGTCAAGTGGTTAATGGTGGAGTATGTAAAAGAGGGCTGTCGTAGCCTTGTTTACTTCTGTTGTTTCTGTTTTGCTTTTTTTCTATGTTTCCTTGCTTTATAGTTTAGTAATCAAACAACCTTGCTTTCCGTGGAAGATCCTGACTTCGTTATACTCAGCGGAGTCTTGACTACAAATTTATTTGTTGTCGAGTTAAATCACCCTCTCAACAAATTGGTGCCGTTCTCGGGGAAGCAACATTGCGTATTTGATTACTCGTGGGTCTGGGAATAGCCCGACCCCGTTTTTGTTTTTATTTTTGTTTTCTTTTGTCTGTTTTCTCAGCTTATTCCAACAGGACGTTGCAGGCTCGAGTTTGATAACACTGGTTATTATTCTGAACCCGAACACACCTGATGTTCGCATTTTTGGTATAGTTTTAGATAGGTTTTCTTTGCTTATTAGGATTAATTTTGTCTAGTTTAGGTTTAGTTTTAAGTGTTTTTAGTTAGTTTTGCATAAATCTATGAAAAGGGTGGAATCTACGCTATTTTGTGTATTTTTCAGGTTTTAGCGAGGAAAGGAGCTAAATGGAGCTAAATTTGGAGCATCACAGTGAAGGACGGGAAAGTGCAAGATTTAAGAAGTCAAGGCTCGAGAAAACGAGAGGAGGTGTTGAAGAAAAAACCCCAGGCTCGTTAACGAGGCTGTAAAGGGTCGTTAACGAGGCCATGAAGAAGAAGATTTCGGAGTATTATTTTATTATTCACCGATCGTGAGCGGGAATTTATTTCCGTATCGGTTGAGTATCTTTTTAGAATCTTTATGGGTTATTAGAATATGTATTTTAGGGTTTAATATCTTTCTAGATTTTATTTCTATCTTTTACAGATTGTTTCTATCTTTTTAGGAAAGTTTTTATCTTTTAGCCTTTTTAGTTTTTTTAGGATTTTCTAGTATAAATACCCTTCTATCTAGCATAGAAAGGAAAGGCTTAATTTTGGAGTAGAATTTTTGAGCTAGTTTTGGAGGAGATTTGGAGTAAGGCCGAAGGATCGGAAGTCGGTAACGAGGTTCGGTGACGACAGTTTCCGAGGTTCGTTGATCGAGTGTGTTCGGTGATTGTTTTATTTTGGTTTTCTTCTGATTCTCTGTAAGACGATATTTTTGTTATTAATTAAAGTTTGAGTTTTATTTCAATGTTTGTTTTTATTGAAGTTTTTAATTTCTTAATCATGAGTAGTGAGTAGTCTATTTTTCTAGGGTCGGGGTTAAGCCTGGCATAGTTGAGCATGTTTGATGAAGTAAGATAGTGTTTTGAATGCCTTTTATTTTTATTGAGATTGTTTGTTGTGCTTAATACCGAAACGGGAGTTGAGGTAATTTGAGTTTTAACTTGATTGAAAGAGAAAGTTAGTAACTTGAAGGTTGATATTGTTTGAAAACGGAAGTTTCAAGCTTTAGATCCAAAACAAGCAAATGAGTGAGTTAGTTTATGAAAATAGATTAATTTACTTGTCAAG
Organism: Fallopia convolvulus; assembly: GCA_964016875.1. Lineage (NCBI taxonomy): Eukaryota > Viridiplantae > Streptophyta > Magnoliopsida > Caryophyllales > Polygonaceae > Fallopia > Fallopia convolvulus. Next base: position 39,347,185 of record OZ024719.1, read on the forward strand.
TCAATGAAAGTTGATGACTCTATCTATTTAAAGGCATGATCTTATCTTCTTACGAATTCTTATGCTTGGCTATGTTGTGGTGTCCCTTATCCTAGATATTTGTTTTATTGAATTATTTCTGATAAATCTTCGTTGTTGAATGCTTGCTTCGGTACCGAGTATTAATTAGAATTTTATTAGGTCGTTAATCGGTATTTTTGTGTTCGGTGATTCGGTAACGATCCTGACAAGGTCGTTAACGAGGCATCTCGTGAGTGATTGTGTTTGATTTTATTTGAATTTTATTAGATTGATAGACAAACAACCTTGCTTCCTGTGGAACGATCCTGACTCCACTGTACTCAGCGGGGTCTTGACTTACAAATTTATTTGTTGGCCGAGAAACCCTATCAACAAATTGGCGTCGTTGCCGGGGAAGCAACGAGTTGTTAGTTTATCTTTGGGATCGGGACTAGCCCGACCCCGTTTTTGTTTTAATTTTTGTTTTCTTTGTTTGTTTTCTCAGTGTATGCCGGTAGGACGAAGAAGGCTTCAGTTTGATAGCTCTAGTTATTACTCAGAACCCGAACGTTCCCTGCACCGACGACTCCGAGAAAACCGAGCCATGGCCACAGCTGAAGAGATGGCTCGAGAGTTAGAGATCCTCCGGACCCAGATGGAGGCATTAAAAGCCGAGAAGGACGGCGCTGATGCAGACAAGGCTCGACTGCAAGAAGAACTAAACGCCTATCCAAGGAATGCCAAGCAATACATGCATCCGGAACTGAGGGTGCCAGAATCTCCTATTGTGCTTCCTGCGATAGAGAAACCTTTTGAGATCAAGTCTCAATTTATATCCTTGATTAAACGGGCTCAGTTTGAAGGGAAACCTGCTGAGTGCCCTATGGAGCATATTAGAAATTTTCTTGATTTATGTGACACCATAGCTGCTGAAGGTGTCTCACTAGAATATGTTCTGTTAAAAGCTTTTAGATGGTCACTTACTGGAAAGGCACTGAACTGGTTAGAGAGCCTACCTTCTAAGTCTATCAGGACTTGGAAAGCTTAGTATGATCAATTTCTTACAAAGTTTTTCCCTCCTGCTAAGACAACAGAGTTAAGGAAACGTATCACCTCTTATCACCAGCTGCCTAATGAGACATTTGTTGAAACATGGGAAAGATTTAAAGAGATGCTTAGACAATGCCCTACTCATGGGCAACCTTTATATGTATTGCAAGAAATCTTTTTCCAGGGTATCAATGCGGAGACCAAGAACCGCATCAACATGCATACTGCGTGCGGTTTTATAGAGATGAACCCGACAAAGGCGTGGGAACTGTTGGACAAGCTGGAAAATTACGATGCTATGTACGGAACCCAACAGGCTCCACAAACTCAAAAACGTCTCTATGTGTCCAATCGAGATGAAGTTGACCCCGATGTTAAAAATCAATTCTTACAAGATGAGGTCAACCGTTTGAGGAAAAAGGTAAGTTTTCTGAAATCCTCTCAATCATGTCAAGAATGTGGTTCTTCTGCGCATAGTACTTCTGCTTGCACTAACATTGAGCAGGTTAGAACCGCTGAGACGATAGCTGAGATGAATTACATGAGAGGACCCTACAGGAACCAGCCTAATTATAATGACAGGTCGAACAACTATCAATCATGGGGCAATCAGAATACAAATCATAATTACACAGGGCCCCCGCAAGATAGACGACCTGCACCATATCGACCTCCAGGCCGTCAAGAGACACCATCATGGGTTCAGGAGATTAAAGAGAGCATCAACGGATTGGATAAAAGATGGGGAGAGTTCAATATTTGGAAGAGGAGTGTTGATTCCCAACTAGGAGAACTTGATGCACGGATCCCAAGACCACAAGGGCAACTCCCGGGTCGTCCCGAAGAGAACCCTAGAGGCCAAATAGCAGCGGTACACCTTAGAAGCGGGAAGACACTACCAGAGAGAGTTCAAGCTGAAGAGAAGGAGGAACAAGATCTCGCCAACCAGCTCGTTAACGAGCCAGCGAGAGCTAGTACCGAACCTTCAAGCCAGGATGACGAGGCTCCGAGGATTCCTGACGAGCCCAGCCCAGGTAAGTTTCTAAACCGAGCCCTCCTCTCAATCCCAGGGTAGTTAACGACCCCACCAAGGTCGGTAACGACCCGCCGAGGACCCCGAACGACCCTAGTGTCGACCCGGTACTCTCACCTCTCGAGCCTAACTTGGTTCCGAGAATGGTGAAAACTCTTCCATTTCCAACTAAGAAATCTATGGACTCTACTGAGAGTAAGTTCAAGCTTTTCGTTAAGATTCTTCAGGGCATTAATATTTCCATCCCATTCGCTGAGGCCCTAAGCGAAATGCTGGCTTACACAAAATTCTTGAAAGATATTCTTAGCAGGGAAAGATCTATTACAGAGCTGCAGGATAAGGTCAGATCCATAGCTCTTCTAGAAAAGCTTGGAGATCCTGGGAGGTTTGCAATCACAATCGGCATAGGCAACCACAAGTTCAAGGCTTTATACGATCTTGGTGCCAGTGCTAGTCTTGTTCCACTCTCAATCTGGTCTAAAGCCAATATAGGACCACTGGAACCAGTAGACATGAATCTGTACATGGCAGATGGGTCAAGTGTCAAAGCAACAGGAGTAGTGGATGATTACCCTATTCAAGTTGGGAAATTCTTTATACCAAATGATTTTATTGTCCTTGATATGCCGGAAGACCCTCATGTCCCCATAATTCTCGGGCGACCATTCTTAGCAACAGCAGGAGCAAGAGTTGATGTGCGTAAGGGACTCCTCACTTTTGATATAGGAGAGGAACGGGTGGAATTCAATTTAGATCAAAAAGCCAACGACCCAATTGGAGTGGCACAACTAGAGTTGACTCAACCCGAACTCGACACCACAGTCCCTACCGAGCCACATCTGCCGATCGCTGATGCTCCCATGCACAAAGGCCCTACTACACAGGTTACAGAAAAGTCCAAACCACCTTGGCTTTCGGACTACACCAATAACCCAGGGATATCAAGCTTACTGATAGAAGAAGAAGGTCCTAATTTAGCAATTCAAGTGCACAGAGGCAGTAAAGCTACAGGCAAGGTATCTCAAGACCCTAACATGGCCAGACATGAACCACCATGAGACTAGCAAGAGAGCTCGTCGGGCTAACGACGTTAAACATAGCGCTTACGGGAGGCAACCCGCTTTTTAGAATAGGTTTAGTTTATTTTATTTTATTTTTATTTTTCTTTTAGATTATTTCCTAGCTTTATTTTATTTTATTTTTATTTTTTTTAGTTTTAAAATAGGATAGAAATAAGATTTTTGACCTAACAAGATTTCAGGAAAAAAAGGGGTCGAAAATTCACTCAAGAAGGCTACGGTGGCTCGTTAACGACCCACCCAGGATCGTTAACGACCCAGTTTGGACGACCCGATTCGTCACAATACGGGGCAGGTAAGTAATTCTAACCTAGTTAATTTTTCTAACCCTAGCCACCACCCCCTCTATCCTCACCCCTCCTATAAAAACCCTTCTACCCCTCCCAAAATTCTACCACAATCTCTCCAAACATTCACTCTCAAACCCAAAACTCTCTCAAACCCCTTTCCCTTCTCTCCCACCGAGTCGGAAATCCCACGCTAACGACCACCGGAGACGCCATCGTTACCAGAGTTCGAAAGCCATTCACCGTCGACGACGAGCTCGTTAACCACCCCGATTCCGACCCTTGTCCTTTTAATTCTCGGTTCTCCGGTATGATTTCTAAACCCTTGCTTGAATTTGCATGATTGATTATCTATAGGGTTAAATTTCATATCTTGAATCATGATTTTTAGGGAGATCGATGAGCATGCTTAAATTCCGTTCTAAAAATTCTTGATTGTGCTTAGTTGTTCATGTTTTAGGTAAGTTTATTCATGTTAGATTAGCTATTGTAACCCTTTAGTTAAGAAAGCATGAATTTTTCTTGTTCTAGATCTAAAAGTTCGAACTTTGCATGTCAAAATTCCGGTAAATTTTTAGCATGTTAGGGATGGGTAATTGAGTAAGTATGGGGTGCTTTTACCCAATGAGGGAATTGTGGAGAATAATAGAAGATTGCATGCTTGATTTGTGCTGAATTAGAGGTAGATTTAATTTCGGAAATTTCTGGTTTTGCTCTCGGCGGGTCGTTAACGACCCACCCAGGCTCGTTAACGACCCTGCACTTCATAGATGATCGATCCGAGCCCAGACCCATGAACAACCCAATCGGGTAGTTTATGAATAATTCCGATGTTAATTTTGAGACCAAGTATGGGCTCTCGTACCTATTATTTTTGAGTGGATCTTATCTTGGAAAATATTCGATTATTTTGTAGGATCCATGGCTAGTTCAAGCAGACCCGCTACCCGAGCCCAGAAGAAGAGGAGGAACCACAGGTCTCCATCTCCACCCCGGGTGGACGATGTGATTTTGAGCAGTTAGAGCCAAGTACGGCGCTACCGGGATTTTATGGAGAAGGACCATTACACCCGATGGTTCTCGAAGTCTAGCGCAGTCTCTACGGGCATCTACACGGATGTCAAGGACGCCTTCATCATCCTTGGGGCCGCACACTTATTGAAGCAAGAGAGCTTGCCACATTATCCGGCCCTCACATCCGAGTTCTTGGCCACCTTGGAGACCAACTTCTCATCGAAGATCTCGGCGGGACGCATTCGGTTCCGGCTCGGTAACGAGGACCGTGACTTCACCATGGCGGAGTTCAATGCAATCTTGGAGCTCCCAAACCCATCTAGAGACTATAGCTTGAAGGACTACCGAGTGACCCGCACTTGGAGCTACATCACCGGAGAGGTTCAATCCTCCACCGCGGCGCTATCCGGGGCAACCATAGTCAACCCCATCTTCCGGATTATCTTAAGAGTCCTCGCCGCAACATTTTGGCCGAAGAAGGAGTTGAACCGGCCTACAAGATCAGCAGCTTTCTGCACGGATGCAGCAACTTCACCTTCAGACCGATCACATTCATCGGAGGATGGATAGATGGGAAACCGTCTATTCCGCTCGCATGTCGAGGGAAGATGAGAGGCAGCGTCAGAGAGAGGCGGAGGATGCTGAGCGTTGGAGGACGATGTATGACTTCATGGGGCACTTTGAGCACTATTTTCCTCCACCGAACCGTTGATCAAGCTCAAGATGAAGTTTCCTTTCCTTGTTTCCACTTTTGTATGTTTTATGTCTTTCTTTTGCTTTTTAATTTTTTTGTTTTGTTTTCTATTTCTTTTCCCTCTTCTTGTTATTTTTCTTACAGTGGGGACACTGTAATTTTAAGTATGGGGTGGGAGAAAGTAGAAAAATTATGTCCTAGGTGTCTTTGTGTAGTTGTTATTTCTTTTAAATTGAAAAAAAAATCGAAAAAAACCAAAAATAATTGAAAATTTTGAAAAATCCAAAAAGAGTTTAGAATTGATAGATATTCCTTCTTAAAGTTCTATGATAGCAATCACTAGTTTAATCATATAATTCCTTGCAAACATGTCTTTGAAAGTATAGCCGGATTCTTAAAAATTGAAATTATTGTTTTTTAGAAGAGAATAGCATTAGATGAAATTGAGCACATATACTTTATAACATAGATGATGCAATCCAACAAAATTTACCTTGTGAGAAAATTTTGGCCTTATAGGGAGAACATATAAATCCCTCTTCTTTTTTGTGTGATTTACTCTCCTTATGCATATTATCTCTTGGAATTGTGATGGTTATCTATTTCTTGAGACCCTTATAAGATTTTTAGTTCATTACTTGTGAAGATCATATGATAGAGAACTTATTTTTATGAGCCCTATTATCCCCTATCTACCTTTACATTATTCCTTCTTTTGATAACCAATTTTGGCCTGAAACCTTTTATTTTTAGCTCCACAAAAATTGTTCCCTAGCCGAGATAAGCTTGACCCTATCCGGGAATTAGCACTTAGATTGGAGAGGTAAAGTTTTGTGTTTTGTTAAAAAAAAAAAGAGTTTCTATTTGCTTGAATTAAAGGGTATTTGGGAAGGGTAGATTTGGAAGTCTCTTGTTATTACATGTAAGAAAGGTCTCTTGATAAAAAGATGCACAATTAAGTGTTAAAGGGAAGAAATATATACGGTGGATCGTTAACGACCCGGATGTGGGTTCGTTAACGAGGCAGCGAAAAAAAAAAAAAAGAAAGAAAGAGGAAAAGTTGAAGTCCATTTGTGTTTAAAAATAATATCAAGAGATTCTTTTATTTTTGGTTATGAGATTTTCTAGGATGATAATGGGTGAGTGAAAATAAAGTGTGCATAATATGAGAGTGAGTTTGGTTATCTTATATGAGAGTTTTGACGTTATGTGTGAGTTTTTAGGAGTCTTTGATTCCCGGATATTATTAGCACCACATGACCAAAATATTTCCACTCCCTATTGTTATTACCAAGCCCCATTACAACCCGGCCGAATGGAAGCTTCTATGAAGTTTTTCATTGAGCCTAAGTTCTCTTGATGATTCTTTGCTTGTTTTGACAAATCTTGGGTGGAGAGTAATGGTGATATAAGTTCCAATTTCTATGAGTTTTTGTATATAGGATGAGTTGAGAGATTGAAATTATAAACCCAAACACATGAGAATTGAGCGAAACACAATATACTCCTTGAGAGGTTGGATTGTATTATTTTATGTCTATTTAAGTGCACATATGTGTGAGGATGTTAATAGTCTTTTGCTATAATTTTCTTATGTGTAGATATTGCTTTTTGAAGATGGCTATGTCTTGATAAGCATGATTTGTTTTGGTTTTGGTTAGTATCTTGATTATTGCTTGAGGACAAGCAAGTCTAAGTATGGGGTATTTTGATGTTCGCATTTTTGGTATAGTTTTAGATAGGTTTTCTTTGCTTATTAGGATTAATTTTGTCTAGTTTAGGTTTATTTTTAAGTGTTTTTAGTTAGTTTTGCATAAATCTATGAAAAGGGTGGAATCTACGCTATTTTGTGTATTTTTCAGGTTTTAGCGAGCAAAGGAGCTAAATGGAGCTAAATTTTGGAGCATCACAGTGAAGGACGGGAAAGTGCAAGATTTAAGAAGTCAAGGCTCGAGAAAACGAGAGGAGGTGTTGAAGAAAAAACCCCAGGCTCGTTAACGAGGCTGTAAAGGGTCATTAACGAGGCCACGAAGAAGAAGATTTCGGAGTATTATTTTATTATTCACCGATCCTGAGCGGGAATTTATTTCCGTATCGGTTGAGTATCTTTTTAGAATCTTTATGGGTTATTAGAATATGTATTTTAGGGTTTAATATCTTTCTAGATTTTATTTCTATCTTTTAGAGATTGTTTCTATCTTTTTAGGAAAGTTTTTATCTTTTAGCCTTTTTAGTTTTTTTAGGATTTTCTAGTATAAATACCCTTCTATCTAGCATAGAAAGGAGAGGCTTAATTTTGGAGTAGAATTTTTGAGCTAGTTTTGGAGGAGATTTGGAGGAAGGCCGAAGGATCGGAAGTCGGTAACGAGGTTCGGTGACGACAGTTTCCGAGGTTCGTTGATCGAGTGTGTTCGGTGATTGTTTTATTTTGGTTTTCTTCTGATTCTCTGTAAGACGATATTTTTGTTATTAATTAAAGTTTGAGTTTTACTTCAATGTTTGTTTTTATTGAAGTTTTTAATTTCTTAATCATGAGTAGTGAGTAGTCTATTTTTCTAGGGTCGGGGTTAAGCCTGGCATAGTTGAGCATGTTTGATGAAGTAAGATAGTGTTTTGAATGCCTTTTATTTTTATTGAGATTGTTTGTTGTGCTTAATACCGAAACGGGAGTTGAGGTAATTTGAGTTTTAACTTGATTGAAAGAGAAAGTTAGTAACTTGAAGGTTGATATTGTTTGAAAACGGAAGTTTCAAGCTTTAGATCCAAAACAAGCAATTGTGTGAGTTAGTTTATGAAAATAGATTAATTTACTTGTCAAGTCAATGAAAGTTGATGACTCTATCTATTTAAAGGCATGATCTTATCTTCTTACGAATTCTTATGCTTGGCTATGTTGTGGTGTCCCTTATCCTAGATATTTGTTTTATTGAATTATATCTGATAAATCTTCGTTGTTGAATGCTTGCTTCGGTACCGAGTATTAATTAGAATTTTATTAGGTCGTTAATTGGTATTTTTGTGTTCGGTGATTCGGTAACGATCCTGACAAGGTCGTTAACGAGGCATCTCATGAGTGATTGTGTTTGATTTTATTTGAATTTTATTAGATTGATAGACAAACAACCTTGCTTCCTGTGGAACGATCCTGACTCCTCTGTACTCAGCGGGGTCTTGACTTACAAATTTATTTGTTGTCCGAGAAACCCTATCAACAACACCCTCCATCGTCGAAGAAGAGGAAACCAAGCCATGACGATGACTCCTGAAGAGATGGCACAATAGATGGCTACGCTCCATTGGCAGCTCGAAGCCACGCAGATTGAGAAAATCGCTCTACGGGAGCACCTTAATGCATATCCAAGGAATGCTAAACAATATATGCATCCAGAACTTAGGGTGTCGGAGTCTGCAATTGTGCTTCCGGAGATAGAGAAGACTTTTGAGATTAAGTCTCAATTCATATCCTTAATTAAACGGGCTCAGTTTGAAGGGAAACCTACTGAGTTCCCTATGGAACATATTAAATTTTTTCTTGATTTATGTGACACTCTAGAATATGTTATGTTTAAAGCTTTCAGGTGGTCTCTTACAAGAAAGGCCTTGGGTTGGTTAGAGTGCTTACCTCCTAAGTCTATCAAAACTTGGAAGGCTTTGTATGATAAATTTTTGACAAAGTTCTTCCTTCCTGCTAAGACAACAAAGTTGAGAAAGCGTATCAACTCCTACCACCAGCTGCCTAATGAGACCTTTGTGGAGACGTGGGAGAGGTTCAAGGAGATGCTCAGACAGTGCCCCACTCATGGGCAACCACCATATGTGCTCCAAGAAATCTTCTTGCAAGGGATTAATGCAGACACAAAGAACCGCATCAACATGCACATTGCTTACGGTTTTATTGAGATGGATCCCACTGCTGCATGGCACTTGCAGGACAAACTGACCAATTGTGATGCTATGTATGGGGTCTAGCAGCCACCTCAGCCACAAAAACATCTGTACATCCCAAATAAAGACGAAGTCGATCCTGATGTTAAAAATCAATTCTTACAACATGAGATCAACCGCTTGAAGAAACATGTGAGTTTCTGAAAACCTCTCAACCTTGTCAAGAATGTGGCACTTCTTCCCATAGTACTTTTGCTTGCACTAACATTGAGTAGGTTAGAGCCGTTGAGACATATGCTGAGATGAATTATATGTGAGGGAAACATAGGAATCCTCCTGCTAATTATGATGGGCCAAACAACTACCCGTCTTGGGGAAATCAAAATCAAAATTAAAACTATGCAGCCCCTCCTTCGGATAGACGACCTGCACCATATCGACCTCCAGGCTATCAAGAGCCACCATCTTGGGTGCAAGGACTTCATGATGGGATTAATGGAGTAAAGAATGAAATCAATGGAGTCCAAGCCAACCTTAATAATCAAATGAAAAGATAGGGAGAATTTGATAATTGGAAGAAGAGCGTTGACTCACAACTAGGGAACTTAGCTGCACAAATTCCGAGGTTGCAAGGGTAACTCCCGGGCCGCCCCGACGAGAACCCTAGATGATAGATAGAAGATGTACACTTCAGGAGCGAAAAGAAGCTACCAAATCGTGCCGAAGTAAAGGAAAAGGACCCCGGTATTGAAGAAGACGCCACGACCCATATCGATAACGTGCCGAAGAGGGTCGTTATCGAGCGTAAAACACTCGGTACTGATGCTCCCAAGCTCTTCACCGACCCCAACCCAGGTAAGTTCTCTACACCGAGCCACTCCCTCAGTCCCAAGGTTGATACCGACCCCACCAGGGTCGGTACTGACCCTTCCATGGCACCGATCGACCCGACTGTCGTCTTGGTAGCACCACCTCTCGAGCCCGCTTTGGTTCCGAGATTGGTGAAGTCTCTCCCCTTCCCTACTAAGAAGTCTAAGGACTCAACAAAAGGCAAGTTTAAACATTTCGTTAAGATTCTTCCGGGGTTAAATATTTCTATACCATTCGCTGAGGCCCTAAGTGAAATGCCGGCTTACACCAAATTTTTGAAAGACATTCATATGAGGAAAAGGTCAATAACTGAACTGATAGATGAGGTCTGATCAATAGCCCTTCTAGAAAAGCTAGGTGACCCAGGGAGATTTGCTATCACTATCAGGATTGGCGACCACCAATTCAAGGCACTATGTGATTTGGGGGCCAGCGCTAGTCTACTTCCCCTTTCAATATGGTCCAAAGCTAACATGGGACCTCTGGAACCCGTTGATATGAGGCTATACATGGAAGACGGATCTAGTGTAAAGGCTACTGGAGTCGTCGACCATTTCCCCATTCAAGTGGGCAAATTTTTCGTACCAAATGACTTCATTGTTCTTCATATACTTGAAGATCCTCTAGTGTCCATCATTCTAGGCAGGCCATTCCTTGCTACAGCAGGCGCACGAGTTGACATTCGAAAAGGACTCCTTAGGTTTGACATAGGGGAGGAACGGGTCGAGTTCAGCCTCAATCAAGTTTCCAATGACACAGTCGCAGCCGCCAAGATCGAGACGCCCCAACCGGAGCTCGACATTTGTAATGAAGTTGTGCTCCCAATCAATAACAATTACGAGAGCAATACCGAACCATCTACCAACCTCCCTTGGGTCGGTATCGAGCCCATCATACAACAAAATAATGAGAGCGGCACATTTTGGCATGATAACGAGGGATGTTTTGTATCAGACTGGTCAGTAACGTACCCAATTGCCTCGAGGTTGGCACCCTCACTGACCGATCAAGGTGAGTATTCTAACTCTAGTTTCACTATCTCTGGTCACGATCCTTCCTTATATCATATTCCTACACCATACCCGGCTATTTATGCAATAGAGGAGTCGAAAACTCCTTGGTTCTCGGACTTTACTAACCCTTGTAAAGGAATACCGAGCATAATTTTAGAGGATGAGGGACCGAACTTAGTAAGAAGAAATAACAATGCCTCTACTGCTAAGTATGGGGTTTTCCATGACCCCGACAAAGCTAAAAAGGAGCCACGTTGATTAAGCCAAGTAAGTTCATCGGACTAACGACGTTAAAAATAGCGCTTACAGGAGGCAACCCGGTTTTAGTTTAGTTTTAGTTTTCTTTTCTTTTTATAGTTCTTTTTCTTATCTTTCTTTTGAGTTTTTAGTAGTATAGAAGTTTGTGCGATATGATATTTTTAAGCTAACATGCCATAGAAGTCGGGCACAATAAGGCGCTGAAAAAGAGTCGCCCAGGCTCGGTACCGAGCTGTGAGGGTCGGTACCGACCTACAACAAAACATAGATCGAGACGGTCGGGCAGGTAAGTAATTCTAACCTAAAAACTCCTCTTTCCCTAAACCTTTCCTCTCTTTTCACGCTGCCTTTGCCCAAGCCCTCATAAACACTCACCAATCTCTCAAAGATCTAGCCAATTCTTACTCGGATCCCGCAAACCGCATTCGCCCTCAAAAATCCGCTCCCCATTCGATACCGAACAACACCTCGTGTGTTCTTTACCGAAGCTTCATGGCGTCCTTACCCTTGCAATTCAATTCTCGTTCTTCAAATTTCACAAGTCTACTGTATGATTTATTGACCCTAAACTCTTTTCTTGATAATTCATGGTAATTTTGGGTAGTTTTCATATCTAGATCTTTGTGGAAATTCGAGATTGCGTGTGCCTATTGCAACCGTGCTTCCTTGCCTCAATGTTGGTGATTAATCTTGTTTGATTTTCAGTTCTTCATGCTCGATTTGCATTTAACTCTGATGATACAAAAGCATGAAGTAACTTGTTCTTTATTTGTATGAATTTCACCATGTTTTTGGCTAATTTTTGGCATGATTAGATAGGGCTTTGAACAAGTATGGGGTTTCTAGTATTTGATTGTGTGTTTTTGTATGGAATCTTGCTTGAAATTGTGCTAATTGTCGAAAATTTAGGGATTTGGGAGTCAGAATCCCTTGCGTAATGTTCTCGCCTACTCGTTACCGACCTGTGATTGCCCAGAACCAGTCCTAAACCCAGAGACCTCGATACCGACCCTCTTGGCTCGGTACCGAGGTGGGTCAAGCTCATTTCCGAATGCAAGTATGGGGTTTTCTTGTTGGTTTGAGTTGATTTTACTTTGGCTATTTATGGTATTCTCATGTACCAAATCGCAAACACAATCAGGGCCAACTCTAGAGCAGGAAAGAAGAGGAAGACTGAAAGATCTCCATCTCCACCGAGGATGGACAAAGTCAAACTGCCGACTCGGGAGCAATTGATGATCTTCGACTCTATCATTGAGAAGGACCACCTCACAAGATGGTTCTCGAGGTCAAGCGCCAAGGCCAATGGCATCTATGAGGATGTCAAGCATGCGTTTACTATTCTCGGTGTGCCACACTCCTCAAAAAGGAGGATGTCGATTTGCATTCTTAGTGTGTTCTTTACCGAAGCTTCACGGCCTCGTTAACCTTGCAATGCAATTCTCGTTCTTCAAATTTCACAAGACTACGATATGATTTCTTGACCCTAAACTCTTTTCTTGAAAATTCATGGTAATTTTGGGTAGTTTTCATATCTAGATCTTTGTGAAAATTCGAGATTGCGTGTGCTTATTGCAATCGTGCTTCCTTGCCTCAATGTTGGTGATTAATCTTGTTTGATTTTCGGTTCTTCATGCTCGATTTGCATTGAACTCTCATGATAGAAAAGCATGAAGTAACTTGTTCTTGATTTGCATGATTTTCACCATGTTTTTGGCAAATTTTTGGCATGATTAAATAGGGCATTGAGCAAGTATGGGGTTTCTAGTATTTGATAGTGTTTTTTTGTATGGAATCTTGCTTGAAATTGTGCTAATTGTCGAAAAATTAGGGATTTGGGAGTCGGAATCCCTTGCGTAATGTTCTCGCCCATGCTCGTTACCGACTTGTGATTGCCCAGAACCAGTCCTAAACCCAGGGACCTCGATACCGACCCTCTTGGCTCGGTACCGATGTGGGTCGAGGTCATTTCCGAATGCAAGTATGGGGTTTTCTTGTTGGTTTGAGTTGATTTTACCTTGGTTAGTTATGGTTTTCTCAGGTACCAAATGGCAAACACAAGCAGGGCCAACTTTAGGGAAGGAAAGAAGAGGTGGACTGAAAGATCTCCATCTCCTCAGAGAATGGACGAAGTCATCCTGCCGACTCGGGAGCAACTGATGATCTTCGACTCCATCGTTTAGAAGGACCACCTCTAAAGATGGTTCTCGAGGTCAAGTGCCAATGCCAGAAGCCATCTATGAGGATGTCAAGCATGTGTTTACTATTTTTCGGTGTGCCACATCTCCTCAAAAAGGAGGATGTCCTACATTACCCGGCTCTCACTACCGAGTTCATTGCCACTCTTCGCATCAACTTCAAGACCAAGACATCGGGAGGACAGATTAGGTTCTGATTGGGCAATGCTGATCATGAGTTCAACATGGCCGAGTTCAACCGCCTCCTCGACTTCCCCAACCACTCCCGTTATTACAAGGCACCTGATGATTTCAAGGTCACAGATACATGGAGCTATATTTCTATTGAAGTCAACCCGATTGCAACGTCACTTCCAGGGGCGCACATCATCTACCCCATTTTTAGGATTATCCTCCGAGTTTTGAATGCATCCATTTGGCCCAAAATGGAGCTTTCCCGGTCAACGAGGACGGAGGTTGGATGCCTTCGGACTATTCGGTTTGACGACCCCGCCCCTATGAATTTGGGGTACAAATGGCTGAAATATGTGGAGAAGCACAGGGCCTCTTCAAAAGAAGTCTGTTGTGGCAACTTGGTGAGCCTCTTGGCGATGGCTCTCGTTGTCGATCTCTCGTTCTACACCACACCGTCCCCAAAAGTTGGATACAAAGTATTGGTTGTCTTTTCGTATATTTCAGAGAATCCCAGGTGGAAGCCACCACGGTGCTTGGACAGACCGTGGTAATTACTCGGGACAAGCTAGAGTTGCTACATGTGCCAAACTCGTATGAAGCCTGGACGTCTAAACCATATTCCTTATCCAAAAAGCCTCAAGACGAGCCAACACTACGGGAATTTGAGACGAGGTATGAGCGAGAAGGAGATGCTATAGAAGAGGACGAGTCAGCCGTTGCGGCAGTGCTCGGTACCGATGACCCACAGGTTGGTACCGTGGCCCCATCACATCACGCCAACCTAGGTACCGAGGCCCCAACATATCACGCCAACCTCGGTACCGAGCAACCTAGCCTCGGTACCGAGTATTTCGAGGCTGGCACGGAGGTGTTCCACTTCGACACTACGCCTGCTCATCAGCCTACCGAGCCACAATCATTCGGCATGGTGCCTCACACTCCTTTTGTCCATCACGATCACTTCTAAGGGCATGCCCATTACCAGCCGCCGCCCCAAACCAACTACGCTAGTTCCGATGTTCCTTCATGGGCTCGAGGTGGTGTGATGGAAGAACACAAAATGAGTTTTTATGGTGGAAGAGAGAGAGCTAGAAGAGAGAGTGTTGGAGAGTTCTAATGACTCTCTCCTAAGTCATTTATCATTTAAATAGACAAATGATGATGGTGGTGGTGTAGAGATTTGGGTAGATTTGAAGATATTCTCCTAATAATGAAATTTGACTAACAAGATAATAAACTATTAGTTTAATCAAGTTAGTGGGTTTTGTAGAGATTTTCATTTAAGAAGCAATCTAGTGTAATGAATGGAATCTCTTCCAAAATCTCCATATGTCTTTGTAATAATTAGTCCAACGCATTGCCAACGGACTGAGGGTTGGCTTGTGATGCGCGTCGAAACGGTCGGGTTTTAAGAAACAATTTTCCGTTAACTATGAATTTATTAAGTTCCGTCTTTAATAAATTCATCTACTCGAATGAGAATTTTATGAGAATATTATAATCTCTTTTCTTTTTATAAATTTTATGAGATTATTTTATTTAATAAAAATAATTAATTATTAAGAAATGAAATTTATTCATTTGACGGAAATTGCGGTTATTACAACAGTACCCCCTTAAAAATAGTTTCGTTCCCGAAACTAAGAAAGACATAGGGCGGTACAAAGTTATAATACGAGGTTGGCAACAAACACTCACTACTGTGAGGTGACAACTAAAGTTCTAGTACCCCCTTAAAGAGTATTTCATTCTTTACTTAAGACGATAATAACTTGGAAAAAGATATCTGCATCTTTTGCCCGTCTCCCAAATTTCTCTAGTCGTTCCATCATCATCAATCGTTGGCTAGGGTACCTGACTAGGGCAATTATTTATTACAGTTTCTGTACTCGATGATCCACGAACTTGTAGAATCTAAGCACTCAAAAACCTTTCGTTGGGTTAGTGCAAGGTTCTCCAAAATTACTCAAGTTCTACAAGATTCTAACTTTTCTGAAGTTACGACTGGAGCAAGCATCCTTTGCTTTAACTAGGGTTGGAAAAGATAAACGGTCGGACAAAGAATTACTAAAGTTCCCCTTTTCTTAAGGAGTTATTACTTTAGTATTCCTTGGAAAGATTCACCTATGTGTACTTATGTGGTTTAAAGGAATCCAAGGAAAAGGATTGAAAAACGAATTGGTCTTGCTAGCGAAGTAGGCAATTGGTCAAGCGGTCTCATCCATTAGCTTGGGTTAAATCAGAGGAAAAAAAACTAGGCTATCCTTCCCAAATATAAAAAGGTCGGAATGCTTATAGAATAAGCCTCTTATTTGAAACAATCACTAGAGTGTCTCCCTGAGACGAGTAAGAAAATGACCAATCTATTCTATCATTTCAAGAATAGAGTCATTATGGATGAATTCTTATAAGATGGATATTAATTAAATCCTCGGGATGAAATCAATGTTTGGAAAGTGAGTGCCATTCTTTGGAAGGGGAATTTCTAATTTGAACTTCTACTGAAGTTACTAAAGCGACGAGCGATGGTTTATCTCATAGGAAGAGATACCCATCTTTATGATGTCGTATCAGAACATATTAACTAACGAGAAGTGGTTCGAGCGTCCTTTTATTATACATTGAAATTCTTATGAGAAGGTAGTTTTTCATATACAAGTCTGAATTTGAAGGACTAAGTGGTTTTGTTCCACCAATTTGATCAGCACCGGGGAACTATTTCCATCATAGTCGCTTAATGTATATATCTTCACAGGAACAAGACCTAAATTTCTACCTCAACCATGTGATCAAGATGGGATATAAAAGTCCATTCTTATTCACCATCATGAATCTATATTGAAAAATTTTAATTCGTAAAACTTACTATTTTAATCAGATTCGTAAAATTTTGAGGTGACTTCGTAGTGCGATGATTAAGTCCTAAAGTGAAATCACGTATGGGCTCGAACTTCCTTTCATATTAAGATAACGATGGGACACGATCTTTGGTTTGGCACACAAGGATATTATATGATAACCCATAATCATATTATAGAGTTCAAAATGAGACACTCTTACGTGGAAGAGTGTCATAGGCATGGTTCGAGATTTTCCATTATTGTTGGGATAGAAAAGTGCCTTAAAGGCAAAACTAAGATGATTATGAATTTTAAAATTAGATGGGAAGGATGATCCAACTATACATCTGGAACATCTGATGCAAACGGCTTCACTACGGTGCACTTCATAGAGTTATTGACCTTAACTCTGGGATGTCATCGACCCTTTTCCTTTATTCTGAGCTATAGATTGCACAAAAGATGATCTAGTCATCTTTTGTGAAGCTTGGAGGTTTCCTTCCTTTCCACATGTGAAACAAGTCTTCTTGGGTCTGATGCAGTTTCTATTGATGTGACCCTGTTCTCCACAGTTTTGGCAGATTAAAGAACCTTTTCGGTATTCAGTCCTTTTAGCGGCAATTGTCATGGTTGACTCCAGTTTGCCCTTTTTTGACCACCCTGACTTTGTGGGGACATTGGCCTCTTAAATTTACCATTCTCCTTTTTATGAGATTTCCCCCATTTTCCATCCTTTGCGTGAGTCCCTCGAGCAAGACTTTTGCCATGTGTGCCGCATCCACGTATTCTTACAACGTCGTGCATGAGCGATAACTTATCAGAGATTTGATTTCTGGGTTCAAAAATTCATGGAACCGTTGAATTCTATCTATCTTGGTGGAAACGTTAGTTGTGGCATTTTCCAATTGGGATTTAAACTTTGGTGTCTCGGGTATGCTTGGCCCACCAATCCTTTGGTAATGAATCTTATAGAACTTTTCTTCTCCCCAAGTCACCTAGAAGCGATCTAAGATCTTCGCTTTGAACATTTCCAAATTCAACCTTGGTTGTTCCGACAATTTTGAAAATTCCCACCATTCTCGTGCTTCTCCCCTTAGCTGAAGGGAAGCAAGGTGCACTTTTTCCACTTCATTGCACTCAAGCGTGCTTAGGAGGCGCTCCATTTGTAAGAGCAAACTGACTATCCCGATGGTTTTTCCTGTACTTTCATAAATGTCTGGCTCCATCGAGGTAAAAGTTCCCAGGTTCTTGTCACAATCTAAAAAAATTATTGATGAAGAAGTCTGAATAATATTATCCTTTTCATTAGTAGTTTGACCTCCTCCTGCTTAATTTTTCACGTTGGACAAGGTAGTTAGAAACATCTCATGACTGAATTGTTCAATGGGGACTCTTGTAGCTTCGATCCTTAAAGGATCACTTTCCACCATCCTTTGTGGGCAAGGAACTTGTTGATGTGGGTCCTCTTGATTTTGACTAGAATGCTTAGACCATCCATCCTTATCCTGGGACGGATTTCAATCAAATGTGCTCCTATTGTTTTTCCCCTTAGCGTTCATCATCTTGCAATACTATAAGTTTGACGTCCTTCTTATGTCTAAGAGGAAGAGATGATTATAACATGGTGCATGAGAACTATTCGACCTAATAATGGAATCAACAGTTGGAAATAACATCGAAGATGACATAGGTAACAACTTCAAATGTGACGAATCGGGACACGTATACACAAACTGTCTTAGTAATAAAGCAACCTTATGGCCTATTAGGCCTACTATGGAAAATTAGAGAACTTACAATCCATCTCCAAAATCGTGGTTCTATATACTTCCTTTCTCACTTCACCTCTACATCTTTCATCGCGTCGACTTTTCAAAATGGTGGAGAAGAATCTTCATGATGCGACCTTCACGTTCACGATAACCTTATTATGGTTGGTTTATTCGATTGACAAACATCAAATATCATGCCCATATTCCATATATTGACTGAGCAAGTCACTTCTACTTGTAGGTATTTGCAGATGAATATATTAGTCATCAGTTTGAATTCTTGACCACTCCTTTATTAGGCCTTTGTTTGTCCCCCATATACCTTCCGATAATCTGCCTTGAGATTGTATTTAGTGGATACAAGTTAGATCCTTGGTTGACTGAGCCTTCCACGGTGTCCTCTTTGGGAATTTCTATCTTCCCGTGAGTCACTAGCTTAGTAAGTCTGGCTCTATGGAAACATAAGCATTACCTTTAGTTGGCATGCCCTCTTCTAATTCCCAATGAGCATGAATTTATTTTCTGTTACAACCATTTTCTGTGAATGTAAAACGATCGACATTCATATAAAATATCCGTAATTCTATATTTGAAGAAGGATATTGTTGTTTTTGTTAACTCACAAGTACATGCAAGAAATGACGCGCAAGTTTAGAACAGAGGGGAACTTTTTATTAGAACTCTTATGGAAAGGGATTACAAAGGATTTATATAATAAGCCATTACACTAAGGACGGAAAGAAATACTACATACTCGACTATTCAAGAACAAAATGGATACTGAAGTGAAGTGCACTACTTAGAGCATCACACTTCTTAATGATAACAACCAAATTTTAGGCCTAGGGTGTGCTTGGGAAACAAAAGTTGTCCAAAAATCCAACGTCGAACAAACTTTCGTCGAGGGCTCCTCCCTCGTGGTTCAACAACAATTGGGCTTGCCCGATGTGTCGACGAATTGCAGTTATATAGCCACGGTTGACGGCAATACGAGTATGGAGTTGAGCGTTCTCGTTTTGGTAGGACCTTATTTCTTGCGATCACACCTCCTTACGCTAGAGGAGATAATCGTAATGTGGCTGACGAACCCTCGTTGGGTTTGGACTACTGATTGTAGATGGGTCTCTTATTTGATCAAATGCTTGGAGATGGGATGACTCCTTTTGAGTCCAATTAGCCCATTCATCCATTTGGTAGACCATTGGAGTTTGACTTGATTGGTCATGAAGTGAATTATCATCTCCTTTCTCGAGGTATTCTTCTTCGGAGTTCTCCTCCTCGAAATTCACTTCGGGTGCATTTTCATGCATTTCCTATCGTAGTAATAGCTCGGGGTTATCCTTGGGGTTTCCATATGGAAAAAGCGGCCATTGAGAAAAAGCCTCATCAAGCTCTTGAGCAGCATTCCTCGCTTCGTCCCTAATTCGGGTTAGACTTCTAGTGAGTACCATTTCTGTAGAGAAGAGAGAGGCGTTTACATAGAATATCCTTTGATTCTATGCGACGAAGATATTGGAAGGAAGTTTTGAAATTTGAAAACAAAATTTTTATTTTAAACCCATGTACATCCTTGAAGAATTATAGCGGTTTTAAAGTCTCTATTAAAAGCTCATTTTATATGATTTCAAATTAAAAGATGAACTCTTAAAGTAGAAAAAAATTTCTTCCATAAATGATATGAAATACTTATAAACCTCGGAAGGAGAGTTTTAAGATTTTTAATCGTAAAATTTCTATCTCGGTTTTCGAGGAGATAAATTCATCCTAATATTGTTAAAGAAAACAATCCATTAATTCTTAATTCTTTGATTATAGGAAAAATTGGTGAACTTATTTTAAAATAAAGTTTATAGATAAGAAGACGGTATGTTAACGCTTTAGTAGAACTTTGTTTTTAAACTCTCGAATAAGACTTTCTAAATAAAACGATTCCGACTTCTAGGGACTTATTGTCTTATAATTTGTACTTATAAGTAACTCTTATATGAGTTTTGATTTTAGACTTTCAATGAAAGTTTATTATTTAAGTCTTTAGAAGGTAGAAAGAAATTTCTTAAAAATAGAAGTTTGGTTTGCGTAATTAAGACTTAGGTTTAAAAGTTGTCGGATTTTGAAAAAAATTCGGTTTTGAAAGTTTTCGGTTTTGTAAAAAAAGACTTTCGGTTTTGAAAATTTTCGATATCGAAAATTTTCGGTTTGGAAAACAAAACGTTCAGCTGTGATACCATAATTGTAACATCCCTATTTTGCAATGATAGGTGTTACCGCCAGTGACATTGGGTTCTACCAACCAAAGTCACCCTAGGCTTTATAAGGTATTAAATTAAATAAATTATCCAGAATTAAAAAGTCATTACATAGAAAAGAGAGTTGCTCACATGTGTGACTTTTAAAAGTATCCATTACATAGTTTGTACTTAACTTGACAAATCATAAAGCTTAAGAGTTGTTTACGCAGCGGAATATAAGTTAACATTGTTCAATCCAACGCGGAGAAACCCATAATTAAACAAAATGCAATTCTTGAAATTTCCCGACCTTCCTTCCTTCACTTGAGTAGTCTTCGTCTTTTATGCCTTCGGTGGAGGTTTACTAGCGTTTAGCATTTGGTGCGAAAGGCGAGAAATGCCAGACAAAGATGCGGAAAAACAGAATTAGTCTAAAGAGACTAAGCAAGCGAGAACAGACATCCTTAAGGTAGTTTGGTAAGTATCGAAAATATTATTTCAATGTATTCGAGATGTGTTTCAAGAATTGTATACATTAAGTGGAGCTTATTAAGAACGAAATTGAGTGAATCTCGAGATGAGATTACTCTTGAACCGAAAGAACGAACTACGAGATTGTAGAACATTCTAAAATAGAATAAATGTTGGGAACGTTAATTACACACAAGTTTCTATAAAACCTCTCACGCTCTTAACGGACCGAGAGTCGGGTCAATCTTTAAAGACCGGTCCGGTTTTGATATATTTTAATGTGTGTTGGCACTTATCTTTAATACATGTCGAAACTTTACAATTTCGTTAATGATTTTGAATGGTGTGGGGGGCCATGAATGGGCCTGGTTCCACTTACGGGGAACGAAGTTCCAACACCTAGCTAGGGTGTATACGTCCCTCCTTCGAGCAGGAGCAGGCATAGATCATGATCCGTATAGTCGCGGGAAGAGAGAGCATGGTGCCATACCACTCGACATATTATATAGAGATGTTCGGGCCGAGCCCGCACCCCTTATTATTCTATCTACGAATTTCATAACGACTCTCGAAAAGAGATTTATTAAACAAACAAGGTCATTAATCACCGGTCCTAAAGTTCAGTACTAGCGTGGTACAAATTATAATATCAATATGTCGTTATTTCTAAGTAAATGAATAAACCTAAGTTCATTCATTTTAACAAACATGTAATTCCCAACACAGAAGAATTTCCTTAACGGAAACAAAATATATGTATATATAAAGGTTACAAGGGAGAATATCCACTTGCCTTGAATATCCTTCGGGGATGTTACTAACTCGGAAATAAGGCGGTTTAGTGCCGTTCGAGAACCTCGACCTATTTAACCGTAAGCATGAGAATGAACACTTATTAAAATCCTTATTTTAATTCAAAGGTAACCTTTCTCTTAGTTTCCTCTTCTAAGAGAAGGTGAGTTAAACTAAATTATTTGGTTAAATAATTTAGTTAGGAAGAAGGGTAAGATAATAATAACTCTTTTATTATTATTTTCTAGGTGAAATTTATTAAGGGTTTTGCAACTTATAAAAATACTTAGTTTAAGAACATGAATGTAAGGCTTTACTTAGCCAAATGAAAACTCTTTTCAACTTACAAACAAATATTTAAGCATATTTAAAATAGTTCATAAAATGATTTGCATGAATCATTTTTAAGAAGACTTCTTTTAAAGAAGATTGTGTTTATTACAACTTTTATATAAATCACTATTTATTCAAAGGAAAATTCTAGTATGGTCATATTGATGACTTCTAGAAATAATATTTAATCCCACAAGTATATTTTAAAAGATTTTAACAAAACTTATGCTAAAGGTTATATTTCTTTTTATTTAAAAGCTGTGGTAAAAATTCCATCTTAGTAAACTTAGAGCACATTCCACAATAATATTAATTCTAAAACTCCATAATTTCTACATACAAAGTTTATAGAATTTATTTAAAAAAGTCTAGAAATTATATTTATATATAACCGGTCTTATTAAAATAAAATTAAAATAAATACAAATTCATTTAAGTGTTAAAATTGCTAGGAAATTACATGCAAGGTGATTTCTCTTAATCAACATTCATTTAATGTAGCATGCAAGAATTTATAAGATTATCAAAGTATTTTATAAACTCATAAGAATAAGTTCTTAATCAAACATCATAAAAAATCCATCTCTTACTCAAATGAGACATGCAAGTTGATTTTCTTCATAAAAGTTCCATTAGTGAGACATGGAAGAACAATTTTCATTTAAAATCCTTTTATCTTGAGTTTATTATATCTTAAAATTTATAAATCTCATAAGAGCCTACATCAAGTAGTAAAAGTGACATGCATGTGGATTTTAAGCAAGATCCAAAAGTCTTAAGTGTACACTATGAAATTACTAGTATTACTTATGGATTTTTAACAAGAAAAAAAAGGCTTCTTAGATCATTTAAATGAAATTAAAAATCAGAAATAAAAAGGTGAAAATCACCCTTAAAAGATGTAGGATTTTAGTATATGTTCACATGATTGTAGAAGACACAAATCTTTCTAACAAGGCATGCATGCATGTATGAATCAAGGGAGAAATATGCAATTTCTAAAGATTTTATATTCTGGATTTTGTTGAAGAAAACAGCCCTTAGATATCATCAAAAATCAATGAAAATGTCCCCAAATAATGTAGAAATATTTAGGATTTTTACCATTGAATTTGTGAGACTTTTGGAGCAAGAACATACCATAAAGGGGAAAGGGAGGGGGCGACGGCTCCGGGGCTGGACGGTGGAGCACGGCGGCTGGTGGTGGCGCCTAATGGTGGCTGGAAGTGGTGGTGGTGAGGTGGTGTGATGGAAAAACACAAAAGGAGTTTTTAAGCTGGAAGAGAGAGAGCTAGAAGAGAGAGTGTTGGAGAGTTCTAATGACTCTCTCCCATGTCATTCATCATTTAAATAGACAAATGATGATGGTGGTGGTGTAGAGATTTGGGTAGATTTGGAGATATTCTTCTAATAATAAAATTTGACTAACAAGATTATAAACTATTAGTTTAATCAAGTTAGTGGGTTTTGTAGAGATTTTCATTTAAGAAGCAATCTAGTGTAATGAATGGAATCTCTTCCAAAATCTCCATATGTATTAGTAATAATTAGTCCGACGTGTTGCCAATGGACTGAGGGTTGGCTTGCGACGCGCGTCGGAACGATCAGGTTTTAAGAAACAATTTTCCGTTAACTATGAATTTATTAAGTTCCGTCTTTAATAAATTCATCTACTTGAATGAGGATTTTATGAGAATATTATAATCTCTTTTCTTTTTAGAAATTTTATGAGATTATTTTGTTTAATAAAAATAATTAAATATTACGAAATGAAATTTATTCATTTGACGGATATTGTGGTTATTACACAAACCACCAAAGAAGCCATTTCTATAACCAAATTTGTCCCAGCCAGTCACGGAATAAGGTATTGGGAAGGATTGTCGAAAGATTGATCCTCCTCTCTCACAGAAAAGGAAAGAAATGAGTGTACGGATCTTGAACTTCAAAGCCAAAAGCTGAAGAAAACTCAATTAGAAGAGAGAATCCATGTCCTTGAAAGTGGGGAAGATGGGAACATTGAGTACTACACTCACCACAAAATGTACCTTAAAATAGCCAAGGGGAACGGGTCTAGAGTTTACAATTAGGAAACCATGGAAAGAAATAGGATTTAGAGACCTAATCCAAAGTACTATCTTGGAAAGTACTATAAAACTTGTTGTGAATGTGCAACTCATGGGCACTACATTAAAAGTTGTCCAAAAAGACAAGCACACAGGTCACACACTGTTGGGAACAAGGGATACAAAAACAGAAATTTTCAAAGAAAAAATCTGAACCGACCAAAACAGTGGAAGGCTCCGAAGAGTGGGAACCATCCTGGGAACTCCTCCTTGAGTCCTAGGAACTCCATGCAAGTCCATAATATTGCTTATTACTTGGCTGAAAGAACTCTATTTCCTTGCATGGAACCAGGAAAAAAACATCTTGCCTGGGTCGCCAAATCTAACTAATTTTACAGGTTGTAGTGAGGGGAACAACATATGGGTCATTGATAGTGGATGTTCCAACCACATGACCGGAAAGAAAGATAACCTCACCTCACTACTAACAAAATTTGATGGAGGCGATGTCTCTTTCGGCAACAATAACAAGGGCGAAATCATTGGAACTGGCGAAGCAATCATCAACAAAGGAATCAAGATCAAAAATATGAATCTACTTAAGGACCTTGGGTGCAATTTGCTGAGTGTCTCACAACTATGTCACCAAGGGAACAATGTGGTCACATTCGATTCTAGAGAATGTCTTGTAATCAACAAGAAGACAAATAAGATCGTACTCAAGGGAATCAGGTCCAACAGTGTCTATTTTGTGGACACATCATATGAGCCTTCAAGGAAACTGTCTTGCAAGTTCCATTAATGAAGTGGAACTGTGGAACGGAAGATTGGGACATGCAGGAGTTAAACAAATTCAGAAACTATATCTTCAAGACCTCGTGATCGGATTGCCCATGATTAGTCTAGAAGGCATGAAGATATGTGAAGCTTCTGTTAAAGGAAAGCAAACAAGAAGTTCCTTCAAACCAAAGTGAGTCGTGAGCACTACCTATTCGTTGCAACTGATCCACATGGATCTCTGTGATCCCATGTAGACGGCTAGTTATGGAGGAAAAAGGTACATGTTCGTTCTCATTGATGATTTTCTATATTTACTTGGGTTATTTTTCTTGTGTCCAATGCAAATACCTTAAGGGAATTTGAGCTTGGGACTGAAGCTCATCGCCTTGAGATCTGACCATGGAACTGAGTTCAAGAACTTAGAGTTTATACAATACTGTGTCAAGAACGGTGTATCACACAACTTCTCAGCCCCTCGTACTCCACAACAAAATAGAGTTATCACGGATATTTAATGAACCGTGATAAAAGAGTCTAATTTTTATTTTTTAGGACCCCTCTACACGGAACCGTGATAAATAAAGGTGATAAAACACCTTTTTTGTACTAGTGTTGGAAGCAATGGCTAAAACAATGATGATTGAGAGTGGAGTTCCTCAAAACTTCTAGGCAGAAGCAATCGATCTCCATGGAAACGTACGTCCTCAACATAGCCATGGTCCGCCTAATGATAAAAAAGACAACTTATGATCTGATCGGAGGAAGGAAGCCTAACATCTCCCATTTAAGAGTGTTTGGGTGCAAGTGCTTTGTGCACAACAATGAGAAGGACAATCTTGGAAAATTCACTCAAGAAGTGATGAAGGGTTCTTGGGTTATTCACCTCCTAGAAAAGCCTACCGGGTGTACAACAAAAGGACCAAGAAGATAGAGCAAAGCATTCATGTCATATTCAAAGAAGAGTCGGTCAAGATGGGAATTGAAGTGTAGAAAGTGGAAAGTCACTTCCAGCTTCCTTAGAACGAGGAAGATGATGAGCCAAGGAAAGGAACACGTCATTATCCTCAAGGGAACAACGACTCTCAAAACAGAGAAATCCAAGAGTCGGCTGAAATTCCCTTACTTGATGAATCGCTAGACACCTCTCAAGCTAGTTCCCTAGTTCCCGCACCAAAAGACATTCCTGAATCAAGTACTCAAGGCGAACACAGGGGGAACACATCTGATGTTGAAAATGAAGAACTTGAAAACGTCGACCCAATTGAGGAACATCTAGAGGATGAGGATCTGCAAGAAGAATGCAATGATAGTGATGATAGGAACGAAGAGTGGGTCATTAATTCTAACAATAACGATAAAAAGTGGGTCATTAATTCTAACAGTCGATTTTCCTAGATTCATTTATTTTTATCAAACAAGTTGTTCCCAACATCGAGAAATTTCACGGAACGAATTATCGAGGCTTCAAGGAGAAAATCCACTTGCGTTGATTTGAGTATGATTTACGTTCGAACGATTTGGAAATAGACGACTTAGACGGATTCAAATCTTCGACCTAGAGATACGAGAGATATGAGCGAATTTTTATTAAAATTCTTATCTCCATTAAACTATTATTTTCTCTTATTTTTCCTTTTTACAAGAGAAATAAAAAAGGCTAAATTATTTTAAATAATAATTTAGGTGGAGGCATTGAAATAATAATAATCCTTGATTATTATTTTCAATTGTAATATTTTAAAATACTTTATAAAAATAGTTATATATATATATAAAGATGCGTGCAAGATGTGAAAGTCAAAACTTCACCTTTTAACTTACTATTACAATTATAGAGTTTGGTTCAAATGAAACGAACTCTTATCTTGAAACGGATGCACTTTTTCTAGTTCGTAGTGCACTTTATCGAATTTGCACTATACGTAGTTTGCAATGCAATTTTCATATATTTTAGAGTGCACTTTTTCGGATTTAACTTTTATTATTTTTCAATGCACTTTTGTATGAAAAGTGCACTATGAACTAGAAAAAGTGCATTTATTTCACGTTTTAGGATAAGAGTTTGTTTCATTTGAACCAAACTTTAAAATTATATCATTTGTTTAAATATCTTTAAAATACTCATACTTTTTATTAAGTCTCAAAAATGCTAAAATATTATTTTTGAAGTATTTATAATTCTTAATTATTTACATGCAAGATGACAGTATAAAATAAAGTTTACCAACAAAATATCATCTAGATTATTTAAACCAATGTTATTATTAGACTACTTTCCTTATAAGTTCAAGGGAAGTTCTTTTTATAACATGCAAATATTTAATATGTCTATTTAGTCTTCAACTTAATCATATTAAATTATTTTATGACAAAATATATTTTACAAAATATTTTTAAGTTTATAATAGGACGTTTAAAAAGACATGCAAGTATATTTATTTTTAATATAGTCTTAATTTAGTAAACCCTTTTTTTATTTTACTTTATTTATTTAATCAAAGTAATAACAATCCAAGTAAGGTAAAAATATAACTAAAACATACTTTTTATGGTTAGAAGTCAAATATAATAATCTTATAATTTATTTAAAATTATTTCATGTCTTACCATATTTTATTTCGTTTTATTAAAACACATGCATGTTAATTTTAATCCCTTATAAAGCATAAGGAAAATAATAAAATAAAATCTGATTTTTCTAACAACTTAAAAATCTTAGAGTCCAGAACCTAAAACCACCCGTAAAATACCCCACATTCCAGGTAACCACCCCAAATATAACTATTTATTTTTAATCACCCGTAAAACATCCTCCGTTAGCTAAATACCACATTCCGTTACTTGCCCCGTTAAAAAATTTAAAAAACCCGAAAATACGGTTGTCTCTTTCCTTAATTCATTTCAGCAGCTCCAGATCTATTTCCCAAACGATCAATTTGACAGACGAAATTCAATCTCAACAACTACAGATCTAAGAAATCCAATAATCAAAACACATAATTAAACCCACAATTTCATTTCACCATCTTTTTTCTCTTCGATTCTTAGCTTCAGATTTTGGGAGGCTCCATATCAAAGAAAAACAATGTCGCCTCTACACCGTCCGGCTCATCTCCCTATTGTCAATGTAAATCCAAGACATACATTTCCACCAATCACACGACCAAATGGATACCTTGACGAATGCAAGAGCACCAATCAGCACAAAATTGAAATGAAGAACCAATTTTAATTGTAAGGATCTATATGCTAGTACATTCCACAAATGACAAAATTACCATGTCATGTGATCAAACCAATTCTAAAATTCATATATTCCTCCGTCACCAAAGTAATATTAGCATGTAGCATACTTCAAAAAAGTAATACACATCAAGCTCCTCCGTCACTACGCTCTCTACACCGTCCGATTCATTTTCCACCGACATTTATGCTCCTCGTCCGCCGAATCTGCCACCGACATCGCCAGGTCGTGGCTTCTCTCCACCGCCACTATTCGATTAACCTCAAACCTTAACGATTCCTTCGAATCGACCCCGGAGGAGACCGATTCTGGGAGAAGCGGTCTTCGGCATTGTTGCCTCCGCCAAGCTTTGGGAGAAGCGGAAGGAATACACATCAAGCTCCGGTACAAGATGGAGTCTGGAATGCGCAACTTCGTTTGGCTCGATAACCTAGTATGCTCGACTCCTCTTGAAGCAAAGCATACCCCGCAGGTCCAGATCTCCAACGACACCTCAAAATTCGAATACCGGAACCGACATGGCCACCTATCGAGAACGATGATTTTGAAGATTTCGAGATCCTTCTCTGGTAGGGTTGTCAAGAGAGGAAGAACGAGAGGATTTTTGGGAAGAATCATTATCTAGATTAGGGTTTAGTCGCAAAAGCAAAGAGCCAAGGGTATTTTCGGGTTTTTTAATTTTTTTTAACGTGCCAAGTAACAGAAGGTGGTATTTAGCTAACAGAGGGTGTTTCATGGGTGGTTAAAATTAAATAGTTATATTTGGGGTGGTTACCTAAAATAAGGGGTATTTTGCGGGTGGTTTTAGGTTCTGGACTCAAAATCATATGCTGATTTTATAAAGATGCTAATAATATTTCCTTAATAAAATATAAGGGTTCAAACAGTAATTAAGAAAATAGATTTAACCTTCTCTGTGTACAGGATTTATGTACAAGTGAATAGAGGAGAAGACAGAGGAGAGGCAGGGAGGTGCACGAGCAGTAGAGCGGTGCTCCGGGGCGGCATGGTGTCCGGCGTGGGCTAGGGTGGCATGTGGCTTGGGAGGGGCGGTGACCAAGGTGGTCCGGCGACCGAGGGGTGAAAGATTAGGGTTTTGTGGTGATTTGGGGGAAAAATTCAGCAATAAAATAAGGGCTTCTATGGCTGAAATTTTGATTAAAAGGAAGCTAAATCACCAAGAGAATGAGAAGGGAAGCAAGTTGTGAGTAAAATAATGGAAAATCAATTCTTTAAATATAGAATTTTGACCCTCCCATGGATCCACCATACCTTGAATTGGTCATTAATGGAGGAGATGCTTCATGGGGATTGGGTGGAGTTGTGTTAGTTGATGGATGACAAAGGGTGATGGTGTCTTTGGTGAGCAAGGCAAGCTAACAAGCCATTGGAGAAGAAAACTCACATGTACTTGTTGAACATTCCATCAGTCAAACGATTCTGATGTTTAATTTTGGGAAGAAGAAGAAAGGAGGGTTTAAAGTAATAAATGTTTTAAGTGTGTAGATTAATGAGAATGGCATAGCGGATTTGAGTGTGTGTGAGTTTGGGAAGGGTGCAATAGGTTGCGGGTTCGTGTCCCCCTCTCATCCCTCTTTATTTTGCGAATTCTTTGTATTTTTACTTGCCTTGCAATCTAATATCAAGTCCGAAATTCTTGTTAATTATATTTTCTTAAATTATATTTGCCATTTCGATAACCTTTTATAAAACTTTTATAATGAATTATGAAATTTTAAAAATTATTAAATGCTCTATTTTATAGAAAAACTTATTTAAATAAATACTCCATTTATATACTTAGAATTTAGCTGATATTACACACCTTGTGTTCAATTCATGCACCCTTCCCTTTCGCGATGTGGGGATGGACATTATAGGTCCTTTCCCAAAAGCTACGGGGCAGGTACAATACATTTTGGTGATTGTGGATTACTTCACGAAATGGATAGAAGCGAAAGCAATGGCCAAGATCATGGTGGCCACGGTCTGCTCTTTCTTCTGGAAAAACCCCGTGTGTCGCTTTGGAGCCCCCCCATGACCATCATGATCGACCATAGACCCCAGTTTGACTATGAAGAAACCCGAATTTTCTGCTCCGAGTTGGGCATATCCCTCAAGATTTCATCAGTTGCTCACCCCCAATCGAACGACTAGGTAAAGAACATGAACGCGCAAATCATGTCCGACCTCAAAAAGCATTTGGGAACTGCGCAAGGTCGTTGGGAAGAACCTCTCCCCCTCGTCCTATGGACGTACCGAACAACCGTGCGTCGCTATACGGGGTGGATGCATTGGTTCCTGTCGAAACCTTGGTCCCCATGGCAAGAGTGTTTAACTTTGACGAAAAAGTGAACGAAGCGACACTCAAGGCGGATTTGCAACTCCACGAGGTTGAGGCTTTGCGGTCGTGGAATATAAGCGTCAAGTTGTAGTATATCACGATAAGAAAGTTAGACCCCGAAGTCTGAACTCGCGAAATCTCATTTTACAGCGAATCGACGAAGGAAAGCTCGATCCTAATTGCGAAGGACCATATCTCATTGGAGAACAGGTCGCACCCGGGGCGTTTAAATTAAAAGAAAGTGAAGGTCGCACTCTGAGTAAAACTTGGAATGTGGCTCGACTCAAAAGGTATTATGTGTATACTCTCTAGTTTTAATTGTCACCAAATGTTGTGTATAAAGGGTGACGAATTACTTCAAATCGCTATCTCAAATTGAGCACGGTCATTGGGAGCAATCCCAAATGACCGGCACAAGCTATACTCCCCAAGCTTCCCGCTCGGGGTTGGAATTAATGAGAAGGAGCGCGGTCATTGTGTTGGGACATTCGTTGCTCCATGGTTTCTCTTAGTTTTGATGATAACAAGCTTAGATGGTATAACTTGCTTCTCAATGTAAGTGTTTCAGGAAAACAGGTACATTGTCATGAGCGACAGAACATTGTGAGGAACAATGGAGGGAACGAGTGATGAATTTTGGAAGCCCATCTCGAAGGGACGCGTCGTTCCGTTTATGGCAAGTTACCAGATCTTCTGCGAGCGATCTTCTATGAATATTTGACAGCTATGGGCGGTTGCTTAAGAAGATCAAGGATAAGATCAAGCTTGCGCGATCTTATCTAAGAAATCGGAGATCATTCGGTTTTGGAAACAATTGACATGGTTGATGATCCAAATCACAAACAAATACTTTCTTCTATTAGTGTGGGATTTGTTAAGTGGAATATCAGCATAATTAGGCAAGAATTACGTATTAGATCAAACTTGACATTTCTTATATATGGTTTGGTTTTATGTAGGGTTTAAGTGTGGTTTATTAAGGACAAACTTGAGAAGAGAGCTTTTCGAGTGTTCGAGTGTGTGTGGCTTTTTCCGGTGAAGAATCTACAATTGAGTGAGTACTCGGGTCAGTAGGTTACTTTCATTTAGGTTTACACTTAAGGTTGTAGAAGTCTAGTTGGTTGAACTTTGGTTGGTGCATTAGTTACTAGGGAACTTGACTTGCCTTGTAATCGTTGAAACTTAATACAAAGTATTCTATTGAAAGTCCTTTGAGAAGGAGTCTCGTGGGTAGAGGTTTTTCTTTCTACGACTTGTTGGTGGGACAAAAAGTTTTCCACTCTAAATTCTTATTGTTTATTTCTGTCGCCCAGGGAACATTGGTAGTTCCCTGCTTTATTACTAATGCGTCACGATCAACAATTGGTATCAGAGTAGGTTTGCTCTAGATTGTGTGTTAGTGTAGGAATACAAGATGAGTGCCAACAACACTCACAACGTCGGGATTGCAAACAACAAGCCTCCATTGCTTGTTGCTGGAGAGTATGACCACTAGAAGATTCTCTTCTAGACTTGGATGAAGAGCAATGACTTCCAAGCTTGGCCAGTCATGAGGAAGGAGATTATGTCATTCTTGCGGACAAAAAGAACAAAAAGTCTGAGTGGGGTCCAACTGAGTGGACTGGAATGTAGAAGAACTTCAAGGCAAAAATGTTGCCCAACAATGCCTTGGGCGCTGAAGATGTATGGGAAGCTATTGAATAAATGCATATTGGCAATGTAGATATGAAGGAGAGTCACCAAAACGAGGCTAAGTAGGAATTCTACAACGTTAAGATGAAGGATGGAACCATTGAAACATACCAAGCACGGTTTGAAGCTTTGGTGAATCGCATTAGGAAGAGGGGAAGGGTCCCATGAAATCAATGCCCCAAACATCCAAAATTTCACAAAATATCATACGAGATTGAGGCATCTCATGTCGCTTAGAAATATTACCCACCCTCTGACAACGATCACATGATTTACAGAAAGAATATGCATCCCTGAAAATATGAGGCCAAAAACAATCAGCTTCTAAAACTTTCCTAGTAGTTTTATTAGTCCCAAAGTGACCCCCAAATGCATAGGAATGACAAAAAGACAGTACAGATTGTACCTCAGAATTTGGGACACACCGTCGGATTACTTGATCTGTGTAGTTCTTCCATAAATAAGGATCATCCCAAACATAGAATCGGGATTCATGACGCACCTTGTCCTTCTGAGCATTGGTAAAATTAGGAGGAACTCCCTTGAGACAAGGTAGTTAACTAGATTTGCATACCATGGCCTGAACGAGTGGATCCCTAAAGCAAACTCCTCGAATCGCGGCTCATCGTCGCCGTCTCCGTCAAGGCCGCGGTCGTCGTTGATGTTGGCCGCGATCGCGGTTGTCTCAGCTGCGGTCGCCTCTTATTCTAGCGGCAATCGCAGTTCGGTACCAGTATCGACTCCGAAAAGCATCTCAACAGGGAATCGTCCTTGAATTTGTTCTTGACTTTCTGACTTGTCTTCCACATGTACAAGCCGGATCAGGTGGTCAGCTACAAGATTTTCAGCTTCCTTTTTGTCTCTTATTTCAATGTCAAACTCACTTAGCAAGAGGATCCATCTTATCAATCTTGGCTTGGCCTCTTTTTTCGTCATCAAATAACGATGTGTTGCATGGTATGAATAAACTATCACTTTTGTACCCTACAAATATTGTCTGAACTTCTCCAAGGCAAACACTACAGCAAGCATTTCTTTTTCAGTGGTGGAGTAGTTCCTTTGGGCATTGTTTAGAGTCATGGAAGCATAATGTATGACATGAGATGCTCTAGCTTCCTTTTGACCCAAAACAGCCCCAACAGCGTAGTCACTTGCATCATACATGATCTCAAAAGGTTGAGACCAATCTAGGGCTTGGATGATTAGGGCACTTGTAAGGCGAATTTTGAGCACATCAAACGCCTTTTTGCATGCCTCATTGAATTCATAAGGCACATCCTTCTTCACCAAATCACACCATGGGGATGAGATCTTGGAAAAGTCTTTAATAAACCTACGGTAGAAACCTGAATGGCTTAGAAAAGAACGCACTTCATGCACATTAGTAGGATAAGGCAAAGACTGAATGATATCAATATTTGCCTTATCGACCTCAATACCCCTGGATGACACTATGTGATCTAACACAATGCCTTGCTCAACCATAAAGTGACACTTCTCAGAGTTTAGAACCAAAATGGTTTCTACACATCTTTGAAGGACTAAGAAGAGATGGTTCAAGCAGGCATCAAAGTCGTCTCCATGTAATGTAAAGTCATCCATAAAAACTTCTATAAAATTTTTAATATACTCAGAAAGGATGCTTACCATACACCGTTGGAACGTACCGGGTGCGTTACATAATCTGAATGGCATTCTGCGGTAAGCAAAAGTGCCAAACGGACATGTAAATGTCGTTTTCTCCTGGTCCTCTGGTACAATAGCAATTTCAAAATACCCTGAATAGCTATCTAAAAAGCAATAATAGGAACGACCGACAAGTCGCTCAAGCATTTGATCAATGAATGGCAAGGGAAAGTGATCTTTTCTGGTTACCGCATTCAGCTTACGGTAATCAATACAGACTCTCCAGCCTGTTTAGACTCGTGTGGGGACTAATTCCCCATGCACATTCTCTACCACTGTAATGCCTCCCTTTTTGGGCACAACTTGGGTCGGACTAACCCACTGACTATTAGAGATGGGATAGATCATACATGCCTGTAGGAGCTTCAGTACCTCCTTTTTTACTACCTCCATCATAGGTGGGTTGTGCCTTCTTTATGGCTGTCTGGATGGATTGGCACCATCTTCTAGGAGGATCCTATGCATACATGTAGAGGGACTAATCCCTTTAATGTCAGCAATGGTCCAACCTAGTGCTGTCTTGTGCTCTTTCAGTACCTACACCAATTTTTCTTCTTGCTCCTTGGACAGTTTGTTAGAGATAATGACAGGAAAAGTGTCACCATCTCCAAGGAAAGCATATTTTAAATGCTCAGGGAGCTGTTTAAGCTCAACTTCAGGTGCCTGTACTACAGAAGGAAGCAATTTCTCTCTAGGGAGAGTTAGTGGTATGAGCCCAATGGCCAAAGCATCGGCAGGAGATTCACAGCAAGCACTTAAATCAGCAAGGATCTCATGGTGTCTATCAGGCAAATTGTAATCCATGCATGAAATTTTGATGTCATTCTCTAAAACTGATTGTAACTCATCACCATTAGTATCAAAGAAATCTTGCACAATGAGATCAATTACATCAATAGAACAGAGAGAATGGTCATCTTGGGGGTATTTTATAGCATTATCCATACTATATTCAAATTTCTTCCCATCAAATTCCATAGTTAGGACACCTTTACACATATCAATTTTTGTTTTTGCAGTTTTCATGAAAGGACGTCCTAACAGAATGGGTGCAGCATGCACATCATGATCCATATCAAGCACATAAAAGACAGCAGGGAATATCAGATTATCAACCATGACAAGAACATCTTCAACAACCCCTTTCGGGTAGATTGTGGACCTATCAGCTAATTGAACAATAACACCAGTTTCATGCAAAGGTCCAAAGCATAGTGAAGTGTAAACAGAATAAGGCATAACATTAATAGAAGCACCTAAATCAAGCATGGATTTATCTATTTTAGTGCCTCCTATTATGCATGGAATGCTGAACATGCTTGGATCATTGCACTTCTTAGGCATTCACCTTTGAAATACAGTTGAAACATGTTCACTAACCTTAAATTTCTGTTTCCCTTTTAATTTTTGGTTCCTCTTAATAGTGCACAACTCTTTCAGAAATTTAGCAAATCTAGGAACGCTTTTAATCAGATTGAGCAAAGGGATATTTACCTCACACTTGGAAAACGTCTCAAAGATCTACTTGTCGTTCTCTGGCTTCCTTGTGTCTTTCAGTGCTTCAGGAAAGGGAGGAGGTGGCTTTTGGGAAACCATAGAAGGGAAATTGGGGAGAACATATTGATCGTCAGAATCTGGAGCGGGCCGCGATCGCTATTAGAAAGTCGCGATCGCGGTTCTTGAATTTTTCGAAAATCACCGCCACCGCGATCGCTGCCCGAAATTGGCGCGATCGCGTCGTCAATTTTCTCAGAACCCGAGGCCTCAGTTAATAGGCTGCGATCGCCGATGGTGGGGACCGCGATCGCAGTCTCCTCATCCGCGGTCGCCTTTTGTTTTGGCGGCGATCACGGTTTTTGCGATCTATCGTCAATTTTTGGTAATTCTTTTCCACTTCGTAATGTGATCGCACTCACATTCTCCCTAGGATTGATGGGTTGTGCTGGCAATTTTCCAAAATATCTAGCCTCCAATTTGCTTACTACAGTAGCCAGTTGACTGATCTGAGTCTCCATATTCTTGATGCTATCTTGAGTGGTCTGTCCCATCTAATCTACTGTAATAGCTAGCCTTGTAATCAACTCCTCAGCATTGGATGAGTTATTTTGTCTCTGAACTGGAGGTCTAGGAATATAGGGTTGCCTGGGTTGCTGATTTCCTCCTTGTTGATGATTATATTGAGGCTGATTCTGATTCCCATATCTCAGATTTGGATGGTGTGCCCAGCCTGGATTGTACGTTTTAGAGTAGGGATCAAAACGAGGTCTAGGAGGTCCATAGCCTCCTACAGCATTAACTTGAGCCTGAGGTTTCTGGAGTTGTGGGCATGCATCAGTAGGGTGAAGTGTATCAGCACAGATTTCACATGCCTTCAGGTTTTGAGGGGTTCCTTGGTTCATGAACCTCCTCATCATATCCTTTAACTCTGCCATCTCAGATCTTATAACAGAAGAGGAGTCCATAGCATTGACTCCTTTAGTTCCAATTCTTTTGTTGAATTGCCTTGAGTTCTCAAATAGCTCAAAAAAGAGCTCAAGGGCATCTTCTGGTGTCTTGTTCATCAGGCTTCCACCACAAGCTGCATTCACCATTTTGCGTTCTTCATCCAGTAATCCACCAAAGAAATACAATAGCAGGTCTAGATCAGAATACTCATGATACGGACAACTTGCACACAGTCTCTTGAATCGCTCATGATAATCATACAGGCTTTCTCCAGCCTGTTGCTCAATATTTCTCAAGCTCTTCTTCAGTCTGTTCTGTTTGGTGGCAAGAAAGTATTTCTCCAAGAATGCCGCTTTCATCTTAGTCCAGGTATTTATGGAGCCTGGAGAAAGATAGTAGAGCCACTAATTGGCTGAATCCTTCAGAGAGAAAGGAAAAGCCCTCAACTTGATCTGGTCCTCAGTTACATCAGCAGGCTTCATACTTGAGCAAACCTGATCAAATTCAGCAAGATGCTTGTTTGGATCTTCTCCACCATGCCCATGGAATTGGGGTAAAAGATGGATCAATCCTGATTTCAATTCAAACTTGACACCATCATTCAGTGCAGGGAACTGAACAGCCAGGGGTTGTTGTTGAAAGTTTGGAGCAGTTAGCTGCTTCAAAGTTCGAACTGCTATTGCCTCAGTTTCAGCAGAATCCAAGTTGAAAGGTAATTCATGGAGTAGTTCCCAAGCTTCACGTCTCAACCTGGAAAGAGTCCTTTCAATCTCTAAATCAAAAGCAAAATAGAAGAATCAATAGCACGAGTGTGGACCATAAACTAGGGTCCACACTAGAGTTGGTAACAATAAAAACTTAGAATTAAACAAAAGTGTCCCCGACAACGGCGCCAAAATTTGACTGGCTTAGAATCGTTGACGCCAAATCAAAAATAAATCCCTAGTTACTCAACTAGTATAGTCAGTATGTCGGGGTCGAACCCAAGATACACTTGTATTCTAAGTAGTATTATTATCAACTCAAAAAGGTAATAAAGGGGGGAATTTTGATTAAAAATTGAAAGCAAAAGTTGGATTTTTATCAATTAGGAAAAAACAATCCTATTCAAGTATCTTTTTTTCTTCCTCAAGCAATTGATCATAGATTCAAACAAGTTATTCCTTTTGGTTTTTCCTATCCTGATCAGAAATATAACATGGCAACGAGACATGCAAACTTAATATCCAAACAACTCATGAAACGATCATAAATAATAGGTATATTAGCATTAAGAACAAGGATAAACAGGATACATGCAATTGAATTCCAACGAGTCAAACAATTAACATGGATTCAAATCTCTTTCTCAATTGTTTCAGTCCAACGAGTCCTAAATCAATTGAGTTGCTACAAAGATTAGGCTTTGCTACGAGAAAACCTAGATCTAGCAATAGAGAGTATTAAATTTCAACAAATTAGCTAAGCCTGAAAGAATCAATACAATCAATAAGAATTACACACAAGAGAATTGAAATAACTTGTAGAAATAAACCTGAATAGACGAAACTCACAACTACTTGAGTCTGAAAAGTTTCAACTTGAACACAATTTGGGAGTTTAGTTCTCTATAAGAGAGAAAATACCAAAGTATGAAAATATGAAAACTAGGTCTAAGAGAATACCAACAATGTCTGAAAAATAAAACCTAAAATAGTCTCGAACAAGTCGGAATTAAAAAAGATATAAAATATAAAATATTAAACTAAGCGGATAAATCCAATCGCGCGTCAGATCCAGCCAGGTCGCGATCGCCATCAAACACAGCCGCGATCGCTGCCTATCTTCAAAGCGTGGCTCCAATCGGCGATCCTCAAAACCGTGATCGCCACCCAAACCTTGCCGCGATCACGACCTTCATGTCATCGCGGTCCTATCGGCGATCTTGACCTGCCTCGGCGACGTGCACCGCGATCGCCCCTAAGTGTGGTAGGGATCGCGGCTTTCAGTGTCTTTCAAATCTTCAAACTCTTCCTAACTCTGAACTCTCGGCCTTCAAATATGTTCTTCCATAATGCTCCTAATAGGCCTAATATACTACACAAATATGTACTAAAAAGTCCTTGTTGTGTTGTACAAAACACAACATATCAATGATATCAAGAAAGTGCTCACAAGTGGTGGTGTAGTTTGTGTCGATTGGGGAATTCATGCATGTTTTCCATACATTGGTGTTATAAATACAGGTTGGATGTTTTCTTTGTATTTTTTGTCATGCCCGAGTTGTAAGATCCGAGTAAATTCGTTGTCAGGTTAGCTCCTACGGACCCATGTGTGGTCTACTAACGATTATCACCCCGATGTAAAGACGGGGTTTCCAAATTTTATTAAAATGCCCTTACAGCATAAACACACCACACACATGGCCTTCACAACAACACGCCCACAAGGATGTCACGGCGCCGTCACGACCATACCATGGATCACCAAGAGGTTCCAATTAAGCTTCCAAAGTTTTATTCTCGGTGTCCCAAGGACCAAAAGACCTGATTTCATGTCCTCATATAAAGCACGAGCTCTTTCCCGAATAATTCGACCCAAATATGGTCGAGCATTGGTCACCTTCGCATCGCGACAATGACGTCCAAAGGATCCTCTCGGCACTCACCTGGCTCCTGTTCACTATGCTTAGCACTCTTGGCTTCCATTATCCTAATTTGATGAGTTGAAGCCTCTCCCGACTGATAGCCACGGAATTGGCTCAACAATCCTAGTGATCTGCACAACCGCGACCATTGTACCACCGCCCTCCTCGCATCGGTTTCGGGCTTGCCTTGGCCATGATGCGACGTAGTCACATCACATGGTGTCATATTCCGGGTTAAAGAACTCGTTTCGGGGTGAAGCGATGATAATGATCAACAATATTTTGAATAGAGTGCCAAACAAGAGAAATCGCCAATGACCTTATGAGTTGTGATTTAAAAGAAAACCTAATCTCTATTATCTTCGTATACGGGGTTTCCGTGTGGTTATTAGACTAACTGACCTTAAGCTTAAGACATTAGGAGATAGAGGTATTGAGTGCATATTCATTGGATACACTCGTAACTCTAAGGCCTATAGGTTATTTGTCATTGAACCTAATCACGCAACCTCAGTTAACAAAGTGAAAGAATCACGTGATGCCATGTTTGGCGAAACTAGATTCTCATCAAGTCATAGGAGTAGGGAGATAGACCAAGATGACATCGATCCATCAATGACCCCAATAGAAACCGAGGAGGAATCGACATTGGAGTATGGACCTAGTATCACTAGATCCATCACGCATGCTAGCATGTTGGCCAAGTGTCGATTATTCATTCTGTTGGCCAAGCGCCATTGC
The DNA here is from genome assembly GCA_964016875.1 of Fallopia convolvulus. Taxonomy (NCBI): domain Eukaryota; kingdom Viridiplantae; phylum Streptophyta; class Magnoliopsida; order Caryophyllales; family Polygonaceae; genus Fallopia; species Fallopia convolvulus. Next base: position 39,386,800 of record OZ024719.1, read on the forward strand.
TCGAGGAAGAAACCCTGAATGCGGAGCCAAGTGTGCTAAAGCGCATGGTTGTGGACGTTGTCGAGGAGGACACTAGGGGTTCTAGTGATGGCAAGAACAAGCACTCAACTCTTGTGGACGCCAACGACGACGCTTCGATGTCGACCTCCCACACACCCAAGCGACGACGAGTGTACTCGGCACTTGTGATACGACAAACGTCCCATGGCTAGATATGCCTCTACACATCCTTATATTTTCCACTTTCATCGAGTGCCACTTTTGTTGTTATTAAGGGATCAAGGCATTCACACGTGCTTACCATTGTGGATGTTTTAGAGCAACCAAGGTCAAGGGAAAACGCCATCATTCATTGTGTTTGCTCACGTTGGTCTCCAGGACCACTTCATACTGATAAGACATCTTTAACTAGTTTTATAAACTTGTTTGTTTTTGTGGTTCATTTCTAATATGAATTTATAAATCCTTGTGTTTTTTAGGTATGGTTTATTTAAAATGTGCCTATCTCCCAGCTCCAATTGCATAGTATACGTTTCACGACACAAGCATCGACTATTGGCTCGACACTCTTAACCTAAGGATCGAACATTTGAAGATGCACCGAAGGAGGCTAGGGCCAGTATACATCTAGAGACATTTGCATAGTTAGGGGTATATTACAGTGGATGTATCTAGGGTTCATTTATTGTTTTCCCTACCATAAGGGATTTAGTGACTGTTAAAGTTTCAATTTAAGGGTTCGGGCATTCCCCTATTTGAGGAATACTAATTCTAATTTAACTTATTATAAATAAAAATCCACTAGAGGAGATGAAGAGTGTTGCCTTTTCTTCACCTAGATTAATGAAAAAGGTCAATATTTTCTAGTTCAAAATCTGAAAATAAAACAAGTGGAAAGAACCCAAGAAAATACAAGGTTGGGCTCTCTCCCGCCATGACTACTCGGGAAACAACACGAGCTAGTTTTGTCCTCGGGGGAGGGGGGAATTATGCAAGCCTAAGGATCAGTTTACGGGCACCTAGAGCTCGTGTTAAGATGATTTTGGGGATCCAGTTTACATGAACCCTGGATTCACACTAGGGTTTAGGGTTTAGTTAGAGGTTATGATTTTTTTTAATTTAAGGGTTTTTACGGTTTAGTTAGGGTTCTGGTTTTTTGAAAAAAATCCTTTATATTTTGTGTAAGGTACACGATAAAATCAGAAATGTGCAAAACTCGAAATACCCAAGACCACTAATATACAAAAGTTAACAATCCACTAGTATGCCAAATCAAAAATCCACAAGCATACAAAAAGTAGCAATGCACTAATATGTAAAATATGAAATCCCCTAAACCTAAAGATCATGTGATGCACCATTGCCACCACCACACGCATGTTCTGAATCCCTAAACAATGCGGTTGGGGGTGGCAAGGGCTCTCGGGTCAGTTTCATAGGGCCAATAGCATTTCGAAATCTGTGATGGTGAGCATCTGGATGAGATGAGGGTGTAACGGATGATTCGGTGGCAACTAAGCTAGCTGCCTCCATGCATATCTCAATGCATGTTGCAACCTTTGTCACAACCAAACCAAAAGTAAGTAAAAATTAGACCGCATACTAAATAGAACAAATCTATAAATAGAAAATAATATTTACTTACTAATGTATCTACAACCGCCGATATTGGATAGAGTTGAGGGGGACGTATGTCATCTTGGTGTGAGGATCACGAGTCTACGTACACATGCGATCGAGCCCAAAACCATGCCATGGAGTTTGGGTCCACTTGCCAAATCCTAGAAACATCAACAACCAAGTCGTGATAGAGGTGCCAGACTTGTCGACGAACAAAGTCATCCCGAGAAAGTACTGAAGGAATGCCATCATCGATGGTTTGTGGGGGGGAGGAGCGGTATGTGGTGGTTTTGGAGGAGGTGGTACCACCATGGCCCGTTCTGGTAGGGGAGGAGGCAGTGTTTGTGGTGGAGGAGAAGATTATGGTGGAGTTGCGTTGCCATGGTGGGGAGGCAGAGGAAGGAAGGCAAAGGACACAAAGTGAGAGGAGGAGGTAGTTGGAGGAGGTTATCTGAGGTGAATTTGAGGTCGGGGAGTCAGGGTTAATCGTGAGCTTTGGTATCGCACCGACAGAGAGGTGGGGAAAGAAACAAGACGAAGGGGAAAGCGGTGAATCAGTTTACAACCTAGCAAGCCCTCACACATCCTGGATTCGCGCGAATCTAGGTTTTGCGTCATTTGTTGAGACGCAATTTTAGGTTGTCCTTGCGCGAAGGCAGAATGCGCGTCTTGCTTTTGGCTGATTTAATAAATTTTCGAATTTGCATATTTAACCGTGAAGGCTTGTTTCGCGTTTTTAGGCTCACGAAGGAAGGATTTACATAAATTTTATGCATTAATAAAAACAATTGAGTGCATATGTACCCCGCATAAAATGCTATTCGAGGGCGTTGGTTTATTTAAGGAAATAAATAAATACTTATTCACAATTCGCAAGTAAACTGAACATTATCCTTTCCCTTCAAAAACATGTATTATTCCCTAAATCAAAATTTCTACCTATGATAATACCACTTATCTAATAAGCTTAGATTTTGAATCCTATTACAATTAAATTCTCATTCTAAATGGTTTAATCACTCATTTAGACATGGATCATTATATCCATATCAATAGAAGAAATGTAAGATTTCACTAGAGCTATTAAAAATCAAACCCACCTGAATCGCCCTAAATTTTTACGCTTAAACTCTTATCCGAAAATGAATGGATCATAGAAAGAATAAAATCTAATTGACCCAAACTCGGTTGAGTTCAACCCGAAATCAATGGGTTGAACCAAATCGTGTTTTTTGCAAAATTATAACATTTTAAATATTATAATATATTCTATTATTAAATTATATAAAAATAATATTATTATTACCAAATAATATTTTATTATTTAATAATATTAATTATAATATTATTGTAATGATATTATAAAATTACTCTTGAGATATTTGTCGATCGAAACCCATACACAACCAATAAGGACTTGATTTGATTGATTGCAAAATTTACAACACAACCCATACTCAATCTGAACCTGATCATTTTGATTCGTAAACATGACTAGTGGTCACCACAAAGGGTCCATTTTGAATTACACTATTTAATGTATTATTTTTCATTAAATTGCATTAAATGCTTAATTTAATGTATTTTGGAGGTTTGTTGAACTCCTAAAGTTGTTGTTATTGGTTTTTTTAGCTGAATTCTGAACTCACTACTTGATATGGCAACCATAGCTTGTTTTGGAGATGGATATACATTTTTAAACCTGAATTGAATCTCCGAACACCAGGTTCGGATGGTATTCTGTCTAAAGCTTGAGTCCCATGGTTTGTTATATTTCTCCCTTCCATTGCATTTGGCCTTCCTTAGAGGTGGCGGTCTGACTACCCGACAGTTCATGATGCTATTTTAAGACTCCATCTCTCAAAAATGACAATTCAATCGGCGATATTTTTGGTGGCTATTGATAGTTGATTGGGGTTCATGCTTAGCTGGCTTTGTCTTGTCCTTGGCGGGAAGTTTTCGTGGTCTTATGAATGCGATACTGATGAATTCCGAGTTAAGCCAACCCTCTACCTTTGGTTGCCTTGAGCTGTAGAAGAAAAAATTACAATGGACTACGCTACTCTAGCTTTGGATGGGTACTTTCCACTTACCATTGGGGTTGCATGTTTCATGCGGTTCAACTGGAAATGTTCTTGACAAATGCCTTGGATGTCTTATATTCGGGAAATGGCTTATGCCGACAGTTCATGAAGCACTAGGCTGGATTTTCACACCCCAGTTGTACACTTTCAACGGTTGTGTTTGGCTGATGTTGTTTGCACACGGTATTATGACTGATTGTACCACACAATCTATTTGAGTAGAGTCCACACAAATAGTTTGAGTGGAGTCCACACAAACAGTTTGAGTGGAGTCCACACAAACAGTTTGAGTGGAGTCCACACAAACTGTTTGAGTGGAGAGATGCCCCCTTCTGACGCCCTTTTTTTACTAAATGAACCACACAAATTGTTTGAGTGAAGTCCACTCAAACAGCTTGAGTGGAGAAATGTCTCCTTCTCGTGCCTTTTTTTAGTGTTTTATGGACCCCTTTTTCGGTTATATATATAAACTAGCCTTAGTGCCCGTGCCTTGCACTAGTTTATACAATTATTGTATTATTTATTTACAAATTTGATTAAACTGATATTTGAGAATAAACTATATGTATCTTCTTAAAAATATCATTTCTAAAAATAATTATAAAAAATTAATATTGATATAACTAAGGTTTTTTTAATTAAGAAACGATATGTATCTTATCTTCAAAACTATCGTATCCAAAAAAAACTAATGTATTAAAAATAATATGAAATAATCCAATTAAAAATAATCCAATTAATTTTCAACAAATCAAATTGCTTTAAAAATTATGGGTGGTGTAATTCAATGTGGAACTGTTTTAATTATTATTTTAACTTCTTCTTTAGTAATGAACGAATGATATATGATTTAATATATTAAATTTAATATTCATTTTGATTTCAAAATAATGAAAATATAATAATTATGTTCCTAATATTTTAAAAAATAATAATATTAGTTTCTTAATATTAAAAAAATATTTTATAATAAAGATTATGTTTCTATCACTTATTAAATTTTTGATCTCTATATATAATTTTATATTCGTAATATTATTAGATCTAAAAAATCATTTCATAATAAATACTATGTTTCTATTATTTGCCAAATTTTAAGATTTCTAAATATAATTGCATATTAACCTAAAAACCCTTCAATCTTCAAAAATCCATTTTTTTTATTTAGTAACATTAATCATTTAATTACTAAAACTTTTAAGATACGTGTATATTAATTGATTTTTTAATATGTAATATTATATGAAATAATCTAAACATACAATATGGTATCTACCCATCATCTATTAATAGATAAAGAGAAAATTAATTGCCCTACTAAATAATGTCAATTAAAACCTTAACCATTTATCCTAACCTTAAACACTAACCCTAAACTATAAACCCTAAACCCTAAAATCCTAATCATAAACCCTAATACTTACCCTAAAATCTATCCTTACCCTAACCATAAACCTAAATCCCAAATCCTAATCTTAAATCCTAAATTTTAAACCCTAACCCTAATAATAATTAAACTAATCCTAACCTTAAACTCTAACCCTAACATTAAACCCTAACCAATAATCCTAAATCATAACTCTAACCTTAAATCCTAACACAAATATTAAACCCTAACCCATAACTCTAAATATATCATAACCCTAAATTTTACTCCCGAACCCTAAATTCTAATTCTAACCTTAAATCTTAACCTTAAATTCCAAACACTAAACCATAAAATCATAATCATAAACCTTAATACTTACCCTATACTCTATCCTAAACCCTAATCATAAACCTAAATCTGAAATTCTAATCTTAAATCCTAAATCATAATCCTAACTTTTAAACCCTAACCCTAATAATAATCCTAACCTTAAACTTTAACCCTAAACATCAAACCCTAATCCATAATCTTCAATCATAACTCTAACCCTAAATCCTAACCCAAACATTAAACCCTAACCCACAACCCTAAACTCTAATCCTAAATTACTAACCCTAATTTTTTATGATAATTTAATAAGTTATTTTTTCTATCACATTATAAGCTACATGCCACATAGGATCTTTATTTCATATAAGTCATTCTCACATTAAGCCACCTAGGATTTTGTACTTTTGACAATTTACGTATGTTGGAAAGATTCTATCCAAAATAAAATAAACTATATGAACATTAATTTAATGATAAATATTTTTTATTATAATTTATTTAAGTTAAAAATAAGCTATATAAATATTAAATATTAATGCTAAATATTTGTTATAATAATTTATTTAAGTTATATTTTCTACTATATTTTAAACTACACACGATATAGAATTTTGACAAGTGCATAATTTTTTAATATTGAAGTTGTTATAAAGATCTATAACTATATATTAAAATACTTTTTTGAGCTAGCACATTGATTCTGACCTCACCTTATATTAAAAAAAATAATTTTTATTTATATTAATTTAGCATTTACAATCAAATTCCTTTCTATTTATTTATGTGAAAAAAAAATAATTTTGAATTTTAATTAAAAATGATGAAAATTATTTTATTTATTTATGTAAAAGATATATTCTATTCATGGCCATAACTAACTATGCATAGATAATTATGAATCCACCGTCTATATAATACTCTTAATGTATTTTAGAAAATATGTACCTCTAAACAAGGGATCAGATCGAATGAAAATTGGTTTATATCATGATAAGTGATGAATCATTCACGTGGTTTGTCATTATGGCTCAAATAATAATGATTTAAGATGATTTGTTGTCAAAAAAGAGATTTTCTTACATAATTAGTGACGGGAAGAAGGTTAAATAATCGAACAGGTGTTGGCAAAACCCTAAAAGAAGGGATGCAAGAAGGGGCATTTCTCCACTTAAACTTTTTGTTTGGACTCCACTCAAACAGATTGTGTGGTGCAATCAGCCATAATATCGTGTGCAAACAACATCAGCCTTATATTTTAAGCAGCTTGGAGAGGCTGATCGGAGCTCATTGAAGTCGTCTTGGAAGTGTCAATCATGGATTCGTTTGAAATCCTAGTCATCTGCGTCGCCTGATCAATCTGGGTTTGCAATTTCCCCCTCTAAACATGTGTAGGTAAAGGTTAGGATCATCTCATAATTGAATCATCTTTTCTCTTGGCCTCGCTCTGATGTCCTCACTAGAACAACTCTAGGATATGGTTGTTCAAGACACTAATATGCCTCCTTTAGTCACTTCCACTCCTCTTTTTCTTAATCACCTTGTGGCATTTGCTTGATGAGAGCACACCCCTTCTATTGTATTGGTCCAGACTATAATGCAGCTATCGGCAAGCTTTCTTGAGGGACCAAGGCGTTGATGAACATTACATTTAGAATGGGAGCGAGTTTAATAATGGAGCTTTTTTAGGACCAACAAAAGAATTATTAGGATGTTTCCTTGGGTGTGCATGCTAGTGTATAAGAACAACCAAGGAAAAGAGTTTGACTAGTGGGATGGTTAGGAAGAGAGCCCCAGATAACTACCCTATGGTTAATGGAACACCCTGGGCTGAACTCTACATCACAATGCAAGGGCAAGGATAAATTGGAAGGTGAGTGGGTGATCCCAAGATATAAGGCTAGGAAGACTTTGAGCTCATCGAAGGAAGGACCCTAACAAAAGGCAGGTTAGAGAATGACACATCCTTCGATCCTCTTGGAGACTAGCTGGTATGGAACCCGAGTATGGCTGAGACTTAAGGTAGAAGGTGTGAGATTGGTTAGGCTTTTACTAGGGACTTTGTTGGTTTTGTTTTGGTATCTTGGCAGTTGGGTGGTAGATAGGGGCTTTTTGAGATTAGCACGTTGGTATATGATTTGTATGGGATTGTTGCCTCTTTGATTAGTTTTGTTAGGCCCATAGGGCAGTTTTGACCGGATCGTAGATCCGAGATTGGAGTTGTACGTTTTTTCACCTTGACTTTCTCAGGTCAAGTGTGGTTTGTATCCACGTTTTGTGCTTAATTTAATGTAAAATAATGCATTAAATAATGTAATCCAAATGCACCATAATTGTTTTTTGTATTGTTAAATGAAAAAGATTTGCGTAACACTATGCATTTTTATTTTTATTTCCCCCTTTTCTAAGGAGTGTATTTTCTCAATAACAAAAATTCAAAAATTTCTTTTGTATTGGTCTTTTATCTACTCTTTGCTTTGTTGTATTTCTTTCTTTGGCCTATGAGGTTCTTTGGGTAGTGCTCCTTGTAAAACACTCTAATTTTTCTTTTGTTGGGTAAGCAAGCTTATGATGACAACATTAGAGAATGTGGTCCTCCCTTTGGAGAATCTCTCTATAATGGAAAAGAAAAAAAATAATTAATATTTTATAAATTAAGGCAAAAAATAAGAAAAAAATAAGATTTTGGGGATTTGGAGATCACCCTATATTTGGAGAAGTCTCTACCATATTTGGAGAATCTCTCTATAATGGAGAATGGGATGGAGAAACTGTTGGGGCGAAAAAGTGGCCCAAATTCCCCAAAATTCCAATTTTCAAGAATTTGGGGAATCTGTTGGGGATGCTCTTACACATTCATTCTGAACGGCGATCCAACCAAATAATTAATATTTTATAAATTAAGGCAAATAATTGAACTAAAGTGACCGACAATTTCAATTATTCTCTGCATGGAATCAAATTAATTACTAGTACATTCCACAAACAAAAATTAATTACTAGTACATAGACATATAAAACTAAAATATCCTTAAAACATGACTAACAAATTTCCTATAATATTTTCTAAAATAGAAAACCAAATATTATATTATCTAAAATAATTTTACTTCAACTTCATTGATTTTCTTATTATAGAAAATCTTATATTTAATATATATTGTGAACGGGTAAAATTAATTGTCATAATTACTTTCGCTATTATCCGCCGTAAAGGTAATTTTATTTATCATTCTTGTTTTTAATTGTATATTTTATTATAAACTTAAATATGGCGGTTATTCGTTATGATGGAGGATTCTATCTTAGTCGAAAGACAGAATTTCTGTGTGGATTGGGAGCAAGAAATCGCTTGTTGGGCTTGGAGCATTATCTTCCCGCCCTTAGAGATAGAGTATTCAACCTTCTCTCCCCCTCCTCCATTATAAATACATGTCATCGACATGTATGATGAGCACCTCATATTCGTTGAGCTGCTAGTAAGTCTTGTCCTTTATCTCGACGTTCGATCGACAAACTTCTCTTTTGAATTAGGCATTAGAGGTGGTGATAGGTTCGTCCTTGGCTGATTCACGATGCGAGAGAATGGCTCCAAGAAACAAGCAACAATTGTTCAATGGATTGAACACGATTCAATGGTAACAATGAAGGGGTCGGTAACATGGGGTATCGGGTCGGTAACGAGGGAGTCGAGGGGACTTTGGAGAGGAAGATGGATGGTTTAGGTTGGTGATTGAAAGGGATATGGACTCTCAAGTCGGATATGACTCACCGACGTTGAGAGAACTATGGAAATTGGATGCTACACACCAAGCGATGATGACGTGGTCTTAAAAGATCTTTATGACTCACAATCAATCAAGAAGATGACCTTCAAATGGATCGGTTTTTGCTCAATCAAAAAGACAGTTTTTCTTAATCAAATTCTAAGGTGAAAACAACCAACACAAGATGAGGCCTGTTAATACTCCTAGGGCCGACCTCCTTATTGAAAACATTCAATACTCACTTTAAAACTTGTCTTAACTCAAAGCTAATTAAAAAATATTATCCCAACCGAAAATAACACATGAGATGCCAAGGGCTCGGTAACGAGGGCCAAGGGCTCGGTACCGAGGTCCAAAGGCTCGGTAACGAGGGCGCGCTGGACTTGTCGGTGTAGAGTCCTTGACATGGAACGAGTGATGCACATCGCCGACTCCTTTTGCTCTTGCTCCTTGTCTTTAATGTTCTCCTCAGGGTCCAAGCTCGGTTCGGTGAGATCTTGATGGGAAGGATTCACATCATCTTCCCCCCTTCGAAAGGATTCAACCTCGAATCTTGCTCGTCGTCCTCATCAACGGAGTCATCCACTAAGTATGACCGAAGGTCTCCCACATTAAACACATCATGGACCCCCATTTCCGGTGGAAGTTCCAAACGATATGCATTGTTGTTGATCCTATCAAGCACTTGAAATGGTCTATCCGCCCTTGGTTTCAACTTGGAGTTTCTACATGAGGGAAACTGTTCCTTGCGGAGGTGCACCCACACCAAGTCACCGGGCTCTAAGATAAGCTCCTTGCATCCCTTGTTGTGTTGTAGCTCATACTGCGTCATGCGCTTCTCAAGCTGCTTCCTAGTGTCTTCATTCAAACGCTGCACATAGTCCGCCCACTCCTTTGCTTCCTCGCTAAAACCATCAACAATAGGGTGAGCAATAAGGTCTAATGGAGTGAGAGGGTTCTTACCATAGGCGACTTCAAAAGGCGTCTTCTTGGTCGCCGAGTGTGTGGAGCGGTTGTAGGCAAACTCAATATAAGGAAGGCATTCCTCCCACCAGCGTAGATTAGCTTTCAAAACAACACGAAGTAAGGTGCCAAGCGTCCTATTCACTACTTCGGTTTGACCATCCGTTTGATGATGACAAGTAGTGAAATAAAGCAGCTTGGTACCTAACATAGCCCACAAGGTCCTCCGAAAATGGCTAAGGAATTTAACATCCCTATCCGACACTATACACTTGGGAAGACCATGTAGACGCACAACATGGTTGAAAAACAAAGACGCCACATTAGTAGCATCATCGGTTTTATGACACGCAATGAAGTGTGCCATCTTACTAAACCGATCGACAACCACAAGAATAGACTCCCTTCCTCGTCTAGTCATAGGAAGACCTAACACAAAGTCCATGAATAAGTCTTCCCAAGGTTGTTGGGGAATGGGTAAGGGAGCATACAACGCTTGGGGGCTGGTTCTAGGCTTAGCTTGTGCATAAATATCACAAGAGGCACAAAGTTTTTCCATGTCCCTAAGCATATGAGGCCAATAGAAGTGTTCCTTCAAGGCTTTCAAAGTCTTAGCAACGCCGAAATGACCCATAAGTCCACCACCATGTGCTTCTTGCACTAATAAGCGTCAGATTAACCCCCTAGGGATGCACAGTTTAGCACCCTTCATCAGATATCCGTCATGAAAGAAAAATTGATCCTTGCTTGCCAAAGTACTACATTCCTCATAGATTTCCTTGAAATAAAGATCTAAGGCATATAGTTCTTTGATGAAAGCAAAGCCTTCCATTCAAGCGTCCAAAGTGGAAATTAAGGCATATCTTCTTGACAAAGCATCTGCCACAATATTATCCTTCCCTTTTTGTGTTTGATCACATAAGGGAAAGTCTCAATGAACTCTACCCACTTGGCATCACGTTTGTTCAGCTTACTCTGACCCTTGAGGAACCTAAGTGCCACATGGTCAGAGTGAATTACAAATTCTTTAGGAAGAAGATAGTGTGACCATACCTTAAGCACCCTCACCAAAGCGAGAAGTTCCTTGTCATAAGTTGGGTACTTGAGCTTGGCATCATTCATCTTTTTGCTAAAGTATGCAATTGGCCTCCAGCCTTGCATAAGAACTCCTCCAAGCCCTACTTCTGAAGCATCACACTCTATCTCAAAAGTCCTTGAGAAATCTGATAGTACTAGAAGAGGGGCATGGATGAGCTTGTACTTGATGGTGGCGAAAGCTTGCTCTTGACTTGGACCCCACTAAACGGTCACCTTCTTGTTAGAGATCTCGGTGAGAGGAGTGGAAAGAGAGCTAAAATCCATGACAAAACGGCGATAGAAACCAGCCAAGCCAAGGAAGCTCCTCACTTGCTTCATTGTCGTAGGGATGGGTGATAGCTTGCATTTAGGTAGTGTTAAGGATGCATATTTATGTTTATATTGCATGGTTTTAGTTTAGTTTATCTTAGTTCTTAGGTTTTTAGGCTTTCTAGGAAATTCGGGTTTTGCGCTTGTTTTGTTCGGTTTTGCAGATCTTTAGGTAAACGAGTGTGGACGGGATGGATCTTAGGGGACTATGGTGAAGTTTGAGGGAGCTTAGATTGATACTAGTGAAGATTAAAAGAGCTAAGGCCCGAGAGCTTTTGTGAAAAGAAAGCTTAAACCCGGGCTATGCATTGAAGGTCTTGATTTGATGCCTCTATCTTGAAATGCTTGGTTTGGGAGGTATAGTGGTCGAATAAAGCTGAATTTGATATCACTGGAAATCTAATTCAAAGAGCTACAATTCATATTTTTACTCCGAGTCCAAATTCCAACTCGAAGGGGGTGAAAACAGCCTCTGAAGTGTCGCTTGAAATGCTGAACCGAGCTATGCTGCGGGCTAGGACACATGGTGCGCGGCCGCGCCACTTTATGTTGAGACCGAGCCACTTGTTTTACGCGGAGAAGTTGGGCCGCTTGTTTGGGCTTCGAGATGGGCTTAAGATAGATTTTGACCGACGTGTTTGATGTATTTTTGGGGATATTTTTATCTTTGGATATCTTACGGGTATTTAAACCTTGTTTTTAGTTTTCTCTCGATAATCATTATCATAACTTTTGATCCACTTTGGAGGCTAGGGTTTTCTCTCAAGGAAGAACCTTTGAACCTTTGTAAGTTTGATTTCAATTTAATTATGTATTGCTAATTTCCCCTGTGTTTGGCTAGTTATTGAAGTCATGATTTGTATGTAGTTGTGAGGTTTGATTGATTCTCAACAAACTTGAATAGAAATTATTCCCTGTGCTTAATTGAATCTAAACTGGGGTTTTATTAGATTAGCTAACTAATAGAATTTCTAGTTAAAACTGAATCTGATTAACTACCGGTCGGAGTTAATTTGATCAAGAGTATATTTTAATCAATTTAGTACCGGTTGGACTAGTTGGTTAAAGTAGGGAATAAATTCACAAGTCACTTAGATGTCTGGTTGCTCTAAGTGTTTGTTTCTATTGATAACTTGAATCATCATGCTTTTATTTAATTGAATCTAGAAGGTCTTCTAGGTTATTAGATAATTAGGGTTGTTAGACTGGTAGTTCTATCAACTAAATCTGAAGTTTGGGTTTTTGTCCTTAGTAGGATCATTATCCACAATAGATTATTCAAGTGAGAAGAGAATCAAGAGAATCGATGGTCAATAAAGCAATATCATGATGGATCTAATTAGTTGAACACGCTTTTCTCATATTTGTTAAACTCAATCATATTTGCATTCATAGTTAGTTTTCAATTTGCATAGGAGTTTAGATTTTCAATCAATAAACCCCCCTTTAGTTCTCTTATTTGGCACATAAGTAATAATATTAATACATGAGTCTCTGTGGGATCGACCCTTACTTACCACTCTACTCAGATTGGTTAAGTTAGGATTCTTTGATAGGTAAACGACTGAAAAATACCTCATCAATGGGCCACTCTTCGATCGCATTCACCTTCTCCTTATCTACTTGAAGCCCTTCTTTGCTCACTACAAAACCAAGAAATGCCACATTATCCGAACGAAATGACATTTCATAATATTAGCACAAAGCTTTTCTTTCCTTAAAACTTCTATGATCATTCGAACATGTCTGGTATGCTCTTGCAAGTTATGGATATAAATTAATATGTTATCAAATTACACAACCACAAACTTGCCTAAAAATTCCCTTAAAACATGGTTCATAAGCCTCATGAATGTGCTAGGTGCATTAGTGAGCCCAAATGGCATAACCAACCATTCATAGAGACCATACTTTGTCTTGAAGACGGTTTTCCATTCATCATCTTCTTTCATTCGAATTTGGTGATAGCCACTTTTAAGGTTAACCTTGGAAAGTATGCATGAACCATAGAGCTCGTCCAACATATCATCAAGTCTAGGAATAGGATGCATATACTTGACAGTAATATTGTTTATGGTGTACATTCTACGCACATTCTCAAAGTTTCATCTTTCTTGGGGACTAAGATGACGGGAATCGAGCATGGACTCAAACTTTCACGCACATAGCCCTTAGAGAGAAGTTCAACAACCTATTTTTCAACTCCTCGGCTTCCATGGGATTGGCTCAATAGGCAGGCTTGTTGGGAATGGATGCGTCGGGCACAAAGTCTATTTGGTGTTCTATTCCCCGTAGAGGAGGCAACCCTTCCGACATCTCCTCGGGAAATACATCATCAAACTCTTTCAACAACAAAGCAATATAAGAAGGTAAGTCCTGCACATCTTTTCAATTAAGTAACACATCTTTATATAATAAAAGAAAGCAAGTGTTACTCCCCTCCAAAGCTTTTCTAGCCTCTCGTGATTTGACTAGTAATAGGTGACTAGGCGGCGTTTTCTTCTCTTGACTCTCCCCTTGCACCGTAGCTTGGCGTCATTGCTCATTTGCAATGTGGTCGACCATGATTTCATGTGGCGCCATCGACATCAAGGTGATCCTCTTGCCATGGAGGTGGAAAGAGTACTCATTCGAGACTCCTTGGTGAATGACGCCACGGTCGTATTGCCATGGCCATCCAAGTAATATATGGCACGTTGTCATGGGAAGGACATCACAAATCACCTCATCCGCATAACCTCCTATAGAAAACTTGACACAAGCTTGTTCATTCACCTTAAGAGGTCTGTTAGAATTCAGCCAACATAAAGTATAAGGTTGCACATGAGGAGTAGTTTTCAGAGCAAACCTTTTGACCACTTCTTGGTTTTTTATGTTGCAATAGGAGCCTCCATCTATTATAAGATTGCAAATATTTCCTTGAATGAGGCATCCCGTATGGAAAATGGTTTTGCTTTGGTTAGGTGGTGTCAGAGCTTCATTGGTGATAAGTGCACGTTTTACCACAAAGCACTCACCATTAATCTCGGTGGCGACTTGCAACTCTACCACCTCTTTATCACCTCCTGGTGGCTCCTCAATCTCGGCCTCCTCATCGACTCATACTCACCAATGGTGTGGAGTAGGACTTGGCGTTTAGAAGGACAATCTTGAGCCATTTGGCCACGCCAAAGGGATTTTAAACATTTGATCTCAGTCCAGCGTTGTTCTCCTTCTCGCTTGCCGCGTTGTGTCGTTCGTGAAGGTTATGGGCACGGCTACGGCATCTTACTTGATGTCGAGACGCCGAGTAGGGTAGCTAGAAGAGCCCCCTCCTTGGTGCTCCACAGCTTACTGATGGATGGATACCTCTTCCGTTGAGGTAAGTTTTGATAGATATGATTGTTATAGTGCAAAACCTCGTCAATAGTGGTACCCCGAACAAAATGATGCATACTCACAATAGCTTTAATGTCAGGTTTAAACAACTGATAAATTTAGAGATAACATACCCTTCCGGAAACCTTAGGCCGGATCTATAGATGAGGATTTTGAGTTCCTTACTTCCTTGTAGTACTCATCCGGCGTCTTGGTCTTCAATTGCTCTAACCTTGAGTGTAGGCGAGCAGTGAAGTCTTCTGACACAAACCGGTGCCTAACGCATCTTTGAGCTCATCCCAAGTGTCAATGGTCGGGTAACCATGGTACTCCCTTTCCTTCTTGTCCTCTAACCACCGATGATAAGAAAAATCAAGGAATTTAATGGTGGAAAATTGGAAATGGCTACCTTTTGAGCATCCGTGTATTCGTAGAAATCAAAGACTTGTTCCTTCTTGTGTTCCCACTCTAAGTAGGTCTCGGGGTCGGTTGAACCTCCAAAGGGATGCACTTCCAACTTTACATTAGGGCGTCGTCCATAACCTTGGTCCATGTTTTGCCCTTAGACGCCCCGCACCGGTTGTAGAAGTGGTCTTTCCGCCCGGTAATTTGCTTTTTCAACTCCTCAGCGTACAACTGAGCGCCTCGATTGCCATAGTGCCAATGACGCCCTTGCTTGGAAGTCTCCCACATAGTGGGGCCCGAAGGCAAAGTCATAGTATGGTAACTAGCATAAGGAAAAGAATGAGCAGAATTCATACCTGATTCTTCTCAGTGGGTAGCCAGGATAGGTTGGTAGGAAGTCGAGGGCGCCATAGACAGTAGGTAACGAGGAGTTCCGGGTCAGTAACGAGGTGGTGTACATCACCTGGCCCGACAACTCACCCTCCACATGGGTCGTTGGTAGACCCCCACTCGCTTGAGTCTCGCCAAGACTTCCCATTTGAAACGCACCAATCCTAGCTTCCACAATGTGATTGAAGGCTTCCATCTCTTCTTGTTGCCGACACATTCGTTCCTCATTTTCAAATTTAAGACCTTGAATGGCTCGAAGCAAATCATCCATGGTGACGGATGAAGGAGACACTTTGTTGTCAAGAACACCCTTGTCCTTCTTGTTGCTCGGGTCATCCATAGCATTCGTAGAGCACAAACTCGACACACACAACTAGGACAAACTTGTCAATGGATCCCACACAATACAAGGGTCCGCAAACCGATCCTTAAGCAATAAAAATTGGTTACTAAAGGTTTCGAAAAGGACTCAAGGTAAAGGTAGGAAAAATAAAGCAAAAATAAAATAACAAGCAAGCTTAACATGCCCTAAGTTGTGCAACACATAAAGCATCAGGAAAGGTACTTGATTTCTTTTTACAACAACTCGACTGATCTAGTCTAGGTACTCTTGTGTTGCCTTACTTCTTCTCGACCACCCCTCCTTTTCAATAGTGGCCGATCTTTCTAAGAACAACCACTTTTTTCTCAAGAGTAAAGATAAGAGCGATTTGATTCAATACCAAGATCTCACTCCCAGCAATTTTTTTAAAAGAAGGTTGGTTACGAACCAAGTCTTCTCCTACTACACTTCAAGAAATTAAACATTGGCTTTGATAACTTTTTTTTTTAAATTTCGTTCCCTTAATCCGTAAAATCATCATGTGAACATGCCAAACTCACTTAGATATAGGAATAAAGACTAGGCACATCAAGGGTTGAAGTCGACTATTAGGTGTGGAGTTATGAGGCAAAGTGTAACCGGTTTGAGTTAGAGATTTTTCATCTTCAACCTCAAGGACTCCGACAATTATGTAGACAAATCAACAACAAAAACTGGTCAGTTTTATAGCACAAAAGTTCGACTCAAAGAACAAGGAAAACAGTAGGCCACGCAAAACCCGTTTGTAAACCAATTTCTATGCACTTAAAAACCTATTTTATGAGACAAACCTCGCATGGCTTTGATCTTGTCAGCTTTAATTCTTCTCTTATTTTACATGCAAGACTTGAACTTTGGATGAGAATACTCAAACTTTAAGGTTCTCAATCACTTCCTTGGATTGCAAAGCAACAAGGTTTGTAAATTGAATGCTTAAAGAACAAGAACAACTCACTTGTAAGGCTTGAAGAGATTGATTAGTGTTTGAGAATTGAATTGGTTGATTGAATGGAGTAATTTTGAACTTGAGGTGTAGACGAAAATCACAAAAGAGCAAGATATAGTTTTGGGTTGAAAGTCCTTGGAATAAGAAACAAGGTTTCTATTCCAAAGATTTAATTCATCATGTCTTGAAAAGAAAGATTACAAGAGTTTAAATAGACATAGATAGCCAACTATCCTATACTATTCTTAAAAGGTATTGTTTCCTAATATAAATTCTACCTTTAATTAAAAGATATTATTACAAGACAACTAATAACTTAGGCTCCAAGTAAGACTCATATTACTTTCCAAATTTGTCCCACCAATCTTGCATGGTCCGAATCTGTAAAATAATATGTTTCCTAACTTGAAAAAACATAAGCCCACATATTATGGCCCATAACACATAGTCCGTATATGTAGAAAATCCTATTAAATATAAAAGCATGTATAGAAATCACTATAAATAGTAAGTCTAGGATAAGCATGCAAACAACTCTTGCATGTGAGTGTAAATAACGCATGCATGTGCTCTTCATCTTCCAATGTCGACTTGATAATGGATGAATGACATAATGTAGATTCTTCAAGACCATTTTACAATTGAAAGCACATGATCTCTTACATGGTCTTGACGGTTTGTGATGTGACTATGACACCTCGTGGCCAAGACAGCCTCGGTACCGACCCAGACGGCCCCGGTACTGAGCTGCATGGCGACTCTTTTGCCGACCATACCGAGCTACCCAACCTCGGTACCGAGCCACCTGGGCACGCCGGACGCGCCAACGACACTTGGCCTTATTTAGGGAGGATCACAAGGGATCGAGCTCTTGTCTTGCAAGAAGAGCTTCAAGCTAGCCTTTTGGTCCAAGGAACGCCGATCAACTATGAAGGCAACATGGAGTGCACATTGTTGGTCTTTGGGCACGTTTAGTCCATTTCGGGCACCTGGCATTGTGCCGTGATGGGTGTCATTGTGTGCCAAGATCTAGATGCATTTAATACCGGTTTTCCAAGGGTCTTTTACCATCAATTATGTGTTTATGGATGGTTATAGAAGAGCCTTTTGTTGGAAGCTCTTTTCTTTTAAAAGGAACATTTTTCCCTTAGTTAGACAGACTTGAATTTGATGATGGAAACTCTTGTTTGTTTTGCCATGTTTAGGCTATGATTTTTGGGCATTTTTTCCTTGAATAAAGTTACTTGTTTTTTGTTTTCCAATCCTTGATTCGTGAGTCATATCGGATCAATCTTGAGATCCAAGAGCAAGGTGCGTCACATCCTTGTCCTTGAATCTCGTAGTATTAGTTTCGAGTGTGGATAGTCATATCCACACCCCTAAACTCATTGATATCCTTCACTTTCAAAACTCCATCAATCATTACTAGTTTTCAAAAGGTTTACACGCCCACCTTTCACCAACTCTGAGGCACACCATCCGTTCCCTCCGAAAGAAGAGAGCGTCCGAAGTGGCCTTGCACCGACGACACCGATTAGATCCTTCTCATGAGTTATCAGAGCCACGCAAGGTACACCTATTTTCTCTCTTCTTAGATCTGAAATTTGCTTGAACTTTGCAAGTGTTCCCCTTCACATAACTTGCTCCACAAACCCCTTGCATTACCAAACCCTCAAGTGTCGCTAACAACTCTAGTTTTGCATTGTTTTGTGTCACCGAACCTTGTATGCTTAGATCTACCATTGGGGGATGACCAAAACTGGTTTGTGTGGTTTTCCAAAGTTTGAAGAAGCTTTCACTACTTGCTTCAATGAATTAAAGACGAAATTCTACCAAGAATCACCCTTTGGCCTTTCAACTTAATCATCTTTAATTGTCATCTCTTCGCTGAATTTTTGTCCTCCTTTCCATGAAAATTTCGAGCATGAGTGGCTTTGCATAAGACTAAAATCAAGCTTAAAATAATGTGTACTCACTCGGGTTAGGATACGGGAAAAGTACCAAGCCGTATAAAAAAAAAGTAACACCGAGTAGAGGTGTAAGTCAAAATTTGTGTTGTTGAAGCTTTGTATGCTTAATTGTAATAGGCTGAAAAGTGTTGCTTAAAAGTTAAAAATTCGGGCTCGGAAAGAAAAATAAGTGGGGCTAGAAAAACCTTGTCGGCTGCTAAAGAGCTAATAAGGGGTCGGGCACAGAATAAGTCGGACCCCGTGAGAAAGAAAATTCGAGCAAGGTCCTAACTTTTGTCTACGCTCTTTTGTTTATCTTTTTGTTCGTAACATGGTACCTAGTAGCTTCCTAAATTCGAGTGGTTGATAAAATTGTTGCTTGATTTGCATTGCCATTGCTTGTGCCTTTCTTTCAGCCATTTCCTAATTGTACCTCACCAACGTCCTAGCACTTGCAAGTTTGGCACTTTTCGAGTCTAAGTTGAGAATAGGTTGTGTGTGGCTCGAAGTACCACTTGCTTGTTGAACTTAACTTGTTTGTTGAAGTTTGTGCAAGATCTTGGATGCAGGGAATCATGGCTCACCTCGGGATGCTAATTCAGATTTATCTATGGTTGCTATGCTAAAATCAATGCAACAAGATCTTCGCTCATTTTGTAGTAGGTTTGACGACATCGAGCAAAGGTTGTCTATGCACGATGAACTTTTCGAAGTTGCATGGCCACCTCAGCCTACTCACTTTGATGAACTCCAACAAGGGGAGCGCCACTAAGGAATCAAGCTCCAAATGCAAAAAATTTCCGGAACCATCGGTGTCGACATGTGTATTGATTGGTTAGCCAAAGCCGAGACCATTTTTGACTACTATGCCTATGAAGATGAGACAAGAATAGTAGTTTCCACCGTCCACTTCACCGAATTTGCTTACCATTGGTGGATAGAAGACAAGGTGGCTCGGCGACGTGATGGACTCCAACCGATCCAAACTTGGCGAGAGCATAAATGCACTTGAAGAACGCTTTGTACCATTGGACTCCGCCGATAGGATCCATTCCAAACCATCGTTACCGAGCTCCACACCATCGGTAACAAGATCCACACTATCGGTACCGAGCTCCAAACCATGGCACAACTCCTCGGTACCGAGCACCAACCAAGTGGAGGAAGTTGTGGAGTCATCTCCTCCTAAATTCTTTGGCTACTCCATGGTTGGATGCTTTCCCTATGGTTCCCTCCAATTTTCCTTTTCTATGTCATGAGGAGTATCACACCGGGAATGAAGAGAAAGAAATCACCATGTCAAGTTGCTCTAGTGGAGTATCTCTTAACGTTACTTTTTCTTTCTTCTCTTCTTTGCATAATACTAGATCTTCCTGTGTGTAGTTTTTCTCTTTTTCACAATTTTTGCAAAATAGGAAAAGGTTTGTGAAGTGCCTTTCTTTTGTGCCTAAGTGTATTATGTGTATTTCATGTTCTACACTTAAGCATATCTTTAGGCTCAAGTTGGGAAAAACATGTGCTTGGAAATCTTCATGTGGTTTTTCTATGAGTATACTTGTTTATGATCATCACCTTCTTTTATGTATAATTTTGTGTGCATTTCAGATTTTCACATGGAAGTGCACCCGGATTCGAGGACGAATCCTTTTTGAAGGGAGGGAGGATTATGTTCCTATGCCAACTCATGGCCAAGACAAACCCGGTACCGACCTAGACGGCCCCGGTACCGAGCTGCGTAGCGACTCTTTTGCCAACGGTACCGAGCTATTCAATCTCGGTAACGAGCCACCTAGGTGCGCCGGACGCGCCAACGACACTTGCACTTATTTAGGGCGATTCACAAGGGCTCGAGCTCGTGTCTTGAAAGAAGAGCTTCAACCTGTCCTTTTGGTCCAAGGAACGCCGATCAAGTATGAAGGCAACATGGAGTGCACATTGTTGGTCTCCGGGCGTGTTTAGTCCATGTCGGGCACCTGGAGTTGTGCCGTGATGGGTGTCATTGTAAGCCAAGATCATGATGCATTTAATGTCGGTTTTCCAAGGGTCTTTTACCATCAATTATGTGTTTATGGCTGGTTATTAAAGAGCCTTTTGTTGGGAGCTCTTTTATTTTAAAAGGGACGTTTTCCCTTAGTTATACAAACTTGAATTTGATGATGGAAACTCTTGTTTGTTTTGCCATGTTTAGGCTATGGTTTTAGGGCATTTTTGCCTTGAATAAAGTTACTTGTTTTTTTTCCAATCCTTGATTCGTGAGTCATATCGAATCAATCTTGAGATCCAAGAGCAAGATGTGTGACATCCTTGTCCTTGAATCTCGTAGTTTGAGTTTCAAGTGTGGTGAGTCATATCCACACCCTAAACTCATTTATATCTTTCACTTTCAAAACTCCATCATCTATTACTGGTTTTCCAAACCTTTATACGTCCACCTTTAACCAATTCCGAGGCACACCATCTGTTATCTCGGAAAGAAGAGAGCGTCCAAAGTGGCCTTGCACCGACTCCACCTATTCGATCCTTATTAGTTTGACATGTGATTCTCAGGCTATAGTTGTCCAATTGCCTCCAAATATTGTGTGGAGACTTGTGATTCTACCATGGAAGAGCCTCTACAAAATTTCAGTCTGTTTGGACATCATTTGCCTCTTGAATGCAGCAACTTGCTTTTGAGTGCTCCTACGTCGTCATTGCTTGCTTCTTTTAGATGTTTGATTACGGATGCATTTACTTACTATCATCCAGGTTATGGAGCTGAGTATAGGAATGTATCGCTGATTTCTTTGTCTAATTTTTCTGGGTTAATATCTACATCCAAACACAAATCGAGGACGATTTGCAGCCAAGTGGAGGAGAATGATAACAATCAAAGGATCATGAAGGATAAGGTTGCAAAGAAGGTGTCTCGAAGGCCTAGACCACGACCTTTTCCAATATATTAGGCCTTCAAGTTCAAGAAGGTATTCAAGAATCTCAAATTATTCTTTGAAGAATATCAAGTGAGGTGTCCAAGACCTCCAAGGAAAAGTATCAAAGTGATGATAATTTCGGAAGTTTAAGATCTCATCACATTATGAGTAGTGTTCAGTAAAATAGACATATCTTTGGGTAGAAAATTGATGTCTAGGTGATTCAAGATGTGTTGGAAAGCTTATTCCATTTTCTAAGAGTTCATAGTTAAAGTCAAAATGAGAATCGAACGAGAAGATGTTAAAAATTGTGTTTTACTGAGAGCAATACAAGATCTTATAGGATTCTAAGACTTTCCTTAATTATATCCTTAAGTTATTATTATGTCTTTTAATAATTCCGATTTTATAGTCTTTTTTTGTAGAATCTCTCTATATGTTTTTCTATGTCTTTAAATACTCTGTGTAATCATTTTTATTATAACAGTGGATTTTACTTTGGAATAAGAAACTTGAATTAAGTTTTCTTTTTCCAAGGTTTTCCTACCCAAATTATATCTTTTATCTTTCTTATTATCACATTCCAAATCCAAACAAATCATAGTTTTCTTACAAATCCAAAGTTCGAATTCATTCAACAACAATCAATCAAGATTGAATGATCAATCGAATTATTCGATTGAAATCCATATCCTTGGCACATTCTCTCTCATGATAATCTTCAACTCGAAGATCGTCACGTATTTTCTACACATGTTGTAGCTCTGACCAACCCACACCCCACTCTAGGTAAAAAAAGTCTACCCTCTCCTTTTGACTTGAAAAATGGTAATATTTCTGGTTTTTGCCTAATTACATTATAAGTTGTAAACTTTTGGGTTCAGTACTTGTTGGGTTGTGATATAATTGATGAATTGAAATTGAAAATTGTGTGGGAAATTATTGAATTTAGTCATTTTTTTCCCAAATTTAATTAAAGATTAGAGAAGTTGATGGTCTTGTGGGAACCCTTGATTGTCTTGATAGATATTGTTGAAAGTCCCTTGCCAAGGACTTGTTGTGGGATTTGATTTGTGTTTGTGTGTGAGATTTTTTAATGAAAGATAGTTATGGGGTGGTGAACTATCCGGATTGCCAAAACACTATCCATGCTTGACTTGAGCAGTTGGGGGCTATGAATGAAATTCCCTGGTTAGCCTTTAAAATCGGCATTAAAAGCCTTCTCACTTTGTTTAGATCGACTAATGAGGCCTTCACTTTTTAGTTTTTAAGGTCTTTGATAGTGACTGCCTCTACTAACTTGGAAGATGTAGGATTTCTTCGGTGCCTTCTTGGGAACCAGTGGCAGAGTTTGAGGCTTCCTCAGTTGAACCATATCTTCAACTTTTCTATTGGAGGGAGGTGGTCATTTCTTGATTCTAATGAATAATATGATTTTTTATAAGATATCAAGAAACTAGGCATTTCGTGGTCAATTTGCAAAGGCTTCCAACATTTAATTTGTTGGACGGAGCACAAATTATATTTCAATGTTTGAAATTAATATTTGTTTGTAAATATTTATACACACAATACAAAATCAAAATCAAAAAATAATTATGAAACTAATAGAAGTCGTAGAAAATTTAACTTGAACGAAACAATATCGTTTCGTACATACCTAATTACCATCCACCAAAAACCTTTAACTCTTGCGTTCTCATCGCTCACTCTCCAATCTCAATCCGTGTTTCCATTTGATCATTATTTTCCTACAATTTCAGGGTTGTCTTCTATTTTTTGTTTAGTAGTGACTGAAATTTGATGTGTTCATGTAAAAATGAAAGACTTATATAGTGAGAGAGGGAGTAGAATTGGAAATGTTAGAATTTACATTCAAACTTATCTTTTGTTAGTTGTAATACACGAGGTTGTTTTGATGTCATGTTCTATGTGTAATTCCAAAAGTTTCTAAATTATTGGTGTAATGCCAAAGGTTGATGTTATATTTTGTTATTTTTTATGTATAATACTAAAGGTTACAAAAAGTTAAAAATTTTAAACTAAGATGGGAAATTATTGGACAAGTCCTCCAAATGTACAGTAGCTAGATAATTTTTTTTTTAATATTACAAGATATTAAATAAAAAATCTTTAGCATTTTATTTGCTTAAAGCAGTCTAAGAGCATAGTATTACCTAGCCCTTCAATCCAGACCTCCTTGCTACTGAGAAGCAGCTCATTCCTGAAGTTGAGCTGAAAATTTTTTATTGTAATCAAAGATCTTATGTAGTGTTCCAAGGCCAAGTGATTAAAATATGGAGACAACAACTCTTGATTCTTTCATGCTACG
Source organism: Fallopia convolvulus (assembly GCA_964016875.1). Taxonomy (NCBI): domain Eukaryota; kingdom Viridiplantae; phylum Streptophyta; class Magnoliopsida; order Caryophyllales; family Polygonaceae; genus Fallopia; species Fallopia convolvulus. Next base: position 39,410,986 of record OZ024719.1, read on the forward strand.
ATCAAGCACCGGAGGAATGCCAATTCCATTTTCTCAATGATGAACAACAATGGAGTTAGGATTGATAACAAATGTGACATTGATCATTACATAGTCAAATATTGCAAGGAGCTTTTAACGAAGATGAATCAGCCATGCTCTGCTCTCAAGTTACCTTTGAGGAAATTAAAGTTGCTTTCTTCTCTATCGCGACACTAAAAGCTCGGGGCCTTATTGTTACGGGAGTGCCTTCTTCAAAAGATCATGGAGTGTTGTTGGTCATGATATTTCTAGAGCTGTCCAAGACTTTTTTGCTAACGGCCAGATGTTGAAATATACCAATGCTACAATCATTCATCTAATTCCCAAAAATAGCACTCCGAACAACATTGCGGACTACGGGCTTATTTTTTGTTGTTCAACAATCTATAAAGCTATGTCTAAGATTATCCCCAACAGACTTAGAGTTGTCATCCACCAGATTGTTGATTGTCGTCGACAAGGTGCTTACCTGCCGGAAAGAGGGGTGTGGCAGAATGTGCTAGTTTGTCAAGAGATCTTGAAGCATTAAGGTTACGCTAATAACTCGTCAAGATGCACTATCAAGCTGGACCTACGCAAAGCATACGACACGATTAAGTGGAGCTTGTGTAATAGCCGCTATTTCTATATAAAGAAACGATTATTTATTTAATTAGGTCTTTCTCTAATTATTATTTGATAGTTTGCATTTAGGTAGTGTTTAGGATGCATATTTATGTTTATTTTGCATAAGTTTTAGTTATTTTTAGTTGGTTTTAGTTTAGTTTCTAGGATCTTGTGTTTTCGGGTAGTTGCGCTTATTTTGTTCGGTTTTGCAGATCTTTAGGTAAACAAGCATGGAAGGGATGGATCTTAGATGATTTTGGTGGAGTTTGATGAAGCTTAGAGTGATACAAGTGAAGATTAGAAGAGTTAACGCCCAAGAACTTGTGTGAAAAGAACGCTTAAACCCGGGCTATGCATTGGAGTTCTTGTTTCGACACCTCTATCTTGCAATGCTTGGTTTGGGAGGTATAGTGCTCGGATGATGCTCAATTAGGTATCAATGGAAAGCTAATTCAAAGAGTTACAATTCATATGTTTACTCCGAGTCCAAATTCCAACTCTAAGTGGTCAAAATAGCCTCTGAAGTGACGCTTGAATGCTGAACCGAGGCAATTGCGCGGGATGACTGCTAAAAGCGCGGCCGCGCAATTCATCAACCTATCCCGAGCAATCCTAACTGAGGGATGATTGCGCGGGATGACTATTGCTCGGCTGCGCAATCCTCATGCAAACCGAGCAATCGGTGTTTTTACGCGGACATCTTAGATCGACATTTGGGCTTGATTTTCGGGCCTAGGGTTATCATATCCGAGTATAACTTAAAGATAGATCTTTTGTGGATTATTTGGAAGACATATATAAATCTTATGTTAGTTTATTTGAATAGAACTTTTGTCAACTTTGGAGACTAGGGTGTTCTCTTTGGAGGCAGACTTTGGAACCTTTGTAAGTTTGATTTTAATTTCAATTATGCATTGCTAATTCCTCTTGTGTTTGACTAGTTATTGAAATCATAGATTGCATAGTATTGTGAGGTTTGATTGATTCTCATCAACTTAAATAGGTTTTATTCTCTGTGCTTAATTGAATCAGAATTACTCTAGGGTTTTGTTAGATTGATCACCTAATAGAATTTCTAGGTTAATTTGCAACTAATCTGATTAATGCCCGTTTGGGGTTGATTAGATAAAGTAGCATCTATAATTGTTTGAACCCGTTCGGGCTATTCAATTGTAGAAGGGAATAAATCCACAAATAACTTAGATATCTGTTTGCTCTAAGTGTTTGTTTCTATCGATACTTTGGACTTAAAGTTGTCGTTTAATTGAATCTAAACGTTGTTCTAGGTTGTTAAATGATTAGGGTTGTTTAGACTGTTAGTTCATTCAACTATTTATGAAGTTTGGGTCATAATCCTTAGTAGGAGTATAATCCACGATAGATTATTCAAGGGAATTGAGAATCAAGATAATCAATGATCAATAAGCATATCTATGATGGATTTAACTAGTTGAACATATTTCTCTCATATATATTTACAATCAAAATTGCATTCTTAGATAGTTTTCAACTTTGCATATTATATTAGAATTTCAATCCTTAAAACCCCCTTACTTGGTTACTTGGCACATAAGTAAAAGCATAAATACACATGTCTTTGTGGGATCGACCCTTACTTGCCGCTCTACTGAGTTGCTTAAGTTAGGTTTCTTTGATAGGTATAACGACCACTGAAAATTCCTCATCATTATTATTATATTTTCTTAGTATATTATTAAAAATTTAGGGTTTTCCCTTTTGGTACCCCTGAGGTATCATCTTTTCCTTTTGGTACCAAAAAACAAGTCGTATTCCTTTTGGTTCCCTCCTAGTTTTGACAAATACCTTTCTGTAAACAAAATTTTACTAAAATAGAAATTCCATCCATTTTTCCATCAAAAATAAATAAATTTTAAAAAAACCCACAATCCTGATAATTGATATGGCCGAATCTTCCGCCCAAAGACCCAAAGACAGTCAGTCGCCCAAACGATTCACATTCATATAGTCGCCCAAGTCCATGTCCGCCCCTGTCTCCACCTTAACACAAGACGACGAAGCTCGCCATCGACTCTATCAAATCCGGCATGGTGCTCAGACTCGGCATCGGATCCACTACTGTCTTCGCCATCGCATGGATCAGCGAGCTTGTCTTCTCCGGCGCCGTCTTTGACATCGTCAGGATCCCTACCTCCAAAGTGCACCGTCGAGCAAGCCGCCTCCGTAGCTCCTTCGGCATCCCACTCTCCAGCCTCGACCACCTCCTCCGCCTCGATCTTGCGATCGACAACGCCGACGAGGTCGATCTGAATCTCAATCTCGTCAAAGGTTACGCAGCGTTCTCCTCCGGGAAAAGATGGTGGAAGCCGCCATCGTTGACTAATCTAAGCTCATCGACAGATTTGTTAAAGGAATTGGATTTTGTTCCGTTAAAACTGCAATTTGAAGAGATTGTCTTTAGGGAATTGGATTGTGAAAATTGCGGATTTTCTTTTTTTTTTTTTGTTTTTTTGGACAGAAAGATGGATGGAACTGTTATTTTAGCTACGGGAAGATATTTGTCAAAACTAGGAGGGCACCAAAAGGAAAAGACGAAACCTTGAGGGTACCAAAAGGAAAATCCCAAAAATTTATATAAGCATATCATAACGACAAATAAAATTTAATAAATAACATTAAATAAAATTTAGAATTTAATTCAAATTAATTTATAATACAAATAAAAATTCAAAGGAAAGAACCAAAAATAATAATGCGAGAGGTAGGACTCGAACCCTCAACCTCTTGCATTTTTCACAAACTAGCACACACTCCTTTCTGCTATGCCATAGTAACTTATCTACCCATGAAGGATTTTTTATCCTTTTATTCTCTTATTTATTCTTTTTCCTTCTTAGAAGAAATCAAACTTGTCTTATTGATTTGACGTTTGATCAATGCATGCTCTTCTATCTCCAACTACGGCCATTAAGCTTGGTCTTCTCACCTCTCCTCCTCACCAATGTTCACCCTCCAACTTGGATGCAGACACCTTTGGCCAATCTCCATGGATCCCTGATTCCGTGAGAGGTCCATCCATGGAGGTGTGATGTGAGCCCCATTGAGGATTCACGAGCGGATATTGACGTGGAATGCGTATTAGGTCTTCTTCTCCAATGAACCGATAGATTTGAGTGGAATGAACGAATAGACTGGATCGAGATTGAAGGGAAATAAAAGAAGGGGTCTTCGTTTGATGGAAGCCACGAGAGTATGAGATTGGGGAAAGAATAGTTTGACGCCTTAATAATAATTCTGGAGAAAAGTCGACAACATAATAGTATATTAAACATAGCGTACCAAACAAAGGAGGGGAGTGCCTCTTTTATAGGGAAGATGGCACGTCAAACCCTAGCAAACCCTAGTGGCATGTGCAGCACAAGGGTAACGCACGCACACGACCAAACATGCAAGCCCAAGCCCAAAACTCTAAACAGAAGTAGAGATTACAGAAAGGGAAATGTTTCGGAATAGAAATAATGCTAAAAACAGTAAGAAATATAAATGGTCACGGTGGCCTAGTCACGAGTGTCGCGACAAGGCCGTGACAAGACACCGGCACGCCAAGACATGTCGCGACACGGCGTCGGGGCGAGGCAAGGCTCGGCGGCGACGGGGCTGGTGCGCACCCGAACCTCAAATTCCTGCGCCGGGTTTGCCTGGCGTGGCATGGTGGTCGCGAGCAGCGGATGGTCCGGGGAGAGGCGGAGATCAGTAGGTAGCATGAAGACATCGTCGGGTTTGGTGTCGTCATTCGGAACGTCTATAATAGGCAAAACAAACTCGGGTTTCGAAGATTGCACAAGGTCAAGAAAAGGTATCCTTTTTGGGCTTTATCCTTCCAAAGTAAGCAACTTTAAGTAAAAGTAAGGCACGACTTAAGGTCCGATTGGTCAAGCGGAAGAAGTCGTCCATTTTCAGCTCATAATTGCCTCCCTCACCACCGTCCATTATGCAATCTGGCATCAAAGGAATCTTGCTTGCTTCCAAGACGTCACTACCAATCTGAGCAACTATGTTCAACGCACCATTCATATCATCAAACAAAGAATCCGAGATGTGAAGGATGACACGGGTACCTTGAATCATTGGATTGATGAATGATGAGGCCGTCTAGCATGTTTGAGGATTTGATCCGTTTCTGAATGTTTTCGGTCTACCTTCTTTATTGTTGTAGGGAAGACATTGTTTAATATGCTTTGATTGTTTAGGTGGAACGTTAATTGATGCGAGCTTTTGTATATTCCTCTTTTACTAATGAAAATTTACCGTTTAAAAAAAGGAATAATTTTACATGTTGTAAGATAAGAATCTATCATTACTTCAAGGAGCAAATTGGGTGGTTGACAAATTAGCAAACTTAAGCTACCAAAATATTTTTTTGATATAGGATTTGACAAATTGCCAAGAACTGTAAGGTGCAGGGTCATTTAAAAAGTTACTCTTAGGGTGGTGGAACATAGCCTAATCACTATTTAAATTTTAGAAAAGAAAACCATTTTTTCATTTTCTATACTTGTAGACCCTTTTTTTATCAATATTCTTTCAAATAATTTACAAAGATACACAATTTTGATGAGTTGATCACATTTATACGAAATTTAATTTTCCATTAAATATAGTGGCCGGCTTACTGGCTTAGTGTACAAGGTCAAGGTGGCAAGATTATCTTTCGGAAGGGGCCAAGAAGATCATGTGTGATATGTCAGTAGACAACCAATTTCCTTTAACCCTACGAAGAACCTACGTATAACTAAATTCACACCTACAGTCTACAGACCTAGCTTTGTGCTTTGTTCTTTTGCCAACTAGGTTACCCCTTTCTTTTTTCACACAACGTACACAAATATGTTTTGGCCTATTAAAAATTCGGCCAAGGTTGCCAGTCCAAGAAAATGATTTTATACCCGATTTCACATAGTTTTAAATTACTGTGATTAATATAGATACTGTGATTAATATAGATACGTATAAAAAATTCATGACTGAAAACTTAATAGTATAAGTATATTAGAGCATCTTTAAAAGATGATTAACTTCAAGGGGTTGTTCTAGTGGAGTAAGACACGAGTTAGATTTGACAAGTTATAGGTTCTATTTCCCAGTAGTCTCTTTGAGGTGAGGCAAATGTAAATATCCTTCTGATAATTTTCTAAAATATTGGGCCTTCCCTGTTCTTGGACTGAGGCGCTATTCCCTCCATCCTAATTTTTTTGACAAAAAATTTTTTAATGATGACTTTTAAGTTAGATTTTTTATTTTACTTTTTTAATATTTTCTTTTTCCCACATTCACTTTTCTAAAAATTCCACATAGTTCGTCTAAGCTCCACCTAGACGCCGAAAACAGGGCGGTTATTGGATCGAAGACATTTATCCCACCCCATCCCATACACATTTAAGAAATCATTTATCCCCGGTCTTATTTTACTTTGGAAGGGGTCAATAGTTGACTAGCCAATCATTGATCTCCATGTCATTGGAAACAACTACATCGACCCCTTCCATTGGAAACTCAAGCCTAGCAAGTGTTCTAGGTTTTTCTATATGTTAATTACACTTCCTTGCTTTGAGCAAATTGAGAAGCCACGTAATTTAATTTATTGATCAAAATTAACCCATTTTCAAATCAGTTCTACCGTGACCACGTAAGGGCTTACTATTGTTTTCTTCACTACATACAAATATAGTTTTCCTTATAAATTAATGCAAATTATACGTGTATCCTGCCGTGACCACGTACATTTTCCATTCTCCAGTTTATCCAATTAACCAGGCAAAATAGTTAACTTTGCCACCACCTCCATAGAATCCCTATATATACCCGTTATTATTCTTAGAGCTTTATTCAATTGTACTACTTGAATAATCCTACATATCCACGAATATACCAAGCTTTCTCTGGCTAGCTCCTTCCATGGCTTCACCGTCTCCTTCAAAACTGCATGCCATCATAATCCCTCTCATGTCCCAAAGCCACCTGATCCCCATGATCCACCTCTCCAAGGTCTTAGCGCACAAGGGAGTCGTCATAACCATTACCATGACCCCTGTCAACGCTGCTCGATACAAGCCCATGATTGAAAGACTAGTCCATGTCAACCAATCCCTTGATATTCGTCTTTTAACCCTCCCTTTCCCATGCAAGGAGGCGGGTTTACCAGAGGGCGTTGAGAATCTTGATGCCCTCCCATCTCCTCGACTCCTGAAACAATTCCTTGAATCCACCATTTTGTTGAGGGATCCATTAGAGGCCGAAATGGAAAAAATGGATCCTAGCCCTAGTTGCATAATCTCGAGCCTCCCATGGACATCTGATGTGGCGAAGAGGTTTAATGTGCCTAGGTTTGCTTTCCAAGGGGTGTCTTGTTTCACCCTCGTTTGTGCGCACAACATGGATCTTCATGATGTGTATCCTCGGGTGAAGTCGGTCTCGGAGAGGTTCCTTGTGCCTAATTTGCCCGATCGGATCGAGTTCACACTTGCTCAAATCCCCAAGGTTGTAAGACAAGGCCCTGATAGCCAGGGTTTGAAGGAGATCCAAGAAAAGATAAAGCATACTGGGGTTTCCGCGGAGGTGTTGTTGGTGAACACTTTTGAGGAGTTGGAGTTTGAGTATGTAAAATCATACCAAACGATAGTGAAAAGGGTGCTTTGTGTAGGACCCTTGTCTTTGTGGGATAGTGTCTTACAAGAGAAAATTTATAGAGAAGAGAAAGGTGATGAGCACTATTGTATAGAGTGGCTCAATGACATGAAGCCAAGGAGTGTGATCTATGCTTGCTTTGGGAGCCTATGTCACCTTTCACCTAGCCAATTGATTGAGCTTGGGATCGGTTTAGAATCATCGAAACATCCATTCATTTGGATAATTAGAGATTATGATTATGTCAAGGAGATTGAATCATGGTTCCTAGAAGAAAACTTTGAGGAGAGGGTTAGAAATCGCGGTCTAGTGATCAAAGGTTGGGCGCCCCAAGTGGAGATACTATCACATTGGGCAATAGGAGGGTTTCTGACACACTGCGGTTGGAACTCAACAATGGAGGGTTTGTGTGCTGGGGTGCCTATGATCACATGGCCTATGTTTGCAGAGCAGTTCTACAATGAGAAGTATATCGTCCAAGTGCTGAAGATTGGTGTTAGGATTGGAGTTGAGGTGTCAATGGATTGGTCTCATGGGAAGAGAGACAACGGGGTGTATGTAGTACGAGAAGACGTGGAGAAAGCGATAGAGAAGCTAATGGACAAAGGGAAAGAAGGAAACGAGAGGAGGAGGAGAGCGAGAGAGCTTGGAGAGTCGGCTAGGAAGGTGGTCGAGGAAGGTGGGTCATCTTCTTACAACATAACATTGCTTATCCAAGAGATGGTGGAACAGACCCAACAAAGAAGGTTCGAGTGAAGATTCTTGCCGGTGGGGGTAATTTCATAGTGTATGTATGAGTGAGATTGGAGTGTGGTTAATTCTGGATTTAAAAGTACTCAGATCGAGGTTGTGGATCGAGAATTAATAAAGGAGAGAATCAAATGGTTCATAGTGATGCTATAGTCACTATAGCTAGCTAGCTAGCTAGCTAGCTAGTGGCCTATAACGTTATCATACATGAATCATGTGATACCATTATTTTAATTCCAAAAAAAAGCTTTAAATTAAATAATGTCATTTTGTAGTGAAAGTTGCTGATAATGACAAGAGTATAAACTGCTGGCCATTGACAAATTAAATTAAGGTACTTTCTTACAAATACAAAAGAAATTATCTGGAGGAGCTATTCTTCAATTTTTTGAATATTTTTTTTTTTTTTGAAACGGTAAAGTTTAGGAGACCCTACGGGGGGCGTCCTAGGGAATCCTTACGGATGAGAGCTTGCAGCTCTAGATTATCCAGAAGGAGGTTGATAGGGATGCTGTGGCCCAGCTTAGAAATTTTGTCGGCCACGGCATTACAATCCCTACCCACATGTCGAGCTGAAACAATTGTAAATTGTTGCAAGGAGACTAGGATGTCTGATATTAACATTTCGATTTCCCATGGGCATCTACCAATTTGTTTAATAGCATTAATCACAGTAAGATTATCACCTTCAATTTCAATGTTTTCTATGCCTAATCTTTGTGCTTCCTTAATTCCTTCTCTTAGACCATTAGTTTCCGCTTTTAAGATCGAGATAGCTCCTTGTTTCTTTGTGCCTATACCAACAATTTCTGCTTTGTGATCTCGAATTACAAATCCTGAGGTTGCTAGACCTGAATTAAGTTTAGAACCATCAAAATTCAATTTCAAATGATTACTAGGCGGTTTTAGCCACTTCTCCTCTTTCCTTTTCTTCCTAGCATGTTCAATTTTTATTTTATTTTCTACCCTCTATTCATCTTCTTCCCATCTTTTTGATTTGTCCCATTGAGCAATTTGGTTTTTTGTGTATTGTTCTAGATTCAAGATGAAGTCATCTGGGGTTTGTTGGAAGACTAACTTGTTTCTTTGATGCCAAACACACCACCAACAAACAGCTAACTCTATAAAATCATTTTTGTTCATGACTTTAATTAACTCATTGAAGATCTCTCCAGTTGTTTTGTTTCTTATATCCCAATTTCTGATAATAGCCTTTGTTTTAATATTAATTGCCTTAACTAGTTTTTTTGTGTGCGGACATTCTATGAGCAAATGACCTATATCTTCATGTGTACAATTGCACATTAGGCATCCTGGAGGAGTGTCAACACCTTTCTCTTGTAGTCTTGCTTTCGTCGGAATACCATTCTGAACAACTTTCCATAAGAAATTTTTGACTTTAGGATAAACATCCAGTTTCCAAATCCAATTATTAGGGTGTGGGGTTTGCTGGTGTACTCCCGTTATTAGTTCTATGGCTGAAGCCGTCGAAAACCACCCATTTTTGCTAGGGGCCCAATATAGTCGATCTTGGATCCAGTTATCCGGTATTAAGACTTCATTTATTTGACTGACGATGTGTGTTGGAAGCATGCGTTTTAAAACATCATTTCTCCATTTCCGATCATTGGTAATAAATTATTCAACAAGAGTAGATTCATTCACAGACTCCGGGAATAAGGCAAATTTATCAAGTGACTCCGACATGAGCCATTTATCTTTCCAAAATCTTATAGTCCGTCCATCACCAACTTGCCAAATAAGGCCTTTAAAGAAATCTTCCCTAAGATTCATTAACTTTGTCCATTGCCAAGATGTGTTTGTCTGTTTTTTATAGGTAAGGATTGATGTTCCTTTTAGATATTTTTCGTTCATTAGCTTAACCCACATGTTATTTGGTTCTGCTAGTAATTTCCAAAGAAGCTTCATTTGCATTGCTTGATTTACATGTTCAGTTTTTCTGATTCCTAGTCCTCCATGTGTCTTTGGTTTACAAATTTTATCCCACCCAATCAGGGGTTTGTAATGGATGTCCTTATTCCAAAAGAAAGTTCTGTTGATTTGATCCAATTCCTTATGAACATTGTTTGGAAGCATGAAGCTTTGCATAATATAATTTGGTTTTGTAGCTAGATTGGTTCTAATAAGAATCATTCGTCCTTCTTGGGACAAAGTGTTAGCTTTCCATTTAGCTAGTTGTGATTTAGTTTTCCCTATTGTATCCTTGAACGTATCTCGATTAACCCGTCCATTGATAATTGGACATCCCAAATATGATTCCAAGTCTATCATTCCTGTTATGCCTAAAGTTTGTTGAATTCTATTCTTTTGGGAATTATCCACATTTCTTGATGTTTGGAATGCAGATTTCTCTTTGTCCCGATATCGCACAGTATTCCTCAATAATTCATTTAGTTTTAAGACAAGCTGTTTGATTGGCTCGAGAGAAGATAATAATGTCGTCTGCAAAGGCGAGAAAAGGAATTTTAGTTCCTGAGCGGGTTAGCGGAATTCCAATCGTATTTTTGTCTATACTACTCGTCTCTTGTAGTTTTCTTGCCAATATTTCAGTAGCTAAGATAAAGAGGAATGGTGAGAGAGGGTCTCCTTGCCTCAATCCCCTTTTAGGGCAGAACAATTCTGTGGGACTGTTATTAACCAAGACTGAAAAAGAGACTGTTTGTACACATTCTCTAATCCACCCTATAAATTTGCTATCAAAGCCAAATTTCTTTAGAACTTCAATCATGAATTCCCAGTCTAGTCTATCATAGGCCTTCTCCATGTCTAATTTTATTGCTACCCACCCGTCTTTCCCTTTTTTGCTTTTAAAGGAATGGAAAACTTCATGGGCAATCAAAACATTGTCTTGGATTGATCTTTTGGCTACAAAGGCACCTTGGAGAGGGTGAGTCAATTTTGGCATCACTTTTTTAAGTCTTTTAGTAATAATTTTGGCAATCAGTTTATAAATAGTAGAGCATAAACTAATTGGTCGGTAATGGTTAGTAGTATTAGGGTTCTCTCTTTTCGGTATTAGTGTTATAAAAGTATGGTTTATTTGTTTAAGAATTCTACCTGAATGAAAGAAGCTTTTGATTGCTTTAATCACACTTGGTCCTACTATATCCCAATATTTCTTATAGAAACCTGCTGACATGCCATCAGGGTCCGGGGATTTTTCAGAGTTAATTTGCATAAGGGCACTTTTTATTTCTTCATTTGTCACTTGTCTAGTAAGTTCTTTGTTGTCTTCATCCGAGATTTCATTTGTAATTAAACCTGAATATTGTCTGAATGTGTCATAGTTAGTCTGCTCTTTTTTATATCTAGCTTTAAATTCCTTTCTAATTTCTTCTCGGATGTTTTCTTCTCCTATGATCCGAGTTCCTTCTGTCGAAGTAATTTCTTTAATTATCTTTCTGTTTCTTCTACCACTTGCAACTTTGTGGAAATATCCTACATTAGAGTCTGTAAGTTTTATATGTTTTGTTTTAGCTCGTTGTCTCCAATATGTTTTATGGAAATTTAGTATGTTTTCCTTTTTGTTAATTAGTCTTAATTGTTTTTTAATAATACTTTCCTCAGGAGAGAGAAGTATTCTTTGTTGTAATTCTATTAACTCCTTTTCGATTATCTTTATTTGTTCAAAGGTGTTTCCGAAAGTTCTTTTATTCCACTGTTTCGCGTGTGCTTTTAGCAGTTGTGTTTTCTTAACTAGATTAAACATGTTGGATCCATCCACCGACAGCCTCCAGGCTTGTCGAACTACATTTCTGAAATCTTTCCTCTTCATCCACATGTTTTCAAATTTAAATGGTTGTGCTTTTGTGATAGCTCCATTACTTAACTCAATCGCAATTTTACTGTGATCTGATGACGAGAATGCATAATTCTTTGTTGCTATGTCAGGGAACCATTGAAGGATTTGAGAACAGACAAGGGTTCGATCCAATTTTTCATAAATATTGTCAATCTCGGTCTTATTTTTTCTCCAGGTAAAAATACTTCCAATGACCGGAATGTCAAATAGATTACAACTACCCTTAAAATTATGTAATCTTTCAAATCTATTTGGATCTGGTTGGGCACCACCTTTTTTTTCACTTGGGTCTTGGATTTCATTAAGATCCCCGATGACAATGGTTGGAAGTTGTATTTGGTTTATAGTTTGTGTTAGTTGTCTCCAGAAGTTATCCTTGTCATTTTCTTGAGGTGGAGCATATACGAAGAAGATCACTAGAGTATATCTTGTTCCTAGGTTCGTGTATTTTAGAGCGACATATCGCGGTTCCTGAATGATTAATTCAATTCTTTCATTGATAAATTGGTATTCCTTCCAAAGGACACAAATGCCCCCCGCCCTACCAGTAGCCGGAGACCAGACAATATTATCAAAACCTGCCCTTCGCCACACCTAATCAGATGGGGTTTGGTTTGTTTTTGTTTCTACTAAAGCCATGATTTGAATACCCTCTATTTTACAAAAAGAATCAACTTCTGGCCAGAACGACTTACATCCTATACCCCTACAGTTCCATAGGCTTACTTTCATAATAACTTATTCTTTGTAAGATTGGGATAATCAATTAAATCCCAATCTATTTCTTGAAATGCATATTTAAGAATTCTGTAAACCTGGTTCCTGTATTGATTTTCATTTCTTACATAGGCTATCCAAGTCATAACGACAACAAATTTTAAGCCAAAGTACACATACAGGAAGAAAATTCTTAATTTCACAAACAACTGTTTATCCTTAACATTTATCTTTGTCTCTAAAACTCGTGCCTCACCCATGAAATACAAGTGTGTTGTTTTCCTTATATGCAAACTCATCACTTTCAACCCCTTAGTATAGTAGTCCAGATCACTCCTTTGGAGAAGAACTTGTTTGCTATAACTCCCAATGGAACTTATTCTGTACCATCTTTGAACCTCTTCTTTTATAAGTCTTGCCCCGGAAACCACCCACCAAACCAAATTAGTCATTTTAATCTTCTTTGTGCAAATTAGCACATGCCTCCCACCAGAGAAGGTGTTTTGTGTTTTGTAATCACTCATAGTTCTATTTTTATTATCCTCTTTCACTATATTTCTATCAGAGCTCATCTTTTTACTCAAATTTTGTCTATTTTTCATCAGATTTCCTTTTTTATTTCTACCATCAATCTTAATAGTTCCTTTATATTTGATTAAAGTTACAAGAATTGTCTTTGTGTTTATTATTTTACCTTTAGAGCAAGTACACTCATTCCTTTTTTCAATTTTGTTGATCAGGATCTTAATCTTTTTAACTATCCATGATTTTCTCTTATATGGGTCAACATTCTTCGCATAATTGTTTAATTTTTTTGCATTCCGAGTTATTTTTTTATTTCTGTTTTCCTCCTCATAGTCTCTATTACCCCTAATTTCTTCATTATTTTTGTAATTAAGACTATTCAACAGTACCCAAGTATTGAGAGTGTAATCTAAAAATTTCCTAGGCCAATAGTATCTATCATTCCTATACTTGTTGAGAATAGTTATTTCTATGCCATAACTGTATTACCTGACAAACAAAGGGAGAGAGTGATACATACCCATAAGAAGGGAGTCCTGTTTTCATCCTATTCTTTTCCATTTTGTACTGCAGATCTGTCAAGCAAATGAGACCATAAATCATGTTTACAAACATCACTGCAGAAGAATTCCATCATACTAAGCTCATTACTTTGCTTATTAGAGCACTCAAACTGAATTTTCTTTTCTATCATTTTGCTAATTTCCTTGAGTTCCTCAATAGCTTTGATCTTTATTCCTTGTCTAATTGTAATATTTATTTTTGTTTCTAGCATCAGCTTGATAACTGTTATCCTCTTCTTTGCACTTACACCAATAATCACCAAGTTCCAACTCATGATTCCGCTATTTGCTCTTCTTAGTTCAATATTCCTTAAGTAGTTTAGACTTTCAATTTCTTTCCAAAAGAGAACCACTAAACTGGTCCAAACTAATAATCTCTCATTTTCAGTATAAGTACAGCAGTAGTAATCATTCACAGTCTGAAAATGCCACACATAAACTTTGTATATAGGAAAATACAAATTTTGGGAGCTTTTGCCATAGAAGAAAGCCTTAATTGCATATAGGCTAAGAAGCAGTTGATCATGTCTCATATATTTATTTGAGTTACAAGCTTTCTTAAATATCTTTAAGACAATATCACATAATAAGGGTGAGTAGTTTATGAACTTCATAATACTTGTCTTAATGCAGCTGAGATGTGCACAAGGCATCTTATTGATAAACTTGACTTCAACCATTTGTTCTACAGAGACTATAAGCCAAATAGCTTTCATCAAGGTTATTTTCGCCTTCCACTCCCACACAATTGTTCCACAGGTCTTGGGATTGCTTTCACGTATTACACACCTAATAATTTCCTTCCATTGCTTATTTCTAGCATTATTCTGTTTGGTCAAGGGGTCACTTTTAAAGCATCGGCCAGAGGCAAGTTTTTCAAGGAGAGCTGCCATAGCACAACAAGCTTTCCTGTTGTCTGTATCTTTCAAGGTCCCCAAAGGGCTAGCTTGACAAGGTTCCTTATTAGCACTACTACATATGGTCTCCTCGAGCGTAGTAAGCCATTGGTCTAATTAGTCGTGTTTGCTCAGGTTTTCACCTTGATCAAAGGGTGACTTCTCGTCAAGACAAAACATAATTTCGAATGTTATCTCTCCTATCTTCAAAAGATACATCCGAGAGTGGGCAACCAGTTCCCAAGTAGTGTTCTTAAGAATGTGAGATTTTAAGAGACTCATGATCTTATTTGCAAAGCATATCATATTATAATCAGGGATCAAATAATCAAAATATAGGCTTTGGAAATTAAACTTCTGCATACAATACGAGGAGTTGATGCACCTGTATGTTTGAGTCCAGCAATGATTAATTATCCCCCTTCGACAGAAAGAGGGAAAGCCGAGAAATCGGCACTTGAGAGAGAGAGAGCAGCTCTCTTCCAGAATAGTGTCGATCTGGAAAATATTCCGTGGTTTTTGCTCCCTAAGACGCCCTCCCTTCGTCTTCCCCGTCTCAAGTAGAGAAGGCACTGAGCAGTTGTCACTAGACCCGAACCCTAGCCCCCAAATTGTACAGCGAATAGACGTCCACCAACCCCGGCGCCTCACAAGCCTCCTTCTTCTTGTTTGTGCCGGTCTACCATGCTTCCACTTAGGCGAAAACCATGACCTCAGATACACTCGTCTCCATAGCAGCGATAATCTTGCCTTTCTCTTCTTAGCTTTTTTGTTACGATTTCTCCGAATAGCCACCCAAAGGAGGCCACCAATGGTTCCAATTGAAGTTTGGCTAAGGAGGAGGCAAAGAAATAGGCCGATTGAGCCATGGGTCTTAAGGTTAGGGTTCCGATTTGGGGTTCGATTTTCTTGTTTTGGGTACTGTTGCAGGGGTCGAGGGTAGGAGATAGAGAGCGAGGGTTTCATTTCTTAAACTCTCTTCAGTGAGAAAAAGTATACTAACATAGTTCGATATTTCAATTTTTTGAATATGATCCAACCATCTTCAATGTCAGTCTATAGTCTTATACATATTTCCTTATTTTTTGATAGGGAGTCTTAATTAATACATATTTCCTTGATCCTCGTCAAACCATGGCGCAAGGGAGAAGAGAAACTTTAATCCTTGGGCGATTATTTTCAGCCAAAAAGAGTTATAAATTCATCCCCTAAATTTTAAGAGGGCACTTAAAAGAACCAATACTCAGTTGGTCTAGTGGTAAAGTGGTGTTAGACTCCTTAAGTGTTGTCCAGGTGATTCGAAGTTTGAATCTCACTGACGACATGTATGGAGAAACTAATATTGGGAGAGTTTCCCTCAAAATAGGGCCATGAAGTACCCGGAAGTACCCGGTCCGGATGTAGAACGGTGTCCGATCGATCAAACAGGACGAGCAAAAAGGCAAGACCAAAAGAGGGCACTTAAATGACGAATTTAAAAATAGAAAAAATTACATGAAATTATAATAAAAGTTCAAGATACTAAAATAATTAACTCTCCTATCGTTATCGTATCAAAGATGCAATCTGTGTCACCATTTGATTACAAAAGCAGAGTAAGGCTCGGATACGAACAAAAGTTATGGTGTTAAATGCGAAAATATAAGGGTCATTGAATCAAATTATTGGACGGCTGAGATTACTCGAAATTAATTTATGTGAGAATAAAAAAAATCAGGTAATTCATTAAAGATGGCACAGAATGTAAATTAGTTCAAAATTATAGGACATGACAAAACTACCCTTTCATAAAATACCCCATTCATTCTCTATCCGACCAATTCAACAATGGGGACCCCAACTTCCCTCCTCCCCTTCCTCCTCGTTGTGGCCTGCCCCGACCTCCCCTTCCACCCTTAGAAAACCCTCCTTATTCCCCCCTACACCTTCTTCAAAGTCCACCTTGACTTCTTCACCATCGTCGTCAAATTCCATGAGTTTCACCCCAACCCCCCCCCCCCCTCAATTTCGCCATTGACGATCGACAAACCCTAAATTGCCGATTTGAAATCTCTCTGGGATCTAGCTCCGCCCGTGACCGCATTGTCGACATTCTAAGCATTCTTGCTTCTCTCCTCTTCGGCGCCGCCTACGGGGCTTTCACCGCGACCATTATGTACCTCGGTTCGTAGCTTATCAGAGCTTGGAGGACTTCTCCCCTCTTCGGCATTGGATGTGGGGCCTTCACCGCCATCGTTGTGTACTCTCCTACAATTAATTATCAAGTAGGATTTGAACCTAAAATTGTCAATCAAATGCATATATAATCTGCAACCTCGTGGGATTTTATTGATTAACTAAAGAGCACCTAAAATGATGATCTATCTACATTGCTTCCTTCGACTGGTATTTCAAGAAAAGAAGAAATAGAAATTTACTACAGTTATCCAATGGTCATCAATTTATTTATGAATTGCTCTTAGTGCCAGCTTTGATAACGCATTTTATTGTAGTTAGAAATAGATGGACGGGTCTTCTCTAGAGGAATTAGGTTAACATGGCATGAGGCAAAAGCTCAGGTACTTGACCATTTTCAATCCCATTTAAGCACCTTAAGTAAACTATTTAGGAATCTTACTTGAGACTATATATGTTTGAATTTGTCATCTATGTAGCAGAAAAAGCCCTTGCACATCTAAAATCAATGCTTGGTTGTACTAGTAGAAAACACCCTGGTTCACCAAGGTCTGTGCAAGGCATGTCCAGTAAATGAACGAGACCCCAATTTGTTGGGAAGAAGAAGAGATTAGTGTAATCAAGCCCTTTTGCAATTGTACTCTCAAGTATTATGCCTATTCTTTCTTCGATGTATATAGATAATTGTTTTAGGTACTAACTTGACTCTTCATATTTTGCAAGCATAATATTTGATTTTCCATGAAGAAAATCTTAACAAGTTGTAAATTTTCAGGTTTACTGGTGTGGTTACAGGAATCAGTGAGGTGGATCAGGTTAATGGCCAGGTTTTAAGTGGAAATGTTTGTTGGTACGTGTGTTTGCCCACTACGTTATGTTGAATCTTAGGAGAAAACTTCATGACTTGCTTACAATAGACATAATACTCATATTTGATTCAAAACTTCATGACTGGCTTACAATAGGCATAATACTCATATTTTATAATTTTTTGGTTCATGGTTTTGAACTTGTTGGTTCATGGTTTTGAACTTGTTGGTTCATGGTTTTGAACTTGTTGGTTCATGATTTTCTACTTGATTGTTACGGCTGAACATATTCAATTTTCAAATATTTGAATGACTTCAAAGGTAAATACGAATCAATTTGATTGAAAAAGATTGTTACTAATTGTACATATTTTCATACTAATATTTCGTAATTTTTTGTTCATGATTTTGAACTTTTTGATTCATGGTTTTAAACATGTTGGTTCATGGTTTTCTACTTGATAGTTACGGTTGAACATATTTAATTTTCCAAATATTTGAATGACTTTAATGGTAGATACGAATAATCAATTTGATTGAAAAAGACTGTTAATAATTGAACGAATTTTCATATTGTGCATTGCCTTGGAAGAATTAGGTTAGTAGGCTTCTTAATATTGAATTTTTTCTAACACATGACCTTAGGTTCATCATATTTGTTCTATAGGTTCATGATTTTGAATACGAAGGTTCATAATAAATGTCAATACAATACATGTCCTTTGGTAGCCTATTAGCTCAAATGGTAGAGCAATGTTCTTGTGCACATAGATGTGAGCTCAAATCTCCCATAGGCTAATTCTTCCTATTGTTCATGTCTTTTAGTTCATACTAGTTGTTATTTTATTTAATGTCTTTTGGTTTATTACAATTGTTACATTGGTTGAATTTTTGTATGTTTGCGTTTATAATAGTTCTTCTTACGGTTCATGTCTTTTAATTCAAATAGTTATCTTTTAATGTCATGTCTTTTGGTTCATGACATTTGTTCTTTTGGTTCATGTTCGTGTAAGCTTAGGTTCATAAAAGTTCTTCTTATTGTTCATATCTTATATCATATACATCATTTGATTTCTCGATTGCTACAGTTATGAACATAAATATAAAAGAAGAAAAATATGATATTGCTTTTCTAGCCTATGTAGGATTCGAACCTACATCATGTGCCAAATCAAAACCACAAATAGAGGCATCACGCGTATAGAAAGACATGACTTCATCCAATGTACTAAAATGTTATCCTTCACATGGTTTATACTCGTCCGGACAAGTAGGGATAAAATAACAATAATATTGTAATACTTAAAGAATGTATGCATCACTAGCTTTTCTAGGATCATCCAATGGCTCAACCATTACTAGGACCATTATCAATATATTTTAATGGAACTCCATCAATAGTAACATCATAGTCGGAATGAGACAGGTTAGGATGACCCGAGCTTATGAACAACCTACAATAATAATAATAAAAAGGTAAGAGAGCACATAAATGAGTAATAAAAAAGTGACAATGCACCAGATGGACGATAAAAATGTGCAAATAAAGTTGTTTTATTTGTTCACAAGGATTCCCAACGTGGTTCATAAATTTAAACAGTAAGGTTCATTAAAATTCACAATGTCGTTCATGTAAATTTATGCACTAGATGTGTTGGGCATTTTATCGAACACGTGGTGGGCGTCAACACATTTTCAATTGAACCAGGCTAAACGCTTAACAACCGATGTAAGTACCAATCATACTCACAAATCTTAACTCAAATTCACAATTTGTGGGGATTAATTGTCCAGAAATTGCAAACCAAATGGACTCCATATGTTCATCAAAATCCATACTAAAAACCTAAATCCACCTTCAAAAACGAAAAATTGTACAAACCTAGATCCATAAGGAGGATATCAAACGTCTATAAAAGTAGATTGATGATTAAACATCAATTTTCTTGAGTTTCCATAGCAATTAGAGGCTTATTGGCCTCAAAAAACCAGAAAATGGGTGCAAACTCGTGAAAAGGGGGTTGGAGAAGAAAGTGAACAGTAAAAAGTCCAAAATACCCTTCCTGAGTAAAAAAACGGGTGGGATCCTAACCCTAAATCTATCCAGATCTAACGGATGAGTTTATATCTCATTTTACACGTTAACATAATTTCTCATTTGATCCCCAATCTACAAGAGCAATGGTATAGAATTTTCAACTGTTGCTGATTAAAGAAGGAAATGGCGCATCTATTTTGAATGATTAATTTTGTTGGAACCGTGTTTAAAATATCGAACAACAATTCTTTTTCATCAGTTTTGATAATGACAAACACAAGTATCTCAAAGGAAGTACATATCGAAAAGGAACAACAACGATGCATGAAATTGTTCGCATCCAAGAGAACTGTAAAGTCAGTCCAAAATCAGACAAAGAAGAGGCACAATCCTGATAGAACAAAGACATAGTATGTGCGTCAAACAATGCCGATACTTATCAACGACTAAGATCCTCTTCCCAAGAGTTGACCTAATTTGAACAAAGTCGCATGTTGAGAAAGTACATCCTTGGGAACAAGACAAGGACATTTCAGACTTTGGCTTTGAAGATAAGGATTGGCATCAAAGACAAGTTGGGTTATAAATACAAGTGAATAGTGATTCTCAAATCACTTCTTGCCAAGAAGAAAAGAAGAACCCTAAACTGAGCACATCTATAGCAAGAGAAGTCATTGGCAGTGAGTGTCCGATCTCAGCGATGGGAAGGTAATTGTTCCCATGAGATAGGAAACCGAGTCAATCTCCAGGTGTAAGGATTGATTTATCATATTAGTTGAGTTTGTTCGCTTAAAAACTAAGTTGATCGAATTCGTTAGTGTTACTAAAGTTTGATGACTACTAGAAATAGAGATGTTCGAATCTTGCTTTAGTAATAAGGAACAAATCAATAATACAAGTATATCATTCAAAATCCTCCAAGGGAGGTAGAGGTTTAGGGTGCGTTCGTTAGATGCTTATTTGGTTGCTTATAAGCACTATGTTGCTTATTTAGAGAAATATGCATTTAGGAGGTATGCTCGGCAACACATGCTTATTTGAAATAAGCAACTTATTTCGGATGCTTATTTCCGGAAAAAATAATCAACACCCCATGCTTATTTGAAATAAGCAAACGTATGTCCAAAAAAATAAGCACATGGGCCCCCCACCCAAAATTTTTGACTACCCCCAAATCGCCAATATGGTTCTCATCTCTCTCTTCGATTGTCATATCTCTCTCTTCCTTCATCTCTACCGAGAATCGCCATTGACGCTTCTCCGTCAAAGGCCATCGAAGCGCCATTCCCAACCGACTTCTTTCTCCAACGAAGGCCTCAACTTGGAAGCACCATTTTCATTGACGCTTGGAAGCTCCATCTCCATTGAATGCGGTGGTGGGGATAGTTGAGGAACGCCGACGGTGAGAGCTTCTGGGACAAGGCCAGAGAAGAACAACAGTAGTGCTGGGTTGGTAACTGGTGAGAGACGGCCTCTTCAATTGCCCCAAAATGTATCGTGTGTGTTGCAATAGAAGAGGGGTAAGTTTAATATTATTATTTTATTATTTTTATTTTTAAGAGTATTTTGGTCAGTTCCTTGATTATGTTTTAAAAAATAAGCAAATCCTCAAACCGAACACTCACATGCTCATTTCAGAAATAAGTTTTCACTTTCAGCATCAGAAACAAGCACCATATACCAACATTCAATACAATCAACATCAACATCAACATCAACATCAACACTGATTTGATGAACGGACCCTTAGCCACATAACTAGTAGTTGTCGTGGGTTCTTCTATGAGGAATTGTCCCACACAACTAGTAGTTGTCATGGATTCTTCTATGAGGAATTTTCCCCTTTACTTTATTTATTTACTTGCATATTTATGTTATTTATCGGCCTAAGGAGTAGTTCTCATACTTGTTCTTTACTCGTACTAATGTATGTCGATCCAACAAATTTGATATAATACTAATAAATAGATAAAGATGTTTTAACTAAGCAGATTTTAAATAAAAATTTAATATATATACTGAACCATCGTTGACGCGTGAATGATGAATCAATCCCCCTGAGAATTCCAGTTTTTTTTAAAGTATCAAACAACCAAAAGATATCGTGAGTTTTTTTTCGGATGGAGCGAATTAGTTTAGTGAGTAGGCAAGATTGTCCCGTCAACAATTACACGAGATAGTGATGGTTAAAATAACTAACTAACGTAATTAATAGCCGTAGCTACATGAGACATTAACTTGTGTAAAATGAAGCATCATTAAGAAAAGAAAAAAACAGAAGCATATAGAGAAATCCACTAGTGAACTTGTTGTAGTAATAGATGACACTTGAATCAACCGTCATCAAAGTTGTAATAACAGTTGGATGTCCATATCTTTAGTTCTGGCTTTCTATTCTAGCATATGTATTTCTGTTATATTTTGAAATGAATTGAGGATTGTGAATCATAATCATGGATGTGAAACTATGTATGTTTATTCTTGGATGAGATTAGAAGTGCTAAATTTAGAGCTTGGCAAATTGAGCATTTAGAAACAACGAGAATTCAACAAAGAAGTGCAGAAGAAACTCTAAGAAATGAAGATGAATTTGTACTCCGTCACAACACAAAAGTTAGATGTTGAATGCAGGCTTTTGGAGGTGAAGTCTTTGGTTCTTTCTTCAAAGATGAGCAAAAGATATTAGAGTCAACGAATTTTTTGTGGATTTCTAGATGTAAAGCTTCATCAACATGCTTACTAATGAGACCATC
Organism: Fallopia convolvulus; assembly: GCA_964016875.1. Taxonomy (NCBI): domain Eukaryota; kingdom Viridiplantae; phylum Streptophyta; class Magnoliopsida; order Caryophyllales; family Polygonaceae; genus Fallopia; species Fallopia convolvulus. The sequence continues at coordinate 39,433,325 of OZ024719.1, forward strand.
AACAATCGTGACCTTGATGAGGATATTTTCTATCTCCATAAAACTTGCTCCTTTGAAACTTATCTAACTAATATTGAACTTGTTGTAGTAATAGATGACACTTGAATCAACCGTCATCAAAGTTGTAATGACAGTTGGATGTCCAGATGCTAATATTCATTAACACGCTTGATGGCATAATTGAAAGTTGCATTTGTTTGATATTCAAAGGTTTGTGAATTGATGACATAAATATTTTAGTTATTCAGAGTTGATTCTAACTGGTGTGGCTGCTTAATTGCATTTTTTGCTATGTATTTTCATGTTTTGTTCAATTGCCCAAAATGAGTTATTTGTTGTATTGATAATTTTGTATGTGATGTTCAATAATGGAGTGTCCCTACTGAATTCTAATAATATTTGACGAGGTTTTTATTGGTTTTGGCATTAGAGGGTGGTTGTTTGGTATCTATAGCTTTTGTTAATTTCATCTTTATTTTCATTTGCATCAAAAAAAATCATTAAAATGGAGCGATCTCATACCTAGATGACAAGGGTTGATAACAAACAAAATGTCACAAAAAAACATCATGAAGCTTTGATGATGGTTGAATGTCATCAAGACGTTGATGACGGTTGAATGACATCAATGTCAATTGTGATAGTTTTTACAATTTCACATTTTTTGAATATTGATGACATTTCTAATGACAAACAAATGTCATCAAGGCCCTTTGATGACATTTGAGATGACAAATGAATGTTATCAAAGACCTTTGATGACAAACAAATGTAATTATTTGTCACTAATAGGCAATATTCTAAAAAACGTTAGGCGGATGCTGGACGGAGAGGGACCGCCTAGTGCCTAGACGACCTGAACGGTGGCCTAGGCGGTCTTAGACGGGTGCCTAGACGGTCTAGACGGCTAGGCGGGCTAGGACCTTCCAGCGCTTAGGCAGGGCCTAGATGGGGCCTAGAAGGAATTTTTAGAACAGTGCTAATAGGGCACAGTTAGTAGTCTAGTTGTTACAGTGAAGTGGTTTTAGTTTTATTCTTGTTTCTGTTGTAAGCTTTTCTTCTCTATCATGAAAATGAGAATGTTTTCTCAGCAACTCCCCCGCGTTACTCTCTTTTGAATTCTTTTTGTTCTTCGTTTGGCACAACTTCACAGGAGAAATGACAGAGTATCGAATGAAAAGCAAACACAATTTGTACATGTTCTTGTGATGCACTGTTTGAGCCCTAAAAATTAGACTGAAAAAATACGACAAACAAGACGCTTCATACCTAGTTTGCAACTAGCATATATAATATAGAAAATTCAACAATAAACATTAAAATTTCTTGCCCAAACCATATCGGCTTACAAAAAATTGTATAAAGCAAATATATAAACAGTTACAAACCACCAGCTGCTCTCTTAACCAAAACTACAAAATGCCAGGAAGCAAGTTTTCCAAGGGTAAAGGCACAACTAAGGATGGTGAACCCGGTCCAATTACACTGTCCAACCAACAGCCTTTCAAAAAGCCCACATGTATGAAACTAAGTACCTACTTTTTTCCTATTTGAGTCATGCCAAGAACAGCATACCTACACCTTCAAAAAAGGCAGCTGGGATCAGTTTACATATCCAAGTCAAAAATTGAATTTCATGCACATGTAATAGTCTTGGAAGCATTTTCAGTTTGGTTAATAATCGCTTGGCAGTCTGAAACTTGTTTCTCCAGCATTACAACACCCGTGAATTCTGTAATCTGCCAGTAAGTCTTCTTATATTCAGACACCTAAGACACACAAGCGGGGTGCGATAAGGAAATCAGCTTTAACAGAAAGGGAACAAAAAAATCTGGAGGGTACACAATTTTTGTGAAATATCAATCAAACCTGATCTGGGTTCATTTTCTTAAAGCCAAACTTAAGCCACACACCCTCAGCACCTTCAGCAGCTGGAAGCACAATGGCCTTTACACCATGGGATGCAAACAGCCCCTCGATGCAGCCAAACAATGCTTGGAAGTAGCCCTGTGAAACCATTAATTAAACCAATGACAAAAGGAAACAGTAGACTTTACTGCCAGAATATGGGGACTGCTCACAATTTCATCCTAGAATCCCAATCTCAATAACATTTGTAACAAATATCAAACAGCTAGTGTTAAAAACAAGAGGTATCAAGAACCAATATTATTTTTACTTCAGACATCATAGACTACAAATAACCACAGGAACCATTCACACACAGAAACGATCAAGAACAACCATATGTAAATGTACAAGCTGACCTTGCCACGGTAACCACCACGTGTTGCAACTAATGGCAACTCCACAACCTCTTGACCAAACAAACGAAAAACTGCAACTGATGCGATCTGGGAGCTGGCATTCATTGAAGAAAGCATGTCATGCACTCATGCATGAGGCAAACAAGTAGTGATAATAAATTTAAGAGATTTATGCATTTTTAAAATTAAGAAAAATGGTTATCTTATTCCAAAAAGCCTATGGGAGCAACTGCAGCTTTATATCTTACTTGACAAGCAATACCGCACAATACATCCCTCGAAATTCTCGGTTCCTTACTTTTCTCCTTCAAGATAGAAAAACACAACCAAAGAATGAATCAATATTATCTGATTGGGAAAAAATTCATCTATGTATGACACTGAGAGAGGAAGATATGCCTACCCATAAACAATTGAAGGAATCAGGTCACGCCCAGTTACACCATCTACTATAGTACCAAATCCCTCCTGCAGAAGGTAACATAGGTGTGAATGAACCAGGAAATTAAATATGATGTTAACATAAGCATCTGAAAGTCATGTGTTTGATAGAAATGATGCTTCTCCACATTTCTTCATATTACTATTAGGCAAACAGTACAACTTGTTTAATAGTTTAATTTTGTTTCTTCTACAGAACTAGCCAGTTCCTGAACAATCGCCCATGGTGAAACTAAGATGTTTGTAGACAGAGCATCTGATTGATTGCATATGCATTTCCATCCTGTTACTCATATCTAAAATGATGTCAAGATCTAGAAAAAACACTGTGCGTGTGTAGGTATGAAGATTGGAAATTGCAATTCCAATAGATAACGCGCAGCAGTGCAAAAGACAGCATGCAAATTAAAATGAAAAAAGACTGTTATAAACTCCCACTGTAAACAATTAAGATATATTCTCCATACTAGCAGATTAAATTCCCGAACTTTATCTGGTTTACAGATTACAGCTAAAGGGTTTTGTAGTATTGCAATGTCGCTGTGAGCCTTATTTAACAACAATGCATCTACAAAAGAACCCATGATCCAAGAGTTGGCAGCTTTCTACTAAAATACTACCTCCACTCGGAGAAAAAAACTGTCATTTAGGCATTTAGCCCTCTAATTTTGTTCAGAAATGTTTGAGACTTTAGAATTTTAGGTAATGGTTTATTGGTAGGTTACTAGGTTTGTTATTGGAAACTGCACATATTGACACTTTCTATGCAAATTCTCATTATTCATAAGCTACAAATAATTTTGATAAATTATGAATTTGATGAAATGTTTATATTATGCTAATTTAATTATTGAATTCTTTAATAGTTGTGCCAAAGGCTAAATGATAAGCTTTACCGGTCAGAATTAGTACATTGTAAACACTGTAAGCATCCTGCACAACCCAGGATAAAAACCCACCAAGAAGGAATAGCATGTGATAGAAATAATCTTGTGATTGCAAGACAAATAAGGTAATCTGAAGTCTTAAGCAGCCATTAATAAAAGCTACTTACTCGGTTTACCAAAAAAAAAAAATAAAAGCTACTTACATGTAGTATAGAAATAGCCTGTGAGAGCAATGGTCTTGTGGTTGCTCTTGCTTCAGAAGAAACTTGGCCACTGAGGAGCCTCCAACTCACATCAAAATCACTTGGAATTTCAGCATTATGTGCCCTAAACTTATCCCTTATAACATCCAAAAGATTGTTGGGCAACTTTTCTGCTTCTCGATTAAGTAGACTCTGTAACGAATAACGAATCATTTGACAATTGGTGTTGCAAAACCACTCCCCCTGTGGAAGGTCCTGTCATCGAGCCATCAAATTGGTTACGTGAGAACAGTATTGCAAATACAGACAAAGCAATAGTTTATAGATTGAATAAACCATGACAGCAGAAGACAGCTAATTTCAGAGTGCACACCTCAAGATCAGCCATTTTATGTGTCTTCAAGCAACCTACGTGATACTCTCTTTCACACTGTTACATAAGAAGAACTAGCATCAATCTCCATTTGAAACAATTAATGCAAAATGAACAAGGCAGCACATAACATTACCAGCCTGACCTCCAAAACAAGATGATTACCTGATCACAGATGAGAATTGTACGAGGCCCAAAGCCAGATTTGGAGAAGTCCAAGCCTCTGCAATAAAGACAGAATGTATCCATAGAATCAAGTTCCGTCTAGGTGCATACTAATTTCTCTAAATGAAAGAGAAGAGAATTTTGAAGTGGAGAACACGAAAATGAAGTTTCACAAAACCTAGATGATCCAGATTTAATTTAAAAAAAAAAGAGCAAAGTTATAAAGTATAATATTGGACAGCAGGTCACTCTAGAAAATAGAAATAAGCCAAAAAGAAGAATACACCTTTGTCTGGAACATGAGAATAATAAAAAAAATTTAGTTCAATTTTATAATTTATGTTCTCTTATCTTCCATATACAAAAACATAAAAAAAAAAAAAAACCAAATATTTGGTGCCTTTTTTAGTATGCAAATGACAGTACGAGACATATAAAGAAAAACACAATTATCTACTAGAATGGATAAGTAATCTCACAAAAGATACCATATATAGAAAGAAAAGTTAACCAAATTCTTGGAAGCAAATAGCTAAAATAATGTGACAAACATCTCTACCAACCAGAAATTAAACAAATTCATCAGCAATGGACACACTGAGAAACAGAAGGGCAAGATACTCGAGCGAGCATTACATATTCACACATTGAGCAGTGTAGTATCTGCATACATGCATATTTATGTACACTTACATTTGTGAAGCTGGACATCGTTTTGTCTCCAACACATGTATAATGATAAAGGTTCTGCCTAAACCGTTGCTTACTTATTCCAGGAAGAAGAAGTCGTTAGCTGTTGCGGAGTAAATCAGTATAATCTGATTTATTCTTTCTAGTATTTAATTGCTTAATTTCTGCTAATTATTTATTACTTCTCCTATTTTCTAGGTCAGCAGATGTTTAGTTATTAGGAGATCGAGTCAATTAGTCAGTTACTGTTTTATAGGACATTATCTGAGCATTATCTGTGCATAATCTCAAAAACGAGTTAGTGGGTCAGTTTTAGAACTGTTTGAGTCAGTATTTAAGTTTTGTTCTGGTCAGTTGTAAGGATCATCGTTTTTAATCAATAGAAAAGAGTCCTGGGACTGTTTTCCTGCGAACTTTCCTCTTTGCTAGATACTGGCTTAGAGTGGTACTTATCATATAACAAAGTGTGCTTGTTTCTTCTGCATGTTCAAACTGATTATGAACATTCTTAGGAGCATAGATGATTCCAATACCTGCACAAGTAACATGAGGTAGCATCATCTTGAAAGTCTTTGACCATCCGAATACTTCGGTTGCTAATCTGCTTTATTGAGTCAACCCCTGAAACTCTTCCAGCTGCGATAGCATTGACATTCCATTGAACAGACCTATCTCTTTCAAAAGCACTTTCACAATATCTACAAAACCATGTACCGCGAGGCTGGTGTGTCAAAGAGGCACATTCTGCATAAGTAGCAAACAGAATTACAAGTGACCAACAAAAAAAAGAAAAAATTCCAGCCCGTAAACAGCCTATGGGAGGACAGATAGCCTTCCAAGATAATCCAAATTCATGGTTAAAATATGAGAACAATACCAAATCAATGAAAAGGAAAGATGGAAAACAACAAAATGGAAAGCAACAAAACTTATCAATACAAAAAATGAAAAGAGCAATTATCTCAACACCATCAATCAACAATGACCAATAAACTAGAAATTGAGACAACAATCACCTAGCATATTCTTCAAACACATAAAAAAAAAGAATATTAATATTATCCTCCTTTGCTTTAGAAGAGGAGGGGGGACAAGTAGATACATGAAATATAGATACAGACAAGAATGGAAAAAGGGCCTTTATCATGGATTTTCCAAATAAAAGTGTCCTTTATTGATAAACATTCAGAATGAATGACATCATAAGAAATGCGATATGGATCTATTCACCAAAAACTCTTTCAAACCATATGACAAAAATTAATAGCTAAACTATTGCATATAAAAGGATCTACTGTACATATTTTTTTGACGACAAGACAAATATAACGGGGCAAAAGACAATTCAGGGGATCTCAGAAGTGTCCTTTTATTAATCTGCAACTTAATCTCATGTTCACTTATTGCTGAAACCTTTTCCGATGGAAAGGATGGTGAACAAAGGCCACATTTGTACGGAAAGACACTTTCTTTGACCGAAATAGTGGAAGGAATGCAACAAAATTCAGATTTTCTACCTTTGTGAAAGGCCCTCGGGCATCCATCACATAAAAGCAATTCCCCACCATCAGCACAAATGAGGCAAAGATCATCACTTTCTTTAACATCTCTTCTGCTACTTTTAAGTAGAGATACAGCCAACTCATGCAGTGACACTCCATTAGAAGTGTATATGTTAGAGTATCTGGCAAACACAAAGAAGTAATATTGTGAAAGGTATTTAGGGAGGCACAACAGAAATAAACATAATGATATAGAAGAATAGCTGTCGCAACATTAGATAAGAGTATAACTTAAGATATGTACAACAGGCCCTAAGAGGAAGTATGTTGCTTAATAATTGAAATAGACTCACGGTTTCCTCCGTGTAGCAAACCCAGCATGTGCCTCAAATTGTGAAGCGCTAACCTATTCACATATACACAAACTATATCATCTGGTTATGAAAAACATTCAACATTTCCAGCTGAAAAGGCAACATGAGTATACCACTTCATCGCAGCAGCGACAAAAGATGCCTGAATCCTTTTTATATCCTTCCAATATTTTCTGTCAAAAAGAAAAGAAACGACAAGTTCAATAAATGAACTTTGAACAAATGTTTTATTTTGAGTGTCATTTAACTGACCTTTCCACGAACAAAATAAGCCAATTCTGTTCCATCTGGTAACCCAGCATCATCAAACACTAATCTATGCATCTTCAGATCTCTGACAATAGACACATACATACATAAGGTGCTAGAACAATTTCGACATCATAGGACGATCCTTTTATGGTTTATGGTTATCAATGCTCAGTTGGGACCAGGAATTCAAACGCTAGCCAAACACGAACAAGTCTACTTAATATACTATTCAAATAGAAACAAATGGACATTGAACTGAAATTCCTATACCAGAAATGACTATAAAACGGCATGTCATTCATTATATAGGTATGAACCTAACCTAGAAATGATAGTAACATGGATTAAATGGTAATATGCACTGATACCAATAAACAAAGGATAGTTAAACTATCATAAAGTGGAATACTAAAAGCCTAATATAGTTGTCGATTGAATAAATGATAGAAAAGATCATCATTAAATCATGCTTTTTAAAATCGAATATAGCTATGTTCACTGAACTTGATATAATAAATTTGTGATTCCCTAATTTACACATACAAGTTAATTTAGCACCTTAAATTTATCCGCAATAAAGTGTTTTTCTCAATGAATTATGTGAAAATAGTTATGGACATAAATTTGGCCTTGTTTTTCGCTTCAGTGACAAACTCAGTCATAGAATGGATACAAAAAGAAACAAATAATAAATGGATGTGCAAGATGCCAGCCCCATGAAGGCCGGCCTAAAGGGGGTGGTGAGAGAGGCAACTTCATGACCTCATTCTCATAGGGATAGAAGCAGACATAGTATTTGATATATAATTTTGTAAGATCTAAAACATTTATATTTTCCACTTGCTACGTGGTCGATTATCTCTTTTTAATTTGGAAATTTTTTGTTGATTAAAGTTCATGTCTTTATATAATCTCCATATTTCACATCTCCCCTTTCCCATAGATTTTTGCCTTTTATTTTATAATGGAAAAAACCAATTAAGATCCTTATAAAAATGTCAGTTATAATCTCTTTTGGTAGGGTCTCATTTTTTATTCCACCACAGGCCTACCAAATGTCAGGATTGGCCAATACCGCAACAACATCATTGTTTCATATGCAGCACATATTCACATCTCATTGGTTTGGTAGAAGAGTTATGGGTGTCAACTGAAACTTGGTCATCCAACAAATATATCACAGAATAGATAATGCAATATAATTGAAATGAAAAAAAAAAATTAATGTGACGAACTTTCGTGTTATCTTCCCAGCCTTCCTTTGAGATGAACCTTCAAGCGAAAGACCTTTAGACGAATTATGTGCCTGAATGGGATTTTTCGGCCTGCATACACCAGCAAAAAGAAACATTTACCAAAAAATAAACACATATGAAAAAGAAGAAACTTTTGTAAGCCTCAAACTAAGAGAAGCAAACTAAAACAGTAAGGATATTGAAGGTTCAAATTTGCAATTTGCAATCATTCATCATTTCTCCCTCTGATCAGAGAGCATGAGTACCTTCTTCCTCTTTTTTTACCCGGTCTGAGGGATGTCTTGGGGGTTGAAACTTTTCTGGTTGACCTAAAGTATTAGAATATGACATTCTGAGTGAGTAGCTGACTGCAATAATTTTATCCATTGGCTTAGAAATGAAAACAATCCAAAGTTAATTGTGCAAGTACATAAAGGTAAAAGCATAAGGTACTCTCCACTAAATGAAAACATTAATATAGTTGACTTGCCATAAGAGTAAATTCTTCGTGCAAATAAAAGACTAAGACCCTCTAAATGACCAATATCAGGCAGAGTGGAGGGGAAACAATCGGAAGGATAATAGTAATAGCACATACTCTTTAATCTTCAGACAAGCCCTGGTCTTTCCCAGAGAACATTTTGCCACCTGAGTACTTCTTGATCTCTTTCCTTGAGAAAATTTACTTTGCAAAATAACCGATCAAATTGTCAGTAACCTTTCAATTCCACAACCCATGTTTCATAAGGAATTCAACACTAGATTATCTCCAGATGATTTCAGAGTTGAAGCTGGTTTAGGTAAACTGAATATTCCAGAAGTACAGGATATAATTAAATAAGAAGGGTAATCAAACACTCAAATAATTAGCTACTTAGCTACCTATCCGTTCCAAGATTGCTATCTTCTACAGAGTTCAAAATTGAAGTGGCCACAACTGGCTTTAGAGTTGAAGCAAGCTTAGCTGACCTGAAATTCCAGGGAAACATAAGCATATGACAAGGCAAATACGACAATCAAAAGATGCATCAAGAGTTCATACAAGGACTGAAACAGTACAAATAAAACAAATAAAAAAAAACTTTAGTTCAAACCCTCAAACTCCTAATTGAGAATATATCAAAGAAGAAAATACAATTGGTGACTAATAAGTCTTGCAGAAAAATTTAATGCATAGTGGAAAACATGTTCCCAAGGCCAAGAAAAGAACTAGTCAATTTGAAATAGGGCCTAGGAATGCCGGTGAACACTGCATTGCACCTTCAGTTCTCATGGTAGTGTGACCTACAGATGCATCTGCAGGTCATATATCCCATTACTAATATCTACAGATACAATAAAAAGCAATATAGATTATTTCTTCCAATTCTAATAACCAAACCTTGTGTGACACTGTGACCTGCATATGAGAGTGATTACATCATTTCAGAATGCATGGTTTGGCACCACTTTTTTCATACCAAACATATCATCCATTACTAGTATCTACAGAAATAATAAATGATATTAGATTAATTCTTTACAATTCTAATAACCAACCCTTGTGTAACAGGGTGAGCTGCACACAAGAGCGGTTATATCATTTTAGAGCAGCTAAAAACATGGAAATGAAGCACAGCTTATAGAGCAGCTAAGAACATGAATACCACGATAGCTGTCTCACTTTGAAAGCAAAACAAAAAAGTCACTATGGCAAATTTCAACCGCTGAATACCATAGTTCACAAACACAGATCATTTAAACACCCCAATTATGCATTGATGTCATGTCAAATTTAAAGTCATAGTTCCCATTTATAGATCACCATTGGTAAACTCATAAGCAAACCTGCAACACACAACATACACCAAGCAACAAGTAAGAGCATACCCTCTCGTTTTACCAGCTGTAATCGGTAGGATCTCAGTAGGCAAAAATCTTTTTGTGCATGAGTTGCATATTTGATCTCTGTCTGCAACATTGTCCATGCTAAAGGACTCTGTAAATGAACTGGCAGAGTTAAGGTATAATATAATACAGTACATGCACAAGCTGTATGTCGCAACTACAGAGCTCGTGTCAACCAAGACAGCATGAAATTTTACCTTTACAATCTCGACAGACCACCATTTCTTTTTTAGCACAAGGACCAATAGCATTTCGTATTTTTGTCTCCAATTTTTTCAGTTCAGTTCCCCTGCAGAGTTGTAGTATATCAATGAGACTCCTCCCATTTTCAAGGCATATGTACTGCGCTGCCCGTCTGTACGAATTACAAGCATGAATCTCGAACTGAGCAGGACGAAGCACCTTGAAGTGAAAAGAAACATAATGCTTATAAATGGATGCACAAAATCATAAATACAAAAACATATGGAGAAGTTCAAATACCCACTTTGCTTCCCTGGCACATGTCACAAGAACACAAGATACCAAAACCTTTGATTATTCCATGTATCCCGGGACCCTGAACAAAAAATTAGAAATCTCCGTCAGAGGCAATATCAGAGCTATTGTCATATGATGATACTACACAGCACATAAGGAAAGAAAGCTAATTGCTACTCATTCATACAACAAATATCTTAACAGGTCGTTTGCAGTCTTGCAGATTATGGACATATATTTTCCTTCTACAGTCCAATGAAAAAATTAGTCCTAATGAAGTGAAAAGCTGTATATACATAAATGTTGATGGAAACAGAAGTACCTGCTTACCACCATTGTAATAAACCTTAGACCCTTCCAAAATACCAGTCTCAAACAGTTCTCTAACAGTCCTGGGAATTTTGGAAAGAGAGTTTTTCTCTAAATCATCCACCTCAAATTTTTTGGGCGATTCTAATCTGGTGCAATTGACATAACTGTCTTCATTGAAATCCTTCTTATTTACATCTACAACTTCAGACCTATGATTCGGATCAACAGTTACAAGTTTATCTTCATTTCCAGAAGTAGTCATGTTAGTTCCCGTATCTGATATATCCCTGGGGTCCTTTTCATTGACCTTCAGAGCAGAACGAGTGAACCTTCTCCGAGGCTTCTCAGCCAGTGTCTTCAAATTCCCATTAACAAGAGCGACTTCCTTCTTCACTGATGATTGGTCCATGGCTCCCCCATTTTTTGTTTCTGTTTCATGCAACATTTCCACTACGCCATTCCCCAACCCAGATGCAGATACTCTGATCTTTGGTTGCAAGAGAGAATCATTAACTAAATTTGAATTCCCCGCCCACAAATGCTCCTTGACAACATCTATACCATTACTCGAAGACCAGCCTTTTTCAACATGAACAACTGAACAATCCTTGGAAACTGGTGTGCAAGCAACCGATGTTTCAGCTTCTACTTCACATTTACTTTTCACAATCCCAGAAACAGCTTCCCTTATCTCAACCTCGGCAGAATGCTTCCCCTCAACCCCAATATCACCGTTACTCCGACTCTGAGGTTCCTCAATTTGAACGTCTGAACTATCCAATGCAATAGGCTCAGCAAGCATCGTTGATTCAATTTCTGTTCCACACTTCCTCTCAAACAGCCCGGTTGCCATTCCAGATACAACTTTACTGCCCATTTCAATTGAAGGGTACCCGACCGAATCAACAAAGGCAGCATTTGGACTAGCTATACCATTGTCAAGCTGACCCTTCTTATTCTCATTGCCAACAGAACTTCGAATACCCGAATCTTCGATCTCAACCGACGAACAATTAAACGCCCCTTGCTCTTCTCTGGCCGACGTTTTCACTCTTTTCCGGCTTCTGCTCCCGGAAACACCATTACAATCACTCGGAGCTCTATTTGACCGGGTCTTCCCAATAGAATCCAAAATCAGAGACCGAGCCCCCAATGCGAAGGCCAACTCTCGCTTCATACTCAAATTCCTACACCATCTGAAAACAGACAAACATACTTAAATAAACCATCAAAAAAATTGAAAGATGCAAATCAGTGAATCGGTAGCAACAACAGATGAAAGACCGACCTGAAGCAAGTTGAATCAAGTAGGAAATCATCAGAGGACTTCTTCGGAAGATTAGGTAAGATCACCGAAACCCTAAATATGCAGAGTTTGATGGATTGCGATTATGGAGACAATTTTCAGTGTGGATCTCAACGGCTAGCAATTTGGTGGATTCAAAGAAAAGAAAAGATTTTGTGACAAGGTTTTAGAGATCTCAAGGATCCTGCTCTGCTGTAAACACGAGCAGGACGACAATTACGAATTTACGATTAGGAATTTAGGAAGGTGAACAGAAGTGATTTTGCGACGGAGTTCTCGACTAAATATATTACTCCGTAATATTAATAATTGGTAAATGGTAGTATGTCTGTATGAAGCCCAGTACGAGTGGGAAATTATTGCGCAGCACACTAGAGCGTCGTCATTGGGTCTCTGCTCACAGATCGTGAACTTGTTTCTTTTTGAACGAAATTCAGCAATAATACGAGTTTTCCCCCTTTCGGTTAACCGGAGCATCGGTTCAAAACCGAACCGAACCGAAAACCGAAATTCCATTTTATGTGAACCAAACACTGAACCGAATTGGTTCGGTTCGGTTTCGGTTTTTGTCGGTTTTACATAAATATAAGGTTATTCTTTGGAAAATTCGAACCGAACCGAAACCAAAATTTGGAAACTTCCTGAACCGAAAACCGAACCGAATTATATCGGTTTCCGTTTGGTTCGGTCGGTTCGGCTTAAAATTTCGGTTCGAACCGAACCGTGCTCAGCCCTACCGGTCATACAAGTAATATTCTTTCTAACCAAAGAAAAAAAGGAGGGTTAGGACTTTTAAAAAGCAAAACAAATGAATGAATCCCTATAAATGCGTCTACTTTCGAAAATTCTACCGAAACCAGATAATATGTGAGTAAGGGTAATAACAGAAAAATACTTAAAGACTACAAAATTGTTGGATTACAATAATACTAGAAATGGTTCATGGCAATGGGGTAAATTAATAAAGTTAAAACAAAATTTTTAAAATGATTAATTTGGCAAATTGGTGACGGAGAAACGGTTCGTTTCCAGAAGGATCAATGGGTCACAAATCGACCATCAATGGAAATGTGTTAGACCCCCCGCATGTAGATGGCAATGTAACTGTGTCTAGGTATATTAATATAACTGGCCAACGGAAAGAAAATTAGCTTCAAAGTATATTGCCACCTGAATGGGTTGCAAGAGTAATGTCAATCATAATTCCGAAAACCCAAATTAGAGATAGATTTGATTATATTGGTACCCGAGTATAAATGGATAGTTTTCCACACATTCTACTAATGCACTCATTGTGAACAAGGATAGCATGATGGATTGTACATTCAACTAGATATGGAAATTAGACATAAGCCCAAAAATTAGAATGTTTCTATGGAAAATATGTATGCAGGGACTACCGACCAAAGAAAAACTCCTTCAGATATATGCCATAGTGACTCCCGAATGTCCTCTATGTCAGCATACCATGTAAACATCTAAACATATTCTTCTACAATGCCCGTTTACTCTAAGAACTTTATGCAACATTGACCCAATGATTGTAGACGCAATTGACCGAAATATAAGAACAGACTCAAATACCCTAGCATATATACAAATGCTGAAAGATCAAATAATTCCTACAAAATTTAATGAATTGGTTATACGATGGCGGAGCATTTGGTACTACAAGAATAGAACAATTTTCAACCAAACTAATGACGGACCAGCTATGACCATTGAAGAATTTATAAAACAACATATTAGAGCATGGGAAAAGGTGAAAAGTTTTAACAATGAATCTGAACTCAGCCCAAAGCCACACACATGCAGGTTCCATACAAGAAAGAACAAGAAATGGATCCAACCAGAAGATGGATTCGTAATATCTATTATATAATATGATTATGCTACTCCAATTATGATATTTCACTGAAAATGAAAGATTAATTTCGATGGATCAAAGAAGGACACAGGGATGGCCACTACGGGGTACGTTATTGTTGTAAGGGTTTTTCTTGACAAATAAATACATTTATAAATCAAGATCCCGCTGAGTATAGTAGAGTCAGGTTCGTCCACGGGAGAGAGTCAATATCAAGTTTCGCTTAACTTAGGGCGCAAGTAATAGCAAAAGGTTGGAATTTTAACAATAAGAGAGAAAATTCTAAGGTCTAAGTATCACCACAACAACAATTATGTATGTCAATGCCAATGAAACACAAATATCATGCTTTTATCACATAAAATCGTCAACTTTTGTCAACCATGCAAGTAAATCAATCAACTTTCATTAAATCGATAAACTTGTCTATTTATCTCTTTGCTTCATCTAGGATTAATACTCTTTCGCTTCAAAACCCTAATTGACTATTCTAATTCGTAGCTTTCGCTTTTGCTTCAAATATGAACGGGAAATTCCTTTTCTAATTTCGTTTCAAGGATTTATGAAGAAGAGAATAGATTCATGGATAAAAACAATTAAATCATGATCAAGAGCAAACATGCACAACCATTGTTGGGTTAACCCCAACCTTAGAAAGAAGAGAACTACTCACAAGTCATCATGCAAAACATTTAAATTCAATTAAAATAAAACTCACAATTGAATCTGAAACAATCGTCTTCCAAATTCAAACTCGTCTCTTCTCTCTAACATGCAATCTTAAAAACGTGATCTCTCTAAAACAAAGCTAGGACAAGAGTATTTATAATAAAACTAAAGCTATCCCTAAGGAAATAAATCTAACAAGACAAATCTCCTAAGGAAACTATCTAAAAGGGATAAAATATCTTTAATTGCGCCAACTTGGATCGTCCCCTATCGACACAGGTTGCCACGGTACCGACCTCGTCAGTGTCGGTAAGGTTTTCTTGAACTTCTTCGACTTTCTTCTCTTCTGAGTGCCTCGTTACCGACCCCAATACTCTCGGTACCGACCCAACTGCTTCAGTAAGAGCCTTGTTACTGAGAGCATGCTTCGGTAGGGGGTCGTTACACCTTGCTTTTGGCTTGATTCTTCTTCTAACGTGTCATGTGGGTCGATAATGAGCTTTTGTACTTCATATATAGCTTGATCTTAGCTTTTCTCACTTCATTCCTTGCATCATTCCATCTCTACTCCTTTGCGTGCTTTTCCTTGGCTTGGCTTTACTCTTCAAAACGCTCCAAAATAGCTTCAAAGACTTATAAAACACCACCAAAGCTTATGTAGACTCCATATCTTAAGTGAATACGAAAACATACACAAATGACTCAAAAAAAAAACACAAAACCAAAGAAAAAGACTCAAAACACACAAAAACACACCCTAAAACACGACTAAAAAGGTGGACATCAAAATAGCTCATACTTAGACTTGCTTGTCCTCAAGCAATAACAAAACATCAATCATTACCAACAACACATCCTTCAAGCATTAGCCCTTGTCAAACAGCAACATCATAAGCATAGGTAGAAGAAATAGAAAAGTGATTCTAATGTCATCACACATATATAAGCAATCTCAAGCAAAAGCAACCAAAATCCAACCTCACAAGGGTATATGAGTTTCTCTCAACTCTTAAATGTTTAGGCTTAGAATAACAACTCTAAATTCAATCCTATATGCAAAAACTACATAGACATCGTTACTTATATTACCAAACTCTCTACCGAAGATGTCAAAACATATGAAAATCATCAAGAGAACTTAGGCTCAATGGAAGACTTCAAAGAAGACTCCATTCGGTCGAGTTGTAATGGGGCTTGGTATAAACAATAAGGCATGGAATTATTTAGGCTATGTGGTGCTAAAATTCCGGGAATAAAGACACCTAAACTCAAACACAACTTCACCCAAACTTTTTCAAAAACAACCAACCCTCACTAAATGTAACACCCCTAGTTTTAAATACCAGAATGTTACTCAGTAGTAGACCACACATGGGTCAACTTAAGCTAGATTGACAACAAATTCACATTATGAATCTTACAACAAAGACACGACGAGAAAATAAGAAAACATCCAACTCATTTTTTTTAAAATTGAAACTTACAACCATGTATGCACCAACTTTCCAACATAAGCAATTCAAGTGAAAACTTCTAATCATTCCTTTGTAGTCACAAGCTCTTAACTTAACAAATTCTCAATGACAACATTAACCCACTACCTCTCACAATAACCTGACCCATCCTATGACACTCCACGTCGAGCTGACACGCCATTATCTTGGAAGAGTTTCCTTGAAACATAGTTTGTGCCTGTGTTGAATCCTAAAAATATCAACGCCCCAAAGGGTTAGCTAGAAATTCTAACACGCACCAAATGGTAAAAACAATATGCAACAACAAAATCAATTTATTAAATTACATAATAAGAATAGTTCACATATAATATATTCACCACAATAAACAAATGCACAACAATACTTATAATTATAAGATGCACATAATTATACTTATAGCCATACAATGCATACTAATAATAGCACATCATTTCATTTAAGTATCACCTCAATCACTTTTCGTCTCAAATAATAGTTCAATCGCAACTCATCAATTCTCAATCGACATAATTTATTAAACAAGCATAGCATCCTCCAGCCTTACACAGTGTAGTGGACGGCGACCTCCACTTTTTATTCGAACCACTCACACCCTCATCATTCACCTTCTTACCCTTGATCAAGCCTCCTCGAGAGCACTCGCCAAAACAATTTATTATAATTTTTAAGGGGCCCTCCTTGACATATAGGTATGCTTCATTCCATTTTTTTACTTTTATTGCCAATCTCATAACTAAGGATTCTTGAATATACTATCTCACTTTTGTCAACTAGGACACAAGGCAAATACTCATTTATGTAGGAAAGCAATCATCCAACATCCAATTCTTAGTATTATTTCTCTTTATTCCTCAAGTTAGAGTTACCTCATTCATTTATATTCCAATCATGGCATAGACCTTGAACATACATTTTATGGCTCTAGCTTGTTAGCATGTCTTATCTAACCACTGCCTCTTACTTCAACTATATCCAGTAAATGGGAGGTACTTCTTACTCCTCTAACCATGTAAGTCATCCAAGTATAATGGTATTTTGTACCTTCCAACCATACCATTCCTCTCATACTTCTAATTGAATCTACTCTAGATATATGCTTGATTTTCAAATGCTAAAAGTATGAAATTGTTCTTGTCTCTACTTGGTCACAACTTTCAGCACATCCTTAAGTATCTAAACCATTTTCCTTTCCCAACACATCACATTATGGATGATATGAAATGTGAAATCGTGCCTCGAATCATAAAGCATCCTACCATTAATGCTAAGAATATGTTTTTAAACTTATCTTATCCACACAACCGTCAATCCATTAACTACTTCTTTCCTCTAATTGGAAAGAGAAGTTTTGTACAAGCTCATTTCATTACCTTCACTCTAACAACATCGTTAGT
Source organism: Fallopia convolvulus (assembly GCA_964016875.1). Classification (NCBI taxonomy): domain Eukaryota; kingdom Viridiplantae; phylum Streptophyta; class Magnoliopsida; order Caryophyllales; family Polygonaceae; genus Fallopia; species Fallopia convolvulus. The sequence continues at coordinate 39,451,125 of OZ024719.1, forward strand.
CCAACTATTGTGGATCTATCATATCAGTCTTCCCTCATCTACTCAGAGATGAAATTTAGTTAGAGATTCCTTACTCGTCCTCTATGTTTTATCTTTACTCGTTAACTATTTAGACATTGATTTCTCAACTTAAATATATCAGCTTTAGATATAACCATTCCATAATGTCCTTCTAAGGTTGTATCCTCTTTACTTATCCTTAAAGAGAGAATGAAATCTGTCACCAACCATTTGTAAAGTTCTCTACTTTAGGTGGTGATCTTGTGATACTTAAACTCGGCCTCATAATCCCAAAAGTTTTCACCTCATGCGACTCTTACATCCCGATTGTTCTCCTTCAAACACCTTTTGAGGCATCATTTGACTTATCACAAATCTCTTATCTCTGGAGAGTCTCTTTCACTCAAGTGGACTAATCATTCTAAGTACATAACTATTCTTCATTTCCTTGAATTCATAATAGACTTCAATTCTCCATCGATCCCTTTTTGCAACCTCATGTCAATTGTATATAGTCTTGAGTCTCTATGGACCCATTATGACCTGACACGTTCCAAGACGGGTCACACCAATCAAAGTTGCTCGTTACTTATCTTAGGTCTTCCATTTTGGCTCCTCAACATTTTTAACTCCAAGGATATATAAGTAATGATTTGACCTTAACTATACCTTAATCTTCATTAAATCATTCTGATTCCTTTCCATTGGAATTACATATTTTTAAAATGCAACCTTGCCCATTTACTAGTTGCATTTAGTTCCTTGTAAGTACTTGAAACTTCTAAAGAATTTCCCACAAAATCTTCCAATGTTTCCCATACTTTAGACACATATGTGAGTAAGAGAAGACAAGATAAATCAATTTCCACACACTGCCAAACAATCACTCGATAAAGATTGTATTCATCAATTGCTTAAGCATTTCCCAGCGCCTTCATTCTATTAATATTTGCACTATAATCATTTAGTATCTCCATCTTATCCAACATGTAGTCTTCACGTTATCTTTGTCCTCAATTCATAAACTATGATACCCAAATCATAGATCAACTTAGGCTTAACACTTGAATTGAAGAAGATGTACTCAATCGTTATTGCAGGAAAACGGTACTTGCACTTGAGAGCATTCTTGATTCATTCTTAATAATCGTTACACCATGACTAAGTCATCCTTCTTCATCACAATTGTCATTAAATCTTGCTATGATGATACGTTAGAGCATATATACTCATCTTTCATCTATTACCTCCAATTGCATCTTAGTTACGATCCCTACTGATCATCATTGCTACATTCCAACCTTCATTGGAATAAAATCCTTGTAGCTCGTGTAGAAATCATCCTCAGTATTTTTACACCTTGGAAATCCAAAGCTCCAATCTCTAATTAATTTCATGAACGACATATCCCAATCAACCAAAATCTTTATCCTATAACTTGATTGATGTCACAAAAGTAACATTCCTTTAGATAGGTTAACATTCTCTAAATCCTTATTGACTACTATTATTCAATATCATTCTCATTGGATATCCAAGAATATCCTATTGCCTTTTATCACTTATTCCCCTTACAAAATCAACCATAGTTCAACAAAATCTAATTAGAGTCTTCCCCTCAATTCTGGTTTCTTATGATAGCGAAATACTTAAAATAGATTCTTCCAACCTCTTTAGTCATTACAATACTCAGGTGGATCTATAACACAAAGGTGTACTCTCCTTGGAGTAAGCTAAAAGAATCTATTACTAGTTTCAACTTGATCCCAATCATGTCTTTCCTCTTTATGTAAGATCATCCATCCTTCTACTTCAAACATTCAGGAAAGGTTAGTTTCCAACTATGCCTTCCAAGGTCATAATTTTGCTCTTTACGCTTGTATTTCCAATACAAAATCTCCTACCTTTTTCCTCTCACACAGTCACCAACATCATTAATACTTGACCAAAGATGTCCATGAAATTGTCCCAACCTACTTTCCAATAACTTTTATCAAAGTTAACATCAGTTGTAATCCGCACCTCAAAACCATGTTGAATCCTTCTTCTCTCAACTCTTCTCTAAATGACCCCTTACCATTTATTATGAGGGTTGACCCTCGCCTTCTACTTTCCAATACTTTATTCACATAAGTTATTGAAGCATGACCCAAAACTATTAATTCCATAACCATATTCGATCAAATTTTCTTCCCCATGACTGTATTCATGCAAGTCAGAATCAACCATAACCTCCCTTAGAGAGATAAAACTCTAATAGTAGTTTTGAAGTATCCCCTTAGGTTTACCGATTCTCTCTTCAATCAAGTACTACTTTAGTTTAATGCTAACACGTCCTCACTTTCATTATGTTTATCATTTCTTCCTTTATAAGAGCATCCTCATCCCTAGATTCTTGAAAATGTTCACTAGCTAATCTAATTAGATCTAAACATTATCACATATCATAAACAAAGAGATGCTTGAGAGCTTCATTCGAATAGATTGTTGTGGCGTCTCGACGTGTCCTACCCACTAATGCATAATGCTTCCCCATTAGAAAACATTGAAAGTTGAAAACTTCAACCGGATTTTTATTTCAAAGTTGGACCTCGCATACTTTCATTGGAAAGTTCCATGTGCCCTTGTTGTCAACCTGGCTCTGATACCAATTTATAACACCCCAGTTTTAAATACCAGAATGCTACTCGGTAATAGACCACACATGGGTCTACTTAAGCTAGTCTGACAACAAATTCACATTATGGATCTTGCAACAAAGGCACAACGAGAAAATAAGAAAACATAAAACTCATATTTTTTTAACATTGAAACTTACAACCATGTATGCACCAACTTTCCAACATAAACAATTCAAACGAAAACTTCTAACCATTCCTTTGTACTCACAAGCTCTTAACTTAACAAATTCTCAATGATAATATTAACCCACTACCTCGCACAATAACTCGACCCATCCTATGACACGCCATGTCAAGCTGACACACCATTATCTTGGAAGAGTTCCCTTGAAGCATAGTTCACATCTGTGTTGAATCCTAAAATATCAACACCTCGAAGGGTTAGCTAGCAATTCTAACACGCACCAAATGGTAAACACAATATGCAACAACAAAATCAATTTATCAAATTACATAATAAGAATAGTTCACATATAATATATTCACCACAACAAACAAATGCACAACAATACTTATAATTATAAGACGCACATAATAATACTTATAGCCATACAATGCATACTAATAATAGCACATCACTTTACTTAAGTATCACCTCAATCACTTTTCGTCTCAATAATAGTTCAATCGCAACATATCAATTCTCAATCGACATAATTTATTAAACAACATGACACCCTCCAGCCTTACACAGTGTAGTGGACGGCGGCCTACACAGTGTAGTGGGTGACAAGCCTACTTTGCAGATGAATATTGGTGTCAACTGACATCCGTTTTGGGTGCTTTAAGTAATAGTCGAAAGATGAAAACATCTCCTTCAAACTAATGGCAATGGTGGTGCAAAAAGGCTCCAATAAGGCGGTAGAAGAAGGCAGCGAAAATAGCTCATTGCCAGCCAGAGATTTAATGTTGAAAACAGTGTTCATCGAGCCACCTTCGCCGGCTCTTCACGGAGACCCCAGGGCATGGTTTCGCATCCGTAAGCTACAGTTGGGAACTCACATATTCCTCTTCCTACTGTTGGCAAAATCTTCGATAAAGGTTGTGTGAAGTTGACACACGGAGACAGAGAAATTGGCTCGGCACCAACTAGAATTTTGCACAAACCAGTACCAAGATCAGTTTTTGTGAACTTTGGCTTGATTCTTTAATTATTTTTCAAAAATTGATAGAGGGGTATTGTAGAAGACTTCATTCTCGAAATTTAGCAACTTGAATCATGAATTTTGGTTGAGAATCCTTAAAATTCCGATCCATATCCGATCCATTATGTACCGGATATCCTGTAAAAATTATCCGATTAGATACCAAAAATATCCGTTTTGTAAAATATTGCTATTTTGATTCAAACAAGGTGGATTAGCGAATATCCATCAGTGGATATCCAAATTGGATATCAGCTAATCTAAGCCAAAAAGTTGTTTAACAACAATATTTAGAGGTGTCATATGCCAAATTTTAGAATAATGTAAAATGGATCTAGGGTTATAAAAGAAAGGTTATGATAGCATTAGATTTCTTACAAAAAAAGAAATGTATTTTAAAAAGTATAATAAACGGGGTCAATGGGATATGATTATTCAGAGTATATGCTGTTGAAAAACGACCCATTATACTATTAATATCATCTTTATGTTATTTAAATGTTAGTTTCCCTATTAAAAAAACATATGATATATATAAATACTACCAGATATTTCGGATATATCCGTTTGCCTTAAACCTCGATCCGTATCACGTCCAAGTATCCGGAAAAATCAGCCGAATCGGATCGGATACGGGTCAATTTCAAACTGATAATATTGGTTACGGATAAATATCGATCGGATCGGCAGATTTTTCGGATCGGATAAAAGGATCGGTAAATTTTGCTCAGCCCTAATTTGCATGCCCATTTAGCTAGTTTATGATTTCTTATAAAATTATTTAAGACCTCACCTTAAAATAATAATAAAAGAATATTATTATTTGGTTATTCTAACTAAATTATTAAAATAAATAATTTAGAATAAATAACTTCTCATAAAGAAAAAAATAAGATAAAGTTGTTCTAAGAAATGAAATAAGGATTTTAATATAATTAATTTCTTTATATTATCTCAGATTGCTAGTTCAATCTTTCGAGTCCTCTAAGTCGTCTTAAATTCCGAGCCTTCGATTAAGTTCAAGTGAAATTTAAGGCAAGTGGATATTCTCCTAGAAAGCTTTTCGTTATCTCGATTCTGTTAATCCTCTCTATGTTGGGAACAAACTTGTTTGCTTAAATAAATGAACATAGGATATATCGATTGCTAGAAATAACGTCATTTGTAGTCGTTATTATTATTTGTATGCTAGAAATAAACTTAGGTCTGTTTGTTGTGGTCTTGCTTGTTTTAATCTCTTTTCAAGATTTGTAAAGGATTTATGATAGAATTAGGGATGCGGGCCGGTTTGGCCTCGAACATCTCTCTATAACATGTCGAGTGGTACAACTTTACGCCCTCTCTTCCCATGACTTAAGGATCATGATCTATATCCGCTCCTATTCGTTGGAGGGATGTTACACCCTAGATATGTGTCAAAACTCAGTTCCATATGTGGACTCGACTCTTTCATAGCCTCCATCCCCTTAAAAATCATAAATGAAATGAAACATTTTGACACATAATAAGGATTATTGCTAGTGCACATTAATAAAAATGAACCAGGTTGGATCAGTACAACTTGGAAGACCAACCTGGCTCTCGGCTTTTCGAGGATCGTCTTTCCAATCTGAATGTTTATTCGGGCTCGTCTAGGTGGGCTTTGTACTTAAGCGCCTTCGGGCCACCTCCCAGATCTGGAGCTCCGAATTTGATGAGGTTGGTTGAGGTCCGAAAAAAGTACGAGATGCTTTCTAAAACTTGAGGTTGGTTAATTGTACTCTAAGAGGAACTAGAATCTCGTAGTTTCCTTCTTTTCGGATTCTAGTTATCTCTCTTCGAGATTGACTAATTTCCATCCTTAAAGCTCCAAAAAAAAAGATTATGATTTTCAAGTACATCTCTCCTTTATCTCCTTGATGAAATAATAATATTACCAGATTACCCTTGAGAATTTCTGTTCTCACTTGCTTATTCTCCTTAGACTAATTCCGCTATTTCTGCATTTTTGCATAGTATTTCTCACCCTTTACGACAAATGACAAACTCTAGGAAACTTCCCCTGAAGGTCTAAACACGAAGTTCATTCTCGAAGATGCTTTCTCACATTTTGGGTCCCACTTTACTTTGCAAGAATCGTATCTTTTCATTCAGTTGCTTAACTCTATCTTATTATGTCTCTTTTGAACATTTAAGATGTAATAACAATACTTAAAGTCTCATGTTTGAGCACCTTTAATATTATGCATTATCTTTGAATTTTTTCATTTTATTTTAATTTAATTACCTTATAAAGCCATGGGTGACTTTGGACGGTAAAATCCGAGGTCGTTGGTGGTAACACCCATCGTTGCAAAATAAGGGTGTTAAAGTAAGACTCTAGGATAAAGATATTTCTATTGTAGGAATAGTTCGTGTAGTGGCGCCATAGTTTGAAGTACCACCATATATTTCTGCCGCTATTTGAGCCACCTAGGTGGGATTCCTTTTTGATTTGAGGGGCATAGGAATTGTGCCTAATCATAATGATGTTGCGAAGCATCTAGGTTCGTCTGGGGAATTGTAGATGAAACTGAGATCGAGAGTAGTTGATTGTATGTTAGAGAAGTGGAGTCAAAGGAGCTAGGCTACTAATGAGGGTGGCAAAGACTAACAAGTTGTGCAATGATGGATATGTGGGGTACTGGTAATCTGTCTTTCAAGAGGACAAGGAAAGACTACACATCTAGAATATACCTCATGTTTGTAAGTTGTGATTGTTAATTTCAGGATTAGCTTTCAGTATCACCACCTTAGAGTGGGGTAGATTATAGTATTTGATTGGAGTTGGAGAGGAGATCGGTATTGAAAGTTCTGAATTGTATAGTCCCGAGGAAGGATATATTCCAATGATTGTGTATTGATTACTGAGAGTTGAACTGAGTGATTATTATGAGTAAGAATTCATTGTCCTATAATGATGACTTGTTGGACCAATTGCAAGGGGATGTGGTGTTCTGTAAGCGGATTTGTGATCAGGTCATATCTTGTTGAAAAACAAGAGACATGCATATGATGGTTTTTTTAAGCAAGATATGAGCATTATAAAGGTGTAGTGATGTCGTTTGGATTGGCTAATGCCCTTATAGTGTTTTTGGAATGATGAATTGGGTATTCATTGACCACTTGATCAAGTTCATGGTGGTTTTTATTGATAGCACACTCTGATTTACTCTCAGAATAAAAAGGACCATGTAGAGCACCTCAGACTAGTATAAGGAATATTGAGACAACTACGATTGTTTGCAAAGTTGTCCAAGTAGGATTTCTGGTAATCAAAAGTTACATTACTAGCACATGTTGTATCCATAGAGGTAGTTAAAGTGGACCCCTTGATGATGGAAGTTAGGTTTTGAAAAAGGGGAATACGAATTTATAATTTATAATGATGTCTCAAGGGTAGGGCTCGAATGTGTGCTGATGAAGAGGGATAAAGTTATTTTGTATGCTTCTAGACAGTCAAAACTGAATAAGTTGAATTGATTAAATCATGACCGGGAATTAGTAGTAGTGGTGCATGCTTAGAAGATTGCTGCCATTGATAGTAAAGAAATACATGCAAGGTGATGATAGTTTATAAAAGTTATAAGTATATCTTTACTTAGTAGGAATTGGGTATGAGACAACAAAGATGGCTTGAGTTCTAAAGTATCATAACTTAGAGATCCTTTATCATCATAGAAAAGAGAATGTAATTGTTTATGCTCTTAGTAAGAAGACATTTTAAGAATGTATGTTAGTTTATTTGATTGTACAATCAGGGTTATAGAAAGAACCAATGAGGTATGAGATTAAGGTGTTGATTCAATGATATTAAAGTAGACTGAGTTTTATGGAAGTGTCAGTCAGCCTCACTAGAGAAAATAAGGCAGAAGTAGGAGATATGCCTAATATGCAAGATTTTAGATAGAGGTTGAGTCGTGGAGATATATCTGATTTTTCAAAATGGGCTGATGGTACTTTGAGATTTAATGGTCGAATTTGTGTGCCTTGAGATGAGGAATTAAGGCATAAGATTTTGTAGAAAGAACATGTTACACTATCCTCAAAAAACCCTGGAGCAAGTATAATGTACATGGATTTGAGACTATATTATTGGCGGAACAACATGAAGCCGAAATGTAATTAGAATCGTGGCTAAGTGTTAAGTTGTTAGTAGGTGAAGGTCAAGCCCAAAGGTTAGGTGGACAGTTGCGTTTATTTTCTATTCCAGAATGAAAGTAGGAAAATATCTCCATGAATGTTTGTCATTTAGCTAAAGAATTTTAAGACGTTGTTTGGATTGTTGTGGATAGATGAACTGGGATTGTCTATTTCTTGCAAGTCAAAAGGATTTGGCTAGTATACAAGATGATATAAGTTTTTCTGAACCGGATTATAAGGTCATTTGAGGTACTTAAAATGAATTTATTTTATTGTGATAAATATTTTATTTCTAAATGTTTGTAACACATGCATGCGACAATGGAAATGGGTTTGCATTTAAGGTTAGCATATCATTCACAGACAGCTTGTTAGATTATAAGGAGATTCATATTATAAAGGATATATAAGATCTTGTGTTTTGGATTGGTGATTAAATGCTCGAATTATTTGGAAATTGATAGTGCATGCTTAACATAATTGTTATCCTTGATACAAATGGAACCGCATGAGGTTTTATATGGCCACAAATGTAGAATGTCATCGTATCGGGATGATCCATTAGATTTGATAGAGAAAGTGGTTAAGATTCAAGAGCGCATGATACTGGTGCGTAATTCTTAGCAATCTTATGCAGATAAGAGAAGAAAACCATTAAAATGTGAGGTAGGAGCACATGTGTAGTAAAAGGGGTTTGGCTACTCGTGAGTTAAAAGGTTCAGTGTGAAAGGGAAGTTGAGTCCTCGTTACATTGAGCCATTTGAGATTCTCGAAAGGGTAGGCGAGGTGGCCTACATGCTAGCATTGCCACCAACCTTGAATAGAAGCAATTGAAGGACACTCTGATTAAGAGTGTCATTCAATTGAAGAACTAGTCAATTTGAGACCTCGAGCTTCACATAAGCTTCATGAGAGAATAGAGGTTGTTATACCATGATTGAGGGTAAGGAAAACTTGAGTGGAGTTGAATGTTCCCCTGGACCACAAAGACCAAGAGGATCCAAAGGAAGATGCAATTAGGCAAAGGTCACGAAAATGGAGCACAGGGATGGGAACTTATCCCAAATGGTTTAGGATAAGGAGAATAGCAAGTCAAAATGAGAAAGGGAGAAGTTAGGAAATGGATCCAGATTTAGTCGATCGTAAGGGTTTATGGCTATGTTAGTAGGGCTATTAGAGATTTGCAAGTTTATTGATTGAAAAAGAGATATTCCTAGCATAAACTTTGTAGAAAGAGATCTAGACCAGTAGTAAAACTAATCGAACATAAGGACGGAGCGATATATGGCTATATAGGTGGATTGGACAATAAGAGGTAAAAGCTTTTGGGTTTTGGCATTATTACAAGGATGATGGTAAGGAAGGACCGAGGGAAGCTAGGGATATTATCTTGGATGTAAGGAGAAGTTAGCCTGTTAACATGAGTTGTGTGGTTCAAACGTGAAATGTACTGATTAGTTGAGAAAAGTCCTTCATGAGTCAAGTAGTGCATGTGATTCCTAGATAGCTAATTCAAGTGATCATTTGAGGATATCTTATTGAAGAGAGTTGCAAAGTAAGAAAATATCGTTTGTGTAGATTCAGTGGTCTCGACGAGGAGTTGAGGAGGTTACTTGGGAGACTGAAATAAAAATGATGGAGAGTTAACTGAAGTTGTACCCAAGTTTAGTTAAGTCTTTTAAGGATAGGAGTTAGGGTTGACCGAGATTTATAGTTTATAGTTGGGTGTAGCTATTTGTGTGTTGTGTTTGACTTTATTAATTGTGTTGATTTTGTAAGGCCCAAGTCTTTAGAAGCGCAATCCCATGCTAACTTGGAACTTTCCAGGAGGTCACCCATCCTGGTACTACTCTCGCCCTTGCATGCTTAACTTTTGAGTTCTTTGTCCTCACTCGATCCCAAAAAAGGAAGAGCACTTGTTGACATGGGTAGCACCTCAATCCCTTATAAACCATCAATCTCCCCCACTTAAGCATTTGACATCCTCGTCAAGGTCCAAGGACCGCCCCCGGGTCGAGTGACCGCCCTCTAGACCAAGTCAACTCATAGACCGGAGTTGGCTCTAATACCATTTGTAAGGCCCAATCCTTTAGAAGCACAATCCCATGCCAACCCAAGAACTTCCCAAGAGGTCACCCATCCTGGTACTGCTCTCCCACTTGCATGCTTAAATTCTGAGTTATTTGTCCTCACTCGAACCCAGAAAAGGAAGAGCTCTTGTTGACATGGGTAGCACCTCAATCCCTTATAAACCATTGGGGTGTTACAGATTTGGTGGAATGTTTGTGAGAATGATATTCGTGTTGACTTGGTTGATGGTTTGTTATATGGATATTTGTGTTAGCTACTCATTTTGCGATTAGTTTTTTATAAAGGGGAGAAGGTGGTGAAACCTCAAGTTTCGTTATAGGCTTACGCATATCTAAAGAAGTTTTGAAACGAAACTTTCTATAAGGGGGATGGTATGTAATATAATGATAAAGTTTTTTAATATAAAAATAAATAATATTTAATTTTGAATTAAAATTAATTATACTTTAAAAAGTTTTAATTTAAAGTTAATTAATGATAAATACTTGTTGTTGGGGTGCCCATGGCAATTAGATCGTCACGTGCTTCATAATGGTTATTTGAACACCTACATGTTCAATTACCTATGTCTCCTAGTGAAGCTCTACAAGACAAAGTCGAAAGACAATGACAAAAGACTAGGGACACGGCACCGGCGCCGCTACCACCAAAATAAGACCTACCGAGCCAAAACTCGGCCCAAGGAAACATTGTCGGTGCTTCTGGTACCACATGTCTAGATTGTGGACTTTCTACAGAACTGAATAAAAAACTCCCAGGAAATCATGAGTCGACCGGACAAAAATAGACTTGTAGACCCAACGTCACGCGGTAGTGCTCAAATCCGTGGAAATCGCAATTGCCGGCCAACTAGGATGAATTTACAAGCCTTTTGAGATGCAAAGCTTCTGAAATCCAAGGAGATACAATTGGTGAAGAATGGGCCTCTAAACATTCCAGAATTCAGGAGGACAACGAGCCATCCCTTCTCATCGCGGTGGAGAAGCGCCTCTTGCTCGCCCAGAACTCGACGTGACTTTGTCACTTCAGGAAAGTCGTCCTTGCTTTTAATTGTGCCCATTACTTACTATTTTTCTTGATTTTGATTGGTCTTTATCCAAGTGCATTGTTTCTAAATTGTAGGAATTTAAGGACGTGATGCTCGACGAGTTTTTGTGGCTTGCCGCCTATCCGAGGGATCGAACATCACATCGAACAAATTCCTAGTGCCTCGTTACCAAATCAAGCAGCATAACATATCACCTAAGGAAACTCAAGAGCTACATTGCCAAGTCCAAGAGCTTTTGGACAAGGTGTACGTTCGTCATGGTCAAGGATCGATTACTTGTGGATGACGACAAGATCCACGCCATCCGAGAGTGGCCACTCCCACAACGCCGATGATGGTTCGTTCCTTCTTAGGCCTTGCGGAATTCTATAGGCTATTCGTCAAGGACTTTAGTTCCATCATCGGGCCACTACGCAACTTGAACAAGAAGTCGACCACCATTAAATGGTTGCCGTATAGAGAGGATGCATGTCTTTGTGGCCTTGAAAGATGCCCCGTGCCTTGCCCTAATCCTGCAATTGTCGGACTTGATGAAGCGATTTGAGATCGAGTGTGACACCCCGTGCCTTGCCCTAATCCTGCAATTGTCGGACTTGATGAAGCGATTTGAGATCGAGTGTGACGCCTCTGACTACAGCATAGACAGCGTCCTCCGTGCCTTGAAAGATGCCCCGTGCCTTGCCCTAATCCTGCAATTGTCGAACTTGATGAAGCGATTTGATATTGAGTGTGACGCCTCTGACTACAGCATAGACAACGTCCTCCTTCAAGAACACCCCGTTCGCTTATTTTAGCAAGAAATTGGTCGGCGAGACACTGAATTACTCGACATACGATAAATATTTTTATGCCTTGATTAGGGTCTTAAAAACGCGGCAACTCTACCTATGGTCAAGCGAATTTGAATCCATATAGACCATGCAAACTTAATGTACTTAAACAGTAAAACGACTTTAAATCGACGCCACGCTCATTGGGTGAAATCTATGGAAGCATTTCCGTATGTGATCGCCCACAAAAAAGGTAAGAAGAATGTCGTCGTTCCCTCTCTTGAAGGTACATCCTCATGATGCACCTCCAAACCAAGTTGCTTGGGTTTTCGTTGATAAAGGAACTGTACTTGCATAATTCGTTTTTAAACCTATTATATGGAAAACCTTGAGCACAATAGAGTCCATGAGTCCTATTTCTTGTACGATGGGTATCTATACCAGGTTGGGAAGCTTTGTAGTACGAGATATTCGATAAGGCACCTATTGCTCAAGGAAGCTCATGACGGTCGAGGCCATTTTGGCATAGCCAAAACCCTCGTAGCATTTCGTGAACACTTCCTCTGGCCCCCATTGCTCTAGACATCACAAAGTATTGTAAGGGTTGTATGTCGTGCCAACATCCCAAGGCCAAGAAGAGTCTGCACGGTCTGTACACACCTTTTCCCATTCCGGAGGCCCTGTGGGAAGATCTTTTCATGGATTTTATTACGGGAATTCCAATGTTTGAGCGCTGTAAAGACTGCATATTCGTAGTTGTGGACCGTTTCTCCAAAATAGAGCACTTTATTACGTGAAAGGGAAACAATAATGCGATTGAGATTGTAAACGTTTTTCAAACATGTTGTAGAGCTACATGGTGTTCCTAAGACTATCGTTAGTGATAGGGACACTAAGTTTTGTATCCATTTCTGGTGAACGCTTTGGGAAACACTAGGCACACAACTATTATTTTCGATTGCAAATCATCCCCAGACTGATGTCAAACTAAACTAACCAAAAGGACATTGGGCACCCTTCTTCAGATAGTACTTAACGCTAACCTAGGTCGGTGGGAGGACTTACTGTATATCGTTGAGTTTGCTTATAACATGTCATTCCATTCTTCGACGAAGAAGTCATTTATGGGCGTAACCCTCACACGCCCTTATATTTGGTGTCGCAAGCAATGAAGATCGACAAGAACATCGACACGGCCAACCGCGCCAACAATGTGTGGCGGCTCCACGACCGCACCAGGATCTAGCTCGAGCATTGAGCTGACCAATACGACGCCCAACACAACAAGGGGCGTCGTAAGATGATCTTCCAGCCCGACGATCTAGCCTATCATTACCTACGAAAGGACATGTTCCCCGACATTCGCAAGGCGAAGCTCCATCCTAGAGGCAACGACCCATACTACATCCTTTGACGGTGTTTATATCTCTCCCTACATCGAGCCCGCATTCCCAAACAATACGGCGTCCCACCACGTTTGCCACTCAAGGGGGGAGTGATACGATCCCCGCATATGGACGCCACCTAGGAGGAGCAGGCAATGTCACTCCGCTTAGACGGACCCGTCACTCAGAGACGCGTCAAGGCCATTACCTCGGTGACACAATCGCTCATCATGATATGTGATCGCCTCGGATTACTCCTCGTTGATCCCGTTTTGAACCCACACAAGTCCCGATCTTGCCAGTAAAATCGATTCCAACCTGATTTGCTTAATAAAGTTAGAGACTTGTAACGCAAGTAATACGAATTATAAATAACGAAATTGAATTTGCTAAATTGAAAGAATCAACTTTGATAGTTCAATTGGATTGGCTCTAACGCTAAATCCAATTGATTAACTAGATTTGATCTTTAACAATCAAACTAGAACAATCTCAATTGACTAAACCAATAAACCAAATTGAAGAACACAAGAGAGTGATCGAAGAGATTGATGATCGGATGCATGATGATGTTGATCGAAGATGCAAGCATAAATCACACGTGTGTGTTTTGCCCAAGGACTAGATAATACTTTTCTAGGGTTTATCTAATCTCAAGCTAATTTTATTGAATGAAAATTGCAAAGTATTTAAAGGAGTACAAAACTGATCCTTGGAGGAAAACACATGGCCGGTTCTCCAATTATTCTAGCATAAAAACGTCCATAAATAAAATAAATAAAGATAGAAATTTAAACTAAAGATAAGATTCTCGTAAGACTTGAACAACTCTTAGTAAATTGCAATTTCCGCCTTTTTCGGTTGGACTCTAGATTTGACGTAAACTACAAAGTTGTAGATCTTTTAATTATCTATCTAACGCAATTCGAACAGACTTGAGATCAATTTTCTTGCCCAATTTATAATCATTTTACTGAGCATTGTTTGTAATTTGACGAGACTCTTAACTTTTCGAACTTTCAAGACTTCATCCTCTTCCTTGGTGGCCTTGGACGCCATTGATGAACATAACCAAAGGGCAATATGGAATCCATGAAAACCTTCTTGAACTTGAATGCTCGAGACCTTAGTAAAGGTCTTGGTATTTGGCCTCCAATCGTCTTCAACGAGTCATTCGCTTGGATCCTCCCTTGACTTGTATCATTCTCTCCCACTTGGCCTCGAATCCTCCTCGATTCGACGTTGTATGTAGACGCAACGGGAGATTCATTAATTAATAATTTGAGATCAGAAAAAGACGGACCCGTGGAAGTATCCGAGCTAGGCAAGGCAACAACATGCATGACTAAATTTGATGCGGTGTCGATGACCAATGGCTATTCATCAAGAGTAGGGTGCTCTTGATAGACTTCTTCTAAGATTATTGGTTCATCACACCAATCGGGAGCAATCACTATGTCAAGAAGCTTTGCAATAGTGATGTCTTCATCCTGATCAAATTCGTGGACTTCTTTTTGGACTGATGGAGAAGTCTTCCTTGTTGATGTGAGTAGCGCCTCTATGCGATCAAAGCGAGGTTTGAGAAAAGTTTCAACCCAAACCTGTACCAATCTTTCCAACTCTTGAATGTCATTATAGTCATCGTGATTGAGTTTCGGTTGAATAGGCATCTTTGTACTTGATATCCCTCGACCTCGCTGGCAAGAACGAAACTTGACACACAAGGAAAGATGAACGAAAGTGACTAAGAATTGATTAGGACTTCACAAATTGATAGTTCAATTGAAAGGCTCAAACGCTATTTCAATTGATAAACTAGATGTGATCTTTAATTATCCAACTAGAACAAATCAAATTGTTGATTCTAAGCAATCGAAATCTGAAAACTAAAGCAATGAAATTGACGATGAACAATCAAGAACAAGGGTTTTTAGAAAATGCAAGTTAATTGGCCCATAAAGTAGATCAACCAATAGGTTTTTTTCTAATTCAGGCTAATTTTATTGAATGAAAATTGCAAAGTATTTAAAGAAGTACAAACCTGATCCTTGGAGAGCAAGCAAACACATGGCCGGTTCTCCAATTATTATAGCATAAAAACGTCCATAAATAAAATAAATAAAGATAGAAATATAAACTAAAGATAAGATTTCCGTAAGACTTGAACAACTCTTAGTAAATTGTAATTTTTGCCTTTTTCGGTTGGATTCTGGATTCGACCTGAACTACAAAGTTGTAGATCTTTTAATTATCTATCTAACGCAGTTCGAACAGACTTGAGATCAATTTTCTAGCCCATGTTATGATCATTTTACTGAGCATTGTTTTTAATTTGACGGGTCTCTTAACTTTTCGAGCTTTCAAGACTTCATCCTCTTCCTTGGTGGCCTTGGACGCCATTGATGAACATAATCAAAGGGTAATATGGAATCCATGAAAACCCTCTTGAACTTGAATGCTCGGGACCTTAGTAAAGGTCTTGGTATTTGGCCTCCATTCGTCTTCAACGAATCATTCACTTGGTTCCTCCCTTGACTTGTATCACGTCACCCGGGTCTTAGTGAGCCACGGCACACCTTCGGACGTGCCACCGTAGATCTGCCTCCTCGCTCTCGGCACCGCAGACCTGAGTCCTTGCCCGACGTGCCCCACCATGCCAAATCCTTAGGCTGCGTGCTAGTTCCTTGGCACTTGAGGTTCATGCCTTGATCCAATGATGTCGCGCGCCAACATTTGCTCGTCTGCATGCTAGTCCTTGTCCGTGCCTGTACCGCACCAGCTCTTGTCGTGGAACGATCATGACACTATCGACTCCTTGGCCACAACATCTATCTTTTGTTGCATTTTTACTATTTCTTTCTATCTAGAACGTTTCTAAATATATTTTTTTCTTGTTTTAGTAAGGTAGTTTCAGATCATAGAAGGAAGTTGGACTTTGGCTTGCATGCAAGTCTCATTCCGCTAACTATCTCTTTCGAACTAGGGTTTCGAGCGCCTCCACCATCAAAGGACCACTTGAACACTTGTTTTAGGTTGCACATTGTTTAATTCCATAACGTAGTAGAGTTTGCTCATATCTTGTTGATTGTGCGTCACCCTTTCACTCAAAACTTAGTTCCTCTCAATCGGTTATCCTTTGAATCGATCATCCATTATCTCTACAAAGGTTGATAACCTCCATTCTCACTCAATCTCTTCATCAAACGCTCATTCGAGACCTACTACATGGTCAAGGCAGATCATTTCCGGCGTTCTTGGATCCTTTTCGGGGTCAAGGTCGCATCACTTTAGGAAAAACAAACCTCCCTTGCTTCTTCGTGGTCAATATGATTGGTGGAAGGGATGAGTGGCTAACTAGTTCAAGGGAATAAATTTCCAATCTTGCATTGTGATTCAGTATGGTTTTCTCAAGAAATTGGACCCAAAGAAGATGGGACCAAACGACTTCAAAGCCATGGAAGCCAACTTCTTGGCAAAAACCTACATCAACAACGGTCTTAGTCCTGAGGATCGTTGTAAAGTTTTCAAATTGAAAACCGCCAAGGATATGTGGAATGCTCTAGATCAGATTCACAATGGGAGTACCGATCTAAAAGAGACTCTCATCATTGTGTCAAAAAGAGACTTTCACACCTTCGGCATGATAGAAAGGGAAACAATTTCATCTTATAATCTCAGTTTGAAGCGCTCAATACTTTCTTAATTAGTCTCGGAATTGGTGAGGACGAAATATCCCTTAGGATCAAGATGGTAATAATCTTAGAAGGCCTAATGGGAGAATGGTCCCATAACTGCACAACCTTTTGTGAGAATCCGGCCAATAAGAATCTCCAACTTCATGAGATCTTCGGAAAATTGCTCAACTATGTGAAGAAGAGATCCCGTGATAAGGTCAAGGAAACTAATGCCAGGGGAATGGCAATTTCCAACTACATTAATCATGTCTACGACATAATATCTCCTCTTATATATGTACCACAACCCATTTTGAAGGGTAATTCCCGGTTGTGGTTACCTCATCTCCATCAATCCCATCATCCATACTTTTTCTTTTACCAAAGCTTCTAGTACAACCTTTGAAACCTTATTTGGATCAACATCCTTATACAAGTAGACCTTCCCCCTTTTGTAGCATAAATCACCTTACTTGGAGATAGGGATGTCCAAACCCGGTTAACCGGGATTTCGGTTAACCGAAGTTCGGTTAACCATGTTTTCGGTTAGTAAAAATCAAGAACCTAAACCGAACCGTGAATCCCGGTTAACCGTAGTTTGGTTAACGAACTTTTCGGTTCGGTTTTCTCGGTTAACCGATAACCGTTTATGTAATTTTACCTTAAATAATTAAGACTAAAAAAATAAAATTTCAATAAAAAAAGTGATCAAACAAGACTTTTATTTTAAATATGTACTTATGTCATATTGTTTTAGTTGTTTTAAACAAATATCGAGAGTATATACTATATTGTGTGGAATCAAACATTGCGTGTATTAATTTTTATCCCGTCAAATTTAATAAGCGACTCTTATAACAATGAGAAGTGGAAAAATAGTGTGTAAATTGTTAAAGTTGAAGATGAAAGGACTCAAATTAGATTAGCATATTGAAGATCATAGAGTCTAACCACTAAATAAATCAAAGATAACTAATATTTGAAAAAACATTAATATATTTTCGGTTTTTCGGTTAACTGTTATATGTAAAGTCGTGAACCGAAACCGAACTGATAAACCAAAAATATTTTCGGTTCGGTTAACCAAACGAAATTTCAAAAAAAGTCGGTTTGGTTAACCTAAAAAATAATCGTTTTTTCGATTCGGTTTTTCGGTTTCGGTTTTTTATGGACACCCTTACTTGGAGATATAAAAATTGTCCTCATACATGAGCCTAAATGTTAACATCACTGCCTACAATATTAAATGAAAAAAAATCAAGATGAATACCTTTCATGAACGAAATATAAATTAAGTTCATTTGTGTAATGTGTACCAACAATGTGCAATTATAAAGTTCGACAATAAAAAAATAACATTTTTTGGTAATAAATTGGTCTACATACCAATCGACATACTCAGCACACTCTTTCATTTTCATTTTAATGTGGTCCTATAATCCTTATTAGTGGATATGTGGTCCTAAAATGTAGTTGTAATGGAACGAATTAAACAAATCCACGCCCATGCCTAATTGTCTTATCAATAAAAAGCAATTCACTAATTCAACCAGCAAACCCCAACGGTTTACAAAGTATGAAAAATCAAGCACAAAAAAGCCACTCCACATTGTTGTAGTGTCTTTTTGTGCCTTTTCACCGCTTCATCCACCAATTATTGTTGTTTGAACCCTAGATTCGTCTCTAACGCCATTTTCTCGCTCATCAACACCCCTTCGAACTCTTCTTTTAAATTATTGTTGGAACCCTAGATTTGTCTCCCCTGAAGAACACGAAACTCACTCAATTGTACGCCATTTCAAATCTCCCTAATTCATGAACCCTAGTAATTGAGTTTTGAAAGAAGGAAATACGCACAATTTGGGTGGTTGGGAATGAAATAACAAAGTAAACATTCATGGCCGGTTAATAAGTAAAACGCGAAATAACATGTAAACATTGAAGGTATTTTAGTAATCTCAAAGTTTTTAACGTCCTAATTGACGGAACGTAGTATTTGACTAACGGAGATGCATAAACCGGATGATTAAGTGGAATATTGCCTAGAAAGCAATAGGTAACATATTATAAGTAGTACCAAATTTACTAACACCAATGCCTCTGATTACCTTAATTACATTGATAATTAATGTCCTGTTTACAAAGTATGAACCATATAAAAATCGTTTAGAAATTCAATTCAAGAAATCTGTTTGAAAACAAATAAATCAGGCGAGTGCATCATAGCTTCCTGCAACATCCTCCTCCTCTTCCTCTCGGGCCAAGCAAGCCATAACCCAGTACAAGATCCCAGCAATAAAGAAGCTGAAAAACCAAGCATTAGTGTAAACCGTAACGAACACCTCAGGGACCCACTTCCACAACCCAAGCTTGTTCATGAATCCTGGGACCACGGGCAAAATCCCCGCCACCAGTGCCGAAATGGCTCTTAAATTGAACCCGCCCGTGTAATAGTACTCCCCCTTGGGACTCGACGTGTACAAGTCCTGCACATTCAATTTCATTTTCTTCAAAAGGTAATAGTCAACCAATAGGATTCCCCCGATGGGGCCCAGTAGCGCCGAGTACCCCACAAGCCACGTGTACACGAAGCTCTTGCTCGACTTGAGCAGCCGCCACGGCTGGAACGCCACGCCCAGCAGCGCAGTCAAGAGCGCGCCCCTCCTGAACGTGAACGTCGACGGGCTCAGGTTGACCAGGGCGTTCGCCGGCGCCACCACGTTCGCTGCGATGTTGGTGGTGATGGTGGCGAGCCCGATCTCGAAGATCCCGAGGAGAGTGGTCACCGGGCCCCCGATCTGGGCCAAGAGCTCTGTCGGGCTCGTGATGACCGGCCCGAATATGACCCCGGTCGACGAGGTCACCTCCAGGCCCACGAACGTGAACAGGCCCATGAAAATAGGAAGCCCGATCTGGCCCGTGATCTGGTCCTTTTGGCTCTTGGCGTACCGCGTGAAGTCGGGGATGTTGAGGACGAGCGTGGCCCAGAAGCTGATGTTGGCCGTTAGCGACGGGAAGAAAAGGGCCCAGAACTGGGAGGCGGTTAAGCGTGAGGACAAGGATCCCATGTGGGCGAGTCCACCGCCGTTGGTGTACGCCCACGCTAACAAGCAAGAGGTTAGGATAATCAAAATCGGGGCGGAGTACTTTTCAAGAGCCTTGATCCCCTCCATGCCCTTGCAGACTACGGCCCACTGGGCCAGCCAGAAGACGATAAAGCACGAGAATTCAAGCGGGGAAGTGCTGAGCCAGGAGATGGATTGGGAGCCGAGCGCCGAGTTCTTAATCGGGCTGGGAAGGAGGAGGAAAATAGCTTCGCCGCCGATCCAAGTCTCGATTCCGTACCAGCCGCAGCCGACAAGGGCGCGTAGGAGAGTCGGGATGTGGGCCCCGCGGATCCCGAAGCACGATCGGGCCAGGACCGGGAACGAGATGCCGTATCGGGTGCCGGGCTCACCGGTGAGGATGAGAGGGACGAGGAGGAGGAGGTTGGCGGCGACAACGGTGGCGATCCCCTGCCACCAGGCCATCCCCAGGTCGACGAGGCTGCCGGCGAGGTAGTAGGATGGGACTCCCACGACTAGCCCGATCCATAGGCTGGCCATCTCCCACCCGGTGAACGTCCGCTGGTCGGGCTTCGTGGGCTTGAGGTCGTCGTTTGTGAGGGCCGGGTCGGGCCCCTGGGCTTCCATCGGAGTTGATCCCATTGCAGGTGCAGGGGCCGGTCTCTTTCGGAGGAGGTTAACATGACCTCCTTTACTATACAAGTGGGTTAAAGGATTGGATATGAGGGTGAATGAATGAGACGTTGTAGTGAAATCGGAAAGGGAAAGGGAAATTGGAGAGGATTTAGGGACCAAAGTGGTGAGTTGATGGGTTTGGGGATGGGGACTGAAGCTCATAGAGCACCTGGAAACCATTTTCAGCCTTCCAAATTCAGCTAAGCTAGTGCTAAGCTGTGAAATGCAAAAGATTTTTTTTTGGAGATTCTCTCAAATTTTTGTGGTGGTGTTTGGTTGTGACTTGTAAGGATAGAATTTGGGTTGTGGATGTTGTTGCGGATGTTGTCACTTTCATGTTCTTTTAGATCCAAATTGATTTGATTCCTGTGCTTTCTTGAGTTTTGGGCGTTTTGACTTGTGATGACAAAGTAGTGGTTGCTTTATCATTGAATCTTCTGGTGCAGATGAATTATTGAGCCAACCAAGCATACAAGCATTAAACTATATACAAATGTGTATCTGCGTTGATCAAAATACTATTTTACCATTTTCGTTCTATTTGGAGTTTATAAACAGATACACTCACCTAAGAATATCATAATTTGGATAATTCGCTCAACAATCATCATAATTCAGCTGTATTTCTAATCTAAAATTCTTTAGTTAATGTCGAATTTAAATGACATAAAATTACGAACTAAAAATACCTATTAAAGTTCTTTTTTCTTTGTTTGTAGAAAGTGAATCTATAACTATATATTAAAGCTATATATTTTCGAGTGATCATATTGATTCTCTGATCCCAACTTATATTTTAAAAAATTAATTTTTATGTATAATTTTCATAAATAAATTATCATTAATTAAGTCATCAAAATCATATTACACTCACCTTAATGATTTTAGCTCCGTCTCATATCTTAACAACTATAAAACTTCTCCCTCAAATCCAATAAATGCTATTTTTTTAAACCATTAATTTAGTTGACAATAATTATGTACAAAGCATATATAGTTTCCTTTCAAATCCCTCCACTATGTATATAGTTGTGTGTAATATAATAAATAATATTATATGTCATTCCAAATTTTCTTCGCTACTACATAACCTTTGGTTTTCGTGTACTGCTAAACAACCTATCATTTGGAGTACCAAATGCAAAAAAATGCACCAATAAATGAATGAAGAATATCCTTTGGAATTCTTTCATCAACTTCCTATCAAACTTCCGGTGCAAAATATGGTGTTGAGTATGATATTGAAATTATTTTATGCAAAATATGGGATGTCACAAATGCATATGACATATATCTCAATACCAACTTCCTTGTTTGCGACAATAAAATTTCCCATCAAATATTAATTCAACGTTGTATTATTTCATCATCTAACATACCTTTATCTATTTGTTATGCAATGTACTTATGAAGCAATGTTGCTCATTGTTTTGTGGCTAACCAAGAGGGGAGAAACATATATATCATAAAGAACTTCACCCTTGTTCCAAACAAATAAATGTATAGGATTTATAGGGACAACTTTTACATCATTCAGCTTGAGGACAATACTGTTGTCAAGCAATCTACAACCCAAGTCCGTGGAGAAAATTACTATAAAGTTATTCTATAATAATATATTGATTCCGTCCATCGGACGGGGTCAGTCCCTAGTTACTATAACAATTGTAAAATATTTTATAAACTTTTTGTAATAAATATGCCACTTTTATTTCTTATATTAAATTAAAATCTTATTTATTAAATAAATTAAGTATTAAATCCATATAGTTATGCGACGCGATAATATAACTAGTTTTACTAAAAAGTGACTTCTTCATATGCAAATAATCTTTTGAATGGTGCAAATTATTTTCAAACAACAAATAAAATCGTAAAATTTTCAGGATGCCACCTAAGCTCTCATGGTGTTTTGAGCCAAAAAAAAATGTTATAATGTCCAGCACCAGATGGGGGCTTCTTGGCCCAAATATCTGGCGCATCATTAGCAGGCCTGACCGCAGGGATACAACTGTAGAAGCTGGCACCTGTAGCTTCAATGCTTCTTTAATTTTTCAATGAAGGGTTTGTAGAACAAAAAAATCATGGAGACGGCAAATTCGTATAATACTGTGTTGTGTATTATTGAAAATGTTTATATATATAGGGATTACAACTAGTGTACGGGTTTTTTCTACATAAAATATTTATAATAAAAAATTCAAATATAATTATATTCGAGAAAAATAATCATGTAAATGCTTAAATAAATTTTTGTTATATTCTGCGTAAAAAATAAGGCAATTATCATTTAACTAATCAAGATCTTTTCATATAAGGTAACGAATAATTGGATTATAATAATAATCTTCGAATCTATCATATCTAAAATTAAAAGATTATTTAATAATAAAAATTTCTATCCTATATTATAAAAATATGAATAAAAATTTATCATATCCAAAAATATAAGATTGTTTTTAAAATAAAAGAGGTGGTTGGTCCAATCTAAAATTGACATGTGTCGTTTAATAATTTTTTTAACCTCCGCTTTAGTTTATAGTTATGATACTCACATGATAATTTTATTAATTTTTTATAATAAATATAAAATATGACGAATTAAGTAAAAAGCAAAAGTTAAATATCAAATGAGGCATTTGTATTACAATGCTAAAAAATTAGCTAAATAGAAAAAATCCTCCACCCCCACCTTCTCTCTCTATTAGTTGACCGAGTTGACCGGGTTGTTGACTGGTCGTTGATCGACCGTTGATCTTCATCACTATCATCACTTTTATTACTGTCTTGTAATAAATTGTCATCAAATGTCATGATGATAATTTTTTGATGACAAAATGTAATCAAAGGTAAAAAGTGTCATCAAAATGTCTTGATGACAACTTTTTGATCAAAAAAGTATCATCAAAAAAATTCAACCACATAAAACAACGTCATCACACATAAAAAACAAAGTTGTAATTAAATATGTGTCATTAGTCACGTTTAATCTTTTAGTGTCATCAAATATGTATTATCATTCAAAGTGTCATTAAATATGTGTCATCACGTATAATTTTTTTTCTAGTGTCGTCAAATATGTGTCATCATTGAAAAAAGATGAAAGTAACTATTTCACTATTTTTTTTTCCAATAACATACCCTCCTTATATATTTTTTCCCACTAGTATCCTTATACACAAAAAAGGATTGATTTAACCCTATTCTTTCAGATTTCTTCTCCTTCCCCATTTACATATAACAATAACGCATATCTCGTTCGCATCATTTTGTAGGCCATTCACCGAAAACCGTCTATAACTCGTTCTCTCTGTCCATCTTTGTTGACGTTGAAAACGCCGGAAATTGCCGCCATACACCTTGATACCACCGCCGGCCATCCTTCGCTGCCCATCTTTACAAACGTCGAAAACGTTGAAAACCGTCGACCATCGTTCTCTGCAGTTTGTAGTCCATTCATCGAAACCTCTCATAAATCGTTTAGTTAGTGTACGTAACACATTTGTTAGATACCTTTATTAACTAGTGTAAAATAATTAATGTAACCTAATTAGTGTAACACATAACAAATTACTCTTAATTTTAGTGCAAATTTGTTTGGCTAAATTTGTTAATTCTAATTAAGACCCTTTACACAAATTAATATTACCTAATTAGTGTAACACATAACAAATTACTCCTAAAATTTAGTGCAAATTTGTTAACTAAATTTGTTAATTTTAATTGAGACCCTTTGCACAAATTAATGTAACTTAATTAGTGTAACAAATTTAGTATAACCTAATTAGTGTAACAAATTCAATTAGAATAACCTAATTAGTGTAATTCTAATTGAGACCCTTTACATAAATTAATGTTTACACTAAATTAGAAAATTAATTCACGTAAATGTAACCTAATTACTGTAATTACATACGGAGTATAACAAATTAGTATTTAGTGTAACATAATTACTGTAACAAATTTAATTAGTGTAACCTAATTAATGTAACTCTAACTAAGACCCTTTACACAAATTAATGTTTGCACTAAATTAGAACATTAATTCTTGTACAATACATTTTTTTTATCAGATTCATGTACAATACTTAAGTTGGCCTAATTTACACAAAATATTGAATTAGGCCATAAAAAAAACATAAATGTAACCTAATTAGTGTAACAAATAACTAGTAGTATTTAGTGTAATCATAATTATTGTAACAAATTTAATTAATGTAACTCTAATTGAGACCCTTTTACATAAATTAATGTTTGCACTAAATTAGAACATAAATTCATGTACATTACATTTTTTTTATCAGATTCATGTACAACTTAAGTTGGCCTAATTTACACAAAATAGTGAATTAGGTCAACAAAAAAACATAAATGTAACCTAATTAGTGTAACAAAAATTACTAGTATTTAGTGTAATCATAATTATTGTAACAAATTTAATTAGTGTAACCTAATTAGTGTAACTCTAATTGAGATCCTTTATACAAATTAATGTTTGCACTAAATTAGAACATAAATTCATTTACAATGCATTTTTTTATCGGATTCATGTACAATACTTAAGTTGGCCTAATTTACACAAAATATTGAATTAGGTAAAAAAAAACGTGAATGTAACCTAACTAGTGTAACAAATTACTAGTATTTAGTGTAATCCTAATTATTGTAACAAGTTTAATTAGTGTAACTCTAATTGAGACCCTTTACACAAATCAATCAATCAATCAATATATATCTTCTAAACCTGAAGCCCTTTTGAATAGTTTCGTCATTAAGAAATTATATTCTAGTCACCCTATTTTTAATAACGAACTATATTAACTCACCTTATTTTTAATAATAATTTTTTTTAATCAATTTGGCGTGAAATTGGATAAATTTTTTATCTCAATCTATTATATATAGCAATATTATTTTGGGCATGTTCGTCATTAAAAATTTATATTCCAATCATCCTATTTTTAATAATGAATTATATATTATGTAATTCACTCACCTTATTTTTAATAATAATTTGTTTTATCTGTTATATATAGTAATATTTGTAGGCGTTGCTATGTTGAGAATAGCCTACGAAGATTCCTTCATCACTCCTAGCATCCATCTTACTCAGATTATCTTTGCCATTATTATGTACGAAACATTTGCTACCAAACGTACATACGCATGTGAGCAACGTTAGGTTTTCTTCATCTCAAAAGCTCATATGGTGTCTTCCCTAGAAGAGGACGTACCATATCTCGGTTTAGTACATAACAAGCAGCATTGATAACTTCACCCCATAAGTTTCTTGGTAGACCACTCAAGATCATCAGAACTCTTGACATATCCTCCAAAGTACGGTTCTTTCTTTCAACTACACTATTATGTTGAGGAGTTCTTGGGTCTTAAAAATTGTGACCTACACCATTTTCTTTGCAAAAGTCCAAGAACTGAGCATTTTCAAATTTTGTGCCATGATCAGATCGGATTGAAACCAAAGGTACTCCAAGAACCTTTTATGTTAATTTCCTCCACACACAAAATTCTTCGAATACCTGGTCTTTAGAGGACAAGAAAAACACCCAAGTAATATCGTGAAAAGTCATCAACAATAACATAAACATATCTATTACCTCCTCGACTTTTCACACGCATAGGTCCACAAGGATCCATATGAATTAATTCTAAAGGCTTAGATGTACTTACTGTTGATAGGGTTTCTCGGCCAACAAATAAATTTGTAAGTCAAGACCCCGCTGAGTACAGTGGAGTCAGGATCGTTCCACAGAAAGCAAGGTTTTTTGTCTATCAATCTAATAAAAATCAAATAAAATCAAGCAAAACACTAACGAGATGCCTCGTTAACGACCTTGTCAGGATCGTTACCGAACCACTGAACACAAAAACACCAATTAACGAGCTAATAAAATTCTAACTAACACTCGGTACCGAAGCAAGTATTCAACAACGAAGATTTATCAGAAATAATTCAATAAAAACAAATATCTAGGATAAGGGACACCACAACATAGCCAAGCATAAGAATTCGTAAGAAGATAAGATCATGCCTTTAAATAGATAGAGTCATCAACTTTCATTGACTAGACAAGTAAATTAATCTATTTTCATAAACTAACTCACTCAATTGCTTGTTTTGATCTAAAGCTTGAAACTTCCGTTTGCAAACAATATCAACCTTCAAGTTACTAACTTTCTCTTTCAATCAAGTTAAAACTCAAATTACCTCAACTCCCGTTTCGGTATTAAGCACAACAAACAATTTCAATAAAGATAAAAGGCATTCAAAACACTATCTTACTTCATCAAACATGCTCAACTATGCTGGGCTTAACCCCGACCCTAGAAAAATAGACTACTCACTACTCATGATAAACAAACTAAAAACTTCCATAAAAACAAACATTGAAAAACTCAAACTTAAATTAATAACAAAAATATCGTCTTACAGAGAATCAGAAGAAAACCAAAACAAAACAATCACCGAACCACAAACTCGATCAACGAACCTCGGAAACCGTCGTCATCGAACCTCGTCACCGACTTCCGATCCGGCAGCCTCTCCTTCGGCCTCCCTTCTCCTCCAAAACTAGCTCTAAAACTCTACTCCAAAATTCGCCCCCCCCCCTCCCTATGCTAGATAGAAGGATATTTATACTAGAAAATCCTAAAAAACTAAAAAGGCTAAAAGATAAAAACTTTCCTAAAAAGATAGAAACAATCTCTAAAAGATAGAAATAAAATCTAGAAAGATATTAAACCCTAAAATACATATTCTAATAATCCATAAAGATTCTAAAAAGATACTCAACCGATACGGAAATAAATTCCCGCTCAGAATCGGTGAATAATAAAATAATACTCCGAAATCTTCTTCTTCGTGGCCTCGTTAACGACCTTTCACAGCCTCGTTAACGAGCCTGGGGTTATATTTTCTTCAACACCTCTTCTCGATCTCTTGAGCTTCGACTTCTTAAATCTTTGCACTCTTCCGTCCTTCACTGTGATGCTCCAAATTTAGCTCCATTTAGCTCCTTTCCTAGCTAAAACCTGCAAAATACACAAAATAGCGTAGATTCCACCCTTTTCGTAGATTTATGCAAAACTAACTAAAAACACTTAAAACTAAACCTAAACTAGACAAAATTAATCCTAATAAACAAAGAATACCTATCAAAAACTATACCAAAAATGCGAACATCACTCTTATATTATGCACACTTATTTTCACTCACCCATTTATCATCCTAGAAAGTCTCATAACCAAAAATAAAAGAATCTCTTGATATCATCTTTAAACACAAATGCACTTAAACTTTTCCTCTTTCTCTTTTGTACATTTCCTTTTTTTTTCGCCTTTTTTTTTCCTCGCTGCCTCGTTAACGAACCCACATCCGGGTCGTTAACGATCCACCGTATACATTTTCTTCCCTTCAAGCTTTATTTTGTGCATCTTTTTTTTTTTAATCAAGAGACCTTTCTCACCTAAAATAACAAGAGACTTCCAATCTACCCTTCCCAAATACCCTTTAATTCAAGCGAATAGAAACTCTTTTCTTTTCAACAAAACACAAAACTTTACCTCTCCAATCTAAGTCCTAATTTCCGGATAGGGTCAAGCTTATCTCGGCTAGGGAACAATTTTTGTGGAGCTAAAAATAAAAGGTTTCAGGCCAGAATTGGTTAGCAAAAGAAGGAATAATATAAAGGTAGGTAGGGAATAATAGGGCTCATAAAAATAAGTTCTCTATCATATGATCTTCACAAGTAATGAACTAAAAAATCTTATAAGGGTCTCAAGAAATAGATAACCATCACAATTCCAAGAGATAATATGCATAAGGAGAGTAAATCACACAAAAAAAGAAGAGGGATTTATAAATGTTCTCCCTATAAGGCCAAAAATTTCTCACAAGGTAAGTTTTGTTGGATTGCATCATCTATGCTATAAAGTATATGTGCTCAATTTCATCTAATGCTATTCCTTTCTAAAACAATAATGTCAATTTTTTAAGAATCCGGCTATACTTTCAAAGACATGTTTGCAAGGAATTAAATGGTCAAACTAGTGATTGCTATCATAGAACTTTTTAAGAAGGAATATCTATCAATTCTAAATTCTTTTTTTTTTGAATTTTTCAAATTTTTCAAATTTTTTTTTTCGATTTAACAAAAAGTAACAACTACATAGAACATAAAAAAACACCTAGGACATAATTTTTCTACTTTCTTCCCACCCCATACTTAAAATTACAGTGTCCCCACTGTAAGAAAAATAACAAGAAGAGGGAAAAGAAATAGAAAAGAACACAAAAAATTAAAAAGAAAAAGAAAGACAAAAAACTTACAAAAGTGGAAACAAGGAAGGGAAACTTCATCTTGAGCTTGATCAACGGTTCTGTGGAGGAAAATAGTGCTCAAAGTTCCCCATGAAGTCATACATCGTCCTCCAACGCTCAACATCCTCCGCCTCTCTCTGACGTTGCCGCTCGTCCTCCCTCGACATGCGTGCGGAGTAGACGGTTTCCCATCTATCCATCCTCCGATGAATGTGATCGGTCTGGAGGTGAAGCTGCTGCATCCGTGCAGAAAGATCCTCGGCCCATGGTGGTGGTATGCTCGATCCTGTGTACTCGGGCTGAGGAGGTGGTGGGTAGTGAGGCTGGAAATGATCTTGGTACATCACCGGGGTGTAAGACATTAAGCCATATGCATGAGGGTCGACAGGAGCTGGTGGAGGGTCGACAGGAGCTTGCGGCACCTCGTTAACGAAGCTGGTTGCCTCGTTAACAGTGTTGGGCGGTGGCTGGAAATGGTCGTTAACGACCATGGTTAGCTCGTTGACGAAGATGTTGCCTCCTAATTCCTCCGTCTCCATGTCTTCTTCGGTAAAGTTGAGCTCCTTAGTGCCGCCCTCGGTGTCGGCTTCCTCGGTATCATTGCCTACGACCTCGGTATCCTCTTGCTCATCTTCTTCTTCATATTCGTCCACATCATCCCGCTCAAACCGGGTGTGACATGGCCTAAGTGAGAGCTCATCTTCCGGTTTTGGCTCCAATGGGTAAGGCTGGCCCGTCCACACCTCGTACCAATTCGGTACGTAGAGTAGCTCGTACATGTCGAGGGAAGGTATGACGACTTGATCTCGAACCTTCACTTTGTAGCCTCCCTCGACTTGTACAAAGATCCCGGAACTATACCAATAGTTCTTGTTGAGGAGTTGAGCGTGGGCCGGTGTGTAGCGGGTGAGATCCACTCCAAGATTCTTAGCCAAGAGGCTAACCAAATTGCCACACCATACCTCCTTGGACTTGTGGGACTTCTCAACGTAGTAGAGCCATTCGTACCCCAAATTCAAGGGGCCGGGCTCCTCGAAGAGGATGGTGCGGAAGCAAGCGACCTCCGTCCTTGTAGACCGGTTCAACTCCTTCTTCGGCCTAGAATAATGCGGCGAGGACTCTCAAGATGATCCGGAAGATGGGGTTGACTATGGTTACCCCAGATAGCGCCGCGGTGGAGGATTGAACTTCTCCGGTGATGTAGCTCCAAGTGCGGGTCACTCGGTAGTCCTTCAAGCTATAGTCTCTAGACGGGTTTGGGAGCTCCAAGATTGCATTGAACTCCGCCACGGTGAAGTTACGGTCCTCGTTACCGATCCAGAACCGAATGCGTCCCGCCGAGATCTTCGACGAGAAGTTGGTCTCCAAGGTGGCCAAGAACTCGGATGTGAGGGCCGGATAATGTGGCAAGCTCTCTTGCTTCAATAAGTGCGCGGCCCCAAGGATGACAAAGGCGTCCTTGACATCCGTGTAGATGCCTGTAGAGACGGTGCTAGACTTCGAGAACCATCGGGTGTAGTGGTCCTTCTCCAAGAAATCCCGATAGCGCCGTACTTGGCTTTGACTGCTCAAAATCACATCGTCCACCCGGGGTGGAGATGGAGACCTGTGGTTCCTCCTCTTCTTCTGGGCTCAGGTAGCGGGTCTGCTTGAACTAGCCATGGATCCTACAAAATAATCGACAATTTTCCAAGATAAGATCCACTCAAAAATAATAGGTACGAGACCCCATACTTGGTCTCAAAATTAACCTCGGAATTATTCATAAACTACCCAATTGGGTTGTTCTCGAAGCTGGCCTCGGATCAAGCATTGATGAAGTGCAGGGTCGTTAACGAGCCTGGGTGGGTCGTTAACGACCCGCCGAGAGCAAAACCAGTAATTTCCGAAATTAAATCTACCTCTAATTCAGCACAAATGAAGCATGCGATCTTCTATTATTTTCCGCAATTTCCTCATTGGTTAAAAGCACCCCATACTTACTCAATTACCCATCTCGAACATGCTACAAATTTCCCGGAATTTTGACATGCAAAGTTCGAACTTTTAGATCTAGAACAAGAAAAATTCATGCTTTCTTAACTAAAGGGCTACAATAGCTAATCTATCATGAATAATCCTACCTAAAACATGAACAACTAAGCACAATCAAGAATTTTTAGAACGGAATTTAAGCATGCTCATCGATCTCCCTAAAAATCATGATTCAAGATATGAAATTTAACCCTATAGATAATCAATCATGCAAATTCAAGCAAGGGTTTAGAAATCATACCGGAGAACCGAGAATTTGAAGAACAAGGGTCGGAATCCGGGTAGGTTAACGAGCTCGTCGTCGACGGTGAAAAGTCCTTTGAACTCCGGTAACGATGGCGTCTCCGGAGGTCGTTAGGGTAGGATTTCCGACTCGGTGGGAGAAAAAGGGAAAGGGGCTTGAGAGAGTTTTGGGTTTGAGAGTGAATGTGGGAGAGATTGTGGTAGAATTTTGGGAGGGGTAGAAGGGTTTTTATAGGAGGGGTAAAGATAGAGGGGGTGGCGGCTAGGGTTAGAAAAGTTAACTAGGTTAGAGTTACTTACTTGCCCCGTATTGTGACGAATCGGGTCGTCCGAATTGGGTCGTTAACGACCCTGGGTGGGTCGTTAACGAGCCACCGTAGCCTCCTTGAGTGAATTTCGACCCCTTTTTTTCCTGAAATCTTGTTAGCTCAAAAAATCTTATTTCTATCTTATTTAAACTAAAAAAGAAAAATAAAAGAAAGCATAGGAAATAATCTAAAATAAAAAGGAAAATAAACTAAACTAAACCTATTCTAAAAAAGCGGGTTGCCTCCCGTAAGCGCTATGTTTAACGTCGTTAGCCCGACGAGCTCTCTTGCTAGTCTCATGGTGGTTCATGTCTGGCCATGTTAGGGTCTTCAAATACCTTGCTTGTAGCTTTACTGCCTCTGTGCACTTGAATTGCTAAATTGGGACCTTCTTCTTCTATCAGTAAGCTCGGTGTCCCTAGGTTATTGGTGTAGTCCGAAAGCCAAGGTGGTTTGGACTTTTCTGTAACCTCTGTAGTAGGGCTTTTGTGCATGGGAGCATCATTGATCGGCATATGTGGCTCGGTAGGGACTGTGGTATCGAGTTCGGGTTGAGTCAACTCTAGATGTGCCACTCCATATGGGTCATTGGCTTTTTGATCTAAATTGAATTCCACCCGTTCCTCTCCTATATCAAAAGTGAGGAGTCCCTTACGCACATCAACTCTTGCTCCTGCTGTGGCTAAGAATGGTCGCCCGAGAATTATGGGGACATGAGGGTCTTCCGGCATATCAAGGACAATAAAATCATTCGGTATGAAGAATTTCCCGACTTGAATAGGGTAATCGTCCACTACTCCTGTTGCTTTGACACTTGACCCATCTGCCATGTACAGATTCATATCCACTGGTTCCAGTGGTTCCATATTGGCTTTAGACCAGATTGAGAGTGGAACAAGACTAGCACTGGCACCAAGATCGCATAAAGCTTTGAACTTGTGGTTGCCTATGCCGATTGTGATTGAAAACCTTCCAGGATCTCCAAGCTTTTCTGGAAGAGCTATAGATCTGACCTCATCCTGCAGCTCTGTAATAGATCTTTTCCTGCTAAGAATATCTTTCAAAAATTTTGTGTAAGCCGGCATTTCGCTTAGGGCCTCAGCGAATGGGATGGAAATATTAATGCCCTGAAGAATCTTAACGAAACGCTTGAACTTACTCTCAGTAGAGTCCATAGATTTCTTAACTGGAAATGGAAGAGTTTTCACCATTCTCGGAACCAAGTTAGGCTCGAGAGGTGAGAGTACCGGGTCGACACTAGGGTCGTTCGATGTCCTCGGCGGGTCGTTACCGACCCTGATGAGGTCGTTAACGAGCCTGGGATTGAGAGGAGGACTCGGTTTAGAAAACTTACCTGGGCTGGGCTCGTCAGGAATCCTCGGAGCCTCGTCATCCTGGCTTGTAGGTTCGGTACTAGCTCTCGCTGGATCGTTAACGAGCTGGATGGCGAGATGTTGTTCCTCCTTCTCTTCAGCTTGAACTCTCTCCGGTAGTGTCTTCCCGCTTCTAAGGTGTACTGCTGCTATTTGGCCTCTAGGGTTCTCTTCGGTACGACCCGGGAGTTGCCCTTGTGGTCTTGAAATCTGTGCAGCAAGGTCTCCTAATTGGGAATCAACACTCTTCTTCCAAATATCGAACTCTCCCCATCTTTTATCCAATCCATTGATGCCCTCTTTAATCTCTTGAGCCCATGATGGTGTCTCCTGATGGCCTGGAGGTCGATATGGTGCAGGTCGTCTATCTTGCGGGGGCCCTGTGTAATTATGATTTGCATTATGATTGCCCCATGATTGATAGTTGTTCGACCTGTCATTTTAATTAGGCTGGTTCCTGTAGGGTCCTCTCATGTAATTCATCTCAGCTATCGTCTCAGCAGTTCTAACCTGCTCAATGTTAGTGCAAGCAGAAGTACTATGCGCAGAAGAACCACATTCTTGACATGATTGAGAGGATTTCAGAAAACTTACCTGTTTCCTCAAACGGTTGACCTCATCTTGTAAGAATTGATTTTTAACATCGGGGTCAACTTCATCTCGATTGGGCACATAGAGACGTTTTTGAGTTTGTGGAGCCTGCTGGGTTCCGTACATAGCATCGTAATTCGCCAGCTTGTCCAACAGTTCCCACGCCTCTGTCGGGTTCATCTCTATAAAACCGCACGCAGTATGCGTGTTGATGTGGTTCTTGGTCTCTACGTTGATACCCTGGAAAAAGATTTCTTGCAATACATATAATGGTTGCCCATGAGTAGGGCATTGTCTAAGCATCTCTTTAAATCTTTCCCATGTTTCAACAAATGTCTCATTAGGCAACTGGTGATAAGAGGTGATACGTTTCCTTAACTCCGTTGTCTTAGCAGGAGGGAAAAACTTTGTAAGAAATTGATCATACAAAGCTTTCCAAGTCCTGATAGACTTAGAAGGTAGGCTCTCTAACCAGTTCAGGGCCTTTCCAGTAAGTGACCATCTAAAAGCTTTCAACAGAACATATTCTAGTGAGACACCTTCAGCAGCTATGGTGTCACATAAATCAAGAAAATTTCTAATATGTTCCATAGGGCACTCAGCAGGTTTTCCTTCAAACTGAGCCCGTTTAATCAAGGATATAAATTGAGACTTGATCTCAAAAGGTTTCTCTATCGCAGGAAGCACAATAGGAGATTCTGGCACCCTCAGTTCCGGATGCATGTATTGCTTGGCATTCCTTGGATAGGCGTTTAGCTCTTCTTGCAGTCGAGCCTTGTCTGCATCAGCGCCGTCCTTCTCGGCTCTCAGTGCCTCCATCTGGGTCCGGAGGATCTCTAGCTCTCGAGCCATCTCTTCAGCTGTGGCCATGGCTCGGTTTTCTCGGAGTCGTCGATGCAGGGAACGTTCGGGTTCTGAGTAATAACTGGAGCTATCAAACTGAATCCTTCTTCGTCCTACCGGCATACACTGAGAAAACAAACAAAGAAAACAAAAATTAAAAACAAAAACGGGGTCGGGCTAGTCCCGATCCCAAAGATAAACTAACAACTCGTTGCTTCCCCGGCAACGGCGCCAATTTGTTGATAGGGTTTCTCGGCCAACAAATAAATTTGTAAGTCAAGACCCCGCTGAGTACAGTGGAGTCAGGATCGTTCCACAGGAAGCAAGGTTGTTTGTCTATCAATCTAATAAAAATCAAATAAAATCAAGCAAAACACTAACGAGATGCCTCGTTAACGACCTTGTCAGGATCGTTACCGAACCATCGAACACAAAAACACCAATTAACGAGCTAATAAAATTCTAACTAACACTCGGTACCGAAGCAAGTATTCAACAACGAAGATTTATCACAAATAATTCAATAAAAACAAATATCTAGGATAAGGGACACCACAACATAGCCAAGCATAAGAATTCGTAAGAAGATAAGATCATGCCTTTAAATAGATAGAGTCATCAACTTTCATTGACTAGACAAGTAAATTAATCTATTTTCATAAACTAACTCACTCAATTGCTTGTTTTGATCTAAAGCTTGAAACTTCCGTTTGCAAACAATATCAACCTTCAAGTTACTAACTTTCTCTTTCAATCAAGTTAAAACTCAAATTACCTCAACTCCCGTTTCGGTATT
This sequence comes from Fallopia convolvulus, assembly GCA_964016875.1. Taxonomy (NCBI): domain Eukaryota; kingdom Viridiplantae; phylum Streptophyta; class Magnoliopsida; order Caryophyllales; family Polygonaceae; genus Fallopia; species Fallopia convolvulus. The sequence continues at coordinate 39,486,347 of OZ024719.1, forward strand.
AAGCACAACAAACAATTTCAATAAAGATAAAAGGCATTCAAAACACTATCTTACTTCATCAAACATGCTCAACTATGCCGGGCTTAACCCCGACCCTAGAAAAATAGACTACTCACTACTCATGATAAACAAACTAAAAACTTCCATAAAAAATAAACATTGAAAAACTCAAACTTAAATTAATAACAAAAATATCGTCTTACAGAGAATCAGAGAAAAACCAAAACAAAACAATCACCGAACCACAAACTCGATCAACGAACCTCGGAAACCGTCGTCACCGAACCTCGTCACCGACTTCCGATCCGGCAGCCTCTCCTTCGGCCTTCCTTCTCCTCCAAAACTAGCTCTAAAACTCTACTCCAAAATTCGCCCCCCTCCCTATGCTAGATAGAAGGGTATTTATACTAGAAAATCCTAAAAAACTAAAAAGGCTAAAAGATAAAAACTTTCCTAAAAAGATAGAAACAATCTCTAAAAGATAGAAATAAAATCTAGAAAGATATTAAACCCTAAAATACATATTCTAATAACCCATAAAGATTATAAAAAGATACTCAACCGATACGGAAATAAATTCCCGCTCAGGATCGGTGAATAATAAAATAATACTCCGAAATCTTCTTCTTCGTGGCCTCGTTAACGACCCTTCACAGCCTCGTTAACGAGCCTGGGGTTATATTTTCTTCAACACCTCTTCTCGATCTCTTGAGCTTCGACTTCTTAAATCTTTGCACTCTTCCGTCCTTCACTATGATGCTCCAAATTTAGCTCCATTTAGCTCCTTTCCTAGCTAAAACCTGCAAAATACACAAAATAGCGTAGATTCCACCCTTTTCGTAGATTTATGCAAAACTAACTAAAAACACTTAAAACTAAACCTAAACTAGACAAAATTAATCCTAATAAACAAAGAATACCTATCAAAAACTATACCAAAAATGCGAACATCACTTACCTCCTTTTTCGATTGAAATGAAGATCTAACATGTTTCCCTTTCACACAAGCTTCACAGATTTCATACTTGTTTGGATCAACCTTAGGTAATCCACGTACTAATTCCTGATTGTGAAGTTTGTTGATAAGTTGTAGGCTCGCATGACCAAACCTGTTGTGCCAGAGGTTGGCAACGTATTCGATCACTTGAAAACACAACTTTTCTTCAGGCAAGAGCCAATAAACAACTTTATAAAGATTGTTCTCACAAGTTCCCTTCAGAAGAGTCTTACCTAAGCTAACATCAATTACTTGACATCCATGAGAATCAAAAACTACTTGATAGAGATTGTTAGCACATAGTTGGGAAACACTTGAACGATTATATCTAAGACCTTTGACATAACTGACGTTGTTGACACAAAAGTTCTTAGAGATTCTTACCTTCCCAATGCCTACGACTTGTCCCTTACTATTATTGTCGAAGGTTATGTTGCTATCTTCTTGTTGATGAAGTGAGATGAATGACTCAAAGCTTCCTGTCATATGAGTTGAACACACACTATCAAATAACTAGGGACTGCTTTCTCTCACTTCATTCTGCAAGGTAAAAGTCAGTTTTTACGAACCCAGATTTGTTTAACAACTCTTCTGGGTTGGACAACGTGAAGATTTTCAGAGCATCTTTCAGTATAAACTCTATTAGGATCTATGGTAGGCTCACGTTCATGAGCATCCCAAAGTCCATAAGATTTTATATCCCTTTTCTTTTTCCTGCAATCATGTTGAAGATGACCTTCTTTTCCACAATACCAATAAGTTTTATGACTCTTAAGACCAACATACTTGTTGTACCCAGGATAGACCAGTTTGTTGTTAATACGAGTTTGAAAGTCAATTTTTGATGGCTTCAAGTTCTCAACTTGTTTCTTCCAAATTTTGTGTGTTTTCTGACCTGAATACCTAGGTCGCTTACCTTTTCCTAGGTTCCCCGCCTCTAAAGTAGAACAACTTCCCTTGTTGTTACATACAGGTGTGTTACCTTTAGGTTTAGGTGGACATAGAGTTTTCAAATCCTTAGGCACATAGGAATATCCAAGTCTAGGTCTTGAAGTTACAAACGTTTTAGCAAATTCTTCAGCAGCTTTCTTAGCAACAAACTCTTCTATCCATTTTCTCTTTTTAGACTCATTACTTGCCTTCTCATTTTCAAGGTCATTGACTAACTTAGCATTTCCAAGTTTTAACATGAGATTTCTCCTTCAAGGTTTGTTACTTTCTTTTCTAAGTCATTCACTTCAATTTTCAGATTATCACAAGTTTTACATGCAAGAGACTTAGAAACAAAGGACTTCTTCTCTAACTTAGCACATTTGAGTGATCAACCATGATTATCATCCATTAAATTAGAGATATTATCTTCTTTTTCTTTAAGTTTCTCACTGAGTTTGGTAACCTGAGTTCCCAACTTCTCAATGATAGCATGCAACTGTTCTTTTATTTTTTTGGACAAAATAGATGAAAGTTCATAATCATATACCTCTTTTGGAGCATCTACAACCATGAGACACACTTTTCCTTGTTGACTTGCCTCATCTTCAACATCGGAATCATCCCAAGTGGCCAACAAAGCGTTTTTGTCTCCTTCTGACTTCCTTTTGACACAATTTCTTGCAAAGTGTTATTTTCTTGAACAATGATAACAAATCACTTCCTTCATATCTCTGGCAGGTTCTATCCCTCTAGATGGAATTTTACTATTGCGATTCTAAAGCCTTTTCATGGATCTTGAAATGAATGCAACTTCTTCGTCACCGTCAACTTGATCATCATCACCCTGTGCAAGATCGAAGGCCCTTTCAACTTTCGAGGCAATGTTCTTAACCTTGTTAGTTTTGAGACGATCATCTCGTCTTTGCTTTATTCTTCCATACATAGTCAACTTACCTATGACATCTTCCAAGGTGAGTGACTTGGTCTCATTTTTGGTTAGCAACGCAGCAGCAAGCTCATTCTATTTTGAGTTGAGCCCTTGGATCAACTTGCTAACCTGCTTCCATCGAGGAAGCTTTTCATCAAGAGACTCAATTTGGCTAACCACAGCTTGAAATCTTGAGTGATAATCACCCAAGGATTCACTCTTTTCTTGAATCATTCCTTCATAATCTCTTTCCAGAGCAATGATGCGATCCTTCTTCACATCATCATTTCCTTGGTGGAGCCTTTTGAGAGCATTTCAGACTTGCTTAGCTGTCTTGTAATGGACAACCTTCTTCAAGTCTCCAGGGGTTAGAGCATGGTGAAGAACCTTCTTAGCACGAGCGTTCTTTTCTAGCTTCTTGTACTCATCGTCACCATAGTCCTCCTTCTTTTTCTCTTCCTTTCCATGAGCAGTGAGAAAAGTTTCAGGACCCATCTCGATAACCTTTCAAAGTTGTCCGTCGAGTGAGCAAATATAAGTCTCCATTTGCTCGACCCACCAATCATACTCACCAGCTTTGAGCATTGGTGACTTCCAGAACGAATCATTGATGGCTGTATTTGTTGAAGTCATCTTTCCTGTAAAAGTACTAAAACAGATTTAGAACCAGGCTTTGATACCAATTGTAGGATCGTTAGTATGTCTAGGTTGTCTACCTCAACAAAGTCGTCAACCTCTTAAGTAAATGCAGCAGAAATAAACTACAAGAAAGACTTACTTGAACACAATGATTTTTATAGTGGAAACACTTGATTGATGAAATCTATCAACCAAGTGTGAAAACCACTCCCTTCCAAGTTCTCGGTTATGAAAAGATATTATTTCTTTTATCCTTACAAAATCATCCTAATCGGCTAACAATATAATCCTGATGTGATCTTTCTTCAAACAAGATTATACTTGATTTTCGTGTATTTAGCTTAGTTTTTAAGTGTTTTTCTTGGTTTTTTAGCTTAGTTTAGTTGTGCTTCGGTGTTTGTTTGTGTGTTTTTGGATGAGTTTGCATATTTTGAGAAAAGTATGGAAGCTACTCTGTTTTTGTGTTTTTTTGTAGGTTTTTGGAACAAAATTGGAGCATTTTGGAGACATCGAGATAGAGAGGAGACAGAGGAGTATGGCTGGATAAGGAGGATGTGAAGACACTCGAATAGACCCCGGAAAATCCAAAAGAAGCTGTGAAAAAGTACAAAGGTTCGAAGGCAAAACAAGCTCGATACCGACCCTGTGGGTTCGGTACCGAGGCATCAGGAGACAGGAAGACAACGAGAGTTCAGCAGAAAGGGTCGACACCGACATGATTGTTTCAAAGTGATGTCTTTATTCAAATATCTTGTGTGTTTATGTTCAAGCATGTGTGAGTAGTCTTTTTTTCTACGATCGGGGTTGAAAACCCGACATGATTGTGCATGAATGATGTGTGTTGAATGATTGAATGTATTCTATCTATTATTGATGAAAGGATCGATGGAGGGGATGATGGTGCAAAGAGATTTCCACGAGAATCCAAGGAATTCCGACAACAAACACCACGCAGCTGACCCGTCTTCAACTGGATGGATCTTCCTATTCCGAACTCGGAATTGAGTGATTCCAATTCTAGAACTTATATCTCTGAGTCTAGTTTAACCCCTAAACATTTCAGACCTAGATGATGAGTGAATTTAAAGATTTGTCAATTTTACTGAGGGGGTGCAGAAACCACCGAGATGGATGATGGATCGAAATGGAGAGAACAAGGGGATATGGATGTTTGACAACTTGGATATGACTCACCAAGCTCTCAAACCAACTAATATGCCCGATATTGTCGGATATTACTCACCAACAACTTGAACAACGAGGATTGAACGAACGAAAACAAGAACAAGAACTTGAATTGAAAGATGCAAGGAAAGTAAGCAACAAGGTTTTTCGTTCAAATCTCCTCCAACAAAGGTTGAGGGGGCCGACCATATAACCTAGAAAGCAACCTCACAAAGTTAGCCCCTTCACTTAAGGAAATTACAAAAATTAACCGGAAATCCCGAAAACTTATAAAGTGTCCTTAACCGTAAAAAAAAGTCACTTGTCGGAACACGAGTCAAAAGGAGACTCCAACCTTCTTCTTTGTAAACCTTTGGAAACTTATGATCCATGAGCTCCTCCTTGATCTTGTCAAGCATTGCCCTAGCATGTTCTCGAGTGATGCGCCAATAATAGAGCGTCGTGCCTTGACTCGGCTCCTTAGCGCCTCGGACACCGGCCTTGGATATGTGTCCAAATGAAGACTCTCCCTTGTCGTGCAAATTGGACTTGTCTTTAGGGATGGAATCTTCACTCAAATCATGGGGCCATGACTCGGTAGATGGAATCACATCAATTATCTTCTTGTTTTGTGTTTATGCTTTGATGAAAGTCAAGGTAATTGGAGTTGGTTTCTTAATCGAACGAGAAAGTTATGAACCTGAATGTTGATATTGTTTGATAATGAAAGTTACGAACTTTGGATCTAAAAATAAGTAGAAAGTGAATTGATTTGTGAAAATTGATTGATTTGCTTGCTTTAATCAACGAAAGTTGGTGACTTTATGTTCAAGCCATGAAATTTATGATTCACACTATCTTGATTGCATGATTATGTCGTGGTAAACCCTTTTCCTAGATCTTTTTCTCTTATTTGAAGTCTCGTATTACGCTCTGTTTAGAGTCGATACCGAGGCCATTACATCGGTACCGAACCTGTGTGTTTCTATGTTGCTTTGCTTTGTTTTAGTACAAGATCATCATCGCTATCGACCCTGACAAGTTCGATACCGACTTGTTTGGATTTATTAGTTGATCGTTGTTCCTTGTTTTGTTTCTGTTCTGTGTTCTTTGCTTTCTAGAATAGTACTTAAACACAACCTTGCTTCCCGTGGACGATCCTAACGTCCCTATACTCAACGGGGTCTTGACTACAAATTTATTTGTTGTACGTTAAGTAAATATCTATCAACAATACTATCCAAACTCCAAAGATTTCACACTTCTTCAAGATCTCCGAGATTTGCCTTCAACACACGTCGACGACCTGACTGACGTTGGCAACTCAGTTCAAAGACTCGAGGTCGTTCACGTGGTAGACGTTTTGAACCATCAAAATCAAAGCCTCCAACTTTTCTAACACTATTATATTATATATGCTTACTCACTAAATTACTTAACTAATCCTATCCTAGTAGTTAACTAATCTAACACTAACCTAGTGAATTTCATTTAATTCAAACACTAGCTTACACTAGAAATCCAAATCCCCATTTTAGACACATGAGCCTCACAATTCAAAACTCGATCTTAAACCCCCTCAGCAAAAACTGATTTTTAAAAAAAAAAATACGTTTAAACAGAGGATTAACGCCTAGCTTAATCAACTTAAACCAACTAAACTTAAATATAACTAGTGTATGCCAGCTGAAGGATGTCGAGTTGTCTCTAATCTAGTAGTAGACCTTGAACTCAAGTGATCTTTCCACCACCGATTAAGAGAACTCAAAGCAATGGTTACACTTGAAGAGGTTGCACAACAGATGACCGACCTCTGACAACAGATGGAGCGGCTTCAGGCTGACAGAAATCATCTAAGAGAGCAGTTGGATGCTTTCCCAAAGAACGCCGAACAATACATGCACCCAGAACTGAGGGTGCCAGAATCTGCAATAGTTCTCCCAGAAATAGAGAAAGCTTTTGTGATCAAATCTCAATTCATATCTTTGATTAAAAGATCTCAATTTGAAGGGAAACTAACTAACTGCCCAATAGAACATATTAAAAACTTTATTGATTTATGTGACACCATAGTTGCTGATGGTGTCTCTCTTGAATATGTTTTGTTAAAAGCTTTCAAGTCGTCTCTTGCAGGAAAGACCATGAGCTAGTTAGAGAGCCTACCTCCTAGGTCGATAAGGACTTGGAAGGCTTTGCATGACTTGTTCTTGACAAAGTTCTTCCCACCTTCCAAGACTACGGAGTTAAGGAAACACATCACCTCCTACCACCAGCTGCCTAATGAGACCTTTGTGGAGACATGAGAGAGATTCAAAGAGATTCTTAGACAGCGCCCTACCCATGGGCAACCACAATATGCACTCCAAGAAATCTTCCAAGGGATCAATGCTGAAACGAAAAACCACATTAACTTGCACACTGCTTGCGGTTTCATAGAGATGGATCCCGATGAGGCGTGGGCATTGCTTGTCAAGTTGACCAACTACGATGCAATTTATGGAATACAACAGGCCTAGCATCCCCAAAGATAACTCTATACCCCAAACAAGGATGAGGTTGATCCTGAAGCAAAGCACCAATTCTTGAAAGACGAGATCAACCGCTTGAAAAAGCAGGTAAGTTATCTTAAATCATCTCCTTCTTGCCAAGAATGTGGGTCTCAAGCCCATACTACTTTTGCCTGCACTAACGTGCAACATGTACGTGTTGTTGAGGAATATGAATAAGCTAACTATATGAGAGGTCCATATAGGAACCAAGTACATAACTCTTATGCAGGGAGGAATAATAATCTACCCACTTGGGGCAACTATGGCCAAGGGAGTCAACCTCCTCAGCAAGATCAAAGGGTTCCTCCTTACAGACCTCTAGGCCATCAAGAGCCACCTCCATGGGTACAAGGGTTGCAAGAAGGTATAAACGAAGTCCACAACAAGATTGATGGAGTTTGTGATGGCCTAAAAGGTGTACATGTACAATTGGGAGAGATCGAAACATATATGGAGAAAAAGTGCAAACTCCCAACTTGGAAACCTAGTTGCACGAATTCCAAGACCTCAAGGGCAATTACCGGGCCTTCCGGAAGAAAACCCGAGAGGATAAATTGCAGCCATACACCTTAAAAGTGGCAAGGAGTTTCTAGATCGAGCCAAGCCTACAGATACAGAGCACGATAATGTAGATAATGCCCTAAACGAGCTCGTCACCGACCCCAGCAGGGTCGATATTGAGGCTCAACTAATCGATACCGAGGCTCCCAAGGTCGATATTGAGCCATCTAGGCGAGGTAAGTCTTTTAAACTGAATTCTCAGCTCGTTACCGACCCCCATAGGGTCGGTACCGACCCATCTACACCAATCGACCCTCTTGTCAATTTGGTAGGGCCTCGATCCGGGTCTCTCTCTATCCTGAGTCAGTCTAAGACTCTTCCTTTCATGACTAAGAAGTCTAATGATGTCACGGAAGGAAAGTTTAGACGCTTTGTTAAAATTCTCCAAGGCTTAAATATTTCAATTCCATTTTCTGAAGCCCTTAATGAAATGCATATCTATATTAAATTCTTAAAAGAGATCTTGAGCAAGAAAAGATCCATATCCGAACTGACAAATGAGGTTCATTCCATAAAGCTCCCTGAAAAAACACGGTGATCCAAGTAAGTTTGCAATTTCAATAGGTATTGGAACTCACCGTTTTAAAATTCTATGTGATCTAGGTGTCAATGCCAGTTTATTACCATTGTCTATCTAGACCAAGGCTAAAATGGGACCAATGGAGCCTGTCGATATGAATCTCTACATGGCGGATGAATCTTGTGTAAAAGCAACTGGAGTCGTGGACAACGTTCCTATCCAAATTGGAAATTTTTTTGTTCCCAACGACTTCATTGTTCTAGACATGCCAGAAGACACTGTGGTGCCAATCACTCTAGGCAGACCATTCTTAGCCACCGCAGGAGCGTGTGTAGATGTCAAGAAAGGACTTCTCACGTTTGATATAGGAGAAGAGAGGGTCGAGTTTCACTTCAATTTGGTTATGAATGAGGTTGCAAGTTGCAGTACTGAAGAGCATACCGACCCACCATGGCTCGGTATCGACCCTTCTTTGAGTACAAAAACAAGCAAATGCAAGGAAAAGACCCATACCGAAGGTCCTACCGACCCATGGTGGGTCGGTACCAAACCCAACACCACAACCGAGTCGGACCTGCATGACATCAAGCCACTTCCTGACCTAGATAGGTTGGTAACGACCCATACTGCCTCGTTAACGAGCCCTTCTCTGAACAATCTAGGTGAGTTTTCTTGTTCTGATTCAATCAATTGTAGTTATGATCCTCTTTCTCATCCTTCTTTTACAAATACTACTAAGCATATTGTGAAGGAGTCGAAACCCCCTTGGTTTTCGGATTTTTCTAACCCTTATGTAGGACTTCCGAGTATACTTATTGATGATAAAGGGCCGAATCCCTTGGAAAGAAGCTTTGATGTTGTTCCGGATAAGTATGGGGTTTCTCATGATCCCTAGAAAGCCAGAGAGAAGCCACCTTAGTGCCGAGGTAAGTTCGTTGGGCTAACGAAGTTAAAAGTAGCGCTTACGGGAGGCAACCCGCTTTTAGTTTTTGTTTTAGTTTTTGCTTTCTTAGATCTTTTTGCTAGCTTTCTTTTGACTTGTTATTAGGTTAGATTAGTGTAGTAGGGATATAAGTTTTTCTAAAGTGACTCAGGTAATACAAGAAGAAGAAGAAGTGCTAAATAGAAAATTCAAGATACTTGGTGCCAAATACAACAACGGAAGGAATTCGGCGTACAAGCATGCCAAGTTCATTGCCGACTTTCACAGGGTCGGTACCAACCCCAACAGAAAAACGAAAATTTTGTAAACTCTTCATTGATCAATGGTTTCAAGCATCTTCAGTTTTATTTTGTGAGTTCCCTTTTCTTTTCCCTCTTTATTTTTATGTCTTTAAACAGTGAGGACACTGTTTTGTTTAAGTATGGGGTGGGGGAAAAGAAAACTCAGTTTTTTATTTGTGTTTTGGAATTGATAATATTCCAGTTAGATGTCCAATGATATGCTTTAACTTGCTTGATCATGTAATTCCTTTAGCATGTTTGGATAGCTTTGCCTGAATCATGTTGAAAAGTTGTTTTTATGTGGATACTTAGCATGTATAAAACTGAGCACATATGATCTTAGGTAGAAGTGACTTGAATCTAACAAAAATTGCTACCTTGTGAGTTATTTTTGGCCTTATGGGGAGAACATAAAAAATTCCCCTTCTTTTCTTCTGTGATTTAATCTCCTTATGCATATTATATCTTGTCATTGATATGGTTATATATTTCTTGAAGCCTTTATGAGATATTAGTTCATTGCATGTAAGATCATATGATAGAGAACTTATTTATTTAACCCACTTTTTATCGTTTTTTACCTACCTTATCATTATCTTCTTTTTGAAGCCAATTTGAGCCTTAAAGCCTATTATTTTTAGCTCCACAAAATTATTTCCTAGCCAATTTAGCTTGACCCTATCCGGGGATTAGGACTTATGTTGGTTGTGATGGTTTTGTTGAGTGAGATGTTTGGTTCAAATATGGGGTAATAAGGGTTAGGTAAAGTGAAAATTCTTGTAGTTTACCATGTAAAAAGAGTTTGGTTCTCTAAATGCACTTACAAAAGAGGTGGAATGTAAAGATAAAGAAAGAAAGAAGAAATGAGCAGATCGTTACCGACCCTACAAGGCTCAATACCGATCTTCCCAGCAGAGTAAAACAGTAAAAAATCAGAAGGGAAGAGGAAAAGCAGAAAAAAAGGATAGAATGGTAAATTGTGCATGAGCCAATTTCCTTGTTATTTTATAACCAATATTAGTTGGGGTATTAAAGGGGTTAAAGAAAAGAGAGTGTGCATAATGTTTGAGTGAGTTTGGTATGTTCTTGTTAGAGTTTTGGTGATGTGTGAGTTTTTAGGAGTCTATATTCCCGGATATTATTAGTACAACATAGCCAAAAATATTTTTCATGCATTATTGTTATTACCAAGCCCCATTACAACTCGGCCGAATGGAAACTTTTATGAAGTTTTTTATTGAGCCTAAGTTATGTTGATGATTTTTTCTTGTTTTGAAAAATCTTTGGTGGAGAGTTTGGTGATATAAGTTCCAATTTCTATTAGTTTTTGCATATTAGATTGAGTTGAGAGTTGAAATTATAAGCCTAAACACATGAGAGTTGAGTGACACACTTTATTCTAGTGAGGTTGGATTGTGATTTCTTATGACTATTTATTGTTCATATATGTGTGATGAAGTTAAGAGTCGCTATTTTCACTAATAATTTGATGTTGCTTTTTGATGAGGGCTATTACTTGATGAATATTTTGATTGGTTTTGGTTTATGTTTAGTGACTGATTGAGGACAAGCAAGCATAAGTATGGGATATTTTGATGTTCGTGTTTTTAGCTTAGTTTTAAGTGTTTTTCTTGGTTGTTTAGCTTAGTTTAGTTGTGCTTCGGTGTTTGTTTTGTGTGTTTTTGGATGAGTTTGCATATTTTGAGAAAAGTATGGAAGCTACTCTGTTTTTGTGTTTTCTGTAGGTTTTTGGAGAAAAATTGGAGCATTCTAGAGACATCGAGATAGAGAGGAGACATAGGAGTATGGCTGGCTAAGGAGGAATTGAAGACACTCGAAGAGACCCCAGAAAATCCAAAAGAAGCTATGAAAAGTACAAAGGTCCAAAGGGAAAACATACTCGATACTGACCCTGTGGGTTCGGTACCGAGGGATCAGGAGACAGGAAGTCAACGAAAGTTCAGCAAGAGTCTACCGGCCCTGACAAGGTCGACACCGAGGTCCCATGTGTCGGTCGGCGTAGCCGACTTTGAAATTTTTATATTTTTATTCCGTAATCTTTTTAGTTTAGAAAGTTCTATCTTTATGGAAACTTTTAAGATAGTTTTTCTAGCATAAATCATTGTCTTAGCCTTTGTTTTAGGAGGTGAGTTGGTTGACGAATTAAGAGAGAGAGAGATGTGAGAAGTTCGAAGGAAGAAAACACACACCTTTCTCTTGGTTTGGCTGATTTAGTTTGTTTTTAAGGATTCTTGGAGAAGAAGTTTGTGATTTCTGGTTGTTTTCTGAACATCAAAGTTTTATTAATTTAAGTATGTTTAGTTTTTGTTTCAAAGTGATGTCTTTATTCAAATATCTTGTGTGTTTATGTTCAAGCATGTGTGAGTAGTCTTCTTTTCTAGGATCGGGGTTGAAAACCCGACATGATTGTGAATGAATGATGTGTGTTGAATGATTGAATGCCTTCTATCTATTATCTGCTTGTTTTGTGTTTATGCTTTGATGAAAGTCAAGGTAATTCGAGTTGGTTTCTTAATCGAAAGAGAAAGTTACGAACTTGAACGTTGATGTTGTTTGATAACGAAAGTTACAAACTTTTGATCTAAAAATAAGTAGAAAGTGAATTGATTTGTGAAAATTGATTAATATGCTTGCTTTAATCAACGAAAGTTGGTGACTTTATGTTCAAGGTATGAAATTTATGATTCACACTATCTCGATTGCATGATTATGTTGTTGTAAATCCTTGTCCTAGATCTTTTTCTCTTATTTGAAGTCTCGTATTACGTTCTGTTCAAAGTCGATACCGAGGCCATTACATCGGTACCGAACCTGTGTTCTTCTGTGTTGCTTTGCTTTGTTTTAGTACAAGACTAGCATCGATACCGACTTTGACAAGGTCGCTACCGACTTGTTTGAATTTGTTAGTTGATCGTTGTTCCTTGTTTTTTTTTCCTGTTCTGTGTTCTTTTGCTTTCTAGAATAGTAGTTAAATGCAATCTTGCTTCCCGTGGACAATCCTGACCTTCCTATACTCAGCGGGGTCTTGACTACAAATTTATGTGTTGTACGTTAAGTAAATCCCTATCAACAATACTATCCAAAATCCAAAGATCTCACACGTCTTCAAGATCTCCGAGATTTGCCTTCAACACACGTCGACGACCTGACTTACGTTGGCAACTCTATTCAAAGACTCAAGGTCGTTCACGTGGTAGACGTTTGGAACCATCAAAATCAAAGCCTCCAGCTTTTCTAACACTATTATATTATATATGCTTACTCACTAAATTGCTTAACTAATCCTATCCTAGTAGTTAACTAATCTAACACTAACCTAGTGAATTTAATTTAATTCAAACACTAGCTTACACTAGAAATCCAAATCCCCTTTGTAGACACACGAGCCTCACAATTCATAACTCGATCTAAAACCCCCTCCGCAAAAACCGATTTTTTAAAAATATACGTTTAAACAGAAGATTAACGCATAGCTTAATCAACTTAAACCAACTAAACTTAAATCTAACTAGTGGCTATGTCTACCAAACATGAATACCACCTAGCAGTATAAACATCTAACCTGCAAAACTAACTAACGTAAATATATGCTAATCAACTTACTTGATTCTTGAACATGTGTCCTAACTTAACTAACTTGGCAATTATTAGTTTGAGTTAATATAATCCCCTACTCTAAAACCGATTACATAAAACTAATCTCCCCCCAAACACACGAATATTCTACCTACCTAGCTAACCATAGTACTTAATCAACTAAACATGACCATAGCTAGCGGAGAACAATGACAAGTCCAGAATCCGACTCGATCGAATAAACGAACCAGAGAAAAGAAGGGGAAACAACACTAACCGATGAGTTTGGACAAGTAGTTCTCGTGAGTGGCTCGCTGATGATGAAGGAAGCAGAGTACTTGCAGAGAGATTGCGACTGGCGAAGTCAAAAGATGATCGGATTGAAACAATAAGTGACAACGATGAAAATGCAAAACAAGACAGTTGTGATCACGACAATAGATGGCGCTTTTGGAGAAAAACATTCTCCTAACAGAATGGACAAATAAAAGAGAGAGGAAAATAGGAATTGGACCCCTTGTTGGGCTAGCCTCATATTGGCCCTTCGATCCCAACAAAAAAAATGAGAGAAGAATGGGTATATGGCATATGTGCCTCTCTCTAGGGCCAACTAAACGAAGTGAGCCTCATGCTTTAGATATAAACTAGCAACACCCGGTCGTGCAGATGATTTGAATTTTTTTTTTATGTAGGAACCGAAACATTTTCTTCAATAAAACTTTCAAGTGAGAATTATTATACTACGTAGGGAATGTAAATTTTTTTTCTTTATTTAAAATAAGATATGTGATTTAAATTATGAATTAGATAATATTATATAATGTATAGGTTAATAAATGCTAAAAAAACTGAATAATATTTTCATACTCATTAATTGAATATGGTAATATCAAACTAGTATGCGTATATTAGATATTATGCATGGATAGTTTCATACTTGACATTGAAAAAAAAAAGATATATATTAAAGATGATGATGTACAATTATATAATATTCAAATTTTGTCCATAAAAAAAGTAGTAGATCATTGTATATTAATAGCAATAGTAATATTATTATATTAAATATTTTTAAGGACGGTAAATACTAAAAAGAAGGGCAAAGAAGTAAATTTAAAAATTAAGATGCTTATATGACATAGTTAGATGCGTGACAATTAGGACGTAGAGATTCGTGTTTAGTAATAGTACTAGTATGTATTCCCGTACCTTGTACGGGTTTTTCTTAAATAAAATATTATTAATAAAATATTTTAAAATATATTTATTATCAGAGGAAAATAAATATGTAAGTTCTTAAATATAAATTTTTGTTATGATCTGCATAAAAAGATAAGGCAATTTCTCTATTAACATAAATAATTATGTAAGTTCTTAAAAAGATAAGGCAATTTAATAGGCAATAATCTTCTTGTCTATCATATCCAAAAATAAAAGATTGTTTATTAATGAATTTTCTATCCTATATTCTAAAAACATGGATAAGAATTTATCATATATAAAAATAAAAGATTATTTTTTATAAAAAAAGGTGGTGTGGTCCAATCTAAAAGTGACATGTGTCGTTTAATAATTTTTTTAACCTCCGCTTTAGGTTATAGTTATGATTTCTTAAATAAAATATTATTAATAAAATATTTTAAAATATATTTATTATCCGAGGAAAATAAATATGTAAGTTCTTAAATATAAATTTTTGTTATGATCTGCATAAAAAGATAAGGCAATTTCCCTATTAACATAAATAATTATGTAAGTTCTTAAAAAGATAAGGCAATTTAATAGGCAATAATCTTCCTGTCTATCATATCCAAAAATAAAAGATTGTTTAATAATGAATTTTCTATCCTATATTCTAAAAACATGGATAAGAATTTATCATATATAAAAATAAAAAATTATTTTTTGGTGGTGTGGTCCAATCTAAAAATGATATGTGTCGTTTAATAATTTTTTTAACCTCTGCTTTATGTTAGTAGATCATTGTATATTAATAGCAATAGTAATATTATTATATTAAATATTTTTAAGGACGGTAAATACTAAAAAGAAGGGCAAAGAAGTAAATTTAAAAATTAAGATGCTTATATGGCATAGTTAGATGCGTGACAATTAGGACGTAGAGATTCGTGTTTAGTACTAGTATATAGATTTAGGTAGGAACAAAGATAATTATCGAGAGGGTCGAGAAAAATCAAAGCGGAAAATACAATCGGGTTTTCAGGAATCCGGGTATTACAAGATAGGTTTTGGACATAGGGGAATTTCGTATATCAAGTTTCTCAACTACTCATCCTCTTTCTCAACCGAAGCCAAGGACACGAATTTTGACTCCATATTAAACCCTGTGATGCATGTTTCATCTTGGAAGAACAAGATATTGCACATCCTCCAAGGAGAGAACCCCATCCACTTGAAGTGGAGTGATAATATATATTGGTAATCAAACTAGTATGCGTATACGCTTCTATAGTAGAACGTTGTCCACTATAGGTCAAACCATAATTTAAGATCCCCTTTAGATACTTAACCACACGCCGAATGGCTTGTCAATGGTGCGTACTAGATAGATTATAAAGCAATTCAATTGCCGCACTATAAAGCGTATATCCAACCTAGTTGTTGTCATGGCGTACATGAAATAGCCTATGACACATGAGTACTCGAGATTAGACATCTCTACACTCATCATTAGCTTTTCACTAGGTATTAAGGGGATACTTACATGAGTACACTTCCTCTATCAAACCTCTTTAATACTTTCTTAATATAATCAGATTATGAAAGAGCTATACCTTTCTTCATGCGCTTGATCCCTATACCTAGGATCACATCCGTTGCTCCCATATCCTTCATAAAAAACTTGAAACTCAAGAATTTCTTCACATGATCGACTTTATTTTCGTTAGTACCAGCTATCAACATGTTGTACACATACAAGCATATGATAACTCCTTGTCTAGAGTCATAAAACCTATTGTACACACACTCAACTCGGTGTTTCAACTTGAAAACACTAAACAAGATCACTTTGTCCAACTTTTTTTGCTTGTAATACTGCTATTTTCAAACCAAGGATATTACCGTGAGTGACCTCGAATTTTTCCATCTAAATTCACCCCAGGCTATTAGATAACACAACACAATTTAAAATGAACAAAAGTTCGGATTTTCCATTTCTTTATATCTAAAACATCATTGATACAATATGATTGTTTACAGATTAAAAGGATAGCGGAATATGATTAGCTATACAAATTACTTATTGATAGTAAATAATTTGAAACAAAACAATGTTATAAAATCCTTTCTTCAAATGGCATCTCTATTTGAGAGGGTTCATAGGAGCTTGTGTACCACCTCTTAGATCTTCACTCTGAGGGTGAATCCTTCATTCCTTCAGTTTGTTTGTCCTGTGTCTTTAGTCCCTAAGCAACGCTCCTTTACGGTTTGATGTTTCTAAAAGGATGCTAAGAACACATGACAAAATGGATGGTCTCCATGGTCGTAACTAGACATATTGGCACCAAACTCCGAATTATAGTTAGTTGATGATCCAAAAATTAGTACTTCCATCAATAGAGGAAAGGGCAAGAAAATCCAAGGTAGAAAGAATGTCACAAGAGAATGATTACATCATAATGAAAAGGAATATGAAATTCCCAAATATATGGAATATCACAAGAGTGTGATTCCACCAAAAAGAGAAGAAATACTAACTTTGTTTAGAGATAGAACACCACAAGAATGGGCATCAAAAGGAATAATATTTCTGAAAACTTATTACGTCAAATAATTAATTTAAGAAGTCTTCATCGACTAGTCAAGCAAAAATTTATTCTAGTTAATGACTTTTAGTT
Source organism: Fallopia convolvulus (assembly GCA_964016875.1). NCBI lineage: Eukaryota > Viridiplantae > Streptophyta > Magnoliopsida > Caryophyllales > Polygonaceae > Fallopia > Fallopia convolvulus. The sequence continues at coordinate 39,503,319 of OZ024719.1, forward strand.
GTAGCAGCTCAAAGAAGATTAGGCCAACAAAATAGAGGAAACATATTTTCCCAACTACTTATCTTGTACTATATATATATATAAATATATATATACATTTATAGGGGAGGGATCCAGAGAAACGCAAATTGTAAAGAAACGGAAGTCGTAATAAGAGTCGTTGGATTTGGGAAGATTAATGGTAGTCGTAATAAGAGCCGTTGGATTTGGGAAGATTAATGGTCATGATTGATGGTGCATAATAACAAATATGGGGATTAAATACTTGAATATATCTAGTTAGTTGTTAAAATGGAAAGTGCGAAATTATAGGGATTTTTTGGATTTTTTAAAAAAATAAAAATCAAACCTTACATTTTCTATTTGGCGTAAAATTCAAATTTAAAATTTGAATAATTATTGTTGGCGTAATTATGCTGTATTTAATTGAATATATTTCAATATTTTTTGAATATTGTTCAAAGATTGTTCGAATTTCTTGTGGTTTAAATATACAGTCTACTTTATAGTTGCCATGTGTTTATATGTGAATATGTTAGTTTAAATATCGAACAAACCAGTATGAGTAAACGAATATTAATAACATATTTTCGAATATGTCATTGTAGGAGTGATTTATATAATTGTAATTATATATGAATATTTGCGTGTAGATCTTGAACAAAACGAAGTATGAAATCAAATATTAAGTATATAATCTCGAACATGTGTTAAAAATTTACAATATATCTGAATCTTAAATACAAAATCTCGAATATGTATAAAATAAATCTGAATATTAAGTACAACATCGAATATGTACACAATATATTTGAATATTAACTTCACAGTTTTGAACATGTGTATAAAGAACTCGAATATGTATATCATATATTTGAATATTAAGTACACACTATCGAACATGTATACAAAATATTTAAATATTAAATTCACAGTTTTGAACATGTTTACAAAAGAACTCGAATCTTTATACAATAATATATGAATATTAAGTACAAAATCTCGAACATATACACAATATATTTGAATATTAACTTCACAGTTTTGAACATGTGTATAAAAAACTCGAATATGTATATAATATATTTGAATATTAAGTACAAAATATCGAACATGTATACAAAATAGCTGAATATTAACTTCACGGTTTTGAACATGGGTATAAAAGAACTCGAATATGCAAGTATAAATATAGAACATATAAACAATGTAATCTAAACGGTAACAATGACGAATCTTATGAACATCTTCTTTCTACTATAATCACACTCCTCTTTCTTCATCGCTCGATCCCGTACGGATAAATTTCCTGTCTTAATTAGTTCACATTATAACAAAATGATTAGATATATCATGGTGTATCAAGTAAATGAACCAATTTAACATTTCATCCAAATTAACATGTGAAGATCGAAATCGGCCAAATTACCGGACGAGTACGAACAAAAAATCAAATCAACAAAAAAATTTGAGGAGATTCGAGTACAAAAAAAAATTGAAATCTAAGAAAATCAATTAAGCCATATTCAAGACCCGCTTTCGATTACAAAAAAAATCAACGAAGCCAAATTATTCATAAATTTAGGACCAATTTCACCGAAAATGAAACCCTAGCAAACAAAAATTGGCGAGAAAGAGGAAGAAGTTTGGGAAGGTTTATAGCTTATCGAAACTTACCGATTTATGTACACCAATGGGGCAAACAATCGATATCGACTAGAAATTGGGAAGACGATTCAAAGAGTTTGATATCGTCTCCATGGCATGGTTCCAGATCTGGTGAGAGCTCCAAATTTCTCTCAAATGGACGTTTTTTTGATATAATGAGAGGGAGAGAGTCAAAATGGATAGAGAATCAGGATATGGCAATATTAGGAGAGAGGAATTTAGATATGGCAATATTTTAGGAACTTGGTTTGATCTGGTGTATTAAACACATGATAGTTATTCTATACCCTATTTTATTTAATCTCAACCCTTAATTTTATTTAATCCGACGCTCCTAATAATGGCTCTCGTTTCTCTCTAATAAGGGGTTTCTCTCGATACTAAACCTACATATATATATATAGGGGAGCGCTCCGGTACAATACGTTTTATGGTGCAATGTGTGGTTACATATTGTGCGTTGGATTAACCCAAATCAAAGGTTAATATTAAAGGGTGAGAAGTAGAAAAATAGGGGGAATGTACATGATGATTTTCACGTGTAATTTAAAAAGGAAGGTGAAAAATTAAGATAAGAATCTTAGAAAATCTTGTAAACCCATGATTTTTATATATATGACAGTTGCATAATTTTAGGGATTGATAAGAATGATAGAAAAATTAAATAATCGAATTTACAAATAAAAAAACTCTGCAGAATCATTGAATATCTATTAGTCGACGTTTGAAAAACTCAATATGATTGTTTGAATAATTATAGAATCGTGTAGTTTTATAGTCGATGTTTGAATAACTCGGTTTGAGTGTTTGAAAAACTCAAACTCAATATGATTGTTTGAATAATTACAAAATCGTATAATATTTATATCCGATGTTTGAATAACTCAGTTTGAATGTTTGAATAACTCATTTTGATTGTTTGAATAATTATAGAATCATAAAATATTTATAATCGAGGTTTGAATAACTCAATATAATTGTTTGAATAATTGTAGGATTGAACATGTTTTAACGTTTGCATTATTTAATTTGAATAAGTATTCGTCTTACCATGAATAACTAAATAAAGGTAGTTGAAAAACAACATTGTTCATCCTGAATAACTAAACTTATTCAATGCTTTTCACTAGTTTTATTAGAATGTATTGACATAAATAATGTATGCTATTGGATAACAATTACAATGCTTCTGAAAAAGAATCTTTAACATTATGAAAAGATGTAATTCTTTGTATTTTATGCTATCAATAATCATTACACTGTTTTTGAAATAAAAATTACAATGCTTATGAATTACAATTTTTTTGGACCGAGGTCAAATACATCAACATTATCATCATTTGGAACATGTTCCCTGGTGCGAAGTCTTTTCAATAGGACCTTGGTAGGCTTTGACTTTTCTCCAATGTCCAACTGTTGATCATTACCACCTGTTCCATTTGAAAACTTGGTTAAATACAAATGATATCAGTGTTGCAAAAACATACCATTTAAGGTGAAAAAGTATATTGTAAGACTTGAAAAACAATTGCAAAACTGTCATACACATATCAGTGTTGCAAAACCATACTATCCATACTGAAAAACACTCGTTTCATATGCTTATCTAGTTAATCTTTACTATTGAAAAACCATAGTATTTATTGTGAATAATATTGATCATTATCTCTTGTCGGCCATACGAAAAACAAAATATGTATATACGAAAAACAAAATGCGTATATATGAATAACAAAGAATGAATATATGAAAAACATGCCACACGTTTCGGTGGAGTATATATGAAAAACAAAACAAACATATATGAAAAACAAGACACATCTCACGGAACATGTATGCACTATCAAACCTGTATGCATTGGTTTCGTGCTCAATCTTCGAAATTAAAGACCATTGACACCGAACATGGAACGAGTTCGAACCCGGAAAATCGATCTCAGAACCCTATTTCCAACCGTAATTTTCTTATCTTTACTCCTTTGTGTTGCTCTTTGCAAGGAAATCGAACTATTGCCAAGAACGATTGCCAAAGAAATTTTATAAATTCAATATTTGGTGAGACGATATTGATGAAGAATGATTGGCATGAAAGAGAGAACGAATTCAATCCAAGTGTTTAGAACATCGATTTGTTTTAGATTAAAAACCTAACTTCGCATTTATGCAATTTGAACTAAAAATTGACAAAACATGGATGTGAAAGAGAAGAACATCGATTTTTGTATAAACAAATACTCAAAACTTCAATTTCACTTTCCAATTTGTTGAAAAATATCGCGATTTGTATTAGATTTACCCGACGTTCTTCGTTTGCTCCTAAAGCATCATCGAGAAAGAGAGAAAGAGAATTAAACTGAATTATGAGGGAGAGATGGAGAGAATACACGTTTTTAGGAAAGAATAATCCCATTACCAAAAATCAAGGGATTTTACCTAAAATAAAAAATATTAATTGATTATAATCTTTAGTGAATGGATTCAGTGTAACACTCCCATCTAAGCTTTTTACACCCATTTTCTTTTAAATCCTATCCATTCATTTATTCCAATCCGACGGATGTCCTTTAACCACACGCTTACACTCTAAGAGATGCTTTCACTAGAGCATTATTCTATATATATATATATATAATACAATAGTGTATGTTCACTTTAGTGAATTTTAGTTTTCAAGAAAACAATATCGTAAATACAAGAGGTAGTCTTCCATGCTCTTGTATACAGACTTTTTGCACTTAGGTAGAGGGCAAACTCTATCAAGTAACAAGTCAAGAGGGCAAGGTGATGACCTTGTATTAAAGTATAAGACATCTTAATTCAAATTATAAAGATATGTTTTTCGACCAAATTTTTTTTTTATAAAGATACGTTTTCAAGAGACTAATCTCTTATCCCTAAGTTCATATTTAAAACAGATAAAGCCATTTATATCAGACCTATTAGTTCATTTTTAACGAGTAGGCGAATATAAGAATGATATAGCATAACGTCTTTATTTCTATGGCATGCATAAAAAATTAAATTCATTTATTTAGTGCTAATTTTCCCAAAGCTTAAATAAACTTAAGTCTCTTTATTTAGCAAAAATTTATTCCCAATGAAAATGAATATCAAATGGAAAGAAAATTCATGTTTAAACAAATGCAAGAGAGAAATATTCACTTGATTTAATATTCGCGGTTTGTCTTGAAACAACAAAATGTCAAAAGTATGAGCGAGAAACGACTCGGGAACTGGTCCAAGTTCAAGTTTTGATTGTACCGGAAAATAATAAAATAAATTATATTTAGTTTATTTCTTTTCATGATATTACCAAAGTTATTAATCCTTTAATAATTGATATCTCAAAATGTTCATAAATGAATCCTCATTTTTATTGTTCTTATAAAAATGGCGTCATAAATATATATTCATAAATTCATCGAGTGAGCATTATAATGGTTCCGTTTTTGTATAACTTCTCAACAACCAGTACAACCGTTCACAATCCTTTATACTATTTAGTTCTTGGTCCTTATTAGATCCACAAACGATCAGAATGGTAATAACATAAATTATAAATAATTTATTTTCCTCTTACGATTTTTTTAATGAATTCCTTCTTCAATAAAAATGGGATTAACGGCTAGTTTCTTATATATAAAGAAAAAACGTTCAATATCCTTTATTATAACTTCATTTCTTAAAATAAAGAATTTGTATCATAGCAACTAGTTTTTAGTACTTTCTGACTCGGCTAAAGTCGTTGTTGCCAAGATAAAAAATAAATTACCCTAAACTACAAACTAAGTATAGCATGCAAGTAAGGGATCGAACCCAAGAGAATCGGTATTTTAATCCATCAGCAAAGAACAATGACGGGGTTTTTGGGATTTAAGAAAGCAAGCAAATTTAGAATTCAAATCAATTAAAGGAAAGGAGAGTTCATTCAATCAATTCCACCTTTTAATCATTCGATCATTGATTCATCCACTTTTCTATAATTCCCAGGTTAATTCCAATCCTTATAAAAGATTTCCGCTTGTCCACGGTCCAAGCGAAATTATGATATGAACAAGAACGCTTAATTCAAATCATGCAAGATATTAAGGATAACAAGAAATCAAATCATGCAATCAAGCTACGAGTCTCATGCATAAAATAAAAATCAAACACTCTATCTCAATTCCAGTCCACAGTCCTGGAATAGAGTTGTTTCAAGGATAAATAAGATTGCACAGACAACAATCAAACCTAATCCAAACAGTAGATCTAAGTCAATCAAACAAGTTGATCAAGCTCACAAAATCAAACATAGATCATGGAATTAAAACAAGAGTTTTGATATTAACCAAAGGATAGAAAACTTACAAGAATCTCACGAATTCAAATAAAAAGGCTTCCTTGATCAAACAAACTCCAAGGAAGATTAGTTCTCCATAATAGAAATAAAAACTAGGTTAAAAGTAAAAGTAGTCTCTGATATTGTGTTAGATTTAGAACTCAATTCGAAACTAAACTTAAATACTCGAAAACAATATTCGAAAAAAAATACTAAAAAGATATAACAGAATAAAAGATAAAATAAACTGACGTCGGCGCGCTGAAACAACGCCACCCGCGAGCGCGAGTCCAGTCTTCTCTCGGCGTTTACGGAAGCTCGTCCAACCGCGGTCTCTGGTTCCGACCCGTAAGCGTGGGTCCTGCGCACTGTCGCTCCCTTGGATCTTCTCTTCACATCGATCTCAGCTCCGTACCCGAGGGAACGGGTCTTGATCTCCGTAAAATCTTCAGTCTCTTATTCCTTGCAATCGCTGTAAAGCGGGTCTTCAGCTCGAACTTAGGACTTCTATCTTCAAAAGCTTCAACTGTAGGCTTTTCTGATATTACAATTAAACACCCTAATCTAGCCTAAACACACAGAAATCCTAGTAAAAATTCATAATTACGTTGTACTAAAACCATCGTATCAAATTCCCCCATACTTAGATCTTGCTCGACCTCGAGTAAGCTCGATCCACAGGAAGTAATACGGGAATCTGAAAAATAAAAATTCTCAACTCACAACCCGAACCCATGTAGAGAAAATAATGAGAAAAGACATGAAAGCTCAATACACATCTCACCAATACAAAATATAACACTCAAGCTCTAAAAAGTGTAGAGCAACCTAGGATCTACCCGACATCTAAAATGTAGTCCCCAGACTCCAAAGTAGAATATGATCCTAAACACTCTGATTTTACCACTCATTCTACTTAGGCGCCCTTTCGGGTTTTCACCTAATTACTCTTTTCATTTTTCTTTAGGTGTGCTCACATATACTCACATCTCTCATAAACCTCATATTACCCCAGCCTAATGCTGGTTCGGGTTACCTGCTTATTACCTGAGCCGCCCTTTCGGTTTTTCAGCTCATCCCAGGATTTTTATATGCCTTTTTTCTTTTTTTTTTTATGGCTTTTTCGTTTTTTTTTTCATTTTTTAAATAAAATAAAAATATACTGAATCAAATGCAACCGTACATATTTCACAAGCATAGCAGTGAATCCCCTCCCCCATACTTAAAATCTTCATTGTCCCCAATGAAGCTAAGAAATATAAAACAAAGTACAGAAGAGGGAATCAGAAGACTCACTGCGGACTTGGTGGAGGAAATGGTGGAAAATCTGGCCACTGAGTTTGGAAGAATAAAGAGGCATGTCTCTAATGCTCATACAACGCATCCTGTCGAACTGATAAGTGCTGCAGTCCACTTAAAAGTCGCTCCTCAAAACTCATATCAGCAGTCCAAGGCAAACTAGAAGGAGTAGATGTGGATGCAGAAGTAGATGCATGTGTAGCTGGGTTAGGGATACCCCAACCAACTGTAGAATGTGGACCAAGAGCCCATCCAGATGGCTCAGAAGAAAATCTAGAGTGAAACGTCTCAACATGCTCATCCCAACCTCCACCATCATCCTCATAATCCTCCATAACAACCTCCTCCACAGGAGCATCTATATCAGGTTGTAAGTGAAAATCAAATATAGTATTGCCATATTGTAATGCACTCGGTAGACGTAGAAAAGGTGTAGCAGGATGCCCATGCAACGAAGTCCAACCTCCCTCATATGAATCTCTCAAACAACCAGCCCTAACTAAAGCTTGATGGTTATACAGATGACCATCAACCAGACGACCTCCATAGCGGGCCTTAATTTGCTCAATAGGAACAAATCGGGTGGCTAGATGTGTAACCATGCCACCCAATCCTATCTGCCCTTGTCTCTTGGGATACTTCCTAGCTGATGAAATAAATAATCCAAGGGAGGGGAATCTTAATGTCATGTGCAAATACCTTGTTCACCTCTCCCTGCCCTAGAAACGCCATAGCTAAAACCTTGTGACACAGACGCACACAAGGGAGGGGAATCTTAATGTTTGTCTCCCCTGAATCAGTGTTGAAGGGGGAACCAATAAGTGCATACCAAAAATCAAAGAATGTGTCATCTGTCAATATACTCTTCGACCCTTCAGTAGGTGGAGAAGTAATCACAAAATTAAAACAAGCCGCTCACGGGATATAACACAAACTCTATCACAAGCATGGAAAGTCAGAACCCCATCAGAATAACAAAATGTAGACAAAAACTCTATCGTCAGCCCTCTGTAGGTATGAATAGGCATAGTACTGAATCCACCTAAACCCCCAGTCTCTAGCAATTGCTCTGTACACTCCCTAAATCCCAGATCAATCAATGTCGGGATATAAAAAAACTTAGTACTGAAAAAACTCCTAGTCTCATACTTATCCCACAACTCTCTCTGTCCTTCAGCAAGATTCTGTAAACCATAATATGCCATACTGAATACAGAACAGTATCGAAGAAATATTACGCGGAACTACTGATATCCGCGGGCGCGTGTATAACACCAAAAGCGCGACCTTGTTAGAATCCACCCGCGAGCGTAGGTCAGCAGGCGCGAGCGCGGTTCGCAGCGTCAAACAGATCTGAACTCGCGGATAACAGTGGCGGCTAAAATCTCCCAAATCATCTCAATTTCTTCTTAGTCCACAACAATTCGACCTCAACACAATAGTAATCAAACTCCAAAGGCTAGAACGAGTACTAACCGGAATAGATCTGGACTTAAAACCTTCAAAACGCCTTCACTCCAACCAAGTCCTTCAACCAAACTGACGATGGTGAGGGCGAGCTGCGGGATCGGGTCGACGGCTGCGCGTGCGGATCTCCTATGGGTCGCGATTGGACGTGGGGATGAGACGTGGTGGCTGATGTGGTGGTGGCTTTGTGGACTTTGGTGGAGCTTTTGATTTTTGAGTGGTTGGGTTATGTGGTGAGTAAGACAAGGGTTGGTGGGAGTGGGTTTTTAATTTTGAGAAGGGATTTTTTTTTATATTGTTTTGGGCTCGGGTTGGTACTGATTTGTGCTTTTTCGAGGGTTTCATGCGAAGCGCCTCCCGAGAAGCGCCTTTGTTTAATGTCGTTGGCCCGACGTCTTTTTATAGATCGGAATGGGTCCTCATCTAATTGAAACTGGACCTTTTTCCCTTCATGTGCCATGGATAATAGGCCCTTTGAAACATCAATCACGATGCTTGCCATCTTCATGAATGGACGACCCAATAGTAAAACAGGGTCGTATCTCCCCTTACCCATTTCCAGGACATAAAAGTCCGTCGGGAAAATTAAGCCGTCTACCTGCACTAAAACATCTTCCACAAATCCTTTCGGATGCACATTAGAGTGATCAACCAGTTCAATAGTAATATTCGAATCCTGTAATGGCCCTAGACCTAACCTCTCATATATGCTAAGTGGCATGACATTTATAGATGCTCCCAAGTCAAGCATAGAATGCTCAACCTCCCCAATGGTTACGGGAATAGTAAACCTCCCTAGATCCACATAATTCTTAGGCAATTGCCTTTGAAGCATGGAAGATACATTTTTAACATTCTCAACAAGATTGATTTTCTTAACCTGCCCTTTTTCTTTTCGTTTCCTCTTAATAGTACATAACTAGCATAATTACCCGTACCTTGTACGGGTTTAGTCAAATATAAATCATTTATTTTAAAAATAAATTATTTTGATTTTTTATATCAATATGAATAAAATTTACGCATTATTTTAAAGTAAGACCTAATATTTTATTTTTTACTTTCGTAAAAGAAAATGAATTAGTTTAGCAATTTTAAATTTGTATACATATGTTTAAATTAAAATGTATTCATATAATATCAAACAAAAGTTTAATTCTAATTTATACGTAAAAGAATATAGATTTAAAATTAATTAATATGTTTTTTAGTTAAACACTAAATATATTAATTAAGTACGTAGTAGATAGAAAAGATCACTAATTTTTTTTATCAAGATATTTAAGTACGTAGAGTATATAGCAGGATTTCGATTGTATTATATATTTTTTATTTTTGATTTTCATTTGTTCTTATCATTTTGTTCTTATCCTTTTTGTTTAGATTTAAGTACGTAGAAGATACAAAAGATCACTAACAAATCATATATAAGTGATTTGAATAGATTAATAATAAATAAATTATTGGAGCATTAAATAAATCTAAACAAAAGGATAAGAACAAATGAATTTTTTAATTTTTTAATTAAGGTTTAATGGGTGATTAAATTTTATGGTTGAATTATTTTTTTCTTAGTTTTGATGACATGGCGCCAAATGTGCTACACATAAGCAAATTAAATCACAAACTGACATGTGTCATAGAGGTGACTTCTTTAGTATAGGTATAGATTCTTTCAGAAACTTAGCAAAACGAGGAATACTTTGAACAAGTTTAAGTAAGGGAACATTTACCTCACACTTGGAGAAGGTTTCAAAAATTTCCTTGTCGTTAGCTGGCCTTCTGGTGTCCTTCAATGCCTCGGGAAATGGTGGACCAGGCTTTTGTGAAGCCATGGGAGGAAACGAAGGCCGAACGTAAGGATTTGAATTTATCGGAGGAGGGACCTGCGAGCTCAGGTGGGGACCCGGGGGCGCGGGTTGACCGCGGGCGTGGTTTGGTTTCGAGATCGCGGGTTCTGGCTGATGCTCAATTTCAGCCTCGTTTTCTGTTCCGCGATCGGGGCTGTCCTCCTGCGAGTGCGGCTGGTTTCCGCTGGCTGGGATTTCAATATTCAGCTCCTTCCCACTCCTCAATGTGATTGCACTCACATTCTCTCTCGGGTTAATAGTCTGAGATGGAAGTTTCCCCGAGTCTTTGGCTTCTAAACGATTAAGAATGGTTGCAATCTGACTTAATTGATTTTCAAGGCTTTTCACTATAGCCTTGATCTCTTGATTTTCCTTCATGAGCTGAGCAATAATAGCGGGATTTTCAAGAGGAACTTGAGGCCTTCGACCATTATTAGGCCTGGGAACATAGTTGGGCTGACCTCCCTATTGTGGAAAAGGTTGTTGAGGTTGTTGATTCCACCTAAAGTTCGACTGGTTTGCCCACCCCAGATTGTTTGTATTTGAGTATAGGTCATTCCGGGCCCTTGCTTGATCATAGTTCCCTATAGCATTAACATCAGCTGCTGGCTCTTGCATGATAGGGCATGCATTAGAAGGATGGCCTATTTCACCACATATTCCACAAGCCCTTGAACGTGAAGCTCCTTTACCCACCAACAATTTGTTCATCATAGCCTTTAACTCCCTTACTTCAGCATTCAGGAAGTCATTCACAGAATTTACAAACCTACGGTTGGACCTCTTTCTTTGGTTCTTGCATTGCTCAGCTAGAGTCTCCAACTTTTCAAACGCTTGCCTAGGAGTGACATTCTCATAAGAACCTCCACAAGATGCATTCATCAAGTGCTTATAAGCATCACAGAGCCCTTCAATAATATAGCAAATCAGATCTTTATGAGAATATCCATGATAGGGACAGCTGGCTATGAGCCTCTTGTAACGCTCATAATATTCATATAGATTCTCATCATCGCCCTGCTCCAAACTGCTCAGCTACTTCTTAATTGAAGTTTGCTTGGCAGTAGGGAAATATTTTTCCAGAAAAGCACCCTTCATCTGAGCCTAAGTAGTAATTGTCTCATGTGCTAAGTACAGAAGTCACTCCTTAGCTGCGTCAGCTAAGGAAAATTGAAAAGCTCTCAACATCAGCTGATCTATAGTCACATCAGCCAGCTTCATCCCTAGACAGACAGAATGGAATTATGTAAGATGTTTATTCGGGTCCTCCCCACTCAATCCATGGAACTTGGGCAAATAATGGAGAAGACCGGACTTAAGTTCAAACTTCACTCCTTCCCCTAGTGCGGGAAATTGAAGACCAAGCTGCTGTTGCTCTAGATTAGGCGCAGTCAGTTGCCTAATAGTACGATCTGCCATTTTTACAAACTGTTCTTCAACCTCTGAATTAGATGAGGAAGAAGAAGAAGATGTTACTGGTTCAAACATAATGCCTAACACTCGAGCTTGAACTTGACGTCTTAGCTCTCTCAGAGTCTTGTTAATTTCTGGATCAAAAGGAACAACAGGCGAATTATCAGTAGAACGGGTAAGAACCATAAGATAGGTTCTTACTAGATTCGGGATTTCAGAGATGAAACAAACCACAAGCGTGGGTATAAACCGCGGGCACGGGTCTGGCCGCGGGCACGGGCTCCTAGCTGCAAGCGCGGGTTCGTCCAGAAACGCCGATTGAACAGAAAATTAAAACAGATTTCCCGGCAACGGCGCCAAAATTTGACTCGGCTAAAGTCGTTGTTGCCAAGATCAAAAATAAATTTCCCTAAAGTACAAACTAAGTATAGCATGAAAGTAAGGGATCGAACCCAAGAGAATCGGTATTTTTATCAATAAGCAAAGAACAAAGACGGGGTTTAAGCAAGCAAGAAAATTTAGAACTCAAATCAATGAAAGGAAAGGAGAGTTCATTCAATCAATTCCACCTTTTTAATCATGCGATCATTGATTCATCCACTTTTCTATAATTCCCAGGTTAATTCCAATCCTTATAAAAGATTTCCGCTTGTCCACGGTCCAAGCGAAATTATGATATGAACAAGAACGCTTAATTCAAATCATGCAACAAATTAAGGATAACAGGATATCAAATCATGCAATCAAGCTACGAGTCTCATGCATAAAATAACAATCAAACACTCTTTCTCAATTCCAGTCCACAGTCCTGGAAAAGAGTTGTTTCAAGGAAAAATAAGATTGCACAGACAACTATCAAACCTAATCCAAACAGTAGACCTAAGTTAATCAAACAAGTTGCTCAAGCTCATAAAATCAAACATAGATCATGGAATTAAAACAAGAGTTTTGATAGTAACCAAAGGATAGAAAAGTTACCAAAATCTCACAAATTCAAATAAAAAGGCTTCCTTCATCAAACAAACTCCAAGGAAGATTAGTTCTCCATAATAGAAATAAAAACTAGGTTAAAAGTAAAAGTAGTCTTTGAAATTATGTTAGATTGTAGAACTCAATTCGAAACTAAACTTAAATACTCGAAAACAATATCCGACGAAAATACTAAAAAGATATAATAAAATAAAAGATAAAATAAACTAACGTCGGCGCGCTGAAACAACGCCACCTACGAGCGCGGGTCTAGTCTTCTCTCGGCGTCCGCGGAAGCTCGTCCAACCACGGTCTCTAGTTCCGACCCGCAAGCGCGGGTCCTGCGAACTGTCGCCCCCTCGGATCTTCTCTTTACCTCGATCTCAGCTCCATACCCGAGGGCACGGGTCTTGATCTCTGTAAAATCTTCAGTCTTTTATTCATTGCAACCGTTGTAAAAGCGGGTCTTCAAAAGCTTCAAAAGTGGTAGGACTTCTATCTTCAAAAGCTTCAACTGTAGGCTTTTCTGATATTATAATTAAACACCCTAATCTAGCCTAAAACACTCAAAAATCCCAGTAAAAATACATAATTATGTTGTACTAAAACCAGCGTATCGCTTTCATATAAATTAAAAGTGTTCATATTTATCATCCAAATGATGTGTTGAAATTTAGAAATTTATATGAGCTAACAAACAATATATAAGGGTCGAAAGTTGTGTAGAAACATCGACAGTATGAGAGCTCGGAGTGACGATTTAAGAAACGTCACATCAAGGGTTTCTTCTCGACTTGTCAAATCCCTATGGAGTTGAATGAAACTCTTATTGTTGGAATATTGTGGGTACTTCAGTTTGGATGGGTTTCAACCCATATTCTACCATCGATGTTGGAATACTGTGGGTGCTTCGGTTATTGAGACGATCAAGGGTTTCTTATCAACTTTTCAGATGCCTATGGAGTTGAATGAAATTATTATTGCTTTTATTGCTAAGGTGGATGAACCGGAAAGGATAAGTTAATTCTGTCCTATTAGTATGTGCAATATTTTATACAAGATCATCACTAAAGTCCTTTTTAACCGCATGCAAGATATTATGACTTCTCTTATTGGGCTGATGTATGGTAGTTTTATCCGGGGAAGATTAATTACGGCTAATATACTTCTTGATCAAGAAATTGTCCATTAGATGGAAAGAAAATGGGGAGCAAAAGGGTGGATGTTTCTTAAGCGTGATCATGAGAAAGCCTATGATCACTTACGATGGGACTTTATCATTGATTCCCTTCAAGATGTTGGATTTTCTTTGCAATGGAGAAACTGGATTCAAGAATGCCTTCAGACTATAAGATGATTTGTTTTCACAGTATCTGTGTGTTCTTGTGTAATAGGGGAGTCTGCCAGGTGATCTGTTTTCAGCGTATCTGTGTGTTCTTGCTATTGAGAGACTTAGTCACTTGATTTTGTAGGCAGTTGCTTCTAGAAGATGGAAACCCATTCGGATTTTTCGTGGGGGGCCTCCACTTTCCCATATGTTCTTTGTTGATGATATTATCATGTTTGATAAGGCTTCAGTAGATCAACTTTGTGTGATTAAGGAATTTTCGCATCGTTTTTGTGCAACTTCAGATCAGAAGGTTAATCCGCACAAGTCTAAGATTTATATCTCACTGAATGTGTGCTCGTGGCTTGCAAAACAATTGACTCATTAGCGTTTTTGAAAGAAAGGTTGATCTTGGAAATATTTAGGTATGCCACTCTTTCATATTCAAGTCAGATCTGCTTCTTTTTCTCCTTTGCTTGAGAAGATCTCAAATAGGTTGAATTGTTGGCAAGGTAAATTCCTAAGCATGGTAGGACGAGTTACTTTGGCTAAGTATGTTGTACATGCCATTCCGATTTATACTATGTGTAAGGCCCAAGCCTTTAGAAGTGCTATCCCATGCCAACCCGAGGACTTCCTAGGAGGTCACCCGTCTTGGTACTACTCTCGCCCTTGCACGCTTAACTTTTGAGTTTTTTGTCCTCACTTCAACCCAGAAAAGGAATAGCTCTTGTTGACATAGGTAGCACCTCAATCCCTTATAAATCTTTGGGGTGTTACACTATGGCCACCTCAATCCCTTATCAAATGACGCGTAACTTTATTTGGGGGGGGGGGTACTGAGTCGCACCGTAATATACATCTTATTGGTTGGAAAGAGCTTTACAAGCCGAAAGAGGATGATGGGCTAGGTAACAACTCTATGCATGAAAAGAATTTGGCTCTAGTTTGAATGTTGATTGAGCTGGCATTTTTTGACAGAGTCAAATAAGTTATGGATTGATGTCATTCGGGCGAAGTATGTTCGACCGTCACTCATGGAGAGGTCGAATCCCTCTTATATTTGTAGAAGTATTAAAATCGGTACGGTGAAAGTAGTGGTCTCGGGATCCCGCTGGTGTGTTGGTAATGGCAAAGTTACAGATTTCTAGATGGATAATTGGCTTGGAGATATGCGTCTCATTGATGAAGCTACTGGCCCGATCCCATGTAACTTATTGGATCGGAATGTGTGTGAGCTTTGGACAGGAACAAGCTGGGATTGGGAGACCGTCCACCTCTTACTACCAAACTCGGTCATCCTACGGCTCGCGGTTGTGGGTTTGAGTGGGGAGGAAAATGATATTGATGTTTTGAGCTAGTTTGGATCAGCATGTGGTGACTGTTTTGTAGCTTCTGCGTATAAGTTGATGGTTGATAATCATGACAGAGGTTGTATTGATCTGCTGGTGTTTAAGTATTTATGTTGTCTGCATGTTCTTGAAAGGGTTCGTAATTTCTCTTGTTTGGCCCTTAAAGGAATGTTGCTTACTAATCTTGAGCGAGTCAGAAGACATATTGCTTATAGCGCTACTTGCTCGAGGCGCTTGATTGAGGAGGAGTCGTTGATCCATCTATTGCGTGATTGTAGCGATACAAGACGCTTTTGGGGAGATCTACACCCTCATATTGCCGGTAAAGTTTCATTTGAGTCCGATTTTCCTATTTGGATTCGTACTAATTAATTATGCACCTCTATTATTCACGGGGAGCTCACTTGGGCGAATATTTTCACTATGTCTATTTGGTGGCTTTGTAAGTAGCATAATGAATTTGTATTTCGGCATGAATATTTTCAGGAGTCGGTCGACGACGGAGTGAACTAAATTTAAAATGATTCAAAAATAGAGTTGGGCCATTTAAGTTGAATCAAATATTTAGATATTTTAATCAAAACTAAATCCACTTATTTTTCCTTATTATCGAATGACCCCTACATATTGCAGACTTTTAAAACACCTATTTTTCAAATTTGAATGCTTTTTTGTTCCTAATCAACGAAACATTTTTTCCATTGGTGAATGATGACACATTTATATTGGTAGGATTTTCTTAGACATTTTATTTTATTAATATAGAAATTTGATTGTTTATTCTTGGTTAAATTAAAATGGGGAATATAATTTGTAAAGGTCAGAATTTCAATTTATTCATATATTGCAGAGCAACTTCGCACACTTCCAACGAAAATATTTTAAATATGAAAGTTGAATTGGAAATGAACCCGAAGGAGATTGAAATTGATGAGGTTGATAATGTTTTTGATCCAGGATCACACAAGTCTATTGATAGTTTTAAAACTAATATTAGAGAGCTTATACGAATAATATATGCGGACAAAGTTGTTGTGGACCTTATCTTATATATATATATATTAAAATAGCTTGATTTGTTTGAGTTTCGATGTATAAGGTATGCCTTCGTCCGGACAATCCTGGCTCAGCCACTAAGGGTAATCGTCACATTTTTGTTTTAAACATTTGACGGATTATGAAAGTAGAGTGCTGCTTACTAAAGAGGAGAAGGGGAGCCCTCAGAGGACTGAGCAATATATACAATAAAGATGACCGAATGAAGACTGGTTTAAGCTCAACACGGATGGCTCAATTAGAGATGGTGGTTTGGCGGCAACAACGGGAGTTCTTCGTGATAGCTACGATTAATGGATTATAGGTTTCGTTCATAATATTGGTTCTTGTACAGTGCTTATGGTGGAACTCTGGGGTGTTTTTCAAGGGCTTCATCTTGCTTGGAGAAGGGGTTACAAGAGGGTTTGTTTAGAGGTAGATTCACAATTACTAGTTCTATTTCTAAGCAAATATGTGGCTAGTTATCAACCTCTTTTTTAGCTTGGTATCTCAATGACAGGTTCAACTCCATCACATTTTTAGGGAAGCTAATTTAGTTGCAGATTATTTAGCTTCGTTTGTGATAGGCTAATTTCCTACACCGCAAGTATACGGTTTGGTTGTAGTATCAAGGTGTCGAACTCAGGGAACTTTGTAGTATTGATTATAGCACGATTCAGTACACTAAGCCAAAATTAAGAAAAATGAGTTGTAATTGCTTTCAGAAATAACTAAAATCAAAATTAAGAATTAACTATTGATGGAGAAAAGCATTCCAAGGTCAGGATCCCCACAATGATTATTCTGTAAATTACCAGTGATATTTATTTGTATTTTAGTTCAAATGTTGTTTGAAGGACTATCTCAAAAGTCAACATTCTCTTTTCAGACGATTAATGCATGTACCTAGACTCGACTAGCAGTCACTCTCGCACAAAGCAAGTCTTATTTAGGTCCTTTAAGTTCTTTAGAGATCATTGAATCAATAGAAATAACATCCGCTCTCGTGCTCCGTTAAGACTATTCAATCAATAATTTCTAGGATAGGTTAAGTTCCACATGTGAATTAAGTCACTCTCGCGCAAATAATTCAACGAGTTCAAATATAGGGATCTAGAATGAATTAACAAGTTGTAAATTCAATTCAATCAACCTCTTGTTATTTTTATCTCCTCCCGGTCTCAAATCACAACAAGATTCCTAATTCAAATAAATTACGTCATTAAGCATCCCAGGTTGAATCAAACAACAATTCAAATCTTAATTCAACCAAACATCACCACTGGATCTACTTACTAAACCATTGGGTTCACCCTTCCTTGGAATTAAGAAATTAGCTAGACATAGTATGGAGAGAAGAAAAATCTAAATCAAAGAGAAACATACCAATCGTCTTTTCAATAGATCCAAATCCAATCCAACAAGTTTAACGTAGATTCACAATTCTCCAAGCTAGGGTTCTTCAAAGAGGGAGGCTAAGAGAATAAAAACCTAATAATCATCCAAACTTAATCTCCATGTATTTATATGAAACCCTAAAAACAAGATAGAAAAGGCCTGAAATAAATAAATAGAACACGCGGAAGAGAAATCTCGGAAAAAGACGCGACTTGGTCCAAAACTCGGTCGAGTTTTAGACCGAGTTTTGTAACCCTCGGTCCAAGACCCGGTCGTGATCTGGACTGAGTTTTTGACTTGTGCACTGCTCCGTTCAAAACGTTGGATGAGCTTCCTTCTATGCCTTCCATCGAGCTTTTGCCCATCTTCTCTTCAATTCCATGCATCCGCTTGACTCCTAACCACTTCCTATCGGGTTACTTCTCTCGCCCTTGTTCTTGTTGATGCCAAAAATCCTTGAATCCACCTCCAAATGATCCTGAAATAGAACAAAGCATGAGTAGAAACAGAAACAACAAACTCTACGAAAAAGACAATAAAACCAAAGAAAAAAAATAAAAAACAACTAAACTAAGGAAATAAACATGCTTTAACCTAGACTAAAATGCATGCTATCAAAATCCCCCAAGCTAAAACCTTGCTTGTCCTCAAGCAAGAAATAGAATCTGACACCCCACAAAACAAGCAAGTCATGCATCCATCTTAACAACGAAATAGACAAAGAGTTTAGAAGCATAGATCGACACTCAAAATCATAGCATGCATTTGTGAAATTCAAAGAAACTGAGTCAACATATTCATTCTAGACCTCACTTAGGATAATGTGTTTTCACTCTCTCTCTCTCAAGTGTTTAAATAGGACGTGTTTCACTCAAATCTCACATTTGAAAGCTTAGCTACTATAAGCTTGCAAAAGCGTTCTAAATCTCCACCGCATGGGACCTTGCATTCAACAATGATCAAGAGGTCTTTATTAGGTTGTAATGGGGCCAAGGTGATAAGAAATAGGCGGAGAAATATTTAGGCCATGTGGTGCTTGATCGCCTCTCGTTGCGAGGGTCTAGAGATACAATTTATAACCCGACCCCGTTGTAGCACGTGGTGGGTGTCGAACACTCGGGAAGTCTATTCGATCGAGGTGCCTAGACACTAGAAAGCTAGAAAGGAGAACTTAAAACAAAGAGAACAGTCAGGACCGACACAGAGGTCACGTCGGGCCCGATGTTGGCGACAAGAGGAAGTCGGGACCGACGTAGGGTAAGTCGGGCCCGAGGTAGCTGGGTTTGTCGAACTTCAAGGATTGAAAGTAGATCTTGGGCTTTTGGGTTCCTTCTCTAGTGGATTAAGGCTTTTCCACCCCAATTCAAGCAATAAGTGATGATCGGACTAGGATCGAGTGCTTTCGCCCTCGTTCCAACCACTTCTACACATCGATCATTGGGGAAATCCCCTTTGAAGCAAGGTCTAGAGATTGACACATGTTCACTTTCGCTACTTTGCCAATCACAAGCCTTGATTCCTTACTTTCGCAAGGAATTGTAGCTCTATGTTGAGTGGGTTCCTTAGATCAAGCACTCAAGGCTATGGAATTGGGGTTTCTAGCCCAAACCTAGATAGGGTTTTCCCCCATAACCCAAGATCAAGGAGATCTACTCCATATGGCAAACAAAGAAAGCAAACAAATCAAAAGGGGAAGCAATCAACATCATCAATCTCAAAACAAAGCAAAGTTTCATTCAAATCAAAAGCAATCTACAAATTCCAATCAAGGGTTTTCAAATCCACAAGATCAAAACAAAGCAAAGCTAATCTATCAACCAAACCTATCAATCCTTCCTCTCCCTTGGCCGATTCTCTCTCTCTTCCTTCTCCTCTCCTTCCTCCTTGCTCTCCAAGTATCCTCTTGAGGGTTGGTTCCTTGCCAAGTGTGGGAACCTCTTCCTTGTGTGAGAGAACCCCGTAAATTAGAAGACAAGAGGGCCTTTTATATATTATATGAGGGGCAAAAGTGGAAGTTCACAATTTAGTGCCTTGGAGCCCAAGTAGTCCGGTGACCGACTCGGACCGACACGGAGGACCTCGGGCCCGACTTACTGTGCAAGTCGGTCCGAGGTTGAAAACTTCCAAGTCTGGCCCGAGGTTACTTGCAACTCGGTCCGGACCTCGTTCCACCTTCTTCTTGTTGGCTTCTCTTGTTCTTCTTCATGGCTTGCTCCTCTCTTTCCTCTTTTGCTCGGGCCTTGCTCCATGTCTCGACCCTCCTTCAAATCGATCCTCGATTCATCCAAATTACCTACAAAACACATAAAATGCGCATAGTCTCCGAATCTCATAGAAATACGTGAACTAAGTTAAAAAGGAACAAAACACACAATAAAAGGGGAAAAAGAAACATATTTACAAAGGAAATGACAAATGAAAACACCACCAAATAAAGAGACATCAAAATACCCCATACTTAAACTTGCTTGTCCTCAAGCAATAACAATGTAAGCAAGACCGAAACATAATCTTCAAGTAAAGCCTCGTATGAAAACTCATTTTAAGCACAAGTGATTGATATTCAAGCAAGATTACATCATCACACATGATTAAGTGTTCCAAGGAATAGAGTCAATGCAACTAAGCCTCACTTTAGGGATATGTGAATGTGTATCACTCATCATGTGTTTGGGTTTAGCAATGAACACTCAAGCTCAAAAATCATGCAAGTAAGGACTTTACTATTGAAGCTAATATCACCAATTCCTCCACCTAGAGATGCCTAATACAAAGTACACAAAGAATTTCGAACTTGGCTCAATGGAGGTCCTCAAAGAGGTTCCATTCGGTCGGGTTGTAATGGGGCTTTTGGTATTTCTCAAGGTGGGAATTATTTGGTCTTGTGGTGCTTACAATGGGGATTGAACAACCTAAACTCTCACCAACTTCACCAAATTTCCACAATCAAATTCACACTCACCCAAAAGACTTAAAATTTTTCTTTTCAACCCAAAATTTCACTTAACATTCCACTTCATCTTTGCTCTTAGGCTTTTTGTTGGATTTTCCACGCTTTCTCCATTGGACCGACTTTCTTATGACATCGGGCCCGATGTGGCTTGTAACTCGGTCGGGCCCTTTTTCTTCACTTAAGCTCTTTGCTTTCATTCCACTTTACATTTCCAACATTTTCTTTCTTTCTTTCTTCTTTTTCTTTTTTCTTTTTGCACATTAAAGATGCACTACCCACATGATTCATAACACCATTCTTTGCCCTTAAACCCAAGAGAATCTCAACTCTTCAAATACAATTCCAAACCTCTCTTCTAAAGTCCAATCCCATAAGGGTCAAGTCATATAAGGCTAGGAATAATATTTTGAGGAGTTTCAAACAAAGTCTTAGGCTAGAACGGGGCTACAAACAAAGGACTAACTTCATGGTAGGATATGGAACATTTATGTGACTAGAAGAATAAAGTTCAAAATCAATGTGACAATGCTAGGACAAATCTCATGACGGTCTTGGAAAATAGATAAACACCGCAATAACAAGTTTTACTAAACATGAATGAGCTAATCACACAAGAAACATGAGGGATATGCAAATATGAACAAGCATCCCTAAAATGGCCAAAAATCAATCTCACAAGGGTCACTCATACTTAGTTGCATAAGGACTCATCCTAGAACTCACATGTTCAATAAAACAAGCAAGATATCATGATCACGTCAAAAGCAACATCATTTTAGAGGCTAAACCATTCGAAAATATGCAAAGGAATTTACATGCTCACTAATCATCATTAGCTTTCATTTGGCAATCTAAGATGGGAATTTCTAGTCCAAAACCTACAAAACACAAAATCTTTTTGTTGTTTTTAACACAATTTTTCAAATTTTTATGGATTTTTGCAAAAATTTCTCTAAAACCAAAAACAAAGACTCATCCACTCAATACCAAATTAATCATCCATGTCTTTCTTCAAACCAGAAACCAAGAAGAAAACATCCCAAACACAAACTAGAAACCAAACTAAATATCCTCAAAATAACAAACACACATAAGCAAGTGAAATCATGAGCACACCTACCCCCACCCCATACTTAAAATTTTGATGTCCCCATCAAACAAGGAAACCAAAACTTAAAAGCAAGAGAGAAGAGTACAAAGAGCTCACAATTTCTTTATTCTTCAATGGCATGTCTAGAATCACTCGAAGGTGTTGTCACGCCTATATCCTCTTTGGAGTCTCGCTTGCCGCTCCCTCTCGTACACTTGCTCTTGGTAGAAGTCTTGTGGTGGTGGTTGGAGTTGAGGATCCGGGCGCGTCCATTGGTCCTCACGGGAAGGGAAGTTCCCGCTCATCCATGTGTTGAAGCTATCTTGGACCCGCCACCTTTGGTCTTCCACCTCTCTAAGCTCCTCCACCTCTCGCCTAGCGTAGCCGAGGGCTCGGTTCATCTCTTGTTGTCTAGCTTGGAAAGCACTTTGTTGTTGAAGCAATTGTTGTTGTTGTTGGTACATTTGTTGTTGTTGGAGATTCACTTGATGGACCTCTTGGAGAACATTCTCTTGTTGAAGTTGGAGATGGGCCATTTGGTTGGCCAAGAAGGACATGTCCACCGTTTGTTGTCGCTCGGGAAACACCATTCCCGGACCGTACCATTGGGCATAGCCTTCATAACCGCCACCTTGAGCTTGCTCTCGCCTTGCACCGCTCCCCTCTCCATGCTCATAATGCCTCGGGACCTCATCACCATAGAAAGCACCGGACTGACTTTGAGGGAAGTCGGGCCCGACGTGGTGTGTACCTCGGTCCGCCAATGTTGGAGCTTGGTGCGTAGCTCGGAGGTTGGACATCAAGCCTTGGAAGCGCTCATCTTCTTCATTTTGCTCTTGATCGACGTCCATGTCTTCCCCACGAGGTGCAAACACAAATTTGTCTTGGTCGGAATCCGGTGAAGATGGAGGGGAGGTAAACCGAATGTGTTGGGGTTGTTGTCGCCGCCCCTCTCTTGCACCTTCGGGGTCACCAAATGAGTGTGGCTTGCCGGCCCACACTTGGTACCAATTTTGATACCGAGAAAGATCATAGAGGTTGTGCACCAACCGGATCAACACACCATCATAGTTCGAGTGAGGGGCCAAAGAAATCATGTAGAGCTTCTCCTTGATGATGTTGGCCTTCTTGAAATACTTCATGTTCATGAACTCAACACCATTCGGAGCCGGAGAATACTTGTTAAGATCAACTCCTAGACGCATGGCTAGCCTTTCTATCATCCCACCGAAGTAGATCCAAGAGGAGCTTTGGAAGTCTCGCACCATCTTGACCCACTCCCATGCAAGGTTCATGGGCTTCTCGGTGTTGAAGAGCATCTCATGTAGAAACATAATCTCTTCCTTCATCGGCTTGCACAACTCATGACGAGCATAGATTGCACACCCCAAAACTCGCACCATGACCCGAAAAAGAGGGCTAGCAATCTCGGTTGTGGAGGCGCCCTTTCTCATCTCGCTCTTCCCGGCCATATGACGCCACACTTGGTTCACCTTCTCATTGTCGACGCCGGTCTCTTCTCTAGGACATGGAAACCCGAAGTAGGTAGCCAAATCCCTAAGAGTGAGATTGTGGTCCTCATTGCCCAATTGGAAAGTGATCGCCCCTTCCTCATCCTCCACATTATCATAAGTGCATTCGAACGTGGCCATGAATTCCGAGGTGAGGGCGGGGTAGTGGGTGTGGTCCCACCTTAGCATCCCATTGAGACCGATGTGAGAGTAGCACCTTGGAAGGGCTTGATGCATGTCCATCTTCCTCACGGCTTCCCAATCAAGCCACCTTGTGTGATGCTCAAGCGCCATATACCTTGCATAACTCTCAACTTGCTCATCCTCCTCCAAGTAGAAATCATCCAACTTTGGCTCTTTCCTTGACTTCTTGGACTTCTTCCTCGGCCTTTCCGCATGAGATGATGAAGCTATAGTCTCCATGGTACCTACACACATCCAACCAAACAAAAGGGTCCAAGATAAACTCCATACAACTCAACAAAAGCACTCATCAACACACAATAACACTTCAACACAAGGGGAACCCCATACTTAGTCTCTAAACACACATGCATCACAATCCAACATGAATCATCATGGATATCTTCTAACAATGGCTAAACAAATGATCATACTACATCATGATTAGGCTATAGCCAACAATGAAACACATGAATCCACATGATATCACAAGGAGAGAGCAAAAACAACCTGGATCGGCTTCCAACCTATGTTGGGCCCGACTTACTCAACCTTGGTCCGACTTGTTGGACCGACTTCCACAACTCGGGCCCGACTCTCCTGCGTATGTCGATCTCGACCTAGTTCATTCTTCGACTCTAACCTCAAATCAACCCAAATCACTCTATCATGCACTTAAATTTCAAATTCAACCATCAAACATCCCTAATCGAAGTTCTAAATGGATCTAAGCATGCATAAACAACTTTGAAGCTCAATTTCACAAATCATGCAAATCCACCATTGATGCTCAAGCTCAAGCTCTCAATCAAACATGGCATTACTCAATCTATGCAATGAAAGCACAAAATTTCCAAGGAAATAGGTAGAGATCGAGTAACACATACCGAAGTTGAAGAGTATTGAACTGTTAAACAAATAAGCAACTTAGAACTCAAATTTCCTCAATCTAGATCGAGATGGGGGATGAAGAACGAGATTGAACTCGAAATTTCTACTTGGAATCGGGTTAGGGAGGTCTTTTTGTGGTTGGATTGAGATGAAGAAGGGAGGTGTGTGGATCGAGTATAGTGAAGGAGGGAGCGGCCGACTTTGAGAGTGTGAGAGGGAGATGGGTTGTATTTTGGGAATGGTTGTTGATATGAAGATGGTAGGTAGGTGGGGGATGGTATTTAATGGGGGAAGGGGACAATTTAGGTTAAGGGCAAAATTGGCATTCCAACTAGTCAAATCGGATCGGACCGACTTCATGGACCGACGTCCCTATGTCGGGCCCGACTTTCTTGGGCTCGATGTGGGAGTATTCGGGTCACCAATTTTACTCCATCCTCTTGCAACTTCTTTCCCCATATTTCCATTTATATATTTCACCTCAAATCCTACACAACCTTGAAGAATACACAACACCAAAAATCCACAAAACACTAGATAGAGATTGGTTAGAGAAAAGCTAGGCTAAACTAAGAAAAATCAAACTAAAATTACGAAAAGAAAGCTACTAGCTCGGGTTGCCTCCCGAGAAGCGCTCGTTTAGAGTCACTAGCTTGACTTCCTGACCTCAACCTCATGGAGGGTGAAACACGGTGAATTGCTCGCCATTGTTATGCCCATTCCCATTGCCTTCATACCCATAAAACCACCAACGATGGTCTATATCGGCATTGCTTTCCGATCTCGGGCCTCTCTCATCATACTCCTCCAACGGATGAGATTTCTCCTCCTTACTTGCTCCATCATGTTCCTCTTTTCCTACACCAAAGTTATCCAAAGAATTCCTAGGAGATTCTACCAATTCATCTTTCAAGTCACTAAGGCAAATGTAGGAGTCTCCTAAGTCATCTTTCAAATCACTTAAACAAATGTAGGAATCAAAAGTTTGGGAAGAATTGTGGTCATCACCAACATCAAAAGGATATAAGTAAGGATACTCTTCATTTCTCCTTGGGCTAGCATTGATCCTTGACTCATCTTGTTCCTCAACTTGCTCCAACAACTCCCTTGCTTGTATTTGTTTATTGAACCCTTCATCACTTCTCAACACAATGACCTCTCTAGCAACTTCCACTTCTTCACTTTTTCTCTTGGCACTCTCTTCAATTTTGAGGATAGCCAAGGCGTCCGGCTCATTCAAAGCCTTGTTGAAGTGAAAATTGTCCTTTTCTTCACCAATCTCAAAGGAAACTTTGCCGTTTTTGACATCAAACCTTGCCCCTGTCGTAGCTAAGAATGGTCTTCCTAAGATTATTGGGACCAAGGGGTCCTCGTGCATGTCCAAGATCACGAAATCATCGGGGACAAAGTACTTTCCAACTCGCACCGGCACGTCATCCAATATTCCCTTAGCCTTGATGATGGAACCGTCGGCCGGCTCCATTTCACCTAAATTTTCCCTTCTCCAAATGCTAGCGGGCATCACCGAAACACTTGCCCCAAGGTCACATAAGGCTTGGAAGTTTTTAGACCCCACACCAATGGTTATAGCAAAGCGACCGGGATCTCCTAGCTTTTGCGGTAACTCCAAGGTCTTGACCTCATCTTGCATTTCAACTATCGACCTCTTCTTGCTCAAAATCTCCTTTAAAAACTTGGCATAGGATGGCATCTCGCTCAATGCATTGGTGAACGGGATAGAAATGTTCAAGCCTTGCAAGAGTTTGAGAAACCTCTTGAACTTGTTCTCAACAACATCTTTCGGCTTCTTTGAGGGATATGGAAGAATTGTTGCACCTTGAATCTTGCTTGGATCAACCTCTTTGGACTTCCCCACTTCACTTGCAACATTTCCTGGTTGGACCGACTTGGGCACCATGTCGGGCCCGATGTTGTGAATCTCGGTCCGGGGCAGAAGAGTCGGATCGAGGTCTGAGTACGTCGGGCCCGAGTTACTCTCAACCTCGGTCCGGGGTAAAGGGGTCGATCTTCTTGCTGGGTCGACTTCGGGGAACCTCGGACCCGACTTGCTGGGTAAGTTGGTCCGACTCTCTTCATTCTTCTTAGGCATGTGTGGCTCGGGTAGGTTTCGGCCACTTCTTAATCCAATTGCCCGAACTTCATTTTGATTGTTTTGAGCTAGAGGGTTCTCCTCGGGTTGGCCCGGAAGTCTCCCATTCTCTCTCGGGGCTTGAGTTGCAATTTGGGCAAATTGATTGTCGACTTGCCTCCTCCATGCACCAAACTCATTGAATTGGGTCCTCATCTCCTTGAACCCATCCCTCATCTCTTGAGCAAATGATTGTAGCTCATTGAATCCCGGTGGTCTATATGGTGGTGGTTGCGGCGCCCTTGGCTCGTTTTGGTTGAAGTTGTTGTTGTAGCCTTGACCTTGATCGTTGTTCTACCGGCCATTACCACCAATCCTTCCTCTCCCTTGGCCGATTCTCTCTCTCTTCCTTCTCCTCTCCTTCCTCCTTGCTCTCCAAGTATCCTCTTGAGGGTTGGTTCCTTGCCAAGTGTGGGAACCTCTTCCTTGTGTGAGAGAACCCCCTAAATTAGAAGACAAGAGGGCCTTTTATAGATTAGATGAGGGGCAAAAGTGGAAGTTCACAATTTCGTGCCTTGGAGCCCAAGTAGTCCGGTGACCGACTCGGACCGACACGGAGGACCTCGGGCCCGAGTTACTGTGCAAGTCGGTCCGAGGTTGAAAACTTCCAAGTCGGGCCCGAGGTTACTTGCAACTCAGTCCGGACCTCGTTCCACCTTCTTCTTGTTGACTTCTCTTGTTCTTTTTCATGGCTTGCTCCTCTCTTTCCTCTTTTCCTCGGACCTTGCTCCATGTCTCGACCCTCCTTCAAATCGATCCTCGATTCACGCCAAATTACCTACAAAACACATAAAATGCGCATAGTCTCTGAATCTGATAGAAATACGAGAACTAAGCTAAAAAGGAACAAAACACACAAGAAAAGGGGAAAAAGAAACATATTTACAAAGGAAATCACATTTGAAAACACCACCAAATAAAGAGACATCAATGCTAAATCCGGGAATCTAGACTTAACTAAACTCGATTGAACACCATGTCTCATGATTTTTTTTCCAAGCAACTTATTATCATACACCAACATCGTTCATTCCCTTATTTCTCATACTCACTTTTTTTTCGCTTTGTTTTTCTTTTTCTGCTCTTTTTTTTTCATTGCATTTTTTTTTATTTTTTCTTTTTATTTTGATTTTTCAAGACAAAAAGTACTAGCACATTACACAAACCAATCACCAAATACATATAAGTCTCCCCCAAGCTTAGCTTGCAACCACAAATTCAATCAAATAACAATCATAATTCACGGATGGGTCAGGCTTATAAAGGCTCAAAATTAATTTTGTGGAGCTTCAAAAGAATAATGCTAATTTAGGCTCGAAAAGGGGCTTCAAACAAAGGAAAATATGCAAGGTGGATAAGGAGTATAAAGGCTAAGAAAATAGTGCCTCAATCACTTCAAAGTCACATGCAAGAGTCATAAGAGAGGTCTTGAAAAAGAGTCAAAAGCAAGTTCTAGAGGAAGCAATCAAAGTGAGCATCACTCATAAAAAGAAAGGACATCATGACATTATTTAGTCCTAAGAAAGGCAAACAATAATCCTCACAAGGCTTTTTGTCTAGAACTTCAATATTAACTCAAGTTTGAAAGAATATGCAAGCTCATTCAATCATCAAACTAATTCATAACATAGCTAG
The DNA here is from genome assembly GCA_964016875.1 of Fallopia convolvulus. Classification (NCBI taxonomy): domain Eukaryota; kingdom Viridiplantae; phylum Streptophyta; class Magnoliopsida; order Caryophyllales; family Polygonaceae; genus Fallopia; species Fallopia convolvulus. The sequence goes on from OZ024719.1 coordinate 39,531,830, forward strand.
TCATCATCAAAACTTCAAGCATTTCAAGCAAGTCAAGGGGGTAGAATTCCATAGAGAAAATTTTGAGGACAAGGGGCATTTCACTTAAGAGAAATCCATAGCTCCTAGAATGCAATTTTTATCTTTTTTTTTCAAATGCAAGCAAAATTCAAACTAAATATGAAAACTAAACTATATGCAATGCAAAACATGAAAATGTTTCCCATCCCGAAGCTTAAAACCTACATTGTCCCCAATGTAGAGAATAAAAGATAAGGAGATAAGACAACACTAACCTTAGGTTGCCTCCCAAGCAACGCTTGTTTAAGGTCGTTAGCTTGACCTCCCATCATCTTTCAAGTGCTTGGGTCACGAGGGTCTTTGGTACCCACCCTGACTGGATCAGGCTCTTCTACAAGCTTCAACCCATGTTTTTGCACTTTGAACTTCCCTGAGTTTTTATGCCAAAGCTCAGTTCCCCCTCCTTTTAAAATTCGAGTCACTATATATGGCCCGGACCAACTTGTTCCTTTGCTCCCAGGAAACATGTTGGATCTTTTATGAAATAGCATAACCTTGTCTCGTCTTTTAATCTCAGCTTTTGCTCGGTCCTTCTTCTTTTTTCTTGTGATCTCTACCCTTCATATCCTTAGCAATATCACCATCCATGAAGCCTTTAACTTCCAAGGTTTCATGAGAAGGTTGAGCAATATCAGGTTGGATCCTCTCATCAGCTAGCTTCACTTCTATATTACAGCAAGCTACTTTGACAATCTCTTGTGGAGGATTCTTGTGCACTTTAAGGAAGTTATCTTTGAAATATTCATACTCTATCTTCTCTTCCCCTATAGTGAGTGAGATCTTTTCATTCCTGACATCAATGTTAGCTCCAGCAGTGGCTAAAAAGGGTCTCCCAAAGATGATAGGAGTCCTGTCATTCATCACCTCCATATCAAGGATCACAAAATCTCCTGGTATAAAGAACTTGCCCACCTTCACTTGAAAGTTCTCAATAATTCCCACTGGATGAGTGACTGAATTATCAGCCATGATAAGACTCATCTTGGTTGGAATAGGATGACCCAAATTCAGATTTTTGCAAATTGACAAGGGCATGATATTGAGACTAGAACCAAGATCACAAAGGCAATCATATTGAAGAGAACCAAAACCAGCAGGGATAAAGAACTCGCCTGAATCTTTTAGCTTTCTTGGCATCTTCTCAACTTTATCCATCACCAAGGCGACTGTCTCATAGCCTTCAATCATCCTCTTTTTGCATAGAATCTCGTTTAGGAATTTTGCATATGTAGGCATTTGAGTAAGGACATCGATGAAAGGAATGTCAATATGGAGCTTCTTTATCATACTCATGAATTTCCGAAATAGTTGCTCTTGCACCACCTGAATCTTCCTTTGTGGGAAAGGTAGAGGTGGTTTGTAAGGTGGGGGAACAACATATTTAGGTTCTTCATCATTAGATGGCTTCTCCGTTGTCTTTTCTGCAACTCCTTTTTTCACCGGTGGGAGCTCTTCAAGCTCTTTTCCAGTCCTTAGAGTGACAGCTCGACATTGGTCTCTAGGATTGACTTCAGGTTTCCCAGGCAATTGACCAAGAGGTCTGGGAACATTCAAAGCTTGTTGAGCCACTTGTTGTTCTAAAATCTGAAGATTTTTGCCTTGAGCTCTCACTTCTTCAGTCAAAGTCTTCATAGACGTTGCTAAGCTCTCAATGGCAGTCTCCCAGGCCAGTTTCTGAGCAGGTTGAGAATCTTGATTTTGATAAGTAGGGGCTTCAGGTGGAAATCCAAGAGGTGGCCTTTGTTGTGGTTTATTGTTCCCATAAGAGAAATTGGGATGATTTCTCCAATCGGGGTTGTAGGAATTAGAATATGGATCGTTCCTAGCCCCCCTATTGAAGTTATTCATGTAGTTCACCTCCTCCTCTTGTGGTTCTTCCTTAGAAGCAAATACTTGGTATGATGATATAGTGTGATCACCTGCTCCACAATACTGACACACCACACCTGGGATAACCTGATTAGAGCTTTCTTCATTCCGATTATTAGGTCCATTCACCTTCAAATTTAACTGCTTGATCTATTGATTCACGGCTTCAAACTGTGCTTGATATAGAGTATCCTTATCCACCTCATAAAGCCCAGTTGATCTCTTAGAGCATGGAATAGATCGAGCATCATTATAGTAGTGAGTATGCTGGGTAATATCCTCAATCTGGTCCCAAGCTTCATCAACATTCATCTTTATAATATTACCTCTAGATGAGGCATCAATGAGAAGCCTGGTGGTGTTATCAACAACATTGTAAGAAGTGTGAAGAAGCAACCACTTGTCTATTCCATGTTGAGGACATAATAATGAGAGCTCCTTGAACCTCTCCCAACCTTCATAAAGAGATTCCCCATCCTTCATTTGAAATGAGCTAATTTGATTCCTTATCTCTGTAGTCTTCTTAGGTGGGAAATACTTGGTCAGGAAAGCTTTGGACAACTCATCCCATGTAGTGAAAGTACCATGAGGTAGGGCCTTGAACCAAGCTTTAGCCTTGTCTCTTAGAGAGAATGAGAAGGCGCGCAAATAAAGCGCATCATTAGAAACATCATGAATCTTCACTATATCCATTAGCTTTAGAAAAGTGTTGAGATGTTGGTGAGGATTTTCAGAAGGTAGAGCTCCAAACTGATTCTGCCGAACCATATTAATCAGAGATGGCTTCAGCTCAAAATTCCTAGCCTGGACTGGTGGTCGGACCACACCAGCTATGGGTCCTTGATGGCGTGGCAACACATAATCACCCAATGTCATAGGTGGTCGAGCATTCAACTGTTGTTGCAACAATAGTTGTTGTTGTTGTTGTTGTTCTTGTTTTTGTTTTTGTTGTTTTTGTTTTTGTTGTTGTTGTTGTTGTTGTTGTTGTTGTTGTTGTTGTTGTTGTTATTGTTGTTGTTGTTGTTGTTGTTGTTGTTGTTGTTGTTGTTGTTGTTTTTGCAACAATAATTTTTGTTGTGCATTTGCATGATCTCCTTCCATAGCTTGGGTTTCAGCTTCCCTTTGCTCTCTTCTTCTTCTATGAAAAGCACGCTCAGGTTCAGAATTGTAGTTGTGTAGTGCACTAGCGCTCAAAGATCTTCTCATAAGAAAGAGAACAAAATAAAACCAAAACAAAAAAGAAACAAATTAAAAATAAAAACAAGACTTAATCTACGGGTTGTGCAACACAACCAATACTAGAAAAGTTCCCCGACAACGGCGCCAAAAACTTGATAGGCTAATTTCCTACACCACAAGTATACGGTTTGGTTGTAGTATCAAGGTGTCGAACTCAAGGTAATTTGTAGTATTGATTATAGCACGATTCAGTAGACTAAGCCAAACATAAGAAAAAGGAGTTGTAATTACTTTCACAAATAACTAATATCGAAATTAAGAATTAACTATTGATGGAGAAAAGCATTCCAAGGTCAGGATCCCCGCAATGATTATTCTGTAGATTACCGGTGATATTTATTTGGATTTTAATTCAAATGTTGTTTGAAGAACTAACTATCTCAAAAGTCAACATTAACTCTTTTCAGACGATTAATGCATGTACCTAGACTTGACTAGGTCATTAAGCATCGTAGGTTGAATCAAACAACAATTCAAATCTTAATTCAACCAAACATCACCATTAGATCTACTTACTCAACCATTGGGTTCACCCTTCCTTGGAATTAAGAAATTAGCTAGACATAGTATGGACAGAAGAAAAAATCTAAATCAAAGAGAAACATACCAATTGTCTTTTCAATAGATCCAAATCCAATCCAACAAGTTTAGCGTAGATACACAATTCTCCAATCTAGGGTTCTTCAAAGAGGGAGGCTACGAGAATAAAAACTTAATAATCATCCAAACTTAATCTCCAAGTATTTATATGAAACCCTAAAAACAAGATAGAAAAGGCCCGAAATAAATAAATAGAACACGCGGAAGAGAAATATCGGAAAAAGACGCGACTCGATCCAAAACTCGGTCGAGTTTTAGACCGCGTTTTGTAACCCTCGGTCCAAGACTCGATCGTGACCTGGATCGAGTTTTTGACTGGTGCACTGCTCCGTTTAAAACGTTGGATGAGTTTCCTTCTGTGCCTTCCATCGAACTTTTGCCCATCTTCTCTTCAATTCCTTGCATCCGCTTGACTCCTAACCACTTCCTATCAGGTTGCTTCTCTCGCCCTTGTCCTTTTTGATGCCAAAAATCCTTGAATCCACCTCCAAATGATCCTGACATCGAACAAAGCAAGAGTAGAAACCGAAACTACAAACTCTACGAAAAAGACAATAATACCAAAGCAAAAGAAATAGAAACAACTAAACTAAGGAAATAAACATGCTTTAACCTAGAATAAAATGCATGCTATCAATTTGCTTTTTCTTTTGAACTCGGTTTGCATGTAATGCTTGAACTTTCCAAGGGTGTTTTAGATTTATTAGCTGATGATATAAGGGGCCAGACTATCACCCGTTTGATTACTACTTGACCTGTTTTCTTCTTGTTAGTAAAAATCCCTTAGAGAGGACGGAGAGTACCAACTCTCCTTCAACAAAAAAATATTAGCATAAAGTAGGACAACTGGAAAGGTGCTGTCAAAAAAATTAGCTAGTACACCAAGACTATACTAGCATAAAGTTTGAACTAGAAAATTATTGACCAGTGTTAAAATGACAATTTTTTGTGATAAGAAGGAGTTTAGGGTAACTACTAACAAGATAGTAGTCGTCCTAGAGCATCCCATCGGATGAGGGTAAGAAAACCCAGGTTAGCTGCAAGCAGGACAGAAGAGACACATCGAAAGGACCCAACGATGAAGTCCACCACAAAATTGCACTCTTGAAAGACATAAGAGATACTCCAATCCTGAAATCGGGTGAGCAAGTAATGGATGTCTGAACGCAATAGCTCAATTTTCCACGGGAGCGCCAGTCACCAAGCACGGCCTTGATCAGCTACAAATTTTCGCCTTCGATCTAGATCTTGGGAATGCCACATCTGATGGCCTCAAGAAGTCCCTGGCGTAAGGAGATGGTCTCGGAGATCATAACAGACTACCGACTAATCAATTCTCCGTCGAAGTAGATGAGGGAGCCCTCAGAGTCCCTAAGGATGAATTCGATCGACGCCACGCCATCTGCACACTGCACCATCAAAATTCAATTTAATGTAGTTCCTCTTGGGTTTTGCCGATTTGTTGAGTCTCGCACAATGAGTGCAAGAATTGGGGCGAGCAAGGGCTACAACCAGTTTCCATTCTTTAACCTAATTTTGAGTAATCGCTAATGTTCCATTGTTGCGTTATTCAAGTTTGTTCTGTTGTTGCTATCGAACACTCTCTTATTTTCGAAATACCACAGGCTCCACCAGGTGTTAGTGAGGAGTTCCATTTCCTCTTTTGTCGTCACAGTCCTAATTTCCTCTAGCTAGGACCTTGTGCGGTTTTTTGTCGTCCGAGATTACTTGGTCAGTGATCTGGCGTAATTTTGCGCTAATGGTGTTAAGGGTTTCCTTGGTAAGGGGACATAAAAGTAGAATGTGGTTGGTGTGTTTAACCTGGTTGTGACATGTTGCGCAACCTTGTGGTACTAGTATGTGGTTGGCGGCCAGTCTCGATTTGGTTGGTAGGCCGTTGCGTGCCACTTTCTAGAGGAAGTTCTTCATTTTGGGCGGTATATTGAGTTTGTTGATCCATTCTAGGTTAATTTTGGGTTCTCCTTTGGATTGGTGGATCCACTAAATGGTTAAGTGGGTAGTGTACCAGCCATTTTGTTGGGTTGCCAGTACAACCTGTTCAGGATTTTGTTTATGGGGTTGATAATTTCGGACATCTTGAAAATGTCGTCATTATTAACAACTTTACCCAATTTCTTTAGGTTCCAGGAATTGTCTTCGCGAAGGTAATTGTCTACAGGTTCATCCCAGTTAATAAGGGTTTCGATCTGATTCTTTGGTTGAAGGGGACCATTGCCGGTCGAATTGTCTCTCCAGAAACGAATAGTTTTTCCATCTCTCACTTGCCAGATGAGACCCTTGACAAACAGGTCTTTAATCCCTATGAGTTTGGACCATTGCCAAGATGTGTTATGTTTTTTTTTTATAGTTCAGAATACTTTCTGTTTTGAGGTTTTTGAATGGACCTATTTTAACCCAATGGTTCTTTGGTTCCACTAGTATTTTCCAAAGCAACTTCATTTGGAGTGCTTTGGTCATTTCTTCCACCTTGGTGATTCCCGCCCCATAGTGGGGGAGAAGGCGACAAATAGAATCCCCGCTTATATGTGGTTTATAGTTGTTTTATTTGCTCTAGAAAAAATTGTTTTTGATTTGGTCTAATTCTTGTAACGTTGCCTACGGCAACAAAAATGATTGTATAAGATAGTTCGGTTGTGCTGAGAGGTTTGCTTTTATTAGCATTTTGCGACCTTCTTAGGAAAGGGCGTTTGCTTTCCATTTTGATAATAGTGCTCTAGTTCGCAGAGTCAGGGGTTTGAATATGTTTTGTGTTACTCTCCCGTTGATAATTGTGCATCCTAGATATTTGTCTAATGCAACAATATTTTCTATTTAGAGGATCTGCTTTATTTGTTCCTTGGTGTTGATACTTGTGTTTTTGGTGCTTGGAAGGCGGACTTGTGAGAATTGACTTTTTGACCAGAAATCTGATAGTAGTCATCAATAATGTCTTTAATTTGTTTGCAGGCGTGGCAATTGGCTTTGGCAAAAATGATGATGTCGTCTACGAATGCTAGGAATGAGATTTTTGTGTCGTTTCTCGAGATTTAGATCCTGATGCCATTTTTTGAGTTGGTGCTCTTTAATTGGAGTTGCCTTGCCAGAATTTCAGCGACGAGAATGAATAGGTATGGTGAAAGGGGGTCCCTCTATCTTAGTTCCCGTTGGGGGTAGAATTGTTCTGTTGGTCCATTATTGACAAGAACAGAGAAGGAGACTGTTTCATCACATTCGCGAATCCAACAAATGAACTTCTCATGGAATCTGAACTTGTGTAGGATTGTGGCTAGGAACTCCCAGATAATATGATGGTAGGGTTTTTCCATGTCAAGTTTTACTGTAATCCATCCCTCACGACCTTGTTTATTACGGAAGGAATGGAAAATTCATGTGCAATGAGTGTGTTATCATGGATGTTTTAATTTTGAATGAATTCCCCTTGCATTGGGTGAATTAGTTTGTTTAAGATCTTTTTAGGCGGATTGTAATAATGTTTTATATTACTTTGTAATTTGTACTACACAGGCTGATTTGCCTAGAATGATTGGTAGAGTTGGGATTTCCTTATTTAGGTAGCAGAGTGATGAAGGTGTGGTTTATTTGTTTTAATATTTTACCAAAGTGAAAGAAGCTCTTCATAGTTTTGGTGACATCCGGGCCAAAGATATGCTAGTATCTTTTATAGAAGCATGCTGGTATTCCATCCGGGCGTAGGGATTTGTCACCCCCAATGTCGAACAAGGCATTCTTGATTTCCGAGTTCGAAATTGGTTTGGTGAGTTCGTTGTTGTAAGCATCTATTACTCCTTGTAGGATTGTTTGTGTCATGGATTGGAGTTACCTTTGGTTTATTTCCAAAGCCCTGAATCGATTTTGGAAATCCCTTCTAATTTCTGTTCTTATGTTCTCTATTCTAGTTATTTTTGTTCCTTTAGCTGTGCGGATCTCTTTGATGTTGCTTCTATTTCTTCTGTCGGTGGCAATCCGTTGGAAATATTTCGTATTCTTGTCATTGAGTTTTATATGGTTGTTTTTTGCTCGTTGTTTCTAGTAAGAGTTGTGGAAATCCAAGAGGCATGAGCGCTTTCGCGACAGTCTCTTTTGTTTATGGATTAGTTGTAGGTTAGCGTTCGATTATTTCCTTTTGGATTTCAACGAGATCGTTGATGAGCACTTTATGTCGTGGTAAAAGCGTTGTCGAAGAAAAATCCTAACTTCCAAACCTAAGTAGTGGAAGCAAGGGTCGTACCCACATGGACTCAAACTTCTCATGTTTAATTAATATTACTAAAGTAATTAAAGGGGATTTCAAGATTTCAATCCATCAAGGCAGATTAAAATAATTCAAATCTCACAAACAATCATGCATACAATTTCAACTAACTAGTTGGACATGAAAATTTAGCTAGAAAACGGCATTAAAGAAGAAAGTAAACTTACAAGAGCTAGATTTCTCTTCAATTGTTCAATCTAGGGTTTCTTCCCACACCGGAGCGCGGTCGCGCTCCACCTCACTCTACCCCCGCCCCGTCCTCAAAATCTATATCTTCTCGGCGCTGGCACATGTCTTCTGAGCGCAGTTTGTGTTGGCTTCATCCTTAACGATGCTTATCCTCGTGTCTTCATACTTCAATGCTCTTCACTCATTCCTAGCTCCACATCTCCGGTCCCTTACTTGACATCCACCAAATTCACCTCTTGGTCCTTAAATAAAACACAAAAGAGTGTAGATTCCGAACTAAACTGAAACAAAATGAAACTACGTATTAAAACGAAACTCTACCTAGAAATGCATTAAAAGAGAATAAAAATATGCTCTAAAACCTATAACTACATGCTCTATCAAATTCCCCCATGCTTGAACCTTCCTTGTCCTCAAGCAAGACATAAAATCAATCACACTACAAACAAGCAAGCCATGACTTCCATTCATATTCAAGAAACTCAAATCAACTACGAAATCATCGCATACATCAAACGAAAGCTTCAAACCAAGTCATTAATCCGTTCTAACCCTCACCAAGGTATATGTATTTGCACTCATCACTCAAGTGTTTAAAAAGGTAAGTTTTTTTTGCTCAAAAATCATCTTTGAATGCCAACTACGTACCATATGCTTACATCGGTGTACTAAATCTCCACCACGGATGTTTAAATGCAAAACATAAATCATGAGGTCTTTTTTCAAGGTTGTAATGGGGCCAAGGTATAAATAGGTAGGTGGGGGTCTTATTTGGCCATGTGGTGCTAAATCCGAGAACTAGAATCAACTTAAACACAAATTACAACATCACTCACTCTCAAAGCACCTTACCAACTTACTTTCCCTTTCTTCCATTACTTACTTTCAACAATTATTTCTTTTTGCTCATCTTTTGTTTTTCTTTCCACAAAACTCCATTTGAGATTCATTCTTTTTCATTCTTCTCTCACAAGAACAATTTTGTAATTTTTACACAAATCACATCTCAATCAACCAATCATACCAAATTTTCTCTCAAAAGATTTTCAATGAAAATTCCCAACATCCTTAACTTCGTTATCATTTTTTTCACATTCTCCCCAATTACACCGTTTTCAACTTCATTACAAACCCCAATTTACATCATGTAACCCACAAAACTCCCCTAGTCAAATACTAATCCCGGATATGGGTCAAGCTTATTCGGCTAGGAACAAATTTTGTGGAGCTAAAAATCAAGGCTAAGTCTCAAAACAATAAGGCTACAAAAACAAAGGTATAACGTAGGGTAGATAAGGATATAAATGAGATTAAGAAAATTGCCTCAATCACTCTTACATCATGCATTTAAATCATATAATGTGGCATCGAAAAAGAATCTAAACGCAAGGTCTAGAGTTTAAACAATCAAAGAGATACACTCAAGAATTTTCATGCAAATATAGCATGTAAAAGGCTCAAAATCTCTCACAAGGCTTTAATTGGTTAGAACTTCATAAATAACTAAAATTTCCACTTTCATGCATACTCCTTCATAATCAAGCAATTCTTTTTTAGAACTTTCATCAATAACCGACAAGCCATGGGATATGAAATTATGCTTATCAAACTTTTTAATCAATGCATAACAATAAAGTAAACATGCAAATGCAACTACATGAACTAACTACAATTAAGCACTTATGACAATACAAAGAATCCCCTCCCACCATGCTTAAACTTTACTTTGTCCCCAATATAAAAGAAAAGTAAAGAGAGAAAGAAACTAACCTCGTCATAAGAGCTGACACGCTCTAGAATCTACTCTTCTGGTGGTGGTGGTGGTGGTGGTGGTGGATATCCCATCCCGGGTATGGATATGCTGGGTCCGGATATCCGGGATATGGTTGATAGACATAAGGTGGGAAACCTTGTGGTGGAGTGTGCATGTCCATCACTTGATGAAGAAAACGCGTCTGCTCATCAACATAATCAAAGAGACTCGTCGCATAACCCATAAAGTGGTTGAAATCAGCCACTAACCCATCCATACGAGTAGACAACCTACTCACTTGAGTGGAAAGGCCACTCATCAACTCTACCAAATGATTGTATTGGGTTGTCGACATGTAGCTTCCTTGTCCTTGTTGATCAAAGCCATGCTCATGAATTAGTGCTTCCTTTGTGGCTTCATTAGCACCCTCTTCATCATCTTCCTCACCATCCTCCACGGCCTCTAAATTCTCCTCAGCTGCATACTCATCCTCCTCCACTTCTTCATCATCCAAGTCCATCGATGTGCTAGTTTCTTCAACTTGGCTCTTCGTTAGTTTCCTCTTCTTTGTCCCTCCCAACATTTCCTTAACCAAAACATCCTCATCGGATTATGGATTAAAAAGCCAAGTGTCAGAATTCTCCAATCCAAACTTCAATTCCACTCTTTGAGGATTAGGCGACCTCATGGCATAAGAGCTACTACCAGCACCCAATAAAACTGACTATTCTTCACGTATAGAACCTTCATCTTGTTGAAGAATGGAAAGTTCATTGGTAAAACATCCACCTTACCCACATATTGCTCCACATCAATCCCAAAATGCTGGGCAAGCCTAATGATCACGCCACCCATGGTAATCTTTCCTGTATTCTTCTTAGCCATTCGAGCCATGTTGTGCATAATGGCTCCACCAATATCCATCAGATGTCCCTCCAAAATACCGCGAAGCAAAAAGATATCCTTCTTAGGGCAATTATTCTCCCCCTCTCCTCACCCAGTGATAGAGTGAGCAAAGAATCGCTGAAGCACCCTAATCACTGGATGAGATATCCCAGAAGACTTTGTCCTAGACGCCAAGTAGATATTATTCTTCAAAAGCCGGGCCCACAGCTCATTATTCATCCAGTCAGCTCTAGACTCCCACCGAGCAACATTATAATGATATCGTGGGAACTTAAAAATCGCGGTGATCTCATTCAAAGTCATAGACCGTTGCACTCCTCCCAACTGGAAAGTGCATCTACCTTCATTCATAAATTGTCCCTCCAGTATATGAGCATCCAGAGTGCTCATGAATTCCAAAATCAAACTGCGATAAGCCGGCAATCTCATGTTCATCACCCCTATAAAAACCTTAGCTTGCTCCTCAATTCCCTAGTCAATACCAAAGCCTCCACTAAGTCCTAATCAATATACCTAGGAGGTTGGATTTCATGTTTCTTAAGCTGATTGAAACGGCCTAAGTGCCTCATATCACCAAACTGAATTCCCAAAGATTCCGGGGTGATATCTCTTCCTATTGAAGGAGGTTGAGGCGGAGCTTGATGACTAGATGAAGAAGGAACAACAGTTTGAGCTGTAGATGAGGTTGCTCAGGTCACTCTTTGAGTACGTCTCGGTCCCGTAGGAGCGGTGGATTGAGCTTTAGTACAACCTATAGCTTAAATCAGCTATACAATGCACAAACACCAAAAAGAAGCAAAATTCGATTGCCTCGACAAGAGCAATCACCAAACAAGCAATAATAAACAATAATATCACTCAAAACACTCTTCTTCCCCCACTAGCCTATGGTTAATTAACATAAAATATGTAAAATCTCGAAATAGCCAAATTAGGTCAATTTAACTATAAAACTAACTCATAATCATGTTATTAATCAAGAATATGAACTCAAATTGAGAAATTTCGACCTAAAAATCCCTTAAATTGAGGTTTTTATGCAAAACCTAACTTGAGGGATTTAGGACGAAAAATTCAATTTTTGACTAGAGAATGAAAGAAAGAGTGAAGAATCTTACTTGTTTGATTGGAAGAAATTAACTCCAATGGAATCTTGGGCTTCAATTGAGGACGGAAAGAGGTAGAGGCACGACGAGGTATGGAATGAGGAAGAAAGAAAGAAGCCGATTTATTTTTAGGTTTTATGGCTGAACGCGCTTCTGGGCGCGGTTTGGACCCCCGGGAGTGCGATCGCGCTCTCAGCGTTTTGACCACGCTGAAGCACCAGAATCTTCGCAACTCCGAGCGTGGCTTCTCCTCCTAGAGTGCGGTCGCGCTCCGACTGTTTTTTCCCGCGTTTCGCCTCATCGATTTTCTACTGGCTCTATGCGAGCACGAGCTTTGGAGCCCGATGGCGCCCTGGCAATCTTGGACCGTGTTCCCTTCTCTTCGACTTTTCTTAAAACTTAACACAAAAAAGAACCAAAAACAAAACAAAAACAAACCAAAAACAAACCAAAAAAAGAAACCGAAAACAAAACTATTCTAGAAAGCAAGGAAAAACTGTACTTAAAACTTGGGTTGCCTCCCAAGAAGCGCTTGTTTAACGTCATTAGCTTGACGCATTAACGCTCATAGATTAGGCTTCGTACAAAACCATCTCTTGAAGAATAGCATTGCTAAATCTTTCAAAATACGATTTCAAGCGTTGTCAATTCACTTTTTGCATTGAATGTGTGGATCCATCATAGACGTCCACCGCTCCATGAGGATATGTTTTAGCTACTACGAACGGCCCCGTCCATCTTGACCTTAGCTTTCCAGGAAAAAGTTTAAGTCTATATTGATACAATAAAACCTTGTCACCTACCTTAAACTCTTTCTCCGTATTTTCTTGTCATGCCAAGCTTTGGTCTTCTCCTTGTATATGGTTGTATTGTCATATTGATGTTCATGTTTTTAGTATAGTTTTTGGTGTTTTTGTTAAGCCGTTTAGCTTAGTTTAGTTGAGTTTTAGTGTTTGTTTTATGTGTTTTTGGATAAGTTTACATATTTTGTGAAAAGTATGGAAGCTACTCCGTTTTTTTGTTTTTATAGGTTTTCGAAGCACAAAGGAGCATTTCGAGAAAGTTGTTATGATCCCGTTAAATCCAAGTGGAGCTATGTAGAGAGTACAAAAGAACCAAAATAGAGAGCTCATTAATGACATGTGAGGGTCGGTACCGAGCTGTGCAACAAAGTTTAATCGGAAAAGTTCAGTAGAAGTCCTACCGACCTTGTGCAGGTCATTACCGAGGTGAGCTGTGTCGGTAGGCAATGCGGACTTTCAATTTTGTATCTTTTATCTTGTAATATATTTAGTTAGGAAAGTTTCTATCTTTTAGGACCTTTATTAGATTGTTTTCTCTTAGTATAAATACCATGTTTAAGACAATTTTAAGGGGCTCGTGAGTTTTTGGGGAGGACGATTGTTTGGAGAACACGTTTGAGTTGATCGAGAGAGAGAAACCGAGTTATTGTCTTCTTTTGTTCTTTGTTTTCGAGCTTGGTTGTCTTCAAAGACGAGATTTTATAATTCAAGTAGGCATTTATTTAGTTCTCATTCAATTTAGTTGCTTCTTTTATTTCGATCATGAGTGAGTAGTTATCCTTTCTAGGGTCAGGGTTGAAACCCGACATAGTTATGCATGATTTAATGTGTGTGATGAATGTTTGATTGCCTTCTATCCTTTATCTACTTGATTTGTCCTTATACTTAGATGAAACTCGAAGTAATTTGAGTTTATCGCTTGATCGAAAGAGAAAGTTGTAAACTTGAATGTTGATATTGTTCGATAACGAAAGTTTATCGCTTAATTTATGAAAATTTATTGATTTGTTTTCTTAGATCAACGAAAGTTGATAGCTTTATCATTGAGGCATGTTACTTATCCTTCACGCTGTTTCATATGCATAGTTATGTCGTGGTAAACCCTTGTACTAGATTGTTTTACCTTTGAATTACCTTCGTTTATATTCCGTTCAGACTCGTTACCGAGTACCACAGATCGGTACCGAGCCTGCAGTTGTCTGAGTTTAGTTGCTTAGTTTGTGTTGAAACCCAACATCATTACCGACCCTAACAAGCTCAATACCGAGGCTGTCGTAGCCTAGTTTTTACCGTTGTTCCTGTTTTACTTTATTTTCATGTTTTCTTGTTTTATAGTTTAGTAATCAAATAAACCTTGCTTCCTCTAGACGATCCTGACCTCCCTATACTCAGCGGGGTCTTGACTACAAATTTATTTGTTGTAAGTAAATCCATCTAAACAAATTGGCGCCGTTACCAGGGAAGCAACAATGCTTGTTTGATTACTCGTGGGTCTGGGAATAGCTAGACCCCGTTTTTATTGTTAATTTTGTTTTATTTTGTCTGTTTTCTCAGCTTATGCCAACAGGACGACGCCGGATTGAATTTGATCACACTAATTATTACTCCGAACCCGAACACGTCCTTCACCGCAGAAGAAAAGAAAACCAAGCCATGGCGATGACTCCTGAAGAGATGGCACAATAGATGGCTGCACTCCAAAGGCAGCTCGAGGCCTCAAAACTTGAAAAAACCGCTCTACAAGAACAACTTAATGCCTATCCGAGGAATGCTAAACAGTACATGCATCCAGAATTGAGGGTGCCAGAGTCTGCAATTGTGCTTCCGGAGATAGAGAAGACTTTTGAGATTAAGTCTCAATTTATATCCTTAATTAAACGGGCTTAGTTTGAAGGGAAACCTACTGAGTGCCCTATGGAACATATTAAAAAATATCTTGATTTATGTGACATTATTTTTGTTGAAGGTGTCTCTCTAGAATATGTTCTGTTAAAAAGCTTTCAGGTGTTCTCTTACCGGAAAGGCCCTAAGCTGGTTAGAGATCTTACCTCCTAAGTCTATCAGGACTCGGAAGGCTTTGTATGATCAATTTTTTGACAAAGTTCTTCCCTCCTACTAAGACAACGGAGTTGAGAAAGTGTATCACCTCCTACCACCAGCTGCCTAACAAGACCTTTGTGGAGACGTGGGAGAGATTCAAGGAGATGCTCAAATAGTGCCCTACTCATGGGCAACCACCATATGTGCTCCAAGAAATCTTCTTTCAAGGGATTAATGCTGACAAAAAGAACCCCATCAACATCTGCTTGCGGTTTTATTGAGATGGATCACATTGTTCCATGGGAGCCGCTGGACAAATTGGCCAATTACGATGCTATGTATGGGGCCCAGCAGCCACCTCAGCCTTGCCAAATAAACACGAAGTTGATCCCAAAGTCAAAAATAAATTTTTACAGGAAGAGATCAACCGCCTTAAGAAACAGGTAAGTTTTCTGAAAACCTCTCAACCTTGTCAAGAATGCGGCTCTCAAAGCCATAGTACTTCTGCTTGCACTAAGATTGAGTAGGTAAGGGCCGTTGAGACATACGCTGAAATAAATTATATGAGAGGAAAATACAGAAATCCTCCTGCTAATTATGACAGGCCAAACAACTATCTGACTTGGGGAAATCAAAATCAAAATCAGAAACATGCAACCCCTCCTCCGAATAGACGACCCGCACCGTATCGACCTCCAAGCTATCAAGAGTCACCATCTTGGGTGCAAGGACTTCCAGAAGGAATCAATGGAGTTCAAGCTAACCTCAATAATCAAATGAAAATATGGGGAGAGTTCGAGAATTGGAAGAAGAGCATTGACTCACAACTAGGGACCCTATCCAAGACGAGAAATCTAGAGGACAGATAGCAGTCGTACACCTCAGGAGCGGAAAGACGCTACCAGATCTTGCTGAAGCCAAGGAAAAGGACCCCGGTACTGAAGAAGATGCCACAACCAAGATCGACAACGCGCCAAAAAGGGTCGTTACCAAGCCTAATACCCTCGGTACCGATGCTCCAAATCTCGTTAGACCCTAAACCAGGTAAGTTTTCTACACCGAGCCACTCCCTTTGTCCAAAGATCGATACCGACCCCACCAAGGTCGATACCGAACCCTCCACAACACCAATCAACCCGATTGTCAATCTGGTAGCGCCACCTCTCGAGCCCGCTTTGGTTCTAAGATTGGTGAAGTCTCTCCCCTTCGCTACCAAGAAGTCTAAGGACTCAAAAGAAGGCAAGTTTAACCGTTTCGTTAAGATTCTTCAGGGATTAAATATTTTTATACCATTTGCTGAGGCCCTAAGCGAAATGCCGACTTACACCAATTTTTTGAAAGACATTCTTAGCAGGAAAAGGTCGATGTCCGAGTTGATAGATGAGGTCTGATCAATAGCCCTTCCAGAAAAGCTAGGTGACCCAGGAAGATTTGTTATCACTATTGGGATTGGCGACCACCGTTTCAAAGCACTATGTGATTTGGAAGCCAATGCCAGTTTACATCCCTTGTCTATTTGGTCTAAAGCTAATATGGGACCTCTAGAACCCGTTGATATGAGGTTGTAAATGGCAAATGGGTCTAATGTAAAGGCTACTGGAGTCGTTGATGATTTTCCCATTCAAGTGCGCAAACTCTTCATACCAAACGACTTTATTGTTCTTGATATGCCTGAAGACCCTCTAGTACCCATCATTCTAGGTAGACCATTCCTTACTACAACACGTGCCCGAGTTGACGTTCGGAGAGGACTCCTCACTTTTGACATAGGGGAGGAGCAGGTCGAGTTCAGCCTCAATCAAGCTGCCAATGAAACAGTCGCAAAGATCGAGTCACCCTAGCAAGAGATCGACAGTGTTAAGCCAGAAGTTTCCCTCCCAATCAATAACAATTACGAGAACGCTACTAAGCCAGCTACCGAACCACTTCGGGTTGGTACCGGGACCTTCATACAACAATATGACGAGGGAGGTGCATTTTGGCATGATACCAAAGGCAGCTTTGCTTCAGACAGGTCGGTAACGACCTCAATTGCCTCGGTACCGGCACCCTCACTGACTAATCAAGGTGAGTATTCTAACTCTATTTTCACTATCACCGGTCACAATCCTTCAATATATCATATTCCTACACCAAACCCTACTATTCATGCAATAGATGAGTCGAAACCTCCTTGTTGTTCGAAGTTCACTAACCTTTGTGTAGGAATACCAAGCATATTGTCAGAGGATGAAGGACTGAAGTTAGTGCGAAGGAACAACCATGCCTTTCCCACTAAGTATGGAGCCTTTCACGACCTAGATAAAGCTGAAACAGAGTCACCTTGATTAAGCTAAGGTAAGTTCGTTGGCTAATGACGTTAAAAATAGCGCTTATGGGAGGCAACCCGATTTTAGTTTAGTTCTCATTTCTTTTTATAGTTCTTTTTCTTAGCTTTCTTTTGAGTTTTTTTATTAGATTAGAAGTTTGAGAGATAGTATATTTTTGGGCTAACATGTCACAGAAGTCGGGCACCATAGGGCCCTACAAAGGAGTCGCTCCAGGCTCGGTACCGAGATGCGAGGGTCGGTACCGAACTGCAACAAAACCCAGAATCGAGACGCGCGGCAGGTAAGTCTTATAAAACCTAACAACTCTTCCTTCCCCAACCTCTCTTTTCTACGCCGCCTTTGCCCAACCCTTAAAAAACACTCTCAAGCCACAAATCCCACACCAATACTCAACCAAACTCTCAAGATCTAGCTGATCCTCACTCGGATTCCACACACCTCATTGTTTTCAATCCATTCACCCTCAAAACCCGCACCCCTCTCGATACCAAGCAACATCTCATTTGTTCGTTACCGAAGCTTCACGTCCTTGTTACGCTTGCAAACCAATTTTTGTTCTTCAAATTCACAAGACTACGATATGATTTCTTGACCCTAAACTTTTTTTTCTTAAAGATTCATGGTTAAATTGGGTAGTTTTCATATCTAGATCTATGTGTGGATCCGAAATTGTGTGTGTATATTGCATCATGCCTCTTTGCCTTTATATTGATGTTTAATATTGAATGATTTTCGGTTTCCTCATGCTTGATTTAAATTGAATTTTGATGATAGAAAAGCATGATGTAACTTGTTCTTGATTCGCATGATTTTCACCATGATATTTGGCAATTTTTGGCATGATTAGATAGGGCTTTGAGCAAGCATGGGGTTGCAATTATTTGATTGTGTGTTTTTGTGTGGAATCTCGCTTGAATTGTGCTAATTGTCAAGAATTTGGGGGTTAGAGATTCGGAAGCTCCTGCGTAACGTTCTCGCCCAAGCTCGTTACCGACCTGTGATGGTCGGTATCGACATGTGATTGCCCAGAACCAGACCTGAACCTAGAAACCTCGATACCGACCCTCTTAGGCTATACCGAGGTAGAAGATTATAAAATGCCTAGTTATTAAAATGCCTAGTTACTAGTTTATATAAAGTTACTAGTTTAAAGTTTGTACTTTTCTATTATTAAAATGCCTAGTTAGAAGATTATAAAATAAAGGGCTATTATTTTATAATATATCTCTAAGTGTAGAGAATTTAAAGACTTATGAACTACTTTATAATGATGATGGATATGATAATAAATTTATTATAAAATAAATATTAGTATGACATATCTCTAGGTGTAGAGATTCTAAAAGATATAAACTTTACTCCTATAAAGTAACTATGGTAGTTGTGATAATAAGTTAATATGTAATATTAATAGTGCTAAGTTATAATAGCTGTCTTGCATGAAAAGATATTATAAGATATAGAAAAGATATTATTTTTGTTACCTAAGATATCATAATAATACAATATAAGTATAAAGTAAGGTATTTTAAGTTATTATCATATATCTATATAAGCTATACGATATGGAAAGATATATGGGAATAAAATAAATAAGATTAATTTAATATTATGTTAAGTTTTGGAAAGCTTACTTTATAAAGTTAATAGAAAGTTCTATTTATGAAAATTACTACGAAAATGGTCTATAATATTCTATCTTTATTTAATATGGTTTATATAATTAAATAAGGTTTATTAAAAGAATATCAATAATAAAATTTTCTTGGTGGGAAAAATAATACCTTAAGTATCTTTATGAATATAATTGCGAATAAAGCATTATTATAATGACATTGAGTGATATATCGTAAGAAGGTTATAATAGACTTTTGTTAATCTTAAGGTTGATATAAATTTTAAAACACCTTTTTAGGTAAAATATTATCGTATACTTTTATGAGATTATACTTCCTCAATTATTTTAAGAAGTTAGCAAGTGAAATTAAAAAGAAATTATTTTAATAAATAGAATAAGGATATTACAAAATTAAAATAATAATAAAGAAATATTATTATTTTAATTAGCCACCTAAATTATTATTATAATAATTTAGAATTTCTTTCTCCTATATAAAGTATATATGAGAAATCCAAGCTTTAAAAGAAATTCGTAATTAAAGATCGCCCGTAAATTCCGTGTCGATAGGTCGGGATTCTCGTTCGAAGTCGCGAACCACACTTTCCGTCTTTTCTTAATCCTACTCGTGAGAACAAGGCAAGTGGAATTTCCCCATTGTGGCCTTTTATATTCGTCTACATGATAATTCTCGATGTTGGGAACAACTTGTATGCTTAAATAAAAATAAACCTAGGAAATATCGATTGCTAGAAATAACGATTATTGTTAGCATAGATCGCTTTATATTCCTTGTTAGGATTATTTATGCTAGTGTGGTTATTATCTTGATGGTTTACGATCTCGCTCAGAGATCAACATCGAACGAACTAGTGAGGGGCGCGGGATAGCCGACGCCTCTTTATAACCCCACTAAGTCGTAAGTGCCTACGCGTTTGAAGTACGACTTTCGGGATCATGATCCCATCCGCTCCGATTGAAAGGAGGGATGAACCCACTCTAGCTAAGTGCCGGGAAACTGAGTTTTTCCCTTGGGTGGCTCGGATTATCTGTGTCCCACCACTTTCAATTAAAAATGATAAATGAAATCGAACGTCTTTTCGTCACTAAATAAGATAAGTGCCCAATGCACAATTAAGACACCAAAACCGGACCGGTCTCAAATGATCGATCCGACTCTAGGTCCGCTCAGGGCGCGAGAGGTTTTTGACTTGCATGAATTAATAACGTTCCCAACATACTTTCTACTCCACATAAGTCTACAATCTAGTAGTTCTTCTCTTGCTTATCGAGCTATCTCCGCTTAAGATATGCTCTCCTTCGTACTATTTAAGCCCCACATAAATAAGCCTCATCGTAAACACAACCCTATTATCTCCTTCGATAAAACTTGAAATTACCGAAATACCCTCGGGAAGTTCCATTCCCGCTTGCATAGTCTCTTAGACTAATTCTTCTTTTCCACATGTTTGCCTGGCATTCTCTCGCCCCTCGCGAATTATGTCAGAATCTAGGAATCCCAACAAGGCGTGAAGTGAAGACGAAGGAAGAACGACGATTTTCAAGATGTACTTCTTATATCATTTTGCTTTAGTTTCAATATGTTTCAAGGACAAGCTGGTTTCACATTTAAATTTCCGAACAACTTTATGTTAAAAGCACTGTAAGACGTTTTGTACAAACAAAGTCTCCTTCGAGAGCACCTTCTCTATTTTATGAATTATGTTTATTTCCGCACTATTATTGTTCTATATCATTCTAAAAGCCTTGGGTGACTTTGGACGGTAAAGTCCGAGGTCACTGGCGGTAATACCCAGTGTTGTAAAATAGAGGTGTTACAATTATGGTATCAGAGCTAAACGTTTTGTTTTAAAACCAGGAAGTTTTAAAACCGAAAATTTTCGAAAGCCGAGAACGTTTTAAAACCTTAACTTTTACTTCCGCTATCTCAGAATATCCATTTATAGAAAATTTCCTTCTATATCCTTTAAAGAAAACATAGGAATATTAATTTTCAAATTCAAAACTTCTTAGCTAAGAAAAAAATTGCCTTAAGAATTTGAAAACTTTAAATACCAAGTACTTAGTTCTAGAACTAACTTTTTAAAAAAAAAATAAAAAATTCTTCCTATCCTTCAAAACCTTAAGTCGTATGAACATTTCAAGGTATGGAGGACTTTAACCACTTCTTTAGAAACTTATAACTAAAAACGCATACCTTCACACTAGGGAACTTGTTAGTAATCCCAAAACTTCCCTTTTTACCTCCTAAAAACTTAAGTAATAAATATGTTCTAACTCTTTAACTTAATCACCTAAGTTAGGATTTTTCTTAAACTTAAATAATAAGAAGAAAAGAAATAGGAAAGAAATGAAAAGAAAGAAAAAAAACAAGAAAAGAAAGAAATGCTTGAAGTTTCCCATGAAGTCTTCTGACTGACTCAGCGGTTAGGTGGTGGAAAATAATGCTTGAAGTTTCCCATGAAGTCATACATCATCCTCTAGCGCTCTGCATCTTCCACCTCTCTCTGTTGATGCCTCGTATCCTCGAATGCAATGCGAGCAGAATAGACACTCTCCCATCTATCCATCCTCCGATGAATATGTGTCTGTTGAAGGTTAAGCTGCTGCATCTGAGCTGAAAGATCTTCGGCCCATGGTGGCGGAATACTCGACTCGGGCGGAGGAGGAGGTTGATAGTGATTGTGAGGTTGGAAGTGATCTTTGTAAAGCACCGGGTTGTATGGCATTATATCATAAGAATGAGGGTCGATAGGTGGTTGCATGGGGTCAGTAGCTGCTCTCGGAAGGTCGTTACCGACGCTGTGAGCCTCGGTAGAAGCCTCGAAGTGGTTGTTAACGACCCTGATGGGCTCGTTAACGAAGACATTGGTGCCCAAAATTTCTGTATCGAGGTCATCTTCCTCGATGTCAAGCTCCTCTGTACCTCCCTCGGTAGTTGCCTCTTCAGTCTCATCTTCATCATCTTCTTCCATCTTCCCTCTCTCTGAAACCGTGATTCACACGGCCTAAGTGACAGCTTATCTTGTGGCTTGGGCTCTAACGGGAATGCATGCCCCGTCCATGCCTCGTACCAGTTTGGTACACAAAGTAGCTCCATCTTAGATAGGGTGGGCGTAACATTTCGGCCTTGAACTTTTGTAATGTACCCATCCCGAACATGTGTAAAGATACCGAAGCTAAACCAATAGTTCCCGTTGAGCAACTGAGCATGGGCCGGTATGTAGAGGGTGAGATCAACTCAAAGATTGGTCGCCAAAAGACTAACCAGATTCCCGCACCATACTTTCGTAGACTTGATTGACTTCTCAACATAGTATAGCTATTTGTACCCCAAGTTCAATGGGGTGGGCTCGTCCAAAAGAATTGTGCGGCCTGTTCAGCTCTCTCTTAGGCCAGAATGTATCGGCTAGGACTCGGAGAATGATCCTGAATATGGGGTTGATGATGCTTGCCCTGGATAATGCCGCAATGGAGGGTTCGACCTCCCCGTTGATGTAGCTCCAAGTCCTCGTCACCTTGTAATCCTTTACACTGTAATATCGAGAAGGAATTGGGAGCTCAAGCATAGCATTGAACTCCGACAAATTGAACTCACGGTTCACATTACCGAGCCTGAACCGAAATCGTCCCTCTGAAGTCTTCGTCGAGAATCTCGTCTCAAGAGTGCCTAGAAACTCGGATGTGAGAGTCGAGAAGTGTGGTACATTCTCCTTCTTTAACAAGTGAGGCACTCCGAGAATAGAAAAGTCCTTCTTGACATCGTCATAGATCCGCATTTGCTTGACACTCGACCTTGAGAACCACCGAGTGTAGTGGTCCTTGTCTAGAATAGCGTTGTAGCGATTTGCTTGTTCTCGAGTGCGCAAGATTACGTTGTCCATTGTTGACGGGCCTTTACTCTGCACAACAAATAAATTTATAAGTCAAGACCCCGCTAAGTATAGGGGACTCAGGATCGTTCCACGAGAAGCAAGGCTTATTTATCGATCGACTACTAATAATGAAAATCAAACAAAAACAAGCAAAACACTCACGACCAGCCTCGTTAACGACTTTGTCAAGGTTGTTAACGAACCACCGCAAACAACTAACCAACACTAATGAACTAAATAGGTTCGGTACCGAGGCTACAAACTCAGTAACGAATATGATCTAAGAGAATTCAAACAAAAACAAAGATCTAGGACAAGGGTCACACAACATAGTCAAGCATATAAACTCATAAGAAGATAAAGAATCATGCCTTAAAATAGATAAATTCATCAACTTTCATTGACTATCAAGCAAGTTAATCTACTTTCATAAATTAGTTCACTCAATCACTTGTTTTGGATCTAAAGATCGAAACTTTCGTATTCAAACAATATCAACCTTCAAGTCTATAACTTTCTCTTTCAATCAAGTTAAAAACTCAAATTACCTTGACTTTCATCTAGGCATAAACACAACAAGCAATCTCAAAAATAGATATAAGGCATTCAACACATCATCTTACTCATAAAACCATGCATAACTCTGCCGGGTTAAACCCCGACCCTAGATAAGAAAACTACTCACTACTCATAACTAAGAAACAAATAAATTCAACAAGAGAAAACATTGAAAATAAAACAACTACTTCAAATTAATAAGAAAAATATAGTCTTACAGAGTCTAGAAGAAACCGAAAAAATACAAAACACCAAATCAAAACTCATGATTAACGACCTCGGTAACTCTTGTCCACCGTGCTCGATCTCGATTTCCGTCCTTGTTGGTTTGTTCAGCTCTCTCTTGGGCTAGAATATGGCGGTGAGAACTCGGAGGATGATCCGGAATATGGGGTTGATGATGCTTGCCCCAGATAGTGCTGCAGTGGAAGGCTCGACCTCCCTGGTGATGTAGCTCCAAGTCCTTGTCACCTTGTAATATTTCAAACTGTACTCTCGAGAAGGATTTGGGATCTCC
Organism: Fallopia convolvulus; assembly: GCA_964016875.1. NCBI lineage: Eukaryota > Viridiplantae > Streptophyta > Magnoliopsida > Caryophyllales > Polygonaceae > Fallopia > Fallopia convolvulus. The sequence continues at coordinate 39,555,587 of OZ024719.1, forward strand.
AGAATAGCGTGGAACTCCGCCAAAGTGTACTCTCGTTTCACATTACTGAGCCTAAATCGGAGGCATCCCGCCGAAGTCTTCGTCGGGAAGCTCATCTCTAGAGTGGCTAGAAAATCGGATGTGAGAGCAGGGAAGTGTGGTAAATTCTCCTTCTTCAGCAAATGAGGCACACCAAGAATAACAAAGGCCTCTTTGACATCATCATAGATCCCCTTTTGCTTGGCACTCGTCCTCGAGAACCACTGAGTGTTGTGGTCCTTGTCTAGGATGGCATTGTATCGATCCGCTTGCCCTTGAGTGCGCAAGATCACATTATCCATGCGAGGTGAAGATGGGGACCTCTGATTCCTCCTCTTCTTCTGGGCTCGGGTAGCGGCTCGGTTTGAACTTGCCATGTGATCAACAAAACAATTATGATTTTTCCAAGATAAGATTCACTCAAGTAGATACGCAAGAGACCCCATACTTGGTCTCGGAATAACCCTCGGAATTATTTGTTAACTACCCAATTGGGTTGCTAACGTGTTTTGGACTGGTTTCTAAACTTTGAGGCTACGCAGGGTCTTAAACGAGCCTGAGTGGGTCGTTAACGACCTGCCCAGAACCAGTTCGCAAAATCCGAGTGGAATTAACTCTTAAGTTTAAGCCATGAATCAAGCATGCATCCTCTATAATCCTTCACTAGACACACAATCGGGTATACGCACCCCATACTTGCTCAATTACCCATCGCGAACATGCTAGGATTTTCCCCAAAATTAACATGGTGAGGATCAAACTCAATTTCTAGAACAAGAACATTCATGCTTTTCAAAACAAATTTTTGCAATGGAGAGTCTAGCATGAATAACTTTCCCTAGATCGAGAATCACTACCAATGTACGAAATAAAATTCATGGGCATGAATAAACATGCAATTTCGACCTAAAAAATCACCTCTATAAACACAAGCTAGATATGAAATTTCTACCCTAAAAACAATGAATCATGCAGTAAAGAGTTAGGGTTTAGAAATCATACCGGAAGATTGAGAAATTGAAGAACAAAAGATAGAATTTGCATGGTTAACGAGCTTGGATCTCGTTGGTGGGAAAACTGGGGTGGCGGGCTTCGATAACGAGGCGTTTTCCGATGGTCGGTGGAGCAGAAATTCCGATCAGTGGTGAAGGGAGGTAGAATATTTGAGGGATTGGAGCTTGGGATTTGAGGATTTGAGAGTAGGATTTTTGGAGTTTTAGAAGGGTTAAATAGGAGAGGGTAGAAATAGGAGGGGGGTAGGTAGTGGCGGCTAGGGTGGATAGAAAATAGGGTAGGAGATAGAAGATAAATTAGGGTAAAATAAAACTTACCCGCCCGAGTCGGTTCGTCAAATCGGGTCGTTAACGATCCTAGTTGGGTTGTTAACGAGCCACTGTAGCCTCCTTGAATGATTTTCGAGCCCTTCTCATGCATCTTGTTAGCTCAAAATATATCTTTTTTTCTATCCTAAAAACTACTAAAAACTCAAAAGAAAGCTAGGAAAAAGAATCTAAAAAGGAAAAATCTAGTCTATACTAAAAACGGGTTGCCTCCCGTAAGCGCTATTTTTAACGTCGTTAGCCCGACATACTTACCTTGGCTCAAGGTGGCTCTTTTGCAGCTATGTTGGGGTCTTTCGGTTCCCCATACTTAGATTTGTAGGCGTTATTAGCTTGAGTCACTAAATTTGGTCCTTTTTCTTCTATCAGAATGCCCGATATTCCTACATAATGGTTAGTGAAATCCGAAAACCAAGGTGGTATGGACTCCTCTATAGCACATATAATGGGGCATGGTGTAGGAACAAAGTATGAAGAATAGTCATAACCACCATTAGCGAATTCATAGTCAGAGTACTCACCTTGATTATACCCTTGCATGTGGGACTCGGTGGTGGGCCAATGAGATATGGTAGGGACTTGTATGACATTCTCGTCCGTTTTGGTAGTTGGAGAAGGCTCGGTAGGATCAACTATGTCGAGTTCTGGCTGGGTCAACTTGATTTATGCAACTGCAGTTGGGTCATTGGCATTTTGATCCAAGATAAACTCCACGCGTTCTTCCCCGATATCAAAAGTGAGAAGTCCTTTCCGTACATCGACCCTAGCACCTGTTGTGGCTAAGAATGGTCTGCCGAGGATAATGGGGACGTGAGGGTCTTCAGGCATATCGAGGACGATGAAATCATTCAGTATACAGAATTTCCCGACTTGAATAGGATAGTCATCCACGACTCCTGTGGCTTTGACGCATGATCCGTCTGCCATGTAGAGATTCATGTCTACAGGCTCCAGTGGTTCCTTGTTGGCTTTAGAACAGATTGAGAGAGGGAGTAAACTAGCACTGGCTCCGAAATCACATAAGGCATTGAATTTGTGGTCGCCTATGCCAATCGTTATTGCAAATCTCCCTGAGTGTCCTAGCTTTTCTGGTAGAGCTATAGACCGGACTTCATCTTGCAACTCTGTAATGGATCTTTTCCTACTAAGAATATCTTTCAAAAATTTCGTGTAAGCCGACATTTTGCTTAGGGCGTCAACGAATGGGATGGAAATATTAATGCCTAGAAGAATCTTTACGAAATGCTTGAACTTACTCTCAGTAGAGTCCACAGATTTCTTAGTGGGAAATGGAAGAGATTTCACCATTCTCGGAACCAAGTTAGACTCGAAAGGTGATGCTACCGGGTCAACACTGGGGTCATTACCGACCCTGATGGGGTCGTTAACTACCCTGGAATTGAGAGGAGGGCTCGGATTAGAAAACTTACCTGGACTAGGGTCGTTAGGTACCCTCGGAGCCTCGTCACCACGGTATGCTGGTTTGGTACTTGCCCTCGCTGGATCGTTACCGAGCTGAACCGTGGCGTCCTCTTCCATCTTGTCCTTAGCTTGGACACGCTCCGGTAGTGTCTTTTCGCTCCTAAGTTGTATTGCTGCTATCTGTCCTTTAGGGTTCTCTTCAGGACGGCCCGGAAGTTGCCCTTGTGGCCTCGGAATCTGTGCAGCAAGGTTCCCTAGTTGGAAATCAACATTCTTCTTCCATACATCGAACTCTCCCCATCTTTTATTTTGGTGGTTAAGGTTAGCTTGAACTTCATTAACTTTGTTGTTGACTCCATTTGATGCTTTCCTGTAACCCTTGTACCCATGATGGTGGCTCTTGATGGCCTAGAGGTCGATAAGGTACAGGTCGTCCATCCGGTGGAGGCGCTGCATAGTTTGGATTTGGATTTTGATTGCCCCACGTCTGATAGTTATTCGACCTGTCAAAATTACTAGACTGGTTCTTGTATGGGCCTCTCATGTAATTCATTTCAGCAATTGTCTCAGCGGCTCTTACCTGCTCTATGTTAGTGCAAGCAGAAGTACTATGGGCAGAAGAGCCACACTCTTGACAGGATTGAGAGGACTTCAGAAAACTTACCTACTTCTTCAGGCGATTGACCTCGTCTTGTAAAAATTGACTTTTAACGTCTGGGTCAACTTCTTCTCGGTTAGGCACGCAGAGACGTTTCTGGGGCTGGGGAGTTTGTTGGGTTTCGTACATGGCATCATAATTGGACAGCTTATCCAGTAATTCCCATGCAGTCGTAGGGTCCATCTCTATAAAACCGCACGATGTATGCGTGTTGATGCAGTTCTTGGTCTCTACATTGATACCCTGGAAAAAGATTTCTTGGAGAACATATAAAGGTTGCCCATGAGTGGAGCATTGTCGAAGCATCTCTTTGAATATTTCCCACGTTTCAACAAAAGTCACATTAGGCAGCTGGTGATAGAAGGTGATGCGTTTTCTCAACTCCGTTGTCTTAGCAGGAAGGAAAAATTTTGTAAGAAATTGATCGTACAAAGCTTTCTAAGTCTTGATTGACTTAGAAGGTAAGCTCTTCAACCAGCTCAGGGCCTTTCCAGCAAGAGACCACCTGAAAGCTTTTAATAGAACATATTCAAGTGAGACACCTTCAGCAGCTATGGTGTCACATAAATCAAGAAAATTTCTAATATGCTTCATAAGGCACTCAGTAGGTTTCCCTTCAAACTGAGCCCGCTTAATCAAGGATATAAATTGAGACTTGATCTCAAATGGTTTCTCTATCTCCGGAAGCACAATTGGGGACTCTGGCACCCTCATTTCCGGATGCATGTATTGTTTGACATTCCTCGGATAGGCATTTAGCTCTTCCAGTAGACGAGCATTGTTAGCTCGTTGACGCTCAGCCTCGACAGCAGCGCCTTCCTTCTTGGTTTCAATGCCTCCATCTGATTCTAAAGGACTTCCAACTAACGAGCCATCTCTTCAGGTGTGGCCATGGCTCGGTTCTCTCGGCGTCTACAGTGAAGGGAACGTTCAGGTTCTGAATAATAACCATCGTTGTCAAATTCAAGCCTTCGACGTCCTATCGGCATACACTGAGAAAACAGATAAAGAAAACAAAAATTAAATATAAAAACGGGATCGGGCTATTCCCAGACCCAATGATAAACAAACAAACTCGTTGCTTCCCCGGCAACGACGCCAATTTGTTGACGGGCCATTACTTTGGACAACAAATAAATTTATAATTCAAGACCCCGCTGAGTATAGGGGAGTCAGGATCGTTCCACGAGAAGCAAGGTTTGTTTATCTATCGACTACTAATAATGAAAATCAAACAAAAACAAGCAAAACACTCACAACCAGCCTCGCTACCGACTTTGTCAAGGTCGTTAACGAACCACCGCAAACAACTAACCAACACTAGCGAACTAAATAGGTTCGGTACCGAGGCTACAAACTCAGTAACGATTACGATCTAAGAGAATTCAAATAAAAACAAAGATCTAGGACAAGGGTCACCACAACATAGTCATGCATATGAACTCATAAGAAGATAAAGAATCATGCCTTAAAATAGATAAATTCATCAACTTTCATTGACTAGCAAGCAAGTTAATCTACTTTCGTAAATTAATTCACTCAATCACTTGTTTTGGATCTAAAGCACGAAACTTTCATATATAAACGATATCAACCTTCATGTGTATAACTTTCTCTTTCAGTCAAGTTAAAAACTCAAATTACCTTGACTTTCATCTAGGCATAAACACAACAAGCAATCTCAAAAATAGATATAAGGCATTCAACACATAATCTTACTCATCAAACCATGCATAAAAATGCCTAGTTAAACCTCGACCCTAGATAAGAAAACTCCTCACTACTCATAACTAAGAAACAAGTAAATTCAACAAGAGAAAACATTGAAAACAAAAGAACTACTTTAAATTAATAAGAAAAATATAGTCTTACAGAGTCTAGAAGAAACCGAAAAAATACAAAACACCGAATCAAAACTCGTGATTAACGACCTCGGTAACTCTCGTCCACCGTGCTCAATCTCGATTTCCAACCCTCTCGGCTCTCTCTCGGCTCTTCCTTCTTCTTTCCTTGCTATCTCCCTCTTCTAGGCTATAAAGAATGGTATTTATACTAATAAGCCTAGAAAATAAAAAGGCTAGAAGATAAAAACTTTCCTAACAAATAGAAACTAACTCTAAAAAGATAGAAATAAAATTTAGAAAGATAACATAACCTAAAATACATAATATAATAACCGTAAAACTCATTAAAAAATACTCTACCGACACGAAAATAAATTCCCGCACAGGTTCTGTAGGACATCACTAAGATTCCTCGAAAAACCTATCTCGTAGCCTCGTTAACGAGCCCTCACAGCCTCGTTAACGAGCCTAGGCTTGGCTTCTTCAACACTTCTTCTCTAAAAGCTTAGACCTCGACTCCTTCATCTCGTATTCTTCCGTCCTTCACCATACCAAGATTTAGCTCCAAAAAGCACCGTTTCCTTGCTAAAACCTACAAAAATACACAAAACAGAGTAGCTTCCATAACTTTCACAAAATATACAAAACCATCCAAAAACACACAAAACTAACCCTAAACTTATCAAAACTAGTCCTAATAAACTAAGAAAACATACTAAAAACTATACTAAAAATACGAACATCATCCATGCAAGGTGGAGATGGGGATCTCTGATTCCTCTTCTTCTTTTAGGCTCGTGTTGCGGCTCGGATGGAACATGCCATGTGGACCTACAAAAAAATATACTACTTTTCCAAAGATAAGATCCACTCAAATCAATAGACAAGAGACCCCATACTTGATCTCGGAATAGCTCTCGAAATATCTCGTTAACTGCCCAATTGGGTCGGTAGCGGATCTGGACTGGTTTTTATTTGCTGGATAATGCGCAAGGTCGTTAACGAACCTGGGTGGGTCGTTAACGAGCTGCCAAGAACTAGTTCGTAGATTCCGAGTGTGAAAGACTCTAAAATTTAGCCATTAATCAAGCATGCATCCCTCATAATCCTATGTAAGACACACAATCGGGTATACGCACCCCATACTTACTCGATTATCCATCCCGAACACGCTTTAGTTGCCCAAAACTCATAGTGAAGATCAAATAATTCTAAAACAGGTAATGCATGCTTTCCTAAATCAAATTTCAATGGAGAATCCAAGCAAGAACAAACCCTTAGAAGTCGAGATCAACCACTAATAAATCAAGCATTGAAATCGTTGAGCAATATTAACATGCAATTCGATCCTCTATGAACAAGATATGAAATTTTGACCCTATAAACCATGAATCATGCAATAAAGAGTTAGGGTTTAGAAATCATACCGGTAGATTGAGAAATTGAAGAGCAAAGATCGAAAATTTGGGTGGTTAACGAGCTCGGATCTCGTCGGTGAGAAAAATCACAGGTGGTGGACTTTGTTAACTAGGAGGGTTTCCGAAGTTTGGTGGCAGTGAGGATTCCGATCGGTGGTGAGGAATTTCGGTAGGGATCTTTGGGGATTTAAGCTTTTGGATTGTGGATTTGAGAGTGGAATTTTTTTGGGAGGTTTAGAAGGGTTATAGGAGGGGGCTAGAGGTAGGGGAAAGTTTAAAAGGGGGGCACAAGGGTAAGAGAGAAGATAGATTAGGGTAAATTTACTTACCTGCCCGTTTGCCAATTCGGGTTGCCGAGTTGGGTCGTTAACGAGCCGTCGTAGCCTTTCTTTGAGTGATTTACGAGCCCAACTCTTGCATCTTGTTAGCTAAAAAACTATCCTATCTTTCTATCCTAAAAACTACTAAAACTCAAAAGAAAGCTAGGAAAAAGAAGAAAAAAAGAAAGAAAACTAAAACTATACTAAAAGCGAGTTGCCTCCCGTAAGCGCTATTTTTAACGTCGTTAGCCCGATGTACTTACCTTGTCTTAAGGTGGCTCTTTTGAGGCTATGTTAGGTTCTTGAGGTACCCCATACTTGGTTTTGTAGGCCTTGATGGCTTGATTCACTAAATTTGGTCCTTTATCTTCTATCAGCATGCCCAGTATTCCTACATAAGGGTTAGTGAAATCCGAAAACCAAGGTGGTTTGGATTCCTCTATAGCATATACAGTGGAGCATGGTGTAGATACACAGTATGAAGAAGAGTCATAACCAGTTCTAGTGAACTCATAGTTAGAGTACTCACCATGATTATAGCCCTGCATGTGAGACTCGTTAACGAGCCAAGGAGGTTCGGCAGGATCCTATGTGAGATTCTCGTCCGCTTTTTTACTTGGAGAAGGCATGTTAGGAACAACTATGTCGAGTTCTAACTGAGTTAAATCGATCTGTGCAGCCGCAGTTGGGTCATTAGCGTTTTGGTCAAGGCTGAATTCAACGCGTTCCTCTCCAATATCAAAAGTTAGGAGTTCTTTTCGCACATCAACCTTGGCACCTGTTGTTGCTAGGAATGCTCTGCCTAGGAGAATGGGGACATGAGGGTCTTCAGGCATATCGAGGACGATGAAATCGTTTGGGATAAAGAATTACCCAACTTGAATGGGATAGTTGTCCACGATTCCTCTGGCTTTTACGCATGATCCGTCTGCCATGTAGAGGTTCATATCTACAGGTTCCAAAGGTCCCATGTTGGCTTTTTACCAGATTGAGAGGGGAAGTAAACTAGCACAGGCGCCCACATCACATAAAGCTTTTAATTTGTGGTCGCCTATGCCAATTGTTATGGAAAACCTCCCTGGATCTCCTAGCTTTTCTGCTAGAGCAATAGATCGGACTTCATCTTGCAGCTTTGTGATGGATCTTTTCCTGCTAAGAATATCCTTCAAAAATTTTGTGTAAGCCGGCATTTCGCTTAGGGCTTCAGCGTATGGGATGGAAATATTAATGCCCTGAAGGAAGAGATACGCTTCAACTTACTCTCATTATCGTCCTTTGATTTCTTAATAGGAAAAGAAAGAGATTTCAACATCCTCGGAACCAAGTCAGGCTCAAGAGGTGAAGTTATCGGATCGACATTAGGGTCGTTAGGTTCTTTGGGTGGTTCGTTATCGACCCTGATGGGGTCGTTAACGAGCCTGGGATTTAGAGGAGGGCTCAGATTAGAAAGCTTACCTAGATTAGGGTCGTTGACGACCCTAGTAGCCTCGTCACCATGGTGTGCTGGTTCGGTACTCGCTCTAGCTGGGTCGTTACCGAGCTGAACCGTGGTGTCCTCTTTGGTCTTTCCACTCCTAAGGTGTACCACCACTATTTGTCCCCTAGGGTTCTCCTCGGGATGGCCCGGGAGTTTCCCTTATGGTCTTGGAATCTGTGCAGCAAGGTTCCCTAGTTGGGAGTCGACATTCTTCTTCCATATATCAAACTCTCACCATCTTTTGCTTTGATTGTTCAGGTTGGCTTGGATTCTGCTAAGACCTTCTTGTAACCCTTGTACCCATGATGGAGGCTCTTTGATGAAAGGATCGATGGAGGGGATGATGGTGCAAAGAGATCGCCACGAGAATCCAAGAAATTCCAACAACAAACACCACGCAACTGACCCGTCTTCAACTGGATGGATCTTCCTTGTCCGAACTCAGATTTACGTGATTCCAATTCTAGAAGTTAGATATCTGAGTCTAGTTTAACCCCTCAAAATATGAGAGAAATATGATGAGTATTGAAAGTTATGTCGAATGTACTGAGATGGTGCAGAAACCTCCGAGATGGATGATGGTTCGAAATGGAGAGAACAAGGGGATATGGATGCTTGATAACTTGGATATGACTCACCAAGCTCTCAAACAAACTAGGATGCTCGAATTGTCGGATATGACTCACCAATAATTGAACAACGAGAATTGAATGAACGAAAACAAGAACAAGAACTTGAATTGAAAGATGCAAGGAAAGTAAGCAACAAGGTTTTTCGTTCAATCTACCAACCAAGGGTGAGGGGGCCGACCATATAACCTAGAAAGCAACCTCACAATGTTAGCCCCTTCACTTAAGGAAATTACAAAAATTAACCCGAAAACCCGAAAACCTAATAATTGTCCTTTCCGTAGAATTGTCACTTAGAACCATGAAGTAGAATAAAACTCCAACCGTCTTCATTGCACTCTTTCGGAAAGCTACACCCCATGAGCTCTTCTTGCACTTGACATAGAATGGCCTTAGCTCGGGATCGCGTAATACGACCTAGATAAGGTGGTGTAGTTCCTTGAGCTTTGGCACCATCAAAACCGGAAGGCAAGGGTGCGCCACCATCCAAGCTTGTTGTCGCGTCTAGGGTATGTCGAGGCTCCTCCAAGTGTTCCGACGTGTGCTTCTCCAAGTGTTGCTCCTCCAAGTGTTCCGAAGTGTACTCCATAGTTGGATCGGACATCGATGGAATCACATCATCATCATCCGCTTGAAAAGGGTTCGTCCTCGAACCTAGATCCTGCTCAAACTCAACATCATCGTTAGAAAAATAAGGAACAAGATCGGATACGTTGAATACCTCATGGACACCATAATTCGGAGGAAGATCAAGCTTGTAAGCATTGTCGTTGATGCGCTCTAACACTTGGAATTGTCCATATCCACGTGGCAGAAGCTTAGAATTTCGAAGAGTAGGAAACCTCTCCTTCCTCAAATGAACCCAAACAAGGTCGTCGGGTTCAAAAATCAGCTCCTTGCGCCCTTTATCAGCTTGGCGCTTGTATTGCAATGTTCGCCTCTCCAATTGAAGACGAGTATCCTCATGAATCTGCTTAATATACTCAGCCTGGTCCCGTCCTTCACGACTCTCTCGATCGGACATAGCATAAGGCGCTAAATCAAGTGGTGTAACGGGATTGCGCCCATACACCACCTCAAAAGGCGTCTTCTTTGTAGCAGAATGAACGGACCTATTGTAAGCAAACTCAATGAAAGGAAGACAATCTTCCCACCTGCGAAAATTAGTTTTCAAAATAGAACGCAACAAGGCACCAAGGGTACGATTAACGACCTCGGTTTGCCCATCCGTTTGCGGGTGGCAAGTAGTAGAGAATAAGAGCTTGGTTCCAAGCTTGGACCAAAGAGTCTTCCAAAAGAAACTTAGAAATTTAACATCACGGTCAGAAACAATAGATTTAGGGACCCCATGCAACCGAACCACATTATCAAAGAACAAAGTGGCAACATTAACAGCATCATCTTAGAAAAATAGAGTCCCTACCCCTTTTTGTCCTAGGCAACCCCAAAACAATGTCCATAGAAATATCTTCCCATGGGGCACTAGGAATAGGCAAAGGGGTATATAAACCGTGAGGGTGCACTTTAGACTTTGCACGCACACATGTAGCACATGAAGCACAAAAGCTCTCTACCGACCTAAGCATGTGAGGCCAATAGAAATGTTCCCTAAGCATATGCAAAGTTTTCATGACACCAAAATGTCCCATGAGGCCGCCACCATGGGCCTCTTGGACAAGCAAACGCCTAACCGAACCATTAGGTACACACAAGCGAGTTCCCTTAAAAAGAAACCCATCATGCAAATAAAATTGATCCCGACTTCCCCCCTTCAAACAAGCATGAAAAGTTTCACTAAATTCAGCATCATGAGCATACAACTCTTTCATGAAAGAAAATCCAAGCAATCGTGCATCTAGTAAGGATAAAAGAGCGTACCTCCGGGACAACGCGTCAGCGACGACGTTGTGTTTGCCTTTCTTTGCTTGATGACATAGGGAAAGGATTCAATGAACTCAACCCATTTGGCATGCCTCCGATTCAGTTTGGCTTGCCCTCTCAAGTACTTCAATGCCTCGTGATCGGAATGGATAACAAACTCCCCAGGCAAGAGATAGTGCTCCCACGCCCGTAGCACTCGAACAAGAGCAAGTAGCTCCTTGTCGTACGTGGGGTACATGAGCTCGGCACCTCCAAGCTTCTCACTATAATAGGCTATGGGACGTCCCTCTTGCATAAGCACACAACCGAGCGCGATTCCCGACGCATCACACTCAATCTCGAACATCTTGCCAAAGTCGGGAAGAGCTAACAACGGCGCTTGTGTCAACTTAGCCTTAAGGGATGCAAAGGCCTCTTCTTGCGCCTCTCCCCACATAAATGGAACATTCTTCTTGGTGAGGAAGGTCAAAGGCGCAGCCAACGTACTAAAATCACGAACAAACCGGCGGTAGAAACCGGCTAGTCCAAGGAAGCTCCGGACTTGTGTCATAGTTGTCGGTGTTGGCCATTCTTGAATCGCCTTCACCTTCTCTTCATCCACGTGAAGTCCTTTCCTACTCACAACAAAACCAAGAAATACCACGTGATTCGAACAAAAGTGGCACTTCTTGAAGTTAGCAAATAGGCGTTCCCATTTCAAAGCTTCAAGCACTTGCCTAAGGTGCTCGACATGGGATGATAAATCGTGGCTATAAATCAAAATATCATCAAAGTATACAACCACAAACTTACCAATAAAAGGGCGGAGGACGTGGTTCATCAAGCGCATGAAAATGCTCGGAGCGTTGGTTAATCCGAAGGGCATAACCAACCACTCGTATAGGCCTTGCTTGGTTTTGAATGCTGTCTTCCATTCATCTCCCGCCTTCATCCTTATTTGATGATATCCGCTCTTGAGATCAATTTTGGAGAAGAGACTCGCCCCATGCAGCTCGTCACGCATATCCTCAAGCCTCGGAATCGGGTGACGATACTTGATAGTAATATTGTTGATCGCTCGACAATCAACGCACATCCTCCATGTGCCGTCCTTCTTAGGCACAAGAATGACGGGCACGGCACACGGGCTGAGGCTCTCACGCACATATCCCTTATCAAGGAGCTCTTGAACTTGTCGTTGAAGCTCCTTAGTTTCCTCCGGATTGGCTCGATAGGCTGGACGGTTCGGTAGAGTAGCACTGGGGACAAAGTCGATTTGATGCTCGATTCCCCTAAGCGGTGGTAGTCCTGGTGGCACCTCTTCTTGGAAAAGCTCCCCAAAGTCCTGCAAAAGAGTAGATATGGAAGGAGGAAGATCAACTAATTCTTGGGAAGATAAATAAGATTCTTGAAAAACAAATAAAACGCAAACGCCACTTCCCTTGAAAGTATGAAGAATCTCCTTTGGTTTGGCCAAAAGCAAGGGCGTAGAAGGGCCGCCTAGAGCTAGCTTCTTGTCCTTGTTTCCCTCTCGAAGTGCATGCTTCTTCCTTTGCTCCTTCGCTGCGTGGTCCAACATGATTTCATGGGGGGTCATCAGGTGCAACGTCACCTTCTTTCCCTCCATTTGAAAGTGATACTCGTTGGAGACGCCATCATGAATAGCTCCCTTGTCATATTGCCAAGGGCGCCCCAAAAGAAGATGACAAGCGGTCATCGGCACCACATCACACTCCACCTCATCCTTGTAAGGCCCTATAGAAAAGCAAATACGAGCCCTTTCCTTGACTTGGATCGGGGCATTAGAATTCAACCAACATAGAGGATAAGGTAAAGGATGGCAAGTAGTTTTCAAGGAAAAGTGATCCACCACCTCTTGACTAACAATATTACAACAAGACCCGCTATCGATAATCACACTACATACCTTATCCATAATTTTGCATCGAGTGTGAAAGATAACCTCTCATTGGCTAGGTGTGGTGGTGTTCTCCGTCATGAAAAGCGTCCGTTGTACCACGAACCACTCACCCTCCTCGGCGGTGACATGGAGGCCATCTTCCTCAACCTCGGGGCTCTCTTCTTCCTCTTCCGCAGCCCCTTCTTCCTCATACTCGTACTCCCCTTGGGAGTTAAGAAGAACCTTCCGTTCGTTGGGACAATCCCGAGCATAATGCCCATGGCCAAGGCACTTGAAACACTTCACGTCGCTCGCCTTCACACCGCCTTCTTGCCGAGGACGTGGGGGAAACTCTTTCCTTGGTTGAGGAGTCGAGTCCTTCCTTATTTCCGGCTTCCTAAACTGAGTTGGTGGTGCCTTAGGATCCGTGGATGAAGGCTGCCACGTTCGAGAAGTGGTTGAACTCGAGCGTCGTTGAGCAAGTTGCTTGTAGCTATGGTTGGTATAATGAAGCACTTGCTCAATATCGGTACCCCTACTAAAATGCTGCATACTCACCACATTTTTTAGTTCCAAATTTAACCCATTGACAAATTTAGAGATGACATACCTGTCGGGAAATTGTACTCGGTAACGGAAGATGAGCATACGCAACTCGTTGTAGAACTCATCAGGAGTCCGGTTTCCTTGACGCACTTGCTCCAACTTGGCATGGATGCGCTCCGTGTAATCTTGAGGCACGAACCTCTCTTCTAAGGCCTCTCTTAGATCTTGCCATGTGTTAAGTTGAGGCATCCGACGTGTTCTCCTCAAATCCTTGTCCTCGAGCCACAATTGGTAAGCAAAGTCGGTGAAGTGTATGGCCTCCATGGCCACCCGCCTCGCATCATCATAGCCATAGAAGTCAAAGATTGACTCCACCTTGGCAAGCCAATCAAGACAGGCATCAGCGTCGGAAGTTCCCGAAAACGTCGGCACGTTCAGCTTGATGCAGTTATGGGGATCCCGCGGCCGCTCTTCTTGTTGCACTGGCGCGCCATGCCAAGGCTGCCCGACACCAACATTGGTCGGCCCTCTAGGAGGTTGGCCGCGCCTTGGTAGATGCAAGAGAGGTGGGGGTTGAGTAGCCGTTGCAGGATTGGCCTCTTGAGAGCTCGGCGCTCCATATCCTGAAAAGTTAGTAGCACTAATAGGAATATTATTAGGAAATGTAGCGAATGAAGGCCTTACCCCGGAATTGGCCACAAAGTGTGGATTGTGGAAGCTCGTCGAAGGAATGTAAGGAGGCATAATCCCCATGGAGGTGCTCACACCGATGGATGCTTGCGCCTCCGAGTTTGGCAAGTAAGAAGTAGAGGCCTCCTCGTGTAACGACTCCACTTGGTTAGCGCTTTGTAGCACACTTGGTAGAGCCCCCATTTGAGACACCCATGCTCTATCATCTTGGCCGCGCACTTGGCTCTCCAAATCAGTCAACCTAGTTCCCAAAGCCTCAATGGATTGTTGCAAGGATTGTTGCATGGTTTGCAACATGGCAGCCACCGAACTAGTGGACGTCTCCTCAACTTGTTCCTTATTCTTGTCATCACCTACATTTGTCATCGTAAAAACAAGGCAAAGATCAAGGTATAGAGGTCACACGAAATAATCACCAAGACTTGCCCGAGATGAAAATCCGACAAGTTGCAAGTAGGCAAAAACAATAAAGGCAACAAAGAGAGAATTCACCACACACTTGCTTAGGAAAACAATGCTAGGAAGCTACTAAACCACCAAGACTCAACACCAAGTATTACGAAATTAATTAATTAATTTTTTTTGGTTTTGGGTAGGCCTTTGCTAGGCACTACTAGAAGACGACTTTTGTAGGCCTTTGTTAGGCACTACAAGATGAGTACTCTTTCCGTGCCCGGCCCCTTATTAGCTTTACGCCGCCGGACAAGGTTTTTCTAGTCTTTAATCTTTCTTTCTGTGCCTGGCCCCTTATTAGCTTTACGCCGCCGGCACAGTTTTTCTGATTATTCAACAAAAGATTTCAAGACACTTAAACACAACACAAGATGTCTCGTCTCGGTGTCGTTCCCGTATCCTAGCACCGCAACCAACAACAAGCATGTAATGAAAACAAACAAGGCTGGTTTGGGACCTCCTTCACACGTTTTTTTCTCAGCAAAATTCAGCAAAGATAAATTCATTTCAAGCACTAAAGGAAGACTTTAATCAAGCAACAAATGCACCCTTTCAACTACCAACTTTTGATAACTCCTTTGGGTGTTCTTTTGGAACGTTTTTTGAGCATGGTTTTCAGCCATGGCTGAGCACACACTCGGCCAAGACAACCAAAAGATCAAGACAAAGCAACGACCACAACAACACACAACAAGGACACTATGGTCGCACACAACAACACAACGCAGCCAATAAAGAGTTCGAACCTAAAACCTTGCAACAAGTGGAAATTCAAGGTCGGAACAAGGTTTAGATGGCGATACCTTCGCGTGGCTCTGATACCACTTGATGAAAGGATCGATGGAGTGGATGATGGTGCAAAGAGATCGCCACGAGAATCCAAGAAATTCCGACAACAAACACCACGCAACTGACCCGTCTTCAACTGGATGGATCTTCCTCGTCCGAACTCGGATTTGATTGATTCTAATTCTAGAAGTTAGATCTCTGAGTCTAGTTTAACCCCTCAAAATATGAGAGAAAGATGATGAGTGGATTGAAAGTTATGTCGAATGTACTGAGATGGTGCAGAAACCTCCGAGATGGATGATGGTTCGAAATGGAGAGAACAAGGGGATATGGATGCTTGATAACATGGATATGACTCACCAAGCTCTCAAACAAACTAGGATGCTCGAATTGTCGGATATGACTCACCAATAATTGAACAACGAGAATTGAACGAACGAAAACAAGAACAAGAACTTGAATTGAAAGATGCAAGGAAAGTAAGCAACAAGGTTTTTCGTTCAATCTACCAACCAAGGGTGAGGGGGGCGACCATATAACCTAGAAAGCAACCTCACAATGTTAGCCCCTTCACTTAAGGAAATTATAAAAATTAACCCGAAAACCCGAAAACTTAATAATTGTCCTTTCCGTAGAATTGTCACTTAGAACCATGAAGTAGAATAAAAATCCAACCATCTTCATTGCACTGTTTCGGAAAGCTACACCCCATGAGCTCTTCTTGCACTTGACATAGAATGGCCTTAGCTCGGGATCGCGTAATACGACCTAGATAAGGTGGTGTAGTTCCTTGAGCTTTGGCACCATCAAAACCAGAAGGCAAGGGCGCGCCACCATCCAAGCTTGTTGTCGCGTCTAGGGTATGTCGAGGCTCCTCCAAGTGTTCCGACGTGTGCTCCTCCAAGTGTTGCTCCTCCAAGTGTTCCGAAGTGTGCTCCATAGTTGGATCGGACATCGATGGAATCACATCACTCTTGGTAGCCTAGATGTCGATATGGTGCAGGTCTCCTATCCGGTGGGGGCGCTGCATAGTTGACATTCAGATTTTGGTTGCCCCATGCTGGATAATTATTTGACATGTCAAAATTATTCGGCTAGTTTCTGTATGGGTATCTCATATAATTAGCTTCAGTGTATGTCTCAACGGCTCTCACCTGCTCTATGTTAGTGCAAGCAGAAGTAATATGGGCAGAAGAACCACACTTTTGACAAGATTGAGAGGATTTCAGAAAACTTACTTGCTTCTTTAGGCGATTGACCTCGTCTTGCAGAAATTGATTTTTGACATCGGGGTCAACATCTTCCTTGTTTGGGACGTAGAGCCGTCTCTGGGGCTGGGGAGATTGCTGGATACCATACATGGCATCATAGTTAGACAGCTTGTCCAACAATTCCCATGCAGTCGTAGGCTCCATCTCTATAAAATCGCACGTTGTATGCGTGTTGAGGCGGTTCTTCTTCTCTGTATTGATACCCTGGAAAAAGATTTCATGGAGTACATATAAAGGTTGCCCGTGAGTGGGGTACTGTCTAAGCATCTCTTTAAATCTTTCCCATGTTTCAATGAAAGTCTCATTAGGCAGCTGGTGATACGTTTTCTCAACTCCGTTGTCTTGGCAGGTGGGAAAAACTTTGTAAGAAATTGATCATACAAGTTCTTCCAAGTCCTGATAGACTTAGGAGGTAAGCTCTCCAACCAGCTCAGGGCCTTTCCAGTAAGAGACCACCTGAAAGCTTTTAACAGAACATATTCAAGTGAGACACCTTCAACAGCTATGGTGTCACATAAATCAAGAAAATTCCTAATATGTTCCATAGGGCACTCAGTAGGTTTCCCTTCAAACTGAACCCTTTTGATCAAGGATATAAATTGAGACTTAATCTCAAATGGTTTCTCTATCTCGGCGTCTACAGTGCAGGGAATGTTCAGGTTCTGAATAATAACCGGCGTTGTCAAATTCGAGCCTTCGACGTCCAACTGGCATACGCTTAGAAAACAAACAAAAGAAAACAAAAATTATAAACAAAAACGGGGTCGGGCTATTCCCAGACCCACAGATAAATAAACAAACAATGTTGCTTCCCCGGCAATGGCGCCAATTTATTGAGAGGGTTTCGTTGACAACAAATAAATATAGTCAAGACCCCGCTGAGTATGGGGGAGTCAGGATCGTTCCACGGGAAGCACGGTTGTTTATCTGTCAAAACTACTAAGAAAAATAAAACAAAGCAAAACAACACAACACACTCACGACCAACCTCGTTAACGACTTTGTCAAGGTCGTTAACAAACCTGGACAAACTACGAAAGCACACACTAACGACCTAAAAACAGACTCGGTACCGAGGCAACGAACTCAGTAATGAATATAATCGAAGAAATTCAAATAAGAATAAAAATCTAGGACAAGGGTCGCCACAACATAGCCATGCATATAAACTCATAAGAAGATAAAGATCATGCCTTTAAAAAGATAAATTCATCAACTTTCATTGATTAGCAAGCAAATCAATCTACTCTCATAAATTATTTCACTCAATCACTTGTTTTGGATCCAAAGCTCGAAACTTTCGCAATCGAACAATCTCAACCTTCAAGTCTATAACTTTCTCTTTCAATCAAATTAAAAACTCAAATTACCTTGATTCTCATCTAGGCATAAACATAACAAGCAATCCAAAAATAGATAGAAGTCATTCAATACATCATCTTACTCATATAACCATGCATAACTATGTCGGGTTTAACCCCGACCCTAGAGAGGAAAACTACTCACTACTCATAACTATAAAGCAAACAACTTCAAATAAAGAAAACATTGAAAACAAAACAAACTACTTCAAATTACTAAGAAAATTATCGTCTTACAGACTTCAGAAGAAACCAAAAACAACAAGAACACCGAATCAAAAACACGATTAACGACCTTAGCTTTACTCTCGTTCAACCTCGGTTCAACAACCTCCGGCTCGACTCTCTCTCGGCTCTTCCAATCCGTCTCCTTCTCAAACTCCCTCCTTAGGCTAGAAAAGAAGGGTATTTATACTAATAAAGCTATCTAATAAAAAAGACTAAAAGATAAAACTTTCCTAAAAGATAGAAATTAACTCTAAAAAGATAGAAAGATAACCTAGAAAGATAACCAGACCTAAAATATAAAATATAATAACCCTAAAACTCATTAAAAACCCTACCGACACGGAATAAATTTCCTCACAGGGTCGATAAACATCACAACGAACTCTCGAAAAACTCTATCTCTAAGCCTCGTTAACGACCCTTCACATCTTCGTTAACGAGCCTGGATTTGGCTTTCTTCAACACTTCGACTCCAAACATCTTGACTTCGACTCCTTTATCTCGTATTCTTCCATCCTGCACCATAGCACTCCAATCAGCTCCAGAAAAGCACCATTTCCTTGCTAGAACCTACAAAAAAACACAAAACGGAGTAACTTCCATACTTTTCATAAAATATGCAAACTTATCCAAAAACACATAAAACTAACCCTAAAACTACTAAAACTAATCCTAACAAACTAGGAAAACACCCTAAAAACTATACCAAAAACACGAACATCAATGAGGAGGCAGGGCAGGGTAGAGTTGTGGATGAATTCCTTCAGTTTGTTCCAAAATGGGTCTTTTTCTTGTGCTCTTGGTGGTGCATGGCTAGTACCAGGATCATTTCTTTGCTATATTCAAGGTTTACATAGTGGAATGCAATAAATCGGTTGTCTTTATGGATGGTTTTGATAGTCTCGTTGTGTGAGCATAGAGCCCTTCCAAAGGACGCAAATACCGCCCGAGTGTCCGATGGACGGAATGAACTCAATTGAGTCAAAGCCCGCTTTTTGCCACCTTTACAATCAGGCGGCTTTTGGGTTTTTCTTTCAACGAGTGCAATTAGTTTGATATGTTCAAGGCGACACAACACATTAACCTCGGTCCAAAAGGACTTGCATTTGATGCCCCTACAATTCCATGTGCAAATCTTCATAAACAACCGGAGTTGGTGTGGCTTTTGGCCATGGGGGGGCAGGTATACCTCCAGCATTTTTGTTTTTTCTTTTTGTTTGTCTTAAGGGTTATGTCATGGGTGTAGCTATTATTGGGGTTGTTCATTATGCGCTTTGTTATGGGTTTCGTATTTTTGTTTTCCGATTCGGCATGTCCTAGGAACATGCTAAATAGCTGGGTTACTTTTGTGAGTGTATTTGTATGAATTTATTCCAAGAATTATGGCTTTTGGTCGCTGGAATATTGGATTTCTTTCAAGAATTTGTTTTTGTGTTTTTAATTTTAATTTTGTTATTCTTCCAAAGCGACGATATAGTTGATTTGTGTATCTCACCAAGCCTCTCTTGACCGTTGAGCATTTCCTTGCTCGAAAGAATTGTTGATTTGTTCTTATTGTTGGCCATCGAAAGACCCTGCATACACACCCAAGAGGCAGGAATTAACATGGTACAATAATACAGTTCAAGTAGTCCATGGTTTCATAAATAAAAACGTGTGTAGAGGCAAATGTAGTGCAAAAACTGGAGTGTTTTTTGCAAGCAAACTCATTCATCGTGGCACTTACGGGTTAGGGTTCCTACGTAAATGGCTTTCATATCCATACTTAAGTAACAGGGAAGTTCACAACCCTCTGCAAGTTTGGATGCAGCAGTATATACAAAAAAAAATCAGCTTTAGGAGCAACGGAGAAATTGGATTCTAGATCACGGTTATAGTACGAAGCAAAACTCAAAAACTTATTGGTAGATTTATAGACACCGGGCATGCATCTCATGCACAAAGACAGATAGGCAGACATTTGATGGATATTACCAGAACAAAAGAGTCAGGCAGCAGGATCTGCTAGAGTGGAACGCAAGGACAAGCACCGATGGGGAGAGAGCTAACGCCAAGGGGAAATGAACCTAGAGCGTGCCCCCACCACAACCAAAGAAAGCTGAACCCGTATTCATCAGTCGTCTATCGATAGAGCCAGCAAGAAAGAGCCATCAACACATGGGAAAGGAAGGGACACGCATGGTCACTCCCCTAGGCCAGCCACCCGCGAAGATTACTCCGTCGTCGCCTCAGAAATCGCTCTAGATCTGCTGTTTTCCCCCATTTGTCTATGGGAATTGGGTGAATGATGAATAGAGTATCGCCCCTCCACACATAACCTGATTTATCTCTTTTCTTGGATTGGATCTACATGGGAAAACAAAGGGTTTTTTGAGGCGCCCAATTAGATGTCGCTTTAGCATTGAAGCGAGATGAGTATTAATAGAGATGCTTGGAATTTGATTATTAATCCTTTCATAAAGTTCTTGCAATTGAGTATGGGTGTTTTTTTCTAGAGATAGGTTGGGATTTGAAGGAATCCAAAGGGGCGGTAGAGCTCTCGCCGTAGGGTAACTCACAACGCGTGTTAGCGCGTTGATTTGGGACATTTTGTTGATTTTAAGGGTATAAATAGAATAGCATTTCGCAAAGTCAAGTTGATGTAAAAGTAGGCCCTTGTATAAGAAGGCGGTTTGAGTAGACCCCGAAGGGTAATCTCATGAGTAGACCCCGAAGGGTAGTCTACTCACCACTGACCAAATAAACAGTTTATAAAGTTGTCTTGGATAATAGTCACGAGTCACTCAAATAATTCGAGTTTTCCTTCAATGAATATTGCCCCTATTCCATGCCAAGGGATTCCGCAATATTGTTGTCAGATAAAACGTTCTAACAACGACAATGGAAATGTTGACAAGACGATTCTATCAAGAACAAACGTACCTTGTTTGAGTCTTGCGATTCCTCTTCTTCCTTCACATGGACGAAATCATCCAACCATGGATCTTGAGGTTCTTCCTTGATTTCCACACGAGAACAATGATCCATGATATCAATCAAATTGTGTTTGATTTCTTGTGATTACACTCACTAAGAACAACCCTAGTCCTCCATTGATTTTTTGTGTATATCACCGACTCTTGTGTCTTGCACATCACCCTTTGATGGATGCCCAATCACCCCTTAAATAGGCGACATCAAGGCTGTCCAAATTCGGTTATCAAGTGGTTATCAATCAGTTAGGGTAGTTGAGAAATTCTTGGAGAGGTTTGGAAGTTACTTGGAATATTCCTTCCAAAAACCACCTTCTGATCTTATCCAAAACTCTCTCTCATAGTCATCCTTTTCCTTCTTATATGGGTGGCAATCCAAACCCTAATAATGCCTTAGAGTGCCGTTCAAAACCAACCCAAGAGAGCTCAAAGATTCGGTCCGAAATGCATCTAGAAAAGCCCATTAGTTTAAGTAAAAAACAAGCCCAAGATGGCATGTCACTAGGCCCAAAATCAACCCACATGTGCGGCTCATCCAAGCCCAATGGCGTGCCCAATGGGCTGTCCCCCCATGGCCCATGGTAAGCTAGCATAGCTAGGTATCAAGCTAGGTCACTTAGCTAGTATAGCTGGCCCTCAACTAGTTGAGTTGACATCCTGCTAGTTGAGCTCTAGCTCGTTTAGCTGACTTACAAGCTATTTGAGTTTACTTGAGCTAAGCCCGAGCTACATGAGCTTCCTACCAAGTTGGTTCTTTGAGTTAAGAGCTTAGTTAAGCTACTTGAGCTAACTTTAAACTAGTTTGAAGCTTCAAAACTCCTTTATAGCATTAATAACTATGTGCCAAGCTATTTCATGCTTTGGTCTTTTTCTAAAACATTCACCAAGTTTAGAAAAGCTAACAATCAATCAAATGATAATGCACAAAGCTAATGGACAAACCTTACTTGCTCAAAACCAAAACCCTAGCTTAATACACATGCCCGACACTTTGTGCCAAAAACCCTAGGCGTGCCGCAACACCACGCCATTGCTCCAAACCAACCACGCACACTTGGTCGTGCCATAGCCAAGGCGTAGGAGTGCCCCTGTTGTCTACAAGCATGCGTCACACAAGCACCGCTAGCCACGCATCGCTGAGCCTTACTCGAGCATTGCTTGTGCCTCGTATTTGCCAACAAGGCACGCCCTTTGCCATGCGTCGTTCCACAAGTAGCATACTTCGGCAAACGAGGTTTTGTGCCTTGGCATTGGTACTTTTCTTGGATTGTTATCTTTCCTATGACCATTTTACAAGTTGGAACAATCATTGTTCCATGGTTTCTCGCAGTATTGATGATAACAAACTTAGATGGTATAACTTGCTTATACATGTAAGTGTTTTAGGAAAATAGGTACATTGTCTAAAGTGACGGAACATTGTGAGGAACAATGGAGGGAACGAGTCACAAATTTAGGAAGCGGTTCTCGAAAGGACGTGACTTTCTATTAATATCAAGTTACCAGATCTTCTGCGAGCGATCTTCTACGAAGATACGACAGGTGTAGGCGGTTGCTTGAAAAGACTAAGGAAGGATAAGATCACGCTTGCACGATCTTATTTAGGAAATTCGAGATCATTCGGTTTTGGAAAAAATCGACATGGTTGAAAAACCAAATCACAAACAATACTTTTTCCTATTAGTGTGGGATTTGTTAAGTGCAAAATCTGCGTAATTAGGCAAGAATTACGTATGAGATCAGACTTCACATTTCTTATAAATAGCTAGGTTGTAGCTAGGGTTAAATTGTGGTTGATTAACGGTGAACTTGAAAAGAGAGAACTTTTCGAGTGTACGAGTGTGTGGCTTTTTCCGGTGAAAAATCCACAAGTGAGTGAGTACTCAGGTCAATAGTTTACTTCCATTTAGGTTTACGTTTAGGGTTGTAGAAGTCTAGTTGGTTGAACTTTGGTTGGTGCCTTAGTTACCAGGGAACTTGACTTGTCTTGTAATTGTTGAAACTTAATAAAATTATTCTATGGAAAATCCTCAGAGAAGGAGTCTCAAGGGTAGAGGTTTTTCTTTCTACGACTTGTTGGTCAGGCAGAATGTTTTCCTCTCTAAATTTTGTATTCTTATTGTTTATTTCTGCTGCCCAGGCAACATTGTTAGTTCCCTGACTTGTTACTAACGCGTCATGATCCAACAATTGGTATTAGTGCAGGTTTGCTCTAGATTGTTTGTTAGTGCAGGAATACAGAATGATTACCAACAACACTCACAACATCGGGATTGGAAACAACAAGCCTACACTACTTATTGTTGGAGAGTATGACCACTAGAAGATCCTCTTCGCTACATGGCTCAAAAGAAATGACTACCAAGACTAGTCATTCATTGAGGATGGAGACTATGTCTCTCTTGCGGAGAAAAAGAACAAAAATTCCGAGTGGGGTCCAACTTAATGGACATCAATGGAGAAGAACTTCAAGGCATAGATGTTGTTGAACAATGCCTTAGGAGCTGAAGATCTACTAAGGGTGGTGAATTGTAAAACCGCCAAGGATGCATGGGAAGCCATTGAAAAATGCATATTGGTAGCACAGATTTGAAAAAAAGCCACCAAAAGGAGGCTAAGAAGGAATTCTACAACTTTAAGATGAAGGATGGTGAAACCATTGCCACATACCAATCTCGGTTTGAAGCTTTGGTGAATTACATAAATTATCTTCTATCGAGAAATTATCACACATGCCGAGAAGGTTTCTTCGATTGTTGATGGTCTCGGTCCCAAGTATGTTGTTAACGAAGGCTTACTCATAGAAAACCCAATCACGAAGACTTGCAAACTTCATGAAATCTTTGGAAAGCTGACAGACTATGAGTGCTATGAGAATGACAACAATGGTCCTTCAAGCTCTAACAAGGGCATTGCTCTCAAGGTGGAGAAGGCCCTTGAGAACATCACTCCTGGAAGGGAAGATGATGAGTTAGAGAAGGACTCTAATGTAGCTCTCACAACCAAGGCTATGAGATCACTCTACCAGAGAGGCAAGAAGCAAGGTGATATGAAGGAAAGAGTGAACTTTGAGAAGAAAGAGATCAAGGATGTTACCTACTTCAATTGTCAGGAAAAGGGTCACTTTGCCAAGAGTTGTCCCAAAGTTAACGAGTCTGGAAACAAGAAGAAAAAGGCCTACATGACTACATGGGATCTTGACTCAATTGATGAATATGAATCGAAGGTCTGCGCCATGACTCTAAAGGTAGAAGATGTCGATCAAGAGTTAACTCCTGAACAATTTCTTAATGGGTTAGATAATAATAAACAATCTCATCTTGTATCTCTCGTTAAAAGCTTTTTGAAGAAAACTTGAAAATGAAAGATGAACTAGAAACTACTGATGAGAAATGTCTTAATCTTGAAGAAAAACTATCAAAGTCAACTGTTCCTAGTGTTGTTTCCTATAATGAATGTGATAGTTTGAAAGATGAACTCAAAACTCTCACTGAAACCAACAATAAACTTAGGGCTGGTTTGCTTGATCTTAAAATCAAAAAGGAAGAAATTGAAAAAGATCTTGACAAAAGAACTCGTGTTTTGTTCAACCCTTCTAAGCTTAGTATTGGTTCTGCTAAAGATAAATTTGGATATCCTCTTGATGATCTTAGCTTTGTAGAAAAGATGGAAAGAAAATATAGGGAACTTCAATCTGCTAGAGACAAAGTAACTCATCTAGAGGGTCGGGTTAAGATTCTTGAAAGTTAGATAAATGGGAACCTTGAGTGGTACACTGGTAAAATAGCTCATAAGAGGTTTTGGATGCAGTCTCAAGGGAATGATCACAAAGTTCCTTCAAAGGAATGTGCTAAGGAAAGAACCCTCCAGAAACCCCATCCTAAGCGCTATCTTGGCGAATATTATAGGGTGTGCTTTCACTATGGTAAGGGAGGTCATGTCCAAAAGGATTGTAATGTTAGAATAGAAATGTCTAATAAGAAGAGTCAAAAATAGAATACAGGGAACAACAAGAAACAGTGGTCTGGTAAGAAAAATCAAGGGTATGACAAATCTCATCAGAACAAGAAAAAACCAGCTCAACAGACCAAAAAGAAGAAAGAGGCTAAAGCTGAAAAAGGGAAAAACCATGTTGATCCCTCAAACATTGCTTCTTGTTCCAAGAGTCCACGGAAAGCTACTCTAGTTCAATCTTAAATATATCATCGTATGTGCTCTGCTAATCGACCGAAGAAGGCTAAGCAAGTTTAGGTTGTTAAAACGTGATTTTTTTTCTTACAGGTTGAAGTGAGGGGGAGCATCCGCTGGATCCTTGACAACGGGTGTTCATGTCACATGACAGGGAACGAGAGCATTCTGTCATCACTTCAGAACAGTGTTGCACGAAACATTTCCTTTGGCAACAATAATCAAGGAGGAATCATTGGAACAAGTGTAGTCAAGCTAAATTAAAAGACTAGCGTTTAAGACATGAGCTTGGTGAAGGGACTTGGTTACAATCGTTGAGTATTGCTCAACTTTGTGACCAAGGGAACAATGAGGTGTCATTTACCTCAGATGGTTGTACGATCAAGAACAAAAATTCAAGTCTTGTGGTCCTAAAGGGAAAGAGGCGCAATAATTTCTATTTTGTCGACTCAAGTTTCCAACCTCAAGAAGAGTTATGCTTTGTTACAGTTGTCGATGAGATTGATCTTTGGCATAGAAGGTTTGGTCATGAAAATCATTGAGGAATTCATAAACTCTACTCACAAAACTTGGTGATATGATTTCCCAAAGTTCTTGCAAAAAAGGAAAGTTTGTGTGAAGAGTGCGTGAAAGAAAAACAAAGCAGATCATCTTTTCAGCCAAAATTATCGATTAGTACTTCTCATCCTCTTGAGATGGTACACATGGATTTGTTTGGTCCTATGTAGGTGAAAAGTCATGGAGGTAGCAGGTATATATTTGTTATTGTTGATGATTTTACAAGATATACATGGACTCTCTTTCTAGGATCCAAAGACGAGACGCTCATAGCATTCAAAAGCTGGATCAAGAAGGTAAAAGCATCAACAGAACAGAAATTGAAGGTTATCAGATCAGATAACAAAACAAAGTTCAAGAAATTCCATGTTTCATAGCTTCTGTGATGAACATGGAGTGTTTGAAAACTTCTCTGCGCCGAGGACTCCTTAACAAAATGGCGTAGCAGAGAGAAAGAATGGAACACTACAAAGCATGACTTGTACTATGATGTTGGCAAGTAACTTGTCTCTGTCCTTTTGGGCAGAGGTAGTTAGTACCGCTTGCTACATCATAAATCCAGCAACCCTACGTTCCAATTTTTCTAAAACTCCATATGAACTAATCAGGGGACAAAAGCGAAATATTTCCCACTTGAAAGTCTTTTGATGCAGGTGCTTTGTTCACAATAATAGAAAAGATGAGCTAGGCAAGTTTGATCTAAGGAGTGACAAAGGCATCTTTCTGGGTTATGCATCCAACACCAAGGGTTACAAGGTGTTCAATAAAAGGACAAAGAAGTTCGTAAAAGCATTCATGTTGTCTATGATGAGTCCAAGAATGGAAGGAACTAGTCAGGTCACCAGGAGGTACCGAAGGTTCTAAATACAAACTAAGATGATGAAGTCGATCCAGATTCGAGTACACAAGCTCCAAATGAAGAAGTCACTCCTCCCAGTCCAAATGTGGATGGAGATGACACAAGATGCACTTCGAATCCTAAAGATGATACTCCACAAAATGAAGTACAAGTGGAAGAAACATCTCCTGGAACGACAGGTCAACAGGAGCAAGAGGAGTCAAGCATAGATCCCACTCAGATTGAAGTCAGAAATGATCATCAAAAGAGGGATCATCCTGTTGACAACATCATCACTCCATTTCAAAAAGGTGTGATTACTCATTCCTCTCTTAAGAATATTTGTGCTTTCAATGCATTTATCTCTCTTGCAGAGCCAAAGAATGTGAAGGAAGCATTAAAAGATCTTGACTGGATAGTTGCTATGCAAGAGGAACTACACCAGTTTGAGAGAAACAAAGTATGGAGATTAGTTCCCAAGCCAAATCACAAGATGGCTATAGGAAAGAATTGGGTGTTCAGGAACAAACTTGATGACATCAGAGTTGTCACAAGGAACAAGGTGAGAGTTGTAGCAAAAGGGTACAATAAACAAAAAGGGATCGACTACAATGAAACGTACGCTCCTATTGCAAGAATAGAAGTCATCCGTCTTCTAATCGCCTATGCTGCTCATAAAGAATTTAAACTCTATCAAATGGATGTGAAAACAACATTCTTGAATGGGTACCTACAAGAAGAGGTGTATGTGTTACAACCTCTAGGGTTTGAATATATTGATCACCCTGACCATGTCTATGTGCTGGATAAGGCTCTCTATTGTCTTAAACAGGCGCCTCGTGCTTGGTATGATATATTCGCCCAATTTCTATTATCAAATGGATACAAACATGGTGTGATCGACAAGACATTATTCCTAATGGAACAAGACTGTGAGGTTTTAGTAGTTCAAGTATATGTTGATGATATTATATTTGGTTCTACTAACCATGAACTTGTAGAAAGCTTCAAGAATCTGATGAGCAGTGAGTTTGAGATGAGCATGATCGGTGAATTCACTTTCTTTCTTGGTCCACAAGTGGTACAAAGTGATGAGGGATTGAAGGTACATCAACAAAACTACATCAAGGAGTTGTTGAAGAAGTATGGTATGGATTCTACGAAACCCTTTGATACTCCTATTTCTCCTAATACTCGTCTTGATGTTGATCTTAATGGTGTTGATGTTGATCAAACGATGTACCGAGGGATGATTGGTTCTCTATTGTACCTAACGGCCAGTCGGCCAGATATTATGTTCAGTATGTATCTTTGTGCTAGATTCCAGGCTAATCCAAAAGAAACACATCTGAAAGAAGTGAAGAGAATTTTGCGCTACTTGAAAGGGAACGATGGATTGTGTCTATGGTATCCAAGACATAATTCATTTAATCCTGTTGGATTCTCGGATGCAGATTTTGCAGGTCACTTGTTAGATAGGAAGAACACATCAATATCTTGGCCTAATTTCTTGGTCCTTGTTTGGTTTCTTGGGGAACGAAGAAGCAAAATTCGGTTGCTCTTTCCACGGGTGAAGTGGAGTATGTCACAGCAGCCGCCTATTGTTCCTAGATTTTGTGGTTAAAATAATTTGTAGATTTTGGTATGTCTCTTGAAACTATCCCTATCATGTGTGATAATACAAGTGCCATCAATATCTCCAAGAATCTGGTTCATCATTCTAGAACCAAACACATAGATATTCATCATTTCTTACGAGATAATGTTGAACACGGTTTCATTAAGATGGATCATTATAGGACTGAAAATCAAGTTGCAGATATTTTCACCAAGGCTTTGGACAGAAAGCCCTATAAGCATCTGAGGATGTTGCTAGGAATGATTTCCTTAGAGTAAACAAGTCTCGGTCCTTTACTCCCTCAGTGCCTGGCTAAAAAGGTAACATCTCAGTGAATTACGTATCATTTGACATGTTTTCTAATGGTTTATATCTTTCCTCTATGCATTGATGTTATTTACATTAGAAATTGTTAAGTGTTACATGCTAAAAGGAATTGAAACTGAAATGATTAAATCCAATATTTTCTTTTAGCCCAAAATAACCAACTTGATCTTTTCTATCCCTCACTTCAAGCCGAAATGATGGTTGGTTATAAGTTTTCCTTTAGCCTAGTCCAAATAAATGTTCCCTATGAACCCCCTTTGATTACCTTAAACGAGGAATAATTGTTTGGATGTCAAAAATATCCCAAGCCCTCAAAAAGTTTGAACGTAATATCCCTTGTTCATTGTCCGTTCAAACAAGCATGTTTATCTACTCATGGTAACGAGGAATGGATCTAGTGTTTTCGAGATCATGATTTTTGAAGGAACGTCTTTGAGTAAAATTGAAGATATTTCTCAGCAAAGGAACAGTCGTCTACACAACTCAGATGGGACACAGTGTGATAGCCATTGTGACTTCAAGTTTATATTTTCCAACCGTTGCACAATACTTTTGCAGGGAACGATAGGACATTTTCACACTCTTATCTTAATGGCGGTGTAAAAATCATAATTATGGAAAGATATATTCGTTGAGATATGGATAGAAGATTGTTAGAAGATTGTGATCTTCATCAACAAGGAAATAGGTGTGCTTTATATACCCCTTCTCTCTCGGTCAAATCTTTTTCAGCGCATCTCTATTTTACCTTGAAAACCTCGATCCTCTTCAAAGCTTCAATCTCTTCTCTCTCTCGCTTCAATGGAGTCCTCCTCAAATAGCCCTGCCCTAAACCTCGAAGGCATTGATGACTCCAAGATCGAAGCTCTTCAAGCTCGTCTCGACTCTCTCAAAAAAGCCAAACTAGCATCTCATTCTCCCGTTTCCAAGCTTCAATCCCAGTTCGACGTTGTTGCCAATATCGGAGCCAAGGCTATTGAAAGTGCTCCAAGTGAGAAAGAAGATCGACCTGAGCAGTCGGAAAAGGATCCTTCCATGGGCCCCTCGAAAACCCCTTCCGAGAAGCCTGTTGAAACAGAGGAAGGAAAGGAGGGTTTGGGCGAAATGGAAAGGGAAGAGGTTAATTCACCTCCCAAGGAACCCACCGGAGAACCAGAAAAGGTGGAGATTTTGCCGATGCACTTGAGGCCTGGGTGGGTCAAGCCAAAAAGTCGAGGCAAGCAAAAGGCCAGGAAGAGAGTTTGTCCTTCTCCGTCTCAGATTCTTCATATTTTTTAATCGGAACGGACTCCTTCCCCTGCCTCCAAGAAGGCAAAGACGGCTCCCACATGCAAGAAGTATAGCCTCCAATCCACGACCACCTCAGCAAAGAAAACGATGGTCGAAGAAGCTACTAGGGAAGAAGACACGGAGGAAGAAGAATAGGAAGAAACTGGTTCTGATCTTGAGGAGGTGGAGTCCGAGGAAAAGGAGGAATCTGGTGATGAAGGAAATTAAGAGGAGGAGGAAATAGAGGAGGACGTCGAGAAAGATCTCAAGTCTGCTAAGGCAAAAGGGAAATTTCCAATGGAACTAGAAGGTGCTTCTAAGAAGAGTTCAAAGAAGGTGGTCGGTCCTCTGGTGATCGACGAGGAGTTTCTGAAAAAGAGCACGACTTGGAGGAGTTTTGGGAACTACTAAAGTTCCAAGGTTGGGAAAAGACCTATGCTTTGAAAGTCAAGGTAGATGTATCTGTCCTTGTTGATTTCTTTTCAAACTACCAACTGGCGGATCTCTCAAGTGGTCCCTTGGGTTTTTCTACTGTTGGAGAATCAGAAATTTCTTTCTCTTTGGGGTCTGTTGTAAAGGTTCTGGGTGTTCCCAGTGATGGATATGGGGCGTTGCATTCTTCAAGAAACTGGCCCAGTAACAAGAATCAGCTAATCAAGTGTGTCATGGGAAAGTATCTACTATTGGTCCTTACTCAACCAGTGATCTGGGGTACACTGTAAGGATTGCACACCAGTTTCTAATCAAGGTTAATGTTCCAAGGCTCAAGAAGAGGAACCAGCTTACCATCAATGACATGATTCTATTGGATAAGTTTATGAGGAGGGAAAGGATCAGTCTTCCTAAAATCATGATGTGACACATGGCTAAGAGCACAGGGAAGAATCATGGATTGCCTTACTCTCAATTTGTCAAGGCAATTCTAAAAGAGAAGAAGGTGTATGCTCCTTCCCGAGAGGAGTTCTTTGGATTTCCCCTAGATATGAGCAATATCTCGAGGATGAAGTACCAGGGTGATTCAAAGGGAACAACTGCAAAGAAGACCACTCAGACGGACATTAGGAGTTCTTCGCTGAGTGGAAGTGTTAATGCCAAGATGTTAATCGAGCTTCAATAGATTTTATCTCAGTTGAGTACCACCATTGGTTACTTAGCTAAGAGAGACACTGCCATTGTTGCTGATGATCCCACCTCCTCGGAACCATGATGTGGATACCTCTCTTGTTCCGTAGCCTATCTAACCCCCACTCAAAAATTTTAACATGTTCTCTTGGATTTTATGATTTTTGTGTATTTATGTTTTCTCTATTGTTGTGATTTGAACAATTATCTATGAAATGACTATCTTTTGCTTATGAATGGTTTAAGTTTCAATTAAATTTGTTCATATTGTCTACGTTTTGCTTGATGATTGTTGACCTTTTGATGATATCAAAAGGGGGAAGTTAGGAAAAATACAAAGATACGTTCTATCCAAGAAATACAGAGGGAACTTTGGCTAAGGGCGAATATGGTGTTATCTCTGATGAGTAGGAACAACTGTGCATCTGTTAAGGGGGAACCACTAGAAAAAAAAATTTTCAAGTCTATATTTTTGTTGGTTTCTAGATGTGCACATTTGTATAGGTTTGTCATCATCAAAAAGGGGGAAATTGTTGAAACAATCGTTGTTTCATGGTTTCTCTTAGTTTTGATGATAACAAACATAGATGGTATAACTTGCTTCTACATGTAAGTATTTCAGAAAAACAAGTACATTGTCATAAATGACGAAACATTGTAAGGAACAATTAATGGAGGGAACGCGTGACAGATTTAGGGAGCGCTTCTCGAAAGGACGTGACTTTCTATTAATAGCAAGTTACCAGATCTTCTGCGAGCAATCTTCTACGAAGATACGACGGCTGTAGGCGGTTGCTTGAGAAGATTAAGGAAGGATAAGATCAAGCTTGCACGTCCTTATCTAGGAAATCCTAGATCATTAGGTTTTGGCATTTGGTAAGAATCGGCATGGTTGAGCATCCAAATCACAAACAATACTTTCTCCTATTAGTGTGGGATTTATTAAGTGGAAAATATCTGTAATTAGGCAAAAATTACGTATGAGATCAGACTTGACATTTCTTATAAATAGCTAGGTTGTAGCTAGAGTTAAAGTGCGGTTGATTAACGACGAACTTGAAAAGAGAGAGCTTTTCGAGTGTACGAGTGTGTGGCTTTTTCCGGTGAAAAATCCACAAGTGAGTGAGTACTCAGGTCAGTAGTTTACTTCCATTCTGGTTTACGTTTAGGGTTGTAGAAGTCTAGTTGGTTGAACTTTGGTTGGTGCCTTAGTTACCATGGAACTTGACTTGCCTTGTAATCGTTGAAACTTAATAAAAGTATTCTATTGGAAATCCTCTGAGAAGGAGTCTTAGGGGTAGAGGTTTTTCTTTCTACGACATGTTGGTCGGGTAGAAAGTTTTCCTCTCTAAATTCTGTAATCTTATTGTTTATTTCCGCTGCCTAGGGAACATTGTTACTTCCCTGACTTGTTATTAATGCGTCACGATCCAACATTACATCTCTCATTATATCATGTACGTCAAGTTACATGGTCAATCTTCTCAATCAACATTTTTTTTGACTTTTTTTTCTCAACATACACACAATGAAATTAGTGATTTTTCACAAATCACCAACACATTCAAGGGTTTTTGTTAGTCTGCAAACCACGCGCATGAATTTTATGAACTCACATAGGAAACCCTATCCATTAGACTAGTGTTAAAATGTCAATGGACGCATTAAATTCCTACTCAATTAAATTGAGAGTTGAAAACTTGGAAAGAAAAATCTTACTTTATTAAAAATGGATTACAATGAATTTCCTTTGAAGGGGTAAGTCTAAGCTTTTATTTGTGGATAAAAATTCGGAAAAGAAGTACATATAATACAGATTAGCTTGGATTAGCCTAATGAGATCTCTTTTTTTTCTTCTTCCAAATCGTAGAGTAGTATATTAGCAACCTAACAATGTGAGCAAAACACGGACAAATGTAATACAATTAAAAAAGTTTCATTCAGTAAGTTTAAAATCTAGCAACAACGTAACTTACCCGCGCTAACTATTGTTGCCGCGCGAAGTTAATGTAAACATCATATCAAATGTTTGAGTTAAAATACTGAAAAGATTCAAGGCAAAGCAGTTGTTGCTTTATGTGAACGGCCCATGTGATGGTGGGACCAAGTCTTGTTCACATAAATTAAGCAAAAGATGTATCAAAAGAATATGAGAAAAAAACAATATTGTAACAAACACAAAGACTTTGCTTTCCAATTTCTTAATTACAATTGTACACCTTTACAAACTGCTATGAATCACAATTGTCCATTATTTGATACCCCAACGCAGAGCTCAATTGTTCTCTTCTTGGGACCCAAAAAACCCCTTCTCTCTCTCCCAAAAGATCGAAGTGCAACTTTCACTTATTCCCCATACCTTAAGGTGCCCCATTCCTTTCTCTATAGGACAAAGGAACCCCTTTTCTGAGATATAATAAAAAATAATAATAACAATTTACCCAATAAAGTATAAGTGTGATTATGAAGAATCAGCTATTAATTTAACGGCCATTAATTGATCAAATCCTAGCTGGGGAGCTTTTGTGGATGAGGGCAGTGTAAAATGATTGATACATAATAAATAAATTGATAATTAAGACTTCAAAGGGGCTCTGTGAGGAATGCCCTTTCTTCTTCTTGCGGTTGAAGAAGGGGGAGGTGGAGTAGAAGGGTAAATGTGTCTTTGTGATGAGCCTCCATCGCTACCTTCCTCCCTTGCAATTCTTGAAGAAGACATGCCTTCTTCTCCCCTTCTTTCCCTCTCCTCCAACATTGCCATCTCATCTGTCTTTCCCTCCAAGGCAAACTTTGCATTCCCATTCCTCCTCACTCCCACAAGCTAATTAGCCATTTTTTAATTAAAAATCAATGATATATATTGTATTAAAACTGTGCATTCAATTAGTGAGAAATTAATGTAAGCAACATTGATTTACCTAATGTGTATGGTAAGATCGATCATATATATGAGGATGATTGATGCATGACAATGTGGTTAGGTTGGGATAGAGGATGGGGATGGTAATGTTGATGCATCATGTGACATGTGACAATGAATGTGGGTAATAATACATAGCTAGAGCATGTAAAAATGTGTGTTTGCTGTATATGAGGGGATATACCATGTGGATTCAATGAATTCAAGTACAGGCAATGATGTGATCAACTATATGCTCCATATGTAGATCATCATCATCATCCTTGTTTGTACATGGTCTTATACCATGAGAATGTGGGACTCAAGATGTAGGCCATGAGTTGTCATTGATGGTGATAATCATAAAAATTCATGACAATGAGTAGTGATTAGTTATATTAATTAGTGCCAAGCCAAGGATATATGTATATGGATGGGAATCGAATGAGGGCTTTACCTTGCAACCCAAAGAACAGAATCTGAAAGGGTCGAGGAGGCTTCTCCCACAAATCTCACACAAATGGGCAGTTCCCTTTCCAGCCTTTGGCTGTGGCCTCTCATTCAGAAACATCACCCTTGCACTGTTGATCACATATGTCTGAACTCCACTTATGTCCAACACCTTCTGAATTTCACACACTCTCACCACATCATGGTATGATGATCTCCTTATCTATATACATACAGTATTTCCAATTCCAAATAAGTAACATCCAAACAATCAAAACCAAAAACAAAAACAAGAACAAGAACAAATCCGCCCACGGCCCGACCTGAATGACCTGATGATCCTTGTGCATAGACGACCTGCAATAGAAGCAAAAGGCGGAGCCCACCGGGCAATCCAAGCAATACATGTTGCATTCGCTCCGGGCGGCGTCCCCGTGGACCCGGCAAATGCTGAAGAATGCTGTCGTCAGCAGAGGCTCCAGCCACGGTGGCACTGTGCTCCCTGCCACAGTCTCCGCCTTTGGCATTGTCTTCTCCTCCTCCTCCTCCTCCTCCCGGGCTTCCACTTGGTTAATCTGAAATAAAATGGCTGAGCAATTATATTGGAGGGATTAGAGGGAGAAGAAGAAGAAGAAGAGCATGTGGGTTTTCTTAATCACATTAATTACCATTAAAATCAACGCCAATGTGGGAATTGCTTCGCTGAGGAGGAGGAGGAGGAGGAGGAGCAGGAGAAGCTTTTGGGATTCTCTGCAATGATTATGGGAAAATGGAGAATTTTTTTGGGTGGGGATGGAGAGAAGTTGGGGAGAAAGAGAGACTTGAACAAACTGCAACTAAGAAATCAACAATAATAAAGCAACAAAGCTGTAGGCGTTTTTTGAGTTAAATTACTTGATTGACGGTGAGGATCAATCATGCGGTGGCTGATGTTGACTCTGTACCGTTGGATTAGGGAAGGATGTGTTGGATTGGCGCTTACGCAACTTTTTGGATCTTCTTTGCGTCACACCGTAGGCACCCCAAACCGGGACGACGGGGACGCGCCCCACCAAGCTAGCTACGTTGAAGGCACCAACTAGCTAAGTTATAATTAGGCAAAATTACACAATTCACCGCTACAATCTAGCGCATTTTTAATTAAACCATTTATGTCAAAAACAAAATTGAATTTCATGTTTTTTATACGTATTTTTGTTAGACATTCAGCATCTACGCTCATTTAAATATATATAATAAATATAAATATGGACATAATGAGAAGCAGTATGAACCACATCATGAGAAATTAAACATGACCTCATTTTGCTTGAAAAAAGAGCACATCTTAGAAAAAAAAAACATGCATAGGAGAGGGCGTGCGTGAATGGGCAAAAATCTTAGAATTTTGTATGTCTTAATTTGAACTCAGCATTACTTTCAATTTTTATACTTAAACTATTATTAATTTTAGGTTTAGGATTTTTAACTTTTTTTAAGATTTAGATTAGTGCGATTCTCGTGCATATAAAATTGTGAATAATCGATAACAATATTGTATGTTTCATTTAGTTTCTAAAACATAAGCATTGTTCATTATGCTTTTTTATTTTGAAATAAGGAAATTGGAAGCCCATAAAAAATGAATAGGCAATTGTAAGTATTTATTTATTTATCTTCAAAAAAGCTTTTATAAATTTATTGTAATTTAATATTAGTAGAAATTATTATAAGAGAATAGGGTATTTATTGAACATAGAGAGGGACAACTTCTATAGTTGTTAGGATTAGGATAGGATAAGATAGGCATGCATATGTTTCACTCTTTATTCCGCACATGAGAACGATTCACGCACACTTCAAAGGAATTTTTATAGTTTTGATTATCCACATTTAGAG
Organism: Fallopia convolvulus; assembly: GCA_964016875.1. Lineage (NCBI taxonomy): Eukaryota > Viridiplantae > Streptophyta > Magnoliopsida > Caryophyllales > Polygonaceae > Fallopia > Fallopia convolvulus. The sequence goes on from OZ024719.1 coordinate 39,591,930, forward strand.
TATGTGCGGTCTCTTTACTTATTCTAGAACATACTATGAGTTGGTTTTCTCTTTTACATATGCGACTTAAAACCTTTTAGGATTCTCCCTCATAAATCACAATGTTCTTCGGAAAGTTTCAACATGTCGTCGAGTCTCTATTAATAAGAAAAGATCTTAAGCTAGATATGTTTTTTGACTCTTGCAACCTTCGCCTTCTTCAACTATTTATTGACTTTGGGGAGGTTGGAAGTTGGGATGTTGGAAGTTGGGATTTCTTGATGTGGGAGAACCTTATTGATCTTCGAGTTGTCGAGTATTGATCGGTGGAGTGTGAAGTATATGACCTGTTGTCTTATCATTGGTAGAGGACGCGACCTTAGTTGGAGTTTTAACATCTTTTCATCTAGGAAAGATTGCTGGATCTTTGAGATGTTGCCATTGATTGGCGGAGTGATAGGCGTGCGACGTCTTGCATTGTCATTCGTTGAAGGTGCGATTTTGGATCTTCCAATGTGGGAGAGATTTGTTGGATCTTTAAGGGTAGTCGCATGCTATGTAGGATGAGCGCACAATTTGTACTTAGACATTGGGAGAGATCCACTCATCCTAGGTTTATTGGACTGTTAGTTGATTTTGAGTGATGTTTATATGTCGGCGAAGCCGCCTCATCTAGTCAAATGTGTGTGTGGGTAAGGAGTCTCTGTTTTGTATGTTTTTTTAGGGTGCGCATTTTTAGCGGCTTCATCGTGCTATTACCTTGAATTTTAATTCTGCTCATATCACTTCCCCTTGTTTTCTCCCTTTGCTCTAATCACCCTTCTTGTCGTTCAGCGCACGAATAATTCGTTCTCCATCACAACCCCGTGAATTGATGTTTTTGCATGCGAGAACCTCGAGGTAAACCTGCAATGTCTCCTTTCTTTCAAGGTGAGACTTCATTTGTTTTGATTGAGGATGTTTTGTTTGATAGGTAGCTTGTAGGCATCATGGTTTTGGCTAGTTGTTGATTGAGTCCATTGTTTAGGATGTCATTGCTTATTGGGCCTTGTCTTTCATATTTTAGCCCATCAAGAAGACTTATAAAAAGGAGTGGTATGTCGTCTTCTCCATTATTTTCTCATCATTTTTGCTACTTGATCTCTTAATTTCTTCCTTGTCAAACTTTCCTTACGCGCTTCTTTGTTTGTCGACGGTTCCCGTTCCTATCTCGTCGCTTTCGGAGTCTTCAATCTTATTCCCTTTGAACTACCAACTAATTTTGCTACCTCTCTTTTCCTTTGCGGTCTCTTTTTTGGTATGAAAAAATTCCCTAATTTTTGGCGACGTTTGACGATTCGTCTTCACATCACATGGATGTCAGGGAGGATGCCTTCTGGTAGTATCCTCCCTCTTCGGCGTTGCGAGGGCATAACTTTAATTTCTATTTTCCGTTTTTTGATTCATCTTGAATTGGTTTGGGGTTGTGTTTTTCTAGTAAGCGTTTTTCAGCTCTTTTCACTATTTTGCACGCGAGGGGTTCGTTCCTTCCGTTGTTTCTATGTGTTGCCTCCGAGGGCGGCCTCAGAGTCACTCTTCTCCTCAGCTATTCGTTCTTAAATTGTGTGAATTTTTTGAGGAAGCTTATCGATTTTCCTTCCCTTGATGTTACATATCTACTTTTTGATCCATTTCTTTTTAATTTTTTCATCCCTGTTATTTTTCTTGAGTGTTAAAGAAGACTATTTTTAGCACTTTAGATGTCTTGTTTCTTTTTCTATCTGTCTACAAATGAACCATTTTTAGATCTTTTTCTTTCTTTTTCCAAGTGCTCTCTTTATCAACTCCCTAGACTTCTTGTCGTTCATGGTCGAGGATTCGACCGTTGATTGGTGGAATGTGTGATATACAACATATTGTCTTGTCATTGGTGGAGGATGTAACTCTACTTGGAGTTTCGGTATCTTCCGATCTGGGAAATAACGGTCGATCTTTGAGGTGTTGAACATTGATTATCAAGATGACAGGCATGCAATTTGTTGTCTTTCCATTGTTTGAACGTAGTTGGAGTTTCGGGATCTTCTAATGTGGAAGAGATATTTTTGGATCTTTGAGGTGTAGATTCTTGATCGGTGAAGTTCGAGGTGTGTGACGTCATTAAGCGCCTTCACTTATTAAGATACGTGAAAATTTTCGAGTATGAAGAATTGAAGATAATCACGAATAGTTTTGCCCAAGGTATCGATTGACTTATGGATTGTAGAACAAAGTCAAACACTTAAAAATCTGAATTTAAGAACACAATAATGACCGAACACGAAAGTAGTTGGATGGGAAGTGAGAAACAATTTTACCCAAGGTCTCTCACATAAAATCCATCATGATCATAAAATTGATTACAAAAGAGTATTTAAAGATATGAAAACACATGTAGAGAGATTTTATCCTAAAATAAAACTCTCTATCTATCTAGGATAATAATGATAATAATAATAATAATAATAATAATAATAATAATAATAATAATAATAATAATAATAATAATAATAATAATAATAATAATAATAATAATAATTGATCGCCCTCCCCTGATCGAGCGATTTTAGGGCGATTTTAGGATGATCGTGAAGACTTTTCCAGTGATTGAAAGCCTGGATCGTTCTTCTTTGATTCATGGATCGGTTAACAATTGATCGCCCTCCCCTGATCGAGTGTTCCTTCCCTTGGTGCTGATGCTGCCTTTTCTGTTTGGGTTTTTCTCTTGTTCAAGTTCTCTGTTTTTGCAGAACCCATCTTTCTGAGGAGCAATGCCTAGAACTCGATCTTCAGCCTCTTCAGATCGTCGTGAGCACCAGCCGCAAGCCCCTATTCGGTCCATCAGTTCTCCTGCACCCTTAACTTCCGTTCAGGTTCCTCCTTTTGCTTCTTCTTCGCAGAGTGTTAAAATCAATTGCCGTTTCAAGAATTATGACGGTTGTAAGGGAGGTGTTTGAGGTAATGGATATGCAAAGAGTGCCATCTATAAACATTTGAAAGATAAGCATTTTCCTACTGAGTGTTGTATGGAGGCCTGCAGCGAAAGGATCAGAACCAGCAGCACATGTTTTGATGCGTGGGAAAGTGTTTTGAATGAATTGCAGGGATGGTTGTGTATTAAATGTCAGAGTATCCATGCTTGGAAGAAGGATTGTTCAAAATCTCATCCTTTGGAAGTTGTTTCAGGTCCTTTCAATGGCCTTGGAGTTGATTTGCTTATCCATGGGGTTGATAAACCACAAACTGAGGTTCCTGAGATGGTAGCAAGTGCTTCTGGTTTTGAGGATGTTGGTGCTGGTCTCACCGTTGAGTTACGCAACAATATGTTAGAGAAGCAAATCATTTCTACTGTTAGTATTCCGCATCCCATCAGGTTACTATTCTCTTGTACCTTAAAGTCTGCTCTCGATCGTTTCATTGCAAATCCAAACAGCATAGCAGCCTGGGTTCATTTATTATTATTGCCTCTTTGCACTTTGAGCTTATATGAGCCTAAAAGCTCCATGGAGGAACGTTCAGGTAACCGGAGGAAACTACAGACAACTTCAATCAACAAGGCGTTGTTGTGCTGGAAAGAACCGTCTGGTTGTTTCAAACTGACCCAACAATTGTTAGCCGTTCCTAAGAAAACTCCCCGGGGGCGTTCGAACAAGAAGAATATAAATCCTAATTTGCTGGCTTGTAGGAGGAAGTTGGGATATGGGCATTATACCGCGGCAATCAGGGTACTTTCCTCCAATGGTGTGGCTCCTTCTTCCCCTGAAACACTGTTCGAACTTCAGCAAAAACACCCCCCTGCACGTTTGCCTCATATATCAGCCGAAGATGTGGGTGCAACTGCACTTTCTGTCAGTACAAAAGATGTTTGGTTGGCTCTTAAGAGTTTTTCCAAAGGCACTTCGTGCTGGAGGGACGGTCTTAGAGCTCAACACTTATTAGATGTTTTGAGTGGTGTTGGGGCTGCCGTTGCTGACGAATTACTCCTCTCCATAACGGGCATTGTTAATCTGTGGCTGGAAGGGAAGTGCCCTCCTATTCTTGGTGATTTCGTGGCCAGTGCTCCCTCAACTCCGCTTCTTAAACCAGGTGGAGGGTTAAGGCCAATCATTATGGGAACTATATGGAGGAGACTTTGTTCTAAAGTGGCTGCTACGTCAGTGCACAAGGAAATGACAACATATCTAGGCAAGTACCAATTTGGAGTTGGCATTCCATGTGGTGGAGAAGGTATATTGCACTCTGCCAATAGGTTGCTGGAGTTGAAGGGGGATGACGCTTCGCGGGTTATGTTGCTTATTGATTTCTCGAATGTGTTCAATCTTGTTGACAGATCCACCATCATAAAGGAAGTAAGAGCTCGTTGCCCAACCATCGCTAATTGGGTTGAGTTTTGTTATGCAAAACCAGCTAGGCTCTATTATCAAGGTTCCGTTCTTTCTTCGGCTCAGGGTGTTCAACAGGGTGACCCCCTTGGCCCTCTTCTTTTTGCGCTTGCTCTCCACCCCCTTGTTGAGAAGATTGCTGCCCAATCCACTTTAGATCTCCATGCTTGGTATCTGGATGATGGCACTATTGCAGGTAATACTATGGAGGTGTCGAAGGCTTTGAAAATTATACAAGAGGAGGGTCCTTGCTATGGTTTGCATTTGAATGTCTTGAAGACGGAAATTTTTTGGCCATCATATGATCCTAGGAGAGATATCAAATCTGTTTTCCCTCCCAATATTGGTAAGCCTGTGAGTGGTGTTAAACTCCTTGGTGGGCCAGTCAGTCTAGATTCAGAGTTTTGCAGTAACATGGTGCTAAAAAGGGTGGATACTTCTATTCAGCTTATGAGCAAAATACAGGATTTACAAGACCCACAATGTGAGTTATTGCTTTTACGGAATTGCACAGGTGTTTCTAAGTTGTATTTCACCCTCCGCACAACAAGCCCCAAATCTCTTCAGCTTGCTACTGATCGGTTTGATAAGTATCTTATGATATATTTACGTCATTTAATAGTTGGTGATGGGGCGGGTTTTGTTTGGTCCAGCAAGGTTTGCTACCCTCCCTATTAAAGACGGTGGTCTTGGCGTGCTTACAATGGCTGATACGGGTATGTTTTGTTACCTAGCATCTCATGCTCAAACTCAGCATGTACAGAACAAGATCCTTAATTTGCCGAATACTTCAGATCCTTGTCTCAGCTTTTAGCACGCTTTACAGGTTTTTTCTCAAACTTGTGGTCTCTCCTCTAGTTTCAATATCAATGATACTGCCCCCCATTTCATGAAGTCTTTGGCAGTTATTCATTTTGGTGTTGTCAAGGAGAAGATACCCCATACTTTTTCTCTTTCATCGCGTGATGCAACCCTGTGGAAATGTAATAGAGCCGAACACGCAATGGATTTTCTTAAGGCTATCCCTATCCCCGGGCTTAATCAAGCTGTTGGACCTAGACAATTCAGTGTCGTCTTGCAATATCGGTTGGGTATACCCTTTTTTAAGGAAGACAGATTGTGTTCTTGTTGCAACATGCCTATGGACATTTTTGGTGACCATGCTATTCATTGTGCCAGTGAGGTGGGGCACAAATTTCGTCATGATTTGGTCAAAGACGTCTTGGCAGATATATGCTACAAAGCAGGGGTTGTTGCTCGGAAAGAAGTCTCTTTGGGTTTCCTTTCAAATACAGAGAATGAACTCAGACCCGCCGACATCATGGTTTATAATTGGGAAGATGGTAAAGATGTTTGTATGGATGTGACGGGTGTTTCACCTTTCACAAGTGCTAGGAAACGTAACATTGCTCCAGGACATGCTATTGATGCAGCTATCACACGCAAAAACAACAAATATTTGGACAAATGCACTTTGCATGGTTATGGGTTCAGAGTTTTGACCTTTTCTACCTTGGGAGAGCTCGGAGTAGATTTTATATCTTTTCTACAAAGGTTGAGGAATTGTATGGCTAGGCATGATGCCAACTTTGAGTTTGGTAATTCTCTTTTTTATAGATTAGGAGTTGTTATTCAAAAAGGTGTGGGAGCTAAGCTTGGTGCTAGACTGCCCACCATTCCTTGTAATCTTGACCTTATTCTATAATAAAAATAAAAATAATAATAATAATAATAATAATAATAATAATAATAATAATGTGTCTGGATTAGGTGAGAATGGGCGCACGGGTGAGAAATAATAGGAATTTTTGGCAAATTATTCGCGTAGTTTTGAAAAAAAAAAAGAAATAGGATGCGTGTCTAGATTGTTCATCAAAACCGTGATTTTGTTCATCAGAATCGTGCTTTTGTTCATCAAAACCAATTGTTGTACATCAAAATTACGATTTTGTTCATCTGTGATTTTGTTCATCAAAGCAATAATTTTGTGCATAAAAATTCTATTGTTTGTGCATAAAAAACTAATTGTTTTGATGCTAGTCTTGGTATTGTGTTGCTTAAATCGTTTGGATTTGTCATTTTTGTTGATGTGAAACGTGTGACTGCTTCTTAGGCTTCATACATAGCTAAGACACAAGCACTCCTCTCCAATTTGCAGCTGGTTGATATTCGTGTTTTAGTATAGTTTTTAGTATGTTTCTTAGTTTGTTTAGGTTTAGTTTTGGTAGTTTAGAGTTAGTTTGGTGTGTTTTTGGATAAGTTTGCATATTTTGTAAAAAGTATGGAAGCTACTCCGTTTTGTATCTTTTTGTAGGCTTTGAGCAAGAAAGAGTGCTTTTTAGAGTTGAACAAAGCAAATCCCAGGCTCGTTAACGAGGTTGCAAAGGGTCGTTAACAAGGCATAAAGATAGAGATTTTGGATAGGATTTTGTGATTCCTACCAACCCTGTGCGGAAGTCGTTAATGATAATTTCGTGTCGGTAGGGTTTTAAGTGACTTTAGGTTTTTTTTATGATTTTAGGGTTGTTATATCTTATATCTTATATCTTGTTATCTTTTTAGAGTAAATTTTTATCTTTTAGAGGTTTTAATAGATAGATTTATTAGTATAAATACCCTTCTTTCTAGCCTAGAAGGGGGATTCCAGTGGGAGGACGATTTTTATTTCTTTGAGGAGAGCTGAATCGAGAGAAGGGTAGAGAAGAATAGCGAGCCAAGGTCGATCGAGAGAGAGAGTTTGGGTCGTTAGTCAGATTTACTCGGGTTTTTGTTCTATGTTTTCGGTTTCTTCAAGAAGTCTGTAAGACGATATTTCTCTTATTAATTTGAAGTACGTTCGTTTTGTTTTCAATGTTTTCTTTTGTTGATGTTGTTTGCTTTATTAATATGATTAGTGAGTAGTTTTCTTATCTAGGGTCGGGGTTGAAACCCGGCATAGTTATGCATGTTTGATGAGTGAGTTGATGTTTTGAATGTCTTTTATCTATTTTAGAATTGCTTGTTGTGCTTATGCTTAGACGATAGTCGAGGTAATTTGAGTTCTCAATTTGATCTAGAGAGAAACTTGTTAACTTGAAGGTTGATATTGTTCAATTACGAAAGTTTCGAGCTTTGGATCCAAAACAAGTGATTGAGTGAATTAATTTATGAGAATTGATTGATTTACTTGCTAGTCAGCGAAAGTTGATGAATTTAACTATTTAAAGGCATGATCTTTATCTTCTTACGAGTTTTTATGCATGACTATGTTGTGGTAACCCTTGTCCTAGATTTTTATTCCTATTTAAAGTTTGCATTCATTATATTCGTTATCGAGTTAGTTGCCTCGGCACAGAACCTGTGTTTAGGTCGTTAGTGTGTTCGTAGTGTTATCCAGGTTCATTAACGACCCTGGAAAAGTCGTTAACGAGGTTGGTCCTTGGTCGTAGGTGTTTTGTTTTGTTTTGCTTTGTTTTATTTTTAGTAGTTGATAGACAAACAACCGTGCTTCCCGTGGAACGATCCTGACTTCGCTATACTCAGCGGGGTCTTGACTTATAAATTTATTTGTTGTCAAGAAACCCACCTCAACATTGGTTCATTCTCTTATCCTTTGCATTCAAGCTTCTTAATAGCTCTCATATAGGAGTAGTTTAGGTGCATGTTTTATATATGTTTTAGCTAGTGTTAGGTTGGTTTTTATGTAGTTTTTAGGTTTTTGTATTGTCGGGTATTATGCGCTGGTTTGCTCGGTTTTGCAGGTTTTAGGTTCAGGAGTAACAGCGGGGCGAGGTCTAGATTGACCATGGCGGTAGTGGACAAGCTACAAGAGAGCAAGGAGATGCTAGGATGACGATTGAAGAAGGAAAAAAGCCAAGACAAGAAGAGACAAGAGCTCGGTGTGCTAACCCAAGCATTCAGCCCGAGCAATCCTAACTGACAAGCAATTGCGCGGGATGGCATAAAGCGCGGCCGCGCATTGTGCAAGACCGAACAATCGGTGTTTTCACGCGGGCGATGTTTTGGGTTGAAGATTTGGGCCAAGCTTGTGATTTTTGGGTTTTTATTGTATCATCCGAGTAGCATGTTTAAGATATAATTATTGAGGGTTATTTTAGAGGACATATATATACTTTATGTTAGTTTAATTTTTGGGAACTTTTTGATCAACTTTTGGAGGCTAGGGTTTTTCTCTCTTGAGGCAGACTTTGAAACCTTTGTATGTTTTTCTTAATTTCAATTATGCATTGTTAAATTTATTGGGTTTGACTAGTTATTGAAATCATAGATTGCCTATTATTGTGAGATTTGATTGATTCTCATTAACCTGTATAGGTTGTATTCCCTGTGCTTAATTAAATCAGAATTATTCTAGGGTTTTGTTAGATTAGCTACCTAATAGAATTTCTAGGTTAATTTATAACTAATCTGATTGAGTCCCGTTCGGGATTGATTAGATAAAGTAGCAACTATAATTGTTTAGACTCGTTCGGGCTATTCAGTTGTAGAAGGGAATAAACCACAGATAACTTGATTAGTTGTTTGCGTTGAGTATTTGTTTGTATCGATACTTTGAACTTAAAGCTGTCGTTTAATTAAATTTAGACGTTGTTCTAGGTTGTTAGATGATTAGGGTTGTTCAGACTGTTAGCTCTTTCAACTAAATATAAAGTTTTGGATAATAATCCACGGTAATATTCAAGGGAATTGAGAATCGAAAGAATCAATGATCAATGCGCATATTTATGACGGATGTAACTAGTTAAACACGCTTGTTTCTTATTTGATTTAAACCATCTTTTGCATTCATATTTACTTCTATTTTTGCATAATGCACGGCTTGGCAATTGCGCACCCGCGCATTTGGGGGATACCCCGAGCAATCTGGTCGTTGTGGAGGATTTTGTCTGAAACCCCTCTGAAGGCTTATGCACCTGTTCGACCCTTCCCAGAGGCACTAAAAGAGACCCGAAAGTTGGAGAACGACAAGGAATTATTCGAGACGTTCAGCAAATGTGATGTAAACATTCCTTTACTTAACTTGATTAAGAGCATTCCTAGATATGCTAAGTTTTTTAAAGAATTGTGCACCATAAAGAGAACTCAAAAGCTTAAAGGGAAACAAAAAATCTCTATAAGTGAGCATGTGTCCGCTGTGTTTCAAAGGCGTATGCCTCAGAAATGTGGTGTCCCTGGCATGTTCACTATTCCCTGCATTATTGGTGAGCAAAAATCGATAAAGCCATGCTAGATCTAGGTGTTTCAATAAATGTTTTGCCTTACTCTGTGTATAAAATGCTTGAATTGGGCCCTCTGTAAGAAACTGGCGTTGTTATACAACTAGCTGACAGGTCAAATGCTTACCCTAGAGGAATAGTTGAAGATGTGCTTGTGATGGTTTATAATCTGATATTTCTTGCTGATTTCTATGTTCTAGATATGGACCATGATAAGCATGTTGCACCTATTTTGCTAGGTAGACCTTTTCTGAAAACAACTAAAACTAAAATTGATGTCTGTAGTGGTTCTCTGACTATGGAATTCGACGGAGAAAGGATAGAGTATAATATTTGTGATGCAATGAAATACCCTCCTGAAGATTCCTCGTTGTGCTTAATTGATGTTGTAGAGCCACTTGCTCAAGAATTTTTCAATATGCATGAATCTGAAGCCTTGAGATCCACTTTGGAAAATGCTATTATGAATAATACTTCAGATTTGGATTTAAAGACTGACCTGCACGAAGTGGTGGCAGAGTTGAATGCTCACTTTGAACGTCCACTTATGCCACCGGGCTCAAAGCCCATACCACTAACCTCGCCAAGCGAGAAGCTTTTGCCATCTATTGTGCAGGAACCGATGGTAGAATTGAAGCAACTTCCAGACCATCCCAAGTATGCTTTCTTAGGTTATGGGGACACTTTGCCGGTAATTATATCCAACAAGCTCACCAAGGAGCAAGAAGGAAGATTGGTGGTAGTTCTGAGGGACGATAAGATGGCCATAGGATGGACCATTGCAGACATAAAAGAGATTAGTCCATCAACATGTATGCATCTGATTCTATTGGAAGATGAAGCTACACCGTCTAGACAGCCCCAAAGAAGGCTGAATGTCCCGATGATGGAGGTGGTAAAGAAGGAGGTGTTGAAGCTCCTTCAGGCAGGTATGATCTTTCCTATTTCTGATAGTAAATGGGTCAATCCAACTCAAGTTGTCCCTAAAAAGGGTGGTATCACAGTGGTTGAAAATCACATGGGTGATCTCATTCCCACCAGAGTTCAGACCGGGTGGCGAGTTTGTATTGACTATCGTAAGCTTAATGCCGTAACCTAGAAGGACCATTTCCCATTACCTTTCATTGACCAAATACTGGAATGACTTGCCGGTCGTTCATTCTATTGTTTCTTTGATGGGTATTCTGGATATTTTCAGGTAGCCATAGCACCAGAGGATCAGGAGAAGACAACATTCACTTGTCCTTTTGGCACCTTTGCATACCGAATGATGCCTTTTGGACTATGCAATGCCCCAGCTAAATTCCAACGGTGTATGGTTAGTATCTTTTCTGAGTACATAGAGAAATTTATTGAGGTATTTATGGATGATTTTACAGTCCATGGGAATGACTTTGATTCATGCTTAACTCATTTGACACTGGTGCTTAAATGATGTGAAGATACTAATCTTGTTCTCAATTCTGAAAAATGTCATTTTATGGTAGAGCAGGGTATAGTATTAGGCCATGTAATGTCTTCTATGGGTATTGAGGTCGATAAGGCTAAGGTTGAAGTAATTCAATCTTTGCCTTATCCTATTATTGTGCGTGAAGTCCGTTCTTTTTAAGCCATGTAGGGTTTTACCGCAGGTTTATTAGAGACTTCTCAAAAATTACGTCCCCTTTATGTGAGTTGTTGAAGAAGGAAGCAGAATTTGAGTTTGGTGATGCATGCAAGACGTCGTTTGATGAGATAAAACTCCGCCTCACCACAACTCCCATTATTCAAGCCCTAGATTGGTCTCTCCCCTTTGAGATCATGTGTGATGCTAGTGACTATGCAGTGGGGGCTGTTTTGGGACAAAAGAAGGGCAGAGCGTCTCATGTGATTCACTACACCTCTATGAAATTGAATGAGGCCCAGAGGAACTACTACACCGCGAAGAAGGAGCTCCTGGCAGTTGTGTTTGCATTGGAGAAATTTCGCTCTTACTTGCTAGGAACAAAAGTGATTGTTTATACACATCATGCAGCACTCCGCTATCTACTGACGAAAAAGGAGGCCAAGCCCAGGTTAATAAGGTGGATCTTATTGTTGAGTGAGTTCAACATTGAGATCAAAGACAAAAAGGGGGCCGAGAATGTGGTTGCGGATCATTTGAGTCGTTTGGTGACGGAAGAACAAAATAGGCCAGAGAGTTCACCCATTCAGGAGGAATTTCCGGTTGATACCTTGTTTGCTATTAAGGTTGTAAAACTTTGGTATGCACACTTGGTTAATTTCTTGGTTATGGGTGAGTTCCCACCAAAGTTCACAAAAGCTCAGAAGGATAAGTTAAGAAGTGAAGCAAGATACTACATCTGGGATGATCCATATTTGTGGAACCACTGTGCTGATCAGGTAATCCGACGATGTATCCCAGATAATGAGGTAACTTCTATCTTATTTTTTGTCATAATTATGCATGTGGGGGCCATTTTAGTTCTAACAAAACAACTAGGAAGGTATTGGATGCAGGATTTTACTGGCCAAGCATTTTTAGAGATGCTCATGGTTTTTGTAAATCTTGTGACCGATGTCAAAGGGTTGGGAATATGTCCCAAAGGAATGAAATGTCTCAATCTCATATGATTTTTTTGTGAAATTTTTGATGTGTGGGGCATTGACTTTATGGGTCTTCCTAACTCTATTAAGAATTATTATATCTTACTTGCGGTGGACTACGTTTCCAAATGGGTGGAAGCGAAGACCACCAGGACTGACGACTCTAAAGTGGTGACAGATTTTTTGAAGACCAACATTTTTACTAGATTTGGAGTCCCTAGAGCTTTAGTTAGTGACAAGGGATCCCACTTTTGTAACAAGATGGTAAGTGCATTGTTGAAAAAGTATCATGTCACACACAGGGTTTCTACAACATACCATCCTCAGAAAAATGGCCAAGCAAAGGTGTCCAACAAAGAGATTAAGTTTATTATAGAGAAAACTGTGGCACCAAACAGAAAGGACTAGAGTGTCAGGTTGGATGATGCACTATGGGCGTACAGGACTGCTTATAAAACACCAATTGGAATGTCACCATTTCATTTAGTGTTTGGCAAAGCATGTCATCTACCGGTGGAAATTCAACACAAGGCATATTAGGCGGTAAAAAAATGCAACATGCAGTCCAATGAGGTGGGCGAATTCATGAAACTTCAACTCCAATGAGGTGGGCGAATTCATGAAACTCAACATGTCATCTACCGGTGGAAATTCAACACAAGGCATATTAGGCGGTAAAAAAATGCAACATGCAGTCCAATGAGGTGGGCGAATTCATGAAACTTCAACTCCAAGAATTGGAAGAGATTAGGCTGGAGTCTTATGATAATTCATTAATCTATAAGGAAAAGACAAAAGCCTGGCATGACAAGCATATTTGGAGGAAGAGTTTCAAAGTGGGTGATAAAGTCCTCTTATTTCATTCCCGTCTGAAGTTGTTCCCTAGGAAGCTGGATCTCGATGGATGGGTCCATATGTGGTTGCTCGTGTTTATCCACACGATGTTGTGGACATTTATCACAGTACCACCCATGTCATGTCTAAAGTTAATGGTCAAAGACTGAAGCCATACTTTGAAGGATTCAACAGCGCCATCATAGAAGAAACGGCTCTACAAGAGCCGGAGCAAGAGCCTTCATATCCTTTTTACATCAAGCTAATGACGTTAAATAAGCGCTTCTTGGGAGGCAACCCAAGGTTTGGTTTAGTTTTGCTTTGACTTTTGTTTTAAGTTTTACAGTTTTTGCTTTTGTTTAGTTAGTTACTTTTGGTAGAAATAATCCTTTGACTTATAGATAGCTCTGGCAAGCTTTGAGTTACAGTAGCTTAAAATTCGGATTGGGGACTAAAATTGCGTAGTCAAGTAATCTGGAGCCAACCTGAGGAATACAAGATCAGAAGAGATTACGCGGCTTGGGTGCTAAATGCGCGGCCGCGCAATCCTGGACCCCATCCCGCGCAATCGCAACTGAGGGGGTGTTACGCGGGATCGCACATTGCACGGCCGTGCAATTTGTGTCGATCCCACGCAATTGGCCGATTTCAGCGAACCCAATTTTACAAACCCGAGTTCTTCCTCCTCCTCCCCCCATTATCTCACACGCCGCCTCCCATATCTCTCAAAGCTCCCATTGAAGTTCCACCATTCAAGCCACTCAAGCTCGGATTTCTTCATCAAAATCACCTAAAACTCCATCCAACAACAAGATTCAATTAAGCTTTTCCATTCTTAACTCCAAATTACTCAAATTTAAGCTTAAAATCGAATTAAAATCATGTTCTAGGTTTTTTAGAAAAGCTTAGATCTAGGCTAATTTAGTTCGATTTTGGCTTAAGTCCTTCACATAAGTTTGTTCTTTGCTTGATTATAAGCTAGATTTGTGCTTATTTTGCTAATTTGTGATGATTTGAGTATAACCCTAGAATTTTTTATTAAATTTGATTAAAATATTCTATGTAGTGGGAGAAGAGAGTGGTTGAGAGCTTATTTGTGAAATATTGTTGTGGTTGTCCTTGCCGGGGCGACAAAAATTGTGTTTGCTTGGTTTGTTTGTGGTGTTTGTGCAGGTTGATTTGAAATTCTAAAATCATGGGTAAAAAGAGAGGTAGAATTGATGGAGCTTCATCATCCCGGGCTGCTAGTTAGGGTATTCACCTGGTTCCTCCTACTGTGGAGGGAGAGAGCACTCTAGATCACTATGGGATTAGTTTTACAAAGCCGAACCACATAGTCCGATTTGATTTGTTGAAAGACATGGAGTGGAAAGCGACCAGGTTTATCGATTGGAATCTGATGAATGAAATCGGTCTAGCACATCTTTTGAGGGAGATGGCGGCATATTTGCATATGGGCGAGTTCTTAAAGCTGTGTGAACCCACTTTCAAGTGGTTAACACTCGAATTTTTGAGCACTTTTTCCAATGACTTCAGAGGAGAGGGAGAGTTCAAGTTTTGGTTAGGAGGTATAAGGAGGAAGATGACCTTGAAAGAGGTCGACCGTGTGTTTGGGTTCTGTCACTTTCCCGATAATGATGTAGTACTGAATGAGACTGGTGCTACATGAGCTGATAAGCATTTCTTGAGGTCCATTATCGGGAGATCCACCTATAATCCTACCCGAGAAAAGGCCTCTCCCATTACTCATCCCGCCATTAAAGTCTTCTAGAGGTTTATTGCTTGTACTTTGAATGGGCGGGGTGATGGTGGGAACAATTGCCCTAAGAAAGATGTTGCTGTGTTGGGCGCTTGTTTATTGAGGAAGAAGCTGAATGTGGGTGGTATGCTGATGCACCATCTAGCTCATGTTGGAAACAAGGGAGGAGGAGCTATCTGCATTGGTGGGATTGTGACCCATCTGGCCAAGCATTTTGGAGTTGATCTTGACAGGTTACAGGTTGACATTCCACCCTTGACTATAGATTTCACCATGCTTAAGAAGATGGGTGCTCTCTACAAGTACAGGAACTCTTATTTCTGGGTGATTGGGGATTCCAAGAGAGTCATGAAGCTTCCTGATGGAGCCAGAGTGAGGATTGGGGACAACCAGAGCAATTGGTTCATTAAAGTTCAGGCTGGAGATTTGGATGTGAATGATGTCAAGGGCCCGGTTAGGGGTAAAAAGAAGGCTCCAATTGCTATTGAGGTGGAGTCCGATGAAGAAGAGAGGTATGATGAGGATTTTTTTATGGCTGAAGAAGAAGAAGAAGAATCTGCTGAGGATGAAGAAACTGATGAGGAGGACGAGTTTGAGGAAGAAGATCAGCAAAGACAATTTGATCCGTCTTTACCTGCTGGTGGTGGTCCCCAATATTCTGATACTCAGTTCAGTCAGATGATGGATAAGATGAGACAACCGCAGCTGGACAACACGCAGCGATACAATGATATGTCGTCTTACATCGATCAGAGCTTTTAGAGTATGAGAGGTTATGTGGATCAGAGGTTCACTGCTTACCAAACTCATTAGGATCAACAACTTGCTGCTTTTCAGGCCGTCCAAGATGAGCAATTCAGACTGCTCAACACTAGACTTGATTGATGGAGTTCAGCGGGCTATCCACCTCGCATGTCTTATCCTCAGTATGCTTTCCCCGACCCGCCATATCCTCAGTATCCGCCGTACTAGCCACCTCCTACAGAGTATCCGCCGCCACCACCATCGGATTTTCCGCCATACTACCCGCCAGGCAACTAGGTTTTCTGAGTTTTTCTCTTTCCTTAACTTTTTACTATACTTTGGGGACAAAGTATGTTTTAAGCATGGGGGAAGGAAATTACTTGTTTTTGCATTGCATATAGTTGCATTAGTTTAGGTCATATTTAAATTTTTGCATGCATTGATTAAAATCCTGAAAATTGAAAAAATCAGAAAATTTGAAAAAAATATAAAAATATTGCATTTAGGTTCTTATTTCCCCATTGTTTAATACCTCTTGTTTCTCTAAGTTGAGTATAAATTCTAACCCATGATTTGCATGATTTGCTGAAGTTGATATGATATGAGCATGATCATTGATTGATTACCTTGATTATAGGATGAAGCATGTATTTAGCTTGAGTATTAGATTCATTCTGAAGTTCTAGACAAAAAAAAAATTAGCCTTGCGAAATATTTTTGGCCTTTCATGATATATTTGTTCTCTACATTCTTGAGTGTATCGCCATGATTATCTAGCTCTAGAACTTGCGTTATGACCCTTTGTCAAGAATGCTTATATGATTGAATGCATGACATTAAGATGATTGAGGCAATGTTTCTTTAATAGCCTATTATTTCCCTTCCTACCCTACAAGATCCATGTTCTTGACACCCCTATTTTCTAAAGCTTTAAGCCTATTTTTATTAGCTCCACGAAATGATTCCTAGCCTAATAAGCTTGACCCATAATCCGGGATTTAGGACTTTAGGTTGGTGGTGTTTTGTGTGAGTTTGATGTAAGTATGGGAGAGTTGGAGGAAAAGGTGGAAAAAGAGGAAATAAAACTCGTTTGGGAAAAGTGAAAAAAAAATGAAGTTGAAAAGGTTGTGCAAAGCAAAAGAAAAAAAATTGAGCTTAATTATTAGTAGTCTTCATTAGTATGCAAGAAAGAGTTGAAGAAGAGGAAAATAAAGAAAAAAAAAAGAAACAATGTGTTTAAATGTGTGTTAAGGAGTTGGTAAAAGAAAGTTTGGGAGAAGTAAGAAGAAAAAGTGTAAAGTTTGGGTTTAGGATTAGTTCTTTATCCTGGATTTAGCACCACAGGCTAAATATGATCCCTTCCGAATTTCTCTTTACCTTGGCCCCATTACATGCCTTAAAAAGACCTCATGATTTTTGTGATGTATTTGATCCCCAGCGGTGGAGATTTAGAACTCTGATGCAAGCATATGGTAGTCTAGTTTTCATTGTTGATTTTGAGTGAAAAACATACCCTTAAACAATTGAGCGTTGAGTGCAAACACATATACCTTGGTGAGGTCTAGAATGAATGAATGGTCTTTACTTTTTGCTTACCATAATGCATGTAAGAAAAGTTTTGGTCGGGTTTTTAATTATGTGTGAAATGCTTGTTTGATTTGAGACGGATGTATGATTGCATTTCTATGGTGTGATTTGGATTTATGTCTTGCTTGAGGATAAGCATGGGGGAATTTGATAGCTCTCATATAGGAGTAGTTTAGGTGCATGTTTTATATATGTTTTAGCTAGTTTTAGGTTGGTTATTATGTAGTTTTTAGGGTTTTGTATTGTCGGGTATTATGCGCTGGTTTGCTCGGTTTTGCAGGTTTTAGGTTCAGGAGCAACAACGGGGCGAGGCGTAGATTGACCATGGCGGTGGTGGACAAGCTAGAAGAGAGCAAGGAGATGCTAGGATGACGATTGAAGAAGGAAAAAAGCTAAGACAAGAAAAGACAAGAGCTCGGTGTGCTAACCCGAGCATTCAGCCCGAGCAGTCCTAACTGACGAGCAATTGCGCGGGATGGCATAAAGCGCGGCCGCACATTGTGCAAGACCGAGCAATCGGTGTTTTCACGCGGGCGATGTTTTCGGCCGAAGATTTGGGCCAAGCTTGTGATTTTTGGGCTTTTATTATATCTTCCGAGTAGCATGTTTAAGATATAATTATTGAGGGTTATTTTAGAGGACATATATATACTTTATGTTAGTTTAATTTCTGGGAACTTTTTGATCAACTTTTGGTGGCTAGGGGATTTCTCTCTTGAGGCAGACTTTGAAACCCTTGTAAGTTTTTCTAAATTTCAATTATGCATTGCTAAATCTATTGTGTTTGAATAGTTATTGAAATCATAGATTGCATTTTATTGTGAGGTTTGATTGATTCTCATTAACATGGATAGGTTTTATTCCTTGTGCTTAATTGAATCAGAATTATTCTAGGGTTTTGTTAGATTAGCTACCTAATAGAATTTCTAGGTTAATTTACAACTAATCTAATCGAGTCCCATTCGGGATTGATTAGATAAAGTAGCAACTATAATTGTTTAGACCCAATCGGGCTATTCAGTTGTAGAAGGGAATAAACCACAGATAACTTGATTAGCTGTTTGCGTTGAGTATTTGTTTCTATTGATACTTTGAACTTAAAGATGTCGTTTAATTGAATTTAGACATTGTTCTAGGTTGTTAGATGATTAGGGTTGTTCAGACTGTTAGCTCTTTCAACTAAATATAAAGTTTTGGATAATAATCCACGGTAGATTATTTTTCAAGGGAATTGAGAATCGAAAGAATCAATGATCAATACGCATATTTATGACGGATGTAACTAGTTAAACACGCTTGTTTCTTATTTGATTTAAACCATCTTTTGCATTCATATTTACTTCTATTTTTGCATTGTAGTTTAGATTTTCATTCAATAAAACCCCCATATTAGTTACATGGCACTTAAGCAATAACACATTTACACGAGTCTTTGTGGGTTCGACCCTTACTTGGCGCTCTACTAAGTTGGTTAAGCTAAGGTTTCTTTGATAGGTATAACGACTCTGGAAAATACCTCATCACTTCTACATCAAACTTATCTTATTTATGTATTATATTATATGATATACATTTATTGAGTACTTCATTTGTTTCTTTTTGTTGTGCTCATATAGGTAGATATGACAATTGTGTAGCTCACTTTATCACAAGTTTTGTATCTTAATCCGAACATGAACAAGTCTTTTGTATCACAAAATAAATGCAAAAATGTAGAAATAGATAGTCCTAAATGTATTGATGGTATTGAAACACAAATTTAAGTTAATTTTATTTCACAAACAAAAAGATATATTAATGAAAGAAGTACTAGTAGTGTTGAACAAAGTGTTGGTAATAATGCACAAAGTGATGATAGTAATGCAAAAAGTTCATATTCATTGATACATAATGAAAAGTTAATTTTTTTGATGCACAAAGTGCAGATAGTTATGCACAAACAGATAGTATTAGTGAACAAACAGGGGTATACCAATGAACAAATAAGGGTATATCAACGAACAAACAATGTTATATCAATGAACAAACAAGGTTTTATCAATGAACAAATAGGGGTATATCCATGAATAAATAGGGTATATCAATGAACAAACAATAGAGAAACAAGGTTGTTTGAAAAAAACCACAACATGGTTTCGTTAAACTCAATGTAGATAGATTTAGATTAGCTAACGGAAAATATTCTAGGGGAATACTTATAAGAGAACATGAGGGCCATATAATAGATGTATTGATAAGACGATATGGACAAGTTTCAATAATTGTGGCAGAAGCTCTTGCGTTAAGGGACGGTGTGTGCGAAGCAAAAACAAGAAAATATAGACAAGTTGAATTTGAAGGCGACAATTTACAAGTAATCAAAGCAGCCCAAGGTATCTCAAACTGTCCATGGGAGATCAAAATAGTTATTTCTGATATTCTTGTTTCGTTTCAAGAATTTCAGAGGGTTCGCATTTCTCATGTTAATAGGAGTTGCGAAGTTGTGGCCGATAAACTTGCTAAGTTGGGCAATAGTTTTGCTATTGAAGCAATTAGGAATCATCTAGAAGATATGAAAAAAAATGGACAAACAAGGTTATGTCAATGAACAAAAAAGGTTATATAGATCATCAGGGTGTTGTCCATTCATTGGTGGGATGATAGGTGTGCGATGTGTTGTCTTGCCATTGGTTGAAAGTCTGGACACATTTGGAGTTTCAAGATCTTCTAATGTGGGAGAGATTTGTTAGATCTTCGAGGTGTCGATTATTGATTGGTGGAGTACAAGGAGTGCGACGTCATTAATCGTCATTACTAATTAAGGTCCTCATAGATTCTCATATGTCGTTCATCTATCACATTGATTGGCAAGGGTAGGCAGATGCTATGTAGGAGGAGCACGCAGTTAGTACTTGGGCAGTGCACGAGATCTACTCACCTTAGTGTCTTTGGACTCTTAGTTGATTCTGCACACTGTTTATATAACAACGAATGCGCCTTGTCTAGTCAAACACGTGCGTTGGTAAGGAGCGTCTAGTTTGGTATATATTTTGTAAGGTGCGCGTTTTTACAAGCATCATCGTGATGTTAACTTGCATTCTAATTTTTTTTTCATATCACTTCCCCACATTTTCTCCCTTTTCTTTTGTCACCCTTCTTGTCCTTTAGCGCATGGATTAATCATGCTTCATCAGGATGTACAAATAGTTGATCAAGGAGAGTTGTATATGGGAGGAAATGGATGTGAAGGAATAGTAGAAGAGGAATTGAGATTTACGTGGACACTTGAACAATTTCTAAGACCCTAGTTTTTCCCTTAGTAATATTATTGCAAGTGACCTCAGTATTTGCTTTGCGAAACCACCCTAGGTTGTCACGGTAAACAATAACTCAAATACAAAATAATAATCCATAATCAAATAAACACAGTATTATAACTTTTAAATATTGAATTATCTGGAAATGTGTGGAAATACGCAATATGTAAATACAACGACAAATGGTTGCAGACTTAGTTGTGTAAAATATTCAAGGCAGTCCTTACATACCAAGGATCTCGACTTTTTATGTAAAATAAAACTCTTGAACAGAAAAATTCTTCAACTTCTTCTGTCTTGTAGCTTAGCTCCTCTACTCCCTGATGTTCTGTATTGGGACAGTTATCATTTGTGGTCCATGCATAAGAGAGAAAGTGCTCAGGTTAGTCTTGTGACATACTATGCGAGTGGAATTTATGTGTGGGTTCTTGTGAACATGTTTTAGTTACACCATTTGTTTCCAAATGAAAGTCGGTCGATGATATCTAAAAAAAATAGTATCACGGAAAGGAAATATGCCATTATTAAACAATTTTTTTTAAATAATCTTTTACTTTTTGGATATGATAAATTCTTATACATGTTTTTAGAATATAGGATAGAAAACCCCATTATTAAACAATTTTTATTTTTGGATATGATAGATAGGAAGATCATTAAAATATTTTTTTATACTATCATACAAATTTTATAATATTTATTTTATTTTTAGATAGAATCGTTTTTTAACTAAGATATCTTAATTGAATAGTTATCTTTGTAACCGTATATTACTAGCAATCTACTTAAAAAAATTATTCAACGACATATGTCGCTTTTAGATAGGACCAAATCACCCTTTTTTTAATAGGGTATCCTTTTACTGGTTAAAAAATAAATCTAAACCAGAAAAAAAAAATTATTATTTATATCCATGTGAAATATTCAATAAGATTTGGATTTGACAATTTTAAAAATTGAATTTTGATTTAAAAAAGATAGAAATTTACACTATCTTTTAAAATATTGAAAATTATCTATTTATGTAAATTTTATTTTAAAAACAAATTATGTTAAAAAAAATCATTAAAACTTTACTTAAATCAAATTTTGGTAAAATATTTTTTTAACAGTCAAATTTTTTCGAAAAAAATGATATGAATATAGATTACTCTTAGAATTAAATAAATATTTACATTATATTTTCCTTTTATTTATTTATGGAAAATATTTTATTAAAATAGAATTTTGATAACGAAAATAAAAATATACATTATGTCTTACACGACTGAAAATTAAATAATTAAATTAATTTTTGACAAAATAATTAACTTTTACATTTTCTCATAAGATATTGACAAATAATTATCCATAGTTAATTTTGAAAAAAAAGATTAAATTTAAATTATATTGTTTTGATAAAATAAATTTTCCTTTGTTCTAAACTGTTAGATAAGAGCTAAAATATTTTACTATAAAGATAAATATTAGAGTAAAAATAAATATGTAATATTCTTTTCAACTATGTTAGTCTATGTATGACTCTCCAAAACCAATTTTTCCTTGAAATGTTATAAATATTTTCAATTAAATCATAAACCTTCATGAATATTAGTTTTGACTATATATTTTTCTAAGAAAAAAATAGATCTATAGTACAAGTTTTTTTACTATTTAACTATTTATTTATATTTAACCTGTACGGGCCCTTAAATTAGTTTTAAGGCTATTTTGGAGGGGATTTAAGACTAAACCCAAACATAGCAGTTTTGTAGTAAGGTGAATGTGAGTTGTTGCAATTATTCATACGGTGTCGTCAGATATGAAATCACAAGATTGGTAGGAGGATAGTAAAAGTGGGCCGCGTGAAGATTAGAATTAATGGGACATAATTTATATTTGCAAAATCATATATTTCAGCCCACCAATATGTCGGTAGAATTGCAGAAGGAGGATTATAGATAGACATAATTATTTAGGATAGGGAGAGCTTAGATATTATATTATAGTTTAGGTTCATTTTTTAGCTTTGTCTTGAAGGTTGTACGACAGTTTGAAGATTGGAATTTCAAGTTTCTAGCCCACAATTTGGATTATCTATATTATTGACATTAAATTTTTTTAATTTTTATTCTTATAGCATAATTCAATTATATTGATGGCTAGTTTATATATTGTGATTAATTCTTCAATCATACATGGCTAAGTTCCTAGTTATAGGATTTTGGTGATCCAATTAATATGTATTTAATTAAAGTTATGTTCTTTGCTTAAATTGAATATATTTAATTCTATCCTAGATGCTTATTGCTATAGTAACTTTGTGAGTTGGAACTTGTAAATGTTTGAGGCTAAAAGGTAGTAACTTTGATAATTAGTCAGATAGGGAATTGAGATTGAAAGATATTTTTTCTTGTTGAATCGTAGGATTTGAACTTTAGATTTCTTTATTGAGAAAGTGTTTCGATTTCTCTTATGGAACAATAGTTGTCATAGAGACCTTAAGGCTGGTTTGGATTAGCAAGTCGAGAAAGAGGATGTTAATTCAGATTATTATGAAATTCTAAGTGCTAAATAATCTAGATTTCAATTGGCAAGTCACGAAAACTGATGTTGATTAGGTTTATGCATATTGCTATTATTCGAATGGACTTAGTAATTACCTTAAATAACTACCTTTAAATAAGTAGAAATAGAATCAGGTAGAGTATAATTTTATTTATTAAAATATTGTTGTTGTGATCTTTAACCTTAGACACATCTACTCTATTGATTAATTTATTTGCATATTGAATTAGTTGTTATCTTAGATATAGATTTTCCTAATATCTTATATTTTTTGTCTAATTTTACTAGTAGAATTTCAATTGGTGTTACATTAGTCCTTGTGGGATCAACATTAAGGTACTACTATTGATTCCTTTCACTTGCGAGTTAGTTCTAGATGCATCACACCTTAAATCACAAACATGGTATATTAACCAAAGGAGTAAAAAATTATAAGGCAGAAGAAATTTTTGCAATTGAGCCGTCAATGCTTCCCCACAAACATGGGCCATGGATGATTGGTCAACTCCTTCACGGGGGCCCTACAACACAAAGCGGATGTATGGCTTCAAGACATTTCTTCGTCGATTGATCCAGCGACATCATCGTCCTAGGAAGGTCCGCCAGGCTAGGGGTCGATTTAGACTTGGTCAAGGAAGTCCCTTTTGTCTTAGTGGATGACGGTTTAGGAGGGAGATAGACTGTCAGAGAAGCATCCATTGTGATAGACGTGTTGGCTTTTCTCTCATTCGTTGCTTCAACGCGTTCCACAGTTGACATTGCGGCAGTGCCAAATCTTGTTGTCCTAGAACCTGCCTGTATTGTAGTAATGTGAGAAGAGTAGTAAATCACGAAGATGAGAAAAGAACTAGTAAAGAGAGAGTAACTTACCAGACATGTGATGACATGAAGATGTACAATTTGATGATCTTAGGGTAGGATCTTTTGATTCGGGAAAGGGCCTGAAGACGTGCGATGACCTGAGGAGAAGTATCTTGTGGCTTCAAAGCTGCGACGTCCATTGCATGATCAAACATTTTAATAACCTCGTACCGACACTCAAAGAAAAACAAAGACAACATGATACCGGAAGATCGCCAACGAGGTTTAAGAAAATCACAATCAAAGCCTAAAGACGACAACTTTACAAAGAAAAACTTATCAGCCCACCCTCTATCTAATTTTGATACATCCAAAATAAGATCAGACCTACCTCCATGAGACTTGAGGGTATAACGGCTCGCAATGCCTTTTGACAAGCAATAGATCTGAAAGAGGTCTCTAGCACAAATTTGGATACTATAAGTCGAGCAAAGAAAGTTGATGACTAAAAGGATTCTCTAGCAAGGATAAGGGAAAACGGTGACTGATACGGAAGGGGTACTCATAAAAGCAAACCCAATCTTCATAGTAGAATCGACCCATTCTCCGCATCTAGGTGTGTAAATAACAGATATGCAGGGAAAATCTATGAATAAAGCGAAAGATGTTGGGTTAGTACAAGCACGTATTTCGTGATAGGAAGAGGAAGGACTCGAGTCGGCTTGAGAATAGGGGTGCCTTCAGGTTTATAGCACCGAAGAGTCAGACAAGAGGACGATTCAAAATCTCTAATCGGTGGAAAAGAGATCTAAAGGAGAAGTGGGAGAAGAAAAGAAAGAAATTGTACTTGGAAAGAGAAGAGTCAAGAGCGAAATAAATAGGGAAGAAAACAAGTGTGAGAAGCGTCTCCAAAATGACATAAAAAGAGAAGGGTGATTGATGGGACAACTGCTTCCGGTGAGTTCCAAGATAGATTTCAAACCCACTTGAACATTTTGGAGGAAACATTTAGCGTGCTTGAGGGGGCATTGTCGGGTCATCAAAATTATGGCCTCAACTGGAAGAAAAGATCATCTTCGGCTGTGAACACCCAAGCATGTAACAACTTTGTGGGAGTGGGAAGAAGACGAAAGTGAATGTTGGAGGATAGTTAATGGGATGGCGAGATTTCTGTCTATGTCATGCAAATAAGCAACAACTCCATGAGAAGGGGTATAAAAGGGAGGCAGAGAAAAAAGAAGAGGACACAAAAGCTCTCATGAATTCTACTAGTGATCATCACTTTGAATTAACTCATATTCTCAAATTTTTGTTTTTTCGATCGTTATTGTAGATCGATGAATTTATGTACTTGGGCATTACTTTGGTTATCATCTTCGTACCAAGACCGTCTCGTAGTTCTTTCCTTACTGAATTCTTGACTGTCTAAATTGAAGCGCCATTCACTATTTAATTTAATCATTGTTTCAATTACGCCTTACTATTATTTTGATCATATTAATGTGTTTATGCGTTTAGTTCGGTGTGTGACTAAGGTTCCCGCATTTTAATGAATAACACATTTACGTGTTAATTTCGCCTAAAACAAGTCCTTAGTTTATGTTAAAACTCAATTTAATATTTTCGTAAAAATGATTAGAAGTTACAATGGTACTGAGTTCATCCATTGAATGTGAAGAGAGTTGTTTGTTTCACTTGGCATCATTCAGCAAAATTTGGTGCCAAGTAACCCATACTAAGATGGTAGGCTTGAAATGGAGCATATTACATCGTTGACACAACTAGGGCTATGATGATTTATTCGAGTGTGCCTATCAAATTCCAGGGTGATGTATTAATCTGGTCTTTAATATGTTGCCTAGTTTTGTGCTGCAATGGAAGGTGCCTTTTAATATATATTTTCATAAACAACCAGCTTAGAAGGTTCTTCATTGTCTATGATTTGGTGAGTCTTATTTTCTCTCTAAAGACTTGATGCGACCCTGCCTAGGGTCAGGCACAGTTCCGACTAGTCATAGGCGGCCGAGACCATGGCGTCCCCCTTGGATTAGGGCTTCAGCTTATTTTATGTATTTCTCTATTTTTAGCATATTTCTATTTATGTCTTTCCCGTTTTAGTTGTTGCTACTTTTAGTATTGTCTATTTATGATTTATGGGCTTTTGGACGTTGGGCCTTTGCTTGCATGCAAACCCTAGTCCACTAAGCCTTGCTTGCTAGGGTTTTGGAGCTCCTCTATATAAAGGAGCCTCCTCTTATGTTTTTACTCACGCTTTATTTGATTAATGTTATGCTGTCGAGATTTCTCCAGAACTCTTCATAAATGCGTCAACCCAAATTCTCTTCTCTTATCCCATATTCTTCAGGTTTCCCTCAAATGAAGCCACCTTCTTAAATCCTTTCTGTTCTTCCCTACCAAGTCTAGACGATTCGTCTTTAAAACCTACCCAACCGGCGTGAGAAGACCATTTACGAGTCCAAAGATCGATCCAATCGTGAATCCTCCAACGGGGTTCACATCAACTGGTATCAAAGCTTCAGGCGGTTCGAATGGATTTTTTTCTGACACCACCCTCCATTCCGCATCGGCCATCAGCCCGCGTCTGTGGGTCGGTCTTGACCTCCGTTTACCCTAGTAAGTTCGGCTACTGTTATTGAAAAAAAAAAGTCCGAACTGTTTTTTAAAAAAAAATTGATCGGCTCTAATTTGCAAGTTTTATATTGCGTGGCCATTATTGATCCAATCAAATCTTTTTTTGCCTTTAATCCTCACATGCACAAATAAGATAGCTCATATTTGTTTCCGTATCCATAGCCAAATCACGTTTCCATAGTGAGCGAGCATATCTTTGTGGTTAATATTGTTAAGTGTCGACTAGTTAAAAAAAAAACCAAAAAAAGGCAGAGCATATTAAAAAAAAGAGAAAGAAGGATTCAGCTTTAAAAAAAAAAAAAAGCAGCAGTTAGCCGATTGTTTTTTTTTATTAGTTATGATTTTGTAAAGATCTTACTTATATAAAAGATCTCGTTATTTTATTTCTAGGATAGTTTATATATTTTTCCGATTTGTAAGAGATTCTTTCGGCTTATGAAAGATCTCGTAATATTGTAAAAAAAAAAAGAAAAAAGAAGAAGACAAAAAAAAATCCCGAGGGGCCAAGACATGTCTTGGACCTGCTCGGAAATATGGGACGATTCGGATTCTTGGGATCGGCCACACCGACGAGTCAAATCTCGTCCCTATAAGCCGCTTCCAAGAGACCACCCGGATTGGATCCCACCATACCGGCTTCCCGAGAATTGGGCCCGCTACTATGGAGAAACTCCCAAACCCCGACATCGTTCCTACGACGAGCGGGATTGGAGTCCGCCTCCAAGGCGCCCACGCGAAACTCCCAAACCACGACATCGTTCCTATGACGAGCGGGATCGGAGTCCGCCTCCTCGGCGCCCACACAACCGAGTCCGTGAACCGGACCCACGACCACGACCTCCTCGGTCGCCCTCTCCAATGACCGAGAGTCCTAGCCTCGAGGACAAGCTCACGGCCTTAGAGCGCCAATTGGCTGAATACATGGCGCATTTCCATCCCACACTCGTTCCGACACCCCAGCCATCATTGGCGCCGGTGCCGAGCGAGCTCATCATCGAGGCTGTGTCGGCACCACAGCCGCAATCGGCAACCGTACCGAGCGAGCTAGTCCACACCGAGGACTCCACACCAACAACGCCAACACCTGAGGTCGAGGGCCCACCCGAGCTTGACACCGAACCCTCACCTACGTCAGCGCTCCCTTTGGATGAGCCTATGTTGTCGGACACCTTGATCGACATGCCTTTGTCTTTGATGCCCCACATCGAACCTAAGCCCATAATCGAACCTGCCCCTGTGTCGACAACATTTACTTTGTTCTTCGATAAGACCCACGTCGATGGCATGGTTTTGATTAGGCCACATCTTCTTCTCTCGTCTCCACCACGTCGAAGCGAGGACGCTTCGAATCTAAAGGAGGGAGGATGATGCGACCCTGCCTAGGCTCGGACCTAGCTCCTACCATTTCGAGACGGCCTAGTCCTTGGAGACCACCTTGGCTTAGGATTTAGTCTCATTTATGTATTTATTATATTATTTCTATTTCCATCATTTATATTTCGTCTTTACTATTTTAGGCGTGTGTTCTCTTATGCTTAAGAGACTGGCCCATTATGGTAGAATAAGGCCCATTAGGGTTTGTAGCACCTTTCTATTTATATTAGCGACTATATTAGATTTATGGGCTTGTCGGATGTGGGCCTTGATTGCATGCTAGGCCCAATCCGATTCCCCTTCTTTGTACCTAGGGTTTCGAGCTTGCTCTCTATATAAGAGGCACTCGGTACTCCTTTCAATCTACGTCCAATATGAATTAAGACAGAGCTTTGAGTCGAGTTCCTCCTCCCCTTTGGCCCGGGCGTCACCCTATTCTTTTCCCGACCCCATATTCTCCCGGCCTACGTCAAACTAGGCCCCCTTCTCAATCCTTTCACTTCACCTCTCGATCCCCAAGTCTAGGCTTCGGCCTCAAATCTATCCGGTTACTATTGTTGGAGAAGATCCGAACGTTTCGAGCCTAGATCCGCCCCTTGTGACCCTAGGGTCGCATCAACTGGTATTAGACCCTAAAGATTGCGTAAGTCTCACGTCTTGTAAGTCGCTCAAGTCCATATTGTTCACGCACTTTCATTTCAATTCTTCACTACAAACCATTATTTGTTGTGTGTGTTCGATCTATCAAAAAAAAAAAAAAAAAAAAAAGAAAAAATTCCCATCGCCGAAACCTTGTTTGGATGAGCAAGACTTGTCCAGATGTGGCCAATTTTTTTTCTCTCTTGACCTGCATAATTTTGGTGTGAACAGAAGCATACTTGCATGATCATAGTGATTTCAATCGAATTGTGTGTGAACTGCTTTCCGTTTGACTATATTTTGCTCTAATCGATCTCAATCACTTTGTTATTGCCTAAACTTGCGGGTATTGATCTTTATTATTATTCTATTTCCCATATAAATCCCACTTGCAGAGATCACTTTGTTCCCATAAATAAATGCATGTCCTTGATCCTATTTATTGCCTTCTATCCATATAATGTAATTAGTCTAATTCTATCTTCATTTTCTTTACATAATTATGTATCCAATATCTCTTCCACAGTGCATATATAAATTATATTATTCGTCTATCATAGCAAGGCTTATATTCTAATTTTTATCCGCATACACCACATTCGTTGCGTGATAATTATTGTGATCTAAGCTAGTGTTAGCCGAATTCCAAAAAAAAAAAATCCGGTCCCTGTTTAAAAAAAAAATCTGACTCTTCTTTGCCCTTCGTTCCATTATTTGCATACTTGTTCGGTTGGTTGATGGGTTGTTTGAGTGTTGCTTCTCGTAACGCCATATTTGTGCTAGCCTTAAATCATCCTCTCGGCATTCATGTCCAGCCAAACTCTTTTGCGTGAATAATTTGATTTGTGTGCATAGATTTGTGAGATTATATACACTTGGTTCTCTTTTACTCTCGTGTGGTCATGTCTCATACAAGACTTCGACGAAGACGCTTCGCCGGATATGATGACCCCGGGGCATTTTTGGATTGAGCAAAGCACATGGCCAAGTACTTCAACCAACGAGACTACAACAAATTTGAACGTTTCGAAATCGCCATTGGTTGCTTCACTAGCTATGCTCGGGATTGGTTTGATCGTGTGGAAGATGACCGGTGGTCTAGGCAGCAACGCCCAATTGAGACATGGGCCCATCTTGTGGTCCACATGGCTCGACATTTTGCCCCCAATGTCGACGAGCAATCATTCTCCAAGCATATCGTAGATCTCACCAAGGGCCGTGTCGCATTGACACCATTTCATGTAGTCGCACCGCGGCAACCCATTCCTACCGCGTCCACTGGCGTGTGATGTCTCTCTATTTGGTGGTGTTTTCATATGTGATTTCCTTTGTAAATATGTTTCTTTTTCCCCTTTTCTTGTGCGCTTTGTTCCTTTTTAGCCTAGTTCCCGCATTTCTATGAGATTCGGAGACTACGCACCTTTTATGTGTTTTGTAGGTAATTTGGCATGAATCGAGGATCAATTTGAAGGAGGGTCGAGACATGGAGCAAAGGTCGAGCTAAAGCGGGAAAGAGAGAAGCAAGCCATGAAGAAGAACAAGAGAAGCCAACTAAGAAGAAGGTGGAACGAAGTCAGGACCGAGTTGCAACAACGTCGGGCCCGACTTTGAAGTTTCCAACCTCGGACCGAGATGCACAGTACCTCGGGCCCGAGGTTCCTCCGTGTCGGGCCGAGTCGGTCACCGGACTACTTGGGCTCCAAGGCACGAATTTGTGAACTTCCACTTTTGCCCCTCATCTAATCTATAAAAGGCCCTCTTGTCTTCTAAGAAAGGGTTCCCTCACACACACACAAAAGGGGGGTTCCAAGGGAGCCAAGAGGATACTTGGAGAGCAAGGAGGAAGGAGAAGAGGAGGAGAAGAGAGAGAATCGGCCAAGAGAGAGGAAGGCTTGATAGGTTTTGTTGATTGTTTAGCTTTGATTTGCTTTGATCTTGTGGATTTGAAAACCCTTGATTTGAATTTGTGGATTGCTTTGGATTTGAATGAAACCTTGCTTTGTTTTGAGATTGATTATGATGATTGCTTTCTCTTTTGATTTGATTGCTTTCTTTGCTTGTCACATGGAGTAGATCTCCTTGATCTTGGGTTATGGGGGAAAACCCTAGCTAGGTTTAGGCTAGAAACCCCAATTCCATAGCCTTGAGTGTTTGATCTAAGGAACCCACTCTACATAGAGCTACAATTCCTTGCGAAAGTTGGGAATCAAGGCTTGAGATTGGCAAAGTAGCGAAAGTGAACATGTGTCAATTTCAAGACCTTGCTTCGAAGGGGATTTCCCCATGGATCGAAGTGTAGATGTGGTTGGAACGAGGGCGAAAGCACTCGATCCTAGTCCGATCATCACTCATTGCCTGAATTGGGGTGGAAAAGCCTTAATCTACTAGGGAAGGAACCCAAAAGCCCAAGATCTACTTTTAAAATCTTTGAGTTCGACATCCCCAGCTACCTCGGGCTCGACTTACCCAGTGTCGCTCCCGACTTCCTCTTGTCGCCAACCTCGGACCCGACGTGACCTCAGTGTCGGTCCCGACTGTTTTCTTTGTTTTCCTTTGTTTTATGCTCTCCTTTCTAGCTTCCTAGTATCTAGGCACATCGATCGAGTAGACTTCCCGAGTGTTCGACACCCACCACGTACTACAACGAGGTCGGGTTATAAATTGTATCTCTTGACCCTCGCATTCGAGAGGCGATCAAAAGATTGGCGCCGTTTCCGGGGAGGTCTAAGTGCATTGAGTGCCAATTTGGTGAGTTTCTTGTGTTTTGGTAGTGATTTGGGTGAGGGAATAGCCCAAACCCTTTGTTTGTTTTTAATTTGTTTTGGTTTGTGTTTTTGTTTCATAGGTGTATGCTAGATCGTTCCTCCCGAGGAACACTTGAGCTTGAGTTTGTGAGTGATCCGGAAAGTATTCTCAAGGAAGACCGAAGAAGGAAAAGGATGGCGAATCAAGCTCTCCATGTTGATGAGGAGTTGGCTCAACTTAGGGCCGAAATGGCTAGATTGCAACTTGAGAGGGACAATCAAGAGGAGGTGGCAAGAAGAGAACGGGAGCAACGGATGAGAGCCGAGGCTCAACTCAACGCTCTACCCCGGAATGCACGCCAATACATGCATCCGGAGTTGAGGGTACCCGAGCCGGCTATTGTGCTTCCCGAGGTTGCCAAGAATTTTGAGATCAAGACGCAATTCATCTCCCTCATCAAGCGTGATCAATTCGAGGGTCGTCCACATGAGTGTCCCATAGAGCATGTTAAACGATTTGTGGACATGTGTGAGACGATCTCTACCGACGAGGAGACATTGGAGTATGTGCTTCTAAAGGCGTTCAAATGGTCACTTGGGGGCAAGGCCACACATTGGCTCGAGAGCCAAGCTCCTAGGTCAATCACAACTTGGAAGACACTCTATGATGCTTTCTTGATGAAGTTCTTCCCTCCCTCAAAGACAACCGAGTTGAGAAGGAAGATTGCAAGTTTTCAACAAGGTCCGAATGAGCCTCTCTTCGAAGCATGGGACCGTTTCAAGGAGATGTTGCGCCAATGTCCTACTCATGGCCAACAACCATATGTGCTTCAAGACATCTTTTTCCAAGGCATCAATCCGGTAACGAAGGACAAGCTCAATCTCCACACCGATTGTGGGTTCATAGACTTGACACCGGATCAAGCTTGGGAGCTACTTGACAAGCTATCCGATTATGAGGCCATGTATGGGGTGAGTCAAGCTAGCAAGGAGGTGAAAGTTCAAGGTGAAGGTGCAAGGAAGTTATATGATCCAAAGGGAGAAGACATTGATAGGGATGTGAAGCTCCAATTCCTTGAAGGTGAAGTGAGCAAGCTTAAGAGGCAAGTCCACTACTACAAGCAAAATGCTAGAGCTTGTGAGGAGTGTGGATCCTTTGCTCATGCTACACAAGTTTGTCCGAATGAGAGCCAAGTGCGCTTGGCCGAGCGAATTGAGGAGGCAAACTATGTTCGAGGAAATTTCGGTGGAAGAGGCAACTTCAACAATGGTAGCAATGGCCGGTGGAACAACGGTCAAGCTCAAAGCTACAACAACAACTTCAACCAAAACGAGCCGAGGGCGCCACCACCACCATATAGACCACCGGGATTCAATGAGTTACAAACGTTTGCTCAAGAAATGAGAGATGGGTTCAAGGAGATGAGGACCCAATTCAATGAGTTTGGTGCATGGAGGAGGCAAGTCGACAATCAATTTGCTCAAATTGCGACTCAAGCCCCAAGAGAGAATGGGAGACTTCCGGGCCGACCCGAGGAGAATCCTCGAGCTCAAAACAATCAAAATGAAGTCCGGGCAATTGGATTAAGAAGTGGCCGAAACCTACCCGAGCCACACGTGCCTAAGAAGAGTGAAGAGAGTCGGACCAACTTACCCAGCAAGTCGGGTCCGACGTTCCCCGAAGTCGACCCAGCAAGAAGATCGACTCCTTCAGCACGGACCGAGGTTGAGAGCAACTCGGGACCGACGTACACAGACCTCGATCCAACTCCTTTGCCCAGGACCGAGATTCACAACATCGGGCCCGACATGGTGCCCAAGTCGGTCCATTCAGAAAGTGTTGCAATTGAAGTAGGGAAGTCCAAAGAAGTTGATCCAAGCAAGATTCAAGGTGCAACAATTCTTCCATATCTCTCGAAGAAACCGAAAGATGTTGTTGAGAACAAGTTCAAGAGGTTTCTCAAACTCTTGCAAGGCTTGAACATCTCTATCCCGTTCACCGATGCATTGAGCGAGATGCCATCTTATGCCAAGTTTTTAAAGGAGATTTTGAGCAAGAAGAGGTCCATAGTGGAAATGCAAGATGAAGTCAAGACCTTGGAGTTACCACAAAAGCTAGGAGATCCCGGTCGTTTTGCTATAACCATTGGTGTGGGGTCTCAAAATTTCCAAGCCTTGTGTGATCTTGGAGCAAGCACGAGCATCATTCCTTACACCATATGGAAATCCACATCTATGGGTCTCATAGCTCCGGTCAACATGAGGTTAACGATAGCGGATGGGTCGTCCATCGAACCAATTGGTATCGTCGAGGATTATCCCGTTTGCATTGAAGGCCACTATGTCCCAATCGACTTTGTTGTAGTAGACATGATAGAAGTGCCGGGTGAACCGATCATACTAGGGAGACCTTTCCTTGCCACGGTTGGGGCAATCATTGATGTAAAGAAGGGCCACTTGTCTCTTGACATTAGAGGAAGAGAAATTGAGTTTTTCTTTAGGTCAACTTCAAAAGGGACCGTACATAAGGAAGCTAAGATGATCCAAGTTCCTCTTGGATTGCAATGGGAAGCCATTTCTAAGAAGTCAAGGCCAAGGGAGCTTAGGTTGAAGGCCACCCCACCACCTAGAGAAATTGAGATAGAGCGCCAAGGTCTAGCCCTCAATATGATTGAGCATGAGCAATTGGAGGAAAGGATGTCTTACTTGGAGGTGTTCAAGGCCGAGAAAGAAGAAGTTCAAGCACCACCGGAACCATCTCAAGAACTCAAGGAGCTTCCAAAAGATTTGAGGTACGCATTTCTTGGTCCCAACTCTTCTTTACCCGTAATCATAAATGCCAACTTGAATGATGAGGAGGAGATCATGTTGCTCAATGAGATGCTCTTCAACACCGAGAAGCCCATGAACCTTGCATGGGAGTGGGTCAAGATGGTGCGGGACTTCCAAAGTTCCTCTTGGATCTACTTCGGCGGGATGATAGCAAGGCTCGCCATGCGTCTAGGAGTTGATCTTGACAAGTATTCTCCGGCTCCGAATGGTGTTGAGTTCATGAACATGAAGTATTTCAAGAAGGCCAACATCATCAAGGAGAAGCTCTACATGATTTCCTTGGCCCCTCACTCAAACTATGATGGTGTGTCGATCCGGTTAGTGCACAACCTCTATGATCTTTCTCGGTATCAAAATTGGTACCAAGTGTGGGCCGGCAAGCCACACTCATTTGGTGACCCCGAAGGTGCAAGAGAAGGGCGGCGACAACAATCTCAACACATTCGGTTTACTTCCCCTCCATCTACACCGGATTCCGACCAAGACAACTTCGTGTTTGCACCTCGTGGGGAGGACATGGATATCGATCAAGGGCAAAGTGAAGAAGATGAGCGCCTCCAAGGCTTGATGGCCGACCTCCGAGCCACGCACCATGCTCCAACACTGGAGGACCGAGGTACACACCAAGTCGGGCCCGACTTTCCTCAACGTCGGTCCACTTCATTCCACTGTGGTGAGGTCCCGAGGCATTATGAACGAGGAGAAGGGAGCGGTGCAAGGCGAGAGCAATTCCAAGGTGGCGGTTATGAAGGCTATGCCCAATGGTATGGTCCGGGAATGGTGTTTCCCGAGCAACAACAACCGGTGGACATGTCCCTCTTAGCCAACCAAATGGCTCATCTCCAACTTCAACAAGAGAATGTTCTCCAAGAGGTCCATCAAGTGAACCAACAACAACAACAAATGTACCAACAATAACAACAATTGCTTCAACAACAAAGTGCTTTCGAAGCTAGCCAACAAGAGATGAACCGGGCCCTCGGCTACACTAGGCGAGAGGTGGAGGAGCTTAGAGAGGTGGAAGACCAAAGGTGGCGGGTCCAAGATAGCTACAACACGTGGATGAGCGGGAACTTCCCTTCCCGTGAGGACCAATGGACACGCCCGGAGCCTCAACTCCAACCACCACCACAAGACTTCTACCAAGAGCAAGTGTACGAGAGGGAGCGACAAGCAAGGCTCCAAAGAGGACGTAGACGTGACAACCCCTTCGAGTGATCCTATACATGCCATTGAAGAATAAGAAATTGTGAGCTTTTCATACTCTTCTCTCTTGCTTTTAAGTTTTGATTTCCTTGTTTGATGGGGACATCAAAAATTTTAAGTATGGGGTGGGGGTAGGTGTGTTCATGATTTCACTTGTTTATGTTTGTTTGTTATTTTGAGGATATTTAGTTTGTGTTCCTAGTTTGTATTTGGGATGTTTGCTTATTGGTTAGTGGTTTGAGGAAAGACGTGGATGATTAATTTGGTCTTGAATGGATTAACTTTTGGTTTTAGAGAAATTTTTGCAAAAAAAAAAAAAAAATTGAAAAAATTGTGTTAAAAACAACAAAAAGATTTTGTGTTTTGTAGGTTTTGGACTAGAAATTCCCATCTTAGATTGCCAAAATAAAAGCTAATGATGATGTGAGCATGTAAATTCCTTTGCATATTTTTGGATAGTTTAGCCTCTAAAAATGATGTTGCTTTTGATATGATCATGATACCTTGCTTGTTTTATTGAGCATGTGAGTTCTAGGATGAGTTCTTATGCAACTAAGTATGAGTGACCCTTGTGAGATTGATTTTTGTCCATTTTAGGGATGCTTGATCATATTTGCATATCCCTCATGTTTCTTGTGTAATTAGCTCATTCATGCTTAGTAAAACTTGCTATTGCGGTGTTTATCTATTTTCCAAGACCGTCATGAGAATTGTCCTAGCATGGTCACATTGATTTTGAACTTTATTCTTCTAGTCACATAAATGTTCCATATCCTACCATGAAGTTAATCCTTTGATTGTAGCCCCATTCTAGCCTAAGCCTTTGTTTGAAACTCCTCAAAAATATTATTCCTAGCCTTATATGACTTGACCCTTATGGGATTGGTCTTTAGAAGAGAGGTTTGGATTGTATTTGAAGAGTTGAGATTCTCTTGGGTTTAAGGGCAAAGAATGGTGTTATGAATCATGTGGGTAGTGCATCTTTGTTGTACAAAAATGAAAAAAAAAAAGAAAGAAAAGGAAGAAAGAAAATGTTGGAAATATAAAGTGGAATAAAGCAAAGAGCTTAAATGAAGAAAATGGTCCGACCGAGTTACAAGCAACATCGGGCCCGATGTCATAAGAAAGTCGGTCCAAATGTAGAAAGTGTTGAAAATCCAACAAAAAGCATAAGAGCAAAAATGAAGTGGAATGTTAAGTGAAATTTTGGGTTGAAAGGAAAATGTTAAGTCTTTTGGGTGGGTGTGAAAGTAATTGTGGGATTTGGTGAAATTGGTGAGAGTTTAGGTTGTTCAATCCCCATTATAAGCACCACAAGACCAAATAATTCCCACCTTGAAAAATACCAAAAGCCCCATTACAACCCGGCCGAATGGAACCTCTTTGAGGACCTCCATTGAGCCAAGTTCGAAATTCTTTGTGTACTTTGCATTAGGCATCTCTAGGTGGAGGAATTGGTGATATTAGCTTCAATAGTAAAGTCTTTACTTGCATGATTTTTGAGCTTGAGTGTTCATTGCAAAACCCAAACACATGATGAGTGATACACATTCACATATCCCTAAAGTGAGGCTTAGCTGCATTGACTTTATTCCTTGGAACACTTAATCACGTGTGATGATGTAATCTTGCTTGAATATCGATCACTTGTGCTTAAAATGTGTTTTCATACAAGGCTTTACTTGAAGATTATGTTTCGGTCTTGCTTACATTGTTATTGCTTGAGGACAAGCAAGTTTAAGTATGGGGTATTTTGATGTCTCTCTATTTGGTGGTGTTTTCATATGTGATTTCCTTTGTAAATATGTTTCTTTTTCCCGTTTTCTTGTGCGCTTTGTTCCTTTTTAGCCTAGTTCCCGCATTTCTATGAGATTCGGAGACTACGCACCTTTTATGTGTTTTGTAGGTAATTTGGCATGAATCGAGGATCAATTTGAAGGAGGGTCGAGACATGGAGCAAAGGCCGAGCTAAAGCGGGAAAGAGAGAAGCAAGCCATGAAGAAGAACAAGAGAAGCCAACTAAGAAGAAGGTGGAACGAAGTCAGGACCGAGTTGCAACAACGTCGGGCCCGACTTTGAAGTTTCCAACCTCGGACCGAGATGCACAGTACCTCGGGCCCGAGGTTCCTCCGTGTCGGGCCGAGTCGGTCACCGGACTACTTGGGCTCCAAGGCACGAATTTGTGAACTTCCACTTTTGCCCCTCATCTAATCTATAAAAGGCCTTCTTGTCTTCTAAGAAAGGGTTCCCTCACACACACACAAAAGGGGGGTTCCAAGGGAGCCAAGAGGATACTTGGAGAGCAAGGAGGAAGGAGAAGAGGAGGAGAAGAGAGAGAATCGGCCAAGAGAGAGGAAGGCTTGATAGGTTTTGTTGATTGTTTAGCTTTGATTTGCTTTGATCTTGTGGATTTGAAAACCCTTGATTTGAATTTGTGGATTGCTTTGGATTTGAATGAAACCTTGCTTTGTTTTGAGATTGATTATGATGATTGCTTTCTCTTTTGATTTGATTGCTTTCTTTGCTTGTCACATGGAGTAGATCTCCTTGATCTTGGGTTATGGGGGAAAACCCTAGCTAGGTTTAGGCTAGAAACCCCAATTCCATAGCCTTGAGTGTTTGATCTAAGGAACCCACTCTACATAGAGCTACAATTCCTTGCGAAAGTTGGGAATCAAGGCTTGAGATTGGCAAAGTAGCGAAAGTGAACATGTGTCAATTTCAAGACCTTGCTTCGAAGGGGATTTCCTCATGGATCGAGGTGTAGATGTGGTTGGAACGAGGGCGAAAGCACTCGATCCTAGTCCGATCATCACTCATTGCTTGAATTGGGGTGGAAAAGCCTTAATCTACTAGGGAAGGAACCCAAAAGCCCAAGATCTACTTTTAAAATCTTTGAGTTCGACATCCCCAGCTACCTCGGGCCCGACTTACCCAGTGTCGCTCCCGACTTCCTCTTGTCGCCAACCTCGGGCCCGACGTGACCTCAGTGTCGGTCCCGACTGTTTTCTTTGTTTTCCTTTGTTTTATGCTCTCCTTTATAGCTTCCTAGTATCTAGGCACATCGATCGAGTATACTTCCCGAGTGTTCGACACCCACCACATACTACAACGGGGTCGGGTTATAAATTGTATCTCTTAACCCTCGCATCCGAGAGGCGATCAGCGTGCTGGTTGCGCCACCCTTAGTCGTGGTCAACGCCACTGATGCACCCACCGAGCATGTTCCCATGGCCGCACCACCCATGGTCGTGGTCGAGGCCAACATGGAGCCGACTGCGCCTATTGTTCCGCCCATGACCACGCCTCGTGTGCTTTTGGTCGAGGCCACCGAGGAGCTAACCCCGACCATTGGCACACTCATGATTGTGCCATCCATGGACACGGTCATGGACGCCGAGGAGCCAGCCACGCCCACAATAGAGACCAACCTCACTCCTTATGTGCCCATCTTTGCACCGATACCTTCCTCGACGCCGGACCAGCCACTTCTCATGCCCTTCCATTTGTTGTCTGATGCTGATTCCGAGATCCACCTTGAGCCTACATCGACACCATATATATTGATTTTTGAGAAGACCAATGTCGATGACAGGTTCCACTTGATTACTGATTCGGTCTCCCTTCTCCACATCACCTCGACGCGAGGACAAGTCGAATCTAAGGGAGGGAGGATGATGCGACCCTGCCTAGGGTCAGGCACAATTCCGACTAGTCATAGGCGGCCGAGACCATGGGGTCCCCCTTGGATTAGGGCTTCAGCTTATTTTATGTATTTCCCTATTTTTAGCATATTTTTATTTATGTCTTTCCCGTTTTAGTTGTTGCTACTTTTAGTATTGTCTATTTATGATTTATGGGCTTTTGTACGTTGGGCCTTTGCTTGCATGCAAACCCTAGTCCACTAAGCCTTGCTTGCTAGGGTTTTGGAGCTCCTCTATATAAAGGAGCCTCCTCTTATATTTTTACTCACGCTTTATTTGATTAATGTTAGGCTGTCGAGATTTCTCCAAAACTCTTCATAAAGGCGTCAACCCAAATTCTCTTCTCCTATCCCATATTCTTCATGTTTCCCTCAAAAGAAGCCACCTTCTTAAATCCTTTCCATTCTTCCCTACCAAGTCTAGACGATTCGTCTTTAAAACCTATCCAACCGGCGTGAGAAGACCATTTACGAGTCCAAAGATCGATCCAATCGTGAATCCTCCAACGGAGTTCACATCAAGACTCAATCTAGGAAATCTTCCAAGTTAGAATAGTTATAGATTATGTGATCCTGAAAGTCTTAAATGTGTTGTATCTTGTGATGTTCATTTCAAAGAGAAATATTTTCCCTAACAAGAACCTTGTCCTACTTCTATGGTTATAAACATATTTTCAAGTCATCTCATTTCCCTTTTGATAACCCAGTTGTTGATGATAACTCCTTTTTTTAGCCCGATTCTCATAACTATTTATCTCCCTTATTTATTCATGATACTATTTCATCACAAAATTCAAATCAGATCTAACCACTACATTTTCCCTTACATTTTTTTATATATTCTTCTCCTAGAATATTAACTAGACGAACACCAAAACATTTTAGATAATAAGACCACTTACCTAGCTTTCTTATTGATAGTAATTCACACTTCTTTGTTGTCACCAAATTTGTGGATCTTTTTGAATCCTCAAATGATTATATATCCTCCTTTTATAATGAGTGTTATGTTGCCAAACCATCCACCTATAAACAAGTTCATGTACAATCTTTGACGCAACCCTCCCTTGTCTTGAATCCGGTTCCGACCATTCCGAGATGACCTAGACCACGGAGACCTCCTTGGCACACGACTTAGTCTCTATTATGTATTTATTATATTACTTACTATTTCCATCATTTCCCTTTTAGGTTTGTGCTCCATTCTTGTAAAACGGGCTAGCCTTGTTATTAGTTTAGGCCCAAGCCCATTAGGGTTTGCTATTGCACCTTTCTCTTTCTAGCGTTTAATATTCTTAGTATTATGGGCTTTGGACGTTGGGTCTAATTTGTTGCTAACTGACTCGGCTAAAGTCGTTGTTGCCAAGATCAAAAATAAATTACCCTAAACTACAAACTAATTATAGCATGCAAGTAAGGGATCGAACCCAAGATAATCGGTATTCTAAACAATCAGCAAAGAACAAAACAGGGGTTTGAGAGTTTAAGCAAGCAAACAATATTAGGGTTTAAATCAATTGAAGGGAAGCAGAGTTCATTCAATCAATTCCACCTTTTTAATCATTCGATCATCAATTCATCCACTTCTCTATTAATTCCTAGGTTAATTCCAATCCTTATAAAAGATTTCCGCTTGTCCACGGTCCAAGCGAAAGGATGATATGAGCAAGAACGCTTAATTCAAATCATGCAAGATATTAAGGATAACATGAAATCAATTCATGCAATCAAACAACGAGTCTCATGCATAAAATAATCATCAAATACTCTTTCTCAATTCCAGTCCACGGTCCTGGAAAAGAGTTGTTTCAAGGATAAAGAAGATTGCACAGACAACAATCAAACCTAATCCAAACAGTAGATCTAAATCAATCAAACAAGTTGATCAGGCTCATAAAATCAAACATAGATCATATAAATAAAAACAAGAATTTTGATATTAACCAAGGGATAGAAAAGTTACCAGAATCTCACGAATTACATAAAAAAGCTTCCTTGATCAAACAAACTCCAAGGAAAATTAGTTCTCTATAATAGAAATAAAAACTGAAATAAAATCTAGAAATTGAAGTCTTGAAGTATGCTAGATAATGTGTGATAACAAAGTCTACTACGAAACTAGGCTTAAATAGTCGAAAATAATAATTGAAAACTAAAGATATAAATAGATAAAAGATAAAATAAAATCGAGTCGGCGCTGGAATAGCCGCCACCCGCGAGCGCGGGTCCCAACCCGCGAGCGCGGGTCCTTCAATCTTCTCGGCGTCCGCGGATCCAACTCCACCCGCGGGCTCGGGTCTCGACCCGCGTTCGCAGGTCCTGCTTTCTTCAACTCTCGCGAATCTTCTCGTTACCGCGGTCTTGGGTCCATGCTCGAGGGCGCGGGTCTTGAACTCCGTAAAATCTGCTGTGTCTTTTTCCTTGCAACCGATGTAAAGCGGGTCTTCAGCTCAAACTTAGGATCTCTGTCTTCAAAAGCATCATCTGTAGGCTTTTCTGATATTATAAATAAACACCCTAATCTAGCCTAAAAACACTCAGAAATCCTAGTAAAAATACATAATTACGCTGTACTAAAACCAGCGTATCACTAACCCTATTCCACCTCCAGTGTTTCCTGAGCCTTCTTCTATATAAGAGGCACGACTCCCATTGTAATCTTCACATCTAAGTTTAAGACTAGTTTAATATTGAGTAGAGAGTTTCCTCCTCCCTTGAACCGGACGTCAAACACCTCTTCCAAACCCCCTTCCCTCTTTTTCGGTCCTCCCTTGGATCAGACGCCTCTCATATCTAGCCTCGCCCCACCCTCACCAACACGAGAATTAGAGGCCCACGAGACCATAACGTTGGTCTCGCACTTATCCCGTTACTATCGTCGGAGAAGATCCGGGCGTTTCGAGCCTAGATCCTTCTCTTGTAACCCGAAGCCAAGTAGGGTCACATCAATCTTCTTGCGAGGAAGCAATAGATAAAGAGTTTGTGGCATTGGAGCCTAATCAAAAATAGAAATTGATATCCCTGTCTCTTGGAAAATCATATGTGGGATCTAAATGGGTTTATAAGGCTAACTATAAACCAAATGCCATTATGGAAGGAGAAACATTGGTAGAATGTAATTACTTCAACTTCACTTTTTCTCTAGTTGGTAAACTTACAACAATAAGAGTGTTGATTGCTTTACCTACTATTATTAGAGAGTGGATTCTTCATCAACTAGACGTGAATGATGTGTTTCTACATGGTTCACTAGATAAAGAGGTCTTTATGATTGCACCTCAAGGTTATGACAAAGCACAAATAGTTCAAGTATTCGTATTAAGGTAATCAATCTATGGCTAAAAGCAAGCCTCTAAGCAAGCCTCTAGATAATGAAATATTAAGCCTACGAATTTTTTTGTCGAAACTTGGTTATTAAAAATCTATGCATGACTA
Organism: Fallopia convolvulus; assembly: GCA_964016875.1. Taxonomy (NCBI): domain Eukaryota; kingdom Viridiplantae; phylum Streptophyta; class Magnoliopsida; order Caryophyllales; family Polygonaceae; genus Fallopia; species Fallopia convolvulus. Next base: position 39,634,261 of record OZ024719.1, read on the forward strand.
TTCTTTGTTCATTAAGAAGTCAAGAAATTTGATGGCCATTATACAAATGTATGTGGATGATTTGATCCAAATTGGGAATGATGAGGTCTCAATTTATCATAGCAAAGAAGGTCTTCATCAAGCTTAGAGAACTAAGGATCTTGGTCGGGTAAGATATTGTGAGCGGGTAAAATAAACATAATTACCATAGTTATTTTGACTATTAAAAAGGTATTTATTAAATTACTGCGCATTTACTTTCTTATTTTCCTTATAAAATTATATGGCGGTTATGCAACTTAAATGGAAGATTCTATCTTTTATTTAAGGATAGAATTAAATTAGAGATAGGGTGGAATATTCCTGACTTGGGCTTTAAGGCAGTTGGTCAGCCCGAAAGGATAAGATTTTCGGCCCTAGAGGCATGATTTTCGGCCCCCTATGATTCTCTCTTCCATTATAAAGGGCATGTAGGGAGGGACACATGTGCTTAGCATATTCAGAAATCCTAGGCAAGCTAATATTCGCTTAGCTCGACTGTTTAGGGTTTCACCGCTCTCTTGTGGTACCTCGACGCTCAAACGATAATTGCTCTTCTAACTTAGGCATCGGAGGTGGATTAGGGGGTCCCCGCCCCCTTTGTCCATTGTTTTGCAGGTTTTTTAGGTCAGGAGATGGAAGAGGAGCGGAAGAGGCGGAGTTCTTAATTGGTGTATTTGATACGAATTAAAGGCGAGATTTTGTACACCAACAATTGGCGCCGTCTGTGGGAAACGAGTATTCGATTCATGAAATCATGGTGTTGGAACCGATACCGGAAAATCAGGAAGTTAGCTTTGAAGACGCCGGAACGACACCGCGAAACGAGTCCGCGCGAGCCACCACCGGCGAGCGAAACCGCGAACGCGGCATGACGACCGCGAGCACGGATGGCGAGGATGGCGAGCGTGGATCGGCGGTCGAGATCGAAGACCCGGACATCCGTGCGGAAAATCGCGCCCCGATGGATATCGATCAAGGTAATTCCGATACTCGCTTGGAAAATCAAACCTTGGTGCCTGAAAGCGGTTCAAACCGTGATTCGGCCCTTCTTGCTAATACATCTGTTCATCGCACAGGTTGTTTAGGGTTCGGGTCAGGCGAAGGAATTGACAATCGTAATACTCCAGGGTCCGAGTCAACCGGATTTGACCAATTGTGGGACTCGGCTATGGGTGTGGCCGAGAACGAAGGAAATCGAAGAATTCCGGGGCAAGGCAAGGCCGCACGCGCAAACACTGGCGCCGGGCAAAACCGCGACCGCGGCTCGGAAAGCCGCGATCGCGGCCGATCGAACCGCGCCCGCGGTTCTGAAAACCGCGACCGCGGGCTGCAAGTTTCCAAGCCCTCGGGCTCTATCCGCGAGTCGAACCCTAGCCTGGTTAGTCCACGTCTAGGGCAGGGTCAGTCTAGCCGTGCCGGGTCCAATCCTCTCAGAAGAGAAGATCGCCTCATCTTATCGTCCGATCCGAATGGCGGGAACGGGGCATCTACTACCAATGAAGAAGAGGACGAGATTACCCACGCTTTGGCAACCACCCTGAGAGAGAACGAGAGATATCAGACGAGGTGTGCAGAAGCTGAATCTCGGTTGGAACAAGCCCTAGAAGAGGTCGCCAAGTTAAAACATTCTTTGGAGAAGATTCAAGGCAAGCGCCCTGTTGATCAACCGGAAATTGAGAGGACTACTCGACGGCTCGCTAGCGTTATCGAATTCACTGATAACCGTCGTAGTCCTCAATCGATCAGTTCTGACGAGCAAGACGATATGCAGGTTGAATACGACAGCGATAGAAGGGCACCACGAAACCGACGAAGAGACCACCGCCATGGATCACCATCGCGTAAGAAGTCGCGGGCCGACCCGCCACAGCCGAGCGGGTCGACATCCAGCAAGTCGAGCGGAGCTCGCCGCCGCGACAGCAACCGCGGTCGAAGCCGCGAGCGTCTCCCGCGAGATCGCGATCGCGTCGATCGCGAGCGGGGCGAGTCAGATCGAGGCCGGGGGGCGGGCGATCGGCGCGGTTCCTCGCGTGAGCGGAACAATCGTTACATCCCTTCCCGGCGTGATCGAAGTCCGAAAAACCGAGAAAAACACCGACATCGAAGTGTTAGTCTGGAAAGGATTGAAGGAAGAGCCCGAGCGCTTGAGCGTACCCAAAACAGGTTGTTTGATCTTTTGAGAGCGCAAGGCAACACCTTGCAATCGGCTCGGGATCAAGCAGAACACAAGTTGGCCATGTTGACGTCGACGCCGTTTCATCCAGATATTCAGCGAGCTCTGTCGTCGTCAAAATTCTCTCCGCCAACCTTTACTGTGTACGACGGAAACACGGATCCTGTTAATCACATAGCTTCCTACACCCATAAAATGGCGTTGTGGGTGTCCGAAGACGCGATCATGTGTAAAATGTTTCCGAGCAGCCTTGGTAAAGGCCCCCTGAAATGGTTTCAGAGTCTGAGGCCAGGTTCGATCCGAAGTTGGGGACGATTGGCTTCAAAGTTCGTAAAGCGGTTCATAGCTAACAGTCGGGATGCCGCTTCACTTGACACGCTTTTTGGTCTCAAACAAGAGAAAGGGGAAAGTTTGCGTCGCTTCTTCAACCGGTTCATGGAGTGCTATGCAGAAATTGAGGGGTGCGATCCGAGGACCGCCATCACCGCCTTTAAAAGGGCGATCTTTGCAGACAGCAAGCTGACAGAAGAATTGACACTTCGTCTGCCCACCACAATTGTAGAGATTCAGGAGCGCGTTCACCAGTATGTGCGGCTGGAGGAATCCAATCTCAAGATAAGAGGAAGGTCGTCCTCTCCTCCCCGTAAAATCCGCTGCCGAGCCGATAATTTCAAGGGAGAGAGTCAAGTCAGGGCGATTTACACTACCTTTAGTGTACCAATCTATCGGATCTTGCCTCGCATTAAGCATGAAGGTTTCTTCCAATATCCTCCTAAAGAAGAGTGCCGAGATGAGGATCCACGAAGCAGAAAATATTGCATGTACCACAGAAACCGGGGACATATGACCGAGCAGTGTGAGCCGTTCAAGCGGTATCTGGAGAGCCTGGTGGAGAAGGGATACTTGCAAGAGTTCATCAAGAAGGAAAAGCTTGAGAAGAATGATGAGTCGGGGCAAAAACAGATTGAGGTGATCCAGACTATTTCAACATCTTATAGACATGAAGATGATGAGGCGAGGAGTAATTTCAGAAAGTCTTGCCATGAGCTTGAAGTTATGAGAGTTCAACAAGCCGAGCCTCGACGACCTCCTTCCCCCGTGCGTACGGTGGACGGATTAGTCTTTAGAGACAAGGACCTCGTTTCAGTCCAAGTCCCTCATAACGATCCGCTGGTTCTATCAGTCGAGCTAGACGGATTTAAAGTGCGTCGTGCCCTTGTTGATCCCGGGAGTTCGGTCGACATTATGTACTACGAAGTGTTCAAGCTCCTTGGGAAAAGTAATGAAGATTTGGTACCTGTCAAGATGCAACTAGCTGGACTTGGTGGCTATCCAACATATCCGCTCGGGATGTACAAAACCTAAGTCAGCCTTGCCAAGAAAGTGATGACCGTTGAGTTCTTGATCGTTGATGTGCCTTCGCCCTACAATTTAATTTTGGGAAGGCCTTGGATTCATGGGATTGGAGCGGTACCATCGACCCTTCATCAAATGGTCCAATTTAGAGACGGAGATGCCATCGTTCGAGTCTGGGCAAATCAGTTGGATGCTCGTCTGTGTTCCAAGGGAAGTCGTCCGAAGTCGGAATTCATGCAAAAAATAGAAGACGAGTCGAAGCCCGTGCGCCTGCCGCAGGATCGCCGGCACGGCACTGATGCCGAGCTTAAGTCCCCAATCGTGGGGCAAAACCGTCGCCGCGACGCCGAAATTGATCACCTCGTCTCGCATGGCGGGGATCGAAAGCGAGATCGCTTGGGTTCCCCTGCGCAGGGATCCCGGGATTAGGGCTTCATATAGATAGGGCACTCTTTTTCCCACGTGGTTTTGATGAGGCCCTTAGGTTTTTTGCTTTTTGCATTTCATCCTGTTTAGCTTTGTAGTTCATGGCATTCACGTTTATTTATCAATAAAAGTCAGCTCTTTTGCATTAGTTTGAGTCTTGCATAAAAAAAAATGCGCCGCGCAACATTAGTTAATCGCACTAATGGATTCTTCATATGCGTGTATGAAGAAGTTTATGAAATTCGCTCATAACACATATGATATTCGCTCATGTGGACTCGAATTACGAATATACGAATATACGAATATACGAATATACGAATATACGAATATACGAATATACGAAAGCGCTAGGGGACCAATTGACCGATCTGCATGGCCACTTCGATTAGAAACCCTCTGTACCCTACGTCGCCTAACACGGTGGGTCGTGTAAGGGCGGTGTAGGTGGGGCATTTGTGAGCGGGTAAAATAAACATAATTACCATAGTTATTTTGACTATTAAAAAGGTATTTATTAAATTACTGCGCAGTTACTTTTTTATTTTCCTTATAAAATTATATGGCGGTTATGCAACTTAAATGGAAGATTCTATCTTTTATTTAAGGATAGAATTAAATTAGAGATAGGGTGGAATATTCCTGACTTGGGCTTTAAGGTAGTTGGCCAGCCCGAAAGGATAAGATTTTCGGCCCTAGAGGCATGATTTTCGCCCCCCTATGATTCTCTCTTCCATTATAAATACATGCCTAGACACATGTGCTTAGCATATTCAGAAATCCTAGGCAGGCTAATATTCGCTTAGCTCGACTGTTTAGGGTTTCACCGCTCTCTTGTTGTACCTCGACGCTCAAACGACAATTGCTCTTCTGACTTAGGCATCGGAGGTGGATTAGGGGGTCCCCGCCCCCTTTGTCCATTGTTTTGCAGGTTTTTTAGGTCAGGAGACGGAAGAGGAGCGGAAGAGGCGGAGTTCTTAATTGGTGTATTTGATACGAATTAAAGGCGAGATTTTGTACACCAACAGATATTTTTAGGAATCGAATTGTCTAGGGAAGATCAGGGAACAATTATGAATCAACCAAGATACATCTTAAACAATCTCAAACACACTAACTCATTGGAATTCAAACAATCTAAACATTTATGATTCAACCAAGATACATTCTTCTTCCTAAAGAGTTAAACATGTCTACTAATGTTGAAAATGTGTATGGAAGATTAATTGGTTAATTCCTATATCTTAAATAACAAAACTAGATGTTTCCTACAAAGTTCAACATCTTAGCTAATTTCTCAGTCAAGCTCATTACCCTCTTCTATTCATCTCCAAGTAGCATTGTATGAGATATTAATAGAGCTTTGAATTGGGCATTATTCTATTTTGCAAAAATTGATTTGACATTTCAATCCATAGTGATTTGGACCGGGGAGCTTGCAAATTCTGAACTCAATCCCTTAGTAGTTCCACATTTCTAGGTAATAATTTAGTCTTTATTGTAACATTTCACGAGCATACAAAACTCCTGAATATCGATTGGCATTTTATTAGAGAGCTAGTTACCAAAGCCTTCTCGCTATATCATACATCAAGTCTCAACTCTAACTCACAAATATCCTTAATTACTAAGCCTCTTCATCAGGGGCATCACAAATTCCTTCCATTTAAGCATGAAATGGTTGATTCACTACCAATTCCCTCTTGAGGGGGATGTGATTTAGGTAGTAAAGACTAAAATGGGTGTAAACCGATTCATTCATGAAGGTTCATGCAAAACAAGTCCTTCCATTTAAGAGCATGTTTATCCGTGTGAGATGCTTGGCCAATTTACAATTTTTTTTTGGTAGAAGTGGCCAATTTATAAATTAAATAATGATATTTTTATCCCAATTCAAACATTTTTTAGTAGCATCTCACTATGTCAGATGCTTATATTTTAGCATCAATCCTCCTATTTTTTCTAATATTAAATAAATAATATATATTATTTTAAACATATATCCCACATAAATGTTTACCAATAAACTTGCTCTAAGAAATTTGTATCTGAACACAGTACTATCTGTTTTCATTCTTTCAATTCAAGAAATCTATAAACTGATCCGCCATGGTTGGACGTGGTTGATCTTTTCAATCAAATCTCTATGCATCTCTTTAATCTTTGAGTAGCTTTTCAATTCACAACATCCGTAAACATTTGAGCTATAGCTATAATGTACCAAATTAATTTGAATTTAGCATTTTAACTAAGGCTATTACTATGGTTGATGACCATGTATGTCCAAATAGTTTATAGGTTTGTCTTAATATATGTGCAAAGTTTTAAAAACCACTAAATTGTGAAACGAAAGGGAGTATATCTTTTTTACATATAATTTATCATATACATTTACAATTGACATTCAATTATTTAGAAAACCTATAAAAATATCGGTTTTCTAAATAATTAATTTATGATTGACGTACTTTATAATATTAAGTAAATATTATAGGTTTTCTAAATAATTAATTTATGATTGACGTACTTTATAATATTAAGTAAATATTATAGGTTTTCTAAATAATTAATTTATGATTGATGTATAATATTAAGTAAATATTATGTTTGGAAGGTCAGAGGCAAAGGTAGAGTATGTAAGATAGGTATGACATTAAGTCTAGCTATAGGAGACAACTAGTTGTACCCGTCGTGCCATGCACGACTATGACTTATCAATTTTTAGATATATTATAAATATAAAATTAATAAAGTAAATGTACAAAAATAAATACAAAGCTAAACGTAATGTAAATTCTTTAAAAAAATTAATCAAATTCAATTCTTTAAAAATATTTTCAATAACAAGTTAAAAAGATAGTTAATAAGAAAAAATAAGAAAATATTAAAAAAAATATTAAAAATAAAATAAAATAAAATAAGAAAATATAAAAAAAATATTGATTTTTTAAAGATAAAAAATCTTCTATATTTACATAAATCTAAAAAGGAAATTAAGGAAAATATAATATATATTTTTTATAAAAATTTAATTTAGGAAAGTAATTATATAGATATTTGAAATTTTTACCTTTTATTAAAATTTAATTTAAGATAAATATTTTTGATAAATAGATAAAAAAAAAGATAAAATAATTTTGGTTATTTTTAAATAAAATTAGAATTAATTTTTTCCACATTAATAAATAGAAAGGAATTTAATTGAAAAAGAAATATATTAATTTTTTTAATATAAGGTGGGGCCAAAATTAATGTGGTCGATAGAAAAATTACAACTTTAATATATCGTCATAGATAGATAGATATGATTTTTTTTATTTTAAAGATATATATGATCATGTGTACATATTTTTTCTTATCTTTTTTAATGTATCTTTTAAAAATATAATAAATATAATGTACTTTTTTTTATCTATTTTGGTCAAATCTACTAATATTATTTTAACTTTATGTTTATTTGGGGATAAATTTTTAGAAATATTGTTTTATCTTTATGCTTAGTTGGAGATAATTTTTTTTGCATAATTAACTATTTAAAATTATTATTTTAATAGAGGGGTGATGTGGCGCAACGTGGTGATAGAAATTGCTTCGACTTTAGTTATTAGTAATAGATTGAATGCTTTAAATTAAAAGCATTAAAGGTAAAAAAATACAAATTTACATGTAAGTTAGATTAGATAGATTGATTTTAGGATAGAACTTGAATGAATTTATGACCTCAGTTTATGAGCCATGGATTTCACAAGAAGAAGTTACCTACGATGACAAATAGAAAAAAGAGAGTTAGGACAACTAAGAAGTAAATTATTTAAAAGTAATTAAGCAAATTAGTCCAATCAATGGGTGATAATTTCATGCCCGTTGCCATAGATTGGACTAATAAAGTATAAATAACATAAATTGTTGATAGATGCATAAATTACTTGTATATATGTTGAGAGTATTTGGCAACTCGGGAAATGAAATATGGAAAAAGCTATGATTGTAAAAATGGCCTGTAATTTCGTTGCACTTTTGTCCCTCTGGATATCTAACCGACGTGATGTCTCTCATTATCTTGGTCAGCAGTGTCCAGGTCCTTTCAAACTCCATTCAAATGAGAACGCGTTTTGGTGGCTTCTCTAGCAAGTTGCTGGCTTCAAATTGTTGCTACGGAGAGGGATAATGCCATCCTCATCACCCAAACTCCATTCAAATGAGAGCGTGTTTTGGCGACTTTCACTCCTCAACGTATTTACGTGAGAAATTGATTACTTACCCAATTATTAATTAGGTACAGTTTAAAGTGCCACAACTTTTTGATCACTGAGTATATATACTCGTATTGATTTGCTAATGTCCCAGTTAATTTGTTTTTACTCAAAACGTGTTACCTTAATTAATATTGTTTCTTCCTAATTATTAGGATAGAAAATATTCTTTAAGAAAGGAGTTTGTATTTTAGGATAATATTTATCTTATGGGTAAAAACCTATCTATGTAAATCTTTATCATATCTTGTAGTTTATATGTCTTGGGTTCCAAGTACTTCTTTTGTATATATCAACGATATTGTAAATCATTCTGATGAATGAGAATACAGAAAACACTTTCTCAAATACAGTTCTTACGTTTGTATGGTATCAGCTTTTTTCCGATCCTAAACACAACTTCCGCTCACAATGTTTGACGGTGACAAGACTCCCGTTGTTGTTCCCATCGATGATGGCACGAAGAAGACAACAGGCAATCTGTTGGCGGCGTCTGGCTCTGGTACGCTGTCCACACTTCAATTTCCACCAATCTCAGTTCATCTTGATCGCACAAATTACACGCTCTGGAGGCACACTGTCAAATCTTCCCTTGAAGCATTCAAACTTGCAAGCTTCCTGCGGGCGGATCACGAGCAATTGCCGACGCTTCCTGTTGTAGCCGACTCTTCTGATCCACCAACACTGAATCCAGCCTTTGATGATTGGAACACGAAGGACAAGTACATCCTTCTCTGGGTTCGTTCTACTCTTACAACTCCACTTCTTGCCCATGTTTCTAGGGCTTAGACGACTCATCAAGCATGGAGTATCTTTGAACGAATGTTCTTCTCTCAAACAAGAGCTCGCCTTATGCATCTCAAGCAACAAATGCAAAGCCTTCCTAAAGGTACAATGAGTATTCTTGAATATGTTGAGAAAAAGCGGGCCTTTTCTGATGTCCTAACCGGGTGCTCTTACATAGTACCGGATTCTGATTTTATTGAATGCATTCTCAATGGCCTTGATTCATCTTATTCGGCCTTTCTTACTTCCTATAATATGCAACGAGATCCTATTTCATCTAATGAGTTAATTGGGCTCCTTTGTAACACCCCTATTTTACAACATTGGGTATTACCGCCAGTGGCCTCGGACTTTACCGTCCAAAGTCACCCAAGGCTTTTAGAATGATATTGAACTCATAAAATGCGGAAATTGACATAATTTATATAATAAAAAGGTTGCTTTCGAAAGAGACTTTGTTCGTACAAACCTTCATTACAACACTTTTAACAAAAGGGAGTTTGATAATAGAAATTGTAAACTTATTCTTGCACATAAATAAAAATAAACCAAAAGGTATGAAAAATACATCTTCACGAATCTTGCCCTTCCTTCTTGCCTCGGCTTCACCTACGCCTTGCTTGGGTTCCTAGGTTCTAACATAATTCGCGAGGGGCGAGAAAATGCCAGGCAAACATGCGGAAAAGAAGAATTAGTCTAAGAGACTAAGCAAGCGAGAACGGAATTTCCCAAGGGTAATTCGGTAATTTCTAATATTCGAGGGAGATATTATCGGATGTGTTTTGAGGTATAGATCTTTATGTGGGGCTTAACGGCACGGAGAATAGTGTATCTCGAGAGGAGATAGCTCGCTAATCGAGAGAAGAACTACGAGATTGTAGACTTCTTTAGAGTAGAAAGTATGTTGGGAACGTTATTAATTCATACAATTTTTTGAAAATCTCTCGCGCCCTTGCAGACCGAGAGCCGGATCGATCATTTGAGACCGGTCCGATTTTGATGTCTTTTAATTGTGCATTGGCACTTATCTTATATGGTGACGGAAGATGTCGATTACGTTAATGATTTTTAAAGAGTGTGGGGGGCTTGCATGGCCCGGACCACTTAAGGGAACCCAGTTCCGACACTTAGCTACGGTGCCACTCATCCCTCTGTTCCAATCGGAGCGGACATGGATCATGATCCTGAAAGTCATACTTTAAGCGCAGAGGCATACGACTTAGTAGATTATATAGAGGCGTCGGGTTAGTCCCGCACCCCTCACTAATTCATTTGACCAGATCTCTTAACAAGATAGTAAACAATCAAGGTCACAAACAAGACTAGCATAATAGTCCTATCAAATATTAAATAGCGGAATAACGATAACAGAGGAGTCATTATTTCTAACAATCGATATTCCTAGGTGCGTTTATTATTAGCAAACAAGTTATTCCCAACATCGAGAAATTTCACGAAACGAATTTATTAATGCTACAATGAGAAATTCCACTTGCCTTAGCTTGTAAGATTTTGTACTAGCGAAAGAGAGGAAACGATGTTCTTGTCACGGAATGAAGGCTCGACCTAAAGACACGAGATAGTCCGATAACTTTATTAAGAATGCTCCAACTCTTCTAAAGTTGTGAATATCGCTTTTATTCTCCTTAAGGGATGAATTTACTAAATTATTATATTAATAATTTAGTTGAATAAAAATAATAATATTCCTTAATATTATTTTAATTATTGTAATATCCTTTATTCCTTATAAAATCCTCATTTTAGTACTATTCATTATTATTCTTGAAAAAAGACTAGGTAATAGCTTTATTTAATTTATTAAAATATTTTCTTTATAACTTAACTTGTTATTTTATTAATATAGATGAGAAAGGAAATCTTTATAAAATCTTATGATATAGTTTTCAACATGATAAAAAGTATAGTTATTAATAAAGTCTTCTTAGGATTATGAAAAGTCTAAAATGTCCTTATTATTTAATATCTCATATTCATAGCATTATTATAATATTATCTTTTATCAAACAATATCTTTTTATAATATGACCTTATTATAATATTTTTTCATTAAATCCTCATTTAAAATACATGTAATATTAAATACAGATAAAAATATTGGTAGATGCCCCTTTTCTAGTGCTTTCCATAAAAAGGAAATTCTAGTCAAATTTATATACTATGCTTTCCATAAATATGATATGATGATAAAAATAATCTTATCATCTTAAAAAAAATAATTTCCTCCATATATCTTAGTTTATAGTAAGCAATCATGTCTTAGGATACTATCTTATAACTAAGAGCATATACTTTATTTATTTATCACTTAGATCATAATATTATCTTCTCCATCTTTAATATCTTTTTATGCAAGATAACTTTTAACAAACTAGTATACTTAATGTCTTATTAGGTTAATTATATATCAAATATTATGATCATATCTACCATTATTATTAAATAAATCTTATGTCTTGAAATCCACTATACTTAGAGATATTTTAATTATAATATCCTTTTTTATTTCTTTTATATTCCTCTTGTAAGATATTTTCTAACAATTAAAAGCTCCATACTTTAAAACAATATAATTTATATAAAATACTTACTACAAAAGTTTTTATTTAATAAATCCATGTCTTGAGATTTATACTATTATTAAATTGATATGCAAAATAAAAGCTCTTATCTAGTATAATATTATTTACTTATTTGATTTTATCTTGTTCAAGTAACAAGATTCTAGGTTAATATTTATATTAATTATAATCTACTAACAACCTTCAACTAATTAATTTAATTACAGTAATAAAATAATTTTAATAACATAAGATAAAGATTTTGACCTTTCTCTACTGCTTTGTACGTATAGTACAACAGAGGAATCCAGGGGAGGAGCGGATCGGGGCGGTGACACCAGGGAGGGACGGAGGCGACTCGGGCGGCACGCGGAGGAGGGTCGGCGGTGGTGCGGTGGTCTAGCGGTGGACCGAGGGGGGTGAGGTGGTGGTGTGGTGGAGCTTTGGGAGATCAACAATGGTGTTTTTGGGGAAAAATTCAGAAATTAAGGAGAGATTTTGTGGCTGATTTTTGGAGGATTCAACTAGAACAAATTGCTAGAGAGGAAGAGAGAATGGATGTGTGAAATTGGTGAAGAATCCAGCCCTTTATATAGGCAAGGGAGTGCAAGGTAGTGATCCATGACTATTGAAATTGACCATAGAGGAAGAAGGGGATTACTCTCCATTGGTGAGAAGTGTGTTTGTTTGGGTGATGACTCTTGATGATGCACTATGGAGGGTCTTGCAAGGAAGAGTGAAGGAGGAGGAGAAGCTTTAGGCATGCAATGGTACTACGTCAAATCAATCAGACAAAGTCTGATGTGCTTTGGGGAAGAAGAAGATTAGGATAGTATAAAATTAAAAGGGTTGGTTTATGTATTGATGAGTACGTTACAATAGCCTAGCGGTTTGTGTGTGTGTGCGTGTGAGAGGACATGCAAGAGGTCTCGGGTTCGAGTCCCGGCTCTTGACTCCTTTTTATTTAACTTACCTTGTAATTATCTATAGCTTGTTGTACCTTTTTATTTAATAAAATTCGAAATTAACAAAGCATTATTTTTATTTAAATGCTTTTATTCCTCCATAATCCTTTCTAGTACACTCTTGAATTTATTTATTTAATTTGTTTACATTCTCTTTTTAAAGAGAAAAAGATTATAAACTATATTATAAGTTCTCCTTTTATCGAGAAAAGGATTATAAAATTATATTATAATAGTTTTAAAAACCTTAGAATATTGCAGATATTACACCTTGTGCATGAGGAGGAGCGCTTGAATGCTGCCTCTCAACCTTCGGTCCTTGACACTTTATTGTCAGCCAATGTGGCTAGCAAAGGCTCTCGTTCTGCGCTTGATTCAAACAAAACCGAGCCTTTTGTTGATTCCTCTCGAACTAGGCCTGAATGTTAAATTTGAGATAAATCGGGGCATTCGCCTATTAATTGTTGGGGCTGATCCAATCTGAATGATTTCCACCCACAAACCTTAATTATGGGAGGCGTGGTGGCGGTCGTAATGGTGTTGGACGTGGTCGAGGTCGAGGCACACAGCAACAAAATCAGTACTATCAAGCTCCTCCAAATCAGAACAACAATGCTCCTTTTCAGCGCCAAGCATACAACATCGGCATGTATCCTTCAACATTGGTGGATCCGAATTGGTATTTTGACAATGGAGCCAATGCTCATGTGACGTCTGATTTCGGTAATCTCTCTGTTCATTCTGATTACTCTGGCAATGAAGGTTTGCAAATAGGCAATGGTATGTCTCTTCCCATTATGTCTTTGGGCAAATCATATTTACATGCATCTCCTAATCTTGTTCAATTAAATAACATTCTTTTTGTCCCACAAATTAAGAAAAACTTGCCTAGTGTTTCTCAACTTACAAAAGATAATGATGCTTACATGGTGTTTTATCCAAATTATTGTTTTGTGAAGGATAAGCAAGGACGCACCCTTCTCAAAGGCATCGTTGAAAACAGGCTCTATCATCTCCAAAACCCTACCACATGCCCCTCCTCTCCTCAGGTCTACCTTGGTGAGAAGACAACTCTTCAAATATGGCATGAGCGTCTTGGTCATCCTCATGAGTCTGTTTTTAGGCGTCTAGTTTCTAGGTTTAATTTACCCGTTTCTCATTATAATCTTAAGCATGTTTGTGAGTCATGTCTTTTTTCTTATCGTCATGAGTCAAGTCATTCTCCATTTGAACTTATTTATTCTGATGTTTGGGGTCCTGCCTCTGTTGCTTCATTTAATTGAAATTTCTATTTTCTTATTTTTGCGGATGATTGTACTAAGTTTGTGTGGATTTATTTTCTCAATCAAAAATCTCAAGTCTTGCAACATTTTCAACTCTTCCAAAAGATGGTTGAGACACAATTCTCTACAAAAATCAAGCAATTCCAATCTGATTGGGGGGAGAATACAAAAATGTGTCTTCTTTTCTAGCGTCCCAGGGGATTATGCATCGGGTTTCTTGCCCACACACTCAATCACAAAACGGGGATGCTAAAAGATGACATAGAACCATAGTTGAAAAAGGGTTAGTTCTTTTATCTCATGCTAAATTACCAAAGAAATTTTGGGAACATGCTTTCCATACTTCCGTCTATCTTCACAACCGCACAATCACTCCTATTTTACATCATAAGTCTCCTTTTGAGTCTCTCTATGGTCATGATCCTGACTATTCTTTTCTCAAAACCTTTGGTTGTTTATGCTATCCATTTCTTCTCCCATATAATTCCAACAAACTTGAATATCGACCCCTTGCATTTTCATAGGTTATAGTTCCAAGCATAAATGCTATTTTTGTCTCCATATATGTTCCTACTAATCGAGTCTATGTCGCTCGCCATGTCATATTTGATGAGTCCACATTTCCATACCCATCACATCCTATAACCGAGCCTGCCATCACCAGTCGTGGCCACAATCCCAAAACCTGTCTTTATTACAACTAGCCACTTCTCCTCTTACATCCGAACCAGCTGGGCCTACTTCTCCTCCATGCATTACGTCCGATCCCTCGTCTGCATCATCATCTCCTAGTCCAACGTCTTTGCCTAGTCTCATGCAGCCGTCGTTGCCTAATCCGAGCCCACAAACACCCCCTAGTGAGCATGATTTGAGCTCGACTTCACGATCCTTGGAAGGCGACCTCTCTACGACCTCCTCACATTCAACATGTATGACACCTTCCTCTATTTCTACTTCATCAGCTTCACCACAATTACAATCCACCATTCCATCTTATTTTAGACCGGTGGCCAACACTCGTCATGAGATGGTCACTCGCTCTAAAACTAATAACTTAAAACCAAAATCTTATGCTTCTACAAAACATCCGTTGCCTACTCCCACTTATTCCATTGATGAACCCAACACTGTTGCTCAAGCCTCAAAATTTTCCGAATGGCAAAATGCCATGCAAGTTGAATATGATGCTCTTATCGTAATGGGACTTGGACACTTGTACCTCGTCCTATGCATTCTAACATTGTTGGTTGTAAGTGGGTGTACAGGATAAAACGAAAGGCAGATGGTTCTATTGAACACTATAAGGCGCGCCTTGTTGCAAAAGGCCGGATTTATCAAGAAGAGGGTGTTGATTATTTTGACACTTTTAGTCCCATTGTAAAGCCAACTACTATTCGTATTATTCTCTCTTTGGCTTTACAATTTTCTTGGGAACTGCGGCAGGTTGACATCAATAATGCATTTCTTAATGGTGATCTAACAGAACAAATTTATATGGCTCAACCACCGGGCTTTGTTGATCACAATCGCCCTAATGATGTCTGTTTGTTACAGTAAACTTTATATGGTGTTAAGCAGGCACCCCGAGCTTGGTTTCATAAGCTAAGGACCTTCTTACTACAGTACGGTTTTCGTTCCTGTGAATCCGACATGTCCCTCTTTGTGAAGAGTCACGGTCAGTCTGTTTTATAAATACTTGTCTACGTTGATGACTTAATTATCACAGATTTTGATTCTAGTGTTGTTAGCTCATTCATTACTATGCTTAATTGTGCCTTCTCTCTTCGTGATTAGGGTCCGTTACATTATTTTCTGGGCATTGAAATTCACCGCTCTTCTGATCATATGCTTCTTACTCAGCAAAAGTACATTCGAGAGTTACTGATTCGTAGTTAAATGGATGGAGCTAAACCTATTAATTCGTCGGCCGAACCTGCCTCTCGGCTTGTGCGTTCTGGCGATCCTTTGCCTGATCCACATTTATATCGCATTATTGTTGGCGCCTTACATTATGTCACTATCACGAGACTAGGGATTTCTTATTATGTCAATCGTGTTTGCTAGTTTATGAACTCTCCTACTGAGACTCACTGGGCTGCTATCAAACGGATTCTCAGATATCTTAAGGGCACAATTTCTTCCAGTCTCTTTATTAGGCAGTCTACTGATTCTCGTTTGGTAGCATTCTCTAATGTTGGTTGGGCTTTTGATGGGGATGATTGCAGATCACAACATGGTTTTTCTATCTATTATGGTGGTAATCTCATCAGCTGGGCTTCAAAGAAGCAACATGTTGTGGCCAAATCAAGCTCTAAAGCTGAATTTCGAGCTATTGCATTTGCTGCCACTGGGTTGATTTGGATTCAGCAATTGTTGCTCGAATTACAAGCTCCTTTAGTTCGGCCGCCTATTCTGCTTTGTGACAACCTCAGTGCTACTTACATGTCCGCCAATCCTGTTTTTCACCAACGCTCTAAGCATATTAAGATTGATTACTATTTCGTTAGAGAACAAGTTGAAGATGTTTCTTTAATTGTACGTCATGTTCGTGCTTCGGATCAAATAGTTGTTATATTTACAAAGGCCATTGGGACTGCTCGGTTTGTTCAATTACGCTCCATATTGAGATTATAAAAGCATGTAACTTTATTTCCTGCTGTTAGTATTCAGAAGTTAGTTAGAACCATAGTTAAAATGGTACTCTAGTTTGTGTAACCGTTAACCATGGTTAAGACTCTACTTGAGCCACAAGTATAAGGGGTGAAAGTTGTAATTGAACAATTTGAGAGCAATGAAACAGTGAGCTTCCTCTCCAATTTTCTCGTGCATCACCAGCTCAAATCTAAGTTAGGATCACTCTCACAAAATCAACAATTCTTCTCTCCAAGCTTCATGTCCGACCTCCTCCATGAGCTTGTGGGGGGTATTAGGATAATACAAAAAACACTTTCTCCAATACAGTTCTTACGTTTATACTAATTAAAAAATTTCCTTTTAATTTGTTACGTCAATGAACGAGGGGGCCGGGGAATCGAGCTCGGGAAATTTATGCAAAAGTAACATGGAGCAAAGGGCCATGTATGCGCTATCCAGCACTTAATTAATTACTATCACATAATGGAGTACGGAGCTTTTTGAGCTCATGGCATGTTTGATCTCTCGTATCTCAAAAATACACAAGGTATATGAAGGTGCTCCCCAGTCCCTATTGTTTTGGACAAATCATTGTTCGATTGACAAAAGAGTAGTTTCATGCCTTACACCGTATAATATCTCGCTATAAATGGAGGATCAAGCAATGTCATATATCTTGCTTGTAATAATGACGAGCAATTAGTTAACTAAAGCTTGTTCAATGTGTTTAGGTTTCCGGCGTAGATGGAGGGCATATATTTAATTCGCTTAATTAATTGATCGAGACGGCCGGAAACGTACACTTAAGTTGGACTTATTAGATGGGATTGATTTTCAAATCTTTAAAAGTAGGATTAGACTTTTTCAAGGCCGTTTTCTACAAACAAAATTTTCATTGACTAGTGATAGTCCTCCATTGAAATTAAATTTCCTTTTCTTTTTTTTTTTTTTTTGTATCGTCATTATTGTTCTTGAACTCATTTAACGGGGAAAGAGAGATGCAATTAGCAATAGCAAAAGATCCAATTGGAGTAGTTGAGGTCCAATTGATAAACACCCAAAATATCAGCCCGCAAAATTTGAGTGGGAAGCGGGTAAGAAAGTGAAATGGTAGTGGTGGTGGAGGGTCACACAAGCACGTGTTCTCCGGCGAAATCATGGGCGGTAAAGGAGATGGCCGGTGGGCCTCCGCCGTCCCCGCCACCCTCCACTTGGGGCGTTACTAGTGGACACTCCCCACTTGACCTAGGCTTATCCATCTTCATCGGATCTCTTAAATAATATCATATATACAAAATTCTTTTGTTGTTTGGTACGAAACTAGAGATTCAAGTTGTCCATCAATCCATAAAGATCAAGGACTATTATTATTTACGAAATTTTGCACACGAAAGGATTCAAATATGGAAGCTCCCGTTAAATAGATTGTTTTCTTTTCATGTGAACACAATGAGGCCTTACACCACTGTGTTAATCCGTTGGATTTGAAAATTCTTAGACAAATAATTGCATCAAATATCATTCATTGCTAGTTGGTTTGCTAGTTGATTTGGTGTGTGTTGCTGTCAATGACCAACATGCATATACATAATATACACTTCATTTGTACCCACAAATTAATATTATATGGGTGCCACTCTAACCTAGCTAGCGCCACCATATATACATGGTCCTCGCACCTCCAACTACGCTTAATAATCTTTCGACTAGATTTATCAGGCAGATTTTAGTTCGAAATATTTATATGTTGAATAGGTTTAAGTCAACTGATGTGTTTTTTTTTATGAAAAGGTAAATTCTCACTCAAGGTAAGAGAAAAAAAAATACAAATAAACCTAGGTAACCCTAGGTATTACATGATCACTCATCTCTAAATTCACAAACTATCGTTTAATTCCTCTTTTTTATATAGGGTAAGGATTAGGGTCAACACAAATACTACTTGGGCTTACTTAAAACATCAACTAGAGATGAAAACTGGTTACTAACCAATTCTAAAGAGAAAAGGGCAAATCGTCGTCCACAAAATTCAAAATGGTGACCTTGGGGTACTATTCCAAAGCCTTAACCACCGAACCAAAAGCCAAAGGCTGTTTAATTCCTCATTTGTTTTGAACCATGTATCCTTGGCACAATTCTTAACATTATAGGTTATCATGGCACATTCACTAGCACTCGTATTAGTCTGTTGAAACACTTTCATAATAAGTTTGGTGAGTTAAGTTATTATTTCTATTATAGAATGACATTCTAGCAAACTTATGTACTAAGTATGTCAGATTTTAAGATATATTTAAGTCATTCTTAAGCTCGGTTCAAGTCCTATCAACTATTTGAAATTCGTATCCTTTATAGTTTTTTTCAAGTGACAGGTAATTTAATACGGCTCATAGCATCGATTTGTAATGTAAAAATCAATTTTCTTCGTATTACACAAAGTTGAAGAAGCTCATTGATGAGTTTTTCAGCGTACGAAGAATTCTTTCGTGTTCTTCCAGGGCAGCAAAAAAGATCCTTGATTATGAAGAAAATAAAAAACTTCTTCATTTTCTCATGGGACTGAATGATGAATATCTTGCTACTTGTGAAAACATTCTGATAATGAAGCTTCTTCCAAGTTTGAGCATTGCTTATGGCATTCTTCTCCAGGAAGGGAAGCAAAGATCGGCCCAATGCCTACCATGTCGACTTGTCTGGTGAGTATAATGTCCATCCAACGTTTAATGTTGTTGATCGTTCACTTTATTTGCTAGATTTAGATTTCGACGTCGAATCAGAGATGATTCGAGACTAAGTGCAGGAGAATGATGTAGTGAAGACAACCATGTCTCCTACCGACATCGAGGATTTGATTCGTGTGTCATTTGATGGACAAATAACCAGAAGTAGAGCCAAGTAGATTGGTCAATGAACGAGATCCCCTTTAGTTCGATTGGCAACTACGGTTGAAGAGTCCAACAACAAGAAATGGGTCACCATGATTAGGCATCAAACAAGCCTAGATTAAATCACTTAATCATATGGGTCGAGTTCTACATTAGATGGGGCATGGATCATGCTGATTTGGGCCTTGTCTATCATACTTTATTATCTTAGAAACATGGAATAATTTGTCTTACTTTAGGGCAGAATTTAGTAAGTAACCGAGTAAGATAAAATATTTCTTGTGATCCTAGTCAACCCTTTAACTTATCCTATATTGTTTATATATTTTCGAGCATTATGAGACATTAGAGATAGAGATTTTCGTCCATAGGCATGATTGTTAGTGGCTGAATTATCTTGCTTATTTATTATTATATCTTTTGAGTTGTTAGGATTAGTTTTTAGTTTGCTTATCCTTTAAGCAAGTTAGTTATCTATTTGATTCAATTGATAAGGAGACTTAGCATAGATGTTTTAGTTATTATTATATGTTATCTTGGAAAGCAAGTAATGGACGAAACTACCCTTCTAGGGCCGGCCATGTTCTATCTTACTAGCCAAGAAAACTCTAGTTTGTACTCTATTTATACCTTGCATTTTCATTAAAAAAATCAGCTTGAGAATAGATAAAATAACAAATTGGATTTTTATCTATTCCTTAGGCAAAAAACATTTAGAAATTTCATGTGATTCACTTACTTGGTCGATCAAATATACATTCCATTCTACAATCAGATTTCGAGTTCTTAGTATAATCAATTTTGAGAGTTCTAATTTGATTATTAAAGATCATCTAGTTCATCAATTAGAATTAGCGTTTGAGCAATTCTAATTGAACTATCACTATTGAGGATTCCTATCTACTTGACTTCATCCACATTAAATCAGATTTGAGAGTTCGAAATTGAGAGTGAAATTGGTTGGAGTTCGATTTGCTAGGCAAGGTTGGGATCCTGTGAGGTCATATACGCGATCAACTTGAAGCAATCCCGGGGCTAGAATGCAACGCCTTCCTTTTCAATCCAGTTCTATTACTACTTCTAATCATTTTCAGATTATACCCTTAGATGTATGGGGTCCTTATAATCAATCAACCTACAATGATTTCAAGTTTTTCTTAACTATAGTAGATGATTATTCACACATTACTTGGATTCATCTTCTAACAACAAAAAGGAGTGCATACAGTTTATCAAAGCTTTTATATCTTGGGTGGAGAGACAATTTTCTTACAAAGTATAGTGTATAAGACAAACAATGCTCTCGAATTGGGATTAGGCAAGACAACTAACTATTTGGCATCTTTGGGTGTATCATTACAAACTAGTTGCATTGCTACTCCACAACAAAACGGAATTGTTAAAGGAAAAAATAAGCATATTCTTGAGGTCACTAGAGCTCTTTAATTTCACTCTCATTTGGCAGCTTAATTTTGGGGTGACGCAGTCTTCATAGCAGTACATATTATCAAAAGGCTTCCTAGTGTTGCACTTCATAATAAGATACCTTATGAGTAGGGATGTATGTGGAGTGGGGCGGGGCGGTGAATGCATTCCCTGCTGCCATTCCTGACCTACTATTATGCCCCCGCCCCGTCCTCGTCTAGTCCCCGCAGGAAATGGGGAAGGGAATCCCATTATCATGTTATTAACGGAACCCCGTTTATTATAAAAAAAATTTAATACTAATTTAATGTTTTAAACTTTTAAAAAATTTACAAATATCAAATTTAATATCATAAATTTTAAATTTCATTATATAATTTATAGATATATATAATCTTTTAAATTAAAAACTATAATTATATTTAAAATCTATTTTTATTTTATGTTTTATAAATTAAAAAATAAACAAAATATATCGGGTATATATAGCGGGGATTCGGGGCGGATACTACCTTCCCATCCCCGCCCCGTTTTATTTCGTGGATACAAAACTGATCCTCATCCATGCCCCTTTCCCCCATCAAGTCAAGGATACAAAGCTCACGTTGTGGTTTGAGGTTTCACACAAAAGCAAGGTATTGATTATACTGAAACGTTCTCTCCTGTGGTCAAGATGACTACTGTTAGAATCCTCATTTGTGTTTCCATGAAGAAAGCTTGGCACATCCATCAATTAGATATGAACAATTTTTTTCATCATGGTGACTTACATGAAGAAGTATACATGAAATTACCACAAGGTCTCCAAGTTCCTGGTAAGATTATGATTTGTAGATTAAAGAAGAGCCTTTATGGTCTTAAAAAGCATCACGCCAGTGATATGCCAAGCTTACCCAAGCTCTTACATCAAAAGCTTACATAAGCATCACGCCAATGGTGGGCATCTCAATCTCTTTCTATCCAAAACCAACCCTAGGTGTACAGCACCCATGTAAAGGAAACATAGGAACGGGCGACAGGAAGACCAAGTGTCGACTGGGCTAGTTCCCCGAGTTGCACTTACGGGGGAGTATTGGAATATACTCATCCCACATCGGAAATCTCAGGAGAAACAAGCCAATATATATACCCTTGGATTACTCTTCCTATTGTCTATTGGTTTCAGGATGGAACATCACTGGGCTTGTACTAGACTTATGTACGCATAAGCTCCGGTTATGGCCCACGAGCTTTCACATGTTTTATGTTGAAACTAACATTTTTCTTTGAGAAAGCGTGTCTTAAGGCCGGCATCTAGTTCATTTAAGCATAGGCATCGAACTACGTATGTCTACCTATAACGAATTAACGATCATAGATGGGAATAATTTAAATGGGAAAACCTCTAGGAGCAAATTTTGTCGACAGATTCACATGTTAGGTTTTGGAGCCTGATTCGAGATTAGGTTGAAGAGAAGAGAAAGGCGGATTGAAGAGGAGAAAGCGCAGGTTGACAGCCGAAAGCGCGGGCTCACTTTCGAGGAGTTGAACGGCGCAAATTCAACAGAAGTTGAATGCGCGAGTAGACCGGCAATTGTTCGGCTGCATAATTTGGGGCCTTGCCTGCGTAATTGACCGAGTCCGAAAAAGATCCGGTTTTCTTGGGGCCCAAGTTCTCCGAGTCTCTAGGGTTTTGTTTGGCCTTTTGTTCTATTTAAACATATCCATACTATTCTAATTGGTGTGCTAAAAACCAGAGAGCAGAGAGAGGGAAAAATCAGAGCGCTAGAGATTAGGTTAGACTAACAGATCTTGTAATCCTTGTATGTCTCAGATCTAGTGGATATCCCTGGCTTGGTAGTGCCCCCAGACGTAGTCATTTTGACGAACTGGGTCAACAAATCTTTTGTGTTCTTGTTATTGTTTGTTTCTAATTTCTCTTGTGGATTTGTGTTGCCGCTATTGTTGCTAGTAGGTGATCGATTTTCCCAACAACTGGTATCAGAGTTGCAGGTTCCTACGATGGTACTAAGCGATTAGATCCCGATAGAGAAGTTTGATGGGACAGACTTTGGCTTCTGCAACATGCAGATGGAAGATTACCTCTATGGTAAAGATCTTCACTTGCCTCTTGGAAAGCAGCTGGAGGACATGGATGATGTTGAATGTAAGTGGTTGGACAAGAAGGCGATGAGTGCAATTTGTTTAACATTGTCCAGGAACGTAGCCCATCACACGGTGAAGGCTAAGATGACAAGGGAACTGCTTTCAATTTTTTACGCGTTGTACGAGAAGCCATCAGCGGTGAACAAGGTGCACTTGATAAGGCAGTTGGTCAACCAGAACATGCGGAAGGACACACCGGTATCCAAGCAATTGAACGAATTCAGCACGACGATTGCACAATTGGAGTCAGTTGAGATTGAATTCGATGATGAGGTACAACCCCTAATTCTACTTTCTTATTTGCCTGAAAGTTGGAGCGGAATTGTTACTGTTGTTAGTGTAGTTGGTAAAGGGAAACTTAAGTTTGATGATGTGAGGGATTTGGTGATGAGCGAAGAGATTTGTAGAAAAGAAACAACCCCTACATCTGGTGGTGGGTGTCGAACACTCGGATGCGAGGGTCAAGAGATATAATTTATAACCCGACCCCGTTGTAGTACGTGGTGGGTGTCGAACACTCGGGAAGTCTACTCGATCGATGTGCCTAGATACTAGGGAGCTAGAAAGGAGAGCATAAAACAAAGGAAAACAAAGAAAACAGTCGGGACCGACACTGAAGTCACGTCGGGCCCGAGGTTGGCGACAAGAGGAAGTCGGGACCGACACTGGGTAAGTCGGGCCCGAGGTAGCTGGGGATGTCGAACTCAAAGATTTAAAAGTATATCTTGGGTTTTTGGGTTCCTTCCCTAGTAGATTAAGGCCTTTCCACCCCAATTCAGGCAATGAGTGATGATCGGACTAGGATCGAGTGCTTTCGCTCTCGTTCCAACCACATCTACACCTCGATCCATGGGGAAATCCCCTTCGAAGCAAGGTCTTGAGATTGACACATGTTCACTTTCGCTACTTTGCCAATCTCAAGTCTTGATTCCCAACTTTCGCAAGGAATTGTAGCTCTATGTAGAGTGGGTTCCTTAGATCAAACACTCAAGGCTATGGAATTGGGGTTTCTAGCCTAAACCTAGCTAGGGTTTTCCCCCATAACCCAAGATCAAGGAGATCTACTCCATGTGACAAGCAAAGAAAGCAATCAAATCAAAAGGGAAAGCAATCATCATAATCAATCTCAAAACAAAGCAAAGTTTCATTCAAATCCAAAGCAATCCACAAATTCAAATCAAAGGTTTTCAAATCCACAAGAACAAAGCAAATCAAAGTAAATCTACCAACAAAACCTATCAAGACTTCCTCCCTTGGCCGATTCTCTCTCTCTTCCTTCTCCTCTCCTTCCTCCTTGCTCTCCAAGAATCCTCTTGGCTCCCTTGGAACCCCCTTTTTGTGTGTGTGTGGGAACCCTTTCTTAGAAGACAAGAGGGCCTTTTATAGATTAGATGAAGGGCAAAAGTGGAAGTGCACAAATTCGTGCCTTGGAGCCCAAGTAGTTCGGTGACCGACTCGGACCGACACGGAGGACCTCGGGCCCGAATTACTGTGCATCTCGGTCCGAGGTTGGAGACTTCAAAGTCGGGGCCGATGTGGTTGCAACTCGGTCCTGACCTCGTTCCACCTTCTTCTTAGTTGGCTTCTCTTGTTCTTCTTCATGGCTTGCTTCTCTCTTTCCCGCTTTAGCTCGGCCTTTGCTCCATGTCTCGACCCTCCTTCAAATCGATCCTTGATTCATGCCAAATTACCTACAAAACACATAAAAGGTGCGTAGTCTCCGAATCTCATAGAAATACGGGAACTAGGCTAAAAAGGAACAAAACGCACAAGAAAAGGGGAAAAAGAAACATATTTACAAAGGAAATCACATATGAAAACACCACCAAATAGAGAGACATCAGTCACCAAGGACAAAGAGCAAGAGCAAGTGCGGGAATTGTGGTGAATTTGGTCACTATTAGAACGAGTGTCAGGCATCAGGAGAGAAGGAGTCAGAAAATACAATAGCAGATTATCTTGGAGATGATGATGTATTGTAACTGAGTACAAGTTCTGGTGGGAGTATGAAAGTGGCCTTGAAGAAAGAGCCACAGACAGATGGTCAGGAGATCATTGAAGAACTGGATAGAGATTCATCCTCTGAGTTCTATCTGAAGTTTGCTGAGTTAGCTGAGTTAGCTGAGCCAAATGACTGTGCAGGTGGCAAGAAAGTCAAGGGGGCTGACATGGGCCATGTCAGCTTACAAGCTTCCTCCGGCAGAGGAGGAGGAAGCTTGCAAGGAGGAAGCCATACGACAGGTGTCGAGTACATGTGGTGGGATAGAACCTTGTTGACAAGCTTGAAGAACTGAGGCCTGGCAAGGCTTCAAACGGGCTAACGTAAGTTGAAGGCCCGGCACTACCAAGACTGAATGATTGTTGGTGAAGATGTCAATTACAATTGAAATTAGTCTCCAGGTGGGAGATTGTTAGGTTTTGGAGCCTGATTCAAGATTAGGCCGAAGAGAAGACAAAGGCGGATTGAAGAGGAAAAGTTCGGGTTGACAGCCGAAAGTGTGGGCTCGCTTTTGAGGAGGCAAGTAGCGCAATTTCAGTAGAAGCTGAAAGCGCGGGTAGACCGGGAATTGCACGGCCGCGTAATTTGGGACCTTGCACGCGTAATTCACCAATCCGAAAAAGCGCCGATTTTCTTGGGGCCCAAGTTGCACGAGTCTCTAGGGTTTCTTTTGGCCTTTTGTTTTTCTATTTAAACTTATCGATGTTATTGTAATTGGTGTGCTGAAAATCAGAGAGCACATAGAGGGAAAAATCAGAGCGCTAGAGAGATTAGGTTAGACTGACAGGTCTTGTAATCCCTCAGATCTAGTGGATATTCCTGTCTTGGTAGTGCCCCCAAACGTAGTCATTCTGACGAACTAGGTCAACAAATCTCTTGTATTTTTGTTATTGTTTGTTTCTAATTTCTCTTGTGAATTTGTGTTGTCGCTATTGTTACTAGTAGGTGATCGATTTTCCCAATATCACGTACCTATGTAAGCTAAGTTATCATTTCTTATAGTTAATTTACAAATGGAAATAGAATTATATCTCCGGTGACATTATTTTTCTAAACATATATAATCTTGATCAACAACTTGGTTTACAGCGTATAACATGTTAAATAATTAATTAATTAACAGCCAATAAAGCACCGAGCTGTGTTTTCGCATGCTAGGGTTTTTCAGTGCTCACAAGTTCCACCATTTGTGAATGATTTCAAGTTTCTACGTACAATATTAAACAATTCACAAGCTCCAACGATGGTTCCTGCCGACCTCCTCAGATGAAATATAACAAGTATATAGCCTCTTAGGTAAAACGTGAGACATATATGTAACGAAATTTAGATAAAAGTAAGATTCGAATTTAAAACATTTACAATATAAATTAGGCTAATATATATTTTACCTTAACTAGTGCAAACAAATATTATATCACTACTAGGCGTCGAAGAAATTGTTCAAAATGGATAATTCGTTCAGTGGGACACTACGATTTGCTTTAGAAAAGTCAGAAGTCAGGACCATGGGCTACAGATATATACTTTAGAAAGAAGATCCATGGATGAAGAAAAGGTACGTAGTTGTGTTACTGCCTGGTTCATGATATAAAACTCACCGAAAGAGAGAGCTTTTTGCTCGGCTTTTCCCGTGACATATATTGATTAATTAGCTTACTTGCTCCTTTTTTGTTATTATCCTTAATTTATTTATTTTTTGTTCAAAATTTCCCAGCCTTAAAAACCCACGGGCACCTACCTAAATTGGGCTAAAACCAAATGCCGACAAGTAACATCAACGGAAAAATCCAGCAATAAAATGTTAGTTATTTGTATCCATCTTGTGTTCGGTTTTAAGCGCGCACTATACGTTGTTTTGTAGTAGGTGGTCACATCCACATTATGTCTAGGCTATTAAAGAAAGGAATATCTAGATCGAGCTAGTTATGTGGGTGGATTCTTTCTCATTATAATTTCCCGAATCGCATTGTGTGATTAAGCCTACGCGTATGTTAACTTAGGGCTTGTTTGGTTGAATGTAGTAAGTATAATTCTCAGGAAGTTATTTTTCATGAATTAAATTCCTATGATTTGAAATTTCATGAATTTGAGAAAATGTGTTTGGTTGAATTTTAAATTTTATAATTTTAAATAAAGGAAGTTAAGATTTTACATAAAAAGTGGAGGAATTGGAACTTATCAAGAGGGTGCTAGGTAAGTCTAATTCCCACAAAACGTAGGAAGTTAAATTCACATGATTTTTCGTCATAATTTTTTTAACCAAATGCTTATATTTAATCTTACTTTATGTGATTTTCTAATTTATGTAATTTAGAATATTAACCAAACAACCCCTTAATGAAAATTGATTGAATTTTCTAGGTGGCCATATATACCTCTCTCTTTTTCAATGATGAGGTTGATTCTGGACATCCTAGTTGTTAGGTTATAATCAATGAACTGAAAACGTTAACACCTGCATTTTAACTATTTGCTCTAAAATCCTTATGTAATCGTCCTAACTGTATTAGAATAGGTGATCAATCAATGTAATTAAAGATAATTACACCATGAAAAATTTAAAAGATATGTAAAAAATATATATATTTTTCGGCTCATGGAAGGCACAACCAAAAAAAATAAACTTTCTTAACTTTACTTTATATTATATGTTAATTTCTTTAGTAAATAGTTTTTATTTCAACCTTACTTTAAGCCATAAACAATATTACTAATATATAACCTAAATTCTAATAAAGTGTTTAAATATTATGTGTTTTATTATTGACATAAAATATACTATATTAACTAGGGATGGCAATGGGGCGGGGATTCCCCATTACCCGTGCGGATTCTTCATTACGGGTACGGGGATGGGGATTTTTAGTGGGAATGGGAACGGAGATGGGGGAAAAGTAATTACCCGCTAGGGTACATGGGCATGGGGACGGGGATAGGTGTTCCCGCCCCACCACCCGACCCGAACCCGACCCCATTGGGGAACCCCATGGGGAATCCCCACCGAGGGACCCATTGGGGAACCCCGTGGGGAATCCCCGCTGGGAGACCCATTGGGGAACCCCGTGGGAAATCCCATCGGTGACTTGTTGGGGATCAATAGAATTTTTAAGGAAAGTGTAATGAAAGTAAATGAAAAATAAAATGAGTAACTCGTGGGGATTATACAAGGTGAAAATCAAACGGGTATGAGGAGTCCCCGTTAGAGATTATAAATGGGGAAATCAAGCGGAGATGGGGAATCCCCAACGGGGATTATAAAAGGGAAAATCAAGCGGAGATGGGGAATCTTCGACGAGAATTATAAATGGGCAAATCAAGCGGATATGGGGAATCCCCGACGGGGATTACAAATGGGTAAATCAAGCGGGGATGGGGAATACCCGACGGGGATGGAGACGGGGATAAATTTTATTACCCGATGGATAATGGGACGGGTATGGGGAGCCTATATCTAAATGGGTATGGGTACGGGGAGGGTATTCCCCGCCCCTAACCCGCCCCATTGTCATCCCTAATATTAACCGCACTAAGCTTATCCATTATTTTTTATGTGGAAGCTAATTAACTTATTCCTTATACTTTGATACACTACACGATGGACGCTAGATGATCGAATAAAGACTCAAAAAGCAAAGATCGTGAAAGAAAGACTTTTGATTCAGTTTTTGATACAAACACATTGATTGTTCTTCTTTTAAATCTCGCCTCCATGCCCGTTTAGGGCCACCTAGTTACATTTTATCTCCCTCTCCCTTGCGGTTACACATCGTGTCTCTCCCTTAGCATCTCCACCTTACCCATGATCATTTCCCTTGCGATTACACAGTAGTTCACAATTCCGAGCGGTTTGTTAGCCAGGATGCGGCTACCGGAGTGATTTTTGCACTCTCCATCGTGTAGCTCTTTGAGGATTTTTAGAACCTCTCTACTTGCGAGACAACCGTGTGAGGTTCCTACTGCAAATTTCTGGAGCAAGACGCCCTTTTCTGCGTATAACCGAGTGGCCCTAATTTTGAGTGTTCGCGCTTCTGCTTTGTCTACTGAGAGCCCGCCGTGTTGGAGCCAATCAAGGTAGGGATGGGTCCAACATTGTTATTCCGAGTGAGGATTGTCGTTGTTGGCTCTTGGATTGTTGCTCCTACCTGCTTTTGATTGCTCTCCCTTGCCGACTTCTAGATGCTCGTCTCCAGGGACCTCTGTTAGAGAATGGACCTCTTCAAGGTTGTTTGATTCTTGTGTTTGCTTCTGCTCAATCAGGTGCTTATCTTGGCTTGGGTTCGTAAGGATTGATGGAGATAAGATATGAACTAAAGGGATTGAAGGGAACTCGTTGGGGTTGATTACTAACGCTTGATTTGTTAATGCGTCCGTTGTGCATTAGACTTTCTAGGTACTCGTTAGATTTTCACTTGCTTGAATTTCTGTATCAGATCTTTGGCCTTTGTTCCATAAGGGAACATTCTGGCATCCTTAGTAGCAAAAGTTCCCAAGATCTCATTTACGATCAACAGAGAGTCGCACTTCACCACCAGATTCTGGATGACCAGGTCATGTGCCATGGTTAGGCCGAGAATTAGCGATTCGTACTCATACTCATGATTTAAAGCTTCAAAGGCGCATCGTACTACTTGGGATACTCTCTCCCCCCCGGGTGATTTTAGCACGACGTCGATGCCTATCCCCCTAGTGTTGGAAGCCCCATCTATGTGTAGCATCCAGGTTCCAATGTCCACTATCTTTGCCATTAATGCCACCTGTTGTCGAGCACTTTCTTCTAGCATCGGGCTGAAATCAACCATGAAGTCGGCTAGCGCTTGAGATTTCATCACCATTCTGTGCTCATAGCTGATGTCGAATCCATTGAGACGAATTGCCCATTTGGCCAACCAGCTTGTGAACTCTGGCTTCTACATCACTCGAAACAAGGCCGCAACTTGTAGACGCCATCACAAGTGCAAGCACTAGCTTTTCCAAGGGTGAGTACCTTGTTTCTACAGCTAGGAATGTTCTGCAAATGAAGTAGACTGGTAGTTGGTCTCCACCATCTTCTCGCATCAAGACCTCATTGATCGCCGATTTAGTCATAGCTAGATACAGAGGCTATGATCGTCCATTCAAAGGACCAGTTCTTGTGAAGGACTTCATAGAATAGATAGCATCAATCAAACGATTTCGATATGAACATGTTCAGCGTGGCAATTCTGCCCTTCAACTTCTACACGTCTTTGGTGCACTTGGGGACCATAGATTGGAGATTGCTTGGATCTGGTAGAGGATGGCCTCGATTCCCCTTTGGGTCACCATGAACCCCAAAAAAAATTCCTCGACCGAGCTCTAAAGGCACACTTTGAAGGGGTTAAGCTTCATACGGTATCTCTTGAGGATATTGAAGGCTTCTTCAAGGTGAGTTATGTGGGATTTGGCCTTTTTAGACTTGACGAGCATGTCATCCATGTAAACTTCCATGATCCTCCCGATTTGATGATGGAACATCTGATGCACAAGCCGGTACTAGGTAGGCCCCCACATTCTTAAGCCCGTAAAACATCACCTTAAACGATAAGTGTCTTGACTTGTTATGAAAACCATTTTCTCTTGGTCTATTAGGTGCATGCAGATCTGATTGTACCCACTAAGCACGTCCATGAAGGTCAACATCCCATGTCCTACCATGGCGTCTCTGTGAGGCAGGGGGAGGAATCTTTTGGGCAGGCTTTGTTGAGATCTGTGAAGTCTATGGATACCCTCCACTTCCCATTTTTTTCACTTACGACTACTACATTGGCCAGCCATTTCGGATACTTGACCTCCTGCTTCACCTTTCTAGTTTCTAATAGCCTATGTACATCTTCATCCATTATCAGGTTCCTCTTTAAGGAAAATTTACGTCGTTTTTTCTTGATTGGTCGGTGGAGAGGGTCAACATTTAGTCGATGAGTAAGGACCTAATCCGGATCAATCCCCGTCATATCATCGTGCACCCAGGGGAAGCAATCACTGTTCTTCTTCAGGAACCGATCAAGTTGTCTTTTGTTTCTTGACAGAGATCGTGCCCTATCCTCACCGTCCACAACGATATCGAACTCTCTAGAGGACTTCCTTGACCTTCTCTAGATCGGGTCCCGGGATGGGCGTTCCCCTTGGAACTTTGTGATTGTTATATGCTATGGGCGACTGTCGCCTTGAGTGCCAACTTGTAGCACTCCATGGATAGTCGTTGGTCTCCCTTCATTTCTCGGATCCCCCACAAACGGTACTACCCTCATTTCGTGGATCCAAGGGCGACCCATGATAAGTTGTAGCAAGAAGGGAATCAAGGACTGAGAATTTCACTTGTAGGTTTACTCCTATGGCGTACGTGGGCAGGATGATCTCGCCTAGGGTGTGGTAAATTTCACTGTTGAAACCTAGGAGCATCATTGACTTTCTGATGATGTCGCCCTCACCAATGCCCATTTCCTTGAGGGCTTCCAACGTGAGCATGTTTGTGGAGATCCTAGGGTCTATGAGGATTCTCCTCATCAATACGTTCCCCACCAAGAGAGAGAGATGACTAAACCGTCATGGTGGGGTCCGATCAGGCTCTCAACATTTGAATCATCGAATATAATTGCATTTTCTAGGCAGTTGTCTCTCTTCCGGATACTAGCTACTGGATGCCAGATAGTGCCTTCTCACGTGTGAAGCTTGGCGATCGAGTAGGAAACCCCGCAGATCTCTAATCCTTTGGTGATCAAGTTGACCACCTTGGCATATACTAGAGAGGGTGGTTGATCCATTAGGTTATCTGTATTTTTGCATGACAGATCCCGACCTCCGACGCGATTTTGGTGAGCCACCCTCGGAATTGTAGGAAAGCTACCTTCTTTCGGAGGGCAAGGCACTCATCAATCTTGTTCCCATGCTCGCCATGAAAGTCGCACCATTTCCTGATATCTTTTTTTGGTTGTGGATTTTCAATTTTCTTAGGCCACCGGATCTTTCCACCAAATCTTTGAAGGCCTTTTACCAATTCAGCGAGCGTTATGCCTAGGTTGTATTGGTGAATTTTGGCGAAGGCGGCCCGTAGTTCTTCCCCCCTGACTGATTAATGCTTGTCGCATACACCCCGCAAGCTTCTTGATGCAGCTTGGGTTATGGTTGGTTCTGCTAATCTCGTCAATGGTCTGGAGCAGATTTCCTTTCCACGCGGTCGAAGACCGATGTAGTCCGACCAGTGCTTTGTCTTCTTCCAAATGGGTGTGCGCGTGGGCCTTTACTTGGACATCCTCGAAGCTAAGGCATGGATATTAGGTTAGCTCTTTCTAAAGCTCGCCACTGGGGATCAACCCTCTCTGGAAAGCCTCTATATAAGTTGGGACGTTTCATAGTGGAATTGTAACTTTCTCCTTGTTGAATTGGTTGAGGTAAGCCCTTAGAGATTCTCCTAATCTCTAGGGCACATGGTAAAGGTTGTTAGAATGTTTCGTGAGCCTCCGACTACTAGCAAACTAGATCCTGAAGGAGTCCACAAGATCTGCGAACGACCCGATGCTCCCTCGGGATAGGTTGATAAACCAAGTTTAGTTTGCCCCGAATAACGTTGTCTCAAGCCCCTTAAACATCATGACCTCTCTGGAATGTCGTGGGACCGAGCTAGTCATCATTTTTATTTAAATATGGCTAGGTACTCGCCCGGATCTCCGGTGCCATTGTATGTGGATATCGATGGGACCCCTCTCCTGGAAAAGGAAGTTGTGGTGAATGTTTTTAGGATATCCACACAGACGATTTTTGTAAAGAAGGGGGACACATCGTAACCATCGGGAGCCTCCTTTTCGATGGGACGTGGGGCACCCGGAATCTTGGCAATCTTCTCCTCTAAGCCTTTTAGGTGCTCTCTCATCTAATTCTGGAAAAGTTCATCCATGTAAGATTCTAGAGGAGTCGATGGACCCTCCGGCCATTCGATGTATATAGGTAGGTAGACACCGTTCCTTGGAACCCGCTTCCTGAAGTCATTGCAGCAAGATCCCCTAGTATTGTAGTTAGTGGCATGACCATTTCTGTAAACGAGCACTAGCCGCCAAATGCTGAGGAGGAAGGATCCACCACTCTATTCATTTTGAGGTGGGTTGCCACCTCACAGATGTTATCGATCGTCGCCTCAGCTTGAACAGCCGTGGCTGACTGTAGCTGCTTACGAAGTCGGGTGTTCTTCTCAGACAACTAAGTGATGCGTTCAAGTTGACTGTCATTGAAGTCCCTTTGGCTCGACATATCTTGTTGTAAACTCGCAATCTTTGTGGCGAACTCCCCCGAGATGCTATGCATGTCTTGGGAACTTCTAGAACCACTAGTCGCGTCAGCGCCCTGATTTTCATCCTGGTTGGTTCGGACAGTTATAGGTGTTATCTCGAGTAGGTAGGCCATTCCGGCGACTAATTTAAGGTTTTTGATGAAGAAATCAACTAGGGCCCCACGGTGGGCACCAATTTGGTTTTTACAAGAATTGCACTAGGCTGATCCAATGTCCTTTTTATGTGGAAGCTAATTAACCTATTCCTTGTACTTTGATGCACTACACGGTTGGCGATGGATGCTCGAATAAAGACTCAAAAGGCAAAGATCAAAAGAAAGTCTTTTGATTCAGTTCTTGGTACAAACACATTTATTGTTCTTCTTTCAAATCTCAGTCCATGCCCGTTTAGAGGCACCTAATTATATTTTATCTCCCTTCCCCTTGTAGTTACAGATTGTGTCTTCCCCTCAACCTCTCCACCTTACCCCACTATCGTTTTCCATTTTTCGATTGCCATCGTGCGTTTAGGCTTGCTTCAGTTTGCGAGGAACTAGCGTTCATTCTTTGACATAGGCTATCTTCTCCTCTGATGGGCTTAGGGTGATCTTCCGTTGATGAAGTTGCGGAGATTGGCCCCATAAAATTTCATTTGTCAAAAGTGATTTTGAAATTAATAGATACATGTATCATTATTTAATAATAATAATAATTTAAAAATCTAATTGTTTAAGTGAAACTCATACATGACACAAAAATGTAACTAGTTGAAATGAATCAAATTAACTTCAAGACCAACAATAAAAAAAGGTTAAAATCTTTTAAAATCCAACACCCCGGTTGGATAAGAAAATGCAAGCTTAAAATTTTTATTAACAACAAAATTAGTACTTCTTTAAATATGAGAGATGACAGTTTTCTTGAAGGAGCGGGATATCATTTTAAAAAATATGTTGTTAACCTTTCAATTTCACAAGGACACGATCCTTCACGTCTTAGGGATTTGAATACCTAGTTTCATAGTTAGGTGGAGGCCTTGGTATAGAGCTAGGATTTTGGCTTGGAGAATTAACTGGTCTCCCTTTTCCGGTTCTTATTCTCACCATTTCGCCTTTGCTGTTTCTAATGATAAATCCAATGGTAGTGTTTTCATTTCTTGTATTCACTACATCTGCATTTTGTTTAAACCAACCCAATTATTGATCATGTGTTCTCATCTAAAAAGATGTTATTGATATTAGATAGTTGACTCTTTTACCAAATTATTACCTGATAAAAAACAAAAAACAAAAAAGGTTAAAAAGTTAGATACGTAATTTATGGGGAGCGAGCCATATATGCATATACATACACTAGCAACTGCATAAGAAAATATCTATTCCCACATTTAAAGGTTTGTATAGAAAATTCGTCTTTTTTTAACCACCATAAGTTTTAAAGAGATCAAGAAAAATCCAGCTTTTAACCACCATAAGTTAGATTAAAGGGGCGGTGGTGCGCATGCAATCTCAGTATTTATCTTTTTCGTATTCAATTTTCCTCCATTTCTATCTCTAAATTAAACAACTTACCTCCGTCACATTGTAATGCGCCACGTAATCTCAAGCCGTTAGCTACTTAGCTGTAGATATAAATATGTTGATAGTGCATGTCACGGGCCAAGCTAACACACACCTGTTTCATGACCAATCCGTCCACACAAAAATTAGTATAAATAGGACATCAATTAATCCATACCCCCCATGCAATGATAAAAGGCCACTCCTACTCTTGCTCCAACTCCAAACTAGATAGTTCATCGGTCTAAGCTCACAATCAAACCTTTGCTCATAACCATTCCAATTTCATTCTCCACTCAAAACACTCGGAAAAACTATGAAGAATTTCAGCTCGCCCATGATGTTCTTGCTTCTCATCTTCCTGCTAGTTTCCACCTTCCACCGGATTCCAAGAGCGGCGGCGGCCGGAAGAGGCCACGGCCACCATGAGCCTTCGCCCGAAACGGGGTCCACGGCGCCACCTAACCCAGGAGGAACGGGGAGCCCGAGCGGGGACTCGGGTTCGGGTCACGGGCCCAACTGGGACTATAACTGGGGTTGGGGATCCGGCCCTGCTGGGGCGTGGGGATTCGGTTCCGGGTCCGGGAAGTCGCCTTCTGGGTCGGGCCAAGGTTTTGGATACGGGTTCGGGTCTGGGCCCGAGGGAAAAGGGTACGGGTTTGGATATGGGTCGAGTGGCGGGTCAAGTGGGTCGGGCCATGGATCTGGCGGTCCTGGTGGTGGCACGGCCGGAGGTGGCGGGACCCCCGGTGGCCCAGGAGGATCAGTAAAACGTGTGGCGCCTTGATTGAGTTCAGGAGAGTACGGTTCAAGTTATAATTATATATCTCAAGTTTGAGCGCTAGTAGTACATCCTTATATATATGTTTGTATTAAGTAGATGCAATACTCCCCTCTTGGTTTCTACTATCGCTTTGTGGTAGAATAATGAAGCAAGCAGTGTGTTATAAGAATTTAGTTTATATATGCTATATAATATGTATCAAGAAGTGCTTAACGTCGTAATGCCAATATACGAGTACTAATACTGCAAAGTGGTAATAGTATTCTGTAGTATTATAACCATTGTGATCGATGATGCGTTAATCATAATCAAAGTTGTAGGATAAAAAGAAAAAAAGACGCAGTGAAGGTAGAGTGCTCAGTGCAGCCCAGTGACAAGTAGATAAAAAGTGAAAGCAGATGCTCGGGGTCGAGACTGTAAGCCCTATTAGAGGGGCAATTCCCGCGCTGTTCACGAAACAACATTTCAGTTTCAAATCATCTAACACTAATCAAACAAATAAACAAGAAGAGAAAGCAGGAACTAAAAAAGAGAGGAGGATCATCAGAATCCAAATTCAATTCACTCACTGAACAGAAATCATATAAAATGCGCTCTCTGGTTACAACTGGACCAGAGCACGAAATTACAGTTGTGCCTCAAATGATTCAAACCTCTACCCAAAAAGTTTCAACTCGGATAATAATAATAAATCTGTAACAAAGTTTAAAAGCTGCCTGCGGCTCATTTATATAGATTCACAGCAACTTCGCCTCCTTCAAAGCAGCCTCGAAGCCATCTTCACTGTCCCACGAAGGAATCTGATAAATGACAACAAAACAGAGAAATTCATCAATGAAAGCAACAGTGTATCATTTGAAGGAGGAGAAGGGAAACTAAGTATACCCTCAAGTGAAGTTTATGTTATTTACCTCAGCAATATGCATCCCAAAGTGCTGTTCAATTCTTTCCATCAACAGATTCTCAGTATCAGAACACAGCAAATTAAATACAGCTCCTGTATCACACAGAAATTAGGCAATTCAAATAGGAAAAGAAGAAAACATGAACTTGTGTAAGTCTGAAATATGGGAGATAATAACAGTTTCAGAGACATCAGAGAAGGGAAAATAAACTTACCCTTACGACCAAAACGTCCAGCTCGTCCCACTCTATGCAAGTACACCTCACAATCAGGTTCAGGATTTGAACGGTAACCAGGACGAGGATCATATTTCATTGGAAGATCAAAATTAACCACCACATTAACCTGCATAAGAAATGCACCTCAGTTTCTAACGACATTAGGGTCATTCATTACAAAGGTGAATACCAAAAATACATTACAGAAATACATACTTGTGATTGATCAAATCCTCGTGCGAGAAGATCTGTAGATATAAGAACTTGTGTAAGTCCATCCTTGAACTCCTTCACTATCTTGTCTCTGTCTTCTTGAGAAAGTGCCCCTTGAATAGTGGTGACTTCATATCCATACTCCACAAGTGCCTTATGAAGCGTGCTTGCATTATTTCTTGTGCGCACAAATATAATTGTCTGCCCAACCTTCTGGCCCAGCTCAAATATCTTATCTTTAATCACAAGAATCTTTGTTAACTCATCAGGGCAGCGTACTTTGAACTGCTTGACAGAGTCCAACGACAATTCTTCTTTCTTGACAAAAAGTTGGTTATAATCCGGAATTGTTCTTGTAACGAAGTTCTTGACTGTTTCACTGA
This sequence comes from Fallopia convolvulus, assembly GCA_964016875.1. Classification (NCBI taxonomy): domain Eukaryota; kingdom Viridiplantae; phylum Streptophyta; class Magnoliopsida; order Caryophyllales; family Polygonaceae; genus Fallopia; species Fallopia convolvulus. Next base: position 39,671,536 of record OZ024719.1, read on the forward strand.
ATGTGGCAGAAAACAGTAGAACCTGGAAAAGGAAAGAATTAGAGGGTAAATAAGCAAATCACAATGTCTTAAAAGAGTCCGCTAGTGAATTTATAGTCACACAAATGGGAAAAAAAAACATTTGCAATCACCCCTAATGTTAATACAGCATATTAGAAAAATTGAACCTAATGCAACACGTTGAAACTCTTTTAGAGGCAATAGCTCACTATGAAGCTGAAAGAGGGGTATCTAAGCCCTTCTAATTTATCACAATTTATCAAGCTAGATTAGCATCTATTACTGCTCATACAAAATTTAATTCAATTAGCTGAGAGCCTTAGTATTAGAGAAACCTAAAAGGCAGACATGCATCATTTAAAAGTTTAAAACAACTCAGGACAACAAAGGAAAGCAACGAACCTGGCAATTTGCACCACTCCGCTTAATGTCATTCATAATCTTCAGCGAGTCATCCCTAAAGCCATCCTGCATTTTTTGCAGGAAATCACAACTTTATATTAAAAACAGTATATAAATGATCAGATAAACCACCATTCTATAGGATACCCTTCAATAGGTCAGCCATCATTACCATCACAAAAATAACAAGTGGTAAATATGGCCACATAATTCAGATATCCATCTTAAAAATACATCAAACAAGAAATAAGGAAGGTCAACCCAATACCAAGGGATCAGTTTCAAATAATTTCAGTTTTGAACATCATTGACAGGAATAAAGTTGCAAAAATCCATCAGAAGTAGCAAACTTCCAACTAATATCAAACTTTACAGAAATGACACTAGCAAAAAACCAGAAATAAACCTTTCTATGATGCTAAATCCAGATTCCAGAAATATCTAAGCCTCATTAATAGTAGTGAATTAGAATACTCTACTATCTACTACTACATCTTGCTTTCATATACTAGAATCAAACACAAACTATGCAAAATTATAAGAAAGAAGAAAAAGATGCATAGTGTGCAAAAACTACCTCAGCTAACATGTGATCAGCTTCATCGTAAACAAGGATCTTCATGTGAATTAGAGACAGCTTCTTGTATGATATCAACCTCTTAATTGTACCCGGGGTCCCAATCACTACCTGAGCTGTAATTGGCCCCCGCTTATGAACTGGAACGCGAGCTTCGTTGTCTGATTCTGGGACGGCACGCTCTGCTGCAATGCCAGTATACTTGCCCATTTTCGATAAAACTTCCAAATTCTGTCACGCAATTGTGCTTCATAATTCAGATGGTACCATCAAAACACAGAACATGAGAAAAGAGAAATCAGCAGCTACTGGATAAACATACCTGTATGACCAACTCCCTAGTGGGGCACATACAGAGTGCCTGAGGTGCTTTGAGCTTCGGATCCACACGGCTCAGCATGCCCAGAACGAAGCACGTAGTCTTGCCAGATCCATTGTGTGCTTGTGCAATCAAGTTCTTGTGCGGAGGGGTCAAGATCATAGGCAAAGTCACAGCCTGGATCTTGCTTGGCCTTTCAAATCTCATTTCCACATATAAACCCTTCAACAGATCCTCCGACAAGTTCAAATCCTCAAATTTCTTGGCCGATGTATACGGGGTGTCGCCCGTTGTAACCTAAAACCCAAACATCAATTAAATCCAAGTTCCAGCATATTCGAAAACCGACATCTCAATTTAAACAAGTTCTTGATCCAAAAAAAGAGGGTTTTATTGGATTTTGTACCGCTTGGATGTTCGAATCCTCAGGCTCGTCCAGAATCTCGGTCTCTTTGATAGAAAGTGACTTAACGTCGAGCTCCGATGTTTCTTCTTTTTCGGCGGTGGAGGATGAAGGAGCTCCGGATTCAGCATCGTCATCGTCGACTTCGTCCCCCCAACGCCGCTTGACTTCCGGTGCTGGTGCTGGTGCGGGTGCGGGTGCGGGTGCGGGTGCGGGTGCGGGTGCGGGTGCTGGTTCCGATGCCGGAGCCGCAGAACTATCAGATGCCGCCTCTGAGGCGCGGCTCTCTGTGGAGGGGTTGGACGAATCGGCCATTATTGAAGAAAGAATGGCAAGTGGAAGTATCTTAGTATTGGAGAAGACAATTTGGATTAAATTTTTTTGTAGTAGTGTACTTAAGGATTGGTGACAGTAAAACCGACATTGGGGGTGATTAGCTTCCAATTTACGCATGGACTTTAGAATAAAACAAGAATAAGGGTTTCATGAGTGCTAACTTTCGGCCCATTCTGGTGGGTAAAAATTGGGCCGATTTTAAATTTGAGCCGACATCCTCAATTGAGACCATACACTTTATCAAGTCCACGCCAAGCCGTCCAGCAGTTAAAAAAAAAAGGCAAAATTGATTGAAATAATACAAACTTTCACTTTAGTTGCTAAAAATAACATAGACTTCTAAGAAATTCAAAATAAACATGAACTAAAGTGATACCGAAAATCACCTTTAATAACCGGTTACACCCAAAAAAACATAAAAAAAAAAATTATTAATGACTAGACATTTAGGCCAACATGGATGTATGAATAAAAGAAAATAAAATTGAAAAGAATTAGAGCAATGTCCTAAATCAGAGTTCAGAGATATGTAAAAGAAACAGAAGCTCTTCTCTCTATTATGAAGAAATGCAGGTTGAACCCTAGATCCCGTCTTCCTTTCCTCTGATCCTTATTGCCGAAATCAGTTTCACATGTATTCCTCGTTGTTTTGGGGCAATGAAGGCTCGTGGTTCCCCAACCCCTTCCAAATCTGGTTCATGGTTCCCCGGCCCCTTCCAAATCTTAATATTGAACATTCCTACTCCTAGCATTTTATCAAACACCTTATATGCATACAAAATCCTAAATTGTACAAGCATAATTTTTCCTCAAATTGACACTTAGATAACATAGCATTCACTAGTATCATTCTATACAAGCACAATTTCATCAAAAAAACTCAAAATCTAGAACGTTTTTTTTGAAAAACCCTAAATTTCGAAAGTCTCTTAAACCACCCAAACCATAGATCTAAGAGATTAAGTGCTTATGGAGTAGTCTAAGAGGACCAACATTGAAGAAGAATGATCGAACCTCGTGATTTGTCTTGTTCTTCAGATCCTCACGAGTCGCCCGAAGTACTTTTGATCCAAGCTCGCACGTGAGCTAAAGCCTTGACCCGCACTTCGTCGAATTCGAGCAAGGATACTAGGTTAATTCCCGGTAGAGTTCAATATTACCTGAGGAGACCCCCCTTCGAAATGCTTCAATGGTGGTGGAGGCATCACATCCTTAGATAGTGACTAACTCTTCATTATACCTATTTAAGAACGTTTTTAGAGATTTACCGATATTTTGCACCAAGCGGCATAGGTCACTAGAACACTTCTTGGTGTGTCGACTGCTAGCAAACCTGATTCTAAACTTGTCAACCAGTTCAGCGAAAGAAAATATGCTACCAAGTGGTAAGTGGAAATGCCAGTTTAAGGCGGGTTTTAATAGGGTATTTCCAAAGCAACAACACATCACAATCTCCTTCATGTCGAAGGGGACCATACTAATGTTCATTGTCTGTTTAAAGGCGACTATGTGTCGGTCTGGATCCGTTGTCCCTTCGTACTTTGGTACGTCGGGAATGTGATACTTCCGCGAAATGTCTACTCTCGCGATAGTAGGTACAAAAGGGCAATCGGTGTATCCGTCTCTCCTTTCGACTGCTATCGGTTGAGGTGACCTTGGAACTTGTGTGATACGGTCTTCTAAGGCTAAAAGACATCCGCATAATAAGGTTATTTCCGCATCCTCTCGGACAACGCAAAGTGAATTGTCGTTTACTTGATAATTGGTTACATGTCTGGGTTCATTGGGCGTTACCAGGTTTGGGTCATCTAAATTCAATTTTCGGGCGACGCCATCCATTGTTCCCAAACCCGTGGTCGGCTTGGTCCTGATTGTACCTGCAATTGAAGCAAATCTCCTTCATTAGTCAAGGATTCAATCTATTTCTCATATACTTCGGTAAACCAAGTGTGTGCTTCTCTTTGTTTTTCCAAGTCCTTTTGGAGGACGAGCATTGATGCTCGTAGTTCGGCGATGAAGGCCGACTCGGTCGTCATTGCATGTTCGTGCATAGCTATCGAAGTGGTCGGGTCTCAAGGTCTCTCTACGGAAGTACAATCATCACCCGAATGTACAGTTTGTGGATCGACTGTCTCTTGATTGATCTCGTAATCCTTTGGTCCATCGGAGTGGTTGTTATTCTCGGCCATACTTCACGGAGTGAAACCTCACAGTGCTTAACTGATTTTTCTTGGCTAAGGGCCACACGATGGGAGCCAATTATCTTAGTCAAAATTAACATGTTAACTTGTAAGAAATACGAATGTAATGAAGTAATAGGAAGATTGAAATAACATGAATAAGTTGGCGATATAGTATTTCAAAGATGATTATTCTCAAACGAAAATAGTATAGCTTGATAAATCGAATCATAATAGAGAATAATGGAAAGGTTGTGAATCGACAAATAATTTAGAGGAAAGAAGTTGATCGATCGAGAGCTTCGGAGTAGTTTTTTCTTGTCTAGCATGTGTCCTCCTCCAGATCTCTAATTCCCTTCTTATAGCTCCTTGCTAGAGAGTCGTTGAACCACACCTCACCATCCTATCGATTTCGCCCTTCTTGCATCTCGTCAATGCTCAGGCAAATCCCATTCACGAAAATGCACTTGGAATCATTTTTCCAAATTTGGTATTTGAGAAAACTATATAGAGCACTCGACATTTTTTCGAAATGTGCTCCAGTAGAGTTGTAAATTAACTTTATGGCTAAAGTTGGTGAACTCCCCATCATCTTAATCTTAATCTTAACAACTATAAAAGTTGTCCCTCTACATTCAATAAATGCACCATTCTTTTATAATATTTTCTACCAATATTAAATTGCAGCAAATATAAAAAAGCTTTTTTTGAAGAAAATTAAATAAATTAGAATTTTCTATTCATTATTTAAGGGTTCAAATTTCCTTATTTCAAAATAAAAAACATAATGAACAATACTTATCTTTTAGAAAGTAAATGAAACATACAATACATATATCGATTATTCAAAATTTTATATGCATGTGAATCGTATCTATCTAAATCTAAAAAAAAATGTTATGATATCTTAAATAATATGCACTGATTAAATGATCAAATAATATATATATATATATATATTAATGTTTTGTTTTGTTTTCTGTATGCAATCAATGATAATATTTCATAATAAAATTAGTTAATATGCTTAATCACATGTTATGATATCTAAATTTCCGAACATTTAAGAAAATAACAAACACGTGATATAAACTTTGTCTCGTCCAACGGACGGGTTATCACTCTAGTTAAAATGTAAATCAATGGATTAAATATAATTTATTTTCTAATTTTTATTTATCTTTTCTAAGATTCGTTATTAGGGTACACTCCCTATGTCCCGTTTTGTTTGTCCAAAAGGACAAATAGCACGGGAATTAAGAAAAAAATTGCAGGATAACTTTACTGTGTTCTGCAGAGTTTGCAGAACATTAAATGCAAAAAAACAGTGAATTTCAATATGCAAAAAGGACAGATCCTCAACACCTTTTTTGGACCAATCAGAAACAAGCTTCATTTTTCAATAGCCAGTAGAATTACAGAGATTATAAACGCACGGATCCACTACATTTACAAACTTTAAATAGAGCAACAACAACATTAAAGGCATCATTTACATCTTCAACCTACCAGCAAAACCAGAGAAATTACAGAGAATATTCAAAAAAAAAAACAGAGCATCACTGCCTACTGTTATGGCTTCATGCTTTAACCTCAATGAAGCCCCACTTCCAGATGATGAGGAAGCTAATGGCCCCACACACATTTATTTTGATCTTAATGAAGCTCCCATTTTCGTAGATGAGGCAATTAATGAGCAGGGACAAAATCAACATCAATCAGAAGCTAAGGAGGCCATTAATGAACAGGGACAAAATCAAAATCAACCAGAAGTAGAGCAAAGCACACCAGCTCATCATCAGCCATATACAAGCATGCTCAACAGTGAAAAAAAAATGAACATCATGATGAAGCTTCTAAACATGGCAGAAGGGGGACAACTTCCAAGAAATGCAATTCAAGTTGTAGCAATCCAGTTTAATGTGTCAGCATTTCAAAGAGTGTAGTCCACAGATTAGTGCAAAGGAAAGCTATAAGGCCACATAGAAATCCACTACACCCAGGTCTAAAGGAATCAAACATGACCACAAAGTTAGATTGGATATTAAACCTATTGCAAGGGAGTAATCCAGAGAGTAAGAAGAAATATTACACCATGTTTGATTCTGTGCATATTGATGAAAAGTGGTTTCATTTGAGCAAGAAAACACAGAGAGTTTATCTAGCACAAAATGAGAGGGGTAAGTATAGAGCTGCAAGCTCAAGCAAATTCATTCCCAAGGTTATGTTCACAAATACAGTAGCAAGGACCAGATTCAACTCAGGGGGACAATGCATATTTGATGGGAAAATATGCATTTTTCCATTTACATATCAAGAACCAGCAAAGAGAAATTCCAAGAATAGAGAGAAGGGGACAATTGTCACTAAGCTGGTTGAATCAGTCAACAAACAAGTCACAAGGCGCATGCTTATTGATCAGATCATTCCAGCCATAAAGGAGAAATGGCCACAACATGCAAGACACAACAGGGGACTCAAGCAACACATGGGGAGCAAGACAATGAGGAAGAAACTCAAGTAGATGATAGTCAATATATTTAGGTTTAAGTAAGATATGTAAGAAGGTATTTTGTGCACATGAAAATCTCTTTTTGTAAATGCATGTGTAATGGCAGTTCAATGAAGCATCAGAATGTAAGACCATCAATATATTTTGGCAAAAACTTTTGAAAATGCAAAGTGTAAAAAAGTCAAGACAAACATGGCAAGTGCGTACACTAACTTTACAAGCTAAAGTGAAAACACATAAATACTATAATGAATTGCAAAGAATAATCTCAGATGTCCCCATAACCATCACTGAGATAAATTCCATGCAAAAAACTTATATATGCAAAGGCCGCGTTCAACCCTAATTAAGGAGAGCATCCTAATGCATACACAGACAAGGGCATATATTGAATTAACCTCTCAGTTTTCATAAGACTTTCATCATTGATTTGCACAACATTTCTCAGATGTCCCCATAACTATCATTGACACAAAATCAAAGCACAAAACCTAAATATGCAAAGGCCTCATTCAACCATAATTAAGGTTGGTTTCCTAATGCATGCAAAGGCAATTGCAAAAATGAAATTGCATCTCAGTTTTCATGAAGAATTTCATCATTGATTTTCATAAAAAATCTCAAATGTCCCCATACCATCATCGACACAAAATCAAAGCAAAAACCTAAATATGCAATGGCCTCATTCAACCATAATTAAGGTTGGTTTCCTAATGCATGCAAAGGCAAGTGCCAAAATGAAATTGCATCTCACTTTTCATGAAGAATTTCATCATTGAAAAATATAAAAGCAACAGAACAAATAAGGTTTGTGCATGAATTACAACAAGGGACTCACACCAACAACAGAGAGAGAAAATGAGAGATCAAAAGCAAACAACCAGAGAGAGAAGGGGACATGAACAACATCAGGGGACTTACACAAGCAACAACATTGATTCAGAACCAAACACGCATTCATAGTCAGACTCACACCAAGAACAACAGTGAACATGCCATAGCAACAACAGAGCATCACCAACAATCTCAAACAAGTCACACATCACAGCAAAGCAAGCATTCTCATAATATAATAAGGATAAGGGGACATATCTTATTTACACTTCCTCATTTTCAGATGGGACATTTTCAAAGGCATCCTCTTTAGCATTAGGCATCACAGCATTCCCAAGGGGCACATGAAGAGACTCAATACAAGCATCATCAACATCATTCTCAATGTCACACTCAACTGTAGATTCAGATCGTCGGGGACTGTAGGAGTGGTTGCCAACACATTCATTTCCCCACTCACAATTCGGATAATCAGAGCATTCATACGATTCAGTTTCCTCAGATGGTAGGGGACCACTAAACTCATCGCTATTTGATTCCCAACTCATCTCAACAAAAGGATTCAGGGGACTTGCATGACACAACACAAAGAGAGAAAATGAGAGATCACAATCAAAACAAAGAGAGAAAATGAGAGATCACAATCAAAACAGAGAGAGATCGAAAGCAAAACAGATAGAGGTAAAAAGAGAGTTCGGTTAGGGCAATAGAGATTGAGAAAAAAAACAGAGAAGGGAGAGAATGCAATGTAGCTTACTTTAGAGATCACTGGTTAAAGCAAGCAAGGCATGCATCGCTCTTGATTTTTCCTCTCTCGTTCTTGCTCTCAGAAATGGCGAATTAGAATAGGAAAACATATCGATAAAAACAGAGAGAGAGCGAGAGATTGATAGCAAAAAAACAGAGAGAGGAATATCGAGATCCAAAGAATGAACACCAGCTTGGACAAAAAAAGAGAACAATGAGAGATCTAGAGCAAAATAGAGAGAGGAACAACAGATCTTGACAACAAACAAAGAGATCGAAAATAATAGAGTGAAAATGAGAGCTTCAAAGAAAAAACGAGAGATTGAAAGCAAACACGAAAAAAGAGACATCTCTTATTGAAAGAAAACTATAGATCTGGAGATTCAAAGAAAAAATCGAGAGATTCAAACCCAAACAAAATGAGGAAATTCGAGATTCAAAGACGAAGCACTAGATATTGTCAACATTCAAAGCGATCGAAGAAAAAAAGCAACAAATCGAGAGCGTAAAAGCAAAAACGAGAGAGGAAAAATCGAGATCAAGAGATTTAGAGGAAAAATCGAGAGAACTTGAGAGATCGAGAGTGAAGACAAGCAATTATCATACCTTTATGAGAGATCGAGAGCCTGAGAGCAAGAATCGAGCACTACAAGAAAAATCGAAGACATATCTGAAGAAAGCTCCACAAAAATTGACAACTCTTCTCAAGGATGGGGATCGTTCAAGCAATCCAGAGCTCAATCCAGATATGTGATGAGAGAATCGAAAGAAAATGAGAGAAATCGAGAGCGTTCTTGAGAGATCGAGAGGGAGAAGACACAAGAGATTTAGGGTTTGAAAGAGAGATCGAGAGAGAGCGTTTAGAGAGTTCGAGAGTGGTGACCGAAAATGAGAGTAACTAGGGTTAATAAGAGCTCTCTAGAGACAATATGGGCATGGGGATTTTGGGCCAAATGGATCAATCCATTTGAGTGCTTGCCCAGATGCAACAATGGTGAACCATTTCGACAATGCCCATTTGAATCCATTTGCTTGCATTTTTTTCTTTTTCTTTTTTATTTTTTTTGCTTGCTTTTTCTTTTCAGCCATAAAATATGGCAAAATCCAAAAAAGAGAAAATGTGGAAAAAATGGTTATTGGAATAAAAAATGGTTAATGGACAATCAAAAAAATGTGGAAAAAATGGAGTATATGGGAAAATGTTTTTTTTTAATGTTGATAAAAAAAATGGAACAAATTGGATTAGTATTTTATCATTGCAATTTGTATTTTTAAGGTTAACAAATTTAATTGAGGTATGAATTCATAAAAATGGATGGATTAAAAAAATGGGTTGTGTATAAAGCTGTCAAAAGCTGACCCGACCCGCAAACCCGACTCGAACCGTCCAAAAATTTTAGGGTCAAGACCCGAAAATTTGAACTCGAAACCCAAAGTGAACCGAAACCCTATAGACCCGCAACCCGTTGGGTTGAAACCCGAAACCCGTTGGGTTGACCAATTTAGTATATTTATAAAATGTATAAAATTTATTTAAAAAAAATATAATATATTTTATTATTAAAATACTCTAAAAAATATTATAATTAAATATTATTATTTAATTAAAAATCTATTTTAATAATCATAAAAAATTCTATGTTTTTGACCCGCTGGTCAACCCGACCCGCCCGAAAACCCGCATCGACCCGACCCGATTTAACTCGTGACCCGTATTGACCCGAAATCGACTCAACCCGAACCCGAAATGACCGAACCCGAACCCAACCGACTCGACCCGATTGACAGGTCTAGTTGTGTATGATGAATTTAATTGAGGTAGGAGAAGATGAATAGTTGATGGGATGGAAAGAGAAAAAATGAATATTTTTGTAAGAAATATACAGATGAAAACAAAAATGGAGGAAAGTACGACAAACATTTCGAAACGTCCGGAATGAAATACTGGACAAATAAAAGGAGACGGAGGGAGTAATACTTATAGTAATTCTATGCCTGACGTAATTCTGCCCCAAAAAGTTTATTACAACAAGGTCATTATCGTCCTTTCACCCACTTGCCACGGGACCATTTTAAACACATTTTTGCCTTGTATTTTTATACTACTTATTTTGATGAGTCTTCGCACACGGTTAGAACGGGAAACACAACTCCTCTACATTGTACTTACTTTGCTCTTCTACATTTCTCTCCTCTCTCTCTAAAATCGCCTGATTTTGCTGTCACGGGCCTTGATCTCTCCCGCTGCCAGATTAAACTGAGGAGAACCTTCGCTTGCGAACTCCGCGAGAGTAAAATGGCTGCGGCGGCGAAGCCGGCGGTGCTGTGCTTTATGGCCGCCGCCTTCTCTTTTGTGACGGCGTACGGTGCCGTTGTTCATCCGGCGAGTCTTTTAACTTTGGAGAGAGCTTTTCCTCTGAACGAGAAGCTGGAGATCGAAGTTCTCAGGGCGCGAGATAGAGCTCGCCATGCCCGAATCTTGCGAGGACTCGGTGGCGTGGTTGATTTCTCTGTTGCTGGCAACTCCGATCCCTACGTATTCGGGTATATCTTTACTTCTTCTCTGTTCCCTTCCTCATTTACTTGTTTTTGGTTAAACGAAGTCTTGGCTTTCCAAAATTGTGTCGTTAACTTGTGGTATGTTGATGAATGCTCGATGATTGGAATTCTTCTCTTTATAGGAATTTTGGTGGGGGTAAAGTTTAGTCTTAGTATCCTCTTCCGTTTGTGTTTGTTGGGGCATCTTAGTGATGTTTTCTCTTCGTAATGATTTGTATTACGCGCATTTAGTTTTGCTATTTGGAGGTCATTCATTAAGTTCAGCTTGGAATTGCAGCCCAGCTCAAGAATTTTTTGGTTAATTGGTCACTGTTTTTGCATAATGCCAGAAGCTCAATTAAAATTCAATGCGATACTTGATACATATAAAAAAACTATTTCTAGAAGCTTAACCATCTGCTGCATTCTGGGTCTTTGATTCGTAATGCATTCCATTGAATTGCAATTTTTGTGTGCTTACCTGCTCATTAAGTTGAAGCAGCTGGGGTTAGGGATCCATTTGATTGGAGAACTTATTTTGATGTAATTTCAGGCTCTATTATACGAGAGTTAAGCTAGGAAATCCTCCAAGGGAATTCACTGTGCAGATTGATACAGGGAGTGATATCTTGTGGGTTGTCTGCAACTCTTGTACTGACTGCCCACGAACAAGTGGACTTGGAGTCTGTTCCTTGCAGCTCATTCATTTTGATATTTTGCTTTCAATTCATATAGGCATTTTGCTCTTAGATTAATCCCTACTTCTGCTCTGCTGACAGATAGACCTAAATTTCTATGACGCCACTGGATCATCAACTGCTGCATTGGTTTCTTGTTCAGACCCAATATGCACTACCATTAGTCAGACAACATCTTCTCAGTGCTCAAGTCAGACTAATCAGTGCAATTACTCATTCCAATACAAGGATGGAAGTGGAACGTCCGGGCTTTATATTTCGGATATGTTGTATCTTGACATGTTTTTGGGGGATAATATGATTGTTAATTCTTCGGCTTCGATTGTTTTTGGGTAAGGTTTTCCAACCCCTTGGTATGGTTTGATGTGGACTTAAACTGCACTTTTACTCTGTTGGTTCTATTGTGCAATTATAGCCTAGAACGTGGGAACATTTCCTTATAGTAAGTGAATTTAGGAGGGATTGTTAAAGGGGTATGAAATGGCGGATCTTTATTCAGAAATGACCTGATCAATGCCTTCTTTTAAACTAACTTTATCCGAACTAGTTTAGTATACATTTTTTATGGATCTACATGTTACTGGTATTAACCCCTCTCATTTCAAGCAACCTTGTGAATTTTGTTGTTTGGCCTGATATCAGGTGCAGCACCTATCAGTCTGGAGACTTGACTAACTCAGAGAAAGCAATTGATGGGATACTTGGCCTTGGTCAGCAGAGTTTATCTCTCATTTCACAATTATCATCCCGGGGAATAACACCAAAAGCATTCTCTCATTGCTTAAAAGGAAATAACAATGGTGGGGGAATCCTGGTTCTTGGTGAGATTTGGGATCCAAGTATCGTCTATAGCCCAATTGTTCCATCACAGTATGTATTTGCTCTAATGTGGAAACTTTCTACTTTGAATGATGTTAATGCTGCTCTTAAGTCGAGCATCTTAAGCTATTGAACTGTCTGTGGCATTGAGTTGTAAATTTGTGACACAAGGTTTTTTTTTTTGGTCTGATTAGTTTTGAAGAGCAGTTCCTCCTTTTACCTCTCGTTAAAAATATTTCCCTCTCATTCAACTGCTTGTGGTTATGGTTAAAATTTCAGGCCTCATTACAATCTTAATCTGCAAAGCATTGCTGTTAATGGTCAATTGTTGCCTATTGACCCAACAGTGTTTGCAACATCAGACAACCAAGGAACATTTATTGACACTGGAACAACTTTGGCATATCTCGTTGAAGAAGCATTTGATCCTTTTGCTAATGCAGTAAGTCACATTGCTGTTGACATTATCATTGATATAAGCATGCCAACTTAATTCACATTGTTTTTCTTTGTCGTCTATAAGCGCCTTCATACTTTTTCATTCTGAGTGTATATTCTCAGGTTACATCCGCTGTTATACATGCTGCCAGGCCTCTGATTTCTGAAGGGAATCAATGTTACTTGGTCCCAAAGAGGTAACATCTGAACTTTCAACTTACAGTTCTCTTTTTAATCTTTCTACTGAATATTTTGGTCAGAAGATTAACCTACAAATGCCCTAATATCTTTGGCAGCATGGATGATATATTTCCTTTAGTGAGCTTAAACTTCGCTGGAAATGCCTCCATGGTTTTGAAACCAGAAGAGTACCTTGTACTTAAAGGCTTTAGAGTGAGTGCTCTCACTTCTCTCCTCACTTGGAATTCAGTTTTTAATGTTCTTCTCTAACAAATTACTTGAGTCAATGTTGCTGAAGTCTTCCTGTGGTAAAAAATAATGCCCAGGATGGTGCTCCAATGTGGTGCATGGGGTTTCAGAAAGTACCAGGTCAAGGATTTAATGTTCTTGGAGGTCATTCCCTAACATTTCTTGCATATCTATAATGGTTGGTCATGCTACTCCATCTTAAAATGTGGTCAGAACTCTACATTATAAGGATTCAATGTTTTCTTGTCCCTGTTTTGGTTTTCAGAGGTTTTATTCTGCTTCATGAGGATTAATATCTAACAAAATTTTCAATGTCAAACTGGGAATGGGACTTTCCACACTGCTTAAGAGGGGTGTGCATCATGCACTGTTATACTATGCAGGTCACTCGGACACTTCCATTGATTTCTGAAAGATTTAGTCAATGTCAAACTGAAGTCGAAACATTTTGGAATATGTTTAAATGTCAAATCCTGCTGAACCATTCCACACATTTGAGACTCTGATATAGAAACCACAAACCTGATATGGGTGTTATGGTTATTGCAGACCTTGTACTCAAGGACAAGATCTTCGTCTATGATCTGGCTGGTCAACGAATTGGGTGGGCTAATTATGACTGTAAGCTACATAAAACAAGATCCTTTTTACTGAACTGTTTTTTCTAAGTAGTTGAATCCTTGTTCCACCCACCATTCATGTTAATGCTGTTGCTGTACAAAATTATCATACAGGTTCATCACCGGTCAATGTTTCCATAACTTTTGGTGGCGACAAATACGTCAATGGAGATCAGCTTGGTATCAGCTGCTCTCCACAAAACACAAAATTGACCCTGATATCCCTGTCCTCACTTCTGCAGACTCTTGTTACTGCCCATTTTTTGCTCCATTTCCTGAGCTCTGTGACTTAGCTCTCGCCTTAAATAATAAGGTGAGCGTTCATATATTTCGGGACTGTTGACACGGCGGGTTGTGTTGTAACGATCTGACTGTTGGTGTGATGGATGGGGAGGGTGGTACATTTGATGCCATGGGTGACTCAGGGGCTTAGCGCACAGCAGTGGTTTTGACCCATACACATTAGTTTGTATGATAGTAAATTAATTCTCGTGATGCCTGTAGAAATCTAGTGACGGTGAAAAGGAAACCTACCAGAGGTATGCTTTGTGACTCCTGTGGATGAAAGCGGGAAAATTGAAGGGAATTTTTTTTTCAGGGTAGGGTTAAACTCCTGAATCATGTGGCGAGAATTTTATTGTGTAAGCTAATGTGATACATTCACATATAAGAGGATGACTTTAGATTTCCAAATACTAATAATATTTTTTTTTTTAAATATATCAATTACCCATGATAAATAATAATCATATTAATACTTGATATAGAAATTTTTGAATAAATATTTAAAATCATAAAACAATTAAATTTTCATATTCTTATTATTTAAAATATTAATTATTTTAATGATATCTACCCTAATCTATTCTATAACTATATATATAAAAAGAAAAAGAGTCACGTGTGAATGGTCGTCTGTGTGCGAAATAAGAATAAATCTCGATCGTTTATTCCAAAAAATCAACGTCCTTGATTAAACATTCATTTAAAAAAATAAAAAACGGCACGGGCGAATTTTTCCCGTATTATTCGCGTATTTTTCAATAAAATACGACACGGACGAATTTTTCCTGAATTATTCACGAATTTTTCGAAAAATACGTTTTTATGAGACGCGCCAAGTTTGTTCATCCGAAATAGCGATTTGTTCATCAATATTCACCAATTGTTCATCAATACTAACTAATTGTGCATTGAGTTTTTGATAACATTGTTCATTGATTTTGAACTTTTTTAATTTTATTTTTTAACCTTATTTATGTGTAGGAATACAATATTTATGTAGTTTTTTATGCACATATAATTAGTTTTGATATACTCATATTTGTTCATTGATATATTCGTATTTGTTCATTGATATACCCCTATTTATTCATTGATATACCCATGGTATACCATTATTTGTTCATTAGTATACTTCTTTTTTGTTCATTGGTATACCTTATTTGTTCATTGATATACCCTATTTGTTCATGGATATACCCTTATTTGTTCATTGATATGACCAAATATGCATATAGCAATGAACAAATTGATGTTATTAATGAACAAATATGCATATAACAATGAACAAATTGAGATTACTAGTGAACAAATATGCATCTAGTAATGAACAATTATATGAAAAAGGCAATGAACAAATATGCATAAACCAATGAACAAATTGATGTTACTAATGAACAAATATGCACAAACCGATGAACAAATATGCCAAAACCAATGAATAAATATTTTCGTTTTTTATGAACAAAATCACAATGTTGATGAACATATTGCATGTAATTTTGATACGCATTTGTTCATTTTTTATGTACAAACAATAGATTTTATATGCACAAGCAATAATTTATTTATGCACAAAATCACAGCTTTGATGAACAAATCCACATTACTGATGAACAAATCCACAATACTGATGAACAATCTGGACGTGTGTCCTATTTCCGTTTTTTTCAAAAATACGCGAATAATTCGCCAATAATTCGCCATTGCCGTTTTTTTCCCCTTTTTAAGTGAAATGATCAACGCCTTTGATTTTTCTTGATCCAACGGCTCCTGTTCTTTCTTATTTCGCACCTGGGCGCCCATTCGCACCTGAATCAGACTCATATAAAAATGTACCTTTTCTAGCCACTATATTGATTCTGGTTATATTTAAAAAAAACAATTTTTATTTATATTACTTTAATTTTTCCAATTAAATTCTTTTCTATCTATTTATGTGAAAAAAATTTAATTCAAAATAAAGAAAATTATTTTATCTTTATTTTTTATATATTTATGAAAAAGATTTATCTTAAACTAAATTCTGATAAAAAGAAAAAAAAATCAATCAATATCTATGACTATATATTAAAGTTGTACCTTTTCGAGCCACCAAAACGATTTTGACCCCACCTCATATTTAAAATTAATTTTTATTTCTATTATTATAACTTCTTTCTATCCAATTTTTTTAACTATTTAAATTTATCTCTAACATGAAACAAACATCTATTTATTATAGCAACATTTTTTGAAAGTTTCCTTATAAAAGTATTTAAAACTAAAGATAAAACATTTTAAATAAATATAAATCTTTTAGCATATATCTTTTGACAAAATTATATATAGATATATATTGATTTTTTATAACAAAAAATTAATGACAAATATTTATAATGTTCAAAATTAATAAAAATATTTAATAAAATATTTAATAGATATATTGAAATATTTGATAATCGCTAAATTTACGTACATGGAAAATAATAAAATAAATAATACAATATTAAATCTTATCTAATCTTTACTTTATCGAGCAACAAAATGTGTTTGGTCCCATCGTAAATTAAATTATTTAAATTTTAAATATTTATATAAATAAATTATCTTTATCTTTATCTTAAATAATTTATTATATCTTATTTATTAATTCTATTTTTATTTTTTAAATTCTTATCTCTTCCATATTTGAATATAGATTTTTTTTCATATTTTATCTTCTTTTTATAATTAAATATCTATAAAATATCATCAAGGAAAAAGAGAAATGTTATTATTTTATCTTAATAATATATCTTCATTCTCAACATTAAATTTAATTATTTATATTAATTAAAAATTATACATTCTACGAGCAATAAATTACTTATATTAAATATTATATTATATTTTTATTTATTAATATCCTGTTTATAATGTATATAATATACTGAATCGTAGTCGTACATGGGATGACTACGATTGACTTTGACCCTAAGGTTATTTTTCAGCCATCACACATTTATTGCAAAGAAAGTTCCGGGTCTATTCTAGGTATGTCATATGGGCTCCATGGGATGACATCACGATTGCTTTGCAATAAATGTGTGATGACAGAAAATCCGTCTTCCGAGAGATTTGCCACGACGAAAAACTTCTTTTCGCGCTCGTCCTCTACTAAGGTTATCTTTCTTAGCCAATACATTGACTTTGACCCTACTTTATATTTTAATAATTCACATTTTATTTGTATACTATATCTTTTTTTAATTAAATTGATTTTCAATCTATTTTATTTTAAAAACTTTAAGAATTCGAAATTTATTTTTAAAAAAAATAAGAATTACATTATCTTAATCTATATATATATATATATATCTATATCTATTTCTATAAAAGTTTTCTTAAATCAAATTATGATAAAAAAAATAAAAAATGACAAGATGATAAAAATTACATTATCTATGTTTGTTTATCCATTTATGATGTAAAAAATTGTTTATATTAAATTAAAATAATTTATTAAATAAATTAAGTATTAAATCCATATATTTTTGCATGGCATGACGGGTATACCTAGTATCTAGATAATTACTTGCCTAAATTGAATTTTGATAAAAAAAATTACATTATCTTTTCCTTAATTTATCTTTTGGCTTATTTGTGTATATATATAAGATTTTTATCTTTATAAAATTCAATCTTTATTTATATTTTTCATCTTTTCTTATTAATTATTTTTTTAACTTTTTATTTAAATATTTGTAGAGAATTAAATTTGATTAAAAAAGCATAAGAATTTACATTTATTTTGCCTTTTTATACATCCAAGGGACGATTCTTGTTGCCGTTGCTATTAGTGTTGCTGGTTTTTTTTTGTCACTTTGTTGTTAAGTCTTGGACAGCTATAGTTTTTTTGTGTTGTTGCTGTTAAGTGCCACTTTTGCCACTTGATTAAGCATTTAAACAAGCATGTTATAAGCCTACATATGACTACAACAAATGATTCGGTTGTAATATTCAGTTCTCATACATTCAAATTTTTATGATATTCCAAATTAAAATAAACTTTTTATTAAGTGAGCAAACTGTTGCATAAATTCCTAGCATACAATATGCCTATTGTTACAAAATGAGCAAACTATTACAAATTTTTGCCAACTCTTACTTAGACACAGTCAATATCAAAAGAGTAGGATAGTAGTTGGTCCACAAATGCCTAGTTTCCACTACAACCATTACATACTTACATAGTAGTCCACAAATTCCATTATTACAATTTGAGTAGAATAGTCACAACCAACAAAATACAAGTTTCCCATGAATGCTACAATGATCAAGCCTTGGTTTTCTTGGAAGTAGAGCTTGAAGGCATTCCTATGGAAGAGGATAGTTGAACCCTTGTAACCATCATCTTTTTCCTTAGTGATCCCCTAAAAGGATAGAGATTCTTTGATGAAGTTCCACTAGATGTGGATGACTATGGAGGCATGACAATATTAATTGGAGTCATGTTCTAGCTAGAATTTTGAACTTATACAAACATAAGAGAATAACATGTCTCCCGTCTTTTTCTTGACTACGACAGTGTTTGCCAACCAAGTTGGTTACCACACCTCTCGTATAGAGTTGGCTTCCTGCAACTTTTTTATTTCAACAACCATGGCCTCGACATGCTGAACAGAGGATCGTCTTGCTTGCTCTATGACCGACTTTGCGTTCCGGAGAACATTTAGCCTATGGCAAGCAAGTTCCGGGTCTATTCTAGTTATGTCATATGGGTCTATGGGAAGACATCACGCTTGCTTCGCAATAAATGTGTGATGGATGAAAGTTCGTCTTCTGAGAGATTTTCCATGACAAAAAACTTCTTTTCGCACTCGTCCTCTCCTAAGGTTATCTCTTGTAGTTCATCGATGGACTTCTTACATGGCTCCGAGCCTATTCCGCTCAAATCCTTCGGCCCGCCTTGACGCGGCGAACTTCAAGAGTCTTCGGACTCATGAGAATCGCGATTGCGGTTTCGCAAGCTGCAATCGTGGTCGGTTTGGAGATCTAGTTCGATCTCTGGAGAGCTGCGACGCGCTTTTGTAAGCTGCGATCGCGGTTCATCTTGCGATTGAGTTTGGTCTCGGGAGAACCGTGATTTCTGTTTCGCAAGCCACGAACACAGTCAATCTAGCCATCGAGTTCGGTCTCAGGAGAGCCGCGATCGCTGTTTCGCAAATTGTGATCGCGGTCAATCTAGCGATCGAGTTTGGACGTTGCACGCGTCTGATCGGGCAAATCCAGACCGTCACCGCTCGTGCGAGTCCCAACTTCGCTCTAGGAAACCACCGATTTTTCCTTGCTAAGGTTTCATTATTTCGATGGAGGTTAATTGCCGACATGCAATTCGCGGCCAAGCTTTCGACTTGGGGTCATCAGGCGTTAGACCTGTACAAACTCGGGTTCGGGCCGGATCCGGGCCGGGCTTAGAACTAAAATTATGCCCATTTGTTTGAGCGGGTTCGGGTCAAGCGGGTGATTCGGGCTGGTAAGGATGTCAAAGTCGGCCGGGACATCCTGAATCCGGTAGCCCGTCGAGACCCGGATATAAATTTATAAATAATTATTTTTTCATGTCCATTAAAAAACTAGAAAATCCTAGTATTATAATTGCACTATCTAACATTACTTGAAATTAAGATCGTATTTATCCTAGCTTTTTAGGTGACAAGGTGATGGAACTATAATAACTAACTCTCTTTTGTACAATTTTACAATCAATGGCCCCAAGACATTCTTTGCAAACATATCTTTATTTATAAATATAAATATTTATTTTAAATATTTAATATATTCGGGTATCGGGCGGTTTATCCGGGATATTCGGTCAAAAATATTGTTCATGTCCCGTGTTGAAGGGTTTCTTGAACAAATAAATTTATATCAAGACCCCGCTGAGTACAGGGAGTTAGGTTCGTCCACGGGAATGAGAATAGGGCTAAAGATTAGTTGACAAACTATGAAAAACAAAGCAAATACGAACAAAACAAGGCGAGGACCGAGCTGATTAGGGTCGTGCACGACCCTATAAGGGTCGTGCACATATGTATAAGTCTCAAGCATAGGCAATCACAATCCAACCTCACAAGGGATTTTAATGTGTTTCACTCATCTCTCATGTGTTTAGGCTATTAATATCAAATCTCATCTCAATCTTTATGCAACATCAACTTTATCATTGAGACTTATATCACCAATCTCTCTACCTAGAGAAGTCAAAACACATCAATCATCATAAAAACTTAGGCTCAATGAAATCTTCATAGAAGACTCCATTCGGCCGGGTTGTAATGGGGCTTGGTAATGACAAATAGGCGTGGAAAATATTTGGCCATGTGGTGCTAATAATATCCGGGAATCAAAGACTCCTAAAAACTCACACATTGCCAAAACTCTCATAAAAGAACATATACCAAACTCTCTCAACATTATGCTCAAACTCACTTCTTTCAACCCCTTTTAATATCCCAACTTAATCTTACTTCTAATTATTAGGGCTTGCTACACTTATACAAAATAAGTACTTTTTTTTAAAAAAAAAGCATTGCTTATTTATCTTGAAAAACGTGAAATATAATTAGTTTTCACATATTTCAAGGTGAATAAGCAATGCTTTTTAATAAAAAGTGCTTATCTTTAAGAAGTGTAGCAAGGCCTAAGGAAATTTTGCTCATGCACATTATTCACTTTCAACATTTTGCTTTCTTTTTCTCCCTTTTTTATTTTCATTTTTTTTGGGAGATCGACCGATTTTTTTTCTTTCTTTCTTTGCAAGTACATTCAGGGAACCAAACTCCTTTTACATAACAAACTGCAAGATTTTTTTAAACTTTTCACAACCCATAATTACCCCACATTTTAACCAAACAATCTTACTCAACAAAATTATCACAACCAATACTAAGTCCTAATCTCCGGATAGGGTCAAGCTTATCTTGGCTAGGGAATAATTTTGTGGAGCTAAAAATAAAAGGCTTAAGGCTCAACTTGGCTTCAAAAAGAGGATAATGTAAAGGTAGGTAAAAGAGAGGATAAAAAAGTGGCTTATGAAAAATAAGTTCTTAATCATAATTAACATGCATGAACGATCTCATAGCGGCTTCAGGAAATAGATAACCATATCAATGACAAGATATATATATATATATATATATATATGCATAAAGAGAGCAAATCACACAAGAAAAGAAGAGAGATTTTTTGATGTTCTCCCTTTAAGGCCAAAATTCCTCACTAGGTAAATTTTTCTGTTGGATTGCAACTACTTCTACTTAAGACACATATGCTCAATTTCATCACAAGTCAATTTTCACAATCAAAAGCAATTTCTCAAGACTTAGGCTATACTATCCAAATATGCCAAATGAATTATATGATAAGCATGAAAATTAATTCTCATCATAGGACATCTAAGATGGAGCATTCTTCTACCTAAAACAAACAAAAGTAATTTTTGTTTTGAATTTTTCGACATTTTTTTAATTTTTTTGACTTTTCAATTTTTTTCTAACAAAACAAACCAACAAACCAACAAGCAAACAACTAACACATAGACTCAATTAAACACAACATGTGAGATTTCTTCTTCCCCTACCCCATACTTAAATCATGCAATGTCCTCATGCATAAAAAAATGATATGACAAAGTAAAGGGATAAGAAGAAGAAACTCACAAAGAACTCTTGAAGCTTGAAGTAGTGGTGGAGCTCATCAATGAGAAGGTGGGGGTCGACAACGAGGGCGGAATGGTGGATGTGCCGGAGGAACCCATGCATCTTGATCCGGGTAGTGTCCTTGGTTCCAATGCATGTAACTCTCCATATGAGCCCAACGGTAATCATCCATCTCTTGTTGGGCCTCATAGTATGTCCGGAACTGCAGGAACTCCTGATAATGCTGATCCACCTCAGCCCGGGTTTGCCTTTGGTTCTCCATCATGGACGAATGCCCCCGCATCACGGCCTCGTGTTGTTTCCTATGTTCAACCCTCATGGCCGCCATCTCCCGACCCAAATAAGCCATGTCATACACCGGAGCCTCATATTGCTGCATTGGCTCTTCGTTTCTAGGACCGGTGTAAGCATCCGAGGAGGTCCCGAACTCATAAACCGCTCCAAAAGTAGGTTGTAAGGGCGGCATAGGGACGTGATATGGTCCTGTAGGGTCGTGCACGGAGTGTCGAGCGGGTTGGAATGACCCAAATGGGCCGTGCTCGACCCCTGTGGGGTCGTGCCTGAGGGGAGGTGGGGTGGGCAAGGCTAGAATATCATACCCAAGCTCGGGACTTTGATAACGGCGGGGGCGTCTTCTCAAAGGCTCATCGTGTTCGGGGCGTTTCTTCAAACGATATCGGTCGCTGGACCACACCTCAAACCAATTTGGCAAATGAAGCAAATCAACCCGCTCTTTAGTGATGACAACTTGGTTACCATGAAAAGTGGAGCAATATGTGTTGGGAGCATCGAGGTGCCTTGCTATCATCTTTGCATTAATGAGAAACGGGATGTCCACAAATATCGGTTTATCCCCTAAATAAGTTCTCATGTTGACTCTAAGGTTGTGGGCAACCCGAGCGATCATCCCTCCAAAGTAAACCGAGTTTGACTTGGCCTTGAAATCATCCACACTCCTCATCCACTCAAAGCCAATGTTGATAGGCTCGGGGGAAGAGAATAACATCGTCCTCAATGTTGACCTCCCTCCTGTTCGGCCTAGATAACTCAGTCCTCGGGAAGACCGTGCTCCCTAGGATGCAAAGAATGATCCGAAAGAGCGGGCTGACGATGTCCTTGCTAGGCAAGTTGTGGAAGGCGCCCTCCTCAACCCCGGATAGATAGCTCCATGTCTCTAGGGGGTCGTGCTTAAGCTTGGCATCATAAATCGGGTTAGGGAACCCGAATGCATCATTGAGCTCTTTCAAGGTGAGCTTGAACCACTTGTTCCCGAGCTGAAATTGTATCTTACCACCAGTGTGAGGGCTCTTGATCTTGGTAGAGAAGGTGGCCAAAAACTCACAAGTGAGGATGGGATAATGGTGATTGTCCCACATAAGTAAATTCTCGCCTTCCTATGTAAGTGAATGCCTCCATCAAATCATCATAGATGTGCAAGCGTTGCCCATCCTCTTTGCAATACCATCTTGTTCTATGCTTGAGCTCAAGGCAAGCATTGAACGTCTTTCTGAATTCGGAGGCCATGTTGCATTGGTTAAGCTCGGGCCTATCACTTTTCTTTAACTTCTTCACGTGTCTAGAAGTTGAGGCCATGGTACCTACATCAATTAAACACAAACTCCACATAATCCACCCCATACTTATTCAAAGGCAAGTATTGCTAGCATTATCGATTAAGCAATTCGCAACGAAGGCGAGACATTAGTTATATAGACATGAAAGCATGGATCAAATCTCAACCTAGCATGCAATACTTAGCAAAAACCACCCAAGTATACATGAAACGAGCTATGGCACGACCCAAAGAGGGTCGTGCACGACCCCTTAGGGGGTCGGTCCTAGGAGCCTGATTTTTGGGTGGGTCGTGCACGACCCTAAGGGGGTCGTGCACGACCACCTGGTACTATTCATCGTCTTCAACCTTCACCCAAAATTCGGATCTAGCCCCCATTGGCACCAAATATCAGATTTCAACCACAATAACCCAAAAAACTCGAGTCTAAACTCACTTAAGCATGCAAGAATCAAGAACAACACCCATTATGCAAGCAATTTCCAAATTTCTACCCAAAATCAAAAATCCCCAAATAATGCAAATCCAACCCAAAAATTCAATTTCAACCATGAATAATCACAATTAAGAGTAGAGGGTTAGAGATCCATACCGAAATCCGAGTTTCAAGCAAGAAAAGTGGAAAAAGGGTGGAGTTCGACCTAGATCTAGAATGGGGTCAATTTAGAGCTCGTGTTCGAACCAGATCTGGGTTCATGCGCGACCCAAATCTCTGCGTGGGTGGGCTGGTGGCGCAGTGGTGTGGCGGTATGGTGCAACGGTGGCTTTCGGTGGTGTAGGTGGTGATTTGGTGAGTATGAGAGTGGGAGAGGGCTCAAGCTTTAGGGGATAGAGTTGGGTCGTTCACGAGCAGAATAAGAGGGCAATAGGCTCGGTTTTGGGTTTTAACTCATGAATAGGGGATGAAAACTTACCTTATTGAAGAAGGGCGCTTTCGGAATTTCACGCCAGGGTCATGCACGACCCATTTAGGGTCGTGCTCGCCCCCCCTGGGAGGTGGTCTTCAATTACCTTAAATTGCTCCTTATGTAAAGTCGTCTTTTCTCGTCTTTTTGATCCCGTCTTTGAAGCTTATGACCCTGCAAAAATCCCACAAAATTCTATCCCATACAATAGTATTCTATCCTATCTAAGGAAGGTTAGAAAAAAGAACCTAATCTAAAAATAAAACAAAATAAAAATAAAAATAAAAATAATATAACTAACTAAAAACCGGGTTGCCTCCCGTAAGCGCTTTTTTAATGTCCTTAGCTTGACGACTTACCTTAGCTCAGTCCGAGGTGGTGAGAGCCCATGTGGCTCGGATTTCTTCATCGGGTTCCACCTTTGCATAGTACTTCTTTAAGCGGTGCCCATTGACTTTGAATCTCTCCGTTCTCGTCTATAAGGTCGACCGCCCCATGTGGATAAATGTGATGAACCGTGAATGGTCCATTCCATCTTGTCTTTAGCTTTCCGGGGAAAAGTCGGAGCCTAGAGTTGCAAAGGAGTACTTGGTCACCGACTTTGAAGAGTTTTGGAACAAGCTTCTTGTCATGCCACTTTTTGGTTCTCTCCTTGTAGATTTTGGCATTCTCATACGCCTTGAGCCTCAATTCTTTCAAATCTTGCAAGTCCATGAAACATTTTGCTCAGGCCGCATCGAGGTCCATGTTGAGCTCTTTGAGAGCCCATAAAGCTTTGTGTTCAAGCTCGACGGGCAAGTGACATGACTTGCCATTCACCAAGTTGTAAGGAGTGGTGCGGAGTGGCGTCTTGTAAGCGGTGCGGTATGCCCATAGTGCATCATCAAGCTTTGAAGACCAATCTTTCCTTGATCGGGATACTGTCTTATCCAATATGCTCTTTATTTGACGGTTTGAGACCTCCACTTGACCACTTGTTTGAGAATGATATGGTGTTTCCACCCTGTGAGAGACCCCATACTTGGCCAAAAGAGCTTCAAAGCTCCTTTCAATGAAGTGTGAGCCACCATCACTTATAAGAACTCGGGGGACTCCAAAACGAGGGAAGATATTTGATATCATGAACTTAGCAACCACCCGAGCATCATTTGTTTTTGTGGCAATGGCATCCACCCACTTGGAGACATAATCAACCGCAACAAGGATGTACTTATAAGGACCCGATGAAGGGAAGGGCCCCATAAAGTCTATCCCCCACACATCAAAAAGCTCGACTTCCAAGATACCGGTGAGCGGATTCTCATTTCTCCAAGTAATGTTTCCGGAACACTGGCACTCGTCACACCTTGTCACAAACTCATGTACATCCTTGAAAAGCGTTGGCCAATACAAGCCACTTTGAAGAATCTTCGCCGTGGTCTTGAATCCCTTAGCATGGCCTCCTGTTGGTAGAGTGTGGCAATGGTGGATGACACTCTCAATCTCATCATCCGGAATACAACGTCGAAAGATGTGATCGCTTCCTTGCTTGAATAAGTAAGGATCATCCCAGTAGGATTGCTTGACATCATGGAGGAATTTCTTTTTGGCTTGAGGGGTTAAACCCGCCGGAATCTCGCCTCCTACAATATAGTTAGCAAAATTCGCAAATCAAGGGGTCTTTGACCCACGTAAAGCAAGAATAGAAGTAGAGAGAGAAGATAAAGATGGGAGATCATTAGAACTCGAAAGAACCGAAAAGGGCGAAGAAGACTTACCTGCGTGAGCCAGGGTGAGAGTCGTGCACAAGCCATTAGGTTCGTGCTCGAAGTCTGACCCGAGGGCAAGGGTTGTGCTCGACCCTTCTGGGGTCGTGATCGACCTTATGATGACCCTGGCAGGGTCGGTCCTGAGAGGGCCAAACTCTAATGGGGTCGTGCACGAGCTTGGTAGGGTCGGTCCTGAGAGCTTGATTTCTCCACCACTCTTGTCTCCATGGGTCTCTTTGTCGCCTTGCAAAAGAGTCTCATCGGGGCGTGTATCATTGATGGGGATTGATCCGCCGGACTCTTGGATATGATCAAGGGGCAGTCTTGATAGGTGATCCGCCACTAAGTTCTCCGCTCCTTTCTTGTCTCGGATTTTGTGATCGAATTCCTGCAATAAAAGCATCCAACGAAGCAACCTAGGCTTGGTGTCTTTTTTCTCCATTAGAAATCTAACCGCAGCATGGTCAGTATAAACAATCACCTTAGAACCTACTAAGTAAGAGCGAAATTTCTCAAAAGCAAACACCACAACAAGAAACTCTTTCTCGGTTGTGGTGTACTTACTCTGGGCTTCATCAAGCGTCTTACTTGCATAGTAGATGGCATGAAGCTCCTTGTCCTTCCTTTGCCCAAGAACCGCTCCTATGGCATAGTCACTAGCATCACACATGATTTCAAAGGGAAGTGGCCAATCCGGTGATTGCATAATGGGGGCCGTCACGAGGGCTTTCCTTAACCTGTAAAACGCTTCAAGACATTCTAGAGACATGCTAAACACTACATCTTTCATTAGTAGGTTAGTCAATGGTTTAGCAATTTTAGAAAAGTCCTGAAAAAAGCGTCTATAAAAACCCGCATGGCCCAAAAAGCTCCTAACATCTTTAACGGAGGATGGAGGGGGCAATTTCTCAATAAGCTCAATTTTTGCCTTGTCCACCTCAATCCCGCGTTTAGACACTAGATGTCCTAAGATAATACCCTCTCTAACCATGAAATGACACTTTTCCCAATTAAGCACAAGGTTAGTCTCCTCACATCTCTTAAGGACTCCAGAGAGATTAGCAAGACATGAATCAAAAGTGGAACCATAAACTGAGAAATCATCCATAAATACCTCCACTATTTCTTCAATCGCCATCATGCATCGCTGAAAGGTGGCTGGGGCGTTGCAAAGCCCAAATGGCATCCTCCTATAAGCAAACGTCCCATATGGACAAGTAAATGTCGTCTTCTCCTGATCATCGGGGTGAATGGGAATCTGCTAGAAACCACTATAGCCATCCAAATAGAAAAAGTAATCGTGTTGGGCTAAGCGTTCTAGGACTTGGTCAATGAAGGGGAGTGGAAAGTGATCCTTCCTAGTGGCACTATTAAGTTTCCTATAGTCTATGCACATTCTCCACTTAGTGGTGGTCCTAGTTGGAATCAACTCCCCTTTTTCATTTTCAACAACCGTCTTTCCCCCTTTTTTAGGAACTACATGTAACATCCTAAGATTTTCCTTTTTCACTACCTCTTTCATGTTAGGGTTTAGCCTACGTTGATGCTCAATAGTGGGTTTATGATCATCCTCCATATAAATTCTATGCATGCACAATGAGGGTGAAATACCACTAAGTTCCTCAAATGAATAACCTATGGCTTTCCTATGGGTCCTAAGCACATCAAGCAATTTATTCTCTTCTTCCATACTCAAGTTAGCATTAATAATAACGGGAAGAGTAGAATTAGGACCAAGAAAAGCGTACCTCAGGGAGTCGGGGAGCTCCTTAAGCTCGGGAGTAGGCTCGGGCAAGCTAACTTCCTCCTCAAGCTCCGCTTTGAGTACATCCAAGACAAGGCAGTGCTCCTCACTTTCGTCCAGGGGTCGTGCACGACCCTTGGAGGGTCGGTCCTGAGACCTCAAAAACGTGTGGTAGAGGATCCCAAGCCAATAATTTCTCCGTTGGGTTGTTGCACTCAATGTAGTCAGAGCGTGTGTATAGCATCTTGACCTCCTCCTAATTTGACTCCTTCATTGTTGGGTTGAATCAGAACTCAACCACTTCTTCTCCAACGTTGAAGGTGAGAAGACCGTTCTTGACATCTATGATGGCTCCCGTTGTGGCTAAAAATGGCCGTCCGAGAATAATGGGCACCACGGGATCTTCAGGCATCTCCATCACTATGAAATCATTGGGCACAAAGAACTTCCCAACTTGAACCGGGAAATCTCATAGTGATTGGGCACAAAGAACTTCCCAACTTGAACCGGGAAATCTCATAGTGATTGGGCACAAAGAACTTCCCAACTTGAACCGGGAAATCATCTACCACTCCCATTGGCTTGACACATGACCCATCCGCCATGTATAGCCTCATGTTCATTGGTACTAATGGCCCCATGTTGGTCTTGGACCAAATTGAAAGTGGAAGCAAACTCGTACTAGCACCTAGATCACACAAAGCTTTGAAACGGTAAGCTCCAATACCAATTGTAATAGCAAACTTACCTGGGTCACCTAGCTTCTCGGGAAGCTCCAACGATCTCGCTTCATCTGTCAATTTCGACATAGATCGCTTCCTAGATAAGATCTCCTTCAAGAATTTAGTATAAGCAAGCATTTCATCCAAAGCTTCAGCGAAAGGAATGGAAAGATTTAAGCCTTGAAGCAACTTAACAAAGCGCTTGAACTTACCTTATGTGGAGTCTTTGGGTTTCTTAGAAGGGAAAGGAAGTACTTTAGATGGAGAGTGAATGGAAAGAGAAGGGTTAGAAGCCTTACCTGGCGAAGGGTGATCGAACTCGACCCTTGGAGGGTCGATCGCCACTTCTTCTTCGTTATTAGTGCCCTCAGGATCGACCCTTGAGGGGGTCGTGTTTGACCTTAAAGGGGTCGCGCTCGACCCAGAGTAGGTCGTGCTCGACCCTAATGGAGTCATGGCAGGGTCAGTCCTGAGAGGTCCAACCTCTGTTGGGGTCGTGCTCGACCCTGACAGGGTCGGTCCTGAGGCTTCTTCTTCCTCTTTATGCTTGGATGGCTCGGGCAACGCTTTGCCACTCCTTAGATGTATGGATCGGATTTCACCATCACTTGTTCGACTTCTAGGATTGTCCTCGGGGCGGCCCGAGAGTTGTCCGTGAGGTCTCGGGATTTGATTAGCTAGCTGGCCAAGTTGGGAATCGACATTCTTTCTCCATGAGTCAAATTCTCCAAACCTTGCATGAACGCCTTTCATCTGCGTGGTTAGCTCGGCTCGTACTCCATTAATGTCAGTTCGGACTCCGTTGATTCCTTCTTCCAGCCCTTGCACCCATGATGCCTTGATAGCCCGGAGGACGGTAGGGAGGGGGACGTTGCTCTTGTTGAGGGGGTTGCTTGTATTGGTCATAATTGGAATTGCCCCAAGATGGTTGAGCATTGCTCCTCCCTGCATAATTGTTTTGGTTCCTATAGGAACCTCTCATGTAGTTTGCCTCCTCATAAGCCTCGACGGCTCATACTTGCTGCAAGTTAGTGCAATTGGAAGTAGTATGGGCGGAAGACCCGCATTCTTGACAAGATTGAGAAGATTTAAAGTAACTTACTTGCTTTTTCAAACGGTTGATCTCATCTTGCATGAATTGGAACTTCACATCCCGATCAACTACATCCGATTGTGGCTCATACAGCTTCCTCTCCGCCGGCTTAGCTTGTTGGGTTCCGTACATGGCATCATAGTTGGTTAGCTTATTTAGTAACACCCATGCCTCATCTGGAGTCATCTCAATGAACCCACAATCAATGTGAAGGTTAATGCGATCCTTGGTAGTCGCATTAATGCCTTGAAAGAAGATCTCTTGGAGAACATAGGGAGGTTGCCCATGAGTAGGGAATTGGCGTAGAAGCTCTTGGAATCGTTCCCATGTCTCCACAAGCGTCTCGTTTGGAAGTTGATGGTAGGAGGTGATGCGCTTCCTAAGCTCCTTTGTTTTTGTCGGTGAAAAGAACTTGGTCATGAATAAATCATGCAACTCTCTCCACGTTGTAATAGACCTTGGTGGCAAACGCTCCAACCAACTTAAAGCTTTTCCTGCAAGAGACCACTTAAAAGCCTTCAAGAGAACATATTCAAGTGCGACACCGTCAGCAACAATAGTGTCATATAAATCAGTAAAATTCTTTATATGTTCCATGGGACATTCAGTGGGTTTCCCCTCAAATTGAGAACGCTTGATTAAGGGTATGAAATGAGATTTAATCTCAAAAGTGCGGTCGATCTCCGGGAGCACTATCGCCGATTCGGGCACCCTCAGTTCTGGGTGCATGTATTGCTTGACATTCCTTGGGATAGCGTTCAGTTGCTCCTGGAATCGCTGCACAACTGCAGCTTGAGTGTCTCGGTCCGCTTGCAAGCGCTGCATCTGAGCGCGGAATTCCTCCATTTGTTGAGCAAGAGTCTCAGAGTCGCCCATTGCTCGTTGTTCCCTTAAACGTCGATGGAAGGATCTCTCAGGTTCGCTGTCGTAGTCAATCCCAAAGGTTCTCAGGGAATAACTAGATGGCATACACTGTGAACAAATACAAAGAAAACAAAATTAAAAAAGAAACAAAAGGGTAAGGGCTAGTCCCAAACCCTAATATCAACTAAACTAGGCACTATTGCTCACTCCCCGGTAGCGACGCCAATTTGTTGAAGGGTTTCTTGAACAAATAAATTTATATCAAGATCCCGCTGAGTACAGGGAGTCAGGTTTGTCCACGGGAATGAGAATAGGGCTAAAGATTAGTTGACAAACTACGAAAAACAAAGCAAATACGAACAAAATAAGGCCAGGACCGAGCTGATTAGGGTCGTGCACGACCCTATGAGGTCGATCATGGACACACAAAATCACACACGAACACAAACGGACTATGGGGATCGAGCACGACCTAGGGTGAGTCGAGATCGATGCAATTGAACAAGTTTTAATCAAATATAAAAAGGGAATCCTAGGGCCAGGGCTACCACAACATCAACCATACATGCTTTCAACAAGAATTCACAACCATCATGCAATTATGATCATAGAAAAGTCAACTGTCGCAAACAATTCAAGTTATTCAATCAACTGTCGCAAATTAAACAACTTTCTATCTATCCTTCAACCTAGGAATATCAACTTTCGCAAATAATCCTATTAGATCTAATAAACAATCAACTTTACACTTTCGCTTTTAGGTTAATTGCAAGATAATGCCTCAACTTTCGCAAATGAATTTAGCACAAGATAGATAGATATGATCTTTAAACATTCAAGTCATGAATTTCAAGTTTAGACATGCATGATTGTGTTGGATTTTCACCTAACCCTAGAATCTAAGAGAACTACTCACTCATGGTAAAGAAGAACGAAGACATGATCAAAATAAACAAACCAAAATTCAAATTGAAAACTAAGAAGTCTTACAAATTTCTCCAACTTGTTCTCCAAGTCTTCCTCCAATCTCCCCAAAAATACGTAAAAAGCTAGAGCAAAAACCGGAACCCCAAAACAAAGGGTTTTGCCCCCTTTTATAGAGGAAAAGGAGTCCTAATTAAACTAGGAAACAAGATAAAACAACTTCCTAAAATAAAAGATACAATATATCCATAAATATCTCGGAATAAGGAGAAAGTCGGCTCCATGATCGACCCAAATGGGTCGTGCACGACCCCCCTAGGGTAGGTCCTGAATGCTCGATTTTTGGTTGGGTCGATCTTGGCTTGTGCTGGCTCGTGCACGACCCCCCCTAAGGTCGTTCTTGTCTTGCTTTGGCTCGTGCACGAGCTCCTTTAGCTCGATTCTACTCCTTTTTTCGGCTTTCTTCCTTAACTTCTCATCATAGCTTGTCCATAGCTCATCCACCCTCTCTTTTGATGCTCCAAATCCTTTGTTATGCTCCAAAACTCCTATGAAAAGACACAAAAGATTTGTAGTTTTCGAATCTCAAGGAAATACGAAAACTAAGGCAAAAAGACTCAAGAACATAAAACTCTAGCACAAAAACTAACTAAACCTAATCTATCTAGATACTAAAAACCTACCTAAAAAGCGGACATCATCCCGCACATGAATTCGGGCAGGCCGGGTTTATTTCCCCTTTCGGGTTAGAAATCTTGTCCGGGATATTCTGTCAAAAATATTGTTCGTGTCCCGCACATGAATTCCCGCACATGAATTCGGATATTTCGGGTAATGAATGCTCCTTGAATTTCACCTCTTCTCCATCCGCTCCAAGATTCTTCTTGAATCTAGAACTTGCAAAACAATGGACACATGGGGGCGGGGTTTCCCTAATCCACCGCTGATGCTTAAGTCAAAAGGGCAGTTTATCGATTGAATGTCAAGGTAAAAGTAAGACAGGTGAGCGAGTTCAACAAGTTCTGAATGTTATTGCCATACATGGAGAAGACATGTATTTATAATGGAAGAAAGAGAGTAAGGGGGAAAATCACCCCCTAGGGCTGGTTGGGATGCCTTGTCACCCAAGGAAGCGGTTTCCTGCTCACCAATCCACCGAAAATTCTATCTTTCAACTAAGATAGATTCTTCCATTATAGCGATAATAAAAACTATAATTTAATAAAGAAAATAAATAAGGAAGTTGAAAAGATACTTACAAAGAATACTTTTTAATTATTTACCCGCTCACATATATCAAATTTCAACCTAGAAATTAGATTATAAAGAAGCAAGATATACCTTGATTAGAATGATTCTTCGATTTGTAGAAGACTTTATGTTCTAACCCTTGTCTCTTCTACTAGTCCCTTTTCCAGAAT
Source organism: Fallopia convolvulus (assembly GCA_964016875.1). Lineage (NCBI taxonomy): Eukaryota > Viridiplantae > Streptophyta > Magnoliopsida > Caryophyllales > Polygonaceae > Fallopia > Fallopia convolvulus. The sequence continues at coordinate 39,704,346 of OZ024719.1, forward strand.
TTTGACAAGTAGGAATTTTGTACAATGGCCCTAGTTAAGTGTAGGATTGTTAGTACTTAAATGAGTCGGCGACTCCTGCGAAGTCGTCGAATTTGAGTAACAAGTCACCGACTTTGGTAAAGTCAGTGACCTTGAAATAAGCAGTGGAATTTATGAATTGCGAGAAACTATACTAGAACACAACGATGTATAATGGAAACTCCTATTAAACCAACTAGTTTACTCGGAGAAAAAGCACTCCCTTCCGAGCTTCTCACTCGATTGGATTTCAAGAGCACGTTTGGCTCGCTCTATTGATTTCTTGAGTTGTTACAAATCTCTCTCGTATACAAGATTGAATCCGACAATCCTTGAACCACGCTCTACCTTTGTCTCTCACAACTCTCAACCTCACACTATGCCTAATAACTCTTGACTACACCACTCGACCGAATCTCACGATCGAGTCACTCGAACAACCAACTTTCTCTCACAAAATACACAAGATGCTCTCTTTTTCTTCTCACAAGATATGCAATATGAACCCAAGACCTTATAACCTAAAAACACTGAGTATTTAAGCTAGAAGTCTTGATCAAGTGTGATATTGTTTCCTATTCGGTTAAGGAAAGAATATCGCACATAATCTAAAAAAATCTATCCTAAAATCCACTTTATGCTCAAAGAGAAATCACACAATCTTCATACATGTTCTTCTGATTTTCTTCTCTTATTTGTGTTGCTTTTTTCTATAAATAAACACTCCAACTGGCCTAGATTATATCGACGTTTCCTTCCAAAAATAGTTTCTTACCAATTGTCATTTGTCAGCGACTTCTTCACATAGCTTGATGTCGCTGACTTCTCTTTCAACTTCTTTATCGTTGACTTCTCTTTCAACTTCTTTGCTGTTGACTTCTCTTTGAGTTTGGAACCATCAAAACATAATTTTTCCAACAATAGTTTCTTACCAGTTATCCTTGTCAATGACTTCTTCATAAGAACCTGATGTCGCTACCTCTCGATGCAACTTCTGTGTCATTGACCTTTGGAACCATCAAAAACAAATCTTCTAACATTAAGCCCTGCCTTTAATATGGGAAGATTTAATTTGAAATTCACCAAAATTTTCTCAACAAAAAAACCACATCACTTCTTTTATTAACGATGATTTTTGTTTTTGTTTTTTTTAAATATATTTTGTTCTCCTACTTTTAACAACCAAAATCTAACTTCCTTCTTATTATGGGAAAGATATATGACTTCAATGGAAAAAATTTATTTCATCGTCATAACTTTGTCGTTAAATATCCTAATTCTAATAGCGCGGAAACTGGGTTGGCTTCATTATTGAATAGTTTTGACCCCTTTCGTGTTGGAATTTGGACTCAGACTAAGTATGAAATGTACCTCGTCGAGTTAGCTTTCTGATGACACCAAATTGACCTCGAAATGATAACCCTAGCTCCCGAACAAAGCTTTGCAAGATTGAGGGGCAAAACCACAGCATCAATGTCCAAGCTGTTGTAGGTGGGAAAGCTCGGTCGTTCCTTTTGATTTCCATTGATCCGACCTCTCTTCTATGATATTTAGTGCTGTTTCTTTTATGGTTTTGGAAGTGATCCATGTGACAAGAATCGGTCTCTTGCTCGTATCAGATGAGGCCCAAATTATGTGACACCATTAGTGAAAGAAAGGGCTAGAAGATGGGTGCTTCTACTCAGGCCCGTCTTCAAAATTTTAGAGGCCATGTTCTATTTAAAAAATTGGGCCCTCACATATTATAAATTAAATGATATATATATATATATATATATATATATATATATATCAATATATGTCATTCAGTTTGAGTTGTAAATTGTAGAAATATTATATATAGATAGCTTTTAGGAATACAAAATTTGGATCATGATTTACATTCATTAAAAGACTATTTAAAAAAATCAAAACTAGATACAAATAAGTTGTGTTCAAAACAACAAGAAAATTTCTAATCTTTTAATTTCATAAACAAATAGCATAAGTATAATTCCTAATGGGCTAATTCTAAATAGAGAAATGGTGGTAATTTCGTACAAATAAATAAGAAAATAATCAAGATCTCAGAGATTTATCTTAGAGTTGACTTCTCTTTCAAGCTGAACAATTGGTAATTTTGTGTGATTTTTTCCCAACAAATTTCGGAAAGATCAAAACAATCCACAAGTAAAGAATAGCGAGTAAAGAATAGCATGCATTGCTAATTTGCTACAGACAGACTTCCCTGTATATTTTTGTTTGAAAGCTTTCAACACCTAGGAAGGAGAAAATTAAAACAACACTCAAGGATAATTGAAAAGACTAAAAAAAAACTCCATTATATATAGGGGGAGAAATTACCCATTTGATAATAAATTAGAAGCTTGAAGATTTTTCCTAAATAAATCTTGAATTGAGATTTAAAAAAAGGTGGGTAGATAAGTATACATGGCAAATAAGAGAAATTAATGGAGAAATATGAAAAATTGAAAAAATTAAAGGCTTAGAAAATGGAAAGAAGATACTCCGTAGTAGGAGAAATGTGATCTCATTGAGATTTGAGAGAGGGTTTCGTAATTATACATGGGAAATAGAGAAATGTGATCTCATTGAGATCCTACCAAAAATAAATAAATAAATGAAGATAAAAAATTTAAAAATTTAGGCAAGTGAAAAGTTGGATGCTGTTGTAAGCGTCATTATTCTGTGTATTAATTAGTTTTGATTTTCTTATTCATAATAAATTTTTTTAATTGGGCCCTTATATTTTTTTGGGCCCTGTGTTAATGGGCTGCTTGCACTCCCTAAGCTACGGGCCTGCTTCTACTTGCACATACCAAGTAGAAGGCGTCACCCAACATGGTTGCCACATTTCCATTGTTGCTTCTCTAAACTTCAACAGTGGCTAAATAGAAGAAGTTGTGGTTAAGTTAGGATTAAGGTACTAATCGAAATGCTGGCCCAAAAGAGGTGGAGGAAGATGGGCTCGACGACCCATTAAGATAAGAAGAAGGGATATGTTGCTGCTAAAGGAAGAAATAAAAAGATGTGGGCCAACTAACCCCATAGAAAGAGTAGGCATGGGTTATTTTAGTGAAACCCATTGGAACATAAAGTTAATGACCTAACCGCCTTTTCATTTCGTTCCACTTGTAATCTAACTCGTAAGAAATGAATTATTTTACAAGTTTCAAATTGTTAAAAGAAGCTAACTTTAATATTCATTTTTCTTACTTAAAATAAAAACTTGGTAACATCGGATTAAAGCTGCTAAAAAATCAAGGATATTATAAATTTATAATTTTAGTCAACAAGTGGACCACATACACACTCTTCAACCGATATATTAATTATTCTTGTTATGCACATGAAACGCTAAACCTCATTTAACGCCAATACATATCCATTTTTGTAAATCAATCAAAAAAAAAAGGCGAAACCATCACGCTCAAACCCTAAAACCAAAGTAAGCAAAAAAACTTATCTTTCACACTCTCAAATTCTGGACTTGCCAAATGGATTCGAGCAAGGTGTTGTTTCCTTCTCTAGTACAAGACCCTCCAAATTCGTCTTCGAAGTCTAGATCAATTTGTGGAGTTATCTTCGAGCAATTCTCCAATGTCGTGCTCTCCCAGATCAAAGTGAAGAAGGAACCAAAGTCAGTGACAAATATATGGGTAACTTGGTAAATTAGACAAATTTAAAAAAATTGGGTAAAAAGGTAAAATCACGCGCTTTAACGAAAAAACTAATACAAGTTATGGCGGCCATGCTTTATAGCTTGAATTAGGATGAAGTATATGGTAAACTTAACAAAGTAAATCTTCCAAGACCAAAAAACAAACATACTAAATCTCCAGATAAAGATAACTAAGTAATAAGGATGTATTATATATTATACTCCTTTACAATTATGCTTTTCATAGAGAGTCAAGAATATCCCAAATGATTATGTCCAGTTTAGATGACAAAAAATCAAGTGAATTACAAACAACTAAAGTACATTACATGGAAAAAGAAGGGGGGGGGGGGGGGGGGGGGGTTTCGGATCCTCTGTCCCGTATATGTGTCCCATAACATTTCATTGATCCACGTGTTTTATTTTTCCAAATCAGCAAAGTCTATTTTTATTTAGTCACACTGCTAAAATTCAATTGCTTTTAGATATAAATTTAAAATCCTGAATTTAATATTTCTCTCTTCTCGACATAAGTTTTCGCGCTTCCTCCATCTTCTCTTCCTCCTCATTGTTTCTCTTCCTTGATTTTGTGAAAGCCCGCTCATTTCCTAGCCCAACTTGGCTGCCAGCGCCGCCCCTTGTTACCACTATCAACCGGTACCTTCAATTTCTCTATCTCATGAGCTAGGGTTTAGGATTGAGTAGCGATAAGATTCTGGTGACGACGACAGAGGCGGAACAAGTTATCTGCTGCCGCTCTTTGCTTGGGCTCCGAGAACAATACCAACCAGTACCTTCAATGTAAGGAACAAGTTATCTGCCGCCGCTATTTGCTTACTGCAAAAGTTGAAGAGACCCGTGTTCCTCTTCTTTTGGATCTTCAAGTAAGCTTCTTTCTATTGACAAGCCATGGTAGCGTCGATGCAAGTTGCAAGCGGGTCACACAGATGAGTGAGTAAGTGATCGTCGAAGAGAGAGTGTTGCGTTCGTGATGCCGTGATGGTACGAATTTCCTGTAGATACTGAGTTTGCTAAATTAAAATTAAAGAATAATTAAAATTTAAGCTTTTATTGGTTTTTTGTAAAATAGGAATTAGACTCTGCTGATTTGAAATTTTACGGGACATACAAGGGGACACATATACGGGACATAGGATCCGAGGGGGGGGGGGGGGGGGGGGGGGGGGGCGAGGGGTCATCTATGAATGACATGGACTTTAAAATGATAATAAGAAACAATATTACATCTCACTGCCCAAACAAGAAATAGACGCATACGGCGAAAGATATGCATATTGAGAAACCTGACCGATCATGTCTTCAACACATAAATATCTTCCGAAAGTTTTTGCTGCAAATCAAAGTGCATAAAGAGGACCCGAACATGTAGAAATTCATTTCAATTTGATAAGAGCACACAATAAGGTTTCCTAAGAAGACATTTTCTATGCAAGGTGCATGAAATCCATGCACCGAGAGACGAAAGAAGTAGGTACAAGCCTAATCATTTTTTGTACACACTAAAGGCACTTTTTGTACACATAAATCAACCGATCGAGTATTTGAGACACATGACCAGGGATAACTGGTCATAATAGGAAATTAAAAAAATATATATATAGGCAGAGATCTACTACAAAATTAAATAAATTGCAAAAAGATTTTTAAAATAGATTAGATGGCCGAATGAGTTACAAAAATGTATAAAACGAAATTTAAAAATCCTACACATACATGTGTTTTTGGACCCGATATGATATATATTAGAGGAAGAGCTTAGTTGTAAGAAGGTAGGAAAATCCCCTACTTTTGTTTCTCATAAGTGTTAATAGGGCTGAGCATCGGTTTAAAATCGAACCGAACCGACATAAATCGAACCGAAAACCGATATTTGATATTTGATGAACCGAAAACCGAACTGCACTTTTTCGGTTCGGTTCGGTTTAGGTTTTTTCAATTTCGGTTTCTCACAAAACCGAATGAACCGAACATATTTCACACTTTCTGTTTCATTTGAACCGAATGAACTGAATGGACTGATCAATGGACACAAAACTGATTGAACCGAAAAAAACAATTTGCAAAATACTAGTACGAACTTGTCAAGAGAAATTCCATGGGAAATAAAATAATAACTAAATAAGTAGACTAAATAAGATATATATACCGAAAAACTAATGAATCATAATATAGAAAGATCAAAGCAACCAACAATAAAAAGAATGAGAAGTGCATTTTCAAGTTAAAATTTATAAACCCAAATTCCACCATGCATTTCAAACAAAACCTTAGAAAGAGAAACAAAGGATAATTAAGACAGGGTTGTTGCAGGTTGTATACAAATAGATCTGTGGATGATTGAGGTCGGACTGTCTGATGCAAAGGCTGGCGAGTCGGTGAAGGCATGGTCGGACATCTCACACTTGGCGAGTCAGTACTTAGTTATTGATGTTGAGATCCGAAATGGAGGGGATGTGACGGAGTATCAACGCCGAGGTCGAACGAATGATGAGTCGATGACGACGAGATCCGGAGTGGAGGGGATCTGACGGAGTATCGCCGCCAGCCAACGTGGGTGCCGAGATGTGGGTGTCCATTCGGTTTTAGAGATGAGAATTGAGATTTGAGAGGGGGATGGGTCACAGAGAAGTCGAGGACGAAGGAATCGGGAGTGTTGTGCTCTCGGGAAGACTGAAAAGTTAAGATTAGGTTACTATATAAAAACACTTTTCTATTTTTTAATATCGATTAAATCAAACCGAATTGAGAATAAACCGAACCGAACCGATACCGAAATTCTAAAAATTAGTGAACCAAAAATCCTAGGTTTCGGTTCGGTTCTGTCTAAAATTTCGGTTTTAACCGAACCATGCTCAGCCCTATCTCATATTGTTTAATGTCCTTACTAAAAAACAGTTCAAAATTGACTTGGAACTTCAACTACATATTTAAATTGCCAAATGCATATCATGTAACATAAGGCCGGCCTTCAAATGCTTTTATGAATTAGCTAAAAAGACTTCCAATTATTGATGAGGTCCTTAATAGGGGTGAGCTAACAGAGCTACCAAGCATGACTAAGTATGAACTCTTTGGACAAGGAAGAATTTCCATGTAGAAATTAATTCATGACAGGAATGAAGTCCCACTTAAGAATGACTTATCAGTGACAAAAATAGAGCATGCTAACACAATAGTTTGATTGAAAAAAAGATGAAATCATATACACTAAATAGTTCAATCTCAATATGAATTTAAAAACAGATAAAAAAATCCTACCCATATATTAGTTCTTGACTTCTTGATGGAGGAATGTCTATACACATGCTCAAGGAATGATGACCAGTTAGCTTTAAAACATTATTATATGAATATAAACACAAAGTATAATGAGGAACTAAAAAATAGGAATGATCCAAGCAAGTGAAAGAAATCAAATACCTTGAATTTGTCATCTAGAACAAGCTTTGGTTTCATGGAAACAAGCTTCTCCATGACAACTAAACCAAGAACATGCATAGATGAATTTAATTAGAAAAGGGAACAATGGAAGGAATCACGTATTGCAACAATTTCTTAGTATGTATACAAATGCAAGGACATTTGACAATATGAATTCACCTGTAATAGGTGATTTTGGATGATACCACAGATGGTTTAGCATAATAAATCACACTATTAATTAGAGCTACTCATCCATAGTAAAAAAGAGTTCCAAGAAGCCCTATATTTGCAAGCATATTCAATGTTGTTTATTGCTGCAACTTGCAAGCATATGTTTTTTCCTTTGTTCATTTGAAAGTTGTTGCCAACTCCAAAATTGCTTGGAGGACCTATGTTTATGGTGAGAAAAAGGAACTTATACGACATTGAGTTGATATATTAATCATAAGTTAGTCGAATTACTATAAAGTTCTACAAGCATAAGTTTGCAACTCTTCACTTGCCAAAAGACAGCATACATTACAAGCAAGATAATTAAGAGTGCAACTTGAACTATCAAGAGAGAACAACAAGAATAGTTGTAGTCTTTTCTCAATTAATAAATATTCCCACACACAAAAATCATTCGGAGCACCATAACTTAAGTGATGGAAAGTGTTTATGAAGCATATCTATCAACAATAAGACATAATTCAGTTGAAGCAAAACGAGTTTGTATAAGTAAAACATTTCCATTTTGTGCTAACTAAAAGATACCTCAAGAGGAATACTTACATTCAGTCGTCTAACAACCCGGGAATGGTTCTTGCCACAAAGGTGTTCAATGTATCAGGTTCCTATGCTTGGCAGAGTTGTTTGATCATTGTGCAAAAAGCGAAGAACAAATTTGGCTTCATCACTATCAATGTCCCTCGACTTTCCCTGAATTCTCTTGATTTCAAAGGGTGAGAATTTCAATGTAAGTGTAACACTTGCCATCTTTCTTCTAACCATAGATGTCCGTCTTTTTAGTCGTGTTTTTAGGGTTTAGTTGAGTGTGTTTTGAGTCGTTTTCTTAGCTTTTGTGTTTGGTTTGGAGTCGTTTGTGTAGGTTTTCGTATTTGTTTAAGATATGGAGTCTACATAAGCTTTCACTGCTGGAAAACGCGTCTGTAGCCAGGAAAATAGCCTCGCCATCAGCCACAAAAATAACCACGAAATCCCGTTAGTCACAAAATCCTCAACGGATCGCCCTACGAAAGGATCCCTGGGGCTATATCGGCCGAGGCTAAATATCACTCTAGAAAAGAACCACATAATTCTAGTTTTGTAGCTATTTAGCTACAAATAATAGTCGCGATCTAGTTCATTGCTAAATGTGTGGCTACTGGCCACGAAAGTCACGTTCAACCACATTAGCCACCTTAATTTCGTGGTTGTTTTTTGGTGCATCACCATCAAATTTTAGCTACAAATGTATTTTGTATCTAAATTCGAGTCGAATTTGAACTCATTATCGCCCCTAATTCGTGGCCATTTAGCCTTGACATTGCATTGAATCTATTTTATTTCAATTCTTTGTGGTTAAATAATTAAGCATTTAAAAAGATCAAAAAAATATTATACCATAATATTGCATCTTTGCATCATAATAGTAATGCAATACATAGTATATAATACATATTTGTTGAAATATCCCACAACAAACCACATTCTAGCCACATGCTAACCAAAACCCACAACAAACCAAAAAAATCCTAGTAGATAGATGTTGGATCAGTGTTTGTTCCCTAACACTGGAACAATGGTTTATCTATTCGAGTAATTGAAGTTTTGATAACGACATACAATTGGAACTAATTCCCTATACAAGTGATCACAGGAAAGATACAGGTTCACTGGAAAAACAAGGGAAACATTCCCCGTGTAGCCATCTAAGTACGTGGCAAAAATCTTGAAGGATAAAAAGGACATTTCACTATAGTCTTGGGCGGCAAGAAGAGTTCCAAGAAGAAAAGGATAAAAAAGGGTACGCTGGTCTTTTTGAATAGTTTCGTACTCCCCAAGACAAAAAGGATAAAAGCATCAAGATAAAAGAGGCAACATCTATAAATAGAATGTGATGAAGCTAGGTCATACAGGCTCTCAAAGAGAAAGTACCAGATCCATATAGAGAAAGAGAGAGCTCAAGCGGATTAAGTGAAGACGACGATCCAGATTCTAGGAAGGAAGATCCAGATCCAAGTGATGGGGATTGCGTGAAGATCGCCATCAACATGGAGAGTTGGTTCCGGTGCTAAATGTGTGTCTAGATCTAGATTCATTATGACTTAGTCGTTAGTATTGTTTGTAAGTATGATTACGAACAATAGAGAAGTTCGTCTTTGTATTGTGTATCATGAGATCTATCAATCTAAATATAGTACTTGTTCAAAATCCTTCAAGGGAGGTAGAGGTTTACTCTCCAGCTAGTTGGCTGTAGAGGTTGCTCTATAAGGAAACGTGTCCTTGCTTTTGCGTTACAGTTTTACTTTAGTGTTGATCTATTCCGTTGCGTAAGGGAACTGTCTCTGGAATAGTTCCCGATTTGTTTGACTAACATAGATCCTACAATTGGTATCAGAGCTTTGGTGCTCTAGATTGTTTGTAATGCTTTGCAGGATGTCCATGGAACTTAGCGCTATCGGACACGGCAACAACAAACCACCTAGGCTGATCGAAGGACGATTTGAGCGATGACAGGGACTAATGAAAGATTGGATGCGCAGTCACGATTACCAAGCATGGGCAGTAATCGAGAAAGGGAACTTCACCATCAACCCAGCTATCAAGGATGATCTCACCAAATGGGGGCCAAATGAGTGGAAGTGTATGGAGGTCAATTTCAAAGCAAAGATGTACCTCAACAATTCCATGAGCGAAATGGACTCAGCCAAGGTTGGAAACCTAGAGACTGCCAAGGAAATATGGGCTGCAATTGAGCAGATGCACATGCGAAGCTCGGATCTAAAGGAAGATCACCAAATGGATGCTCGTTAGGAGTTCTATAGCTTCAGGATGGAACCTAGAGAAACTGTATCATCCTACCAGTTTCGCTTCGAAGGACTACTAACCAAACTTTCTGGTTTGGGAATTTCAAAGGAAGAAGTCACAGAACGAGTCAGAGTCAAGAAGGTGATAGATGGTCTTTTCGGAGAATGGACTCACGATCGAACAACATTTAGTGAGAATCCATCCAACAAGAACCTTATGCTTCATGAGATCTTTGGGAACTAAAGACTTATGATAAGAGGAGGAACTCTGACAAAGCTCAGGACAAACCTGGAAAAGGAATTGCACTTAAGCTTGAGAAAGTGCTTAAGTCTGTTCAGGAACAGTGTGAAGAATCTGAAGATGAGGAAGAGGATGACATAGTGCTCATCACAAATGCACTACGTAATCTCTACAAAAGGGAAAGTTCCAAAAGAACTATGGAGGGAACAACCACTCAAGAGATTACAACAGGTCCGGAGAAAAGGATACCAAGGACGTTACATGTTTCACATGCTTCAAGAAGGGTCACTATGCTAAAGCATGTCCTCTAGGAAATGACGAAAACAAGTCTGGGAACAAAGCGTACATAGAAACATGGGATGATTCGGAAGATGAAGATCCCGAGGCATGGACTACACCGAATTTATGTGCTATGGCTATCAAAGGAGATCCACATGAACCACATGAGGATGTGAGTATTCAAACTCTAACTAGTTGCTTTGATAACTACTCTAAATTAAATCTGACCTTATTCGCATACTTCCTAAACTTGTTAAAGACAACATGAAACTTCAAAAGGAAATGGGTGAAATTGAAGAGCATTGTCTTAAATTAGAAAGTAATGTTGCTGAAAAGGAACTTGAATTGAAAAACACTGAATCTGTTGAATGTTCTGTGTGTGACAACCTGAGAAAGGAACTTGACTCTTTGATGACCACTAAAAATGATCTTATCTCTGTGCTTGCTACTGTTACCTCAGATAAGGAAACCCTTATTAAGAAGCTAGAGAAAAATGAGGGAAAGAAAGTTGTCGAGATTCCTAAAGTAATGTTTGTTCCCTCTATACATGGTATAAGATACTCTGAAATAGACTATGGAAATGATCAAAAGACCCTCACTCTAAGAGAGTTAAGTGAAAGTAGAGCCCTAGAACTACAAACTGAGAAAATAAAAAACTCCCATCTAGAAGAGAAATTAGAGTTCTAGAGAGTGGAACCACAAGGGAAAAGGACTACTACACTGGGAACAACTCTCATAAGATATATGTTAAAATAGCTAAGGGAAACGGTTTTAGAGGACCAAACAAAGAAACTGTCGAGAAAAATAGAATTCAGAGGCCTCATCCTAAATTTTATCTAGGAGAATATTACAAAGCTTGTTGGACGTGTGGAGGTCATGGTCATTACAAAGAACAATGTTAAAACAGAAAAGTCAGTTCCTCAGAAAATCACATGAATTGGAACAACAACAAAATGTCATACTTTAAGGTCTACAGGAACCATCACTCTGTTGATGTTAATATTGCGGATTATGTTGAATATTATCCCTGTAAAGAACCAGGCAAGGAGCATTTTGCCTAGGTAACCAAACACTGATAATTTTACAGGTAAGAGCGAGGGAGAACTATATGTGGTTCATAGACTGTGCATGCTCCAACCACATGACAGGAAACAGAAGCAATCTAACCTCGCTTAACACCCAGGTTGAAGGAGGAAACGTTTCCTTCGGCAACAAGAAAAAAGGAGCAATTCAGGGATCAAGAGAAGTCAATCTCAACAAATCAATCAAAATCAATAATGTGAATCTTGTGACAGATCTTGGGTATAATCTGCTGTGTGTGGCACAACTTTGTGATCAAGGAAACAACATTGTTTCCTTTGATTCAAATGAGTGTCTGGTTGTGAACAATGAAACCAACAAAGTGATTCTTAGAGGAAAACGGTCAAACAATGTTTACATTGTTGATCAAGACTTTCAACCTCCAAGAAAGCTATGTCTCACAATTCCTACAAGTGATACTGATCTTTGGCATAGATGCCTTGGACATGTGGGATTAAACAACAACAGTGAAATCTTTCACTATACCAACAAGGGAACCAGAAGAAGATGATGATGATTTGGATCCTCGAAAGGATGACACTGAATATCTCACTGGTAATGAGTCTCAACCACAGGAACAAATCAACAAGGTTGATCATGGAGATGATGATACCACTGAACGTTTTGATGATCCTTCCTCCAATTTCCTTGAAGAAGATGACAATCCATCAAAACCATCAGAAGCTTCAGATTCAGGGAACAATCCTACTACTGAGATTCAACAGATTCTAACTGAAGATAGTTCCAATTCTCAAGGGGAACTTCAAGTTGCACATCAACTTCAACCCAGGAATTATCATCAGAGAAAGGATCATCCTCTTGAGATAGACTATGAGGAAACATTTGCACCAGTTAGACTAGTGGCTCAAGGATACAACCAAGAGGAAGGGATAGACTATGAGGAAACGTTTGCACCAGTTGCCCGAATTGAAGCAATACGCTTGCTAATTGCCTTTGCTACATACATAGGGTTCAAGTTGTTCCAAATGGATGTCAAGACAACTTTTCTCAATGGCTATCTTCGAGAAGAAGTCTATGTCAAACAACCACCTGGGTTTGAGGATGAAAGCAAGCCATATCATATACACTTTCTTGAAAGAGCTCCGTATGGACTCAAGCAAGCTCCTCGAGCATGGTATGATAGATTCGCTTCGTTTCTATTATCCAAAGGCTATCAACGAGGTTCCATCGACAAGACTCTTTTCCTGAAGAAAGAATCAGGTGACATTTTAATTCTGAAAGTCTATGTTGATGATATTGTGTTTGGTTCCACTAACCCTTTGCTCACGGAAAAATTTGAGAAACAAATGAGTAGTGAGTTCGAGATGAGTATGGTAGGAGAACTCAATTTCTCTCTAGGCCTTCAAATTACTCAAACAAAGGATGGTACCAAGATCCATCAACATAAATATATTAGGGAATTGTTATCAAAGTATGGGATGGACACAGTTAAGCCCATTAACACTCCGATCTCTCCTAGCACACGCCTCGATACAGACGAGAGTGGATCTAATGTCAATCAAAAGCTCTTTCGTGGAATGATTGGTTCCCTTCTCTATCTCACTGCTAGTAGACCGGACATCATGTTCGCTGTCTGTCTGTGGGTTTGATTCCAAGCAAATCCAAAGGAATCACATTTGAAGGAAGTCAAACGGATTTTTCGCTATCTCAAAGGAAGAGACAACCTATGCTTGTGGTATCCAAGGAACAGTTCATTTGAACTAGTTTCCTTCTCCGATGCCGACTTTGCAGGGCATCTAGTAGATCGGAAAAGCACCTCTGGCATGGCACAGTTCCTTGGTGATTGTCTTGTATCTTGGGGATCTAAGAAACAATCCACAGTGGCACTTTATACTGCTGAAGCTGAATACATAGTCGCCGCTGCATGTTGTTCCCAAGTTCTATGGCTCAAATATCAACTTCAAGATTACGTTTTGTCTCTTGGAACTGTTCCTCTTAAATGTGATAGTACTAGTGCAATAAATATCTCAAAAAACCATGTGCATCATTCTAGAACAAACCACATTGAGGTTAGGCACCATTTCCTGCGTGATCACGTAGAGAAAGGTTCTATTGAGATGGTGCATTGCAGAACAGATGAACAAGTTGTTAATATTTTCACCAAAGCTTTGGACAGACAACCCTTTGAGCATCTCTGAATGCTCTTAGGGATGATTCTCTTACATTAAACAAGTCACGGTCCATCTTTTCCCTTGATGATTGACTAGTTAAGTATTGGTATGACTAGGGAACTGCATGGTTTAGCAACTTTCATTTTAATAATTGCTCTTTGCATGAAACATGTTTATTATCTTGCATGGGAACTACTTCTTAAAAACACTACATTTCATTTAGCCCAAAATGATCAACCTGATCTTCTCTATCCCTCATCATAAGCCGAAATGATGGCTGATCATAAGACTTGTCCCTCAAAACTGATCCAAGTAAACGTTTCCTATGAGCCTAAAATGTTTGATAACATTTAAACTGGATTCAATTACCTAGATGCCAAAATTTTACTTCCCCATTTTTTGTTTGGATACTTCTCTTTGTTTTTCTTACAAAAAACCTTGAAATCTAGAAATGAGGTTCGAAAAGAAAGGGAATACTTCTCATCACTAGGGAACTACAAGGATCAACTTGACCAAACATCTCAGATTTGTGTTATTGTAAAGAGAAGATACGTTGAAATTTGGGAATTCGAAGTGACAAGTTGAGAATACGGAAATCTGGATCTCCACCGTTTGCTTATTTGCTTTGCTACGATTTATGACATGTGGAGACTGTTGCGTTGGAACGCATCATGTGGTGATATGACAAATCTCTTCAATTGCCTTATTGGAGTAATTGGGTCCATCTCTTAAGGAAACTCTGGTACGCCTTTTACCTCTTTCTCTTCCTTCTCCTTCCTCTACTTAAACTATCCCTCTTTACCTCTCTCTTCCTTACCATTTTCTTCAAATCTCTCTTCTCTTTTTCCCCTTCTCCGAAACCCTAAATCTCAAAATTCACCCCTTCTCACAAATGGCAAACCAAAATCAACCCATTATCAAATACTCCATCTTTCACAAAAATCTCCTCATCGAGCATCTCATTCGAAATGATCCTGCTTATCTCCAACAAATGCTTCTCAAAGATCTTGATGTGGAAACCCATGAACCTGAGTACATCTTCGACATCAAAGAACGTCTCTTTTCTATCTTGAGAAAGCGTGATGGTCAACCCGGCTTAACCCCACTTGGTTCTACTCCTACCACTCCCAGATCCCAAATACCTGTACTTACCATGAGGCCGGATGGATCCTCAACTCTCACCATCAACATCGATGGTGTTCAAACCACAATTCATGACTCTAATCCACTCTTGCTCAAAGATTCCTCTCACTCCTCTCCCAAATCACACACATAGATCGTCGATAACCTAAGTCCCAAACGTCCTGCTCATCCTTCCTCAACCTCTCAAGACCAAAATCCTAGCTCTCAAACTCAAATTTCCAAAGACTCCTCTTCTCAATCAAAAAATCCTTTGATTCCAACTCCCTCTCACAAAATTATATCCACCACCGAGCTTGATCAAACTCTCTCCCAATTCGAGAGAGAAGAGTTCCCTTCTGCACAGGGAACAACAATTGTCCAACGTTCTACTTCTTCAGCTCCTTTAAAGAAAACCCAAGCCAAAGAGCCTCTCTCTAGTGTTCCAACTGGTCAAAGAAGAAAAAAGAGGAAGCAGAGACAAAGTAACGAAGAAGAAGAAGAATCTTAAGAGGAACTTGACCCTCTCGCCTCTGAGCAACTTCATGCCTTAACCACACAGAAAGATATCATAAGTGTGGATGAGGATGATGATGAGATAGAAGAATACCAAGAGCTTCCACTTCAGCTTGGCTTCAAAGAACTAGCATCTGGACGCCCATCTCCAAGAGGCTCTAAGAAACAAAAAACCGAGGAAAAGAAAGAAAAGAAGAAGAAGGGAACTGCTACAATCGGGGATAGAAAGTTGGTTGTCCCATTGATAGTCACAACTAAGTTCTTACAAGAGAACGACTTCAAAGAGCTTCAAGAACTCACCCAGTTCCAAGGATGGGATAAGCTATGCTCTGAACCAGCCAAAGTTGATCCTGCTCAAATCAAGCTCTTCTATTCCAAGTTCTCCGTAACAAAGGGAACTGAACTTGATCCAGTGGTTCGGTGTTCCTTTGGAGATGATGAATTTACTTTCTCCTATGCTACCATCAAAAGGATTCTACTTGTTCCAAGTGAAGGCTTTGGCACTCTTCCTCAACGCCCATGGCAAGATACAGATGGAAGAGAAGTCATCTTTAAGAGGCTGCTTGGTCATATTCCAGCGCAAGGAAAAGAAGTTATGACCCATGGTTTGAGTCGACTGGGCAAGATGGCACATCAATATATCACCAAGGTGGTGATTCTTAGTCAGAAAAAGCGAACAACACTTAATTCCAACGATGTTATTCTCCTCGATCTGTTCCTGCGTAAGGAAAGGATAAACTTGCCCAGGATCATGATCATGCATATGTGCAAGTATGTCGCCAAGGAATCTCATGACCTTCCCTATGCTGCAGTGGTGAAGGAAATAATGATCAAGAATGACGTCTATTTTCCAAAAGAGGAAGAGGAACTTGGACAGGAGATGGACATGTCCAACATCCAAAGGATGAAGCACTCCCAGGAACAAACTGACGAAGTTCCTCAACCTATGTTTATTGAACAGGGAGACTACAAGACTGTTCTTCAAGCTCTGAATCCTTGATGTTCTTCTAGACATCCAACAGAAGTTACCTTCCTACTCCTCCTCTAATCCATGAACAAGCCCTCTACAAAAAATCTTCCTAGCTCATTTAACTCTACCTTCAATGTTTTTAAGTATGTTTGTTCCTATGTTTGTTTAAAACTGTTTCCCTGAATGCATTAGCTTTTATTCTATAGTAATGATTGTGCTTTTCTTGCTTTTCCTTGTTTGTCTATGCCTTATTCTTTTCGATGATGTCAAAAGGGGGAAAAGTGGAAAAATGTAGAGATGCGTTGTGTTTAAGAGAATATAGAAATAAATTAACCATAAGCTGAGGGGGGACTATCTTGCTTAAAAATCTTGGATAATTGAACTGCTTGACATTCTCAGGGGGAACTATCTACAAAGCATCGACTATCTTACTATGGTGTTTAAGCTCTCTTATCTTTCCTGTTTCCCTGACTTGCATTTTATAAAGGTTTGTCATCATCAAAAAGGGGGAAATTGTTGGATTAGTGTTAGTTCCCTAACATTGGAACAATGGTTTCTCTATTTAAGTAATCGAAGTTTTGATAATGATAAACAATTGGAACTAATTCCCTATACAAGTGATCACAGGAAAGATACTGGTCTACAGGAAAAAAAGGGAAACATTCCCCGTGAAGCCATCTGAGTATGTGGCAAAAATTTTGAAGGATAAAAAGGACATTTCACTGTTGTCTTGGGCGGCAAGAAGAGTTCCGATAAGAAAAGGATCAAAAAGGGTACGCTGGTCTTTTTGAACAGTTTCGTACTCCCCAAAACAAAAAGGATAAAAGCGTCAAGATAAAAGAGGCAACCTCTATAAATAGAATGTGATGAAGCTAGGTCACACAGGCTCTTAGAGAGAAAGTACCAAATCCATATAGAGAAAGAGAGAGCTCAAGCGGATTAAGTGAAGACGACGATCCAGATTCTGAGAAGGAAGATCAAGATCTAGATCCAAGTGATGGGGACTGCGTGAAGATCGCCATCAACATGGAGAGTTGGTTTCGATGCTAAAGGGAACTACACACGGAACGAGTCAGGTTCACGTATTATATTGATTGTGACTAGATCTAGATTCACTATGACTTAGTCGTTAGTATTGTTTGTACGTGTGATTACGAACAATAGAGAAGTTCGTCTTTGTATTGTGTATCCTGAGATCTATCAATCTAAATATAGTACTTGTTCAAAATCCTCCAAGGGAGGTAGAGGTTTACTCGCCAGCTAGTTGGCTGTAAGAGGTTCCTCTATAAGAAAACGTCTCCTTGCTTTTGCGTTACAGTTTTACATTTTTGTGTTGCTCTATTCCGCTGCGTAAGGGAACTGTCACTGGAGCAGTTCCCGATTTGTCTTACTAACACAGATCTACGATCCTACAATAGAGACATAGATGGTTCAACAAAGAAATGTATCCCCTAGGATTTGAACTTGATGAAAAGTGTTTATACCATCCACTCGAAGCCTGTGTCCACATGAGCTTCTGTTTGTTGGTCTACAAAAATTGACCTGCAACACTAGTAAGAAGCCATCACAGGAATGAAAATGATTAAAATTTACAAGATATATACTTCTTCACAAACGACCTCCGTTGTAGTACTCTTTCATCATCCGCATTTTCAATATCCTTAAATCTAGTGCTTTTTATTGAAGATTGGTCCACTCTGCACAACACTTGAAAGTGTTAAGTAAACAATATGTTCATGTGGTACGCAAACATCAATTTCTGAAAAATCAGAGACACCAAAATTGAACCCATCCAATATCCTAACAATCCTAGGATTTGAGGCCTTAGATACCAAAAATTGCTCCTTTTTCCACTATTATAGCTTTTACCCAACAAGATTTATAATCCCTTTACCCAAACATACATAAAGCACAACAAGCAATCATACAACATTTAACCAACAACATTTACTTGCACCAACATATTACGAATTTGCATAATTTTGGCACAGCACACTAAGAACGAATGCAATACTAACCTTTTTGGACATCACACTTACTATTTAATAGATGTTCTATTAGGCCCATATGTGCAATAGTAGCAAGACGAGATTTGGACATCTCATTTTGACATGCCTTGCAAGTTCAACACAAGTTGATGGTTCCATACCAAATTTGCCTAACCTAATCAACAACTTTGGCTAACATAATCTGTAAGATGTTTAAAAAGGAAGAGTAACTCCAAGAATATAAATAAAGGCCATCAGAATAGACAATATAATCTTTAGTACAAAATTCAATGTGCAAGCAGTCGGTAAGGAGAAAGGCCAAAGCCGAAAATTCATGCATTTGACATAGAAATGAGGCTTAACCTTCACAAAGAGATCGATTAAAATTCTAAAACACAAAAGTGTCAATCACATCAAGTCCTCCATCTTTGGCCTTCATTATCAGATCTTCCCACATCTACATAAAAAAAAATCATCAGCAATCCCCTCAAAAAGTTGAATTTCATAGAAATTGAGATTAACCTTCAATTATTATTGCCACATAGCTGAATTTTAGTTTTTCTTGGGTCTATCGGGCATCCCCCTTTCCCTTGGGTGGACAGGGGTGCCCCCATCTTGACCCCCCGAATTCCGCTGTAACGGAGCCTCACTGGGTCATTGATGATGATGATGATGATGATGAATCCCCTCAAAAAGAAAAAAAATAGTAAAAGAGAGATATTAAGAGAGGATAATGTACTTCAGGAGTGCTTCTAGGGTAATGTATGGAACTAGAAATCAAATTTGGAGACATTGACGAGGAGGAGAAGATATGTCGGCGGTGAAGAATCTGAATTCTTTCTCCCCGAGTCTGTCGTTCCATCCTAATTCTCCCAGGTCTGTAGGCGGTCGTTCTAAGTCAACGCCAGTGACACAAAACAAGTGAAAGGTTGGATCTCAATGAGAAATAAGAACTACAATTGAAAATAAGAATTAGGAAAAAAATTCAATTGAGAAGCAGAAGCTCAAACCTGTCAATATGGAGATGAATTTGTGGACTTTGACGAGGCGGAGAAGATATGCCGACGGTGAAGAGGCCAAATTCTTTCTCACTGATCCGTCGTTCCATCCTGATTCTCTCTCTCGGGTTCCTCTCCTCAATTTGGAGACGAATTTGTAGACTTTGACGAGGTGAGGAAGATATGTTGACGGTGAAGAATTTGGATTCTTTATCCCCGAGACCGTCGTTCCATCCTGATTCTCTCTCTCGGGTTCCTTCCTAGTAGTTGTTTATCAGTTGAATGAACTTGAGCGCCGCACAATTGAGAATAGAAACTTGGGTTTAAGAGTTTGGCTTTTGGGCTCATTTTTATTCAGCCCAAAATTTCATTTTTCCCTCTAAAAACAATTATCCCTCCAATTAAGCCCACCAATATTTTTGCCCATGTTTTGAACGAAATTTTTGTAAAGTTAATGTAATGCACCTTTCTATATATAAATAAGTTAACATATTCTAAGTGCAAATAATATAAAAAATGCTTAAAAATAATTCACACATACATAATGTGTATTATAAATTTATAAGTACTAACGATTATAACAAGTTTATATATTTGAATGAAAGATGTTAGTTAGGGAAAAATATGATTGTAAGAAGTTCATGTATTTTAAAACAGATCACGGTAAACCCAAAAATAGAAAATATTAAATACCTTTTAAAGTAATATAACGATTTCTTATAAAAATGAATGGTTCTAAAGAAATTTAAAGTTTTCTTATAAGAATGAACAGTTTTAAAGAAATATAATGTTTTCTTATAAGAATGAACCGGTCTAAAGGAATATATTGATTTGTTATAATAATGAATTGTTCTTAAGGAATATAATGTTTTCTTATAAGAATGAACTATTCTGAAGAAATATAATGTTTTCTTATAAGAATGAACTGTTCTAAAGGAATAGAACGTTTCTTATAAGAATGAACGGTTCTAAAGGAATATAACGTTTTGTTATAAGAATGAACGGTTCTAAAGGAATATATTGATTTCTTATAAGAATGAACGGTTCTAAACGAATATAATGTTTTCTTATAAGATTGAACGATTCTAAAGGAATATCACGATTTCTTATAAGAACGAACAATTCTAAAGTACTATAACGATTTCTTATAAGAATGAACGATTCTATAGAGATATAATGATTTCTTTTAAGAATAAAAGATTCTAAAGGAATATAACGATTTCTTATAACAATGAATGATTCTAAATGAATATAACAATTTCTTATAAGAATGAACGATTCTAAAGGACTATAACGTTTTCTTATAAGAATGAACGGTTCTATAGAGATAATGATTTCTTATAAGAATAAACAATTCTAAATTGATATAACAATTTCTGATAACAATGAACAATTCTAAATGAATATAACAATTTCTTATCAGAATGAACGATTCTAATGACTATAACATTTTCCTATAAGAATGAACGATTCTATAGAGATATAATGATGTATTATAAGAATAAACAATTCTAAAGGGATATAATGATTTCTTATAGCAATGTACGATTCTAAATGAATATAACGACCTCTTATAAGAATGAACGATTCTAAAAGAATATATTGATTTCTTATAAGAATGAACGATTCTAAAGGAATATATTCATTTCTTATAAGAATGAACAGTTCTACAGGAATATAACAATTTCTTATAAAAATGAACGATTCTATACTCTATAGGAATATTGATTTCGTATAAGAATGAACAGTTCTAAAGGAATATACCGATTTCTTATAAAACTGAACGATTCTAAATGAATATAACAATTTCTTATAAGAATGAACGATTCTAAAGGACTATAACGTTTTCTTATAAGAATGAACGATTCTATAGAGATATAATGATTTCTTATAAGAATAAACGATTCTAAGGGGATATAACGATTTCTTATAACGATGAACGATACTAAATGAATATAACGACTTCTTATAAGAATGAACGATTCTAAAGGACTACAACGTTTTCTTATAAGAATGAACGATTCTATAGAGATATAATGATTTCTTGTAAGAATAACGATTCTAAAGGGATATAACAATTTCTCATAACAATGAACGATTCAAAGGAATATAACAATTTCTTATAAGAATGAAGGACTCTAAATAAATATAACGATTTCTTGTAAGAATGAATGATTCTAAAGGGATATTAATGATTTCTTATAACAATGAGAGATTCTAAAGAAATATAACGATTTCTTATAAGAATGAACAATTTCTAAAGGAAATTATTCTAAATTATTATTCTCGAATAATTTAGTTTTAAACATGCATAATAATATTTATGAGATAAATATTATTATTCTAGGAAGTCATTAATAATTTATTAAAAATTATAAATTTCCTAGGTGAGCATGATAGATATTTTAAATTTTAAGAAATATTCTTTATAAAGTCCTATGGATAATATTTATTAAATTTCTAAAATAATTGTTATTTTCAGTGGAAATAATTTTATAAATAATAAAAATTATTAGGAATGGGCTTGGGAGTGAAAAGAACATATGATGGGCTTGGGAGTCAAAAGAAATGGGCCCATTTTTTGGATCACGCTACTCGGCCCAGATGGAGGAGGAGCCCAATCCAAAATCTTCTCTTCTTCCTTCGTTTAAATCTTGTGGTTATTTTTGTAGATTTTATCACGAAATGAACAACTCGTGGCTAATCTCGTGACTGTTTATGCAATTTTTCCAAACAAACAAAGTTAGACACGAAATGAAGAACCCGTGACTGGTCTCGTTGTTAATTCTGCAGATTTCTCACAAAAAAAAGAACTTGTGGCTAATCGATCTCGTGACTGTTATCGCATATTTTTCCAAATAAACTGAGTTAAACACGAAAATATGAACTTGTCGCTAGTTTTGTGGTTATTTCTATAGATTTCTAACAAAATGAAGGACCATTTATGAGTCAATGATTCAAATAACCCACAAAAATAAGCACAAAACTAGCTATAAATATTATGTGGGTACTTAGCTCCACACTTTGCCGTGAATATACACTCGAACATTTTCATGGCGAATTAGCTACTACACTAGAAATGAATCTACCCGCACGAGACATGCACGTCAATTTGGCCTAAACTTTAGCCACGAGCCTGTTTTCATGACAATTTGGCCATAAAGCTACAACCAAATCTAACCACGTGCTCTTTTCGCGCCGATTCGGTCTCAAAAATAGCCACAACTGTATTTTTTTATGGCAATATAACCGCAAACAAAAATATGTGCAGTTAAACTTGTGGGCATTGCCACCCAAATTAACCTCGACAATATTCATGGCTAAATACTTTCTTGCTATAACGCATTTTCCAACAATGTATGGTGGTGTTTTATAGGTTTTTGAAGCTGTTTCGGAGCGTTTTGAGGAGTGGAACGAAGTTAAAAAAGCATGAAAGGAATGGAGGCCGAACGGAGTGCAAGGAATAAAGGATGAAGCATGTACGGGCCATATATGTAGTGTTGGGACGTTGTTGGGACCTCTGGTTCTAAATAACGGATCAACGATTTAATTCTCTTAAGTTTTGATAATGACAAACACCATAGGGAACTAATGTGGTTTGTTCAAGTATTTCTAAGGAACACAGGTACAGCCAAGAACTCCTACGAATGACCAAAAGCCACTGCAGGCCACAATGAAGAGTTTCCATCAAGGGAACTCTGAAGAGGGAAGTTCCCATGAAGTGGGAACTCCCAGAAACAATCAAGAGAACACAAGCTTACA
Organism: Fallopia convolvulus; assembly: GCA_964016875.1. Lineage (NCBI taxonomy): Eukaryota > Viridiplantae > Streptophyta > Magnoliopsida > Caryophyllales > Polygonaceae > Fallopia > Fallopia convolvulus. The sequence goes on from OZ024719.1 coordinate 39,727,565, forward strand.
ACGATGAAGAGTTTCCATCAAGGGAACTCTGAAGAAGTCAGTTCCCATGACATGGGAACTCACATGTGAGGACAACGACCGTTCAGCGCAGATCGCGGGATTCTGTCTCAGACAGCCCGAGGGAACAGTCTGAGGATCAGACTGTCACGCTTCATCCAACGGTCCGATTGATCCAAGAAGTTGACCTAGTTCAAACCAAAGTCACATGTGAAGAAAGTACAACTTGGGCATCAAGCAAAGGGCATTTTGGATACAAATGAAAGATGCGACTGCCCAAGCTCAATGGACTATAAAGCCAAATGAATAGTACTCGGTCTGAGTACTTCTCACAAAACTTACAAACACCCACATCAGAGAAAAGAAAGAAAAGGAAGAGAAGTCCCCGCCGGCGAGTGTGTGATCTCGACGACGGTGAAGCTGAAGTTCCCAGGAGCAAGGGAACTGAGAAGTCAGCGTAAGGTTTGAGTTACTTGTGTTTTGCTGTTGTGAGCTTAGGAACTCAGTTGAGAGGATTTACTAGTGTTGCTAGAGTTAGGAAGAACTTGTAGGAACAGAGAAGTGTAAATCCGGCTGTGTAACTAAGGAACAAAGCAATCAATATAAGTAAGTCATTCAAAATCCTCCAAGCGGAGGTAGAGGTTTACCCATACAACTAGTTGGTTGTAGTGGGGTTTCTCTATAAAGGAACTGTGCCTTTTACTCTCTTTATTACTTGCGATTATTTACTTCCGCTGCCTTGGGAACAACTTAATTGCCAGTTCCCAAGCTCACTGCTAACCGATTACGATCCAACATGTAGACTAAAGGCTCGTTACCGACCCAAATGAGTCGTTAGAGGAAGAATCCAGGAGAAAACAAATGTAATGACCCCCATAACGAGGGAGGTGTCTCAGTTACGACGGGCCTATTGAGCTTGAAGGGGTCGGTACCGATGCCACTTGGGTCGTTAAAAGGCCTTACTGAAGAGGAAACGAAGAAAGATTTCAGGAAACCCTATCGACCTTGACGGGTGATCGCTCACGAATGCGAGGGTCTAGAGATACAATTTATAACCCGACCCCGTTGTAGCACGTGGTGGGTATCGAACGCTCGGGAAATCTACTCGATTGAAGTGCCTAAACACTAGAAAGCTGGGAAGGAGAGCTTAAAACAAAGGAAAACAAAGAGAACAGTCGGGACCGACACAAGTGTCACGTCGGGCCCGATGTTGGCGACAAGAGGGAAGTCGGGACCGACGTAGAGCAAGTCGGGACCGAGGTAGCTGGGTTTGTCGAACTCAAAGATTGAAAGTAGATCTTGGGCTTTTGGGTTCCTTCTCTAGTAGATTAAGGCTTTTCCACCCCAATTCAAGCAATAAGTGATGATCGGAATAGGATCGAGATGCTTTCGCCCTCGTTCCAACCACTTCTACACATCGATCATTGGGGAAATCCCCTTCGAAGCAAGGTCTTGAGATGGAAAAATGTTCACTTTCATTACTTTGCCAATCACAAGCCTTGATTCCTTACTTTCATAAGAAATTGTAGCTCTATGTAGAGTGGGTTCCTAGATCAAGCACTCAAGGCTTATGGAATTGGGGTTTCTAGCCCAACCTAGCTAGAGTTTTCCCCCATAACCCAAGATCAAGGAGATCTACTCCATATGGAAAACAAAGAAAGCAAACAAATCACAAAGCAAAGCAATCAACATCATCAATCTCAAACCAAAGCCAAATTTCATTCACAAATCAAAAGCAATCCACAAACTCCAATCCAAGGTTTCCAAATCCACAAAATCAAAACAAGGCAAAGCTAATCTATCAACCAAACCTATCAAATCTCCTAGCAATCTCCTCTCCTAGGCCGATTCCCTCTCTTCTCCTTCTCCTCTCCTTCCTCCTTGCTCTCCAAGTATCCTCTTGAGAGTTTTTGAGAGTTGGTCCCCCCTAAGTGTGTGGGAACCTCCTCCAATTAGAAGATAAGAGAGCCTTTATAGATGAGGGGCAAAAGTGGTAGTTTACAATTTCGTGCCTTGGAGCCCAATCCATCCAGCGACCGACTCGGACCGACACGGAGCACCTCGGGCCCGACTTACTGGGCAAGTCGGTCCGAGGTCGAAAAATCGTCTCGGGTCCGGCGTTGGTTCCAACTCGATCCGTACTTTGTTCCACCTTCTTCTTGTTGGCTTTTCTCTTGTTCTTCTTCATGGCTTGCTCCTCTCTTTCCCTCTTAAGCTCGGGCCTTGCTCCATGTTCCGATTCTCCTTCAAAACGACCCTTGATCCATGCCAAAACACCTATAAAACACATAAAACGCGCATAGTCTCCGAATCTCATAGAAATACGGGAACTAAGCTAAAAAGGAACAAAACACACAAGAAAAGGGGAAAAAGAAACATATTTACAAAGGAAATCATATATAAAAACACCACCAAATAAAGAGACATCAAAATACCCCATACTTAAACTTGCTTGTCCTCAAGCAGTAACAATGTAAGCAAGACCGAAACATAATCTTCAAGTAAAGCCTCGTATGAAAACACATTTAAGCACAAGTGATTGATATTCAAGCAAGATTACATCATCACACATGATTAAGTGTTCCAAGGAATAGAGTCAATGCAACTAAGCCTCACTTTAGGGATATGTGAATGTGTATCACTCATCATGTGTATGGGTATAGCAATGAACACTCAAGCTCAAAAATCATGCAAGTAAGGACTTTACTATTGAAGCTAATATCACCAAATCCACAATCAATTTCACACTCATCTAAAAGACTTAACATTTTTCCTCTCAACCCAAAATTTCACTTAACATTCCACTTCATCTTTGCTCTTAGGCTTTTTGTTGGATTTTCCACACTTTCTACACTGGACCGACTTTCCTATGACATCGGGCCCGATGTGGTGTATAACTCGGTCGGACCCTTTTTCTTCACTTAAGCTCTTTACCTTCATTCCACTTTACATTTCCAACATTTTCTTTCTTTCTTTCTTCTTCTTCATTTTCTTTTTGCACAACAAAGATGCACTACCCACATGATTCATAACACCAATCTTTGCCCTTAAACCAAAGAGAATCTCAACTCTTCAAATACAATCCAAACCTCTCTTCTAAAGTCCAATCCCATAAGGGTCAAGTCATATAAGGCTAGGAATAATATTTTTGAGGAGTTTCAAACAAAGGCCTAGGCTAAAACGGCGCTACAAACAAAGGATTCACTTCATGGTAGGATATGGAACATTTATGTGACTAAAAGAACAAAGTTCAAAATCAATGTGACAATGCTAGGACAAATCTCATGACGGTCTTGGAAAATAGATAAACACCGCAACAACAAGTTTTACTAAGCATGCATGAGCTAATCACACAAGAAACATGAGGGATATGCAAATATGAACAAGCATCCCTAAAATGGCCAAAAATCAATCTCACAAGGGTCACTCATACTTAGTTGCATAAGAACTCATCCTAGAACTCACATGTTCAATAAAACAAGCAAGATATCATGATCACATCAAAAGCAACATCTTTTTAGAGGCTAAACCATCCAAAAATATGCAAAGGAATTTACATGCTCACATCATCATTAGCTTTCATTTGGACATCTAAGATGGGAATTTCTAGTCCAAAAACTACAAAACACAAAATCTTTTTTTTTGTTTTCAACATAATTTTTCAAACTTTTATGGATTTTTGCAAAAAAAAAATTTCTCTATACAAAACCAAAAACAAAGACTCATCCATTCAAAACCAAATCAATCATCCATGTTATTCCACAAACCAAGAAACAAACATCCCAAACACAAACTAGAAACCGAAAACCAAATATCCTCAAAATAACAAACACACACAAGCAAGTGAAATCATGAGCACACTTACCCCCACCCCATACTTAAAATTTTGATGTCCCCATCAAACAAGGAAACCAAAACTTAAAAGCAAGAGAGAAGAGTACAAAGAGCTCACAATTTCTTTATTCTTCAATGGCATGTCTAGAATCACTCGAAGGTGTTGTCACGCCTATATCCTCTTTGGAGTCTCGCTTGCCGCTCCCTCTCGTACACTTGCTCTTGGTAGAAGTCTTGTGGTGGTGGTTGGAGTTGAGGATCCGGGCGCGTCCATTGGTCCTCACGGGAAGGGAAGTTCCCGCTCATCCATGTGTTGAAGCTATCTTGGACCCGCCACCTTTGGTCCTCCACCTCTCTAAGCTCATCCACCTCTCGCCTAGTGTAGCCGAGGGCTTGGTTCATCTCTTCTTGTCTAGCTTGGAAAGCTCCTTGTTGTTGAAGCAATTGTTGTTGTTGTTGGTACATGTATTGTTGTTGAAGATTCACTTGATGGACCTCTTGAAGAACATTCTCTTGTTGAAGTTGAAGATGGGCCATTTGGTTGGCCAAAAAGGACATGTCCACCGTTTGTTGTCGCTCGGGAAACACCATTCCCGGACCATACCATTGGGCGTAGCCTTCATAACCGCCACCTTGAGCTTGTTCTTGCCTTGCACCACTCCCCTCTCCATGCTCATAGTGCCTTGGGACCTCATCACCATAGAAGGCACCGGACTGACGTTGATGGAAGTCGGGCCCGATGTGGTGTGTAACTCGGTCCGCCAATGTTGGAGCTTGGTGCGTGGCTCGGAGGTTGGCGATCAAGCCTTGGAAGCGCTCATCTTCTTCATTTTGCTCTTGATCGACGTCCATGTCTTCCCCACGAGGTGCAAACACAAAGTTATCTTGGTCGAAATCCGGTGAAAATGGAGGGGAGGTAAACCGAATGTGTTGAGGTTGTTGTCGCCGCCCCTCTCTTGCACCTTCGGGGTCACCAAATGAGTGTGGCTTGCCGGCCCACACTTGGTACCAATTGTGATACCGAGAAAGATCATAGAGGTTGGGCACCAACCGGATGGACACACCATCATAGCTCGAGTGAGGGGCCAAAGAAGTCATGTAAAGCTTCTCCTTGATGATGTTGGCCTTCTTGAAATACTTCATGTTCATATACTCAACACCATTCGGAGCCGGAGAATACTTGTTAAGGTCGACTCCTAGACGCACGGCTAGCCTTGCTATCATCCCGCCGAAGTAGATCCAAGAAGAGCTTTGGAAGTCTCGCACCATCTTGACCCACTCCCATGCAAGGTTCATGGGCTTCTCGGTGTGGAAGAGCATCTCATGTAGCAACATAATCTCTTCCTTCATCGGCTTGTTCAACTCATGACGAGCATAGATTGCACATCCCAAAACTCGCACCATGACCCGAAAAAGAGGGCTAGCAATCTTGGTTGTGGTGGCGCCCTTTCTCATCTCGCTCTTCCCGGCCACATGCCGCCACACTTGGTTCACCTTCTCGTTGTCGACGTCGGTCTCTTCTTTTGGACATGGAAACCCGAAGTAGGTAGCCAAGTCCCTAAGAGAGAGATTGTGGTCCTCATTGCCCAATTGGAAGGTGATCGCCCCTTCCTCATCCTCCATATTATCATAAGTGCATTCAAAAGTGGCCATGAATTCCGAGGTGAGGGCGGGATAGTGGGTGTTGTCCCACCTTAGCATCCCATTGAGACCGATGTGGGAGTAACACCTTGGAAGAGCTTGATCCATGTCCATCTTCTTCACGGTTTCCCAATCAAGCCACCTTGTGTGATGCTCAAGCGCCATATACCTTGCATAACTCTCAACTTGCTCATCATCCTCCAAGTAAACATCATCCAACTTTGGCTCTTTCCTTGACTTCTTGGACTTCTTCTTCGGCCTTTCCGCATGAGATGATGAAGCTCTAGTCTCCATGGTACCTACACACATCCAACCAAACAAAAGGGTCCAAGATAAACTCCATACAACTCAACAAAAGCACTCATCAACACACATCAACACATCAACACAAGGGGAACCCCATACTTAGTCTCTAAACACACATGCATCACAATCCAACATGAATCATCATGGATATCTTCTAACAATGGCTAATCAAATGATCATACTACATCATGATTAAGCTATAGCCAACAATGAAACACATGAATCCACATGATATCACAAGAAGAGAGCAAAAGCAACATGGATCGACTTCCAACCTATGTCGGGCCCGACACATCCTCAACCTCGGTCCGACTTGATGGACCGACTTCCACAACTCGGGTCCGACTTACCTGGGCACGTCGATCTCGACCTAGTTCATGCTTCGACTCTAACCTCAAATCAACCCAAATCACTCTATCATGCACTTAAATTTCAAATTCAACCATCAAACATCCCTAATCGAAGTTCTAAATGGATCCAAGCATACATAAACAACTTTGAAGCTCAATTTCACAAATCATGCAAATCCACCATTGATGCTCAAGCTCAAACTCTCAATCAAACATGGCATTACTCAATCTATGCAATGAAAGCACAAAATCTCCAAGGAAATAGGTAGAGATCGAGTAACACATACCGGATTTGAAGAGTATTGGACTTTTAAACAAACAATCTACTTAGAACTCAAACTTTCTCAACCTAGATCGAGATGGGGGATGAAGAATGAGATTGAACTCGAAATTTCTCTTTGGAATCGGGCTAGGGAAGCCTTTTTGTGATTGGATTCGAGATGAAGAATGGGAGAGATGTATGGATCGAGTATGGTGAGAGGGGGGTCCGATTTTGAGAGTGTGAGGGAGATGGGTTGTATTTTGGGAATGGTGGTTAATATGAAGATGGTAGGTAGGTGGGGGATGGCATTTAATGGGGGGAAGGGACAAATTAGGTCAAAGGCAAAAATGGCATTCCACCCAGTCTGATCGGGTCGGACCGACGTCGTGGACCGACGTCCCTGTGTCGGGCCCGACTTACCTGGGCTCGATGTGGGGTGTTCGGGTCACCAATTTTACTCCATCCTCTTGCAACTTCTTTCTCCATATTTCCATTTTTTTTTCACCTCAAATCCCACAAAACCTTGAAGAATACACAACACCAAAAATCCACAAAACACTAGATAGAGATTGGTTAGAGAAAAGCTAGGCTAAACTAAGAAAAATCAAACTAAAATTACGAAAAGAAAGCTACTAGCTCGGGTTGCCTCCCGAGAAGCGCTCGTTTAGAGTCACTAGCTTGACTTCCTAACCTCAATCTCATGGCGGGTGAAACACGGTGAATTGCTCGCCATTGTTGTGCCCATTCCCATTGCCCTCATACCCATAAAACCACCAACGATGGTCTATATATGCATGGCTCTCCGATCTCGGGCCTCTCTCATCATACTCCTCCAACGAATGAGATTTCTCCTCCTTACTTGCTCCATCATGTTCCTCTTTTCCTACACCAAAGTTATCCAAAGAATTCCTAGGAGATTCTACCAATTCATCTTTCAAGTCACTAAGGCAAATGTAGGAGTCTCCTAAGTCATCTTTCAAATCACTTAAACAAATGTAGGAATCAAAATTTTGGAAAGAATTGTGGTCATCACCAACATCAAAAGGATATAAGTAAGGATACTCTTCATTTCTCCTTGGGCTAGCATTGATCCTTGACTCATCTTGTTCCTCAACTTGCTCCAACAACTCCCTTGCTTGTATTTGTTTATTGAACCCTTCATCACTTCTCAACACAATGACCTCTCTAGCAACTTCCACTTCTTCTCTTTTTCTCTTGGCACTCTCTTCAAGTTTGAGGATAGCCAAGGCGTCCGGCTCATTCAAAGCCTTGTTGAAGTGAAAATCGACCTTTTCTTCACCAATCTCAAAGGAAACTTTGCCATTTTTGACATCAAACCTTGCCCCTGCCGTAGCTAAGAATGGTCTTCCTAAGATTATTGGGACCAAGGGGTCCTCGGGCATGTCCAAGATCACGAAATCATCGGGAACAAAGTACTTTACAACTCGCACCGGCACGTCATCCAATATTCCCTTAGCCTTGATGATGGAACCATCGGCCATAGTTAGGGACATATCGGCCGGCTCAATTTCACCTAAATTTGCCCTTCTCCAAATACTAGCGGGCATCACCAAAACACTTGCCCCAAGGTTACATAAGGCTTGGAAGTTTTGAGACCCCACACCAATAGTGATAGCAAACCGACCGGGATCTCCTAGCTTTTGTGGTAACTCCAAGGTCTTGACCTCATCTTGCATTTCAACTATGGACCTCTTCTTGCTCAAAATCTCCTTTAAAAACTTGGCATAGGATGGCATCTCGCTCAATGCATCGGTGAACGGGATAGAGATGTTCAAACCTTGCAAGAGTTTGAGGAACCTCTTGAACTTGTTCTCAACAACATCTTTCGGCTTCTTCGAGGGATATGGAAGAGTTGTTGCACCTTGAATCTTGCTTGGATCAACCTCCTTGGACTTCCCCACTTCACTTGCAACATTTCCTGGTTGGACCGACTTAGGCACCACGTCGGGCCCGATGTCGTGTATCACGGTCCTGGGGCAGAGCTGAGGCAGAGTGGTCGGATCAACATCTGGGTACGTCGGGCCCGACTCACTCTCAACCTCGGTCCGGGGCAGAGGAGTTGATCTTCCTGCTGGGTCGACTTCAGGGAACGTCGGACCCGACTTCAGGGAACGTTGGCTCTTTTTGGTTGAAGTTGTTGTTGTAACCTTGAGCTTGACCGTTGTTCCACCGGCCATTGCCACCATTGTTGAAATTGCCTCTTCCACCGAAATTTCCTCGAACAAAGTTTGCCTCCTCAATTCGCTCGGCCAAGCGCACTTGGCTCTCATTCGGACAAACTTGTGTAGCATGTGCAAAGGATCCACACTCCTCACAAGCTCTAGCATTTTGCTTGTAGTAGTGGACTTGCCTCTTAAGCTTGCTCACTTCACCTTCATGGAATTGGAGCTTCACATCCCTATCAATGTCTTCTCCCTTTGGATCATATAACTTCCTTGCACCTTCACCTTGGACTTTCACCTCTTTGCTAGCTTGACTCACCCCATACATAGCCTCATAATCGGATAGCTTGTCAAGTAGCTCCCAAGCTTGATCCGGTGTCAAGTCTATGAACCCACAATCGGTGTGGAGGTTGAGCTTGTCCTTCGTTACCTGATTGATGCCTTGGAAAAAGATGTCCTAGCTTTTGCGGTAACTCCAAGGTCTTGACCTCATCTTGCATTTCAACTATGGACCTCTTCTTGCTCAAAATCTCCTTTAAAAACTTGGCATAAGATGGCATCTCGCTCAATGCATCGGTGAACGGGATGGAGATGTTCAAGCCTTGCAAGAGTTTGAGAAACCTCTTGAACTTGTTCTCAACAACATCTTTCGGCTTCTTCGAGGGATATGGAAGAATTGTTGCACCTTGAATCTTGCTTAGATCAACCTCTTTGGACTTCCCCACTTCACTTGCAACATTTCCTCGGGTACCCTCAACTCCGGATGCATGTATTGGCGTGCATTCCGGGGTAGAGCGTTGAGTTGAGCCTCGGCCCTCATCCGTTGCTCCCGTTCTCTTCTTGCCACCTCCTCTTGATTGTCCCTCTCAAGTTGCAATCTAACCATTTCGGCCCTAAGTTGAGCCAACTCCTCATCAACATGGAGAGCTTGATTCGCCATCCTTTTCCTTCTTCGGGCTTCCTTGAGAATACTTTCCGGATCACTCACAAACTCAAGCTCAAGTGTTCCTCGGGAGGAACGAGCTAGAATACACCTATGAAACAAAGACACAAACCAAAACAAATCAAAAACAAACAAAGGGTTTGGGCTATTCCCTCACCCAAATCACTACCAAAACACAAGAAACTCACCAAATTGGCACTCAATGCACTTAGACTTCCCCGGCAACGGCGCCAATCTTTTGATCTCCTCGTGTTACGAGGGTCTAGAGATACAATTTATAACCCGACCCCATTGTAGCACGTGGTGGGTGTCGAACACTCGGGAAGTCTACTCGATCGATGTGCCTAGATACTAAGAAGCTAGAAAGGAGAGCATAAAACAAAGGAAAACAAAGAAAACAGTCGGGACCGACACTGAGGTCACGTCGGGCCCGAGGTTGGCGACAAGAGGAAGTCGGGACCGACACTGGGTAAGTCGGGCCCGAGGTAGCTGGGGATGTCGAACTTTCAAGGATTAAAAGTAGATCTTGGGCTTTTGGGTTCCTTCCCTAGTAGATTGAGGCTTTTCCACCCCAATTCAAGCAATGAGTGATGATCGGACTAGGATCGAGTGCTTTCGCCCTCGTTCCAACCACATCTACACCTCGATCCATGGGGAAATCCCCTTCGAAGCAAGGTCTTGAGATTGACACATGTTCACTTTCGCTACTTTGCCAATCTCAAGCCTTGATTCCCAACTTTCGCAAGGAATTGTAGCTCTATGTAGAGTGGTTTCCTTAGATCAAACACTCAAGGCTATGGAATTGGGGTTTCTAGCCCAAACCTAGCTAGGGTTTTCCCCCATAACCCAAGATCAAGGAGATCTACTCCATGTGACAAGCAAAGAAAGCAATCAAATCAAAAGGGAAAGCAATCATCACAATCAATCTCAAAATAATGCAAAGTTTCATTTAAATCCAAAGCAATCCACAAATTCCAATCAAGGGTTTTCAAATCCACAAGATCAAAACAAAGCAAAGCTAAACAATCAACAAAACCTATCAAGCCTTCCTCTCTCTTGGCCGATTCTCTCTCTCTTCCTCCTCTTCTCCTTCCTCCTTGCTCTCCAAGTATCCTTTTGGTCCCTTCCTAGTGTGTGGAACCCTTTTTGTGTGTGTGAGAGGGAACCCTTTCTTAGAAGACAAGAGGGCCTTTTATAGATTAGATGAGGGGCAAAAGTGAAAGTCCACAAATTCGTGCCTTGGAGCCCAAGTAGTTCGGTGACCGACTCGGACCGACACGGAGGACCACGGGCCCGAGTTACTGTGCATCTCGGTCCGAGGTTGGAAACTTCAAAGTCGGGCCCGACGTGGTTGCAACTCGGTCCGGACCTCGTTCCACTTTCTTCTTGTTGGCTTCTCTTGTTCTTCTTCATGGCTTGCTCCTCTCTTTCCCGCTTTAGCTCGGCCTTTGCTCCATGTCTCGACCCTCCTTTAAATCGATCCTCGATTTATGCAAAATTACCTACAAAACACATAAAATGCGCAGAGTCTCCGAATCTCATAGAAATACGGGAACTAAGCTAAAAAGGAACAAAACGCACAAGAAAAGAGGAAAAAGAAACATATTTACAAAGGAAATCACATATGAAAACACCACCAAATAAAGAGACATCAAAATACCCCATACTTAAACTTGCTTGTCCTCAAGCAATAACAATGTAAGCAAGACCGAAACATAATCTTCAAGTAAAGCCTCGTATGAAAACACATTTTAAGCACAAGTGATTGATATTCAAGCAAGATTACATCATCACACATGATTAAGTGTTCCAAGGAATAAAGTCAATGCAACTAAGCCTCACTTTAGGGATATGTGAATGTGTATCACTCATCATGTGTTTGGGTTTAGCATGAACACTCAAGCTCAAAAATCATGCAAGTAAGGACTTTACTATTGAAGCTAATATCACTAATTCCTCCACCTAGAGATGCCTAATGCAAAGTACACAAAGAATTTCGAACTTGGCTCAATGGAGGCCCTCAAAGAGGTTCCATTCGGTCGGGTTGTAATGGGGCTTTTGGTATTTCTCAAGGTGGGAATTATTTGGTCTCGTGGTGCTTTCAATGGGGATTGAACAACCTAAACTCTCACCAACTTCACCAAAATTCCACAATTACTTTCACACTCACCCAAAAGACTTAACATTTTCCTTTCAACCCAAAATTTCACTTAACATTCCACTTCATCTTTGCTCTTATGCTTTTTGTTGGATTTTCAACACTTTCTACATTTGGACTGACTTTCTTATGACATCGGGCCCGATGTTGCTTGTAACTCGGTCGGACCATTTTCTTCACTTAAGCTCTTTGCTTTATTCCACTTTACATTTCCAACATTTTCTTTCTTTCATTTCTTTCTTTCTTTTTTTTTTTTCATTTTTGTACAACAAAGATGCACTACCCACATGATTCATAACACCATTCTTTGCCCTTAAACCCAAGAGAATCTCAACTCTTCAAATACAATCCAAACCTCTCTTCTAAAGTCCAATCCCATAGGGGTCAAGTCATATAAGGCTAGGAATAATATTTTTGAGGAGTTTCAAACAAAGGCTTAGGCTAGAACGGGGCTACAAACAAAGGATTAACTTCATGGTAGGATATGGAACATTTATGTGACTAGAAGAATAAAGTTCAAAATCAATGTGACCATGCTAGGACAATTCTCATGACGGTCTTGGAAAATAGATAAACACCGCAATAGCAAGTTTTACTAAGCATGAATGAGCTAATCACACAAGAAACATGAGGGATATGCAAATATGAACAATCATCCCTAAAATGGCCAAAAATCAATCTCACAAGGGTCACTCATACTTAGTTGCATAATAACTCATCCTAGAACTCACATGTTCAATAAAACAAGCAAGATATCATGATCACATCAAAAGCAACATCATTTTAGAGGCTAAACTATCCAAAAATATGCAAAGGAATTTACATGCTCACATCATCATTAGCTTTTATTTTGGCAATCTAAGATGGGAATTTCTAGTCCAAAACCTACAAAACACAAAATCTTTTTTGTTGTTTTTAACACAATTTTTTCAATTTATTTTTTTTTAGATTTTATGGACTTTTTTGTAAAAATTTCTCTAAAACCAAAAACTCATCCATTCAAGACCAAATTAATCATCCATGTCTTTCATCAACCACAAACCAAGAAACAAACATCCCAAATACAAACTAGAAACACAAACTAAATATCCTCAAAATAACAAACAAACATAAACAAGTGAAATCATGAACACATTTACCCCCACCCCATACTTAAAATTTTGATGTCCCCATCAAACAAGGAAACCAAAACATAAAAGCAAGAGAGAAGAGTATGAAAAGTTCACAATTTCTTATTCTTCAATGGCATGTATAGGATCACTCGAAGGGGTTGTCACGTCTACGTCCTCTTTGGAGCCTTGCTTGCCGCTCCCTCTCGTACACTTGCTCTTGGTAGAAGTCTTGTGGTGGTGGTTGGAGTTTAGGCTCTGGGCGTGTCTATTGGTCCTCACGGGAAGGGAAGTTCCCGCTCATCCACGTGTTGAAGCTATCTTGGACCCGCCACCTTTGGTCTTCCACCTCCCTAAGCTCCTCCACCTCCCGTCTAGTGTAGCCGAGGGCTCGGTTCATCTCTTGTTGGCTAGCTTGGAAAGAACTTTGTTGTTGAAGCATTTGTTGTTGTTGTTGGTACATTTGTTGTTGATGTTGGTACATTTGTTGTTGTTGGAGATTCACTTGATGGACCTCTTGGAGAACATTTTCTTGTTGAAGTTGGAGATGGGCCATTTGGTTGGCTAAGAAGGACATGTCCACCGGTTGTTGTTGCTCGGGAAACACCATTCCCGGACCGTACCATTGGGCATAGCCTTCATAACCGCCACCTTGAGCTTGCTCTCGCCTTGCACCGCTCCCTTCTCCACGTTCATAATGCCTCGGGACCTCACCACCATGGAATGAACTGGACCGACGTTGAGGGAAGTCGGGCCCGACTTGGTGTGTACCTCAGTCCGCCTGTGTTGGAGCTTGGTGCGTGGCTCGGAGGTTGGCCATCAAACCTTGGAAGTGCTCATCTTCTTCATTTAGCTCTTTATCGACTTCCATGTCTTCCCCACGAGGTGCAAACACAAAGTTGTCTTGGTCGGAATCCGGTGTAGATGGAGGGGAGGTAAACCGAATGTGTTGAGATTGTTGTCGCCGCCCCTCTCTTGCACCTTCGGGGTCACCAAATGAGTGTGACTTGCCGGCCCACACTTGGTACCAATTTTGATACCGAGAAAGATCATAGAGGTTGTGCACTAACCGGATCGACACACCATCATAGTTTGAGTGAGGGGCCAAGGAAATCATGTAGAGCTTCTCCTTGATGATGTTGGCCTTCTTGAAATACTTCATGTTCATGAACTCAACACCATTCGGAGCCGGAGAATACTTGTCAAGATCAACTCCTAGACGCATGGCGAGCCTTGCTATCATCCCGCCGAAGTAGATCCAAGAGGAGCTTTGGAAGTCTCGCACCATCTTGACCCACTCCCATGCAAGGTTCATGGGCTTCTCGGTGTTGAAGAGCATCTCATGGAGCAACATGATCTCCTCCTTCATCGGCTTGCTCAACTCAATGCGAGCATAGATTGCACACCCCAAGACTCGCACCATGACCCGAAAAAGAGGGCTAGCAATCTCGGTTGTGGAGGCGCCCTTTCTCATCTCACTCTTCCCGGCCACATGACGCCACACTTGGTTCACCTTCTCATTGTTGACGCCGGCCTCTTCTCTTGGGCATGGAAACCCGAAGTAGGTAGCCAAATCCCTAAGAGTGAGATTGTGGTCCTCATTGCCCAATCGGAAAGTGATCGCCCCTTCCTCATCCTCCACATTATCATAAGTGCACTCGAATGTGGCCATGAATTCCGAGGTGAGGGCGGGGTAGTGAGTGTTGTCCCACCTTAGCATCCCATTGAGACCGATGTGGGAGTAGCACCGTGGAAGGGCTTGATCCATGTCCATCTTCCTCACGGCTTCCCAATCAAGCCACCTTGTGTGATGCTCAAGCGCCATATATCTTGCATAGTTCTCCACTTGCTCATCATCCTCCAAATAGACATCATCCAACTTTGGTTCTTTCCTTGACTTCTTGGACTTCTTCCTTGGCCTTTCCACATGAGATGATGAAGCTCTTGTCTCCATGGTTCCTACACACATCCAACCAAACAAAAGGGTCCAAGATAAACTCCATACAACTCAACAAAAGCACTCATCAACACACAACAACACTTCAACGCAAAGGGAACCCCATACTTAGTCTCTAGATACGCATTCATCTCAATCCAACATAAATCATCATGGACATTTTCTAACAATGGCTAAGCAAATGATCATTCTACATCATGATTAGACTATAGCCAACAATGAAACACATGAATCCACATGATATCACGAGAAGAGAGCAAAAACAACATGGATCGACTTCCAACCTATGTCGGGCCCGACTTACTCAACCTCGGTCCGACTTGCTGGACCGACTTCCACAACTCGGGCCCGACTCTCCTGGGCACGTCGATCTCGACCTAGTTCGTGCTTCGACTCTAGCCTCAAATCAACCCAAATCATTCTATCATGCACTTAAATTTCAAATTCAACCATCAAACATCCCTAATTGAAGTTCTAAATGGATCTAAGCATGCATAAACAACCTTAAAGCTCAATTTCACAAATCATGCAAACCCACTATTGATGCTCAAACTCAAGCTCTTAATCAAACATGGCATTACTCAATCTATGCAATGAAAGCACAAAATTTTCAAAGAAATAAGTAGAGATCGAGTAACACATACCGGATTCGAAGAGTATTGAACTTTTAAACAAATAAGCAACTTAGAACTCAAATTTCCTAGATCTAGATCTAGATGGGGGATGAAGGACTATATGGAACTCGAGATTTCTACTTGGATTCGGGTTTGGGAGGCCTTTTTGTGGTTGGACCGAGATGAAGTAGGGAGTGTGTGGATCGAGTATGGAAGGGGAGGGGCGGCCGACTTTGAGAGTGTTTGAGGGAGATGGGTTGTATTTTGGGAATGGTAGTTGATAATGAAGATGGTAGGTAGGTGGGGGATAATATTTAATGGGGGAAAGGGACAAATTAGGTCAAGGGCAAAATTGGCATTCCAACTAGTCAAATCGGGTCGGACCGACTTCATGGACCGATGTCCCTATGTCGGGCCCGACTTACCTGGGCTCGATGTGGGAGTATTCGGGTCACCAATTTTACTCCATCCTCTTGCAACTTCTTTCCCATATTTCCATTTATATATTTCACCTCAAATCCTACACAACTTTGAAGAATGCACAACACCATGAATCCACAAAACACTAGGTAGAGATTGGTTAGGGAAAAGCTAGGCTAAACTAAGAAAAATCAAACAAAAATTACGAAAAGAAAGCTACTAGCTCGGGTTGCCTCCCGAGAAGCGCTCGTTTAGAGTCACTAGCTTGACTTCCTAACCTCAACCTTATGGCGGGTGAAACACGGTGAATTGCTCGCCATTGCTATGCCCATTCCCATTGCCTTCATACCCATAAAACCACCAACGATGGTCTATATAGGCATGGCTCTCCGATCTCGGGCCTATCTCATCATACTCCTCCAACGGATGAGATTTCTCCTCCTTACTTGCTCCATCATGTTTTTCTTTTCCTACACCAAAGTTATCCAAAGAATTCCTAGGAGATTCTACCAATTCATCTTTCAAATCACTAAGGCAAATGTAGGAGTCTCCTAAGTCATCGTTCAAATCACTTAAACAAATGTAGGAATCAAAATTTTGGGAAGAATTGTGGTCATCACCAACATTAAAAGGATATAAGTAAGGATACTCTTCGTCTCTTCTTGGGCTAGCATTGATCCTTGACTCATTTTGATCCTTGAATTGTTCCAACAACTCCCTTATTTGTATTTGTTCATTGAAGCCTTCATCACTTCTCAACGCAACGACGTCTCTAGCAACTTCCACTTCTTCACTTTCTCTCTTGGCACTCTCTTCAAGTTTAAGGATAGCCAAGGCGTCCGGCTCATTCAAAGCTTTGTTGAAGTGAAAATCGACCTTTTCTTCCCCAATCTCAAAGGAAACCTTGCCGTTCTTGACATCAAACCTTGCCCCCGCCGTAGCTAAGAATGGTCTTCCTAAGATTATTGGGACCAAGGGATCCTCATGCATGTCCAAGATCACGAAATCATCGGGGACAAAGTACTTTCCAACTCGCACCGGAACGTCATCCAATATTGCCTTAGCCTTGATGATGGAACCGTCGGCCATAGTTAGGGACATATCGGCCGGCTCCATTTCACCCAAATTTGCTCTTCTCCAAATGCTAGCGGGCATCACCGAAACACTTGCCCCAAGGTCACATATGGCTTGGAAGTTTTGAGACCCCACACCAATGGTTATAGCAAAGCGACCGGGATCTCCTAGCTTTTGCGGTAACTCCAAGGTCTTGACCTCATCTTGCATTTCAACTATGGACCTCTTCTTGCTCAAAATCTCCTTTAAAAACTTGGCATAAGATGGCATCTCGCTCAATGCATCGGTGAACGGGATGGAGATGTTCAAGCCTTGCAAGAGTTTGAGAAACCTCTTGAACTTGTTCTCAACAACATCTTTCGGCTTCTTCGAGGGATATGGAAGAATTGTTGCACCTTGAATCTTGCTTAGATCAACCTCTTTGGACTTCCCCACTTCACTTGCAACATTTCCTGGTTGGACCGACGTAGGCACCATGTCGGGCACGATGTTGTGAGTCTCGGTCCTGGGCATAGGAGTCGGATCGAGGTCTGTGTACGTCGGTCCCGAGTTGCTCTCAACCTCGGTCCAGGGTAAAGGAGTCGATCTTCTTGCTGGGTCGACTTCGAGGAACGTCGGACCCGACTTGTTGGGTAAGTTGGTCCGACTCTCTTCATTCTTCTTAGGCATGTGTGGCTCGGGTAGGTTTCGGCCACTTCTCAATCCAATTGCCCGGACTTCATTTTGATTGTTTTGAGCTCGAGGGTTCTCCTCGGGTCGGCCCGGAAGTCTCCCATTCTCTCTCGGGGCTTGAGTTGCGATTTGGGCAAATTGATTGTCGACTTGCCTCCTCCATGCACCAAACTCATTGAATTGGGTCCTCATCTCCTTGAACTCGTCTCTCATCTCTTGAGCAAATGATTGTAGCTCATTGAATCCCGGTGGTCTATATGGTGGTGGTGGCGCCCTTGGCTCATTTTGGTTGAAGTTGTTGTTGTAACCTTGAGCTTGATCGTTGTTCCACCGGCCATTGCCACCATTGTTGAAATTGCCTCTTCCACCGAAATTTCCTCGAACAAAGTTTGCCTCCTTAATTCGCTCGGCCAAGCGCACTTGGCTCTCATTCGGACAAACTTGTGTAGCATGTGCAAAGGATCCACACTCCTCACAAGCTCTAGCATTTTGCTTGTAGTAGTGGACTTGCCTCTTAAGCTTGCTCACTTCACCTTCAAGGAATTAGAGCTTCACATCCCTATCAATGTCTTCTCCCTTTGGATCATATAACTTCCTTGTACCTTCACCTTGGACTTTCACCTCTTTGCTAGCTTGACTCACCCCATACATAGCCTCATAATCGGATAGCTTGTCAAGTAGCTCCCAAGCTTGATCTGGTGTCAAGTCTATGAACCCACAATCGGTGTGGAGGTTGAGCTTGTCCTTCGTTACCGGATTGATGCCTTGGAAAAAGATGTCTTGAAGCACATATGGTTGTTGGCCATGAGTAGGACATTGACGCAACATCTCCTTGAAACGGTCCCATGCTTCGAAGAGAGGCTCATTCGGACCTTGTTGAAAAGCTTGCAATCTTCCTTCTTAGCTCGGTTGTCTTTGAGGGCGGGAAGAACTTCATCAAGAAAGCATCATAGAGTGTCTTCCAAGTTGTGATTGACCTAGGAGCTTGGCTCTCGAGCCAATGTGTGGCCTTGCCCCCAAGTGACCATTTGAACGCCTTTAGAAGCACATACTCCAATGTCTCCTCATCGGTAGAGATCGTCTCACACATGTCCACAAAGCGTTTGACGTGCTCTATGGGACATTCATGTGGTCGGCCCTCGAATTGATCACGCTTGATGAGGGTGATGAATTGCGTCTTGATCTCAAAATTCTTGGCAACCTCGGGAAGCACAATAGCCGAATCGGGTACCCTCAACTCCGGATGCATGTATTGGCGTGCATTCCGGGGTAGAGCGTTGAGTTGAGCCTCGGCCCTCATCCGTTGCTCCCGTTCTCTTCTTGCCACCTCCTCTTGATTGTCCCTCTCAAGTTGCAATCTAGCCATTTCGGCCCTAAGTTGAGCCAACTCCTCATCAACATGGAGAGCTTGATTCGCCATCCTTTTCCTTCTTCGGGCTTCCTTGAGAATACTTTCCGGATCACTCACAAACTCAAGCTCAAGTGTTCCTCGGGAGGAACGAGCTAGCATACACCTATGAAACAAAGACACAAACCAAAACAAATCAAAAACAAACAAAGGGTTTGGGTTATTCCCTCACCCAAATCACTACCAAAACACAAGAAACTCACCAAATTGGCACTCAATGCACTTAGACTTCCCCGGCAACGGCGCCAATCTTTTGATCTCCTCGTGTTACGAGGGTCTAGAGATACAATTTATAACCCGACCCCATTGTAGCACGTGGTGGGTGTCCAACACTCGGGAAGTCTACTCGATCGATGTGCCTAGATACTAAGAAGCTAGAAAGGAGAGCATAAAACAAAGGAAAACAAAGAAAACAGTCGGGACCGACACTGAGGTCACGTCGGGCCCGAGGTTGGCGACAAGAGGAAGTCGGGACCGACACTGGGTAAGTCGGGCCCGAGGTAGCTGGGGATGTCAAACTTTCAAGGATTAAAAGTAGATCTTGGGCTTTTGGGTTCCTTCCCTAGTAGATTGAGGCTTTTCCACCCCAATTCAAGCAATGAGTGATGATCGGACTAGGATCGAGTGCTTTCGCCCTCGTTCCAACCACATCTACACCTCGATCCATGGGGAAATCCCCTTCGAAGCAAGGTCTTGAGATTGACACATGTTCACTTTCGCTACTTTGCCAATCTCAAGCCTTGATTCCCAACTTTCGCAAGGAATTGTAGCTCTATGTAGAATGGTTTCCTTAGATCAAACACTCAAGGCTATGGAATTGGGGTTTCTAGCCCAAACCTAGCTAGGGTTTTCCCCCATAACCCAAGATCAAGGAGATCTACTCCATGTGACAAGCAAAGAAAGCAATCAAATCAAAAGGGAAAGCAATCATCATAATCAATCTCAAAACAAAGCCAAGTTTCATTCAAATCCAAAGCAATCCACAAATTCCAATCAAGGGTTTTCAAATCCACAAGATCAAAACAAAGCAAAGCTAAACAATCAACAAAACCTATCAAGCCTTCCTCTCTCTTGGTCAATTCTCTCTCTTGGTCGATTCTCTCTCTCTTCCTCCTCTTCTCCTTCCTCCTTGCTCTCCAAGTATCCTTTTGGTCCCTTCCTAGTGTGTGGAACCTTTTTTTTGTGTGTGAGAGGGAATCCTTTCTTAGAAGACAACAGGGCCTTTTATAGATTAGATGAGGGGCAAAAGTGGAAGTCCACAAATTCGTGCCTTGGAGCCCAAGTAGTTCGGTGACCGACACGGAGGACCTCGGGCCCGAGTTACTGTGCATCTCGGTCCGAGGTTGGAAACTTCAAAGTCGGGCCCGACGTGGTTGCAACTCGGTCCGGACCTCGTTCCACTTTCTTCTTGTTGGCTTCTCTTGTTCTTCTTCATGGCTTGCTCCTCTCTTTCCCGCTTTAGCTCGGCCTTTGCTCCATGTCTCGACCCTCCTTTAAATCGATCCTCGATTTATGCGAAATTACCTACAAAACACATAAAATGCGCATAGTCTCCGAATCTCATAGAAATACGGGAACTAAGCTAAAAAGGAACAAAACGCACAAGAAAAGAGGAAAAAGAAACATATTTACAAAGGAAATCACATATGAAAACACCACCAAATAAAGAGACATCAACCTTCACCTTGAACTTTCACCTCTTTGCTAGCTTGACTCACCCCATACATGGCCTCATAATCGGATAGCTTGTCAAGTAGCTCCCAAGATTGATCCGGTGTCAAGTCTATGAGCCCACAATCGGTGTGGAGATTGAGCTTGTCCTTCGTTGCCGGATTGATGCCTTGGAAAAAAATGTCTTGGAGCACATAAGGTTGTTGGCCATGAGTAGGACATTGGCGCAACATCTCCTTGAAACGGTCCCATGCTTCAAAGAGAGGCTCATTCGGACCTTGTTGAAAAGCTTGCAATTTTCCTTCTTAGCTCGGTTGTCTTTGAGGGCGTGAAGAACTTCATCAAGAAAGCATCATAGAGTGCCTTCCAAATTGTAATTGACCTAGGGGCTTGGCTCTCGAGCCAATGTGTGGCCTTGCCCCCAAGTGACCACTTGAACGCCTTTAGAAGCACATACTCCAACGTCTCCTCGTCGGTGGAGATCGTCTCACACATGTCCACAAAGCGTTTGACGTGCTCTATGGGACACTCATGTGGACGGCCCTCGAATTGATCACGCTTGATGAGGGACATGAATTGCGTCTTGATCTCAAAATTCTTGGCAACCTCGGGAAGCACAATAACCGGTTCGGGTACCCTCAACTCCGGATGCATGTATTGGCGTGCATTCCGGGGTAGAGCGTTGAGTTGAGCCTCGGCCCTCATCCGTTGCTCCCGTTCTCTTCTTGCCATCACCATGGAGAGCTTGATTCTCCATCCTTTTCCTTCTTCGGGCTTCTTTGAGAATACTTTCCGGATCACTCACAAACTCAAGCTCAAGTGTTCCTCGGGTGGAACGAGCTTGCATACACCTACGAAACAAAGACACAAACCAAAACAAATCAAAAACAAACAAAAGGTTTGGGGTCGGTACCGATGCCACTTGGGTCGTTTACAAGGCCTTAATGAAGAGGAAACGAAGAAAGATTTCAGGAAACCCTATCGACCCTGACGGGTGATCGCTCACGAATGCGAGGGTCTAGAGATACAATTTATAACCCGACCCCGTTGTAGCACGTGGTGGATGTCGAACACTCGGGAAATCTACTCGATTGAGGTGCCTAAACACTAGAAAGCTGGGAAGGAGAACTTAAAACAAAGGAAAACAAAGAGAACAGTCGGGACCGACACAAGTGTCACGTCGGGCCCGATGTTGGCGACAAGAGGGAAGTCGGGACCGACGTAGAGCAAGTCGGGCCCGAGGTAGCTGGGTTTGTCGAACTCAAAGATTGAAAGTAGATCTTGGGCTTTTGGGTTCCTTCTCTAGTAGATTAAGGCTTTTCCACCCCAATTCAAGCAATAAGTGATGATCGGAATAGGATCGAGATGCTTTCGCCCTCGTTCCAACCACTTCTACACATCGATCATTGGGGAAATCCCCTTCGAAGCACGGTCTTGAGATGGACAAATGTTCACTTTCGTTACTTTGCCAATCACAAGCCTTGATTCCTTACTTTCATAAGAAATTGTAGCTCTATGTAGAGTGGGTTCCTAGATCAAGCACTCAAGGCTTATGGAATTGGGGTTTCTAGCCCAACCTAGATAGAGTTTTCCCCCATAACCCAAGATCAAGGAGATCTACTCCATATGGCAAACAAAGAAAGCAAACAAATCACAAAGCAAAGCAATCAACATCATCAATCTCAAACCAAAGCCAAATTTCATTCACAAATCAAAAGCAATCCACAAACTACAATCCAAGGTTTCCAAATCCACAAAATCAAAACAAGGCAAAGCTAATCTATCAACCAAACCTATCAAATCTCCTAGCAATCTCCTCTCCTAGGCCGATTCCCTCTCTTCTCCTTCTCCTCTCCTTCCTCCTTGCTCTCCAAGTATCCTCTTGAGAGTTTTTGAGAGTTGGTCCCCCCTAAGTGTGTGGGAACCACCTCCAATTAGAAGATAAGAGAGCCTTTATAGATGAGGGGCAAAAGTGGTAGTTTACAATTTCGTGCCTTGGAGCCCAATCCATCCAGCGACCGACTCGGACCAACACGGAGCACCTCGGGCCCGACTTACTGCGCAAGTCGGTCCGAGGTCGAAAAATCGTCTCGGGTCCGGCGTTGGTTCCAACTCGATCCGTACTTCGTTCCACCTTCTTCTTGTTGGCTTTTCTCTTGTTCTTCTTCATGGCTTGCTCCTCTCTTTCCCTCTTAAGCTCGGGCCTTGCTCCATGTTCCGATTCTCCTTCAAAACGACCCTTGATCCATGCCAAAACAACTACAAAACACATAAAACGTGCATAGTCTCCGAATCTCATAGAAATACGGAACTAAGCTAAAAAGGAACAAAACACACAAGAAAAGGGGAAAAAGAAACATATTTACAAAGGAAATCATATATAAAAACACCACCAAATAAAGAGACATCAACGGGTCGGTGCCGAGGTACCTCCGTGTTGGTAGCGGAAAGCTAAGTCGACGTAATTAATGATAATTATCCCACGTCTTTATGTTTTTAGATATTTTGCTTTCGAGATATATCTTGATTGATTTTATTTCCTTAGGAGTAGTGTTAGCCTTTAGTATAAAACCCTAGTATTAGCTTTAGTTTTCTTATCATTCAAGTTTGGAGAAACGTTACTCTTAGTTCGTACGCACGTTTTGGAATGTTTTGAACAATTCTGTTGGAACGTGTAAGCTTTATTTTTAATTTAATTTAGTTCTTTTCTACAATGATGTGTGAGTAGTTTTCTCTTTTTCTAAGGTTGGGGTTAACCCAACAATGGTTGTGTGTGCTTGTCTTTGATCATGATTTGAATGTTTTTACCCATAATCTATCTCTTGTTCTTAAAATCCTTGATCGAAAGATAAGGAAATTCTCGTTTACAATTTGAATCGAAAGAGACAACTGTGAATCAGAATTGTTAATTAGGGTTTTGAAATGAAAGTAGATTAATTCTAATTAAAGTTTCAAGATAGATAGATACGTTTATTAATTTAACGAAAGGTAGTTAATTTGTTTGCATGATTGACGAAAGTTGACATCTTTATGTTATAAAAGCATGATCTTTGTGATTCATAGGTGTTCGCATGCATGATTGTTGTTATGGTGCTACCTAGACCTTAGAAAACTCTTTCCTCTTGATAAAAATCCAATCTTTTGCACTTATTAGCCCTAAGTTAACGAAATTTGGAACTGAATCTCTCTCATGGACGAACCAGACTTCGCTATAATCAGCGTGGTCTTGATCTATAAATTTATTTGCTTGTTTGGTTTATCAAGAAACCCTCACAACAACCACGAAGCTAATACCTCTAACTAATCTGGTCTATTACTTAAGCCGAGTTTACTAAATGCTAAATAAAGGTACAAAGATACAAATGTTATTTCATTTAGTTTTACTAAATAAAGAGCATGACGTTGTCTTGAACTTGAAAACAGCTAGCTAGAGTAGTGAGTTTAAGTAGTGCAAGCCTAGGATTTGTATTTGCATTAGGGGTGTCCAAACCCGGTTAACCGAGATTTCGGTTTACCGCAGTTCGGTTAACCATGATTTCGGTTAGTTAAAATCATGAACCGAAACAGAACCGTTAATCTCGGTTAATCGTAGTTCGGTTAACCAATTTTTTGGTTCGGTTTTCTTGGTTAACCGATAACCGTTTATGTAATTTTACCTCAAATAATTAAGACTAAAATAATATAATTTGAATAAAAAAAAGTGATCCAGCAAGACTTTTATTTTAACTAGTTATACCCGTCGTTCCATGCACTACTATATGAGTTTAATACTTAATTTCTTTAATAAATATGATTTTAATTTAATTTAAAAATTAAAATAAATTATCTATTAGACTAAAATTATATTAAAATTTACAATTTTTACAATGTGAGACGAAACCAAAATCATTAAGGTGAGTCCAATAATCCCGTATGATTTTGATGGCATAATGATAATTTATTATAAATAAATATAAAAAAAATTATTTTCATTAGAATCATTCAATTTTAAAAGTCTTTTGAAAAATAGATAAAAAGACAAAATATGTAAATTATTTGAATTTTTTAATCAAATTCAATTATGTAAAAATATTTTAAGTAAAAAATAAAAAATATAATTTATAAGAAAAGATGGAAAATATGAATAAAGATTAAATTATTTAAAGATAATTTTTTTCTATATTTGCACGAATAATCTAAAAAGAAAATTAAGGAAAAGACAATGATTTTTTTAAAATTAAAATTCAATTTTGGCAATTAATTACCTACATATTGAAAATTTTTACTTTTTTTTTATTTATCAAAACTTGATTTAAGATAAACTTTTACCTAAATAGATAAAAAGATGAAGATAAAATTATTTTTCATTTTTTTAACTAAAATTCGAATTTTAATTTTGTCCACATAAATAGATATAAAGAAATTTAATTAAAAAGCTAAACTAATATAAATAAACATAAAAATTTTAAATATAAGGTGGGGCTGTGGTGGATCGAAAGGTATAGCTTTAATATATAGTTATAGATTGTGTACTTGTATCATATTGCTTTGGTAGTTGTAAACAAATATTGAGAATATATACTATATTGTGTGGAATCAAACATTGTGTGTATTAATTTTTATCCCATCAAATTTAATAAGCGGCTCTTATACCAATGTGAAGTGGAAAAATAGTGTGTAAATTGTTAAAATTGAAGAACGAAAGACTCAAATTACATTAATACCTCGAAGATCATAAATTTTAACCACTAAATAAATCCAAGATAACTAATATTTGAATAAATTAGTAATATATTTTTGGTTTTCGGTTAACCGTTATATGTAAAGTCGTGAACCGAAACCGAACCGATAAACCAAAAATATTTTCGGTTTGGTTAACCAAATCGAAACTTCAAAAAAATCGTTTGGTTAACCGAAAAAATAATCGGTTTTTCGGTTTGGTTTTTAGGTTTCGGTTTTTTATGAACACCCCTAATTTGCATAGAGTCCGAACTTCGTACCTAATCTTATTGGAGGATAATCTAC
This sequence comes from Fallopia convolvulus, assembly GCA_964016875.1. NCBI lineage: Eukaryota > Viridiplantae > Streptophyta > Magnoliopsida > Caryophyllales > Polygonaceae > Fallopia > Fallopia convolvulus. Next base: position 39,753,168 of record OZ024719.1, read on the forward strand.
TTATCTCTTTGGCATGTCTCACCACAACTCATTGGTCGTTCGAGCCAAACCCCTTGCTATTCCTCCGTAAACAACACTTCTCCAATATGCAAACAAAGATAAATTAATTTAGCATAGATGTCTAAGTGCATCACATATTCGGTTTCAAAGATCAAGGTCAATATGCAGAAAGAGTAAAGCCCGAATAAGGCGGAAAAAATCAAAGTTGCTGAGATCTCCGACGGGGCGTCTCAATGTGCTCGTTGCCGGTGTGGGACTCCCCTGCCCAAAGCTAAGTAGCAACAGAAGAAGAATAAGCAAAGCAATAATGAATTTTAGTCATCACTCGGTCTCTCAATCCCGAGATTCGCAAAGGGGTTTCAAAAGGGCGAAATGTGCTATCTATGAGGCTGGCGGCGAAATTGTTGCGGGGGGTGCGTTGAAGGCCGCGGGCATGCGCATCCCTTGAGCGTCCCTATTCCGGCGCCGGATGTATGGCCCGAATTCCTGAGCAGTGGAAGATTGAGAGTTGTTTGCTCTTTCGAGTCCCGATGGCTAATTTTGGCCTTTAAATGGCCACCCATCACAAGTATTTCACATACTCCAATCATTCAATTCCTTAAATTTCTCTTTCCTTCAGTAATTGTCTTCATCCCTTCCCTTTGTTCCTTTTTCTCTATGGTGAGCAGTCCAAAAATCAGAAAAACCTTTCTGCCCATCCCACATTTGTGGGGGTAGTGACTCAAACCCAAAACCAATCATTTGGAAAGGCTGTTAATGAGGCCAACCCCAAAGAACACATACCCAACTACCAAAATCTGATTGAAAACAGAGTGGCGAATCTTAAAATCGCACCAGATGAATTCCTCAACAGCTTAAAAAAAGGCAAAGAATTTTATGGTCCACAAACCTACCTTCCTTTCCGTCACTACTTAATTCAATCTCACATCTATCAACGTTGGCTTGTTTTACTGTGTTTGAAGAGAATTTTATGGTCTACAAACCTACCTAAAGCATGTCCATCTTATTGGGGTCGCGTGCATAATCTTTTGCGGTGTTGTATTCCCGTAAATTTGTGCTGTTCTGCGGCTTGGTGCGGTGCAAGTTGGTATAACCCATATGTTGTTAAAAAAGAAATCAGCAATGCCATATGTGGTAAACCCACTAAAAAATCAGCAACGCCATTGGTGGTAAACCCACTATTAACATCCGAAGCCCATGCTTATTCCTAAGGATTTTCCTTAAGGCACTGTACAAAACAAGAATTGTCGCTTGATGTCCGCAACCTTGTGGTTTTGTTTCGGATACGCAGGAACCTTCTTCAATAATCAGCCAGTATTGCAAGAAACTTCAAAACAAAACGGGTTTAAAAACCGAAGCATCTCTAAAGGAAAGTAAGCACAACAAACTTAATGAAAACGGTCTAATGACAAAACCTGGGGTAGAAAATACCCGGATCAAATGCCAAAACGAAGTTTGGTGCTCCAGGCCTAATGCCTGCACTAATGAATTTGTTGTGTGGCACTGTCCCATGAGCACACTTGTTTTGGTGGGAAGGAACCCATATTCGTCACATCACCATGTTAGTGTTATCAACATTTGCAAAAAATACGGAAGTAGTAAAACCACAGTTACAAATAAAACAACAAAAATTAAACAAATCACAAACTACATTGATTCCAAACAAATTTATGGTGAAAACGCATCTCGATGCTTTAAAACTAAACAAAAATATTAGATGCACACCCATCCTAGGAAGGCCAAAAGCCACAACAAGCCCGATTACTTATGAAAACCTGCACTTGGAATTGGAGGGGCATAAAACGCAAGTCATTTTGGATCGAAGCGAATGCGTTTTGCCGCCTGGAGCACATCAACCTTATCACTCTCATGGAAACAAAAACCCAAGAACCACCCGATTGTAATAAGTGGCAAAAAGTGGGTTTTGACTCCATAGAATTTGTCCCGGCAAAAGGGTACTCGGGTGGGTTATGCGTCCTTTGGAAGGGCACATCGCTTACAAATGAAACCATCAAAACAATACATAAAGATAACAGATTTATTAGTTTCCACTACACGGACCTCGAGAATAATAGGGAAATGATCCTAATATTTACTTAAGCACCCCCGAGCCCCGAGGGCACAAGATAAAGACCAGTTCTGGACGAAGTTGAAGGATTTCATAATGAACTACAACCTACCCTGCTTACTCATGGGGGACCTAAACGAAATCCAAAACCCAGACGAGAAACTGGGAGGTGCTAACCCCACCCAATCCAGATGTGAACGACTCATCAAATTCAAAGACAAATGTGACATGTGTGACATCCCGTCTATTGGAAATAAATTTACATGGAGAAAATAAAAAAACTTGGAGAATACCACCTTTGAAAAACTGGACCTCACCCTCGTTAATAACCAAATTATCCAATGGTACGACCAAAAATCATGTTTTTTCATCTTCGGAACACTGTCCTATATCATGGGAAATACCAACTGGCACACAATTCAAAGCACAACCTTTCAAGTTTGAGATGATGTGGACATCCAGAAAAGACTTCCAAAACGTAATTAAACAAGCTTGGTGTTTCAATGCCGGAGGCTCCCACATGTACAACCTTACCAAAAAAACTCAAATGCTAAAAACAAAAGCGAAGGCATGGAACAAACATACCTTTGGAAACATATTTGAAAAAAAAAGAAAATTGATGAAGAAATCATCAATCTGCAAAAAGGGATCATCGAACAAGCAAATATGCAGCTAATCCAGAAACAAGAGAGACTATCACGGAAACGAGAATGCCTACTAAACTTCCATAATTCCTACTGGAAACAAAGAGCTAAGAACACACACATAAAACTAAATGACAAAAATACCAAATATTTCCACCGAATTGCCTCCGGCAGAAGAAACAAAACAAACATAAAAGAAATCCGCACATCGGATGGCACACAAATCACTGGTGTTGATAACATCCGGACTGAAATCAAACGCGACTTCCAAAACCGATTTCGAGCTCTTGAAATAAACCATAACAAACTCCAAAACATGACAAAAACCATCCAAAAAGAAATAACCGACGCAGATAACTTAGAACTTATCAAACCAGTTTCTAACACAGAAGTCAAGAACGCCTTGTTGACATTGGGGACGACAAATCCCCCGTCCCGGATGGAATGTCGGTTGGCTTTTATAAAAAATACTGGCACATCGTGGGCCCGGGTGTAACTAAAGTTGTTAAAAGCTTTTTTCACAATGACAAAATTCTAAAAACAAATAAACCATACATTCATCACCCTACTACCAAAGTGTGAAAATTCCAACTCTACCAATCACTATAGACCAATCAGTTTATGTACCACCATATACAAAATTATATCGAAAATACTGACAAACCGTCTAAAAAATGTCCTAGAGAAACTAATCCACCCTATGCAAGGTGCTTTCATTCAAAACCGAAGTATCCATGACAATACCTTAATAGCACATGAGATTTTCCACTCATTTCGTTACAAACAAGGGAAGGAGGGGTGGATTGCAGTCAAACTAGACATGGAAAAAGCCTATGACCGCATAAGCTGGGAATTCCTAGCTGTAGTTTTTCAAAAAATTGGGTTTCATGAAAATTTCGAGGATGGATCCGTGAATGCGTTGAAACTGTATCCTTCTCAGTCCTTGTGAACAACGGACCAATAAAACAATTCTTTTCCCAAAGGGGACTCAGACAGAGAGATCCCCTTTCATCCTACCTGTTCATCATTGTTGCCGAGATTCTGGATAGACAGATCCATCTAGTAAGCGCCAACCCAAAAAGCGGCATCGGGATCCAAATCTCATGAAATGGAACAAAAATTCCACTCTTAGCCTTAGCAGATGACACTATCATCTTTTCTAAAGCTAATTGTCAGTTATGCAAAAACATGAAAGAAATCATTGATGACTACTGCCAGATATCCGGCCAAAAAGTCAACTTTCACAAATCTGCGTTCCAAGTCACAAAAAATACTAACAACAATACGAAAGAACAAATAAAACAACTACTCCAAATAACGAACACAGTTGCTTTAGACAAATATCTAGGTTGTCCAATAATCAATGGGAAAGTAACACAAAACACTTTTAAACCCCTGATAATGAAAACCAAAGCTCAATTATCAAAATGAAAAGCAAATACTCTATTATAGGAGGGTCGAAAAACCCTAATCAAAGCAAACCTTTCTGCACAACCAAACTATATAATGCAATCATTCATGCTACCCCACACAACCCTTAACGAATTGGACCAAATCAATAAAAAATTCTTTTGGAACAAGGAAAACAATTATAGGCCTCTTATTAGCTGGAATTCCATTTGTCGGCCTCCTGCGCATGGAGGGGTTGGAATCGCTAAGGCGGAGGACATGAACCAAGCACTCCGGATGAAAAAAACTTGGAACTGAGATCTTAGAGATCTTTACAGAGAAATACCTCAAAACGAATAACATCCTAAATTATAAGAAAAAAACATAATACTTCTTGGCAATGGTCTAAACTTATGGGTCTTAGAGATCTTTTTGTGTCTGGACTCATCTGACAAGTAGGGGATGGGAAAAACATTCGATTCTGGAAAGATAACTGTATCGGGTACGGCCCTATCCAAGCAAAAATTGGAACTGAGATCCACATTAACTGGGAGGAACGAGTCGAATCGTACTTACATGAGGACAACTCATGGTACATAGAAAAATTAAGTAAGGTTATTAATCCCGATGATCTAGATAATATAGCTAAAATAATTAACCCGGTTAACAAAATCCAAGATAGGCTTTACTGGCAACCAAGTAAAAACGGCCGGTATTCCACCCATTCAACTATGCAGTGGTTAAACCTTGCTAAAAACGATCCTAAAATCAACCTAGAATGGATTTACAAACTCAATGTCCCACCCAAAATGCACAATTTCCTTTGGAAGGTGGCAAGAAATGGTCTACCAACCAAATCGAGACTTGCTGAAAAACACATCTTGGTACCACAAGGTTGCACTGCATGTAGTAATCAGTGTGAAGATACAAATCATATCCTAATTTCATGCCCTCTTACGAAGGAAACTCTTAATACCATTAGACCCAAACTAAAGAGGACGATCGATCTCATCTCCTCTGATGGCAAAAAACCTCACCAGGTCCTGGAGGAAATCAGGGCTAGAATAAACAAAGAGGAGATGTAACTCCTTACTATCACCTGGTGGTGTATTTGGTACTCCAGAAATAGGAGAGTGTTTGAAAACAATACCGGAACAAACCTAGACGATGCAAGCAAACTCAGTGAATTTACTCAAAAGCAAATCCGAGAGTGGAAACTTGCTAAGGCACCAGACTCATCTGACCCACAACCAAACAAAGGTCATACAAGAACTGAAAGGAAAAATAAATATTGGGTAAAACCCAAGAACAACTATATTAAGCTTAACTTTGATGGTGTTGTGTGTGCAGATGGTGTGGCTACTTTTGGGTTCATACTTAGGGACTTCAACGGCTCCCCTATATCGTTTGACGGAGGACTGACCGGTCGATAGTCTACTTTGATATCCGAGCCATCGCCTTACGCCAGGGACTTCTCGAGGCCATTCGTCATGGCATTCCCCGGATCCAGATCGAAGGCGATAACTTGCAGCTGGACAAGGCCGTTCTTGGCAACTGGCGCTGCCCGTGGGAGATTGAAGTGTTGCGTGCGGACATCCATTGTTTGTTGGCTCAGTTCCAGGATTGGAGTATTGCTCATATTTACCGTGAGTGCAATTCTATTGCTGACTTCATCGCTGGCTCCTTCCAACGCGTCTCTTCCGTTCCACTTGCAGCTGATTTGGGCTTATGTTCCCTCATCCGTCAAGATGCTCTGGGTGGTCACTAGGGTGTTAATGACCTCCCTAATTCCTTTCCTAATCAAAAAAAAAAGATTGAATTATTTAAAGATAATTTTTTTCTATATTTGCACGAATAATCTACAAAGAAAATTAAGGAAAAGACAATGATTTTTTTTAAATTAAAATTCAATTTTGCCAAGTAATTACCTACATATTGAAAATTTTTACTTTTATTTGTTTTATCAAAACTTGATTTAAGATAAACTTTTACCTAAATAGATAAAAAGTTGAAGATAAAATTATTTTTCATTTTTTAACTAAAATTCGAATTTTAATTTTGTCCACATAAATAGATATAAAGAAATTTAATTAAAAAAGCTAAACTAATATAAAAAACATAAAAATTTTAAATATAAGGTGGGGCCAGAATCAATATGGTGGATCGAAAAGGTATAGCTTTAATATATAGTTATAGATTGTGTACTTGTATCATATTGCTTTGGTAGTTGTAAACAAATATTGAGAATATATACTATATTCTGTGGAATCAAACATTGTGTGTATTAATGTTTATCCCATCAAATTTAATAAGCGACTCTTTTACCAATGTGAAGTGGAAAAATAGTGTATAAATTGTTAAAATTGAAGAAAGAAAGGCTCAAATTACATTAATACCTCGAAGATCATAAATTTTAACCACTAAATAAATCCAAGATAACTAATATTTGAATAAAATAGTAATATATTTTTGGTTTTTCGGTTAACCGTTATATGTAAAGTCGTTAACCGAAACCGAACCGATAAACCGAAAATATTTTCGGTTTGGTTAACCAAATCGAAATTTCAAAAAAATCGGTTTGGTTAACTGAAAAAATAATCGGTTTTTCGGTTTAGTTTTTAGGTTTTGGTTTTCTATGAACACCCCTAATTTGCATAGAGTCCGAACTTCGCACCGAATCTTACTGGAGGATAATCTACTTATCTCTTTGGCATGTCTCACCACAACTCGTTGGTCGTTCGAGCCAAACCCCTTGCTATTCCTACGTAACCAACACTTCTCCAATATGCACACAAACATAAATTAATTTAGCATAGATGTCTCAGTGCATCACATATTCGGTTTCGAAGATCAAGGTCAATATGTAGAAAGAGTAAAGCTTTTGCTTAAGAATAATGAAATTACAAATTGAACCTTATGCCCTTACCTTGATTCAACCATTTAATCAAACAACTTAGGATGCGACCTTTTTTAAGGACGCGACAGATCTTTGACTTGGTACGCGTTTTGTGTCTCGGAATGGCGTGGAGGACGACTTATGGATCAAACCAAGGTAGGATTGGCTCGAACAAGTAACAAACGAACAAGAACGAGTGTGATTTGAGAGCTTCACTTGATTGAACAAATGTGCAGCACTAGGATAAGTAATAGGAGCATTCCTCAACTAATTATCAAATCCAAAGTGTGCGTAACTTTGTAACAAAGTTCTAAGCTCCTTTAAATATAGGAGGAAAACATAAACCCTAATCTAGCTAGAGGCGCGCCTAGGGCTTGCGTGCAAGCAAGGCCCAACGGTGTGAGGCCCATGAAAGGCTTTCTAAAAACACCAAAACATAAGTAGAAATATCTCAAGACAGCAAAAATACCAAATAAAGCAAGAAAGCATAGATGTCCATTGTCGTCGAAACCGAAGTGTTAAGACTCGGCCAAGGCGCGGCGTGACAAGACATGGAACAACGCGGCAAAGACAGAGCGAGCTGGCAAGGGCTGGCGCGATGCTCGCGAGACTTCGGGTGCGCTGGCGTATCCGTGTCCGAGGCAAGATTCTCAAGTGACGACGTTGGCATGCGCCGAGGGACCGGGGTCCGGCTCGAGAGGCGAGTCCATGGTGGTCGGTACCGAGGCTAGTACCGAGGCTCTATCTTGAGGTTCTCCGATGGCCATGACGCACATGGTGATGTGCGATGGCACGGTGATGGGCGTGCCGTGGCCAGCGGTGATACGCAACAACAAGGAGTGGGTTGCGGTCTCGATGGCATGGGCTCGGGCACGAGTGACCGGACTGTCCGAACGCAAAGCGAAGACGTCATCCTCCTATTGGGTGTCCAAGGATGGGGTCGCATCACCCTGCCCCACTTGGTTGGGAATTGTCCCCATTTCCTCATAAGCAGGCTCGACATAGGGAGAGTCCGAGACGTTTATTGTGGTATGTACAGCGTACTTTCCTGGAAGGTCGATGCAGTAAGATTTGTCGCCAATGCGCTCCAAGACTTGGAAAGGACCATCACCGCGTTGGTGAAGCTTCGTCTTTCGAGCTTTCGGAAATCGGTCCTTCCGAAGTTGCCACCACATGAGATCCCCGGGTTGTAAAACCAGCCGACGACACCCTTTGTTATGTTGTGCGTTATATTTGCTCGCCCAGCGCTCCAACTGAAGGCGGGTGCGCTCGTGCAAGCGGCGAATGGCGTCAGCACGATTGGTCGCGTCGATGTGGTTGTCGGTCTTCATGGGGCGCAGAACTAAGTCCATAGGCAAGTGTGGGTTGCACTCGTAGACCACCTCGTATGGTGTCCTCTTTGTAGCCGAATGTTTGGACATGTTATATGCATATTCAACATGAGAGAGTAAGTTCTCCCACCGGTGTGGGTTATTTTTAGCACCATCCGAAAAAGGGTGCCCAAAGTCCGATTGGTCACCTCAGTTTGACCATCGGTCTAGGATGATAAGAAGTAGGAAACGGTAATTGGGTACCTAGCTTTTCCCACAGTGTCCTCCAAAAATGGCTACAGAATTTGGTGTTCCTATTGCTAACGATACTCCTAGGAACACCATGCGACTTCACAACGTGCTCAAAGAATAAGTTTGCGATTTCGGTCGCATTGTTGTTCCCTTTGCACGTGATGAAGTGGGCCATTTTGGAGAAACGGTCCACAACTACGAAGATCGAGTCTTTGCAACGCCTTGTCATTGGGATGTCCATGATAAAATCCATGGAAAGATCTTCCCATGGAGAGTCTGGTATAGGAAAGGACGTGTGAAGACCATGAGGTTGAGACCTCGCCTTAGCCATTTGGCATGGCACACAACCTCGATAACACTTGTGAACATCCGAAGCCATGTGAGGCCAGAAGAAGTGTAAACGAAGTGCTGCTAACGTTTTGGCTATGCCAAAATGGCCTCGGCCAACATAAGCCTCCTTGACAAATAGGTGCCTCACCGAAGAGCTCAGAATGCAAAGCTTTCCGGCCAGGTAGAGATACCTATTGTCCAAGAAGTAGGATTCATGAATTCTGTAACGCGTGGTTCTCCATGATCGGTTTAAAAATTGATCATGCAAATAGAGCTCTTTAATCAAGGAGAACCCGAGCAAGTTGGTTGTTGAGTAAGTAAGACATACCCGCGCGAGAGAGCGTCGGTCATGACATTCTCTTTACCTTTTTTGTGGGCTATCACATATGAAAATGTTTCCATATATTTAAACCAGTGAGCATGGCGACGGTTGAGGGTCGTTTGAGTCTTTAAATACACTAAGGTTGCATGGTCTATATGGATTACGAACTCGCTCGGCCAAAGGTAATGATGTCGCGTTTTTAAAACCCGAATAAGTGCATATAGTTCCTTGTCTTACGTCTGGTAGTTCAAGGTCGCCGCAGTCAGATTTTCACAAAAGCAAGCAATTGGGCGTTTTTCTTAGAGGAGCACGCCGCCTGCTCCATAGTCGGAGGCGTCACACTCGACCTCGAAGCGCTTAGAGAAGTCCATCAATTACAGGACCGGTGCGCAACACATTGCATCTTTTAAGGCCTGAAAGGCGGCCTCGTAGACGGGCATCCACTTGATTGTGGTTGCTTTCTTGGTTAGATTGATGAGTGGCCCGGCGATGGAACTAAAGTCCTTGACGAATTGCCTATAGAACCCCGTGATCCCTAAGAAGGAGCGAACCATCGTCAGGGTTATGGGGGTAGGCCACTCACGGATGGCGCAGATCTTGTCGTCATCCACATGAAGGCCATCCTTGGACACGATGATACCAAGAAAGTTCGTCGTGTCTGTGCAAAAGCAACACTTAGAAACATTTACAAACAAAGAGTGCTCACAAAGGCATTCTAAAACCAACCAAAGGTGCCTCGTGTGAGAGTCTAAGTCCTTAGAAAACACAAGAATGTCGTCAAGATACACGACGATGGATTGTCCCAAAAATTTACATAGTATTAATGACTTTTAAGGGTGTGGAGGCTATGAAAGAGCCGAGTCCACTTAAGGGAACGAAGTTCCAACACTTAGTTAGAACATAACATGAGTTTATTTAATGGATTGAACAAGGAAATCCTTTTAGCCTTATTATAAATTTTGAATGTCTGCATAGCGTAGACATTAGTAAGAGACTTTAATCGTATTTTCCATTTTATGTGGCATTGCTTAAGACTTTAGACGAAACCTTTTTATTTCGACATTGCTTTCAGACTTCAGCAAAAATTTGTTTTCCGTTTGACATTGCTTTAGACTTTAGACGAAACTTTTCTATTTCGACATTGCTTATAACTTCATTCAACAAAGTAAGAGTAGAGTCACGACCTACATATATGTGATGTTACAAAAAGAGGTTCAAGACTTATGTTCAACACTTTTTCCTATAAGATTCTAAATGATGTCTCTAAACGAGACATTTTAAACAAACAAGGATGCAATCATCGGTCCTAAGTTCATTTCTAGCGTTCGAATAATAATAACAATAATGAGATGTCGGTATTTCTAGCAATCGATATATCCTATGTTTATTTATTTAAACAAACAAGATTGTTTCCAACATAGATAAGTTTAACGGAATTGAAATATCGAAAAGGTTACAAGGAGAATATCCACTTGCCTTAAATATCCTTCGGGGATGGTACTAACTCGGAAATAGGACCATTTAGAAACGTTCAAGAATCCCGACCTATTTAACCGCAAGTAAGAGAATGAACACTTATTAAAATCCTTATTTTAATTTAAAGGCAACCTTTCTCTTATTTTCCTCTTCTAAGAGAAGGTGAGTTAAACTAAATTATTTAGTTAAATAATTTAGTTAGGAAAAAGGGTAAATAATAATAACTCTTTTTATTATTATTTTCTAGGTGACACTTATTAAGGTTTTTGTAACTTATAAAAGACTTAGTTTAAGAACATGGATGAATGAAAGACATTATAAAATCTACATGCAAAGGTGATTTTCGTTACAAAAAATCTATTTAAAGTGGCATGCAATAGTTTATATGATCATCTAAGCATATTATAACCTCATAAGACTAAGTTATTCTCAAGCATCATATAAAATCAATCTCTTACTTAAAAGAGACATGCATGTGGATTTTCTTCATAAAAACTCCATAAGTAAGACATACAAGAACACTTTAAATTTAAAAGTTTTTTAAATTATGTTTATTAGATTATAGAAATTACAAATCTCATAAAAGTTTATTCCAAGTACTAAAAATGACATGCATGAAGGATTTAAGCAAGAGGAAAAAGTCTTGAGTAGTTCTCATGAAAACTACTTCTACAAACTCATAGATCTTTTAATTAAAAGTGGGCTTCTTAGATCTTTTTATTAAACATAAAGATCAGAAATTAAAAGATGGAAAATCCTCTTGAAAGATGTATGATTTTAGTATGCTTTCACAAAATTTGTACAGGACACAAACCTCTTTAGCAAGACATGCATGCATGTATGAATCAAGGTAAGATATGCAAGTTTTGAAACATTTTATATTCTGAAATTTTAAGAAACAAATCAGATCTTAAACCAAGATTTAACATGCTATAAAACAAATTTAAATGGTGTAAAAAGTCTAGAATTTTATACTCTTAAATTTGTTGGATTTTTGGATGAAGAACACACCACAAGGGGGAAAGAGAGGGGCGGCGACATGGGCTGGACGGCGGCGACGCGGGTTGGACGGCAGCGGTCCAAGAGGTGGCCGGCGGTGGTGTTGTGGTAGTGTGGTGGAGTGGTGGGGTGGTGGTGGGGTGGAAGACACAAAGGAAGTTTTAATGGTGGGAGAGAAACAAGAAGAGAGAAATGGTGAGAGCTTCTTATGACACCCTCTCTCAAGTCATATCTCTCTTTAAATAGACAAATGATGATAGGAGATGGAGTAGAGATTTGGAAATAAATGGAGATATTCTCCTAATGATGGAATTTGACTAACAAGAGAATAAACTAATAGTTTAATCCTGTTAGTGGATTTTGTAGAGATTGTTTCATAAATGAAGCAATCTAGTGAGATGAATGAATCTCTTCCAAAATCTCCATATCTCTTTGTAATGATTGGTGCGACACGTTTGCAAACGAAATGAGGGTCGGTTTGTGACGCGCGTCAGAATGATCGGGTTTTAATAAAGGAATTTTCCGTTAAGTATGAATTTATTAAGTTCCGTCGTTAATAAATTCATCAACTTTGAATGAGGATTTTATGAGAATATTATAATCACTTTTCCTTTTAGAAATTTTATGAGATTATTTTATTTAATAAAATAATTAAATATTAAGAAATAAAATTTATTCATTTAATGAAATACGTTCGAGCGATATTATAATTTATGTGAACTAAGAAAATCATTTTACATGATTACTTTCCGTCACTTGTAAATTCTAAGACCTGTGTTCCTAGCTTACGGTCAGAACGGGTAACGACTTTGCTAAGCGGGTCTTAGAAAGTCGTCTAGAAAAAATTCAAATTTATCCTAAAAAAACACGGATATTACACCATGCTTGGTCTTGAATGCGGTCTTCCACTCGTCTCCCTCATGCATGCGGATCTGGTGATAGCCGCTCCGAAGATAATTTTGGAAAACAAGGCGGCACCGTGAAGCTCATCCAACATGTCATCTAAGCGCGGGATGGGGTGCTTGTACTTGACGGTAATCTGATTGATGGCTCTGCAGTCGACACACATCCTCCAAGAGCCGTCTTTCTTGGGCACTAGGATCACTGGCACGATGCAAGGGCTAGGAGACTCGCAAACGAACCCCTTGTCCAATAGTTCTTGGACTTGGCATTGAAACTCTTGAGTCTCATTTGGAGACAACCTATACGCAGCCCAGTTCGGCAAAGATGCTCCCGACATGAAGTCAATATTGTGCTCAATCCCTCGGATCGGTGGCAACCCTTCCGGTAGCTCGTCCATCATGACGTCTTCATATTCCTTCAACAAAGAAACAATAGACGGGGCTAAAGTATGATCTAAGGATTGAGTAATAGAAAGTAAAGGGAAAAGACGGAAACAAGTACAACTCCCTTGAAGTGACTTAGTCACGTCGTAATGTCGGGCTAAAAGCAAGTGATCCTCACATGACCCGAGAAGAGGTGGCTCGGCGTCCTCGATCAACCTGGGGGGTTCTGAGGCCATTTTGGTTGAGTTGTAGCCCCTGAAAAATGAGGATCAACGCCCCTAGAAACGCCCTTAAATTCATCCCGAAGCTTTTAGAATCCGAGTTTCCGTAAAGCAATGGCGTGCAGCGCAGAGTTGGAACTTGGCAGCGGCGGTCCGCGGCTGAGATGGCCCTTGCCAGGTCTTTTTTAGTCTGAATCTGGTGGAAATCCATAATGACCCCCCAGAAATGCCGCTAAGATCGCCGGAGAGCTGTTAGAGGCCCTTTTTCTTCATTTTGGCGTCACTCGGCGCGGAACCGGGGCCACGACTCAGGTACAATCAGCCCAAATTGTTATCTTGTGGGAGTTTTCTGGTCCCATCATCATCTTGGACAGAATGGTGAGGTTTGGAACAAGAAACGCCGCTAGAATGGTTGGTTTCAATGGTGGTGGCCGACGAAGCGTCCTTCGGCGCGGTAGAGTCCTTGTCGCTAGCCTTTTGCCTTTGCCTTTCGGCTTCGTCTTGTAGAGCTTCCCTAGGCGACATAGGTAAGAGGTTCACACATTTACCATGGAAATTGAACATGTAAGTGTTCAAATATCCATCGTGAAACAAGCGATGATCAAATTGCCACGGGTGCCTCAACAAAAGATGTGTGGCGTCTATAGGCGTAACATCACAAAGGTTGGAATCATGATATGCACCAATTGAAAAGGAAAAGATGACTTGCTTGTTTACTCAATCGCCGCCATCCTAAGATATCCATTGAAGTTTGAAAGGTTGAGGGACTTGAAGTGGTCGACCGCCAATTGAAAAGGAAAATATGACTTGCTTGTTTACGCGATGATCAAATCGTCAAGGACTTGAAGTGGTTGACCACCTTTTGAGACAAGAAGTTGGCACAACTCCCCGAAACAATTGTTCCCATTGATCGGTCTTGGGTGTGACCAAAGTGAGTTTGGACATGCCTAGCACTTTTGACGGGTCACAATGAAGCTCGGTCCCATCTTCCAAAGGTGGCACTTCTTCTTCTTCATCTTGACTCTCATAAGGATCCCCTTGAGCCGTAAAAAGTGCCTTTTTTCTGATTTGGGCAATCGCGTTGCATGTGCTCACGGCCTCCGCATTTATATCACGCCAGGTCTCGGGTGCGCTCGGCATTGGGCGACAAGGCACGGTCCCTTGGAGTGCCTTGCACCGGCAGCTTTGGTTCGGTTTTGGTGGCACCACCTGTCTTAAAATTAGACAAAGAAGAAGACACACGGTTAGTACCTAAACCGGGTTGACTAGGGGATGGGATATACCTTTAAGAGGACCATCGTGGTTTTGCATTGCTTTCTTGCTTGTAAATTTGCATAGTCGTGCGCACTAAGGATTTGAGATCTTTGATGGGCAGGATTTCTAATTTATCTTGAATCTGCCTTAGACCCGAAAGGAAACGAGTCCTCGTTACCGAGGGGGGAACACTAACGCCAGTCTTGAAGAACATGTCTTCTAGCTTGGCAAAGTACTCCTCCAGGGTCATGGATCCTTGCCGGATGCGCATGATATCCAATTGCATCTTGTCTTTGTAGTCAGCGGTGATATATCGCTTCTTCAAAATGTACACAAGTTAGTGCCATTCCCGAATTAGGGGTTTGCCTCTTCTAATCCTTTCGGACTCGAAGCGGTTCCACCAAGTCCGAGCGGCACCATAGAAATGCAAGGTCACGATCTCTACCTTCTCGTTGTGGTCATAACCTAGATGTTTGAGCGTGTGCTCGGTACCTTGCAACCACTCAAGAAAAGTATCAGGATCATAAAGACCATAGAATGGTTCAGACTTTACCTTGATATCTCAGCGGGCGGAGCGCGGGTCGCGAGCGTCGCGCCTATCACGGTCTCAAGCGGGGATACGACGCCGAGGTGAGGGAGGGCGCCGATGGCGTCAATCGCCATGTGGCCCACGACCGTAACCATCGTCATTGTCGTCAAGATCATCATCTCCATCGGGACACCTCGGGCGCCAGCCGTCATCATGGTCCCAGTCACGCCTATGGTGTTGTCCGACCGTCTAATAGGCCCGCAAGTGCATGGTACTATCGAAGTAATATAAAAGATATTGAATCCAAGGGAGCATTCGTTGATCACAAATTTCACACAAACTAGTAATCTAGACCACAAACAATTGCTTGGGATTTTGAATTGTTTTTATAATTAAAACAAACACAAAACAAGATCTAAAACTAGCAAAGACTAGAAAAGGGTTTTTTGTTGTTTGAATGATGGGAGGCCAGGATTGGGTTCACCACAATGGAACTATGCAATGTCAAGCAAAAATCTCTCTAAGGTTTGCAAGCAATGGTCTACCATGGTCAATTGTCCTAAATTATCTCCAATCCTCTTTCAAGGCAAAGGAAAACTACTCTAATCTAGCTTAATTCCTACTTTCGTGGTAAATAATCCTAGATTAAATGCATTAAACACATAGACAATTATAAATAACCACTAGGAAATTAGGCCTACTTTTGTGATCCTAAAATTCCTAGCTCAATTTTTGAAGGTCCAATGTCAAATATCATTTTTCAATGCATACTCAACATCGAAAATATGAGAAAATACTAGCTAGGCATTTTCACAAATACTTGGTGTGCAAGAATTGAGTGGTGAACCAAAACTCATTCAACCAAAGAGAAATCTTCACCAATACATCACATAATCACCATTTGGGCTACCCCCAATCTCAACACAAGCAACTACTCACTCATAATTGGCAAAAACATGGCATAAGAAATCAATCCAACCATCACACACATAGAAATAATGAAAGACAAGGCAAGAAATAAGATAAATGGATAAGAGACACTTACCATTCAAATCAAATCTTGATTCTTCATTCATCCATGGGAAACAAGTTGGGGTTGAGTTTCTCTTCCAATTCCTCCAAATACAAGAGAGCTCAAGCAACCAAAAGTGGGATTTTGAATTTAGATCTAAGTTCTAAGCTAACTAAAAGCCTAATTAGAAATGTGAATCTAGAGAAATTTAAAAGGTGAAATGAGAGAGAGCTAAAACCCTAGAAAGAGAGTCTAAAATGAGGCATGAGTCTTGGAAAAGTCTCTACAAAAGCTATTTATATAAGCCACCAAAAAGAAGTAGGGTTTTAGTTGCTTTCTAGAAAATGGGTTGTTTCACCACGACCACATTGGTCATCGCGACCCACCCGTGGTGAAATCAGAATACTAAGAGTGAAGCAGCACAACCATGTTGGTCACCACGGTTTGACCACGGTGAAAGACAACAAAGTGTAGATGTGTTGTTGGACACCAATGACTTGTAAATCCTCTTAAAGTTGATCTTTCTTCACCCAAAATTTAACAAAATGTCCTTCAAATCTTGTCCAAGCTTGATCCAAATCCATACCGCTTCCGTTATGCTCCCAAAAGTGCTCCTTCAAGATGAAAGACAACAAGAGGGCAAAGTTTCGCACAAAGCAACAAAACTCATACAAAATAGCTAAGGATTATGTCCTTTATGCACAAAAAGTGGGGGAAATATGAGTTAAGATATGATGAAAAATCATGTTATCACCGTCCTTGGCCTGGCGTAGACACGCTCATACTCCGCTCTATTCTTGGCCAAGTGTGGTGGTGGAATCCAATCGGATGGGCGATGGTCCAGCTCCTTTGTGTCACGGACCTCCGGGTGGTCATATCTATCCACATCGGAATCATTATCGAGCTCCTCGTAAGGGTTCTCGAATTCCAAATAGGGGCTACGAGCACTTTGATGCTCCAAAAAGTCCTCAATCCGGTAGTCATTGGCGTCGTAATACTTGGCCCTGTGCTTCCGCTTTGGGGTTGTGTAACAATACACTGTCGACTTGTCCTTGTGGTTCTTCATTTGGCCACCACTTGTATGTTGATGTCGATATTCCTCCGAGTCATACTCACCATGGGAATAGACGTCATACACATGTTCGTCCCTATAGTCGCGCGCCAATTGACGGTGATTTGCGGTCTCTCGACCACCATCGTACCAATCAAAATGGAGTGGTCGACTCTCCTTGATAGACTCCAAGCGGTGGAGTGTGTTGTGCTGCGAGCTCGGTTGCGTTGTTGTCTTGCCTTTGGCACGAGCGTGCGCATCGTCACTAGCCAAGCTCGGCTGTGTATGAACCTTTGGCGCTAGGATGTGCCCCGGTGGCACAGTACGCTTGGAATGCGTGTTGCTTTGGGCTAGTTGGCGTTGAAGCTCAGCGATCCGGGCGTCCCTAGCCGCAAGTGTCGCTAGCGCTACTTCTTGCTATGTTTGTTGTGGAGGCGGGGGATCTTTATTGCGGTTTTCCTCGTTGCCCGACTCGGACATGGTACCTATAGTCACATCCATCATAGTGCAGTAAGTAGTTCTCAAAAGGCCAAGAGTGTACGAGTTCGGTTAAGTCAAGCCAACCCTTAATGTCAATTCACCCGAACAAAGAAGGCTAGGAGGGCTTAAGGTCACTCAACTCGTTACAAGAGAAAGGATCCAAATGACAATCAAAGAAAAGTAGAAACAATGCAACAAACAAGCAAGAAAAGATATGGGTGAGAGAGAGTAGATATCAAAGAGAAGAGAGATGATATGCAATCGGTCAAGTAAGGAAGGTTGTTGCCGATTTTAAATGATTGGAGAGAGGGGAGGGATCTTACCTTATTTTGGCTATAATCCTCCAATATATTTTTTTATTTAGTTAGGAAGGATCATACCTTATTTTGGCTATGATCTTATATATATATATATATATATATATATATATTGGAAAAGTCCGAATCTCCCAATATGAATTTTGATCATTGGAGATTGTTTCATTAACAAGAAAAGATTTTGGAACTACTAGAACCAAAAGGTGCAAACTAGCAAGATCTACACAGACAAGGCAAGCAAGAAATTAGAAACTGTATGCAAATTTGAGCATGCAACTAGCAATTCAAATCATGCAAATATCACTAAAATCAAGTATTGAATCAAGTAGGGCAAGGCTGTGTTTTTTTTAATTAAATGCAAGCAAGAAAAAATTTAAGTGCCCTAGATGAAGATCGTGAAGATATATGGATCTAGGGTTAACAAAAGATGGAGGGATCGGGTGTGAATTGAACAAGATGGGTGAAATGAGACTTACATGAACCTTGGCTCTGATGCCAGTTGATGCGACCTTGTTTAAGGACGCGACATATCTTTGACTTGGTACGAGTATTGTGTCTCGAAATGGTGTAGAGGAAGACTTTTGGCTCGAACCAACATAGGATTGGCTCGAACAAGTAACAAACGAACAAGAATGAGTATGATTTGAGAGCTTTAAGTGATTAAACAAAGGTGCAGCATTATGATAAGTAATAAGAGCGTCCCTCAACTAATTATCAGATCCAAAGTGTGCATAACCTAGTAAAAAAGGTCTAAGCTCCTTTAAATAGAGGAAGGCAAACATAAACCCTAAGCTAGCTAGAGGTGCGCCTAGGGCTTGTGTGCAATCAAGGCCCAACGGGCGAGGCCCGTGAAAGGTTTTCTTAAAAAAACAAAACATAAGTATAAATGTCTCATGATAGCAAAAATACTAAATAAAGCAAGAAAGGATAGATGTCCTTGGACGTCGACATCGAAGTGTCAAGACTCGGCCAAGGCGCGGCGCGACAAAGACAGAGCGAGCTGGTAAGGTCTAGTACGATGCTGGAGAGACTTCTGGTGCGCTGGCGTAGCCGTGTCCGAGGTGAGAACCTCAAGTGATGACGCTGGCATGCGCCGAGGGACCGAGGTCTGGCGCGAGAGGCGAGTCCAAGGTGGTCAGCACCGAAGCTGGTATCAAGGCTCCGTCTTGAGGTTCTCCGATGGCTAGGACGCACATGGTGACGTGCGATGGCGCGATGATGGGCGCGTCGTGGCCAGCGGTGATGCGCAACACCAAGGACTGGATTGCGGTCTCGATGGCACGGGCTCGGGCACGAGTGACCGATCCGTCCGAGCGCAGGCATCATCCTCCTATTGGGCGTCCAAGGACGGGGTCACATCAACTTAACACTGGAGAAAATTAGGTAGCGGCCACCAACTTCGAGCAAAACTCAAGCGAAAGCAAATTGACTTCCTCGCTGAGCCTGGGCAAGACCACCTTATGCTGCTTCACGGCAGCGCCCGTGGCAACATTCACCATGGACGATCAATCGCCCTCTTCTCCCTCTACTCAGCTTTCCTCTCAGTGTTCTCATCAACCATCGCACTCAAGACCTCCAATCGACCTCTAGCTCCACCTGAAAAACGAAATTCTTAAATAAAAAAATCCAAACCCTAAAATTGACATGAGATTTTATCCATTTCTTTAAACAACTGAGAAACCACCAAAAAATCTCGCGAGACCACCACCGTCGTCATCTAAAGAGAGGCAAGAAAAAGAAGAGACTGAGGAAGAAGTGTATCAGGAAGCATGTAAATAGGAGAAGAAATGTTAGATAAGGACGGAAAAGGTAAGACAGAGAAAACCACGTCGGGCGCGTGAAAGGCCAAATGTTTCCAAAAGAAAAGAGAATAAATAAAGGAAATTAAATGGATGGTCAAATAGTGTCGTAATTAAATAGACAGTAGGATAGTGATGTTGCTAAATCCTTACCAAACCGTTATAGTAGTATGGATGGATATGGATGACTACTTAACAGGTAGTTATATACAAATCCCTCTAAGCGTCCGTTCAGTTGAAGCGTTTTAGGGCTAGAACGAGCTTAGCGTTATTTCACCAGCTCCCCCGAGTAGCATTCGATGATGATGGATGTTCAGCCCCTTAGGAGCTTGGGATTGGCTGATTTTCTCCACCTCCCACCCCCAACATACCGAACTTGTTGCCCCTTTCACCAACTCCAAAATTTGAAAAAACCGATACCCCTTCCCCTCGATTTGTCACTCCAACAAGACATCAAAGAAGAACGAGACTTTCCTCCTCCTCTCCCCCTTCCTACATCTCCGGTGGCCGGCTCAGATTCTCCCCCTTCGAAGAACACGAACGAGAGACCGCACCCATGTATGGCCCTTCATCCTCCCTCACGAGATCTCTCTGCCTTGACAATTTCCATCGAAAAACCCTAACGAATTTGTTGTTGTATGCTAACCGACATCTCCGACGGCCGTCTCTGTGGGTGGGGACAATGACGACGACATTGTTGCAACAAGTAAGCCCTAATACCCTATTTTGTTTGTCGATTTCACTCGAAAAACCTTAATCCTTTGGATTCCAAAACAAATTGACTTTTTTCTTGTCGATTTGACCTAATATATGGTGAACCCTAATTTCGTTAGCTAGGTCTTGACTCATGACTCATTGAATCATGTCAAAACCCTACTTGCTTTGTCATTGAGTGTATCATCCGAAAACAACTCAATCACAACTCCATTAATCTCCTTCCAAATTTGAAGTATTATAGCACAATGTTCTATATGCATTTCCTTCTACAACTTTGAGGGATTTTTACTGCCAGTTTCATTGATTACTATGGTGAATCTTGTGATTCGGCTTGTGTTATTGCCTTAAAAACATGTTGTGTTATTAACTAAGTGCTGTGTTAGTTGCTATGCTATTGTGTTATTCCCAGTTTCATTGCTATGCTATTGTGTTATTGCCTAGGTTGCCTTGAAAATCTGTTGTTTCTCGTGATTCGGCTTCCAAGTGCTTGATTAGTATGGTGAATCATGTACATTGATTTAGTTCATTTATTAAAGTGTCGGTGTATGAATTAGGAGCTTGGTTTTTTTGGCTATCAAAAAGATGATGCAATTTTAACTATCTTTGGATACAATGACATTATTATGCAAGTGTCTACCAAAATTCACATCCAAGTCATTGATAAACCAGCCATTATTGTTGTTGTATTATTGAGCTCAAACATTCAATATCTGTCTACCAAATTTTAATTGCTTTTTTAAAAATTGAAAACTGAATTGGACATATGTCTGTCAATTTTGGTCATTTATTTGAGTACTATTAAAAGTCCAGTTTGTTTCCTACTCACTAATTCCACTCAATTTTGTTTTAGGGTTTAGAACAATGGTTTCTCAAGGATCATTGTACGAAGAGGATAGCATCCTTCATGACTATCCTTATGTATGGGACTTTGATCATGCTATACCCCAAACTCCGGACTTTGAAGAGTTCTCTTCTATTGAGGTTTCAACTCGGTTATTTTTTTTTGATTAGGTAAGAATTAGGCAGCTCTCCTTACGGGGGGCGTCCTAGAGCATCCTTGCGGATGAGAACACAAAGTTTTGGGTGAGTCTTAATTAACTCGGCAGGGAGACTATGGCCCAATTTAGCAATTTTATCGGCCACAGCGTTACACTTCCTAAGAATATGATTAATGGAGATATCCTGGACTCGAGAAATGGAGACAAGGATGTCGGAGATTATAAGTTCAATCTCCCACGGACATTTAATTATCCCTTTAACCGCATTAATGACTTGCAGGTTGTCTCCTTCAATTTCAACCTTTCTTATGTTTCTATTTTTCATTTCCCGAATAGCCTCTCGAAAGGCCAAAGCTTCAACTTTTATCGCAGAGATTTTACCGAAATTATACGTCTTTAGGTCAATTAGTTGGCCAAGGTGGTTTCTTATTACTATTCCTCCTATTGCTTGATTATTAGTAAGCCTTAACGCATCAAAATTAATTTTCACATGATCTTGTGCAGGTTTTTTCCACTTCCTATTTGCTATACTCCGTTTGCTTGGTTTTTGAGGTTTATCCACTCTTATGTTTTCCTCATCTTCCGACCACGATTTTGCTTTTTCCCAGTTTGTAATTTGGGTTCGGATATATCTTGTTAGATCAAAGATGCCATCACATTGATTTTGTTGAAACGTTAATTTGTTTCGTTGGTGCCAAACACTCCACCAAATAACTGCTAACTCTATGAGATCCTTTTTCCCTAGTATTTGTTTAAATTCATTGATAAGAATTCTTGGTGTTTTATTATAGGGATCGACACCTCTAATTACCTGAGCAATATTTGGGTTTACTTTATTTGCAATATATATCATGTACGGGCACTTAGTGAGAATATGATTAGTGTCTTCAGTGGTGCAGTCACATAATATACATCCGCCTAGAGTAACCACATTCTTTTCATGTAATCTTTCTTTCGGGGGGAGGCCATTGTTATCTATTTTCCATAAGAAAATCTTAATTTTTGGGTATATGTCCATTTTCCATATCCAATTATTAAGGCTTGGGGTTTGACCCCCTAAATTAGTTATTAATTCAATCGTCGAAGCCGTGGAAAACCATCCATTTTTACTAGGGGCCCAGTAGAGCCGATCTTGAATATCGTTGTCCGGGATCGGTTTTGTTAGAATTTGGTCAACTATCTCCTCCGGGAGAACTTGTTTTAGTAGTTCTTCCTTCCATGCCTTGTCATTTGATATCCAATCTGCTACTTTGGATGCTTCATTGATAGTTGATGGATCTTTGGCATGGGGGTATAGGGGGCCTTCAAGAGTCCATTTTTCATGCCGGAAGTTAATCGTTTTTCCGTCCCCTATTTGCCATATTAGTCCTTTGCGGAAGTCTTCCCTAAGATGGATGAGTTTTTTCCATTGCCACGATGTATTTTGTTTAGGCTTATATGTAAAGAGATTATCATTTTTGAGGTATTTTTGCATAACAATCCTCACCCATATATTATTTGGTTCTGCTAAGATTTTCCATAGAAGTTTCATTTAGTGCTTTCTTCATATGTTCCGTCTTTCTAATTCCAAGCCCTCCCATTTCCTTCGGCTTACATATTTTGTCCCACCCCACAAGGGGTTTATATTGTCTGTCTTTTTTCTAGAAAAAACTTCGATTGATTCTATCCATTTCATTATGGATGGAGTTTGGAAGCATGAAACTTTGCATTACATAATTGGGTTTTGTCGCAAGGTTAGCTCTGATTAAGGTTGTTCTTCCTTCTTGAGAAAGCGAGTTGGCTTTCCACTTCGTAAGTTGTTTATGTGATTTACCTATAGATTCCTTAAATGTATCTTTGTTAACTTTCCACTAATCACTGGGCATCCAAGGTATTTTTCAATATTTGTCATTGTTGGAATCCCTAGTGTTTGGTGGACAATACTTTTTTGCTGGGCGTTCATATTTTTAGAGGCTTGAAATGCAGATTTAGAGTAATTTACTTTTTGACCCGAAATACTGCAGAATTCATCAATTATTTATTTCACCGTATTACACGAGCTTTGTGTTGCTTTAGCAAAAATTATGATGTCGTCTGCAAAGGCGAGAAAGGGTATCCTAGTACCCCCACGAGTGATAGGAAAACCAATTGATTTCCGGTCTATTTCGCTTGTTAACTGTAATTTCCATGCCAGCTGGATTTCCGCCACAAGAAAAAATAGGAATGGTGATAAAGGATCACCCTGTCTTATGCCTCTTTCAGGTGTGAACGGGTTCGTGGGGCCATTGTTAACAAGTACCGATAACGACACTGTACACATGCATTCACGAATCCAACCCACAAATTTCTTATCAAATCCAAATTTCTTTAGGACATCCAAAATGTAATCCCAGTCCACTCTATCATAAGCTTTTTCCATATCCAATTTAATTGCAATCCACCCGTCTTTTGCTTTGCTATTTCTAAAAGAGTGTAGTATTTCGTGGGCAATAAGTACATTATCTTGAATAGCTCGGTTTGCCACAAAGGCTCCTTGAAGCGGATGCGTAATTTTGCCTATTACTTTCTTTAGACGTTCCGTTATGATTTTAGACATGATTTTATATATGGTGGAGCACAGACTAATTGGCCTATAATGATTTGTTGACTCAGGGTTTTCAATTTTCGGTATTAGGGTTATAAAAGTATGATTTATTTGTTTTAGAATTTCGCCCGAGTGAAAGAAACTTTTCACCGCTTTAGCAACTGAAGGGCCTACAATGTCCCAGTACCTTTTGTAAAATTCTGCCGTAATTCCATTTGGTCCTGGTGATTTATCCGACCCCAAATTCATTACTGCATTCTTGATTTCTTCATTCGTGACCGGCTTTATTAGCATCATGTTATCTTGTTCCGTTATTTCATTAGTTATTAAGTTCACGTATTCACTTGCATTTCTTAAGTTTGTTGGTTCTCTTGTATATCGCTTCTAAAAGTCTTGTCTAATTTCGTCTCGAATATTTTCAATCCCCACGATTTGAGTACCATCCATAGTTCTAATTTGTTTTACTATTTTTCGATTTCGTCTCCCGCTTGCAACCTTATGAAAGTATTCAAAATTTGCATCTTACAGCTTAATATGCTTCGTTTTTGCCCTTTGTCTCCAGTATGTTTTATGTTAGTTTAAGATGCATTCTTTCTTCTTTAGTAATCGTGATTGTTTTTCTATCATGCTTGGTTATGGTGATATTGAGATATTCCGTTGAAGCTCAAGGAGTTGTTCTTCCAAATCTTTTAATTGTTCAAAAATATTTCCTAGAGTATGTTTATTCCATCTCTTTGCATGTTGCTTGAACATTTGTGTTTTCTTAACTAGCTGAAACATATTGGAACCCTGAAAATGGACTCGCCATGCCTGTCTTACTACATTTCGAAAATCCTTCCTATACATCCATATCTTTTCTAGTTTAAAAGGTTGTGCTTTAATCATTTCATCATTACATAACTCTACCGATATTTTACAATGGTCAGAACTGGTAAAGGCATGGTTTCTTGTGCTTATATTTGGGAACCATTGAATGACGTTGTTGCTAACCAACACTCTGTCTAACTTTTCATAGATATTATCAATCTTTGTTCTATTCTTTCTCCAAGTAAAGATATTCCCAGAGAACGGAATATCTTCAAGGAGACAATCATTTTTGAAGTTTATTAACCTTTCGAACCTATGTGGTTTCGGGTGAGCTCCTCCTTTTTTCTCACTGGGTTCCTGAATTTCATTTAGATCTCCAATTACTAGGGTTTGGAGGTTTATATTTTGTAGACTTTTAGTTAGTTCATTCCAAAAAATGTCCTTATCCCCAGCATTAGGGGGCATAAGCAAAACATAGTGCAAGTATATTTTTTGTAATTAGATGAAAATATTTTAGAATAATGTACCTCGGTGTTTGGGCGAGCACGGTGATTTCCTCATTGAAAAGTTTATGTGCTTTCCAAAATACTCCTAATCCACCATCCCGGCCCGAGGCAGGAGACCATAAGACATTGTCGAATCCAGCTCTTCGCCACACCTGATCGCTAGGAAGGGTATCCGTTTTCGTTTCCCCTATTGCCATAATTTATATTTTTTGAATTTTACAAAAGGAGTCTAACTCTGGCCAAAACTATTTTCTCCCAATACCTCTACTATTCCAAAATCCTATCTTCATGGTAAACTACTTTGTAATCCCTCGCTCCATAAGCACCATCTTTTCTAAGTTTGGTATAATCATGGTCTGTTAATTTATTAATGAAACACACCAAAATGCTTTGACAGGTTGGTTCACATTGGGCATGTCTCTTATGCAAAGAAAGGTCATAATGCATGTATCTTAGTTGAGATTTGTAGTAAACCTGTAAGCTCTGTCTTTGCAGAAGAAAAACACCACCCAACCAACCAACCTTTACAAATTTAAATCTTCTATGGTGCCTAACCAAACTACTATCTATTGTTTTACCATAATAGTAATGGTTTGCTTTTCCAAACCTGCTCATATCCTCAGAAGTTATCATGTACTTGTTATAATCAAAGCTATTATATATAGTCCTTTTACACCAAAGGAAATTTAGAATTCTGCAGTCCTGTACAACGTTGATATAGTACTTGCAGTTTTTGACAGACATTTCTATACAATCATAGAGTAACCAATGCTTATACCAACTGTAATTTTTAACATAGCCCATTACTTGGTCAACATTAAATGCTTCTACACCTTGCTTCCAAATCATGCTCTTCATGTTTGCTATCTGTGTCTTTGTTTCTCTTCTTTCCAACCACCATTTGCCCCATAAAAGAGCATCTTGGTCTATTCTGGCTTTACAACTGCAAAATCTAGTACAAGAAGCTCTAACCCCTCTTGAGCAAAGGAGGAGGGGAAATTGAGTGACTCTAAATTGCTCCAGTAGTCTCTTTTCTTTATCAATTGCATATTGGCCTCTCCATTGTTCAACTTTCCTGATGTTCTTGACCACCCTGCTAGCATTTAGTACCAACATCAAGGAGCTCCTCCTTTGCCTTGTTATTTTGCTTTCCTCTTGTTCTCGTTTCCTACAAATTCTCACATGGCATAGATAGTGATTACCACAGCACCTTACAAAACATTGACTGAGTTGCAAGTGGCCAGAATGAATCATGATTATCGAATAATTAAGCCACCAACAAATCAGCACACTACACCGGTTAATGTTTTCAATAATTTTCCTTAATATCATATGCACAGAACCCATCGTTCCATAAATGGAATGGATGTTGATTATAATTGGAATGACATTATCATATAAAACTAGTAAACATTCATTTGGTTGGATATTTTCATTTTTCTCAAAATTCATTAATTTTACATAATTCTCAACATTCATATGCTTCTCAAGTATTTTTTCCAGCATAGGTCTCCACGAATGGACCAGCCAAGCTTTCATTTTAAAGCCATCACCACTTATAATCAACATCCATATCTCGTACTCATTACTGATCCTTTTTAATGTTTCTTTTTTATTGTGTCTAATATCATCCTCTTCCAAAATAACATAAAAGTAAGCACTACTGCAGTAAACACTTAATAACATGCTTATATATTCATTCAAACAACAGTACAATAGTTTCAAGTTCTGTAAGACAAGGATCATTACCAAACCACCTCTGTACCCAGCCCTAGTACACCAAAAGGATGAAAGTGGCTTACCCATCATAATCCCCCAACAAAGGCAAACAATTGCCCATAACCAGTCCTTAGTTCTCAAATGGACATCTAAATCACCTTTCAAACGCCAATCAATTCTAAGTTCATGCCTTAATCTGACTACTTCAATGGAATCACCCAAGACAAAGGCAAAGAGAGGGGTTTCTTTAAGATGGTTTATGTTTTCTCTAACACCCGAAAGCTGGTCAAGAGAAGCATTCATATCGCTTTTTCCTTTAGATATCTTCTTTTCTTTCTTAGATCCCGAGGGACCAGCCTCACAAGGCTTGGAAGAGATGCCACCCTTAAAGGTCACTTGGACCATGGTAGGCAAAGTTTCAAATGGATCAGCTAATGGATCAATCTGATTTTGTTCTTTAGAGAGAGAGGAATCAGTACACCGTACCTGCTTAAAGGATTTGTTCTTCCTATTTTTCTCCATAAGATCGTGAATACAAGGGATAATCAGTTGAATCCTGAAGAGTGTAGCAGTCTGCAATGCCGTTCTCTTCACCTCCCAGAGAAGGGAAGATAAGTTCTTCATCATTCCTCTTAATATGGACGCCCGGGAAACACACTAAGAGTTTAAGCCCCCAGGCGAGAGCATCCACCCTACTATGAACCGCTCCCCACCGTAGCGTAGGCGTACAAGCCCTAGCCTCCATGCCGATCTTCGATTGCGCCATCTCAACCCTTTAATCATTCCCTGATGTCTCTCTATTTGGTGGTGTTTTCATATGTGATTTCCTTTGTAAATATGTTTCTTTTTCCCCTTTTCTTGTGCGTTTTGTTCCTTTTTAGCTTAGTTCCCGTATTTCTATGAGATTCGGAGACTACGCACCTTTTATGTGTTTTGTAGGTAATTTGGCATGAATCAAGGATGGATTTGAAGGAGGGTCGAGACATGGAGCAAAGGCCGAGTTAAAGCGGGAAAGAGAGAAGCAAGCCATGAAGAAGAACAAGAGAAGCCAACTAAGAATAAGGTGGAACGAGGTCAGGACCGAGATGCAACAACGTCGGGCCCGACTTTGAAGTTTCCAACCTCGGATCGAGTTGCACAGTACCTCGGGCCCGAGGTTCCTCCGTGTCGGGCCGAGTCGGTCACCGGACTACTTGGGCTCCAAGGCACGAATTTGTGAACTTCCACTTTTGCCCCTCATTTAATCCATAAAAGGCCCTCTTGTCTTCTAAGAAGGGGTTCCCTCACACACACAAAAGGGGGGTTCCAAGGGAGCCAAGAGGATACTTGGAGAGCAAGGAGGAAGGAGAAGAGGAGGAAGAGAGAGAGAATCGGCCAAGGAGGAGGAAGACTTGAGAGGTTTTGTTGATTGTTTAGCTTTGATTTGCTTTGATCTTGTGGATTTGAAAACCCTTGAATTGAATTTGTGGATTGCTTTGGATTTGAATGAACCCTTGCTTTGTTTTGAGATTGATTATGATGATTGCTTTCTCTTTTGATTTGATTGCTTTCTTTGCTTGTCACATGGAGTAGATCTCCTTGATCTTGGGTTATGGGGGAAAACCCTAGCTAGGTTTAGGCTAGAAACCCCAATTCCATAGCCTTGAGTGTTTGATCTAAGGAACCCACTCTACATCGAGCTACAATTCCTTGCGAAAGTCGGGAATCAAGGCTTGAGATTGGCAAAGTAGCGAAAGTGAACATGTGTCAATCTCAAGACCTTGCTTCGAAGGGGATTTCCCCATGGATCGAGGTGTAGATGTGGTTGGAACGAGGGCGAAAGCACTCGATCCTAGTCCGATCATCACTCATTGCCTGAATTGGGGTGGAAAAGCCTTAATCTACTAGGGAAGGAACCCAAAAGCCCAAGATCTACTTTTAAAATCTTTGAGTTCGACATCCCCAGCTACCTCGGGCCCGACTTACCCAGTGTCGGTCCCGACTTCCTCTTGTCGCCAACCTCGGGCCCGACGTGACCTTAGTGTCGGTCCCGACTGTTTTCTTTATTTTCCTTTGTTTTATGCTCTCCTTTCTAGCTTCCTAGTATCTAGGCACATCGATCGAGTAGACTTCCCGAGTGTTCGACACCCACCACGTACTACAACGGGGTCGGGTTATAATTTGTATCTCTTGACCCTCGCACATCGTGAGAGGCGATCAAAAGAATGGCGCCGTTGTCGGGGAAGTCTAAGTGCATTGAGTGCCAATTTGGTTAGTTTTTTTTGTGTTTTGGTAGTTATTTGGGTGAGGGAATAGCCCAAACCCTTTGTTTGTTTTTGATTTGTTTTGGTTTGTGTTTTTGTTTCATAGGTGTATGCTAGCTCGTTCCTCCCGAGGAACACTTGAGCTTGAGTTTGTGAGTGATCCGGAAAGTATTCTCAAGGAAGCCCGAAGAAGGAAAAGGATGGAGAATCAAGCTCTCCATGTTAATGAGGAGTTGGCTCAACTTAGGGCCGAAATGGCTAGATTGCAACTTGAGAGGGACAATCAAGAGGAGGTGGCAAGAAGAGAACGGGAGCAACGGATGAGAGCCGAGGCTCAACTCAACGCTCTACCCCGGAATGCACGCCAATACATGCATCCGGAGTTGAGGGTCCCCGAGCCGGCTATTATGCTTCCCGAGGTTGCCAAGAATTTGGAGATCAAGACGCAATTCATCTCCCTCATCAAGCGTGATCAATTCGAGGGCCGTCCACATGAGTGTCCCATAGAGCACGTCAAACGCTTTGTGGACATGTGTGAGACGATCTCTACCGACGAGACATTGGAGTATGTGCTTCTAAAGGCGTTCAAATGGTCACTTGGGGGCAAGGCCACACATTGGCTCGAGAACCAAGCTCCTAGGTCAATCACAACTTGGAAGACACTCTATGATGCTTTCTTGATGAAGTTCTTCCCTCCCTCAAAGACAACCGAGCTAAGAAGGAAGATTGCAAGCTTTCAACAAGGTCCGAATGAGCCTCTCTTCGAAGCATGGGACCGTTTCAAGGAGATGTTGCGCCAATGTCCTACTCATGGCCAACAACCATATGTGCTTCAAGACATCTTTTTCCAAGGCATCAATCCGGTAACGAAGGACAAGCTCAATCTCCACACCGATTGTGGGTTCATAGACTTGACACCGGATCAAGCTTGGGAGCTATTTGACAAGCTATCCGATTATGAGGCCATGTATGGGGTGAGTCAAGCTAGCAAGGAGGTGAAAGTTCAAGGTGAAGGTGCAAGGAAGTTATAAGATCCAAAGGGAGAAGACATTGATAGAGATGTGAAGCTCCAATTCCTTGAAGGTGAAGTGAGCAAGCTCAAGAGGCAAGTCCACTACTACAAGCAAAATGCTAGAGCTTGTGAGGAGTGTGGATCCTTTGCACATGCTACGCAAGTTTGTCCAAATGAGAGCCAAGTGCGCTTGGCCAAGCGAATTGAGGAGGCAAACTATGTTCGTGGAAATTTTGGTGGAAGAGGCAACTTCAACAATGGTGGCAATGGCCGGTGGAACAACGGTCAAGCTCAAGGCTACAACAACAATTTCAACCAAAACGAGCCAAGGGCGCCACCATCACCATATAGACCACCGGGATTCAATGAGTTACAAACATTTGCTCAAGAGATGAGAGATGGGTTCAAGGAGATGAGGACCCAATTCAATGAGTTTGGTGCATGGAGGAGGCAAGTCGACAATCAATTTGCCCAAATTGCGACTCAAGCCCCGAGAGAGAATGGGAGACTTTCGGGCCGACCCGAGGAGAATCCTCGAGCTCAAAACAATCAAAATGAAGTCCGGGCAATTGGATTGAGAAGTGGCCGAAACCTACCCGAGCCACACGTGCCTAAGAAGAATGAAGAGAGTCGGACCAACTTACCCAGCAAGTCGGGTCCGACGTTCCCCGAAGTCGACCCAGCAAGAAGATCGACTCCTTCACCCCGGACCGAGGTCGAGAGCAACTCGGGACCGACGTACACAGACCTCGATCCAACCCCTCAGTCCAGGACCGAGATTCACAACATCGGGCCCGACAAGGTGCCCAAGTCGGTCCATTCAGAAAATGTTGAAATTGAAGTAGGGAAGTCCAAAGAGGTTGATCCGAGCAAGATCAAGAAGCAACAATTCTCCCATATCCCTCGAAGAAGCCGAAAGATGTTGTTGAGAACAAGTTCAAGAGGTTTCTCAAACTCTTGCAAGGCTTGAACATCTCCAACCCGTTCACCGACGCATTGAGTGAGATGCCATCTTATGCCAAGTTTTTAAGGGAGATTTTGAGCAAGAAGAGGTCCATAGTGGAAATGCAAGATGAAGTCAAGACCTTGGAGTTACCACAAAAGCTAGAAGATCCCGGTCGTTTTACTATAACCATTGGTGTGGGGTCTCAAAATTTCCAAGCTTTATGTGACCTTGGGGCAAGTGTTTCGGTGATGCCCGCTAGCATTTGGCGAAGAGCAAATTTGGGTGAAATGGAGCCGGCCGATATGTCCCTAACCATGGCCGACGGTTCCATCATCAAGGCCAAAGGAATATTGGATGACGTTCCGGTGAGGGTTGGAAAGTACTTTGTCCCCGATGATTTCGTGATCTTGGACATGCATGAGGATCCCTTGGTTCCAATAATCTTAGGGAGACCATTCTTAGCTACGGCGGGGGCAAGGTTCGATGTCAAGAACGGGAAGGTCTCCTTTGAGATTGGGGAAGAGAAGGTAGATTTCCACTTCAACAAAGCTTTGAATGAGCCGGACGCCTTGGCCATTCTTAAGCTTGAAGAGAGTGCCAAGAGAGAACATGAAGAAGTGGAAGTTGCTAGGGAGGTTGTTGCTTTAGGGGGTGATGAGAGCTTCAATGAACAAACACAAGTGAGGGAGTTGTTGGAGCAACTTAGGGATCATGATGAGTCAAGGAACAATGCTAGCTCAAGAGGAGATGAAAAGTATCCTTACTCATATCCTTTTAATGTTGGTGAAGATCACAATTCTTCCCAAAATTTTGATTCCTATATTTGCTTGAGTGATTTGGATGATGACCTAGGAGACTCCTATATATGCCTTAGTGATTTAAAAGGTGAATTAGTAGAATCTCCTAGGAATACTTTGGATGACTATGGTGTAGGGCAAGGAAAACATGATAGAGCAAGCAAGGAGGAGAAGTCTCATCCGTTGGAGGAGTATGATGAGATAGGCCCGAGATCGGAGAGCCATGCTTATGTGGACCATCGTTGGTGGTTTTATGGGTATGAAGGCAATGGGAATGAGCATAACAATGGCGAGCAATTCACCGTGTTTCACCCGCCATAAGGTTGAGGTTAGGAAGTCAAGCTAGTGACTCTAAACGAGCGCTTCTCGGGAGGCAACCCGAGCTAGTAGCTTTCTTTTCGTAATTTTAGTTTGATTTTCTTAGTTTAGCTTAGCTTTTCTCTAACCAATCCTTATCTAGTGTTTTGTGGATTTATGGTGTTGTGCATCCTCCAAAGTTGTGTAGGATTTGAGGGGAAATATTTAAATGGAAATATGGGAAAGAAGTTGCATGAGGATGGAGTAAAAATTGGTAACCCGAATACTCCCACATCGAGCCCAGGTAAGTCGGGCCCGACATAGGGACGTCGGTCCATGAAGTCGGTCCAACTTGAATAGACTAGTTGGAATGCCATGTTTTCCCTTGACCTAATTTTTCCCTTTCCCCCATTAAATACCAACCCCCACCTACCTATCATCTTCATCATCAACTACCATTCCCAAAATACAACCCCTCTCCCTCAAAAACTCTCAAACTCGGGCCGCCCCTACCCTCACCATACTCGATCCACATCCATCCCCACTTCATCTCGTTCCAACCACAAAAAGGCCTCCCAAACCCGAATCCAAGTAGAAATCTCGAGTTCAATATAGTCCTTCGTCCCCCATCTAGATCTAGATCTAGGAAATTTGAGTTCTAAGTTGCTTATTTGTTCAAAAGTTCAATTACTCTTCGAATCCGGTATGTGTTACTCGATCTCTACTTATCTCTTTGAAAATTTTGTGCTTTCATTGCATAGATTGAGTAATGCCATGTTTGATTGAGAGCTTGAGCTTAGCATCAATGGTAGATTTGCATGATTTGTGAAATTGAGCTTTAAAGTTGTTTATGCATGCTTAGATCCATTTAGAACTTCGATTAGGGATGTTTGATGGTTGAATTTGAAATTTAAGTGCATGATAGAGTGATTTGGGTTGATTTGAGGTTAATAGTCGAAGCATGAACTAGGTCGAGATCGACGTGCCCAGGAGCGTCGGGCCCGAGTTGTGGAAGTCGGTCCAACATGTCGGACCGAGGTTGAGAAAGTCGGGCCCGACATGGGTTGAAAGTCGATCCTAGTTGTTTTTGCTCTCTTCTTGTGATATCATGTGGATTCATGTGTTTAATTGTTGGCTATAGTCTAATCATGATGTAGAATGATCATTTGCTTAGCTATTGTTAGAAGATGTCCATGATGATTTATGTTGAATTGAGATGCATGTGAGTCTAGAGACTAAGTATGGGGTTCCCTTTGTGTTGGGATGTTGTTGTGTGTTGATGAATGCTTTTGTTGGGTTGTATGGAGTTTATCTTGGATCCTTTTGTTTGGATGTGTGTAGGTACAATGGAGACAAGAGCTTCATCCTCTCATATGGAAAGGCCAAGGAAGAAGTCCAAGAAGACGAGGAAAGAGCCGAAGTTGGATGATGTTTATTTGGAGGATGATGAGCAAGTGGAGAATTATGAAAGATATATGGCGCTTGAGCACCACACGAGGTGGCTTGATTGGGAAGCCGTGAGGAAGATGGACATGGATCAAGCCCTACCAAGATGCTACTCCCACATCGGTCTTAATGGAATGCTAAGGTGGAACAACACTCACTACCCCGCCCTCACTTCGGAATTTATGGCCACATTCGGGTGCACTTATGATAATGTGGAGGATGAAGAAGGGGCGATCACTTTCCGATTGGGCAACGAGGACCACAATCTCACTCTTAGGGATTTGGATACCTACTTCGGGTTCCCATGCCCAAGAGAAGAGGCCGGCGTTAACAATGAAAAGGTGAACCAAGTATGGCGTCATGTGGCCGGGAAGAGTGAGATGGAAAAGGGCGCCTCCACAACCAAGATTGCTAGCCCTCTTTTTCGGGTCATGGTGCGAGTCTTGGGGTGTTCAATCTATGCTCGTCATGAGTTGAGCAAGCCGATGAAGGAGGAGATCATGTTGCTCCATGAGATGCTCTTCAACACCGAGAAGCCCATGAACCTTGCATGGGAGTGGGTCAAGATGGTGCGGGACTTCCAAAGTTCCTCTTGGATCTACTTCGGCGGGATGATAGCAAGGCTCGCCATGCGTCTAGGAGTTGATCTTGACAAGTATTCCCCGGCCCCGAATGGTGTTGAGTTCATGAACATGAAGTATTTCAAGAAAGCCAACATCATCAACGAGAAGCTCTACATGATTTCATTGGCCCCTCATTCAAACTATGATGGTGTGTCGATCCGGTTAGTGCACAACCTCTATGATCTTTCTCGGTATCAAAATTGGTACTAAGTGTGGGCCGGCAAGCCACACTCATTTGGCGACCCACAAGGTGCAAGAGAAGGGCGGCGACAACAATCTCAACACATTCCGTTTACCTCTCCTCCATCTACACCGGATTCCGACCAAGACAACTTCGTGTTTGCACCTCGTGGGGAGGACATGGATGTCGATCAAGGGCAAAGTGAAGAAGATGAGCGCTTCCAAGGTTTGATGGCCAACCTCCGAGCCACGCACCAAGCTCCAACACTAGAGGACCGAGGTACACCCCAAGTCGGGCCCGACTTTCCCCAACGTCGGTCCAGTTCATTCCATGGTGGTGAGGTCCCGAGGCATTATGAACGTGGAGAAGGGAGCGGTGCAAGGCGAGAGCAATTCCAAGGTGGCAGTTATGAAGGCTATGCCCAATGGTACGGTCCGGGAATGGTGTTTCCCGAGCAACAACAACCGGTGGACATGTCCTTCTTAGCCAACCAAATGGCTCATCTCCAACTTCAACAAGAAAATGTTCTCCAAGAGGTCCATCATGTGAATCTACAACAACAACAAATGTATCAACAACAACAACAAATGCTTCAACAACAAAGTTCTTTCCAAGCTAGCCAACAAGAGATGAACCGGGCCCTCGGCTACACTAGGCGAGAGGTAGAGGAGCTTAGAGAGGTGGAAGACCAAAGGTGGTGAGTCCAAGATAGCTACAATACGTGGATGAGCGGGAACTTCCCTTCCCGTGAGGACCAATGGACACGCCCGGAGCCTCAACTCCAACCACCACCACAAGACTTCTACCAAGAGCAAGTGTACGAGAGGGAGCGGCAAGCAAGGCTCCAAAGAGGACGTAGACATGACAACCCCTTCGAGTGATCCCATACATGCCATTGAAGAATAAGAAATTGTGAGCTTTTCATACTCTTCTCTCTTGCTTTTAAGTTTTGATTTCCTTGTTTGATGGGGACATCAAAAATTTTAAGTATGGGGTGGGGGTAAATGTGTTCATGATTTCACTTGTTTATGTTTGTTTATTATTTTGAGGATATTTAGTTAGTGTTTCTAGTTTGTGTTAGGAATGTTTGAGTCTTTGGTTTTAGAGAAATTTTTTTTGCAAAAAAATCCATAAAAAAATTGAAAAATTGTGTTAAAAACAACAAAAAGATTTTGTGTTTTGTAGGTTTTGGACTAGAAATTCCCATCTTAGATTGCCAAAATAAAAGCTAATGATGATGTGAGCATGTAAATTCCTTTTCATATTTTTGGATAGTTTAGCCTCTAAAATGATGTTGCTTTTGATGTGATCATGATATCTTTCTTGTTTTATTGAGCATGTGAGTTCTAGGATGAGTTCTTATGCAACTAAGTATGAGTGACCCTTGTGAGATTGATTTTTGGCCATTTTAGGGATGCTTGTTCATATTTGCATATCCCTCATTTTTCTTGTGTGATTAGCTCATTCATGCTTAGTAAAACTTGCTATTGCGGTGTTTATCTATTTTCCAAGACCGTCATGAGAATTGTCCTAGCATGGTCACATTGATTTTGAACTTTATTCTTCTAGTCACATAAATGTTCCATATCCTACCATGAAGTTAATCCTTTGTTTGTAGCCCCGTTCTAGCCTAAGCCTTTGTTTGAAACTCCTCAAAAATATTATTCCTAGCCTTATATGACTTGACCCTTATGGGATTGGACTTTAGAAGAGAGGTTTGGATTGTATTTGAAGAGTTGAGATTCTCTTGGGTTTAAGGGCAAAGAATGGTGTTATGAATCATGTGGGTAGTGCATCTTTGTTGTACAAAAATGAAAAAAGAAAGAAAAGAAAGAAAGAAAATGTTGGAAATGTAAAGTGGAATAAAGCAAAGGGCTTAAGTGAAGAAAATGGTCCGACCGAGTTACAAGCAACATCGGGCCCGATGTCATAAGAAATTCGGTCCAAATGTAGAAAGTGTTGAAAATCCAACAAAAAGCATAAGAGCAAAGATGAAGTGGAATGATAAGTGAAATTTCGGGTTGGAAGGAAAATGTTAAGTCTTTTTGGTGAGTGTGAAAGTAATTGTGGGATTTGGTGAAATTGGTGAGAGTTTAGTTTGTTCAATCCCTATTATAAGCACCACAAGACCAAATAATTCCCACCTTGAGAAATACCAAAAGCCCCATTACAACTCGGCCGAATGGAACCTCTTTGAGGACCTCCATTGAGCCAAGTTCGAAATTCTTTGTGTACTTTGCATTAGGCATCTCTAGGTGGAGGAATTGGTGATATTAGCTTCAATAGTAAAGTCCTTACTTGCATGATTTTTGAGCTTGAGTGTTCATTGCTAAACCCAAACACATGATGAGTGATACACATTCACATATCCCTAAAGTGAGGCTTAGTTGCATTGACTTTATTCCTTGGAACACTTAATCACGTGTGATGATGTAATCTTGCTTGAATATCGATCACTTGTGCTTAAAACGTGTTTTCATACGAGGCTATACTTGAAGATTATGTTTCGGTCTTGCTTACATTGTTATTGCTTGAGGACAAGCAAGTTTAAGTATGGGGTATTTTGATGTCTCTCTATTTGGTGGTGTTTTCATATGTGATTTCCTTTGTAAATATGTTTCTTTTTCCCCTTTTCTTGTGCGTTTTGTTCCTTTTTAGCTTAGTTCCCGTATTTCTATGAGATTCGGAGACTACGCACCTTTTATGTGTTTTGTAGGTAATTTGGCATGAATCAAGGATGGATTTGAAGGAGGGTCGAGACATGGAGCAAAGGCCGAGTTAAAGCGGGAAAGAGAGAAGCAAGCCATGAAGAAGAACAAGAGAAGCCAACTAAGAATAAGGTGGAACGAGGTCAGGACCGAGATGCAACAACGTCGGGCCCGACTTTGAAGTTTCCAACCTCGGATCGAGTTGCACAGTACCTCGGGCCCGAGGTTCCTCCGTGTCGGGCCGAGTCGGTCACCGGACTACTTGGGCTCCAAGGCACGAATTTGTGAACTTCCACTTTTGCCCCTCATTTAATCCATAAAAGGCCCTCTTGTCTTCTAAGAAGGGGTTCCCTCACACACACAAAAGGGGGGTTCCAAGGGAGCCAAGAGGATACTTGGAGAGCAAGGAGGAAGGAGAAGAGGAGGAAGAGAGAGAGAATCGGCCAAGGAGGAGGAAGACTTGAGAGGTTTTGTTGATTGTTTAGCTTTGATTTGCTTTGATCTTGTGGATTTGAAAACCCTTGAATTGAATTTGTGGATTGCTTTGGATTTGAATGAACCCTTGCTTTGTTTTGAGATTGATTATGATGATTGCTTTCTCTTTTGATTTGATTGCTTTCTTTGCTTGTCACATGGAGTAGGTCTCCTTGATCTTGGGTTATGGGGGAAAACCCTAGCTAGGTTTAGGCTAGAAACCCCAATTCCATAGCCTTGAGTGTTTGATCTAAGGAACCCACTCTACATCGAGCTACAATTCCTTGCGAAAGTCGGGAATCAAGGCTTGAGATTGGCAAAGTAGCGAAAGTGAACATGTGTCAATCTCAAGACCTTGCTTCGAAGGGGATTTCCCCATGGATCGAGGTGTAGATGTGGTTGGAACGAGGGCGAAAGCACTCGATCCTAGTCCGATCATCACTCATTGCCTGAATTGGGGTGGAAAAGCCTTAATCTACTAGGGAAGGAACCCAAAAGCCCAAGATCTACTTTTAAAATCTTTGAGTTCGACATCCCCAGCTACCTCGGGCCCGACTTACCCAGTGTCGGTCCCGACTTCCTCTTGTCGCCAACCTCGGGCCCGACGTGACCTCAGTGTCGGTCCCGACTGTTTTCTTTATTTTCCTTTGTTTTATGCTCTCCTTTCTAGCTTCCTAGTATCTAGGCACATCGATCGAGTAGACTTCCCGAGTGTTCGACACCCACCACGTACTACAACGGGGTCGGGTTATAATTTGTATCTCTTGACCCTCGCACATCGTGAGAGGCGATCACCTTCTCCAAAGATCTCGTAGATTAGTTCTCCATTGGTCTTTAGGGATTTCGAAAGCAATGGCAAGTTTCCAAATCGACGCGCAGTTCTTATCAGGTATTGCTGCAATTCAGGGATTTTTGGGGGGAATCCACCAAAGGAATTCACATAAGCGATCAGAGAAGCCATAGACGATCGCAATTACAGAGATTGGGTTGAAGATTATAGCAGAAGGAGCTAGATTTTCAGTTTTAAGGTTTCGAAATTGGGGGTATACACGAGGGGTCGGGGAGAGAGGTTTTCGGGGATTCATTTCATTTTCATACGTTACATGCTACATTTC
This sequence comes from Fallopia convolvulus, assembly GCA_964016875.1. Taxonomy (NCBI): domain Eukaryota; kingdom Viridiplantae; phylum Streptophyta; class Magnoliopsida; order Caryophyllales; family Polygonaceae; genus Fallopia; species Fallopia convolvulus. Next base: position 39,791,955 of record OZ024719.1, read on the forward strand.
TACGTGTTAGCTTCGGTTTCAACTCGGTTATGTTGAATACATGCTTTAGTTTATTTCTTGTCAAATACATGATATGCTTAGTTTTTTTATTGGAACCTCTAATACCCTAATTCATCATTAAGAATTATCAAACTCAATACTCATACTAACTCACTGTGTTATACCATTATGCTGCGATTTAAAATCTTAAATGGTTGAGAAATTCATACTTTTGTAACTGTTGAAAAAATTAACAAACTTTTACAAACAATAGAGGATTGAAGTCATGCTTTTGCAAATGCATTCTTGGTTGATTGTCTGAATAGAGAAAAATAATGCCATTGATTTAGGCTACTGTTATTTGTCTTCTTTCATTCAAATCAATTTTTTCTTCTGATATATTGTGAAGCATACCTTTCTCATGTGCAATGATACAATATAATTCAACACTTGACATTTGGATATTGTTATTTGATATCTCACTTTGAATACTCTTTACATTTTCATGTGAGTACTCCTTTGCAAGTGTTTTTGGTCCTATTTTATGTGCTCTCAATCTGCAGTTGTTTAATTTTCTGTTGCTAGAATTCTAAGCAGTTAACATTTTTTGGGTTAGTATGTGCCTCCATTAAAATTTTGTGATGTGCTTCTTCTTGGGGCATTGGTGCAACTTTGATGTTCGCATTGCAACTAGGGATATATATATAACCAATTAGTTGTAAAGTGTATTCGTTTGGCAATTGTGTATGAACTTTAAAAAACAGAAGACTAGAATGAACATGCTCAACTGATTATCTCTGAGTAGAACCTAGAATTTTTAATATGCATATTCTATATTATGCCCTTATTATTATCTATAATGTAGAGCATGATATGAACAACCTACTTTGAGTAGTGTTCTTTCCTTTGCTGGTGTGATTGCATATATTATGCCCTTATTTTTAACAAAGTACAGTAGCTCTGGCATCTCCAAATATTCTTCCTTCCCTTTATTTTGGTGTGATTGCATAACAATTTGGAGACCAAAGTAGATGACTATGCTCAATCATCATTGGTCCATAAAGGCATAAACATTAATTGAAACTTCACCATTGTTTTGGTTATGTCAAACTATTAGTACAATATTGTTTGTTGATTGTGATGTCATGATTTTGTGATGTTATTGACAATTGATCATGTGTGTGAGTATTAGGGTGAAGCTACTCTAACAAACGACGAACTCATTGATGAGGTATCCAATTGTCCAACCATTAGGCGTCTTCAATGTGTCGCTCGCCGTTACAAGTATCGTGCCTACTTTGCGAGCAACGATTTGGAGAAACAGTCGGCCCTTGTTGCATAGATGAAGTTGGAAGCTCAACAAGACGCCGAAAGGATTTCAGATCTTACCACCTATGCCGTCACTACTCCCTTAGAGCGAGATCAAGCGAGGACCCAAGCTCAAAAGTGGAAATTTTTGTGCATGCGTCCTCGGTGTTATCTGCACATTTTATGTCCTCCGTTCGCACTAGTTTTTTTAACTTGTCATTATGTTGCGTCATTTAGGCCTGCACACCAGTGTTGTGTTAATTGTTGTGCATTTCGATGGATGATTTTAGGTTCTTTGTTTAGAAGGTGTGTAGATTGACCGATAATGTTAGTTGAGGGTAGAGATGGAGTTTCTAAAGTTAACTTGTTTTACCGTTGTGAAATGAACAGGCTTCTGATTTCACCCTATGTGTGTTGTCTCATCAAGTGCACTACTATGGCATCTATTTAATTTTTACCAATGTGTAGTAGTTGGTATGGCATTAGTGGTTATTTATTGCCCAATGTTCAATTCGCTATATAACTAGGTTGCGTGTGTAGTTTGTTCATTAAGGCCATAGCGAATTCCTCCAAGCTGATTGAAGGTAGTGTCATGTCTTCTTTGGTCTAGTTAAAGCACCAGTCTCATATCAAAGAAATCTCATATGTAACATCAGCTTTAGTATAGAATTGAATGTAAACACCCAGCAGAAATGGATACGAATAGAAATGGTCATGAGCCCGAAAACGCCTACGAGCCCGGAAACATACCTCAATACTCGAGACAAGCTCGGGTCGGTGTGGAAGAGCTGTTGCAAAAATGTTGTGCGATGCTGCTCTGCCGGAAACGCCCATGATTCGCCCGGAAACCCCAAGATATCGTTGCGACCCCTCTGCCGGTTGGAACCTGGCACCAGAGTTTCGTCAGCTGGCTCACTTCTTCATCTGTTGGCGCTCTTCTTCGTCGGTGCCTGAGGTCGAATCAAGCGTCGCTGCCTCCCTGTTAGGACGACGACGCAGCAGTAGCATCAATCTAGATATGGAAGTAATGGAGGTAGTGTATTCAATTAATGATGTTTGGTAGGGGTTGTGATTGTTTCAATCTATAAGGTCAAATTTGTCATTTTATGTTAAAAATGAAGCCTATAATGGTAATTTTATCTAGTTCTCTATTTTTATTCAACTAGTCTTTGCGAACACTCTTTTGTATATCCAGCTAAATTTTCCAATTCCACCTCTAGAACAATTCCAGATCAGCTGCAAAATCCAGCTTGAGTACCAGCTCCAGCTAGTGCATCCGAACAGACCCATCATAAGGATCACTATTTATTATTTATGGTCAAAAACCGGGTCACTATTTATCATGTATGGGTCAAAAACCATTGCCCTTTATTTACCGTGATTATAGCCTTACAAGCTTATACTCCAAAAGAAACTCCCTACAACTTTCAGTCTAAAAAACTCCAGGATGTCTACAAATTCGATTTCGTCGATTTCTTCTATTTCGTCAATTTCTAGCTTGAGTTCGAGATCTGATTCTGAGGATGACCTTTGGAATTCCTCCATGGACCTGTGTTTGCAACTTAATCGTCGGTACATTCGTGCCGCGATTCAACTAGTGTTACACTCCGACTCCGAGTCCGACGACTCTGAGTCCGACTCTGACTGTGACTCATTGGCCGAGCAAGGGTCTCAGAGCACTACAAGCGATGCCGATGGGCAAAGTAGCCGCAGTGTCACCAGCCGCCGCCGCCGTAGCAGCTTGGATCGGAGGTCTTCGGCTGATCTGGAGGAGGATGAACGGAGGAGGGATAAGGAGGTGAAAAGGGCTCGTGCGAACCAGATAGAACTCAGTTTGAAGGTATACTAATTTGTTTTCTTCGAATTTTTAGTTTTTTTCCTTCATTCAAATTTAGGCTCAACTTCACTGGAAAAGGGGAAATGGTACAATTGCGCAAAGTGTATTGATGATGTGTGTGTGTGTGTGTGTTTCGTTCTCACAACTTGGTAATCAAAGAAACTGGAAGAGAGTCAGGCTAGGCTCGCCGCTATGAGGGAGGAGGAGCTAAAAAAGAAAGCGGAAAGGAGAAAATGCAGGCGCATGGTTCATGAGGAATGGGAGAAGTTTTTGACCCGCATGAAAGGGGGTGAAACGGACTCCAACGTTGATTTAGAGCTGCCTCTAGCAGTGCGGACTGAACTGTCATCGAAGAAGTACTCATTGTTTCTCAAACTGATTAGATCTGGATCACTTACTCCTGGGGAAGTATTGTTGAAGAAAAACATAATCAAAGATTTAACCAAGAAAAAATGATGCAGTTTAATGTAATGTGTTCTTTTGGATGCTCTTATCTTAGACCCTAGTGTATGACTTGTTTTGTAATGTGTTGTATTGAATGTGATGGTTTTTGTAAGTTAAGCACCCTCCTACTTGGCTAGTTCTCAATGAAAATGGTTTGGAGACTAACTTGAATGCATTCTTCTATGCTTAGTTTGAGGATTTCTTCTACACACACAGGCCGGATTAGGGATTCTTAAAGCGCATCACCACACTGTCAAAGCACTTGAATTACTTTGTGATCTTTAATTACCATCAAGTATTCCTTTAAACTTTTCATCCATGACTATTCTTATGGGCAGGCATTCTCCATCTTAGGCGTTTATGAGTTCATTTTCTTTCAGTGTGCAACTCAATCATATGAATTCTCTTTTGTCACAGCATCGTCTTCACTCTGTATTCAGATGCCATTCATCTTATGGTTGCTTTTCACTAGATTCGTTTGTCGACAAGATAGCTCTAATGGCCTTTCTGCTGCTGAATACAACTTAGAACTTGGGTTTGGTTTGGATTGCATTTGTGAATCTTGTTTGCTCAATTTCCCCCCATTTCCTGAGCTGTGACTTATTTCTTCAGGAGGTTGTACCTTTTGGCCTTGTCATTTACTACACATATTTTTATCGACAATTGAATTGCATGGGCAGGAGCCACTGAGCCAAGACCCAGGCAGGAGGGTTCGTTTTTGAATAATTCTCCTCTCTACGGACTACGATGACATGCCTGTAGAAAACAAGTTATGATGAAAAACAAGAGCTACCAGGCAAGCACTGGCACTCTGGCAGCCATAGATTTGTTTGGCGGGTGAAAGTGGAAAAGATGAAAAGGAAATGGTTTTGGAGGGTAGGGTAGGGTTAAATTTTGAAGTTGAATTGCTCACAATTTGTAGCGCCAAATTTATACAAATATATGAGCTTTCTGATTTTATTCCCTCGAAAAAGGAAATCTCCCCTTCCCTTTATGAGTCAACCATGGTTGATAATTGATATTGGTACCTCTCAGTCTCTCACGCTCTCACTCCTCTCAAATCTAAGATTTAACCATGGTTCACTTGTTCTAACTTTTGACCCTTTATAAACACCATTACTCTGCCAAGCTCCCCCCTAAACAATTCTAGCTTTTTCACTCTACAAACTCTTTCCCGGTCAAGATGTTTTCAAAGCCATTTGCAAGCTTTAATATGATTCCTCACTTCGATGGCTTTTTCAAAGACTTTTTCGACGACTTCTTCAACTCTGATTCCGAGTCTGAGGTCAAGGCGTGTATGGCTTTTTCGTATACCCTCTCTTGGCATCTATGGAAAACAATTTTTGCAACTTGGCATGTATAAGATGGAAACCCAGTTGGAGAGTTTATTTAAGAATGCTTGCACATGATTCCATAGAAATAAACAAACATTCTCTTACTTTCCTATGTTTTGAGGATTTTCTACACACTGGAAAAGGAATTCCTAGGATGAACAAAGTTGTCATATGCTTCTTCAGAATGAGCAACTGAATGCCTACCAAAGCACTTGGTCATCTCTTCATGCTTTTGCTTCTCATCAATTTTTCCGCCCCCTTCGACCCATTTCCTCAGCTTCCTTACAAACCTCTTTCTCCTTGAAAACCCTCCATTTTGCGTCAAATAAGACCCTTCATTGTCATTGTCATTGTCATGAACCAAGGGCGATCTCGATCCATCACACTCGACATCATTAAATAATTCCTGAAGCTTTCTCACTTCTCTCGGGCTTGACTCCATTTCTAAATTACTCTTCTTGTCGGTGTCTTCTTTGCCGCTTTCTAGTTGCTCTTGACACCTCTTTAGCTCACGCCTTAGACAAGCATTGCTCCATCTTAGGTGTACGAGTTCATTCTCCATTTCTCTTTGATCCTTCTCTTTGTGCTCTAGCTCTTCCACAACCTTATCATATTCCTCCTTTGTCACAACTTCTTGCTCAATCTGTGTATTTCAGGTGCCATTTTGAAAATTTTATACTCATTCATAGCAAATCAACATATCATAGCCAAAATCTTAATACTATAAGCTGCCTTATTTCATTATCACTAGATTAATTCTTGGTTTTTTCTAGTATGTGCCAAATTCTTAATCAGTTATATTATATCATCCATTCTAATAGTTAGTTCAACTCTCTTTACATAGAGAACAAGAAAAAGTAAAAAAAAAAAAAAGAAGAAAGAATTATACCTTCGGCTTGGCGGAAGCTGATCTTTCAACCATCTCAAGCTTGTTCAAGATCTCAATCTTCTCTTCCTTCAAATGATCCACAACACCCTTGATCAACCTAACTTCATTCTCCAACTCCACTATAATTTCATTTTTCCTCTCCAATTCTCTCTGATTTCTCATCATCTCTTCATCTCTAGCCTTGATGCACAAGCTTTGTTCTTGCACAGCCTTAGACTTCTCTCCCACTCTTTTCCTCAGCTTCCTTGCCTTCTTCTCAACCAAACCCTTCTCCCACCTTGAAGTCTCAAGCTTCTTTACTACTCTAAGGTACTCCGCCATCAACTCCTCCATCCTTCGAGCTTCGGCTTCCATCAGAGAAGCCTCTCTTGCCAAGAACTCGAGTCGGGTCATCTCCATACACAGCTTGTTCCTTATCTCCATGGCCATGGATTCTCTCTCCTTCATCTCTTGGTAGATAAAGAATCTCTTCTCCAACTCGCTTTCTCTCCTTTTGAGTTCCTCGAGAATCTCGACGAGATCGGTTTCGATCTCTATTGCCGGTGAGCCTGAAGAAGAAGAAGAAGAATTCTCTACTGCTTCTTGAATTTCTTCCTCTTCTTGTGAAACAGGGGAAACAGGGGATGCTCTATTTGATAGGATCTTGGCAGTAATGAAAGCTGTAGTAGAGAGGATTAATGGAATCCCTGCTTTTACTAGCCATGGATTTCTTATGATCAAATGTAATTTCTCTCCCGGTGAGCTTTGCATGATGAAAATCGGCTGATTTGAAAGAAAACCTAGAAATTGTATTTTGGGCTTGGGTTTCTGTTGCAGATTGATTTGGCGGTGGCCGGTGGGTAAGTACAATACTATGTATTTATATTCTTTGCTTTGCCTTGTTTGTGTTGATCACCATGGATGGGCCTATGCCTTTTGGTTGAAGAACAAGACAGGAGAGGGAAAAGGAGTGGCCTATTTTTCATTGCTTTTTGAATGCTGTTTCGTGTGAAATGTCCTCCCCACAATTTGCCCATTCATGCAATGGAATCTTGTTTTCGTTTCTCTTTTTTTGTTTCAACTTTTCAGATGATTGCTTTGCAAAGGGAAGGCTATGACAAGGAAGGTAGCTCTATCAAAGTGCTTACTGACTACATACTAACAATTGTGCATTGCCAATTTGTCATGAGTTCCACGTGTGGGCTATATTATTTTTCTTTTCTTTTATCGTGTCTGATCACACCTCCAAGTCCACAATTTACTAGCATATAAAGATAGTAAATTGCGATATGTTACAATAATGTCATACAAAAAATAATGTTATTAAAGTTCATCCTTGTTTAGTTGTTTTTGGTGCCAAAATCAATTCTTTATGATCGTGTTATGCATGCCAGGATTATGTCGACTACAAATTTTATTCGTAAAATTTGTACAAGTTTCTATAGTTGATGGATTGGGAATCCTTAATCATTTATAATACTAATTACTGTGTTAACATATGTTGCCGAAACTTAACTTGCAAAATTAGTAATCTTGTAACCTATATGTGATCGGCTAAAACAAAAATAGTTACCATAGTTATTTTTGTTATTAAAAGTATTTCTTAAATTACCATAGTTATTTTCGTTATTAAAGGTATTTGTTAAATTACTATCTTTATTTATTTTCCTATTATTAAAGATTTGATAGTTGTGCAACTTAATGGAAGATTTTATCCTTCAAATATGATGGAATTAAACTTCGAGAAGGGGGAATATTCCTAACTTGGGCTCTAAGCAATCTGACTAGCCCTAGGAGATATAGAATGTCGACCCCCCTGATCTCCTTCTTCCATTATAAATACACGCCCTAGGCATGTAGGGAGAGACACATCCGCACATCGGCGTATTCAGAAAACTTGAACATGCTAATACTCGCTTAGCTCGACTATTCAGGGATTCACCGCTTTCTCGTCGTACCTCGACGCTCAAAATAACAATTCACTCTTTTGACATAGGCATCGGAGGTGGATTAGGGGGTCCCCGCCTCTTGTGTCCATTGTTTTGTAGGTTTTAGGTCAAAAGATACAATGTGGAGAGGAAGAGGAAGGAGAATTCAATTAGTTTATTGAAGACCGATTTTTTGTGCACTAACACTATATAAATTGTATTAATGAGAAGGAAGTATTGATTTTAGGATAAGTTGAATAGCATATTTGCAAAGTTAAGTTGAAGTAAAGTCGCTCCTTGTAGATCTAAAAGGATAGTCAAGACAGTTTGAGTACACCCCGAAGGGTAGTCTCGTTGGGTGCAGACCACTAGGATAGTCACCACCGACTATTTAAAACATTTATAAAGATAACATACATAATGACAACGAGTCACTCAATTAGATCAAGTTTTATTTCAACGAATATTGCCCCTATTCCATGCCAAGGGTAATACACAATATCGTTGTGGGATAAAATGCTCCAACAACTACAATGGAAAAAGATGGCAAATCTAATTCCATCAAGAATACACGTACCTTATTCAAATTTTGAGAATCTTTCTTGATCTTTGACTTGAGAAAGACAATCCATGATAGCCACCACAAATGTGTTTGATTTTATGTGAACACTCCCTTAGAACCATACCCAAAACTCCACAGATTGTGTCTTGCAATGCATGCCAACATGGACGCCCAACATGGCCTTTTATAGACAAGTAAAGGTTGTCCAAAAATGGTTATGGAGTGGTTAAAAGAGAGGTTAGAGGCGTTGGAGAGGCTGAGAAAATTTGAAAGAGAATTTAGGAAGTTGGTTAGGAGGTTTCTCTCTCCATAACTACCTTCGTACTTATCCAAACTTCTCTCTCTTTCTCTCCTTATATGGGCGGCCAAAAGCACCCTAATCCTGACCATAATGTCGTCCAAAAATCAGCCTAGAAAGGCCCATGAAGTAGGTCCAAAATGCTTTAGACAAACTCATCATCAAGCCCAAGTTGGCAATCCATTTGACCCAAAAATCTGCCCATATATAGGATCGGCCCATACTAGCCCAATACCACACCCAATGGACTGGCCCACCATGGCCCACATGACTTAGGTCCAAGCTGGCATAGCTAGGTACTAAGCTAGGTCACCGAGCTAGTGTAGCTAGCCCTCACCTGGTTGAGTTCACATCCAGCTAGTTGAGTTGGCTTGAGTTAAGTTTCGGCTAGTTTGAGGTGACTATATGTTAATTGAACTTACTTGAGCTATACCATAGCTAGTTGAGCTTACTTCCAAGCTAGTTTATTGAGTTATGAGCTTAGTTTACCTTATAGAGCTAATTTACAAGCTAGTTTGAAGTTTTCAAACAACGTTCTAGTTTTCATAACTATGTGCCAAGCTATTCCCAACCTTTAATCCTTGTCTAAGACATTTCACCAAGCTTTAAGAAGCTACCATTCATCCAAAAATAATGCACAAAGCTAATGCTCATTCTTTTCTTGCTCAAATCACAAAAGCGTAGCTCGGTCTCATAATGCACGGGCATGTTCATTCTTTTCTTGTGTCACGGCATAGGCGCACCGCAACACCGTCTCATAGCTTCCAAACCATCCTCGTGCCATCATAAACACTAGGTGTGCTTGAGACATATATTAAAGTTAGGAAAACATCATACGCGTTGCACTCTTTTTCCTCCGATCAAGGTTTTCCATGGGGATTTGCCAGGCCCGTCTCAATTATTTCAGGGGCCCTAGGGTGAAATAAAATTTAGGGGCCCCGTAAATTAACAAATAAATGGGCATTTTTTAGCCCAACAAATAAATGGGCCTTTCTATACAACTTTTATTTACTTTTTATATTAGACAATAAATTATACCCTTTTTTTATCATTGATGGACTTTTTTTAATATTAATAGGCCTATTTTTACTAGTAGTAATTTTCTTATTAGGGGCCTATATATTTGGGGGCCCATGGCGACCACCCCTCCTCGCCGCCCCAAGTAGCCGCCCCTGGGGTTTGCGTGACAAGATTTTTTAATGTTAAAAAAAATCAAAGCATATAATGGGTTCAAGGTTTCATTTTTTTTTTCCTTTGATTGAGTTTTTTTATCCCACTAGGTTTTCCTCACAAGATTTTGAACGATGTAGTAACTATATCCTACGGCAAGTATGAAGGTGAATATTTAAGGAGTGTTATATATGAATATGTAAATAACATCTAGATAATTTATATGAATTACGTGTGAAATTATGATAAACTATTCTAGATAGAAAAGGTGAATTATTCACATTTTTTCTCTTGATTTCTTGCTTAAATTAGGAACTCTATCCAAACCATCGACTTATAAATAAAGCCATAGTTCAGCGTAAAATTTGCGGCAATAGATAACAAGATAAGGTTTTTATTTTCTCCTTCTCTTTTAATTAAATTTTTAAATTTTGCTCTAAATAATTTTTCTTAAAATAAAATTCACGTAATCTTATATTAATACTTATTTTATCACTCTTCAAACATCTTTGAATAGTATTAGGGTGTGTTTGGATGTATAGTTTATAAACTCATTTTGCATTATAGTTTATTTTACTTTATGATGTGTTTGGAATGATTTGATTGAATCTTTTTATATATTTTAATGCTGATGTAATGTTTAATGTGATGTTTGGGGACTTATAGAAAGGAGAAAGAAATAACTACAAGATTTCTTATTTGAAATAAATGTTTTTTATATGCCAAAATTAAACCAATCCAAACAACTCTTGAAAATCATAACTCTAACCTAAAGCGGAGGTTAAAAAAATTATTAAACGACACATGTCATTTTTAGATTGAACCACACCACCCTTTCTTTTTTAAAAATAATCTTTTGTTTTTGGATATGATAAATTCTTATTCATGTTTTTAAAATATAGGATAGAAAATCCAATTATTAAACAATCTTTTATTTTTAAATATGATTTATAGGAGGATCATTAAGATATTTTTTTTATACTATCATACAAATTCTAGAATATTATTTTATTTTTAGATAGAATCGTTAAAACCCGTACAAAGTACGAGAATACATACTAGTTTGAATTATTAAAACAGATTAAATTAAATAGAATACATTATAATACATAAACTATATTACTCCAAATACCCTCAACTCTTAACCCAAAAAAAACACATTTTGAATGGGGGAATAATATGTTTGAAACTTCGGGAAGAGAGGAAAAGCCTCTATAGACGCGGACGGAGATACCATACCGGTTGCAGTTTTGGATGCTAAAGAGAAAGGGTTGGGTGAATTAATTCAAAAAATAATAAAATGGGGATGGGAAAATCAGTTGAAGAAAGAATCCCCCACTCTATCCAATTTTTCTGAGAAGAATTTTCCGATTTGGAAGATCTGTGGCGTCGTTCCATGGACGCAAGCAGAAAGTGCCAGGTGCTTTGTGCCTATTCTTCAAATTCCCGGCGGAATTACGTATTTCTGTTTTGCAATTTTGGATTTGGAATTTGCTCATGATTATATTTTCGATCAGGTTTCACTGAGGGGTGCGAGTGCTAGGGAGATCACTAGAGACGCACTGCTCGAGAAAGTTTCCCATGAAAGGGAGCTTCGCAATTTCGCTAGACGCGCTTCCTCGGCTGCTCTCTTCATACAGGTGATTTTTCCATCTCTGAAGTAAAATTTTTCTCCTTCCTTCCTTTGTCGGATTTTTTTTAGATTGATCCGGTTGAATTTTATAGCAAGAGGTTGTCGAATGCATTGAGGATAGCTGCTGCTAGATCTCCGTGATTGAATTCGTGGGAGTAGTGATCCCAGGAACGCATTTTTTCCCATTTGCATAGTTTCCTTCGAAGATTAGAGTATTGAGGAGTTAACTCTGGGGTTCTAATTTGGTTCCCAAACACGATGCGATCATATCTGAATAGATTAAAACTCTTGGTTTTATTAGTTAAAATGCGGATTTAGTATTGTTTCCATTTTGCACCTTGCGATGCACTTTGTGCTCAGTCTGTGTGAACTGCCAATCTTAGAAGTAAGCATGTTGGCAAATTCTTCATTTCTTTTGCTACAATTTTGGCTCCTGAACTGAATTTTTGACCAAACTTGGTTTGCTGCAAGTTCTTGATTTACACTATTTTTTTGGTCAAATATTCAATATGATGTTTCATACTTCTGCTGAGCTTGGATGCCTCCTTGATCAATGATAACTTTAGTTGCTATTTCTTAATACAGAGAGTTTGGAGGCGTTATCTTGTGACAAAGAGAGTTGCTTTGCAGCTTCAAGAAGATTGGGAACTGTTATTGAGCAATAGTTCTACTTCTTTGACAAAGACATGGATTTCCTGCAGCATTTTGCGGCCTTTCCTCTTCTTTATCAAACGTTCAGCAGTCCAAGGATATACATTTCAGGCTCGAGATATAGACTGCACAAGCAAATGTTTCTCCATTTTAATGGAAAGTTTGAACTCGAAAGGTAAGTTTCTCCTGCATTAAAAGGAAATATTTTTATTTTCTGTTTATAATTATAATTTTAGGGATTCATTTTATTATCTGCAACATAGAAGTGCTGATAGTAGATTGCCTATTTTGTTTTGGGTTGTTTTTGGGTGCATGAGAGCAATGTTGATATTTCTTTTGGGGTTCTAGTTGTCTCTTTAATGCTTGAGTATTTTTTATAAGCTCGTTATAAGGTCCTCTATAAGGTCCTTAGTTTACTGTAAAGCTTTGAGCTTTCTTTCGAAATAGTTTACTGTAAAGCTTTGATCTTTCTTTCAAAATCCTCTTCATTTAAATTGGTAACCGTCCACTGCAGTTGCTACTTGAACTGCTGTTATGTAATCATATGTTAATTGCGGCAGCTGCATCTATATACCGCACTTTAGCTTTTGCTAACTATTACTTACAAATTTATTGTGATTTTTGTGCAGATCGAAATAAAAACTTTTGCTTTTTGGCAGTTGGTACTATTGAGGAGAGAAATATATGGAATTACCAAGTCAAGAGGCTGATACGTTTATGCTCATTTATACTTGCAGAATGTGAGATGTCAAGGAGTGAACATATTGTAGCTCTCGTGTCTTTATCTGTGCGTTTAATGATTACATTAAGCGACCTCAAGGAATGGCATTGCATATCTGATCGAGATCAACCTGATGCCAATAAAGCAGTGAAGGAGCTAGTTTCATTTATGGGCAGTGATAAAAGTTGTCTATACAAGTCTATTGGAAGATATATCAGTAAACTGAATGCTTCTTCCCTGTCACTAGGTACAAGTGTTTCCCAGCCGGATGACAGATTCTTGATCATCGCAGGCATAATTACTTTAGCTTTGAGACCATTTCAGGCAGCCAATGTAGATTTCAGCGAGTCTCTTCCCACAGACATGCATGGTGCTGTTCTTCAGTATTGTGTGTTCACACTTTCAGTCCCCTGGCTTGTTCTGCGTATACCAGCAATACTCGTACAAGCACTAAGACATAGGTCAATTATGGAACCCTGTCTGAGGACTCTACTGGTGAGAAATCATGACTTGTTTAGGAATTTATTTATTTATTATGTGCCATCAATGATTAATTGGTTTATTTTTGTAAGTTTGTTAAGTTCATTATCTATCCCTGCCTCTTATTTCTTTTCTTTTCTTTTTTAAAATTAAAGATAAATAAATGTTGACTAAAGTAATTTGCTCCATAAAAAAAAGTTGCACATGGATGTTTGAGGAATAAATGAATGCTTGAGATACGACTGAGCTGTTTTGAACAGGGAAAACTTATCTCCACTCCTAAAAGCCTGTTCTTCTATCCATTCCATTATGTTTCTCTGCAAGATATGTTCTCTTCCCTTTTTTTAATTCAGCATTTGTTGGCTGATATGTATAGGACTACAACCATTTATTTATTTGCATTTTCCATTTTTCTTCGCTTTATAAATACTCCTCTTTTAGTATTCCTCTTAAGTATTATTTCTGATGTTTACAAACGTTGACTAGTATATTCAGAAAATTTATTTTAATTTGGTGTTAATCTGATCCCAAGGTTTCTCTGTTTTCTTTTGGTTTACGTTCAATAATCATTCTTCTATGAAACGCATGATGACTAATCAAACTATGGCAGGTGATAACAGATCTCAAGTGACAAAGTTTTGGAGGAATACTCATTGGTGGATCAGTTTGGGGATCCTTCTGCTAAAATGTTTCCTCGAATTGGTTGGGCTCTTTCAAACATTGTATGGTTGGGAACAGAGTGCGATAATGATTCAGGTCGGCTGTCTGATGGTGTAGATTGTGCAGTCTATGTTTGTGTACTTAATAACCTTGCTGAGCAATTCTTGTCCAGGATTGAAAAATTTGGCTGTGTGGGTAAGGAACTTGAGGGACTGCATGGTGATGAAGGACTCACTACAAAATCAGATGGATCTATTGCCCATAGGGTGTATATGAGCTTTGGATCTGTAACGTTTTTGGACCTTCTAAGACCTGTTTGTCAGCAGTGGCATCTTTTGAAACTCATGAACATTGTGAAAAGAGATGCTTCAGGAAATGAGAACAATGGTTCAAAGTCCATCCTGAATGATGCAAAGCCTCTAGAGCTTCTTGATGTTGCATATTTATATTCTTATATGATCAGAATATATTCCATTATGAATTTCACACTTGGCTCACGTCCAGTTCTAAACATGTTGTCATTCACCCCTGGCTTTCTTGTTAATCTTTGGGCAGAATTGGAAACTTCTCTACAGTCCAGGAAATTTCAAGCACATATTAATAAAGTTGCTCAAAACCAAGATAATAAAAATAGTGAGAAAAAGCAAAAACAGAAACAGCCCAGCATTAAGTGGGTTGCTGCACTGCATAAAATTACTAGAAAATCACAGACAGATCATGCAGATTTAGCTGAAGGACATCTTGGAAATGATGAGGATTTACATGATGTGTGGGATGTGGAATGTTTGAGAGGTGGTACACAAAATATATCAAAGGATACAACTTGTTTGCTTCATCTGTTCTGTTCCATCTATGCACATCTGCTGCTAGTTCTTGATGACATAGAGTTCTATGAAAGACAGGTAACTAATACAATGTTATAATGAAGATGATATCACTTTATTTTATTTTAGTATTCACAAGTTACAACTCCTGATCATTAAATTGCATGATCCAGATTCCCTTCTCATTGGAGCAGCAGAGAAGAATTGCTTCGGTTCTAAATACATTAGTTTATAATGGCTTGCTTCAGAATAGTGGACAGCAGAACAGACTACTAATGGATGCTGCAATTAAATGCCTGCAAATGCTGTATGAGAGAGATTGTCGGCATCAATTTTGCCCACCTAACTTATGGCTTGCTCCTGCACGGCATTCTAGGCCTCCAATTGCAACAGCTGCTAGAATTCATGAAGTATCATCATCTAGAGTAGATGATTCTGTGACCATTATGACCGTGGGATCTTTCATCACCACAACACCTTATGTGTATCCATTTGGAGAGAGGTAACCAAAGTATATGGCTTGGAGAGAGGCCTTATTATCTAATGCAGTGTTATCATCTATGCGGTTGACTTTGATAGTTATTTTCATTAGATTGTTTTAGCTATAAACATTTTCTGGCTTCTCATTTTACAACTGGCCACAAGTGATGCCTTCTTTTTACCGGGAAAATCATGAATTATTTGTGGGCTTGTTTATGATGAGAAGCTGGGATACTTTGCTGGACTCCTCAATCCTCACTTTTATATTCATAATTGGTAATAATTTTTACTTTGCTGATCAAACAATTCATGGATTTAGGACTTTGTAGCTGCTAATGCTAATGAGTAGGTAGTGTTGAGTCAAGCATTTGTTTTCGAAATATTCTATTTGTTGTAATACAGGAGCTTCTTTCTGCTATGTTCTGGCATCTTTGTTCTCATGCCTTCTTAAATCATAATAAAACCATTTTGCTTCCCATTTAGAGTTGAGATGTTTAGAGAATTCATCAAAATGGACAAATCTTCTCGAAAGATAGCTGGTGAACTAATTGGACCAGGTGAGCGGTCCATAGAAATAGTGGTTCGCAGAGGCCATATTGTAGAAGATGGATTTCGTCAATTGAACTCATTGGGATCAAAGTTGAAGTCATCCATACATGTTTCGTTTGTTAGTGAATGTGGCCTTCCTGAGGCTGGGCTTGATTATGGTGGATTATCGAAGGAGTTCTTAACTGATATAGCAAAGGCAGCCTTTGATCCTGAGTAAGTCTTACATGATGTATGATGAAAAAAACACTGATTTGAATAGTATGGGCTTTCCTTGGGGAAATTTGTTGACATTTTCTGATTTCACAATTCTATGGATTCTTTAGATATGGACTTTTCTGTCAGACATCAACCTCTGAAAGGCTTTTAATTCCAAGCACTGCTGCAAGGTTCCAAGAAAATGGCATTCAGATGATTGAATTCCTTGGGAGAATTGTTGGAAAAGCTCTCTATGAAGGAATTTTACTCGATTATTCATTTTCACATGTCTTTGTGCAAAAACTGTTGGGCCGCTATAGCTTTATAGATGAACTTTCTACACTTGATCCAGAGCTCTACAAGAATCTTATGTATGTGAAGGTATAGCTTTTGATTTGTTTTGCATATGGATCTGAGTCATGGTGAATCAATTTTTTGGTTCCTTACAGTTATTTTGTCATTAGCAGTCTACTTTGTTAAGTAAAGTGAGGAGATTAATCATTTTTAAACTGAACTGTCAGTTTCTTAAAAAATGAAAAACTGAATTGTCACTTTTGTAATATGTTATTGTTCTTTTTTTTTTGTTTACAGTCCTATGACGGTGATGCAAAAGAACTCTCATTAGATTTTACTATAACGGAGGAATCATTAGGCAGAAGACAGATTGTTGAGCTTAAACCTGGTGGCAAAGATCTCAACGTAACTAATGATAACAAGCTGCAGTACATTCATGCAATGGCAGACTATAAACTTAATCGACAGGTCTGCTGTTTATCCTAAAATTAGACATTGTTTAAGGTGTCTCTATATGTTAGTTAATTCTATTTGATGAAAATGCAGATATTACCTTTATCAAATGCATTCTATAGAGGGTTAACTGATCTGATATCGCCTTCCTGGTTGAAGTTATTCAATGCTAGTGAGTTTAACCAGGTAAGTTGTTGCACTTCTGCCTCTATTACTGCTTTGTTTTGTCTGGATAACTAGGATCTTAATCATCAATGTTTTGGTAGATTAATAGTCTGATGTTATACTACATACCTCTTGAAATTAATTGATTCAATTCACCATTTCCAAAAGAATATGAGAACTAAGATGTAGATAATCTTTTACAGTATTGTTTTATCTATTAACATACTGCATTGTTAGGGCTGCATTATATCCTGTAAATTATCACTTCTGTCAGTGTCACACTTGTAACTTAAAAAGATAATGTCTAAAGCCCTGAGAAAATGTAATTTTCTTGAATATGCTATCCTTTCATGAAGTAATCTGTAACTTCAACCATCCACTATGCTATTTTTTCCATTAGATTGCAAAACCTTTAACAAGCAAATTCTCTTTATAATAGCTGCATGTGCATAAAGTGACAATAGGGAGTCGGAAAATTGTAGCAATAGTTAACCAATACATTTAACCTGCCGAGGATGAAAGGAGGAACCTCAATCTTGTAAAAACAAAACCCCTTAAAGCCAACTATATTAGAATTTATAATTTTGGGGAGTCCATGAGATGTAAAAATAAGTAACTTCTTCGATGATATTTTCATTTTCTTGAATGTCCATCAAGAATCAAATATGGTCATTGTTGAATGATGATGACGACTTATAATTGAAGGTTGTTCTTTGCAGCTACTCTCTGGAGGAATCCATGATATAGATGTAGATGATTTGAGAAATAATACTCGTTATACCGGTGGCTACACTGAGGGAAGTCGCACTGTTAAACTCTTCTGGGAGGTAAAGATTTCTATATAATATATACATGTGCTCCACACCTTAAATTTCTCTGTTAAAGATATTTTTGTTTTCAGTTGTAAGATCTGTTTAACAGATTAGGGATCCATTCAAAGTTGTACTCCAAGAGTCCGAGCTAAGTACCTCTAGAGTACTTATGTGATGTCAATAAATGATTTCTAGATTTATAGAAGTTATACATGTGCTTCACATCTTGAATTTCGTTGTTATAGATTATTTGTTTTCAAGTTTTAAGATCTTATTTGATCAGGGATCCATTCAGAGTTTTACTCCAAGAGTCTGAGCTCATGTACTTCTAGAGTACTTTGGTGATGTCAATAAATGATTGCTAGAATTTATTTTTGGTTTGATTATATTTTAAGTCCATAGGACAAGAAATCTGCTCAAGTATTTGGAGAAGCTATGAATATTCTTACATTCTTGTAATCATGCAAATTTATTATAAAGAGTGTAGACAGTTTTTTTTTTTATATAGTGATTTCTTGAATATTCTTTTGTGAAGAAGCCAAGGCTTATGTTAGCGTCAGGGTTTTGTAGGTATGATAATTAAAAATTTGAATTTAACCAGGAATGTTTGCAGTAGTTTAACATTAATTTGCTTTAATTTGATCTTTGGCAGGTCATGGCAGGGTTTGAACCAAAAGAACGATGCTTACTGCTAAAATTTGTAACTAGTTGTTCACGGGCTCCGTTGCTTGGGTTCAAATATTTGCAACCAGCCTTCACAATCCATAAGGTGGTCTAAGACTTATTGTCTGACATTCTTAAAGAAAGACTTAATTTGTATGTCTGAAGATAAAAGAAACCAATGCAATTAATTCTTTGGATGAACATACATGCTGACTTTGTTTAAATTTTGTTGTTTATTTCAGTTAAAGCTAGGTTGGTTTCACTCACTTTAGGTACAAATATGAACTATTTCATTGTTCATTTCTTTTAATGGGATCTTTAACTAGCTCAGTGCTAATTTTATGTCATTTTAATGGTTCAATTTTTTTAATAACTATTTAGGATAATGCTATCCCTGATATACATTATGAGTCACAGATGTCATTCATTTACTTCTTTAAGGCAGGGTTTTACAGGCTGATGTTTTGTTTTTTAAACTCTAGGGATGGAACCTTTTTTTTTTTCTGTTCTTTGTTTTTGAATTTATGGCTTTGAAATAAAGCTTCAATTTCAAAATTGATGGTTGATATTAGCCTATGGATTTTGGATGGAGACTCAGTTTTTGGATAGCTTTTTCCTGGAACTAAAACTGTATTCTGTGTTCGTATGGTAATGGTGATACATATTACATTCTATGGGATCTGTGTATTTCTCCATTTTGTTGCAGGTTCATCTCTGGTATCATTCATTTCCAGCTACTTGTCAATATTTCTATTTATGTAGCTGCTGCAGGTTTTCTTGTTGTTAGATTCATAATCTGTTTTCATGCAGACCATGTTCTTATTCTTTGTAGTTTGTATATAATAGAAGTTGAATATTTCAGACAATTTACATTAATTCAATGTAATCATATGTAATGCAGGTTCCTTGTGATTTGCCTTTATGGGCTACAATAGGAGGGCAGGATGTGGAGCGGCTTCCTTCAGCTTCCACCTGCTACAATACCCTGAAGGTAATTTCCAGACACAGTATAGCAACTTTACACACATCATTTGCCTGTTTGCGCTTTGCAGTAGTCAGTAGTACAAAACAATCTGAATTTGCATCTCCCTGACTAACTATATCTTCATTTCTAATGCCATGTCTACTGTGTATAGCTTCCAACATATAAACGTGCAAGTACTTTGAGGGCAAAGCTTCTTTATGCAATTACATCTAATGCGGGATTTGAACTATCATAATTGGATTGATCTTGAAATACGCTTCATCTCCCAAAGCCAGCTGCTGCTTCTGGTGATTATGTAGCATTTGCATAATACTAGTCCATACATACGATAAAATCATTTCCCAAAAGTTATGCTTGTTGTCACTTTGGAACCAAAGAGAAGAAAAGCAAGAACTTAGCTGGGAATTGTATAATTTTCTTCTAATGTGGTGCCGATTGTTGATTGTTGTAGTGTACATACTCACCATTGTTTATTGGTCTAGGAGTGGTGGTTGTATATCAAAAATCACTAGTTTGAGATGTGACATGTTCTGGAAATTTTGTGCTATGCTGTTGATCTTCTTGTAGATTCGTCCTGCTCCAAACACGGTCATGGCTGCTCATAAACAAATTTTATAGGTGGCAGACTTGTTAATTTAATCCTCTCCTTGCACCTATGTCATAAGCCTGTTGCCAATCGAGGATATCTTGCTGGTTTAAAGTCAGATGTGGTCAGTACACTACATAGTGAAAGAACACAAGATGAGTGCTTGTATTTACTCATTTGTATAGAAGAAGGCTTCTATTCTGAAATTCATCTGGTATATATGCTTTTTGCATAGGCTGTTTTGTGTGAATGTAAAAGCTTATTTCGCATTTAAGAGAACATGATGTTGAAATACTGGGCCATTCTCACTTTCAATTACACAAGTGTTCTGTTTTACGCGAAGCCTTTACAAGCTTTTGCAAAATTTGTCCCATTAAGATTCCCATGTTTTGTTGTTAGATGCATGCTTTGTCTCTTCACTTTTCTTTTTTCTTTAACTTCATATGTAAAAGAAACTGCCTCAAAACACCTGAGAATCATACGCTTACCCTGTGATAATGTGATATGCATTTCAGTGTTCCATGGATATAAGAGCATTTCAGTGTTCCATGGATATAAGATCATCAACTTGAACGGTGAACCATCTTGGACTGACCTTAGCATCAAACAAAGTGGATCATTTGTTATCCTTAATGATCCCTGATAATATAATTGGCTAGATACTTGGGTTATGTGCATTGTCTTATTGATGGATAAAATTGTATTTTCTATT
Organism: Fallopia convolvulus; assembly: GCA_964016875.1. NCBI lineage: Eukaryota > Viridiplantae > Streptophyta > Magnoliopsida > Caryophyllales > Polygonaceae > Fallopia > Fallopia convolvulus. Next base: position 39,812,546 of record OZ024719.1, read on the forward strand.
TGATATGGGGTGGGAGGTATGTAGTTACAGATTAGATCTCAATGCTTCAATAGAAATATTCTTTTGATGAAATCCATAGAAAGATTTAAAACTCATCTAATCAATAAATTCATAGCAATATTTTTTATATAAAAATTCACTTTATTGTATGGCTAAAGTATAGCATGCAAATATGAAGCTAGAATTTTCTAGCTCTAATTTCAATAATAAACCCGATAACTAAATCTTAAATAACCCTAACTAAACAAAATCTAATCTAATCATTCTAATGTAGAGAGGTTTTTAACAAACGGCTTGAACAGCGAGCCTTCTTGGATGAACCTTGCAACTCACTTTTCCAAAAACTGATTCTGAAGCCCGGAAAGTACAGCTCTTCTTCCCAACACACATCTGCAAACACCACCAAAAACAACATACATACATTAAGATCGAGAGACACTCAATCACAAAAGATCCTTGAACCTGAAAAACATTGATCAAGTCATCTCAACTTAATTAGAACGAACCTTCTGAATCTCAGACAATGTATTGGGAGCCTCACAGTCGCCACTCTTGAATGATCCACATCCTCCACGCGGGTTTCCAAAGCTAGCGAATTTTATAGCACTAATAGTACGGCCGCCTTGGCATGCCAATTCCACCTTCTCCTTATCATAGGCGTGCAGACAAGCCGTCCCAACCGACACCGTTTGGAAGTTGACATTCGCCGGATTCCCCCCAAACTCTTCAAACAAAACCAATGTGTTCTTCCCGTCGTTCAGGAACGACTTAGGAACGTGGTACCTACCACAACAAAACAAGCCAACAACCAAGAAAGAGTAAATATTTATATCATCATCATAACGCACATTGCAAGGCAATATGTACGTACCATCTCTGAGTTGGATTGCCACAGTTGGTGTTACACTTGGAAGGACCATAGCTTCCGCGATAGTCACAAGACACGTCACATCCACCTGAGCCAGCAAGATAACTTGGCCAGTACCTTCCAATGCTTTGGCCATTGACCCAAGCTTCACCTTTGCCCATGCCCTTCAAATCCAACACGACGGGGTCGTCTCCTCTCGGAGTCAAGAAAGTAGTCTTTATATATATATATATGGCCGGAACGGAACACATGAATAAATTCAAAGGGTCAGTACTCAGTAATATATATCATCAAGGTAAGTGAGTGAGTTTTATATATATGTTCAGTAAAAATTCATTACCTTGTACCAAGTGAGTTCTTGGTTAATGGGAAGCCCCTCATTGTGCCAAGGCTTAGGATCACGGTCTTCACCGAAGAAGTGCAAGTCCTCCCCACGCAGGCCCGTTTTGTATGCCCATGTGCTGTTGGATAGATCCCGGGTTATAGTCTCACGCCCATGCTGCGCGCTAAGTGTGACAGGCCCCGAGATCCCATACACTCCGTCTTCAAAATGAGCCCCATAGTTCTGCAAGTTTCAATCAAGAATTACATAGAAAGAACAACAAGTATCATCATTAATTTTGATGCTAATTAAGCTTCTATATATGTGTGCGTGTAATTAATTGAATACCGCCAATCCGACTGTTCCACTGAGGAGTGAGATGGTGTTGGTTCCTTTCTTCCAACGGAAGTCATCGCTAGTGAGCTCAAATTTGAAGTGGCCATTTCTTGCAGATTGTGAACCTACGGGTTTGCCATTGACAAAGATATGAAGAAGGTGTCCATTGGTCTTGACTGTGAGCGTTGTGGGTTTGTTGTAGAAGTAGTTCTTTGTGTCCATATAAAGACTTGTCATGTACCAGACATAATCAGTTTTATCCTTGTCATTAACTTGCTTGTGCTCCAAAAGCTGGTTAGAAGTCAAATAGCCCTTGAGGTTGGGGGTGAACTCCTCCACGGAATCGCCCTTCCATTGCCATTTCAGAGTGTAGGGCTCGTCGTCTTCTTGGTTTCGTCTCTTCTCCATGATAGAGGTTTGTACATTCACCTATAAATCATCGATTAATATACACAAATTAAAGATGAGGATTAATGCAGTTATCTATTAGAAATTATAAGATTCATTAATTAATTAATATACCTTAGCAGTGTTGTAGATTTCATCAGTGCAGTTGTGGAGAAGAGTGACTGACCATGCAGGTACAGTGTAAGACCTGCCCTCAAAGTGGATGGTGAAATCTTGATGCTCGTTTGCATTTCCAAGGAAGCACAAGGACCTTTCTTTGTACGTGTACTGGGTCAACGACATCATGTTTCCGTAATCAGTATCCTTGGAGTCACCATACACAAGAATTTGCTCAACTGAGTGCAGGATTTCATGAAGCCTCTTCAGATGCCCATACTTAGGCTGGTTCAAGTTACCTATCAATTTATTCATAATAGAATTAAGCAAAATTATTAATTATTAAATTTTGAGTTATATATATATATATGCATAAAATGTACCGTATTCATCAAGAGGAGCATCGTAATCATAGCTTGTTACAATGTAAGGACCCCCAGAGGTGTGGCCGAAATTGGTACCGCCGTGGTACTAGACGTACATAATGGAAAAGGGTTAATTAATTTAATACATACATTTGCTATAAGTAATTTTTTTTTGGTGGTTTAATATACAGTATAAGAAAGAATGGAAAAGTGACCATGTAGTAGCTCTGCAAGGTTCCCCTGTACTGGAAGAAACGAGCCACAGCAAAAGAAAGATCCTCGGCCGTTCGATGTGGATCTTTATCACCCCAGTCCTTGTACCTGATCCATCATCCATCCATCAATTAGTATAATCATATATATATATATAGAGAGAGAGAGATTGTTAAGTTTTATTAGTTTAGTAAAGGGAAACGCACCAGCCAGTCCAGTTTTCGGTCCACATTTTGGGGACATTCTTGTTGTTTGGATGGAACTGATCACAGTAATAGCCATTGCAAGTATTGATCTACGTACGGACACATTAATTAATAATAAGCAACCAAACCACTAAAGAAGACTGAATTATTATTATTATAATATTCATACCATGCCTTGGGGAGCATCGTCTTGTTGACACATGAGCCAGGGGACTCCGATGTGCATGTCGTTTGCCGTTTTGGCGCACCACTTTATGTACTTATCCCCGTCGGATCCGTACGCCCATTTTATGTTCCCGTACTCGTTCTCGATCTGTCACTCATTAATTACATTACATTTAATTACATATATATATATAGCCCACATTTAATTTCTTCACGGACGACTAGCCAGTGCGCATATGATAATGACATATAAGCTTCACATGCATTGGTCGTGATATGTATAACCTGAGCAAGAATGACGGGCCCGTCTTGAGAGGCAAAAAGAGATTCGTGTTTCACCATATCCACGATGTCACGAACAAATCTTTTCATCTCATCCTGCAAATCCAATTCCATTCATCCATCAGTGTATATGTATTAAAAAACCAATTTACTGGAGATATCATATTTATATATATATTTGATACGATATGATTTAGAGGGCACCTTGTAAACTTTGTTGTCAGTCCGTAATTCGATACCAGGTAAATTGTGTAACCAAACAGGAAAACCCCTATCGCAAAGGTGGAAACAAATTCAATTGTAATGTAACTTATAAAATAATAATTCACTGTTTGAAAAGAGAAAACATTTAATCTAAAATACCCATAATTCCATTCAGCACAGACGTATGGTCCAATCCTAAGAATTGCATAGAGGCCTTCATCTTGAATCACCCTCAGGAATCGTATCAGATCATTCCTCCCTGTGAAGTCATACTAAACAAATACACACAACATTATTTGTCAGTAATTCCTAGTATTGACTGATTGATAATATCACCAAACTAAAACCTGTCCACGCTCTTGTTCGTGAGCATTCCAGAAGACGTATGTCTCAATAGCATCAATCCCTCCTTCCTTGGCTTTCCTAATAAGATCCGGCCACATCTAATAATACAAACAAACAAAGTGTCAAATTCTTATGGACATATATATATATATATAACAAATAAAAGTATCATAACTATAACTATAACAGTATGTGCTGTATGTACTTACTTCAGGCGTACTTCGTGGATAGTGAATAGCACCGGAAAGTATGATCCTTCTTTTTCCGTCAATCTTAAGAGCTCGTCCATCGTACGAGATATCGGTCGCTAATGATGAGAGTGTGCAACATAACAATAAGGCAGAGCAAACCACAAGACACCCAAGGCTTCCACCCATCTTCATTCTTCAGACGAAAATGTGAAAATCTGATGAGTTGTGAGTTGGAAGATGAGTTCACGACCATGTATTTATAATAACCATGTAGGGTACAAATGATTGGGTGAGACTAACAACACGTACGTAGATTTTTCGGGATACTCCCCTCATTGGAATTATCCAAATCATCATTTATTTAACTAAGATTTAGATTCCAAACAATATAAATCTACTAAGGTTTGTTACAATTAACTACCAGACTTTAAGATTGCGCGCTGCATAATCAACCGCCATATATTATTCTACATGAATATATATATATATATATATATATATATATATATATATATATATATAATAGAATAAATATTATTATTTTACATTTTGGATTTCCACAATAGTTTTAATATATGGATAGAGATCTGATTATAAGGATGTTAAATATCAAAGAACAGGGGGTGTTGGATGGAAAAAAAAGGAATTGTTATACTTCAAAAAAAAATATAGGACATTATTGACGATTTTTTTTCCTAATTATTTGCATATTTTTCGAAAAAAATATACAATAGGCGCATAAAATGTACATCAAAACTGGTTGCTTAGGCCGCCTACTTTTGTGCATCACAACTAACTAACTATATATATATATCAAAACTAATCAACATATGTGCATCAAAATGAATCGTATGTGTATCAAAACAAATAAAATGTTTACCTTATTTATGTGTGGATGAAAACTAAATCTTATATTCATCAAAACTGACTAAAATTAATGTGCAACAAAACTTGTTGAAACACTAACAAGATGTGTATTGAAATAGCTTAAAATTGTACCTAATTGATGTATGTGCATCAAAATAACTCAAAAGTACGTGTATCTTATTTATGTTTGAGCATGAAAACTATGCATCAATAACTAAATGCATGTGCATACAAAATACTATACAATGTGCATCAAATACAAAAAAGTGTATCCAATTTATGTATGTACCTCAAAACTAATTATGTGTACATTAGTATAGTCAAAACTAACTACATGGGGGCCAAAGTTGCCCCCCCCCCCAAATCCAATTTTTTTTAGTTTATGTTTTCCTTTCGTCGAAAGCTTCGATTTGATATATTAAACGCTCTGATTCGTTCGAGGAAAAAGTTACGATATTTAAAGATTAGATATATGCAAACTACTTTTACATATCATTTACATAGTCATTATACTTCTATGTTTCGTTAAATTTCATATCTTCTTATTGTAAATGAATTGAACTTGAGAGCTTCAAAAGAATAGGTTATATTAAAATATTTGGGTATCGTATAATAAAGTACGAATGCATTTTTTAAGTAGTTATTCTAGTATTTTCGGACAACTAGTTAAGAAGATATGACGTAGTACAATGAGTTCTACGTTTCGACTCTCACAAGTAGTGTTCTTGATTTTAAAAGTGGTTATTCTAGTTACGTATCATAATCTTGATGTCTTTAATGCTTTTCAGCATTCTATATTTTTTTTTAATGAAAATTTTTAGCTGTGTCACACAAAATCCCCCCCCCCCCCCCCCCCCCAGCCCCTTAAAATAAATTCCTAGTTCTGCCCCTAAAACTAATGTATATTTGTATGTGCATCAAAAGTAGCTAACTATAGGCAAAACTTAATGTACATAAATGAGGTTAAAAATAATTCATGTATTGTTTGACCGAGGGTGTTATTTCTCTACTTAATGGGATGTCCCCCCCCCCCCCCCCCCCCCCCCCCCCTCCCCGTTTGCTGACTACTTAGCCCATTTTATTTTGTTAATAAAATTCCTTCTTGAGGGGACGAAGAATACCGTCTCTCCTTAAAAAAGAGAGGAAGTAGCCCCTAGGAGATCAATTAGAAGACTCTCAACATTAAATATTGATCAAGCTATTGTTTAAAGAAAGAATATAAATTAATCTATTTACCATTTTATTTGATCAATATTTAATCTATTTATATATATATATATATATATATTTCTTTCTATGTAAATATTAATTTTAATTTATGTTAATTTTGGATTTTATAAAATAATTAATGTATCAAAAATAAAATTTTATCTATAAAATTTTCTATCTATGTTTAGAGTCAGGCTCTGGTGAAAACATCCCTTACGCTGAGAAATGAGAACATATAGGAGCCATTGGATTAATGCTTTGGACGGTGCGGATTAGAAATAGCCAGTTTAGTGGAAAAAACAAAAATAAAAGAGACGGTTCTTTTTTAGTGGCACGGAGTGTAAATTCACTTAAAATTAAAGTGCAAGACTAAAATACTCATCACCCTTCTTTCCCAAACTCACATAGCCCACAAAAGCCGCAATTGCTCGCTTCTTTTTTGTTTGATCAAATTCAAAAGCCGCCATCTCTCCAAGTCTCTCATCCTTCTCTCATTCTCTTTCAAAACCTTCAAATCGCTCGAGTATGCTCGATCTTTCTCAATTAATCTTGATTATGCTCTATCTCACTTGATCTCGCCCGATTACGCTCGATCTCACCCGTTCTAATCTACAATGGTGGAACACATTAAAAAGGTATGGACAAATTTCACTTTTCTAAGATTTAGGGTTTGAAGCTCTCAATCTTACTCCAAGCTTTTAGATTTAATGAGCCTTACTCTAAATTTTTCTATACGCAAATGTTTTGTGTATTCAACTTGGTTTTTGAATGCTTTTGGACTTTGACCATATTTCTATTGATGATTCCCTTTAGACATCTTAATTGTTGTACTATGGTGGCAAAAAACTTGACTAGTATGGGCTTGTTTAGTTTTTTATTAGTGTTGCATGATTTAGTGTTTTTTATTTGTTGTTTAAGAAAAAAGATCGGATTACATTTGTGTTCCCGAAGTTGTGTTGATGTGATTATTTCTTGTTTTGTTACTATAGTTATTGTTCGTATATTCATCAGTTCTTGGTTCATGGTAGTGTTTATGGTTCATGATTTTAAAGGTTGTGGTTCATGACTTATAGGGTTGTGGTTCATGTTGTGAGCTTGGTTGATTTTTGTGGTTTGAACTTGGTTTGTTGTTGTTTAAATTGCATATTTTGGAGGGCCTGTTGAAAAAGATGACCAGAAAAGAGAGATTACTAGTAAAAAATACTACATGGCAAGAGCAAAATCCATCTCCCACAAGAAAAATAGTACATGGCAAGATTACATTTGTGTTCCATAAGTTGTGTTGATGTAACTATTTCTTCTTTTGTTGCTACACTTATTGCTAGTTTTTTTTTTTCAGTTCTTGGTTCATGGTATTAATGTCTGTGGAATTGTGGTTCATGATTTTTAAGGTTGTGGTTCATGGCTTCTAGGGTTGTGGTTCATGTTGTGAACTTGGTTGATTGTTGTGGTTTGAACTTGGTTCATTAACTTGGTTCATTATTTTGTAAGGCCAATTGAAAAATATGACCTAAAAATAGAGATTACAAGTAAACATATTACATGGCAAGAGCAAAATCCATCTCCCACACGAAAGGGTTTAGCTTATTAAACCAATATCTATATGTATACTGCTTGCATCATGTAATAAGGATGCCATAAAGGCTTTGTGCACATTGGTATTGTATGCTATAGGTGCATATCATCAATTGAACATAGCACTAATTTATGGTTTAAAGAGGAAACTCTAGTGAAATTATATCCTTTTTTATTATTTTATTATTGTTCTTAATTAATTGTTGGTATTGTGCTTTTTTACTATATTTATCTAGTTTTGACAATTTGAAAAATCTGATTAAAATCAAAATGTTGGATTGAGAGGAAAGTGCTTTTTAATAGTATATGATCAACTATCATTTGATGAATTTTTATTTGCTTGTTTTCAGTTTACGGGTTTTAGTTCCCTATATTTCTTTCATTCTTTCTTATGATACTAGTAAATAGACCATATAGTTGACATGAATTATTAGTGTCATTACTTAAAGTTCATAATAATTACTCTATTGGTTCATTATTTTGTATACTTAGGTTCATAATAAGTGTCAATACAATTTATGTCATTTGGTAGCCTATTTGCTCAAATGGTAGAGAGATGTGCTTGTGCACATAGATGTGGGTTCAAATCCCACATAGGCTAGTTTATCTTATAGTTGAGGTATTTTGGTTCATATAAACTAGTTGTTATTTTGGTTTCATAATTTATGGCAATTTTTTGTTTGGTTTTTGCTTTTGAAACCTTGAGTTCATAATAGGTCTTCTTACGGTTCATATCTTTAGTTCATACCAGTTATGCTATTTTAGTCTTTTGGTTCATGTCAATTGTCCTTTTGGTTCATATTTTTGTCAACAAAGGTTCATATTAATTCTTCTTACAATTCATGTCTTATATTATATACGTGATTTTATTTATTGAGTGTAATGATTCGAGAGGCAAATACAAAGGAGAGAACATGATTTTACTCTCATATCCTATGTGAGATTCGAACACACATCTTGTGTAATGAATACATTGCTCTTCCATTTGAGCTAACAGGCTTCAAAGATAATTTTGCATATACAATATGACGTTTTTTTGTCAACTAAATAGAATCCAACTATGAGGAAAACTAAATAGAATCCAACTATAAGAACAACTGAGACTTGTTGATCGATCAAACTCAACAACAAACCTTAAAAATTTAATCCATGATTTGTTTTTAGTCACTTCCTCCCCAATTAACATTTTTCTCAAATCATTAATTAAAACAATACTGATGTGATTCCATCTACCGAGTCATGGTCCCATGATTTGAGTGAAGATTCCAGCCCTAAAGACAAGTCCAATTTGCACGACAAGGGAGAGTCTTCATTTGGACACATATCCAAGGTCGGTGTCCGAGGCGCTAAGGAGCTGAGTCAAGGCACGACGCTCTATTATGGGCGCATCACTCGAGAACATGCTAGGGCAATGCTTAACAAGATAAAGGAGGAGCTCATGGATCATAAGTTTCCAAAGGTTTATAAAGAAGAAGGTTGGAGTCTCCTTTTGACTCGTGTTCCGACAAGTGACTTTTTTGACGATTAAGGACACTTTATAAGTTTTCGGGATTTCGGGTTAATTTATGTAATTTCCTTAAGTGAGGGGGTTAATTTTGTAAGGCTTTGTGTTAGATTTAAGGTCGGCCTGCTCCTCCTCATTCTCTAGAGATTTTTGAATGAAAAACCTTGTTGCTTACTTTCCTTGCATCTTTCAATTCAAGTTCTTGTTCTTGTTTTCGTTCGTTCAATTCTCGTTTTTTAAGTTGTTGGTGAGTAATATCGGACAATCTCGGGCATCTTAGTTTGTTTGAGAGCTTGGTGAGTCATATCCAAGTTGTCAAGCATCCATATCCCCTTGTTCTCTCCATTTCGATCCATCATCCATCTCGGTGGTTTCTGCACCCCCTCAGTAAAATCGACATATCTTTCAATCCACTCATCATCTAGGTCTGAAATATTGAGGAGTTAAACTAGAGTCAGAGATCTAACTTCTCGCATTGGAATCACTCAATTCCGAGTTCGGAAGAGGAAGATCCATCCAGTTGAAGACGGGTCAGCTGCGTGGTGTTTGTTGTCGGAATTCCTTGGATTCTCGTGGCGATCTCTTTGCACCATCATCCCCTCCATCGATCCTTTCATCAAGTGGTATCAGAGCCACGCGAAGGTATCGCCATCTAAATCTTGTTCCGACCTTGAATTTCCACTTGTTGCAAGTTTTAGGTTCGAACTCCTTAGGGCTGCGTTGTTATTGTTGTGCTCGGCCTTGTCCGAATTGTTGTCTTGAATTGTGGATTTTTTGAGTCCTTGAAATGTTGAAGTTCTTGGATGAGTTTGATGTTCAACCATGGCTGGAAAAACTGCTCAAAAAACGTCCACATAGAACACCAAAAGAGTCTTCAAAAATTGGTAGTTGAAAGGGTGCATTTGTTGCTTGATTAATGTCTTCCTTTAGTGCTTGATTTAAGTGTGTCTTGCTGAATTTGGCTGAGTAAAAATGTGGGAATTGAGTCCATAATCCAGCTTTCTTTTGACCCCTTTATATCATTACATGCTTGTTGTTGGTTACGGTGCTAGGATACGGGAACGACACCAAGAGGAGACATCTTGTGTTGTTGTGTTTGAGCTTTTCTTGTTCCATTTTGTTGGTCATCTCCTACTTGCAACTTGTTGGATTTTCATCTCGGGCAAGTCTTGGTGATTAATTCGTGTGACCTCTATACCTTGATCTTTGCCTTGTTCTTCCGAATGACAGGTGTAGGTGATGAACATAATAAGGAACAAGTTGAGGAGTCCTCCAACTCGGTAGCTGCCATGTTGCAATCCTTCCAACAATCCATGCAACAATCTTTGGAAGCTATGGAGACACGCATGGATGCCTTGGAGCGCCGAATCCTAGGGTTGGATGAGAGGACACAAGTGCCTCAAGTGGTGAAGATCAAGGAGACACGAGAAGAGGATAAAGGTTCGAGGACGACCCCTTGTAAAGGAGAGGAGACCTCCTTCCAACAAAGAGTGATGAGTGACACAGAGCAACCAAAAAGAGAGACTCCTTTCCATGGATTGGAACAACTCATTACCATCAAGTTTCCAATAAAATTGATGCACACATTGCAAGAAGAGGAGAAAGTTGTGGAATTGTCTCCTAAAATCAAGCATCGTCCTACCATCACTCCTAACTCCATGAACTCGTTGGCGACACCATGGATGGATGCATTTCCTATGATTCCTTCATGTTTGCCCTTCTTGCTCCATGAGAAGGACGAGGCTGTTTTAGTCACTCCAAGCGGTGATTACATTCCCTTTCTTGTGGAGGCCAAGAAGGATGTCTTTGTCATGGAGAATGCCACGCCAAGGGAGCTAGAAGCCCTACCTTCTTTGTTGAGCTCACAAGGCTTGATAGATTCAAGGACGAATCCTTTTGAAGGGGAGGAGGATTATGTGATTCCATCTACCGAGTCATGGCCCCGTGATTTGAGTGAAGATTCCAGCCCTAAAGACAAGTCCAATTTGCACGACAAGGGAGAGTCTTCATTTGGACACATATCCAAGTCCGGTGTCCGAGGCGCTAAGGAGCCGAGTCAAGGCACGACGCTCTATTATTGGCACATCACTCGAGAACATGCTAGGGCAATGCTTGACAAGATCAAGGAGGAGCTCATGGCTCATAAGTTTCCGATGGCTAATGAAGGAGAAGGTTGGAGTGTTCTTGTGACTATTGGTTCGACTAGTGCTAAAACTTGACTTATGTTTTGTTAAGGGTTTTTAGTTGAATTTCTTGAAACTTAAGGGTGTTTTATGTAATTAGAGAGAAGTGAGGGTGGCTTAGTTGAGAGAGGCGTGGCTTTAGGGTTATAAGGCTTGTGTTTGGCCTCTTTCCAAGAAGAGATGGGACGAAAACTTGTTGCTCTCTTTCCCTTGCATTTTCAATTCAAGTTTCTTGTTTTTGCTTCGTTCAATTCTCGTTGCTCAAGTTGTTGGTGAGTAATATCCGACGATCTCGGGCATCCTAGTTTGTTTGAGAGCTTGGTGAGTCATATCCAAGTTATCAGGCATCCATATCCCCTTGTTCTCTCCATTACGAACCATCATCCATCTCGGAGGTTTCTGCACCATCTCAGTAAAATCGACATAACTTTCAATCCACTCATCATCTTGATCTCATATTTTGAGGACTTAAAATAGACTCATTGATCGAAATTCTCGAATTGGAATCACTCAATTCCGAGTTTGGAAGAGGAAGATCCATCCATTTGAATACGGGTCAGCTGCGTGGTGTTTGTTGTCAGAATTCCTTGGATTCTCGTGGCGATCTCTTTGCACTATCATCCCCTCCATCGATCCTTTCATCAAATACTTTGTGATAGACCTCACATACAAGCAACTTGTCAACACATGTGTCAAAAGAGAAGATAGTGCATCCTATTCTATTTCACCTAGAGTCTGCTAATATGCTAGTGTGGTGAATCGGTATTGATAAAGCATGATTAGGAAGAAGAAAGTTGATTAGGCATCAAGTGATAGTTAGTAATCATGAACTACAACTGTTAATCAAACCATCCATCTACCTCATAAATCACATTTAATAGATGCTCTAGCCACCTCTTGAATATCAATTACTTTGGCCAGGGGAGCAAGATAATTGGTAGTGCAACCACTGTTCTAAAAGTCCCTTCTATGCCCCGTCTAGGCTCTGCCTAGGCGCTGGAAGATGCTAGTCCGCCTAGCCATCCAGACCGCCTGGCACCCATCTAGGACTGCCTAGGCAACCGTTCAGGCCGTCTAGGCGTTAGGCGGTTCCTCTCCGCCCAGCGTCCGCTTAGCATTTTTTAGAACATTGAGTGCAACTGGCGTTGGTGACAATATCAAGCTCAAGCTTGCACTCATGTTTGTTAACACCAACAAAATACATAAGTGTCCATGCTAGGAGCGGAAGTGAAGACCACCTTCTTGGTACAACCCTATACTAGTCAAAGAGCATACAATTAGCCAAATCATGCCAGCACCAAAGCATTAACTAAGGAACTAGCACCCTCATGAATTGAAATTGCAAATTAAACCAATAGGGAACATTGTTTCAAAATCCGAAACATATAAATCAAACCAAACCAAACCAAAGAAAGTTATTTTATTTGTTCACAAGGATTTCCATTGTGGTTCATAGCTTTAAACTGTAAGGTTCATTAAAAGTTATAATGTGGTTCATGTAATTTAATGCACTAGATGTGTTAGCTATTTTATCGAATACATGGTGGGCATCGACCATATTTTTAATTGAATCAGACTAAAAGCTTTTCAACCAATGTGAGTACCAAGCATAATCCTCTTAACTCAAATTCACAAAATTTCACTTAATTTGATCAGGAAAAACCTAAACCTAGCTAAGCATAATAAGCAATCAACGACACTAGAATGAAAGAGCATAAGTTCATGGGGATTAATTGTCCAGAAATTGACTAGAATAAACAACAAAGAGGCAAATCGAATTCATGGGGCTTAATTGTCTAGAAATTGCAAACACAATGGAAGAGCTTAAGTTCATCAAAATCCATACTAAAACCATAAATCCAGTTTCAAAAACCAAAATCGTTCAAACCTAGATCCATAAGAAGGAGATTTAAGGTTTGTGAAAGCAGATTGAGGATCCAACATGAATTTTATAGAGTTTCCATAGCAATTAGAAGGTCACTTTCATAGACCAAATGAGATGAGGAGGAGGCTTCAAAAATCGCCGAAGTTGCGTTGCAGAGAAGAACAAATGAGGAATACAATTTGGGAATAGGGGTAAGAGACCAAAATACCCTTTGGGGTATTAAAATAACTAAAAGACACGCGTCTAATCCTAACCGTAGATTTGCTTGATCCAACCATTTATAAATGTTCTCATTTTACACGTTAACACATATTCTCATATGATCGCAAATCTCTATGTTTATTGATATTGAAAAGCAATATTATATATGCTATCTTAAGATTAGAGTTTGGTTCAAGTGAAACCAATCCTTAACATGAAACGGAAGGAGGGATATTAGCCCTTGGATAACATGATCCAATGGCTCGGATTACTCCTGTTTTTTTTTATAATAAAAAAAATCAACACGGTGGTATTTTTGTAAATAACACCAACTTTATACCCTTAAATTAAAATACCAAAAAAAGCCCAAATTCTCGTAACCACACTCCCATACGAGACACCCAAAGGTCCCGACGATCCCAAATGCTCCTAACTTCGATCGCTCACCTTCATTCGATCGCCCTCATCGATCTCTCCTACGAGATGCCTCCAAAAACAAATCGAAAAGGTAATTTATAAACCCTAATTTTCGATTCCATGAGTGTTGTAATCCTGCAGAACGAAGTAATCTAGGTTTATATAGAAGTGAGTTTGGAGGAGGTTGGAGTAGGAGGCGTCGGTGGTGGAAGGGTGGGGCTAGATGCAGTAGATCCGGCGAGCGAGGCCTTTGAAAAAGTAAGCGGAGACCTTGCGCATGGTGCCGACTTGGGAGACGGCCAAATGGTCGATTTTCTTCACCAGTGCGTCGGCCAGGGTTAGGTTTTCGCCCTGTACCGTCTCCGCGCAGGCCTCTTGGGAGTAAGTAGGTTTTCACCAGAGTTGGGAGTCGATGACGACGCAAAACATGATTTCTGCAGGATTACTTTGTTCAATAATCCTCTTTTGCAACTATCCTGATTGTCAATGTTGTGTGCTGATCGATTAACTTCTAGGGTTTGAAATCAATGTTGTGTGCTCTCTTTTTTCCATTTATGTTTGTTTTTCTAAAATGGCAGAGAAGCTTAGTTGTTAACATCAAATTAAATTTTAACTGGCAACGGTGCTGAAACGACGAGAAGGTGTTTGATCAAATGTTGGAATGGTGATCCGAAAAAAATAGCAATTTCCCTTTATTTAATGTGAATAGATATCACAAAGAGCTTGCTATCCCTGCTTAATTTTTATCTGCTTTTATTTCATATGATGATATTCAAAGGTATTTTGTAGGTATTTATCTTGCTGTATGGAGTAGATGTAATCGAATTTGGCATAGTTGTATGCACATTCGTGATAATTGAACTTCCTCAAATGCCTTAAATGTAAATCAAACCTAGGAGGTTATGACATGTAGGCTTCACAATTTATTAATGCTCTATTTGTTCTTGAATTTATGTAAACGAGAGAAGAGTTTGCAGCTTCTCAAATAAAAAGTGCATTGAAAAGTTTCAAAAGTGCATTGTGATATAAGAAAAGTGCATTGATAAATGACATAAGAAAAGTGCATCATCTGATTCAAAAAGTGTATTGAAAAGTTTCAAAAGTGCATTGAAAAGTTTCAAAAGTGCATTGTGACATAAGAAAAGTGCATTAAACAATTTTGTGAATTCCTCTTATACTCACACACTCTTAGATAGTATTAAAGTGCATTATGAAGTAAAAAAAGTGCACTCAACAGTATCAAAAGTGCATTCCTAACAAATAGAAAGTCTCATTCCAAAACTGTTTAATTGCATTCATATTCCTTTTTTTCTATGATTTTAAAAACAGGTACAAGCAAGAATACATTGCCTCCCGAAACCGAAAACCAAAAAAAGTGCAGAAATGTGATCTCAACTAAGTATCCTAGTTTGGCAACTAGGACTGTGCCAAATATTTTTACAAAAGCTATGCAATCCTTGAATGGTGTCCAAAAAGGGAGTGTTAAATCTATGGGATTTGGCCATCTACTCCACTTCGAGATAAAGGACATCCCCAACAACCTTGCTTTGTGGTTGCTACAATATTTTGTAGTTAGATGTGAGATACAGTTTGATACAAAAGTGCATTGTATAGTATGAAAAGTGCATTCTTAATTATGAAAAGTGCATTTTAAAATATGAAAAGTGCATTCTTAATTATGAAAAGTGCATTGTAAAGTATGAAAAGTGCATTCTCATTTACTAGTATTTTTCCTTTATGTTAAGTTCAGAAAAGTGCATCCTTAAATGTGAAAAGTGCATTCTTAAATGTAAAAAGTGCATTGAAGAGTCTTAAAATTATTTTCAGACTATGTTAAGTTTTACTTCCTACATTGGATTACAATAAAAATCCAATACTTAATGGATTTATGGTGCATGTTTAAAGGCATAATTAAAGAAAAGCTTATTAGCTCAAATGGAAGAGTAGTGTGTTTACGCACAGAGATGTGGGTTCGAATCCCATATAAGCTAATTTGCTCACGACCTTCTTTGAAAAATAGTGGTTAATTAGTTATTTGTCGTACAACGATAAAACATAATTTCTTTTTAGTACCTAGCCAGTTATGTTGAGAATAAATGCGTTAAGAATTAATTTGTATAAGATATCATATTAGCGCATGTAGGAATCGAACCTACATCATTGTGCACAAAGCACACCGCTCTACCATTTGAGCTAATAGGCTACTTGTACTAAAAAAAATTTGACCTTTATATTGTTTTAACTCGGATGGACACGTGGGCAAATAGTATGCCATTTCCCCTTGAGGTAGCTCAATGAAATATTCACCACTGTTTTTAAGTGATTCTTGATTCGGAACAGTAGTTGAAGAAGAGTTTGATGTCCCCACTACAACAACATAAAAGTGAAATATAAAGGTGTTAGTTGAAAATCAGTAAAAGTGCATTGAAAGTATAATAAAGTGTATAATATACTAGGAGAAGTGCATTACTAAACTACTAACTAAATCAGTGAAAAGTGCATCACAAAAAGATATAAAAAGTGTTATTAAGTAGAAAAAGTGCACACTTAAGTGTAAAAAGTTCATTATTAACTGTGAAAAGTGCAGAAAAATATGTTAATTCAAAGACATGATCATTTGGTCCATATCCACCTTGAAATCCAATGTCATAACCCATACTACCAAAATCATGGTCATTTTTTTGTATTATAAGGTGGTTATAAAGTATAAACTACGTTTCCTATAACAAATGAAATAAGATATACGGTCGCATATATGCCCTATAAACACAAATGAAAAGTGCGCTATTAAGTATGAAAAGTGCACTAGTAAGTCCGAAAAGTGCAGTATTAAGTCCGAAAGTTACAATATTAAGTCCGAAAAGTGCAACGAGGAGAGGAATTCATTTGCTAGTATTCTCAATTGCTAGTATTGGCACATAATACGCATGCCAATTCTAGTTATCTAGTAGTAGCTACGAGCGTAGATCAATCAAATCACACACTCTTCTACTAGTTACGACAGTGTTAGGTAGAGTTGAATTTGTGAATTCCTCTTTTACTCACACACTCTTAGATAGTTTATAAACCCTAGAATTTCAAATAACCTAACCAAATCACAAAAAGAGGAATAAAATACCACTTTCTTCCATGGTTGTAACGAGACTCGCAATCACACAGTCTTCGATTCGTACCGAAATCACCCTCAATCGATTGAGTCGCCCTCAATCGAGAGCCGTCCTCGATTCGTTCAACCGTCCACTCAATTTATCCCCCCCCAAAAAAAGAGAAAAAGGATTAATTAATTAGAGAGGGAAAAGACATCATTGCCCCCGCCTTTAATAAAAGGAGAAAGAACATCAACCCTTGGATCTCCTTGAACCAAGCGCCCAGAATGCTCCTTCCGTTTCATGTTAAGGGAGTGTTTTATGGGAACCAAACTCAGCTAGAATATTTTTATCGGATTTTTGAAAAAAGGTTATTGATATAAATTTCTATCTATATCTAAATTAATACATAATAAAATAGAAATAAATTATCTATAAAATTTGTGCTACATGACACTTTAAGAACCAATCATTTTTTTCATTTTATTTATTTATTTATTTCTTTTTATTTATTATACTTAAAAGTAAATGTAGAAGGTTTGATTTAGAAAAATATTTTTCATGTTTATTTAATTTTATCTTAAAAATTAGAAAACAAAAAAATCATTAAATTTTATATAAATATCATTAATAATTATAATAATATAATAATTATTAAAATATGCATTATCTTTCTTTTTCCTCTTTAATTTATTATAATATATCTATATACTATTACTGAACTCGAATCCTTCTATTTTACGTGTCGTCGTCTTAACTATGCCACATAGGCATTTTAATTTTTTCAATTACCTCTTTACCCTTCGTTCTTTTTAGTATTTATAATTTTTGAATATATCTAAATATATAATTATTTTTAGAAATACTTTAATCTTATAAATGTACACAATATTTATTAAAATTTGGCAAGTGTATCCATAAGAATATATAATAATTGTACACAATGTAAATATGTACATTATCTTTGATATCTTAAAATAATATCTACTATTTTTTATGGCCATATATTTTTCAAAGCATATACTTTAAAATATATAATAACTTTATATAATGTATTAGTACGTGATCTTTGATATTTTAAAATAAAAATTACTATTTCATTTTTATGGCCATATATTTTATTATCATATAACTTTTAATCTTTTTTTCAATATTATTAGTACGTGATGTTTGATAATGTATATATTCAAGCCATATACTATAATATTATATAGTATTTTAAGGTTTTTAATATTATTAGTAAGTGAGATAACGTGTCATAAATTTTGCAATGCATATCCTTAAATATATATTAATATATATATAAACAGCGTATGTAATCTTTGATATTTTAAAATAATATTTATTATTTCATCTTTATGAACATATATTTTAATAACATATAAACTTTTTTTAATATTATTAATACATGATCTTTGACTATTTATTTTAAATTTTGTCAAATATATTTTTACAAATATATAATAGTTCTACACAATGTATTACTTTGTGATCTTTGATGTTTTAGAATAATATATACTATTTTATCTTTACGACCATATATGTTATTAACACATAATTTATTTTAAAAATCAATATTATCGGTACATGATCTTTGATATTTATTTTAAATTATTAATTGATATCGATAAATAATAATATTTACAAAAATTTTAATGCCATTATCATCAATTTAATATAACTAAAGTCGAATTCCCCTATCTTATATGTCGTCGTCTTAACTATGTCGCATAGGTATTTTAATTTTTACATTTATCTCCTTACCCTTTATTTATTTAATTATTTACAATCTTTATATTACAATAATATTATTTATATTACTAATATATAATTATATTTAGAGATCTTAAGTTTTGTCAGTTGTGTTTGGAGTGTAATTCATTATGGAATAATTTTGTTAATTATATTAATGTTACTACTATTGCTAATATAATAATAATACAATTATATTTAGATATCTTAATATTTGGCAAGAAACATACTCTTATTATGAAATAATTTTTTAATATAATAATATTACTAATATAAAATTATTTTTAGAGATCATAAAATTTGACAATTGATGAACATAATATTGATTATAAAATATTTTTAAAATTTAATAATATTACTAATATAATTATATTTAGAGATTTTAAAATTTGGCAAGTGATAGAAACATAATCTTCATTATAATCTTTTGAATATTTAGAACATAATATTACTATTTTCTAAAATATTGGGAACATAATTATTACATTTAATTTTTTTTAAAATAATTTTTAATATTCAGTTTATAATATTAAATCATATCTAAATCTATATGTATTTAAAATATATTATACTATTATAGACCCGTGTAAGACACGGGTATATCAGCTAGTTTATAATATAATATTTAAAACTATCTGTAAATTTACGGGACTTACACTAGCTTAACTTTGATATTTTACCTCCACCCTTGCCGCTGCGTGCATTTATCGCATTCCATGCTACCGGCCGGTGTGAACAAATGTCTGCCTACTTCATTTCGGTGTACTTCATTTTGGTGTACCAAACGGTCCAAACACGAATAATACCTTTGTTGGATCGTAAACTGTTAGTAGTGAGCTTGGGAACTGGCAATTAAGTTGTCCCTAAGGCAGCGGAAGTAAATAATCGCAAGTTATAAAAACAGTAAAAGACACAATTCCTTTATAGAGGAACCCCACTACAACCAACTAGTTGTATGGGTAAACCTCTACCTCCGCTTGGAGGATTTTGAATGACTTACTTATATTAATTGCTTTGTTCCTTAGTTACACAGCCGGATTCACACTTCTCTATTCCTACGAGTTCTTCCTAACTCTAGCAACACTAGTAAATCCTCTCAACTGAGTTCCTAAGCTCACAACAGCAATACACAAGTAACTCAAACCTTGCACCGACTTCTCAGTTCCCTTGCTCTTGGGAACTTCAGCTTCACCGTCGTCGAGATCACACACTCGCCGACGGGGACTTCTCTTCCTTTTCTTTCTTTTCTCTGGTTTGGGTGTTTGTGAGTTCTGGGAGAAGTGCTCAATCCGAGTACTATTCATTTGGATTTATATTCCATTGAGCTTGGGCAGTCGCATCTTTCGTTTGTGTCCAAAATACCCTTTGCTTGATGCCCAAGTTGTACTTTCTTCACATGTGACTTTGGTTTGAACTAGGTCAACTTCTTTGATCAATCGGACCGTTGGATGAAGCGTGACAGTTTGATCCTCAGACTATTCCTTCGGGCTGTCTGAGACAGAATCCCGCGATTTGCGCTGAGCGGTCGTTGTCCTCACATGTGAGTTCCCATGTCATGGGAACTGTCCTCTTCAAAGTTTCCTTGATGGAAACTCTTCATCGTTGTAAGCTTGTGTTCTCTTGATTGTTTCTGGGAGTTCCCACTCCATGGGAACTTTCCTCTTCAGAGTTCCCTTGATGGAAACTCTTCATTGTGGCCTGCAGTGGCTTTTGGTCATTCATGGGGGTTCTTGGATGTACCTGCGTTCCTTAGAGATACTTGAACAAACCACATTAGTTCCCTATGGTGTTTGTCATTATCAAAACTTAAGAGAATTACATCGTTGATCCGTTGTTTTAGAACCATAGATCCCAACAATGTCCCAACAATTCCCCCCTTTTTGATGATGACAAACCCATCACAAAATATGCAAGTATTTCAATGAATGATATGCTGATGAGTTCCTAAGTATGATTTTGGGAAGTCACTTTTAGTGAAACACTTAGATTTAGGGAACCACTTCTGGTGAGACACATAGTTCCTATTACGCTTTTTATGCAATTGTTCCCCCTTAGCTTATGCGTGGTCTGTGATAACTTAAACTTTTAACTCATCTCACATTTTTTGTCTTTCCCCCTTTTGACATAATCGAAAACAAGCAAAGCAATAATAGGAAAGAAGGGAACACGCAATCAAAATAAAGACCATTTCATTACTTAAGATAATATGTACAATGGGAACCCAAGTACAATTTTGTGGTCATTTTTGGATTGAAGGGGAGAAGAAGGGAGAGATCATGGGTCCTGAGGGAACAGGGCGTCACATAGGCGCGTAAGGACTTGTGTAAGCTTTTCTTGTCCTCTGGCCAACGCTGCTTGGTCCCTGGCAATCTGGTCGAGGGTGTTGGCAATGCGGAGCAACACTGGAGAGTTCCCCTCTTGTGTACCAGATTCGAGTGGAGCCGCCTTCTCTACGGGCTCAGAGTGCCTCATCTTCTGGACAACTGAAATGTCCAGTTCCCTTCCAAGCTCGATTTCGTCTTTAGAGGCGTCGTAGAGACCCTCTTTTTGTAGGAGCTTCTTGATCAGCCCAGAATAGGGAAGGGAGTGGGACTTGGAAGCCATACACTTCTCCATGTGCCCAAGGATGATTCTGGGAAGGTTTATGGGCTTCTTGAGGAGGAAGTAGTAGAGGATGATGGCATCAGGGATGTTGACGACCAGACGCTTCTCTTGGCGTGGGATCACCACGTTGATGATGAATTGGTGAGCGAGCTTGGCAACCAAGGACAGATGGTGCGTCGAGAGCACTTTAGAGGGAACCCGACCCTCAAAGATTGTGTTGCACACCTCGGCGCTATTGAAGTCGCCCTAGAGCTTGCTGGGCAACTCACTGAGCCCTTGTCCGGGGACTTGGAGTTGAAGGCGAATTGTCGACGTTGTAAAAATAAACTCGTCGCCTTCATGGGAGAGAGTTCCCTGAGTGCAGTCGTTGGTGATGGTGAAGTTGTTGTAAAACTGACGCACTTGTGAGGGATCGACGCTCACAGTCTCTTGGCAGAGTCTCTCCCAGCCCTGGGCCTTGATCAGGTCCCACAGTTCCCCTAGGCCATTTTCATTCAGCACGTCTTCTGAAACGATGAGTGGAGGAAGGAGTTTCCTGCGCTCATCCACATGGTGCTTTGTGGAAGAGGTCCCCTTCCCCTTCTTTGTTGTGCTTCTAGACGTGTTCCCCCTAGAGACCGTGCGAGGTCCTTTCTGCTGAGGGGGTGCAACCGCTTCAATCATAAGAACGCGGTCCCTTGACGGTTGGGAACTCGTGGACACCACCATTTGGTGTCCAGGTGTTGGGATCCGTGCTGGCTCCTTAGCAGCTGGAGCTTCTTCTTCTTCTTCGACCTCATCTTGGGAGGTCCCTTCTTCCTCGGAGGAGCTCGAACTTGAGCCCTCCGCGTCATCGTCAGGATGACTTGTTGTTGCCTCAGCACCTCCAGCTGGTGCGAGGTCCCTTCGCTCCGTGGGCTCTTCGGGAGCCACCTTTTCTGGGGACTTTGTCCCTTGGGAGACTGTGTGCTCAGAGGGGTCCCAATTGAGCTCTTCCTCGATTGCCTTGAGCTGGGCTTCCTCCTCCAGAGTTCCCATGATGATAGGAGGAGGGTCCTTGGTCATTTTGCCGATGACCACGGAGAGAGGAAGATCGTCGTCGTCTGAGGTGAGGGC
Organism: Fallopia convolvulus; assembly: GCA_964016875.1. NCBI lineage: Eukaryota > Viridiplantae > Streptophyta > Magnoliopsida > Caryophyllales > Polygonaceae > Fallopia > Fallopia convolvulus. The sequence goes on from OZ024719.1 coordinate 39,834,925, forward strand.
GACGGTACTTTTGGATGGTGAGGGAGAGGGGAGTTTGGTGGTGATGGGGGATGTGATGGAAGAGGGGAGAGTAGAAGTAGGAAGTGGGGTGGAGAGTTGTGTGGAAGGGGGAGAAAGGGATCTGGTGACTTGGGGAGTAGAGATCCCCGAAGTAGAAATGAGAGAGGTGGAGATGTGTTTGGGTGAAGAGAGTGGAGGAGTTGGAGATCCCGTAGTTATGGGAACGGGAGGAAGTGAAGAAGGTTGGGGAGGTGGAGTTCCCATCGTGGTGGGAACTGGAGAAGGTGGTGGAGGAGGAGTCGGTTGTTTTGTGAGAGTGCCCTTGGAGGTGGGAACTAAGGGAGGTGGTGGAGGGGGAGTTGGTCGTTTTGTGGGAGGAGGTTTGGGTGGTCCCTCGATTGGAAGGGGATGGATGGATGAGGAAGAGGGGAGTAGACTCTGGGGTTCGGAGGTCCCATCGTCGGAAAGGAAAGGGAAAGGAGGTTTGGGAGCACAGGAACTCTCCTTGGAGCAGTTCAGGTATTCCTCAAACTTGTAGAAAGGCTTCTTTCTGGGCTCCGAGAATTCAGAGGCCTCAAAGTGTTTACGCTTTTTGGATTTGGAGGGGTCGTGGGAATGTTTGGATTTTTTGGGTTTTGAGGGGTCTTTTGATGAGTGACGGCGTTTGGATGAATGGCGGTGTTTGGATTTGTGGGGTTTTTCATTGATTGAGGGGCGAGCGTCTCCGAAATTGTCAACGATGACAACTCCGGAGGAGGTGTTGGTGGTTGAAGGAGGGAGAGGAAGAGAATCGGAAGAGGAAGAAGTCCAGGAGACAGTTTCGTCGGCTGGAGGAGGAGGGGGCAACAAGGGGCTTACTTGATTGTATAGCCCTTGGATAAGAACATCCTTCATGGTTGGGTCTGTTTCTTGCTCAACCTCTTTTAGTTGAGAGATGAAAAGGATGCGCGGGTTGGCATGTACCCATGCTTTGATCTGGGCAAAAGTGTGTTGAGGGGCCATTTTTGTAAGAAATTGGGAGGTTTTGAAGGTTTCTTGAAAAGAGAGTGAAAGGGATTTGGAGAAGACGAATGAAAGAGATGTAAGATGGAATAAAGGGCCCAAAAATAGCAAAGAAGGGTTTTAAAGGAGAGAGGAAGTGAAGGGTAGAAAGGGAAGTGGAATAACCTCGATAACCGTTGCCCAATGAACGTGGGGCGTCTTTTCAACTTCTCGAGCACGCCTCTGGACACGCGTCACGATCTCTTGGGAAGTGCTTTTCAAATTTTGAATACTTGGCCTTTAACGCTTCAGAGCCTCTGACACAAAAGTCCGCTTCCCAAGTGACGGTTTTTCTTTGTAGATTAGTCAACGTTCCCTTTGTAGATGCATCAGTTCCCATGATCTTATCAAGGTCAGGGAGAGTGAAGTGGTTAAGGGAACTTCACACTCATCCTTTTGTGGGGCTAGGGAACTCAAAGGGAACCAGACAATTTGCAACTCGATAAAGGAAATATTTTGGCTCATGAGAAGCATTTTTCTTGTCCCTAGCTTAGGGTGGGTCATATGATCAATCGTCATGGTGAATTGTAAAGAGGGATAAAGGGAACTCTGGTTGATCATTTTGGGCCAAAAGAAATAGAGTTCCTTTGTACACATTTTTCTCTAGACTAGTAATCATAGCATAGTGAAAGCAATAAATCCAAGTTCCCTATCATGCAATCTTAGATAAACTAGTCAGGCATTGAGAGAGAGAAAAACAGGGACTTGTTTAGTTTAGAGTTATCATCCCTAGAAGCATTCGAAAACGCTGGTAGGGACGTCTGTCTAAAGCTTTGGTAAGAATGTCTGCAATTTGCTCTTCAGTTCTACAGTGTTCCATCGAGATGTTCCCATTTTCAACATTGTCACGTAGAAAGTGATGCCTTATATCAATATGCTTAGTTCTAGAATGATGAACATGATTTTTGGAAATGTTTATGGCACTAGTGTTATCACAAAGTATGGGAACTGGGCCAAAAGTCATACCGTAATCCTGGAGTTGTGATTTAAGCCATAGAACTTGGGAACAACACGATGCGGCAGCCACATATTCGGCTTCAGCTGTGGAGAGTGCCACTGAGTTTTGCTTTTTAGATCCCCACGAGACTAAGCATGACCCTAGGAACTGGGCCATTCCTGATGTGCTCTTTCTATCAACCAAGTGCCCTGCAAAGTCTGCATCTGTGTATGCAATGAGCTCAAGGGAACTGTTTCTTGGATACCATAGGGATAAGTTATCGTTCCCTTTGAGATACCTGAAAATTCTCTTCACCTCTTTCAGGTGTGATTCCTTAGGGTTAGCTTGAAAGCGAGCACAAAGACATACGGAGAACATGATATCAGGTCTACTAGCTGTTAAGTAGAGAAGGGACCCGATCATACCTCGATAGTTCCTTTGGTCCACACTAATACCTGTTTCATCCGCATTGAGCCTTGAATTTGGTGAGATGTGAGTGTCAATGGGCTTAGAGTGTTGCATCCCATATTTCACGAGCATTTCCTTAATGCATTTCTGTTGATGAATCTTTGTTCCCTCCTTGGTTTGGGATATTTGAAGTCCCAGGAAGAACGTGAGTTCTCCAATGAGACTCATTTCAAACTCACTGCTCGTGAGGTCCTTAAACTTCTCTACAACAGTTTCGTTAGTTGCTCCAAACACAATGTCATCAACATATACTTGCACAATCAAAATGTCTTTAGACTCTTTCTTTAAAAACAAAGTCTTGTCTATGGAACCACGAAGGTACCCATGGGACAAGAGTAATTGATCAAACCTGTCATACCAAGCTCTAGGAGCTTGTTTGAGTCCGTAGAGGGCCCTCTCCAGGAAATAGACATGGTTGGGTAGCTTCTCATCTTCGAATCCTGGAGGTTGGGCCACATACACTTCTTCCTTGAGATGTCCATTGAGGAAGGCTGTTTTCACATCCATTTGATAGAACTTGAATCCCTTGTGAGCAGCATAGGCAATTAAGAGTCTGATGGCCTCGATCCTGGCAACCGGTGCGAAGGTCTCATCGTAGTCGATTCCTTCTTCTTGCCTGTAGCCTTGTGCCACTAGCCTAGCCTTGTTCCTTGCTGCAGCCCCAGTATCATCGAGCTTGTTCCTAAAGACCCATCGAGTTCCTATAACGTTCTTGTTCTTGGGCCTAGGAATTAGCTTCCAAACTTTGTTCCTCTCGAATTGGTGGAGTTCCTCTTGCATGGCTTGAATCCAATCTGGGTCCTTTAAGGCTTCTTTGATATTTTTGGGTTCCACCATTGAAACAAACGCGTTAAAAGCACAAAAGTTATTGAGAGATGAACGAGTTTGTACACCTTTATCAAGAGGGGAGATGATGTTCTCAATGGGGTGGTCCTTCCTTTGTTGAAAGGTTCTTGTGTGAGTGGGTTCCCTTGCATGTGTGTCATCTTCAGTAGCTGTTTCTTTGTCATGGGAACACTCATCTTCAGCTTCTTCATTTGATGTTTCTTCAGAGATTTCTGGCAAGTTCCCTCTTTGTTCCCCTTGAATACTTGATTCTGGCAGGGTATTGTCTTGGGGGACAACAGAGTTGTTCCCTGAAGAAGGAACCTCGAGAGAGTTTGAGGTGTCTTGTAGTTCTTCTGAGGAGGGAGCCTCGAGGGAGGTTTGATCAGTGAGAGTTGGACCTTCGTCGTTGTTCCCTGGTTGTGGAATGTTGCTTGCACTTGGATAGTCTTCATCCCTTTTCCTTGGCTCATCATCGTCATCATCATCGTCTTCATGTCTGACTAGCTTGAACAGAGTTCCCTTCCCTTGGGTCTAGGTTCTTATCTTTATAGACTTTTCGTTGAAGACGACATGAATGCTTTCCTCCTTCTTGGTCCTTTTATTGTAGACCCTGTAAGCCTTGCTTTGTGATGAGTATCCCAGGAAGATCCCTTCGTCGCTTCTGGGGTCGAATTTCCCACGATTGTCTTTGCCGTTATTGTGAACAAAGCATGTGCAACCAAATGTTCTCAAGTGTGAGATGTTTGGTTTTCTCCCTTTGATGAGCTCATAGGATGTCTTGTTGATCAGAGGCCTTGTCATGGCTCGGTTCAGGATGTACGTGGCTGTGGAGATGGCTTCAGTCCAGAAGTACTCGGGAACTCCACTTTCAATCATCATAGTTCTAGCCATGTCCTCCAGAGTTCTGTTCTTTCTCTCGACCACTCCATTTTGTTGAGGAGTGCGAGGGGTTGAGAAGTTGTGAGAAATCCCATTTTTCTCACAAAAGTTTAGGAACTTTGAGTTTTGAAACTCAGTTCCGTGATCATATCTGATTGCTTTCAGTTTTAGCCCCAAGCTTACTTCTGTTCTCTTGATGAAGGGCTCAAATTCTTCAAATGCTTGTGATTTTGCCTTCAAGAAAATAACCCAGGTGAATCTTGAAAAATCATCAATTAAAACATACATGTACCTTTTTCCACCGTAGCTAGCCGTTCTCATGGGACCACAGAGATCCATGTGAATTAGCTCCAGGGACCTGGTTGTGCTCACCACCTTCTTGGGTTTAAAGGAGGTCCTTGTCTGTTTCCCTCGAACACATGCTTCACACATTTTGACTCCTTCGAGATTGATCCGTGGAAGACCAATGACCAGGTCCTGTAGATAAAGCTTCAGAATTTGATTTACTCCAGCATGTCCCTATCTTCGATGCCAAAGTTCCGTGTCATCTTGGGAACTCGCAAGGCACAACTTCATTGGTGGTTCAAAGTTGGTATCCACCACATACACATTGTTGTATCTACTTCCCCTCAGAATCACTTTGTTGGTCTTTTTGTTGATGACTAGGCATTCGTCTGAGTAGAAGGTGACAACGTTGTTCCCTTGATCACATATCCGGGCAACACTTAACAGATTGTATCCCAGATCCTTTACCAGATTTACGTTGCTAACTTTGATTGATCTATTGAGCAACACCTCTCCTTTTCCAATAACTTCTCCCTTGTTTTTGTTGCCAAATGAGACATGGCCCCCTTCGGCATGAGTGTGGAGTGAGATGAGGATATCCTTGTTTCCCGTCATATGGTTCGAGCATCCGCTATCTATGAACCATGTACTGTTCCCTCTCACTGCCACATACAAGGAAAAGTTAGTGTTTTGAGACCCAGGCAAGATGACTCTTGCCAGGTCCCTTGCAAGGGAAAACATTTTCATTCAAGATATAGTCAGAAATGTTGATGTCTTTAGAATTTTGAGAGTTGGAGTTCCTTTGGTGATTAGCATGACGTTTTTGTTTGTTTGGGAACTCACGGTTTCTAAAGGTTTGCTCTCTCTTCTTGGGACATGCATCCTTGTAGTGCCCATGAGCACCACAGTGCCAACACGTCTTATAGTATTCTCCCAGGTAGTATTTTGGGTGTGGTCTCTGGATCCGGTTCCTATCCATGGTTTCTTTGTTGTACACCCGAGACCCGTTTCCCTTAGCAATTTTGACACAGATTCTTTGTCCGGAGTTCCCAGTATAGTAATCTTTCTCACCATTGTTTCCACTCTCTAGGACCCTGATTTTCTCCTCGAGATGAGCATTTTTCTGTTTCTCGCACTGGAGTTCTAAGGCCCTACACTCATGGATTTCATGTTCGCTCAGGGGTGACTTTCCGTTCTTGGAGCACTCACCTTTGTATCCTATGCCATGTCTGGTTGGGACAAACTTAATTTGGGAACTAGAGGCTTCAAGATGTTCGGGAGTCTTACTCAGGTTTTGCAAAAGGGTGTTCTCATCTTTCTCTAGAGTTTTGATTTCTCTTTCTAGATTATACAATGTGAGACACATGGGACTTGAGTTTTTCAAGAAGGGATATGCAGTTAGGACAGGGCTCAAGACCAACTAATTGAGAATTTATGTGTTCTTGTTTTTCCAGCTTGTTTTGCAATTTTATGTTGTCTTTGACAAGGCTTGAAAGAATTTTCAACAACTCAGGTTTTTCATAATTATTTAAAGAGTCAAGAATAGTTTCAGTGGTTACATCACTGGGTTGTTCCCCAGTGGTTTCTCCGATGGCCATGCCACACATATCTGGGAGTGCCCATGACTCGGGATCTTCGTCTTCATCATCGCTCCAGGTAGCGATGTAGGCCTTCTTTCCTTGCTTCCGGCCATCAGTTCCCTGTGGGCATTCCTTCGCAAAATGTCCTTTCCTGTTGCACTTGTAGCAGGTCACATCTGAGAGATCCTTCTCTGTGGGCTTTCTTTGGGAACTCTGTCCCTTTCCCCAGTTCCCGCTGTTCCGTTGAGACTTCCCTTTGTAGAAATTTCGAAGAGCCTTTGTTACGAGAACTAGCTCCTCATCCTCTTCTTCTTCAGAGTCTTTGTGTTGTTCTTGGGTTAATTTGAGCATTTTCTCGATCTTGAGTGCGATCCCTCGATGAGCTCGAGTTTGTTCCTTATCATCGATCTTTCTCTTCTCGTGTCCCACTAGCTTTCCAAACACTTGATGGAGCATGAGTGTTCGATTTTCTGGATTTTTCTTGAACATCGTTCTTTCGTTTGCCCATTCTCCAGTCAATCCGTTGAAGAGCTGTTGGACCTTCATTTTATGGGTGGTTTCTTCTTTGGTGATCCCCAATCCCTCCATTTTGGTGCAAAGTCCCTCAAATCGGGATTGGTAGCTATCGACGGACTCTCCCATCTCCATTTGGAAGTTGTAGAACTCCCTTTTTGCATTCATCTGAAGATCTTCTCTGAGATCTGAGTTCCCAACGTGCATTTGTTGGATGGCTTCCCACATTTCCTTAGCTGTGTCAAGGTTTGCAACCCTGTCACAATCTTGTACGCACATGGACCTCTTTAGGTACTGTTTGACTTTGTAGTTTGCCTCCATGCACTTGTACTCGTTGGGTCCCCACTTTGAGAGATCGTTGACTATAGCTGGATCAATTTCGAAGTTGCCTCTCTCGATGACACACCAGGCTTGGTAGTCTTGGCCACGCATCCAATCCTTCATGTCGCGTTGCCAGCTTTCAAATCTTCCTGTAATAAGCCTTGGCGGCTTACTAGTGTTGTTCCCCACCTGAGTAAGTTCCTGATCCATTTGATACCTGCGATGCTAACACAAATCTAGAGCGCAAGCTCTGATACCAATTGTTGGATCGTAAACGGTTAGCAGTGAGCTTGGGAACTGACAATTAAGTTGTTCCCAAGGCAGCGGAAGTAAATAATCGCAAGTTATAAAAACAGTAAAAGACACAGTTCCTGTATAGAGGAACCCCACTACAACCAACTAGTTGTATGGGTAAACCTCTACCTCCGCTTGGAGGATTTTGAATGACTTACTTATATTAATTGCTTTGTTCCTTAGTTACACAGACGGATTCACACTTCTCTGTTCCTACGAGTTCTTCCTAACTCTAGCAACACTAGTAAATCCTCTCAACTGAGTTCCTAAGCTCACAATAACAATACACAAGTAACTCAAACCTTGCACCGACTTCTTAGTTCCCTTGCTCCTGGGAACTTCAGCTTCACCGTCGTCGAGATCACACACTCGCCGGCGGGGACTTCTCTTCCTTTTCTTTCTTTTCTCTAGTTTGGGTGTTTGTGAGTTCTGGGAGAAGTGCTCAATCCGAGTACTATTCATTTGGCTTTATAGTCCATTGAGCTTGGGCAGTCGCATCTTTCGTTTGTGTCCAAAATACCCTTTGCTTGATGCCCAAGTTGTACTTTCTTCACATGTGACTTTGGTTTGAACTAGGTCAACTTCTTGGATCAATCGGACCGTTGGATGAAGCGTGACAGTCTGATCCTCAGACTATTCCTTCGGGCTGTCTGAGACAGAATCCCGCGATCTGCGCTGAGCGGTCGTTGTCCTCACATGTGAGTTCCCATGTCATGGGAACTGTCTTCTTCAGAGTTTCCTTGATGGAAACTCTTCATCGTTGTAAGCTTGTGTTCTCTTGATTGTTTCTGGGAGTTCCCACTTCATGGGAACTTTCCTCTTCAGAGTTCCCTTGATGGAAACTCTTCATTGTGGCCTGCAGTGGCTTTTGGTCATTCATGGGGGTTCTTGGATGTACCTGTGTTCCTTAGAGATACTTGAACAAACCACATTAGTTCCCTATGGTGTTTGTCATTATCAAAACTTAAGAGAATTACATCGTTGATCTGTTGTTTTAGAACCAGAGGTCCTAACAACGTCCCAACAACCTTATTGTTTTTATCACTTATTTTCCACCAGTCGCACCAAAATTAAATAAATGAGATAGTGCTTGGATTAAGGTGTTTTTATATGATTATGGATGGTGTATTGTACATATACATATAGATGTTCTAAATCACCTTCCCCCGCCTCCCTCATAGCCGTAATACATGAGATCGAGTTGACATTACGTTTAGTATACTTCTACTTTACCAACGAAAACAGAGGAAATAGTAGGATGACCACGGGAGGATTTGCTGTGTGTCTCCTTTCTGGGTTCTCTGCAGCCCTTGTCTTAGCTCTCTTCTTTACCAACGAAACCTTTCAGTCTCCTTCGTCTTCTCAAAGCTTCGACTTGGGCAATGCACATGGCTCTCACTCACCCACCACTGTAAAAGTTTGGTCTGTATGTTGTTCTCTCTAATCCTCCTCCTTAGGCCTTAGCCCTTAGTCCTTACCTTGAACCAATTTGTTGTTATGGGTACGTAATCTTGATTTGAATCGGTGTGTAGAAATTGGAGCTCGGCTGGAGAGTTGTTCTGGTGACTGTAATAGGCTTCCTGGGCTCGGCCTTTGGAACAGTGGGTGGCGTTGGAGGTGGTGGCATTTTCGTTCCCATGCTTAGTCTCATTGTTGGCTTTGATACTAAGTCTGCTGCCGCTCTCTCTAAATGTACATAATCAATTAAGCTTATATATATATATTTTATGCTCTTAATTATTACTTAGTATAGAAATTTATACCAGCAGTAATTTGAGATCATTCACTCTCCTTAATTATAGGCATGATAATGGCAGCATCAGCGGCATCAGTTTCGTATAATCTGAGAGTCCAACACCCAACAAGGGAAGTCCCAATTCTGGACTATGACTTGGCATTGGTGTTCCAGCCAATACTCCTCCTAGGCATCACCCTTGGGGCCGCCCTCAGTGTCGTCTTCCCTTATTGGCTCATCCCATTCTCATTATAATTCTTTTCTTAGGTGCGTCACCCACCGTGTCCTGTTTGCTCACTCCTTTAGGGCTTTGGCTTCTGTAACATTGTTATTGGTGATGTGTTGCTGTGTAGGGACTTCATCAAGGGCATTTTGTAAGGGTTTAGATATGTGGAAGAAAGAGACACATTTGAAGGTTGGTCAAAGTCAACCATCATATATATGGTTCATCAATGCTACAAGAATCCATCATATCATATCAATCTAATTTATACAATGAGGCCTCTTTTCATTGCATATAATTTTACAAAGAGAGATAGCAAGGCAACAGGAAATTACAGTCAATTCTCGCGGTGAACGTAAGTAATGATCCTAGTATTATGTAGTACTACAGAGGAATTTCAACTCTATTGACACTTTTGACAGCTGATAAGTGTATCATATTCTCCTCTTGCAGTCCTGTTTTATTCAGAATATGAACCACTGCATCACAGAGAAGAAAGAACAGCCATGGTTAGTACTAAATGAGTAGAATAATGGTGAATGAAAATTGAAAAGTCGCCGTTCCTCCCATTCTTTAACAATTCTTTGCTGTGGTGCAGCAAAACATGAGTTCAAATCTCAAGTGGGAGAAGCTATTTATCCTTGTTCTTGTGTGGGTATCTTTTCTGCTCCTACAAGTTCTCAAGGCAAGCAATTATCTCTTCTCTCAAGTATCTTGATCCTTCACAGTTAAACTCCCTCACATTCCATATATTTTATATTTCCTCTTCACAGACTGATGTAGCTACTTGTGGTGTGTGGTATTGGGTCTTAAACACCCTTCAGGTATCCATTTCACCATTCTTGTAAATCTAACCAAGAAAAATTTCCCAATTTCATTTTTCTTCCTTGGTTTAGTGACAGTTCTTGTCATAGTTTCCTATAGCTTTCGGGGTGTTTGGCTACCAAGTGGTCAAGCTATGTAGAGAAAGCGCAAGAAGAAAGGCCATGGTTGACGCGGAGTCAGTTTGTGAGGCCTCAGTGGAGTGGACCCCAATACCAATTGCTTTGTGTACTCTTTGTGGGCTTCTTGGTGGCACAGTCAGAGGTCTGTTAGGATCTGGTGGCGGATTTATTCTAGGGCCGTTACTTTTGGAGATCGGTGTCATACCCCAAGTTAATATATATGAATACTTGTTTACCAAATGCACCCTATGATTGCAAAATTCACTTGCCAGTGAATTTGTTGGGACGGTAAAGGCAAAGTTTGTTGCACGCCTTGCAGGTAGCGAGTGCAACTGCAACTTTTGTGATGCTGTTCTCATCGTCGCTCTCTGTGGTTGAGTTCTACCTTCTCAAAAGGTTTCCAATCCCATACGGTAAGGCCAGTGCAAATTGCGTAGCATATGATTTTGGTTTATTTCTTACAAACCAGCCAGTTGGACAAATTATTACAATGTAGATACATATTCCCTGCAACATTGTACCTTATGTCGGTATCTCTACTAGCCGGGTTCTGGGGCCAGCTTCTTGTAAGGAAACTGGTTGAATTCCTAGAAAGAGCTTCAATCATCGTGTTCATTCTCTCAGTCGTGATCTTTGCTAGCGTCATTACTATGGGTAATTTTCATCCCACCTCTTAGATAATGAAAAAGTCATTTGCACAAGCCATTCTTATGTCCTGGTTACGTTTCCTCTAAACTTGTATATATTGCAGGTGTGGTGGGAATTGAGAGGAGCATCAGTATGATCAAGAACCATGAGTTCATGGGGTTCTTGGACTTCTGTTCAAATCAGTGATAGTGCTTTTAATAACAAATAACAAGTTAGGATTTCTTAAACTATGCTCCAATCCTTTTAATAACAAAACTGGTAGTTTCGTACGTGTTTTCGTGTCATTTATTTCATGCATGATTGCACATTTTTGTGCTGCCTATTCAAACTACATATATAACATATTTAGAAGAGATTTGAGCCAAACAAAATTCCAGTCAAAACGGACAGACAGACATCAAGTGTGGATCAATTTCAATCTAGCTATCGAGTTCACAGAATGCAGCGCAGAAATAAGTTTAGGTTGGGTAAATTTTTCAAAGAGAAAAGTGAGTGTAAGGCAGATTATTGGGCTAGGATAAAAAGAAGTTCACAGCTTGATGATTCTTATCACTCACACCTCTGAACTTCAACGACAATCAAATAAGTTGAATTTCAGCTCTGGTTATGAACAAACAAACCTAACAATGGGTAAAAGTAAAATTTCGTACCACAGCTTAATGTATATATGGTATGGAAGCAATGGGCAATGCCGTGTTGAACTGAATGACCACATGGAAGATCAGTTGGCGTTCAATCAACAGCACTAGGTGCGTGGTTAGCTGATAAAATAAAAATGAAGCCAATTTAATTGAAACTTACTTTTAAGGCTTACCAGTGGATGGAAGAGATTCTTTAACAATTTTAGGGCCTGTATTAATGGCAATATTTCCCATGCCAACCTCCAACGCCTCCAATTCGTCCTTTTCTGTCTTCTTCTGTACCGCACTTGTGCTTTCTTCAGGTTGACCCTGAGTTGGCTCGGCTAAGCATGGGCCTGAGTTCAGCCAGGATGCTGAAGGCACTGAGCAGCTGTGGGGCGTTTATCAGGTACAAAATCTAGAATGGGAACAAGGAAATTGGCCATGTCATTCGCATCCTGCTCACTGATCGAATTCATATTTTTCTGCTAGGACCTTGTCCATGGGCCAAAACCGTAAGCTCCGAATGTGCCTCAAATCACCATGTCTGTTAATAGCTTTAATTCTTCAAGGTAGCTGGAGGTCTGCTCTCACCTTGCGTGGCATCATTCCGAGAAGCTCCATCATCGTGACCCTACATAAAATTTCAAAGAATCATGAGCAACGTAAGCAATCACTGCAATTCTCCAGCAGCCTTTTTCTCGATAAAAAGGAGGACGCAAATGGATTGGAGTGTTGGGGACCTTGGGGTGGAGGAGATTCTATACAAGTTAAAATAAAGTAGAAATGAACAGCAACTTGTAAGATAGAAATTACACAAGATAAAGCGAAAGCAATTGGAATTTATCGATTACAGAGATCAGTCTCTTTTGATGGATATCTCCAAATCTCTAACCGAATATTTGGTCATCTCATCCGAAGAGACATTATTCTAATCAGAAACACTTGTGCAGGGTATACTATATTCCATATCAAAATCTTGGATTGTGCATAATGTAAATAATTAGATTCTTTCAAGTAAAGGAAAAAATAAACAAGAACTAAAACATATTTCAACATGATGTGATTGAGTTTGTATACTTAAGTGAATCAGTATGGATTGTTTTCTGGAAACCAAGTAAAACTATTGTGTACTCGAGTTTGTGTAAGGTTGTCACTTTCCTAGATTAAGAGAAGCATAGTGTTTGTCTATGGAGAGCATGTAATATGCCCACTAACATAAAGCCGGTGCACACGCACTTGGAGGAAAAACAGTCTGTGACTGCTATTCTTGGAATCTCGGTAAGTAACCTTGTTGGTATCAGTTATTTACAACTAACACTCATTCCACTTATAGAAGGTTGCTCTTATTGGAATCTCGGTAAGTTCCTGATGTATTTTTGAGTGCCAAAAATTCTCTCATTCCACTTATAGAAGGTTGCTCTTAGGTTGAGAAAGATGAACGACCCAACAACCATTTACAACAATACAGAAATGCTCAAACCACCTAAAAAGGACTTCTCTATTATCCCTGCCCTATTTACCACCCTCTGCAATAATAACAAAACCTTCTACTCTAATTTGCACAAAGGTGAACCAATCATTGACCAATTGAATGAATCAAAGCCCAAATATATAGCTTTCTACATATTCCAAAGGGCCCTCTTCAAAGGGTATCTTCAAATACCATGAAAAAAGTTCAGCTCCGCCCACATCTATGCAACTCCCACAACACAAAGTGCACTCAACGAAGAAAGTCGAGATTAGTATATACAGGAGAAACAGAAAGAAAGGGAACAATTCATGTACAACAAAAGAAAATGACTCGAATGACATCTGAACATCCATACCTCATCTCTATCATAATTGTCACCACTGTGAGGATCAAATAGAACATCACCAGTTGCAAGCTCAAAGGACCAAAGATCTGCTGAGGCTGAATATTTTGATCCAAGGATGACTTCTGGACATCTATATTGCCTAGTCTGAATATCACTTGTGAACTGCTTATAGGTCCAGCAGGCATTTCCAAAGTCAACCAGCTTGCACCTGAGATCAATTGATTCTAAGAGCTTTCGCCTCGTAGACCGATTGCCCCTTTTCTTACTAGAGGTGCTTTCTGCATCCTTTAATCCATCAACATCTGAGGAAGTATTTGCATAATTAGAACTACACAAAACATCCCACAAGGTCAAATCAAATTTTTACAGTCTAATGCACCTGCTGCCTCTGGATGTTGCTCAGATTCAGCACAAATTTCCTTGTCTGCACATCCTTGGATTGCACGTTTAGCCTTTCTCTTAATCTTCTTCTTCTGGTTCTTTGTCAAGCCACCATTCACAGCTTTAAAATCCTTGCCGACTTCAGAATCCAACAGTGTTTTATCATTGATAGTTTGAAGAATAGGAGTTGCACCAGACTTCCGGGGATCCTTAGATGGGTCTATCATTGACAACAACAAAATGTTTTCTGGCTTCAAATCTGTATGAATTATTGATAGCTGTCTGTGCAAATAATCCAAACCAACCAAAACATGGTAACAAATCTCCTTCACTTTTTGAAGAGGCAACCCTCTATAATCAGTGTACTTTATCAATGTCAAAAGATTATCTCCCAAATACTCAAACACCATACAAACATGTTGGGAAATCAACCCTCCCAGGACACTTGTACACTCACCGAAAACCCACCGACACAAAGACACAAGTTTACAAAGGTGACTTTGTATTATATAGTGAATGTACAAAATATCTTACACGGGTGACTCGACACTCTTTATTGATGGGACACACTCACACCTCTCACACTTCACTTTCTAGCTAGATTACTCTCTTACTTGAATCACTTGGATTGATTGCAAAAAGAGGGGTGGTGGGCTATTTATAGCCAAGCCACTCCTTTACATGGCTTGTGAATAATTCTAGATCAATCTAGCCTAATACAAGTCTAGTAACTTCTAGATTTATCTATGCTAGAACTTTTCCTAAGTTTCTATACTTCTCTAGAAGGTTCCACATCCATCTAGAGATATCTATACTATTACACACAAGTCTAGAAAGTTCTGACAATCTAGATGTATCTAGAAACTTCTATAAGGTTCCGATGTCTTCTAGAATCTTCCATAACCTTCTGGCGTCTTCTAGAATCTTCCGCAACCTTCTAGCATCTTCTACATTTTTCCATAACCTTCTTGAATCTTCTAGAAGTTTCTAGAAGCTTTCATATCCTTCTAAATATTTGAAAATATGAATTAAGGAAGGAATTGTTAAGGATTAATTCATATTTTCAATATCTAGAAGAATATGAAAGCTTCTAGAAACTTCTAGAAGATTCAAGAAGGTTATGGAAGAATGTAGAAGATGCTAGAAGGTTGCGGAAGATTCTAGAAGACGCCAGAAGGTTATGGAAGATTCTAGAAGACATCGGAACCCTATAGAAGTTTCTAGATACATCTAGATTGTCAGAACTTTCTAGACTTGTGTGTAATAGTATAGATATCTCTAGATGGATGTGGAACCTTCTAGAGAAGTATAGAAACTTAGGAAAAGTTCTAGCATAGGTAAATCTAGAACTTACTAGACTTGTATTAGGCTAGATTGATCTAGAATTATTCACAAGCCATGTAAAGGAGTGGCTTGGCTATAAATAGCCCACCACCCCTCTTTTTGCAATCAATCCAAGTGATTCAAGTAAGAGAGTAATCTAGCTAGAGAGTGAAGTGTGAGAGGTGTGAGTGTGTCCCATCAATAAAGAGTGTCGAGTCACCCGTGTAAGAAATTTTGTACATTCACTATATAATACAAAGTTACCTTTGTAAAATTGTGTCTTTGTGTCGGTGGGTTTTCGGTGAGTGTACAAGTGTCCTGGGTGTGTCGATTTCCCAACAAAACATGCTGTCCATTTGGACCTGAATGTTTGAAATGGTCCAGAAGATTTACCACACACTTGTTATCCTCTGGAGCTCCATCTGCTATTTGTTTCAATATTGTAATTATCTGTATCATATCTTGCCAATATCTTTTTTTTTGGTCATTGCCACTCCAGTTCAGCGGAGAGCTTTGCTCCATCAAACGCCTACGTTTGGAGTTCGAGTCTCGCGAGGGCCCCTTTATTTTTGGGTGGGATCTGCTCTCCCAACAAGTTCATTTCTCCTCCACTGAGAATCAAACCCTCGACCTCAGTGAAGGGACGCGTAGCCCCTCCCACTACGCTCCATGCTTGTTCGTTTTGCCAATATCTTTATTGTTATAAGTTGTTGCTGAGTTGTTTTAGTCTTACGTTAGTTTGTTGACTACATTATTTCTATCCTAATATTGTGGAGAACAATTTGTAATCTCAGACTGTATTTAAGCAGTCTTCAGTTCTCTAATAAAATCATTCAAGTGCATTATCATTCACATGGTATCAATCGCTTGAGATCCTAGGCAACCAAACACACAAATACAAAACATCACCATGGCTTCTGAACTGGCTGCTGTTCTACCAAACCCAAATCACGTTACACGTCCATTCCTTCTCGTTCAATTCACAAATATCCAAAAATTAACACCAACCAATTACATATCTTGGAGCACCCAAATCACTCTTATAGTGTAGGGATACGATCTTTTCGGTTATCTTGATGGATCAGTCCCTGCACCTCCAAAAACCACTGGCACTCCGCCGATTCCGAATCCTACTTACAAAACATGGGGCTCTTGTCAGCTCTCTATCTTAAACAGTAAGTCCTCTGGTCACTCGTGCCTCCTCTTCCAAGGCAGCGTGGGACCTCCTAAAATCCACTTATGCAACAGCCTCTCACGGACATCGCGAGCAAATCAAACAGAAAATTCGATCCACCAAGAAAGGCACAAGATCGATCTCCGAGTATATGCTTGGAATGCGAGCGGATGCAGACCTGCTTGCATCGCTCGATGCTCCAATGGCGCAAGAAGACTTCACATTTTATCTTCTACAAGGCTTAGACAAGAGTTTTCAACCTGTAATTGATGGGTTCATAACAGAGATACTCCGATCTCTTTTGAGGAACTTCATGAGAAGTTAATCGTCAAGGAATTGGAGATCTAACGGGAAGGAACCTCCGATGATGCTCCGGCTACAGCGCTAACGACTCAGAAAGGGAAAGGCAAGAACAAGGCTTCTTATCCTATGCAATGGCAGCCCAAACCCAATCCTCCTCCACCGGCCAACTGGATTCCATACAGTCAACAACAACGTCCAAACCAAACCTACCAACCATCCCACAATCAACCTCAAAATTATCAACCCCAAAACTCTAAACTCTTCAAGGGGCGATGTCAAGGTTGCAAAGAGCAGGGGCACGTGATCAGTCAATGCCAAGAATTCCGTCGAAACAACCCAAATGCAGTTTTTGCACCCTCAGCCCGTTTCCCAAACCCAAATCCACCACAAGCCAACACCTTGTCCACCGCTGGTCATCAAAATTGGATTGTTGACAGCGGCTCCACACACCTATCAGTTTGTCAAACGTGCTTTATGTGCCTCAAATGACCAAAAACATCCTATCAGTTTCCCAGTTTTGTAAAGAAAATAATTCTTCTATTATATTCTTAACAGATTGTTTTTTTTTGTGAAGGACCAAGTTCAACCATGTCTTTTTCAAAGATTCTGCTTTGCTTCATCATAAAGTAGGCCATCCTAGCACTGCTATTTTTCAAGTACTACAAAATCATTTTATACTAGGGTCATCTATTTTAAAACAGTCAGATTGTCATGCTTGTCAGGTCAATAAGAGCCATAAGCTCCCTTTTTCACATTCTACTAATGTATCCCATTCTCCAATTCAAGTAATATTTTCAGACGTTTGGACATCTCCTGCTTTATCTTATGATGGATACAAGTATTATGTGATTTTTGTAGATCATTTTACGCGTTACATATGGCTATATCCCTTAAAGCATAAATCAGACACAAAAGAAGTATTCATAAAATTCAAATCCTTGTTTGAAACGTTTTTTGAATCAAAAATAAAAACGTTGTTTACAGATAATGGCGATGAAGTTATAGCCTTAAAGTCTTTTTTAAGCTTAAATGGAATTTCACATTTAACATCACCGCCACACACACCGAAACATAACGGAATGTCGGAGAGGCAACATAGACATATTGTCGAAACTGGTTTAAGTCTTTTAAGTTTTTCTAACATGCCTTTAGATCACTGGCCTCATGCCATGACTAGGACAACTTATTTAATTAATACCTCCAACCCTAGTTTTGAAAAATGATTCACCATATTTGAAATTGTTGAAACAGGAACCAGATTATGGTAAGTTGAGAAATTTCGGATGCTTGTGCTTCCCATGGTTGCGTCCATATAATACACATAAGCTACAATCCAAATCAATTCCGTGTGTATTAGTTGGATATTCTACTTCACAAGATGCCTACAAATGTCTTGACCCAAAAACAAAACGAGTTTACGTGTCTCGGCATGTACACTTTTTAGAACACGAATTCCCATATAAAACTCACCCGGCTGAACCAAACCCGAACTTAATTCTTGGAGAGGAATGGGGGTTCAATTTCCTTTCCAATTTTAAGTTCAAACCTATCCTCTAATTTACCAAACCAAACAGACCCTAGTTCTATCCTAGAACCGTCCGAACAATCCCCACAAAATCTTCGTACATCAACCCAAATCCATTCTGATCAAAACAACCTTCAACCAATCACAAATTTTCAAAGACCCTTATTACCAAGTCAAAGCCCATTAAACATCAGGTCCAATCCAAATGTACCTCATTCTCGACAAAATATTGATCACATGGATTCTATCTCTAATGCAACTCCCTCACCGCTACCAAACTCGTCCACCGAAATCTTAACCACCGCTTCCTCTCAATCCTCTCATGAAACTCAATAACCTAATCAAGTGCCCTCGCCTTTAGATAACCAAAATTACGGCATAGTGACCCGATAAAAAAATAACATCACAAAACCTCTACATAAACTTAACCTCCATCTTTTCATGACCACTTCAAAAGAACCCACGACCATCACTCAAGCCCTAAAACTTCCTGAATGGAGACAAGCCATGCAAAAAGAATTTGAAGCCCTCTGTTCAAACCTGAACTGGATCTTAGTCCCGCCTGAGCCGGAGTACAATCTAGTCGGATGCAAATGGGTGTATCGCACGAAATACAAACCAAATGGGAGTATTGATCGTTTCAAAGCAAGACTTGTTGCCAAAGGGTTCCATCAACGTTCTGGGATAGATTATCATGAGACGTTTAGCCCGGTTATCAAGCCAGTAACAGTCCAAATCATCCTATCTATAGTTGTTCTAAACCGTTGGACTCTCCGACAATTAGACATCAACAACGCGTTTCTTCAGGGCACTTTAAACAAGGACGTATACATGATACAACAACCTGGCTTTGTAGATCGGCATCACCTAAATCATGTGTGCAAACTCCGTAAAGTGATTTACGGGTTGAAGCAAGCACCAAAGGCATGGTACACTAAACTTAAATCATCCTTGGCTTCAAAAACACTCTCTCAGACACGTCACTTTTCATACTACAACACCATGCTGGAGTTATCTATCTTCTAGTCCATGTAGATGACATTATAATAATCGGAGATAAGCCCGAAGCTGTTGCTAAACTCATATCCAAGTTTTCCTCCAAATTCATTCTATAAGATCTCGGACCACTGGCATATTTCTTAGGCGTCAAAGTCATTCCAACTCCTACTAGCCTCTTTCTCTCTCAAAAAAAATACATCACTGACCTTCTACAAAAGGCGGGTATGGGAGATGCAAAACCAGTAAACACGCCTATCACACTATCTTTTGATTTACATAGCAAGAATGGTTCACCAATTCCCTGTCCAACGATTTCAAAACTCTAGTCGGCAGCTTGCAATATCTTGGACTCACTCATCCGGATGTAGCCTATGTTGTCAACAAACTATCACAGTACATGCATACTCCTACCACAATTCATTGGTCTGCATTAAAGCGTCTACTCCGCTACTTGGCTGGTACACTTGATTTTGGCATCAATTTCAAGTCTACCACACCTTTGGCACTTCATGGCTTTACTAATGCAGGGCAGTAGATAAAGAGGACAACATATCAACAACAGGCTATGTAATGTATTTTGGGTCCAACATCATTTCCTGGAGCTCGAGTAAACAACGGTCGGTAGAGACCTAGTAGTGTTCAAAATTCAATCACCACCTATCACTTTTTTGTTTTCTTAAATAGTTTTTTGTTAAAATAAATATATGAATCAAACTTTTATTCTTGAAACGTGAAACGAATCCACTTTCCGTAGTTCGTAGTATACTTTTTATACGAAGGTGCGTTGTAAAATACGAAAAGTGCAGTTCAAAAAAGTACGAAAAGTGCAATCGAAAAAGGAAAAGTGCACTGCAATTATAAAAAATGCACTGCAATTATGAAAAGTGCACTACGAACAAGGAAAAATGCATTTATTTCAAGATAAGACTTTGTTTCAAGATAAGAGTTTTTTTTCATTCAGTTGTTTAATATAGGGTGATACTCCTAGTGAAAAAATAAATTTTGAAATTTTAAATGAGGTATTAATTAACTCAATTTTTTTAAAAACAAATTAAAAAGACTAGATATTGATATTAAAATCTTAAAAATATTAATATATCTTATAAAAAAAGTTTTAAAAAAATCTAAATAAAAAAAATAAATAATATTTATTTTAAGGTTAAAAAAAGAATAATTACTTTTAATTAGAGATGTTAAACTGGTCGGGTTACCCGCAACCCGTATATTGCGGGTCACTTTTTGTAAAATTTCGGGCTACAGGTCAGGTCATGTAAACTCGCACCCTTTTAAGAAAATTCCTATTATTTCACATTTTTTGTTTTTCAGTGGTAAAGAAAGTATCTGTAGCCATTCGATCAATTCTTCTCCCCTTGACCTCGATTCCTCATTGCTTGTTAGGTCTCGTGTAAGGAACCCTAGATCTTCGCCGCTCTCGGTCCAATGCTCTCTCCCACCTACCCGACTCTCGCACACCGCCACTTCCGACTCTCGATCCACTTCCCTCGCTCCGCTCGCAAGTCGACTCCACTACGACACTTCCTCTCTCCAACGTGTTGACTCCTTTGTGACCTTTCTAGGTCAAGATTTCGATTTTAATTTTTTTTCTCCGCGGGTCAAACGGGTCGACTCGCGACCCGACCCGCAAAACCCACAACCTGCGGCTCAATAATTTTTTTGCGAGCCAGCGGGTTGACCTGAACCGTTGAGCATCCCTAATTTTAACGGTTTTGTTTGGCTCAAATTTAAGTTTCAATTTTTTTAATTGTGTGTATATACATATTAAGTCATGTGTTAATAGTTTTGAAGATAAGAAGAGATATAATAGATTTCAAAATAAATTTCCTTAGACTAAAAACTTAGGGCTGTAATCGAACCGAGCCGAGTCGAGCTTTGAGTTGCTCATGCTGGGCTCGGTTAAAAATAGACGAACTCGAGCTCGAACACCAGCTTAGTTTGAGCTTAAAATTTTGTTTGAGTTTCGTTCATTTAAATGTTCATCGAACTCGAGCTTGCTCACGAACCTCTCGTTTAGTTTTTTCGCGAGACAAATTCGTGAACAAATCGTTTGCTTGATCAATTATACAAGCAAATGAAACTAAAATTTATACTACGTGCTTTGAGAAACACCACCAAAACTATGTAATTTAACATAAAATATATATTGCATATAATATATAGTATATATAGCTTATTCATGAACATATAATCTAGTTTTTTTATGAGTGTACAATCGAGCTTGCTCATGAGCATATTATCGAGTTTGCTCATGAGCAAACGAGCCGAATTATCTTGTGTTCAAGCTCAGCTCATTTATCTTCCGAGCCTTAAAATTGTGCTCAAGCTCGGTTCATTTACAAACCGAACCGAACACGAACAAGATTTAACCGAGCCGAACACCGAATTTCTCACGAACGGCTCAACTCATTATGTGCAAAAAGAATAGTTGACATTCCTTCCATAAAGATGAAGAATCTTCAAAAGGCGTGAAGCATAAAAACGACCTAGCCCCGAACGACTCAACCCAAAACTAAAATTTCAGTCCAATACTGTAGAGAAGTGCCAACTAACTTGGTCAAACTTGCCAAAAACATAAACAACCAACAAGATGACAACAAACTAGATAGGCCAACCGCCAACAACCCAACCCAACATCCTACGATCTGGAAAGACCACTAGAGAGAAATTGGTGCTAAACCAACAAGCAATGAAACCTACCTAGCTATACATAACACCAAAAAAAAACTTATAGATAGTTGTGTAAACACACTACTAAATCACCAATAAAATGGTTTTTCTCCTCCTTTCGTAACAAACTAAAATCTTTCTTATTATAGGACTTGAAACCTGTTAGTAAGTTAAAAGATAAAGCATAAACAACACTAAAGCCCAAAGCAAATTGGACATAGCCCACAACCACCACACCCATGAAACACAAATATCAGAGTTGTAAGACTCACATATCACTACACCATTTTGCGGATTTAGTGACAATAATTTAGCGACCATATTAATGCAAAATGCCTCGGGATATCAGCAACCACGTGGTTGCTAATGGCAGGAATCCGATTAGCGACCACATTGTCACTAATATTAGCGTCTATGTGGTCGCTAAAGTTTGGCACCACAATTTCCCGTGAATTGGCGCCAAATACCAAAGATATTGCCGAAATAGGAATCCGATTAGCGACAACATGGTCGCTAATATTAGTGTCCATGTGGGCGCTAAAGTTTGGCGCCACAATTTCCAGCAAATTGGCGTCAAACACCAAAGATATTGCCGCTTGTTTGGCGACCACGTGGACGCTGAACAATTCCTATATATAAACAACACGACAAAATTCAATTCAAATAAAAAATACCCACAACACATTTCATAGAAGTACAAGATTCTGTCAGATTTTGCCCGCATTTCACAAGAGTTAAAGGTTTGCGTCAGATTGGATTCTGCCAGTTTCGATTGATAGGTATGTAATTAGTTTTTTGTTTTATAACAATTATTATCGTAAAGCAATGTTATAAATGGTAACTGTATACATAGTTGCAAATTTGTATGTAATTGTATTTTGATATTTGTTAAATATAGAATGAGAACTAAGCTAATTATAGAATATTGTAATTAGTTTATTGTTTTATATAGTAATATTATAAGAAAATAATGGTATAAATGGTTAGATTAATTACTTTCGTATACATACTTGCAAATTTGTATTTATTTGTAATTTGATATTAGCTAAGTATAAAATGTTTGAGAAATAAGTATAAAATGATATAAATTGTGACCACGTGGACGCTACTTAGCGTCCATATGGACGCTGATTAGCATCCACGTGGTCGCTAATACTGGAATAGCGACCACATGGTCACTAATTAGCTTCCATATGGTCTCGAACTCTGAAAATTCGAATTGAATGGATGTACTTGTGTATTGCTTTATAGGTAAAAATGCGTAAATGGATGTATTTGCGTATTATAGACGAATTTTTGACCGACCAATTTGTTGTTGGCGTTGAGCAATTTGTTGAGTTCTGCAAGTCGATGTTGTGGTTTAACCCGCATGAATTACGGTGTTCTTGTCTGAAATGAAAGAATAGGAAACTGATTTTTGTAGATGATCGAGGTGTGTTATCATCTTGTTACAAAGGGTTTTGTTCCTAACTATTATCTGTGGAGTTCGCACGGGGAGACAGATGAGATGTATACTGCATTGATGTTTGCGTCTAGGCAACATGAAGGTTCAAGTAGTTATAATGAGCCGATGTCTATTCCCAAGTATGAGAATCAAATAGAGCTGATGGTGTGTGATGGTTTTAATTTCCGACCTCATTAAAGTGACCCCGTAGAAAATGAGGAGGTACGAACTAAGAGGGAGCATTATTATCTCGAAGCACCTAATCCCGATGCACAACATATGTACGGCATGTTAGCGCCCGCGAATAGACAATTATGACATGGATGTGATGTCACCCAGTTGGAGGCAGCGACTAAGCTACTTAACTGAAAGTCGAAGTTAAGGTTGACAGAGCGAGGATACGACATGATTTCTTATTTCTGCAGACACAAATCTCACCATGAGACAACATTATCGGCCATATTCCATGACACAAAAAAACTAGTTGAAGGTCTTGGGTTACCGAATGAAGCAATACATTTTTGCCCAAAGTCTTGTATGTTATATTGGGGTGCAGATGCTGAGTACGCTGCCTGCAAAATATGTTCACATCCTAGATGGAGGCAAGGCAAGACGAAGCTCATTTCATACTCTCGTATGTTTTACTTGCCAATCACGCAACGTTTGTAGAGACTATATGCATCAATGGCATGCAGAGCATGTACAAGAAGATGGGGTGATGCGACACCCGTAAGATGCACAAGCATGGAAACATTTCAATGAAGTGTGGCTAGATTTCGTCATTGAATCGCGAAATGTAAGACTAGGGTTTTGCCTAGACGTTTTCAATCTGTTTGGTTTTTCGGGGCGTCAGTACTCTTCATGGCCTGTGATTTTGACACCGTACAACCTACCGCTGTCAATGTGTATGCAAGAAGAAGTTATGTTTTTGACGGTTATTGTTCCTGGACCAAAAAGCCCGAAGCAAAAACTAGATGTATACTTGCTGTCGTTGATAGCCGAGCTTCAAAGTTTGTGGATTAATGGGGTGAACATGTACGACACATGGAGGAAGCAAAGTTTTGTTATGCGTGCAGCTATACTATGGACTATTAGCGACTTTCCGACATGTTCCATGTTGTCAGGTATGTCGTATGCACGTTTCATGGTTCATAATTATAATCATGTTATTCATTGAATTTAGGGCGTTGACCGATATATGTTTTTGTAGGATGGAACACTTCTGGAAAATACGCTTGTCCTTATTGCATGGAGAACACATATGCATTTTATCTAACCCATGGACACAAAATATTTTAGTTCGATTGTCACAGGAGGTTTACAAAAGAAGAATATCATTTCCAAAACAACATGACTGATTTCAAGAAGGGTAAAAGGGAACGTCGTGGTCCCCTGATACTCCGTGACGGATACGAGATATTAGAAGAGATTGAGAGTATGGAGTTGATGAAGATAACATAAGTGGGAGCCGAGGAGCATAAATTCGCAGTAAGTAGGGTTCGGGTTTGAAGAAGAAAAGCATTTCTTGGACCTACCTTACTGGGCAAGTCTGCTAGTAAGACATAATTTAGATGCCATGCACATTGAAAAAATGTCTTCGATAGCCTATTCTTCACCATTATGGACGTTCCGAGAAAATTGAAAGACAACTTGAAGGCAAGAAAGGATATATAAGATTTGTGCAAGCGACCAAAGTTGGAACCCGACGATGAGGGCAATAGGTACCCAAAAGCTTGTTATGAACTCAATCATCGTGAAAAGGAAGTTCTTCTCGAGTGTCGAGAACTGTAAAATTTCTAGATGGTTATTTTCCAACTTGAGCCGCTGTGTTGACTTGCATAAACTTTGACTTTTTGAAATGAAGAGCCATGATTGTCACGTTTTCATGCAAAGGTTGTTGCCTGTCACTTTTCGAGCATTTCTTGAGGAAAAAATTTGGGAGCCCATTGCTCCACTAAGTGCGTTTTTTAGAGACCTCACATGTTATGAGCTTAAATCTGAAGTAGTTATGAATTTGCACAAGGAAATACCCATATTATTGTGCAAGCTGGAGCGTATCTTTCCCCCGGGTTTTTTTATTCAATGGAGCACTTGCCTATTCATCTACCAAGGGAAGCTTTACTTTGTGGTCCTTTCAAATATAGACTTATCCAAGTGAAAGGTATGTCCAAGTGCACTTACGTTTAACTTGTTCAAACCCATACATATATTAAGCTCACTTACATATGAAACAAGTATTTCTAAATTTGCAGGTTCCTAAAAAGACTGAAAAACACAATTGATAATAAAGCTCGAGTTGAGGGATCAATATGCAGTGCATATCTTGTTCAAGAGATGCCACCTTTTGCTCATTTTATCTCAACTCGCATGTTGCGAGTAATCAAGTGGATTTCACCCGCAATGTAAGTTGCACACTTCCTGTTGGGGTTGATGCGAGTGATTTGTCCATTTTTACATGTACTGGTTGAACATTGGGTAAAGGAAACATGCGTATGATTACAGAAGATTAATACC
Source organism: Fallopia convolvulus (assembly GCA_964016875.1). Taxonomy (NCBI): domain Eukaryota; kingdom Viridiplantae; phylum Streptophyta; class Magnoliopsida; order Caryophyllales; family Polygonaceae; genus Fallopia; species Fallopia convolvulus. The sequence goes on from OZ024719.1 coordinate 39,860,409, forward strand.
ATTTGATCCAAACTTATATACTCATGAACTACGAAGAGGTTGAGCCCTTTATTAAGTAAGTGTCATTAAATATATAAATTGTCTCTATGTTTTAATAGGTAGCCTAATTTCATAAATCGTTATAGTGAAAAAATTATTTGATAGGTATTATTTGTCAAACATTGTCCGCCCATCAAATCCAAAAATAAGCAAAACCGAAGAACAAGTCATATTGGAAAGACACTTTCGCCCCTGGTTGTACTCCCATGCAAGTATATATTATATTGATTATGTTTATGTATAATGTAATGAAGTGATTAATCGATTATTACTTTTAATTCTTCTATATATACAGGTTGATGGTCCTGCTAGTTTAGATCCGAACATTGCAACACTAACTTGAGGACCCGCATCCCAAGTCATGAAATATCCTGGTTATGTTGTGAATGATTTTCACTTTCACACGAATACACACGCATCAACGCAAGCAACTGACAATAGTGGAGTTTGTGTTGTTGGACAAAGCTTTGACACTGACGAGGAGGACTACTACGGTGGCTAGATGAAATAATTGAGCTCAATTACGTATCACACGAAGACACACGCATCAACACGAGCAACTGACAGTAGTGGACTTTGTGTTCTTGGAAAAAACATTGGCATTGATGAGGAATACTACTATGGTGTGTTAGATAAAATAATTGAGCTCAATTACGTATCACCAACCGTCAAACATCCTATTGTCTTCAACTGCTCTTGGTTTGACTCTAGAAATCGTGGAGGGATCCGCATTAACCGTCATCTAAAACTAGTTGATGTGAACATTCATAAAATGTGAAGAACAAAGGAACATTACATCTTAGCACCGCAAGCCACTCAAGCTTACTTCCTAGACTACCGAAAGGTGCGTCATACAGACGTTGACTAGATTGCAGTATGAAAAGTGAAGTCACTCCAGTGGCCTGATGAAGGTACTAGTGGAGATCCGCATGAGGGTATTTCACGTCGGGTTGTCATTGAGGAGGCGTTTCAACAAGATCCGTCACTTCCATGAGTTACCGTCGACACACACGATGCTTATCCACTCGGTCCCGTAAATGACCCAAGCGGTATGGATAGAGTCGTTGATGTTGAAGCTGAGACCTCTAGTGACACGTCAGAAGGGGAGTTTGAGAGTGAATCAGATACCGATAAGGAAGATTTTTAATCAATTGTTTGGAATTCATATCAAACGTGTAACAATATCGAGATCACGTAAACTTTATGCATAAATTGATTTTCAAACAAATCGATCATAACAGTGTATAAATGAGTTGATGAACAAATTAATCTTCAAACAAATCATAACGGTGTACATTTTTTAATGAAATAACTCATCACCAAATAAATTGATATCCAAATAAATTTTTTTGAATTGATGGCGGTGACCGCCGTCACCAAGGCAGCGACCGCCGTTGATTGTGAAAGTCCACCCTTAGATACAACAAAATGCGGCGGTCGCGGCATTTTAGGCAGCAACTGCATCCATTAGCGACCACTTGGTCGCTATCATCCAAATATGGGATTTGTGTGTCCGTAGTCGTCGTGGTGGCCATGGGTGTGGCCGAGTCTACAACAAAAGCCACGATAATCACCATGAGAACCATGGCTACAAGGGGGGGGTGAAGCAAAAGGTCCAGGCGAGTCCATCAGGATCCTCCTAGAAATCCAAATCAACATGCTAAAAATGTGGCATGATTGGTCACTCCTCAAAGCTATGCCGCACAACAACACACCTAGTGAAGCTATACCAAGCAGAAAAGAATAAAGAAAGGGCTACCGAGACTAACTACATCGATAATAAAGATGTGGATGGGTCACCTGTGACTAGTGTGGATGTCAATGACTTTCTCAACCTTAAGAATGATGATAGCTATGCCTTAGGGGCTTAAATGAAAAGCACAAGCCCCTAAATATCTCTACTATCTCCCATGTTATTGTATAATACTTGTAATGTCTTATATATCTCATGCTTTAACCTTTATCTCGTAGGAGTTTGTATAATAGACCTTGTATAATAGAACTTGTGTAATATAATTATCATTGTATAATATATGAAGCTTTTATTAATGCTTTAATTCTTCCTTTCCTTATATTTATAGAAAAACATAGACTCACCTAAGGTGAATCTCGATGGAAAGGAGTAACGTCTTTTAGACGGTGCAACAAGGCACACCATCTTGAGGAGTAAATAATACTTTACCCAATTAAGAAACTTTGAAGGCAATGTCACTACAATATCTGGTGTCTCAAAACTCATCAAAGGCTCTGGAAGAGCTGTCACTCTACTCCCAAGGGGAACAAAGCTAGTAATAAATGACGCACTATATTCAAGTAAATCCCGAAGAAATTTGCTAACCTTTAATGATGTGCGTCAAAATGGGTGTCATATGGAAACCATGAATGAAAATGGGAGAGAATACTTGTGCATCATAAAACATGAATCTGGCCATAAACAAATTCTCGAAAGGATGCCAACATAGACCTCCAGATTATATCATACATATATTTATCCGTTTGAGGTCAATGCAGCATTTAACAAAACGTCATATGACCAAGCTGCATTCACATTGTGGCATGACCGATTGGGTCATCCAGGAGCAGTTTATGTCCCTATTTCTCAATTCAACGCAAAAAGATGGGACCCCAAAGAAGATTTAGAATTTATGCTGGTTTAGAGATTCCCTCCATAATCAAATATCTTGAACTAACAAATGGTGATTTATTTAAAGCAAGATTTGCTGATTGCCATTTTGATGAAAATACATTCCCAGTCTTAGGGGGAGAAAAGAAAAATGGGACAAACATGTGAAATAAATCACATGAAATGCAACCGCATTATCCCATCTTGATCCAAGAATAAACATGTGTGAACAAGAAGTACAATGGACCATTCATTTGCAAAATGTGGCACATTAGTTACCAGATGCATTTACTGATACAAAGAAGGTAATAAATCACATATACCTGCAGCAAATCCTCCTGTAAGAATTGAAATACCCAATGGATTTCCAAATGCATCCATCTCAAGAAATGTTTTCCATAAAATTAAGGAGGTCATTGTATGGAATAAAACAATCTGGGCGAATGTGGTACAACTGCCTCAGTGAATACCTCATGAAAGAGGGATACGAGAACGACATCGTTTGTCCATGTGTTTTCATCAAGCGATCCAAAAAGGGATTCGCTATTATCGAAGTTTATGTTGACGATTTAAACATCGTTGGAACTCCAAATGAACTTCAAGATACTGCGAAATATTTGATGAAAGAATTCGAGATGAAAGATCTCGAACAAACAAAGCTCTGTCTTGGCTTACAAATTGAGCACTTAAGGATGAAATTTTTATCCATCAGTCTAATTACATTGAGAAAGTTCTTAAAAGATTTTACATGGACAAAGCACGTCCTTTGAGCTCTCACATGGAAGTTCGATCCCTCAATGTAGAAAAGGATCAATTTTGTCCCCAAGAAGAGGACGAAGATTTTATTGGTTCTGAGGTACCATATTTAAGTGCAATTGGTGCTTTAATGTACTTTACTAACAATACAAGGCCAGATATTGTTTTTGCAGTAAATTTGTTGTCCATGTATAGCATTGCACCCACAAGGAGGCATTGGAACGGGATCAAACATGTATTTCGCTATCTCCGAGGCACACATGATCTTGGGTTGTATTATCGTAACCAAAGGGATGCGACTTTAATTGGATATGCAGATGCAGGGTACTTGTCTGACCCACACAAAGACAAATAACAAAATGGTTATATGTTCACATATGGAGGCACTGCCATCTCTTAGAGATCAACAAAGCAGACTGTGATTGCCACATCATCAAATCAAGTAGAATTGATTGCTTTATATGAGGCGGGAAGAGAATGTGTGTCCCTTCGAGCAATGATTCAATTCATCCAGAAAGAAAGTGGAATGAGGCCAATCAGAAATGATCCAACAATATTATATGAGGATAACTCAACATCCGTTGCTCAAATGAAGAAGGGTTACATCAAAGGAGGCCACACAAAGCACATATCTCCAAAATTCTTCTCTACTCATGATATGGAAGAAGTTGGTGAAGTGGACATCCAACATATTCAATAAAATGAAAATTTGGCTGACTTGTTCACAAAGTGTTTAACCCCCAAGAAATTAATTTGGAGAACTGGTATCCAGAATTGGAATGTGCAAACTTCGAGACATTTGTTGAAGTCAAGGGTTAGCACTGGAGTTTTTGAGTACTTTGTCCACTGATTTCAGAGGAGAAGAAGAGATCAAGTTCTGGCTAGGAGGAGTAAGGAGGAAGTTGACCTTGAAAGAGGTTAACCAAGTGTTTGGTTTCTGTAATTTCCCTCGTAGTAGAGATATAGTGCATAATGAGCCAAGTGCTACATGGGCTGACAAGCACTTCTAGAGAGCTATCACAAGGAGGGCCAAATATGAGCCTTCTAAGGAAAATGACTCTCCCATTACTCATCCCGCTATTAAGGTTTTCCAGAGGTTTATTGCTAGTACTATGAATGGACGGGGTGATGGTGGAAACAACTGCCCCAAGAAGGATGTCACTGTGTTGGCTGCTAGTTTAAAGAAGAAGCAGTTGAATGTAGGTGCTATGCTGATGCACCACATGGGCCATGTTGGAAATAAAGGCGGTGGAGCTATCTGTATTGGTGGAATTGTGACTTTCCTAGCCAAGCACTTTGGAGTCGATCTGAGCAGGTTATAGGTTGACATTCCGCCTGTAGCTATTGACTTTACTATGCCGAGGAAGATGGGTGCTCTTTATATTTACAGGAACTCCTACTATTGGGCGATTGGGGATTCTGGGAGAGTAATGAAGCTTCCTGATGGGAGCCGAGTAAAGATCGGAGACAACCCGACTTACTGGTTCATTGAAGCCCGGGATGGTGATTTAAATGTGACTGATGTCAAGGGCCCAATTAGAGGTAAATATAAGGTCCCAGTTGTTGTTGAGGATTCTGAAGAAGAGGAGATGGATGAGGATTTCACCATGGCTGAAGAAGAAGAAGAAGAGTAAGAATCTGCTGAAGATGTAGATACTGATGAGGATGATGAGTTTGAGGAGGATGATCCATCTTTACCTGCTGGAGGTGATCACCAGTATTCTGATACACAGTATAGTGAGATGATGGAAATGATGAGACAGATGTAGCTGGACAACACCCATCGTTACAACAGTATGACGTCTCACATTGATCAGAGCTTCCAGAGTATGAGAGGTTATGTGGATCAGAGGTTCACATCATATCAGACTCATCAAGATCAGCAGCTTGCTGCTTTTCAGGCCCGCCATGATGAGTTGTTCAGACTGCTCAACAGTAGACTGGATGGACGGAGTTTAGCGGGCTATCCACCTCACATGTCTTATCCACATTATGCTTTTCCGGATCCTCCGTATCCTCAGTTTCCGCCATACCAGCCACCCCCACTACAAGAGATTTCGCCTTACCAGCCACCGCAGCTAGAGTTTCATCCGGAGTACCAGCCACCGCCACCACAAGATTTTCCGCCCTATTACCTGCCAAACAACTAGGTTTTGTGAGTATTTCTCTTCTCTTTACTTTTTACTATACTTTGGGGACAAAGTATGTTTTAAGCATGGGGGAAGGGAATTATTTGTTTTGCATTGCATATAGTTGCATTAGTTTAGGTCATGTTTAAAATTTTTGCATGCATTGATTAAAATTCTGAAAAATGAAAAAAAAATACAAAAATATTGCATTTAGGTTCTTATTTCCCCATTGTTTGATTCCTCTTGTTTCTCTAAGTTAAGTATAAATTCTAACCCATGATTTGCATGATTTACTGAAGCTGATATGATATATGCATGATCATTGATTATTTACCTTGATTATAGGATGGAGCATGTGTTTAGATTGAGTACTTGATTCATTCTGAAGTCCTAGACAAAAGAAAAATTAGCCTTGTGAGATATTTTTGGCCTTTCATGATATATTTGTTCTTTACATTCTTGAGTGTATCACCATGATTATCTAGCTCTAGAACTTGCGTTAATACTCTATTTCGAGGCTGCTTTATATTATTGAATGCATGACATTAAAATGATTGAGGCAATGTTTCTTATAAGCCTATTATTTCCCTTCCTACCCTACAAGATCCATGTTTTTGACACCCCTTTCTTTTGAGCTTGAAGCCTATTTTTGTTAGCTCCACAAAATGATCCATAGCCGAATAAGCTTGACCCATAATCCGGGATTTAGGACTTTAGGTTTTGGTTGTATTGTGTGAGTTATGTATAAGTATGGGGGAGTTGGATGAAAAGGTGGAGAAAAAGAGGAAATAAAACTCTTGGTTTCAAAGTGAAAAAAAAATGAAGATGAAGTTTGTTGCAAAAGAATCAAAAGAAAAATTGAGCTTAAGTGTTAGTAGTCTTCATTAGTAGCAAAGAAAGAGTAAAAAAGAGGCAAAAGAAAGAAAAAAAAGAGAAGCAAAGTGTTTGAATGTAAATGTATGGAGTTGAGAAAGAAGAGTTTGGGATAAGTAAGAAAAGAAAGTGTTGAGTTGGGTTTAGGATTAGTTCTTTATCCCGGATTTAGCACCACATGCCAAATATTATCCCTTCCAAATTTCTCTTTACCTTGGCCCCATTACAAGCCGGAAAAAGACCTCATGATTTTTGTTATGTATTTGATCCCCATCGGTGGAGATTTAGAACTCTGATGCAAGCATATGGTAGTCTAGTTTTCATGGGTTATTTTTGAGTGAAACACGTCCTTTATACACTTGAGAGTTGAGTGCAAACACAATTTCCTTGGTGAGGTCTAGAATGAATGAATGGTCTTTACTTTTTGCTTACCATAATGCATGTTGAGATGTCTTGGTTGAGTTTTTAATTATATGTGAAATGCTTGTTTGACTTGAGATGAATGTAAGATTGCATTTCCTATGGTGTGATTTGGATTTATGTCTTGCTTGAGGACAAGCAAGGGTTAAGCATGGGGGAATTTGATAGCTTGCATATAGGAGTAGTTTAGATGCATGTTTTATATATGTTTTAGTTAGTTTTAGGTTGGTTTTATATAGTTTTTAGGTTTTTGTGTTGGCGGATATTATGCGTTGGTTCGCTCGGTTTTACACGTTTTTAGGTTCAGGAGCAACAGCGGGGCGAGTACAGATTGACCATGGCGGTGGTGGACGAGCTAAGGGAGCTAAGAAATGCTATGAGCATAAATGAAGAAGAGCCAAACTAAGAAAAACCAAGGCAAGAACAAAGGGAAAGCTCGGGATCAACCCCGAGCAATCTGGCCGAGCAATCCTGACTGAAGGACAAATGCGCGGGGTAGCAACAAAGCGCGGCCGCACAATTTGGTCCCGAAGTCGCGCAATCGGGAGTTTTCAGTGGACGTGCCTTGGGCCGAGCCTTGGTGTTGGGCTTTAATATTTGGGTTTGTGGGCTTGTGTTTTGACCAAGATGTATGCTTAAGATATGATATTTTGAGGGATATGTTTAGGACATATAAATACTTTATGTTAGTTTAATTTTGGAGAACTTTTGATCACACTTTTGGAGGCTAGGGTTTTCTCTCAAGGAAGAACCTTTGAACCTTTGTAAGTTTGATTTTTATTCAATTATGCATTGCTAATTTCCCTTGTGTTTGACTAATTATTGAAGTCATGATTTGTGTATAGTTGTCAGATTGAATTGATTCTCAGCAAACTTGAATAGAAATATTTCCATGTGCTTAATTGAATCTAAACTAGGGTTTTGTTAGATTGATCACCTAATCGAATTTCTAGTTAAAACTGAATCTGATTAATTACCGGTTGGAGTTAATTCGATCAAGAGTAGACTTTAATTAATTTAGTACCGGTCGGACAAGTTGATTAAAGTAGGGAATAAATTCACAAGTCACTTAGATGACTGGTTGCTCTAAGTGTTTGTTTCTATTGATAACTTGAATCATCATGTTGTTATTTAATTGAATCTAGAAGGTCTTCTAGGTTGTTAGATAATTAGGGTTGTTAGACTGGTTGTTCTATCAACTAAATATGAAGTTTGGGTTTTAGTCCTTAGTAGGATCATTATCCACAATAGATTATTCAAGTGAGAAGAGAATCAAGAGAATCGATGATCAATAAAGCAATATCATGATGGATCTAATTAGTTGAACATGATTTTCTCATATATTTAAATCATATTTGCATTCATAGTTAGTTTTATTCTTGCATAGTAGGTTAGAATTTACAATTACAAACCTCCCTTGGTTACTTGGCATACAAGTAATAACACAAATACAAGAGTCTCTGTGGGATCGACCCTTACTTGCCGCTCTACTGAGTTGGTTAAGCTAAGGTTTCTTTGATAGGTATTAACGACCACGAAAAATACCTCATCACATACATAAAGATGATGAAATTTCTACTAAAAAAAGAAAGATGATTTTAAAGATGATGAAATACTTAAAAAGAAACAAAATCATTTTTAACTGATCGATATGGTGATTAATTTTAATCTTCTTCCTCACCATTCTTGATGCATCATGTCTCATATAAAAACTCCACGAAACTGCAAGACAAACAAAAGCACCAATCATTTACAAAACTCTATTGACAATAGTTTTTAGAGTTATCAATACCAGAATGTTTTTGAAACAAAATCACCAAGTGGTCTTGCCGCTCCAACTTGGTGATTTTGTTTCAAAAATCAGAATATCACAAAATAGTGGACGAATGTGATATTTAAAATGCATTGGAGCTAATGCAAAGCTTCCTTCTTCCTAAGGGAATCTTGTGTGATATTGATAAAGTAAACAAATCTTTTTTTGGAACAAATTCCAACCGAATCACCATCCTTTGATTAGTTGGGAGAAGGTGTGTTCTCCTAAAGAGTCTGGGGGAATGGGCCTTCGCTCTACTAAGAATAATAATTTGTCTCTTCAAATGAAGCTTCTTTGGAAAATATTAACCTCTTCTCATAATTACTGGGTTCGTATCATTTTTGAGAAATATCTTGGCACTCTTTCGCTCTTTCAATATCAGAAGAAAAATTGTTCTTGGCAATTTGGAAGACTGATGAATCTTAGGGATAAGTTCTCTAACGGTATTCTGTGGAATATAGGAAATGAGCATTCTGTTAATTTTTGGACGGACCCTTGGATTTCAAATATTGATTTATTTCCCTACTTTGATAATATTGATATTAAGTTAAAAGTCTCCTCTTTTATAACCCCTTATCATTCCTGGGATTATGAAAAATTACATTTAATTTTGCCAGACTTCTTAGTTAACTTAATTTCGGAAATTAGAATTCCCATCTCTCCTTCTTTGGATAGATTAGTATGGCTTCCTTCTTCTGATGGAGAATTCTCCGCTCATTTGGCGTCTTCTATGCTTAACTCCTCCCATCCTGAGTTTGCTTTTGATTTTGCTTGGATTTGGAAATCTTCTCTTCCTCCTAAAATAAAAAAATTCCTTTGGAAAGCATGTGCAGATTGTCTCCCAACTACAGATCGTCTAAATAGGCATTTCAATTGTGTTTTTAGTACTTGCTCCTTATGTGACTCTGTTGATGAGAGTTTGAACCATTTGTCTTTTAATTGTCCTTTTACCCTTAAAATGATCTCTAAATTAGAGGCTATGCTTAAGGTCAATTTCTATATTTCATGTTCGGATAATTTCTCTGACAATTTGCTATCTACCTTAAAATCAAATAAAAATAGTAATGTGCTTTGTTTTTTATGGTGGTTTATTTGGGGCCATAGAAATTTAAAAATATTTAATCCAGGTAAGCACTTGACTATGCTTCCTCCTTGTGACTTGGCTTTTTCACAACATCTCCAATGGGTGTCTTCTAAAGGTGCTCCCAATCGTTATGACAAATCTCATCCGAAAAGGAAAAATAATAGTGTTTGGAAGAAACCGCCAGCTAACTCTTTAAAACTGAATTTTGATGCTTCTAAACGTTTAAATAATTTGACTTATACAGGTTTCTTAATCCGTGACCACAATAGAAAAATCTTGTGCTATGACCGTAAACACATTCGCTCTGTTTCTGTTTTGCAGACTGAGGCCCTTGCCTTGCTTGAAGGTCTTAAAAGTGCGGTTCCTTTAAAGCCATCTCGTTTGATTATTGAGGGCGATAATTTAGTTCTTATTAATTCTTTGAAAAATATTTGGAAAGTTCCTTGGGAAATCCAAACTATTGTAAGTGACATCCGTCCTTTTGCTGCTTTTATTCCCTGTGTGGTGTTTTTTCATTGTTTCAGGGAGTGTAATTCGGCGGTGGATTTTATCGCCAGAAGGTGTTTTGTTTTTTCAGATCTTAGTTTTGCTATTTCTCAATTTTTTCCCGGGATCGTTGTTTGATCCTTCGGATTCTTCTAGTTTCAATGTCTGGATCCAGACTCATCCTCTGTTATTTGATTTTCTAAAGATCATCCGCAGTGATGATTTAGGGTGGCCTTGTAATGTACGGGCATCCTAGTGTTGGCTATGTAATGAGCTAGTAGCTCATTTCTTCAAAAAAAAAACGCATTGGAGCTTCTGCTTCATTTTTTGAAATTTAGAAAATAAGAAAAAGAAAATTAAAAGTGCTTGATTGAAAATTATTATTGTCCAATTTTGTGTGGTAAGGATTCGAAGAAAAAGAAATGAAAAAGAAAGGTAAAAATCAGTTTGCTTGGCATGCAAGTTTGTAATTACTTGCGAGGCAAGTTCTGAAATTAATTGCAGGGCAAGTTAAGTTATACTTACGTTGCAAGTATGGGTTGAAATTTTCTTAAGCCTGACGACTCACACTTAATTTGTGTACTAATTTTTCGAAGAGCTGGAGTTGTGGTCGGTCCGTATCGGACTGAGTTGTTCTAGGCCAGGTCACTTGGTGCTCCAAGGCTTTTGAAGATCCTTCATCGCGGTGGAGGGAAGACCAGCTGTCCATTTCGCACACCCCGGGATGGGTTGGCCAGTTGCATGCGGCATGCGGTGCTTTTCTGTAGTGCTTTACTCATTCCGATTCCAATCGGGTGTTTGAAATGTGTAACAACACTAAGGCGGAAATTCAATTGATTACGACATTTTCTCTTATGCCTGATTTTGGGATAAAAGCTTGCTTATTTTATGAATCAAGGATTACACTAAAATGGGGGTGGATTGTTGGTGATTTTAGTGTCATCAAGTGATTGTTCCATATGTGGGAACAATGCCTTTTATTGTGATTGGCAATCATACGATACTATGACATCTTACTTTGCTATGTCACTGGCTTGGGTGTGCGGAGTGCGCGCTTGTGTAAGCATAGTTGAGGTCTAGAGGGAATCATTAAGTAGAAGTTGCTTTACATATGAAGGAACAAAGGAATTGTTATGGTACCAGTGATGGAACTATATCCCTAACAGGGAAAAATGTCTTTAAGACAAGAGCTCTATATACAACATTAAGGATGAACAATAGGCGTTGTTCCTTGAGAGGGAACAATGTATGTTCCCTTGGAGGGAACAGTGGTTCACTTGAGTGGGAATAGTAGTTCTCTGACGCATGACTAAAAATTCAGTACGTTTTAATTGTTGATAACCGTCTTGTAAACTGTTGTATAACTGCATTGTAACTTCCTTAATGAGTTAATAACTGATTGTTCACGTGGGTTATTGATGATAACTCTTCGTGGCAATTGGTAATTGCTGTTAAGTTCTAGTAACTGTCGGTAACTGTTGTTAACCGTTCCATAAAACTGCTTTCCTTTGCCTATATAAAAGGCTATTCGGAGATTGGTGTCGGGTTGGTTCACGTGGGCTCACAAAAATCATAGGAGAACGTCTATGTCCATGATTGAACTATAAAAAAAGTTTAATATCCATTTTACATGAACTCTAAGGTTCGATCTCTTTCACGAGCCTTGTTAGAGATCGATTGGTTTGTTTTATCTCACATCAAATTTCGTGGATTCCCCAAGGCTATGTAGGGGGCGAATTATTGATTTCAGAAAGCGTTTCTACATGATTCAAACCTATATCAAGTATTGCATATGCATGATTGATCTATTAAAGAGTCGTCATCTTCAGCTACATCCATGAAGAGGAACTTCACGGCTTCATCAACATATTGTTCTCTTAGTACCAGCAGATACAAGATCTTTGTAGGAACTACGAAGCTAGAGTAAAAAAACTTGCAATTTATGAAAGAAAATTCAATGTGAATTGTTTCGTAAATGGGCATGGACTACAAGGCATGGGAAATAATTAATGTAAAGGATGTACAATATTGCCAAAAATATATATACTATGTTAGGACTTCAGAACAAATTGAGTGATACGTGATCTGCTGCCTTATTATTGCATGTCTCTTGTTAAGGGTAGAAATTTTGTACGTGATCGGTGATCTGCTGATGTTGCTTATATTATCAAGGGTTTTTCTAGTGTGTGCCCATGGGCACACCCTAATAATGATTGTGGTTTCTATAAGTAGAACTGTAGAAGTTTAAAGGTAAATTAGTAATAAGAACAAATTTAATCCTTCTAAAATTAAATTCATGATTTCCTTAATTATATATATATATATATATTGTTTCCTTCATGATTTCCATAATATATTTTTTCCTTCCTTGATTACCTAATTTAATCCTTCTCAATTTCCTTAATTATATGTATATAATGCGTGTCCATGGGCACACCCTGAGCTAAATCTTGTATACAATCTCAAGTTCTTCCCATTAGCATGAATTCATTGAAGATGGATGAACTAATATCCTCAATTAACAGCCCATGACAACACAAATATAAACAAAACTACCAGACAAGCTTCTTGCAAGAGGCACCCACTAAGGTGAACCATCATAAGGCACCCAAGAATTCACTTCTATGACCATCACCAACACAATTATATATTAAAACAGTTATTTAAGCAGAAGGTTAATCGAAAATTAGGGATTTTGAATAATACTAGAGAAAAAGGTGGAGATATAGTGGAAGAGGTGGAGAAGCGGTAGAATTCTCAACCTCGTCGTCCACCTCACATTCGCGCACCGCCTCAATCGTTCTACGAACGCCCCGTCTGCGACATCGTCAATGAATTCTCCCGCAACCTATATAGCTCCTTAACCCTAATCCGTCATCGCTGCTACACAGGTTTTTTTCATCAGGCTTTTTCCATCGTTTCTTCCACGGAATTCAATGAAGTCTTCGGCCTTCTCGAATCTTTAGTTGGAGATATGAAGTGGCTTCTTGAAATCTAGTCTAGCATCTCTTACCTCATCTACATCTCCTCAAACAAGCTCATCTACTGGTTGTAGTTCAGAATACATCTAATGACCTTCCTTAGGATCCCTTGATCTCCTCCAATTTTCTGTCCTCATACAAGTTTTTCATTTGTCATTTAGCACGTTATTTATCCATACACCATCACAACCACATGGCTTGAATTTTCCTCTAGTAGGAAATGAACTTTGAATAGAAGCGCAGTTCTTCGTCTTTTGACTAAGCACGAGTTTCTTCAACCATGGCCTCTCCATGCGTTCGGTGATTTTCAGGTTCATTGCTTTTTCTTAATAGGTTGACTGGGTTTTTGTCTTGGGCCAGGAAAGCTTTTGTTTTGGGCCAACCCGAAAAAATTACCCATAAAAATGGGGAAAATTGATTTCCCCATCCTTCGCTTTGTCTTCCTCATTTTCCCTCCTTTTCTCTCACCCGTACTTTCCTTTGTGACGGTTTGGTTCTCTGGGAATCTTTCTTCCTCTTTCACCGCAAGCAATGCCAATCGACCCTTCATCCCTATCGGTACACTCCAGTAAGTTTCTCTTCTTCCCCTCGTCTTCACTTTTTTGTTTTGTTTTCGCCCTAGTTTTCACGTGAATCGTTTGTCTCCCCGTTGTCATGTCGAATGCGTTGGGTTTTTTTAGTCCCTGCTTTGCATTATGGGTTAGGGCAGTCAAGAACATGCCAATTTCCTATTTTCTTTTATTTCTATATGGGACTCGGGGGCATAACACGATTTTTCGTACTTTTGCAACCATGAGGTGGCCAAGGCGTTGCGTTGCCTTTTAGTCCCTGCTTTGATCTCAAGTTCGTTCATTGTGCGTTGGAAAGATAAGTAAAAGTTCTACAACTATGTGGTTTACATCAAATTCAGAATCCAACATCAAAGAGCCGAAAAATGGGTTTTATTGAGAGTTGTTCAAGTCTTGCGAGAATCTTATCTTTGATATGTAATTCTATCTTTAGCTAGAACTTAAATAAGTGATATTTTCTGCCATAGGCTTATGTTAGTGGCTGAAATATATTGGTTATACTTTTATTGTTATCTTTTAAGTTTGTTAGGATAATTTTCTTATCCAAATAAGTCAGATAATTATTATTTGATTTATTTATGGTAAGGGAATTTAGATAGATGCCTTTCAATTATAGTAAGTTATCTTGGGAAACAAGTCAATGGACGAAATCACCCTTGCTAGGGCCGGCCATGGTTGACTTATTCTCCAAGGAGCATTGCTTTGTATTTCTTATAAATAGTTTGCAATTTCATTAATAAAATTCAGCTTGAGATTAGATAAACCCTAAATTGGTGTTATCTAGTCTTTGGGCCAAAAATACTCGTTCTAGCAATTGCAAGCAACAGGCGATCTTCATCTTCCTCATCAATTTCGTCCATAGAACCACTCGGTTCTACCCATAGAACCAATTGGTTCTACACCCGACATCAGACTCCCTCTCTCTCGTTGATTTCAGTTTTGATTCCTTGAGTTTGATCAATTGTTAGTTCTAGTTTGATTCTCAAAAGATCAACTAGTTCATCAATTGGATTTAGCGTTCCAGCGAATCCAATTGAACTATCGTTTGATTGATTCCAAAGAGTCAAATTTTCATATTCATTGTCTTTTGATTTCGAGATATATTGTGCAAGAAGTTATTGACTTTGAAAGTTATCTAGGTTGGAAATTCGATTACAAGGCAAGATCGGGCTTGTGAGGTTAAAATACTTGATCACCAAGGAGTAGTCTGAGGCGATCACGTATCAAGTGGTATCATTGATCCTGCCTCTCGCCAAGTAATATTTTCTTACCTTAATTTGATTTCAAGTTGATTAATTCAGTTTTTGATCCTAAAGTCTATACCTTTACCCAAATCTATAAACTTTGAGGCCTAAATCTTAAAAATTTCTCACCATACCCAGCCGGTTTCATCCATAGAACCGGTCAATTCTATGACCAACATCGGAAAACACCACCAACACCGCCGCCGACCACCAACGACTTGGTGTCGCTAACCCCAGCTGCACCGCTTGCCACAACACCACCTTTCTTCCGCCACTACAAAAACCCTAATCGGACCACCACAACCTCTCAGCCGCAATCCTAACCCTAACTTGCGTGAAACCCTAACCCTACTTGTTTCTTCTTCGTTCCTTGCCCCCAAACCAACTAGGAGATATTTATGAGATTTTATGCTTGTTTTAAGGTTATTTTGTTAAGTTTGTTGCAAATTCAGATCAGCATATCTATTTCCTATAGTTTTATGAGTTTCAATTCAACATTGCATGATTGATTACGATTTATATTGCTTGCTCTAATTGCTGATTTTTGTTTGCATCCCTTATTATTTTCGACCACCCCTTTGTTTATTTGTTTAATTTGGCTTCTAGTTGGTGTCATTGGTAGAAAAATCACTTAAAAAATCAGTTTGTTATTTTTCCTTTTGTTTGCATTCATTGTTAGTTTGCTTCAATTCAGGACAAAAGTAGTTTGTGCATAAATAAAAAAAATCAGATCCGCTTGATCTATAAAGAAGTGATCTACCCTAGCTAGTTTTAAGCCACTTTCACTCCTAGTGATTGCTTGCTAGAAAAGTAGTTGGTAATCACTTTGTATGAAAATTGTGACAACACTACAAAATCATAAAGCCTACGCTTTTTCTGTCCATTGCTTGCATTGATAGGCATTATTTGCTTGCATAGAGTCAATAGAGAGATTGCATGTTCTTTGAGCTCATAAAGGGATATCTTGCATTGCTTTTCTAATTTGCATTCTTGCTAATTACTTGAGCTGCATTAATCTCTTAATTATCATTAGAACCCTATATCTACACCAACACTACCTCTTTTTCAACCCAAAAACTGAATTGATGACTTGGATTGCTTTGAGGCAAGTGTTGGCTTGATAACAGTGTGATATTGCTTATCGTACTGCTCTTGGAATAGACTGTTCTCGAGTTAGTTCTTGTCATTTCAAGAATTGTTCAACTTGCCACTTTACTCCAATCTTATTTCCACTTTGGATGGGAATTATGGAGTTGAGCAATACCTAGAATGGGAGCAAGATATTGAGTACTACATTGTCTACTATGGCTATGCTGAATGGGATATCCTTCCCTGGGTGACTAACCACCTTGTTGGTCCTAGACGTTCCTTTGGGTTATGGGTATGTTAATCTAGAAGACGTCAAGACTTGAGTCCAATTACAACACGGGGTCAAATGAAGTTTGTAATGCAAAAGATTTATCTTACAAACGATGAAGAGTTACATAGACGATATAGAGCAGCTTGTGCTCCTGCTTGCCAAAAGAAAGCCCCAATTCAATCCTTGATTCAAGCACGAGATCTACATTGTTTCTTGTGTCAAGGAAGAGGACATCTTGATAACATCTGCCCTAATCGCAAGTACGAGTCTTTAGACATGACTAAGGAGGCTTTGGCTAATTCTAGTCTAATGAGGTACAATTATAACTCTTCTTCCATTGTTTTAGATACTAACTCATTGTTGCAGGAAATGGGAGTTTCTAACTCACTAAAAACTGGAATATCCATTCAAGAAGAGAGAATTGAAGCCCCACATACCCAAGAGAACAAATTGCCTTTGCAAACCTCTAAAGAAGCAAGTGACATCCCATGTGTTCCTCAATGTCATATTGTGGATGAAAGTTTGAAGAAGGAGGTTCCAACTGAGGAAAACATACAAGATGAGAGCATGGAGGAGGAAGTCATTGTCTCAAATGGAGTTTCATTCAAAGAGATCCATAATGTTCAGGAAATGATTCAATGTCTTCCACCAACTATGTTTGCTCCAAAACCTTCTTTACTAACCATGGTGCCTTTACTTCTACAACATTCCAAGATATTTCTCCTCTTAATCTTACATGCAACATCAAATCGAGGACGATTCGAAGACAAGTGGGGGAGAATGATAACGATCAAACGACCGTGAAGAATACGGTTGAAAAGAAGGTGTCTAGGAGGCCGAGACCAAGACCTTTTGATATGCTCTAGATTAGTATGAATCTCTTGTTTTTTAGGCATGATTTGAGTGTGTTTAGGTTAGTTTTTAGCATAATTGTAATATGAAGACCGAAGACACAATTTGAAGAATTGCAAGAGTTTTGAAGACAAGTGTTGATTTGGAGTTGTTTTGATGCCATTTTCTTGTGACACATCGTTCGGGAGCTACCTTTCCTAAGGTCTCGAGCGTTCAAGTTCAAAGAGGTGTTCATAGATTTGATATTATCTCTTCAAAATATCCATCCATGGTGTTCAAGGCCTCCAAGGAAGAGAACCAAGTTATGAAAATTCGGAAAGTTAAGAAACTCGTCAAATGGAAAACAATGCTCAGTAAACTGGTTTTAACTTGGGTTATAAAATTGATCTCAAGTCCGTTCAGTATGCGTTGGAAAGATAAATAAAAGTTCTACAGCTTTGATGTTTACATCAAATTCAGAATCCAACAGAAAAAAGCCAAAAAATGGGTTTTATTGTTCAAGTCTTACGGGAATCTTATCATTGATATTTTATTCTATCTTTAGCTAGAACTTTAAGTGATATTTTCGGCCGTAGGCTTATGTTAGTGGCTGATATATCTTGTTTATACTTATATTGTTATCTTTTAAGTTTTGTAGGAGTTTGTTAGGATAATTTTCTTATCTAAATAAGTCAGATAATTATTATTGATTTATTTATGGTAAGGGAATTAGATAGATGCTTTTCAATTATAATAAGTTATCTTGGGAAACAAGTCAATGGAAGAAATCACCCTTGCTAGGGCCGGCCATGGCTGACTTGTTCTCCAAGGAATATTGCTTTATAATTCCTATAAATAGTTTGTAATTTCATTAATAAAATTCAGCTTGAGATACGAAACCCTAAATTGGTTTTATCTAGTCTTTGGGCCAAAGATACTCACGTGTTCTAGCAATTGCCAACAACACCGATCTTCATCATCCTCATCAATTTCGTCCATAAAACCACTCGGTTCTACCCATAGAACCAATTGGTTCTACACCTGAAATCGGACTCCCTCTCTCTCTCGTTGATTTCAGTTTTGATTCCTTGAGGTTGATCAAATGTTAGTTCTAGTTTGATTCTCAAAAGATCAACTAGTTCATCAATTGGATTTAGCATTCGAGCCAATCCAATTGAACTATTGTTTGATTGATTTTGAAGAGTCGAAATTTCAGATTCATTGTCTTTTGATTTCGAGATATATTGTGCAACAAGTTATTGACTTTGAAAGCGATTTAGGTTGGAAATTCGATTACAAGGCAAGATAGGAGTAGTCTAAGGCGACCACGATCACGTATCAGTTTTCTAATACAGGTATGTAATTTGGAAGATAAGCATAAGTATAATACAGGTACACACTCTAGGCTAAGTAGGAATAGGGAGATGAGCCATGTATTAGGCTCCTAAGTTGCTTAGAACCACCCATGAACAACGGATCGATCATGGCTTGAGACACTTGACCATTGTGTTTGAGAATGGCTCTTGGATGACTCGAGTTGTGGAGATGTGGTGATATTGGGCTGCTCCGGTTTTGAAGTTGGAAGACCACCATTAAGCCAAATGTTGCATTTAGCTTAATGAGACATCTGTGAGGTTGAACGATGCCTTCTAGGGAAGCATGATCATATAAAAGCCTTACGAGCTAACCATAGAAGCTCGTCTTGCCCTTTTCTCGTGCGTCGTTGTGATTGAGTTAGGGTTTGAGCTCCAAGAGCTTTTTTCTGGCAAAACTCACCGTGGTTCCTTGATATCTTGTGAGACCGAAGCAGAAGAAGCAGAAGAAAGGGGAACAGAGAAAAGGAAGAGATGAGAGAGTTTGGTGCCTTGGTGGCCGGTTTGATTTCTTCGTGTGCTCACTTGCTTCCATCTTTGTCCTTCCTGCTTTGTGCTACTTTCTGTTCTTCAATTATATATGTTCTTAGCTCTTATCGTTTGTGTGTGCTTGCTTTGTAAATTTTTTAATGTTGGCCTTTGATGTAAAGTGCTCTAATATTAAAGGTTAAAGATGATATATTGACTGGCTTAATATCGTTGATGCCAAATCAAAAATAATTCCCTAGTTACTCAACTAGTATAGTCTGTAAGTCGGGCTCAAACCCAAGAGACACTTGTAATTCTAAGCAATATTATTATCAACTATAAAGTAATAAAAGGGGGATTTTGGAATTGTAAACTACAACTAGGGAAAATCAAACAAAGCAAAGCAATAAATCAAACAGGAAAAAAGATTGGATTTTTATCAATTAGGGAAAATAATCCTATTCAAGCATCCACTTTTCTTCCTCAAGCAATTGATCATAGATTCAAACAAGTTATTCCTTTGGTTATTCCTATCCTGATCAGAAATATAACATGGCAACGAGACATGCAAACTTAATATCTAAACAACTCATGAAATGATCATAAATAATATGGATATTAGCAATGAGAACAAGGATAAACAGGATACATGCAATTGAATTCCAACGAGTCAAAAAATTAACATGCATTCAAATCTCTTTCGTAATTGTTTTAGTCCAACGAGTCCTAAATCAATTGAGTTGCTACAAAGATTAGGCTTTTCTACGAGAAAACCTAGATCTAGCAATAGATAATATTAATTCCAACAAGTTGGCCAAACAAGCAGAAATCAACACAATCAATAATAATTACGCACAAGAGAATTAAACTAACCTATAGAAATAAACCTGTAATGTAGAATCTCACAACAACTTGAGTGTGAAAAGCTTCAACTTGAATAAGATTAAGAGAGTTTAGTTCTCCATAAGAGAGAAAATACCAAAGTCTAAAATTATGAAAACTAGGTCCAAGAGCATACAAACAAAGGCAAAAGTAAACCTAAAATAGTCTCGAACCAGTCGGAATTAAAAATAAAATATAAAATATAAAATAAGCGAAGAAATTTGATCGCGTTGATCTCCAGCCGGGCAGCGATCGCCATCAACCAGGGTTGCCTCCCGAGCAGCGCCTTTGTTTAATGTCGTTGGCTCGACATTAATGCCCTTTTTTAATTAGCAATTGGGGTTGGATCATCAAGACCCACCTCTTCAAGCACTTCCTGGCTAACTCCCTCATGGTATTTCTTCAATCTCTGACCATTAACCTTGAACACCTTTTGAGAGTCCCCATCCAATAATTCCACAGCCCCATGTGGAAAGACTTGAGTAATTGTATACGGTCCAGCCCATCTAGAACAGAGTTTTCCTGGGAAGAGTGTGAGACGAGACTGAAAGAGAAGGACCTTGTCTCCAACTTTGAATTCCTTCCTTAGGATGTTCTTATCATGCCATGCTTTTGTTTTGTTCTTGTAATTCACAACATTATCATAAGCATCCAATCTCAACTCTTCCAATTCTTGAAGTTGTAATTTTCTGAAATCTCCATTCTCTTTGATGTTGAAATTGCACTTTTGGACCACCCAATAAGCTTTATGCTCAAGCTCAACTTGAAAGTGACAGCCTTTCCCATAAACCAATCTGAAGGGAGACATCCCGATGGGTTTCTTATAAGCAGTACGGTAGGCCCACAAAGCATCATTGAGTCTCAAACTCCAATCTTTCCTGTTAGGTGCCACCGTCTTCTCCAAAATTGATTTTATCTCTCGGTTGGACACTTCAGCTTGTCCATTGGTCTGGGGGTGATAGGCTGTAGAGATCTTCTGAGTGACATGGTACTTCTTCAATAAAGCACTAACAGTCTTGTTGCAAAAATGAGTACCCTTGTCACTTATTAGAGCTTTTGGAATCCCAAATATGGAAAAAATGTTGTCTTTAAGGAAACCTGCAACTTCTTTTGAATCATCTGTTCTAGTGGCCTTTGCTTCCACCCACTTGGAAACATAGTCCACCGCAAGTAAAATATACAAATTCCCATAAGAAGAGGGGAAGGGTCCCATAAATCAATGCCCCAAACATCAAAAATTTCACAATTTATCATACGAGATTGAGGCATCTCATGTCTCTTAGAAATATTAACCACCCTCTAACAACGATCACATGATTTACAAAAAGCATATGCATCCCTAAAAATATGAGGCCAATAAAATCCAGCTTCTAAAACTTTCCTAACAGTTTTATTATTCCCAAAATGACCCCCACATGCATAGGAAGGACAAAAAGACAAGATAGATTGTACCTCAGAATCCGGGACACACCGTCGGATTACCTGATCTGTGCAGTGCTTCCATAAATAAGGATCATCCCAAACATAGAATCGGGATTCATGATGCACCTTGTCCTTCTGAGCCTTGGTAAAATTAGGAGGAAACTCCCCTGTGACGAGGTAGTTGACTAGATTTGCATACCATGGCCTGAACGAGTGGATCCCTAGAGAAAATTCCTCGAGTCGCGGCTCATCTTCGCCGACGCCGCCCGGGCCGCGATCGTCGTTTTTGTTGGCCGCGATCACAGTTGACTCAACCGCGGTCACCTCTTGTACTGGCGGCGATCGCGGTTTGGCACCAGTATCGACTCCAAAAAGCATGTCATCAGGGAATCGTCCTTGAACATGTTCTTGACTTTCTTACTTGTCTTCCACATGTACAAGCCGGCTTAGATGGTCAGCTGCAAGATTTTCAGCTCCTTTTTTGTCTCTTATTTCAATGTCAAACTCACTTAGCAAGAGGATCCATCTTATCAATCTTGGCTTGGCCTCTTTTTTCGTCATCAAATAACGAAGTGCTGCATGGTCTGAATAGACTATCACTTTTGTATCCAGCAAATGTTGTCTGAACTTCTCCAAAGCAAACACTACAGCAAGCATTTCCTTCTCAGTGGTGGAGTAGTTCCTTTGGGCATCATTCAAAGTCATGGAAGCATAATGTATGACATGAGATGTTCTAGCTTCCTTTTGACCCAAAACAGCCCCAACAGCGTAGTCACTTGCATCACATATGATCTCAAAAGGTTGAGACCAATCCGGGGCTTGAATGATTAGGGCACTTGTAAGGCACATCCTTCTTCAGCAAATCCTTATTCAGCTCATCAAACGCCTTTTTGCATGCCTCATTGAATTCATAAGACACATCCTTCTTCAGCAAATCACACAATGGGGCTGAGATCTTGGAAAAGTATTTAATAAACATGCGATAGAAACCTGCATGGCCTAGAAAAGAACGCACTTCACGCACATTAGTAGGATAAGGCAAAGACTGAATGATATCAATCTTTTCCTTATCGACCTCAATACCCCTGGATGACACTATATGACCTAAAACAATGCCTTGCTCAACCATAAAGTGACACTTCTCAGAGTTTAGAACCAAATTGGTTTCTACACATCTTTGAAGGACTAGGGAGAGATGGTTTAAGCAGGCGTCAAAGTCGTCTCCATGTACTGTAAAGTCATCCATAAAAACCTCTATAAAATTTTCAATATACTCAGAAAAAATGCTTACCATAAACCGTTGGAACCTACCGGGTGCGTTACACAATCCGAATGGCATTCTACGGTATGCAAAAGTGCCAAACGGACATGTAAATGTCGTTTTCTCTTGGTCCTCCGGTGCAATAGCAATCTAAAAATACCCTGAATAGCCATCTAAAAAGCAATAATAGGAACGACTGGCAAGTCGCTCAAGCATTTGATCAATGAATGGTAAGGGAAAGTGATCTTTTCTAGTTACCGTGTTCAGCTTACTGATCTCTCACGAATGCGAGGGTCTAGAGATACAATTTATAACCCGACCCCGTTGTAGTACGTGGTGGGTGTCGAACGCTCGGGAAATCTACTCGATTGAGGTGCCTAAACACTAGAAAGCTGGAAAGGAGAACTTAAAACAAAGGAAAAAAAAGAGAACAGTCGGGACCGACACAAGTGTCACGTCGGGCCCGATGTTGGCGACAAAGAGGGAAGTCGGGACCGACGTAGAGCAAGTCGGGCCCGATGTAGCTGGTTTTGTCGAACTCAAAGATTGAAAGTAGATCTTGGGCTTTTGGGTTCCTTCTCTAGTAGATTAAGGCTTTTCCACCCCAATTCAAGCAATAAGTGATGATCGGAATAGGATCGAGGTGCTTTCACCCTCGTTCCAACCACTTCTACACATCGATCATTGGGGAAATCCCCTTCGAAGCAAGGTCTTGAGATGGACAAATGTTCACTTTCGTTACTTTGCCAATCACAAGCCTTGATTCCTTACTTTCATAAGGAATTGTAGCTCTATGTAGAGTGGGTTCCTAGATTAAGCACTCAAGGCTTATGGAATTGGGGTTTCTAGCCCAACCTAGCTAGAGTTTTCCCCCATAACCCAAGATCAAGGAGATCTACTCCATATGGCAAACAAAGAAAGCAAACAAATCACAAAGCAAAGCAATCAACATCATCAATCTCAAACCAAAGCCAAATTTCATTCATAAATCAAAAGCAATCCACAAACTCCAATCCAAGGTTTCCAAATCCACAAAATCAAAACAAAGCAAAGCTAATCTATCAACCAAACCTATCAAATCTCCTTCTCCTATGCCGATTCCCTCTCTTCTCCTTCTCCTCTCCTTCCTCCTTGCTCTCCAAGTATCCCCTTGAGAGTTTTTGAGAGTTGGTTCCTTGCTGAGTGTGTGGGAACCTCCTCCAATTAGAAGATAAGAGAGCCTTCATAGATGAGGGGCAAAAGTGGTAGTTTACAATTTCGTGCCTTGGAGCCCAATCCAGCCAGCGACCGACTCGGACCGACACGGAGCACCTCGGGCCAGACTTACTGGGCAAGTCGGTCCGAGGTCGAAAAATCATCTCGGGTCCGGCGTTGGTTCTAACTCGATCCGTACCTCGTTCCACCTTCTTCTTGTTGGCTTTTCTCTTGTTCTTCTTCATGGCTTGCTCCTCTCTTTCCCTCTTAAGCTCGGGCCTTGCTCCATGTTCCGATTCTCCTTCAAAACGACCCTTGATCCATGCCAAAACACCTACAAAACACATAAAACGCGCATAGTCTCCGAATCTCATAGAAATACGGGAACTAAGCTAAAAAGGAACAAAACACTCAAGAAAAGGGGAAAAAGAAACATATTTACAAAGGAAATCATATATAAAAACACCACCAAATAAAGAGACATCAAAATACCCCATACTTAAACTTGCTTGTCCTCAAGCAATAACAATGTAAGGAAGACCGAAACATAATCTTCAAGTAAAGCCTCGTATGAAAACACATTTAAGCACAAGTGATTTATATTCAAGCAAGATTACATCATCACACATGATTAAGTGTTCCAAGGAATAGAGTCAATGCAACTAAGCCTCACTTTAGGGATATGTGAATGTGTATCACTCATCATGTGTATGGGTATAGCAATGAACACTCAAGCTCAAAAATCATGCAAGTAAGGACTTTACTATTGAAGCTAATATCACCAAATCCTCCACCTAGAGATGCCTAATACAAAGTACACAAAGAATTCGAACTTGGCTCAATGGAGGTCCTCAAAGAGGTTCCATTCGGTCGGGTTGTAATGGGGCTTTTGGTATTTCTCAAGGTGGGAATTATTTAGTCTTGTGGTGCTTACAATGGGGATTGAACAACCTAAACTCTCACCAACTTCACCAAAATTCCACAATCAATTTCACACTCATCCAAAAGACTTAA
Source organism: Fallopia convolvulus (assembly GCA_964016875.1). NCBI lineage: Eukaryota > Viridiplantae > Streptophyta > Magnoliopsida > Caryophyllales > Polygonaceae > Fallopia > Fallopia convolvulus. Next base: position 39,885,231 of record OZ024719.1, read on the forward strand.
CATTTTCCCTCTCAACCCAAAGTTTCACTTAACATTCTGTTGGGACGTTGTTGGGACCTCTGGTTCTAAGCAACGGATCAACGATTCACTTCTCTTTAAGTTTTGATAATGACAAATACCATAGGGAACTAATGTGGTTTGTTCAAGTATTTCTAAGGAACACAGGTACAGCCAAGAACTCCTATGAATGACAAAGCCACTACTGGCCACAATGAAGAGTTTCCATCAAGGGAACTCTGAAGAGGAAAGTTCCCATAAAGTGGGAACTCCCAGAAACAAACAAGAAAACACAAGCTTACAACGATGAAGAGTTTCCATCAAGGGAACTCTGAAGAAGTCAGTTCCATGAAATGGGAACTCACATGTGAAGACAACGACCGTTCAGCGCAGATCGCGGGATTCTGTCTCAGACAGCCAGAGGGAACAGTCTGAGGATCAGACTGTCACGCTTCATCCAACGGTTCGATTGATTCAAGAAGTTGACCTAGTTCAAACCAAAGTCACATGTGAAGAAAGTACAACTTGGGCATCAAGCAAAGGGCATTTTGGACACAAACGAAAGATGCGACTGCCCAAGACAAATGGACTATAAAGCCAAATGAATAGTACTCGGTCTGAGTACTTCTCCCAGAACTTACAAACACCCACATCAGAGAAAAGAAAGAAAAGGAAGAGAAGTCCCCGCCGGCGAGTGTGTGATCTCGACGACGGTGAAGCTGAAGTTCCCTGGAGCAAGGGAACTGAGAAGTCAGCGTAAGGTTTGAGTTACTTGTGTTTTGCTGTTGTGAGCTTAGGAACTCAGTTGAGAGGATTTACTAGTGTTGCTAGAGTTAGGAAGAACTTGTAGGAACAGAGAAGTGTAAATCCGGCTGTGTAACTAAGGAACAAAGCAATCAATATAAGTAAGTCATTCAAAATCCTCCAAGCGGAGGTAGAGGTTTACCCATACAACTAGTTGGTTGTAGTGGGGTTCCTCTATAAAGGAACTGTGCCTTTCACTGTTTTTATTACTTGCGATTATTTACTTCCGCTGCCTTGGGAACAACTTAATTGCTAGTTCCCAAGCTCACTGCTAACCGATTACGATCCAACAATTGGTATCAGAGCAAGCGCTCTAGATTTGTGTTAGCATCGCAGGTGCCAAAATGGCTCAGGAACTTACTCAGGTGGGGAACAATACCAGCAAGCCGCCAAGGCTTATAACAGGAAGATTTGAAAGCTGGCAACGCGACATGAAAGATTGGATGCGTGGCCAAGACTACCAAGCCTGGTGCGTCATCGAAAGGGGGAACTTCGAAATCGATCCAGCTATTGTCAACGATCTCTCAAAGTGGGGTCCCAACGAGTACAAGTGCATGGAGGCAAACTACAAAGCAAAACAGTATCTAAAAAGGTCCATGTGCGTACAAGATTGTGACAGGGTTGCCAACCTTGACACAGCCAAGGAAATGTGGGAAGCCATCCAACAAATGCACGTTGGGAACTCAGATCTCAGAGAAGATCTTCAAATGAACGCAAAGAGGGAGTTCTACAACTTCCAAATGGAGATGGGAGAGTCCATCGATAGCTACCAATCCCGGTTTGAAGGACTTTGCACTAAGATGGAAGGATTGGGGATCACAAAAGAAGAAATCACCCACAAAATGAAGGTCCAACAGCTCTTCAATGGATTGACTGGAGAATGGGCAAATGAAAGAACGATGTTCAAGGAAAACCCAGAAAATCGAACGCTTATGCTCCATCAAGTATTTGGAAAGTTAGTGGGACATGAGAAGAGGAAGATCGATGATAAGGAACAAAGTCGAGCTCATCGAGGGATCGCACTCAAGATCGAAAAAATGCTCAAATCAACCCAAGAACAACATGAAGACTCCGAAGAAGAAGAGGATGAAGAGCTAGTCCTTGTGACAAGAGCTCTTCGAAATTTCTACAAAGGAAAGTCTCAACGGAACAGTGGGAACTGGGGAAAGGGACAGAGTTCCCAAAGAAAGCCCACAGAGAAGGATCTCTCAGAAGTGACTTGCTACAAATGCAACAGGAAAGGACATTTTGCGAAGGAATGTCCACAAGGAACTGAAGGCAGAAAGCAAGGAAAGAAGGCCTACATCGCTACTTGGAGCGATGATGAAGACGAAGATCCTGAAGCATGGGCACTCCCAGACATGTGTGGCATGGCCATAGGAGAAACCACTGGGGAACAACCCAGTGAGGTAACCACTGAAACTGTTCTTGATTCCTTGAGTAATTATGAAAAACCTGAATTGTTGAAAATTCTTTCAAGTCTTGTTAAAGATAACATAAAACTGCAAAACAAGTTGGAAAAACAGGAACACATAAATTCCCAATTAGTTGGTCTTGAGCCCTGTCCCAACTGCATATCCCTTCTAGAAAAACTCAAGTCCCATGTGTCTCACATCGTAGATCTAGAAAGAGAAATCAAAACTTTAGAGAAAGATGAGAACACCCTCCTGCAAAACCTGAGTAAGACTCCCGAACATCCTGAAGCCTCTAGTTCCCAAATTAAGTTTGTCCCAGCCAGACATGGCATAGGATACAAAGGTGAGTGCTCCACGAACAGAAAGTCACCCCTGAGCGAACATGAGATCCATGAGTGTAGGGCCTTAGAACTCCAATGCGAGAAACAGAAAAATGCTCACCTCGAGGAGAAAATCAAGGTCCTAGAGAGTGGAAACAATGGTGAGAAAGACTACTATACTGGGAACTCTGGACATAGAATCTATGTCAAAATTGCTAAGGGAAATGGGTCTCGAGTGTACAACAAAGAAACCATGGATAGGAACCGTATCCAGAGACCACACCCAAAATACTACCTGGGAGAATACTACAAGACATGTTGGCACTGTGGTGCTCATGGGCACTACAAGGATTCATGTCCCAAGAAGAGAGCCCAAACCCCTAGAAGCCATGAGTTCCCAAACAGATAAAAACGTCATGCTCATCACCAAAGGAACTCCAACTCTCAAAATTCCAAAGACATCAACATTTCTAACTATATCTTGAATGAAAATGTTTTCCCTTGCAAGGGACCTGGCAAGAGTCATCTTGCTTGGGTCTCAAAACACTAACTTTTCTTTGTAGGTGGCTGTGAGAGGGAACAGTACATGGTTCATAGATAGTGGATGCTCGAACCATATGACAGGGAACAAGGATATCCTCATCTCACTCCACACTCACGCCGAAGGAGGCCACGTCTCATTTGGCAACAAGAACAAGGGAAAAGTTATTGGAAAAGGAGAAGTGTTGCTCAATAGATCTATTAAAGTTAGCAACGTAAATCTAGTAAAGGATTTGGGATACAATCTGCTGAGTGTCTCCCAGATGTGTGATCAAGGGAACAACATCGTCACTTTCGACTCAGATGAATGTCTCGTCATCAACAAGAAGACCAACAACGTAATTCTGAGAGGAAGAAGATACAACAATGTGTATGTGGTGGACACCAACTTTGAACCACCAATGAAGCTGTGCCTTGCGAGTTCCCAAGATGACACGGAACTCTGGCATCGAAGACTGGGACATGCTGGTGTAAATCAAATCCTGAAGCTTTATCTACAGGATCTGGTCATTGGTCTTCCACGGATCAATCTCGAAGGAGTCAAAATGTGTGAAGCATGTGTTCGAGGGAAACAGACCAGGACCTCCTTCAAACCGAAGAAGGTGGTAAGCACAACCAGGTCCCTGGAGTTAATTCACATGGATCTCTGTGGTCCCATGAGAACAGCTAGCTACGGTGGAAAAAGGTACATGTATGTTTTAATTGATGATTTTTCAAGATTCACCTGGGTTATTTTCTTGAAGGCAAAATCACAAGCGTTTGAAGAATTTGAGCCCTTCATCAAAAGAACAGAAGTAAGCTTGGGGCTGAAACTGAAAGCAATCAGATCTGATCACGGAACTGAGTTTCGAAACTCGGAGTTCCTAAACTTCTGTGAGCAAAATGGGATCTCTCACAACCTTTCAGCTCCTCGCACTCCTCAGCAAAATGGAGTGGTCGAGAGAAAGAACAGAACTCTGGAGGATATGGCTAGAACCATGATGATCGAAAGTGGAGTTCCTGAGTACTTCTGGACTGAAGCAATCTCCACAGCTACATACATCCTGAATCGAGCCATGACAAGGCCCCTGATCAACAAGACTTCCTATGAGCTCATCAAAGGGAGAAAACCAAACATCTCACACTTGAGAACATTTGGTTGCACATGCTTTGTTCACAACAACGGCAAAGACAATCTTGGAAAATTCGACCCCAAAAGCGACGAAGGGATCTTCCTGGGATACTCATCACAAAGCAAGGCTTACAAGGTCTACAATAAAAGAACCAAGAAGATAGAGGAAAGCATTCATGTCGTCTTCAATGAAAAGTCTATAAAGATGGGAACCGAGACCCAAGGGAAGGGAACTCTGTTCAAGTTAGTCAGACATGAAGACGATGATGATGACGAGGATGAGCCAAGGAAAAGGGATGAAGACTATCCAAGTGCAAGCAATATCCCACAACCATGGAACAACGACGAAGGTCCAACCCTCACTGATCAAACCTCCCTCGAGGCTCCTTCCTCAGAAGAACCACAAGACACCTCCAACTCTCTCGAGGTCCCCTCTTCAGGGAACAACAAATGAAGAAACAAAGAGGGAACCTGCCAGAAATCTCTGAAGAAACATCAAATGAAGAAGCTGGAGATGAGAGTTCCCATGACAAAGAAACACCGACTGAGGATGATACACATGCAAAGGAACTCACTCATACAAGAACCTTTCAACAAAGGAAGGACCACCCTCTTGAGAACATCATCTCCCCTCTTGTTAAAGGTGTGCAGACTCGTTCCTCTCTCAATAATTTTTGTGCTTTTAACGCGTTTGTTTCAATGGTGGAACCCAAAAATATCAAAGAAGCATTAAAGGACCCAGATTGGATTCAAGCCATGCAAGAGGAACTCCACCAATTCGAGAGAAACAAAGTTTGGAAGCTAGTTCCTAGGCCAAAAAACAAGAACATCATAGGAACCCGATGGGTTTTTAGGAACAAGCTCGATGATACTGGAGCTGTAGCAAGGAACAAGGCTAGGTTAGTAGCACAAGGATACAGGCAAGAGGAAGGGATTGACTACGATGAGACCTTCGCACCAGTTGCCAGGATCGAGGCAATCAGACTCCTCATCGCCTATGCTGCTCACAAGGGATTCAAACTTTATCAAATGGATGTGAAAACAGCCTTCCTAAATGGACATCTCAAGGAAGAAGTGTATGTGGCCCAACCTCCAGGATTCGAAGATGAGAAAATGCCCAACCATGTCTATTTCCTGGAAAGGGCCCTTTACGGACTCAAACAAGCTCCCCGAGCTTGGTATGACAGGTTTGCTCAATTCCTCTTGTCCCATGGATACATTCGTGGTTCCGTAGACAAGACTTTGTTTTTAAAGAAAGAATCTAAAGACATTTTGATTGTGCAAGTATATGTTGATGACATTGTGTTTGGAGCAACTAACGAAACTCTTGTAGAAAAGTTCAAGGACCTCATGAGCAATGAGTTTGAGATGAGTCTCATTGGGGAACTCACGTTCTTCTTGGGACTTCAAATATCCCAAACAAAGGAGGGAACAAAGATTCATCAACAGAAATACATCAAGGAAATGCTCGTGAAGTATGGGATGGAACATTCAAAGCCCATTGACACTCCCATCTCACCAAATTCAAGGCTAAATGCAGATGAAACAGGTATCAGTGTGGACCAAAGGAACTATCGAGGTATGATCGGGTCCCTTCTCTACTTAATAGCTAGTAGACCTGATATCATGTTCTCCGTATGTCTTTGTGCTCGTTTTCAAGCTAACCCTAAGGAATCACACCTGAAAGAGGTGAAGAGAATTTTCAGGTATCTCAAAGGGAACAATAACTTGTGCCTTTGGTATCCAAGGAACAGTTCCCTTGATCTCATTGCATACACAGATGCTGACTTTGCAGGGCACTTGGTTGACAGAAAGAGCACTTCAGGAATGGCCCAGTTCCTAGGGTCTTGCTTAGTTTCGTGGGGATCTAAAAAGCAAAACTCAGTGGCACTCTCCACAGCTGAAGCTGAATATGTGGCTGCCGCATCATGCTGTTCCCAGGTTCTATGGCTTAAGTCACAACTCCAGGTTTACGGTATGTCTTTTGGCCCAGTTCCCATACTCTGTGATAACACTAGTGCCATAAACATTTCCAAAAATCTTGTGCATCATTCTAGAACTAAGCATATTGATATAAGGCATCACTTTCTACGTGACAATGTTGAGAATGGGAACATTTCGATGGAACACTGTAGAACTGAAGAGCAAATTGCGGATATTCTTACCAAAGCTTTAGACAGACGTCCCTACCAGCGTTTTCGAATGCTTCTAGGGATGATAACTCTAAACTAAACAAGTCCCTGTTTATCTCTCTCTCAATGCCTGACTAGTTTATCTAAAATTGCATGATAAGGAACTTGGATTCATTGCTTTCACTATGCCATGATTACTAGTCTAAAGAAAAATGTGTACAAAGGAACTCTATTTCTTTTGGCCCAAAATGATCAACCAGAGTTCCCTTTATCCCTCATTACAAGCCACCATGACGGTTGATCATATGACCCACCTTAAGCTAGGGACCAGACAAATGCTTCTCATGAGCCAAAACATTTCCTTTATCGAGTTGCAAATTGTCTGGTTCCCTTTGAGTTCCCTAGCCCCACAAAAAGATGAGTGTGAAGTTCCCTCAACCACTTCACTCTCCCTGACCTTGAAAAGATCATGGGAACTGCTGCATCTACAAAGGGAACACTGACTAATCTTCAAAGAAAAACCGTCACTTGGGAAGCGGACTTTCGTGTCAGAGGCTCTGAAGCGTTACAGGCCAAGTATTCAAAATTTGAAAAGGACTTCCCAAGAGATTATGACGCGTGTCCAGAAGCGTGCTTGAGAAGTTGAAACGGCGCCCCACGTTCATTGGGCAACGGTTATCGAGGTTATTCCACTTCCCTTTCTACCCTTCACCTCCTCTCTCCTTTAAAACCCCTCTTTGCCATTTTTAGGCCCTCTACTCCATCTTACATCCCTGTCATTCGTCTTCCCCAAATCCTTTTCACTCTCTCTTCAAGAAACCTCCAAAGCCTCCCAAATTCTTACAAAAATGGCCCCTCAACACACATTCGCACAAATCAAAGAGTGGGTACTTGCCAATCCTCGCACTCTCTTCATCACTCAACTGAACGAGATCGAGCAAGAACAAGACCCAACCATGAAGGATGTCCTCATTCAAGAGCTATACAATCAAGTAAGCCCCTTCTTGCCCCCTCCTCCTCCTCAGGTCGACGAAACCGTCTCCTGGACCTCTTCCTCCTCCGAATCTCTTCCTCTTCCACCTCCAACCACCAACACCTCCTCCGGAGTTGTCATCGTTGACAACTTCGGAGATGCTCGCCCCTCCATCAATGAAAAACCCCATAAATCCAAACATCGCCACTCATCCAAACATCGCCACTCATCAAAAGATGTCTCAAAATCCAAAAAATCCAAACACTCCCACGACCCCTCCAAATCCAAAAAGCGTAAACACTCTGAGGCCTCTGAATTCTCGGAGCCCAGAAAGAAGGCTTTCTTCCGATTTGAGGACTACCTGAACTGCTCCAAGGAGAGTTCTTGTGCTCCCAAACCTCCCTACCCTTTTCCTTCCGACGATGGGAACTCCGAACCCCAGAGTCTACTTCCCTCTTCCTCCTCCATCCCTCCTCTTCAAATCGAGGGACCTCCTCCGCCACCTCCTCCAGTTCCCGCCACGATGGGAACTCCAACATCCCAACCTCCTTCACTTCCTCTCGTTCCCATCATTACGGGATCTCCAACTCCACCTTCACCTCACAAAACGCCTTCTCCTTCCTCACCAAAACACATTTCCACCACTCCCATCTCCGCTTCGGGGATCTCTCCTCCACAGGACCGCAGATCCCTTCCTCCTCCTTCCACTCAACTCTCAACCCCTATTCCTTCTTCTCCTCTCCCCTCTTCCATCACGTCTCCCACCACCACCAAACGCCCCTCTCCCTCACCATCCAAAAGTACCGTCGCCCTCTCCTCCGACGACGACGATCTTCCTCTTTATGTGGTCATCGGCAAAATGACCAAGGACCCTCCTTCGATCATCATGGGAACTTTGGAGGAGGAAGCCCAGCTCAAGGCCATCGAGGAAGAACTCAACAGGGGTCCCTCTGAGCACACAGTCTCCCAAGGGACAAAGTCCCCAGAAAAGGTTGCCCCTCAAGAGCCCACAGAGACAAGGGACCTCGCACCAGCTGGAGGTGCTGAGGCAACAACAAGTCATCCTGGAGATGACGCGGAGGGCTCCGGTTCGAGCTCCTCCGAGGAAGAAGGGACCTCCCATGATGAGGTCGAAGAAGAAGAAGAAGCTCCAGCTACAAAGGAGCGAGCACGTATCCCTACACCTGGACACCAAATGTTGGTGTCCGCGAGTTCCCCACCACCAAGGGACCGCGTGCTTATGATCGAAGCGACTGCACCCCCTCAGCAGAAAGGACCTCGCACGGTCTCTAGGGGGAACAAATCCAAAAGCAAGTCAAGGAAGGGGAAGGGGACCACCAAGCATCATGTCAATGAGAGCCGAAAGCTTCTCCCTCACCTCATTGTTTCCAAAGAGGTGCTAACTGAAAATGGTCTGGAGGAACTGTGGGAACTGATCAAGGCCCAGGGCTGGGAGAGACTCTTCCAGGAAACTGTGAGAGTAGATCCCTCACAAGTGCGTCAATTCTACAACAACTTCACTATCACCAACGACGGCACTCAGGGAACTCTCTCCCACGAAGGCGACGAGTTCATTTTTACAACGTCTACGATCCGCCTTCAACTCCAGGTCCCTGGTCAAGGGCTTAGCGAGGTGCCCAACAAGCTCTGGGGCAACTTCAACAGCGCCGAGGTGTACAACACAATTTTTGAGGGTCGGGTTCCCTCTAAGGTCCTCTCGACGCATCATCTATCCTTGGTCGCCAAGCTCGCTCACCAATTCATCATCAAAGTGGTGATCCCACGCCAAGAAAAGCGCCTGGTCGTCAACATCCCCGATGCCATCATCCTCTACCACTTCCTCCTCAAGAAGCCCATAAATCTTCCCCGAATTATCCTTGGGCACATGGAAAAGTGCATGGCCTCCAAGTCCCACTCCCTTCCCTACTCCGGGTTGATCAAGAAGCTCCTACAAAAAGAGGGTCTCTACGATGCCTCTAAAGACGAAATCGAGCTTGGAAGGGAACTGGACATTACAGTTGCCCAGAAGATGAGGCACTCGGAGCCTGTAGAGGAGGCGGCTCCCCTAGAGTCTGGTACACAAGAGGGGAACTCTTCAGTGTTGCTCCGCATCGCCAACACCCTCGATCAGATTGCTAGGGACCAGGCAGTGTTGGCCAGAGGACAAGAAAAGCTTACACAAGTCCTTACGCGCCTTTGTGACGCCTTGTTCCCACAGAGCCCATGATCTCTCCCTTCTTGTTCCCTTAATCCAAAAATGACCACAAATTGTACTTGGGTTCCCATTGTACATATTCTCTTAAGTAATGAAATGGTCTTTATTTTGATTCCGTGTTCCATTCTTTCCTAATATTGCTTTGCTTATTTTTCGATGATGTCAAAAGGGGGAAAGATAAAAAATGTGAGATGAGTTAAAAGTTTAAGTTATCACAGACCACGCATAAGCTAAGGGGGAACAATTGCATAAAAAGCCTAATAGGAACTATGTGTCTCACCAGAAGTGGCTCCCTAAATCTAAATGTCTCACTAAGAGTGACTTCCCAAAATCATACTTAGGAACTCATCAGCATATCATTCATTGAAATACTTGCATTTTTGTGATGGGTTTGTCATCATCAAAAAGGGGGAAATTGTTGGGACGTTGTTGGGACCTCTGGTTCTAAGCAACGGATCAACGATTCACTTCTCTTTAAGTTTTGATAATGACAAATACCATAGGGAACTAATGTGGTTTGTTCAAGTATTTCTAAGGAACACAGGTACAGCCAAGAACTCCTATGAATGACAAAGCCACTACTGGCCACAATGAAGAGTTTCCATCAAGGGAACTCTGAAGAGGAAAGTTCCCATAAAGTTGGAACTCCCAGAAACAAACAAGAAAACACAAGCTTACAACGATGAAGAGTTTCCATCAAGGGAACTCTGAAGAAGTCAGTTCCCATGAAATGGGAACTCACATGTGAAGACAACGACCGTTCAGCGCAGATCGCGGGATTCTGTCTCAGACAGCCAGAGGGAACAGTCTGAGGATCAGACTGTCACGCTTCATCCAACGGTCCGATTGATTCAAGAAGTTGACCTAGTTCAAACCAAAGTCACATGTGAAGAAAGTACAACTTGGGCATCAAGCAAAGGGCATTTTGGACACAAACGAAAGATGCGACTGCCCAAGACAAATGGACTATAAAGCCAAATGAATAGTACTCGGTCTGAGTACTTCTCCCAGAACTTACAAACACCCACATCAGAGAAATGAAAGAAAAGGAAGAGAAGTCCCCGCCGGCGAGTGTGTGATCTCGACGACGGTGAAGCTGAAGTTCCCTGGAGCAAGGGAACTGAGAAGTCAGCGTAAGGTTTGAGTTACTTGTGTTTTGCTGTTGTGAGCTTAGGAACTCAGTTGAGAGGATTTACTAGTGTTGCTAGAGTTAGGAAGAACTTGTAGGAACAGAGAAGTGTAAATCCGGCTGTGTAACTAAGGAACAAAGCAATCAATATAAGTAAGTCATTCAAAATCCTCCAAGCGGAGGTAGAGGTTTACCCATACAACTAGTTGGTTGTAGTGGGGTTCCTCTATAAAGGAACTGTGCCTTTCACTGTTTTTATTACTTGCGATTATTTACTTCCGCTGCCTTGGGAACAGCTTAATTGCCAGTTCCCAAGCTCACTGCTAACCGATTACGATCCAACACATTCCACTTCATCTTTGCTCTTAGGCTTTTTGTTGGATTTTCCACACTTTCTACACTGGACCGACTTTCTTATGACATCGGGCCCGATGTGGTGTGTAACTCGGTCGGACCCTTTTTCTTCACTTAAGCTCTTTACCTTCATTCCACTTTCCATTTCCAACATTTTCTTTCTTTCTTTCTTTCTTTTTTTTTCATTTTCTTTTTGCACAACAAAGATGCACTACCCACATGATTCATAACACCATTCTTTGCCCTTAAACCAAAGAGAATCTCAACTCTTCAAATACAATCCAAACCTCTCTTCTAAAGTCCAATCCCATAAGGGTCAGGTCATATAAGGCTAGGAATAATATTTTTGAGGAGTTTCAAACAAAGGCCTAGGCTAAAACGGGGCTACAAACAAAGGATTCACTTCATGGTAGGATATGGAACATTTATGTGACTCAAAGAACAAAGTTCAAAATCAATGTGACAATGCTAGGACAAATCTCATGACGGTCTTGGAAAATAGATAAACACCGCAATAGCAAGTTTTACTAAGCATGCATGAGCTAATCACACAAGAAACATGAGGGATATGCAAATATGAACAAGCGTCCCTAAAATGGCCAAAAATCAATCTCACAAGGGTCACTCATACTTAGTTGCATAAGAACTCATCCTAGAACTCACATGTTCAATAAAACAAGCAAGATATCATGATCACATCAAAAGCAACATCTTTTTAGAGGCTAAACCATCCAAAAATATGCAAAGGAATTTACATGCTCACATCATCATTAGCTTTCATTTGGACATCTAAGATGGGAATTTCTAGTCCAAAAACTACAAAACACAAAACCTTTTTGTTGTTTTCAACACAATTTTTCAAATTTTTATGGATTTTTGCAAAACTTTCTCTATACAAAACCAAAAACAAAGACTCATCCATTCAAAACCAAATCAATCATCCATGTCATTCATCAAACCACAAACCAAGAAACAAACATCCCAAACACAAACTAGAAACCGAAAACCAAATATCCTCAAAATAACAAACACACACAAGCAAGTGAAATCATGAGCACACTTACCCCCACCCCATACTTGAAATTTTGATGTCCCCATCAAACAAGGAAACCAAAACTTAAAAGCAAGAGAGAAGAGTACAAAGAGCTCACAATTTCTTTATTCTTCAATGGCATGTCTAGGTCAATTGGCGAGGACGAGAGCCCATGAGGCTCTAACTTCTTCACTTGGATCGGCCTTGTCATAGAACTTCTTCACTCGATGACCATTCACTTTGAAAATATGTCCTCGTTCATCAACCAAGTCCACCTCACCATGAGCATAGATATGGTGGACCACAAATGGTCCACTCCACCTAGTCCTTAACTTCCCCGGGAAAAGTTTAATCCTTGAATTGAAAAGGAGAACCTTGTCACCGGTTTGATAAGTCTTTGGAATTAACTTCCTATTATGCCACTTATTGGTCTTCTCCTTGTACAACTTGGAGTTCTCATAGGCTTTCAACCTCAATTCTCCCAACTCATGAAGCTCTAGAAACCTCTTCTCACCGGCCAAGTTGATATCCCAATTCATCTCCTTGAGAGCCCATTTTGCCTTGTGCTCAAGCTCTACCGGAAGATGGCATGCCTTGCCATAAACTAGATTGAAGGGTGTAGTTCCCAAAGGTGCCTTGAAGGCGGTTCTATAAGCCCAAAGTGCATCATCGAGCTTAGAGGCCCAATCTTTCCTTGATCGAGATACGGTCTTCTCCAAGATAGCCTTGATTTGACGGTTTGACACCTCAACTTGCCCGCTTGTTTGAGGATGATAAGGAGTAGCAACTCGATGAGACACCCCATACTTGATCAACACATTCTCGAAGCACCTCTCAATAAAATGTGGTCCGCCATCACTTATGAGAACCCTAGGCACACCAAACCTTGGAAAAATGTTGCTTTTCAAGAACTTCATCACCACCCTAGCATCATTGGTTCTTGTTGGTATGGCCTCCACCCATTTTGAGACATAGTCCACGGCTACCAAGATGTACTTGTAAGGCCCCGATGTGGGAAATGGTCCCATGAAATCGATACCCCATACATCAAATAACTCAACTTCTAGAATGCCAGTTTGAGGAGTCTCATTCCTCTTTGATAGGTTCCCCTCTCTTTGGCACTCCTCACACTTCCTCACATAATCATGCACATCTTTGAACATGGTTGGCCAATAATAACCACATTGAAGAATTTTTGAAGTGGTTTTGGAACTCTTAGTGTGACCCCCCGTAGGCAAGAAATGGCAATGGTGAATTATGCTCTCAACCTCTTCACTTGACACACACCGTCTATAGATTTGATCACTCCCTTCCTTGTAGAGATATGGATCATCCCAAAAATATTGTCTAGCATCATGTAAGAATTTCTTCCTAGCTTGATAAGACAAATTTGTGGGATCGCTCCCCCTACGGCAAAGATAGCAAAATCCGCAAACCAAGGGGAAACCCCTCGTCTTACGACACTAATAGAAAGAAGGCAAGTGGGAGAGAAAGAATTAATCAATTGAGAACGAGAAGGAATGGAAATCGAGTTAGGAAACTTACTTTCTTCCGCGGACCGACATTGAAGTGTACCGAGCCCGACATTGTTGGACGCCGGTCTAGCTTCGCAGACACACAGGTAACTCGGGCCCGACTCTGAAGACCTCGGTCCCGACTCACTGGTACCTGCTCTGCCTTTAGTCCGATGTTCTGGACCTCGGGCCCGATATACTCGGTTCGTCGATCCACCTGTCCTTTCCTCCTTTCCACTCATGAGAACTTCATCTGCCCTTGAATCATCTATAGTCAAACCATCCTCCATCTCCAACATGTACTCAATGGGCAAACGGGATAGATGATCAGCTACCACATTTTCCGCACCGGTTTTGTCCTTGATCTCATGGTCAAACTCTTAGAGAAGGAGCATCCACCTTAGAAGCCTCGGCTTTGCATCTTTCTTCTTCATGAGGTATTTGATTGCCGCATGGTCCGTGAAGACTACCACCTTTGATCCCACAAGATATGAACGGAATTTCTCAAATGCAAACACTACCGCAAGAAATTCTTTCTCCGTCGTTGTGTAATTGCACTGAGTTTCATCCAAAGTTTTGCTTGCCTAGTAGATGGCATGCAACTTTCCATCCTTCATTTGCCCAAGGACAGCCCCTACGGCGAAATCACTAGCATCACACATTACCTCGAATGGAAGATTCCAATCAGGTGTCGCCATTATTGGAACCGAAATCAAGGCATCTCTCAACCTACAAAAAGAACTCATGCAATCCTCGGAAAATTCAAAGGGCACATCCTTCATCAAGAGGTTAGACAATGGTTTTGCAATCTTAGAAAAATCCTTGATGAACCGTCTATAAAATCCCGCATGACCTAAGAAACTCCTAACATCACGAACACAAGAGGGAGGAGGTAGTTTTTCAATTATTTCAACTTTAGCTTTATCTACTTCTATCCCCCTACTAGAAACGAGGTGTCCTAGTACTATGCTCTCCTTCACCATGAAGTGGCATTTTTCCCAATTAAGCACCAAGCTAGTCTCCTCACATCTAGTCAAAACCTTGTCTAAGTTAGCTAAGCAAACATCAAATGAGGAACCATAGACGGAGAAATCATCCATAAACACTTCTACTATATCCTCAACCATATCGGAGAAGATGGACATCATGCATCTTTGAAATATTGTCGGCGCATTACATAAACCAAAAGGCATGCGTCTATAGGCAAAAGTCCCATAAGGACATGTGAATTTCGTCTTCTCTTGATCATCGGGATGAATAGGGATTTGCCAAAACCCGCTATACCCGTCAAGGTAGCAAAAATATTCATGTTGTGCTAATCTTTCTAGGACTTGGTCTATGAAGGGAAGAGGAAAATGGTCTTTGCGAGTGCCACTATTAAGCTTACGGTAATCAATACACCTACGCCATTTTGTTGTGGTTCTCATAGGTATCATTTCTCCCTTTTCATTTTGCACAACGGTGAGACCTCCTTTCTTAGGAACTACATGCACGGGACTCACATACTTGCTATCGGAAATTGGGAAGATGATTCCCGCATCCAACATCCTAAGTATTTCACTCTTTACCACTTCTTTCATGTTAGGATTTAATCTTCTTTGTGGTTCAATAGTGGGTTTATGGTTATCCTCCATATAAATCCTATGCATGCAAATTGAGGGAGAGATTCCCTTTAGTTCCTCTAGTGAATACCCTAAAGCTCCTCTATGTTTTCTTAGAACCTCTAACAACTTAGACTCCTCCTCATCATTCAAGTTGGCATTTATGATTACGGGCAAAGAAGAGTTGGGACCAAGAAATGCGTACCTCAAATCTTTTGGAAGCTCCTTGAGTTCTTGAGATGGTTCCGGTGGTGCTTGAACTTCTTCCTTCTCGGCCTTGAACACCTCCAAATAAGACATCCCTTCCTCCAATTGCTCATGCTCAATCATATTGAGGGCTAGACCTTGGCGCTCTATCTCAATTTCTCTAGGTGGTGGGGTGGCTTTCAACCTAAGCTCCCTTGGCCTTGACTTCTTAGAAACGGCTTCCCATTGCAATCCAAAAAGAACTTGGATCATCTTAGCTTCCTTATGTACGGCCCCTTTTGAAGTTGGCCTAAAGAAAAACTCAATCTCTCTTCCTCCAATGTCAAGAGACAAGTGGCCCTTTTTACATCAATGATTGCCCCAACCATATCAAGGAAAGGTCTCCCTAGTATAATCGGTTCACCCGGCACTTCTATCATGTCCACCACAACAAAGTCGATTGGGACATAGTGGCCTTCAATGCAAACGGGGTAATCCTCGACGATACCAATTGGCTCGATGGACGACCCATCCGCTATCGTTAACCTCATGTTGACCGGAGATATGAGACCCATGGATGTGGATTTCCATATGGTGTAAGGAATGATGCTCGTGCTTGCTCCAAGGTCACACAAGGCTTGGAAGTTTTGAGACCCCACACCAATAGTGATAGCAAACCGACCGGAATCTCCTAGCTTTTGCGGTAACTCCAAGGTCTTGACCTCATCTTGCATTTCTACAATCGACCTCTTCTTGCTCAAAATATCCTTTAAAAACATGGCATAGGATGGCATCTCGCTCAATGCATCGGTGAACGGGATAGAGATGTTCAAACCTTGCAAGAGTTTGAGGAACCTCTTGAACTTGTTCTCAACAACATCTTTCGGCTTCTTTGAGGGATATGGAAGAGTTGTTGCACCTTGAATCTTGCTTGGATCAACCTCCTTGGACTTCCCCACTTCACTTGCAACATTTCCTGGTTGGACCGACTTAGGCACCACGTCGGGCCCGATGTCGTGTATCACGGTCCTGGGGCAGAGCTGAGGTAGAGTGGTCGGATCGACATATGGGTACGTCGGGCCCGACTCACTCTCAACCTCGGTCCGGGGCAGAGGAGTTGATCTTCCTGCTGGGTCGACTTCAGGGAACGTCGGGCCCGACTTGCTGGGTAAGTCGGCCCGGCTCTCTTCATTCTTCTTAGGCATGTGTGGCTCAGGTAGGTTTCGGCCACTTCTCAATCCAATTGCCCGGACTTCATTTTGATTGTTTTGAGCTCGGGGGTTCTCCTCGGGTCGGCCCGGAAGTCTCCCATTCTCTCTCGGGGCTTTAGTTGCAATTTGGGCAAATTGATTGTCGACTTGCCTCCTCCATGCACCAAACTCATTGAATTGGGTACTCATCTCCTTGAACCCATCCCTCATCTCTTGAGCCAATGATTGTAGCTCATTGAATCCCGGTGGCCTATATGGTGGTGGTTGCGGCGCCCTTGGCTCGTTTTGGTTGAAGTTGTTGTTGTAGCCTTGAGCTTGACCGTTGTTCCACCGGCCATTACCACCATAGTTGAAGTTGCCTCTTCCACCGAAATTTCCTCGAGCATAGTTTGCCTCCTCAATTTGCTCGGCCAAGCGCACTTGTCTCTCATTCGGACAAACTTGTGTAGCATGTGCAAAGGATCCACACTCCTCACAAGCTCTAGCATTTTGCTTGTAGTAGTGGACTTGCCTCTTAAGCTTGCTCACGTCACCTTCAAGGAATTGGAGCTTCACATCCTTGTCAATGTCTTCTCCCTTTGGATCATATAACTTCCTTGCACCTTCACCTTGAACTTTCACCTCTTTGCTAGCTTGACTCACCCCATACATGGCCTCATAATCGGATAGCTTGTCAAGTAGCTCCCAAGGTTGATCTGGTGTCAAGTCTATGAACCCACAATCGGTGTGGAGATTGAGCTTGTCCTTCGTTGCCGGATTGATGCCTTGGAAAAAGATGTCTTGGAGCACATATGGTTGTTGGCCATGAGTAGGACATTGGCGCAACATCTCCTTGAAACGGTCCCATGTTTCGAAGAGAGGCTCATTCGGACCTTGTTGAAAGCTTGCAATTTTCCTTCTTAGCTCGGTTGTCTTTGAGGGCGGGAAGAACTTCATCAAGAAAGCATCATGGAGTGCCTTCCAAGTTGTGATCGACCTAGGGGCTTGGCTCTCGAGCCAATGTGTGGCCTTGCCCCCAAGTGACCACTTGAACGCCTTTAAGAAGCACATACTCCAACGTCTCCTCGTCGGTAGAGATCGTCTCACACATGTCCACAAAGCGTTTGACGTGCTCTATGGGACACTCATGTGGACGGCCCTCGAATTGATCACGCTTGATGAGGGAGATGAATTGCGTCTTGATCTCAAAATTCTTGGCAACCTCAGGAAGCACAATAACCGGTTCAGGTACCCTCAAATCCGGATGCATGTATTGGCGTGCATTCCGGGGTAGAGCGTTGAGTTGAGCCTCGGCCCTCATCCGTTGCTCTCGTTCTCTTCTTGCCACCGCCTCTTGATTGTCCTTCTTAAGTTGCAATCTAGCCATTTCGGCACTAAGTCGAGCCAACTCCTCATCACCATGGAGAGCTTGATTCTCCATCCTTTTCCTTCTTCGGGCTTCTTTGAGAATACTTTCCGGATCACTCACAAACTCAAGCTCAAGTGTTCCTCGGGAGGAACGAGCTCGCATACACCTACGAAACAAAGACACAAACCAAAACAAATCAAAAACAAACAAAGGGTTTGGGCTATTCCCTCACCCAAATCACTACCAAAACACAAGAAACTCACCAAATTGGCACTCAATACACTTAGAATTCCCCGGCAACGGCGCCAATTTTTTGATCGCTCACGAATGCGAGGGTCTAGAGATACAATTTATAACCCGACCCCGTTGTAGAACGTGGTGGGTGTCGAACGCTCGGGAAATCTACTCGATTGAGGTGCCTAAACACTAGAAAGCTGGAAAGGAGAACTTAAAATAAAGGAAAACAAAGAGAACAGTCGGGACCGACACAAGTGTCACGTCGGGCCCGATGTTGGCGACAAAGAGGGAAGTCGGGACCGACGTAGAGCAAGTCGGGCCCGATGTAGCTGGTTTTGTCGAAATCAAAGATTGAAAGTAGATCTTGGGCTTTTGGGTTCCTTCTCTAGTAGATTAAGGCTTTTCCACCCCAATTCAAGCAATAAGTGATGGTCGGAATAGGATCGAGGTGCTTTCACCCTCGTTCCAACCACTTCTACACATCGATCATTGGGGAAATCCCCTTCGAAGCAAGGTCTTGAGATGGACAAATGTTCACTTTCGTTACTTTGCCAATCACAAGCCTTGATTCCTTACTTTCATAAGGAATTGTAGCTCTATGTAGAGT
Source organism: Fallopia convolvulus (assembly GCA_964016875.1). Taxonomy (NCBI): domain Eukaryota; kingdom Viridiplantae; phylum Streptophyta; class Magnoliopsida; order Caryophyllales; family Polygonaceae; genus Fallopia; species Fallopia convolvulus. Next base: position 39,903,958 of record OZ024719.1, read on the forward strand.
GGGTTCCTAGATCAAGCACTCAAGGCTTATGGAATTGGGGTTTCTAGCCCAACCTAGCTAGAGTTTTCCCCCATAACCCAAGATCAAGGAGATCTACTCCATATGGCAAACAAAGAAAGCAAACAAATCACAAAGCAAAGCAATCAACATCATCAATCTCAAACCAAAGCCAAATTTCATTCATAAATCAAAAGCAATCCACAAACTCCAATCCAAGGTTTCCAAATCCACAAAATCAAAACAAAGCAAAGCTAATCTATCAACCAAACCTATCAAATCTCCTTCTCCTATGCCGATTCCCTCTCTTCTCCTTCTCCTCTCCTTCCTCCTTGCTCTCCAAGTATCCCCTTGAGAGTTTTTGAGAGTTGGTTCCTTGCTGAGTGTGTGGGAACCTCCTCCAATTAGAAGATAAGAGAGCCTTCATAGATGAGAGGCAAAAGTGGTAGTTTATAATTTCGTGCCTTGGAGCCCAATCCAGCCAACGACCGACTCGGACCGACACGGAGCACCTCGGGCCAGACTTACTGGGCAAGTCGGTCCAAGGTCGAAAAATCATCTCGGGTCCGGCGTTGGTTCTAACTCGATCCGTACCTCGTTCCACCTTCTTCTTGTTGGCTTTTCTCTTGTTCTTCTTCATGGCTTGCTCCTCTCTTTCCCTCTTAAGCTCGGGCCTTGCTCCATGTTCCGATTCTCCTTCAAAACGACCCTTGATCCATGCCAAAACACCTACAAAACACATAAAACGCGCATAGTCTCCGAATCTCATAGAAATACGGGAACTAAGCTAAAAAGGAACAAAACACTCAAGAAAAGGGGAAAAAGAAACATATTTACAAAGGAAATCATATACAAAAACACCACCAAATAAAGAGACATCACTTATGATAATCAATACAGACTCTCCAACCTGTCTGGACTCGTGTGGGGACTAATTCCCCATGCACATTCTCTACCACTGACTCGGCTAAAATCGTTGTTGCCAAGATCAAAGATAAATAACCCTAAACTACTAACTAGTATAGCAAGTAAGCAAGGGGTCGAACCCAAGAGAATCGGAATTCTGATCAATCAGCAAAAAGCAAAGACAGGGGTTTTTGGAAGTTCAGGCAAACAAACAAAACAAACAAATATTATTGGGATTTAATCAATTGGAAGAAAGCAGAGTTCATTCAATCAATTCCACCTTTTTAATCATTCGATCATTGATTCATCCACTTTTCTATTAATTCCCTAGTTAATTCCAATCCTTATAAAAGATTTCCACTTGTCCACGGTCCAAGCGAAAGGATGATATGAACAAGAACGTTTAATTCAAATCATGCAAAGTATTAAGGATAGAAGGATATTAAATCATGCAATCAAGCTACGAGTCTCATGCATAAAATAACAATCAAACACTCTTTCTCAATTCTAGTCCACGGTCCTAGAAAAGAGTTGTTTCAAGGATAAATAAGATTGCACAGACAACACAATCAAACTAATCCAAACAGTAGAATATCAATCAAATTCAACAAGTTGCGCACCAAGAGAAATCAATTGATAATCATAAAAGTAAGAACAAGAGTTTTGATATTAACCAAGGGATAGAAAAGTTACTAGAATCTCACAAATTCATAAAAAGGCTTCCTTGATCAAACAAACTCCAAAGGAAATTAGTTCTCCATAAGAGAGAGAAATACTAAAATCTGAATAATTGAAAACTAGATCTAAGAGAGAATACAAAACAAAGCTCCAAAAATAGGTCTAAATAGTCTCGAACTAAACGTACAAAATAAAATAATATCGGAAATAAATAAAGATAGATAGATAGAAAGATCAGTTGCCGGCTCGGAAATATGCTGACGTGGACCTCCGCGGGCGCGGTGAACAACCTCCGCGATCGCGGACCTGATCGTGACAGAATTCCAGCGCTGTTTTTGGAAGATGTTTTGACCACCTTAGAGTTGGAATTTCGACTCGGAGTAATAATATGAATTGTAGCTCTTCGAGTAAAATTTCCAATGATACCAAATTCATCTTCATCCGATCACCGTAGCTCCCGGAATAAGCGTTACAAGAAAGTGGTGTCGAAACAACTCCAAATCAACACTTGTCTTCAAAACTCTTGCAATTCTTCAAATCGTGTCTTCGGTCTTCATATGACAATTATGCTCAAAACTAACCTAAACACACTCAAATCATACCTAAAATACAAGAGTTAACCTATACTAAATAGAGTGTATCAAATTCCCCCATACTTAAACCTTGCTCGTCCTCGAGTAAGCTCAAAATAAATCTAACAATAAACCTATCAAGGTTTACAGCATAGTACAAGGGAAGACAAAAATCACTCACCTCACTAACCCGAACCCAAAATAGAGAAATAATGAACAAAAACATGATAGCTCAACACACACCTCACAGATACAAGATATAGCACTCAAGCTCTAAAAAGTGTAAAGCAACCTAGGATCTACCCAACATCTAAAATGTATTCCCCAGACCCCAAAGTAGAATATAATCCTAATCACTCTGATTTTACCACTTATTCTACTTAGGCGCCCTTTCGGGTTTTCACCTAATCACTCATTTTATTTTTCTTAGGTGTGCTCACAAATACTCACATCTCTCATGAACCTCATATTACCCCAGCCTAATGCTGGTCCGGGTTACCTACTTATTACCTGAGCCGCCCTTTCGGGTTTTCAACTCATCCTAGGATTTTTATATGCCTTTTTCATATTTTTTATGGCTTTTTTATTTATTTTTTTAAATTTCTCTATACAAAACATGGAATAAGGATCCCATAAAATAACGAAAAATAAACTGAAAAGCAACTAACTAAGATAGGCGTATTGAGTACTTCCTCCCCCATACTTAAATCCTTCATTGTCCTCAATGAAGTAAAGAGAAAGGAATTAAGCATAGAAGAGGAAAATCAGAAGACTCACATACGAAAGAAGAGAAGAATAAACTCCAGGAATTATAAGCACCAATCTCAGGAACGAACTGATCTGTCAGGGAACAAACCACGAACGTCATCTTCACAATTCAGCAACCAAATCCACACCATAGGACGTCTCCAATGAGAATGAACTAGACTCCTCAAAATAATAAAAACTCTGACGACGGTAACACCCCCATACTTGAACAATTCCAAGGAACTAGATATGGAAAGATATAGAAAAATGGATTGGTGGATGATGGTAGAATATGGAAGAACACTCTTTTTTTTATTCTCTCTTCTTTTTTTTCTGATTTATCTCGGGGGTTTCACCCGAAAACCTTTTATTTCAGGGGTTTCACCTGAAAGCCTTTTATATTTTTAAAAAAATTTTTAATTTTTTTCTTTAAGAAATTGTATCTTGTCGTCGATGCACAGTACCGCGATCGTGGTGAAGGACCTCCGCGATCGCGGAGCTGTTGACTAGTACCTTTGCGCTTTTTGTCTGTGCATTTCAAGAAATAAATTCCCCAAAATATTTTTGTTCTTTCGAACCTAATACATGCATGTTAGTCCGACAAAACCAAAACGAAAAACTAAAACTAAAACTAAACTAAAGAAAAAGAAAAGAAAAACTTACATCGGGTTGCCTCCCGAGAAGTGCCTTTGTTTAACGTCGTATGGCCCGACGTCTTTATTGTCTCAAAAATCGGACATCGTCAAAGCCCGAAGCAATCTGTCAAAATCCTGCGAACAACTCTCATGTAGGCAAATATAACACAATGATAACTTGAAACTAAATAATATAGCATTCAGACACCGTTTCAGTATATCAAACCTACTAGAGAAATTAGGATTAGCAGGTTTAGGATAGAACCAATTGAAAGGACGAGGTAGTTTATAAAAAGTTATGACTTTTATCTCAACACTACCACCTTTAGAATTTAAGAAATCACTAGGTAACCTATCATGCTCAAGACCTTTTGCAGACACAACAGGCAAACAAATATCAAGAGAAAGTATGGGAGAAGAGGGAAGGATACAAGGATCATGATCGATCATAACAAAGGGCTCCACGGCAGGAGACATAGACATCTCCTCAGGTGGAATGGAAATCTCCATATCATCATCTGGATCTTTCTTCGACTCCTCGTTGTCATCACTCCAGGAGCCGTCAAATTGAAGGAAATATTCCTCCTCCGTCATCACGTGACTATGATCATCCATCTCTTCATCCAATGAAGGGTCTCTAAGTGCCTCTGGAGTGGGTGGAACTGGCTCTTCAGGGGGATTTGTTGATTGATCTTCGAGACTTTCCGTCTTTATGGCCAACTCCTCCTCTAGTTTTCTTTGTTCAGCAATTTGGTTCTCCAATTTCTGCATCTCGATCTCTCTGGCTCGGAGCATACAAAAGAAATTTCGTCGGTAAATGGGTTTCCAAATGACGTACTTTGCATCGCTCTCGTTGTACATCCTTAGTTGGGACTCAAGAGTCATCCCACTAAAGATGTGATTGCAAGCATCATCAAGCCCTACGGTTAACCCCCAGACAGAGAGATCATGCAAGATTTCCCGGCACCTAGTGAAGTACTCATGAAAGGGTTCATCCTGTAACTGAAGAAACCTAAACGCAGACATTAGTATATACAAGTGTAGACCGTAAGATAGGTCTACACAAGAGATTCGGGATTTCTGGACGAACAGAATCCGCGAGTGCGGAATTAAACCGAGGGCGCGGATCGTCAAAAACGCCGATTTATCAGACAATTAAAACGGATTCCCCGGTAACGGCGCCAAAATTTGACTCGGCTAAAATCGTTGTTGCCAAGATCAAAGATAAATAACCCTAAACTACTAACTAGTATAGCAAGTAAGCAAGAATTCGAACCCAAGAGAATCGGAATTCTGATCAATCAGCAAAAAGCAAAGACAGGGGTTTTTGGAAGTTCAGGCAAACAAACAAAACAAACAAATATTATTGGGATTTAATCAATTGGAAGAAAGCAGAGTTCATTCAATCAATTTCATCTTTTTAATCATTCGATCATTGATTCATCCACTTTTTTATTAATTCCCTAGTTAATTCCAATCCTTATAAAAGATTTCCACTTGTCCACGGTCCAAGCGAAAGGATGATATGAACAAGAACGCTTAATTCAAATCATGCAAAGTATTAAGGATAGAAGGATATTAAATCATGCAATCAAGCTACGATTCTCATGCATAAAATAACAATCAAACACTCTTTCTCAATTCTAGTCCGCAGTCCTAGAAAAGAGTTGTTTCAAGGATAAATAAGATTGCACAAACAACAATCAAACTAATTGCGCACCAAGAGAAATCAATTGATAATCATAAAAGTAAGAACAAGAGTTTTGATATTAACCAAGAGATAGAAAAGTTACCAGAATCTCACAAATTCATAAAAAGGCTTCCTTGATCAAACAAACTCCAAAGGAAATTAGTTCTCCATAAGAGAGAAAAATACTAAAATTTGAATAATTGAAAACTAGATCTAAGAGAGAATACAAAACAAAGCTCCAAAACTAGGTCTAAATAGTCTCGAACTAAACGTACGAAATAAAATAATATCGGAAATAAATAAAGATAGATAGATAGAAAGATCAGTCACCGGCTCGGAAATATGCTGACGTGGACCATCGCGGGCGCGGTGAACAACCTCCGCGATCGCGGACTTGATCGTGACAGAATTCCAGCGCTGTTTTCGGAAGATGTTTTGACCACCTTAGAATTGGAATTTCGACTCGGAGTAATAATATGAATTGTAGCTCTTCGAGTAAACTTTCCAATGACACCAAATTCATCTTCATCCAATCAGCGTAGCTCCCGAAATAAGCGTTACAAGAAAGTGGTGTCGAAACAACTCCAAATCAACACTTGTCTTCAAAACTCTTGCAATTCTTCAAATCGTGTCTTCGGTCTTCATATGACAATTATGCTCAAAACTAACCTAAACACACTCAAATCATACCTAAAATACAAGAGTTAACCTATACTAAATAGAGTGTATCAACCACTGTAATGCCTCCCTTTTTGGGCACAACTTGGGTCGGACTAACCCACTGACTATCAGAGATGGGATAGATCATACCTGCCTGTAGGAGCTTCAATACCTCCTTTTTTACTACCTCCATCATAGGTGGGTTGAGCCGTCTCTGTGGCTGTCTGGATGGCTTGGCACCATCTTCTAGGAGAATCCTATGCATACATGTAGAGGGACTAATCCCTTTAATGTCAGCAATAGTCCAACCTAGAGTTGTCTTGTGCTCTTTCAGTACCTACACCAACTTTTCTTCTTGTTCCTTGGAAAGTTTGTTAGAAATAATGACAGGCAAAGTGTCACCATCTCCATGGAAGGCATATTTTAAATGCTCAAGAAGCTGTTTAAGCTCAACTTCAGGTGCATGTACTACATAAGAAAGCAATTTCTCGCTAGGGAGAGTTAGTGGTATGGGCCCAATGGCCAAACCATCAGCAGGAGATTCACAGCAAGCACTTAAATCAGCAAAGATTTCATGATATCTATCAGGCAAATTATAATCCATGCATGAAATTTCGATTTCATTCTCTAAAACAGATTGTAACTCATCACCATAAGTAGTATCAAAGACATCTTGCACAATGGGATCAATTACATCAATAGAACAGAGAGAATGATCATCCTGGGGGTATTTTATAGCATTATCCATACTATACTCAAATTTCTCCCCATCAAATTCCATAGTTAGGACACCTTTACACATGTCAATTTTTGTTCTAGTAGTTATCATGAAAGGACGACCTAACAGAATGGGTGCAACATGCACATCATGATCCATCGCAAGCACATAGAAATTAGCAGGGAATATCAGATTATCAACCATGACAAGGACATCTTCAACAACCCCTTTCGGGTAGACTGTGGACCTATCAGCTAATTGAACAATAACACCAGTTTCATGCAAAGGTCCTAAGCCTAGTGAAGTGTAAACAGAATAAGGCATAACATTAATAGAAGCACCTAAATCAAGCATGGCTTTATCTATTTTAGTGTCTCCTATTATGCAGGGAATGCTAAACATGCCTGGATCACTGCACTTCTCAAGCATTCGCCTTTGAAATACAGCTGAAACATGTTCACTAACCTTAACTTTCTGTTTCCCTTTTAATTTTTGGTTCCTCTTAATAGTGCACAACACTTTCAGAAATTTAGCAAATCTAGGAACGCTTTTAATCAGATTGAGCAAAGGGATATTTACCTCACACATGGAAAACGTCTCAAAGATCTCCTTGTCATTCTCTGGCTTCCTTGTGTCTTTCAGTGCTTCAAGAAAGAGAGGAGGTGGCTTCTGGGAAACCATAGAAGGGAAATCTAGGCGAACATATTGATCGCTGGAATCTAGAGCCCGGCCGCGATCGCCATTAGAAAGCCGCAATCGCGGCTTCACTTTTCTCAAATCCCGAGACCTCAGTTTAAGGGACGCGATCACCTCTGGTGGGGGCAGCGATCGCGGTCTCTTCAGTCGCGATCGCCCCTTCTGGTGGCGACGATCGCGGTTCCTCCGATCTCCCGTCAACTTTCGGTAATTCTTTTCCACTTCGTAATGTGATCGCACTTACATTCTCCCTAGGATTGATTGGCTGTGTTGGCAATTTTCCAGAATCTCTAGCCTCTAATTTTCTTACTGCAGTAGCCAATTGACTGATCTGAGTTTCCATATTGTTGATGCTAGCTTGAGTGGTCTGTCCCATCTGGTCTACTGTATTAGCTAACCTTGCAATCAACTCCTCAGCGTTGGATGAGTTATTTTGGCTCTAAACTGGAGGTCTAGGAACATAAGGTTGCTTGGGTTGTTGATTTCCTCCTTGTTGATGATTATATTGAGGCTAATTCTGATTCCCATATCTAAGGTTTGGATGATGTGCCCAGCCTGGATTGTATGTATTAGAATAGGGATCAAAACGAGGTCTAGGAGGTCCATAGCCTCCTACACAATTAACCTCAACCTGAGGTTCCTGGAGTTGTGGGCAGGCATCAGTAGGGTGAAGTGTATAAGTACAGATTTCACATGCCTTCAGTTGTTGAGGAGTTCCTTGCATCATGAGCCTCTTCATCATATCCTTCAACCCCGCCATCTCAGATCTTATAGCAGAAGAGGAGTACATAGCATTGACTCCTTTAGTGCCAATTCTTTTGTTGAATTGCCTTGAGTTCTCAGATAGCTCAGAAAAGAGCTCAAGGGCATCTACTGGTGTCTTGTTCATCAGGCTTCCACCACAAGCTGCATTCACCATTCTACGCTCTTCGTCCAGTAATCCACCAAAGAAATACAGTACCAGATCTTGATCAGAATACCTATGATACGGACAACTAGCACACAGTCTCTTGAATCGCTCATGATAATCATACAGGCTCTCTCCAGCCTGTTGCTTAATATTGCTCAGGCTCTTCTTCAGACTGTTCTGTTTGGTGGCAGGAAAGTATTTCTCCAAGAATGTCGCTTTCATCTTAGTCCAGGTATCTATGGAGCCTGGAGAAAGATAGTAGAGCCACTCATTGGTTGAATCTTTCAGAGAGCAAGGAAACGCCCTTAGCTTGATCTGGTCCTCAGTTACATCAGTAGGCTTCATACTTGAGCAGACTTGATCAAATTCACCAAGATGCTTGTTTGAATCTTCTCTACCATGCCCATAGAATTGGGGTAAAAGATGGATCAACCCTAATTTCAATTCAAACTTGACACCTTCATTCAGCGCAGGGAACTGAACAGCCAGGGGCTGTTGTTGAAAGTTTAGAGTAGTTAGCTGCTTCAAAGTCCGATCTCCCATTGTCTCAGTTTCAGCAGAATTTAAGTTGAAAGGTAATTCACAGAGTAGTTCCCGAGCTTCACGTCTCAACCTGGAAAGGGTCCTTTCAATCTCTGAATCAAAAGGCAAAATAGAAGAATCAGTAGCACGGGTGTGGACCATAAACTAGGGTCCACACTAGAGTTGGTAACAATAAAAACTTAGAATTAAGCAAAAGTGTCCCCGGCAACGGCGCCAAAATTTGACTGGCTTAAAATCGTTGATGATCAAAAATAATTCCCTAGTTACTCAACTAGTATAGTCGGTAAGTCGAGGTCAAACCCAAGAAACACTTGTAATTCTAAGCAATATTATTACGAACTATAAAGTAATAAAAGGGGGGATTTTGGAATTGTAAACTACAACTATGGAAAATCAAACAAAGCAAAGCAATAAATCAAACAGGGAAAAGATTGGATTTTTATCAATTAGGGAAAACAATCCTATTCAAACATCCGCTTTTCTTCCTCAAGCAATTGATCATAGATTTAAACAAGTTATTCCTTTGGTTATTCCTATCTTGATCAGAAATATAACATGGCAACGAGACATGTTTTAAATATACCCTTCATTTATTTATTTTAAATATTTCTTTAGTTAACTAAACAAATTAAAATTTGGCTAAATTTATTATATTTTTGAGTTTTGGGTTTGTAAAAATATGTTTTAAATTTCAAAAAAATTAAAATAAATTTTTTAATTTTTCAATAACGCGGTTTCCGACAATCATGATCTTCTCAATCATCATTAACAAAACCATAATATATTAATATCAAATATAACATAAATCAAAACACATAACAAAATACATTAAATAAATTAACGAAACAACATACATGAAACAACAATCAAACACAACATAAATCAAAACACATAACAAAATACATTAGCCTTAATTAGTCAAAACACATAACAAACTAGCCCAAAAAACTAATTTAATTTTAAAATAATTCAAACATATATAAAATGGGTGTCTATAGGTAGATAATTTTTTTTATGAATTATAGTATAATTTATTTATTTTATTATTAATTAAATAATGGGTAAAATAACTAAATATTAACTTAAGTTAATTGGTCAAAAGTGACCAAAAGTGCCTGTCATGTGGCACGTCCCAATTGGCCAGAGTTGGTAAAGATGGGAAGGTGAAACTCCTTCTGTGGGTTTCGTCAGTCGAAACCAAATGCGTAATCACCCCATTTTCCTTTTTTATTTTGGTGAAACTTGTGTGAAATTGGGGGGTGAAACCCCCAATACAGATGCTCTTAGAATTAAACAAAAGTGTCCCCGACAACGGCGGCAAAATTTGACTGGCTTAAAATCGTTGATGCCAAATCAAAATAACTCCCTAGTTACTCAACTAGTATAGTCGGTAAGTCGGGGTCGAACCCAAGAGACACTTGTAATTCTAAGCAATATTATTATCAACTATAAAGTAATAAATGGGGGATTTTGGAATTGTAAACTACAACTAGGGAAAATCAAACAAAGCAAAGCAATGAATCAAACAGGGAAAAGATTGGATTTTTATCAATTAGGAAAAACAATCCTATTCAAACATCCACTTTTCTTCCTCAAGCAGTAGATCATAGATTCAAACAAGTTATTCCTTTGGTTATTCCTATCCTGATCAGAAATATAACATGGCAACGAGACATGCAAAATTAATATCCAAACAACTCATGAAACGATCATAAATAATATGGATATTAGCAATGAGAACAAGGATAAACAGGATACATGCAATTTAATTCCAACGAGTCAAACAATTAACATGCATTCAAATCTCTTTCTCAATTGTTTTAGTCCAACGAGTCCTAAATCAATTGAGTTGCTACAAAGATTAGGCTTTGCTACGAGAAAACCTAGATCTAGCAATAGATAATATTAATTCCAACAAGTTGGCCAAACAAGCAGAAATCAACACAATCAATAATAATTACGCACAATAGAATTGAAATAACCTATAGAAATAAACCTGTAATGTAGAATCTCACAATAACTTGAGTCTGAAAAGCTTCAACTTGAATAAGATTAAGAGAGTTTAGTTCTCCATAAGAGAGAAAATACCAAAGTCTAAAATTACGAAAACTAGGTCTAAGAGCATACAAACAAAGGCTGAAAAGTAAACCTAAAATAGTCTCGAACCAGTCGGAATTAAAAAGATATAAAATATAAAATATAAAATAAGCAAAGAAATCTGATCGCTGATCTCCAGCCGGGCCGCGATCGCTCCACCTCAATCGGCGACCTTAAACCGCGCTCGCGGCCGTCCATGTCATCACGGTCCTCCTCGTCGCCTCGGTCTTCCTCGGCGACGTCCACCACGATCGCCCCTTTGTGTAGCAGCGATCACGGCCTACAGCAACTACGAAATCTTCAAATTCTTCATAACTCTGAACTCTCGGCCTTCAAATCTGTTCTTCAATAATGCTCCTAATAGGTCTAAAATACTATAGAAATATGTACTAAAAAGTCCTAGTTATGCTGTACAAAATACAGCATATCATATATTTTTTTTGTAGAATACAGCATATCATATATATATATATATTTATATATTTATATAAAGGGAATAAAAATCCCTTGCACACATTATAAAGGGAATAAAAATCCCTTGCACACATTCATTTCCTAGTTATATAAACTAAGTAACCATGTGACGTAACCTAGCATGGTTAATTAGAAACTTAAAAGTTATGAAGTGGGTATGTTAATATGGTATAAGATTAACTAGTGAGTAATACATGATTAGCAAGGGTAAGAAGAAGGAAGAGGAGGCCAGTAAGGTGGAGGAGGTGGGGAGGCAACTGTACAGTTGTAATCGTCCACACCCTCAGGGGTGGCGCCGAACAAGTAGTGGCACTCTGCCATGCTGTGCTCAGGGCTAACCCCGGCTGTTTGATGTGGTGTACCTAGTCCAGGTACCGACGTGCTCTCCACGGTCTCGTCTCCGGCGGAGATCTCGGTGCAGCCGATGGAGACTTGCTTGTTGGTGTTGAGGTTGTGACTCCTTGTGGCTTGGTCCATGAGCATGGCCCTCAACTTGATTACCTCGTCTTGGAGGTTGTGCTTCTCCCTGGAGACGGACTCGAAGTCGAGCTTGAGGGAGTGGTAGAGGCGCTCGAGCTGCTTGGCCTTCCAGCGAGCACGGCGGTTCTGGAACCAGACGGCGACCTGGCGCGGCTGCAGCCCTAGGTCCCTGGACAGCTTCATCTTCCGGTCCGGATCCAACTTGATCTCCTCCTGGAAGCTCTTCTCCAGCGACTCCAGCTGCTCGCTCGTCAGCCGCTTCTTCTTCGGGTCGCCCCCGGACCCGACCACATCGCATTCCCCGACACCCACACCCACCATGTGGTGGTGGTGGTGATGTTGACCGTGGTGCTGGACAGCTCCCGCCGTCATCATCTCCGCCTGCCTCGCCGGATCCATACCTTTCATTTTTCATATATATTAATACAAACAGTCCACAACTAATTAATTATGTTACATCATAATCTTAATACTACCTGGGAAGGGCTCGATGTTGTAGTTGAAGAGGAAGTTGAAGGAGCTCTCCCCAGATCGAGGGAGGAAGTTGGGTTTGAAGTTGGCATGCCATTGATCCATCTAGCTCGATCTGCTTCTTTAATTAAATTCTCGTTAGATCTCTAGCTTTTGTTACACCTTTCAATATATGATCCGGCCACTCGCTCGATCTATCTCATCTTATAATTTATACTTGTGTGGGTATAGATAGTCGAAAGTATATATGTCGCCTCCAATTATGGCATGTGTGATGTGAGCATTTACAGGTATATATATATATAGTACTGGTATATATTGCGGGAGGGGGCCTGCTGATGTGATGTCTCCTCGTGAACAAGGGCATCCATAAATGAGCATATCGATTCAAAATGAACTACCACATTCAATTAACTAATTAATTAATTAATTAATCTGGCGCCCCAGCCCCCATATCCAGGAATGAGAAAAGAGAATTTCATGAATTCCTACTTATAAATTTGATGCAATTATCTCCATCATGTTAACAATCTATAATCTGAATAAGTGAAAATTACAAGTTGACCCAATTCGTAATCATCATTTGCACACTAATTGGATTTCATGTAATTAAGTAGCCAAATTCCTATAAATCTAGTTAATTACGGCCGGAGTATCTACGTAGACGACACTCTATATATATGCGCGCACATCATACAATCCAGGCCCAGCCATTATTAGACTAACTTATAATTTGTTCTCTTTTTCTCTCTTTGACAATAACAAACGGTCACCTCAGGGTTCCTCTTTGACATTTCCAATTACATTAATTATTGCTTAATTGTTGGAGATAAGCCTCGCATAAATTTCTGTAAGGATAAGAGTCCGTACATATATATATATATATATATATATATATATATATATATATATATATATATAATTAATGTAGTGAAGCTACACTTGCTTGCTCCTACTGATTAATTTACGGATAAAGTTCTTATTTTTTTGTACTTAAAAATGGCCCTCCCTCGATCGGCCGGTATTCCTCCTACGTACACGTTGAAAACAGTTAAACAAATTATATTTATCATAAATAGGAAAGAGATTAGGCTGGATTATAAAGCAGGTTTATAGTAGACCATTTTTTGATGAGAATCTCATAGCTTCTTTGCAAATATTTCTTTGGTAGGAACTTCTTTGCAAATATTAAGTGTGAATGGTTGGAAGTTGGGACTCCGTACATATAAATTAAGATGAATACATTATATAGGGGGCGCTAGAATATAGATATAGCACTATACTGGTATTAAGACGAATGCTATAGATGATGAGGATGGATGAACAGTAGCTATGTACGCCCGGACGTGGTAGCGAAGTAGCTCTAGTATGTATATATACTGATATACTATAGATAGGGCATATGCATTTAAGCAAGAAGTAGTTAAGAAGGCAGGCAGGCAGGCAGGCAGCAGGTAGGCAGGCGATAAAAATGAAAAGAAAAGAAAGTAAAAAAGAAAAAATAAAAACGAAGGGGGGGCGGGGCGTCACAATCTGGTCCCGAAGAGTTGCTCCCGGAAAACGAACAACACGCCTTGCGCTTCCCTCACGCCAAGGTACAGTCTCAGATTCAGTCACTCAGAGCTATCCTACATTGCAATCACCAGGGGATGCACCGCTGCAGAGGAGGACTCCCTCCTTCGCCTTTGCCGTCTTTAATTAATTACTGCCCACCAAGTTAACAAATTACACTAAAATCTCCCTAAATTTAAATTAATAAACTCTCTAAGATAATATTTTCTTCAGTCCGACTTGAGCGAGTGAAAAATTTAACAAATTTCGATAAGATAATAAGATAATATATTTTGAAAAAACCACTATATAAATATAGAGTTTGGTTCAAATGAAACAAACTCTTATCCTAAAACGAATGCACTTTTCATAGTTAGTAATGCATTTTTCATATAAAAGTGCATTGAAAAATACAAAAAGTGCATTACAAAAAAATGCACTAAAAAAATTTGAAAAGTGTACTAAAAAGTACGAAAAGTACAAATGCGAAAAAGTGCACTCCGAAGTAGGAAAAGTGCATTACTAATTACAAAAAGTGCATTCGTTTTAGAATAAGAGTTTGTTTTAGGATAAGAGTTTGTTTCATTTGAACCAAACTCTATAAATATAAGGTCCCATTAATATCATAAATTAATAATTATACAAACTTACATATATGTAACCTAGTTGGTATGAGTCTACTATCCTTGTATCAACACCCGTGTTCGAGCCTGGTTTCTTCCATTTTTTTGTTCCATTTCTTAGCTTGCTTGTTTTCATTTGTTTTTTTTATTGTTTCAATTCTTATACAATGATATCTATCAATATGTATTCTTTTTTTTTCAATTCTTATGAAATCACAGTTTTCCACAATTACACCACCAATCATACCTTTTCATTATTGTTCTTATAAAATCAATGTCTTATTTCTTATTTCTTATTTCTTATTTTATCATTCATTATTATGTACTAATTTAATATATTAGATTATCTAGTAATTAAATTTGGTTAGTAATTTTTTTTGTGGATATAATAATTTTTTCCTTAATTAATTTCAACTATCAAAATTATTTAATCTATAAATTAAAGTACTTAAAAATTTTAGTGTACCAATCCTTGAAAAAAAAAGAGACAATTATACATAGAGCGTTTTTTGTTCATGGTATAAGGTAAATCCAGCCCACCCAATTTTTTATTCTTGGATCCGTCCCTGCCGATTGGTCTTGTATGTGGATTCCATAATGACGACATAAGGAAACATCTTCAGCATGTGTAAAATCGTAGGGTGGACAAAAAAGGCATGCATAGCATCTAAACCGTTTACCCATTTGGGATGGACAATGTATTTTCGATCTTTCAAGAACTTTAAAGACCATTGTGTCACCGTCAATTATCAGCAATTCTCAAGTATTAACTTCTCCCTCATATTATAAATATGTCTAATTGAGGTCACTTTTTCCAAGTATTGTGTGCCTCGACTCTTGAAATACCATCTTAGGGTTGACTAGATATAAAAACTTCTCTTTCACTAACTCCTTCTACTCAACTATCAATCGACATGCATATGGATGAGCTGCCAAGCTAGTTGGGAGACCGTGATTGTGTTGTCCGTATTTTATTGTTAAGCCTCATCTTTTATTATCATTTATCCACACCCAATCAATTCAAACGAGAATCCACATTTCCTGGTTGGAGTATTTGTACGTGATTTATAATGCTCTTATTTTCCGGTCCGGACAATACTGTCTTGTCACATCTATATTTATCGGCTAGGTCACAAGTGCGTATGACCCTATTTGGATTTGAGTTTTTTATGACTAGGACAAAATTCTTCGACATTGCAATTTTCATAGCCCAATCAAGCATTTCGCTTCGATCATTCCACAATCCATCATAGTGGAAAACATTAGAAAAATCTATTCCAACGGCCTAGAATATCAAAATATTATAAATTAAACTTCTTGTACTATCCTTTCATATACTATAATTTCAAAATACTACATTCATGTTTTTAATCTAACACATAATTCAAATATATGAAACATTTTTTGCTAGGCTCAAATGTATCATTTCGACCTATAAGCTAAATCACAACTCAACTTACAAACATATAATTTAAACAAATTTATGAAAATACCTCATCAGTCTCGCGTAACGCATCGGATTCGGTTTCATAGTCTTCTCCTTCTACCTATTCCTCTTCCTCCTTGTCAATATAACTATCGCTTGATGAGGCCTCATCCTTGGGATAATAATCATTTGATGTCGTCTCTTCTTCTTCGGACGGAATTTTGTATGTATTGATTGGAATGGAAAAATTTTGGACGGAACGAAAATGTGAATACATGTAGGTATTTATAGGGAAATATTTGACCATTGAATTCACAAATGGGGAACTGCGAGTCTGGATTTCACGCGAATCCTAAGATTGCTTGTCCAACTGCTCGATTCTCGAAATTGAGTGGCGCGAATCCTCATTGTGCGGCTTCTAGATGTGCATTCTCGTTGTGCGCGCAACCAGGATGCGCAGTAGCCGTTTCCCTAAATCTCGTTTTTCTCGAAATCACCCCTACGCGAATGCTTAATTGATACAGTTTTAGCGCGCGCGCACTAAAACTAGTAGTGGCGCATTATGCCTGCACGAAAATGTCATTATAATTACAACCTTTCCCATGTGCGTAATGTAACACCCCCTCCTTATTGTACTTGAGGTGTTACCGCCAGTAACCCTAATTATTCCTAATTCAAGTTTACCCAACGCTTTAAAACTTACAACCACAACAAGTATTACAACACTTTATTACAACCCGTAGTATCACCTCCTTCTTTAAACAAAAACATAACCAACATCTTGAACGAAAGTAAAAAAAATCTAACAACAAACTTATTCATCTTCAAACAACCATCTTCAAAACTTCTTGACCTCCTTAACTCATTGGTTAGCCTTCACTTCTGGGTATTAACTCCTTTAATAGCTGATGCATCGAAAACAAACGATGGGCACCAGCCGACCATACATTGGAATAAGGCGGTCGAGTTAGTCTAATGAAAGACTAAGCAAGTGGATAAACAAGGCCTACTAAAATTTAAGTTCCACAAAGGAAAATAAAAATTAGGAACTTATTGTAAGCTTTTATAATTGGAAATTCTCTCATTGATTAATTAGATTGACTTACTCAAAATCTGATTAATCCTACTCACAGTCAGAAATCAGACTGATTACAACATAATCATTCATAATGCTTTAATAATACTAATGTGACTAGCGTTTTCATTTCTTATTATGATCAAAGTGCGCCTACATACACACCTTGACAACTTAGTATGTAAATCGGCCAAACAACCGAGATCAAGGAACTTGTTTCATCCATGATCTTTTATATTTACTCGGCCAACAACCGAAATTCGACCATCAACCGAGATCAGAGGGTCTGTTTCATCCATGATCCTGCATATATGCTCGGCCAACAACCGAAATCAGAGGGTCTATTTCACCCATGATCATTTATCCTTAAACAATACTATTTTACCAATGATATCTCTACGTGAGACATCCAATTCTCAAGATCATGCACAAAGAATCTAGGTTCAGTTCTAACGCGAATCTGAATAACAACGATGATTATTATTTCTAACAATATCACAACCTATCATACTTTACTAACATAACAATCATTCTCAATTAGGAATGTTAAATGAACTTTCAATTTCCATTTAATAGTAGCATTGCAAGAGTAAAACATCCACTTGCCTTATAAGGCGTGCTCAACGCTCTCAGCGATTCCAACAGAAATCTTTATCACCCTTCTGCCAGTTATAACAATAGATTTCTCAACAACGGGCTCATGGATACACTTCTTAACTCCTAAAACTTTGTAATCGATAAACGATTTGATTTCCGAATATCGATATATAATAAATCCTTAGTTATCATGCTTTAAGGAGCCATCTTGGAGGAATTATAACTAATTATCCGCTTCACTTTTGAAATAATCTTCTAAATAAAAATTGTTCATTAGTAACATTTCTTAGAGATTACCAAATCTCAGATCAAACGGATTAACAACGAATCCTGAGTAATTATCCGAAGTCCTTTACCTGCCAATCGATGTCTAAACTTGTATTCGCTATAAGTAACGATCCAGACGTCCGTTTCTCGAGCGGTTTGAACCTGTGGAGCCGTATCAACATCAAGATTATAAAAACCATAAATTTAATTAGCAAAGCAGAACTAAAAGGTCCTTACGGTGGCTCCATAACTACCCCGCTAATTAATTTCGATCGTAAATACCTTCACTTGAACAGTTGGCTCGTTCGGCTCGATAGTGGCTCGACCCAAGAGCTTGAGGGTGGTGGGGTGATTCTCGGTGGCTCCCCTCGCAGTGATTGGTGGTCAGAAAGACTGGTGGCCGCAGACAGTACAAGTTCGAATTCTTTCTTCCCGCCTGTCGTTCCGTTCAACTCTCTCGGTTCTGGTTTTCTTCCTAGTACAGCAGCAGCAACAAGGCTAGAATAAGGAGGAAGAAGAAGGTGAGGTGGAGGAAATAAAGGGAGGTGGCTGGTTGGAGAAAGTGATCGGCGGTGAAAGAGCTCCTCAAGTCCGTCGTACGTCCATACTCTCTCGCTCGCTCGCTCGCTCGCTTTCTTTTTGAAATGAAAAGTAGACTTTGACAAGGCAGAAGATAGGCCGTGGCTGAAATTCTATCTCAAGTTCCTTCTCAATTAACAATGAAAAGAGGCGGTTTACAAACAAAACTCGTCTCGGAACGGGACTCGCGTTAAAGCGGTACAATTATGTACCTCGGGTGGAAAAACTCACTAAACGAAAAACGTCCCGTAAATTATGTAGACCAATAAAATCAATTTTCCAGGATTTTATCTTGCTACTCTCAATCTTTAAGGCTTCCGTTTCGTATTTTAAATTCCTTCCGGTACATAATTAAAAAGACCGCATATTAAATAATTATACTTTTTCCATTAGAAAATCCCAAGAAGTGAACTCGTCGATAAAATCAATTTTCTATGATTTTTCGATATCACTGAGGATTTTCCAGGATTTTAATTCCCATTAAAATCATTTCATTTTGCATCGGTATCGAACTAAAAGAACTATAAAGGGTATTCGAAAAATTCAAAAATATCAATAAAATTCGCAGATATTACATTAGTACCCCCTTAAAAATGGTTTCGACCACGAAAGCAAGAAAATCAAGTTACAAGAGGCAAAAGAAGTCGATGTACACATTTACATGAACAAAACTGCAAAGTTGGTTGTACCCCCCTTAAAGAGTCACACTATAGGTGGATACTAACTCAGGACACAAACTGGAATAACTCAGGAAATTTCTTGCACATTTCCTGCTCAGTTTCCCATGTTTCCCATGACGTTTCTTCCTTTCCATTCTTGGACCATAAAATTCTTACCAAAGGTATTTCCTTGCTACGAAGCATCTTCACACGACGTTCCAGGATTCTGATTGGTTTCTCCTCATAAGTACCATTTGGTTGAACTTCAATATCATCATAACTAAGGACATGAGATTCATCCGACACATATTGTCTTAACAAGGACACATGAAAAACATCATGTACGGGGTGTGTTGCCGAAGGTAAGGCAAGTCGATAAGCTAACTTACCCACTCTTTCTAAAATCTCAAAGGGTCCAACATATCGAG
Source organism: Fallopia convolvulus (assembly GCA_964016875.1). Lineage (NCBI taxonomy): Eukaryota > Viridiplantae > Streptophyta > Magnoliopsida > Caryophyllales > Polygonaceae > Fallopia > Fallopia convolvulus. The sequence continues at coordinate 39,923,437 of OZ024719.1, forward strand.
GATTGAGCTTACCTCGTTTACCAAAACGAAATACTCCTTTAGATGGAGATACTCTCAAAAAAACTTTATCACCGACTGCAAACTCAATATCTCTTCTTTTCAGGTCAGCATAAGACTTTTGACGACTTTGAGTTGTTAACATTCTCTGCCTGATCAAAGCGATATCAATTGTAGTCTTCTCAATCAACTCGGGTCCGAGAAAAATCTTATCAGCACCTTCATCCTAACATATCGGAGATCGACACTTACGACCATAAAGAGCCTCAAACGGTGCCATCTTAATCGTAGAATGCCAGCTATTATTATAAGTGAATTCTATCAAACTTAAACTGGTATCCCAACTTGTTCTTCGATCAAGTACACAAGCACAAAGCATATCCTCAAGAGTTTGAATTGTTCTCTCAGATTGCTCGTCAGTTTGAGGATGAAAAACTGTGCTGAAACACAATTCAGTTCCCAAAGCCTTATGCAAATTCTTCCAGAATCTTGACATAAACCTTCCATCTCGGTCAGAGATTATAGTTTTAGGAGTACCATGAAGACAAACAATTTCATGAATAAAGACTTTGGTCAACTTTTGGACTTCCCGTGCTATCTTGATTGCTATGAAATGTGCACTCTTTGTGAGTCGGTCAATAACAACCCAGATAACATCTTTATTCCCTTGTGTCTTAGGCAATCCTGTGACGAAGTCCATGGCAATGTCTTCCCATTTCCACTCAGGTACTGGAAGTGGTTGTAATATTCCTCCTGGTCTTATATGTTCAATCTTCACTTTTTGGCATACTAAGCATCTGGCCACAAATTCTGCCACATCATTTTTCATGTTGGGCCACCAGAAATTTCAGCGTAGATCTTTGAACATCTTGCTAGAACCTGGGTGAATGGAATATGCAGAGGAATGAGCTTCCCTCAAAATCATCTTCCTTAAGTCTTCAATTGTAGGTACACAGATCCTATCCCGAAACCACGGAGATCCATCATCCTGAATAATAAATCCCGGTGTCTTGCCTTCTTGCACTTCTCCGCTAATCTTAATCAAAACAACATCTTCTACTTGTTTCTCCCTGATTTGATCTAGCAGAGTAGCTTGAATTTCTAAGGTATTCAAACAACCTTGTTGCCTTTCAAACCAAATTTCAGTTTCTGTTTGAATCAATTCCTGTTGTAGCCTTGGTTGAACTATGAACGTTGCTACTATAGTTTCTTGAGCAGTTTTCCTACTTAAAGCATCTGCCACCACATTGGCTTTACCTGGATGATATAGCAATTCAACATCATTATCTTTCAACAGTTCCAACCATCTTCTCTGTCTCATATTCAACTCCTTTTGAGTAAACACATATTTTAAACTCTTGTGGTCGTTAAAGATTTGGCACTTGACACCATAGAGATAATGCCACCAAATTTTCAAAGAAAAGACCACATCAGCAAGTTCTAAATCATGAGTCGGATAATTCACCTCATAAATCTTAAGTTGTCGAGATGCATATGCAATAACCTTATCATGCTGCATTAACACACAACCCAAACCTTGTTTAGAAGCATCATTGTAGACTACATACCCTTCATTCCCATCTGGCAAAGTCAAAATTGGGGCACTGGTAAGTCGTCTCTTGAGTTCTTGAAAATTTGCTTCACACTTGTCATCCCACATAAACTTTTTATTCACCATACGAGGTAATCCAGTCATAGGTAAAGATATTTTCGAAAACCCTTCTACAAAACGTCGATAATATCCGGCAAGCCCTAAGAAACTTCTTACGTCTTTAACATTTTGAGGTTGTTTCCATTCAGCAACTGCCTTAACCTTGAGGATCTACCATTACTCCATCTTGATTGATAATATGTTCCAAGAAGGCCACTTCCTTTAACCAGAAAACACACTTAGACAACTTAGCATAAAGTTCATGATGCCTAAGTATTTCAAAAATTATCTGAAGATGCTCTTCATGCTCAACTTTATCCCTCGAGTAGATCAAAATGTCATCAATGAATACCACTACAAACTTGTCGAGATATTCATGAAAACATATATGCATTAAATCCATGAAAACTGCAGGTGCATTTGTCAGTCCAAAAGGCATTACTAAGAACTCATATTGACCATAACGAGTTCGAAAAGCTGTTTTTGGAATATCTTCCTCACATACTCTGAGTTGATGGTATCCTGACCTTAAATCAATCTTAGAGAAGATTTTTGCACCTCTTAGCTGGTCTAACAAATCATCAATCCTTGGTAAGGGATACTTATTCGTAATGGTGACCTTATTCAGCTCACGGTAATCAATACATAACCGGAAGGTTCCATCCTTCTTCTTTACAAAAAGTACCGGAGCGCCCCAAGGTGAAGCACTCGGTCTTATATATCCCTTTTCCAGCAACTCATCGAGTTGTTTCCTCAATTCCTTCATCTCGATAGGAGCCATTCTATAAGGTGCTTTAGAAAATGGTGTTGTTCCAGGTTCCAACGTAATTGTAAATTCAACAATACGCTTTGGAGGTAAACTTGGGAGTTCCTCGGGAAAGATATCAGTAAATTCTCTAACCACAGGAATTCCTTCAATATCTACCTTCTTTTCATCAGACTCTTCAAGAAAGCACAGATAGCCAACACATCCTTGACGTAGTAGTTTAGCAGCCTTCATAGAACTAATCAGCTTCCCATTTTCTACATGTCTCATCTTCTGTCCCGATTGAAATGACTTAGTCGAACCAGACTCAGTTTTAGTCCGACTTGACTTTTCAAACTTCTGAAAGGGTGTCGGTCTTTTGAATCCACTAGATTGTGAACGTTGTTGAGGTAATTGTTCCCCTTTCTTTACATCCTGATCAGACCTTTCCATAGAAACTTCTAAGCGGTATGCTGCATCAACATATTGTTCCAAAGTTGAACACTTTAAATGAACCATTAGTGGCTTCATCTTCGGGTTTAGCCATTCGTAAAATCTCTCAATTTTTTATTCATCCGTAGAGATTTCGGGTCCAGTATATTGTAAAAGATGATTAAATTTGGCAGCCATCTCAGGTATTTCATACCCTCAACTTGCAGGTACGAAAATTCTCTTTCTTTTTCTTTCCTCATAGCAGCAGAAAAGAACATATCTAACATATTATCTTTAAACATTCTCCAACTCAGTTTTGGGTGCCTAGACAAACCAGTACTTTTTCACCATTCAGTCGCCCCTTCCTTAAGCTGTAAAGCAGCGATACGTACCTTCTCACACTCTGTACATGAGATATTTTCCATCAACTGTTGAATGTGGGAAAACCAATATGCTATTTTAATAGGTTCACCTGTTCCATCATAATTTTCGGGCTTTATGGACAGGAAAGTTTTCAAGGCCCGAGAAAAGTTCATATTTTGAATAGGTGGAAGCTCTTGAGGGTCTTCCACTTCTATATTTCCCACATGTTCACTTTCTTCAACTACAGGTGCAATATTTTGAGCAGTTGGGTGAACAGACTGAATAGTTTGAAGCATTAAATTCCTCAAAGTTTCCATAGTTTCATCATCGAAAACTATATTCCTTCTTGCATTCGGATCAGGTTGATTCACAGGATTTTGAGACTCTCCTCTCTCCCTAGAATTCATGTTTGAATCATCCCCTTGCTCAGATCTTCCTGTATTTACCCTCTGAATAAAACAACAGAAGACAAAAACTTCCTTTATTCCAAAGCAAAGATAAGAAGTCAAAGGGCATATATAAACAAAACTTCCATTTATTTATATCACATCATACACCAACTCTATTTTACAACTCTTTTCTGCAAACAAAGTTAAAACCAACTAATTTGTTTTTTGGTTGGAAGTCGAAACCAACTTATTTACAAAAAGGGACTTGTACTTCCTCAAACCATTCTATCATCCATTATTTATATTCTAATAAGGCACATTTAAAACCACAACTTCTTAAACCCTTACAGTAAACCTTAATTTACATCTAAGAAATCCCACAAATCCAACTTATCCATCTTGACTCGTTCATGCCCTTATCCATTCCTTAATACATCGAGGGAGGATGACAAAAATTAACTAAAAAGTCTGCCTCAAACTGCAAGGGTTCTTTTAAGATATTCTGATCGTATAAAAGTGATTCCCCTTGCTCTAGTTTCCTATAGAAGAAGTTTCTACGCGAAGGGCTTAAATGCAGGCCCGTAATGCCCTAGATACAAAAATCCTCGTAAGGTTCCAATTCCCGTTTCCAAGCCTGCACGGCATTCATTAACCTTTCCGTATTTACCTCAAATTTCACAAGTTGAGTTCTCCCAGAGGATATCCAATCCTCCCAAGACCGTATCATCACAGGATTTCTACCTTCAGTTTCCTGAATCTGACCCCTATTAGAAGAACTAGGACCTTCCGATCCTACTATCTATCGAGGATAGTTATCCACAGAAGGGGAAAACCGTTGAGACGAAGTATAAACTCCAGACTCATGCGAAGAGAGTGAAGTTTGACTGGAATTCGAATACCGTATCTGCTCTGATTGCGGAGCCTCTTCTTCCTCAGGGTCTTCTTCTTCACTCGATATGACTATAGGGTTCACTCCCATACCTAGTTCCTCGTCGCTGGGTATGTCCACATATTCAATTTCCATTCTTGGCGAAGCTGGAAACCCTTTGATTAAACTTACTCGAGAAAATTCCGCTTCATCAACGGTAAGTGCTCCATTCTTCGCTCTTTTTCCGAGATCATCATTACTATGCTGCTCTTGGTTCCTCTTCATTTTCTTGGAAAAAGAACAAGCAAAAGAATTTAGAATCTCCATAATTCTACTCATCAAAACTTCAAACCTAATTCCAAGGTTTAAGAGATATCAACTGATAATCTATTTTTAGAGAACTTTCGGCTCTAATACCACTTCTGTAACACCCCCTCCTTACTGTACATGAGGTGTTACCAACAGTAACCCTAATTAGTCCTAATTCAAGGTTACTCAAAGCTTTAAAACTTACAACCACAACAAGTATTACAACACTTTATTACAACCCGTAGTATCACCTCCTTCTTTAAACAAAAACATAACCAACATCTTGAGCAAAAGTAAAAAAAATCTAACAACAAACTTATTCATCTTCAAACAACCATCTTCAAAACTTCTTGACCTCCTTAACTCATTGGTTAGCCTTCACTTCTGGGTATTAACTCCTTTAATAGCTGATGCATCGAAAACAAACGATGGGCACCAGCCGATCATGCATTGGAATAAGGCGGTCGAGTTAATCTAATGAAAGAATAAGCAAGTGGATAAACAAGGCAAACTAAAATTTAAATTCCACAAAGGAAAATAAAAATTGGGAACTTACGGTAAGCTTTTATAATTGGAAATTCTCTCATTGATTAATCAGATTGACTTACTCAAAATCTTATTAATCATACTCACAATCAGGATTCAGATTGATTACAACATAATCATTCATAATGCTTTAATAATACTAATGTGACTAGCGTTTTCATTTCTTATTATAATCAAAGTGTGCCTACATACACACCTTGACAACTTAGTATGTAAATTGGCCAACGACCGAGATCAAGGAACTTGTTTCATTCGTGATCTCTTATATTTACTCGGCCAACAACCGAGATCAGAGGGTCTGTTTCATCCATGATCCTACATATATTCTCGGCCAACAGCCGAAATCAGAGGGTCTATTTCACCCATGATAATTTATCCTTAAACAATACTATTTTACCAATGATATCTCTACGTGAGACATCCAATTCTCAAGATCATGCACAAAGAATCTAGGTTCAGTTCTAACGCGAATCTGAATAACAACGATGATTATTATTTCTAACAATATCACAACCTATCATACTTTACTAACATAACAATCATTCTCAATTAGGAATGTTAAACGAACTTTCAATTTCCATTTAATAGTAGCATTGCAAGAGAAAAACATCCACTTGCCTTATAAGGCATGCTCAACGCTCTCAGCGATTCCAACAGAAATCTTTATCACCCTTCTGCCAGTTATAACAATAGATTTCTCAACAACGGGCTCATGGATACACTTCTTAGTTGTATTCTCAACTCCTAAAACTTTGTAATCGATAAACGATTTGATTTCCGAATATCGATATATAATAAATCCTTAGTTATCATGCTTTAAGGAACCATCTTGGCGGAATTATAACTAATTATCCGCTTCACTTTTGAAACAATTTTCTAAATAAAAATTGTTCATTAGTAACAGTTCTTAGAGGTTACCAAATCTCAGATCAAACGGATTAACAACGAATCCTGAGTAATTATCTGAAGTACTTTACTTAATTGCCAATCGATGTCCAAACTTGTATTCGCTATAAGTAACGATCCAGACGTCCGTTTCTCGAGCGGTTTGAACCTGTTGAGCCGTATCAACGTCAGATTATAAAAACCATAAATTTAATTAGCAAAGCAGAATCAAAAGGTCCTTACGGTGGCTTTATAACTACCCCGCTAATTAATTTCGATCGTAAATACCTTCACTTGAACATTTGGCTCGTTCGGCTCGATAGTGGCTCTAGGCCATCCGGTAAAAAAAATATATAAAAAAATTTATTCTCTTACCTTTATTTTTTTAAGTCTTTTTACGTATGTAGAATGATATAAATCGAGTATGAACATAAGGCCATAAAACGTGAACATGCAATACTAATATGTGAACGTACCTATATTATATGTGAACGTATACTAAATTTTCTGAAGTTAAAATGCGGTTCTATGTGAACAACCCTTGTAATAATGTGAACATGTGTATAAAATATGTGAATAGAACGTAAAATGTCAACCGTCGTGTTTTTGGCAAAAATAAGCGAAAAAATAATTAAAAATTTATTTATTTTTTTGTCAAATTTTTTGAGCCATTAAACGCTTGTATTATGTTTTAATCGAGCATGAACATATGACCATAAAACATAAACTAACAGTTATAATATGTGAACACACTTGTAATATATGTGAACATATTATAAAATCTCTAAACTGAAAAATGTGATTATATGTGAACATGTCTTATAATAGTGTGAAAATATGCATAAAATATGTGAACGTAACGTGAAAAATCAAATTTCGTGTTTTTGGCAAAAAACAAGCGAAACTAAGAAAATTAAAAATAATTATTTTTATTTTATTTTTTTATTTATTTTATTTTTTGTCAAAATTACCATTTTGCCGCTATCTCTTCTAATCTTAGCCATCCATTTCTCAAATCCAAGGGTCCTCATTTGTTCTTAGTTTTCATGGTAAGCCTTATTTCCATGTGAATTAATCTCATAATTCTAGATACAACTGGAAAAGTGCGTGTTTAGTTCTATCTTTTATATATAGATTTAAATTAAACCAAGTTTAACTAAGGCACACAACCCTAGTACAAACCCTCCAAATTTTGAAGTGTATGTTATTTTTTTGGTAGAAGGAGAGACGGCACTCTCCTCTAGGGAAGTTTTATTAATAAGAAAAAATGGGCGAGGAATTCAGGAAACGGGGGATAGCCCGATTCTTAACATCGTCAGAAAGCAAAAGTAAAAAACCCCTCTGGCGGGGCAAGCAATACATGATGTCCTAACGGAAAATAAAAAGCAAGACTTGCCTAAAGCTTTATCAACATATTTATTCTTCAACATCGACACCCAAAGATTTCCATCCTCATTACTGAAGCGCCAACCCAACTTGGAAACAAGAGCAACATTAAGATCATGCATCGATTTGATCCCCAAACCCCCTTGTTTTTTGGGTCTAACGATCTCCTCCCAAGCAACCTTATGCATACGTCTCCGTTCCCTTGTACTACCCCAAATAAAACTCTTGTTGATTTTATCAATCTCCTTACAAATTTTGGAGGGCAATAACGCAGAGGACATAGTGTACACGGGAAGCAAGGTCAAGACGGAGTTCACAAGCGTAACATGCCCCCGCAAAGTTAAGCATGTTAGACTTCCAACCCGACAATTTCTTATTAAATCTGTCCACAAGGTAGAAGAACGTGTCCTTATTGACCGGCTTATGGAGAATCGGCATACCAAGATAATTGCCCAAACCTGAGGTCACCTCAAAGCCACTCATTCTCTTAATACGATTGCAAGTACGTCTAGAAACATTTTTCGAAACAAAAATCTTGGACTTTCTAGCACTTACTTTCTGACCCGAGGCCAAGCAAAACCTGTCCAAACAATCTTTAATAACCAAAACTTGCTCCACCGAGGCTTCTCCAAAGAGCATAATGTCGTCCGCAAAAAACATGTGCGAGAGATAGGGACCACTCCTAGTTAACTTAATCAGTTTCCACCTACCCTCCTCAACGGACTCCGAAATCAAGTGCCCAAGTCTCTCAATGCAAAGCAGAAAGAAGTAAGGCGATATAGGATCCCCTTGTCGGATTCCCCGGGATGGCGTAAACTGAGTCGAGACCTCCCCATTCCACAAAAGTTGCATTTTCGGTGACGTCACACAAGCCATAATCCAAGTTATCCACTCAACTTGAAAGTCGGCTACCCGAAAAGTATCCTCAACAAAACTCCAACTCAATATGTCGTATGCCTTCTCCAAATTAAGTTTCAGAATCATCCACCCTCTGGTACCCGTTTTCCTACGCATAGAGTGCACGACTTCTCCAAATCAAGCTTCCCTGAGTCGGTCCGATAAGTTCCGAAATGAGGGGTTGTAACCTAAGAGTGAGAATCTTCGTCACAACCTTATAAAGTACATTACAGAGACTTATAGGGCGAAACTGACTGATGTGATCCTGTTTTGAAACTTTGGCCAAAAACACAATTAACGTATCATTGACCCCTTTCGGCAAACTAGCATCCTTGAAGAAACTGCGAACAAACTCCATAACCGAGCTGACAACCGTTTTCCAACACTTCTGAAAGAACCCGAGTTGAAAACAGTCAAGACCGGGCGATTTCCATGCCCCTATGGTTTTGATCGCGCTCCAAACCTCCTCAGTCGAGACCGATTTGGTCAACAAAGCAAACTGATCACTACAAATAACCGGGAACAACACTCGGGAATGCTGCAAGAAATGAGTAGAATCCTGATCAGCCGTGTATAACTTCCTATAGAAGTCCACTGCCATCTCTTCCAAGACTGTCCTATTCTCAATCCAATCCCCGAGTCATCTTTTAGGCCTTCAATCTTGTTATGTTTGCGGCGAATGATCTCTGAGGCGTGAAAAAATGATGCATTACGGTCTCCACACCTCAGCCAAAGTTCCCGGGACTTTTGAAACCAAAGTAATTCTTCTTGCTCAAGCACGTGATCAATCTCCTGCTGAATTTCGGTTTCCTTATCAAGAAGCACAGTAGTCGGGCTTCTCGAAATACTAATTTGCACTTTTTCCAGCGTCTCCAGCAGCTGGCTTTTCCGACACTGCATACAGCCAAACACCTTCTTGTTCCACTTCATAAGCTCCTCTTTGAAAATAGAAAGAGCCTTCGGAGAAGCTACCTCATTGCACCAGTTGTCTTTAAATTTGGCATCAAAATCAAGATGTGTAACCCACACCGCTTCGAAACAAAAAGGCCGTCTCTTTTTGTTCAAATCGAGCTTCGGATAAAAATTCAGTAAGAGTGGGCAATGATCAAACGAGAACTTCGGAAGATGCTTAACCCTCGCCTCCTGCCAATGGTACGACCCTCCAAGTTCATGAACACTCTATCAAGTCTTTTGTGTACCACCGAAGAGGGGGAGAGCTTGCGGCTCCAAGTAAACTTTGGCCCGACGAACTCCATATCCACCAAATTCAACTTATTATACCAATCACTGAAGTTTGGGGAGTCCGCATGAAGGCCCCCGGCACCACCCTCCCTCTCCTGATTATAAAGGATACAATTGAAATCTCCGCCCACAATCATCGGTCCTCAAATTCTTTTAATTTCCCCTTCAAGATCATTCCAAAACACAATCTTTCTAGACACCGAAGGCGGCCCGTAAACGATAAACAGATGAGATCTGATTCCCTGTTCAAGGAAAGAAGCATGGATGAAATTTGAGTTCTTCTTATCTACCCTCATATTAATGTTATTGCTATTCCAAACTATCCACACTCCACCTGCAAAACCCATAGCTTCCACTCGATCGTAGTGTGTGAAACCAGCCCTGAACAGTCTATCACACGCAACCTGACCAGAATCCCCGGAAATCCTGGTCACAAAAAGTGCTAACACATCAATTTTGTGATTCTTGCACATATATTTGATTGCCCTTCGAAATCCTGGCTTCCCTGCACCGAAACAATTCCAAAGTAAGAATTTCATCATCATAACAATATAGAAAAGATAAAGAGGGAACGAGAAAGGATTAGTTTGGCCCATTAGCCAGATCGTCCTCGATCATCTTTGTATCGTTGACGCCATGAAGGCTACCCTGCTCCGAATTTTTGGTTTCATGAATAACACCCTACTGGACATTATTACTTGTTGATCCATAAGGTGGAACACCTAGAAGTCTGTTATCGGAGTTCGTCCTAACCCCTTGATTCACCATATTATTCTGCAACTCAATATTCTGTTTCATAGGTGGATAGTTCGAGTTGTTTCTGTCTTCATAAGAAGATCTTGGTCTTCTAGTTAAGATTTCTACAGAAGTATTATTAACTCCCTTCAGCCCATTGCTCGGTTGCGCACATGGAGAGAACACTCCAACCCTTCGGCCCACCTTCATGGCCCACTTAGCATTATTAGGCTTCGATTGGTATAGCCCATTATTAAAAATACACTTATACTCCTCTTTGTTATCTTCTAGATTACTTTTTACCACCGATTGAGACATAAAATCCTCATCTATAACCGGATTTTCAGGATTTACAGATTTCTCTTTTTTATTCTTCGGCTTACTCTTGTTTTGGGTCGGCCTAGAATCAGATTTCGAGCCCGATGGTAGGCATGGGCATGTTTCTTTATCACCATCACCACCGGTTGACACAATTACTTGCCTCTTTCTGCTGTCTATTTGCGTCGATTCTCTCGATCTCCTCTTCTATACGCAAAGATCCGAACCGATTTATTTGGGGAAAAAGTTCCATAGATCCCGCAGCAACCTTGCCTTTTCCTTTCTCTCCAGCACCTTGACCTTCATTGTTATTCCCTTTCCTATTAGAATTTGAACGTTGATTTTCTTGATTTCCTTTTTGAGTGACTTTCCTTCTCTTGACTTTCATCCAAGCACCAATCGAGGCCTTGCCATGATTCCCGTGATTCACCGACGCTCCTTGCTGACAATCCTATTTCGTCCCTGATACGTGATTGCCTCGAAATCCGCCTTAGAAATCCCGTAGTGAACCCACAAAGTCTTGATCTTGCCAGTAAACGAATTCAACCTACAAAAGCTTTCGAAATCAGATTGCTTATGGCGCAAGTAACAACGAAACTGAATTGATTGAATGGAGAAAGACACTAGTTTGATAAATTGAAAGATTCAATTTTGATGGTTCAATCAGATTGGCTCTAACGCTAAATCTGATTGATTAACTAGAATGATCTTTAACAATCAATTCTAGAACAATCTCTATTGATTAAATCAATCAACCAAACTTAAACAACAAGCGAAGAGAGATCGATGATGGTGATGATCGAATGAGGATGAACGAATTTCTCCAATGCTGAAAATAATATCACACGTGTATTTTTATGGCCCAAGAGATAGATTAAACCAATGGGGTTTAATCTCTCTCAAGCTGATTTTTCATTAAGCAAATTGCAAAGTATAAATAGTAGAATACAAGAGTCTTCCTTGGAGAGCAAGGCACTACATGGCTGGCCCTAATAGATAGAATTGGCCCATGTCTTGCTTCCCAATATATAATAAAATATCTAGACCTATAACAAACTAGATTCCCTTAAATAAAATAAATCATAGCTGATTTATTTATTTAAGAAAATATCCTAACAAACTCAAAATATCTATAACAAACAAGAGAGAACATTCAACCAACTAACATCATACTATTGATTGAATTCTCTACATTCTTAAAATAAAAACGTCCATAAATAAAATAAATAAAGATAGAAATTTAAACTAAGGATAAGATTCCCGTAAGACTTGAACAAATCTCAGTAAAACCCATTTTTCGGCCCTTTGCTGTTGGATTCTGAATTTGATGTAAACTACAAAGTAGTAGAACTTTTAATTATCTTTCCAACTCATACTTAACAGACTTGAGATGAATTTTCTAGGCCAAGTTATGACCAATTTATTGAGCATTGTTTTTAATTTGACGGGTCTCTTAACTTTTCGAACTTTCAAAACTTGATTCTCTTCTGTGGAGGCCTTGAATGCCATGGATGGATATTTTGAAGAGATAATATCAAATCCATGAACACCTCTTTGAACTTGAACGCTCGAGACCTTGGGAAAGGTCTTGTTCTTGGCCTCCTAAACACCTTCTTTGCAAGTGATTTCTTCATGGTCCTTTGATCGCTATCAGTCCAGGCGGTGGTCGATCCAACTTCCGGCTCCTCTACCGACACCTTGTTGTTGCTAGCAGAAGTCTTGCTCGCATTTTGTACGGTTTTAGACTGAGATACACTGACCTTTGACGGCCGGAACGGGCAACTAGTCTTGACATGACCATATCGCCCGCATTGGAAACATATGGTAGGAAGGCCCTCATATTAAATGAGGTATCTATCTGCATTGATACAAACCGCTCCTTTTAGAGGCTTTTCAAGATCGATTTCGACACAAATTCGAGCAAAGCGACCACGATTGGTATAGAGGGTCTTTGGATCCACTTTGATCGGTCGCCCAATGCCAGACGCAATCTTCAGCAGGATTTTTTCTTCGTAAAGAGAAACCGGAAGATCTGATATTCTAATCCACGTAGGAGCTGTGCGAATCGTTGCCATGGTTCGGAAATTGGGAGACCAGCTTCGAACACAAAGACATCATCCAAAAATGGTCCAAGGGCCATCAGTAAGAGCCGAGATATATTCCTCCTCCCTCATGAATCTGACCAAATAGCAGCCGTTAGTAAGATCAATAATTTGGTATCTAATATCCGACCTCCACATCTCTCTGATTTTCTTTTCCATAATCGAAAAAGCCACCGGATTACCAAGGAGTTTAACGACAACCGACCGTTTCCAAACTGAAGCTAAGGCCTCCATGACATCCTCTGCAATAGAGATAACCGGATCTCCATCTTCACCATCCGAAAAATGAACCCTAATCTTACCTTCAAGAAATTCATCTATGGTCGTCTTTTGCTGAACAGCACTCCCCACTATAACTATATCCTTGCACGAACTCTTCCCATCAAGTGGATCCTCCGGGGGTCGATCACGACTCCCGTTATCCACTTGCATAACATTACTAGAGGTTCACTCAACCGGCTCACTCGCCGGAAGAGAGGATGATGACATGAGGACGAAGACAAGAGAGTTTTTACAGAAGAGCACTTATTTCTTAATCTACAACACCTTATCTTTTTGGGTCCAAACTCCAGACGCTTTCTGCACCACACTAATCCCTACATACATACACTTTGTGTAGAACGGCTACATTACATATTTACATTACACGTACCAAAAATCTGAGCAGTCAGGGGCGTAGCCAGAAAATTCTCATTGTAGGGGCCATAATTCACAGGGGCGTAGCCATAATTTCAACATAACTAATGTACGTTTTTAGAAAGGTGTAGAACTATGAATTTAGAGAAAAAAAGAACATATTTTATAGAGAAGAGACTAAAATATTTCAAAAATACAATTACATTAAGGAAACAAGAGTTTATAATGACAACTTATATAATTATGAATTACGTTTTAGAATACATTTAAGTTAAGAAAACATTAATGTTTCAGAATACAAATTAATTTAATCTATAATTATTAAAAGCTCGTAACTAAAAAATTAAACTCAAACTAAAGCCCTCACGCTAATAATGAATTGTATGATTCGAGACACTCCAACAATAACTTATTGTTTCAAAGTTTTCGTGTTCAATCACATTATGAAAGTGGAAAGTTTAGCAAAAGATAAAAGCATTTTAGCGAAGTAAATGACTTGTTAGAAGTTGTTTGTATACGTCCAATTTTCAAACGGTCATAACTTTTTGCTCAAATGTCAGAATTGAGCATATAATATATCAAATCGAAGCTATGAACAAGAGGATCATATATATGGAAAAAAAAATTGGACTGGGGGGGCCATGGCCCCCACCCGCCCCCAAATAGCTCCGCCCCTGTGAGCAGTTAGAGCGGTCCTTTGCTCCGTTCATTTCCACAATCACCCTAAGAAAATGTAGATAATCTCTTATCAAAGGCAAATGCCAACTATGTGATTTTGTCACTAAAAATCGATTAGAAAGGAGTAGCTTGCAGCATTAAAGTTAGTAGCAGATTTCAGAAAGCAGGTCCACACACATTGATTTGTTCAGCAAATCCAAAATACATGATTGTCACAACCTCCAAATACACACTACACACTGTAATTTTTTTTTGAACCCTAATGACCTAATCCATGGAGCCATTAGCAATTCAATCAATGGCAATTGGCAAAGTCTTTTTCATTCAGCTCTCTACTGTAGAACAAAAGAGTCCTCAATAGCCTTGAAATTCAGTTGCAACAGGAATAATATCCCTAAAAACTACAGCAAATAAGGGAGCAAATCCCTAGATTTCCCCCCATCAGATCAGAGCATCAAAAGCAAGGTAGGATTTACCTGTTCAATACCCAGTTTTAATATAGCTGAACAACCTACCCATAGGTAAATAAATCCAAGTACAGTAAAATTGAATAACAAGGCTAGAGTAGGAACTTTGATAATTCCCCAATTCAGTTGTGACCTATAAAAGCAAACTCAGCGGTCGTCCAGTTCAACTACAAGTCAATCATTGTTTGTACAAAAGTTTTTACCGAAATAATTAAATCTCTACAAGAAAGAAATTTGGTTGTCAAATGCTGAGTAAATTAGATGCAAAGAATACTATAAGCTGGTGGCAGCAACTAAATGAACAAGGAAATTGCGGCTGTGTTTTAATTCCGGGTATGGTAAATGGTACTCTAAATGGGAGTACAGTATGCCCCCCACATGTCTCCACAGTGCCGGTATCATAAATACGCACCCAATAACTAATAACTACTGTATAAAGAACAAAAAAATAGTACAATAACTAATGTATATTATCTACACGTACCGCCGGTACCGGATAACAAACCTAAATTTACCGCTGAATTTGGAGTAGGACAATTTCCCCGAGCAATGCAACTAAATAAAAGTGGCTTTCCTATCAGATACACAACTCTGTATTCTGTAATGATTTCGCGTGCCCATGTATTATTCTGTAATACACCTAAAACGAAATACTAACCAGCAGTAAGATATGTCATCTTCTAATGTCTGGCCTTAAACAGATATATAGCAACAAAATTGATGCATCCAAAAGAAAGGAAGAGAAGCAAACTCGATCAGCATACATGCATTTGTTGCGTAGTAAATTCACCGTCCAGGTCCAGACTCAGCGTCTCTTGTTTCCATTGCAGCCTCGCTATAATATACTGTAATAATGATGGTCCAGCAACCGCTTGTAGACTTGCCTGTCAGCAGATTTTTACACAGGGCCCCTACATCAATGAAACGGCCTAACCCTCATCTTCTTGTTTTCTTCAATACGGCTCAATTAAGCTGGAGACGGAGGACTCTTTATTTGAAAATGACGCAAGCTGGATTCTTGTACCCAAAAAGACTCTGAACAGAATTACCCAGTTAGTGTAATCTGTAATATGAAACAAATGGCCATGGTTCTCTTGGAACGACCTCCCGAAATTTCCAAGGATAACAAACACACAATCTGCCTATGGGATGAGTATGTACCATTGATAATCTGATTTTTGGAAAACACCAAATTCACTGGCCTTGAAATTTAACCAGAACCCATGCCCACCAGATTTGCTGCTGCAAGTAAAAATTCCTGCAAGAGCCTTGAAGGCTGAAGCTTCAAATGAATTGGTTGCAGTTGATCTTCAACCTCACTTGCTCTGAGAAAACTGGCCCACCATATGCAAAATTGCAAATTAAAATGAAAAGTTGTAACTTCAACTGCATATTATTGGATTGGATCAAATCTTATGCAATGCATTATGCAAGTATTCATGATGGGCAACCTCAATATGTATGGGAAACATATCATCAACCCAGTTATTCAAGACTTGTAAGTGCATGAAATTTTAACATCCCTGTGTCTGATAACATGAAAGTTTAATACAACTTTTGCTTGAAGCAAACTTTTCAGATGTTTACACCAGATTTTTTTTTCAGTTGCAATTTAAGTTCATTAGCATAATTGTTCACAAACTGACCATAGGCACAAGTAGAACTGTGATCCCCGTGCGCAAATAGACAGAATTCATCCCTAATTACGTGCACAACATAACGAATTCCAGAGTATCAGCTACATATTACCGGAATTCTTTAGTAGGGAATTCAATTTCAAATGTCCAACACTTCCCATCCATCCATAATCCTTGTGATCTTCAGCTCCCTTCAAAAAAAACACCAAACATACCTTAATGAAGATGAACATGCTAATTGGGCCATGAAATATATACTTTCGATCTTACTGGACTGGGCCTACAGGCCCATGATCTATCATGACTACGCTTCAGGAGTTGAGCCGTCAACAAAACTGGGCTCGTTTATGCATGGCCCTCTTAGAATAACGGTGGTCTGTGTGCCCGCCACTCCCGAAAAGGAGATAAAAATCTACTTCCCGGACGGAGGCGCCCGGTCAAAAAGTAAACTCTGCCGACCTCAACTTGTTGTACGAACGAACGGGATTTGCATACAGAGCTAATCCTTACCGTGGACTGCAGCGCACAGGATCAAGCCCCTCTAAATGAACATGAAGGAAACCAGTGGACTAAATCCGGAAGCTGGTTAAGCCCCCAAACCGGAAACCGCCCTTCCCACGGTTTTCCGTCATCTCTTATGCAATTTGCACTTCTCAAAACCGCCTGCCACCTTTGCACTTCTCTCTCCTCCCACCAAAGAAAAGGAACCTGCTATATTTCTCAAGTTTATCGACCCTTTCATTACCAATTAATTATATATCCCCTCCTTTCCCTCTCGCTCCAATTTCCTATTAAAAATCTTCCGCCGGATTTTGAATTTCATCGTTTGGACAGTATTCTTGAATCTTTTAATCTTTGTTGAGTCGATTTTGTTTCACACCAAGGGATGGATGCAAGTCGAATTTTCTCGAACGTGCAGGGCGGCACGGGGATGTTCGGCCTAGAAATTCCCCTCCACAACCGCCATCCAACCCCCACTCCCGCCGCCGCCGGGAACGGCACCGCGGCTCCCCAGATGGTGGCGTTCTCCGCCGACACGCAGCTCTCAATGAGGCAAAGCTATCCGCAGGCTCCTCAGCCCTCGGCCGCCAGCGACGACGACGACGAGCCCGGGGGGAGCGCGAACGACCCCAAGCGCAAGGCGTCCCAATGGCACAGGATGAAGTGGACCGACACCATGGTGAAGCTGCTAATCATGGCGGTCTACTACATCGGCGACGAAGCCGGCGGCGCTCCAACCGCCACGTCCTCCGACGGCCCGGACGGCAGGAAGAATAACAACAGGGCGGCGTCCTCCGCCTGCGCCGCCTCCGGACTGCAGCAGAAGAAGGGGAAATGGAAGTCGGTATCGAGAGCGATGATGGAGAAGGGGTACTGCGTTTCCCCGCAGCAGTGCGAGGACAAATTCAACGATCTCAACAAGCGGTACAAGAGAGTGAACGACATCCTGGGGCGGGGCACCGCTTGCCGAGTGGTGGAGAACCAGAGCTTGCTGGAATCCATGGATCTCTCCCCGAAATTGAAGGAAGAGGCTCGGAAGCTCCTGAACTCGAAGCACCTCTTCTTCCGGGAGATGTGCGCTTACCACAACAGCTGCGCCTCCGCCGCCCACCCCCACCCCCACTCGCCGGAATCCGCCATGGAAAAGCAAAATCACCACCAAAATCAGGCCCGGAGCGGAGGACATCAATTACATGATCATCATCAGGATGATGAGGAGGAGGAGGGGGAGGGGGAGGAGGAGGAGGAGGAGGAGTACTCGGAGGAAGAGGAGCACTCGGAAGAGGAAGAAGAAACAGCGGGGGAGGCGAGGAAGAAGGGGAGAGTGCAGGAGATAAAGGGGGAAGCGATGGGAGTGCTGGGGGATGGGAGCAAAACGACGTCGGAGAAGCGGATGTGGCTGATGGGGAGGATGGTGGAGCTGGAAGAGGCCGGAGTCAAGTACCAAATGGAGGCGCTGGAGATGGAGAAGCAGAGGTGGAAGTGGGCCCGGTATTGCCGGAAGAAGGAGGTGGAGATGGAGAGGAAGAAGCTGGAGAACGAGAGACAGCGTCTGGAGAATCAGAGGATGATGCTTCTGTTACGCCACAAGGACCTCGAGTTTGTTTGATTAACACCATTACCCATTACCCATTACATTACACCCTAATTTTAGCTATATACATAATCCACCTGCACTCATAGTTTTGTTAATTAATACGAGTACCTTCTTCGCTTTAAAGGTCGGTTTTGTCTTAATTGCCCACAATCGGAAACAAATTGACCTGCACTCATCAAAATGAAATGATCGGATGTTGCCAATTAACAATCATGGAATATTATTGCATTGTGTAAATTTATCTTTAGATGTGATAATGTTTTGTTAGTAATTCTTGGTTATTCGTCGGACTTGCACATGATACTTGGATCAATATTTGATAAGTTCTCCAACTCTAAACGATTGATGAGGTGAGAATTCTACTTTGAAGCAAGTTCTGTAGCACAAAAATAAGAAAAATCTCATTTCTTGACATTAGTTTTGAGTTTTGTCTATGACAATATTTGCTGACACAAATCTATATATAATCAAAACCTTCAAGAAATATAACAACCATGTTTGTTGCCGCATATCAGCTTTCACCCCATGTCACTCCCAAATTATATAACAAGTTGAATTTTTTCATGTGTCATTTAGTCATTAGATCATACTCCCTCCGCTTCAAATCAAGTGTCGTTTTAGCACTTTAAGTTTGATCCAGTTTATGTGTCGTTTTAGATTTTTTAGACAATTGATTATGAGTTATTTAATTAAGTGTCGTTTTAGCACTTTAAGTTTGATCCAGTTTATGTGTCGTTTTAGATTTTTTAGACAATTGATTATGAGTTATTTATGACAATTGTTATTGAAATGTGTTTTTATTAATTAATGTTATTCATTCATTGGTTAAAATGGGTGATGAGTGGTCAAATTTATAAACAATTTACATTTGTGAGGTTAGTTACTACTTTTCTTAAATCTTGTGTTGAAAACTAAAACGACACTTATTTTTTATCGGAGGGAGTATAATTTATTATTAAATACTAGCGGTAATTCCCGTCCTATGCACGGGTCTCTTTTTATTATTATAATAATTAAATTAAGATTAATATAATAAGAATTGTTTAGATCTTAATACTATTTCAAAATTAACTAAAGTATTTTTAGTTCTTTTTTTTTTTGAAAGTTGGGCACTCTAAATTTACATGAGGTGTATAAAATCTGATATTATTTACTATTTTGTAGATTCTATAAATTCTGATAGTTCAAAATGATTAAAAATAAAGAACAAATACAATTTCCAAATACGAATTATTCTATACTGATGAAATTAAAAATTACAAACTAATTGCACAAGAGTCTTAGCTTTATGTCATGCTCAATCATAGATGAACATGACTACATATGAAAAATGTTCATCGAAAAAAGCGTATACAAATGACAATCTTGTATGGTTGCCTCAACTATTTTCTCTAGACTCTTTTTTACTTTAATCATTCACTCATTATTTTTCTTGTGATTCACTTGAGCTTTGGATAAGACCTTGACCATTAACTCATTCTTCACTGATATTTATAGGAGGATAAAAAAATAGAGATTGGATGATTGGATTTCAAAAGATTAACCTTGATGAGAATAAAAAATGTTCACATTTCTAAACAACCTTTCATATTTCCAAAAGCTCAAGTGATCGACTGTGCGCAAGGCCGGGGGCACCGACACCACAACTGATGGGGATCCGCATAACGAAGATCGGCAATGAAGGGAGCGCTCGCCAAGGATGAAACAGATCTGACAACTTTTCCAGATGAACGATCGACACGGTGGAGGGTCATGGAAAGTTGGGAATGATCGTGCAAACGTGATCGCGGAAACAAGACTGGATGAGAGACCAAGGTCGATCAAGCAAGTGAGACTACACGACATCGATGAAGGTCCGCGAAGAGTTCAAAGCACCACGTGGAGGCGAACAGCTGCCGAAATATGAAGCAAGGACATCGATATGGCTCGAAGGAGCAACAAAAGGGCCATAAGACAAAGATATCATCATGGGACCTCGCAGGGATAATCAGAGATGTGACAGTGACACCGAACACACAAAAGATGATAGGACGCGAATCTAGGACAACTCTAAAACTCACAAAGAAGGCAAAAAGGCTCAAAGAGTCGACGTCATCATCATGTTTTAATTATGCAAACCACTCAACGAAGATGGGAACGTCAAGCACCATGATCCGCGAGCGCCGACCACCAACGACAAAATAGAAGTAAGTACATAATGAAGCTCAAAGCAATTGGATCGAGTGGGGTCAATGAATATCAAAAGTGAGCCGAGACATCAAGTCGTCAAGAAACTCTGCCAGTCCTAGGAATCGAAGTTGATGTTTGACCAAATGATTTTATGATGCCCCGCAAGCGCCACAGTTATCGAGTCGAGATGATTCAAGAAGCATCGGAAAGAATACCAAATGTAATTTGTTTCTCGTTCATGTTCCAGGTCTGAAAACTCATTCCAAGAAGGTCGAAATTGCGTTTCAAGAAGTTGCTGTGCGTTTTTCTTGAGTAATTACCGAGCAAACATTTGACCAGTTGTTTGAGAGCAACAGTTATTGGGTTGGAACGAGCCACATACCACTGCAAAGCTGACGAGATAAACTACAAATCAACTTCAAACACCAAAATAGGAAACATCAAGAAAGAGGTCAAAAGGTGTCGCACGTCTCTTGCACGAAAGAAGGCGATATAGAAAAAGAACTGACTTTCGGCGCATTTTCCAAGAGCTATAGAAATCAGAAAATTACAAGCCTTATATTTCTTAAAAGCTAAGAAGATTCTTACTTTCATCTCTTGGCGTCAAAGACATGATCATATTCTAATAGAGCCTAAATCATAATTCAAGACTAAGCAATCTCGTTCCCGTGACAACATCACATTGTAGTTTTGCAAGAGCTCGTTCAGAAGTTACGGTTGTCCAATCAAGGTGATTCAAAAGGTGTTGGAAAGCTAAAAAGAAGAACTACAATTCGTTATCACGAACGAAACAAAGAACTCCGTTCGAAGTGGATCAAAACTAAATGCAACATGATGCAAGAAAAAGAGCAAGGTCTTACGAAGGGTCCTCGACATGAAAAAGGACGCAACTGATAGAAGTTGGAGTGAGCTGGGAAGAGCATCCCATGCACTTGGACCACCGGTCGTCTAAGGAAGTTTTATGTTTAGATTATTAAAGTTTTTATTTTGTTAGGAATCTTTTGTTAGAAGTTGCCTTATGTTAAGGCAACACAAATTACTCTATTTAGTTGCAAAGACGGTTGTAGTAGTTTTTAGAAAGGTAGTTGAAACATGATCATGAAGGAGCAATTGGATGTACACGAATTTGAGCATACAAAGCCCTATACGAGTACGTGAACGAGCGAAAGGATATACACGAAAGCGTGCTACCGGACCCTATACGAGTAAATGAACGAGCGGTCTGGGTTGATGTAAATGAATTGTGAGAGTGTATAACTTAAAGGCAATGAGCGCCTGCCAAATTCGATCCCACGATAATTCAAATGTAAGTTTTCGCGTGAAAATTGTGACATTCGAGGGGAAATTTGTGATTAAAAAAATTCTAACCTTAATTAGATTAATTAATGGTATTAAATGACTATGCAAATAAATAAATATAAAGTTAAAAGATAATTAAATGCATTGAAGAGATACATAGAATGATGATGATATGGCCAATATAATTAATAAGGAAAATATCACTCAAAGCTAGGATAGAATATTTTCCTACAATCTCTTCTTTGGCTATTTAAAGCCCTCCCCATTCATAAATAAAGGATGGAGTTTTTCTTCTCTTTTCTAATTCTAAACCTAGTTTTCTTGTTACATTTTTTCCCCGTAACACAAACCTTGAACCTTCTTCCAAATTCTATCCTTGATGAAAGAAAAAATACTTTTTTTACCTCCAATAATAGTTGGAAGGCTGATATATTTAGCATGCCTAACCACCAGTTGCACTCCTAGCATAGCAAAAAGGCCAACTTTGTTTTTCGGTTTAAAAGTATGTTTTTAGCAAGGTTTAAAAGTATGTTATTGATGAAGGAGATTTCAGATTTGATTATGTTAATTTATTGTCCTGATGATTTCTCATATTGACTAACTCAATTATAATAAGAGCTTTTTACGTACAACCACTATCTAAATGATTGACATTGCAAAATAACACTCGTTAAACAACTATTTATTTTGACACACCCATTAAATGTCATTTTGTTGAGGAGAACCATCCGGTCGTCAAGTCCATCAGTTTTGCTGTTAAAAAGCGTGATTTTACCATTTCGCCCCACCTTTTTTTTAAAACTACCGAAATTACCAGGTTTCCCCATCTTGACTATCGGTTGGCTACTTTCCCATGTTCTTTAAGCTTCTTCGAGACATCATTGTTCGACCATAACATAAACGAGCTCCATTATTCGACCAAAATACAAACATGAGCTCCGATCCATTTTTTCAACATTTCTAAACTTAAAAGCTCCATTTTCATCATCAAGAGTCATCAGATACGTGAGTTTAGGGTTTTATCGGCATTGGTGCATGGATTATGGTTTATAAATTCGAAACCACTATTTCATGTGAATTTCTTTCCTAATTTTGATCCAATTAAGGTGTGTTGTGATCGATATTGCCTAGCTTAATCGAAAAGGAAAAATAACTTCTAATAATAAAGTATCTACTTTGAACCAATAATAATACGAACTTTAAAAATCACCATCAGTAATACAAACTATTACCATATTAACCTAAAATAATACGAAGTTGAAAAATGACTTGTAATAATACCAAGTATCTTCTTTAAACCAATAATAATATGAACTATTACCAAGTATCCATTTTTTTAGTAGCCATTAGTGAAGCATACCAAAAATTAAGGGCGTGTTGCGGGAGTTAACGGGTGAAGTTAGGCTACACTTACAAGACGACGAGGATTGTGAGGGGGACGAGCTTTCCGGATGTGGTGCACGATGTTTGAACTCTCAAAGAATTCGGTTTCAAGAGAGAAGAGGTGGGAGAGAGAATAGAGCTAACGAAGACGACATGTGAAGAGAAGTTGGAGAGGAGGATGGTCGGGAGGGAAGAGTTGGCACGTGTAAATTGAAGTATTAATTAGGGAAAAATGAGGTGTCAGATGTCATGTCATAATTTCAAGTACCACAACGTAGGTTTCACGGAAAACTAATTGTCGTACTTTTTTAAGGTTAATATCATGATAGTTCGTATTATTATTGGTTCAAAGCGGATACTAGGTATTATTACGAATACTTTTCAAGTTCGTATTATTTTTTGTTAATATCGTAATAATTCATATTGTCGTCAGTGATTTTTAAAGTTCGTATTATTATTGGTTCAAAGATGATACTTCATAATATTATAAGTCATTTTTCCAATCGAAAATGGCTACATATCTCAGCCTAATCGAAACCATTATCTCACTCTTTACTAGTACGCATGACATTGTCTCAATTTCTTTAGGTATCATGTCAAGCGGAAGCTACATATCTACTACTAATGGAGTGACTTGCTTTTTCTTGCCCATACAAAATGGACACCGCAATGTTCCATTTTGTTTACGAACTCTTATCTCCATGTTTGTGAGTTTGTTGTATATGGAAAGCTCATAGTCCTCCGTCTAATCTGAACTGAAATCTGATTGCTCTGAGCTTGATGAGATGGTAGTTTTAAATGAAAAATGAAACAAATATATTAGTTAATGAGTGTCTCAAGAGTTATATGAAGATAGAAATGTGTAACAATTCTTAACTAAATATTGAGTTAAAATGTAAGATAGAAACAGAGATTGAATGATTGGATAAGTTTGTTGACAATTCAGAGAAATCAATGAGAAATGATGAAGAACGTAGAAGAGAAAAGAGTGAGGCAATATTTGAACAACATTGGCCTAATTCATTCATCATTAGAGTATTTAAAGCTAGTCAGAGTATAAGAACTTAATTGATCGAAAGGAGTTTTGAGATATAAGAATTGAATTTATATATGAGATATAATAAAGATTAGAGGATAGCTTTCCACATGTGTCTAAAAAATCATGATCGAATCATACAAATTAAGAAACAACACAAGTTGCTTTCCACAAGTCGCTTTCAATCTAACACACATGCAATCATAAATCCGTCAATCTAACCTTACAATCAGACCCATTTTGTCTTTCATCAAACACACATGCAACCCTAAATCCTTCAATCTAACCCTAAAATAGACCCATTTTGTTTTTCATTAGACACACATGCAACCAAAACCAAACCCAAATTTCTACAATGAAATTAGACTTGGCAATTTCACCTTCACCCGATGGGTACCGAAAAACCGGCCCGAAAAAACCGATAAAACATCAATTAAATTTGGGTGAAAAAGGGTTTCGGGTGATTGGGTGATGGAGCGGGTACGGTTTCGGGTATAAACTCACCCGACCCGACCCGATCACCCGACCCAGTCACCCGATCCGATCACCCGATTTTTTTGTCCCACATCAAAAATTGGTAGGAGAGGAGAAGATGAGCTTAAGAAAAAGGGAAGGAGAGGAGAAGAGGGTTAAGTGTTTGAAGCCTAACCATGCGCATAGAGATGGGTTTTGAGGCTTTCTAATTAAATCTATTTTTTGGGCTAAACCATTGTGTAGGCCCTATATAAATAGGTTTAAATTTTAGTTTAAAATTTAAAGTTTTATTAGATGGATTAAATGATTTGACCCGTAATCCGACCCGTAAACACGGGTTACGAGTCGGGTCACAGGTTAAGTTTATTTTGTTTACGGGTCATCGGGTTGACCCGTTGAACAAATAAACTTAAGGTTAATTTATGATTGGAAATTGAAATTTTAGTAACTTTTTATAACACTCGAAAAAAACGACCCGACCCGAAAACCGACGGGTTTCGGGTGGGTCGATTTCGGGTGGAACCCGTTGGGTGAAAATACCGGATCGGGTGAGCGGTTTACAAAGGTGGGTCGGGTGGTAGAAGTGGTCCACCCACACCCGACCCGACCCGACCCGACCCATTATCATGCCTAAATGAAACCAGGAAATCGTACCGAATTGTTCTAAACCCTCAAACTCTAAAATCGTATTGAATTGTTGTAAAATCAAACCAGGAAAACGTGTCGAATTGTTCTAAACCCTCAAACCCTAAAATTGAATCGATTTCCACAAATCAAACAGTAAGCCTAAATAATTAAAGCTTACCTCACTTCGAGTCCCTTCGTATCGAGTTCCCTCGCGTTGCTCTTGCTCCTACCCTTCGTGTCTCTTCGAGTTACTCCTCTCTCGAAACTAGATGCAAGGTTGATTTCAAATGGCATCTCGAAGAAGCTTAAAGAACAAGGGGAAGTAGCCGGCCGGTAATCAAGACGAGGAAACCGGAAAATTTCGGTTGTTTTTAAAAAACGAGGGGCAAAATGGTAAAAGTACGCTTTTTAACAGTAAAACTGACGGACTGGCGGCTAGGTGGCTCTCCACAACAAAATGACATTTAATAGGTGTGTCAATATAATAGTGGTTTAACGGGTAATATTTTGCAATGTCGACCATTTAGCGGGTGGTTGTACACAAAAACCTCTTATAATAAAGCATTTCCGAAAAGTTGCTTAGCAAAAAGAAGGCTATCATCGGCAAACAATATATGAGAAATAAGCGGAGATTGGTGAATAACTTGAATACCATGTAAAGCATAGGATCGAACAACTTTGGCAGTGAAGACAAGCCGTTTGCGCCAGAATGTACAAATTTGGAGACAAAGGAACAACAATGCCACCAACAACTCCATTAATCTTGATAGCATGCTTGGCCATGTTCCCTGAAGTTACGGGTGAAAATTTTGGAGAAGATTCAATATTGTAGATATGCAAACGAAATACATTATTTGGAATTTTGATTATGGCCATTCTCTCTAATGCCTTTAAAACCAATCAATATACATATAAACTGAACACCAGATATCAATACATATCAATGCATATCAATATACAGCAAATACCAGATATGAATATTAATCATGTTCATACACATGTACCAAACCCATATATCAATCATCAATCAATATACTTATATACGTATATTCCAAATGCCTAACAAAAAAAATATCAATTTAATATCAATATCAATATCAATATATACCAAACACCAGATTATATATACCAGTCACGTTCATACCCACACTTCACACCATAATACGTTAAAAGAAGACTGAAATTCCAGGAAGGAAAACAAAATTCAAGAAACAATTTTAATAATCACTTGAAAATAAGCTGACAATCTCTGCAGAAGTAGACACAGGGATTTATCTACGTCCATCATTTCCATGGCCGGGCAAAAAATCGAGTTTTTTTATATGATTTATGAGCATAAAAACATTGTAAACTACCAGTAACAGGCAAATTAACAGTTCCAACTTCCAAGCCTTCTACAGTCCCAGATTTGAGTCGCAGGTTTTGCCAACACTAGCAAAATTATGGTATGGGCCAATAAACAAGACGTCACTAGAGAAACTTTGTTTCAACTTGTAAATAATGTAGCTACTGATGGGGCACACTTAATCGTCGAGCTCGATGATCTTAACCACGGAGGAATCACCGACTTTCTGGCAGACGACAACACGGTCATGTGACTTGATGACGGCAGCTTCCTTCCCGTAATCAAGGGCAACCTTCAAAACGGACTCATTTGTTGCACTTGTAGATTCAGCCTACACAACCAGAAGGGGAAAAAAAAAAGGAAATAAAAGAGATTAGTTTCATCCTCTCATGCATTTAGAGCAGGTTCATAATCAATTTAATTTGGGAGACTATTGTTGATCTTACAGTTCAAAATGGGTTAAGATAAAATATTTTAAAACAAACAGAATTTCATGTAGGAAATCAATAAATCACAATGTTTACAGTGTTCCAGAACTTACAGCATGTCTTGGATCAGCGAGCATGGGAAAGAGACCTCTGACTATAAGCGACTGCCTTGCCTATAAACATTTTAGAAAGAACTCAGGGGTTAGAGTACATAGAAAGCATCTATATTTAGACAACAAAATTATAAGGAAGATGTAGAAGGGCAACATTAACTGAAGACTCCAGGACAAAATATATCATCTTATAATGAAGAAAACAAAGAACACATCTCAAGCAGCCTTGTAAAAATAATTAAAAAAATAAGCAGTTTCCATGAGAATGAAGACACATAGCTGACTATATAGTTAAGTAATTGAAAACGGCCAAATGTCAAGCTATATAGTTCTTCATTTGAAAACCAAAATGAAAATCTAACTCAAGTGACATCATGGTTAACAAAAAGCATCATCATGACTGACCCAGTGAGGCTCCACAATCTGGAGGGTCAAGATGGGTGTACCCCTGCCCAAGGGAAAGGGGTATGCCCGATAGACCCAAGAAAAACTGAAATTCAGCTATGTGACAATAATAACTGAATTTAGTTAGAATGTACCAAAATTGATATAGGGACTAAATCCATCTCAAAGGCAGTGTATAAAAGCCAATGAGCATGAGGATGCGTCCCTATGGTTAACAAAAAGTATTGAGCAAATTGGTGAATGGTGAGTATACAGATGAAGAAGTATCAAGTTCTTTTACAAGAAAACAGAATTACCAGAGTAAAACAAGGCAAATCAATTTCTGGTCCCTGTAAAACGTGACCAAGTTAATATTACAAAGGAAACTAGTGGGCTTCAACAAGAATGGTTAAATCAATATACCTCGAAGGCTCCAGTAAAATTCCACTTCAGTTGGTTTGTCTTAAGCCGAGGAATCACCACTGAGAGGACAGGCATTGTTGGCCTGTATTTTGCAATTAATCTAGCATAAAAATGATCAGAAAAATCAAAAAATTACTTCACATCTTTATCATTGACAAAGTAAAATTCAACAGAAATTGATTCATAGGGAAATCATTTGCGAGTAATTTGTTCACTTAATATAGTTGATCAAGCATCAAAAGAAAAACATACCTTGCAGCCCTTCCAGATGAAGTGAAACATACAATTACTGAGGCCTTGACTTTGATTGCAGCACGGACCTAAGCAATAAAAGATATGTGATGGTTAAAATATATCCAAAAGGGAGCACAACATGGTGCTCTGTTGTCAGATATAGGTCAAAGAAGAAAAAACAAAGGCCTACCGCAGAAGAAGTAATAGATTCCAAATGACTCATTGGTTCCCCTACATAATTCACAGTTTTCTTGAAATACGCACCTTGATTGAATACTTTTTCAGCCTATATCACGCATAAGCAGAAAAGGTCAATAGTGACTCTAGCTATGCAAAACCAATATCCAAATTTCTTTCTATATTCAGAAAACACTCATGCAGTATAGCTTACAGAACTCACCTCAGCACAAATTTTACCAACTATAGATACAGTTTCTACAGGGTATAAACCACGGAAGGTCTCAGCACCAAGAAGAATTGCATCACTTCCTGAAAACCATTTAAAAAGAGAAAGAAGGAAACAGATAAGCTCTCCGTATTACACATTCATTTCAGAGCATATACAGGTGAGAACAAGTCTGTACTACAATTTAGACGCAATAGCTAATCAAGCAGGGCCAACATCTTTCAGCTAGTAGTCTATGTAAGACTTGGGAAAGAATACTGACCATCCAAAACTGCATTAGCAACATCAGTGGCTTCAGCACGAGTAGGCCTGAGGTTATTGGTCATACTGTCAACAACACGAGTCACGACAGCAGGCTTCCCAGCCATATTACACTTATACAAAGCAGCTCTTTGGAACAAGAACACCTATTCAGGAATTATACCGGGGAATACACAATATCAGCAGCAAAATACAATGAGGTGACCAACAAAGTACTATAAGATCCATATAATATATGGTAATCTAAGATCACAGCAGACAAGGACAATTCAGAGGTCAGTGCAATTCCAATAGAACTAATTTTAATTGACTACACAGTACACACCTTTTCTGGAGGAAGATCTATGCCCAAGTTTCCACGGGAAAGAATGATACCATCTGCTTCTTGTAGAATTTCATCAAAATGAATTAAACCCTATAAGAAGAAAAAGCATCACCTTAGCAAGTGCATACAACATAATACTTTGTATTTTGACAATTGACCGGGAAATTCATTTTGAAGATTATTTTAAAGGATACAAGCAACATTTTCTCACCTCTACATTTTCAATCTTTGCTAGAATGTGTGTTTGACTAAGATCACCACATGTAGATAGAAACTCCCGAGCCTGTCAAAATGAAACAAAAAAAGGTTCTTGTTAAATTTTAACTGTTGAGGGAACAAGTAACTTTTAGTTGATGAAATAGAAAGAACAAAGTGGAATTTTCCCTACTTGGCGGACATCTTCAGCATGTCGAGTGTATGAGAGTGAAAGGAAGTCAATTTTGTTTTGCAGACCCCATGTTTTTATGACCTGAGAAGAATTTAGCATAAATATAAGTATATAACCTCATCAGAAGAGCATCAAGATGATATAATAAGAATTGATCAAATCCTATAGAAAACATTTGATGAGAAATATATTCTAATTCTCAATGAGATAATTTATTTCAACAAAATTTGTCTCCAGCTCCTGAGCATATTGTCCTTCGCCTTCAAATTGACTCCTATCAACTACCTAGGTCGATCTATCCATCCATGAAATGCCACAATATAACAAGCAATTCACAAAGACTTTGAAGTTGAACATGTCCAACAAGGGGAAAAAAAATATTGATTTTGATAGCCAAAACTTTCACCTGATGCTAAAAAGCAAAGAATAGAATGAGAAGCTAAATGACCAAAACTTCCATCTGAAAGATAGAGACCAACGTATTAAACTAATTACCGGCCTTCACCTTTTTATCTTTATCTGAGAGAGTAGGTAGGTTAATCTGAACTTGAGAGGCATGCAAGGTGAACAATGATCCGTCTAATGTTGCAGAATTCTTAATCAGACAAACCACATTGTCTCCTTTTATCTCAGCAACCTACACAGAAACAATCAGAGTATATGTTATATCCAGGCAAGAAGCAGACAACTCATAGAGTTAAACAACAGCACTTGGCAAAAGAATGCATGAGTTTGCAGGTCAAAGCTTACAGAACACAATCTATTTTTCTCTTACCTCTAACCAGACAGAAGTTGTTTCACTTCCTGTGAATAGGTATTTACCCATGAAGATTGTGTCTCCTTTCTTCACATCCTGGAATTAAACAAAAAGGTCGGATAAATGCAGTTGCCTAACCATTGAAAACAGAAGACTGTATCATCCAGCATTTAGAAAATATACAGCCATGCTTAACCAGTTAATGCCTGCAATGCTTATCAGCCTAAGAAGTTTCTAAGGATTGCCTTCACTTACAGGAGAAAAAAAAAGTCTTTTATTCAGAAGTGGTACAGTGGCATACCAACACTCCAAGATGACAGGACTCCAATAAAAAATGCATCAGATGGGAAAAAACATGATAATTAAGAGGATACTAACCTTTGAAAGTCCACCATAGTTTATTGGAAGTAACTCAAAAGAAGCATCACCTCCCTGATCTGGAACAAGTGTGACGAACTCATTTTCCTTGAGTGTGATGGCTTGCTTGCTTCGATTAAAAACTTGCAGCTCAGGACCAGTAGTGTCCAACATAACCTGACATTTCAGAACAAAATAATGCTCAGTCCACCATAGCTTGTAAGTTTGCAAAATAGTTGTTTGTACTTAGGTCGACTGTATTTGTTTAGATCCTTTTAATATCAAAAGAATTAGACTATCTCTATCATTCCAAGTGCTAAATTAATTACATGTCAGTGTAATATCAAGAAAGGAAAGACATCAATATGATAGTGAAAATGTGCTTCTGGCTTTTATGGGAGCAGATAACTAATGATACATTCTTCTCAAACTGCAGGATAAACCAATTTTTCTTGCTTAATCAATCAATCCAAGTTGGGGCATCCACTTCATTATTATCTTGTCTACTTAGTGTAACTGAGTTGCTCCCAAAAGCCACAATAATTATTGCAAGAGCAAACTATAAAACATGCGACCAAACAATGTTGGGAAAAACACCTCCAAGGTCCACCAGAATATATATATATATATATACCTGTGAAATTATCATTCAGCCCAATATGAAATCAAAGCAGCTAACACTGACTGAGCATTAGCTTGCCACACACAACACGATTCATGATATATAATAACCATATCTTACTTAACTTAAGATTGAAAAGATCAATTTTGCAATAAATTAAGTACATTCAAAATTTGAAGAGCATAGGCCAATTAAAAAAAACATACAGCACAGAGCTTCTTAGTGCTCTTAACAGCCAATTTCAGATTCTCCAGTGTCTTCTGGTGAGCTTCAGCGTCTCCCCAAGAAAAGTCAAATCTCGCCACTACAAAAATGAGAAAAATCACACAGAAAATTAAAAATAGAACAAAAAATACCTCGGAGATATAAACCCGCCAAGACGATAACCTCATAGTCACAATAAAAACCATTGTTTTCTCATCGAACTTCCCCGAGGCAAATCCCAAAGTGAAAATTTTGCAATCTATAATGATATTACTATAATTAATTACCAGACATCCCGGCCTTAAGCAACCTAGAAATGATTTCAACCGTCTGGGACTTGGGCCCTAGGGTTCCAACGATTTTTGACATTGCCGGGAAGAAACTCTGCAAACAAAAACCATAAATCTGTCAAATCACAGCCTTCACCAGCGCAAATCAAAGCAAAAAAAAATGAAAAAGTTAAAAACAAAAGTAGATCGAAGTCGCATAATTTGAAAACTCAAATGCATGGATATTCAGTTTGAAACACAGATTCGTGGAAATAGAATGCTTAGTAAGCAGAAAGACAAATCCAATAAAGGAAGTAAGAAATCGCAAAATTACAGATTTTGATGGCTCGAGGATTGAAGCCATCCGAATGGGCTCTTCGAGGAGGAGGTGACTGGAATGCATCTTCGTAGATTAATTTTTCCCCCTCTTGCTCCGAATCGAAATCTAAAAGACGAGAAAGAGGCAAAAGAGAGAAGAACGAGGGTTTAGATATAGGGGGGCAGGGCCGAAAGGGCAAGGTAGGAGATAAAAAGGGGAGTTGTTCTCTGTTGAACCTAAAATAAAATAAACAAAAAATATAAAATAAAGGGAAGAAAAATAATTTGAACAAATAATATTCCTTTTGGATTCCTAAATCCGTATAATATGGTAAAACGTAGAAAACTTTCTTCTCTCAGTGGTATCACTGTTTACTCATGTAGACTTTTGAAGTTCTAGAGATCTAGCACATAAAATAAAATATTCAAACAAATGGCATTATGTGACCTTTATATACGGTGTAAGATGAGACACAAAATGATACAAGAGTTTTTATATGTTTTTTGGGTTAAAAATAGTTTTGTTGTCAGTTAAATGAAGGGGTAGGTTGGGTTGGAACTTAAAATACCAACACTATTTTTAGATTGAATGAATGGTCCAGCTATGTGTGAATTATCTTATGATTTCTTGCTTGATCAAGTAGTTTTTTTCCCTTTATTGAAATGTTTAACTAGGCTTTGTTTATTTATAGGGTCTGTAAAATGCGTGAAAATAAAGGAAACAAACCCTATATTATTTGTTTGTAATGTAGTATAGTGCTATTTAATTTAAAAAATAATATAAATACACATAAAAAACATTTTAAAATAATAAAAAATGTGTCAAGAAATAAGCTATACTTGCTTCATAAAATTTAGTGTTGTTTCGAATTATTGTTTAACCATAATTAAGAATCAAAACAATAATGTTGAACAAAAAATAACTTGAGATTTTTAATTTTTATCACAAATATCTTCACGCCAAATGTAGCAGAATACCCTATACTCATGAAATGAATACTGTGGGATGCAGAGACCAAAGGTAACTTGACAAGAAACCTTTTCTTTTTCTTTTCTTTTTCAACAATTGCATAATTTTTATCCTTGTTTCTCACTCGCAATATCAGAAAAAGAAGATGCATCACGGCTTTTTGAGTATTTACAGTGGGCGGGCGGTCGGTTAAATTAGAGTAGTTTTACTGCTAGTTGGAAGATTGGGATACTGTGAGGGGCTCTCTCACGGGATCTGGTAGTTTGAGATATTTATTTAATAGAAAAAGATGTGAGTTTTATTTTTATTTTCTTAACTATTGTTTGATTGGAAGATGTGAGAAAAATAAAAATGCAGAGAAGCTGGTTGTAAAGGGGAAGCGAACATAAAAACACGTGCTAGGTGGTGGCGGGGAGCATGTGACAATGACATGCAAGGACCAAGCAACGGACGGGTACGACTAAACCAATGCCCAGGACCTTCCGTTCATGGGTCCCAGTCACCCATTCTGTTTACTTTATTCTGAGGATTCTAGAAGCAGGAGAGGGGCGTTTTGGTCCCAACCACGCTCTTAGGATTTTCTCCGCCTCGTGTCCTTTTCAATTTGTTTGCCTTGATTTAACCGGCATTGTTGACCACCAATCCGGCCATGGCGTCGTCCACGGTGGCCCATCCACTCATCAAAAGTTTCGCAATAGTGATGGAAATTGATCAACCAAATGCTATTGGCACGATGCATGCAACATCTCCCCCGAAAACCACTCTTAATGGGGAATTTCCTTCCTTACTATTAAGGACCTGGTTAGTGCGGATCATCAAATGACGTCAATTGAAGCCTCAATCCCAACAGAAAATCACCAAATGACGTCTATTGACGCATCAATCCCAATAGAAAACCAGATTGTTCGTTCCTTCAAGGAAATCTTAGTGAGAGTTCAAATCCGCAACTGGACAACGCCGCCGCCACCAACCTTCTGGCAGACTTGTATGATATTGATGACGATGAGAGCCCTGAGGAAGTGGAACCAATTTGTCCGGTGGTGACTCTAACTGCTGAGGAGAAGCAAAGACTTCATCTCCGTTGGTCCAGGCCCCTAATCATCCATGTGTTTGATAAAGGGCATGGTTACTCGTTGAGAAAATGAAGAGTGGAATAGAAATGGGAATTAAAGGTTGTTCTAACATTGGTGGATATAGGCAATGATCACTATGTGGCAAAGTTCACAAATGATGATAACTATTATCATGTCTTGACACAAGGACCTTGGATGATATGAATTATCTCACAATTCGTCGTTGGGTCCCGAATTTTAATCCTTTCAATAGCAAAGCTAAGGTACTCACTATGTGGATATACATTCTGAGACTTAGCCTTGCGTATTTTCAAGAATATTTTCTTCATAAAAATGGTCAGTTAGTTGGAAAGGTAGTATGTATCGACAAGGCGACGGTGGCCGCAAATAGAGGTCAATTAGTGAGACTTGTTGTGGAAATTGATCTCGAACAAACACTTTTACCAAGGTTATGTCTAATAGGTTACACTTGGCACATTCAATATGATGTAAAGGGAATGAAGGTTAAGATTCAAAAGTGATTTGAGCTTGATAAGAAAAAATGCATAAGACAAGTTTCAAAAGCAATGGAAAATAAGGGTTGTGAATGAAAAGAACAAAAGAAGTGTGTGAAGAAAAAGAAAGAAGAAAGAATAGAATGTTGAAATATAGTTGAAAGGTTTTGGGAAGGAAATGTGCTAAAAGGGTTGGTTTATTGGCATTGATGAAGATTGATTCATATCTCAACCTTAATCTTCTCACCTTAGCCACATTACGACCCGATAAAGAGACCTCTTGATTTTTTTTTGTATTCAATTTCCATAGCAATGGAGATTTAGAACATTGATGCAAACCTATGGTAGTTTATTAGTCATGGTAGAGAATTGATCGAAACACTATAACCTAAACACTTGAGTGAGAGAGATGAACACATTTACCTAGTGAGGTCTAGAATGGATGCATTGTCTTGGTTTATTTGATAATCTAAACATGTGCAATGATTTCAATTGTTGACCTACACAAGTTTATTGATTATTGTCTAGCAAAATTTGAGGTGGATTTCGCGCCTGCGGCTTACCGACTTGGACTGTGTTTTGCCCCATACACGAGATTTCTATCTTTATGTTAGACTTATCTTATTTCCTTATTGGGCTTGTACCCCAAAACAAGTTTTTTAGTTTTTAAGGCTTTTTTGTTTAGGTTTGTTGAGGGAGTTAGAGGATTTTATCAATTGCTTATTGCGTGGAAGACAAGTTGAAAGTTCTACTAGTTGGAGATTGAAGACTCTTTAGGGATTTTGAGTTTGATTTGTTGGATCTTAATCAAGTTTGCTTGTTTATTCAATCTGATATGTTTATTCTCATTATTGATTTGGTTTCTTCTTTCTCCATGTCTTGCTAAACACTAAATTCTAAGATTGGGGTGAATCGAACAATGTTAGATAGACAAATCTATTAAATTGCACAATTTGATGTTTGAAGCTTCGTTTGATTCAATCCTAGATGCTTAATACCATAGTAACTTGCATGAATTGAAAGTTGTTAGAGTTTAAAACTAAAAGGTAATAACTTTGATAAGTAGTTAGATAGGGAATTGAAATTGAAAGGTACTTTTTCTTATTGGAACCCTGGTATATGAACCTAAGATTTCTCTATTATGAAAGTGTCTTGAATATCTCTTGTGGAGCAACAATTGTCATAGAAATCTAGAGACTAGGGTGCTTTTGTAAGTTGCGAAAGTGGATGTTGAGTCAATTTGATCTTAAATTTTAAGTGTTTAATGGTCTAGAGTTTAATTTGCAAGTCATGAAAGTAGATGTTTAATTGAGTCTAGATATGTTTGCTAACTCGAAAGAATTTATTTTCCTTCAAACAGAGTTGAATTAAGATTGTGCAATCATCCTTTAAAGTCTACCCAAGCATTGTTGTGGGGATCCTTGATCTTAGAAGCTTTTCTCAATTAATTTTCTCATATTTGCTTGTTTGCTCATCAAATCTCAATATTTTCTTAATTTTTATGACTTAGTCTACTGATTTGACTATAATTGGTACTACTTAGTCTTAGTGTTAGACACTTTGGTATTACAACCGATCTCGTACACTTGCAGAATAGGATTTGGCCTCTCAACTTCAAAAACTATTAGTGTTAATTATAGAAACAAACAAAAAATACTTAGAAAATATTAAAGAGCCAAAAGATAGAAAAACATCCTCCTAAAAATGGAATAGATCTGTTGCGAGCGCACACTTGCACAGCAAGGCAGGCTAGTGCCTTGCGTAGCAAGTCGCATGCCATGGTGTTGGGGTAGTTGGTGCCTCGCACTGACTCAATTACTCGGGGATGTGCGGAGCTTGTGCATCAAGGACTCGTATTCGAATTCGGAGCTAGTGTAAAGCTTACGCTCCAAGGATCTTGTATAGGCGTAGGTGCACCGGCACTTGGGGAATCCGATGCGATATGCTCGCTGTTGGTGATGGTGGCGAGCACTTGAGTTTTGGTGTTTATATCCGATGGATCCAAGCAGTTGATGGAGCGAGTGACTATTGATTATGTGGCCTTGGCGATGGCTTTGGCTTGGGCTCGTTTCGCTAGTCCTGGTACTACTCTCTCCCCTGCACGCTTAACTTTTGAGTTCTTTGTCATCACTCGAACCCAGAAAAGGAAGAGCTCTTGTTGACATGGGGAGCACCTCAATTCCTTATAAATTATCGGGGTGTTACACATGAAACAAATAAACATTCACTTAAAGGGGTCTTCATAAAGAGCTAATCAGTATAATGTAAAAGATCATGCATGCTAAGAAGAAAATAAATGCACAAACCAACTAAAATCATGAAGAAGAACACCATAATAAAAATACATATCAAGAGACAGAGAGTAGAGGATTGCAAATGTTAAAAGAATTTTGCAAATAGAGAGAAAAGCTTTAAGGTAAGGGTTCAGATGTTTTGAAACAATATGAGGAGTGTGGGCTACATGATAGCTTGCATATAGGAGTAGTTTAGATGCATGTTTTATATATGTTTTAGTTAGTTTTAGGTTGGTTTTTATGTAGTTTTTAGGTTTTTGTGTTGTCGGGTATTATGCGCTGGTTTGCTCGGTTTTACAGGTTTTTAGGTTCAGGAGCGACATCGGGGCGAGTACAGATTGACCATGGCGGTGGTGGACGAGCTAAGGAATGATGGGATGTGCTAGGATGATGGATGAAGAAGAGCCAAATCAAGAACAAAGTCGAGCCAAGCTTAAGCTAAGTGCTCGGGATGATCTCGAGCAATGACCCCGCGCAATCACAACTGAAAGCCAGTTGCGCGGGATAGCAGGATTGCGTGGCTGCGCAATCCGGTGTCGAAGCCGCGCAATCGGGAGTTTTCAGCGGACGTGTCTTGGTCCGAGCCTTGGTGTTGGGCTTTAATATTTGGGTTTGTGGGCTTGTGTTTTGACCGAGATGTATGCTTAATATATGATATTTTGAGGGATATTTTTAGGACATATAAATACTTTATGTTAGTTTAATTTTGGAGAACTTTGGGTCAAACTTTTGGAGGCTAGGGTTTTCTCTCAAGGAAGAACCTTTGAACCTTCGTAAGTTTGATTTTAATTTAATTATGCATTGCTAATTTCTCTTGTGTTTGACTAAATATTGAAGTCATGATTTGTGTATAGTTGTGAGATTTAATTGATTCTCAACAAACTTGAATAGAAATTATTCCCTGTGCTTAATTGAATCTAAACTAGGGTTTTGTTAGATTGATCACCTAATTGAATTTCTAGTTAAAACTGAATCTGATTAATTACCGATTGGAGTTAACTTGATCAAGAGTATACTTTAACCAATTTAGTACCGGTTGGACTAGGTGATTAAAGAAGGGAATAAATTCACAAGTCACTTAGACGTCTGGTTGCTCTAAGTGTTTGTTTCTATTGATAACTTGAATCATCATGATGTTACCTAATTGAATTTAGAAGGTCTTCTAGGTTGTTAGATAATTAGGGTTGTTAGACTGGTAGTCCTATCAACTAAATATGAAGTTTGGGTTTTAGTCCTTAGTAGGATCATTATCCACAATAGATTGTTCAAGTGAGAAGAGAATCAAGAGAATCGATGATCAATAAAGCAATATCATGATGGATCTAATTAGTTGAACACGCTTTTCTCATATTTGTTAAACTCACTCATATTTGCATTCATAGTTAGTTGTCAATTTTGCATATTAGATTATAATTACAATCAGTAAACCCCCCATATTTGTTACTTGGCCCTTAAGCAATAACACATTTACACGAGTCTCTGTGGGATCGACCCTTACTTGCCGCTCTACTGAGTTGGTTAAGTTAGGTTTCTTTGATAGGTATTAACGACCACGAAAAATACCTCATCAAATTTGGCGCCGTTGCCGGGGGAACTCGACGCTATTTGTGTTTATTACTTTTGTGCTATTTTGGGTGTGAACCTGTTATATGGTTCATACCCGTGCTACTAACTCATCTCCTCTGCTATTTGATCCAGATATTGACATGACACTCTTCAAGCTAAATCCGGAATCACTTTCAGGCCTTACCGTTCTTTCTTGAAGAATCTGACTCTGACTTTGAATCTTCTGAATTTGCTGAATCTGTCAAGATGGGTGACCAAACATTAAGATAGTTAATTGCACCGAATCTGGCACAACAACCGTTGGCGGTGCAATTCCCTGCTCTTGGTGAGGGAGTCAAGTTCGAGCTGAAATCTGGGTTGATTCACCTTTTGCCTTCATTCCATGGGCTTAGTGGTGAAGATCCCAACAAACATCTTTCTGAATTTCATGCTGTGTGCTCAAGCATGAAGCCTGCTGATGTGACGCACGACCAGATTGCGTTGAGAGCCTTTCCTTTCTCTCTCAAGGATCAGGCTAAAGACTGGTTTTATTACTTGGCTCCGGGAAGTATTGATACATGGGCTAAGATGAAGGAAGCTTTTCTAGAGAAGTACTTCCCTGCTACAAGGCTCAATGAACTGAAGAAGCGAATCAGCAATATTGAACAAGAAGCTAATGAGTCCTTGTACGAATATTATGAGCAGTTCAAGAGGTTGGTAGCCAGCTGTCCTTTCCATGGCTACACTAATCAAGACCTGATTTTATATCTTTTCAATGGCCTCTTGGATGATGAGAGAAGAATGGTCAATGCAGCTTGCCAAGGTCACATTCTCAACAAAACTCCTACTGTTGCGTTTGACTTATTCACACAAATGTTTGAGGGCACAAGACAGTTCAGAAAAGAGACTAGCTCAAGAGCATCAAATTCTGTAGTGGCTAACTCAAGAATCCAAGATGAAGTCACTGAGTTAAAAATGATGATGAAGCAGCTTTTGCAACAAGGTGGAAAACAACAGGTGAAATCCTGTGAAATTTGCTTTGATAACATGCATCCCACTGATTCTTGCCCTACACTTCAAGATCAAAACGCTGAGGTGAATGCAGTGGAGGGATATGGACCACCTAGGCCGAGGTATGACCCCTTCTCCAACACCTACAATCTAGGCTGGAGGGATCATCCTAATCTGAGGTATGGCAATTCAAGCAATCAACAGTTCAACAATTAAGGTGGCCAAGTTCAGGTGAGACCACCCTTCCAACCTCAATCCCAGGGAGTAAATCAGAATGTTATGTCCACTGACCAGATGATCATAAATCTGGCTCAGACAGTTTCGACAATACATGGTTCTCTAACTCGGCTTCAACAGGAAACCAAGTCCAGTATAAAGAATCTGGAGAATCAAGTTAGTCAGATTGTCGAGGCAGTGAGAAAACTGGAAGCTAGAGATTCAAGTAAGCTACCGTCTCAAACAGAGCTTAACCCGAGGGTGAATGTCAGTTTTATCTCCATTTATGATGGTTCTGAGGCAAGACAAGTATACTAGTTGAGCAAGGTTGAAGAAACAGAGGAACAGAACGAAGGCAAATTGCTCGGCTTGGCTGCTAAAAGCGCAACCGAGCAATGTGCACCCCGTGCAACACAGTCCCAGTTGGGATTGCGCGGGCAAGAAGAAGAAAGCGCGGCCGCGCAATTGGATGCGAACCCGCGCAATCTGTGCGAACTGGAAGATACTTCTTCACCTCGTCTGAAAGCTTATGTGCCTATTCCACCCTTTCCTGAAGCCTTGAAAGAAACCCGGAATTAAAAAAGAATGACAAAGAGTTGTTCGAAGTCTTCGGTACATGCAAAGTTAATGTCCCATTACTGAATCTGATCAAGAGTGTACCTCGGTATGCTAAGTTTTTGAAGGAGTTGTGCACTCTGAAAAGGGGACAGAAAGAGAAAAGTCAGAAGCAAGTTAAAGAAAAAGAACATGTGTCTGCTGTGTTTCAAAAGCGTCTACCTGAGAAGTGCAGTGACCCTGGCATGTTCACCATTTCGTGCATGATTGGAAACACCAAGGTGAATGAAGCTTTAATCGATTTAGGTGCATCTGTCAATGTGATTTCTTCCTTTTTATATGAGAA
The DNA here is from genome assembly GCA_964016875.1 of Fallopia convolvulus. Lineage (NCBI taxonomy): Eukaryota > Viridiplantae > Streptophyta > Magnoliopsida > Caryophyllales > Polygonaceae > Fallopia > Fallopia convolvulus. The sequence continues at coordinate 39,964,144 of OZ024719.1, forward strand.
ACTCGGTATGGGACCATTAAAGGAGACCCGAACCATAGTAGAGTTAGCTGATCATCAGGGACGGAACCAGGATTTGATTCTTGGGTAAGCTAAATTTACCTTATGAAATAAATCAACACGTTTTGATCTTTTTGGAGGATCCATTCTATAATAAAATTTTGTAATTATTTTATAGATCAAATACATTTTCCTATTTGAAATTAATTTTAGAAATAGATTTTATTATTATACAGTAACTAATAACAAAAATTACTAACCAAATTTTAATTATAGGTATTCTAATACACTTAATTACATGAAAACGTATAAAATAAGACATATGATGGACAAAATAAAAAAGGAGATTTGCTAAAAAATAAAGAAAAGGGGATTGGTTTTAAAAAAAAATTAACGAAAAGATAAGTGAGGTGAAGATTTTCTACAAAAAGAAAGAAAGGGGGATTAATTTTAAAAAAATGTAAAGAAACAATAATAGGGATAGGGTATGTGAAACTGTGCTTAAAGGAAAATAAAAAAAAAAAAACAGACAGAGGCAATCATCCAGGTTCGAACTCGTAACTTTTGCAAATCGCACATACGCTTGTACCATCTGGGATGTATATTTCATTGTAAGTATATCAACTCTTGTAATATATATTACTGTAATATTTTTTGGGGTGGGCTGTAGCATACCCTAGCCCACCCCTAAATCCGTGCCTGCTGATCATTCCACTGTGAGGCCCAAAGGAAAAATTGAAGATGTATGGGTTACGGTGGACTCCTTGAAATTTCCGGCTGATTTTCTAGTGATGGACATGAGATCGGGAGTTGGAAAGATGTCTATGTTGCTAGGACGACCATTCTTGAAGACTGCTAATACAAGGATAGACATTCCACAAGGCACTTTGAAGATGGGATTCGATGGGAAGGAGATCGAATTCCATAGCTCGTATCCTTCTTAGTATCCTTTTTACGTCAATCTAATGACGTTAAACAAGCGCTTCTTGGGAGACAACCCATGTTTTAGGATAGATTTGCTTTGATTTTTGTTTTCAGTCTTACAATTTTTGTTTTTATTAGTTAGCTTAGGTAGAAATAATCCTCAAAAATTACAGATAGCTCGGGCAAGCCTTGAAGTACAGAAAAACTCGGAAGGGGGACAAAAAATTGCGTGGCCAAGAGATCTGTAACCAACCCGAGCAATGTAAGCTCAGAAGAGATTGCGCGGCTTGAGCTGCTAAATGCGCGGCCGCGCAATCCCAGATCCCAAGTCGCGCAATTGCAATTGGGAGGACATTACGCGGCTTCGCAATTGCGCGGCCGCGCAATGTCGTGCGATCCCGCACAATTAGCAGATTTTTGAAACCCCTTTTAATAAAACCCGAGTATTTTTCTTTTCCCCTCTCCTCCATTCGCATGCCCCCTTTCTTCAACCTCTCTACAAACACCATTGAAGCACCATCTAAAGCTTCATCCAAGCCATTTCGAGTCGAATTTTCAACCTAAATCAAGCAAGGAACTCACATTCAAGCGGGATTCAAGTAAGATTTCTCAAATCTCCCTTTAGATTTCGGTTTTAGTGGATTAAATCTAGATCTAGGTTTAGCATCATAAAACCCAAATTTGACCCCTTTAGGCTCGGATTTAGGCTTAAGTCCTTCACAAAAGTTTGTTTATTGCGTGATTCTAGCCTAGATTCGTGTTTTATTTGAGCTTTGCATGCAAATCCGAAAATCACCTAGAAATTTGATTAAATTTTGATTAAATTGTTCTAGGTAGTGGGGGAATAGAGTGATTGAGTGATTTAATTGCTTAATTCTGTGAAATATTGCAGTGGTTGTCCTTGTCGGGACAGGAATTGCGTTTGTTTGGATCGGTTGTGGTGTTGTGCAGGTGATAGCTCGCATTTAGGTAGTGTTTAGAATGCATATTTATGTTTAATTTGCATGGTTTTAGCTTAGTTTAGCTTAGTTCCTAGGTTTTTAGGTTTTCTAGGAAATTCGGGTTTTGCGCTTGTTTTGTTCGGTTTTGCAGATTTTTAGGTAAACAAGCATGGACGGGATGGATCTTAGATGATTGTGGAGGATCAAGATGAGGCTTAAAGTGGTGCAAGTGAAGATTGGAAGAGCTAAGGCCCAAGAGCTTGAGGGATAAAAACGCTTAAACTCGGGTCATGCATTGGAGTCTTATTTTGACACATGTATCTTGCAATGCTTGGTTTGGGAGCTATAGTACTTGGATGAAGTTGGTATCAATGGAAAGCTAACTCAAAGAGCTACAATTCATATTTTTACTCCGAGTCCAAATTTCTACTCGAAGGGGGTCAAAACAGCCTCTGAAGTGTCACTAAAGTTGTTGTACGCAAAGCGCGGGCAAAGTGGGCAGAGCGCCCCCGCGCTCTGGGAGGACCAAACCGCGCTCTGGCGGTTGACGCGGCGATGACTTGGGCTTCCGCGAGATCTTGTGGGCCGACTCTAATATTTCTTTTGGATATTTTTAGACATAATATAAATACTTTCCTTAGGGTTATTTGGATATTATGTTATCTTTTACTTATGTTCTAAGTTTGATTGAGTTTGGAGATTTGAGAGAGACAAAACCCTAGTTTTGCAATTGAAGATCAATTTGACTCTTGTAAGTTTTATTTATCTTCAATGACAATTTCTAGCTAATTTTCTCATGTCCAACTAGTTAGTTGAAGTTGTATGCATGATTGTTTGTGAGATTTGAATTATTTTAGTTTGCCTTGACTAGATTGAATCTCTCCATGCTTGATTGATTAAATTCACTTAGGATTATAATAGCTTGATCACCTATTCTACTTCTAGGTTGAATTACAACTAGAATAATTAAATAGACGGTGGAATTTGATTATTCATGGATGGATCCTTTGATTAAACTTATAAATGGTGGAATAAGGTTGATCAATGGTGGAGAATTTAATCACAAGACTTCATGAATAGACGGTGGAATTCATGAATATTGTTTCTATTGAATGCTTTGAACTTAATTGCATGATCAACTTGACATAGAAGGTTTTCTAGGTTAATTGATTAAAAGGTTGTTAAAGACGGTGTATATTAACAACCACAATAAGCTTGAATTCATAAATTCACAATAGATTAGTCAAGGGAAATTGAAATAAGGATAATCGATGATCAAAACTCATGTATGCAATGGATACGAAACTAGTTGGACGCTCTTCTCTAATTTGAATCTTAAAACCACTTTACTTGCTTAGCTTTAATTAGTTTAATTACTTAGATTTTAGTTTAAAATCATAAAAAAAAACCTTTAACTTAGTAATATTAAATAAATACAAGTAATTTGAGTCTCTGTGGGTTCGACCCTTACTTCCACTTTACTAAGGTTAGGAAGTTAGGAATAATTCTTTGACAGTGCTTTTATAGCGACGTAAAAATGCTCGTCAGCAGGTTTAATATAAAATCTGAAATCATGGGTAACAAGAGAGGTAGAACAGACAGAGCTTCATCATCCCGAGCTGCTTTAGCTCCCCCTGCTGTGGTGGGAGAGACCACCCAAGAGACTTTTGGGATCACTCTGACAAAGAACAATCATGTAATCCGGTTTGAGCTTCTGAAAGAAAGGGAGTGGAAAGCAACCAAGTTTATTGATTAGAACTTGATGAAAGAGATCAGGATAGCACATCTGCTGAATGAGATAGGGGCGCATCTGCATATGGGCGAGTTCTTGAAGCTGTGTGAACCCACATTCAAGGGGTTAACACTGGAATTTCTGAGTACTTTGACCACTGATTTCAAAGGGGAAGGAGAGATTAAGTTCTGGCTGGGAGGTGTAAGGAGGAAGATGACCTTGAAAGAGGTCAACCGTGCATTTGGGTTCCTTCACATTTATGATAATGATGTAGTGCTAACTGAAAATGGTGCTACATGGGCTGACAAGCATTTATGGAGAGCCATAACTGGGAGACCCACTTATAACCCAACTAGAGAAAAGGCCTCTCCCATTACTCATCCCGCCATTAAAGTTTTTCAACGATTTATTGCTAGTAGCATGAATCGGCGGGGTGATGGTGGAAACAACTGCCCAAAGAAAGATGTGGTTGTGTTGGGCGCTTGTTTGAAGAGGAAGACGATGAGTTTGGGTGCCATGCCGATGCACCATATGGCCCATGTTGGAAACAAGGGTGGAGGAGCTATCTGTATTGGTGGGATTGTGACCCATCTGGCCAAGCACTTTGAAGTTAATCTTGATAGGCTACAAGTTGATATCCCACCGGTGGCTATAGACTTCACTATGCTCAAGAAGATGGGTGTGCTCTATATTTACAGGAACTCCTACTATTGGGCGATTGGGGATTATGGGAGAGTAATGAAGCTTCCTGATGGGAGCCGAGTAAAGATTGGAGACAGCCCGTCTAACTGGTTCATTGAAGTTCGAGATAGTGATTTAAATGTGACTGATGTCAAGGGCCCAGTTAGAGGTAAGAAGACGGCTCCAGTTATTGTTGAGGAGGAATTTGAAGAGGAGGAGATGGATGAGGATTTCACCATGGCTGAAGAAGAAGAAGAAGAGGAAGAATTTGTTGAATTTGTAAACACTGATGAGGATGATGAGTTTGAGGAGGAGGATCAGCAGAGACAGTTTGATCCATCTCTATCTGCTGGAGGTGCTTCTCAACACGCTAATACACAGTACAGCCAGATGATGGAGATAATGAGACAGATGCAGCTGGAGAACACGCAGCGTTAGAATGCTATGTCATCCCACATTGATTAGAGCTTCCAGAGTATGAGAGGTTATGTGGATCAGAGGTTCACATCATATCAGACTCATCAGGATCAGCAGCTTGCTGCTTTTCAGTCCCGCCAGGATGAGCAGTTCAGACTGCTCAACACTAGACTGGATGGATGGAGTTCAGCGGGCTATCCACCTCACATGTCTTATCCACAGTATGCTTTTCCGGATCCTCCGTATCCTCAGTTTCCGCCATACCAGCCACCACCAGTACAAGAGATTCCGCCATACCAGCCACCTCAGCCTGAGTTTCATCCGGAGTACCAGCCACTGCCACCAGTGGCGGACCCAGGGGGGGCTTGTGGGGGCAGCTGCCCCCCCTTGGATCGGTATATTACCATAGAGATAGGTAGAAGTGCAGAAAAAACTAAGTATCCCAGTGGTGAAGCCCCCCCTTTAAAATACTGTGGTCACAGGTTCGAGTTTTCCATCCATCAAGAGCATCTTAACAATTTTTTTGTTTGGGCCTATTATTTTGTTGGACCTTTGGCCCAATAAATTTCCATTTAACTCGATCGCGATTCGCACGTGTTAATTAGTTAACATTCAACTTCTTCTTTTGTTCAAATTCAATTTATTTTTTAATCATCTCATATTCAACTTTCTTCTTTTTTTAACCTGTTATTGAAATAAAATTGCCCCATTTTCCCTTATTTTTATCACTTAATATTTTTAATGAAAATACCAGTTAGTTAAAAGTTGTATAAGCTTTTCTATTTAATAAATCTTTATTGCCAATATATTTAGTTTTACTCTATTATAAAAGAAAAAAATTAGCTTTTGTTGAAAAATTTACAAATTTAGAAGATATCATATCATATTTGTATTAATATTATATATATTTTTAATAACTCAATAATTTTTATATTTATTGGAAGTTAATATTTTTAAATTAGATTATTTTCTAATAAATATCATTATTATTAAGAGTTATCCTATTTAATTGGTAATTTGTAAAATGAAAAAATATTATGTGTTTTTATTTTAATTTTTTATAGCGTTGTATTTATGATGTATAGACATTGGCTTGTTGTTGTTTATAATATAAGTAGGTATCCTATTTTTCAATTAGTTACTTTCGGGTTCGAGCCCCCCCTTTCAAAACATCCTGGGTCCGCCACTGACTACCACCACAAGATTTTCCGCCCTATTACCCGCCAAACAACTAGGTTCTGTGAGTTTTTCTCTTTCCTTTACTTTTTACTATACTTTGGGGACAAAGTATGTTTTAAGCATGGGGGAAGGGATTTACTTGTTTTGCATTGCATATGATTGCATTAGTTTAGGTCATGTTTAAAATTTTTGCATGCGTTGATTAAAATTCTGAAAAATGAAAAAAAAAAAATAGAAAATTTGAAAAAAATACAAAAAAATATTGCATTTAGGTTCTTATTTCCCAATTGTTTGATTCCTCTTGTTTCTCTAAGTTAAGTATAAGTTCTAACCCATGGTTTGCATGATTTACTGAAGTTGATATGATATAAGCATGAACATTGATTAAATGACTTGATTATAGGATGGAGCATGCATTTAGCTTGAGTAATTGATTCATTCTGAAGTTCTAGACAAAACAAAATATTAGCCTTGTGAGGTTTATTATTTTTGGCCTTTCGTGATTATTTGTTCTTTACATTCTTGAGTGTATCACCATGATTATCTAGCTCTAGAACTTGCGTTAATACTCTATTTCGATGCTGCTTTATATGATTGAATGCATGACATTAAAATGATTGAGGCAATGTTTTTTATAAGCCTATTATTTCCCTTCCTACCTTACAAGATCCATGTGCTTGACACCCCTATTTCTTTTAAGCTTTAAGCCTATTTTTGATAGCTCCACAAAATTTTCCTAGCCCAATAAGCTTGACCCAAGATCCGGGATTTAGGACTTTAGGTTGTGTTTTTGTTTTGTGTGAGTTATGTATAAGTATGGGGGAGGATGAAAAGGTGGAAAAAGAGGAAATTAAACTCTTGGCTTCAAAGGAAAAAAAATGAAGATGAAGTCTTTTGCAAAAGAAGCAAAAGAAAAAGTGCTTAAATGTTAGTAGTCTTCATTAGTAGCAAAGAAAGAGTAAAAAAAGAGGCAAAAGAAAGGAAAAAAAAGAAGCAAAGTGTTTGAATGTAAATGTATGGAGTTGAGAAAGAAGAGTTTGGGAGAAGTAAGAAAAGAAAGTGTTGAGTTGGGTTTAGGATTAGTTCTTTATCCCGGATTTAGCACCACAGGCCCAATGTTATCCCTTCCAAATTTCTCTTTACCTTGGCCCCATTACAAGCCGGAAAAAGACCTCATGATTTTTGTTATGTATTTGATCCCCAGCGGTGGAGATTTAGAACTCTGATGCAAGCATATGGTAGTCTAGTTTTCATGGGTGATTTTTGAGTGAAACACGTCCTTTATACACTTGAGACTTGAGTGCAAACACAATTTCCTTGGTGAGGTTTAGAATGAATGAATGGTCTTTACTTTTTGCTTACCATAATGCATGTTGAGAAGTTTTGGTCGGGTTTTTAATCATATGTGAAATGCTTTTTTGACTTGAGATGAATGTAAGATTGTATTTCTATGGTTTGATTTGGATTTATGTCTTGCTTTAGGACAAGCAAGGGTTATGTAACACCCCGTCTTTCCACAGGGTGCTACATGGTAGTAGACCTTACCAGGTACTACTTAGATGGGTTGAGAACAACACTTTAGGATCTTACAACGCGGAAACGACGATAAAACAAGTAAAACATCCAACTTTTTAGTTGTTTAAAATTAAAATCACAAAATGTGCAAATGCCCAAGTTCATGCAGATGACACCCAATTTAACCAATTCGCAAAAACAACCCATTCCATCAACAATATCTTAGACTAACCTTAATAGAAAAATACACAAACTGGAAACCAAAGAACTAATAACAATAATAATAAATTCTCCCGAAGTACACCCAAAAAACCCAAACTAATAACATGTGCGTCAACGATCCACTCCACCATCCGGCCAAGGCTCATGCACGGTTTCCTGTAACATACCTATAATTGGAAAAATAATTCCCGAAGGGTCAACTACTAATCTACCAAGCTAGATAATATGCGGAAATCATAAGAGTTTAAAAATAATTTTCTATAGTCAGCAACCAGAATCCACAATCGCAACCATAACTCTAAAGGCCAATACCTAAAATTAGACGGTTAGTCACACACAAGCCAAGCACACATACACAGAATCGAACAATTAAAGCAACATAACTCATTCTCCATCTCGTATTCCAATCCACAGTGCAGAGGCAGGCCCTCCCACTCCTCGATCACATCACTTATTTCTTTGAACCCCGGCTAAGCCTCCACTGGAGCACTTGCCAAAACACATAGATAATATTTTTCGTTTTGAAGGGGCACGGTTTCTCTATCACACGGACTATACATAGGCAACCTTCCTCTCCATCAGCTACGATGCCCGTGCTGGAAACGGTACCAACACAGAGAAAACATTCGAAAACTTATTTCCGATAAAAACCCATTTAAAACCAATTTTCACACAACAGCACAAGCAAGTCCAAAACATTTCAATTCCAAAAAGATAGTCGGGACTAGTTCCCAAAACCAATCCTATAATAACGGCACAAAATCTAACAACATAGACAAGAACCGAGCAAGTCGAAAACGACTTACCTCGAAACAGGATCCTTTGAAGAAGACGGAATTTAAGAGCACAAACGAAAGTGATTCCCTAATAAAAAATTAATGTGTGATACTAGATTAGATGCGATCCGAACCCTACTACACGACCTTATACCAACAACTTATAAACAAAAGCTAACCAAGCTTAACTGATAAATATTCAAACCCCAAAACTCGGTACAGTGGCCCTCCACCCAAAACAACACTAGTTAAGATATCAAAAGAATACTATAAAAGGAAAATTCTAATCTATGCCACTAATTAAACAAGTGAGGATGCTTCAATTCTATACTAGGCTACGTAAAAAAAAATCCTAGCCCTTGTAACCAATATAATCCACTCACACCTCCAACCCGTCCATCAAATCCGATTCTAACACTATATACTAATCAACCAACCACACTATACTTTATCCTAATAAAACTCCTCCTCTACTTGATCGGTTAAAAAAAATAGTCTGATATATGTATAAATGTAATTATATAAATAAACCGAACCGTCGTCTTCCTCAAACGGCCGAAACTTCACGACCTCCTCTGACTACAAAACACAGCCTAAACTAAATCACGATCGGAAAGCCACGCCCGACACCCGACTCTTCCCTGCACATAACCGACAACTACACCCTCGACCTGACCGATTCCTATAGATATCAACACCAGACGGAACCCGACGCTGCCCCGCCCACTAAACTAGAAGGAAAACGTGACTTACCAGAAAAGAAAGATGAGGCCGACGATGTCGTGGCTCGGTTGACCTCTCTTCCTCAAGACCAAAAACTCTGAGATCGGAGATTGACGGTGGCGCAAGCAAATCGTGATCTCTGTGGCTCCTCCCGTGAAGAACGAAAGACTCGGACTTTTCGGTATAGGCCGCTCACGATTGAAGATTAGGACGTGTAAAAGAATTGAGAAGATGAAGATCACGTGGGCTGGAATTGTAGAGGGGTTTGGTTTAACATAGGGAATTAGTCTATCTTTAAGATTAGATACGATTTTGTGGTTACGTAACCCAAATTATATATGAATTAGATAGGATTTGCATTGATATGGATAGATATATATGGGGGTAACGATATATATATATATATATATATTTTGTACAACTAACTAGGATTAGCTAATTAAGGATATGTTTAACTAAAGGTATGATTATCGGATTGCTATCAAGTTAAACACCCACATCGAAGGTTACTTGCGGGCCAAGAAATTCGATTGCTTGTAAATTAAGAAATTTGTTTTTCCGACCTAGAAGGAAAAATTGATCCCGAACATTACAGGTTAAGCATGGGGGAATTTGATAGGTTGCATATAGGAGTAGTTTAGATGCATGTTTTATATATGTCTTAGTTAGTTTTAGGTTGGTTTTTATGTAGTTTTTAGGTTTTTGTGATGTCGGGTATTATGCGCTGGTCTGCTCGGTTTTACAGGTTTTTAGGTTCAGGAGCGACAGCGGGGCGAGTACAGATTGACCATGGCGGTGGTGGACGAGCTAAGGAATGCTGGGATGTGCTAGAATGATGGATGAAGAAGAGCCAAATCAAGAACAAAGCCGAGCCAAGATTAAGCCAAGTGCTCGGGATGATCTCGAGCAATGACCCCGCGCAATCACAACTGAAAGCCAGTTGCGCGGGATAACAGGATTGCGCGGCCGCACAATCGGGAGTTTTCAGCGGACGTGTCTTGGGCCGAGCCTTGGTGTTGGGCTTTAATATTTGGGTTTGTGGGCTTGTGTTTTGACCGAGATGTATGCTTAAGATATGATATTTTGAGGGATATTTTTAGGACACATAAATACTTTATGTTAGTTTAATTTTGGAGAACTTTGGGTCAAAGTTTTGGAGGCTAGGGTTTTCTCTCAAGGAAGAACCTTTGAACCTTCGTAAGTTTGATTTTAATTTAATTATGCATTGCTAATTTCTCTTGTGTTTGACTAATTATTGAATTCATGATTTGTGTATAGTTGTGAGATTTAACTGATTCTCAACAAACTTGAATAGAAATTATTCCCTGTGCTTAATTGAATCTAAACTAGGGTTTTGTTAGATTGATCACCTAATTGAATTTCTAGTTAAAACTGAATCTGATTAATTACCGGTTGGAGTTAATTTGATCAAGAGTATACTTTAACCAATTTAGTACCGGTTGGACTAGTTGATTAAAGAAGGGAATAAATTCACAAGTCACTTAGATGCCTGGTTGCTCTAAGTGTTTGTTTCTATTGATAACTTGAATCATCATGTTGTTATTTGATTGAATCTAGAAGGTCTTCTAGGTTGTTAGATAATTAGGGTTGTTAGACTGGTAGTTCTATCAACTAAATATGAAGTTTGGGTTTTAGTCCTTAGTAGGAGCATTATCAAAAATAGATTGTTCAAGTGAGAAGAGAATCAAGAGAATCAATAATCAATAAAGCAATATCATGATGGATCTAATTAGTTGAACACGCTTTTCTCATATTTGTTAAACTCACTCATATTTGCATTCATAGTTAGTTGTCAATTTTGCATATTAGATTAGAATTACAATCAATAAACCCCCCATATTTGTTACTTGGCACTTAAGCAATAACACATTTGCATGAGTCTCTGTGGGATCGACCCTTACTTGCCGCTCTACTGAGTTGGTTAAGTTAGGTTTCTTTGATATGTATTAACGACCACCGAAAATACCTCATCACTACAATACTGTATTCTTGTGTTGAGAGATAGTGAAAGAATTCATAGCCCTATATGAAATTATGAATGAACTGGAAACACAGAATCCCTCTTTGTATCTTAAAGACTAACACACCCATGCTCAATTTTATATGTTCGATGTTTTCATTTGAGATGTGATAAACATTACTATAGAGATAATATATCTTTACATTCTAATAAAGGCAGAAACTAAGATATCTCCAATGAAAATTGGGTATATTGTACAGATTTAAGAAAAGCATGGGAACGCCAGTTCAAAGCAAAATAAACATGACACTAGTATATGCAACTATGATGACTAATTGAGACACAAATTAAACAGACCCTAAATAGTTCTGCCAATTTTGAGTCTTCAATCTTGAAAGTGAAGAGACTAGGTATTGGATCTATAATAGAATGGCCAAGCTGACTTGCTAGAGGGTAACCCTGCAGCAGCAACAATAGGATATCACTTAGTAGTATAAAATCGAATTTGAACAGAAAAACAAATTCATCCTCTCTGCAGAACTTGCTAGCTACTTCCGGTAGAAAAAAAATTCAATTGAGAAGGACAAGCTCAAACTGAACAATTTGGAGACGAATTTGTAGACTTTGACGAGGCGGAGAAGATACGACGACAGTGAAGAATCCGAATTCTTTCTCCCAACCAGGATTCTGTAGGCGGTCATTCTCAGCCAGGCGCCAGGGACACAAAACAAGTGAAAGTATGGATCTCAATTAGAAATAAGAACCTCAATTGACAAAAAGACATTAGGAAAACAAATACAATTGAGAAGCAGAAGCTCAAACCGATCAATTTGGAGACGAATTTGTGGACTTTGACGAGGTAGAGAAGATATACCAATGGTGAAGAATCCGAATTCTTTCTCCCCAAGTCTGTCACTCCATCCCGGTTTTCTCTCTTGATTTCCTTCCTATAGGTGTTTATCAAGTTGAATGAACTTTAGATGAGCGCCGCAATCAAAGAGTATAGAACCTAGGGTTTGGGAGGGCAAAGAGATTTGCGGGTTAGATAGTGAAAAAGGCTTATGGGCTTGGTTTTTACTGGGCCAAAAATTACTTGTTCCCTCTAAAAAAATTAAGATTCCCTCCATAAAATTTAAGCCCGCCTAAAATGTTTTTAACTAAATATTCCCGCCCAAATTTTATTTAACCAAATATTTCGGCCCACCCATATTAAATATTCCCTCCTTTTTCCCTCATAAAATTTAAATATTCCCTCCTTTTATCCCTCTTAAACCAAATATTCTAAATGATAAATTCACAAGTAATTTTTATAAAAAATTACATACCACTTAAACTATTTATTTTTAATAAATTTAGATCGTAGTTCCAAATGGATCATGATAAACCCAAAAACAAAAAGTATTGTATACCTTTTTTGGGGGGGTGTTGCCCCAACCCGCCAGGGGCCCGTTGCCCCCTGAACCCCCATCTCGCTGACCGGTCAGCGAGACCACCGTCGTGGGGCGTTTTCCCCGAACCCCCTACTAGGGGGTTCCGCCCCCGAACCCCCGACGGGTACTTATCAACATCAAGCATATGAAAATCATCATAGAGGTTTAGATATTAATTAATCTTAAACTTTAAAGGAATATAACGATTTCTTATAAGAATGAACGACTCTAAAGCAATATAATGATTTCTTATAAGAATGAACGAATCTAAAGGAATATAACAATTTCTTATAAGAATGAATGATTCTAAAGGAATATAATGAAATCTTATAAGAATGAACAACTCTAAAGGAATATAACAATTTCTTATAAGAATGGACGACTTTAAAGGAATATAACGTTTTCTTATAAGAATGAATGACTCTAAAGGATGAGCGGTTATAAATGAATATAACGATTTCTTATAAGAATGAACGGTTCTAAAAGAATATATTGATTACTTATAGGAATGAACGGTTGTAAGGGAATATAACAATTTCTTAGAAGAATGAGTGATTCTAAAGGAATATAACCATTTATTATAAGAATGAACGATTCTAATAAAATATAATGATTTCATATAAGAATGACCGATTATAAAGGAATATAACGATTTCTTATAAAAATGAAAGATTCTAAAGGGATATAACGATTTCTTATAAGAATGAACGATTCTAAGTGAATATAACGATTTCTTATATGAATGAACGATTCTAAATGAATATAACGTTTTCTTATAAGAATGAATAGTTCTTAAGGAATATAACGATTTCTTATAAGAATGAGTGATTCTAAAGGAATATAACCATTTATTATAAGAATGAATGATTCTAAATAAATATAATGTTTTCTTATAAGAATGAACGGTTCTAAATAACGAGTTCTTATAAGAATAAACGATTCTAAGTGAGTATAACGTTTTCTTACAACAATGAACAACTCTACAGGAATAGAAAGTTTTCTTATAAGAATGAACGGTTCTAAAGGGATATATTGATTTCTTATAAGAATGAATGATTCTAAAAGGATATAACGCTTTCTTATAAGAATGAATGAGTCTAAAGGAATATAACGTTTTCTTACATCAATGAACGACTCTAAGTGAATATAATGTTTTCTTATAAGAATGAACGGTTCAAAAGGAATATAACGTTTTCTTATAAGAATGAACAATTCTAACGCAATATAATGATGGATAATATTATTATTTTAGGAAGTCATTTATAATTTATTAAAAATTATAAATTTCCTAGGTGAGCATGATTGATATTTTATTTTAATAAATATTCTTTATAAAGGCGTATGGATAATATTTATTAAAATTCTAAAATAATAATTATTTATAGTGGAAATAATTTTACAAATAATAAGAATTAATTACAAATGGGCTTGAGAGCCAAAAGAAAATATGATGGGCTTGGGAGTCAAAAGAAATGGGCCCGTTTTTTAATCACCTTACTCGGCCCAAATGGAGGAGCACCCCAATCCAAACTCTTCTCCCTTTCGTTTTAAATCTTTTGGTTATTTCTTCAGATTTACCATGAAATAAAGAATTCGTGGCTAATCTCGTGACTGTTTCTGCAAATTTTTCCAAACAAACAAAGTTAGACACGAAATGAAGAACTCGTGACTAGTCTCGTGGTTATTTCTACAGATTTCTCACGAAATAAAGAACTTGTGGCTAATCTCGTGACTGTTATTGCAGATTTTTCCAAACAAACTAAGTTAGACACGAATATAAGAACTCGTGGCTAGTCTTGTGGTTATTTCTAAAATTCTAACGAAATAAAGGACCATTTATGAGTCAATGGTTCAAATTACCCACACAAATAAACACAAACCTAACCACGAATATTATGTGGGTACTTAGCTCTAGAATTTGTCGTGAATATACACTCGAATCTTTTTTCGTGGCTAATTAGCTACTACACTAGAAATGAATCTAGCTATGCGAGACATTCGCGTCCATTTGGCCTTAACTTTAGCCACAAGTGTGTTTTCATGACAATATGACCAGAAATCTACAACCAAATCTAGCCACGCTCTCTTTTCGCGGCTATTCGACCCCAAAAATAGCCACAACTACATATTTCATGGCCATATAACCGCAAATGTAAATATTTGTGGTTAAACTTATAGTCGTTGCCACCCAAATTACCCTCGACAATATTCGTGGCTAAATATTTTCTGGCTACAGACGCGTTTTCCAACAGTGCTAACTCATTTACATTTAAAGTTGCTTGGGTTTTCCTTGAACAAAGAGCTTTATAAGACTGATTTATTTTCAAGCCGATCATGGAAAGCCTAGAGTAGACTCGAGTCCATGAGACATAATTTTTGGACGATGGGTATCTATACTGAGCATGGAAGCTATGCATTCCAACCTCCTCAGTTAAGCACTCATTAAAAGAGGCTAATGATAGCCGAGGCTACTTTGGCATCTCCAAAACCCTTGCGGCACCTCCTGAACATTTCTTTTGGCCACACATGGCTCAAGATGTAACGAAGTATTGCAAGGGTTGCGTGACTTGCCAAAGAGCTAAAGCTAAGTCAAGTCCTTGCAATACTTCATTATATCTTGAGATAGGAAACGGGGATGAAGAAAAATTTATTGTTGACTAGATAGATCCCATTCCTCGAATGGTTGAACAAAAAAATTAGCAATTTACCAAATTTATTATTACTAGATTAGGCACTCGAATGGTTGAAGAAAAAAAAATTAGCAGTGGTCAGTCTGGTCGTAATATTGACCAGATAGTTCCCATTCCTCAAATACTCCTATGTCCTTCAAATATCACCTTACCTATCAAGTTTGGATGCCAGCAGTTCTCTATCATTATTTGCTTCACAATGACAATTAAAATGATTCAAGGACAATCATTGTCTTAAGTAGACATATATCTTCCTAAGTCTATATTCACACACAACTAGCTTTATGGTGTCTTATCTTGAGTTACAAGGATAGAAGGGTTGAAGGTTTTGATTTTAGATAAGAAAGGGAATGCAATATGTCAATCACTAATGTTATGTACAAAGAAGTCCTCAAAAATATTTGATGTCCATTTTCATATATATAAGCTCAAATATTCAATACAAGTCTATGTGGTTCCCCCTTAACAGATGCACAGTTGTTCCTACTCATCAGAGTTAACAACTTATTCCCCCTTAGCCAAAGTTCCCTCTCTATTTCCTGGATAGAACACATCTCTGCATTTTTCCTAACTTCCCCCTTTTGACATCATCAAAAGGTCAACAACATCAAGCAAAACGCAGAGCATATGAACAAATTTTAATGGAAATTAAAATCATTCATAAGCAAAAGAGATTTATTCCATAGATAATTGTCTTGATCACAGTAGCGAGAATAAACGATAAAAACACAGAATTTAGAGAGGAAAACTTTCTGCCCTACCAACAAGTCGTAGAAAGAAAAACCTCTACCCCTGAGACTCCTTCTTAGAGGATTTTCAATAGAATACTTTTATTAAGTTTCAACGATTACAAGGCAAGTCAAATTCCCTGGTAACTAAGGCACCGACCAAAGTTCAACCAACTAGACTTCTACAACCCTAAACGTAAACCTAAATGGAAGTAAACTACTGACCTGAGTACTCACTCACTTGTGGATTCTTCACCGGAAAAATCCACACACACTCGAACACTCGAAAAGCTCTCTTCTCAAGTTCGTCGTTAATCAACCACACTTCAACCCTAGCTATAACCTAGCTATTTATAAGAAACGTGAGGTCTGAACTCATAGATAATTCTTGCCTAATTACGCTGATATTCCACTTAACAAATCTCACACTAATAGGAGAAAGTATTGTTTGTGTTTTGGATCCTCAACCATGTCGATTCTTTCCAAAACCGAATGACCTCGGATTTCCTAGATAAGATCGTGCAAGCTTGATCTTATCTTTCCTTAATCTTCTCAAGCAACCAACTATAGTTGTCGTATCTTCACATAAGATCGCTCGTAGAAGATCTAGTAACTTACTAAAAATAGAAAGCCACGTCCCTTCGAGATGCGCTTCCTAAATCTGTCACTCGTTCTCTCCATTGTTCCTCACAATGTTTCGTCACTCATGACAATGAACCTGTTTTCCCGAAACACTTACAGGTAGAAGCAAGTTATACCATCTAAGTTTGTTATCATCAAAATTAAGAGAAACCATGGAACAACGATTGTTCCAGCACTATGTATTTGTTATTGTTTTTACATTCTTACAAACTTACAATTAGTTTACTAATATCACAAATTATTAACAAATTAAACTAGAGTCAATGTTTTGACGATGCTTCTATGTGAATTAAACTATTTACCGTGTATTTCTCACCAATATCAATGAAATATTTGTTGTTTTGATATCGTATATAGTTTTATTCAAATTTCTCCCTATGTATCACATAAAATAGTCCAAATTATACAATCATAACTATAACCTAAAAGGGAGGTTAAAAAAATTATTAAACGACACATGTCACTTTAAGATTAGACCACACCACCTTTTTTTTAAATAATATTTTATTTTTGGAATTGAAAAATTATTATCCATGTTTTGATAGAAAATCCCATATATATTAAATAATCTTTTATTTTTGGATATGATGAATAGGAAGATTAGTAGGATATTTTTTTATGCTATCATACAAATTTTAGAATATTTATTTTATTTTTAGATAGAATCTTTTTTTAACTAAAATATCTTAATTGGATAGTTATCTTTGTATTCGTATATTACTATTTTTCAATTAAACCATAAACGTTAATGAATATCAGTTTTTTTTAAGAAAAAATAAATTCATAATACAAAATTTTCTACTCCGTATTATTTAATTATTTATTTATTTTTATTTATATTCAATAAAACTTGTACAGGGTACGGACCCTTACACTAGTCATTACCCATACATGGTACATGTCTTAGAGCATCTACAAGAGATTGAGTCTCTTAAAACATTAAAAGGAAAAGAAAATTAAATAAACTAGTTGTACCCGTCGTATCATGTACGACTACGATTCGATATTTTATAGACATTATAAATAGGATATTAATAAATAAAAATATAATATAAACTTCAATATAAGCAATTTTATTGCATGTAGAATGAATAATTTTTTAATCAATATAAATGGTTAAATTTAATGTTGAGAATGAAGATATATTTTAATTTTAAATACTTGTTTTAAAGAAGTTTTCAAAAGATATTGTTATACTAAATAGATATATGTTTTATGTTAGAGATATAAAAAGAAGTTATAATAATAGAAATAAAAATTAAATTTTTAAAAATGAGGTGGAGCCAGAATCATTCTGATAGCTCGAAAAGGGACAACTTTAATATATAGTTATAGATAAATTGTGTCAGGAAGGACTTCTTGCAAATGACATACCTTTTTTACAATAAAAAAAATAAAGTAGGCCTCTTTTCTACAAATTAAAAAAGAAATTTTCCTTTTAGTGCCCCTGAACCCTTGACATTTTCTTTTGGTACCAAAAAAAAAATATTCTTTTTGATACCCTTTTACTTTTAAAATAAACCTATCCATAGCCTTATATCTATCCTTAGGCCAATTCCATCCAGATTTTTAACTTTTCCGTTAACAAACTCTTTAAAAAAATCTAATAATTTTCAATTAAAAATCGGAATCAAATTACCCCTTACGACACTGAACGACGACGATCTCGAAGATTTCGCAAGGGAGATAACACGCCGGTGAGGTCGAAAGCCGGTGAGGTCGGGACCACTGAGGAATTCCGGCGAATCCGAGCCTGCTGCGTGAAGGCCGGGATACCACGGAAGGTCGGGACGAGACGAGTTAGGTGTTGTAGGGCGAGGGGAGGCTGGCGAGTTAGGTACGATTCAGGTACGATTCTCTCAAATCCAACCCATTTTGATTCAATATTTGGTGTGAAATCCAACCCATTTTCGATCAAAGTCTACAAATTTGTCTCCAAAGTTGATCGGTTCGAACTTGTCCTTCTCTCAATTGAATTTTGTTTCTAATGTCTTTATTTCAAACTGTGGTTCTTATTTCTCAATTGAGAAAGATCCAAACTCGCCAGCCTCCCCTTAGAAACTTTCGCCAGCCTCCCCTTCAAACCTGGCTGAAAATCGAATGCTTAGACACTTTCTTCAGATTAATGTGTAATATGTATTTCTGCAGAATGGACAACAAAGAAGGAGAATCGAATGATTCTAGCAAGACTCGGATAAGGTAAATATTCGTCGAGTTCATGACAGGAGTCACAAGGCTTGAAAAATCGGTAGCAGTTGGAGGAAAGTTTCTGAGTAGATTTCAGTAAGAGGATTAGAGCTTATATGGAAGCAGGTTGGGATAAGACAGATGATAGAGTGAGCCATATGTGTGAGATGAACAAGTGCTTTGAAGGGCTTCATGGCTGTTTAAGTAATGGGAAGGAAATAATGTGTGAATTGGAATGTCTAATGAGTAATGCTGGAAATGTTGTGCATATTTTGTTTAAGAGATCATCTGATGAAGGTGAAATTGAAGTTGATGCTACTGAGTATTGCTCGTTTATGGCAGTCATTTATAGTATGGTGAAGAAGGATTATTTGATGCAAGAGAAGATTGTTAATGGCTTGAATTTGAGTACTTCTACTGAGGAATTGGATGGCTACTGCTTAATGTGGTCTTTACAATCTTTCGTAGATGAGGATGTTGTAAACCAAGCTTTTGGATATATGGACCTCTCAAATGGCTCAGCAGGTTCAGGTTCGGGTTAGCCGAATTCTGGTTAAAGACGAGTTCTGAAGGTTTGAGATGAAAAAGTGCTTTGAAGGGCTTCATAACTCTTTAAGTAAAGCGAAGGAAATAATATGTGAAATTGAATGTCTTGTGAGTAATGTTGGAAATGCTGTGCAGATTTCCTCCCAAGTCTAAATTGTTGAACTTCCAATTTTTGCAGTTCATGGTTTTTAACTAGAAGAAATATACATGATGAAGGCCTTTTAAACAAACTCTCCACAATATGAGATTCATTGTAACTTATAGTGTGTATAGAACTGTTTGGCTGATTGTATTTGGCATTAATGACTTCAAAAAAGAAATTAGTTTCATGCTTTTTGTTCTAAATGTCACTCCTGTCATAATAGCTTTAATTGTATCGGGCATTCATGATTTCAAATGGGGTTATATTTATATCAAGTGAACATACACCAACAGACAATTTGGACTTGAAAGATACACATACAAATCACACTAACAAACTTGAACTTATGCTAGCAACAAATTAAACAATAAAAGAGCGGTAAAGATTATTTATTCTTCGTTGTCTGGTGACTCATGAACAGGCTTATCCTCTTCATCGGACTCGTCCTTGAGGAACTGACTTGTTGACAAGAGCCAAGCTCCTCTTGACCTTCTCCTCGAACTTGCCATCCTTCCCATTCCAACCGCTCACTCGCCTGCCTGAATTGTACCTAACTCGCCCGCCTCGCCTCGCCTCGCCCTACAGCACCTAACTCGTCTCGTCCCGACCTTCCATGGTGTCTCGGCCTTCACGCAACAGGCTCGGATTCGCCAGAATTCCGCGCTGGTCCCGACCTCACCGGCTTTCGACCTCATCGGCCTTCAATGGTGTTATCTCCCTTGTGAAATCTTCGAGATCGTCGTCGTTCAATGTCGTAATGTCGAGATAGGCTGATAGAGAAAGAGTTGAGTAAAGGGTAATTTGATTCGGATTTTTAATAGGAAATTATTAGATTTTTTTTAAAGTGTTTTTTAACGGAAAAGTAAAAAATCTGGATGGAATTGGGCTAAGGATAGATTTAAGGCTACGGGTAGATTTATTTTAAGAGTATAAGGACACTAAAAGAAATACTTTTTTTTTTTTTGGTACCAAAAGGAAATGTCAAAAGTTTAGGGACGCCAAAAGAAAAATCCCAATAAAAAAATAGATATGATATTGATATAGATATCATGTATGTGAGATAAGATTTTTTAGGGTGATGTGGAAGAGAGAGGTATTCAAAAAGTCAAAAAAAAAAATTAACCTAAAACTCACTATTGAAAATGCTCTTAAACTAGTTGATAAAAACAAATAAAAACCAGAATCACGATCAGGTGCATAAATTCACTACAGTGCTTTATGCGAGCACGTGTGAGCCGTTTGATCAATGTATTTTAATGGCCCAGATGTGTACACGTGTTAAGTGATTTTATAGACACGGAGGGGGGCATTTTCGTCTTTCACCCATTAAATTAAAATACAAGCTGCAACATGTACGGGTTCTTCTTCTTCCTATTCAATTTGGGGTTTCATTCATCTATTTCGATCGAATCTTTTCAATTCTTGTTGCATCTTTGCTTCTTCTAAATTGCTTTTTCCTTTTTTTTTTGTTGATTTCGACTCAAGTTTATGTTCTCTTCATTGATTTTCTATAGATCTCTTTTCTATGGTTTTAAGTCACATTTGGTTTTTTTTTCAAATATTGAAGCTTGGTACTTCGACTACATGTTTTTGTATGTTTTGGACTGATTTTGTTGATTAGAATCAGACCTATGAAGATTTGTGACTGTTTTTGCTTTACAATTTCAAGTTTTTGATTGAAAACAAAGGTTAATGACCAATGCACATCTAATCGCCCACCATGTGTTCGACAAAATGCCCAAATGTTCAACTTAGAGTATAAATCATTTTTTTTTACCAATTGTTCATAAATAATGAACATAGCATACCAAATTTTAAACTCATACCATTTATGAACAAGAATACATGACACACGTACGAAGTATTGTGAATCAAATTCTATGAACTTTATTGATAATTGTTATGAACCTAATCGTATAAAGACATGAACCCACAAAATACGGTATATGTACTAGATTATGTGACAAAAACAATAAGTATTATGAATTAGATTTCATGAACTTTATTAACAATTGTGATGAACTTAACTATATAAAGACATGAACCAGCAGAATACCATCTATGAATACCTAACACTTAACAAGTAGAATGAATTATATTAAATGAACCTTATTGACAATTGTTATGAACCTAAACATATAAAAACATGAACCAATAGACCAACTTATATGAACTTAATGTCATGGATTGTGAGATTATATATTATATATGAACTTGTGCTTATAAAAATATGAATCAAATGAACAAATATCATGAACCAAATGTTGTGAATCAAAGTAACAATTAAGATATGACTTAAAAGACATGAGTTATAAAGATAAACTATCATGAACATAAGAGTATAAAAACATGGACCAAAAAAGAACTACCATCAACCAAAAGACATTAAGCGTACGAAGAGTTAGCCTATGTGGGATTTGAACCCACATCTATGTGCACATGCGCATTGCTCTACCATTTTAGCTAATAGGCTACCAAATGACATGAAATATAAGATAAACTACTAAGAATTAAAAGTCATGAACCATAAGAATTATTATGAACCTAACTTACAAAAACATGAACCGAAAGAACAAGTACCATGAACCAAAAATCATGAAAGAAAATAATAACTAACATGAAATAAAAGACATGAACCATAAGATAAACTTTGATGAACCTAAGGTTATTCAAACATGAACCAAAAGAACAATTGTTATAAACAAAAAGACATTGAACAAAATTTATGAACCATAAGAAGAAATATTATGAACCTTACCTTAAAAAGTCATGAACCAATAGAACAACCAATACGAACAAAAAGACACGACCGTATCAAGAATTAGCCTATGTGAGATTTGAACCCACATCTATGTGCATATGCACATTGCTCTACCATTTGAGCTAATAGGCTACCAAATATACTATTTCTCAAGTGTCAAATGCACATTTCCCACTAATACAACAAGATATAGACTAAATTACATTGAGATTTCTCCCAAGAAGACTATATTAGACAACTTTAACATCGGCAACATATAATCAATTTAGTATTCTCCAAGGCTAATTGGAAGTTTTAATTATATAGATTTCTACAAGTGATTATCATTTAAGTGTCAATGTTTTTCAAAAAAAAGGAAGAAAGATGTGCAAATGCCTCGCCCCTTCCAAACCAACATTGAAGAAAATAAAGGTCATGTTTCATGGTTTTCGGGCTCAACCCCCCCCCCCCCCCCCCCCCCTTAAAACCAAAATTGATGCAAACAAGTAACAAATCATGCGAGAACCACTCATGAAATTCCATGGTGGGAATGAATCTCACTACCCCTATCACAATAAGGCAAGTTCAGTTTGACTATGAACCTACATATTTGATTTTTTGAACTTATACATTAAATATTCTGAACCATAAAATCAGAGACCGCGAACCAGATCGAGAAATTTCGAACCTAAACAGTAAACACAATCAAATACAAACACCCTTCAAATCAACCATAAACACCCATTAAAGCTCAATAAACATTTCTAATAATCAAAAACAAATCTTAAAACCCTCAAAAATAGAAATCAAAGGAATTCATAGATCTACCACATAAATAATATCCATATCAAATAAGGTTTAAAAAAACTCATCTGAAACCAATGTCGCAAATCGATGCCATAGGCCCATAGCCAAATCAGAATTGGAAATGAGTGAGCTTGAGGGTGAGATTTCGAGTTTATGGTGTAGATTTTGAAGTGGATCTAGAGATTGAAGATGAGTCTCCTTTTCCCCCAAAAAAGAATGCGTGTAAGCAAAAAAGAATATGTGTGAGGGTATTTTTGTCTTACCATCCAAATTTTAAACAAATTACACTCCGTGTCATTGTAAATGAATGAGACCCTTTTCCTTATTTTTTTATCAAACTCTTTTTATTTAATCTAGGTCATCGATCTGTTTAATTAATGGACATGATCTACTCGCAAATTTTACTGTATTAATAATTTCCACCCGAGCGTAACTCATAAAAACCAAACCTAATTTCATCATGGAGGTTTGATTTTATTGTGTTTGCTAAGGCGCACTCTTGATGCGTACCAAGCGCGAACAAAAAATATGTCAGTGGATTCCACCAAAAAAAAAAACAAATATGTTAGTGGACTTTCAAAGCCTTTTGAAGAACATTCTCATCGAGCAGTTTCCATACATGAGCAACCACCTCTCTTGATAATCCATCAAATGTTTGTTTTGCTGCCAAGCGATGTGCTTCAAGAGTGCTGGTATCACTAAAGAGTTTCACAAGGGTTTTTTCTAGTTCCAGTCTATCAGAAACCTGCATTACAGGACTTAATAATTGACGAATGCATCCTCGGAGCCAAAAAAAAACGTGACAAGAATATCTAATCTGCTAGATTGTTTATTGAGATTAAATCAAAAGGAAAGGAGGGGACATTATGTGAAGGGGATCAAGTTTTCCATACCTGAACAATTGACAAAGGATTCAATTCTCGCATACTCAATACCATGTGGGAGAAATGAGCAACATAAGGCCCTGAACGTCAAATGACAAAGCATAAGACACCTTGTTTCAGTTTATCACATCATGTATATTACGCTAAAACCTTGATTTAATAGCAAAATTTCACCAGTCAAAACTGCACAACCAGCTGCAGCGGCTTCTGATAGATTATGACCCTTTAATCCAGGCAAGAAAGAACCACCAACTACTGCAATAGGTGCAAGTCTGTACAAGTATCTTAATTCCCCTATAAAAGTCAAAGCAGCAGGAGTAAGAAAGTTGTATTAGAGAATCCTAGAAGAATTACTAGTGCACCAGATCAGGAATTAAAGTCATTATGGATACCACATTTTGCTACTTGGAAAATCTACTTAGAAAGCTTAAGATATTCTAAGGTCATCCAGTAAACAATTAAGCCAAGTCCTTAAATTACATCAATAAACCATGAGCTACGATATTTCCAATGCTGTAAGATTTTGTGTTTGATACGGAAAAAAACTAACATAAACATTAGAAAAGCTGTGCAGCAGAATAAGTACTCCGTAATAGCTTCCTTGGTCATGTAAAAGTATCTGCCAGGATGCATTGTAGGAAAGACTGATACTTGCATATTAAAGTATCGAAAATAATCACCACAAGCTACCCTACACATAATGCAAGAAACGCACATGAAATAAATAAAGAAAATAGTAGATATGCCAACCTAGTGTATCCACCACATATATATTTGTACCGGACAATATCTTATTATCATCAGACCTCAGAGCAACATTCACTCCTTGTTTTCTCAATGCCTGCAAAGAACCAAACAATGCTTACACTGGATCTAGTGGGAAAGCACATGATACTAGAGCAACACTTCCGTGCATGCAAGAGTTTTGAATTTTTATTGTCTATATACACTTCCAGTGCATCTAGACTAAGAATATTTAAGAGCCGTCAAGACTGCAGATAAGTAAGAGAATATTTGAAAGCACATTAACCATACCATAGCAATCTCACCGCCATGTCGTGGATGACGAGGCACAAGAATAGTGACCATGTCTGGGAAGCTTTGGACAAGCACGTTGTGAACACCAATCATGACTACATCAAAAGTAGCAATGTTTTAGATAGATACCAATAATAAGTCAAGGAATACAAAATAAGTCAAAGAATGGGAAAAGTAAGCAATAGCAAGTAAAGCCGGCCCAAGCAAGGAAGCAATATCTATTCTGATAAATCTGCAGTGTATACCATTGCAAAACACAAGCAAGAAGCAGTGCAAAGTGGAAACATGACAAGGAGCTACAGAACCTAGCTTCTTAAGGTTAGATCAGAGGAAAAAACCTTCTTCTTCCCCTTTGTGTATGGAAGAAGCCATCCAAGCTCTTCTGTGACCAAGCTGAAACTGCAGATCCTTCAAACTGTTGGCTATTGTGCTTGAAGTATTACAGTCTTCCACAGCTGGGTGAAAGAAAAAAAGTATGTCATAAAGCCGATACGCCTACTTGTATATATGAACTGTACTCATTGTTATTCTGATATTAAGGAAAAGGATATACTTAAAGAAAGTAATTAAACAGCAAAGCAGGAAAGAAAGAGAAGTAAATAAAGCTCATCAATGTTTCATCATTTGTTATATTGTGAAGCCAATTGTCAAAGTAATTACAATATTTGAACCATGTAAAACAGAATGTATAAGAATAAAAGTGGAAATTTAACGGATGCATGGGTCTAACAGTATTTCAGATCAGCAGAAAAGCTGATAACCATAGGAGGAGCCTGCAACGACTGAAAATGTTCTGCTTCCACTTTGCTCTGGCACAACAAAAAATAAAAAGTGACTACAACGCAGAAATTGTATACTTTCTCTTGATTCATAACAAAAGGATTATTTACCAATGGGATGATCAATGAGAATTTTGATAGCATCAATGATATCAGTGGATAAACAAGAGGCATTGACCACCGTCGGAGAGATTTGTTAGATATTCGAGCATTTACCAAGGCTAGCATGATCTGGAAAAGTTTATATAAATAAAAAGAAAAAGTAGGAGAGACAGAATTAGATGTCATAATTTGAAAGATATGTTGTGAGAGAGGGAGAGAGAATAACAATAAGAAATATAGTGTGCAACCGCCAACCAGCAACTACAGCAAAAATATCAAGCTTTAGACATATTGACTTACACCACATCTTGAAGCACTCATTACAAGATTTGGCCATAATTCGCTCTCCATCAAAACAATAGCATCTGGCTTCCAATAGCCAAGGAATGCATCTATAGCAGTTGGCAAATCAAGTGGTGCAAACTGGCAGCAGAGAAAATAACTTATATATAAATGTAAAATACCAGGACATAAAAACCATACATAATTTAAAATATCCACAATAACATCTAAGCCATTAAAATAGGAATTATGCATGTTCCCGAAAAGCTACTAGTCCCTAGTCAGAAATTGACCAGACATTGTAAGAATCATCTTCCCCAGTTATCTTTTCTATATTCAATGATAGCTGATAACTATACAAATCAAATTTTCAATTCCATATGAAACCTGGAAAGTGAGAGAGATTAAAGCAAAAAAGCAAGGCTTGTGGATTAAAATTCTTGAGCGTGAAGCAAAATGCCTTCTGTTTGAGACATCATACACCACTAGTTAAGAACTAGTCATCTTTATACTAACCACTGTGCTAGAACTAAAAAATAACAAAACATATACAATCGTACATCAGATTCATGTGAAAATAGTACCTGATATATGACCTGTCTTGGCAGCTGATTATTCAAGATCTCACTGCAGCACAAAAATGTTTGTAGCATGGATCAACTTAACCGTGAACTTTGTGTATAAAGAGCCATTTCATTAGATTAATCCAATAATTCTTCCTTTGTCTTTCATATGGGTAACATTAATATTCAGCTAATATAACTGTTTACGAACTTACACTTTTAGTAATGCTCCACAAAACAGAAAATCTGAAAATGTGAAAGTAATCTAGCTACACATTGTCAATGATTACAACACGATTCACAACATATATGTGTCAAAAATTGGATGAGAAGCATATCACAAACAAACCAGATTGGCAATGGCAAAAAATGAATTCTGGTTCTATTTTTACCATTCTTAACATCCCAAATACTCTTTTGACTTCCACTTCCAAGTGTTTGTCATGAATATCACATTCTTAGGCAATACTATCACCTATAAACTCAACCTGCATGTTATTGTAACTCAATTTGATTTGTTACCCAAACCATATTAAAACCCAAAAGGACAAAAAGCATCAAGACATATATGTTGCAAGGTCCAACTCACAACGCAGAAACAGTGGTGGTTGTCATCAGCACGTTCAAATCAGGCCTTTCACCGATACAGCGCTCAATCAAAGGTAGTGCGGCCATTCCTTCTCCTGTTTGAATAAATAAAAACCACAGCAATCAGCTCATGATTTAATATTCCAAAAGTACATAACTCATAATGCTCATTACTCCATCTCTTCTCGACATTAAATCAGCCTAATTTCAAATCCAGCTCCAGAATCACAATTTACAAGCTCAATTCACCTCGAAACCAGAATGTTCCGCGTGATGTGAGAAGAGAGAGGAAAGGAGGGAGAGAGAAAAGAACCTAGAGAGACAGCGTGGAACCATATAAGGCGGCCTGGAGGACGGGGGAGAGAGGGAGAGCCGAAACGCTCTGGCCACCGCGTTTGGTGTTCGCGGCCACGAAATCTTCTCCATCGGAGGTGGAGGCGCACCAGAGGAGTGAAAGCGTAGGTAAGCGCTCTGTAGACTTCATACACTGTTCTTCCCCTCTCTCTCGCCATTGCCATCGTCCGCACTCTCTCTCCCTCTCAGAGCACAGACTGGTACTAAAAAGTGACAAGTATAGCGCACTTTTTCAAACCAAAGTATTTCTAGCTTGATAGCTTCAGTGGCGAAACCTAGAGTATGGCCGGGGATCACATTTGACAAGAAGTCCAACCGGTTTCCGACGACGACCTATTGTCAATTTTGTAGTTTTAACTCAACAAAGTATCAGAGGGGGGAAATAACTTCTGGGCTTGATGGGCCAGAAAGGCCGTAGTCTGCATCTCTGAATTGATCACAGCCCATACGGGCTTTGCAGCTGCGCTTAGCGTATAAAAAAACCGGGCCTTCTATGTACCATCAACTTAACGATTGGGTTTACTAAAAAGTTGCAGCATTTCTACAAATCAGATTGTTTTTTTAAATACAATCCAAGGCAAATACTTACTGTTCTAAAAAACGGTCTAGGCGGTGGTCCACCGTCACGATTTTGCTCTAAGCAGTATTTTGGGCGGTCGCCTAGGCAGGTTGGGCGGACTAGGCAAGTTGTGTGAGCTTGGCAGGTTGGGCGGCCTTATAGGCGGCTTAGGCAGCCTTCTAGAAAGCTTGGATGGACTATAGGCAGACTCTAGGCTTGAATTTATACAGACACATTATGATAGGATTATTCTTTAGAGTCCGGATATGGGCGCGCAAGTGAGAAAAGAACAAGAGCCGTTGGATGAAAAAAAATCAAGGACGCTGATGTTTCACTTAGGGGGGACGGCACGAGCGAATTTTTTGGCCAATTATTCGTGTATTTTTGAAAAAAAATAGATATAGGGTGCCCACCCAGATCATTCATCAAAATTGTGATTTTGTTCATTAAAACTGTAATTTTGTGCATCAAAAAACTATTGTTTGTGCATCAAAAACTATTGTTTGTGCATAAAAAATACTCGATTGTGTACTAGTACTAGTAGTGATTAACAAAGTGTCAATAGTGATGGACAAAGTGATTATAGTAATGCACAAACTTCGTATTCATTGATACATAATGAAAAGTTAAATTTTTGATCCACAAAGTGCTAGTAGTTATGCACGAACAAATAATATTAATGAATAAACATGGGTATATCAATGAACAAATAAGGGTATATCAATGAATAAATAAGGGTATATCAATGAACAAATAAGAATATATCAATGAACAAATATGGGTATATCGAGAATAATTATATGTGCATCAAAAACTAGATAATATTGTATTTTTTTAGAATAGGAAAAAATTAGGCTGACAAAATCAACCTATAGCATCCTTTCGGATGAGGACCTGAAGTCCTGAGTGTGTCTGAATTTGATGAAAACTACAAGAATGGCGTAGCCCCGTAATCAAATATGCAACCTTATAGCAATCACGAGGTACATGTGAAAATTTGACTACCTCAAACGACTGCAACAAAACTAGTGTGTTTGATATTAGCATTTCAATTTGCCATGGACAAGATTTATTTCCTCGTAACGCTTTTATAACAATTAGGCTATCTCCTTCGATCATGATCTTGGCAACATTTCTTTTCTTAGCTTCACACACAGCCTCGTACATTGTTGTAGCTTCTACTTGGATTATACTCCAGTGGTCGTTGTGCAAAAGGATAATATTGTATTCATATACATAAATAAGGTTAAAAAATAAAAATAAAAAATAAAAAGTTTGAAATAAATGAACAATGTGCATCAAAACTCGATGCACAATTGGTCAGTAATGATAAACAATTAGTCAGTATTGATGCACGAATTGGCCAGTGTTGGTGAACAAATTGTGCGCGTCTCTCAAAAACGTATTTTTCGAAAAACACGGGAAAAATTCGCTTGTGTCTTTTTTACCCAAAATAAGCGGATAATACGTGAACAATCCGTTTGTGCCGTTTTTTATCTTTCTATAATGAATGCCTAATCAGGGACGTCGATTTTTTGGAGGGGACAACTGAGATTTATTCTTATTTCTTACTCGAGGCCTAACTGTCTAGGCGCTAGACTCCATCCCACCGCCTAGCCCCCGCCTAGCCATCTGGATATTATATGCGGGTGACTAATCCACCCACTTCACCCGACCTAAATATAAGGGTGAGACCGAACAAAAGTAGGTGATGGGTGGGTCGAATGACGGGTGAAACAGGTGACGGGTCGGATATGGGTGAGATTTTACACCCGATTAACCCAACTCCTCACCCGAACCACCACCCATCACCCGACTCACCTGTTTACCACCCACATAATATAACCTAATATATATACTATATTCTAATACCTCTAACAAACGTAACAACCTAACTTTGCCGACATTAAATTCTACTATTCATCTAGTCATTTGTCGTGTTTTGTTTTGCAGTCTTTAGCTTCCCCGATAGTTAATACGACTTCTACTTTGTTGGTCGTCTTCTTTGCATCTCCACTGTCGTCTCCTCAACATCACCGTCAATAACTCGCGAAGCAAGTAGAACAGTCAATGCTTTCATAAGTTGCATGTATTTTGTGATCAATGAGGTGCCTTTCTTCGTGGCTTGCAACTTTGTTTTGAGTTGTTTCTTATGGTCACGAGAGGCGGTTGCATAGGTCTGTTTGAGCAAGTCCAAAACAACCTTGGAGCTTTTCTTCTGCGTTACCAGATTCATGATATGATCTGTGAGTGTCCCGATTAAGGTACCCTGGACAAGATTGTATTGTCGTTCCCATGTTTCGAACGCCTTGTTAGGCACTTGAGAATTGTTGTGGAGTGCCATCAACATACCCAAATAAGCCATAACCGAATATGATCAGTTTGGTTTGAGTGAACCAAGCAAGGTTGTTTGTAGGAGAAAGTTTGACATTGTTGACAAGAGAAACTAAGATCAAAGGCTTCTCATGTTTGAAAGGATTGGGTATAATGGATGTTTGTGAAGCCATGGTTAATTGTTGTAAGGACTTTGTTGTGAATTTTTGGGATCGTTAGAGGCGACTGATACCATATAGAAGAATTATATTATGCAATGTGCATAACTTATCATTGATGATCAATTGAATATTTATATTAGAGAATCATGATTAGAGATAGACTCTAACAACTAGAGATATTTACGTAACAACTCTAAAAACTAGAGAATACTACGTAACAACTTTTATTTTGCTAAACAACTTAATCAAGATAGAAGGATAATATAATATTATAAGATATAAGAATTATCTAACTTATAATTTAATATATTCTTCATTTCTAGTTTTCATTACTCCGGTCGCCGCCTCTTTTTAGCGCCACCATAAATCAACACTTTTTTTTTAATAATCCTAGAATTTTATAAAAATTTTTTTGGTAATTTAACAATTCATAGGTGGTGGGTGACCCGACTCACCTGCGAGTGACGGGTAGGTCGGATATGGGTGAAAGATTTTACGGGTGGCTAGTGGTTCGGGTGAGCCATTTTTATTCGCGGGTCAGATGGAAGAGCTCCACCCACCCATAACCCGATCCATGACCAGCCCTACACTCTACCCATAAATAATAAGGCCAATCTAGATCATCTAAGCGGATGATATTGAGAAATAATTGAACTGAAGGATCCAAATTAGTCCCCAAGTAATGAGGTCTCAAAGCAAGCAAATGATCTTTCATGGCAAGTTCAGAAGCTATCTTCAAGACCGCATAAGATTGTTTTTATAGCATCAAGTGTGGGGGATGGATATGGATTTCACAGCAAGATTAGTAGAACATATAATATGGCATATATTAGACAGGTCCTCAAGTAGAGATTATGAATTGTATCTGATTTTTTGTTGGAAGATGGAACAATAAAAATTCATGGGAGTTTGAGAATGAATTCAAGACAACCAAAGTGTTAATGGATCCGTGGGTCAAAATCATCACGAAAAAATATCTAAAATCCAATGGACTGATTAACTACCAGAAAAAACGGAACATTTCATGGCAATGGTCCAAACTGATGAGTCTAAAAGACCTATTCTTGAAAGGCCTCATTTGGCAGGTCGAAAATGGTAAAACCATCCGGTTTTGGAAAGACAATTGGACGGGTAATGGCTACCTAAAACTGAAAGAAAATATTAGTAATTACATGAACTGGGAAGCGAAAGTCGTTGAACTCCTTAAAAATGACAATATGTGGGACCAAAATAGGCTCCAACAAATGCTTAACGTGGAAGACCTCCATAGTGTCATGTTGATCTTCACCACAACTAACAAAATACCTGACAGAATGTACTAGCAACCAAGCAAGAATGGGTGGCACTCCACACGTTCTACCATGCAGTGGATCCATAACAATAAATGAGAACCACAAAGCAACCTAAAATGGATTAACTTAATATCCCCCCTAAAATGAGAAATTTCATATGGAAAGTGCCCCGAAATGGGCTCCCTACCAAAAGCCACATGGCGGCAAACCATATTTCGGTTGTCCAAGGTTGTGTTGCATGCAATTGCACCAACGAGGATGCAAACCACATCCTACTATCTTGCAACCGTACCAAAAGTACCCTAAAGGTGATAAACCCTAAACATGAGATGATCATTAACCAGATTAACCTAGACAATAAAACACCATGTCAAATATTAGAGGAAATCATGAATAGAGCATCCAAGGCTGATTTCGAGGTGAAGATTTGCTGTTGGTGGAGTATTTGGTATTTCCGCAACAAAGCAGTATTCGAACCTCAAACTCCAACTATGCCAGAGGCAAAAGACAATCGATGCGACTTCATCTGTAACCAAAGATAAGATTGGAATAACGCCCACAATAAAGTAAACATGAAATCAACAAATGATGGGCATTGGACCCGTTGCAGACGGTCCTGTGCCAAATGAAGAAAACCTCCAACAAATTTTATTAAACTCAACTTTTATGGGGCAGTCAATGCTGACGGGGTGGCTTCGTTTGGTTTCATTCTCAGGGATTCCATGGGCGAGCCCATCCATTTTGACGGAGGACTAATTGGTCGATAGTCTGTTCTAAAATCCGAGACCATTGCCTTACGACAAGGAATCATCGAAGCCACTCGGCGTTGCATTTCCCACATCCAGATCGAAGGTGACAATCTACAGATGGTCAAGGCCATTCTAGGTGACTGGCGTTGTCCGTGGAAGATCGAGATGTTACATGCGGATATTCACTGCTTACTTTCCCGTTTCCGGAGCTGGAGCATTGCCCACGTCGTCCGGGAGTGCAACGCAGTGTCAAACTTCATTGCTGACTCTTTTCGCCATGTTTCATCTATTCCACTTTCAGTTGACCCGGTTTTTCGGAACCTCATCCATCTGGATGCTCTAGGGTGACCGCTAGCCTGTTAGCGGCCCCTAATCTCTTTCCTTATAAAAAAAAGTGTTAATGGAAGAAACTAAGTCAATTTGGCAAAAAATTCATACGAATAATTTGTCCGAGAATGTTCAATGGAGATTTTTTATTCTATCGAACTCTTTTTATTGAATACTCCCCCCACCTATTAAGGCTCCAAATAGACTTATTTGATCTGAAAGATTACCCCATCATCATATTTTTTTAATTCTACCACCCTCAAAAGGTAGGAATTTTTTTCTCTAAACTCATTTTTCTAGCATAAAAAATTAACAATTACTTACTTCTAGTTGAGAATGCTATGGGACAAAGACTAATAACTCTAAAATTTGTATCTATGTAATCTAGAGATCAGACCATACATTTATCTTGTTTTAGTTTCCATTTTTATCTTTCCATCAAGGTTATTTTCTGATTACCCATTTACCTTCCATATGAACCTCCAAGGGTTAGACCTCACCTTTATCTTGTTGTTGTTTCCATCCCACATCAATCAAATCACTTACTTTTAAGTGAAAATACTATGGGGGCAAATACAAATAGATCTAAAATTTATATTTTCAGTAATCTAGTGATCAAACCATACACTTATATTGTAGCCATTTTCATGCTCTCATCTAGCTCCTTTTTAGATGACCCATTTGCCTCCCATGTGAGCCTTTAGTTGTAACTAGGTTTGTAACTCATAGGGGAGTTTATAAAGGAAGAGTTGTGGTAGTATTTGGGACTAAGCAAACTAGCCACTAAAGAATCTTGATTATTCATGAATTGCAAGGCTTGTTTTCCTAAAACAGCCCATTTAAGAGTTGTACTTCTCTAAATCCCAATACTCCCTAAATTCTTGCATTTGCATATTACTTCATCCAAGTGCACTAACAAATTATCTTCTCAACTTCCTTTTGTCCTACCAAACTATGGACTTTAGCCCTTGAATATATTTCTAGACAAAAACTCTTTGGGAGCTTAAAGACACTCACATAATATGTGGGAATGGCATGTGCCACAACTTTTATCATAATTTCCTTGCTATTCTTTGACAACAAAGCAGTTTTCCATCTTGCTAGTCTCTTCTCGAATTTAGCTTTCATGGTATGAAAAGGTATTTTTCTTAGACCCACCAGTGTGGGTAGGTAGGCCTAAGTATTTGTCAAAGTGTTTTATATATTTGATCTTAATACTTGAGTAAGTCTATCTTTACCAAAGCAAACTTCTATTGTATCAAAATTCAATTTTTGGCTAGAAGCTTTCTCATAAGCCTAGAAAATGTTTTTTTTTTAGTTTTGCTACCTAGTCATTCTCTCCCTTATCAAATAACAAGCAATCGACTTCCGATAACAATGAGTAATAATAGGATCGCTAAGGGAAATTCTTACACCAGATAACTAACTTTTCAAAACTACATCTTATATGAGGAAGGAAAGAGCTTAAGCACACAAAATAAAAAAGTGAGGTAATAAGGATCACCATGCCTCAAGCCTCTCTAAGTGCTGAAAGGATTCATAGACAGCCCATTAAGTAGGATGTAGTATTTTACTAAAGAAACACATTGCATGATTCTTGAGATATAGTTGATCCAAACCCCACCTTGTGAATCATATTTTCACAAAAAAAAATCCAATCAATTTTTTCATAGGCTTTGGACATATCTAACCTTAAATTCAAGTGCTTTTACGAGTCTAGTCTCATTGGACATGTGATGAAAGATCTTAAAAGTAATTAAAAATTGTTCGTGATTAGCCTCCTAGGGACAAACTCACTTTGGTTGGGGATAATTATCCTCTACAAAAATCCATTAGGCCTATTTGCCAGAACTTTATAGATAAACTTATAAAGAATGTTACATAGGCTTATGGGTTTGAAATCCTTCACATCTACCACCTTGTGTCTCGTAGGAATTAGAACAATATGAGTTTTATTTATCTCTCAAGGCAGTTTACCTCCCATTAGAAAATCTAAGATCTCCTTAGTCAATTAGTCTCTAATGATGTCCCAATTGATTTGGAAAAAAAAGTGTGCACATCCATTCCTAGAGCCTTGAGTGGATGTGTTTGCTCCAAAGCATTTGTGATATTCTCTCCATTATAAGGTATGTCCAATTCCTCCCTCATATCATTTGTAATTTTCCTCTGCACAGAATATAACACCTCACTTATTCCTTCATGATTCTTATTAGTAAAGAGATTTGAAAAATACCCTTTGACGACAAGACAAAATCGGGTTTTCCTTAGGTTACCAAACCATCTTGTAACATCCTCGATTTACCTCGAGAATGTTATATCTAGTGTCCTCGGATTTTACCGTCCAAAGTCACCCAAGGCATACAATAAGAAAACATAAGGGTATACCAATATTAAATAAATGAAATAATAATTAAAAGAGAAATTCGAAATAGAATAATTGTTTACATAAATCCAAACATTAAGATAAAATGTGAAAATCGTTCGATAAACGATGATCTTTACAAGCCAAGGATTTCAACCTTTATTTGCAAAAACAAAATAAGTAAACTAAGATATGTAAACATTGATCTTTGTCTCCAAGTTGTAGTCGTTACTTCTTATGCTCCTAGAGCTTGCAATTGAATGCATCGTATAAAGACGGGTGACACCAACCAACCGTGCAAGAAAAAATGGATGGCCAGTCTTTTTACAAACTACGCAAGTGATATTTTATGTGGGGTTCTTGTGGTCATGCCTAACTGCTACCATTATTTCTCTGAATGAAAGCTGATCTATGGTAGACAATTAGAATACTTCCACCAAAAGGAAAAGAGGTATGCTTGAGATAGAGAACTCCACATCATTGTCGTTCCTCAATAAAATGAATGATTTTGTTGGGAACATTATAATTATTCATGACATTTTGATTTTGAAAAAGCCCCCATTGACTAATTAGGTACCTCATAATACTTGGATCTCCAAATGGGAGGTGGTCGCTAATGCGCTAAAGTACCAAACCCATCTTGCCATATTATAGGCACATTTGACAAGCCAGTCTTTTAGAAAGTTCATTATCTAGGCAGTTTTCCAAGTTCATTAATTAGTTGCACAATTGCACTTATCTTATTTTAATTATAAAATATTTACACATTGGGTTGGGTCTTTTAGAAAGATTTGATTTTGTCAATGTATGTGATCCTTTTTTCTTAAACAAAGCACTAGTTCGGTGTTACACCCCTCATCATATCTAGGCAGTAGGTAGGATTATGACCAACATTAGGGTATGATCTATCCTAACACAATGTTATTAAGAGATGTCTAAGGTACTTAGGACTCACATCCCTAGTTTCTATGTTAAGTCCACGTATATTCCATTTCTAGGCTACATCACACGAGTCCATAAAGAAGCCCTAAAGTCGTTGTTTCTAGCGCAACCTAAACAATTATATCTATCGCATATGGTCATTATATCTAAAATAACAATCAACCTACATTTATTTATTAGCACACAAGTGTTCCATCAAGGTATTCAATTGGATAAAAGGTGAAGCTTAATCAAATATGTAAAGCGACCTAACCAATTGCTTTCGATTGAAGGCAATCGAAGTAGATGCGATTAGATTAGCTTTGGATTGGACAATTGAGTTCTACATCTTGTTTTATTGAGAATCCAAGGTGTGCCAGAAAATTCCAAAATAAATTATTAGTAATTTATTATAATACTCCCAATTTATCATGGAAATATTACTGTCAATAACCTCATATTTGACTAATCCATAAACCACCCTAGGCTTGTAAAACATTATTAAACAATAAAGCATGCGGAATATGGTATTCTTCTTAAAACATATTGAAATATTATCATATAAAACCACATCAGAAATAATTACAAACACTTGCCTTTAACAAGACTTAGTTTAAGATGTAACACCTCGATTAGGAAGTCGGAATGTCACTTGGTCGTAGACCTCACATGGTTCCACTCAGGCTAGTGTGAACACAACTTCGCAATTTAGGATCTTCCAACAAAGGCCCCATGAGAAAAATAGGAAAACATCTGACTTTTATATCTCTAAAACATAACTGAAAATCATGTATGCCCCAAACTCCAAACAAACAACCCGACCCGAGCTTCTAGAAACCAACTTATACTTATAGCTCCAACTCATCAAAATAGCAAAATCATCATAAACCAATACCTTGAAAAATAAGACTCGACTTCATCCTAAGAAATACCATGTCGATTTGGCTCACTAATGTCCGGCCTGGAGTAGTTTTCGTGGAGCATTGTTTAAACATGAGTTGTTACATAAAAGAACAACAATGATCTAAAGGGTTTTAGCTAACAATCCTAACACAAACTAAATATGTAAATACAATATACAATATCAAAATAAGTTTAATAAAATATTTAACAAAAATAGTAATATCATAACACCACATAGTAATATGGTTCAAGCTCCCAAACCCGTCCCAAAAGGCCAAAAATTATATAAGCATAAACCAATTCCTGGTAGTAAGTGACTGAAAAAGTATGGATACAATATTAA
Organism: Fallopia convolvulus; assembly: GCA_964016875.1. NCBI lineage: Eukaryota > Viridiplantae > Streptophyta > Magnoliopsida > Caryophyllales > Polygonaceae > Fallopia > Fallopia convolvulus. The sequence continues at coordinate 40,001,685 of OZ024719.1, forward strand.
CCTAATAAGTTACAAGCTAGAAAAATTCTCGCTGAAACTCTATTGAACAGTAAGGATTTAAGGAACCTAAAAATATGTCCTGCTAAATATTGCACTACAACATTAACCCTAAATTCAAATCTCTTAGCATCGAAATACAAAAACATATCGTCAATGAAAATCAATTGAAAATTCCAGGTATCATTTAGGTATACACCATATTTTTCTATGTCCCAACAACCTCATGCTAAACTGCTACAGTTATAGACCTAAACTTCCATTTAAAAAGTTCCATATTTGAGCATAAAAAACAGCATAATTTAGCTATAACCTAATACATGACCTCAACGCCAAAATTCTGAAATCATGATCTGAAACATGAGCAGAAAACTGAAACATAAGCTGAAACCTGAAAAACTAATCCTGAGGCCGAAGTCCAAAAGCTAAAAACCATGATCTTTGATCAAATATAAGTCCACAACCTATAGACTGAAAGAAATAAGCCATCCTATAATTAAAGATGAAACAAACCAATAACAAAATATAACAGACCCTAAAATAAAAAATTCTGAAGACATGAAAGCATTTGAAGTTTTTGCAGAGTTGTAAGTATCCATATAACATTTTAAGCTAATTAAGTATGCTTTTAATATCACACTGTAAATATTTACATAGATATACAGTGAATGTGTAGAAACAGTCTCCTTCCTTGCACTAGTCAACAATGGACCAACTGAACAATTTTACCCCAACGGGGCCTCAGGCAAGGGGATCCCCTATCGCCATATTTATTCATTATTGCCGCTGAGATTCTGGCTAGACATCTCCACCGTTTGGGTGCCAACCCAAAGTGTGGCATTGGGATCCAAATCTCGAGGAATGGAACAAAAATCCCCTTCCTTGCATTCGCGGACGACATCATCATTTTTGCAAAAGCCAATAGCCACGCTTTTAAAAACATCAAAACCGTTATTGATGACTACTGTCAAATATCTGGCCAGAAAGTGAACTTTCATAAATCTGCGTTCCAAGTTACCAAAAACACAAACAACAACACGAAAGAGCATATAAAACAAATCTTCCAAATTACAAATACAGTTGCTTTGGATAAATACCTAGGATGCCCGATAATTAACGGGAGAGTAACACAAAACACCTTTAAACCACTAGTATTACGTACCAGATCTCAATTAACAAAATGGAAAGCTAACACATTATCCCAAGAGGGGCGGAAAACCCTAATTAAAGCGAACCTTTCAGCACAACCAAACTATTTAATGCAATCATTTTTATTACCACAATCAACCTTGAAAGAACTAGACGACATTAACAAAAAATTCTTCTGGAACAAGGAAAATAACTACAAACCACTCATAAGTTGGGATTCCATCTGTCGACCCTCCGCCCATGGTGGGGTGGGAATTGAAAAGGTGGTCGACATGAACCAAGCTCTCCAAATAAAAGTACTTTGGAAAATTCTAGCTGAACCGCATAACCTCTGGGTCAAAATAGTGACTGAAAAATACCTCAAATCAGATAGTATCCTAAACTATAAGAAAAAACAGAACACATCATGGCAATGGTCCAAGTTGGTCGGCCTTCGAGACCTATTCATAAAGGGCCTCATCTGGCAAGTGGGTGATGGTAAAACCATCCGATTCTGGAAAGACAATTGGACCGGCAATGGTCCCCTTAAACCAAAAACCGAGGTTGAAAACCTCATCAACTGGGAAGAGCTTATTGAGGGGTACCTCGGAGAGGATAATTCATGGAATATTGCAAAGCTAAGACAGGTTGTTAATGAAGATGACCTCGAAAGAATTTCCAAAATTATTAACCCAATCAACAAAATACCGGACAGACTGTACTGGCAACCTAGTAAAAATGGGTGGTACTCCACTCACTCGACAATACAATGGCTCCACCAATCCAAGGGTGAACCCAAGATTAACCTTGAATGGATTAATCGGTTAAACATCCCGCCTAAATGAAAAGCTTCATGTGGAAAGTGGCCCGTATCGGCCTCCCGACTAAAACTAGGCTAGCAGCTAATCATATCCCGGTCCCGCAAGGCTGTGAAGCATGCAATAACCAGGTTGAAGATATAAACCACATACTAATCTCATGCCCTCTCACAGAAGCAACCATAAATTTACTAAACCCAAAACTCCGTCTGATTATTAGCCAGGTTTCCCTGGACGATAAAAAACCACATCAAGTCCTTGAAGAAATTAAGGAAAAGTTAACAAAAGAAGAACTGGAAAGCCTTATAAACGTGTGGTGGAGCCTATGGTTTGCCAGAAATAAGCGAGTGTTTGATAACAACAATGGTACAAACCTGACAAATGCTGAAAACATTACCGAATTTACCCGAAACCAAATTAAAGATTGGAAAATAGCTGGAGCTCTAGAATCCATTGGCCACCGCCCTCATACAGTTGGCAATGACACAAGAAGGAAGCATATGATATGGGCAAAACCTAAGAGGGACTTTATTAAACTGAATTTTGATGGTGCAGTAAATGCTGATGGAGTGGCTTCGTTCGGGTTCATTCTCAGGGACTCAGCTGGCTCCCCCATCCACATCGACGGAGGACTGATTGGTCGACAGTCCGTGCTGATTTCCGAGACCATCGCCTTACGCCAGGGACTTCTCAAGGCCATCAGATGTGGCATTCCCCGGATCCAGATTGAAGGCGATAGTTTGCTGCTGGTCAAGGCCGTGCTCGGTGACTGGCGCTGCCCGTGGGAGATTGAGCTGCTTCGTTCGTATATCCACTGTTTGCTTGCCCGTTTCCAGGATTGGAGTATCGCTCACATCTATCGGGAGTGCAATTTTGTGGCGGACTTCATCGATGGGTCGTTCAGACGAGTCTCCTCCGTCCCACTTGCAGATGATCCGGGTCTACTCACCCTCATCCGTAAGGATGCTCTAGGGCGACCACTAAATTATTAGTGGCCACCCTAATTTCTTTCCTTATCAAAATAAAATAAAATAACACCACATAGTATATTCACGAAAGCAAACAATGCACACAACAACAATTATAGTCGTAAGACGCATGTTGAGAGGGTTTCTTGACAACAAATAAATTTATAATCAAGACCCCGCTGAGTAAAGCGAAGTCAGGTTCGTCCACGGGAGAAAGTCAGTATCAAGTTTTGTTCTCAAGTAATCAATCAAAGGTTAAGTTTTTTTTATCAAGTAATAGAGAAATTCTAAGGTTTTGGTATCCCCACAACAACAATTATGCATGCAAACGCTAATGAAACATGTAGATCATGCTTTTATCACATGAAGTTGTCAACTTTCGTTAACTAAGCAAGTAAATTAACTAACTTTCTTCAAATTAATAAACTATACTATCTATCTCTTCTACTTCGATTAGGATTGATCAACTTTCGCTTCAAAATCCTAATTGACTATTCTAATTTAAAGTTTCTACTTTCGCTTCAACTATGAACGAGAAATTCTTTATCCACTTTCGTTTCAAGGATTTAAGAACAAGAGAATAGTTTCATGGATAAAAGCAATCAAAACATGATCAAAAGCAAGCATACATAAACATTGTTGGGTTTAACCCCAACTTTAGAGAGAATAGAACTACTCACAATTCATCATGATTGAAAAAACAACTAATTGAATTAAAAATAAACTTACAATTAAACCCTAAGCAATTGTCTTCAAAAATCTCCAACTTGTCTCTCCTCTCTAAACTTCTCCTAAACTTGCATGATAAGAAAACAATAGCTAGACAAGGGTATTTATAATAAAAACTAAGCTCTTCCTAAGGAAATAAATCTTCTAAAAGATATATCCCCTAAGGAAACTATCTAAAAACATAAAGATATGGGATAAAAGTCATTAATTGCGCCGATTCAGATCGTCCCTACCGACACGGGATGCCTCGATACCGACCCCGTCAGAGTCGGTAGGGTTTTGTTGAATTTCTTTGACTTTATTCTCTCTTGAGTGCCTCGTTATCGACCCTGGTACCCTCGGTACCGACCTTGTCAACCTCGTTACCGACCCCCTTCAGCCTTGAAAACTGCTTTGTAATTGAGAGTGCACCTTTGTAGGGGGATCGTTAACCTTCGTTTTTGGCTCCATTCTTCATCCTAAGGCTTGGTAATAGGTCTCTTAACTTCCTACTTGGCTTTAATCTTGATTCTTCACTTCTTTCTTTATTTCATTCTGCTTCATTCCTTAAGTGCTTTTCTTCGGGCTTCTCTTTACTCCTAAAACCGCTCCAAAACAACTTCAAAACCTATAAAACACCACCAAAGCTCATGTAGACTCCATATCTTAAGGAAATACGAAAACCTACATAAACGACTCAAAACAAAACACAAAACTAAAAAAAAAAGACTCAAACATATAAAAACACACCCTAAAAACACAACTAAAAAGGTGGATATCAACGCACAACCATATAAGCACACCTTTTTTAATCCAATATCAGTCCAACCATAATTCTCATCAACCCTCATCTAAAAATATCAATTTATATAGCAAGCATGGAGTCCTCCAACCTTTCACGGGGTAGTGGACGACAACCTCCACTGTTGTTTCGAACCACTCACACCCTCATCATTCATCTTCCTATCCCCGATCAAGACTCCATTGGAGCACTTGCCAAAGGGATCTCCTTGCCATATGACTAAGTCAGGGATGTCTTCACCTTCCCTCCTACCCCGTGGTCATAGTTGTACATATTAGATGCCAATATTTAGTGAATCGAGTAACATATGGAATATTAGACATCTACTAGTATACTTTCAAAATATCGATTTATTTTTACATAGATGTTTATTATAATATGAGGACGAATCCAAAATAAAGCTATACATATCATATCTACATATCTAGCACAAATCAAAATTGATAGCTAAGTAAGCCTAGGCGACTCACCTCAAACGAAAAAAATTCTAACGATAAGAATGAACTTGGTCAATCTAGTTGGCTAGGAATAAGAATAACACTAATAAGAAATGGCGGTTTAGACAACTCAAGTTAAAGTTTTATAGCAAATACTCAACATGATTAACCCACGAGTTGACCTGATACTAAGGTATGTATATCATCTTGATTTTAACTAAACTAATCACATTGTTCTTATAAGTATTCTAGGCACTTTCCTAAGAAGTTAATAAATAATTAAATTATTTAGAATAATTTAAAAAGCATGTATCTACTACTTAATTCCAATTGACTTATCGTAACCTATAAAAATCTCATCAAGCAAACAACTCCCACCTCCTACTAAGTACACTAAATAAGAAAACAATTTTAATCAACCCCAAATCCATTTTTAATCCATATCACTTACTTTCTAGCTTCATGTTCAAGACCCACACGTATAACATTACTCTAATTTAACCCTTAATCCTCTAATTAGACTTAACCAAACTAATTAATCTTTAGTTTAAAAATAATAACTCCTACAAACCATGCAAGGTCTCGTTTCACGTCCTATCATTTCTAGTTTACAAATTGAAAGACTCACTAAATAGCCATAATAGAACCACGCTTGTTCTAGCTCCCCAAAAGTATGTAAGCAACAAAAACCTAAGCAGACTAATTAAATCCCTAAGGGCATCTCCCACCATAGGCTAAAGGCTAAAATTTTTTAGCCTACCAAAATGAGCATATTGCCTTCTAGATTTTCTTTTAGCCTACCATCAAAAAAGGTCACTCCCACCATAGGCCAAATTTCATAGGCTAAAATTTTAAATTTTGATTCTAATGACTAGTTTTACTATTTTACTATGTATTTTCCATTGTAACATATTCCTAAATAACAACTACAAACGACTAGTTTGAATAATATTATTTTATTTCACCAAAATAATAATAATAATAATAATAATAATAATAATAATAATAATAATAATAATAATAATAATAATTATTATTATTATTATTATTATTATTATTATTATTATTATTATTATTATTATTATTATTATTATTATTATTATTGCAATTATCGACTATAATTCAAAAAAGCTATAAATACATGCATACTATCAATTATTTTCATCAACCTCAATTTCACTCAATTTCTATTTTCATCTTTCTCGCTTTCATTTCACTACTACAATGGATCCATCCTAAATATCATCCTCTTCTTTATCCTTAAATGGAACTTTTGAATTCTATAATTTCATATTATCTTCATTTGACGAAGATGAAAATATGTTACTTGGTATGTATGCTAACAACATTATTTTGGCGGAACATTTCAACAATGAAGAGGAGGATGTTTAATCCACAAGGAGAGGTGTAATTCCTGGCCATATAACTATTCATCGTGATCGAGAAGCTATTGCACATACTTTGTTCATGGATTATTTTGTTGATGTTCCTCGACTTCCAGAGCTAAAATTTTGTAGACGCTTATAAAAGTTTGTTTTATCGCATTACTAATGCAGTGAAAACTCATGCAACTATTTTATGCAACAATGTGATGAAATCGGTAGGCTTGGGTTATCATCCCTTATAAAATTTGTTGCTTGTTTTCGAATGTTGGCATATGGTGTTCCAATTGATTTACTTGATGGATACATGAAAATTAGTGAATCTACAATAATTACATGCTTGCAAAAGTATTGTTGAGTTATTATAGAGAGATGTCTTAGAAGGCCAACAATCATTGATGTTGCTAGATTCCTTTATATTAGTGAGAAAAGTGGATTTTCTGGAATGTTAGGAAGCTTAGATTGCATGCATTAGAGGTGGAATAATTGTCCAACAGCTTGGGTAGGTGCTTATGCCGAACGTAGTGACTCACCAACAGTTATTCATGAAGCAGTTGTTGATTATGATCTTTCGATATGGCATGTATATTTTGGCTTACCAGGCTCCAAAAATGACATCAATGTTTTGGAAGCATCCGAATTATTTAACAAAGCTTGTTGTAGGTAAATCACATTTGTGCACGTATTTTATTATAGATAAGCAATATGATGTTGGTTATTACTGAGCAAATGACATATATCCCAAGTGGTCTAAACTTGTCCAAACTATTCATGATCCAGAAGGGAGGAAAATAATATTTTGCCACAAAACAAGGGTCATGAAGAAAAGATGTTGAACATGCTTTTGGCATTCTCCAATCACGTGGTGTACATGACATCATGAGTACGTGTTATCATATATAATATGATTATTGAGGATGAGCGTGGTCTATCAGCTCCCATTAGGGAATTTTATCATGCGCCTATTCCAATAGTTGAACTAGTGGATAATGAAAAATAAACGATTTACTCAAATTTTGGCTCGAAATAGGTAGATCAAAGACAAGAAAGATCATTTTGAACTACAAGATGCGCTAATTGATCATCCACAAAATCGTCATGGTAGAAATGAAGCGTGAAGTATTTCATTGGATGGGATTAAAGAAGATTTTCTTATATAGCGTTGGTTGTTTTAATTCATGTGTTGTATTAATTAGATTATGTATTTTTCGTTGTAGTTTATGATTTGAATCAAATGAAATGAATATTGGCACACATACCTACATTATTTCAAAGTTGTCACACATATCAATAGGAACAAATGAGATAAAATTGCATTTATTTTCAATTGTTAGATCAAATTACATGAAGACATCTTTTAGAACACATACCAACATGATTTCAAAATTGACACACATATCAACATGATCCAATGAGATAAGATTATGTTTGTTTCCAATTATTAGATCAGATTACATGAATACATTTTTTTGGCACGCATACCAACATGATTTCCAAAGTGGCACACATCAACATGATATGATAAGGTAAGATTGCATTTGATGACAATCGTTAGATCAAATGACACGCATACATCTATACCATTAAATTTTATTAGTATTCATCATAAATATCCTACTTCTTCTATATTCCATTCCACAATACCTAATACAACCAATCCTTCTATTGTTTCGATGTCTTCTTCTAAGCGTGGTCTGACTTATACAACAGATGAAGATTTGCAATTGATGTTTCTCAATGTCCAGTTATGATGTTAACAAAAAAGCAAAATCACGCACGCCGAAAAAGCAAAAGTTATAATCATGATTTCCACACTCTTGTCAACAAACCCTCGCTTCATGACCCCCTCCCCAATCGCCGTCCATCATCTGTCTCACCTCTTCAATTATCATCCAATTTCGTCCCAATCATTATATATCCGTCGTCCATCATCTGTCCCACCTTCTCAATTGTCATCCAATTTCGTCCCAATCATGAATATATGTCCCCACTTGATTATAGGCAACCATTTATACCATCTATCTCACAAAATAAAAGTAGGCATCCATTAAACATAGGACGGAAGATCAAAGGAGGTACCAAAACACTACAATATGGACTTGGTGGCGGAAAATCAGCAACTAAAATGATCAAGCCAAACTGTGAACCGTGTGATCCGGTCTTTAAAAGGTTGTATAGTCCGAGGATGAAGCTCAAGAAGCGGTGAGATTAGGTAGTGCGAGGGAGAAAATGATTTCGGTGAAGGTCGAAGGAGAGATGGTGAGCTTCTTCATGGACGATGGAAGAAAATATTCATAGGTAATGGGTGGTGTTGTGGGTTGAATAGTCAAAATAAGAAAATTAGGATGGAGTTGCAAGAATATAAGGGAGAACGAAGTCGGCTAAAATCAACTCGGCTTACTATATATAAAAATGGGTTTTGACTAATAAAATGTAATAAATTAAAATAAATGATATGTATTACCTATAACACGTGTAAAATGTATATAAGAGATCTCCTTGATTATAACTTGAAATATCCCATCGAGTAAAAATCTTAGTTGGCTCTCTAATCTTAATTTTTAAAAGGATGTCAAACATTCGAGCAATGTTTAATAATTAGGAAAATTGACCAAGTAGCAGAACCGTAACAGAAAAGAATATACGAGTATTACGTACGCCCCCTCTTAAAATAATGTTCCGTTCCCAAAACTTAAGTCAGAGTGAAATAGTCATTTACAAAATCATATCAACTTATAAGAATCAAAATTTAACAATCACGTCGACATCAACAAACAATGCAATAATTTTATCGGATTTTATATAATCCATAACCAAAAGGAGCAATCTAAAGTCATACACACAATACTAAGCTACTAATTATCTAATTTATGGTCGCCAACAAACTAGGATATAGATTGGGATAATTCTCCTACATATTGGCCTCAGTTTTCCAAGTGGCTTCCTTGACTTCTCGTTTAGACCACTGAATTAACAACAACATAATTTCTTTATTTCACAACTTCTTCATACGATGATCTAAAATTGTTATCAACTACTCCACATAGTTATGATCAGGCTTAATATTCAACTCCTCATAACTAAGTTTATGGTTGTATGGCATGGGGCCTTAGAAGCACTAGCTGATGCCAACTCAAGGACTTCCCAAGAAGACACCCATCTTGGCATTGCTCTCACCTTTGCACGCTTAACTTCAAAGTTCTTTTTCCTCATTTGAATCTTGAAAAGGAAGAGCTCTTGTTGACATGAGTAGTACCTCAATTCGTTATAAACCACCCGGGTGTTACAATGGTTGGATTCTGGTGTATATTGTCTCAATTGAGACACATGAAACATGGATCATCCTTCCAAAGATGGAGGTAAATCTAAGCGATATGCCAAGTCTCCTACTCTCTCCAAGATTTCAAATGGTCTGAATGTACCGAGGACTTAACTTCCCCTTAATATTGAATCCCCTTAATCCTCAAGTGGGAGATATCCTTAGCCATGTGCTTCAAACTCAAATTCCAAAGGTCATCGTCATCTATCAACATAAGACTTTTGACGACTCTATGCAGCTAGCATATGTTCTTTACTCAATGCTACCTTCTCAATGGTATCTTGTATCATTTAGGGTCTTTCACCCACCATGTCTGATTGGTCATCCCACCATAGTGTTGTTCTACACCTTCGATAATACACTGATTCTTAGGGATCCATTTGAATATATGATTACCAACTATTGTTATATACGAACTCTATACACTCCAAGAGATCACACTAACCTCCATATCTAAGACACAAACTCTCAACATATCCTTAAGTGTTTGAATTCTCCTCTCTATTTTTCCATCTGATTGTGGGTCATAATCAGTAGTGAAATGAAGTTTTGTTCCCAAGGCCTCATTCACCTATTGCTAAAATCTTGATGTGAAACGAGCATCTCTAAAAGAAATAACGGTCTTTGGCACCTGTTGGGCCCAATATTTTGCTTGTACAAGGAAGGTTCGATCGTTTGGCCCAATTGGAAAGCGTCATGAGGAGAAGAGCCAACAAGTATGGTAGCACATTCCTTTAAGGATAAAAAGAAGTACGGAAGATAATTCGGGAAGATAAAGATGGAAACTTCGTGATTATCAAGAAAGAGTACAAAAGATATATTTATTTTCCTTGTTTCAATTATCTTATGTAATTAGAGATATAAATCACATGTATATAAGAAGAAAATATTTACTCAACAATTCACAAAAGATCAAAAGAGATTTTCTTCCGTGAATCTCGATAGTGATCTTCTCAAAAGGACGTTGAAATGATTCTATTATTTTTTGTCCAAAATAATTTGGCATCCACCGTGGGGAAAGTCGAGAAAGTTTTGGCCTTTCATCGTTAAAAAGACTTCAACCATGTTTGCAGAGTAGGACTAAGATCAAAGCTTAGGAGTATTTGATGACCCGAATATTGCTAATCAGCAAGGGAATCTCCCATCAACCAGTCACTAGGCGGAGTTGACTGCTTTTAATCTAAGATTCCAAGGTTTGGAGAAAGAGTTATCCTAGCAAAGGACATGCAACGAAACTTATCAAAAACATATCGACCGTCTCACCAACACAAACAACGACTTTTGGTCATGATTGTAGTCAACGAGTTCTGTAAGGCATCAATCCAAGGTAGCCAGGAATATTGACAGTCTTGTCACCAGGCTCGATTTAGATAGGGTTCTAGGCACTTCCACACCTCAAAAGGCCGAGATGCCCGAATCACCGCTAAGTACGATACACCCATGGCCACCGTCCCTAGGGCGTCGATGACGTCACATAAGCAAGGGGAATCACAAGGAGAAACATGACACCTTTCACTACTCTCCGCTCTGCTAGCGCCCTACCCTCCTTTCTCCCAAGAGATCTAGATGGTGGCCCAAGAAAAATGAGAGCCCGAACCCGAAAAGAGACATGTCTAGATGATGTAACTTTCATGAAGATCACGATCATTCGTCCAACGAGTGTATGTCTCTAAGGAAAGAGATCGCGTACCTCCTATTAAAGGGGGTGTTGACAAAAAGTGGCACTAGATGCTAGAATCCCCCAGCTCGGGTGGTCAACGTCATCTATGGTGACTCCAACATATATGGTCTCACCTATTCCATCACTAAGAGTCACGTCAAAGAAAGTGACTTTGAGTGGCCATTAGACCCTAATAGGCAGGGAAAGCCCTTGATGGTCTTCAAATTACTTTTGATGATTCCAACACTAAGAACTTGGTAGGACCCCACGACGATGGCCTAGTCATCTCGCTTTCTATTAGGAAGGTGTTGGTGGCTTGATGTGAAGAGTGTTAATTGACACAGGGAGTTCTACGAATCTGATGACACTCGACGATTTCAAAGAGATGGGACATAGTAAAGGTGATATTGACAGGAAACCCGTCATACTCGTAGGTTTCAACGAAGAAGTAAAACACACAATAGGCAAGATAGTGCTACCAACTTATGCTAGCGGATCAACCTCCAAATATGGTTCTCCATTATGGATTGTCCCTCGTATTACAATGTATCGTGGGATGGTCGTGGATCCATGATATGAAGATCGTGTTGTCCACCTATCATCAGCCGATCAAGTTCCCCACTCCATGAGGGATTTAGGAGATCAACGACTAGTCCGAGAGTGTTATAAACCCGCTTTGAAACCATCTTCCATCCACAAGTTAGCATAGCAATTACAAATAGCCACGGAATCCACCATGCGTAAGAGACTAGAAATTGAAGAAGTGGGGGAAGTGCCATTGGAGGAAGTTGATCCCCATCAAAAATTCAAGGTCGGTTCCGATCTAGAACACGGGACTAGGTTCGAGCTGCTCACCTTCTTGGGAAGAAATCAAGATTTCTTTGTGTGGTTGCACAAGGACATGATCGGGATATATCCCGAAATCATCACCCATAAAATCAATGTTGACCCCACCTATCCTCTGGTGAAGCAGAAACGTTGGAAGTTTGCTCCAAAAAGGAATATAGTGGTACATGATGAGGTGAAAAAATTGATGAAAACTAGGAAAATCAAAGAAATTAAATACCCCAAGTGGATGGCAAACGTCATAGTGGTGCAAAAGAAAAATGGAAAGTGGAGAGTGATGAAACCCAAAATAACAGCTACGCTACGAGGTTGATGTACAACTTTGAGAATCACACCTAGACCTCCTACAAGGTTCCGAGATCGCACCTAAATGTTGTGAGGTCGATTCTAGGGCGAGGTAGATTTGAGGGTATGATGTAGAGAGTTTTGTGAGTTTCTATAGTGAGGTTTTAGGCGTGAACGAGGTCCCTGCGCGACTTTGGGGTCTTTCTATGGGTTTCTCCTATCTGTAGCGAGGTCTTTTGACGATGTTCCTATCACGTCGATCTTTAACAAGCAAGAGAGTTCTTGAGTTCAAGTGGTTTTTCGACCCCTTCTTCCTACGAGGTTCTTCTCTATTTATAGAGAATTGGGGGGCCGAGTTTAGGCCAATGTTCGATGTGGGATGCCCGAGATAAGGGTTTTTGATTGGTCCACGAGTGAGGTCACTTGTGATTGGTTTGGGAGTGAGGTTGCTGGTGATTGGTTCGGGAGTGAGGTCGCTTGTGATTGGTTCGAGCGGGCGGGTGTATTAGTAGAGTCGGTGACGAGGTCGAGACTTCGTCCCGGAATGTTGAGAGACCTCGCATCCGTCGGGAGTTTTGTTTTTAAATAATCGGGCATGGACGTGGGTCCCTAAATTGCCTATGGGGGTCCCTCTGGGCCCACTTGTTGCTTTTACTGTTTTGGACATCATCACAACCCCATGGCCTGGGGGCCTCGCCCCGAGGGCCGCAGGGCATAAGTTCCCTGGATCCGCGAGATGCGGGGTGTTTTTAGAGGTCATGAAGTCCTCGAGGTTGGGGGGGTGCTTTGCGAGGTGTGAGGCTCTGTACTTAGGTGTTCTTCTTGTTCTGCGCAGATGAAGATTCTTGGGCCTTTTCGCCATACCTTGCTTAGTGGGCCGTCCAGGTGAGACAGGCTCAAAAAGCCTTTCGGGAGTGGGGGAGGCTCAAATCTGCTCTTTAATAGGGCGTATCTCACACGCCTCCCCCTCATCTTCTCTTTCCAACATTTTCGCTCCTTCTCTCTCTTTATCTCTTCGGTTTCTTCTGAGCGGTTTCTCCAGACGGTTTCCGACGAGCTTTTTGCCGTTCGCCAGTTGCGCCACCGCCTCTCGTTTGCTGACCTTAAACAAGTAAGTTCTTGATCTTCTTCCTCCTGTCTTTTGGTATTTTTTGCCTTTGATTCTTCCTTTGTTCGCTTTTTTCCCCGTGTTTTGTAAGGGCGACGGTGTGTCGCCCGGTGTTTCGTGCCGGTGTCACGGTGGCGAAGCGGCGGTGGCAGGGTTGTGTGTGTTTTTTGGCGTTTGCCCTTGTCATTTTTCTTTGTTCTTTTCTTGTTTCGTTTTGCATCTGGGTGGGTGTTGGTGATTCCTGGGTGCTTCTTTGTTGGCGGCGCGGCGGTGTTGGGGGTGGTTCTTGCTCTGTAGTGCCCTCGTTTCCTCTTGGTTTTTCTTCTCCTCCCCTTTTTTTCGTTCTGCTTTTCTTTTTTGTGTTACGCTTCGGGGGGCGGTGTTGTGGTGGTGAGACGGTGGTGAGGGGCGGTCGCCGCCGTGAGGGTACCGCTGGGTTTTTGGTTGTATTGCTTTTCTCTCTTCTTTTTTTTGTTTGGGGTGGCAGTTAAGCTTCCGCTTCTCCGCCCACCAATTTTCGAATTTCGAAAACCCTCGGGAGCCCAAACGTCATGATGTCTGATTGACGGGACCTTTGGGCTTCCACCGCTGCCTTCCACCGTTGGTTGGCCTTCTTTCTCTTTCCTTTCTTTTGGCGCTTCAAATTCTTCTTTGCCGTCCTATCTTGTCAGAGTAGCCCGTAGGATGACACGTGGCCTTTTCCTCTATGACCTCGCGTTGCTTTGTCCCCCGAGGTTGCGACCTCGTGCCCATTTTCTCCCGAGGTTATGATCTCGTGCTTTTTCCTTTTCGAGGTTATGACCTCGTGCTCTTTTCTTTTCGAGGTTATGATCTTTGTGCTTTGATCTCGGGCTCGACCTCGTGCTTCCTTCTTTCCCGGGGTCATGATCTCGTTCTTCGATCTCGGGCTTGACCTCGTTCTTCCTTCTTTCACGGGGTCATGATCTCGTGTTTTTCTCTTTGGTTGCCTTGCCTTTAATGTCTTACTGACCTTTTCTTTTCCAGGTGCTAGCTTTTCGCGGCCTGGACGTTGTCTTTTCATGCCTAGGAGAGCCTCTGCGAGCACACCGCCCGGCTTTGTCTTTAATTTTCAAGAGAATTTCTATCAGGAGGTCTCCGAATTTGTAGGAAGTGTAGAGCCAAGTGACTCTCAGAACCCAAGTTCCCCTTCGTTGGTCTTCAACGAGCCCTCATTCAGCGACTCCGCTGTTTCGATCAATTCGTACTTCCCCCGTCTGCGCATATATTCTGGTGTTGAAATGGCTTCCTCTTCTTCTCCTGATGTGATCGCCGTCGACGTCAAGGCGAGGTTGGATGCGGCAATTGCCTCAGCCTCGACTGCGTATGTGCCATCGAGCTTCCCCGAGGCCTATATTACCGACGCCGTGTCCGGCACTCCTGTCGTCCTCAAATAACGGATTCCCATGAGTCCGAGCACTCCCGAGGCCTACCTGTCCGAGGGGGTGGCCACCGATTTGAAGCTGGACGACCTCGCGGACATAGCTAAGGACTTCCCCTGGCCCGAGGGAGTCGAGCTGGCACTGCCAGAGGAGGAGGGGCGACCCCTGGCGTCCTACGAGGGGTGTGCGGTCGTGCACCTCGTCAGTCTCCAAGCGGGCTTTAGGCTGCCCTTGGCCCAGCACATCGTTGATTTCTTGTGGGCCATGGGCGTCTGCCCCGCCCAGTTATTCCCGAATGCCTGGCGGTTGTTGTGTGCCTACACAATTCGAAGCCGTGAGCTTCTGGACGAGCCGAACCTCAACGATTTGTCGGTGTTAGTCTTGGCGAGGAGAGAACCTCGATGTTCCCTGGTTAACCTCAGCACGCCGAATGTCAAAATCATCACGACCCAGTCGAACGTCGGGACGTGGAAACCTAAATGGTTTTTGGTCCGAGACCTCAGCGGGAGATACCTTAATTTCCCTGTGGCACCGGGTAACTACGAGAGATGCGTGTGTCCGTACAAGGTCGCTGAGTTCCAGGCACTCAAGGCTCGGTACGTCACAGCGTACCAGGCGCCATACGAGCGTTACCTTTCTCAGGACCGGCTTGAGCGGGCCGGGCTGAGCCTCAGTTTCCCTCCTCGCGAGGGTGGAGAGGGTATTTTATTATTATTATTTCTCTGATTGTTTTCTTTTTCCTCGTAAGGTTACGAGGTTATAAACCTCGTTACATTTGTTTCTGACCTCGTCTTAACCTGCTTTTTCTTTTTTACCCCTTCTTTCTTGACAGTGGATTTTCTGCACGCTCTTACCGCGACGTCGAAGGGGAAACAGCCTTTGACCTCTAGTACCAAAACCCCTGCTCCCCGGGTTCTCAAGGGGATTTCAATTAACGAGCCGAGCTCATAGGCGAGGACAGGCACAACGCAGCCGGGACCTGTTCCGCCAACGGCCGCGACAGGGGGAGCCCTGCCCAAGGGGAACGTCGCGAGGGCGTCGCTTTGGGACGTCGCGGGGCCGCCCCAAGGGGAAAAAAGGCCCGAGGTGGTTCCGTCGAAAGGGGCCACCGCGAAGGTGCCCTCCCATCCACCTCGGGCGTCTGACGACAAGGCCGGGCGGAAAAGGAAGGAAGTGGGGTCTTCCCCCGTGGAGAAGAAGAAGAAATCCCGGTCGGGCGACCATCAACGAGGCTCGCGGGATCTGGAACTCATCCCTGCCTTTGACTTCGAGGGACGAAGTCGCGGGGATGCCGGCCCCCATCCTGCCAGGTTTCACTGTCCTGGACCTATCAGAGGGGCCCCGTTGGATTGGGCCAGGGGGGATTACAAGGAGGAGGTCGTGTGGGCCAACAACCTCACCGAGGCGGCGCTTAACGACGAGGCCGCTCGGTACTCTGCCATGGTAAGCTTTTCCGTTTTTGTGTGTTTAATTCCTGTCTCTTTCTTGTTTCTTTTCTCACCCTCCTGTGAATTTGCAGCACACCTTTTTTGATAATTACAACCGGAGTCGTATCTCCCTCGTCCACTCGAGGATGGATAAGATGGAAGCGGCGCTTCGAAGACGCAGCGAGGTGTGTGAGCGACAGGCCAAAGAGCTGGCCGAGGTCGCGGAAAGGTCCAAGGCCGCGGAGGCCGCGGCCCAGAAGCGGGTCGAGGCCGCGGAAGCCGCGGCGAGGGAGGAGGTAAAGGCGGCGAAGGACGAGGTAAAAAGGGCGAAGGAAGAGGCCTCTGTTATGCGGGGCGAGGTTGAGGGGCTTCGGGGCAAGCTCTCCGCTGAACATGAATTCTTCAAGGCGAAGGAAGCGGAGTTTCTGAAGGCCGAGGAGGAAATCCGGTGCCTCGAGGGGCGTATTGTTGAGCTCAACGAGGAGGTTGTTAACGCGGGTCCTAGGTATGTGGACTCGGAGGAGTACAAGGCGAAACTGGTGGAGAGCGTGAGGAAAATGTTCCACCAGGCGGTCCGCATGGGCGTCAAACAGGCGGTGGCCAAGTATGGGCACCTCGACCCCCAGAATCTCTTTTTCAACCCCAACTATCATGCAACCATGGGGGAGCTGGGGTCGGAGGATCCCGAGGGGGAATGCGAGTTCTTCCTCAACGAGGACGGGACCGTGTCCCGCACCGCGCCCCCCGAGGTGGAGCTTACTGGAGAGAAACCGGAGTTGACCTCCACGGGACCTCAGCCCGTGATCGAAGCGCCCGCGCCTCTTGCCTCCGCCGCCCTTGCTTAAGCCTCCGCTGCCCCTGCTGAAACCTCCAAGGGCGGAACCATTGATCTTACCGGTCCTGAGGCTGAAGACTTATAGAAATGAAGACCGCTTCTTTTTTTTGGTGGCCCCACGGGGTCTGTAATTAAAACATCTCTTTCTTTTTTCTTGTGTTATTTTCTTTTCCTATGCTTGTTCGTTTGTTTGTTTGATTTCCTCGCGTACCGTCCAACCCCATGGTTCGAGTGTCACATCTTTTGTGGGGCTCGGACCACACCGGGCGTTGTAGTCCTGCGACGAGGTCGTGAGCCTCTGTTCGGACCTCGTTGTTCTGGAAGTTCGTTCCAACCTAAAAATAGCCGTCCGCGAATCCTGGCGTCTTAGGGGGTCCACGAACCTCGTTCGTATCCCAAACGGGAAGCGAGGGGTGGAACTTTTGAACGAGATTCTCCAACCCCAAGCGTGAAGCGAGGGGTGGACCTTCTCAACGAGATTCTCCAACCCCAAGCGTGAAGCGAGGGGTGGAATTTTTTTCAAACGAGATTCTCCAACCCCAAGAGGGAAGCGAGGGGTGGACCTTTTCAACGAGATTCTCCAACCCCAAGCGGGAAGCGGGGGGTGGAACTTCTTCCAGCGAGATTCTCCAACCCCAAGCGGGAAGCGAGGGGTGGAACTTTTCAACGAGATTTTCTAACCCCAAGCGTGGAGCGAGGGGTGGAACTTCTTTCAACGAGATTCTCCAACCCCAAGCGGGAAGCGAGGGGTGGAACTTCTTCCAGCGAGATTCTCCAACCCCAAGCGGGAAGCGAGGGGTGGAACTTTTCAACGAGATTCTCTAACCCCAAGCGTGGAGCGAGGGGTGGAACTTCTTTCAACGAGATTCTCCAGCCCCAAGCGGGAAGCGAGGGGTGGAACTTCTTCCAACGAGATTCTCCAACCCCAAGCGGGAAGCGAGGGGTGGAATTTTTTTTTTTCAAACGAGATTCTCCAACCCCAAGCGGGAAGCGAGGGGTGGACCTTTTCAACGAGATTCTCCAACCTCAGGCGGGAAGCGAGGGGTGGAATTTTTTTTTTTCAAACGAGATTCTCCAACCCCAAGCGTGAGGCGAGGGGTGGAACTTTTCAGGGAGGGAGCGTTTTTAGAAAAGCCTGCAATCCTTTATTTACCAACTGTGAGGAACAACGGGGTTTCGAGTTTCTACATGTAATATTTTTTGAGTCGCGCGACGTTCCACGTTTTGCTCAGTGTGCGCCCCTCGTCGTCCCTGAGTTTGAAAGCCCCGGGTGCGACTTCTTCTCCGAGGATGTAGGGTCCTTCCCAGTTAGGGTCCAATTTTCCCCCTTCGGTGCATCTTAGCACGAGGTTTCCCGTGGCCAAGATGCGAGGTCTGACCTTCTTGTCGTGATACACGGCGACACGTCGCTTGTATTCTCTAGAGCGCAGGTCCGCTACCTCACGGATTTCATCTCGGAACTGCAGTTCGACCTTGAGGTTGGCCTCGTTTTCTTTTTCGTCGAAGTTGTACACCCTTGCTGATGGAATTAGGGTTTCTACAGGAACGAGGGCTTCCGCCCCGTAGGTAAGAGCGAAGGGGGTCTCGCCCGTTGCGCGGCGCGAGGTCGTGCGATACGTCCAGAGGACGAGTGGGAGTAATTCGGCCCAGCGGCCCTGTGCCATGCCCAGGCGCTTTTTGAGGTCTGTCAAGATGCGGGCATTAACATTTTCTACCTGGCCATTGGACTGGGGATGAGCCACGGAGGAAAATTTGAGGTCGATGCCCAGCTCAGAGCAGAAAGTCCGAGTTTCTTTGCAGTCGAATTGGGGGCCATGGTCGGTCATGATTGTCATGGGGACACCGAAATGGCAGACGAGGTTCTTCCATAGGAATTCGCAGACCTTTGCCCCGGTGATTTTTGCCATTGCCTGTGCTTCGATCCACTTCGTGAAGTAGTCCACGATGACCAAAATGTATTGCACTTGGCCAGCAGCTTTAGGAAAAGGGCCTAAAATGTGCATTCCCCACATTGTGAATGGGCATGGCGCGTGAATGCTGCGGAGGGGAGCCGTCGGGGTGTGCTGGACGTTCCCGTGTTTCTGGCATCCGACGCATTTTTGGACGTAAGCTCTTGCGTCTTGTCGGAGAGTGGGCCAGAAGTACCCCAAATGGACGATTTTGTGTGCCAAAGACCTCCACCCCGGGTGTCCTCCACAAACTCCCTCGTGGGCCTCGTAGAGGACGTGGTCCGTGGTCTCGGGCGGTATGCACAGCAGGTTGGGTTCAGCGTAGCCTCGGCGATAAAGCTGGTCGCCGACGACGCAGTAGCGGGCAGCTTGCATTTTTAGTTTTCTGGCCAGCGCAGGGTCCTCTGGGAGGATGCTGCTTTGTATGTACCTCGTTACCGGGAACCTCCAGTCCTCGGTCCTTATGGACATGACCTCGCTATCGATGCTTCGTGAGAGCTTTCTCTCCACCATTACGCGGTTCCCCACATCCAAGGGAAGCGCGGAGCCTAACCTGGCGAGGGCATCCGCCTTTGTGTTTGAGGTCCGCAGGATTGACTCCACCGCGAAGGTCTCTAGGCATGAAACCAAGGCCTTGACTTTTGCTCGGTAGGCGGGCAGAAAACCTGTCCTGGTGTCGTATTGGTTGTTGAGTTGTCGTGCCACCAATTCGGAATCTGTGTAGACCCTGATTTTGCGGGCTCCGTTAAGTAGCGCCATCTCGATCCCGGCGATCATGACCTCATACTCGGCGTCGTTGTTGGTGGCATCAAAGGCAAAGTTGAGAGCATACTTCGTCTCGATTGAGGGGCCAGTGAGGAACACCCCGGCCCCGCCACCGGCGTCACATCGTGAGCCATCAACGAACACTTTCCATTCGTCCGAGCTTGTGTCTGTCTCGGGGAAGGTGACCTCCACCATAAAGTCGGCGAGGGCTTGTCCCTTCATCGCGGTTCTCGGAAGATAATTGATGTCGAACTCGGAGAGCTCGACGGCCCACTTGGTCATACGTCCGGAGAGAGCGGGCTGATGCAGAATTTGACGAAGTGGGAGGTCCGAGAGAACCTGGATGGGATGTGCGTGGAAGTATGGGCGTAGGCGCCTTGCGGCGGTCACTACAGCCAACGCCATCTTCTCTGTCGGGGAGTATCTCTGCTCCGCAGGCTGGAGCACGCGACTCACAAAGTATACCGGGTGCATGGCCTCTCTTGTGAGCACCGCGCTGACGGTCTCGGGACTCAAGACCTCGTGCCCAGCAGTCGAATCTACAAGTGCATCGATCGAAGGCAGAGGGTAGCTGTCTTTGGGGCATGCCTTGTTGAGGTCCTTGAAGTCTACACACATCCGCCACTTGCCGCTGGCCTTTTTGACCAACACGACATTGGACAGCCATTTCGGATACTGGACTTCGCGTATGAAATCTGCGGCCAGCAGCTTGGCCACCTCTTCATTTGCGGCGGTTGCCCTTTCTTTGTTCATTTTTCTTCGACGCTGCACCACAGGACGAATGGCGACGTCGATGTTCAGGGAGTGCTGGGCCAGGGTCCGAGGCACACCTCGGAGATCTTTTGCAGTCCAGGCGAACACGTCGCGGGACCCAGCAAGTAGGGCCTCCAGTGACGCTGCTGCATCCCCAGTGAGGCAACCCCCGAGGTAGATCTTTTCTGATTTGTTTTCGAAGGGGGTAATCACCCTTCTTTCTGTCTCGGGAGTGGGTATTGTGAAATCCCGGACCTCGAGGTCTGCTTCACCCGAAGTCTCTACCATGAACACAGAGCATTTTTGCTTAGCCGAGGTCATGTAGCAGACGCGACCCTCTTCTTGGTTGCCCTTCACTTCTCCGACACCTACGCTGGTGGGGAACTTCATTTTCAGGTGGTAGATGGAGACCACCGCCTGGAATTTCATCAAGGAGACTCTCCCGATGATTGCATTGTAGGCCGAGGGCAGGTGCACCACCGTAAACTCTATTACCTCGGTTCTCGTTGTCGAGCCAGTACCGAGGGTCATCCACATGTCTATGAGACCAGCGACATCAACCTCGTTTCCCGAGAAGGAGGTGAGCTTCCCAGCGTAGGGCCTCAAGGATGTCGCGGAGATCCCTAGCTGCTCGAAAGCGCCAAAATACATGATGTCCACGGAGGAACCCGTGTCCACCAGTATTCGCTTCACTATCTTCGAGCCCAATTGAGCGTGTATCACCAGGGGGTCGGAGTGGGGCATATGGAGTCCTTCGGCGTCTTCTGTCGTGAAGGCCATACCCACGTGGGACCGTGAGGTTTGTGTCACGCTATATACCGAGGGCTCATGGTGACTTGCCCTCGCGTATCTTTTTCTTTCCGCCTGGCTCGAACCCGCCAGCGAGGGTCCACCCGAGATGGTGTTGATGTACCCATCGGGCGCCGCGGCTTGTCCGGAGCGCGACTGCCTCGCCGGAGCTTGTTGCTCTGTGTTGCTTGGTCGGGACCGGGTTGGTTCCTGCTGCACGAGGTTGGCCCCCGACGCGGGGTTGGCGCGCTTTTTCTCGTTTGGGTTGTAGGCGGGGCCACTTTTGCTTCTGTAACCTCGTGGCTTCCCGCCGAAGCAGCTCCAACCTCCACCGCCACGGTTGTCGTAGCGGTTGTTGTTTCTATTGTCGTTGTTGCCTCTGTTATTGTTTTTGCTTTTGTTGTTGTTGTTGCTTTTGTAATCGGCACGCCGATCGTGAGTTTGCGTCATGTACGCGTCCCTCGCGGCCGGCGCAGCCACTTTAGCTTTTCCCTTAGCCTCGGTCACGATTTCCTTGTCGGTCCTCGGTCGCGAGCTCTGGCTGGTAGCGTCCTCGGCGTAGACCTGTGCCGTGATCCGAGCACACAAGCTCTCATATGTGGTCGGATATTTGAGAAAAATGCGACATTTGAAATCCCCCTGGCGAAGGTTGCCCATGAGGATGTCGCGTACCGAGGCCTCGTCGATTTGCGCGATCTCAGCGACCGCGGTGGTGAACCTTGTAAAAAAGGTACCCAGCTTCTCGTTCTCTCCCTGCTCAATGCCACGGAGATCGCGCATGTTCTTCTTGCGCATTCTTGAGCCGTTGAAGTGCCCGACGAAGGACTCGCATAGCTGGGAAAACGAGGCTATCGACTCGACCTTAAGGCTGGTGAACCACGTCATTGCCGCCTTGTCCAGAGTGGTCGGAAAGATTCGACAGAAAATGGCGTCATTGTAGGAGTTGACGTTCATCTGGACGGCGTAGTGTTTTATGTGGTCTTCGGGGTCGGTCGTGCCGTCGTAAAGTCCCATTTGCGGCCAATGGAAACCCTTGGGAATGTGTGCCTCTTGGATCTCGGGCACGAAGGGATTCTTGTATCCACTCTCGACGGATGGGCGAGCAGACTTCGACTTTGACCTTGCCAGAGGGCGTGGCATGCTTGCCGCTGTTTCGGACAACTCCGTGTCACGCCTTTCTGCACGTCGCGAACGGGATCGCGAGATCTGCATCGGATCTCGGGCGGGTCTCTCCGTGGTGGATCCGTTCGTGGGCGCCTCCTGCCCCGGCATATAGCCCGGGACATACGCGGGCACGTATTCGGAGTGAGGTTGCCCCTGGGAGGGGATCGGGACATATGGGGGGAGCTTGGCCCTGTTGGTACTGCCCGTACCCCGGGTAGGGATACTGGTTGAAAGGAGCGCCACCCTGTTCATACCCCTAGAACGGGTATGGGTTTTGTGGGACGTTGTACGTCCAGCCTGGCGGGACCACAAAAGGGTATCCTGACGGCCCTGTCGTCGCCCATGGAGGGGTCTCAGTCATATTGTCGGGATGTTGGGGGAAGAAATTGTTTGGGCAAGCCATTTTGAGGGGTTTTTAAGGAATCAAGGTTTGCACTTAAGATGGGAAGCTGCTTAGGATGAAGAGGTTCCCACAGACGGCGCCAGTGATGAAACCCGAAATAACAGCTACGCTACGAGGTTGATGTACAACTTTGAGAATCACACCTAGACCTCCTACAAGGTTCCGAGATCGCACCTAAATGTTGCGAGGTCGATTCTAGGGCGAGGTAGATTTGAGGGTATGATGTAGAGAGTTTTGTGAGTTTCTGTAGTGAGGTTTTAGGCGTGAACGAGGTCCCTGCGCGACTTTGGGGTCTTTCTGTGGGTTTCTCCTATCTGTAGCGAGGTCTTTTGACGATGTTCCTATCACGTCGATCTTTAACAAGCAAGAGCGTTCTTGAGTTCAAGTGGTTTTTCGACCCCTTCTTCCTACGTGGTTCTTCTCTATTTATAGAGAATTGGGGGGCCGAGTTTAGGCCAATGTTCGATGTGGGATGCCCGAGATAAGGGTTTTTGATTGGTCCACGAGTGAGGTCACTTGTGATTGGTTTGGGAGTGAGGTTGCTGGTGATTGGTTCGGGAGTGAGGTCGCTTGTGATTGGTTCGAGCGGACGGGTGTATTAGTAGAGTCGGTGACGAGGTCGAGACTTCGTCCCGGAATGTTGAGAGACCTCGCATCCGTCGGGAGTTTTGTTTTTAAATAATCGGGCATGGACGTGGGTCCCTAAATTGCCTATGGGGGTCCCTCTGGGCCCACTTGTTGCTTTTACTGTTTTGGACATCATCAGAGAGTCTGCGTCGACTTCACCATCCTCAATAAAGCATGTTCTAAGGATTGTTTTCCTCTACCTCAAGCTAGTTTGTTTTGGTGACAAGATAGTCTAAGGCAATGTTGTATAAAAACTTGGTAGTATAGTTGAAGTTTAGTATGCTATTTTAGTTTGTTTAATAGTTGCATGCATAATGTTTTCCTAAAACTGATTTAGTAAGAATAAGTTGGATGTTTTTTCTTGTTTTTTCTCGTTGTGCCTTTGTTGCAAGGTCCAATATTTGTGAATTTGTTGCTAGGCTTGTTCTGGTGGATCTAGGTGTGGTCCACAAGCAAGTAACAACACGGATTATAAGATGGGGTGTTATAGTAATGTCGAATGAGTTGCACAATACAATTGCATGTGTTATTGATTGCATTTATGAAGTTAATCGCTAATGCTATGGTATCAAGTATTATGCATTGTTCTAAGTTCACCTCATGGTTGTTCATTGTATGCTAATCTAACAAAAAAAAAAGCATTCTATGGATATCATTTGCATTGCAATTGGAGACGATGTGTTTCCAGGCTCCACTCGGTCATGTTATGTGGTTCAATAGCATCCCCTCGGTAATTTTGCATGTTGTGTTGATTATACTACACATGTTGTAAGTTTTCTATGGAAAAGGAATAGAGCTATATTTATGTTAAAGAATTGTTTGTCAAGTTCAATGATGTCCTTAGCTTAGGACTATAATCTTTATCTTGTCATTTGCTAAAGCTAGGGGGCTTTTTTTATAAAAAAAATTTGATGTTCATATTATTACTCTTTTTTGTTACAAAACGGGACAGTCCCTTGCGAGATTTTAGTTTACATTTTTTGCCAACATCAATTAACCTTTTTAGGTGTGTTACTTTATCTTGATAAACCATATTTGTTAAAATTTTAGATATTTGATGCTTAGCTAGCTTGTATATTATCATCCTATTTTAAATGCATTATCACACTACATTCTTGATTGCATGTAAATCATAATTTAAATATTTTTAGACTTATTTCTTGATATCTTTAAAAGTGATGTCTGAGGGAATTAGCTTTACCAATTACTTGTTAAAATTGTTGTTGTTTCAATAGATAGTCCTTGTTTATTTGTCATAGTGCATGTTCTTCCTTAGTCAATTAAGATTGTCTATATTAACCACTTAAAATGATTTAGGTTAAAATGATTGTTGTTCTCGAAGAACTTGATGAAAGATATGAATACTCTTTTGTTGAAGCCCTAATGCAAGGAAAAAAAAATTAGAAAATCGGTTGTTGCAGGGGTTAGTGGAACATGTGCTTGGCTATTCAAGTCAAAAGTGCACTTTGGACACACACTATGTTGCTGGCCAATCTTTTTTACTTAGATTTTGTTTTCATTCCCTTGCATTGTGTATTGGCTATTCATTTGGAGAGTGAGACCACATATTCAACAAGATGTGGAAGCAGAGGGCATTGCATTTTAGGAAGGAGAAATGTCTCTCTGGTTTACAATCCATAATTGGGCCAAAGGGTTTCTTTGCCAAGATCGCTTTTAACCAATCGGTTCCAGTCTAACTTTCTTATGGCTTTGAATGGATTTTTCAAATGATTTCCGACTTGTTACAAGTAACTCCAACCTATTCAAAGGGGAAACCCCCCAACACCAACTCCAAGAAAAGCCTCACATGGCCACCAACGCCACCAATAAAACTCCAAAATAATACTATGATCGAAACCTCTCTTTACAACTTCATCCCCTACCCCAAACATACAAAAACTTCATTAACTTGCCATTGTGACCCATAATATCAAGCCACACCAAAACGACCCTTGAAACAAACTCAAAACTCCTTGCGATCAACTACCGACACAAGCCTCAGACTCAAGTCCTAACAATTGAGTCTTAAATCTCACCCATCCTCCTTTAAGAAGAAAAAACTTGAAAGATTGAGAGAGAAGATTAAATAAAAAGAAAAAATCACATCTCTACTCTAGACTCTCTAGTATTTTGACCATATCTCTACCTTTCTCTAAATTATTCAAGAATATGGAAGGTTTGTTGCAACAACAATGACTCAATGGGGGTTTGAAAACATAACCTAAACTTAAAATAAAACACCCTATTTTGAGGAAACCCCAGGGTAATTTACTAGCTTGATCACCACCACCAACACAGATTGAGGTTGTTATGGTTGGCAATTGATTTTTGAGACATTCAATTCCTCCAATTTAAACCCAACTTATACAAACATGGAGCAAAATCCTAATTCATTTGCAATAATTAGGACCAAAATTTTCATCCCTCAAATTGGATTCTATGAGAATTTATATGAACCTTGAAACCAGAGAAAAAAAAAGGGAAATGGGGGAAAAAGAGATCACCCAAGTAGCAAAATCCTAATTCATTTGCAATAATTAGGACCAAAATCTTCATCCCTCAAATTGGATTCTATGAGAATTTATATGAACCTTGAAACGAGAGGAAAAAAAAGGGAAATGGGAGAAAAAGAGATCACCCAAGTTTGAGTCCATAAGCAGTGACAAATTCCCTGTATAGATATATTTTTTCTTTTATAATAAAAAAACTAATGATAAATACTTATAATATTTTAAAAAAATAGGTAATATCTATAACTATTTATTAAATTTTTACATTTTCGAGCCATGAGAACGATTCTAACCCCTCTCATAGTTAAAAAAATTAATTTTTATTTCTATTATTATAATTTCTTTCTATTAAATTCTTTTTAACTATTCAAATTTATCTCTAATATCAAAAAAATATCTATTTAGTATAACAATATTTTTTGAAAGCTTCCTTATACAAGTAATTAAAATTAAAGATAAAATATTTAAATAGTTTAAAATAAATATAAATATTTTATCATATATTTTTTGATGAATTTATTTATAGAAATATAGTGATTTTATTTTATAAAAAAAAATGATAAATAGTTAAAATTTTTAAAATTAATAAAAATGGATAATAAAATATTTAATACATATTGAAATATTTGATAAACTCTAAATTTACGTACATGAAAAGTAATAAAATAAGAATAATATAATATTTAATTAAAAAATTATATACATTTTACGAACACTAAATTACTTATATTAAAGTTTATATTATGTTTTTATTTATTTATTAATATCCTATTTATAATGTTCATAAAATATCGAATCGTAGTCGTACATGGTACAACGGTTAAAACTAGTTGTAACATCCCCGACCAAAGTGCATACGTCATTTTGCATTCATATAAGATTAATAGCATATTGGCATGATATATAGTAAATTTTTGAAAGTAATATTTATTTTCTAATTAAGTTTATATATTTTAAAAAGTTTTTAACTAAGAGTTAATTATTAATTATTTCAGGATAAAGTTTGTAGTAAAGGAGATTTAAGGATAAAAATTGCAATTTTTAAAAAAGATTTGTGCCGACTTTGTTTTTTTGCAACTCTACTGGAGCCCATTCCATATATCATGTGTGATTCTTCATTATGAAGAAAGTGAAAAAAAAATACGAGACTTTGTTTGAAAAAAAAAATAAGTGTACGAGAGAAAGAAATGAAAGAAGATGAGTTTTGTAATTGTGATTTCGGTTTTAGTACAAGATCTCTTCTATCGGGTTTTAATCTTGAAGTACAAGCGTGATTTGGTAAGTTTTTAATTAGTTAATGGTTTATCTGGACTTTCCTAATTTTTCCAGATCTAGATCTAGAGTTGGTTTTGATTTGAAAATCGGTTGATTTATAGTTCTCAGAGGGTGTTTTCGATATCGGATTTATATTCGGAAAAAGATTTCAGAGTAATTTTAGGGTTTTCCTTGTAATGATATTAGGGAGCCCTTTGATCGAGTTTTTCAGAAAGGTTTGAACTAGAAAAATGTTCTTCTATATATATAGTTTATAATTGTCAAGTTTAAAAGGATTTGGAATTATGAACAAAAAGTTATAATGCATCATTTTATTGCATTTGGGGTTAGGATTTGTAAGAGTAAATAACCTAATTTGCATTGGGTGTTATATAGGAGCACAAGTCATAGATCATGGTCAAAGAGAAAGGGAAGAGATATAGTATTTGTCTTGAACAGGTGAATATAGACCGGAGATTCAACCTTATGTGCTATATGTGCCATACGGATATATGAGCTATATGGATATATGTGTTTTATATGATAGGTCTGAAATTTCCAGAGTTGTTTGCACAGAAAGTATGTTAAACAGATGGCATATGATATATGGTTACACGATGCATTTGATTGCATAGCATATTGCAATGAGATTAAAAGAACTTATGACTGTCTTGCCCTGAATTTGTATTACAGGACCTACGGGTCATACATGAGGCCTAAGATGCCTAAGAGATGGTAAATGAGCAAATGAGGCCTAAGATGCCTAAGTCGGTAATGGAAAAAAAAAAGGTTGGTGTATGAAAAGAGTCGGTAATGGAAACCCGAGGCAGATTTAGGCTTGAATAGTTCACAGAATAATGAATCGGATACATCAGCATTTGTATTTGCATAGTAAATTCATATATGACATATATAATATGTATGAATATGTATATTGACCAATTGATTGGCATTGTGTGAAATAATTGATGATGGTTTATATTCACTGAGTATGCGACTCACGTAAATCGCAAATAATTTTTCAGGCTCAGCTAGAACTTATTGGCGTGTGTCTCTTTTAGAGGTCACATTCATACATGTCGGCCGGCTGAAGCTTAATGCAACCTTCTCCTCCTCATTTTGCATCATAGACGTATGAGTCGTAATATAAGTTAGAGTGACAGATGTTTTAGTATGAATAGTAACAACATAGAACATCATGTGTGTGTGCAACCTTTTATGGTTGTTAATGTCTGCTATGTGCTTACGTGAATAGTTGGCTTATGTGAATTATCTGCTTATATAAGGGATAAGTTATTACTAAGCATACGTCATAGGGTATAAGGGTGTCACAGCTAGTTTTTGGTATCAGAGTAGGGATATGATTCTTTAAGGGCATACATTCATAAGCATTATATGGCATATGTAATTGATATTAGAATTGCATTCATGAGCATGATGCATAAAGGAGAGAAGGTTCAGCCGTGCCAGCCAGTCTATAGAAGCATCTCATACGACACTACATGAATATATTTCATACACATGAACCTTTAGAAGAGGAAGTACAGAGGAAATGGTAAATGTACAAATGATATATCAAAATTGTATAGTAGAGTTACTAGTTGATCTAATCTTGCTGTTCTTGTATGAGTTTGATGTTATTTTGGGCATGGACTGGTTGTCAAGACACCATGCTACAGTTGATTGTTATGCCAACTAAGTAGTGATAGACTCGCTTGAGAAATATAGCGCGATTTTCTATGATAGACAAATGGTATTCACTTGTCTAATATCTACAACAACGGCTTTTTGCATGATCAGAGAGGGATGTGAGGCATATCTTACCCATGTTATAGACTGTACAGTTGAATGTGTTGAGCTAAGAGATATTCTAGTTGCTAAAGATTTTCATGATGTGTTTCTAAAGGATCTTTCTGGATTGCAACTTGATAGAGGGATAGAGTTACTATGGAATTAATGTCAGGTACTGCACGATTTCTATTCTTCCATATTGGATGGCTCTTCTAGAGTTACAAGAACTGAAGAAACAGTTACAGGATTTGTTGGACAAAGTATTCATTAGGGCTAGTGTATCTTATGATTGTGTATAGATTACAGAAAGTTGAATCAGGTGACAGTGCAGAACAAATATCCATTGCCAAGAATAGATGATTTGTTTGATCAACTTCAAGGTGCAAAGGTATTTTCGAAGATAGACATTCGATCAGGATATAATCAATTAAAGATAGCTAAAGATGACATTATCAAGACAACATTCAGAACTCGATATGGGCATTATGATTTTCTGGTAATTTTGTTTGGTTTGACTAATGCACTAGCAGAATTTATGACTTCGATGAACAAGGTATTTCAATCTTTTCTAGACAGATTTGTGATCATCATTATTCATGATATATTGGGATATTCTTGAAGTACAGATGAGCACGTTGATCACTTGTGTATCGTGTTACAAGTCTTGAGGGAAAAACAATTATATGCTAAACTGAATAAGTGTGAATTCTGGTTGGATCATATGGTATTTTTAGGACATATAGTATCCGGAAGAGGTATAGAGGATTGATTCTAAAAAGTTTGAAGCGGTGGTAAACTAAAAAGAATCAGCTACAGTTACAGAAGTTCAAATCTTTCTTAGTATGGTTGGATACTAAAGACTATTAGTGGAAGGATTCTCTATTATAGATGCACCACTTACTAAATTGCAATGAAAGAATGCTTCATTCCATTGACATTCTGCGCGCAAACAGGTCTTTAATGAGTTAAAGCACCGACAGACTACAATAGCAATATTGAGAATTCTTACAGGTACAAGAGGGTTTGTTGTTTGCACTGATGTTTCATATTAGAGTCTTGACTGTGTCTTAATGCTCGATGGAAAAGTAAGTGCCTATGCATCATAACAATATCGATCACATGAACTTTCTTATCTTGTACATGATTTAGAGCTGACAGCAGTAGTATTTGCTCTAAAGATTTAGCGACATTATCTATATGGAGAAACATTCTATATATTTACAAATCATAAGAGTTTGATTTATTTGATGAGCCAAAAGCAGTTGAACATGCGACAGAGGCGCTGGATGGAATTATTGAAAGATTATGATTGTACAATCGAGTATCATCCGGAAAAGGCCAGTGTTGTGGCAAATGCTTTGAGTCAAAAGTCTAATGGTATGATGGCAGACGTGCACATGACTTCAGTGTTATATTTGATTGCTTTGCGAGGTGTAAATACTAGACTACAGTTTGACACAGATATTGTATTGATTACTACTTTGGGGATTCGGCTAGTGCTGAGACAGAAAATTAAAGATACAGAAGTAAGAGATGGGAAGTTGATAGAAATTATTGAATAAGTTCTACAAGGTAAAGAAATGCCATTTGTTATCCAGGATGACATATTGATGTTTGGCATACAGATTAGCATTATCTTCAGAATTAGCTCAGATTCACAATGTTTTCAATGTTAGTATGTTGCGACGATATCGATCTGATCCATCACATGTGTTAAAAGATTCAAAAGTACATCTTGATGGTGCACGAAATAACCACTAAATAATCAAGGGATAATTAGCAAATATAAAGAAGAAAAGAGATAACATGCCGCGTGACGTATACGTGTCTAAAATAATATATATATATACATATATAGCATTAAATGTCGTTATATGTTGTGCGTGGTTCACGTGTGTACTCAAATGTGTGCAATGATATCCAGTAGAGACATGATTGGGCTTAGCCCATGACCAAATCTCCTCAGGCCCGTTTAGTGTACATGTCAAAAGCCCATCAAACTCAAATGTTGCGAGGCTAGAAGTTGGTCACCCCCAAGACCAAACAACCTTCGTGCATGCATATATATTTCAAACACTACGAGGTCGAAAATCCTCTCTGGCTCGAGAACTATCTCGTTTTCCAAAGCTCGACGTGTTTGATCTCCGAGTGAGATTGCGCTATAAACGGTATAAAGTCTAAAGGTTTTATTCGTAAAGAGCACAAAAACAATCGGCTGAGGGGTGGGGAGGAGGAATAATCCGCGTACGAAAACTGTTCGGTTGTACGAATCCCGAGCGTTAGTATTTTTATAATCCCGTTTATAGTGCGCTTTATATCGGGTTTCAACACATCTTGTAGAAAATCTGAGCTACATAGAGGACTGATCATGATAGCGGATTATAGAATCAAACAGTTACAGAGTGAGATTCCGAAAGTAATTTAGAAGAATTATGGTATAGAGGAAACAACTTATGAAACAGAAGATAAGAAGAGAAAGTCATATGAAGAGAGAGCGAATTTTGAGGACAAAATTCTTATAGAGGGGAAGGATTGTAACATCCCCGACCAAAGTGCATACGTCATTCGGCGTTCATATAAGATTAAGAGCATATGCATAGCATATTGGCATGATATATAGTGAGTCTTTAAAAGTAATATTTATTTTCTAATTAAGTTTATTATATTTTAAAACAAATTTAAGTAAAAATTAATTATTAATTATTTTAGGGTAAAGTTTGTAATAAAGGAGATTTGAGGATGGAAAACGATATTATGCTAAAATATATGCCGACTTACGTTGAATATAAATACATGTGTGTTCTTAGTAATCTTCAAGTTACGTACTACAAACATAAAGATAGGAGAGAAGAAAAAAAAAAGAGAAAAAGGAAAAGTTGTTTTTGGTAATTTGGATTTTGTTGTTTTTATTGAATCTGGTCCAAGATCTTTTCTATCGGATTTTAATTCTGAAGTACAAGTGTGGTTTGGTAAGTTTTAATTAGTTATTGGTTTATCTGGATTTTCCTAATTTTTCCAGATCTAGATCTATAATTGCTTTTGATTTGAAAATCAGTTGATCTATAGTTTTCAGAGGGTGTTTTCGATATCGGATTTATATTCGGTAAAAGATTTCAGAGTAATTTTAGGGTTTTACTTGTAATGATATTAGAGAGCCCTTTGATCAAGTTTTTCAGAAAGGTTTGAACTAGAAAAATGTTCTTCTATATATATAGTTTATTATTGTCAAGTTTAAAAAGATTTGGAATAATGCACAAAAAGTTATAATGCATTCTGGCATTTTATTGCATTTGGGGTTAGGATTTGTAAGAGTAAATAGCCTAATATACATTGGTTGTTATATAGGAGCACAAGTCATAGATCGTGGTCAAAGAGAAAAGGAAGAAATATAGTGTTTGTCTTGAACAGGTGAGTATAGACCGGAGATTCAACCCTATTTGCTATATGTGCCATACGGATATATGAGCTATATGGATATATGTATTTTATATGATAGCTCTGAAATTTCTAGAGTTGTTTGCACAGAAAGTATGTTAACAGATGGCATATGATATATGGTTACATGATGCATTTGATTGCATAGCATATTGCAATGAGATTAAAAGGACTTGTGACTGTCTTGCCCTGAATTTGTATTACAGGACCGACAGGTCATACATGAGGCCTAAGATGCCTAAGAGATGGTAAATAAGCAAATGAGGCCTAAGATGCCTAAGTCGGTAATGGAAAAGAAAAAAAAGGTTGGTGTATGAAAAGAGTCGGTAATGGAAACCCGGGGCAGATTCAGGCTTGAACAGTTCACAAAATAATGAATCGGATACATCAGCATTTGCATTTGCATAGTAAATTCATATATGACATATATAATATGTATGAATATGTATATTGACCAATTTATTGGCATTGTGTGAAATAATTGATGATGGTTTATATTCACTGAGTATGCGACTCACGTAAATTGCAAATAATTTTTCAGGCTCAGCTAGAACTTATTGACGTGTGTCTCTTTTAGAGGTCACATTCATTCATGTCGGCCGGCTGAAGCTTAATGCAACCTTCTCCTCCTCATTTTGCATCATAGACATATGAGTTGTAATATAAGTTAGAGTGACAGATGTTTTAGTATGAATAGTAACAACATAGAACATCATGTGTATGTGCAACCTTTTATGTTTGTTAATGTCTGTTATGTGCTTACGTGAATAGTTGGCTTATGTGAATTATCTGCTTATACAAGGGATAAGTTATTACAAAGCATACGTCATAGGGTATAAGGGTGTCACAATTCTAGCCCCACCATATATAAAAAATTAATTTTTATTTCTATTATTATAACTTCTTTCTATGAAATTCTTTTTAACTATTTAAATTTATCTATAACATCAAAAAATATCTATTTAGTATAACAATATTTTTTGAAAATTTCCTTATACAAGTATTTAAAATTAAAGATTCAATATTTAATTAATTAAATATTTAAAAATAAATATAAATATTTGATCATATATCTTTTGATGAATTTATTTATAGAAATATAGTGATTTTCTTTTATAAAAAAATTAATGAATAAATAGTTAAATATTTTAAAATTAATAAAAATGGATAATAAAATATTTAATAGATATTGAAATATTTGATAAACTCTAAATTTACATACATGAAAAGTAATAAAATAGAAAGAATATAATATTTGATTAAAAATTATATGCATTCTACGAACAATAAATTCCTATATTAATGTTTATATTATATTTTTATTTATTTATTAATCCTATTTATAATGTTTATAAAATATCGAATCATAGTCGTACAGAGTACGACGGGTAAAACTAGTTTCAATAAATTTTGTAACAACTTATAGTATTCTTTCTATATGTACTATATAGATATTATGTTTATATAATTTTTTATGTATACAATTTTCTATCTATGAATTATTTATTAGTTTACTACAATGGATAACATATTTATATAATTTTTATTTTTCATATTAACTTAATATTTTTATCTCTTAACAAGATGTAGGATCTTAATTTTTTTTATATCTTCTAACAAGGCTTGAGCTCCAAGTATAATATTTATATCCATATAATGATATAATTTTAAATAATAAATTTTGCTATGTTCATATATTTTTACTTTGAGAAAAATATATAATTTTTGTTGATCACTAAGATTATATGTAACTATCAAAAAATAAATAATAATTCGAATTTTAATTTCAATTAATAAAATTAGTTTTTATTTATGTTTTTATGCATTTATATTACAGATTTTTTTAAATTAAAGTTTGATAAAAAAAATAAATAAATTACAAATCTTGATGAATACTTGCTTAAATTGAATTTTGATAAAAATTTACATCGCATTTTTCTTAATTTTCATTTTATTTTATTTATGTAAATATAGAATATTTTTTTATCTAGCCCGACCTTATATTTTTTATCTCTATTTTTTTGTAATTTTAATATGGATGAGATTGATAGGTTGATTAATACATTGAATTTTGTAAATTTTCATATATATTAATTTTCTTTATATTTTATTTTTTCGTTATGTAAATTTAGTATTGAAAACAACTTTATAGATGGATTGAATTTTGCAAAATAATACGTAGATAATTTTCTCTATATTTTATCTCTTAAATCAAGGACAATGTTCTCTTCTATACTAATCTTTATATTGTATTTTTCATATTTACAAACATTCTTATTATTATAGAGTAAAACATAAGAACCCTAATATATAATTTTAATAAATTAACTTTAAAATAATATTTTAATAAATTATATTATGCTTTTTAGATAACCTATCCTAATTATTATTAGCTCTATAAAAAAAATTAAGTATTGTATACATATTAGTGTCTACAAAAATAAGAAAATATTTTTTTAAAAGATTCAATAAAAAGCAAAATCAATACTTTAATAGTTTCAATCTAAATTTGGACAAGATCTCCACAAATAATGGAAAAATATTTAAAAATATATTCAATTAAAATACAATCTAAAAAAATAATTTGTCTATTGCATAATTTATTATGATATTATATAAATATATTTTGTATTTTAAATTAATATTGTAGAATTGTATAGTTTTTAGTAAAATTATCCCGTGAATATCACGGGACTTCAACTAGTTAGTATTTAAAAGGCGAAAATTCTATTTTTAACTCAAAACTTTAGAAAAAAATTGTGACAAAAATATCCAACATTGTAATTAATTTTTTAAATTTTAATTTACTTTGTTATAGGAAAAATTGCTTAAAATAGCCTAACTTTTTAGGGTTATTGCGATAATTAGCCTAACTTTTAAAATTGCACAAAAATACAAATCCTTTGATATGGTAAAAGTCTCATGAAACTTGATGACATGGCAATTCATGTATTATGATTACTAGGCAAAATAAAATTTAAAAAGAAAATTACATTAAAATTATAATTTAGAAAATATAAATCCTTCGAACTTCTACTTCTTCTTCTACACTTGCCACTAAATTTTTGAGTATGAATTGAAGTTGTCAAATTTGCACAAGGTGATTGGTGTCATCATATTCAAGGTCGAAATACAGAGGTAAGGAAAGTTTATACATTTTTTTACATCTATGTACTAGAGTTGTCAAATTTATACCTTTTATACTTAAAACAACAAGAATTTTGAATCAGAAAATTCCAGAATGTTGTTGTTTTGTACTGCAAACTTATAGTACGTAGGAAATTTTGTATCAACAAACTTATACCTTTTCTCTTCTAATCAATTTACTATGTGGGATCATTGATTTATAGAATTATAGTATGTAGGAAAAAATTTTATTCAAGTTTTTGTTTTGTACAAACTATTCTTTATAGTTGTAAGATTCACACTCATGATAAATTGCAATTGTAGAAAAAAGGTTAGCAATAAATGTAGGACCATTGCTTTACAGTACGTAGTAAGCATGTTGTTTCCATTTATTTTCAATGTACACATGTATTCTAAAAGAGTGACATGAGGAACTTCTTAGTTAGGTGTTGTGTTGTAACATCCCCTTCTTACCCTGGAGGTATTACCACCAGTAACCACAATTAAGACTAAACCGAAGCTACCCAAAGCTTTAAACTGACTGAATAAACTAAAAACAAGGTAAATGAAACCATTTGAAAACCTAACAAACTTAAGTTAAATATTACAGCGGAAAAACACGTAAAAGGTCTTATACAAACCTTAACGTAAAAGAATAAATAAATAGAACAACCTTCTATTTAAACAAAATCTTCATCAAGTCTTCCTTGAGTTCTTATTTTTGAAACTCAACTTCGCTTTAATGTTTACATTATTCATTCAGTTTCTTCTGATGTTCATGTAATGCAAGATGGATCCAAATCAGATACAATAGATATTGAAATGATGGGTATGGTTTTCAAGTTGAAGATGAGTATGATGAAGATGGAGATGCTAATGAAGACGAGTTTGTTGAAAATGGAGATGTTGATGAAGATGGAAATGCCAATGAAGATCGAGAAGATCTTCCTAGTGGAGGTGAGAGCAGTAGTGATGATGAGTGGATTGCAAGTAGAACATTGTTGAAGGAAAATAAACATCAAGCAGAGGAAGGTAGGTATGAAGATGCATCTGAAAATCTAGACCACATGGTAGTTGATTCATCATCTGATAAATACATGTACTCTGATGACAACAATGATGAAGAAAAAAGTTATATACCAAAGAGGATCAAGCACATTCCTGATGTTGATATGAACACTGACTTTAAGAAACTTGTTTGGCAAGTAGGTATGAAGTTCCCTTCTCCTAATATTTTTAAGGAATTGGTGGCTAGATATGCAATTGTTGCTGGCTATGCTATTTCGTGGTGTAGAAGTAATAATAATGTGAGGTTGGCTGCAAGATGTAAGCCTGGCTGTCCATGGAAGATATATGCATCTTGGTATGGGCCAAAGGAGTCATTTATGGTTAAGTCTGTAACTTCTAATCCTACATGCTTCAGAAATGGCTATGACAATATCCAATTGAAGCCTTCATGGTTAGCAAGGGAGTACTTAGCAAAATTCAAGAAGTGTCCTAATTGGGATTCTAATGAATTAGCAAATGAAGTGATGGAAAGGTATGGTGTGCCATGGAGTAAGTATCAATGCTTTAGAACCAAGAAAGAAGCTCACAAATTGTTGCATGGCTCATTATTTGATCATTATATGAAAATTGGGTCGTACTTACATGAGTTGAGGTGGGCTGACCCTAAGATAACTACAATACTTCTTACTGAAAAGCCTAAAATTTCAAGGAGTCTAGAGGTTTTTAAGAGGTTATACATGAACTTCCCTGGGTTGAGAGAAGGATTCATGCATGGTTGTAGAAGAATCTTATGCTTTGATGGATGCTTTTTTAAAACTTTTCTTGGAGGCATGTTACTATGTGCAGTTGGAACAGATGGCAATAATCTGATGTATCCTATTGCATGGGCTACAGTTGAGGCGGAAAATAATAGTTCATGGAGTTGGTTTTTTGAATTATTAAAGAATGATATTCCTTGGTTCGGTGGAGAAGAGTGCACTATCATATCTGACCAACAAAAGGTAAAAAAAAGTATTAATTTATCATGTCTAGTTTATGTTTCATAAGGATTTTTAAATTAACTTTTGCATCTACATATTAGGGACTCATTAATGCTGTCAAAGAGCATTTTCCATTGGCTGAACATAGAAATTGTGCAAAACGCATCTTTAAGTATTCTACAAAGCAATGAAACGATCCCTAGAGGCATGGGTGCATATTTTGCACCTAATAGTGATAGAATTTACATAAATGTAAGTATTCTAATTCAGAAACATTTATTTATAAGCAAAGCTAAACAACCAAATGTGAGTATTCTAACACATTGTGATATGGCAGCCTAGACAACCTAATGCTACTATGTTCTCCCTAACCAATTCTGGCCCTGGACCATCACAACCTGATGCTACTCTTAGATGATGTTGTTCAATTACATTTTGTTCAGGACTTTTAGGGAGCATCACAACCAACTCATTTGTCACTTTTTGAGTTGTTTTATTTATCACTTTGAGATGAAGTTGTTTCATTTATCACTTTTTCATATATGTCAGTTTATGAACATTGTCTGAATGTTGTAACATTTTGCCACAAGCTTTTCTTATTTTATGAACATAGTTGTTGGTGTTATTTAATGTTAGTTTCGAATTTTAGTTGTTGAGATTGATCAATACTATTTAGAATTTCAGTTGATAATTTATAGTTGATGGTTCTACTTTTTTCATCAGATTTCCTGCAATTTTAGTTGTTGAGATTGATCAAGACTATTCATATTCAGAAGAAGAAGATGAAAACTAGTGCTATAGCAAAAGAAGATACACATTTGCACAGAAAGCCAGTACATTCAACTATCAATAATAACAATGTAGAATTAACTAGAAAAGAAGTCAACCAAATGAGTACTAACCAGAATATTGGGGAGAAAATCATATTGCCCTACAAGGATAGCCTTTTCAATGCCAATATATCCATGAAGTGAAGCATAGTGAGCACCGGGAATTTGGGGGAATATGGTTTCAAAGAATTTTCATCAACAAGAGCACTAGGATCTCCCAAAAAAACTGACTCTTGATGTCAGCTCGAATGCAGGTCTATCAAATGCAATAACCTTTGAACCAATACAATGTGAGAGGGGCTTCATAACTCTATGCCAAGAGAAAACAGAAGCTCCAAATCCATGTAATAGAATCATAGGAATTCCTACTATTTTAGTCTGTTTAAGAGTTTGAGAAGATGATTCGGCTTCAGACACTTTATAATGAACTTGCACTCTCATGAACTCACGAAAGCAACTGTGTGGATCATCCAAGTGTGTCGGGTCGAGTAATTCATCTTGATCTATTCCAGCTATACTTTGCTTCTTTTTCTTAGGCCTTGCACCTAGCAATTGCTCTGTGTAGTTTCAAAGAATAAGTACAAACATTTGATTTCTTATTCATTGCTAATGCAATGAAGATAGGCAAAAGAAGATATACATTTGCACAGAAAAACAATACATTCAACTATCCATAATAACACTGTAGAATTAACTAGAAAAGAAGTCAACCAAATGAGTACTAACCAGAATATTGGGGAGAAGAAGAGCCACCAAGAGCTAGAGAAGGTGAAGAAGCAGCTTTTACAATTGAGGAAATTCTCAACCTCTTCTCCGATTCCCACTTATCATTTTCCTCCACAAATTTCAACTGAAAACCCTTCCTCCATGGATCTAGAGAAAATTTGGCAGGAATTGGCGGAGATTAGAACCTCTGAAGTTGTTCAAGTATCGAAATTGCAAGTTGATAGCTCTTTCTCCCATTATTTCACACGCCGAGCTCAAACAACAAAGCACAGGCGGGTTGAAGGCCGCAAAGAAGCAGTAAAAACCAAACCCCTTTACAGCTGATTATCCCGTGA
This sequence comes from Fallopia convolvulus, assembly GCA_964016875.1. Classification (NCBI taxonomy): domain Eukaryota; kingdom Viridiplantae; phylum Streptophyta; class Magnoliopsida; order Caryophyllales; family Polygonaceae; genus Fallopia; species Fallopia convolvulus. The sequence goes on from OZ024719.1 coordinate 40,041,250, forward strand.
ATGCCGGATCCGGATTCGCCTCCAAGCTCCATGTATTGAAAGATTCGACGGGTATGGATATCAATACTCGTTACAAGCTCGGGCGGGAGCTAGGGAGGGGCAAATTTAGGGTGACTTATGGCAACCAATTTAGAGACTGTCGACAAATTGGCATGCACTCTAATGTTGTGGACGGCGAAGGCGGCGAGCTCGATTTCAAAGAAGAAGCTAAGATCGGCGGTGGATATCGAGGATGATAGTGTTGTTCATATTGTTGTGGAACTCTGCAAAGGCGGCGAGCTCTTTGAGTGACTTGTTCGTGAGCTTGCCACTCACACCAGTACACCACCACCAAGGCAATATGCAGTAATATATTTGAAGTTAGTCAAAAAGGTATTTTTAATTATCTTAAATACATATTTTTTCTACTCACCATCACACTAGGATTAGATTAAATGCCATGTCATCAAATTTATTAAGTCCTTTGCCACATGGAAGGTTGAGGCTAAAACCCGCAATCATTTAAAAATGTTAGGTTTTTAAGTGCAATTCTGAAACATTGGGATAATTACCGCAACAACATTAAAAGGTTAGGCTATTTTAAGCAATTTTGCCTTTTTTATAAGGAAAAAATAAAATGGAATTTATGAGTAAACCTTTTGCAGAGAATTCTTCTACTGATGTTTGTTGTCTTGTCGTATCTACGCTACTATAAATGTACGGGTAGAGTAAGACGTGGATTGAATTAATCTCAGCTCCTATAGATCTCACCTCTAAGATGGTTGATATTCCTCCTCCGTTTTCCTCCTCTTCTTCTTCCACCTCATGCTATTCTATGTATGCTTTGTTCTCCACCTCTTGCTATTTGATTTCTCCACCTCCTCTCTTATCTTTCTTTTACCGCTTCTAGTGCTCTCCTTTTGTTTTCCAAATCCGAGAGAAACCATAAGAGAGAATTGATCTATTAGAATCAATCATTGAGGAAGCAGAAGACACAAAGAAGGCACCATCCGGAGCAGGAAGCCATACAAGTCTATCACAAGAACAATAATAACGAATCGAATAGAAGATATAATGTTGACTAAGTAAGTAAGGGGGAAGCAATAAACTTAAAACTTGAAGATCGCATGTGTTATGAAATGTTATAAAAGAAGAAACTTTTAAATTAATATTGTAATAACTGCGGTTTTTAAGGATATTTTTGAATTTTTCTCGGATATCCTTTTAACCTCTTTGTCCGTTTTAACGCTTAATTCAATATTTTGTTGGAGATTAAATCCTAGAAAATTCTTGGTGATATCCTAAAATCACAAAGAAATGATTTTATGGATCGGTGTGAATTCTAGGATTTTTCAGTGGAAAAAGAATATTTATTGGATAAGCCGTCTTTTTAATTATGTACCGGAAAGGATTTAAAATGAGAAATGGAAGCCTTAAAAATTAAATGTAGCATGATATAATCATGGAAAATTGGTTTTATTGGTCTACATAATTTACGGGACGTTTTCCGTTTAGTAAGTTTTTCCACCCGAGGTACATAATTTTACCGCTTTAACGCGAGTCCCGTTCCGAGACGGATTTTGTTTTAAAATCCATCCTTTCTTGCTTAACCACGAAGGAGTTGGAGATAGCATATTTATCCAAGGCCAGCTCTCTGCCTAGTCAAAGTCTATCCTCTTCCTTTGAAAACAAAACCGGGAGAAGTGGGCGAGAACGACGGACTTCAAGATACCTTCACGCCGGCCACCACCATCTTCCTCCTCTTCACCTCCTCCACCTTACCTTCTTCTTCCTCCTTACTATATACTTGTTGTTGCTGCTGTAAAAATGGGTCCAGAGGAACGACGAACTCGGGAGTAAAGAATTCGCATCATCACCGCCGACACTTTCTTCTTGCCTCGCCGCGCGACGTCGCCGGCGTTCGCTAGCTACTCCGATCACCAACCACCTCAAGGGCTGCCTTCGGGCATCACCCAGCCACCCTCGAGCCCTTGGGTCGAGCCACCATCGAGCCGAACGAGCTAAAGGTTCAAGTGAAGGTATTAACGCTCGAAATTAATTAGCGGAGTGGTTGCGGAGCCACCGTAAGGACCTTTCGGTTCCGCTTTGCTAATTAAATTTATGGTTTTTATAATCTTGACGATGATACGGTCCCACAGGTTCAAACCGCTCGAGAAACGGAGTCAGGATCTTCAGTTATAGCGAATACAAGTTGTGACACCGATTGGCAGGTAAAGGACTTCGGATAATTACTCAGGATTCGTTGTTAATCCGTTTGATCCGAGATTTCGTCACCTTTAAGAACCGTTATTGAGGAAAACTTTTTGTTTAGAAAGTTGTTTCAAAAGTGAAGTGGATAATTAGTTATAATTTCGCCAAGATGGCTCCTTAAAGCATGATAACTAATGATTGGTTATATATCGATATTCGGAAATTAAATTGTTTATCGATTAGGAGATTGTAGAATTTGAGTATAGAACTAAGAAGTGTTTCTGTGAGCTCGTTGTTGAGAAATCTTTTGTTATATTTGCCAACAGGGGACCACTTTGCGTGTTGGTTATTGTTTGTTGGCCTAGAGAATTCGTCTTCAAGGTAAGTCGTCTAGACTTACTTAGCTTGCGATCATGTTATGTGTTAAACTAGTAAATTGAATGGGTGGAACTCTATTCTGAAATATTATTCCATACTATATTTTCATATTGGAAAGCTATTGGAATAGTTCAATAATTTTTATTGTGTGCAACTTGATCTTTGCGGGTGTGATTATGGACACGGACAAGTCGGTGGAGAAGAGACCCCGGACATAGTCATGCGGCGTGTGGAGAGCACCTTCAAAAATTGATTGTTTTGGCGAGTGCTCTAGTAGAGGCTTAGCCGGGGAAAGAAGGGTGATGGGAAAGAAAATGGGCATGAGTTTAGCGTGTGCGCTAGCCGTGTACCATGTTTCAAAGGCAGGTTCGGGTTGCCTGAATTGGAGAATGATTATGGCTTGGGTTATGGATGAATCGTTGCTGATTGTTGGGATATATATATATTGCATGAGCGATTTATTTATTTAATTAATTTTGTGCTTATGGATTATGGTGAAATTGAAGGTTGGTTTGGAAATTGGTATGTATATGAATGATTGATTGTTTTATCTTAATAATCTATGTTTTATTCTACATGTTTGATTTGCCCGTTTGGACCATACCAGGATTGTTAGCTAATGTGTTTATATTCCAATGTTTTTAGGTAAAGATTCTGGTGTGGGAGATGTGCCAGGAGATCAATTTCTCGATGGCGATGCTCGTTCTCGACGTAACGTGTCATAGTGAAAGGATGTTGGTTTAAGTCTTTTTGTTGTCTAAGCCAGTTGGTTTTTGTGGCAAGAAGGTCTAAGGCAATTTTGTATAGAAACTCGGTAGTATAGTCAGTTTAGTATGTGGTTTTAGTTTTCTTAATAGTCGCATGCATAATGTTTTGTTAAATCGATTGTAAATATAAGTTGGATGTTTTCTTGGTTTTTCTTACTGTGCCTTTGTTGCAAGGTCCAATATTCGTGAATTTGTTGTCAGGCTTGTTTTGGTGGACCCAGGTGTGGCCATAACTAGGTAACAACCCGGATTATAAGATGGGGTGTTACAAATATTAATATTATCAAAAAAAAGAAAATAAGTCATGATTTTCAATCCATTTATCTGTCCAAAAATTAATGGAAATGTCATCCCCAACGGACCAGGAAAAACCACTAGAAAAGCAGTCCTTGATATTCATTAGACGACCAAGTCATGTGCAATTTTTCTTTTTGTATTGCATAACTGAAGAAGTTCCTAAGTATTTTTAAATTATAAAACAAACCCAAACATTATGAGATTCGGTCATAATTTTTTAAAGGAGTTTCATCTTTAGAGCAAAATTAGCATTTTCATCTATACAAAGACCCATACCGCCATTTTCCTTAGGAGAACAAATCTTATCTCAACTTATCAAAGGAAGATGATTAGGTGTAAATTTATTCCAAAAGAAACATTTATTAATTTTATCAATATCTTCACAAACTCCTTTAGGTAAAAGAACTTTGAATAAGATTGTTTTACTTGTCCCAAAAGATTTTATTGGATTAAAACCGCTCAACTGGCTTGAGAAATGGAATTAGCCTTCTATTGAGAGAGTTTTTTTTTAAATTAATAAGAGATTCAGAGAACATCGAATTTTGAACTCGACCTTTAATAATAGGAATCTCAAGATACTTTTCCATAGAAGTGGTAACTTGAATATTAAAAACACTTGCTCGGGAGATAGAGGAAGCTCGAGAAATATTCAAAGATCCTTGTAAAGAGCTTTTATGATAATTGATAAAAAGCCCTGAAATTTGCATAAAATTGTCAAGGAATACTTTAATATAATTCATGTTAGCATGAATCGCATGAGCACAAATAAGGGTATCATCCGCATGTTTAGAAGGAAGGGAAGGGAAGATTCAATCTGAAGAGTTGGATGCCAACATGTTTAAAAGGGAGGGAAGATTCAATCTGAAGAATCCTAGCAAGATATTCCAAAGCAATAACAAAAATAAACGGAGCAATAGGATCTCCTTGACGGATTCCACATTGAGGCAAAAATTCATCTGCAGGCTCATTATTAACAAGCATTGAAGATGAAGACGTAGAAATACACAACAATACTAAATAGACCCATTTAACATGAAAACCAAATTTAAGTAAAATAAGTTTAATAAAATTCCAGTCCAATTTGTCATATGCTTTTTCCATGTATAATTTTCATGTCATCCTTCCTTATTTACCCATTTTCCTTTTATGAAAAGAGTTGAAAATTTCATGAGCAATAAGGATGTTATCTTGAATAAGGCGACCTTTAACAAAAGCACCTTAGAGTAGATGAATTAATTTTGGCAAAAGAGTAGATAGTCAATTAGCTAATAATTTAGTAATAATCTTATAAATCATATTACAAAGACTAATAGGTCTAAAATGATTAATCGTAATAGGTGAATTTGTTTTTGGGATTAGAGTAATAAAATATTTATTAATAGATTTAAGCATATAGGCAGAATGGGAAAAAGGCACTAACAGCAAGGTAAACAGAAGAGCCCACAATGGACCAATAATTTTGGAAAAAATCCGCTGAAATACCATCTGGTCTAGGTGTTTTATTTGGGGCAAGATCAAAAACTGTTGCTTTAATTTCAGAGTTAGTTGGCGATTTTCCTAAGATGATATTTTCCGATTCAGAAACCAGGTGAGGAATAACATTTAAATTTGTAGTAGAGATATAACAGGAAGAGTTTAAAGTAAATCTATTAGCTAATTCAAAAGTACTATTTTTTGAGATTGTTAAATGATCAAACAAAACAAGACCATCATGAGTATGGAAAGATATAATTTTCTGCCTAAAAGAGCAAATTTTAGAGACTGATTGGAAGTATTTTTTATTTTTATCAATATTTTGAAACTGAGTGATTTTTGCACGTTGTTTCCAAAAGCTATGTTGAAAATCTAAAAGTGCATGATTCGCATTTGCAAAAATAAGGGTATCATCTGCAAAACTAAGAAAAGGCAAACACGAACCATTCATAACAAGTTGGATGCCAACATGTTTAGAGGGAAAGGAAGATTCAATCTGAAAAGTCCTAGCAAGATATTCCGTTGTAATAACAAAAATAAACAAAGCAATTGGATCTCCTTGACGGATTCCATGTTGAGGCAAAAATTTATCCACATGCTCATTATTAACAAGCAATGAAGATGAGGAAGTAGAAATACACACCATTACTAGATGGATCCATTTAACATGAAATCCAAATTTAAGATATATAAGTTTAATGAAATTCCAGTCCAATTTGTCATGAGCTTTTTCCATATCTAATTTCAAAGTCATCCATCCTTGTTTACTAGTTTTCCTTTTATGAAAAGAATGGAAAATTGCATGAGCTATAAGAATGTTATCCTTAATAAGATGTCCTTTAACAAAAGCATCTTGGAGCGGGTGAATTAAATTTGGCAAAACAGTAGTTAACTGATTAGTTAATAATTTAATAATAACCTTATAAATTGTATTAGAAAGACTAATTGGTCGAAAATGATTAATCGTAATAGGAGAAGAATTTTTTGGAAAAAGAGTAATAAAAGATTTATTAATAGATATAAGAATATATCAAGAATGAAAGAAAGCACTATCACCAAGGCAAACATATGATCCCATAATGAACCAACAATTTTGGAAAAAATCAGTCAAAAAGCCACCAGGTCCAGAGGTTTTATTTGGAGCAAGATTAAAAAAAACAGCTATAAAGTGAGAAGTGATTCCAAATCAATTCCAATTCATCCATCGATGCAAGATCGGGTGGTCATGTATCAATTCGTATCGGATTATTAGGTCAAAATAGGTCATTTCTTTCTTTGTTTTCCATAATTTGAGTTGTTAAACTCGAATTATGTTTGTGTAGGTTGCAACAAGTCGTTTATTCTTTGTTTACTCTAATCCTTATGTTTGTGCCTTAAAAGTTAAAATAAATTTATAACCGTAATCACACCACCACCTATTTTTTGCCGCACCACCTCCACCTTTAAAGTTCCACCACTTGTCCTTTCTATCTCCTCCTCTCAAAAGCGCAGACCCTAATTCGCCCTCATCTTCCATATTTCGATAAAGGGAAATTCCTTTTGGAACCTCTTAGTTTTTTCCTTCTTCTTTTAGTGTCCAAAAAAAAAAACTTATTCCTCTTGGTGCCCTTGAGGTTTTGGCTTTTTCTGTTGGCGCTCCTCTTCGGTTCAAATTAGTTAAATTCAAGCTCATCATTGTGTTTCTCACCCTTAAATTAGTAGGATTTGACTATTAAAACACCCAAATTCATAACTGAATCATTTCAATTTGAATTTGCAAACAATCTTCAAAGGAACCACTTAAAATAGAGAATTGTTTTAAAATTCTAATTGATGTGATTTGATTATGAATTTGGGTATTTTGATAGTCAAATCCTACTAATTTAAGTGTGAGGTACAATGGTGAGTTTGAATTTAACTAATTTGAACCGAAGAGGGGCGTCAACAAGAAAAGCTAAAACCGCAAGGGACCAAGAGAAATAAGTTTTTTTGGACACCTAAAGGAAAAGACAAAAACTGAGGGATACCGAAATGAATTTTTTCTAAATAAATTGCGAATTTCTTGAAGATACTTTCTTTGGATTTGTAATTTGGAAGACATGATTTTTTCTTAGTTGTAAGGTGTGGTTGCTTGTTTATCCTTCAAATTCATGCTTTCACTTTTTCTTGCTCAAAGTTGATTGTACATAGTTCTGTTAACTTAATACATGCTTATTACCCACTTGCTCTACAAAGAACCTCTTGTTTGCATCTTTTGATAACCATTTTGCCATTTTAAGAACACCAAGGTCTTAGTTTCAAATATCTTTTAACAACCCCTATGTCTGAGGTTCAAATCTTCTGGAGAAGATTTCATTTGCCAAAAAAACATTCTTCTTGGGCATTTATTATGTATTACATCCGCTCATAAATAATTGTCATTTTAGCCTTATAGAAAAAGATATGATAAGATGCTTATTCATAAAAAAAATTAATTTTAATTTCAAGCATGCAGTCTTCTATTTTGTAGACCTTCCATTTTCAATCATAATCTCTTACATTTATTTGGTCAAAAATAAGTTTTAGGTAGTCCTTTTTTTCTATCAATTTTAATCTAAAATTAAAAGCACACAATTTTCTTTGCTTCAACAGTTTCACCTTTCTTTAGTTGTTTTCACATATATAATAAATCTTTTTTATATTGTAACATACTAACATCCTAATTAATTGTTTACATTAAAGATATTGAATATCAAATCTACATAAAACTAGGGTGCTAACCCAGTCGTTGGACGAGACAGAATTTTTATCACGTGTTTTTTATTTTCTTAAATGTTCAGACTTTTAAATATCATAATATGTTATTAAACATATTAATTAATTTCGTTGTGAAATATTCAAATTGATTGTATACAAAAAATATTAAAAAATATACATGTATGAATTATTTGATTATTTAATCAGTACATAATGCATACTAATTTAAGATATATGGATTTTTTTATGTCCTATTTGACTTACAGTCCAAGTATTAATTTCACTTTTTATACTTAAACTATTGCCAATTTTAAATTTATTTTGTGGACTATTTTTTAGATGTAGATTAATGTGATTCTCGTGCATATAAAATTTTGAATAATAAATAACGATAATTTTTGTTTCCTTTACTTTCTAAAATAAAATTATTGTTTATTATGTTATTTTATTTTGAAATAAGGAAATTTGAAAGTCTTAAAAAATCAATAAGCAATTGTAAGTATTTATTTAATTTTCTTCAAAAAATCTTTTATATATTTGTTGCAATTTAAAATTGGTAGAAATTATTATTAGAGAATGGATCATTTATTTGATATAGAGGGACAACTTCTATAGTTGTTAATATTAATATTATATAAAAGAATTGAGCATTTATTAAACAAAGAGGGACAATTTTTATAGTTGTTAAGATAAGATAAGATGTTATAGCCTTTTGTATAAATTCAAGATTTTTTTTTTCTTATTAAAATTTTACTCATCAAATTATGAAATTAAATATTTTCGACAAGGTTGCTCATTCAACTTTCTTCAACTGCCGTCTAGTAAACTCCATTCAATAGCCAAGTGTTAAAAGCAATTACTAACCAATTATTTAAAAAATGCTTCTATTGTTTATTAAAGTTGTATTTTTTATTAAATTTCTAATGAAAATCAAATATATGTTGTATATTATATTATTTTGTCACAATTATATAATTTTTTTCAAATTGTTATATGCTTGATTTTATTTTATTATCTGATGGAGCGCGGATAATTCAAGCGCTAGACGACAAAGGGGATGTCCGAAATAAAGTGAGCAAACGAGAAAACATGGTGCCATAGTGATTCTGGTGAAATCACGCACCCTACAAACATACTCACGGGTATTGAAGTCTCCTCGTTTAAAAGAATGCTTGGTCGGACAATAATTTCACCAAAGTACAAACATTGCACAGAATGAACTAAAAGCATAAAGATCCAAGAGCAAGTTATCCACAAAACTCAAGTATAAAAAACGTGCACATCTCATATGGCAATGACTACCTCGCCTAGTTGGCACGTAGGATAAACACAAGATGAATTCGCGGTTTACAAAGACTCAAACTAGTGATGACGATTGATGATGTTGTATGCCAAACCCACCGACTTATAATACAAGTCACATCAACCTTCACGTCCGCCAATCCACAAAGGGCACTCCACCTGTCTTCTTGCTCATCTCACATCGAAGAATCTCGAATCTCCAACTAAACTATACTTTCAACAATGGCAACACAACACGTCACGCACCTCACATTCCATCAATCAATGCTCAACACCTCAAACATCAACAAACCTCTCACACATTAAGAAAGTCCAGGTTTTGACCTTTTCCAACACCTATAAACAACTGAAGAAGGCGAAGGTTGCAAAGGTTGAAAAACATCCCTAGCTCAAGATAACTCCTTGTTAATAGAGACTCGACGTATTGAAACATTCTAAAGAAGCTCGCTCTTTTCAAGAGAGTCTCCTAAAAGGTTCTAAGTCACTATTTGCAAGAGAAAGAATATAGAATAAACTGTGAAAGGTAAGTAGAAAGTCTAGAGTAAGAGAAAGAGAATGCGAACAATCAAAACTGTAGAATCTCTTTATAGCGAGTGTGAATCATTTCACGTGCAAAATAAGAGGAAAATCTTCTGCATGCATGTTTGTTTATTAGTTTAAAACCTCCTTCTTAGCATTCATTTATTTCAAGTTTCAACATTATCTTTTGACCAATGTGCAAGCATCAAAAGTATCAATATATTGTACTCTATGTTTGATTCAACTAACTTCTACCTCCTTTAAATGGAATAATTTACAATGTGAAAAATTGTAAGATCAAAATTTAATAGATTTTGTAGCAACCATTATATATTTAATCTATCTAATAACAAACATAAAACATAAACTTACTCTCGTGCAACAGATGTGATAAACAATCTAGAATATTTTGTAATAGGAGCTATTAGCTTCATTAATTTTATACTAATTTTATACAAAAGTTATAGGTACTATCTCTTCTCCCATTTCATTAAAGTACAATACCTTTTTGCATATTAACTTATCTAATCATCTTTTGACGTTGTTTGTGGATATCATCGTCATATTCTTCAACCTTATCAACGCTATTTATTGATATATTTCTTCTTTCCTAGTACAATTCCAAACTTTTAACTATTGTTAATGCTTAGCTCTTCCATGGTCTTCTGTAGCAGTTCTAGATTGGTTTGGTGTTCTTGATTCATTTTTGTTACGTTCTTTTTTCTTTTCAAACTTCAAGCTTTATTCTTTGTATTTGAAATGTTATAAATGATTCTCACATTTAAAATCGATACTATATGAAAATAGGTTATTTTTTATTTTTAAAGGTTTAGTGATAGTGCCTTAATGCCTAATATCCTTGTTAAGTTCAAAAACAATGTTTTTTTATTTTCTTCAATTACGTTTTTTTATAGTTAATACCAAGTTTTTCTCTAAGTTTGATATTTTTTTTTGAAATAAAAGATACAAGTTTTTCAAGTCAGATGTTGTCGACTATTGTGTTCAAATTCTTTCATATGAGCTCCACAATATTTAAATGTTTAATATGTGGGATATCCCTATTAAAACATTTACATAAAAAATTTTAATTTCACTACTCAAACTCATACCAAATTTTTATTATTACAAAAAGAAAGGATAAATTATAAAACTTATGGTTCATTTGGTTACACAATTTAATGCATTAAGTTGTATTAAATGATCAATTTATTATAATTTAATGTTACTTAATAATTAAATTGTGTAATACAATAGGCCCTTATTAATCAAGATTTGAATGGTCTAGAAATAAAGGGAACCAAATCTTTATTAGAAAAATATCGTGTGAGAATGGATGCTTATGTGTAAAACATGTCCGTTTTCACAAAAAATGAATGTTCCAAATTAGACTTCCATTGAAGTGGGGCAAAAAATGAAACACACATATCTTTCCTCAAATCATTCACATTTTTTTCGAAAAAAAGGACATAGAGGAAGAGGAGGCTTGTGAGATGTGCATCAAAATTAGTTGTATGTGTATAAAAAATGGTCGGTTGTGCATCAAAATTGTGTGCATAAATACATGTTTGTACATCAAAACTATATGTATGTGTATCAAAACTAAGTGTCTTACATGCATCAAAACGAACAGTATATACATAAAAAAAAACTAAAAAGGGTGTATTATCTGGTTTGCATCAAAGCCAATTGTAGGTGCATCAAAATTGGCCACAATGTGCATCAAAATTATGTTCCATAGATATATGTTTGTGCATCGAAACCAATTTTATGTGCATAGAAACAAATGTGTTTGTGAGTACATCAAAACCGGCAGAATGTGCATCAAAACTATGTGCGTGGATATATACTTGTGCATCAAAACTAGTCTTACTCGCATCAAAACTATGTGTATATAAAGGTGTGTATGTATGTGCATCGAAACTAAATGTATGTGTATATGTATGTGCATCGAAACTAACCTTATTTGCACCACAATATTTTAAAAGTGTACCTTATTTATGCACATAACTAAGGTTAAAATAATTTTTTTAAAATAAAATAAAAGGTTGAAATCGATGCATAGACAACTAGTTTTGATTCAGAAAAGAATTTGTTTTTATTCAAATAATTTGCAAAGAAGTCACGTGAGATGTTTTTTTCCTCTTGTTTTAGTGAAATGATTCGTGACCTTAACTTTTTTTATCCAACAACTCTTGTTCATTCGTATTTTATAAGCGCCCATTTAAATATGATCTCTTCCCATTTTAAATAATACAATATTAAAAACTAAGGAAAGCTAAAGGAAATAATTGGATTATGGTGGTTTTGCTTTGTCAATTAATTTACTATTTTTTTCATAAATTTTATGTGGAAATTTAAAGGGATTTTCCCTTTGGTACCCCTTAACTTTTGACATTTTCTTTTGGTACCCAGAAAAAAATTATTTCTTTTGGTACCCTTATATTTTTAAAAAAGTTCTATTCGTAGTCTAAAGTTTAACTAAAATCAAATTCCATACATTATTTCTACTTTTCCGTTAACATTTTATAAAAAAAATTAATAAATCTACATAATTCTTATTTTTTTTACTTTTCAAATTAAAAAACACAGTGCCTTTCTCTCTCCCGATATCACGATGGGAGACACGCAGACCACCTAGACGGAGAAGTGTGCCGACGACGAGCAGACGGAGGAGTGTGCCTAGCGTGCACTCTCCAAGCGCTCACTTTCCCACTCCCCCAAAAAACCCACTGGAAAAACCCCTCCACCACTGGAACCCATTCCAGAAGAAGGCAGCAGCGGCGCTCGCTCGTCGATCGGCGCTCATCGTCCACGAACATCCAAATCTCCCAATCTCCCGCTCCCCTAAACCGCCAACCCGAAGATCCAAATCTCCCGCCTCTTCCTCTTCTTCTCCCGCGGCCTCTTCCGGCTGCCCAACCCCGACGACGGCCTCGGCGTCGCCAACGTCGACGTCATCTTCCACAACGCCCGCCTTCTCGCAATCTCAAATTGCTTCTACTTCCTTATCTGGAACTCATGGGAGGATCCGGAGACCGACGATGACTCATGGGAGGATCCGGAGACCGACGAGATCATCGTGATCGGATCTTGTATGACTCGGGCAGACTATTTTCAACGACTCCGATAAAGTCTCTAATCGTTCTTATCCGAATAGCCTAGCTATGGATGGAGACCTTATTTTTTTAATTTTTTTTATGAATTTGTTAACGGAAATTTGGTTTTAGTTAAACGTTAGGCTACATGTAGAACTTTTTTAAAAGTATAAGGGCACCAAAAGAAATAATTTTTTTTTTCTGGATATCAAAAGGAAATGTCAAAAGCTCAGGAACACCAAGAGAAAAATCATTAATATCCGCTATTATTTAAGCGGATTTTCTAATCTATTTGCTTAGGCATAGGATAATCATCTTGTTTAAGAAAGATTTGTTTTAGTTATTTAGTTAGTAAATTAAATCTTATTTTCTAAGAATTTAGAATTTTTTTTTAGAATTTTAGTTTTCAAAATTAATATATTTATTTTATGTCTTTACGAGATAAGTTAGAAAGACGAATACTTAATAGGGAAGATAATCGGATGAGCTGAAATATTTTGAGTTATGAGAAAAGCAAATCTCCTAATTGGGCAATATCATTTACAGCTTGTCATCTATTGGACAAGCCAGCCAGCTCTCAGCACCACGGAGTCTACAGTCAGTCAGTGACTGTGCGAGTGTGTAAGCAGTGAGCTCACCTCTTTGACCAACATAAAAGAAACAAACTGTATACAAATAAATATGCGGGCGAAGGTCATGAGAGACGATCCAATCCAAATTCGCCAGGGAAGACGGAAGCAAAAAAATCTGCCCAACTTCCCCCAGGCCCACGTTTGTCTCAAAAAGTCGTTTGCCCCCCTCTCTTCTACTCGTCGTATATTCGTATATAGCAGAGCAGCCGACTTAAGCCGTCGTCGTCGTGATACGAAGATTCAAAGAAAGTCAGTGCTCTGGTGCTGCTCTCCACTCGTGACCACCGACCGCCACCAAAATTACTCCGATGGCTCGCCGGGCCCATCAAAACCCCCCTCCACCGCCTTTCTCCTCTCTAGATTTTTTCTCCTTTAATTTCCTTCGCCCCCAAGTACACCACTCCCTCCCATATGTATATATACACCTCCCACGATTGCCATTTTCTCCTACTCCCCCTCCCCCTGCAAAATTCAAGACAGATTTCAAGTATGGACCCCAAAGACGAATCGAATTTCTCTTCCGCTTCTTCTCCCTCCATCCCGCCGATTCCGCTCCCCCCTAACGACGCCGTCAATTTAGCCTTCGAGACCTTCTCCCCCTTCCAATCTCTCTCCCCTTTGCCATTCGATTTCACGGACGAATACGAAGCCAAGCCCGTAATCCCTCTGTCTTCTGCCCCTCCTCCAGTTGGATTCACGCCCAATTTCCCGGCTCCTCAGCCGCTGGAGTGCCTACAGGGGAATCCAATCCCTCCCTTTCTGTCCAAGACCTACGATATCGTCGAAGAGACCGCTCTTGACCCCATCGTCTCGTGGGGTGGCACCGGGGAGAGCTTCGTGGTGTGGGACCCGCTCGAGTTCGCCAGGATTGTGCTTCCCAGGAATTTCAAGCACAACAATTTCTCCAGCTTTGTTCGCCAGCTCAATACTTATGTGGGTAATTCTGGCTGCAGTTTGTACCGTGCCCTTGATTTTCTGGTGGCCGGTGCTCTCTGCACCTGGATTTCTCTTACTTCCCTTCTCTTTCTGTTGTTACGTTCTTATGTACACTGTTTTTTTTTTCTTGGTTGATTCTAACGCTGTGGGCTAATTTCATGTTTATCAGTTCTGTGTGTGAAGCTGGACTTGTGTAAATTTGAGGGCTTCTTCTGATTGTTGTAATTTTTTAAACCACTTTGTAAAGGGGGTTTTGTTTTTCCCTGACGGGGGTGAGGGTTGGGTTTTGATGTATAATTGTACTGGTCCACTTCCTTGTAATAGTGAGCTTTCCAGATAATGTAAATGTATGATTCTGTAATATGCTAGTGTAATTAATGTAAGAATGTGGCTACTGTTCTTGGTTGACTGGATCGTCTTCTAAGATTGTGACTATCTGCTTTGATTAGTAGCCCAGGTGGGGGAACTTCGCCCTTATACAGGTTAGATTTTCAAGGTTCAACGGAATTACAGCTTTTCAGTAACTAATCTACAAAGCCTTGATTTCCTATCTTTCTTTCTGATCATATCATTTTACACACACGCCAGCCTGTTTGCATCCAGGTTGTTTCTTGTATATATCCATGAAATTGAGATTCTGATGGTGCTTGTGTTTCATGTCTAACTTTCGTATCAAGCTTAACAAAACAAATAAATGATAATTATAGGGTTACATTCTGTTCAGGGATTTCGCAAGATTGACACCAACAAATGGGAGTTTGCAAACGAGTCCTTTTTGCGGGGAAGGAAGCATCTTTTGAAGAACATTCGCAGGCGGAGGACGCCACCTCATTCTCAGCAGGCTACAAGCGAATCATCAGGACTCGGCTTAGAAGCTGAGCTGGAGAAGCTAAGAAAGGATAAGGGTGTGCTTATGCAGGAGCTAGTGGAGCTCCAGAAGCAGCACCTTGGAACAGCAGAACGTGTTGAAAAAGTGAAACAAAGGCTCCAGGCTTCAGAACAAAGACAGAAGCAGATGGTGTCTTTCCTTGCAAAGGCGTTTCAGAACCCAGAGTTTATGGACCGGCTCAGACAAATGAAGGAGCAAAGGCTGCTCGGTTCTCCAAGGACAAGGAGAAAGCTTGTGACTCAGAAGCCAGAAGAAATGGGCCATGGATCAAATCCATCCATGAATGAACAGATTTCCAATTTCACATCTTCTGAAATGCTCGGCCCATTTCCCCAGGATTACCCTTTACAGGAAACCATGCCCTTTCAAATCGAGAATGTGTCGTCTGTACAGATTGAAGATGGAGGAGATCAGACCTATTACAAAGGCAAGGAGTTGGCAGATCCTGAACTCGAATACTTTGTTGATTACCCAGAAACTGAGAGCTTGATTAAGCAGGACGACGGGTTGAACATGGGTTTTGATTTCAGCACGGGTATGTCTGGCTCGACAGTTGATTTATGGAGTAATGTCCCCAATTATGAGTTTCTGGTCCCCGGACCCTCCATCTCAGGTGGGGTATCAGATGTCTGGGATTTAGGTGGCATTGGGGGTTCAGAGATAGAGAAGTGGTCGTCTGATGAATCACCAGCTGGTGGCAGTGGGAGCAAAGCTGGAGATGACACATAAGTCTTAGGAGTTTCATTTTCTTTGTGGTCGTAGTCGGTAGCCTAGTACTTAAACATTTGGGGCTTTTTTTTTTATTGAGTTTGACTGATGGGGGATGAATGATTTGGATTTTCATATATTGCATTGGATTTATAGATTCCCATTCTTCAGTGTCACGATCTTTATTGTCATTATTTGGACTGTATTCTGAACTCTGATGCTGTGATGCACTTGTGATCACCCTGATAGTATCTGAGTTCTTTTTGGCAGGTGGGTTGCATTGATATTCATTTAGATCACTTGTGTCTCAGCTAACATAGTCTTCTGAGTTTATTTTGCAGGGTCGTCTCATAAATCATAATGTTCCAGAGTTGTAGCATCAAATTGCTATACAAAGGGATGAAGCTGGATGTAGCACTCCTGTCGTGATTTCTCATTAACTCGAAGACTTTGATTTTCTCCGCATGAGTTTTCTAATGTTTTCTCCCCTTTTTCTTCTGAATAAAGGATGTAAAACTTGCAGCACATATAATGAATTTCCCCTTGTTTCAAAATTTTGACTCGTAACATGTCAAGCCAACAGCACTCTTCAACCTAAACAGACAATAAACTGAATTATTATCCTCACCTTCTGATCCGGCATACAGATCTTCCAATGAGAAACTAGTCACAACTAACATTCTTCATAGAATGCTCAGAGGCACTTTATAGCCTCTTTCTTCAAACTGTCTTTTGGAAGGGCAAACTTCAACCAACTCGAGCCATTCCACACAGATGCTATAGTCAGTTTTTAAGTGAGTAAAATTCTGGAAATGTTTCACAACAACTTTCAAATAGCACTGCATTGACCGCACTACCTGTCCGGGTATAGTGAAATAAGAAGTATATCAGGATTTTCTTCCCATTATACTGAAACAAGTTTTAATCCAAAAGCAGGAAAGGAACAGATAAGCTTTGGGGCTCGCTTCTCAAGCTATTGCTTTGCACTTCCTATTGTCTCTATGTTCAATTTGGCAAGTTCTTGTTACCTTCTTACGGGCTTTGATTTCTTTGTTTTCAACATTCGCCACAAATGCACTCAACTCATGTAATCAGATAGCAACTGAAAATCAACGAGAAGAAATGGCCACAATTTTGATTCTCCGACACAACTGGATGCTAATAAATTATCTTCTTTCATGGAATTAACCACTCAAGTAAATGTCTGAAAACTTCCTCAAACTCATGCTCCCTCCGATTCAAAATAAGTGTCGTTTTAGATTTTGACACTAGTTTTAAGAAAAGTATTAATTAAACTCAAAATCTTAAACTTTTTCTCAATCTTATCACTCATCACATTTTTGGACCAATGAATGAATACTTTTAGTCAACAAAAACACATTCCAATAAGCATTTTCATAACTCTCTCCTAATCAATTGCCTCGAAAATTTAAAACGACACTTAAAATGGAAAAAAATAAAGTGTTAAAAAGACACTTATTTTGAATCGGAGGGAGTATTAATATAACTCTAAAAAACGAAATTCCCAACACAAAAAGCAAAAAAAAAAAAATATATATTTCGGTTAAGAATCCGAAACAATTTCAGTTATTAAAAAGGGAAAACTTGCCTGATAATTTATGGCTTGACGCTGCTCTTGTTTATATTTAGTATATATACCTCTGTACATCCACATGTACTACAAGTTGAGATGGCCGAGTTGGTCTAAGGCGCCAGATTAAGGTTCTGGTCCGAAAGGGCGTGGGTTCAAATCCCACTCTCAACAAAATCTATATTTTTTTTACAAAAAAATGCACCCAAACTTTCTTTCGTCGTATATGGATGGATTTGCAAGTTGAAACCCAAATGTAAAAAACATTTAATAAAAAGTGCTACTATCCTACATTCTTAAAAAATATCATTCTAGTTAACAAATCTTGTTTTAAAATATTTATCATTAGTTGTCCCCGTCGCGCTCTGCACGACTGTGATTCGATATTTTTTAGATATACTATAAAAAGATATTGATAAATAAAAATATAATATAAATAATAATTGTGAATGGAAGCCTAGCAACTAACTGGGCTCCGACAGTCCGACACCCTTATTCAGGGCAAAGCACAAATGCTGAAAAATAAAAGAATGAATACTAGAGTTAGCCGTGTTACTATGAGCAGCCCGCGCGACCCTAGATAAAAACTCAAGGGCATCACTCTCAAGCTCTCCAAAAGTAGAGAATGCAAAAGCAAGAAAACTATATTCATTGTCTGTGCACTTTAATTCATACTTCCTCTTCTTTCGGACAACAACATTAGAAACAACAGCACCATGGACAAAAGCATCAACTCCAGCCCCCGTTGATGATTTATATAAATTGTAAAAAAAATAACATAATTCTAAATTAAAGATTTTCATAGCAAAAATGAAAATAATGGGGTATTTAATATGCATTAGCAAATAAAATTGACTTGACATGTACGTATATTATCAAAAAAAACATTAACGGGAAATTATAATTGAAAATTACAATTGTAATTGGCTAGATTTGTATGAAAGTTATCAAAAAAAATCAAAAATGAAAATTCAAAGATATATCATAATTGAAATTTAAAGATTTAGCAACAAAAAAATTCGATTCTATCTAAATATCATAATGGGAAAAAATATAGATTAACATAAAAAATTGACTTGATTTATACATAGATTGTACAACCGTAACTCATTTTTTCTATATATTTATTATGATTCATTTTTTAATACCGTAACTCATATTGAAAAATTCAAAACAATGATAAGGTTGTCGAAAATATGTTAAGATTATCTTTAGACATATCTATTCTAATTTTTTTAAGAAAATATGTTAATTGTTAAATTTTCTGTTCAATTTATTAGTTATGTACGGTCATATGGATCAATAACAATTTATTATTAATTTTATAATTTAAAAATATTATAGGATAAGATCTTGGTCTATATTTATGTGAGTTTTTTTAGATTATATTGGAGAGTTGTTACATAAAAATTATTTTTGTGTCAATTTCATGGAAGTTAATTTTTACGAATCAATTTTTATTTTGTTAGAAAATAGGTTAACTGTTAATTGTTGTTCAATACTGTATATTCGTCATGTACTTACATATATATGATCATATCATATATATGAATCATTAACAATCTATTATTACTTTTGTAGTTTAAAAATATTATAAGATAAGATCTCAATATATATTTATAGGAGTTTTTTGGTAGACTATATTGTAGAGTTGTTAGGATCATATATATATGGTAAAAATATTTTTATATGCAAATTTCTCAAAATATGTAACTTAATTTCTAAAAAAACCATTATTGTGATCCAATATAAAAAAAACAAAAAATTGATTGAGATTGGTAGAATATGTGGCAATATGATGTGTACATAACGTATGAGTGACATGGAAAAATTTTGACATGTTGACTATGACATAGAATATTTATAAAGACGTCTAAATTATAAGAAAATGACACGTGTAAAAATCTGAGGTGACTAAATATAGGGTCGACATGTGGCGAAATCCTAGGTGACGAAATGAGAAACAATCTATTATTACTTTTGTAGTTTAAAAATATTATAAGATAAGATCTCGGTATAAATTTATAGGAGTTTTTTTGGTAGATTATATTGGAGAGTTGTTAGGATCATACAGATATGGTAAAAAAATATTTTTATATGCAAATTTCTCAAAATACGTAACTTAATTTCTAAAAAAAAGATTTTTGTAATCCAATATAAAAAAAATTAAAAACTTGATTGAGATTGGTAGATTACTTGGCAATATGATGTGTACATAACATATGAGTGACATGGAAAAATTTTGACATGTTGACTATGACATGGAATATTTATAAAGACGTCTAAATTATAAGAAAATGACACGTGTAAAATCTAAGGTGGCTTAATATAGGGTCGACATGTGATGAAATCTTAGGTGGCGAAATGAGAAGGCTCCAAAACTTAGTGCTTATATATATATATATAGTATTGGGTTCTAGATAAACCTCCTCTTATAGAGAAACGGGGGAAGCAACATGAGACGTTGGATTAAATTACATGGATGGATGAGATCAATTAAAAAAAGGTCTAAAAAACTATAATAGGTGTGATGCACTAGATTAGACCCAAATTTCTAAAATCTTGCTATTCTCTCTCTCCATATTTGATTAATCTCTCTCTCCATATTTGATTATCTCGTGATTTATTGTCAATCTAAAACTTCCACATTCAGTTTTTCATCCTCCATTCCAACATTACCACTCTTTCTCCACAAGCTTTGTCTTCTCCGACGTCAATCTCAACCCTAGATCTTATAGTGACGGGCTCGCCTTCTACCAGCAACCAGTGCCCTTGAGCGAGTCGGAATATGAAAATCAAATTTCGATGAAAGAGAACGGTCATCACACAGATGAATTCGGAAGTGATCATGAAGATCCACCATGTAAGTACCTATTGATTTTTTGCAATGGTAGTGATCACGTAGAAATTTGGAAATGATCTTGATCACCTTTGATGAATTCGGCAAATGTTTGTTATTTAAAAAAATTGACCTTTTTGTTTTTTTCTTTCAAAAATGCATCCATCTGAGTGATTTGATTAATTAAGGATTTGAGGGTTTTAAAAAAAATTGGGCAATGGTCGTGAATGATTGTATTTTTTAAACTGGTGGATTTCTGGATACAAATTGTGTCTTTGAAATTAGTGAAATTGCGTGATTTTATTTGCTAATTGATATTGTCTTCTTAGTTTTTGAGTGATTTAATTAATTGAGGGCTTTGTTTTGCTAATTCAAGTTACTATTATTGTGTTGTTTTGGTCTTTGTAGGAAATTAATGTCTCCCAAGAGCAAAGATATGAGAAAGAGAAAGCATGACACATAGAGATAAAAAGACCGAGGTTAATATTCAGATATAGTATACCCATATTTAAGATTGTGTGCTTAAATATTCCGATATTTTGTACACATGTTCGAGATTGTGTACTTAATATTCATATATATATTATACACATATTAGAGATCTTTTATACACATGTTCAAAATTGTGAAGTTAATATTTAGATATATTGTATACATATTCAAGTTTTGTTGTACATATGTTCAAAATTATGAAGTTAATATACAGATATTTTGTGTACATGTTCGAGGTTTTGTACTTAATATTTAGATATATTGTATACGTATTCGGTTTCCTTTGTACATATGTTCAAAACTGTAAAATTAATATTTAAATATATTTTATACATGTTTGAGATTTTGTACTTAATATTCATATATATTGTATACGTATTCGAGTTCTTGCGTACACATGTTCAAAATTGTGAAGTTAATATTCAGATATATTTTCGAGATTTTGTACTTAATATTCAGATATAGTGTATACACATTCGAGTTTTGTTGTATACATGTTCAAAACTGTGAAGTTAATATTCAAATATATTTTCGAGATTTTGTACCTAATATTCATATATATTGTATGAGGAAGTTTTAGATTGACAAACTGAATGAGGAAGTTTTAGATTTATACAATGACATATTCGAGAATGTCTTCTTAATATTCGATTACATATATTGGTTTGTTCAATATTTAAACTGCCATATTCAGATATAAAAAAATGACTAATGCAATGACATATTCGAGAATGTGTTCTTAATATTCGTTTTCATATATTGCTTTGTTCAATATTTAAACTAACATATTCAGACGTGAACTCAAATATACTACAATTTGAGAATGCATTTTAATATTCGTTTACACATATTAATTTTTTAATTATGGCAAGAATATCCTAAATTTTAGCAGCAAAATAAGCTTAATTAATTTTTCAAATCTTGTTTGAATAGATAAATATTACGCTGTTACAGATTTGTTAATATGAGATTTATTAGATTTTCTCTCTTTTTAAAAAAAATCCCACCCGTTTATTTTCGGACCTTCCTTTTTTATTTCAATTAGATAATTCTCTCTCTAATTAATATATAATGGACCCTAAAATCTCACCCTTAAATTACTCCCATCCGACGTCTCATATTCGTTCCCCTTTTTTTACAAGAGCCGTTTCTCTAGTAGATATTAGGACATGCTTGAATTATAGGCCATAACACATTATATAGAATTTTGTATTATTATAATGCATTATGGCAGCATATTCAAACAAATAGACGGTTTTGATCAACGATTTATTGGTGATCAATTATGAGCTTGTTTTTCAAAAAATCATATATAGACTCTTTTGATGCAATAATATTTTTATTAGTATTATAAATTAAATTAATATTCAAAATATGATAATATATTTAATTATGAAAATAGATAAGTAGGGCATTTGGAGTGAAAAAGCCGATTCTAATAGCGAAATTCGATAGAGTGGCCACCAAAAATTCCCTCTGCCCCTACCGAAAATCCCTATATGATGCATTTTGTTATTGGCATATTTAATCCTATTTTATTGCGTTGACCCGTTCGGGAAAAACTCCAGATATTGTAAGATAAAAACTTATCAATTTATTATATACATGAGAACGCTCAAAATAAACTTAATTATAGTGATATAAGATTGTACGTACATTACACTATCTTTATATTAAACTTAATTATCTAAATCTATCATATGCATTCTATCTAAAAATAAAATAAATATCCTAATATTTGTATAATATATATCATAAAAAATATCTTAATAATCTCCTATTTATCATATCCAAAAATAAAAGATTATTTTTTTAAAATTAAGAATGAGATTTTCTATCCATTGATTATAGTGATATAAGATTGTATGTACATTACATTATCTTTATATTAAACTTAATTATTTTGTCAAAGATTGGTTTTAATAAAAGTGTTGGTGTAGTCCAATCTAAAAGCGACATTTTCGTTTAATAATTTTTTTTAACCTCCGCTTTAGTATATAGTTATGATGATATAGATATTATAAAAGTGAAACCTCACACATCAAGAAAGCCTTATTAAAATTTATGTCCATAAAAATAAAAGCATAGAGATCTCACCTATTCATAATTTCATATTTACCATAGAAATATTATGATACATATATCTCACATATAATATGATTATATAATATTAAATTTTTTCACGTACTAATATAGTGTGTAGTGTGTACACATTACATATTGTTAAAGACTCAAAAATCATGTACAATTATTATTTAATTATTGTAACACCTTAAAAAATTATATAATATTAAAATTTATGAATTTATATCCATCTAATATGATTATATATTTGTTCATAAAGATAAATAGTAGAGATATCATGTACTAAATTAGTGGGTAAGGAATTGAAGATCACCTACTAATATATTATGGGCAAATGTGCAATTATTAATAACATTAGTAATATTATTGTATTATATATTTTTAAGGATTGTAAATACTAAAAATTATGGAGGGTAAAAGAGTAAATTGAAAATTAAGAAGCTTATGTGGCATAGTTATGGTGAATTCCTTCTATGGTCCCTAAACTATCACATAGAGTTTCTATTAGTCCTTAACATTTTTAAATATTTTTTTAGGTCCCCAACCTTTAAAAGTGTTACTATTTGGTCCTTTTTTATTTTAGACTTTAGATTTAATTACAACCAAGCACCCAAATTTTATATTTACTATTATCATAATACTAATATTTATCTTTTAAAAAAATAGCACAATCTAAACATTTTAAGGAAAAATAATAAAATATCACTACATATTTACACCTTCTTTACTTAACTATATAATTTTGTACAAATAAATACGACTTTAGATTTTTTAATCTATCACTTTTGATATGAAAAATATTACTATTTTTTTAACAAAGGTTAAATAAGGGGTGATTTTCTTTTTATAAATTTTATAAAATAATTACAAAAAATTGATAGATTAAAAATTCACTTTATGAAAAAGTTATAAATAATGGGTAAATAAGGGAAGTTAGATTTTTTTGTGAAAAGTTTTTTTTTAAGTTTATAAAATATTTTAATAACTATTATTCAATAAGAGGGCAATCAATATTTATAGCTCACCTTTTATTTTTAAAATTATGTTTTTTTAAAAAAAAGTACTATTTTTTTTTAAAAGGGGGTAAATATGGAGTGATAATTTATTATTTTTCCCTAAAATGTTTAGATTGTGATTTTTTTTGAAAATAAATAAATATTGATATTATAACAAAAATAAATATAAAATTTGGGGTCTTGGTTGTAATTAAACTTAAAGTATAAAATGAAAAAGGATCAAATAATCACACTTTTTAAAAATTAGGGACTTAAAAAAATATTTATAGAAATTAGGGACTAATAAAAACTCGATGTAATAGTTTAGGGACCATAGAAGAAATTCACCCGGCATAATTAAGAGATTGACAAATAAGATAGAGGAATTCGAGTTTAATAATAGTATATATAGACGTTCCCATTAACATTTGTAAACAAATAACTTACAGTGGAGCACCTTCAAAACTGGTGAGAGAACAGGCCCACATTGGGCCATTGTAAGAAAAAAGAACCTGAGTTGCAGTGTTTTTGGGCTTGCAAATTAGGTCCAGCTTGGAAGGTTTCATTCTGTTGGGGGCCTGTTTGAAGAATGGCCCAACCTAGCTATTGTCAGCCCAAAGTAAAATGAACACAGCATTCATGATCCTTGAAGGGGAAGGAGATTATACAAGAACGCTGACTGAATTGCTTTGCTTCTTTATTGACTCACTTAGAGAAGTTGGTGGGGAACCTGATTCCTTCATCTTATCCCCAATTTCAATACACAAAGTGGAAAGTACGTGCTTTTTCCATTCCCAACATTATGCTCCTTCTTAATTTACTAATTTCCCCCACACCACACGCTAATTAATTTATTAGAGTCTCTAACTTAATTAGTGAATCACTAATCCATAAACAAACACACTACGGACAAGAAAGATATGTGGAGTTTATTTCCATTTTTAGTCCTGTATATATACAATATACTAGAGATTGTATACGTACCTAGGCTATGAATATTATTATATTGGATAGGAAGATGTATGTATGTAATGGATGCTTGGTTTATTTTGGATGAGTAGCGAGTAAAAAGCAAAGAATTTTTGTAGTTGGCAGCTTTCCCAACTAAGCACG
This sequence comes from Fallopia convolvulus, assembly GCA_964016875.1. Classification (NCBI taxonomy): domain Eukaryota; kingdom Viridiplantae; phylum Streptophyta; class Magnoliopsida; order Caryophyllales; family Polygonaceae; genus Fallopia; species Fallopia convolvulus. Next base: position 40,066,266 of record OZ024719.1, read on the forward strand.
CAAGGAACACATTCGGCTTCATTCTCAACAAATTCATAAACTAAGGATAAGGAAGGATATGTTTTGTTCAAAATTTAGCAAATTTTCATTTTAATTTACACAGGAAAAAACAAACGGTCATGTGTGTAGTCATGTGCCAATTCTTGAAATGTGCAAATACAAATTGCAATCCAGGGTCTTAATTCTTCTGTGGAGCCGTTTTATAATAACCAGGAAAAAATGTATGCAATCAAACAAACTGCTTTCATGCTCTTAATTTTGTCACTGTTGATAAATGGAAAAATAGTATTTGCATTTGTCATGGATTTCTGCTTGCTGGCTAATTTCTTTCTGCAAAGCCTGCAGCAGGAGACTACACAAGTTTACAACCATGATGATCATCACTTCTTTGCCTTTACCTTTTACAAGGCTTTCTTCTCCACCTTCTGGGCTAGTCAATGAACAGAAAATTGCCTCAAAAGGGAGTTCAGCCAAGAGAATTTTTGCAGCAACTTTTAACCCTCTTTTTTTTTTTAAAATAAAAAATTATGTTCACCAGTAAAAGCCTTTAATCTTCCTTAAAACAATCTATAATATTAACAGATTAAACATTCAGAGGACCAAGACCAAAAAAAAAAAACATTCACAGCGTGTTTGGCAATTTAGAATTGATGAGAAAAGAAAGGGTGAGAAAATATGAGAAAGGAAATGATAAGAAAATAAAAGGTGAGAATATAGGGGATTTTAATAATTTATTTGTTTGGATAGATGTGGGTTTTGATGAGAAAATGTGGGTAAATTTTATTTTCTTTTTTCTTATTTTAAATATGCATCTCTTGTTTTCTATCAAATTCCACCAATTTGGTGGGATTCAATTTCCCATCATTTCACACCAAATTTTCTAATGAATTCCCATCAATTCTCACATAAAATTACAACCAAACAAAAGAAAAATAATTCCACCATTTCCCTCCCTAAAATTCCCATCAAATCCCACCAAACAAACATACCCTTAGAGGACCGTCGATCGTTTTCTTTATGCAAAAATGATGTGTAGCATAATTGCCAAAGAAGGCTAAACATATTTCCAGGATCATCATGTTCACAGGTGAGTTCAGCGCGCAAGTCATCATAGTCTTACGGTTACATGGAGGAGCTTAAGTAACATCATAATCAGGCTGACGTGGACACGTCGGAATTGGTGGACATGGGTGAATGACCATAATGCCCCCCGGAAGTAATGAATGCTGTAATATTAGGTAAGGGCATTTGAGACATTTGCCGACTATAGATGCTCTTATAGTCTTATGACTACAACTCTAATTAAGAAGAGTTTATTTAATCACTAAATTCAAACATAACCGAAATGGTATTAAATGAAATGGTCTGGACTAATTCTGGCTTTACAGAATCACAGGAGTTGCAGGGTTCGATTTCTTTCCGTTTCCTTTGATCCTTTCCTTGTATATTTGCTCCCCTCTCCCTCTCTCACTCTTCACCCACTAACCCCTTGGCCGCCAACTAATTTGTATTTTAATTTATATATATATATATATATATATATATATATATATATATATATATATATATATAGGTTAGGAAAGATCAACAATTCATTCGAAACAATCCTTATACCCAAAAAAAGTATCCTAAAAAAGCCAACCGTTTTCCCCTTTTCCGTGTTCCCTTCTCCACTCCAATCCCTTTCCCCCCTTCGTCATCGTCACATCAAATAACAAAACCCCCCAGAATCTTCAATTTTCGAATTTCCCTGAGTTCTAATCAATTCCAACTCCTTTTCAATTCCCCCAAACACAATCACAATGCGAAGCATAGCGACTTGCTACAACGACCACGCCGTGAAGGTTTCCGATTCCTACTGCTCGGCGTATCCAAACAGGTCTTATCACTCCCCGGAACAGATCACTAGCACCCAAAACGCCGTCGCTTCAACCTACAGGGTGAAGCTTTCCTCCCACAAGCACCTCCTCGTCACAATCACATGGTCAACCAAGCTCCTCTGCAGAGGCTTCTGGTTCAACGTCGCCGACAAACCCGGTCCGAGTTCGAGCCCCCCGCTCCGGATGGCCGCCGAGAAGGGCAAGGAGATATTCGGTGCGTGCGGCTCCACGGTGCAGGTCTACTGGGATCTTTCCGGCGCCAGATTTGAGGGGCCGGGCCCAGAGCCCGTGGGGTCATTCTACGTCGTCGTTTTGATCGATTCCCTGCCGGGTCTCCTCCTCGGGGACATGGGGGAGGGCCCCTTGACTCTGGGCCTGCCAAGTGTCAAGTCCTTGATGGTCTCCCAGTGCGAGCATTTATCCGGGTCGACCCATTTCTCCACCAGGGCCAAGTTCTGCGATTCGGGCCAGGCCCATGAGGTGGTGATCAGGTGCGGCGCCGACGTGGACGGGCGAGAGGGGGGGCCCAAGGAGGGCCCGGTGCTCTCGGTCCTCATTGATAAGAGGAGGGTTGTGAGGGTCACCAGGCTCAAGTGGAACTTTAGGGGGAATCAGCTGGTGTTCGTCGATGGCCTTATGGTGGACGTCATGTGGGATCTGCACCGTTGGATGGGGGAGGATCAAGCCAGATTAACGGCGCGCGATGGAGGCCACGATGGGGTTTTCATGTTTAGGACGAGGAGTGGGTTGAACAGCAGGCTGTGGTTTGAAGAGCAGAAGCTGCCCGAGGAAAACCATGACAAAGTTGAGTTCTCTTTCTTGGTGTGTGCTACCAGAAACCCTGTTTAGTTTTTTTTTTTATTTGCTCTAAAAATTAACCAATAATTAGGATTTTAGTCTTTGGAACTTGGAAGGATATCATATGATAGAAAAAGAAAATAGGAAATTCTTTTTGGGATGTACATCTTTTTTTTCCAGTATGGAATTTTTTTGATATTAACTTTTGGTGAAAGTGGAAGTTTTTGCCCCAAATTGCCATTCATGAATTAGTCCAGGTTTTGCAACCTTTTTGTTCTTTGTAAGTTTTTGTGGCAGTGGATTTAATTCGTTACAGCAAATTGATTGGATCGGGAAAAATCCCCCTATATATACGTGTTTATTCATTGAGATTGATTTGGTAGATCTGAACCTATATCAACTTGATTATGTTTCTATAAAAGAGAAGATGCTTATTGCCTTGTGTTGCATTATGTGATTTACCTGTCCATGGCCTTGTGCACGTTCCATACAAAACTGTTTCCAATAGAGATTTCACCTTTGTGTGTGTGTGTGTCAGGGCAGGTATTAGCCCAACAAGGCAACAATGGAGAATATGTCACACAAGTTAGTTTAGATTGAATAATTTTTAAATAGCATATATTTTTTAATTTTATAGTTTCTGCAATTTCAAATCATGGATTAAATGGTGCTAGATCCTGTAACATTTTTTTAGTGTCTTGAAGTTCTTTTTGTTTTTTAATCTCATTGGACCATATACATCAATTACTTAGAAGAAAATTATATGATATGTGTAGATGATAACAAGTGACAATGGCCGATGACAATTAAGAAAGAAGAAATTGTCATTGGATAATCATGTGTTTTATTGTGATTGGTTGTTTTATATAGTGTATTTGAGATAGATATAACTTCTATATTAATTTTGGTGTAATTTAACTAAATTCAGTTATCATTGTTATATACTTGAGGTCAGCAGCATCCTGCTGACATTAAGGGGTGGGCACGGTTGTTTAACTGGAATTTTAGTTAACTGGACATCAGTTAACTGTTATTTCGGTTATTAAATTTCAATAACCATAATTGTACCGTTAGTTGTTTATTAACCGTTAGCGGTTAATCGTAAAATTCGGTACGGTTCATCGGTTAACTGATTTTTAAAATAAAAAATATTGTTATATAAATCATATTTTTAATATAAAGAACACCTTATTTTTCAATAAATTAAACTTAAAATTTTAAATTAAATATAATTATATTGTACATCTACTTCATGAAATGCATTAGTCTTGTAATGATAAGCCTATAATGCTCATAAACTCAAAATAAAAATTAATATCTAAATCTTATCAAAATAATAAAATATATATAAAGTTCATAAACTTAAAATAAGACTCAGAGCAAAACATCCAAATAATATTCATAAATTCAAAATAAGAACAAATATCTGATCTCAAATCATCCAAACATTAGAATACATAATCGAAGATTCATGCATCCATTAAGTGAAATACACTCGTCAATTACTATCAAGGGCTATTCCAAAACAAGTTTCTTCTCCAAAATAGATTTTAGTAAATTATGGTCGTCTAGGTGAGAATTAAAAATAAATCTTGCTCGTCCCTTCCAAAAAATCTACGCTCCTGATTAAACATTCATTAACAAGATAAAATACAACACGGACGAATTTTTTCCGAATTATTCACGTATTTTTCAAAAATACGTTTTTATGAGACACGCCCAGTTTGTTCATCAAAACTAGTGATTTGTTCATCCATATTCACCATTTTTTCATCAATACTAACTAATTGTGCACCGAGTTTTTGATAACATTGTTCATCGATTTCGAATTTATTTTAATTTTTAATTTTATTTTTTGACCTTATCTATGTGTATGAATACAATATTATCTAGTTTTTGATGCACATATAATTATTTTCAAACCATAAATGATGTTCTGATTGTTAAGGATAAGGTCATTACGATACTTCTAAGTTGTCTACAACATATAAGCAAAAGTTGAACCCCAAAGGTCTTTTTTTCTTCAAGTTTAATAATTGATGCCAAACATCAATCTATGATTCCTTATGACGTCGAGGAAAAGGTAAAGGTGTCATTTGACGGACCAATCACAAGAATTTGAACCAAGAAGATACAAGATGCAACTCATGCTCTTCTAAATCATATAGGAGCCATGACGGATCAAGCTTCGCAACCTTCATGGATTACCATGCTTAGACATCAAGTTTAGACAAACTCGAGTTTGGATCAAGAGGTTTCAATGCCAATATTTGTTCATTGATATACTTCTATTTGTTCATTGATATAACTTGTTTGTTCATTGATATACCCATATTTATTCATTGATATACTCTTGTTTGTTCATTGATATAACATTATTTGTTTATTGATATACCCTATTTGTTCATGGATATACGCATATTTGTTCATTGATATAACCTTTTTTTGTTCATTAATATAACTTTTGTTTGTTCATTGATATGCCCTATTTATTCATGGATATAACCCTATTTGTTCATTGATATAACATTTTTTGTTCATTGATATAATATTGTTTGTCCATTATTTGTTCATTGATATACCCTATTTGTTCATGAATATACCACCATTTGTTCATTGATATAACATTTTGTTCATTATTATACTCTTATTTGTGAATTGAAATAAACTTATGTTTATGTGTCAATACCATCAATTTGTACATTTAAGACTAGCTATTTGTGCATTTTTGCATTTTTTCATTTATTTTGTGCTTTAAGGCTATCTTTTTTTCCTTACTTATATAATTAGTTTTCACTCACGCTCATATAATTAGTTTCAATGCACACATATACTTATCTAGTTTATATAGTTGTTATACGAATCCTTTTTTGAGAGGAAAGTGTTAATATATTAAACATCCAATTTAGCAAAGTCAATTATACATTGCGGAATATCATTTACAACAACCTGTTCATGTCTAGATTAAGATACAAACGTGTGATAAAGTGAGCTACACAATTTTCATGTCTACCTATATTAGCACAACAAAAGAAACGAATAAAGTGCTCAATATAACACATAAATAAGATAAGTTTGATGTAGAAGTTTGAATGCAAAGGAATAGAAAAAGAATTTGAGTTTGCAATAATGTGATGTATGATAAGATAACGAGCCAGCTGCAAACCGAAGAGGAGTGCTTATGCCTTATTTAGCTATGTTCGGAACCCAAAAAGTAGCCACACGTTTCACAGTAGCAACAATGACAAATCCAAAGGAGTCAAACAAGACAATACCGAGACTGACATCAAAATAATTAGTTTTGTCTCACATACAACTAATTAGGATGCACACACATATATTAATGCATACAATTTCGATACACATTTGTCCATTTTTTATATACAAACAATAGATTTTTGATGCACAAACAATAGTTTATTTATTTACAAAATCACAATTTTGATGAACAAAATTACAATGTTGATGAACAATTTGGACGTGCGTCCTATTTCCATTTTTTATGAACAAAATCATAGTGTTGATGAACATATTGCATAGAATTTCGATACATGTTTGTCCATTTTTTATGTACAAACAATAGATTTTTGATGCACAAGTAATAGTTTATTTATGTACAAAATCACAGTTTTGATGAACAAATCACAGTGTTGATGAACAAATCCACAATGTTGATGAACAAATCCACAGTGCATGTTGAAGTACAATCTGGACGCTCGTCCTATTTCTGGTTTTTTTCAAAAATACGCGAATAATTTGCCAAAAATTTGCTCGTGCCGTTTTTCCCCTTTTTAAGTGAAATGATCAGCACCTTTGATTTTTCTTCATCCAACGCCTCTTGTTCTTTCTTATTTCGCACCTGAGCGACCATTTGCACATGAACCGAACCCTTATGAAAAAGTTATTTTCCTGAAAAGATTCTTTCCTAACAAGTTCCTAATTTGAATTTCTTACCTAAATATTATGTGTGGCTTTTCAGACTCAAACATCAGTGATCGATATATAACAAGTGAATTTTGAATACAAAATAAAAATGGCTAAAATTATACCATGATTTATAATAGCCAAAATGATGTAAAAATATTTTAATGTAAAATTTAAAACTCCCAATCAAGTTTTTAATTTATAGGGATAAAATAATTCTAAAACTAGTTACCTTTTAGTTCAATATATCAATCATCCGTCAATTATTAGCTATCAATTAATTAGCGTTGTAAATGAGTTGGTGAGAAAGTCGGTGTTCGGCTCAATTAAATCTTCTCCGTGTTTGGCTCGATTTTTAAATGAACCAAACTTGATCACAATTTTAATTAAGGCTCGAAAGATAAATGAACTGAGCTTGAGCACAAGATAACTCGGTTCGTTTACTCATGAGTAAACTCGATTATATGCTCATGAGCAAGCTCGATTGTACACTAATGAATAAGCTATACTATATATATATATTATACACAATATATAGTTTATGTTAAATTACATAGTTTTGGTGGTGTTTTTCAAAACACGTAGTTTAAATTTTAGTTTCATTTACTTTTATAATTGATCAAATAAACGAATTGTTCACGGATTTGTATCTCGAAGAAACTAAATGAGAGATTCGTGAGCAAACTCGAGCTCGATGAACATTTAAATGAACCAAGCTCAAACGAGATTTTATGCTCGAACCAAGCTCGCGTTCGAGCTCGAGCTCGTCTATTTTTAACCTAGCCGAGCTTAGCAACTCAAAGCTCGACTCGACTCGGTTCGATTACAACCCTAAAATTAATCAATTTGCACTCATTACATATTATATATTGGTAAGAAATAAGGTCATCACATTAAGTCATCTCATATTCATCAAATGTTGTTCCTATATTTTTTGACAAATGTAAGAAATAAGGTTATCTTATTAAATTAAATCACATTCGCGCGTTATTTATAAAATTGATGAGAATAATTATTTTGAATGCATATAAATCTTTCATCCTTTTTGTTAAAAGTTAGTAGATTAGTATATTTAACTTGTATCTTAAACTTAATTCATTTCAGTATTCAACATTAGTTTTATACAAGTACAAAATCACGTGTTTTTTTTGTCAAGTCGTCATACAAGGTCATATTTCTTATATACAATCTATTTACATCAATATGTATCAAATTATATTTAATATTCTAACTTCAAATAGAAGACCCTAAATGATCTTTACAATTTAATGTTCAATTAAAATTGATCATCACAAAATATATTACACTAGCTAATCTCGAGCATGCACAAATATTACACTAGCTTGCTATATAATTTCTTAGATGAATCTGCCCCATCTGGTTTAATAACGATAACATAAAGGTTGATTAGAGTTTGGACCGTTATAGAGAAAATATCAAATGAGGCGTAGATTTGGGGTTGATAAAATCCTATATAGTAAATTTATGAACCCTAAACGGGTATAACCCTCCTACTTAACCAAAAAAATTAAAGAACTCTGGGTAAAATAATTAAAAAAATTAAGTTAATATGAAAAGAAAAGAATCTAATCTCAATTGTTGATTTTTTATTTAATGGTTCAAATCCTATTTATGGAATTTTTTTGCCAACTCCACTAAAACGTGTGATCAAAAATATAATCTATTACCCTATATTTGGGATTTACCCATTCATTAATTACAAAAAATTAATAAAAATACTAGATTTTGTTCCTAACTATGAGTAGTTACTTAAAAAAAATATCACCGACTTAAATAAAGAAAATTACTAAGAAATATTTGTAAATAACAAAGAAATCTCATTTTCTTGTAAAAGAACCAAATCAGTTCATATGTAAAAGATACAAAGAATTATATTCATTTTCAGTCTTATTTGGTAGAAGTTTCTTAGAAACTCTATAGGTAGAGTTCTAAAATCTTATGGTAAATTAGTAAATCCTAGGAAAATTTTAAAAAAAAAAAAGAAAATCATTAATAAATATGGAAAGAGAACAAACTAGATCAAGCCATTAAATTATATTTGGATGCTTGAGATTTATCGAAATCCACCCACAAAATTTTTGTTAAACGCCACCGTAACTAAACCTATTTTCTTTACCATCACTTCAAGCAATATCCATATATAATACACATCCTTTCCTTTAAAATTCATATCCCAAAAACATTCATTAGACCGCTTCTCCAAAGATTCAAAGTTGTTTAGTTTATGATTTTGATCAATTGCTGATCTCACCACCCTTCTCCCCCGATCCATCCGTCAAAATTGATCGATCTGTTCTTCACTCGTAACAAATCAAACGATTTATTTGCATAATATTTCTATGTCCTAGTTCATCCGAACGAAGTGGTCATAGATTTGTTAAAGTACGTACGTTTGTTTGTTATGAAGAATTTGACATTGTTTTGGGGGACGGGTTTGGGGAGGAGAGGGTAGTGATAATCAGGGATTTGTACACCTAAATCTTATGATTAAGTGAATAATTACGAGACATGTTGTGTAGGAAAATGTTACATATACCCTCAAGGTAGTCTACCTTGCTGATTTGTACGATGAGTTGGCATAAAAAATTAATGAAATGGTAATTAGTATGGTAAGTTTCCTTGTTTACATATTTTCTCAATTTTTCAATTACATATTTTTACATATTAATAATATAACATTCTTATGGTCTTAATTTACCTTTTAAAAACTTTAATCTCTCCTCCATTAAAGAATAAGAAATCTCTACTCCATCTTTCAATACACCTTTTCTTATGTGTCATTGTAATATTTTAATGGCTTTATATTAAAAAATAAAATAAGAAATTTGGATTCTCTTTAACGTGCAAAACTATATTTTTCCAAAATATACATAATCAAATTTTATTATAATACTATTTATCCAAATTAAAAATTAAAAAAAATCATATGCTATAATCGTTATATTGTATATAAAATTGTTTTTTTTTTCAATGTTATATCAGTTATTTTATATACATATAAATTTGTATGTGGATTTACTATATACTAAAATTATGTCACCAAAAACTTTTATGTACCACAATATATATGCTAGAGAGTACATGGAATTACTATGTATTGAAATTTAGGGTTTAGGTCTAGACTTAGAGTTAGAGTACAATACACTAAGCTAGGTCTTATAAAATCAAAATAAGATATATTATATTATGTAAAGGGCGTATAATAAGACCAGTGTTCTAAAAAAATGCTAGGCGGAGAAGAACAACCTAGACTAGAGGTGTCAAACGGGTAGGTCAGGTCGGGTTCGGGTTCGGTTATTTCGGGTTCGGGTTAAGTCGATTTCGAGTCGTAACGGGTCACCAGTCAAATCGGGTCGGGTCATCGCGGGTTGTTGGGCGGGTCGGGTCGACCTAACAGGTCAAGAAAATTGATTTTTATACAATTATTAAAATATTTTTTATTTAAAAAATAATCTTTAATAATAAATCTATTATTTTTATATATTTTAATAATAAAATATATTATAATTTTTAAAATACATTATAATTTCTTAAAATATAACAAATTGGATTTCGGGTTTGAACCCAACGGTTTTTTCGGGTTTGAACCCAACGAGTTTCGGGTCTATCGGGTTCGGTTTATTTTGGGTTTCGGGTTCAAAATTTCGGGTCTTGACCCTAAATTTTTCGGGCGGTTCGGGTCGGTTTTTCGGGTCGGGTCAGCTTTTGACAGCTCTAGCCTAGACGGATTAAATGGTTTCCTAAACAAACTTACCGGAAGGCTGTAGACTAGGATCTTCCAGCACCTAGACTGAGCAAGGCGAGGATTTTCATATATAAATTATTTTATATATATGTAAATTTGTATATAGGATATTCAAATTAATGTTTAGGGTTTAGGCTAATATATATATATATATATTTATATCATGTCTAATTAAATTAAAATAAGATATATTATATTATGTGAAGCTTGATATCATATAATTTAGTAATGCCTTCAAAATCAATATGAGAAAATTGATCCAAACTTGAAACAAAAGATAAATGTAAGTCTTGTGGTTTAAGTCAAGTATTATAAAATTAAAGATATCTAAACTACATAAAACTTGAAATAATAATGGTATAATTTAAGTAATAGCTTATCATTAAAATCAAACTCCTCTCTCATATGTGTCATTCATGTAGTTATTTTATTTAAGTAAATTTAGATATTCATTTATCACTTTGTCCTTAATTTTATGCATTATAATGATATTATTATTATTATTATTATTATTATTATTATTATTATTATTATTATTATTATTATTATTATTATTATATTATTATTATTATTATTATTATTATTATTATTATAAAAACTTACAAAGTCAAACAAATTACATAAAATTAGTGGAAAGTCGAGATACAATCTGAACTCCCACTCCTCTAACTATAGTAAAGCCTATCATGGTGAAGATATGAGCAGCAACACGAGCCCCAATGTCTTGAGTCTTAGAAAACTGTTGAACTCGCTTCAGCAACGCTACATCATCCTTATCCAATCCCCCTATAAAAGAAAATGATAAAGGAAGAAAACCATAACCAAAAGCCCGACAACTAGGTTCGTACTTGACCCTTTTTCGATTAGCCGCATCAATCACAATTCGTCCGAAACAGTCAAATAAACCGGAATGTGTCAAAAGAGAAGCTGAAAATGACAAAAGCCGAAAATCCGACATGACTGATCCGCACTTAGTCGCCACCGAACCAACTCGAACCCAATTATAACCAGAACCAATCTGACCCAAGAATATGTGACTTGAACCAGACCGATATGTTACTCGACCCGATTGACATGTAAATAGACTTGTCAATTGAGTATGTTCGGGCGGTTTTAGATTCGGTCATTTTTAGTTCAGGTTGAATCGGGTTCAGATCGTACAAGTTACGGGTCAAGCTGGATCAAGTCATTGAATATTTTTGGACGGGTAAGTTTGACCAGTGGATTAATTACATCGAATTTTTAAAGATAATTAAAATAATATTTCAATTAAACAATAATATTAAATAAAACATTATTTTTATGTATTTTAATAATATAATATATTATAATCTTCAAAAAAAATTATACATTCTTTAAAAATACTAAATCGATCAAACCTATTGGGTTTTAGCCCAACGGATTTCGGGTCAACTGGATTCATTTTATTTCGGGTTAGCAGGTTAAATAAAATTTGCGGGTTTCAAACAAAAATTTTGGATCAGGTTGTATGGTTCAGTCAAGTTTTGACAATTCTACTTGTAAATGTTCATTTTTATAAAAACATAATTAATTGTTTAAAGAATTTTACTTAAGTTTACATTTTACATATAATAATGAAAATTAAGTGATTTAATAATGAAAAATATTTAATAATGAAAATATTACATAAGTTTAATTTACATTTTAGAGTTTACATTTAATATTTTATTTAATAGTTTTAAAATAATTTAATAATGAAAATAATATTTAAAACTGATATTATTAACTCGTTGGTCAACTAGAAGCCGCTCAATAACCAACAATAATCATATCCATTTAACAAATTGTCCAAAAATCTCAAAGCCCAATACAAATCTCAAAAACCAATACAATCCTATTGGTTGAAAATTTGAATTTGTTTGATTTTGTACTTTTAAACCAACTTAAAGTAAGCTTTATTGTACTTTTATTTTTTCCTTAATATGTGAGCTTCTTGTACTTATGAACAAATATGAAGGGACGGAGGGAGTAGTATTATAAGTAAGAATATATTATTTAATTATTTTTACATTGCCTACATATTAAAAAAACTACCACTTGAAACTTTAATCAAGAAAATATTTTATTCGTTCGAATAATTTTAGGAAAAAATCAATAAACAATTATAACACATACTTAAAATAATGAGATATATGGATGAAAACATAATATTTAAATTATTCATAGCACAACAAATTCTGCTAGTATCTTATTTGATATAAGGTATACAGATGACTTAAAATGTAATGTTCATAACTTAATATTGTTGTGAATAAAAGTTTATTTAAATATTCCAATATTAGATAATGATAAGTTCATATTAGTTGTATTATAATATTTTTTAGGATATTTTTAAATATTTTGGTATACATTTGTTATCTCGGTTTTACGATTTAATTTTCAATACAATTTCTTCTATCGATGTATTGTATAAGTTTAGTGAGTGGTTTAAAAAAATTTAATGAGTGAGAATTTGCCTCTTCAATAAATTTCTTGTATGATATAAATGATTACAATTACAATCTATCTAATTTTACATTATCACTATTTATTTTAATAAATAATTACAGAGTATATTTTTATAGGGTTAATTATTGGTTCAAAAAACGTACGGAGTATTATAAAAGGAAACCCATTTTTCTAAATATATTAGATTAATTAGCCTTAAAAATTGCTCAAAATTAGACTCAAAACTTCCTTTTAAGGTATGCTACAGATTAGGCAATATCATAATTGTTCTTTTTTTTTTCAAATACAGTCATTAAAATACGCGGGGTACATACGCACAAATTTTTTTAAAAAGCGCACAGAATATCCGCGCAACGCCATTTCGCGCGAAATGGCGTTGCGCGGAAGGGCAAAACCGTAAAGTGGTAAATGGGACTCGGGAAATGAATTTGGGCGACGCGAAATGGGCATGCGCGTATATTGGGCCGCGCGCAACAGGCTTTCGCGGATAATTAGGGTTTTAAAACAAATGGAGCCGCCGCAGCTTTGGGCCGCACGAAATGGGCTTGTGAGGCCCCGCGCAAGCCCGTTTCGAGGGTCTTTAGGGTTAAAGACACGAGCGCGCCGCCATCGTCGTCAACCTCAGCCTTCGAAACGCCATTTCGCGCAAACCAGATCTCGAACCAAAAAAAAATCCGATCCCCGATCCCGTTGACAACCATGGCCACCGATCGGACCACCGACCCATCGCCACCTTTGCCATCGAGCGCACCCGAGCCCGTCGCGACGGACCCCACCGAACCCGTCGCCACCACGAGCCGTCGGCTCCGGCCACCACGAGCCCGTCGGATCCCAGCGCGTCGGCTCCGGTCAGCGAGCCCGTCGCCACCACGTCCGTCGCCATCGAGCCCACCGTGCCCGTCGCCACCACCGTCGACCGACCCGATCCGGTTCGTAGTCGGATCCGCACCCGAGCGACATTTGCGGCTGAGGTACGTTTCAAATTGATTACGAAATTTTATATTATTTAAATTTTGTAAAATTTCGTATTGAATTTTAGGTATTAAATTTCGTTTATATGATTGAGTTAATCAATTTGAATATGTTGGTAATCAATTTAAATCAATTTGCCTTATTTATTAAGATATTCAATTTGATAATTTGTTTACTATTCAAATTCCTAGTTATAATTAGTTTTTGTTATTGTTATTAGTTGTTTAATTTAATTTATTTTTATCAATTTAGAGTTATATTTAGATTTGGAATTATTAGTTATGAACTTGTAATTAATATAAGTACATAAGTAGATTTGTATGACCCTAAAAGAATTGATAAATAATTAAATTAAGTAGATAAGTATGACCCTAAAAGAATTGACCCTAAAAGAATTAAATTAAGTTAAGATAGAGAAATATTAAAATTAAATTAAGTGAACATTAGAGTTAAAATCTGTAGCTAAAATTTGTTGTGAAGGTTAGAAAATTGTAAATAATTGAGTAAATAAATTTCGCTTATTTAGTAAGATATTTAATGTCATAATTTGTTTATGATTCAAATTCCTATTTATATTTAGTTTTTGTTGTTGTTATTAGTTGTTTTATTTAATTTATTTGTCTTAATTTAGAGTTATATGTAGATTTTGAATTATTAGTTATGAACTTATACTTAATATGAATTCATAGTCGTATGTTGAATTCTTGATTTAAAAAAAAATAATTACAGTTATAATTAGAGTTTGAATTATGGTTTTATTCATTTTTCATTACAAACGTAATGAAAATTGAAATAAAATTAGTAATGATAAATGAGTTTTTGGTTCGGAATTTGAATTCCGACAGAAACGACGAATTCATTAGTTGAATTCATATTCATAGGGTGAATTTCTAAATAAAAGAAAAAAAATTAATAGAAAATTTACTAATTTAATTTGAACTTGTCGCCTAAAGGACGTACACACTAGTTTGAGCGCCGTCCTCCTCGATAAGAGGAGGAAAAAGCAGACGCCCAAGCTCACGTGCGCCGAGATTGCACATGCGTTACTTGCCAGAGTGCCGCCTACCGAGCAGCAGCGGATAGCTACTGATCCGGAGTTGACGCGTGCACCAAAGATAGATGTAGACCCCTCTGTCGAGGTGGAGGTTGATTTTACGGAGGAGCTCCTGCAGGACGACTTGCCAGATGACGTTGCAGGGGACGACATGCCCTTCACGGAGCAGGACGTACAGTTTGATGCTCCCTTAGGTACAGCGGAGGATTTGTCGGTTGACGATTACCACATATCCGAGGCCACCATTTCTATTTCACCTCCCACCACGACCCATGTCCCGCCACCACCACCGGTCTTTTCTAGTCCTCCACGTACTTCTTCGACCGATCCTACTACATCCGTGGCGGGACCCTCAGCTCCTTCGCTCACATCCACATCCCCTCCTCCCGTTCCAGCAGCACCCATCCCTCCTCCCGTTCCATCATCTCACATACCTCCCCCCGCTGCGGAGGTACCCCCACCCCCCTGCACCAGCAGCAGGGGCCGCTCATGAGGACCATCCTGCTGCGGAGGGCTTTTCGGGAGGTCCTATTGACGACAGCCTGTTGACGACATATTCCACACATGTGGCGGGCAGGATTTGGATCGACCGTACCGTACGTAAACTTTTCCAAACTACGAGTATTTAATTTTTTTCGAAAGCAATGCTTAGTTTTTCTAAGTCACGTTTATTTTCCGTGGGATGCTCGGGTTGCGCTCTTGTTTTGAGGGTAGGATTTGGGCATGACGTCGCGCGCCAAGACTAAGGGATGCTCGGGTTGCGCTCTTGTTTTGAGGGTACGTACTTCGTCCTAAATATTTCATTCTTCGAATTTGGTTGGATTCAATATCTTATGAGTATTGTTTCAGACTTGGATCATGAGTTATTTCGAGCACACCCGGGGCCGGATCAAGTTGGCTATGGAGGTGCTAGCTGATCCTCTTGCAGCCGCACGACAGCCTGGTGAGCGGGCCCCCAGCCGAGACGTGAGGAGGCTAGATGCGATGCGATAGCTTCTAGACACGATCCGTCCAGAGGAGGTTAGACTTCGAAATCAACCTGACGTACATTGTATAGTGTGAGCGACGATTGATGATTTGTATTCCGCGTTGCAGATTCACTGGATGCCGTGGGGCAACAAGCTGGATTTTGATGGCGCGTACCGGGTGTCTCGCTATAGGGGCGTCCTGGTCATTGGGATCATACAGGAGGCGTACCATCCAGATAGGGCATTGCGGCAGTTTAGTCGCATCCAGACTATCCCTCCTCCACCATTGGAGCCGGCTGTTGTGGTCCGGCATGACGCGGTTCAGAACCGCCCATACATTGTTTCTTATGATCCGGCGGACCATCACTGGGCACAACGTATGGAGCACCTGATCGAGTTGGATGTGCAGCGTGCGGAGTACGCATGGCAGGTGGAGGAGGGCTACTTGGCATGGTTTAGGGCCCGATCTCACGTATACGTCGACCCGACGTCGCCGCACCAGGATGACCCCCGTCCTCCTGTGCCTCACCCGATACCGGCAGTTTCTGACAGGATGGTAAGAACATATTGTTTTTTAGTTGTATGTATAAGTTGATATTTGAGTGTACAAACTAATATGATTTGATTTTATTTGCGCAGAGGGTACAACACGCAACGGGATATATCCGGACCCAGCTACTAGAGATGCCGCCTGAGCATCCGATTGCATATCATCTCAGGCACGTGCTTCGCATCCTAGATTCCGACGCACCGCCTCCCCCACCGATGCCCACCAGGCACTTTCTAGATTTAGTGCACGAGCGCGGCAATGGCAGCGGCTTTAGGGTCTTTCACATTAGTACATTACTATTCTTGATTTTGGATGTTTTGGATGGTTTAGATGACATACATTAGTACTTTACGTATTTATATTTGTTGTTTTTGGATTATCTCCATTATTGATTTTTCCGATACCTTATCTTCACCTTGATTTGTTATTTTTGGATGGTTCGGATGACATACATTAGGGTTTGAAATTTGCACAAAATGCAGCGCTTACAACTAACTTACCAAAAAAACCGTAAACAACAATTATGAAAAACCGTAAACAACATACACCCTACACCATAAACAACAACTTACTGAAAAAACCGTAAACAACAATTATGACTTAAACCACTAAACAAGTGGCACTTGAAAAAACCATAAACAACATACACCCTACACCATAAATAACAACTTACTGAAAAAACACTTGGATCCATAAAAAGTGACTTATAACAGTAAACCACATCATTAATTCTCCGGCGAAATATCATCAATCGCCCGAATCTCGTCACCTTCAGTCAGGCGAAGCTGCACCGTGGTTTCTTTGGCGTAGATACGATGTGTTATATCGTTGTCGTAGATCCTTTAGGTCCTCCGCGTGGTCGGGATGGCGCCGATGTATTTGCTTTGCTCCGACTGTCGTTGTCTTTCCGTCTTTGTTGCTCCCTCTCGTACTCTTCCATTACGTGCTCAAGGTGTGTTTTCTCCCTGGTGGTTGAATACTTGTTGGCTCCATCTGGCGTCTCGTATGGTATCGGCTCAATAAGGTTTGTGTCTTCAGGATGCTCTGAATCTTTGAACGCTGATGTGATCTGCAAATACTGGTCTCTACGCATCTGACCGCTATTTCACTTTGCCACCATTTCGTCCCACGTGGGGTCTTGAATGGTCAAGGGTACGCATGTAAGGGAAAGATCGTTGTCATCGCTAAGGTCATCCCATTCGATCTGTTTCCAAAAAGGATGTATTTCCTCCAGATTGATGGGTACTTTAGTTATGATAGCGTCTCCAACTCGATGCTTGCATGGAAGACCGTGACATTCCCTCCAAAAGTAGTCGTGGCACTCCATATCGAGTGTACCCTGCGTCAACTCAATTGCTATATCATAATACATGTCTAACAACTTACCTAGGCATTTCCTTGAAACGTGTCCGCGTATAGGACGAAACAACGCTTTGAACTTATTGGCCAGTAGTTTGTATTTTGTTGGTTTCTGTATTCTGGTTCTCTCAAAGGCTGTCCTCAAAGTGTTGGTTTGAGATTGCATCTGGATGTGAATCCTTAGTATCAAGGTGTTGAAGCCTCCTCGAGATGAATCCAATATCTTTTTCAGCACAGCGGGCATCCCTTCGACCCTGAAAAGCACATGTCAAAGTTTAAGTATTGAACATATACACTTTCTAATATTCAAACTGAATTCAATTGCTAAAAATGAAATTACCTATTGGTGGTTCTCGTCTGAAAGTGGAGTGTATGATCCGTCCAAGCACGAACTATTTTCTTCTTGAATGGATTAAGCCACACCTTCTCCACGTATGCAATAAGCGTCGGTCGCCATCTTCTCTTCAATTCTACGTACCGTTCTTCAAATGTCGCCTCTGTGGTGGACGAAAAGAGCGCCCAACAAGCGTTTGCAAACCCGCGTGACAACTTATGTGGTTTTTCAGCGTTCGCAAACACCTTTAGGCCGTACGCAATAATTTTGTGTCTGATGTGCACCCAACACAAAAAATGTTGGACTCCGTCCCCGAAAACTTGACTTATCGCCTTGATTAGAGCCTGCTCGCGATCTGTCATGATTGTATTCACCTGGACTCCAAGCTCGTCGTACACGCCTTTCAATTGAGTTAACACCCACCTATAACTAGAGACATCTTCGTTTGAAATAAATGCAAACCCGATGCTGAATGTATTTCCGGTGCAAGTGAAGCCAACCATCTCCAATAAAGGCATGTCGTACCTAGCACAACAAGTTGTTTTAAGCATTTATACCGGAGATATACTAATCAAGTCGATTACATATTAAAATAACATACCTCGCAGACTTGTGGGGTGCACAAAAAACAAGGCATTCATAACATTAGAACCCCTTACTCGTCTTGGACAGACAATGTATTCTCGGTCTTTCAAGAACTTCAGAGACCATTGTGTCACCGTCAATTCTCCGCAATCCTCAAGAAGTAACTTATCCCTCATATTGTAGATTTGTCTAATTGAGGTCACATTTCCCGGGTACCTTGACCTCAACTCTTCAAGTATCATCTTCGGGGTGGCTAGATATAGGAACTTCTCTTTCACAAACTCCTTCTGCTCAGCTGTCAATCAGCCCGCATATGGATGAGCTAACAAACTAGTGGGGAGGCGATGATTGTGTTGTCCACACTTTACCGTTAAGATCCATCCATTTTTTCCCTTGAGGCGGACCCCATTCAATTCAAACGGACATCCACACTTCCTAGTCGATGTATCGGTAAGTGGCTTATAAATGCTCCTATTTTCCAGTCCGGGCAACACTCTCTTGCCACATCTATATCTACCGGCCAGGTCACAAGTGAGTATGACCCTATTTGGATTTGAGGTTTTTATGACTAGTACAAAATTCTTCGAAATTGCAATTTGTCTAGCCCAATCAAGCATTTCTCTTCGATCACTCCACAACCCATCGTAGTGGAAAGCAATAGAAAAATCTATTCCGACAACCTATGATTTCAAAATGTAAAAACAAAATATTATAAATTACACTATCCTAACTTTCAATATACTACGTTCGTAAATGACATAATATTATGGGTTCTTTGAAAAATACCTATTTTGGCTTGCTTGATGCATCGGAGTCGGTTCCGTATTCTTCTCCCGATACACCTTCCTCATCCTCAGCTATGAAACTATCGATTGACGATGAATCTTCCTCCTCGGGATGATAATCGCTCGATGACGTATCTTCTTCTCCTGACGACATTTTTAAGCAATGATGTGGAATGAAGGTATACTCCAACTATAATGTGGAATCGAAATGGGTATTTATAGGGTACAATTCGACCGTTTTTTTACCGTTGAGATCAGCGCAACGAAGCCTCGCGCCAGTCCAACGGTACTTTTTTTTACCGTTGGATTGCGCGCAACACCGATGCGCGCATGCACGACACGGTGTTGCGCGCGCAACACCGTTTCGCGCGCATCGTCGTTGCGCGACCCTTTCCTTTCCTCCACGCTCCCGAAACCCTTTTTTGATATTCCGGAATTGCCCTTTTCACGCAACGCCATTTCGCGCGAAATGGCGTTGCGCGGATATCTGTGTGCGCTTACCAATTTTCTCGTGTGCGCAAATCAACAGCCTTAAAATATTAATAAAATTTGATGACATGTCAAAGGATAGATTACCCAATGGGTAAGAGAATCAGCCCCCTGTTGTGTATTATTTTTCTAACAATTTTTGGGGCATAAGTTAAGAACTTTAGAATGGAAATAATAATTTGATGAATTTTATTATTTGAGATTATTTTTATAGGGTTTAATAATTTTCATTTAGGTTGGTGTCTATAACTAGTACTATTAACCTATGTCATTAGGGCATAAAATAGAAAAACCGTTTTTTCTAATATATATATATATATATATATATAGAGTTTGGTTCAAATGAAACAAACTCTTATCCTGAAACGAACCCTTATCTTGAAACGAATGCACTTTTTGTAGTAAGTAGTGCACTTTTTCTACTTTATAGTGCACGTTTTTCGTATTTGCACTTTTCGTACTTTATAGTGCACTTTTCGTACTTTTTGTAGTTCACTTTTTCGTATTGCACTTTTTGTATTTTTCAATGCACTTTTGTATGAAAAGTGCACTACTAACTAGGAAAAGTGCATTTGTTTTACATTTTAGGATAATAGTTTGTTTTATTTAAACCAAACTCTATATATATACACGTGAATCGTGATTATTGAATATTCTTGATTATTGGGAAGCAAAACTATCGATTTTGATGTGTGTTGAGCATTTTTTTGTCTCCTATATATTCAATAGGGTTAGTATTTTCATGAATTTCGAAGCTCTTGGATAGATATAATATGTCGTTATTATATATTGTTAACTATAATCTTATATATAACTACCCGGTAAAGCATCTTATAAGTTCTTGTGTAATTCCAAATAGCTTTTAAAGTATCTACATTGAAGGAAATGATTAATAATACTTTAATACGAAAGTCAGGATATTTAATTTTAACTTTCAACTTTCAATGTCTGATCATTTTCCACCCAAAATAAATATTATTAAAATCAGATTAATGACAAGCCTTACCACTCACCAATCTAATTAATTAATAGGTGATAATATTTGTGATTATTAGATTGTGAGTTCGAATTTTTATCTCCTAACTTAATAATTTAAGTGTCTTTTATATATTAAAAAAATCAAAAACAAATAAATCATGTTGAATTTACTTTCCAGATTCTCTAACTTTCAATATCTTTAGCTGCTGAATATTGTTTTTTTAAAATTCAATATATTCACCCTTCTTTATTTCCACAAACGTTTTACAAACCTTTTTTTTATTTCTTTTTGGTTCATAAATCTTTTCAATACCGATGCAATTCTCTATTTCATTTACATGTCTCATACCATGTCCAATTTATTATAATTGGTTGAAACCTAATTAAAAATTATCAAGTGATATTATCATATGTTCAATAATAGAATAAAAAAAACTCAACCAATCATCATATAAGGAACATGACAAGGGACAAGAAAATGGGAGAGAGAATTTACATTGTTTACTATGTTCTCTAGGTTGCAAGCATGAGAGTTTAGGGCTCTTTTCTTAGGATTCGTTTTCATAATAGCCGCTATTTTAATAGAAAGAAATGTTTAAATAATTATTTAAATTTTTCTTTAAAATAGCAAGTTATTCTTTATTGTGATTTTCATAATAATAAACTTGAATAAAAACTTAACAAGGTGGCAAATAAAAATTTGTTTTAAATTAAATATATGAAGTTCTATTTTTTCCATTAGCCTAAAATTTTAATAAAAAAAAGAAAACGGAAAGGAGGAAGAGTAAAAAAGTTAGTGGTGGGATTCAAACGCCCAACCTCTTTCAATCTACACTCAAAACTCCTCCCTTCTTGCTATGCCATCATGTCATTCTTGTCATTTAAGAGAACCCTTTTTACTTTATTTGCTTTTCTCTTTAGAAGCTTCTAAAGGCTATAAATAGAGATTTGTGATTTGATGTACAACCAATTCACTCCATCTCCACCTCCCCTTTTCTCCAATCCTTCTTCATCACCACCTTCTCTTCCACCAATCCTCCTACATGCACTACCATTCTCTTCCACCAATCAAACCTTTCTCCACTTGTGCAAGCCATTTTCCACCTCACCATGAGAGAAGCTTTCCAGCCCATCTTCACCACTATAAAAGGGGTATTAGAGCAAGAAGGAAAAATGCACTTAATCCTCTCATTCTCAATTAAAATTTGTTCTAATTTCATGTATAAAATCCCAGAATAGCATTGTGCCCCACATCTGATTTTTCATAAAAAATCCACAAAAAACCCTTGTTCCTCCCTTTGGCTGCCGAACCACCAACCGGCTACCGCCACGCGGGCCTATCGCCGCCGCCGCCGTCCGCCTCGTTGGTGCCCACTACTTCTCGACCTCCCTCGTGGTTCTGTCTTGTTCTCTTGTTGATGTGAGCCCCACATCAACCGCCAACCAAGAAGAGGAGGACTTGTCCGTGCGCTCCGACGGACCCATCACTCGAGCCAGGACCCGTGCCATAGCTCGAGCCACGACATCCCTCGTCGCACGAGCTCACGCGAGCCACGGCGTATACACCGCCCCCCCTTCTGGTGCGTCTCTTTCATCGAAGGCGCGCCGCCACCCTAGGCCGACTCCATGCACCGCGGCACCGAGAACCTCAACCTCAGTGTCGTGCCAGCCGTTGTTGCCGAGGCCCAGGCCGCGCCGGGCCACCCCGACGCGGGAACTTGAGGTTCTGGTGCGCCTCGGCCTCGACACTCGAGGTCCGGGTGCGCACCAGCCCCGCCGCCGCCGAAGTCCTGCCGCGCCTCGATACCGTTTCACAACACGCCCTTGGCGCGCCGATTCCTTGTCACGGCCTTGTCGCGACGCTCGCGACATGGTCACCATGACCACTATCCGTCTTTACCATTTTTAGTATTATTTCCATTCCGAACCTTTCTATTTATGTCTTTGCTATTATTATTGTTGGATTTATGGGCTTGGGCTTGTTGTTGGGCCGCTTGCATGCGCACGCCTTATCTCCCACGCCTCCTAGGGTTTCTAGCTAGGTTTTCAAGGAGCTCCTCTATAAATAGGAGCCTCCTCTATTGTATTTGGCACATTTTGATTGAATAATACCGTTACTCTATCGAGATTGCTCCAGAACGATTTCTTTAAGGCGTCAAAACAATTCTCTTCTCAATCCCATACTCTTCCGGTTTTCGTCAAAAGAGGCCACCTTCTTAAATCCTTTCACTTCTTCCCTACCAAGTCTAGTCGTTAATTCGACTCAAATCTATCAAACCGACGTGAGAAGACTAATTACGAGTCCAAGTTCAAGATCCTCACGTGAATCCTCAACGGGGTTCACATCAACTGGCATCAGATCCAAGGATTGCGTAAGTCTTTCTCACTCATTTACTCGTTTTTTGCACAATTTTTTTTCTTTTCCATCCTTGTTTTCATTAGCTTCCGCCATCTCTACCAACATCCACTAGATCCATTGTTTTTTCTTCGAAAAATAAAAAAAAAATAGCCATATCCTCGCCGACTTGCACTTGTTTTTCGGTTCATCATATTGAGTTTTCGAGCATTGCTTGCATTCATCTTGCCATGTTTGAATCGATTGATTGTGTGTGTCGTGCATATTGTTTCTTGG
Organism: Fallopia convolvulus; assembly: GCA_964016875.1. Taxonomy (NCBI): domain Eukaryota; kingdom Viridiplantae; phylum Streptophyta; class Magnoliopsida; order Caryophyllales; family Polygonaceae; genus Fallopia; species Fallopia convolvulus. The sequence goes on from OZ024719.1 coordinate 40,089,809, forward strand.
TGCGAGATTTGGTCCGATTTGGCCTTATCTCAATCTTTAATTATTAGCAAGAATCTTGGGAGATCATATCTTCAATATATTGTTAGTTGCCGAATTTAAAAAAAGAAGATATTGTGGTAAAGCAAATCCAAAATAAGGCAATCTTTATCCAATTACATTAAGAAAAAAGATTTCATAAGATCTTGTGAGATACACAAGCCAAAATAAGGCAAGTATCTCACAAATTTTCGGCAACTCTCTCTCTCTCTCTCTTAAGTCATATCATATCTTGCCCTGCTTGCATATCTTTGATTCTATTCTTTCTTGTTACAACACAATCTCGCCTTCCCTCTTAGGCCGAGATCCTCTCTTTCTCTCTCACTCTCTTACGTGCCAAGGCTTAGCCAAGCCGACGCCTCTCTCTCTCTCTCTCTCTCTTTTCTTACTTGCATGCTTGTTTGCCTTGCATGTTCTTGCTCTTTTGTGTTCCATACTTGTGCAAAGTCGAGATCCTTAGCCTCTTATTCCTTTACAAGTGCTTTTCCTGCAAACTAAGGGTACTTGCGTGGTGAGCCTTACAAGATCTCGACGCTTCTTTTGCTTTCTTGTTTTTGGAACTTTTGACTCTTTCATGTCTATGGTTGAGATAGGAGACGGTAGCATGGAAGGAGACGAGCACTCGAACCAACAAGGTTTGACAAACCAACAACCACCCAATATGCCGACACTCCAACCGGGTCTCCTCGGGACGCACGACTTACCGCAACCCGGTGCCGTGCCGCAGCTGGCCACACCGCGCCTCACCAACTTGGAAACAATGCTTACGAGGTTCATCGCGCAGCAACAGGCGCCACTAGCTGTGACAATCCACACGCAGCCCGCTAACCCGAGCGTAACGCCACATGGCGTCTCGGCACCGCGGGCTACGACGCAAGAGAAAGGCAAGGGTCTGTTGGTTGAAACGTCTAACCCGAATGGAATCCAAAGGTTGGAGTGCATGAAGGAAAGTCGTCCGATTAATCAGGCTCAACATTTGGAGGATGTTGTTGACGTTCATTCCGATGAGGAGTATGACTCCGAGGAGTGGCGCCATCAACAAGCAAAGAAAAAGAAAAAGACGGTCACTCCGACGCCTAAGAAAAAGAAGAACAAAGACCGAGATGACTTCGATGTCGATGATTATAGAGGTCATCAAAGTCCAACCACTCCAATTTCGGATTCCGAGGACTCTATGACGGAGTACGAGGAGGATTCCGAGGAGGATTCCGAGGAGGAATTTGACCACCCTCCGGTCCATGATTTGGAGGAGTGGATAGATCGGGATCGGGATTGGATTCCGAGACCCAAGTTACCCAAGAACCGCACGGAGTATGAATGGCTAGAGCGCCGTGACAATCGCGATTGGCCTCAGCGCGATGGGGATCGGCGTCACCATAACCGAGACCGCGAGGACCAGCGGCGCCCTCGACGTGATGGAGGAGACGAGCCTAGCGATGATGGCGATGGGCCGCACCGAGGCCATGGACGAGGCCCCCGACGCCGACGCACACCGCCTCCGCGTGCCAACCGGCACGCCGACAACGAACGTCCGACGCATGTATCACGCCGCGACGTAAAGGTAAAATTTGAAGATTTTTTTGGTAATTATAACCATGATGAATTTATTTCATGGCTTCAGGGGACCGAACATGTGCTCAAACATTGCCATTACGAGGAGCATGAGAAAATCGAGGTGGTGACCCCTCATTTCAAGGGTGCCGCTCGTATGTGGTGGAACCGATTCGAAGCGGATCGGGCCCGAAAGGGTAAAGCCCCCATACCCGAGTGGCATCATCTTATGTTCATAATGAAGCGGAAGTTCATACCCTCCGACTACAAGGAGAAGGTTCGGATTTTGATCCAAGATGCTTGTCAAGGATCCATGACTCCGGAGGAGTTCTTTTCTTACTTAGAAGATTTATTCTTCAAAGCCGGCATAAGCGCTTCCCCGGGGGATTTGCAGTCTCGCTTCGTGGCGGGACTCCACCAATGGATCCAAGATCGATTGGTTGTCTTGCCGATCAAGGATTTGGGACAGTTGATACACACGGCCATGGAGCTCTACACGCAATTCAAAAGGCCGAAGTCGTCCACATATCAAAGGTACGGTTCTACTCCTAGTCTTTCCGCTTTAGGTACTAACAAGTTTGTTCCTCCTTCTTTTGCTAAATCTAAGGTAGGTACCCCAGCGACGGACTCCAAGGGCACTTGATAGCTTGCATATAGGAGTAGTTTAGATGCATGTTTTATATATGTTTTGGTTAGGTTTTGGTTAGTTTTTATGTAGTTTTTAGGTTTTTGTGTTGTCGGGTATTATGCGCTGGTTTGCTCGGTTTTATAGGTTTTTAGGTTCAGGAGCAACAATGGGGCGAGTGCAGATGGATCATGGTGATGGTGGACGAGTCAAGCAAGCTAAGGAAGATAGGACATGCTAGGAGAAGAGCCAAAAGAAGAAAGAACCGAGCCAAGTCAAGAACCTAGGGCGCGGGATCGAAGTCGCGTAGCAGCCCGCGCAATCCCATCTGAGAGCCAATTGCGCTGGGAAGACAATGCGCGGCCGCGCAATACCGAGCCAAGCCGCGCAATCTGGCGTTTCTCACGGACGCAAGTTTGGGCCAAAGATTGGCTTTGGGCTTTGATATGTTGATATTTGGGCTTATGATTTCCGAGTTGTATGGTTCATTATATCTTATGAGGGATATTTTTAGAGACATATAAATACTTTATGTTAGTTTATTTTTAGATAACTTTTGATCAACTTTGGAGGCTAGGGTTTCTTTGGAGAGAGTTTTCTCAAAAGAGCAATCTTTGAACCTCTTGTAAGTTTGATTTTAATTCAATTATGCATTGCTAAATTCATTGTGTTTGACTAGTTATTGAAATCATAGATTGCATAATATTGTGAGGTTTGATTGATTCTCATCAACTTGAATAGGTTCTATTCCATGTGCTTAATTGAATCAGAATTATTCTAGGGTTTTGTTAGATTAGCTACCTAATAGAATTTCTAGGTTAATTTACAACTAATCTGATCAAGTCCCGTTCGGGATTGATTAGATAAAGTAGCAACTATAATTGTTTGGACCCGTTCGGGCTATTCAGTTGTAGAGGGAATAAACCACATATAACTTGATTAGCTGTTTGCGTTGAGTATTTGTTTCTATTGATACTTTGGACTTAAAGCTGTCGTTTAATTGAATCTAGGCGTTGTTCTAGGTTGTTAGATGATTAGGGTTGTTCAGACTGTTAGCTCTTTCAACTAAATATAAAGTTTTGGATAATAATCCACGGTAGATTATTCAAGGGAATTGAGAATCAGGAGAATCGATGATCAATAAGCATATCTATGATGGATTTAACTAGTTGAACATATTTCTCTCATATATATTTACAATCAACTTTTGCATTCATAGTTAGTTTTATCATTGCATATTAGGTTAGATTAATCACTCCAAAAACTCCCCATATTAGTTACTTGGCACTTAAGTAATAACATTCATACACGAGTCTTTGTGGGATCGACCCTTGCTTACCATTCTACTCAGATTGGTTAAGTTAGGATTCCTTGATAGGTAAACGACTGAAAAATACCTCATCAGCACTTTGGATGGCCAAAACCGTGACAAGGCAGCCCCTCCCCCACAAAGGACTCGAGACATCGAGTGCTACCAATGTGGTGGCCGAGGGCACTTGAAACGGGATTGCCCCAACACGAAGCACGTCTTGTTTTCGGCTCAAACCGCAGCCTACGAGAGCATAGACGAGGCTGAGTCGAAAGAGGACAACACGACGCCAATTTAAGACGGTGCATATTGCGCACCCTCGGACATCGACGCCGGCGTTCACAAGTTATTGCTAGTGACGCGCCGAGCGCTTAGCATGAGGGAGGCCGTACCAACCGATCAACGGGAAAACATTTTCCGTACTCGGTGTTTGGTCCAAAACGTCTCCCTAAGTGTCAAGAAAGGCTGTCAACCACTTCAAGTTGCCTCAATCAGACCATCCCAAGCCCTACAAGCTCGCTTGGATTTTGAATGATGGTGACCATGGGATCACGAAACAGGTTAGCCTTTCTTTTTCAATTGGTGTCTATTCCGATTCAGTTTTATTTGATGTCACTGACATGGACGCCACACATCTTCTTCTTGGCCGTCCATGGCTGTTTGACCGTCACGTGATTTACGATGGCCGGTTGAACACTTCTATGTTCAATTACCATGGTAAACGCGTGACCATCTTACCTATGTCTCCTAGTGAAGCATTACAGGATGAAGCCGAAAGGCAACAAGCTAATGCTCGGGAGAAGGCCACGACCGCGCCCACGCCGAATGCAATCACAAACGGCGCTTCTGGCCATGGCGACAGTTCTAGCGGCGTTCCTGGCTCCCACACCAAACATTCTGGATTTCAAACTGATTCGAACCAGAAACACCGAGCAAAAGTGAAGGGAGAGCCTTGGACGCCGAACACGTCCTCGGCTGCGCGCAACACCGCGGCAGCGTCATTGCCCAACGGCGCTGGTTCGATCCAGCTACATTCCAGCGACGCGCCTAATGCATTTCTCCCTCACTGGAAGGGGCCTGTTGGCCAGCATCATGGCGCCCATGGCGCGCCTCGGACACGAGAAGACGCCTAGCCTCCACTCCTTGGTTCGGTGCAAGCCCGCCTGTTCCTTTGCCGTCGGCGCGACGTCATCAAACACATCGAGGGGAGTTTTTCTTGTTTCTTATTATGTCCATTACTTAAACATTACTGTTGATAAGACACATGTTTTAACCCCCTCTATCTCTTGTTGCAGGAGTACACGGATATTATGCCTGCCGATCTCCCGGACGGGCTACCACCTATTCGGGGGATCGAGCATCTCATAGATCTGATTCCAGGCGCCTCATTGCCAAACTGGCCTTCATATAGGGCGTCGCCTAAGGAAACTCAAGAGTTTCAACACCAAGTCCAATCTCTTTTGGACAAGGGTTATGTTCGTGAGTCCCTTAGCCCGTGTGCAGTCCCGGTTATCGTGGTGCCGAATAAGGATGGTTCTTGGAGGATGTGCGCGGACTGTCGTGCCATCCACCAAATCACCATCAAATACGGCCACCTGATTCCCCTCTTGGATGACATGCTAGACGAGTTACATGGTGCCGTGTTGTTCTCGAAGATTGACTTGCGGAGCGACTACCATCAAATTCGGATGCAAGAAGGGGACGAGTGGAAGACGACTTTTAAGACCAAACACGGTCTCTATGAGTGGTTGGTGATGCCCTTCGGCCTCACTAACGCTCCTTCTACTTTTATGAGATTGATGAACTTTGTTTTGCGTAAATTTTTGGGACTTTTCGTCGTCGTGTATTTTGACGACATTTTAGTTTATAGTAGGACTTTGGACTCTCACGTGGGGCACCTTAGGCAGGTGTTAGATTGCCTCCGCAAACATTCTTTGTATGTAAATTTGGACAAGTGTGTGTTTTGCTCGGATACGACAAATTTTCTTGGTTTCGTCGTATCCAAGGATGGCCTACGAGTGGATTCTGACAAAATCCAGGGCATCCGTGAGTGGCCAACCCCGACGACCCCCACCATGGTTTGTTGTTTTTGGGGCTTGTTGGTTTTTATAGGCGATTTGTCAAGGACTTTAGTTCTATTGCCGGGTCACTCCATTCTTTAACCAAGAAGGCAGCCACAATAAAGTTGATGCCGCATCACAAGGCCGCCTTCGAGGCCTTGAAAGATGCTTTGTGCCGCGCCCCAGTCCTGTAATTGCCGGACTTTTCAAAGCGCTTCGAGATCGAGTGCGACGCTTCCGACTATGGTATTGACGGCGTACTCCTTCAAGAGCAGAGGCCAATCGCTTACTTCAGCGAGAAACTAGCAGGGGCTACACTGAATTATCCGACCTATGATAAAGAGCTTTACGCTCTTATACGGGTCCTAAAGACGTGGCAACATTATCTCTGGCCAAGCGAGTTCGTAATTCATACGGATCACGCGGCCTTGGCTTATCTCAACGGCGCCACGCACGCTGGGTTGAATACATGGAGACGTTTCCCTACGTCATTGCGCACAAAAAAGGCAAAGAGAACGTCGTGGCCGACGCTCTCTCTAGAAGGTACATTCTTTTAACCCAGTTACATTCCAAAATGCTCGAGTTCGCTATGATTAAGGAATTATACGACTCAGATCCGTATTTTTCCTCAATCATTAAAAACCTCGAGCATTCCAGAGTCCATGAGTCTTTTTTCTTAGACAACGAGTTGGGAAGCTTTACATTCCGGCGTCTTCGCTAAGACATTCGTTGCTCAAAGAGGCTCATGATGGCCGAGGCCACTTTGGCATAGCCAAAATGTTGGCAGAACTTCGTGAACATTTTTTCTGGCCCCACATTGCTCGAGATGTTAACAAGTACTGTCAAAGTTTTGTGCCGTGTCATACTGCCAAGTCTCGGTCCGAACCACATGGCCTTTACACGCCCCTACCCATTCCAGATGCCCCGTGGGAAGATCTTTCCATGGATTTTATCACGGGTCTACCAATGTCGAGACGTGGTAAGGATTCAATTTTCGTAGTCGTGGACCGGTTTTCCAAAATGGCCCACTTCATTGCATGTAAGGGGACTAATAATGCGGTGGAAATCGCTAATTTGTTCTTCGAACATGTTGTGAAGCTACATGGTATTCCTAGAACTATTGTTAGTGATAGGGATACCAAGTTTTGCAGCCACTTTTGGAAAAGGCTTTGGGAGAAGTTAGGAACACGACTCCTATTTTCTACTGCTTATCACCCCCAGACCGATGGTCAGACTGAGTTGACCAATCGGACTTTGGACACTCTTCTACGGACGATGCTCAAGGCAAACCCACGTCGGTGGGAGGACTTACTTTGCCATGTTGAGTTTGCTTATAACAGGTCCTTTCAATTTGCGATGAAGATGACCCCTTTCGAGGTTGTCTACAGGCGCAATCCGTGCACTCCCATGGATTTTGTGCCGCTGCCTTTCAAGACCAGAGAGCACGTTGACGCGGCCAACCGCGCTGACCACATCCATCGCCTCCACGAGCGTACCAAGGCGCAACTTCTGAAGCGCTCGGATCAATACGCAACCCAACGCAACAAGGGGCGTCGTAGCTTGATTTTCAAGCCGGGCGACTTGGTATGGCTACACCTCTGGGAGGATCGTTTTCCCGAGGCCTGGAAGTCGAAGTTGCATCCACGAGGAGACGACCCCTTCAAGGTTCTCCGGTGCATCAACAACAACTCCTACATCCTTGACCTCCCCGACAAGTACAACGTGTCCGCTTCCTTTAATGTCCCGGATCTCTCTCCCTATGTGGATCCCGAGTATCATGACGAAGAAAGGGGGACGTTTCCCACCCAAGGGGGGAGGGTGATGTGAGCCCCATATCAACCGCCAACCAAGAAGAGGAGGACTTGTCCATGCGCTCCGACGGACCCATCACTCGAGCCAGGACCCGTGCCATAGCTCGAGCCACGACGTCCCTCGTCGCGCGTGCTCACGCGAGCCACAACGCATACACCGGCTCCCCCCCTTCCGGTGCGTCTCATCGAAGGCGCGCCGCCACCCCAGGCCGACTCCATGCACGACAGCACCCAGAACCTCAACCTCGGTGCCGTGCCAGCCGCGCCAGCCGCTGTTACCGAGGCCTAGGCCGCCCCGGCCACCCCGGTGCGGGAACTTGAGGTTCTGGCTTCGCTTTCATGAATTCGTCCAAACACAATTCAATTGCCAAATAAAATCCTTTCAATGCGATATGGGCAAAGAATTTGATAACCATGAATTTCATCGATTCTTTCAAAACCACGGTATTACTTTTTGCTTTTCTTGCCCATACACTTCCTCTCAAAATGGAAAAGCCGAGTGTAGTATTCGTACAATCACCAATATGGTTTGAAGCCTACTTTTTCATGTGTCTTTACCACCCATTTTTTGGACCTATGCGGCTTCCACTGCCGTGTATATCCTTAACATTCTACCCTCTCCTCTCCTTCAAAATCGGTCTCCCACACAAATTTTATACAATTGCACACCTACTTATGATCACTTCCGGGTGTTCGGGTGTTTGTGTTTCCCTAACTTGTTGGCTCAAATCAATCATAAGCTTCAACCTCGTTCCACACCATATGTTTTCTTGGGATATCTAGACAATCACATGGGTTACATATGTTATGACATCCAAACTCACAAAATCTTCTTGTCTGGACATGTCACTTTAAGTGAGTCTTTTCCCCTTTCGTACTTCAATTCTGCCGGGTTCCAGTCCTAATTATGAGTCTTGTCTAGACATGTCTCCTTTTGTTTTCGTCTCAACCATCACCGGATGCGTCTGCGTATTCTCGTTCGCCTCCTACGCACGCTCCAAAGGGCCAAATTTCTGACGGCTCAGCATGGGAAGGGATTTCAGAGCGCGGTCGTGCTCCCCTGAGTCCTACTCGCACTTCACAAGGCCAAGTTTCCGATGGCTCAACGCGGGTGGGGAGCTCAGAGCTCGGTCGCGGTCCCCCGAGCCCAAACCCGACAGCACCGACCTCCCCAATTTCCCCCTTACCAACGCTCTCCCCAGGAAAACCGTGCCCCAGGCCCAATCTCCGGAAACCATGACCCAATCCCCGCCTCACAACACACATTCGATGACTACTCGTGGCATAGCGGGAATTTTCAAAGCAACCCAATCTGTCTCCTTTACCTACATCACACAAATCATCCCTCCTTGACCGAAATTGGTGTGCCGCCATGAAAGACGAATATCGAGCTCTTATTAGTAATGGAACATGGGAATTGGTGCCTCGTCCACCCAAGGAAAATGTGGTTCGATGCATGTGGCCTTTTTGGCATATGTTTCGCTTTGATGTTTCGTTGGAGCAGTATAAGGCTCGCCTAGTCGCCAATGGCCGTTCACAAGAAGTCGGCATTGATTGTGATGAGACTTTTAGCCCGGTTGTCAAGCCGGTTACTATTCGCATTTTGTTACATCTGGATGTTTCTCCCTCTTGGCCAGTTCATCAATTAGATGTCAAGAATGCATTTCTCCATGGCCATCTTCGTGAGACAATTTACATGTTTCAGCCCCCGGGTTTTGTTGATTCTGCTTATCCCAAGCATGTGTGTCAAATACAAAAGTCTCTTTATGGTTTCAAACAGGCCCCCGACGCCTTGTACCAGCGGTTTGCAACGTATCTTTACACACTTGGGTTTGTCGGCAGTAAGAGTGATTCCTCTTTATTTATATTGCGCCAAGGCCATAATACAACTTATTTGCTTCTCTATGTGGACAACATTATTCTTACATCGTCCTCTGATTCTCTTCATCAGCACATCATTAGCCTTCTCAGTTGGGAATTTGCCATGACCGACTTAGGACCTCTGTCTTATTTTCTAGGTATTTCAGCAAGCAAACATGATTCTGGTTTGTTTTTATGTCAGGACAAATATGCTCGTGAGATTGTTGACCGAGCATCCATGTCTTCTTGTAAGCCTTCGGTTACTACTGTTGAGCCTGGCACTAAGCTTAGCGCCAATGCTGGTCCTCCTGCCTACACTTTATAGAAGTCTTGCCGGTGCGCTTCAGTGTTTAACTTTCACACCTGACATATCTTATGTAGTTCAACAGGTTTGTCTGTTTATGCATGATCCTAGAGAGAGTCATTTTCATGCTCTTAAGCGTATAATTCGATTTATTCATGGCACTCTTGATTTTGGGATTACTATTACACCGTCTGCTGCACCACAGTTAATTGCGTATACTGATGCCGATTGGGCCAGGTGCCTTGATACTCGTCGATCTACATCGGGTTATTGTGTATTTCTAAACGACACACTCATCTCATGGTCCTCTAAACATTAGGGTGTGATATCCAGATCCAGTGCAGAGGCTGAGTACAGAGGTGTTGCTAATGTTGTTGCTGAATGTTCATGGCTCCGTAATCTTCTTTTCGAACTACACTGTCCTCTCTCTCGGACTACGCTTGTGTATACAGATAATGTGTCGGCTACTTATCTTGCGCACAATCTCGTTCAACACCAGCGTACCAAGCATGTTGAGTTGGACATTCACTTTGTCCGAGATAAAGTTTCCATTGGACATGTTCAAGTTCTCCATGTTCCGTCATCATATCAGTATGCTGACATTTTTACTAAGGGTTTGCCACGTTCATTATTTCTTGATTTCAAAGACAATCTCACTGTTAGGTCCTCTCCCGTTTCAATTGCAGGGGTGTGTTAACATATATATTATTGTGTATTTGTATATTGGGTCTAACTTGGGCTACAAGCCTTGTACTTGTACTATATATTGATTAATGAAGAGAATGGCAACCCTAAGGGGAATTCTATATTCTAGCACAACCAAATTCAACCACCGAATACAATTGAAGAAGTTGAAGAACAAACGGTTGAATTTGAGGGGATGAGATTGGCTTGGTGATGAAGAGGCTAGGCCTTGAAGAAAACGGCCCAGTTGATGACCCATGTGATTTGGTGGGCTTGGATGAGATTGAAGCCTTATTTGAAGAAGAAGAGCCAAGTTTTGAGGAAGTTAAGGAGGCTTTTGATGTGCTTGATCAGAATAGAGATGGATTCATTGATGCATTGGAGGTGAACAGAGTTTTGTGCAATTTGAGACTCCTCAAAGGTGAGTCCCACATCAAGAATTTGGAGATTTGCGGGAGGATTTTGTGTGGTTTTTTTTAATTACAAGGGTGTTGCCCTTATTAATTTGATTAACTTTGTTAGATTGGTAGAGAAATGTTTTTGAATGTTAAAGTAGAACTTCCATGTATGTTAGACCATTAATGGTGATTGCAACAAGTCTTGTGATTGCATCCATATTTTATAGTTCAACAAATTCAATGCATATTTGACAGGTACTACAAAAAGATATGAATGCACTAAAAACAAATCACCAAGAAGTTGTTTAGTTGACTCAAAGTGGAGGGAATGAAAAGTATTAAGGCAATGGATGAATGAAGAGAAGGTCGAAAACTCTATCTCTAAGGGCGGGTCGATAATGCTCCAACACAAACAAGCGATTTCTTACTCCCCAATCCAAGTAAAAATTATATCTTTCGACTAAGATAGAATCCTCCGTCATAACGAATAACCGCCATATTTATTTTTATAATAAAATACTTCAAGATGGAAAATCATAATAAATAAAAGTACTTTTATGGCGGATAATAGAGAAAATAATTATGACAATTAATTTTACCTGCTCACGATTCTCTTTGCCTTTTTTTGTGCCTTTTCACTTTTGATTTATAATGTTGTATTTTGCTAAAGCTATTTGTAATGTTGTATTTTGCTTAAGCTATTTGTGTAGTGTAATTATATAAGACAATAGTTCACTGACACATTACAAATCCTAACAACTTTACAACTAATTAATAAATAATTATTAAGATACAATCTATGTAATTTAATAATTAATGTTGTTTTACTACCTCTAGTTAAAAATGGCTAATTTGAAAAGATAATTACAAGATAATATAAATGTAGTTGTAATTAAATACTTATTATTCTTAATAATTATGAAAAAGTTATTATTTCTAAAAAGATTCTTTCCTAACAAGTCCCTAATTTGAAATTATTTCCTAAATATTATGTGTGGCTTTTCAAACACAAACATCAAGTGATAAATAACAACAAGTCAATTTGGAATACAAAATAAAAAATGGCTAAAATTATACCATGCATGATTTATAGTAGCCAAAATGATGTAAAAATATTTTAATGCAAAATTTAAAACTCCCAACCAATTTTTAAATTAATAGGGATAAAATAATTCTAAAATTAGGGTTGCTTTTGCAAAAGAAATCAACCGACAAACAAACATACACGGCGATGACATGTATTAATAGGAACAAGCCCATAGGACATACCATAATCACCGAGTTGTTACTTGATCCACAAGACTTGGGAACAACATGATGGAGCGGCCACATACTCTTCTTCGGTTGTCAAGTGTGCCACATAATTTTGTTTTGTGGATCCCCATGAGACAAGCTCCTAAGAATTAAGCCATCCCTGATGTGATCTTCCTATCCACTAAGTGTCCGGCAAAATCCGCATCCGAGTAGGCAACAAGCTCAAGGGAACTACTTCGTGGATACCAAAGACACAAGTTGTCGTTCCCTTTGAGGTACGTGAAAATTCTCTTCATCTCTTTGAGGTGTGAGTCTTTGGGATTAGCCTTAAAGCATGCGCCTAGGCACATGGCAAACATAATATCTGGCCTATGAGGTAAAGAAGGGAACCGATCATACCTCTATAGTTTTGTTGGTCCACATCCATACCTTTTTCATCCGCATTTAGCCTTGTGTTGGGAGAGATTGTGTATTAATGGGCCTTGAGTTCTCCATCCCATATTTAGCCAACATTTCCCTTATGTACTTTTGTCGATGTATCTTAGTTCCCTCCTTGGTTTGAGTGATTTGGAGCCGAAAAAGAATGTGAGTTCCCCAATCAAGCTCATCTCAAACTCTAAACTCATAAGATTTTTGAAGTTTTCAACAAGAGAAGGGTTAGTAGCACCAAAGACTATATCATCAACATAAACCTAGACAATGAGAATGTCCTTAGAATCTTTCTTAAGAAAAAGAGTCTTGTCAATGGAACCACAAAGGTAACCATGTGAAAAGAGGAATAGTGCAAACCTGTCATACCAAGCTCTTGAGGCTTGCTTGAGTCCATACAAGGCACTTTGTAAAATGTAGACGTAATCTGGCATGTTCCCATCCTCCAAACCTGGTGGTTGAGCCACGTACACTTATTTATTCAAGTGCCCATTGTGGAAGGCAGTCTTCATATTCATTTGATAGAGCTTAAATCAACTTGTGTGCAACAAAGGCTATTAAAAATCGGATTGCTTCGATCCTCGCCGCATGAGCGAAGGACTCATCATAATCTATTCCTTCTTCCTGATTGTATCCTTAGGCCACTAGCCTTGCTTTGTTCCTAGAGACTGCCCCTGTGTCATCTAACTTGTTGCGAAACACCCATTGAGTTCCTATCACGTTCTTTCTTTTGGGACGAGGAACAAGTTTCCGTTCTTGGTTCCTTTCAAACTAGTGGAGTTCCTCTTGCATCGCTACAATCCAGTCTGGATCCTTGAATGCTTCCTTGATGTTCTTTGGTTCCACCATTGAAACAAAGGGATTGAATGCACATAAGTTTTGAAGAGAGGAACGATTTTGCACACCTTTTTCAAGAGAGGAGATGATGCTCCTTGGATTGATGTTGATGAGATCCATTTCCTCCTCTGTTTCCTCATTGTCATTGCACTCTTCATGTAGTTCCCTATCTTCATGGAACTCTTCAACAACTTCATCGTTTCCAACTTCTTCATTCTCAACGTCTGGTATCTTCCATCTGTGTTCCCCTTATGAGCTCGACTCAGGAATATCTTCTTGTTGAGGAACAATGGAACCAGCTTGTGAAGTATCACGAGACTCGTCAATCGATGGGAATTCAACAGACTCTTAAGCATCTCTGGCTCATGAATTATTCCTTTCCTTGGCTCATCTTCATCATCATAATCTTTGACTCCTAACAAGCTCGAAAAGAGTGACTATCTTTTGCACTTCAGTTCCCATCTTAATTGATTCTTCCTTAAACACCACGTGAATACTTTCTTCTATATTCTTGGCCCTCTTGTTATATACTTTGTAGGCTTTGTTGTGTGTTGAGTAACCTAAGAAGATCCCTTCATTACTTCTAGCATCGAACTCGCCCAAGTTATCTTTCCCATTGTTGTGCACAAAACATTTGCATTCAAAGGTCCTTAGATGGGAAATATTGGGCTTCCTTCCTTTGGTCAACTTGTAGGAAGTCTTCTTCATCATAGGACGGATCATGGCTCTGTTGAGAATGTAAGTTGTCGTGGAGATTACTTCTTCCCAAAAGCTCTGGGGAATTGCTCTCTCAATCATCATAGTTCTAGCCATTGCCTCCAAAGTTCGATTCTTCCTTTCTACAACACCATTTTGTTGTGGAGTGCGTGGAGCTGAAAAGTTGTGTGAGACGCCATTCTTGTCACACTATTGTAGGAACTCTGAGTTCTTGAACTCAGTTCCATGATCAGATCTTAGCGCAATGATCTTGAGTACCATGCTTACTTCAACTCTCTTCATGAATGGCTCAAACTCCTTAAGAGTATCTGCTTTGAACACAAGGAAAATATCCCAAATAAATCTAGACAAATCATGAATAAGAAAAAACATGTACCTTTTTCCTCCATGACTAGTCGTTTTCATGGGACCATATAGATCCATGTGGATTAGTTCCAATGGATGGGTAGTGCTCACAACTCGTTTAGGCTTAAAGAAACTTCTTCTTTGCTTTCCCATGACGCATGCTTCACACATCTTCATGCCATCTAGATTGATCCTAGGAAGTCCAATGACTAGATCTTGTAGATATAACTTCAGAATTTGATTGACGCCAGCGTGTCCCATTCTCTTGTGCCAGAGTTTCATTTCATCTAGGGAACTCGCAAGGCACAGTTTCTTTGGAGGTTCATACATGATATCTACAAGATAGATGTTGTTGGACCTTGTTACCTTGAGGACGATCTTGTTGGTATTCTTATTGATCACTAGGAATTCCTTTGAATCAAATGTGATCACATTGTTCCCTTGGTCACACATTTAAGAAACGCTTAATAGATTATACCCATGTCCTTAACCAGATTCACATTCTTGATCTTGATTGCCTTGTTGAGAATTGCTTCGCCAATTCTAGCCGAAAGAGAAATGGCCTCCATCGACTTTTGTGTGTAGTGAGGTGAGGTTGTCTTTATTACCGGTCATGTGGTTGGAACACCCACTGTCAATGACCCATGTGTTATTCCCCCTCACTACAACTTGCAAAATCAATTAGATTTAGCGACCTAGCGAAGAGGTCTCTTGCCTGGTTCCACGCAAGGAAACAAAGTGTTATGGACCATATAATCAGCTAAGTTATGAACTTGCATGGAGTTCCTAGGACTCAATGACAAGTTTCTAGGAGAATTCCCATTCCTGGGAACTTTCCACAAATCAGACTTGTTCAGATTTCTTCTTTGAAAGTGTTGATTCTGGAAGTTTTTGTTCCCATGGGTGTATACGTTGATCTTGTCATTTGGGCAACGTTTAATGTAGTGCCCATGGGCTCCACGACGCTAGCATGTTTGTAGTACTCTCCAAGATAGTACTTTGGGTGAGGTCTTTGGATCGTATTCTTCTCCATGGATTCGTGATTGTAGACTCTAGACCCATTTCCCTTAGCTGTCTTGAGATACATTATATGGCTTGTGTACCCAGTGTAGTACTCACTGTTCCTATTCTTGAAGCTCTCAAGCACACAAATTCTTTCCTCTAGTTGAGCTTTCTTTAGCTTTTGGCTTTGAAGCTCAAGATCCCTACACTCGTTTCTTTGCTTTTCTGTGAGAGGAGAGTTCACGTCTTTTGAACATCCTTCCCCATACGCTATCCCATGTCAGGCTAGAACAAACATGGTCATAGGGATTGTTTCTTTGGTGACTTGGGGTTTGGTTATGTACTCTATTGGTCTAACCTCATCATAAAGGGAACAAACTCCTAGGTTTCTCTCAACAATTTTGGACTTAAGTTTTTCACCAAAATGAATTTCATTGTCCGTTATCTCTTTCCTAAGTTCCTCATTTTCTTTGACTAGCTTGATCCTAGGAAAAGAACACTCAAGACTTTTCTCATTCTTACTTGGCTTTTTGAGAATCTCTTCTTTTTCACTCTCAATTTCATTGAGTTCCCTTCTAAGGATTAAAGTTTCCTGGAGAGGGGAATGCAATTATTGCACAAGCTCAATGCATTGGGAACAAGTCTCCATTCCTAGTTGTTCAGCTGACATATGTTCAGATTCATCAAGTTTTCTTTGAATCTTAATGTTGTCTTTTACCATCTTAGCTAACAACTTAAGCAATTTGGGTTTTTCATAATGAGAAAGAGAGTTAAGGAGAGTTTCAAAAGTTACCTCACTAGGTTGTTCCCCAGTGGTCTCTCTTATGGCCATGACACAGGAGTTTGGAGATGCCCAAGCCACTGGTGCCTCATCCTCGGAGTCACTCCAAGTGTCTATGTCTGCCTTCTTCTTGTTGTCATTAGGTCTTCACTCCTTAGTTCCCTAAGAATAGTTTCTTGCGAAGTGCTCGTGCTTGTAGCACTTGTTAGGACCATAGTTTCTCCTTTCTTTGTTGGAGTTCCCCTTAAACTTCCCTTTCTTGTAGAAGTTGCGAAGGGCCTTGGTGACTAGCACAAGTTCCTCATCGTCCTCCTCCTCCTCAAATTCTTCGTATTGCTCTTGGACGGATTTGAGGACCTTCTCTACTTTGAGGGATATGCCTCGACTCTCCATCTCTTGTTGCTTATCTTCTTGCCTCCTTTTCTCATGTCCAATGAGTTTACCAAACACTTGGTGAAGCATCAAGTTCCTATTCTCAAGATTTTCCTTGAACATAGTGCGTTTGTTAGCCCAATTGGCTGTCAGCCCATTGAAAAGTTGTTGCACCTTCATTTTATTGGAGATCTCTTTCTTGGTGATGCCAAGGGCTTCCGTCTTGGAACATAGGGACTCGAAGCAAGATTGATAGATATCAATCGATTCTCCTATAGTCATCTTGAAGTTGAAGAACTCCCTTTTAGCATTCATCTGGCGGTCTTCTCTAAGATCGGAACTCCCTACGTGCATTTGCTGAATGGCTTCCCACATCTCCTTGGTTATTTCCAAGTTTTCCACTCTATCGTTGTCTTGCTCGTACATTGTGTTGTTGAGGTACATCTTGGCTTTGTAGTTATCCTCCATACACTGCCAATCACTTTGGCCCCATTTGGACAAGTCGTCCTTAATGGTTGGATTGACCTCGAAGTTCCCTCGCTCTATGACACACTATGCTTGAAAGTCGTGGCTCCGAATCCAATCTTTCATTTTGATTTGGCATTTCTTTAAGCGTCTAGAGATGAACCTGGGAGGCTTGTTGTTCCCATGTCCTATTTTCATGAGTTCTTGAGAGATTTTTGCTTTTACCTGCAACGACTAACCAAAAATCTAAAGCGCCTGCTCTGATAAAAATTGTTGGATCGAGGTTAGTTCAAACGTCAATGAGAACTGTATTGGACAGTTTTCATACACAACGGAAATAATAAATAAGCAGGTAAATGAAAGCGGAAGAGACAGTTCTTTATAGAGGAACCCCCAATAAACCTCTACCTCCTCTTTGAAGATTTTGAATGAGTTCCCTTTTCTTTTATTGCTTAGTTCCCTTCAGTGTTTACAAGGCAGAATACAAACTTTTGTGTTCCTACAAGGACTCTCTCCCAAGGCAACACTATTGTACTCTCTCAACCCTAACATTGGTGAACGCTCATAATCAAAAGCAAAAGTAAACTCAAATTAACCTTACAACCTTCTTTCTCTACAACCTAGTTCCCTTGGATCTGGAACTTCCTTCTTTCTCCTTTCACCGTCGTCGAGTTGAGCTCATTGTCGGAGACTTTTCACCACTTGAATGGTCTTCTCGGGTAAGCTCTCTAGCTCTCTCTTTGTATGTTCGGTAATTTGTGTATTGTGAAAAGTGGTGTGCAAGGTCACTGTTTAAGGGTATATATAGAAGTGATATTCAACCCTAATCCATTTAAGGCATTTGTCCTAAATGCCCTTTTTTCCTTGCCCTCCAAGCTTTATCCTTAAGGTTGACATGTGACTTTGTTTGAATTTCAAACTTGTCAAATCTTGGATCACATCGGACCATTGGATGGTCGTCTTCAACCTGTCGCATAGTCTGAAGCCGTGTGGTACGGTGAGCAGCTCTTTTGTCTGTTTAGACAAGATCCCTTGATTTTCGCTGAGATGTCGGTTTCACGCACACCCGTTCCCATACAAAGGAAACTCTCATCTTCTCAGTTCTCTTGACTTGAGAACTCTCTTGACTTGAGGGAATCTTGTTTTCCTTAGTTAGTTCCCATTTCGTGGGAACTTTCGCTCACTCAGTTCCGTACTCCTTGGGAACGTTGGTTCACTCTGAGATTGGTCGCATCTTGATCTAGTTCCCTTGACATGGGAATATTCATTGCCTCAGTTCTCGTACCATGGGAACTTGTTTCTCCGTATCTTTTCTCAACGATGCGCAATCTGTATACTTAGAACTACTTGGCAAAGAGCATTAGTTCATATGGCGTTTATCATTATCAAAAAAACTAAGGAAGGTGTTCTTTTGTTAATGAATGTGAGTTCCTAATACTAACTATACAAGGGAGTCACCAGAGGCCCCGAGAATGAACTCGAAAACAGCCACTCCATCCGCACAGACTACACCATCAAAATTCAATTTAATGTAATCCCTCTTGGGTTTTGCCCACTCCAGAAGCTTTCTCCTTTCTCCAGCTCTCGCATTATAAGTGTGGGGCTTGGGGGAATCAGAGGCTCCTACAAGTTTCCAGTAAACTTGGAAAGGTCGTCAGCATTAGTCAAGTTTGTACTGTTGGTTCTATCAAAGACTCTTATTTCTAGTTGTTGAGAGGGTTTCTCGGCCAACAAATAAATTTGTAAGTCAAGACCCTGCTGAGTACAGTGGAGTCAGGATCGTTCCACAGGAAGCAAGGTTGTTTGTCTATCAATCTAACAAAAATCAAACAAAACACTCACAAGATGCCTCGTTAACGATGTTGTCAGGATCGTTACCGAGCCAACGAACACAAAAATACTAACTAACGACCTAATAAAATTCTAATTAAAATTCGGTACCGAGGCATGTACTCAGCAACGAAGATTCACCAGAAATAATTCAAATAAAACAAAAATCTAGGACAAGGGACACCACAACATAGCTAAGCATAAGAATTCCGTAAGAAGATAAGATCATGCCTTTAAATAGATAGAGTCATCAACTTTCGTTGACTTAACAAGTAAATTAATCTACTTTCATAAACTAACTCACTTAATTGCTTGTTTTGGATCTAAAGTTTGAAACTTTCGTTTACAAACAATATCAACCTTCAAGTTACTAACTTTTTCTTTCAATCAAGTTAAAAACCTAAATTACCTCAACTTTCGTCTTGGTATTAAGCACAACAAACAATCTCAATAAAAGATAAAAGGCATTCAACACACAATCTTACTCATCCAACATGCTCAACTATGCCGGGCTTAACCCCAAGCCTAGAAAAATAAACTACTCACTAATCATGACTAAGAAACTAAAAACTTCAATAAAAAGAAACATTGAAACAAAACTCAAACTCAAATTAATAAGAAAAATATATTGTCTTACAGAGATTCAGAAGAAACCGAAAAAAAAAACATAAAACACCGAACCACAAACACGATCAACGAATACTCGACAACCGTCGTCGACCGAGCCTCGTTACCTTCTTCCGATCCGATATCTCTCCCCTTCGGCCTCCACAAAATTTCTCTAAAATAACTTCTCCAAAATCAAGCCCCCCTCCTCTATGCTAGATAGAAGGGTATTTATACTAAAAAAAACTAAAAACTAAAAAGGCTAAAAGATATAAACTTTCCTAAAAAGATAGAAACAATCTCTAAAAGATAGAAATAAAATCTAAAAAGATATTAAACCCTAAAATACATATTCTAACAACCCCAAAAAGATTCTAAGAAGATACTCAACCGACACGAAAATAAATTCCCGCTAAGGATCGGTCAATAATATAAATAATACTCGAAATCTTTTTCTTCGTGGCCTCGTTAACGACCCTTCACAGCCTCGTTAACGAGCCTGGGGTTTGTTTTCTTCGACACTTCTTCTTGTACTCTCGAGCTTCGACTTCTTCAATCTTGCACTCCTCCGTCCTTCGCTGCAATGCTCCAAATTCAGCTCCATTTAGCTCCTTTCCTCGCTAAAACCTGCAAAATTCACAAAACAGCGTAGATTCCACTCTTTTCACAGAATTATGCAAAACTAACTAAAAATACTCAAAACTAAATCTAAACTAGACAAAACTAAACCTAATAAGCAAAGAAAACCTATCAAAAACTATACTAAAAATGCGAACATCAAAATACCCCATACTTAGACTTGCTTGTCCTCAAGCAATAAACAAGACACTAACCAAAACCAAAACAAATCATGCTCATCAAGACATAGCCATCTTCTAATAAAACAACATCTACACATAAGAAAATTATAGCAAAAGACTATTAACATCCTCACACATATATGCACTTAAATAGACATAAAATAATACAATCCAACCTCTCAAGGGATATAATGTGTTTCACTCAACTCTCAAGTGTTTAGGCTTATAAATTCAATCTCTCAACTCATCTTATATACAAAAACTCATAGAAATTGGAACTTATATCACCAATACTCTCCACCCAAGATTTGTCAAAACAAGCAAAAGTCATCAAGAGAACTTAGGCTCAATGAAAAACTTCATAGAAGCTTCCATTCGGCCGGGTTATAATGGGGCTTGGTAATAACAATAAGGAGTGGAAAATATTTTGGTCATGTGGTGCTAATAATATCCGGGAATCAAAGACTCCTAAAAACTCACACATCCAAAAAGTTCATAAAACAACATACCAAATTCACTTTTCTTCATGCACACTCATTTTCACTCACCCTTTATCATCCTAGAAAGTCTCATATCCAAAATAAAAGAATCTCTTGATATAACCCATAAACACAAATGCACTTTAACTTCTTACTTCTTTCTTTTTTATTTTTATTTTTATTTTTATTTTTCATTCGCTGCCTCGTTAACGAACCCACATTAGGGTCGTTAACGATCCACCGTATACATCCTTTTCTTCTTTTTAACTACACTACATCCATCAAAACTTTATTGTGTGCATTTTTTCTATCAAGAGACCTTTCTTACATGTAATAACAAGAGACTTCCAATCTACCCTTCCCAAATACCCTTCAATTCAAGCAAACATAAACTCTTTTCTTTTCAACAAAGCACAAAACTTTACCTCTCCAATCTAAGTCCTAATTCCCGGATAGGGTCAAGCTTATCTCGGCTAGGGAATAATTTTTGTGGAGCTAAAAATAAAAGGTTTCAGGCCAGAATTGGTTATCAAAAGAAGGAATAATGTAAAGGTAGATAGGGAATAATAGGGCTTATAAAAATAAGTTCTCCACCATATGATCTTCACAAGTAATGAACTATAAATCTTATAAGGGTCTCAAGAAATAGATAACCATCACAATTCCAAGAGATAATATGCATAAAGAGAGTAAATCACACAAGAAAAGAAGAGGGGTTTATAAATGTTCTCCCTATAAGGCCAAAAATAACTCATCAGGTAGATTTTGTTGGATTGCATCATCTATGCTATAAAGTATATGTGCTCAATTTCATCAAGTGCTATTCTCTTCTAAAAACAAAAATTTTGATTTTAAGAATCCGGCTATACTTTCAAAGACATGTTTGCAAGGAATTATATGATTAAGCTAGTGATTGCTATCATAGAACTTAAGAAGGGATATCTATCAATTCTAAACTCTTTTTGGATTTTTCGATTTTTTCAATTTTTTTGTTGTTTTTGTTTTTCAAATTTTTTCAATTTAAAAGAAATAACAACTACATAGAACACAGAAACATCTAGGACATAATTTTTCTACTTTCTTCCCACCCCATACTTAAAATTAAAGTGTCCCCACTATAAGGAAAATAAGAAGAAGAGGGAAAAGAAATAGAAAAGAAAACAAAAAAAATTAAAAAGGAAAAGAAAAACATAAAACTTACAAAAGTGGAAACAAGGAAAGGAAACTTCATCTTGAGCTTGAATCAACGGTTCGGTGGAGGAAAGTAGTGCTCAAAGTTCCCCATGAAGTCGTACATCGTCCTCCAACGCTCAACATCATCCGCCTCTCTCTGACGCTGCCGCTCGTCCTCCATCGACATGCGAGCGGAATAGACGGTTTCCCATCTATCCATCCTCCGATGAATGTGATCCGTTTGGAGGTGAAGCTGTTGCATCCGTGCAGAAAGATCCTCGGCCCATGGTGGTGGTATACTCGACCCTGCGTACTCGGGCTGAGGAGGTGGTGGGTAGTGAGGCTGGAAATGATCTTGGTACATCACCGGGTTGTAAGACATTAAGCCATAAGCATGAGGGTCGACAGGAGCTGGTGATGGGTCGACAGGAGCTCTCGGCACCTCGTTAACGAAGCTGGGTGCCTCGTTAATAGTGTTGGGTGGTGGTTGGAAGTGGTCGTTAACGACCCTGGTGGGCTCGTCAACGAAGATGTGGCCGCCTAACACCTCCGTGTCCATGTTTTCTTCTTCAAAGTTGAGCTCCTCAGTGCCTCTCTCGGTGTCGGCTTCTTCGGTGTCATTGCCCACTACCTCCGTATCCTCTTGCTCATCTTCTTCTTCATATTCATCCACGTCGTCCCGCTCAAACCGGGTTTCACAAGGCCTAAGTGAGAGCTCATCCTCCGGTTTTGGCTCCAATGGGTAAGGATGTCCCGTCCACACCTCGTACCAATTTGGTACATAGAGTAGCTCGTACATGTCGAGGGAAGGTATGACTAGTCGATCTTGCACCTTCACCTTGTAGCCTCCCTCGGCTTGCACGAAAATCCCGGAACTATACCAATAGTTTTTGTTGAGGAGTTGGGCGTGGGTCGGTGTGTAGCGGGTGAGATCAACTCCGAGATTCTTAGCCAAGAGGCTAACCAAATTGCCACACCACACCTCCTTCGACTTGGTGGACTTCTCGACATAGTAGAGCCATTCGTACCCCAAATTCAAGGGGCCGGGCTCCTCAAAGAGAATGGTGCGGAAGCAAGCGACCTCCGTCCTTGTAGACCGGTTCAACTCTCTCTTCGGCCAAAATGTTGCGGCGAGGACTCTCAAGATAATCCGGAAGATAGGGTTGACTATGTTTGCCCCGGATAGCGCCGCGGTAGAGGATTGAACCTCTCCGGTGATGTAGCTCCAAGTGCGGGTCACTCGGTAGTCCTTCAAGCTATAGTCTCTTGACGGGTTTGGGAGCTCCAAGATTGCATTGAACTCCGCCATGGTGAAGTCACGGTCCTCGTTACCGAGCCGGAACCGAATACGTCCCGTCGAGGTCTTCGTCGAGAAGTTGGTCTCCAAAGTGGCCAAGAACTCGGATGTAAGGGCCGGGTAATGTGGCAAGTTCTCTTGCTTCAATAAGTGGGCGGCCCCAAGGATGATGAAGGCGTCCTTGACATCCGTGTAGATGCCCGTAGAGACGGCGCTAGACTTCGAGAACCATCGGGTGTAATGGTCCTTCTCCAAAAAATCCCGGTAGCGCCGTACTTGGCTTTGACTGCTCAAAATCACATCATCCACCCGGGGTGGAGATGGAGACTTGTGGTTCCTCCTCTTCTTTTGGGCTCGGGTAGCGGGTCTGCTTGAACTAGCCATGGATCCTACAAAATAATCGAAAATTTTCCAAGATAAGATCCACTAAAAAATAATAGGTACGAGACCCCATACTTGGTCTCAAAATTAACCTCGGAATTATTCGTAAACTGCCCAATTGGGTCGTTCACGATTCTGGGCTCGGATCGATCAATGATGAAGTGCAGGGTCGTTAACGAGCCTGGATGGGTCGTTAACGACCTGCCGAGAGCAAAACCAGTAATTTCCGAAATTCAATCTACCTCTAATTCAGAACAAATCAAGCATGCAATCTTCTAATATTTTCCACGAATCCCCTATCGGGTATAAGCACCCCATACTTACTCAATTACCCATCCCGAACATGCTAAAAATTTCCCGGAATTTTGACATGCAAAGTTCGAACTTTTAGATCTAGAACAAGAAAAATTCATGCTTTCCTAACTAAGGGGTTACAATAGCTAATCTAACATGAATAATCTTTCCTAAAACATGAACAACTAAGCACAATCAAGAATTTTTAGAACGGAATTTAAGCATGCTCATCGATCTCCCTAAGAATCATGATTCAAGATATGAAATTCAACCCTATAGATAATCAATCATGCAATTTCAAGCAAGGGTTTAGAAATCATACCGGAGAGCCGAGAATTTAAAGAACAAGGGTCGGGATCGGGGTAGTTAACGAGCACGGCTTCGACCTTGGGTGGCTTCCGAACTCCGGTAACGATGGCGTCTCCGGTTGTCGTTAGCGTGGGAATTCCGACTCGGTGGGAGAGAAAGGAGAGGGATTGAGAGAGTTTTGGGTTTTGAGAGTGAATTTTGAAGGGATTGTGGTAGAATTTTGGGAGGGGTAGAAGGGTTTATATAGGAGGGGTAAGGGTAGAAGGGGGCGGCGGCTAGGGTTAAAAAGATAGTGTAGGTTAGATTTACTTACCTGCCCCGTATTGTGACGAATCGGGTCTTCCGAACCGGGTCGTTAACGACCCTTGGTGGGTCGTTAACGAGCCACCGTGGCCTTCTTGAGTGAAGTTTCGACCCCTTTTTTCCTGAAATCTTGTTAGCTCAAAAATCTAATTTCTATCCTAATTAAAACTAAAAAAGAAAAATAAAAGAAAGCTAAGAAATAATCTAAAAAGAAAAAGAGAAAAATAAAATAAACTAGACCTATTCTAAAAAGCGGGTTGCCTCCCGTAAGCGCTATGTTTAACGTCGTTAGCCCGACGAGCTCCCTTGCAAGTCTCATGGTGGTTCATGTCTGGCCATGTTGGGGTCTTGAGATACCCTGCTTGTAGCCTTACTGCCTCTGTGTGCTTGAATGGCTAAATTAGGACCTTCTTCTTCTATCAGCAAGCTCGATATCCCTGGATTGTTAGTGTAGTCCGAAAGCCAAGGTGGTTTGGACTTTTCTGTAACCTCTGTAGTAGGGCCTTGGTTGAACTCATGCACGTGAGACTCGGTGATCGGAAAATGTGGCTCGGTAGGGACTGTTGTGTTGAGTTCGGGTTGAGTCAACTCTATTTGTGCCACTCCTATTGGGTCGTTGGCTTTTTGATCCAAGTTGAATTCCACCCGTTCTTCTCCAATATCAAAAGTGAGGAGTCCCTTCCGCACATCAACTCTTGCTCCTGCCGTGGCTAAGAATGGTCGCCCGAGAATTATTGGGACATGAGGGTCTTCAGGCATATCAAGGACGATAAAATCATTCGGTATAAAGAATTTCCCGACTTGAATAGGGTAATCGTCCACTACTCCTGTTGCTTTGACACTTGACCCATCTGCCATGTACAGATTCATGTCTACTGGCTCTAGTGGTCCCATATTGGCTTTAGACCAGATTGAGAGCGGAACAAGACTAGCACTGGCACCAAGATCGCATAAAGCTTTGAACTTGTGGTTGCCTATGCCGATTGTGATTGCAAACCTCCCGGGATCTCCTAGCTTTTCTGGTAGAGCTATCGATCTGACTTCATCCTGCAGCTCTGTAATGGACCTTTTCCTGCTAAGAATATCTTTCAAAAATTTTGTGTAAGCCGGCATTTCGCTTAGGGCCTCAGCGAATGGGATGGAAATATTAATGCCCTGAAGAATTTTAACAAAACGCTTGAACTTACTCTCAGTAGAGTCCATAGATTTCTTAGTTGGAAATGGAAGGGATTTCACCATTCTCGGAACCAAGTTGGGCTTGAGAGGTGAGAGTACCGGGTCGACACTGGGGTCGATTGATGTCCTCGACGGGTCGTTACCGACCCTGGTGGGGTCGTTAACTACCCTGGGATTGAGAGGAAGGCTCGGTTTAGAGAACTTACCTGGGGTAGGATCGTCAGGAATCCTCTAAGCCTCGTCATTTTGGCTCGTAGGCTTGGTACTAGCTCTCGCTGGCTCGTTAACAAGCTGGTTGGCGAGGTCCCTTCCCTCCTTCTCTTCAGCTTGAATTCTTTCCGGTAGTGTCTTCCCACTTCTGAGGTGCATTGCTACTATTTGGCCTCTAGGGTTCTCCTCGGGACGGCCCGAGAGTTGCCCTTGTGGTCTTGGAATCCGTGCAGTAAGGTCTCCTAGTTGGGAATCAACGCTCCTCTTCCAAATATCGAATTCTCCCCATCTTTTATCCTGTCGGTTCAGCTTGGCTTGAACATCATCAACTTTGTTGTTCACTCCGTTGATGCTCTCTTTAATCTCCTGAACCCATGATGGTGTCTCTTGATGGCCTAGAAGTCGATATGGTGTAGGTCGTCTATCTTGTGGGGGCCCTGCGTAATTTTGATTTGTATTCTGATTGCCCCATGATTGATAGTTGTTTGACCTGTCATTATAATTAGGCTGGTTCCTGTAGGGTCCTCTCATGTAATTCATCTCAGCTATTGTCTCAGCGGTTCTAACCTGCTCAATGTTAGTGCAAGCAGAAGTACTATGCGCAGAAGAACCACATTCTTGACATGATTGAGAGGATTTCAGAAAACTTACCTGTTTCCTCAGACGGTTGAACTCATCTTGTAAGAATTGATTTTTAACATCGGGGTCAACTTCATCTCGGTTAGGCACATAGAGACGTTTTTGAGTTTGTGGAGCCTGCTGGGTTCCGTACATAGCATCGTAATTCGCCAGCTTGTCCAACAGTTCCCACGCTTCTGTCGGGTTCATCTCTATAAAACCGCACGCAGTATGCGTGTTGATGCGGTTCTTGGTCTCCGCGTTGATACCTTGGAAAAAGATTTCTTGCAATACATATAAAGGTTGCCCATGAGTAGGGCACTGTCTAAGCATCTCTTTGAATCTTTCCCATGTTTCAACAAATGTTTCATTAGGCAACTGGTGATAAGAGGTGATGCGTTTCCTTAACTCCGTTGTCTTAGCAGGGGGGAAAAACTTTGTAAGAAATTGATCATACAAAGCTTTCCAAGTCTTGATAGACTTAGAAGGTAGGCTCTCTAACCAGTTCAGGGCCTTTCCAGTGAGTGACCATCTAAAAGCTTTTAACAGAACATACTCTAACGAGACACCTTCAACAGCTATGGTGTCACATAAATCAAGAAAATTTCTAATATGCTCCATAGGGCACTCAGCAGGTTTCCCTTCAAACTGAGCCCGTTTGATTAAGGATATAAATTGAGACTTGATCTCAAAAGGTTTCTCTATCGCAGGAAGCACAATAGGAGATTCTAGCACCCTCAGTTCCGGATGCATGTATTGCTTGGCATTCCTTGGATAGGCAATTAGCTCTTCTTGCAGTCGAGCCTTGTCTGCGTCTGCGCCGTCCTTCTCGGCTTTCAGTGCCTCCATCTGGGTCCGGAGGATCTCTAACTCTCGAGCCATCTCTTCTGCTGTGGCCATGGCTCGGTTTTCTCGGAGTCGACGGTGCAGGGAACGTTCTGGTTCTGAGTAATAACTTGTGTTATCAAACTGAAGCCTTCTTCGTCCTACCGGCATACACTGAGAAAACAAACAAAGAAAACAAAGATTAAAAACAAAAACGGGGTCGGGCTATTCCCGATCCCGAAGATAAACTAACAGCACGTTGCTTCCCCGGCAACGGCGCCAATTTGTTGAGAGGGTTTCTCGGCCAACAAATAAATTTGTAAGTCAAGACCCCGCTGAGTACAATGGAGTCAGGATCGTTCCACAGGAAGCAAGGTTGTTTGTCTATCAATCTAACAAAAATCAAACAAAACACTCACAAGATGCCTCGTTAACGATGTTGTCAGGATCGTTACCGAGCCACCGAACACAAAAATACTAACTAACGACCTAAAAAAATTCTAATTAAAATTCGGTACCGAGGCAAGTACTCAGCAACGAAGATTCACCAGAAATAATTCAAATAAAACAAAAATCTAGGACAAGGGACACCACAACATAGCTAAGCATAAGAATTCCGTAAGAAGATAAGATCATACCTTTAAATAGATAGAGTCATCAACTTTCGTTGACTTAACAAGTAAATTAATCTACTTTCATAAACTAACTCACTTAATTGCTTGTTTTGGATCTAAAGCTTGAAACTTTCGTTTACAAACAATATCAACCTTCAAGTTACTAACTTTCTCTTTCAATCAAGTTAAAAACCTAAATTACCTCAACTTTCGTCTTGGTATTAAGCACAACAAACAATCTCAATAAAAGATAAAAGGCATTCAACACACAATCTTACTCATCCAACATGCTCAACTATGCCGGGCTTAACCCCAACCCTAGAAAAATAAACTACTCACTAATCATGACTAAGAAACTAAAAACTTCAATAAAAAGAAACATTGAAACAAAACTCAAACTCAAATTAATAAGAAAAATATATTGTCTTACAGAGATTCAGAAGAAACCGAAAAAAACACATAAAACACCGAAGCACAAACACGATCAACGAATACTCGACAACCGTCGTCGACCGAGCCTCGTTACCTTCTTCCGATCCGATCTCTCTCTCCTTCGGCCTCCACAAAATCTCTCTAAAATAACTTCTCCAAAATCAAGCCCCCCTCCTCTATGCTAGATAGAAGGGTATTTATACTAAAAAAAACTAAAAACTAAAAAGGCTAAAAGACATAAACTTTCCTAAAAAGATAGAAACAATCTCTAAAAGATAGAAATAAAATCTAAAAAGATATTAAACCCTAAAATACATATTCTAACAACCCCAAAAAGATTCTAAAAAGATACTCAACCAACACGGAAATAAATTCCTGCTCAGGATCGGTCAATAATAAAAATAATACTCGAAATCTTTCTCTTCGTGGCCTCGTTAACGACCCTTCACAGCCTCGTTAACGAACCTGGGGTTTGTTTTCTTCGACACTTCTTCTTGTACTCTCGAGCTTCGACTTCTTCAACCTTGCACTCCTCCGTTCTTCGCTGCAATGCTCCAAATTCAGCTCCATTTAGCTCCTTTCCTCGCTAAAACCTGCAAAATTCACAAAATAGCGTAGATTCCACTCTTTTCACAAAATTATGCAAAACTAACTAAAAATACTCAAAACTAAATCTAAACTAAACAAAACTAAACCTAATAAGCAAAGAAAACCTATCAAAAATTATACTAAAAATGCGAACATCACTAGCGAACCATAGGCTCCACCACGAGTTAGTGAGGAGTTTCATTTCCTCTTTTGTTATCATTTTCCTAATTTCCTCCAGGACCTAGTGTGGTTTTTTGTCGTCTGGGGATACTTGATCGACAATCCAACATAGTTTTGGGTTTACGAAATTAAGGGTCGCCCTAGTAAGGGGGCATGAGAGTTAGATAATCAATTCTAGGTTAATTTTGGGAGGCATCTTGAGCCAGTTAATCAATTCTAGGTTAATTTTGGGTTCACCTTTGGATTGGTGGAGCCACTGCATGGTCGAGTGGGTAGAGTACCAACAATTTTACTTGGTTTCCAGTACAATCTATCTGGGATTTTATTAATGAGATTAATAACTTTCGCAAAAAGTTCGGGATCATCATGATTAATGACCTCACTCAATTTTTCAATGTTCCATGAATTGTCATCACGGCGGTACGATTCAACATGCTCCTCCCAATTAATGAGGGTTTCGACCTCAACTATTGGGTTAAGAGGACCATTGTCGATCCAATTATCCTTCCAAAATGGAATAGTTTTCCCGTCTCCCACTTGCCAGATGAGGCCCTTTACGAACAGGTCTCTTAGGCCTAAGAGTTTGGACCACTGACATGATGTGTTATGTTTTTTTTGGAGTTCAAGATACTTTCCGTTTTGAGGTATTTTTTTGTCACTATTTTTACCAAGAGGTTATTTGGTTTCGCTAAGATTTTCCATAGCAGTTTCATTTGGAGTGTTTGATTCATTTCTTCCGCCTTGGCGATTCCCACCCCTCCATGAGCGGGTGGACGACAGATGGAATTCTAACGTATAAGTGGTTTGTAGTTGTTTTCTTTGTTCCAAAAGAAATTCTTGTTAATTAGGTCCAATTCTTTCAAAGTTGCCTGAGGTAGTAAAAACGATTGCATAATATAGTTTGGTTGTGCTGAAAGAAAAAAAAAAGGTTAGGCTGGTGGAGTCTCAAACACGAGACCTTACACTCCTACACGCGCGTCCAACCAAATCCTCCAACTTGTATTACTCTTTTATAGAAATGGGAAAGGTGTGGAGGTGGGAGTCAAACTCCCGGCGTCATGAAAAATACATGCAACGACAGAGCTCGAACACCTAAAACCCCAAACACACGACCCACTAATATAGACTTTTTTAAAATAAGCACAAAATCACGCCTTTTAGATCATTTGTATGTGATATTTACGCACCCAAACTAATTTTAGCCTTATTAAAACATTAAATACTTTTTTTGGTTAAACGGTGGAAAGTTGAATTCATAGGAATTTATTTTATAAGAAATATAATTCTTGAATATTGAATTTTATGCAATTAATTAAAATGTGTTTATTTACAATTAATTGTTCAATAATTTAATCACTATAATTTGTTTTGTTTGAAAGTGAAAAATTATGGGAATTTATTTCAAATTACTTTAAGAACCTTTATCCATAAAAGATAATAATGTAACTCAGGGGTAAATAAAAAATTTATAATTTAATAATAAAAAAATGTTTAAATAAGAATGGAGGAATTAGATCTTACCCACCCTCACTATGGTAATTGCAATTCTCTCATTTTGGAGGAAGTAAAATTCATAGGAATTAAACTTGATTTTTTTTCCTTAAAAATAATCTAACCAAATGTATATATTACGATTTACTTCTTGGGATTTTCGAAATCACGTGGTTTTAAAGTTTAACCAAATGAACACTTAAATTAAAAGCGTGAAATGTAAAATACATCTATTTGAGAGATATTTTATGTTTATATTTTTATCAGTTAGGTCTTTGTTTGACATTCATATATTTTATTTTTATATTTGTCAAAATATGGTGGTAGAGCGATTTCAAAAGAGGTGGCCATGGACAGAAACCAGTGGTGCGGGAAGATTACGATGGTAAAGCGATAGACGATTGTCACGAAACGAAGACCCGCCTTTAAGGGAGTACCCTTTTTCCCCCTTTGCTTTTGTTTTAGTGTTTCCTTTTCCACCTTTTTGGTTTGCATGCGTTGCCCTTGTTTCGTTTTACTCCCCTCTTCCCTTCCTGGTTTTTTATCTTATGTTTCCCCCTTTTTTTAACACGGGGCCCGCCAAAATACCCTCCGGACTTTTCGTCCAGGGTAAGAGTGCGTTGTTGTTGTTGTTGTTGTTGTTGAAGAATTTATTTTTCATCTACCGGTGACGTGATCGAGATGATTGGTATTATGATGCGTACAATTGAAATTGTTTGAATTGTACACGTGAAATTAGATTTCCCACTTTTAAAAGTCTACGTACGTGTACAATTGTGTTGTACATACACCAGTTCATGACAGTGAATTTCTCAATATTAAAATTGGATTTTGATTTGTTTTGACTTATGTTTGTGTCAATTAACGAGAACACCTTGTATAAGGTATACCTTTGTAGTATTTTAATATATATTATGATCATAAAATTGAATTTTGTGATCTGGTGTTCTCTGAATGTTATGTGAACAATTGCATAAATTAATTGGTAATTTGTCTTTTGTCTCGTGTTATTCTGGATATTGACTAGGTTATGATCTGATCTAAGAAATTAATAATTTTCATAATACATGTGAAGATAAGATCTTATCGGTATAATTAGATGATATTGTGATATTATCTAATATAATAATTTTCTAAGGATTTAGGAAATCCCACTAAAATAAGATAAAATATATGATATTATATCTTGATCATACAATTTTGTCCAATTATATGCACATTGATGATTAATTTTGAATAATATTATATATTAATTTCTTTTGAATCAAGATTTTCATGTTAGTTTTCATGAGATGAATTTTCTAATAGTTACATGCTTGTTTTATAATATGATTTTAATTCTTGCATGTGAATGTTTCATAATAAGATTTTCATGAGATGAATTGTTTAAGTTTTGCATAAGTTATTTATTATGTTTTTGTCACTAGTAATAAATAACCATTGTATACTTAAGTTCTCAAATGAAAATTGGGGCAATGTCTTTCCATATCATAACCCATGACGTTTTTTGGTTTTGGTTGGATGGGCTTCGCAAAAGCGAGGGTGTCCTTCTTAAACATTAAACTAGTGAGAGTGGATCTATACGGGGGTTCATAAGCCTTGATTGGTTGTACACAACATGAGACCAAAAGGCAAAGTTTTGGATCTTGAGACATGGTAGTGGATCCTACATTGGATGTGGACCATTAACCAGGAATTATAAGGAGTTATAATTAGTAATTGTTACTTACATTGAACACACAAGACTAAAGGCAGTGCAAAAGTACGTTGAGTCTTGTTTGGAATAGGATCTTGGAATCATTTTATTCACCGGGAACATAAATTGTTTATTTGAATAAAATGTGCATTTACTTGTTTTAAAGCATGTTTAATATTAAGTATTTGCATGTCAAACATGAACTTTTGTTTGTTATTTCTTTTTTGTAGAAAGCATGTCTAGCGATAATTTGAAATTCACCTTGCGCTCAATTGTTGAGAAGAACAAGCTCAATGGAGCAAACTTTC
Source organism: Fallopia convolvulus (assembly GCA_964016875.1). Classification (NCBI taxonomy): domain Eukaryota; kingdom Viridiplantae; phylum Streptophyta; class Magnoliopsida; order Caryophyllales; family Polygonaceae; genus Fallopia; species Fallopia convolvulus. The sequence continues at coordinate 40,122,259 of OZ024719.1, forward strand.
TTGATTGGGAACGGAATCTGAGAATAGTTCTCAGGTCCGAAGGACGTGAGAACGTGCTAGCAAGCCCGATTCCTGTTCTGACTGATACCTCATCTGATGAGGAAAAAGCAGAAGAGAACAAAATAAGAGATGAGTCTGTGCCTGTCACATGCCTTATGCTAGCTGTTATGGAACCTGCTCTTCAAAAGAGGTTTGAAAATCAGGATGCTCATTCCATTATAACCTTCCTCAAAATGATGTTTCAGAACATGCAAGGATTGAGAGATATGAAACTCACAAGGCTATACTGGATAGCAAACTTGTGAAGGGAAAACCAGTTGGCCCACATGTGTTTGACATGATCGGTCTGTTTGAACGTATGGAGTCATTGGGTGCTAAATATGACCAAGATTTGGCCACTGATATCGTCCTACACTCCTTACATGATGGTTTTGCTCAATTCAGGATGAACTATTGTTGATAGGGTTTCTTGACAACAAATAAATTTATAATCAAGACCATGTTGTGTATAGAGAAGTCAGGTTCGTCCACGGGAGATAGTCAGTATCAAGTTTTGTTCCTTATCACACAAGCAATCAACGAAAAATAAGGGTTTTTATCAAAGGATAGAGAGTTCTAAGGTAGAGGCATCACCACAACAACAATCATGTATGCGAAACACTAATGAAACACATAGATCATGCTTTTATCACATAAAGGTGTCAGCTTTCGTTAACCAAAGCAAGTAAATCAATCAACTTTCGCTAAATCAATAAACTTACTATCTAATCTCTTCTACTTCAACTAGGATAGATCTGCTTTCACTTCAAAAACCCTAATTTGACTATTCTGATTCAAGGTTTCAACTTTCGCTTTAACTATGAATGAGAAATTTCCTTCAACTTTCGTTTCAAGGATTAAGAACAAGAGAATAGATTCATGCAATAAAAACAATCAAGACATGATCACAAACAAGCATGCACAACCATTGTTGGGTTTAACCCCAACCTTAGAGAGGAAGACTACTCACTAATCATAATTAAAAACAAACAACTATATTAAATAAAAGGGAAAGCTTACAACTTGAATCCAAAACAATAGTTCTTCTCCACAAAACTCCTCTCCTTCTCTCGCCTCCTCCTCTTCTAACTTGAATGATTGTGGGATCCTCCCTAAAACTAAAGAGGGGACAACTGTATTTATAGAGATTCTATTCTATCTTAAATCTATATCTAAGGAAATAAATCTTCTAATAAGATATATTCCTTCTATCTATCTAATAACATAAAAGAAAATAGGATATAAGCCCAATTAAACACGCCGACTCGGTCTTCTGTTACGTCTCGGGGTGCCTCGGTACCAACCCAAAGTGGGTCGTTACCGACCCTGTTCAACACTTCGAACAGCCTTGAGTAAAAATTGCGTAGAGGATTCGTTACAACTCCGTTTGACTTTATTCTTTTTCCTATGTTCTTGTAACAAATTTCTCTATCTCTTTCCAAGCTCAAACTTGATCTTCAATATATTTACTTGAGCGCTTAATCTTCATCTTTACTTCATTCTTGAGTGCTATCTTCACCGGCTTTGCTCCTTTCTTCAAAAGTGCTCCAAAAAGCTTCTAAAAACCTACAAAACACCACCAAAGCTTATGTAGACTCCATATCTCAAGAAAATAAGAAAACCTACACAAACGACTCAATACAAAACACAAAACTAAAGAAAAAGACTCAAACACACTAAAAACACACACTAAAAACACGACTAAAAAGGCAGACATCAACTACCATATGCATGGGATAAAGAAAACCCTGAATGAGCTCCATGGTATGCTTAAAGCAGCTGAACAAAACACTCCCGTTGACAACAAGAAGGATGTTCTTGTGGTCAACAATGTGCAAGGGTTCAAGAAGGTAGGCAAGAAGAAGAATCATGTCCAAGGGAAAGGCAAGCAAGTTGCTAAACCCAAGGGAGATGAAAAGCCAAAGGTGGCTAGTGACCATGATTGCTTCTACTGCAAGGCTAAAGGACACTGGAAGAGGAATTGTCCCAAGTACTTGGAGGACAAGAAGAATGGAACTGTGAGTTCCAGTTCAGGTATTAATGTTATTGAAATTTTAACAACCAATGCTACTACTTGGGTATTAGATACCGGATGTGGTTCTCACATTATTTCGAATGTGCAGGGACTAAGAAGTAGGAGGCAGTTGGAGAAAGGAGAAATAGACCTACGCGTTGGAAATGGAGCAAGGGTTGTTGCGCTTACCGTAGGAGCTTTTAGTCTATTTTTACCTTCTGGTTTAGTTTTGGAACTAAGTAATTGTTATTTAGTTTCTACTATTACTAAAAACCTTGTTTTAATTTCAAATTTACATTCTGTCGGATTTGAGTTTGATAGTAAGAATGGAAGTATGTCCGTTTTTAAGAATGGAATCTTCTATGCTTGTGCTCCAATGGTTAATGGACTTTTTGTATTAGATCTCAAATCAGAATCGTATAACATTAATACTAAAAGGCAAAAATCAAATAGTTTGAGTGAGTCCTATCTATGGCATTGTCGTTTAGGTCATATTAGCTTGAATCGCATGAAGAAGCTCCATAAAGATGGAATTCTAAAAGATATGGATTGTGAATCTATTGATTTATGTGAATCATGCTTGATGGGAAAGATGACAAGGTCACCTTTCAAAGGAACAAATGAAAGGGCTAATGAACTTTTGGCCATAATACATACTGATGTATGTGGGCCAATGAGTACAAAAGCTAGAGGTGGCTATAGATATTTCATTACATTTATTGATGAGATGAGCAGATATGGGTATATTTAACTTATGTCACATAAATTTGAAGCCTTTGAAAAGTTCAAGGAATTCCAAAATGAAGTAGAGACTCAAACTGGCAAAAGGATAAAAGCACTTCGATCCGATCGTGGTGGTGAATACTTAAGCCATGAATTTGATCATCATTTGAAAAATTGTGGGATTTTAACACAATTGTCTACTCCAGGGACACCACAATTGAATGGTGTGTCTGAAAGAAGAAACAGGACCTTGTTGGACATGGTTCGATCTATGATGAGTTTTGCTGACCTTCCGGTATCCTTCTGTGGATATGCATTCACGACTGATGTATTTACACTAAACAGGACTTCGTCAAGGACTGTAGACAAGACCCCATATGAGATATGGACTGGAAAAGTTCCAAAGTTGTCTTTTCTGAAAATATGGGGATGTGAAGCTTATGTAAAGCGTTTACAAACTGATAAGCTTGCACCTAAATCAGACAATGCTATTTTATAGGATATCCTAAAGGTAGTTTTGGATATTATTTCTACAATCCCACTGCACAAAAGGTTTTTGTTGCAAGGGATATTGTCTTTTTGGAAAGAGAGTTTATTTCCAAAAAGTCAAGTGGGAGAAATATTCATCTTGTACCGGTTCTTGATGAAAAGCAACAAACACAACAACAGGATGACATAGTTGATGCCGAGGATGAGATGGATTTGTTTGAAGGCCAAGGATCTGATGTTATCCAAGAACCTGAACAAATTCCTCAAGAAGCAGATCCACATATAGTTGTGGAAAATGTTGAAATACCAGTTGTTGAACCAGTTGAACTCCTACGTAGATCAAACAGACAAAGGTTTCATCCAAGACGATATGATGATTTCATCTTGACCGAAAGCCTTGATGTTCTAATGTTAGAACATGGTGAGCCTGCTACCTATAAACAAGCAACGACGGGTCCAGACTCCAAGAAATGGCTTGAGGCCATGAAATCTGAAATGGTGAAAATCAAGTCTGGGACTTGACAGATTTGCCAGATGGGGTAAAACCCATTGGATGCAAATGTGTTTTCAAACTTAAGACTGACAAAAATGGAAATGTATCTGTATACAAAGCAAGATTAGTTGCTAAAGATTTTAAACAGATTCATGGTATTGACTATGATGAAACATTTTCACCAGTTTCATGATTAGATCCATAAGGATAATCCTAACTATTGCCACTTATTATGATTATGAGATTTGGCAAATGGATGTTAAAACCGCTTTTCTAAATGGTATTTTGGAAGAGGATGTGTATATGACACAACCAGAGGGTTTTGAGGATCCAGATCATGCTGGGAAGGTGTGTAAGCTTAAGAGATCTATCTATGGGCTTAAGCAAGCATCTAGGAGTTGGAATCTTCATTTTCATGAAAAGATCAAAGAGTTTGATTTCATCAGGTGTGAAGAAGATCCTTGTGTATACAAGAAGTTTAGTGGGAGTAAGGTGGCTCTCTTAGTCTTGTATGTGGATTACATACTGCTTATTGGGAATGACATTCCGATGCTAGAGTCCATTAAGGAATGACTGAAGAAATGTTTCTCAATGAAAGACTTGGGAGAGGCAGAGTACATACTTGGAATAAAAATCTATAGGGATAGATCTGAGAGAATGCTTGGATTATGTCAAGGAACTTATATAGATAAGGTTCTTGATAGATTCAATATGCAGAATTCCAAGAAGTGGTTTTTGCCCATACAACATGGCATAAATCTAAGCAAGAAGCAATGTCCTAGAACACCTGCTGAGCTTGATAAAATGAGTAAGATTCCTTATGCTTCTGTTATAGGATCTATCATGTATGCCATGGTATGTACACGTCCTGATGTTCCATTTGCTTTGAGCATGTGTAGCAGATATCAATCAAATCTAGGAGAGGCACATTGGTGTGTAGCTAAGAACATCCTAAAGTACTTGAGAAGAACCAAGGATGATTTCTTAGTATATGGGGGTGATGACAATTTATTCATTAAAGGATATACAGATGCTAGCTTCCAGACTGACCGAGATGGCTTTGAGTCTCAATTGGGATATGTCTTCATCCTTAATGGAGGAGCTGTGAGCTGGAAGAGCTCTAAGCAAGATACAATAGTTGATTCTACGACTGAGGCCGAGTATATCGCTTCTAGTGAAGCTGCGAAAGAGGCTGTTTGGATAAGGAAGTTCTAGACGAGCTTGGCATTGTTCCTAGTATTTCTGGGCCTATTGACATCTATTGTGATAACAATGGTGCCAGAGCCCAAGCCAAGGAACCAAGTTCAAACTCCAAATCTAGACATGTTATGAGGAAGTATCATCTTATTCGACACATAGTTGCTGAAGGTAACATCAAGATGTGTAAGGTGCATACATATGACAATATTGTAGATCCTTTGACTAAGCCTATGCCTAGGGCTAAGCATAATAGTCACACTAGGGCTAAGGGTCTCAAACACATTGGTGAATGGTTGTGAGATTGCTTTGTATTATATTATTTCTGCTTAGAGTGTTGGACTCTTGTTTATGTTTGATTTTATGATAATATATGATATTTCATTCTTATTTATATATTATATTAACTAATATTGAATAATATGTCCGAATAATTCATAGTTCGTAAATGGGCTCACCTTAAGTGTTTTGGTGAATGAAACCCCATTAAGTATAGTACAGTTATGAATTATTGCAAGTCCATAGTTCGAGTCATCAAATAGGAAATAGATGATTTCATTTATAGCTATATTGTACATTGACTGATAGCTCAAGGTTTCATGTAGGGTCATAGAGATGTCCAGTCAATTACATAGATATGTATGGATGATACATATCGGACAAACCAACCTTAAGACTCTCCAAAAGGGATTGTTAAGTTTTTAAGGTGAACCATGTTTGGTGGATTCCTTAAACATGAGTATGTTATGTTTTCTAGTTGATGATTGGTATGTCTTTGATATTGTTAAACACTCTCCGTAAAAGGGGGTTATAAAAGCAATTATTGGGATTGCCAAAAGTTGAGTGGGAGCCATAGGCATACAAGATTGGAAAAGTCCTCCTTATTCATGTATACATTGATGCATGAAAAGGAATGGTGTCTAGGCCACTTGAAGAGCTAGAACTAGAAAATGCATGGCCATGCTCGAATGGATTAATTGTAATCATTCGTTATTTGATAGTTCAAACTCAGGTATTCAAGAAACATATTTGACGAGAGATATGAATGTCACCATATCATCAAGTAAGCCAATAAGAGACAAAGGTATCTTAAAATTGCACACTTGTTTTCAAGGACAAGTGGGAGATTAAAGGAATTGTGTCCTTTAATAAAAGTTGTAATTACCGAACATGGAATAGGACGATTGATAGAGAGATTCAATCTGTTTATTTTAGGAGTCGTAGTGTTTTGTTAGAAACCAACTACGATTAATGGGTTAAATAGTTCAATCCATAGATATTATAAACGGGTCCTATGAGGTCACACACATTGAGTTGACGGGCTGGATCAGCGGGCTGAAAGTCTTTGTCAGACATAGGGTTTTAGCCCAATAAGAAAAGAGTTAATTATCAATAAATATGTTGGATATTATTGATAATTAAAAGGATATATTTATTTGGGGAAATAAATATATAAGGCCTTTAAAGGGAAGAATAGAGCTAGGGTTTCATAAGTTTTACATAAGAAAGGAAAAGCTCTCTTCTTCCACTTTTTTTCTAGTCTTTGACACTTCGATCTAGCAATCGGAAGCAAAGGAGATCCCGATCCCCTACTCGTGTGGACTGATTAGAGAAGTCACAATTGAGGCTTTTTCTCTCGAAGGAAGAACCCTAATCACGCATCAAGAGGTATTCTACTAACCCTAACTTTGTCTCTAATAAAGAATGCTTTAGATCCATGTTTAGGTGCAAGAAATTGTTTCTGAAATTCCGCTTATACGCATCCAAAAAAAAACCCTTCATGTAAGTCGTTCTCGACTTGCTCGACTCTATTCTAGTCCTGTTAGATTTCATGATGTGATTGTGAGATTGGTTTTGGGAACTAGTCTCGAATGTATGTTTCCTTGTGAAATGTTTTATTGTATGATGTGACATGCTTTCCATTTTAAACGTTTTCTTGTAAAAAGAAATGGTATCGTTTTCTCTGTGCTGGCAGCGTAACTGACACGATCATGTGTGATGATTGCCGGTGGCGAAGAGGCGTCCAACCGGTCGTGTGTCGGTCGGGCCCCTTCAAAAATAAAATTAATTGCTTGTTTTTGGCAAGTGCTTCGGTGGAGGCTTGACCATGGATTGGAAGGATGACGTGTATGAAAAGTGAGAGGGCCTGCCTCTGCACTCGGGCATAGGGAGTTAGCGTCGTAGATGGGAATGATGTGGAGGAAGGGAGAATTGCATTTCCCAATAGGATTGTGAATGGTTTTGTTGTATGTTTGTGTGTGATTACTTAGTTGGCTTCTTGGCTTGTGAATTGCTGATATGTTTGATGAATTGTTTGTTCGTTGTGTTTCCTTTCACTTGTTGAAGATTGAATTGTTGGTTATAGTTTCAAAGGCTTTACCTTTGTTGCTTGATTATCTAGATTGTTGGTATGTGTACTAGACTATGATGCTTTGTTCTATTTGGTTGTTGAAGGTCAAGTTATTGGTTATCTATTGTTTTCAAACATCTTACTATTGCCACTTGTTATCTAGCTTGCCTAGGATAGTAGCTGACCCCTCGGGATATTTTTTTTCAATTCCAAGTACTCTTTTAGGACTCGTGGTGGAGCCTAGGCCGGATGTTACAGCGGATTGATATGCATTAGGTGTTGGAATTGGTTGGAATGTTCTGGTTTAGTATTTAGTTTCTGCTTTGGAAGTTTTCTCTTTTGTTGACTTACTGGGAATGTTAGTTGGGTGTGTTTTGTCTTAGTTGTGGGGACCTCTTGCATGACATTGTACATATATGTTTTAATAAATGATATTTGGATGATTTATATTCGTTTTCTCGTCGTGCCCGAGTTGCAAGGTCCAGATGTTTTAGTTGTCAAACTAGTTCTAGTAGTGCCCGAGAGGGTCAACTATCGAGTAACGCCCCGACGTTAAGATGGGGTGTTACATTCTAGAGCCTTCCAGCCCAATTTGGAGGGGCGCGCATGCTCCACCCTTGCACAGAAGGGGAGCGCCTGTTCTGGAACCTTTCAGAAGGGGCGCGCCTGGCCCATTCTCCCTTGTCTTGGGCGCGTCCATGCTAGACTTTTCAGGAAGAGGCATGCCCTTTCTAGAACTCTCTAGAAGGGGTGTGCCTTGGCATGTGGCCATTTTTTATGGGCACTCCCATATCTCCATGCCCAGGATCAATCCCAAAGCCTCCGGAATCACCCCCGATGCCTCTAGAATCCTCCGGAAGGCCTGTGGCTTGGTCTTGGCATATGGATCCGGGCGTCCTCTTGGACACGGAACCGTGTGCCGTGTCATTCTCCCCCACCAGATCTAGCAGCACCCTCGTTGTGTCCATGCCAGTTAAAAAAGGATTGCCTACCCATCCGTTATTTGGATTGTGTTTGGCTATAAAAATTGAGATACATGCTACTACTTGTTATTTGGGCTAGCTATAAAAGGATTGAGATGTTAGACTTATTTATCCAATTATTAATTAACTTGCTTAGTTGCATTTAATTTGCGGGGACGTGTTAGGATATCATTCTCACATGAGAAAGTTGTGATTAAATAATTATATCATATAAGTTCTTAGATTACTTTTTTTATTACCAATTAATTTTTGGATGCGAAACCCGTATTTACTACGCTTACATATATAACCTACAGTTTATTTTCATTAAAGATAAATATAACATGATAAAGTCATGATCATTAAATGCAATATTGAAGTTAAAACTTGATTTTATTCGAAATGACTTAAATAAATGTGGCATTTACCATTTGAACGCAAAATGTCATGAAATCCATGTCAAAGTATCAATTATTTATTTATATAGTAGACCTAATGCTGAATATATTATAGCAACTTGCAAGTTATAATTCATGTGAGTGGTCGGTGTGGACTTGGGTTTGGTGGCGTTTTCAGCTTGAATAAGCCAAATTTAGCAGCTACTACTCATTTCTATATTCACATATATGCCTCGTCAATCGTCTGTCACATATAAATATAAGCTCTTCAGCACTATGAAAACATATGTATGCGCCATTGGGGTTAATTTGTTTTATATCTGTTAGTGCGCAAAAACTCCGCCTTCAATTCATCTTCAAGCAGCTACTACTCATTTCTATATTCACATATATGCCTCGTTAATCGTCTGTCACATATAAATATAAGCTCTTCAGCACTATGAAAACATATGTATGCGCCATTGGGGTTAATTTGTTTTATATCTATTAGTGCGCAAAAACTCCGCCTTCAATTCATCTTCAATGCACTAATTAAGAACTTCTCCTCTTCCGCTCCGTCTTCTATCTCTTGACCTAGAAACCTACAAAACAATGGACACAGGGGGCAGGGACCCCCTAATCCACCTCCGATGCCTAAGTCAAAAGAGCAATTGTCGTTTTGAACGACGAGGTAATACAAGAGAGCGGTGAATCCCTGAACATTCGAGCTAAGCGAGTATTAGCCTGTTAAGAGTTTCTGAATATGCCGATGTGCACATGTGTCTCTCCCTACACGCCTAGGACGTGTATTTATAATGGAAGAAGGAGATCAGGGGGCCTTATTTAATTATCTCCTAGGTTTTCTTAAAGGCCAAGCTAAGGATATTCCCACCTTCTCCGAATTTAATCTTATCATATTTGCAGGATAGATCTTCCATAAAGTTGCATAACCACCATATATTTAATAATATGGAAAACAATAAAAAATAATAATAACTGCGTGTTGTAAGGGTTTTCTTGACAACAAATAAATTTATAGTCAAGACCCCGCTGAGTATAGCGAAGTCAGGATCGTCCACGGGAAGCACGGTTGTTTGTCTATTAACTACTAAAACAAGAAAACAAAACAAAACAGGCTAAAACAGCTATGACCAACCTCGTTGAACGAACCTGGAAAACCTACGAATACAGAACAATTAACGACCTAAAACGCAGGTTCGGTACCGAGGGTAGAATAACTCGGTAGCGAATGATTCGAAAGCAAACAAACAAATTCAATGAAATAAAAGATCTAGGACAAGGGTTACCACGACATAGCTATGCTAAAAACTCATATGAAGATAAAGATCATGCCTTTAGTGATAAATTTATCAACTTTCGCTGACTAACAAGCAAATCAATCAATTTTCATAAATCAATTCACTCTATCACTTGTTTTGAATCCAAAGCTTGAACTTTCGTTAACGAACAATATCAACATTCAAGTTCACAACTTTCTCTTTCGATCAAGTTAAAAACTCGAATTACTTCGACTATCGTCTAAGCATAAGCATAACAAGCAATTTAAAAAGATAAAAGGCAATCAAAACATCAACTTACTCATTCAAACATGCACAACTACATCGGGTTTCAACCCCGATCCTAGATAAGAAGACTACTCACTATCCATGGAAATAAAGCAAACAACTTTAATCAAAGAAGACATTGAAAACAAACTTAAACTTACTTGAATATCGTCTTACAAACTTCGTGGAATCCGAAAACACTTAAGAACAACGAGCAAAATCCGATCACCAACCCTAAATTCTCTCTCTCGATCGAACTCAGTCCGACTCCCTTCTCTTACTCGACTTCTCCTAAAACTAAAACGTCACCCCCCCCCTTTGCCTAAGCTTAGAACAAGGCTATTTATACTAAGAAACTATCTATTAAAAAGACTAAAAGATAAAAACTTACCCTACTTAAAAAAATAACAAGATAAAAGATATAACAACTAAAAGTCGGCTATGCCTCTACCGACACAGGACCCTCGTTAACGACCCCGCACAGGGTCGGTAGAGATTGCTAATTCCCTCTGAAAAATTCTATCTTTTAGCCTTGTTAACGACCTTCACAGGATCATTAACGAGCCTCTATTTTGGCTTTTCTTGAACTTCTTTTCGCTTTATCTTGGACTCTAACTTGATCTTCTCATGAAATCTTCTTCCTTATCTTCCATGTTTTCTATCCTCCACCACAAGGCGGCAAGGCCTTAACTCAGCTCAAAAAGCTCTCCTTCTTGCTTAAAAACCTACAAAAAGACACAAAACTGAGTAGCTTCTATACTTTTCACAAAATAAGAAAACTCATCCAAAAACACACAAAACTAACTCTAAAACCTACTAAAACTAAACTAAACAAACTAAAAAACACACCAAAAACTAGACTATAAATACGAACATCAAAATACCTCATACTTAAGCTTGCTTGTCCTCAAGCAATCACTACACAATAATCAAAACCAAACAATCATCCTCATCAAGCAATAGCAATCAACTCAAAAGCAACATTAAAAATATAGCGGAAAATAGCAAATGACTATTAACGTCATCACACATATATAAGCACTTAATAGACATAAGCAAATACAATCCAACCTCACCAGGGATATATGTGTTTCTCTCAACTCTCAAGTGTTTAGGCTTATAAACTCAATCTCTCGACTCATCTTATATGCAAAAACTCATAGAAATTGGAACTTATATCACCAAACTCTCCACCTAAGATTTGTCAAAACAAGCAAAAATCATCAAGAGAACTTAGGCTCAATGAAAAACTTCATAGAAGCTTCCATTCGGCCGGGTTGTAATGGGGCTTGGTAAAGACAATAAGGCGTGGAAATATTTTGGCTATGTGGTGCTAATAATATCCGGGAATAAAAGACTCCTAAAAACTCACACAACAACCAAAACTCTCAAAAGAACATCATACCAAACTCACTCAAACATTATGCACAAACACTCACCTTTTTATATCCTAGACAGTCTCATAAAGATTTAAAAGAATCTCTGGTTAATCTTCAAGCAAAAATGCACATTTACTTCCTCTTCACTTTTTTTTTATTCATTCTCATCATCTTTTTTTCTTTTTCAGCTCGAGTAGTCTCCTTAACGACCCAAACTAGGTCGGTAAGAAGCTACAATTTCTACTCGTTTCCTTTCTTTAAACGAACAACCTTCTTTTTTTCTTGTGCATCTTTTATTACCAAGAGATTCTTCACAAATCAAATAAGAGGCTTCCAATCTACCCTTCCCAAAACCCTCGTTTTGAACCAAACATAACATCTCACTCTACAAAACATACCTCTCCAATCTAAGTCCTAATCCCGGATAGGGTCAAGCTTATCTCGGCTAGGGAAATTTTTTGTGGAGCTGGAAATAAAAGGCTTAAAGGCTCAAATTTGGCTATCAAAAGAGGGATCATGTAAGGGTGGATAAGGATTAATAAGGCTTATAAAAATAAGTTCTCTATCATCTGATTTCACAAGTAATGAACTATAAATCTTATATAGGTCTCAAGAAATAGATAACCATCACAATTCCAAGAGATAATATACATAAAGAGAGTAAATCACGCAAAAAGAAGAGGGATTTTTTATATTCTCCCTATAAGGCCAAAAATAACTCACAAGGTAGAAATTTTCATTGGATTGCATTACTCATGCTAAAAGTTATACATCCTCAATTTCATAAAATGCTATTCCTCTATAAAAACAACTCATATCAAGAATCAGGCTATACCATCAAAAACATGCTTGCAAGGAATTACATGATCATGCTAGCAACTACTATCATAGAACCAAAAGAAAGGGTATTTATCCATTCTAAAAACTCTTTTTGGAATTTTTTTAATTTTCAAATTTTTTGTATTTTTGTGATTTTTGTGATTTTTCTAATACAAAGACAACTAGAACAATCAAGACACACATAACAACTTATCAAAAAAAACTTATCAAAAAAAGACACACAAAACAAACAAAACACACAAGCAAGTTTTCTTCCTTTTCCCACCCCATACTTAAAATTACAGTGTCCCCACTATAATAAAACCAAGCAGAAGAAAAGAAAAGAAAGAAAGAAAAGAAAAAAGAAAGAAAAACTTACAAGATAACTGAAGCAGAAAAGAAACAACTTTTCAAAAGCTGAATCAGCGCCCTAGTGGTGGAAACTGGCGCACAAAGTTCCCCATAAACTCGTACATGGTCTTCCAACGCTCCTCATCAACCGTCACCCTTTGCTCCATAGTCCGCCAACGAGCATCTTCCTGTTGATGCTTCGCATCATCCAAAGCCATGCGAGCGGAATAGACACCCTCCCAATGATCCATCCTCTAGTGGAGCTGTGTCTGTTGCAGGTTGAGCTGTTGCATTTGAAATGAAAGATCATCGACCCATGGAGGTGGAACAATCAATCTAGTATAAGTGGGCGGAGGAGGTAGTTGGTAGAGTGATCTTGAGGCTGGAAGTGGTCTTGGGAAATCACCGGGTTATAAGGCATAAGATCATAAGATTGAGGTACGGTAGGTGGTGGCGGGGGGTCGTTACTGAAGCTGTGTGCCTCGGTAGTAGCCTCGAAGTAGTCGTTAACCACCCTGGGTGCGTCGTTAATGAAGTTGACATTGTTGCTCAGAACCTCGGTACCGAGGTCATCGTCCTTGATATCGAGCTCTTCCGTGGCTGCCTCCGTTTCTGCCTCCGATGCATCATCATCTTCATCCATAGCTTCTCCTTCTCTCTCGAACCGTGTCTCACACGGCCTCAACGATGAACCGTCCACGACTCGTACCAATTTGGTACATAAAGAAGCTCCATCTTCGCCAGGGTAAGAGGGACATCTTGGCCAAGTACTTTGGTGGCATGCCTTCTCTCGGTCCGCACAAAAATGCCGGAAACAAACCAATTGTTCTTGTCGAGCAATTGTGCATGGTTTGACGTGTAGAGTGAGAGATCAACGCCAAGCTTGTCCGCCAAAAGACTAACTAGAATCCCGCACCACACTTCTTTAGACTTGATCCCGTGCTTCTCGATATATTGCAACCATTCATACCCCAAGTTCATCGGAGCGGGATCCTCAAAAAGTATAGTACAGAGGCATGTGACTTCCGTCCGTGTCGGCCTCGATAGCTCTCTCTTGGGCCAAAATGTGGCAGCTAATACTCGGAGAATGATCCGGAAGATGGGTTTGATGATGCTTGCCCCGGAGAGTGCTGCGGCGGAAGGTTCAACTTCCCCGGAAATGTAACTCCAAGTTTTGGTAAACTTGTAGTCCTTGATCTTGTAGTTTCAAGAGTGGTGAGGAAGCTCAAGATATCCATTAAACTCCGCCATTGTGCACTCATGGTTGACATTGCCTAGCCGGAATCTTATCCTTCCCACCGAGGTATTGGTTTTGAAGCTTGTCTCAAGAGTGGCCAAGAACTCGGCGGTGAGAGCCAGGTAGTGCGGTGTCGCCTCTTTCTTCAACAGCTGAAGGCACACAGAGGATGGTAAAAGCGTGCTTGACGTCCTCTTAAATCCCCATTGCCTTAGCACTTGACCTCGAGAACCACCTAGTGTAGTGGTCCTTTTCCAGAATGGCATCAAAGCGGTCAGCTTGTGCTTGAGTGGCCAATATGACATTGTCCATACGGGGAGGGGACGGGGACCGTTGAGTCCTCTTCTTCTTCCAGGCTTTTGTGGTATCTTTGTTAGTGCTTGCCATATGGACCTACAAAAACCATGAATTGTCCAAGATAAGATCCACTCAAACTAATAGAAAAGATACCCCATACTTGGCCTTGGAAATGCTCTCGACTTGCCTCGTTAACGAACCAATTGGGTCGTTAATGAGCCTGGGCTTGTGTTTTAAAACTGGACATAGTGCAGGGTTGTTAACGAGCATGGACAGGTCGGTAACGAGCCTGGGCGAGAACCACTCGCGAATTATTTTGAGTTCTAAACTCCAAATTTTTCCAATTAATCAAGCATAGATCAAACACAATCCCACATAAGACACACAATCGAGCATATACACCCCATACATGCTCGATTACCCCACCCGAACATGCCAAAATTGCCAAAATTTCATGGTGAAGATCAACTTAATTCAAAACAAGTTAATTCATGCTTTTCTCATCAAAATTTCAATGCAAACTTAAGCAAGAATAACCAAATACAAATCAATATCAAACACCATTCGTAGAAGCACTAGAATCATTATGCAGTATAGACATGCAACTCAACCACTTCAAACAAGATCAAGATATGAAAGTTTTACCCCAAAAATCATGAATCTTGCAAAATAGAAAGTTAGGGTTTAGAAATCATATCGTTGAATTGAAGAATTGAAGAACAAGGATTGAATTTGGGAAGGGTAACGAGGCTTAGTGGTTCGCCGGTAACGAACTCGAGAGTGGAGGAGCTCGTTATCGTGGTGCAGTCCCGAGGTTAGGGGCAGTGGTGTACCGATTGAAAGTGGGTAGAGAGAATCGGTGGGATTTGTTTGAGGATTTGAGTATTTGGCTTGAGATTTGAGTGTGGGATTGGAAGTTTTTGACAGGGTTAAATAGGAGGGGGAAGAGGTAGGGGAAGAGGCTGTGTGGGTAGGGTAGATAGAAGATAGATTTAGGTTCAAAGTACTTACCTTGTCCGTGTCCGCCTATCTGGGTCTCAAAATGGGTCGTTAACGACCCTGGGTGGGGTCGTTAACGAGCCTGTGTGACTTGTTTTTCGGTGTTGTTCCGAGCCCAACTTCTTGTATCATGTTAGCTCCAAACAATTCTATCTTGCTAACTTCTAAACTACTAAAAACTCAAAAGAAAGCTAAGAATAAGATCTAAAAAGAAAGAGAAAAAATTAAACTAAACTAAAAATCGGGTTGCCTCCCATAAGAACTATTTTTAACGTCGTTAGCCCGACGTACTTACCTTGGCTAGTCCGACGTTGTAAGAGCCATGGTGACTCTAATCTCTTCATCCGGGTCGGGTTGCTAATGAAACTTTTTCAATCGGTGGCCGTTAACCTTGAAGATAGCGCCTTGGTTATCGATCAACTCTACCGCCCCGTGAGGATAGATGTGGTGAACCACAAATAGCCCACTCCATCTCGTCCTTAGATTACCTAGGAATAAAAAGAGTCGAGAATTAAAGAGAAGGACCTTGTCACCAACTTCATAAGTTTTGGGCACCAATTTCTGATCATGCCACCGTTTGGTGCGCTCCTTGTAGATTTCGGCATTTTCGTAGGGCTTAAGCCTCAACTCCTCTAGTGCTTGCAAGTCCATGAATCGTTTTTCTCCGGCTGCGTCGAGGTTCATGTTGAGCTCCTTAAGGGCCCATAATGCTTTGTGCTCCATCTCGACCGGTAAATGGCATGCCTTGCCATACACTAGGTTGTAGGGGGTGGTGCGTAGGGGCGTCTTGTATGCCGTTCTATAAGCCCATAGAGCGTCATCCAATTTAGATGACCAATCCTTCCTTGAGCGGAACACCGTCTTTTCCAATATGCTCTTGATCTGCCTGTTTGAAACCTCAACTTGGCCACTAGTTTGGGGATGGTATGGTGTTGCCACCCGGTGTGATACCCCATACTTAGCCAAAAGTGCTTCAAAACTCCGCTCAATGAAGTGAGATCCACCATTACTAATGAGGACCCTTGGAACGCCAAACCTGGAGAAAATGTTAGTCTTAATAAATTTGGCCACGGTTTTAGCATCATTGGTCCTTGTAGCAACGACCTCCACCCACTTAGAGACATAATCAACCGCAACCAGTATATACTTGTAGGGGCCCGATACAAAAGGTCCCATGAAGTCTATGCCCCATACGTCGAATAACTCGACCTCTAGTATCCCGGTCAGCGGGTTTTCATGTCTCCAAGTGATGTTACCAGAGCGTTGGCATTCATCACATGTTGTCACATAAGCCTGTACGTCTTTAAAGATGGTTGGCCAATAGAGACCACTTTGAAGAATCTTCGTCGTGATCTTGAATCCTTTTGCATGGCCACTGGTAGGAAGTGTGTGACATTGACGGATCACACTCTCTATTCGTCTTCTGGAATACAGCGTCTAAAGAGGTGATCACTTCCTTGTTTGAACAAGTAAGGATAGTACTGTTTGACATCGTGAAGAAACTTCTTTTTCTTTTGTGGGGTTAGTCCCTCGGGGATTATGCCACCTACAAGGTAGTTAGCAAAATCCTCAAACCCAGGGGATTTTGACCCTCTAATAGCATGAATTGATTTAAAAGAAGTAGAAGCAAGAGATTAGGAAGGTATTGAATTGAAATGAATGAGTTCGAGTTGCGAAAACGTACCTGACTTGGTCGTTAACGACCCTGGAGCTATTGTATTACCATCGGTAACGACCTCATGTGGCTTGGTAACGGCCTTCCCGATTGTGGTGTCGATGCACCTCAATTGATCGCCGTTGTGATCTACGCTCTCCAGCCTCGGTGGTTCGATACCGACCCCGAAGGGGTCGGTAACGAGGGCCTTTTCGAGTTCAACCTCATTTAGCATGAGGTGTCCGTCTGTTCTGGTGTCGTTTATTGGCACTTCGTTGTTGGATTCAGTGATGTGCTCAATCGGCAACCTACATAAATGGTCTGCCACCAAGTTTTTTGCCCCCTTTTTATCTCTAATTTCATGATCAAATTCCTGTAATAAGAGCATCCAACAAAGCAGCCTAGGCTTCACATCCTTTTTGGACATTAGATATCTAATGGCCTCATGCTCAGTATAAACAATCACTTTTGAACTAACAAGATAGGACCGGATTTTTTCAAAAGTGAATACCACAACGAGGAATTCCTTCTCCGTTGTGGTATACTTACTCTGCGCCTCATCAACCGTCTTACTTGCGTAATAGTTGGCGTGGAGCTTTTTATCCTTCCGTTGTCCCAAGTCTGCGCCAATAGCATAGTCACTAGCATTACGCATAATCTCAAAAGGCAAAGTTCAATCCGGGGATTGCATAATAGGGGCGGAGACGAGGGCTGCCCTTAGCCTGTAAAATGCTTCAAGACATTCTGGAGACAGCTCTAACACTACATCCTTCATTAGTAGGTTAGTCAGAGGTTTAGCTATCTTAGAAAAATCCTTGATAAAGCGTCTATAAAAGCCAACATACCCTAAACAACTCCTAATGTCTTTTACAGAAGTGGGAGGAGGTAGTTTTTCAATAAGTTCAATTTTTGCTTTATCTACTTCTATCCCTCTTTTAGAGACAATATGTCCTAATACTATCCCCTCTTGGACCACGAAATGTCATTTTTCTCAATTAAGTACAAGGTTGCTTTCTTCACATCTTTTAAGAACACTTGCAAGGGTATCAAGACAAGCATCAAAGGAAGAACCATACACAGAGAAATCATCCATAAAGACCTCTACAATATCCTCTATCATATCAGAAAAAATGGCCATCATACACCTTTGGAAGGTGGCGGGGGCATTGCAAAGCCCAAATGGCATTCGTTTATAAGCAAAAGTCCCATAGGGACATGTAAAGGTAGTCTTTTCTTGATCATCTGGATGAATTGGGATCTACCAAAAACCGTTATAGCCATCTAAATAACAGAAATAATCATGTTGGGCTAAGCGTTCTAATACTTGATCAATGAAAGGAAGCGGAAAATGATCTTTTCTAGTAGCACTATTGAGCTTCCTATAATCAATGCACATCCTCCGACTAGTTGTGGTCCTAGTGGGGATTAGCTCTCCCTTTTCATTTTATATTACGGTCATTCCCCCTTTTTTTCGGGACTACATAGACCGGACTAACCCATTGGTTGTCCGATATAGGAAATATGATCTCAGCATCAAGTAATTTAATGATTTCCTTTTTAACCACTTCTTTCATATTAGGGTTCAATCTACGTTGATGCTCTATAGTGGGTTTATGATTATCCTCCATGTATATCCTATGCATGCAAAGTGAAGGAGAAATGTCGGTTATATGATCAAGAGAGTAACGTATGGCTTTTCTATGTGTCCTAAGCACAGTGATTAGCTTCTCTACTTCCTCGTCTTTTAATTTGGCATTGATGATGACAGGAAAAGTAGAATTAGGACCAAGAAATTCATACCTGAGAGATTTTGGAAGGGGTTTGAGTGTTGGAGAAGGTTCAGCTGGAATGAGAATTGGTTCTTCTGGCTCCGTCTTCAACACCTCTTCATGGTATTCAAACGCCGAGATTGCATTGTCCTCGGCTAGGGTCGTTAACGATGCAGGCCGGGTCGTTAACGAGCCATCTTCATCTGCCAGGAAATTCGGTACCGAGGTTAGTGGACTCGCTACCGAGATTTCAGGAACTATCTCGGCCCATCTTCGACCTGAGAATACATCACTTGCCAATAGTCTTCCAACGGGGTCCCCACATTCGATGAATTCATTGTGGGTGTAGAGCATCTTAACTTCAGCTCTATTTGTCTCCTTCATTGTCGGGTTGAACCTAAATTCTGCCGCCTCATCCCCAATTTTGAAAGTTAGGAGTCCATTCCTAACATCAATTATGGCTCCAGTTATGGCGAGGAATGGTCTCCCTAAGATAATAGGAACGACCGGATCTTCGGGCATTGCCATAACTATGAAATCGTTAGGAACAAAGAATTTGCCCACTTGAACCGGAAAGTCTCCTATGACCCTTGTTAGCTTGACACATGAGCCATCCGCCATGTATAACCTCATGTTGATCGGATCCAATGGTCCCATGTTGGCTTTTGACCATATTGACAAAGGTAGGAGGCTCGTACTAGCGCCTAGATCACATAGAGCCTTGAATTCGTGGTAGCCTATGCCAATTGTTATAGCAAATCTCCCTGGGTCACCTAATTTCTCTGGAAGAGTAATGGATCGGACCTCATCTTGTAGCTCTGTAATGAATCGTTTCCTGCTATGAATGTCTTTCAAAAACTTTGTGTAAGCCGGCATTTCGCTTAGGGCCTCGTCGAATGGGATAGAAATATTTAAGTCTTGGAGAATCTTAACGAAACGCTTGCCTTCAGTGGAGTCCATAGAGTTCTTAGTAGGAAAATGAAGAGATTTAACCAATCTCGGAGCCAAATCGGGCTCGAGAGGTGATGCTACCGGGTTGACATTAGGGTTGACATGTGCATTTGGAGGATCGGTACTGACCCTGGTTGGGTCGTTAACGAGCCTGGGATTGAGAGAGGAGCTCGGAATAGGGAACTTACCTAGACTGGGGTCGTTAACGACCCTGGGAGCATCATTACCGAATTGTTCAGGCTCGGTAACTGTGACACCCCTATACCCTATGAAGTCTACTTTGTAATCACTTATTTCTTATATAAACATATAATTCACATATAAGCAACTATCCACATAAGCATAAAGCAGAAAGTAACAACCATAAAGGGTTGCACGCACACACACACACACACAGGTAGTTACTTCTTATGCTAATACATCTATTACTCTAACTTATAGTACAACTCATATGTCTAAGATGCAAAATTGAGGAGGAGAAGGTTGCATTGAGCTTCATGATCAGCCGGCCGACCTGTATGAATGTGACCTCTAAAAGAGACACATGCAAGTAAGATCTAGCTGAGCTTGAAAAATTATTTTGTGATTTACGTGAGTCGCATACTCAGTGAGAGTAAACCATCATCAATTATTTCACACAAAGCCAAACAATTGGTCAGTATACATATTCATACATATTATATATGTCATATATGAATTTACTATGCAAATGCAAATGCTGATGTTTCCGATTTATTATTTTATGAACTATTCAAGCCTAAATCTGCCCCGGGATTAATCTATATAGACTCTTATGGTCCATTTAAGAAAGAAATACGAACATTTCCTCATTATGACCCGTAGGTTCTGTACGATCCGTAGATCCTGTATTGATCCGAAGATCCTGTATTGATCTGAAGATCCTGTGTGATCCGAAGATCTTGTATGACACGTAGGTCCTGTAATACAAATTCAGGGCGAGACAGTCACATGTCCTTTTAATCTCATTGCAATATGCTATGAAATCAAATGCATCATGTGTTCATATATCATATGCCATCTACTAACATACTTTCTGTGCAAACAAATTTGGAAATTTTCAGAACTATCACATATAACACATATATCCATATAGCTTATCCATATAATCCATATAGCACATATATCCATATAATACATGTAGCACATAGGGTTGAATCTCCGGTCTATACTCACCTGTTCAAGACAGATACTATATCTCTCCCCCTTGTCCTTGACTATGATCTATGACTCGTGCTCCTATATATAACCCAATGCAAAAACAACCTATTTACTCTTACAAACTTTAACCCCAAATGCAATAAAATGTCAGAATGCATTATAACTTCTTGTGCATAATTCCAAATCCTTTAAAACTTGACAACGATAAAGTATATATATAGAAGAACATTTTTCTAGTTCAAACCTTTCTGAAAAACTTGATCAAGGGTCTCCATAACATCATTAAAAAGCAAAACCCTAAAATTACTCTGATATCTTTTACCGAATATAAATCCAATATCGAAAACACCCTCTGAAAACTATAGATCAACCGACTTTCAAATCAAAAGCAACTGTAGATCTAGATCTGGAAAAAATTAAGAAAATCCAAATAAACCATTAACTAAATAAAACTTACCAAAGCACGCTTGTACATCGAAATAAAAATCTGATTGAAGAGATCTTGTACCAAATCCACAACAAAAACAACGAAACAAAATCAAACAGATTTCAAATGATTTTTTCTATCCTCTCGTCTTTTCTATCTCACCCTCTCTGTTTGCTTAATGTTGAAGAGATGAGCATATATATATATATATATATATATATATCACGTTGAAGTCGACATACAATATAGAAAATTACACTTTTCACACTCAAATTTCCTTTACTACAAACTTTACCCTGAAATAATTAATAATTAACTTTAAGTTAAAAACTTTAAAAAAATATAATAAACTTAATTAGAAAATAAATATCACTTTTAAAAATTCACTATATATCATATCAATATGCTATGTATATGCTCTTAATATGATATGAATGCAAAATGACGCATGCACTTTGGTCGGGGATGTTACAGTAACGACCCGCTCTGGCTCGTTATCGATCTGAGTCGTGGCTGCCTTGTCAGTTTTGGGGCTCTTCTCCTTAACTTGGGCACGCTTCGGTAGTGTCTTTCCGCTCCTAAGGTACACCGCCGCAATTTGTCCTCTAGGGTTCTCCTTGGGACGGCCCGAGAGTTGCCCTTATGGTCTCGGAATCTGTGCGGAGAGGTTCCCTAGTTGGGAGTCGACATTCTTCTTCCACACATCAAACTCTCCCCATCTTTTCATCTGATTGTTAAGGTTGGCTTGGACTCTGGTGATTTCATTCTTTACGCCATTAATTCCTTCATAGAGTCCTTGTACCCAAGATGGTGGCTCTTGATGGCCTGGAGGTCTATATGGTGTATACCGTCTATCCGGTCGGGGTGCTACATAGCTTTGGTTCTGGTTTTGACTACCCCATGCCGGATAATTGTTCGACCTGTCAAAATTATTGGGTTGGTTCCTGTATGGCCTCTCATGTAATTCATTTCAGCATAAGTCTCAACGGCTCTAACCTGCTCGATGTTAGTGCAAGCAGAAGTACTGTGGGCAGAAGAACCACACTCTTGACAAGGTTGAGAGGCTTTTAGAAAACTTACCTGTTTCTTGAGGCGGTTGACCTCATCTTGTAGGAATTGATTCTTGACATCGGGATCAGCATCGTCCTTATTAGGCACGTAGAGATGCCTCTGGGGCTAGGGTGCTTGATGGGTACCATACATGGCATCGTAGTTAGACAGCTTATCCAGCAACTCCCATGCAGTTGTGGGATCCACCTCTATAAAACCGCACGCAGTGTGTGTGTAGATGCGGTTCTTCATTTCTGCATTGATCCCCTGGAAAAAGATTTCTTTAAGTACATATAAAGGTTGCCCATGAGTAGGGCACTGTCTTAGCATCTCTTTAAACCTTTCCCATGTCTCTACAAAGGTCTCTTTAGGCAACTGGTGATAGGAGGTGATGCGTTTTCGCAACTTCGTTGGGTTAGCAAGAGGGAAGAACTTTATAAGAAATTGATCATACAAAGCCTTCCAAGTCCTGATGGAATTTAGGAGGTAAGCTCTCCAACCAACTCAAGGCCTTTCCAGTAAGAGACCACCTGAAAGCTTTTAAAAGAACATATTCAAGTGAGACACCTTCAGTAGCAGTAGTGTCACATAAATCAAGAAAGTTCCTAATATGTTCCATAGGGCACTCTGTTGGTTTCCCTTCAAACTGAGCCCTCTCTGTCAAGGATATAAATTGAGATTTAATTTCAAATGTCTTCTTTATCTCTGGAAGCACAATTGCAGATTCTGGCACCCTCAGTTCTGGATGCATATATTGCTTGGCATTCCTCGGATAGGCATTCAGCTCTTCTTGTAAACGAGCGTTGTTTACTCGTTCATGTTCAGCAGCAGCAGCAGCAACGGCATCTCTATCAGCTTGTAGCTCCTCCATCCGCTTCTGGAGGACTTCCATCTGTCGAGCCATCTCTTCAGGTGTAGCCATGGCTCAGTTTTCTCTTCTTCTAGGGTGCAAGGTGCGTTCAGGTTCGGAATAGTAACCGGTGTTGTCAAATTCGAGCATGCGACGTCCTGCTAACATAAGCTGAGAAAATGGACAAAGAAAACAAAATTAAAAACAAAAACGGGGTCGGGCTATTCCCAGACCCACAGATAAACAAATAAACATTGATGTCTCCCCGGCAACGACGCCAATTTGTTGGAAGGGTTTTATTGACAACAAATAAATTTATAGTCAAGACCCCGCTGAGTATAGCGAAGTCAGGATCATCCACGGGAAGCACGGTTGTTCGTCTATCAACCTCGTTAACGACCCTGACAAGGTCGTTAAGGAACCTGGAAAACCTACGAATACAGAAAAATTAACGACCTAAAATGCAAGTTCGGTACCGAGGGTAGATTAACTCGGTAACGAATGATTCGAATGCAAACAAACAAATTCACTGAAATAAAAGATCTAGGACAAGGGTTACCATAACATAGCTATGCATAAAAACTCATGCGAAGATAAAGATCATGCCTTTAAAGATAAATTTATCAACTTTTGCTGACTAACAAGCAAATCAATCAATTTTCATAAATCAATTCACTCTATCATTTGTTTTGAATCCAAAGCTCGAAACTTTCGTTAACGAACAATATCAACATTCAAGTTCACAACTTTCTCTTTCGATCAAGTTAAAAACTCGAATTACTTCGACTATCGTCTAAGAATAAGCATAACAAGCAATTTAAAAAGATAAAAGGCAATCAAAACATCAACTTACTCATTCAAACATGCACAACTACATCGGGTTTCAACCTTGACCCTAGATAAGAAGACTACTCACTATCCATGGAAATAAAGCAAACAACTTTAATCAAAGAAGACATTGAAAACAAACTTAAACTTACTTGAAAGTGAAAAGTGAATATCGTCTTACAAACTTCGTGGAATCCGAAAACACTTAAGAACACCGAGCAAAATCCAATCACCGACCCTAAGTTCTCTCGATCGATCGAACTCGGTCCGACTCCCTTCTCATACTCGACTTCTGCTAAAAATAAAACGACACCCCCTCCCTTTGCCTAAGCTTAGAACAAGGTTATTTATACTAAGAAACTATCTATTAAAAAGACTAAAAGTTAAAAACTTACCCTACTTAAAAGATAACAATATAAAAGATATAACAACCAAAAGTCGGCTACGCCTCTACCGACACGGGACCCTCATTAACGACCCCGCACAGGGTCAGTAGAGATTTCTAATTCCCTGTAAAAATTCTATCTTTTAGCCTCATTAACGACCTTCACAGGATCGTTAACGAGCCTCTGTTTTGGCTTTTCTTGAACTTCTTTTCGCTTTAACTTGGACTCTAACTTGATCTTCTCATGAAATATTCTTCCTTATCTTCCATGTTTTCCATCCTCCACCACAAGGCGTCAACTCAGCTCAAAAAGCGCTCCTTTCTGCTTAAGAACCTACAAAAAGACACAGAACGGAGTAGCTTCCATACTTTTCACAAAATATGCAAACTCATCCAAAAACACACAAAACTTACTCTAAAACCTACTAAAACTAAACTAAACAAACTAAGAAACACACCAAAAACTAAACAAAAAACATGAACATCACTGTGCAGTAATTTAAGAAATACCTTTTTAGTAGCGAAAATAACTATGGTAACTATGTTTGTTTTACCCGCTCACAAATGCCCCACCTACATTTCCTTACATGTTTTACCATGTTCGGCGATGTAAGTTTACAGAGGGTTTCTAATCGGAGTGGCCAAGTGGATTGGTCGATGTCAAGTCCCCTAACGCTTTCGTATATTCGTATATTTGTATATTCGTAAATTCGTATACACATGAGCGAATTTCATATGTTTCAACATTTATGAGCGAATATCATATACTTGCTTTCTCATACACGCATATGAAAAATCCATTAGTGCGATTAACTAATGTTGCGCCATACATTTTTTTTATGCAAGACTCAAGCTAATGTAAAAAAGCTGACTTTTATTAATAAGTAAACTTGAATGTTATGAACTTACAAAGCTAAACAGAATGAATGCAAAAACGAAAAATCCTAAGGGCCTCATCAAAACCACGTGGGAAAAAGAGTGCCCTGTTTTCATGAAATTCCTAGTCCCGAGATCCCTGCGCAGGGGAAGACGGGTGATCGTGCTCACGATCTTCATCTTGCGAAGCGAAGCTTTGCGACCTAGTGCCATGATCGCGGCGGGGTGTCCCGCGATCGCAGATCTCGGTGTCGCGGTCGCGGCTTGGCGATCCGCGGCCGTGGTTTTGCCCAAGATCTGGGGTCTTGCACTCAGTTCCAGTGCCGTATTCGCGGCTCTCAAGCCCGGGATCGCGGTTTCGCGGCTGGTCTTCAGCCTTCGACTCGTATTTTTTCTACACAAATTCCGACTTAGGGCAATTTCCCTTAGAGCATAGACGAGCATCTAGTTGATTCGCCCAAACACGAACGATGGTGTCTCCATCTCTGAATTGGACCATTTGATGGAGGGTCGATGGTACCGCTCCAATCCCATGAATCCAAGGCCTCCCTAAAATCAAGTTGTGGGTGAAGGCACATCAACGATCAAGAACTCAACGGTCATCATTTTTTTGGCAAGGCTGACTTGGGTTTTATACATTCCAAGCGGGTAAGTTGGATAGCCACCAAGTCTAGTCAATTACATCTTGACCGGGATCAAATCTTTATTACTTTTCCCAAGGAGTTTGAAGACTTCAAAGTACATGATGTCAAACGAACTTCTTGGATCAACGAGAGCACGACGCACCTTAAAACCTTCTAGCTCGACTGCTAGAACTAATGTGTGACACCCTTATACCCCATGACGTATACTTCGTAAAACATATCTCTTATATACATAGATAAGAGACATATATTAACTATTCATGTAAGCATATAACATACATTAACAACCATTAAAAGTTGCACACACACATCTATGTTGTTACTTCTCATACTAAAACATCTATTACTCTAACTTCTATTACAACTCATATGTTTATGATGCAAAATGAGGAGGAGAAGGTTGCATTGAGATACAGTCGGCCGACTTGTATGAATGTGACCTCTAACAGAGACACACGTCAGTAAAATCTAGCTGAACCTGAAAAATTGTTTTGTGATTTACGTGAGTCGCATAATCAGTAAACCATCATCAATTATTTCACATAGAATCAAACATTTAGTCCATGTACATATATATACATACATATTATATATGTGTGAATTTACTATTGTTGAGAGGGTTTCTCGGCCAACAAATAAATTTGTAAGTCAAGACCCCACTGAGTATAGCAGAGTCAGGATCGTTCCACATGAAGCAAGGTTGTTCGTCTATCGATCTATTAAAAAGCAAACAAAAACAATAAAAACACTCACGAGCAGCCTCGTTAACGACGTTGTCAGGGTCGTTAACGAACCACCGAACACAAAAACACTTCAACTAACGACCTAATTAAAATCTAATTATACCGAGGCAAGTACTCAGCAACGAAAATTCACTAGAAATAATTCAAATAAAACAAAAATCTAGGACTAGGGACACCACAACATAGCCAAGCATAAAAACTCGTAAGAAGAAAAGATCATGCCTTTAAACAGATAGAGTCATCAACTTTCGTTGACTTAGCAACTAAATTAACAAACTTTCGCATCCTAATTCACTTAATTGCTTGTTTTGGATCTAAAGCTTGAAACTTTCGTTTTCAAACAATATCAACTTTCAAGTTACTAACTTCCTCTTTCAATTAAGTTAAAAACTCAAATTACCTCCACTTTCGTTTGGGTATAAGCACAACAAACAATTCTCAATTAGAGATAAAAGGTATTCACAACTCAATCTTACTCATCAAACATGCTTAACTATGCCGGGCTTAACCCCGACCCTAGAAAAAGAAACTACTCACTAATCATAACTAAGAAACTAAAAACTTCAAAAAGAAACATTGAAAACAAAACAAAACTCGAATTAATAAGAAAATATCGTCTTACAGAGATTCAGAAGAAACCGAAAAACATAAAAATACCGAACCAAAATCACGACCAACGACCCCGGTGACTGTCGTCTACCGAGCCTCGGCAGTCCTCTTCCGATCCGACTTTCTCTCTCTCTCTCTCGGCCCTTCGAAAATCTCTTCCTCTAAAAATTCTCCTCCTCAAAATTCTCTCTTTTCTATGCTAGATAGAAGGGTATTTATACTAAAAAAGCTAAAAACTAAAAAGGCTAAAAGATATAAACTTTCCTAAAAAGATAGAAACAATCCCTAAAAGATAGAAATAAAATCTAAAAAGATATTAAGACCTAAAATACATATTCTAACAACCCCAAAAGATTCTAAAAAGATACTCAACCGACACGGAAATAAATTCTCGCTCACGATCGGTGAATTATAAAATAAATACTCCAAATCTTCTTCTTCTTGGCCTCGTTAACGAACCCTCACAACCTCGTTAACGAGCCTGGGCTTTGTTTTCTTCCACACTTCCTCTTGTAATCTCGAGCTTTGACTTCTTCAATCTTGCACTCCTCCGTCTTTCGCTGTAATGCTCCAAATTCAACTCCATTTAGCTCCTTTCCTCGCTAAAACCTACAAAATTCACAAAATAGCGTAGATTCCACTCTTTTCACAGAAATATGCAAAACTATCTAAAAACACTCAAAACTAAACCTAAACTAAACAAAACTAAACCTATTAAGCAAAGAAAACCTACTAAAAACTATACTAAAAATGCGAACATCAACTATGAAATGCAAATGCCGATGCATCTGATTCATTATTCTGTGAACTGTTCAAGCCTGAATCTGCCCCGGGTTTACTATATATGGACTTTTATGGTCCCTTTAAGAAATAAATTTAATATGACCCGTAGGTCTTGTATGATCCGTAGATCCTGTATGATCCGAAGATCTTGTATGACCCGTAGGTCCTGTATGATCCGTAGATCCTGTATGACCCGTAGGTTTTGTAATACAAATTCAGGGCGAGACAGTCACAGTTCCTTTTAATCTCATTGCAATATGCTATGCAATCAAATGCATACTGTGATCATATATCATATGTCATCTGCTAACATACTTTCTGTGCAAACAACTCTGGAGATTTCAAAGCTATCATATAAAACACATATATCCATATAATCCACATAACACATATATATCCATATAGCTCATATAACACATATATCCATAAAGCACATATATCCATATAGCTCATATATTCGTATGGCACATATAGCACATAGGGTTGAATCTCCTGTCTATATTCAGTTGTTCATAACAGATACTATATCTCTTCCCTTTCTCTTTGACCACGATCTATGACTTGTGCTCCTATATATAACCAAATGCAAAAACAACATATTTACTCTTACAAACTTTAACCCCAAATGCAATGAAATGCTAGTATGCATTATAACGTTTTGTGCATAATTCCAAATCCTTTAAAACTTGACTTTGATAAACTATATATATGAAAGAACATTTTTCTAGTTCAAACCTTTCTGTAAAACTTGATCAAAGGTCCCCATAATATCCTTACAAAACGAAACCCTAAAATTACTCTGAAATTTTTTACCGAATATAAATCCAATGTCGAAAACACCATCTGACAACTATAAATCGACTGATTTTCAAATCAAAACCAACTTTAGATCTAGATCTGGAAAAACCAATGAAATCCAAATAAACCATTAACTAATTAAAACTTACCAAACCACGCTTATACTTCAAGATTAAAGTCCGATAGAAGAGATCTTGTACTAGATTCAATAAAAACAACAAAGCCTTGAATTTTCTCCTCTTTTCTCGTTCTTTCTTTCTCTGTATCCTCTCTCTTTTTCTTTGTTGGGTCCGTTCCTTAATGAATAAGAACGAACAAGACAAATGTATATATATATGACATGAATTGGCGAAGTCGGCCAAATAAAAAAAACTCACTTTGCACCTTGAAATTTCGTTTACTACAAACTTTACCTTGAAGAATTATTAATTAATTTTTTATTAAAAACTTTTTAAAATATAATAAACTTAATTTAAAAATAAATATTACATTTAAAAACTCACTATATATCATACCAATATGCTATGCATATGCTACTAATCTTATATGAATGCAGAATGACGTATGCACTTTGGTCGGGGATGTTACATAATGGGTCGTTATGAGGAACTTGGACTGTCGCAAGGTCCTTGTCTCTAAAGACTAGCCCATCCACCGCACGCACGGGGGAAGGGGGTCGTCGTGGCTCAACCTGTTGAACTCTCATTGCTTCAAGCTTATGGCAAGACTTCGTGAAATTACTCCTTGCTTCATCATCTTCATGCCTGTAAGATACTGAGATTGTCTGGATGACCTCAATCTGTTTCTGCCCCGGCTCATCATTTTTCTCAAGCCTGTCTTTCTTGATGAACTCATGCAAGTACCCTTTTTCCACCAAACTCTCCAAATACCGCTTAAATGACTCACATTGCTCAGTCATATGCCCTCGAACCTTGTGGTACATGCAGTACTTTCTACTACGTGGATCATCTTCACGACATTCCTCTTTGGGGGGATATTGAAAAAAGCTCTCATGCTTAATGCGGGGTAGGATTCGATAGATCGGTACACTAAACGTAGTGTAAACCGCTCTAACTTGGCCCTTTCTTTTGAAGTTTTCAGCACGGCGGTGGGTTTTATGAGGAGGAGAGGATGATCTTCCTCTTACTTTGAAATTTTCCTCCTCTAACCACACATATTGATGAATACGTTCTTGTAGCTCGGCTATTGTGGAAGGAAGACGAAGTGGCAAATCCTCCCTCAACTTACTATCAGTGAGGATTGCTCTTTTAAAGGCAGTAATAGATGTCCTATGATCGCATCCCTTGATTTCCGCATAGTGATACTTGATCGCCTCGGATTACTCCTCGGTGACCAAGTATTTAACCACACAGGATCCCGATCTTGCCAGTAGTTCGATTTCAACCCTGATTTGCCTTCAAAGTTAATAACTTGATGAACAAGAAACTCGAAATATGAATGAGAATGAAATTGATTTGAATGGACGAGATTGAACCCGATCAGATTAATAGATTAGTACAACTTGGTAGTTCAAACGGATTGGCTCGATCGCTAAATCCGAATGATTAACTAGTTAGATCTTTAATGATCACAACTAGAACAATCTAATTGAATAAACTAAAAACCAGATTCGAAAAGAGAGAGAGAAAAGTCGGATGATGATGACGAATTTCGAATTCTCCAATTGCAATCACAACACATGTGTTTTTGGGCCCAAGAGATAGATTAAACCAATTTGGGTTTAATCTCTCTCAAGCTGATTTTTATTAATGAAATATGCAAAGTATAAATAGTAAAATACAAAGCTAATACTTGGGGAGCAAGCAAGAGCATGGCCGGCCCTAAGGAGGGTAGAATAGACCTTTTCTTTCTTCCCAAGATATAATAAAATATCTATAATAAATCTATCTAGATCTCCCTTAAATAAAATAAATCATGGCTGATTTATTTATTTAAGGAAAATATCCTAACAAACTTAAAAGATAATAAAAATAATAAACTAAGACAATTTAGCCATCTAGCAAACTCTTATGGCCGAAATTATTGATAAACATAATATCTAGCTAAAGATAGAATTAAAGCTAAAGATAAGATTCCCGTAAGACTTGAATAGCTCTCAGTAAAACCCATTGTTCGGCCCTTTACTGTTGGATTCTGGATTTGATGTGAACTACAAAGTTGTATAACTTTTAATTATCTTTCCAACGAGTACTCAACCGACTTGAGATGAATTTTCTAGCCCAAGTTATGACCAGTTTACTAAGCATTGTATTTAATTTGACGGGTTTCTTAATTTTCCAAACTTTGAAGACTTGATTCTTTTCCTTGCTGGCCTTGGACGCCATGGATGGATATTTTGAAGAGATAGTATCAAGTCCATGAACACCTTTTTGAATTTGAACGCTCGAGATCTCGGAAAAGGTCTTGTTCTTGGCCTCCTAAACACCTTCTTTGCAAGCGTCTTCTTCATGGTCCTTTGATCGCTATCATTCTCCCCCACTTGGCCTCGAATCGTCCTCGATTCGATGTTGCATGTAAGATTAAGAGGATAAAAATCTTGAAATAATGGAGATACTAAAGGCACCATGGTTGGTAAAGAAGGTTTTGGAGCTAACATAGTTGGCGGAAGACATTGAATCATCTCTTGGACATTATGGCTCTCTTTGATTGAAACTCCATTTGAGACATCAACTTCTTCCTCCATGCTCTCATCTTGCAAGTTGTCCTCAGCTAGAACTTCCTTCTTCAAACTTTCATCTACAATATGGAATTGAGGAACACATGGAAGGTCACTTGATTCTTTAGAGGTCTCTTGGCTATGTGGGGGTGTAACTCTCTCTTCTTGAGTGAAAATTCCTGGTTTTGGTGAGTTAGAAACTCCCATTTCCTGCAAAAAGGAGTTAGTATCTAAACCAATAGAAGAAGAGTTAGAATTATACCTCATTTGACTAGAATTAGCCAAATCCTCCTTAGTCAAGTCCAAAGACTCATACTTGTGATTCAAGGATCGGATTGGAGCTCTCTTTTGGCAAGCAGGAGCACAAACTGCTCTATATCTTCTATGCAACTCTTCATCGTTTGTAACATACATCTTTTGCATTACAAACTTCATTTGATCCCAGTTTGCAATTGGAATCAAGCCTTGACGTCTTCTAGATTGACATATCCATAACCAAAAGGAACGGGCAGAACCAACTAGGTAGTTAGTCACCCATGGAAGGATATCCCATTCATCATAACCATAGTAGTCAAGGTAGTAATCGATCAACAGCTCGCTCCCGTGCCAAATAATCATCCGGTCCATACTCTCCAGAAAAAGGCTCAATCTTTGGAGGTCTTTGTACCCTTGGAGTTGGTGGAATATCATTAAAGGGATCACACCAATACATCTTAATCCTGCAAATAAAACAATAACAAGAGAGAGTAGTGTGTTCCAAAAGCAAATTACAACAAGTAATATCACACCTTAATCAAGCCAAAACTTGCCTCAAAGCAATCCAATCAACTTTATTCAATTTTTGGGTTGAATTGAGAGAGTAAATGGGTAGATATAATGGAGGTATGGTATACTAATGACAAATAAAGGAAATATGCAGTTCAAGCAAATGGCAAGTATGCAATAAGACAAGCAATGCAAATAATCCCTTTATGAGCTTCTAAACACATGCAATCTCTCAATTAACTCTATGCAAGTTAATAATGCCAAATTTAAGCATGCAAGGACAAAAATAGGGTGGGCTTAGTGACTTTTATTTTGTCACTCTTTTTCTTCAAAGTGATTTCTACTTAGCTATGTTTTTAAGCAAGCAGTCACTAGGATTGAAAGTGGCTTAAAACTAGCTTGGGTAGATCACTTTTCTTTTCTGATTTTTTTTTTTGACTTTATGCACAATCTACTCTTGTGCTATAATTGAGAAACAAGCAAAGCAATGCAACAATTGAATTCAAGGGCAAAAACGAACTAATTTGATTTTTTTTAACTAAGTGACTTTAAACTACCAATGAAACCAACTAGAAGCCAAATTAACAAAAGAAGAACAAGGGCTGGTCAAATTTATAGGATGCAATGACAGAAATTAGCAAATATCAATCAAGCAATATGAATCTCAATCAATCATGCAACATGAATGAAAAACTCATAAAACTGTAGGAAAACAATTGCTAATCTATTATTGCAACAAAACTCAACCAATTCAAACAAAAACATGCAACAAATCCCTTAAAAATCTCCTAAGTGGTTAATTGCTTGGAGGGCAAGGAACAACAAGAGATTAGGGTTTGGTGATGGCTCGGCTGAGGTCTAGGGTTAGGGTTTGTGGTTTGGTTCTAGGGTTTGGAGGTTAGGGTTTCGGTTTTAGGGTGTCAGTATTAGGGTTACCGAATTAGGGTTAGGGTTTGGCTAGGGTTCTCGAAAAACTAGGGTTAGGGTTTCGAGAATGGGTGGGGTGCGATCTAGGGCCTAGGGTTGTCCGAATTGGTTAGGGTTTGTGGGGGTGGGTTCGGATGGTGGTGACGGGTGGTGCGGTGCCCTAGAGCGACACCATTTGTGGTGGTGGAGGGTGGTTCGTGGTGGTGCGGTGGCGGATTTGTGGTGGTTTGGTTTAGAAAAAATCAATTATGGTCTCAAAAATTCAAACTTTTGGTAAAGGTGGGATTTTTGGGATCAAAAGCTGAATTAAATTAACTAGAAAGCAAATTAAGGAAAGAATAAATTACTTGGCGAGACGCTGGATTATGATACTACTTGCTGGTCTCTGAGTACCACTTGATACGTGATCGCCTCGGATTACTCCTCGGTGACCAAGTATTTAACCACACAAGATCCCGATCTTGCTAGTAGTTCGATTTCAACCCTGATTTGCCTTCAAAGTTAATAACTTGATGAACAAGAAACTTGAAATATGAATGAGAATGAAATTGATTTGAATGGACGAGATTGAACCCGATTAGATTAATACATTAGTTCAACTTGATAGTTCAAACGGATTGGCTTGATCGCTAAATCCGAATGATTAACTAGTTTGATCTTTAATGATCACAACTAGAACAATCTAATTGAATAAACTAAAAACCAGATTCGAAAAGAGAGAGAGAAAAGTCAAATGATGATGATGAATTTCGAATTCCCCAATTGCAATCACAACACATGTGTTTTTGGCCCCAAGAGATAGATTAAACCAATTTGGGTTTAATCTCTCGCAAGCTGATTTTTATTAATGAAATATGCAAAGTATAAATAGTAGAATACAAAGCTAATACTTGGGGAGCAAGCAAGAGCATGGCCGGCCCTGAGGGTAGAATAGACCTTTTCTTGCTTCCCAAGATATAATAAAATATCTATAATAAATCTATCTAGATCTACCTTAAATAAAATAAATCATGGCTGATTTATTTATTTAAGGAAAATATCCTAACAAACTTAAAAGATAATAAAAATAATAAACTAAGACAATTCAGCCATCTAACAAACTCATATGGCCGAAATTATTGATAAACATAATATCTAGCTAAAGATAGAATTAAAGCTAAAGATAAGATTTCCGTAAGACTTGAACAACTCTCAGTAAAACCCATTTTTCGGCCCTTTACTCTTGCACTATGGATTTGATGTGAACTACAAAGTTGTATAACTTTTAATTATCTTTCCAACGAGTACTCAACCGACTTGAGATGAATTTTCTAGCCCAAGTTATGACCAGTTTACTAAGCAATGTATTTAATTTGACGGGTATCTTAACTTTCCGAACTTTGAAGACTTGATTCTCTTCCTTGCTGGCCTTGGACGCCATGGATGGATATTTTGAAGAGATAGTATCAAGTCCATGAACACCTTTTTGAATTTGAACGCTCGAGACCTTGGAAAAGGTCTTGTTCTTGGCCTCCTAAACACCTTCTTTGCAAGTGTCTTCTTCATGGTCCTTTGATCGCTATCACATAGCATTCCATAAATCGATTGAAGAAGTGACGCAAGCTTTCTCCCTTCTCTTTTTTGAGACCAAAAAGTGAGTCGAGCGATGCAGCATCTCGACTGTTAGCTATATATCGCTTTACAAACTAAGAAGCCAATCGTCCCCAAGTCCGGATTGATCCCGGCCTGAGACTTTGAAACCACTTCAAAGGGCCTTTACCAAGGATACTCGGAAACATCTTGAACATGATAGCATCCTCGGACACCCACAATGCCATTTTATGGGTGTAAGAGGCTATGTGACTTATAGGATCCGTATTTCCGTCATGCAAAGTAATGGACGGGGGAGAAAATTTTGACGGCGGTAGGGCTCGTTGTATATCTGTGTGGAAAGGCGTCGATGTCAACAAAGCCAACTTATGCTCTGCTTGATCCCGAGCCGATATCAAGGTACTACCTTGCGCTCTCAAAAGATCAAGTAGCCTATTTTGAGTACGCTCAAGAGCTTGGGCCCTACCTTCAATTCTCTCAAGGCTAACACTCTGACGCTGGCTGCGTCTTCTCTTCCTGCTTTCCTAGGCTCAATGATGGCCGGATCGATGGAGGGGATGATGGTGCAAAGAGATCGCCACGAGAATCCAAGGAATTCCGACAACAAACACCACGCAACTGACCCGTCTTCAACTGGATGGATCTTCCTAGTCCGAACTCAGATTTGAGTGATTCTAATTCGGGAAGTTAGATCTCTGAGTCTAGTTTAATCCCTCAAAATATGAGAGAAAGATGATGAGTGGATTGAAAGTTATGTCGAATTTACTGAGATGGTGCAGAAACCTCCGAGATGGATGATGGTTCGAAAATGGAGAGAACAAGGGGATATGGATGCTTGATAACTTGGATATGACTCACCAAGCTCTCAAACAAACTATGATGCTCGAATTGTCGGATATGACTCACCAACAATTGAACAACGAGAATTGAACGAAACAAAACAAGAACTTTGAATTGAAAATGCAAGGAAAAGAGAAGCAAATTTCGTCCAAGTCTAGCAACAAAGGGTGAGGGGGACGACCATATAACCTAGAAAGCAACCTCACAAAGTTAGCCCCTTCACTTAAGGAAATTACAAAAATTAACCCAAAAACCCGAAAACTTAATAATTGTCCTTTCCGTCGAATTGTCACTTAGAACCATGAAGTAGAATAAAACTCCAACCATCTTCATTGCACTCTTTCGGAAAGCTACACCCCATGAGCTCTTCTTGCACTTGACATAGAATGGCCTTAGCTCGGGATCGCGTAATACGACCTAGATAAGGTGGTGTAGTTCCTTGAGCTTTGGCACCATCAAAACCGGAAGGCAAGGGCGCGCCACCATCCAAGCTTGTTGGCGCGTCTAGGGTATGCCGAGGCTCCTCCAAGTGTTCCGACGTGTGCTCCTCCAAGTGTTGCTCCTCCAAGTGTTCCGAAGTGTGCTCCATAGTTGGCTCGGACATCGATGGAATCACATCATCATCCTCCCCTTGAAAAGGGTTCGTCCTCGAACCTAGATCCTGCTCAAACTCAACATCATTGTTAGAAAAATAAGGAACAAGATCGGATACGTTGAATACCTCATGGACGCCATAATTCGGAGGAAGATCAAGCTTGTAAGCATTGTCGTTGATGCGCTCTAACACTTGGAATGGTCCATCTCCACGTGGCTTAAGCTTAGAATTTCGAAGAGTAGGAAACCTCTCCTTCCTCAAATGAACCCAAACAAGGTCGTCGGGTTCAAAAATCAGCTCCTTGCGCCCTTTATCAGCTTGGCGCTTGTATTGCAATGTTCGCCTCTCCAATTGAAGACGAGTATCCTCATGAATCTGCTTAATATACTCAGCCCGGTCCCGTCCTTCACGACTCTCTCGATCGGACATAGCATAAGGCGCTAAATCAAGTGGTGTAACGGGATTGTGCCCATACACCACCTCAAAAGGCGTCTTCTTTGTAGCGGAATGAATGGACCTATTGTAAGCAAACTCAATGAAAGGAAGACACTCTTCCCACCTGCGCAAATTAGTTTTCAAAATAGAACGCAACAAGGCACCAAGGGTACGATTAACGACCTCGGTTTGCCCATCCGTTTGCGGGTGGCAAGTAGTAGAGAATAAGAGCTTGGTTCCAAGCTTGGACCAAAGAGTCTTCCAAAAGAAACTTAGAAATTTAACATCACGGTCAGAAACAATAGATTTAGGGACCCCATGCAACCGAACCACATTATCAAAGAACAAGGTGGCAACATTAACAGCATCATCGGTTTTGTGGCAAGCAATAAAATGTGCCATCTTAGAAAATTTATCTACCACCACAAAAATAGAGTCCCTACCCCTTTTTTTCCTAGGCAACCCCAAAACAAAGTCCATAGAAATATCCTCCCATGGGGCACTAGGAATAGGCAAAGGGGTATACAAATCGTGAGGGTGCACTTTAGACTTTGCACGCATACATGTAGCACATGAAGCACAAAAGTTCTCTACCGACCTAAGCATGTGATGCCAATAGAAATGTTCCCTAAGGATATGCAAAGTTTTCATGACACCAAAATGTCCCATGAGGCCGCCACCATGGGCCTCTTGGACAAGCAAACGCCTAACCGAACCACTAGGCACACACAAGCGAGTTCCCTTAAAAAGAAACCCATCATGCAAATAAAATTGATCCCGACTTCCCCCCTTCAAACAAGCATGAAAAATATCACTAAACTCAGCATCATGAGCATACAACTCCATGAAAGAAAATCCAAGCAATCGTGCATCTAGTAAGGATAAAAGAGCGTACCTCCGGGACAACGCGTCGGCGACGACGTTGTCCTTGCCTTTCTTATGCTTGATGACATAGGGAAAGGATTCAATGAACTCAACCCATTTGGCATGCCTCCGATTCAGTTTTGCTTGCCCTCTCAAGTACTTCAACGCCTCATGATCGGAATGGATAACAAACTCTCGAGGCAAGAGATAGTGCTCCCACACCCTTAGCACTCGAACAAGAGCAAGTAGCTCTTTGTCGTACGTGGGGTACTTGAGCTCGGCACCTCCAAGCTTCTCACTATAATAGGCTATGGGACGTCCCTCTTGCATAAGCACACCACCGAGCCCAATTCCCGACGCATCACACTCAATCTCGAACATCTTGCCAAAGTCGGGAAGAGCTAGCAACGGCGCGTGTGTCAACTTAGCCTTAAGGGCAGCAAAGGCCTCTTCTTGCGCCTCTCCCCACATAAATGGAACATTCTTCTTGGTGAGGAAGGTCAAAGGCGCAGCCAAGGTACTAAAATCACGAACAAACCGGCGGTAGAAACCGGCTAGGCCAAGGAAACTCCGGACTTGTGTCATAGTTGTCGGTGTGGGCCATTCTTGAATCGCCTTCACCTTCTCTTCATCTACTTAAGTCCATTCCTACTCACAACAAAACCAAGAAATACCACGTGATCCGAACAAAAGTGGCACTTCTTGAAGTTAGCAAATAGGCGTTCCCGTTTCAAAGCTTCAAGCACTTGCCTAAGGTGCTCGACATGGGATGATAAATCGTGGCTATAAATCAAAATATCATCAAAGTATACAACCACAAACTTACCAATAAAAGGGCGGAGGACGTGGTTCATCAAGCGCATGAAAGTGCTCGGAGTGTTGGTTAATCCGAAGGGCATAACCAACCACTCGTATAGGCCTTGCTTGGTTTTGAACGCCGTCTTCCATTCATCTCCCTCCTTCATCCTTATTTGATGATATCCGCTCTTGAGATCAATTTTGGAGAAGAGACTCGCCCCATGCAGCTCGTCAAGCATATCCTCAAGTCTCGGAATCGGGTGACGGTACTTGATAGTAATATTGTTGATCGCTCGACAATCAACGCACATCCTCCATGTGCCGTCCTTCTTAGGCACAAGAATGACGGGCACAGCACACGGGCTGAGGCTCTCACGCACATATCCCTTATCAAGGAGCTCTTGGACTTGCCGTTGAAGCTCCTTAGTTTCCTCCGGATTGGCTCGATAGGCTGGACGGTTCGGTAGAGTGGCACCGGGGACAAAGTCGATTTGATGCTCGATTCCCCTAAGCGGTGGTAGTCCCGGTGGCACCTCTTCTTGGAAAAGCTCCTCAAAGTCCTGCAAAAGAGTAGATATGGAAGGAGGAAGATCAACTAATTCTTGGGAAGATAAATAAGATTCTTGAAAAACAAGTAAAACACAAACGCCACTTCCCTTGAAAGTATGAATAATCTCCTTCGGTTTGGCCAAAAGCAAGGGCGTAGAAGGGCCGCCTAGAGCTAGCTTCTTGTCCTTCTTTCCCTCTCGAAGCGCATGCTTCTTCCTTTGCTCCTTCGCTGCGTGGTCCAACATGATTTCATGGGGGGTCATCGGGTGCAACGTCACCTTCTTTCCCTCCATTTGAAAGTGATACTCATTGGAGACTCCATCATGAATAGCTCCCTTATCATATTGCCAAGGGCGCCCCAAAAGAAGATGACAAGCGGTCATCGGCACCACATCACACTCCACCTCATCCTTGTAAGGCCCTATAGAAAAGCAAATACGAGCCCTTTCCTTGACTTGGATCGGGGCATTAGAATTCAACCAACATAGAGGATAAGGTAAAGGATGGCAAGTAGTTTTCAAGGAAAAGCGATCCACCACCTCTTGACTAATAATATTACAACAAGACCCACTATCGATAATCACACTACATACCTTATCCATAATTTTGCATCGAGTGTGAAAAATAACCTCTCGTTGGCTAGGTGTGGTGGTGTTCTCCGTCATGAAAAGCGTCTGTTGTACCACGAAGCACTCACCCTCCTCGGCGGTGACATGGAGGCCGTCTTCCTCAACCTCGGGGCTCTCTTCTTCCTCTTCCGCAGCCCCTTCTTCCTCATACTCGTACTCCCCTTGGGAGTTAAGAAGAACCTTCCGTTCGTTGGGACAATCCCGAGCATAATGCCCATGTCCAAGGCACTTGAAACACTTCACGTCGCTCGCCTTCACACCGCCTTCTTGCAGAGGACGTGGGGAAAACTCTTTCCTCGGTTGAGGAGTCGAGTCCTTCCTTATTTCCGGCTTCCTAAACTGAGTTGGTGGTGCCTTAGGAGCCGTGGATGAAGGCTGCCACGTTCGAGAAGTGGTTGAACTCGAACGCCGTTGAGCAAGTTGCTTGTAGATATGGTTGGTATAATGAAGCACTTGCTCAATATCGGTACCCCTACTAAAATGCTGCATACTCACCACATTTTTTAGTTCCAAATTTAACCCATTGACAAATTTAGAGATGACATACCCGTCGGGAAATTGTACTCGGGAACGAAAGATGAGCATACGCAGCTCGTTGTAGAACTCATCGGGAGTCCGGTTTCCTTGACGCACTTGCTCCAACTTGGCATGGATGTGCTCCGTGTAATCTTGAGGCACGAACCTCTCTTCTAAGGCCTCTCTTAGATCTTGCCATGTGTTAAGTTGAGGCATCCGACGTGCTCTCCTCAAAGCCTTGTCCTCGAGCCACCATTGGTAAGCAAAGTCGGTGAAGTGTATGGCCGACATGGCCACCCGCCTCGCATCATCATAGCCATAGAAGTCAAAGATTGACTCCACCTTGGCAAGCCAATCAAGACAGGCATCGGCGTCGGAAGTTCCCGAAAATGTCGGCACGTTCAGCTTGATGCCGTAATGGGGATCCCGAGGCCGCTCTTCTTGTTGCACCGGCGCGCCATGCCAAGGCTGCCCGGCACCACCATTGGCCGGCCCTCTAGGAGGTTGGCCGCGCCTTGGGAGATGCAAGAGAGGTGGGGGTTGAGTAGCCGTTGCAGGATTGACCTCTTGATAGCTCGGCGCTCCATAACCTGACAAGTTAGTAGCACTAATAGGAATATTATTAGGAAATGTAGCAAATGAAGGTCTTACCCCGGAATTGGCCACAAAGTGTGGATTGTGGAAGCTCGTCGGAGGAATGTAAGGAGGCATAATCCCCATGGAGGTGCTCACACCGATGGATGCTTGCGCCTCCGAGTTTGGCAAGTAAGAAGTAGAGGCCTCCTCTTGTAACGACTCCACTTGGTTAGCGCTTTGTAGCACACTTGGTAGAGCCCCCGTTTGAGACACCCGTGCTCTATCATCTTGGCCTCGCACTTGGCTCTCCAAATCAGTCAACCTAGTTCCCAAAGCCTCAATGGATTGTTGCAAGGATTGTTGCATGTTTTGCAACATGGCAGCCACCGAACTAGTGGACGTCTCCTCAACTTGTTCCTTATTCTTGTCATCACCTACACTTGTCATCGTAAAAACAAGGCAAAGATCAAGGTATAGAGGTCACACGAATTAATCACCAAGACTTGCCCGAGATGAAAATCTGACAAGTTGCAAGTAGGCAAAAACAACAAAGGCAACAAAGAGAGAATTCACCACACACTTGCTTAGGAAAACAATGCTAGGAAGCTACTAAACCACCAAGACTCAACACCAAGTATTACAAATTAATTAATTTTTTTTTTTGTTTCGAGCAAGCCTTTGCTAGGCACTACTAGACGACTACTCTTTGTAGGCCTTTGCTAGGCACTACAAGATGACTACTCTTTCCGTGCCCGGCCCCTTATTAGCTTTACGCCGCCGGGCAAGGTTTTTCTAGTCTTTAATCTTTCTTTCTATGCCTGGCCCCTTATTAGCTTTCGCCGCCGGCAAGGTTTTTCTGATTATTCAACAAAAAATTTCAAGACACTTAAACAACAACACAAGATGTCTCGTCTTGGTGTCGTTCCCGTATCCTAGCACCGTAGCCAACAACAAGCATGTAATGACAACAAACAAGGCTGGTTTGGACCTCAATCCCACGTTTTTTAACTCAGCAAAATCAGCAAGACACACTTAAAACCAACACTAAAGAAAGGCTTAAATTCAAGCAACAAATGCACCCTTTCAACTACCAACTTTTGATAACTCTTTTGGGTGTTCTATTGGAACGTTTTTTGAGCATGGTTTGCAGCCATGGCTGAACACACACTCGGCCAAGACAACCACAAGATCAAGACAAAGCAACGACCACAACAACACACAACAAGGACACTATGGTCGCACACAACAACACAACGCAGCCAATAAAGAGTTCGAACCTAAAACCTTGCAACAAGTGGAAATTCAAGGTCGGAACAAGGTTTAGATGGCGATACCTTCGCGTGGCTCTGATACCACTTGATGGCCGGATCGATGGAGGGGATGATGGTGCAAAGAGATCGCCACGAGAATCCAAGGAATTCCGACAACAAACACCACGCAACTGACCCGTCTTCAACTGGATGGATCTTCCTAGTCCGAACTCAGATTTGAGTGATTCCAATTCGGGAAGTTAGATCTCTGAGTCTAGTTTAATCCCTCAAAATATGAGAGAAAGATGATGAGTGGATTGAAAGTTATGTCGAATTTACTGAGATGGTGCAGAAACCTCCGAGATGGATGATGGTTCGAAAATGGAGAGAACAAGGGGATATGGATGCTTGATAACTTGGATATGACTCACCAAGCTCTCAAACAAACTATGATGCTCGAATTGTCGGATATGACTCACCAACAATTGAACAACGAGAATTGAACGAAACAAAACAAGAACTTTGAATTGAAAATGCAAGGAAAAGAGAAGCAAATTTCGTCCAAGTCTAGCAACAAAGGGTGAGGGGGACGACCATATAACCTAGAAAGCAACCTCACAAAGTTAGCCCCTTCACTTAAGGAAATTACAAAAATTAACCCAAAAACCCGAAAACTTAATAATTGTCCTTTCCGTCGAATTGTCACTTAGAACCATGAAGTAGAATAAAACTCCAACCATCTTCATTGCACTCTTTCGGAAAGCTACACCCCATGAGCTCTTCTTGCACTTGACATAGAATGGCCTTAGTTCGGGATCGCGTAATACGACCTAGATAAGGTGGTGTAGTTCCTTGAGCTTTGGCACCATCAAAACCGGAAGGCAAGGGCGCGCCACCATCCAAGCTTGTTGGCGCGTCTAGGGTATGCCGAGGCTCCTCCAAGTGTTCCGACGTGTGCTCCTCCAAGTGTTGCTCCTCCAAGTGTTCCGAAGTGTGCTCCATAGTTGGCTCGGACATCGATGGAATCACATCACTCAATCACGATTAGGCTTGGGATTTTCAGAAGGATCATAACGATCGTCTCGCTCACGCGAAAAATCGCGTCGATCCTCTGATCT
This sequence comes from Fallopia convolvulus, assembly GCA_964016875.1. NCBI lineage: Eukaryota > Viridiplantae > Streptophyta > Magnoliopsida > Caryophyllales > Polygonaceae > Fallopia > Fallopia convolvulus. The sequence continues at coordinate 40,165,225 of OZ024719.1, forward strand.
GCGGTCGCGGTCTGACCTGCCGCGATCGCGGCCCTTACCACCACGATCGCGGTCCTTCTTGTCGCGCTCGCGGCTTCGGCTGCGGCGATTATCGCGATTGTTGGCTTCGCCCGAGTCGTGTGAGGACGGCTTGCTGTGCTGAGGAGGATCCGCTGCCAGTGACCTCTTACGCGGGGGCGACTCGTGGCGGTGGTCTCTTCGCTGGCTTCTTGGCGCTCTTCTATCGCTATCATAATCAATCTGCATATCACCTGATCTGTCAGAACTGGTCGATTGAGGACTACGGTGGTTATCAACGAACTCAATAACACTTGCAAGTTGTCGAGTAGTCCTCTCAATTTCCGACTCATCAATAGGGCGCTTTCCTTGAATTTTATCCAAGGAGCGTTTTAACCCAGTGACCTCTTCTAGGGCATGCTCCAATTGAGACTCAGCTTCTGCACACCTCGTTTAGTACTTCTCGTTCTCTCTCAGAGTGGTAGCCAAAGCGTGGGTGATCTCGTCTTCCTCTTCATTCCCTTCGGCGGTAGATGCCCCATTCCCGTCGTTTGGAGCGGATGATAAGGCGATGCGATTGTCACCTCTTACAGGATTAGACCCGGTACGGCTGGATTGGCCTTGCTCCAAACGAGGGCTAACCAAATTAGGGTTTGGCTCGCGAACGGTGAGCGAATGCTCGGAAATACGTAGCCCACGGTCGCGGTTCTCAGGACCGCGGGCGCGGTTTGACTGGCCATGGTCGCGGTTTTGTTCGGTGATCGCGATCGCTCGGACTGACTCGCCTTGCCCCTAAACTCTTCGGTTATCTTCATTCTCAGCCGCACGCATGGCCGATTCCCATGCTTGATCAAACTCGGTTGATTTGGGCCTTGAAGTACCACGACTGACGATTTCGTCGCTTGACTTGGACCTCAAACGGTCTGTGCGATGAACAGCCGTACTAACGAGAGGGTCCAGGTCACGGTTCAATTCGTTTCCAGGCACCAAGGTCAAGTCTTCCGAGCGAATATCGGAAATAACCTAATCAACCTCCATTAGGGCTTGGTTTTCCGAGCGAATTTTGGGACTTTCATCCTCGATCGCCGATCCGCGATCGCGGTGTACAGTACTGCGGTCGCGGCCTTCGATGCCGCAATCACGGATTCGTTCGCCGGGCAAAGTTCGCGCGGTTTCGCTTCGCGACGATGCCCCGGTTTCTTCAAAGTTGACTTCTTAATTTTCTGGGATCGATTTCAGCACCATGACTGCGTGGATCGAATACTCGTTTCCCACAAACGGCGTCAATTTCTAGTGCACAAAAACTCCCCCTTCAATTCATCTTCAATGCACTAATCAAGAACTCCTCCTCTTCTGCTCCGCCTACAATCTCTTGACCTAGAAACCTGCAAAACAATGGACACAGGGGGCGGGGACCCTTAATCCACCTCCGATGCTTAAGTCAGAAGAGCAATTGTCGTTTTGAGCGACGAGGTACAACAAGAGAGCGGTGAATCCCTGAACAGTCGAGCTAAGCGAGTATTAGCCTGTTCAGAGTTTCTGAATATGCCGATGTGCACATGTGTCTCTCCCTACACGCCTAGGACGTGTATTTATAATGGAAGAAGGAGATCTGGGGGCCTTATTTAATCATCTCCTAGGGTTGCTTAAAGCCCAAGCTAGGCATATTCCCACCTTCTTCGAATTTAATCTTATCATATGTACAAGATAGATCTTCCATAAAGTTGCATAACCACCATATATTTAATAATATGAAAAATAATAAAAAATAATAATAACTGCGCAACAATTTAAGAAATACCTTTTTAATAGCGAAAATAACTATGGTAACTATGTTTGTTTTATCCGCTCACAATATCATTGCAACATGCATCACGTACAGTTGTATTAATATGCATACATGATATACACATACATATACATCATGTATAAAAGTGTAAGTCGAATACCGAAATTTAGTTTATGTATTTATTAAAGAAAAAAATAAGAAAATTCAGCATCAGCTACATGTATAATTTGATGCATATTATTGATTAAGATTCTGTTCGGTAAAACAAGGTTTTTAAGGAGGTGGAGGTTTTTAGGAGGTTTGTGGGTAGGTAGAGGTTTTATAATAGGTAGAGGTTTTCTTATTTTAAACCTTCCAAAAACTAATTGAGTGTTTGGCATTATAAGGTTTTTGGGTAGGTTTTAGTTCTAAATTATTAAAAATGAAATTAATTTTATTAATTAATAAAAAAATGATTTGTTAATTTTTACAAACCTCCTAAAACCTATCTATTACAAGGTTTCCATTTTGTGATTTCAAACCTCTCAAAAAGCTCCTAAAATTCCTACCTTTTAGAAAACCTTATTTTACCAAACATATATTTAGGTAGGTTTTAAAAAATAAAAATCTCCTAAAACCTTCAAAAACCTATGCCGAACACAGCCTAAGTGACACAGAAGGCGATTTCCATGCCGACCGATGGAGTCAACAACTTCATTTTAGTAATTTTAATTGGATTTTGAGAAGGCTCACACGTTGCATCATAGATCAGATGGAGAAGGCTGCGTTTTCTTTTTCATTCTTAAATCATACAGATAATTATTAGTTATGCAGCTTTCCTTTTATATAAAAAACAATAATCAATTTTGCAGCATGTACCTAGCATGGTAGCACCCCTTCACTTTAGCTAGGAAAGAGCAAACGGATTATCCGATCCGATTTGATCTAGTATATCGGATATCCGGTAATTTTTTTCCTTAAAACCTCGATCCGTATCCGATCTGTTAATTGCCGGATATCCGGTAAGAAATATCCGTTTGAAATGAATATCCGGTAGCGGATATCCAAACTATCCGTTTTGAAAAAATATTATTAATATTTTTGATTTAGGCCCAATTAATATGAATGATTGACGGATATCGGAACCGGATATCCGTCGATCCGTTCAAATTTTAATTAAAAGTTTACATGGTTGTGGAGAATTGAACACTTGATAAGTTAAAATTTTACAAAGTACTCATTTAAACATCTATTCTACTTAGTATAATGTGTATTTTCTAAAAAATATATAGAATACCGAAAATACCGGATATCCGTTTGCTTGAAATCCCCGATCTGTATCCGGTCCGGATATCCGGAAAAAAACCCCGGATCGAATCAGATACGGATAAAAAATTTTATGATCCATTCGGATCTGGATTTTTTCGGATCGGATAGGCCAAATCGCGGATTGGATCAACGGATCGGGTGTTTTTTTGCTCACCCCTAACTTTAGCAATTGGCCAGGCCCATTTTTGGTGAGGTGTAAAAGTAGCAATTTAACAAGGCTAAGTGGTATAATATTAGTTGATCTAGTGGAATAAGTTCTATGGATTTGAAAGGTGTTTGTTGAGGAATTGAGATTCCAATCTTTTTAGCGACATGTATGGAACAACTAAATTGGAGGAGGGTCACTTCCGTTAAGGACTTTTACAGTACCCGATCCGGTGATCTAATTAAGAGCGGTTTTAGCCTATGGAAACGATTGGGAAAAAATAAAGGGAAATTTTTTTTAGTGCCCCTAAGTTTTTGCCTTTTCCTTTTGGTGCCCAAGAAAAAAAACTTATTCCTCTTGGTACACCCGGGGTTTTGGCTTTTCCCGTTGACGCCCCTCTCCGGATCAAATTAGCCAATTTCAAGTTTACCATTATATTCATCACCCATAAATTAGTAGGATAAACATCAAAATTTAAAATTAAACTAAATCAATTTGAATTTTTAATAATTTTGTAACAACACCTTAAAATAGAGGATTGTTTAAAAATTCAAATTGATGTAGTTTGGTTATGAATTTAAGTGTTTTAAGAGTTGAATCCTATTAATTTAAGAGTGATGAACATAATAGTATGCTTGAAATTAGCTAATTTGAACCGAAGAGGGGCATCAACGGAAAAAGCCAAAACCTTAGGGGTACTAAGAGGATTTAGTTTTTTCTTGGACACCAAAAAAAAAAGGCAAAACTTTAGGAACACCAAAAAGAATTTACCAAACATAAAAGCAAGGCTAGGTAATTTTGTCTTTGATTTGCAGTTTACCCGGCCTATTTGAACAGAGCAGAGAGTAAGGTAGCTAGGTAGAAGCAGCGGGATGACTACAACCACCACCACCTGACCTTTTACCTAATTTTTCTGCTTTCATTTGCCCTCCAAACTTCCCAATTCTCAACAAACAAATTACAATTTACAAAGGTCCCCCCAAACGACCAAATTTTACAAAACTAGCCAAATTGGTTCTTCAAAAGTCCTTTTTATGGGCCGGAGACTGACTGGTCTTTAACGTCCCCTTTGACTTATGCTTTCAAATCCCACATCTTAATTTTTTTCATACTAAAACCTCCCTTCCTATTTGTTATTTTTTGGATAATATCTATCTATAGAAAATATAAGGATGATGCTAATAAAGTAAACGATGATACTATAGAATGCAAGTCTTATAATTATGTAGTGTGAAGCACCATCTCCTTTGATTTATTGTATCTTTAAAACTAAAAACTTAATCACTTATCACATTAAAAAAGTACGAACATGGAATATGTCGACTAAAATTTCCTGGAGTAGAAATATAGGGGCAAATTAGTAAAATTCTGGTATAAGCGCCCCTTTTAAAAAAGTACTGGAAATGATTTTACGTGGATCATTTTCGAATATTCTTCCGAACGAGCACTAGAAATAATAAAAAAAACAAAGCAACGTTTTTTTTTGGGTCAAGAGTCAAGACTCAAGAGCAACGTCTTTTTTTTAATGCAGTCGATCGGTATAAAAACGTGACCCCGTCCGTACGGAAATGCTATTGTATACATCCACGGGTTATGAAATCATATTAAGGGCTTGTTTGGTTTTCAACCACAAAACGTAAAAAAAAAAAATATAGTTTATTAATGTGTTATAATACATTGACAACAAAGCTTACGTGTAGTCTAGAGAAGGAGGGAAGGAAAATGGTTAGAGGAGAATATGAGATATGCTTCCTTCATGTTAAATCTAGGTAAAGAGATTAGTGCAAGGGCACGTACCTTGTACGGCTTTTATTAAATATAAATAAAATAAATTAATAGTTTAAAAGTAGAAAATTTTGTATTATGGATTTATTTATTTCTCTTAGAAAAACCTATATTATAAAAATATGGATATGAATTTATATTTATAAACTAAATAAATATTCTAGTATTTGTATGATAGCATAAAAAAATATCCGAATGATCTTCCTATCTATCATATCCAAAAATAAAAGATTGTTTAATAATGGGATTTTCTATCATGTATTCTAAAAACATGGATAAGAATTTATATTTATAAACTAAAATTAATAGTTATTTACCAAAGATTAATTTTAAAAAAAAGGGTGGCGTGGTCCAATCTAAAAGCGACATGTGTCATTTAATAACTTTTTTAACCTCCGCTTTAGGTTATAGTTATGATGATAGATAATCGCAAGGGGGCTTGTGGTACATTTTTGTATGAAAAATGAGGTGACACAAGGCAATAAGAAATTTGTTGTTGATGTATCATGATACTAATATAGAATAGGTTCGTTTCTTTTCCGTTTATGTTTTTTATAATGGAAAACCAAACGGGCCCTAAAAGAGATCCTTATCGGTCATAAAAAAATTTAAACGAATCTCGGTCGTCCGATTTGTTCGCAAAATTTTTTCTTACACTTTTTAACTTTTTTTTAGTTTAAACGTTTTAACGTCCGTGGAATAATATAATCAAGTATGAATGCAAAACAATAAAATGTAAACTTGCACTAATATATTAACATATACAACTTATACATAAATCTTAAAACTCTGAACATGAACCCCAAAACATGAATCTTGCATATTAATATATGAACATACGTATATTATATGTAACCTATGATAAATGGCATGCCTATGTCTAAACATTTTTAGAATAATTATATGTGAACCTCATATTATGAACAAGTGCATTTTTTTATTAGGTAAGAATTAGGATGCTCACCTTCAATTTCTATATAATTATACTGTTTTTGCTTTGCTAATCTAATGTCGTCTCTAAGAGCAAGTGCTTCTTCCTTAAGAGTTGATATTTTTCCATATTTATTTCCCATTAGTTCCAAAACCTCAACCTTATGATTCCTTAGAACTGTTCCTCCACTTGCTTGTCCATCCTGTAATCTCGATCCATCCAAATTGCATTTTATTATTCCTTGTTGGGGTTTTTTCCATACTCTGTGTTTTTCTTTTTTCTTATGTGTTGAGTATATTTTTCTATTTACATATTCTTCGTCTTCGTTCCACTGTTTTTTTCTTTTCCATTGTTCCAATTGTGTCCTAATGTACATTGGTAGATCTTGGATAAAGTCATTTGGTGTTTGTTGGAAAGTCTACTTATTTCTCTAATGCCAAATACTCCACCAAGAAACTGTCAAAACTATGAATTCTTTTTCTTCTAGTTGATAATCAGATCTGTTAAAACGTTCTTTAGTGCTTTGTTCTGTGTATTATAATTTTGTAGGGACTGTTCGATATTTGTGCTAATTTTTTTAATCGTGGGTAACATATGTGGACACTCCATTAGAAGATGTATGCAATCCTCATCCGTATAATTACACATAATGCATCCCTCATCAGTTGATACATTTTTTTCTCTTAGCCTAACTTTTGTAGGTAAACCATTCATACTTATTTTCCAAAGAAAGTTTTTCACTTTTGGTATTATATCCAAATTCCATATCCATTTTATTGTACTTGGTTCTTGGTGTGATACTTGAGTGACCAAGTTGATTGCTGAATGTGTCGAAAACCATCTGTTTTTGCTCGGTGCCCAATATAACCTATATCTTGAATATTGTTATCTGGAATCGGAATTGATGTTATCATTTCCACTTGTTCATTAGGTACACTTTGTTTTAGTGCATTAACATTCCATTTCTTGTCTTGTGTTATAAATTCTGCCACTTTTATCTCTTCATTTATAGTAGATGGGTCGTTCGTATATTGTTTTAATGGTCTTTCTAGAGCCTAGTTATACTCCCAATTTAATTGTTTGTCCATCTCCAAGTTGCCAAATAAGTCCTTTCCTAAACTTCGTTCGCAGACTTATTAGTTTTTTCCATTTCCAAGATGTGTTTACGTTCACTTTGTATGAAAATAAGTGTCACTCTTCATATACTTTTCTTTAACTACCCTAACCCAAATGTTTTGTGGCTCAGCCAAAATTTTCCATAATAGTTTCATCTACAATGCTTTGTTCATGTGTTTCGCTTTTCTTAATCCTAACCCTCCATGTGTCTTAGGTTTGCTAATGTTTATCCCATCATATTAAAGGTTTGTAACTTTTGTCCTTATTCCAGAAAAACGTTATGTTAATTCTATCCAGGTCTTCATGAATTTTTTTTGGGAGCGTGAAGCTTTGCATAATATAATTCGGCTTTGTAGCTAGATTTGATCTTATAAGAATTGTACATCCTTCTTGGGAGAGGGCATTTAGTGAGTTGACCTTCCGTTTTTTCAACTAAGTCTTTAAAGGTGTCTCTATTCACTTTTCCATTGATAATTGGGCATCCAAGATATTTTTCGAGCTTGGTCATGGATATTATACCAATCGCTTGTTGAATTTGTTGCTTTTGTTGATTGTTAATGTTCTTTGATGGTTGGAACGTTGACTTGTGATAGTTTACTTTTTGTCCTGATATGTCATTGTATTCTTCTACTATTTTCCTTACCTTTGTGCATGCACCCTGTGTTGCTTTAGAGAAGATGATAATGTCATCTGCAAAGGCTAAGAAGGGAAATCTTAATCCTCCTCGGGCAACCGAAAAACCCATAAAACTTCGATCATTTTCGCACTCTCTTTGGAGATTTCGTACTAGGATTTCTGTTCCAATTACGAAGAGAAATGGGGAGAGTGGGTCTCCTTGTCTAAGCCCCCTTTCCGATAGAAATGGATCTGTTGGCCCATTATTTACTAAAACTGAGAATGATACTATACAAACACATTCTCGTATCCAACCTTTGAATTGTTCATTAAATCCAAATTTCTCTAAAACTTGAAAAAGAAGGTCCATTCTAATCGATCATAAGCTTTTTCTATATCTAATTTTATTGCTACCTATCCATCTTTCGCTTTACTTCCTCTGCAGGAATGAAATATTTCATGAGCAATGAGAACATTGTCTTGTATAGCTCTATTTCTTACAAAGGCCCCTTGAAGTGGGTGGATGATCTTATGAATTATCGCTTTTAGTCGACCAGTTATTATTTTTGATATGATCTTATAAATCGTCGAGCACAAGCTGATTGGTCTGTAGTGATTTGTTGTTGATGGATTATCTATTTTTGCTATGAGAAAGATGAAAGTATGTTCGTTACTGATGGGCCAACTATGTCCCAATATTTTTTGTAAAATTCTACTATCATCCCGTCCGGACCGGGCGACTTGTTCGGGCTAATTTGCATTAGGGCGATCTTAACTTCTTCATTTGTAACTTGTTTAGTAAGAAGGCATTATCCTCTTCTGAGATCTCTCTTGTAATTAGCTGGAAGTATTCGTGCATCAAATTTTGATTGACATATTCCTTTTCATACCTTCGTTTGAAATCTTTTTTGATCTCTTCTCTAATGTTTTCCATTCCTACAATTTGTGTTCCATCACTCATTATTTCCTTGATATTTTTTCTATTTCTTTTTCCACACACAATTTTGTGGAAGTATCCTGAATTTGTATCTACTAGTTTAATGTGTTTAGTTTTCGCTCTTTGTTTCTAATATATTTTATGGAAATGAAGTATATTTTCTTTTTGATTTATTATTCGTAGTTGTTCTGTATTATATTTGGCTGTGGTGAGATTAGTATTTGTTTTTGTAATTCTATAAGTTTGTTTTCTATTTCTTTTAATTGTACAAAAATGTTTTCTAATGTTCTCTTGTTCGAGCTCTTTGCATTTGTTTTGAGAAGTTGAGTTTTTTTGACCAATTTAAACATGTTCGATCCTTGGACATCTAATCTCCAAGCCTTCCTTACAATATTCCGAAAATCTCTTCGATACGTCTACATTTTTTCAAATTTAAATGGTTGTCCCTTTGTGATCGTGTCGTTGCTGAGATCCACGAATATTTTGCAATGATCGGACGTTGTAAATGCATGGTTTGTGGTTTGAATTCTCGGGAACCATTGTATTATACAGTTGCTTACTAGGGCCCGGTCAAGCTTTTCATAAATATTATTTTCTTCGGTTTGTTTTTTCTCCATGTAAAGATATTGCCACTTGTGGGGATATCTATAAGCTCACAAGCATTTTTAAAGTTATGTAGGCGTTCAAATCTGTAGGGTTCTTGGTATGCACCTCCTTTTTTTCCGCTTGAATCATGAATTTCATTCAGGTCACCTATGACAATAATAGGTAGGTTAATATTACGGCTTTGCCAAAATTCATCTTTTTTGTCTGTGTTGGGAGGAGCATACACAAAGCCAATTGCAATTGTATACTTTGCCATCATATTATGATACTTAATTATAATATATCTAGGTTCGTGCATTAGTATTGTTAGTTCTTCATTAACTAATTGGTAAGACTTCCACATTACTCCCAAACCACCCGCTTTTCTTGTAGCTGGGGACCAAACAAAATTGTCAAATCCCGCTCTTCTCTAAACCTGATCACTTGGTGTTTTGTCGGTTTTTATCTCTACTATGGCCATGATCTGAATCTTGTTAATTTTACAAATGAAATCTAATTCCGGCCAGAAAGATTTCCGGCCTATACCTCTACAATTCTATAATCCTATCTTCATAGTAATTAATATAATAAAAGACAGTCTTATTTAATTTTACTAAACTGGGATCGAAATCCCAATAAATATATGATCATCTTGTAAAATGTCATTTTTTTCGAGTTCAATAGCAAAAACAAGCGAAAAATAGAAATTTTCCTCTTCAAAAAAATAAAAAAGTTGAAATTATCAGTATACCCCTAAACTCACTTATTCATTCTTCAAATCCAAAAGCTCTTATTTATCCCTAATTTTCTTTTTAAGGTGTATTTTATTTGAACCACCCACTACACCCACACCTTTATAATTCTTTTTTTTTTTTTGATAAAGTAAGAATGAGTCATGTCTTAAGTATAGGACAAGCCTAAGGTATATCCTTACGAATGGGGAACTTGGAATTCTAATGGGTATAGATGGTGTCTACTGTAAGAGAATAGGTCAGGTTAGTTATTAGAACAGAATTGAGAAAGATATCAAAAATCAAAACACACGGATTTAACACTAACACATTGTTAGCTACATCCACATGCAAGAAGAGAACAATTTTATTGAGGGTCTCAAAATATTCAGAATAACAACTAGATTAAGAATACAAGAGATTATATGGAACTCTTATAAACACTAAATAGACTAGACCCCTTGATAAGGTTCAAAATAAAAACTAAAATCCAAACTGAAAAAATCTCATACCCTCGTGCTAATCAATAAAGTGTGAGATTCAAGGCATCCCCCAACATTAGAATTTTTAAGGGCCACCACATTGGTCTTCTTGAAAATATGTGAAATTTGGACTGCTTAGAAAGATTTTAAGTAAATAAGAATATCATAAATTGCCATCTCATTTTTCAAAGGACATTGCCAAATTACTTTAATAAAGGTAATTATTGTAAGGTTTTCACTTTCAATTTTGATTTTCCTGATCTCGAGTCTTCATGCATTGATGATAATATTTCTAAAAGCCATTGCTTTAGCCCTAAGTGCAATCATGTTTCCATATAATTTTCTCCCATAAATATTGCTTTATGATTGTGGACATCCATAATATATTCACAAGTAGCTTTCTTATTTTGTGCTTGGGATCCGTTAAGCTTTATCTTCATTGAGCATTGGGAAGGTTTAGTCCATTTCATATCTTTTCTCTTTCTTATTGTGCCACATTAGTTCTTGCTTGTTGATCGTAGATTCCTTCTATTTGGTTCTCTGCTAAATTCCGATTCTTAATATGTTACTTAGTGTATTGTTCTAAATTTCTAATAATATTCGCAAGGAATGAATGAAAAATGGTCTTGTTCCTTAGATGTCAAACAAACCACCACATTATGGTGAGGTTTGCAAACTCCTATTTAGGCATAGAGCTCCAAAGATCAGTCAATATATTCTTCCGTCCTTATTAGTGCACAAAACTTCGTCTTCAATGGACTGATCGCATACTCCCTTCTTCACCTTCTGTTCCAAACTCATCTTCAACCTAAAACCTGCAAAACAATGAACACGGGTGGACCCCCAAATCCACCTCCAATGCCTAAGTCAGAAGAGCAATTATCGATCGAACGTCGAGGTAAAGGACAAGACTTGTTAGCGAGCTTAGCGAATATGAGGTGCTCATCATACATGGCGAAGACATGTATTTATAATGGAGGAGAGGGAGAGATATAGTCGAAAATTCTACCTTTAAGGGCGGGCCGATAATGCTCCAGGCCCAAAAAGAGATTTCTTGTTCCCCAATGAACGCGGAAATTCTATCTTTTGACTAAGATAGAATCATCTATCATAACGAATAACCATCATATTTAATTTTATAATAAAATATATAATTAAAAACAAGGACAATAAATAAAAGTACTCTTATGGCAGATAATTGCGAAAATAACTATGACAATTAATTTTACCCACTCACAAATGCCTCACTTAGGTGCTAGTTACGTTAGAACACAACTAAGACATAAGTATTGTAGGGCCTATTCAAAGTGGCCATGCGGATTAGTAGTCGGGTTCCCCTTACGTGCATTTTTGTATATTCGTATATTTGTATATTCGTACATCCACGAGTAAATATCATGGGATCTATGCTCTCTCTTAGTCATTTCATCCGCCGGTCTTCGAGATGCACTCATTAGAATAAACAAAACAGAGGAGGGAGAACAGAACATTAAAAATAAAAAATAATCCGCATGGCCTCACAGACAAATAAAAAATAAAAAACCAAGCTTGTTCCATTAACCATTCTAAAAACTGACATCCATGAGAGGGCCTCACAGAAGGAGTTTTTTTGTCGATGATATGCGCCCGCGACTACGTGGCCAATGGTCGTGGTTGACAGACCCATTGTCACAACGATATTTTGCGGTCGAGGTTTGCTCTACGAGAGTATATTCTTCAAAAATGGGTTACATCTCAAGTTCGAGGGACGACATTTCCATCAAGACTCTTCAACGATTAGGCTCCTCGACCATAAGTTGTAGTCGCTTAACATTGTTCCTCTCAATTTAGGCCGCCGAGCTATGCCATACACGAGGTCGCATGCGGTTCCCATGGGCCTTTGAAGTATAGGTCACCGAATCTGTGTAACTGCAGCGTCTCGACAATCGTTCATGAAGTCGAGGTGGTCAGAAAGAGCGGACAATTCTTCTATTGGCTTTCGCAAGGCACTTTTCGTATGTAAGGACACCAATAATTTTGCAAACGAGCTCGGAATGCGAAACTGTAAACTTAGGCTTGCATCTCGCATATGCCTTCATGGATCTCGTATAATAGAGGCTCAAGCTTGCTTGGGGGTACGCATCTCAAGTTTGACCCGGAAAAAGACTGGCGATATGGAATCTTTTCCGGCGGTAGCCAAAACGTATGAGCCCTTAAGAGCACTTTTCGGGCCTCGGCGGTATCCAAAGGCAGGACTTCTCATCAAAGTAACGTATCAAGGGCATTTTCCATCTGAGATCCTACGCAGTTTCGCTTCCCATGATCGCGGCCTCTATCGAGGCGATTTCCACGGTCACGGTTGCGGGCATGTCATTGCTTGCGATTTCAATTGCAGTGTGAATTGCTTGGACATCCCAATACCTCAACGAGCGTTGAGGTCTTAAGCGAGCTACCTGCATGAGCAACTAAAGTTGCTAAGGCATCAATGGACTTCAAGGATTGTGACCGCGACCTCAAGGGCCGCAACCGCAGTATTCTTGGCCATGACCGCGACCTTGCTTTCCGCACCTACGACCTGTGTTCTTGGGGAATTCCGCGATCTCGGTAAGTGCTCTCGTAGTCAGATTGCATTCTTTTGGAATTTTCATTAGTGCTTACCGGCTCGGGACCACGACAGTTATCATCGAATTCCATAAGGCTAGCGAGTCGTTGATTGGTCCTTTCGATCACCTATTTGCTGATGGGGCGCTTCCCTTGAACTTTATCCAAGGTATGTTTAAGTATAGCGATTTCTTCCGAGGATTGATAGCGGCAAGTCTACATTTGATCATGCTTGCTTTGAATCCGCTTGTTCTCTCTCAAAGCGGAAGCTAGGGTGTGTGTAAGTACAATCTCATCTTCACTCTTGGTGGTGGTCGATGCCCCACTACCTTGGTTGATTTTGGATTCAGTGACGCGCATTGATGATTCTCGGAGATGATTGGATCCATCAAATTGTACAACGCTACGATCATTGATTTCGTCTCTTGATAAGGACCTCGCTTGGCTTGTGTGAAGAGTGGCCACGCTTTGTGGGTGAGGTCAGATTATGACTTTGATCATCTTCGAGCAAGGCACCTTGCTCGGTGCGTGCTAGGGTTTGATCCTCCGAGAAAATATTGGAGTTTCGCTTGATCGCCCTACGGGTCGCGATTATTCTCCGAGCGATGATCGGAGTCTGCTTGGTGGACTGGAGACATTGCTACGCTGGCGGAGGTTGTTGCTACTTGGGCCGCGGTCGCAGATATACGAGCCACGGTCGCGGTGGTCTGGACCGCGGTCGCAGATGTACGGGTTGCAGGCGCGTTGGTCTGGACCACAGTCGCGGTGGCACCCAAACTCGTTAGCGATTAGGATTTGCGAGTTATCTGTTCTTTCGGGGCCAAGAAAGGTCGCTTCTATGTTGTGTCTTAGGAACCTCTTCAATACGATCCGAATTGCTAGCTCCCGTTCATATTTGCTAAAAATGATACACGAGGAATCTTTTTATATTGGTTCTTCCTTCTAATGACCGGCATATCTATGATTCTTTTCTCTCAAATGAAGCAATAGGCATCGATCCGTATGAGCTATAAAAAGAGATGGTTGTAGCACGAAGGATTCAAGTGCACTTATGTCACTTGGCTTGAGCACAACCCGCTCCATTATGTTATGGAAGAATTGGATATTTGTATTGTTAATGTAGGAGGCTATGTCTCCTTTATTGATTGATCAAAATAAAAAAAATTGATATAAGATGTCTAGAAAAAAGGATCAAGTGAATAAACCAAACAAAATTTATATTGACCAAATAACTAACGACAGGAATTGGAGGTAACAATAAAAAATTTTGACATTCATTTCAATTGGATTGTTTTGTTTTGAACTATGCACAAAAAGAATTAAATATTTGACCTATAATTTTTTTCAAAATTTTTTCTACTTATTTTGTACATTCCTTTCTAATCATCTACCTTTATTTAGCTAATTTAGATAGTGCCAATTCAACACAAGCTCTTTTTCTTTTTGTTAAATTGATTATTTTATTATCTTAAAATTTTAAATGCATTCTTTAGAATTTAGATTTTTCGTTCTATATATTTATTATTTTTAACATACATATTGACAAGAATGTAGAAACACAATAAATACAATAGAGTTAGCGAGTTATACAATGATTGTTGTAGCTCCTCTTAAAAGTTTTTGTTTATCAGATTTACTATGCATGGTTTATTTTCCTTTAGGATAAAAAGAAAAGGAGCAAAAAATTTGGGTATGTGTATGTGAGAATTTGAACCTATGACCTCTCCTATTAGTAAACCGCGTCTATTACTCACTAGGATATCTTAGATGCATAGTTCTCGATCTTTCTAAAAATATATATATTATAGTATTGGTTAATCGGTTAACCAACGGTAAAAGAACTCGTAATAGTGACCAAACTGAATAACTATAAAAAAAAGTATCAATTGGTTAATTATAACCGACTTTTCGATTTTTGTTGGTACAGTTAATTGCAAAAATTGATCGTTTTTTTTGTTCGGTTTTTCGATTACAATTTTTTCCCCAACTATAGTCTTGCGGCCCTTCATCAATGAATTGAAACATATATATCGAATGCAAAGTAATGAAAGAGTGCATATATTACTTCAAGGAAAAAATTCCATGTACATTAGCACGTTGTATTACCCCTTCAAACATTCGACCACTATTAGTTCACAAAGCATCAAACCTCCTACACAAAAAAAGGAATGTCAAGTTTACACATGTTTTCCACTATTTTTTCTGTTAGCGTCAATAATAATCCAAATCAACACTTTTTTTCATAGAGAAACACTCGTGCAATCTTATGTTGTACTATACCATAACTGAAGTTCTTGGATTCCTTTGCACCGACAAGCTATTGGTATTGAAATGTCTAATTGTGTTGAATGCCGCGTGCCGGATACACAAGGAATAGACATTAGGAAAATGAATGTGCTTTCAATAATAGGTAACAATAGCAAGTGACAAGCCCCCTTTTTGGATGCAAAAGGAATGTACCTTCATTCTACCATGTGCCCTGGTTTTTCATTTGGCTACAATATACATGACCAATTTCTCAAAGAACCAATATCTATACAACATTGTTTTTATTTCTGAACACACTACAAGAAAAAGGATTTTGGGCAACAAAAAATTTCATTTAAGGCGACAAAAAAATTGATGCGAAAAACAACAAAGAAGAGGCATTGAGAGGGTATATATTATTAGCCAAATCCTAATACAAAATAATTAACAACACTCCTTATTTCTTTTGAATGTACTAGAGTTGTCCATATGCGGGAATTTGGCCCAGCCTGGGACCCGCTTATACAAGCCAAGGGTATTATGCATACCTACCCATAATTGCGAGCTGGTTTGTATCCCAGGCCAGCCCCCAATCAAAATTCCATTACAAATTGATTAAATATTAAATTAAATTAGATAAAGTATAAAATTGGAAGCTTTATTACATTTAAAAAAATACAAGCTGGACTGGTCGATTATTTGGGCCTCAACACGAACAAAATATACCTTATTCGAATAACCCAATCTAAGATTAATGACCGGTTGGAATATCGGATTGTTTAAGTCGATTTCCTTGACAAACATATTAGTATAAACTTCATGACAAATCGAGGGTTAGAATCTCTAACACATAACAATAGTGACTTTACATATTTATAATAAATAATATTTTTATAAAAAATATTATGGGTTTGGTCGGGCCACCGACCAACATTAGTCCATATCTGCCCAACTTATAGTTCGACTCGGTTTTAGGCCGAATGGGTCAAACCCTCTTATTCAAACCCACCCTTATTAGCAGGCGAGTTAGGTAGCCGACTTGTGTTTAGATAGGTTTAGAATGTACCTTCCAACACTAAATACTCTTTATTAATATGCCTTCTATTTTGGGTTCAATTTATACATTTATCTTTATGTAATCCAGAATTGAACTCATAAAAGAACAATTGCATATCAAATAAAGGTACTGTAACACCCCGATAATTTATAAGAAATTGAGGTGCTCCCCATGTCAACAAGAGCTCTTCCTTTTCTGGGTTCGAGTGAGGACAAAGAACTCAAAAGTTAAGCGTGCAAGGACGAGAGTAGTACCAGGATGGGTGACCTCCTGGGAAGTTCTCGGGTTGGCATGGGATAGCGCTTCTATGGCCTCGGGCCTTACAGGTACATCAAATCAAGAAAGAAACAAAGCAAGATAATAAGCGTTGCTATTGTTCTAGTCAAAAGTTATATGAAACAATATCCATTACATTGCCTACAAATTGATTATTTTGCTATAAGGATTCAACGTGATGAATCATAAGAGAACATAAAGAAGAGAAAACACAATCTACAAGAACATCTTTTCCTTTGTCTCATGTAACTTGCTTTTCCTTCCTAAGAGAGAAAACATCATTTGAACAAGATATCAAAACCACATTTTGATAATAAAAAGCTTGGACTCCAAAGGAGAATTTAACACCCAACAATAGTTGGCAAAACCATTTGTACTTTCCTTAGTTGCACCCATTCACAAACTTCTATGCTTTTACAATGTAATTGAAATCTTCTTGCTTTCTTTACCCTCACAAAAAATTCAATAATTGCAAAATCTCTTACTTTTATTTTATTAAAGTACAAGAGAAGATAACAAGATGTCCTCATAGACAAATATCAAGACATCATATTATAATAATTTACAAAGTTATTTTTGTATCACAAATCCCCATCAAAAGCATTTTGAGCATTGTACATCAAGTATCTTAAGATTTGTCATAATATTAGATTGGGGTTTTGAGTGTACAAAAAACTAGGGCATATCAGCAAACTGGCTCAACTACAGCAAACCCACAACCCATGACGCATAAATGCAGAAAATTCCTCTTCTAAACTATAACCAAAACTCAAATATTAACAATAAAAAGTCGACCACTATGAACGTAAACCCCAATTCTTGATCGTACATCAAAACCTATCTGAAGTATTTGATTTTGAAAGTGTCAAACCAAGTAAATTGGATAGTGGTAATAAGGTCCTTGTCGAGGGAGATTGGGAATCGGGTCTCGATAGAGCACAAACCCTTGAAACACCTAGTTAAGAGATCATGATGAGCAAGGGGCAAATCAGTGGACATCTCGACATGTCCAATGATTTGCCCCTTGCTCAAAATTATGTCCCTCGTGCTCAAAGTCATCTGTTGACGATGTGATTCCTAAGGGGACGATAAAGGTCGTTGTTGTGGACATGGAAGTGGAGGATGCCATTATAGTCGACAATTAGAGGGATGGGATGTCAAGGTTTTCCTACGGGTGAGTGGGAAAGGGGGTCTTGGAAGAGGTAAGAATTTTTTGTAATTTCAAAGAAAAATAAAAGTTGGCATATTCTACTTGTTAAATGTATTGCCATGTGGAAAATGAAATCTGTGTGCTTTGAAACAGATGGAATCGTGCAGGAAGAAGTCTGTGTGCTTTGTAATGGAAGAGAACAAGAAATACGGGATCATGTTTGGTTTGAATGGCGGTACTCTAAGGAGGTGCTGAAAAGAATCCTTCATTAGGCAAAGCTGGCGAGATGTTCAGTGAACATAGAAGACCGGCTGCAAGGTTCAAGACAATATCAACTATCAAGGCAAGAGAAGCTTAAGTGACAATCTATGGAATGCATGCCACTGTGTCGCCATGTATTACATTTGGACTAAAAGGAAAATAATTATATATGAGTCAGAGGTTAGCATTGTTTATAATTGTGTTATGATCAACATTAATCACATTAGTAGTAGTGTGAGGGCTAGACATAATAAGGATACAATAAAATGATTAGAACACTTAAGGCTTGTTTGGATCATACTTCATAATGCATTATCTTGACAAAAAAATAATCTAGGCATTCTAAGAATTACTTCTCCAACAAGCCTGTTTTGGACAAAAAAATGACCAATTAATCACTTTAATGCCCTTGATAGGGTTTGATAGCCAAAGGGATACGATTGGATCGGGTTGACGGGAGAACCGATGAAAATGATTAACAAAAACAATAAATAAGTAATGAAACTAAATGAAAAATTAATACAAATGAAGAAGAGATGCTTATCTCCTTTTATTAATCATAAACAAGCGATTACAAGCTTAGATCTGAGTTGAGGACCTGTAGTCATGCGAAAATTGCTGGGAAAACAACGGTCAGATGCTAGTAGTCTTGCTCAAATGACAGCAGTCTTCGATAGCAGTATAAGTTATGGGAGCGTTTTGATTACAAGAGAGGGGGAATTATTGTGTGCCAATGTCTATGGCCTCAGGCTATGCCCCTAGATCCCTTTATATAGTAGGGAGAATCACATATAAGCAGTTACAAGATCAACAATAAACTTCCTCATAAAAAGAAGGTCATGGACGTTCTGGAAGATATGGTCAAAGGCGGTTGTAACTAACTCGGATATCTTGGAATCTTGTTGGCGTTGCGGGATAGTCAGATGACGATGACAGTCTTCGGTATTTGTGACGATGACGGTCTTCGGTCTTTGTGTAATATTCGTAATCTAAGTATAAGAAACGGTTATTTATTTAATAAGTTTTTCTCAAAAATAGAGAGTTTAATTATTTTTATAATTTTCTTAGTATATCCTTAAAAGCTTATAAAAGCTTATCACAATGGCAAATAAAATTTAATTAAATATAATTAATAAGAATTTCGGATTTTATTACATATTAAATTACAATACAAATAAAAATACAAAGGAAAGGCAAAAATAAAAAGGGGCGAGAGGGGGGATCAAACAAACTTGCGACCTCTTGCACCTTTCACAAACTCACACACACACACACACACACACACTCAATTCTTCTATGCCATTGTAATTCATCTACTCATTAAAGAAATTTAATTCTTTTATTATCCTTCTTCCCAATTTTGAACATCAGACTTGACAATTTGATTGAACGTTCAATCAGTGCATGGCTTCCATTCCCATCAAATGCCTTAGGTTGCTTGTTCTCCTCATCAAACTCTATCACATTGTGTCATCCTTCAAGAAGCACACCTCTACCCAATCCTCATGAAGCTTCTCCTCCATTAGTGGTCAATCCATGGAGTAGTGGGTCCTTGGAGGAGCCAAGTTTGGCTATAAAAAGGGTTGGGATTTCCTTGCAAGACTCACACATTTCTTCTCTTCTCATTCTCTTGCTGAATTTGCTCTCTTTCAATCAAAATTTCAGCCAAAAACCCTTATTTTTACTTGTTGATATTTCCCCCAAATCACCACAAAAGCCCTAATTCCTCCCTCGGGACCACCGGACCACCTAGGCCACCCCCTGTCGTGCGCACCACCACCAGAGCCCCGCCGGACCGCCGCCGCCTTGGTGCCGCCCGCCTGCTGGTGTGCCGCCTTCCTCTGCCTTCTCCTCTGTTGCCTTCTGTTTTCAACAAAGTGTAAGATCTATAAAGAAGATCTATTTTCTAATTTATTTTTATATGTTTTAAGCCCTTTTAATTTTAATAAGAAGATATTATTAGCATCCTTTTAATATCAATAAGTGATTTAAGTAGTTAGAAAAAAAAATCAGATTAGATTTTATTATTTTCCTTGTACATAAATGGAATAAAATTA
The DNA here is from genome assembly GCA_964016875.1 of Fallopia convolvulus. Classification (NCBI taxonomy): domain Eukaryota; kingdom Viridiplantae; phylum Streptophyta; class Magnoliopsida; order Caryophyllales; family Polygonaceae; genus Fallopia; species Fallopia convolvulus. Next base: position 40,185,274 of record OZ024719.1, read on the forward strand.
ACATGCATGTGAATTTTATACAAGGAAATAAGTATGACTAGACATGGAAAAATTCCAAATAAATTATAAGATTAATATATGTGACTTTTAAGCATGAAAAGTATGTTTTAATTAATATATTTACCTTGATTGGATTTTAATTGTAATGATTAAAAGAAATAGAACTAGATGAAACGATTTATTAAATTAAGACTTTATTGAGTAAAACAAAATACGTGCATGTCTTTTTAAAATCCTATTATAAGCTTGGATATAATATGGATAACATATTTTTGTCATAAGATAATTTAATATGAATAAGTTGAAGACTAAATAGATTTATTAAAATATTTGCATGTTATACAAAGAACTTTCCTTGAACTTATATGTAAAGTAGTTAATAATAATATTAATGGATTTAAATAATCTAGATAAAGAATTGTTGGTAGACTTAAATTAATCTTTTCACCTTGTATGCAAATAATTAAGACTTTATCAATAGTTTTAAAAATAATGTTTTAACAATTTGGGAATTAATAAAAAGCGTGAGTAATTTTACGAATTTAAGCAAAGGATATAAATATTAATAGTAAGTTTTAAAAGAGAAGTCTTGATTTTTCAAAGCTTGCATGAAACTTTATATAAGTATAACTATTTATATAAAGTATTTTAAAATATTACATTTGAAAATAATAATCAAGGATTATTATTATTTACAGCCTCCACCTAAACTATTAATTAAAATAATTTAGCTTTCATGATTTCTCTTGTAAAAAGGAAAAATAAGAGAAAATAATAGTTTTTAAGAGAGATAAGAGAAAATTCGCTCGTTATCTTTCGTCTCACTAGGTCGAAGATTCGAATCCGTTTAAGCCGTCTTTTTTCCGTACCGTTCGAAAAGAAATCATACTCAAATCAAGACAAGTGGATTTTCTCCTTGAAGCCTCGATAATTCGTTTCCGTGAAATTTCTCGATGTTGGGAACAACTTGTTTGATAAAAATAAATGAATCTAGGGATATCGATTGTTAGATATAATGACCCCTTTGTTATCGTTATTATGATTATTATTGTTCATAGGATTATTTGCTAGGATTGTTTGTGTGGCCTTTGCTTCTTTAAAATCTCTTTTCGAGATTAGTATTGATTTAATAATAAGGGGTGCAGGATCGGCCCGAACACTTCTATATAATATGTCGAGTGGTATGGCACCACGCCCTCTCTTCCCGCGACTTTAAGGATCATGATCTATGTCCCCTCCTACTTGGAGGAGGGACGTATGTACCATAGCTAGGTGTCAAAACTCTTCCTTTAAGTGGACTTCGGCTCATTCATGGTCCCCTACACTCTTAAAAATCATTAACGTATGTGCAGTTTTATCACGACATCAAGATAAGTGCCAATGCACATTAAAAGAAACTAAAACCGAGTCAGAATAGTACAATGTGGGAGACCACCCGACTCTCGGTTCTTGAACGATCATCTTTCCAATTTGAATGCTTATTCGTGCTTGTCAAGGTGGGCTTGGTACTTGAGCGCCTTCGGGCCACCTCCCCGATCTGGAGCACCGATTAAGATGAGGTTGGTTGAGGTCCGACAAGGGTGCGAGAGGTTTTCAAAAACTTTTGTGTAATAATAACGTTCCTAACATACTATTCTAAGAAGATATACAATCTCGTAGTTCTTTCTTTCGATTTAAGAGTAATCTCCTCTCGAGATCGACTCGTTTCCATCCTTAAAGCTCTACATAAAGTTTCTACATCTCAAACACATCTCGATAATATATCTCTATTGATTTGAAGTTACCGTATTACCCTTGAGAATGGGTGAAGACGAAGAGCAAGATACGAAGGAAGGAAGGTCGGGTTTTCTTGAAGATGCCATTTCTCGACAATTTTTGGATTGTCTTATGTTTTTGTACAAACAATATTTCGCTAATTCCATCGTTGAACTATTTCACTTTTTTATTATGTTTAAGGATGTAAGAACATAGTTTCTAAGTCTCATGCTTGAGCAAACCTTTATAATATGTAATTTTATTTCTATTTCCTCATTTCATTTATGTTTAATAATTTATAAAGTCTTGGGTGACTTTGGAGGGTAAAGTTCGATGTCATTGGCGGTAATATCCAATGTTGCAAAATAGGGGTTTTACACTTTCTGACAATGATAGGCTTGAAATTGTACTTGTATTTTTTGGGTCCAACAATACCCCAAATTCATCTTGACCATTGAGGCAAGGAGACGGGCGAGCTGAATTTAATGTCTCTTTGTCGGATGCTTCATCGTCTTCGTGAGAACAATTGCATTTGGAAGCTGTTGAGGTAATCTCAATCAGGTGGCATCATGATGTAAGTCTTTAGTCAAAGGCACTGACTTGCTCAAATTCGTCGGCTAATGGCATGGACTTGACCGAAGTTGTTAGCCTCTTGCGCTGGTTCTATCGAAGTTGTGTAGCCACGAGCGTTTTAACTTGATGAAAACCATTGGCGTTGGGCATTTAACTTGATCGAAGTCGCTAGCCAATATCTTAAGACTCGGTCAAGGTCGTTAACCAAGAGTACAGACTTGTTGTCTTGCGAAGATGCAACTATGTAGAAACTTTTGAGTTTTCCTTCATGAGCCGAGGCGATGACCAGTGTCTTCCATGGAGATAACTAGCATTTTTGGAATTTCGAGCGTTTTCCTTAGGGGAGTCCCTATTCTGGCGAGTACCGCCCTAGCGGATAAAGACTTGTTTGCTAGCGATAGAAGCTACGGTTGCTGGCGAGTAGTGCCTCATTTGTTCTGGCGAATAGTGCCTTATGATTGTAACTGATGATTTCTGTCTTTTGATTGTGGTCGATTGTGACCATGACTGGCAATTAGCATCTCATGTGCTTCTGCATGACAAAATTTAAAGAACTAGGAGGGTTGGTCGTGGGTTTCCCAACGACCCTCCAATGCTCAAGTCAGTATTTTATTCGAAAGAAATCATAAAGGAAAACATAACAGTAAACTAACACGAATTATTATTACTATTATTATTTTTAGAAATGATACGGATGAAACTTGCGTTCCTTGCGATTTTGGGTGACTAGACCGTGACTATGATTGTGATCATGATCGTGATTGCTCTCGTCATCATTTGAGGTCTCACTGTCAGATTCACTATATGTTGGATTTTGAAGGTCATCTTCAGGGGTCTTGGGATCAGATTCCAAAGATCAATTTCGGAGAGGTTAGCTCCCTTATCTTCTTCTAGGTGAATTTGGGCCATTGCCTTAGCTTGAACATCTTCAAAGGTTGCACATGGGTACATGGTCAACTCTTTGTAGAGTTCATTGCTCGTTTAAGACCTTGACGTAATGCTTCAATGGATGTTGAGACATTGCAATTGGGGATCTTGATTTTCTCATGAACGAAACGATTCATGTAATCTCGGAGAATTTCATCATACCCATGCGCAATTCGAAATAAGTCATTAGAATACTTTTCAAGTCGTCGACTACTCATGAATTGAACTTTAAATAAGTCGGCGAGATTCGCGTATGATTCCACGGATCCTGGTGGCAAACTAATGAACCATCTTAAGGCCGGACCCTCAAGAGTTGCCCCAAATCTTTTGTAGATGATGGCTTCACGGTCTTTTTGAGGGATGGAAGTCATCATCATCTTTTGATTGACGATTAGAAGATGATAGTTAGGATCATCGGTGTCGTCGTAGCTTAACATGTCTAGAATGAGAAACCCCTTAGGAAAATCAATAACAGAAATGGATTCCATAAAGTGAGAAGCATCATAGCCATCTTTGGGTTCCTTCTCGATGGGACGTGGGATTCCAAGGATCCTTGCAATCGTCTCATAGAGAGGCTTTAATTTCTCTTGGAACTTTTGCTTGATGACATCCTTAATGCCGAGAAGGTTGGGAGTGATCCCATCGTCTTTTGTCGGATGTTGGAATGGGACCCCCAGAGAGGAAGTATCTTGGGTCGTCATCTTCATTCCAAGAAAGGTAACCACTAGAGGATTTTGGACGATCATAGTCTCTTCCGGGAAGGCTCCTACGACGGTCATAGTCTTGCTCGGGTGTACCTGCAATCTCAAAGACTCATTTTCAACTATTAGTTGCCCCACTCGGGCGTAGGATTTTGCTGTTTCAACTTTGAATTTATCAAGGTCTTTTTGGAGGGCATTGAGACGAGCAAAGAGGTCATCCATGGTGAACAATTGGTATTTGATAGGAGGTTGATCGACTGTATTTTAGCTATCAACCCCATGGTGGGCGCCAAATTATTTTGGACAAAAAATGACCAATTAATCACTTTAGTGTCCTTGATAGGGTTTGATAGCCAAAGGGATACAATTGGATCGGGTTGACGAGAGAAACGTTGAAAATGATTAACAAAAACAATAAAAAAGTAATGAAACTAAACACAAAATCAATAATAATGAAGAAGAGATGCTTATCTCCTTTTATTAATCATAAACAAGCGATTACAAGGTTAGATATGGGGTTTAGGACTCGTAGTCATTCGAAAACTGCTGAGAAGACAACAATCAAATGCTAGCAGTCTTGCTCAGATGACAACGATCTCCGAGAGCAATGTAAGTTGCGAGAGCGTTTTGATTACAAGAGAGGGGGAATTATTGTGTACCAATGTCTATGGCCTCAAGGTATCCCTATCCCTTTAGATCCCATATAAGCAGTTACAAGATCAAGAATAAACTTCCTCATAAAAAAATAGGTCATGGACGTTGTGGAAGATATGGTTGAAGGCGGTTGTAACTGGCCCGGAGATCTCGAAATCTCGTTGGCACTGCGGGATAGTCAGATGACGATGACGGTCTTCTGTATTTGTGATCCCATATAAGCAATTACAAGATCAAGAATAAACTTCCTTTTAAAAAATAGGTCATGGACGTTGTGGAAGATATGGTTGAAGGCGGTTGTAACTGAACCGGAGATCTTGGAATCTTGTTGGCGCTGCGGGATAGTCAGATGACAATGACGGTCTTCTGTATTTGTGACGATGACGGTCTTCGGTCTTTGTGACAATGACAAACTTGAAATTGTACTTGGATTTTTTTGGTCCAACAAAGCCTATAATACAAGATAATGTAGGTGCAATCTTAAACATCATCCCCTTAGATTTATTCGAGTTGAACATCTAAAAATATTTAACCTTTGTTTGGATAGTTTAATGCATTAAGTTGTATTAAATTACAATAAAATTGTGTAATCCAAACAAAGAGTTTGGTTCAAATGAAACGAACTTTTATCCTGAAACGGATGCACTTTTCCTAGTTTGCAGCGCACTTTTCCTATTTCAGAGTGCACTTTTTCGGATTTACATTTTTCGTATTTTGTCGTGCACTTTTTATAGTGCATTTTCGGATTGCACTTTTTGTATTTTGCAATGCACTTTTGTTTGAAAAGTGCACTATGAACTAGACAAAAGTGCACTACAAACTATGAAAAGTGCATTCATTTTACGTTTCATGATAAGAGCTTGTCTCATTTGAACCAAAATCTCCAAACAAAAGCTAGATTATTTTTATAATTACTTTTTGGTCGAAAAGTATGAATTCCCTTCTATCCAAAAATAGTGTGTATAATCCAAATTGATATCCAAAATAAATTGATCTTGTCTCGGTAGAATTGTTTTAAAAACTCTACATTTAGATTTATAAATCTCAACTCTTTTATTTATTAATTACTCCCTCCGTTTCAAAATAGTTGATCTTAGACAAAATTGCACACTTATTAAGGAATTTTTTTATACCCAAACTACTCCTATATGTACACTTTGGGAGATTCAACTAAAAAAAATAAATTTTGGGATATGTGTACTGTGGGGGTATAGATAAGGGTATAAATGGAAAAAAAAAGTTAGATGAACATATATTTTGAAACAAGAAAAATGGCTTTAAGAATAACTATTTTGAAACGGAGGAAGTAATGATTAAAATTTCTTAAACTCTATTTAAACAAACCTTAGCTAAACCCAAAATGTAAAAGGCCTCACAACTTTCCAACTTCATGTTTGGTTTCTAGGTTCTCTGAGTTTTCTTTCTTTCCAAACAAACAGCTCAGACACATAATTTGAATTCTTCTCGCCCAAGAAACAGAAAAAAAGTGAATTTAGGAAAAAAGAAGAAAAATAATCAAGGGTGGCGACGGGCGACAGATACGAGGCAACTCTCTCACTTTCCTGCTTCTCAAGTTTCCAGATTTCCTCTCTCAATCGACATGTTTTTACTGTTTTGCCCCCGTCTCTCTCTCATTTTCTCTCGTTTATAAATTACAAACCTAACGCCTCCTTTTTCTCACCGTCTATTCTTTGCCTCCGCTTAACCCCGTAAAACCCTCTTTCAGATTTCTTCGCCTATCATCTCGTCAATCATGTCGGCTTACAGAGGCAAATACGCTGGTGATTCTTTCTTCCTCTCCTTGTATTCGTAGTTTAGCGTTACTTAATTTAGATCTGTTGATCTAGAATGTTTACATCTGCTCCTTTGTGGCTTTTACTATCAGCGATAGTGTTATTTCCGTCGTCTCTGTAATAGATCTATACCACTGTGATAAATCTGATAAAACGGAGATGTTTTATTTTTATGATTATTATTTGGCTTTTGTACGTTTTTGCGAATGTATAACGACAGATCGGCTTGATCATGTTTGTTATGTTTATCATTGATGAAATCTATTTACCGACCACCGTCCCTTTCCTGATTTATGCGAAATCTGGATATAATGTTGTGGGGATTAGTGATAAATTATTTCTAGATCTCAAATTAATCTAAAAAGAAGGATTGCAACTAAGAAATCGGGTCTTTGAAATTGTTTGAATCTCAGTATTAGTATTAGTCGAATACTATCTCTTGTTCATTATGCTAAATTGATGTGTCATTTTACTTCGATTGGTGTGATTCTCGTAATTTCAATCTTGATCTGGTTTTATAACTTTGTTGAACGGTTACAGTAGTGTATAGATTTGAGTATCCGTGTGAAGGTGTGAAATTAATCATGCAGTTTAGTAGTAATATAAACTTACACTGGATAATCATCTTTTAGTTATTTTTGTTATTTAAAATGGGTCAGTTCCGATCCATCTGTTCTACTCTAACCATAAGGATTGCTGAGTATATAATTCCTATATTAAGGTCAACTTTGAATTTTTTTTTGGCATACATGTGTTTTTAATTTGACATGAACTGGGGTTTCCTTACTGGTCCTTATGAATGCCTTATGAATGCACTGATTATCATCCAAAATGATCTATTGCTTGTAGTGGCTTTTGTAGCATTAGTTATAATTTAAGTGAATCTCACAAAGCTTATAGTGGCTTAGTTTCTTTGTGAATAATGCTTTGTTTGTTTATCACCCAGCTTACTCCCACTTTATGATTTACAGAATTAATAAAATTTGATTTGATGCAGATGAGCTCATTGCCAATGCTACCTACATTGGCACACCTGGAAAGGGTATTCTTGCAGCTGACGAGTCCACTGGAACAATCGGCAAGCGTCTTTCCAGCATTAATGTTGAGAATGTTGAGACCAACAGGAGGGCGCTCCGTGAGCTGCTTTTCACCACCCCTGGAGCTCTTGAGTGCCTCAGTGGAGTCATCCTCTTTGAGGAGACTCTCTACCAGAAGACTGCCTCCGGTAACCGTCTGCTATTCACTTTTGTAGAACACTGCTTGCTTTCTTTTGTAGTTTATGTACTAGTCTAATCATATATCTCAACCTTTTTGTGTTTCAGGCAAGCTTTTTGTTGATGTTATGAAGGAAGGCGGTGTTCTCCCTGGTATCAAGGTTGACAAGGGTACCGTTGAATTGGCCGGCACCAACAGTGAAACCACCACTCAAGGTCTTGATGGCCTTGCCCAACGTTGCCAGCAGTACTACAATGCAGGTGCCAGATTCGCCAAGTGGCGTGCCGTCCTCAAGATTGGCCCAACTGAGCCATCTCAGCTATCCATCAACGAGAACGCCAACGGCCTTGCCCGCTATGCCATCATCTGCCAAGAAAACGGTCTAGTCCCCATTGTTGAGCCCGAAATCCTGGTAGATGGGCCCCATGACATTGAAAGGTGTGCTGATGTCACCGAGCGTGTCCTAGCTGCTTGCTACAAAGCCCTGAACGACCACCACGTCCTCCTTGAGGGAACCCTGTTGAAACCCAACATGGTCACCCCAGGATCCGAGGCCAAGAAGGTGTCACCACAGGTGATTGCTGAGTACACCGTACGTGCGTTGCAGAGGACCGTGCCACCAGCTGTGCCTGCTATCGTGTTCTTGTCTGGTGGGCAGAGTGAGGAGGAGGCTACAGTGAATCTTGATGCCATGAACAAGCTCCAGACCAAGAAGCCATGGTCTCTGTCGTTCTCCTTTGGACGTGCTCTTCAACAGAGCACTCTCAAGGCGTGGTCCGGGAAAGAGGAGAATGTCCAGAAGGCTCAGGAAGTGTTCCTCGTCAGGTGCAAGGCTAACTCTGATGCAACTTTGGGAAAGTATGAGGGTGGTGCTGCTGTTGAGGGTGCCACTGAGTCTCTTCACGTTAAGGGCTACACGTACTAAGCGAGTTTTGTTTGAAAGGCTCTTTTGCGGATGTTCTCGGGAGATTTGGCTTGTGGGATTTTTTAGTGTTTGATCTGCGCAATTTGGTTTTTAGGATATTTTCTTAAATAAAAAGCTTGGAAAACTGTTTTGGACTTTTGTTTTCTATTTCTTTTTGAAGCTGTGTATGGTTTCAAGGCGGAGCGAACTTGGAAAAGAAAAATGTGACTTTTTTGTTTAAATGCTAGATTCTTACGTTATTGCTTCTATTCTTACAATTATGTCTTGTATTGGCCTGTTAGAGTCTTATGTTATAAGACTCATAGACCTCAGTTACATCTCTGAAAGAGTGAAATAAGCGGTGCGTAATGGAAACATACATGTTGAATTGGGGCCAAAAATTTGTGGCTAAGATGTAGTAGGAATTGGGCTAGTATTGCTTGGTTGTGCGGTTTATACTCTTTATCTACTACTTCATTCTTTATGGGCTTCAGCGCTTTTTCACCCAACAGTGGGTACCTAAATGCTACTATTACTCGACTCTTGGTGGGCTTTAGACCCACTACATTCTAACAAAAACAAACCCATCCCACTTTTTTGCTACGGCCCATGCACAGGTATGAAGATTAGAAGTTACAACATCGGAGTTCGGACATGTGAGTATGTGACTGCCGAAGATTCATGGTTTAGAGAGCTGAGATCTCAAATACAACTAAGGAATTATTGAGGTTGCAAATCGGACTTCTCATTAATAAAAAAAAAATATTTAATATGTTACAAGGACTTGGGCCCCAAGGTATTTTATATATTTTCTTTATACAATTAAATACACTAATATATCTCTGAAGAAAATCGCCGAAAACTACCCTTATAATAGCCTAAATTGTTATAAACCACCCACTATACTTAAAATTGTCTAGAACCACCCTTATATTTAGCCCCATTAAAAATCAACAACCCTCCCCACTAATCCGTTACAATCTGTTAAATGTAAAGATTTTTTTCTTTTTTTATTCCATATATTTAAGGAGATAATAAATAAAAGAAAATAACTTAAAAAATAAAACAAATCAATTTAGAAGAGTATCGACTGCATCGTCTTCTCCGCTCATCTCTGTTTAAGCCTCCTCCATTTTCCCTCAAGCCGCATCATGGTCGTTTTTCTGACATTTATCTCGTCTATGTCCATGAAGAGCCCTTTATGCTGTCTCTCTTCTTCAGTCAACTTCCCCTGTTCAGGCGAACCTCCGGTGGTCGCCGCCACTATTGCACATCGACGCCGATTACCAGCGCCGCTTCCAACATCGTTGTCGCCTCCAATTGTAGGCATTTTAATTGGTATTGGCGGTCGCCACTTCCAACATCATAGTTCCGCATAGCTAATTTTTTATTGATTGAAAACCCTAATTTTGTTGAATTTGTATACTAAGATGGGATTAATCTAATGTTACGTGAATAGTATCCAAATTAATTCCTTCTCTCTAATCTGCACAGAAAGGATCAAAACAAACCACTTTCAAACTATACTCCTACAAGTAAACGAAACCTCTTAAAAACTACAAATAATCACAATAAAATAGTACTTACATCTTCAAATAAACCCACTTTACTAGAGTTTTTGAATTCTTTCAAGTCTTTCTTCAATAGGAGGAGAACGATTCTTCTAAAAACCTAATTTGAGCGTTGAATTGAATAACACAAGAGGAACAAGATTCTAATTTTTATAGCCATAAAATCTTCTAAATTGATTTGTTTTATTTTTTTAAGTTTTTTTTCTATTTATTATCCTCTTAAATATATGGAATTAAAAAAGAAAAAGAAAAAAATCTTACATTTAACAGATTGTAAACGGATTAGTGTGAGGGTGGTTGATTTTTAACGGGGCAAAATATAAGGGTGATTTTAGACAATTTTAAGTATAGTGGGTGATTTATACCAATTTAGGCTATTATAAGGGTGGTTTTCCGCGATTTCCTCTATTTCTCTAATACTCTCCTTTAAGTCAGAGCGTGGAGGCCAAAAATGCCTAACTTGCTAAGAAAAAATTGAAATTGTTGGGTACCCAAACCTTTGGTCAGAATGTCAATAGACTGAGAATGAGTCTGAATGTGAGCAGTTTGAATAACACAAAATAGAAGCAAATCTCGAATGAAATGACAATCAACCTCAACACATTTCATATGATCATGAAAGACGGAATTGACAGCAAGATGTAATGCTGCCTATCACAAAACAACCTCACAGGAGAAGTAAGACGAATGCCAAGAGACAACAAAAATGACCTCAAATATAACAACTCGCAACACACAACCATCACACGATACTTTGCCTTGGCAAATGATCAAGAAGCGGTCTATTGCTTCTGGTTCACAACAAACAAGAGATGAACCAAGATAAACATACTAAACAGTGATAAAACAACGTGTCAAAGGATAATTCGCATAATCAAAATCATAGAAAGCAATCAACTCTAGGCTAGAAGATCGAGACAAAAAAATCCCTTAGCCTAGATGACTCTTAAGATACCGAAGAACACGAGTCACAACGTCCCAATGATCAATTGTAGAGAGTTCCATAAACTGAGCTAAGGTATGAAGTGCATAACAGATCTCATGTCTAGTAATGGGCAAGTAAATGAGTCGATCTATGAGACATTTGTACTGATCAGGCTCATCAAAAAGTGGTGAGCGAGACATGGCAAGCTTGTGATTCTTTTCCATAGGAAAATCACAAGGCCGACTGCAAGAAGACCAACCTCAGACAAAATATCTAAAGTGTACTTACGCTGAAAAAGAAACATGCTAGTAGGAAATCATGCACTCTCAATGCCAAAAAATTACTTCAAAGGACTAAAATCTTTCATATGAAAGCAAAAATGGAGTTGACCTTTGAATCTTGTGAGAACAATAGAATGATTACCAAAAATGATTAGATAATCAACATAAATAAACACATGAAGACAAACTCATGACCTAGAGTAGGAAAATAGGGAGTAATCTGCCAAAGACTAGATGTAACTGAACTTGTGCATAGCGGATGCCAAGTTGGAAAACCAGTTCCTTGGAGCTTGTTAGAGACCATGTATATGATGTATTCATATATCATAACTAGGCCTAGTTTGTACACTTTTGTATAGAGTTTTAGGTCTTTTAGGGCTTTATTGAAGATTAAGAAGAAGACCGAAGAGTTCAAGTTTTAATCTGCAGAAGAAATGAAGCAGAAGAGGAGGTAGAGAATCGTGGGAGACAACATCAAAAATCGCGGATCAATATTCAGTTGAAGACCCGCGGCCACGAGAATCAAAGTGGCGACCGCGGTTTAGACGGAAACGATCGCGGAACATCAAGCGGCGCTCGCGGCTTCACACTGACTTGGCTGGTCACAGAAGGCAATCCCCATTCGCAGGTTGAGGATCTGCGACCGGGGATGACAGTGTCAGCAAGATCCGAGACAACTTAGTTTATTTATCTTTTAGTTTATACTTTCCTTTCTTATCTTTTCATGTTTTGAGTTGGCTATTACTGGGCACCAAGCCAGAATGGATGGTTCTCAACCGCCTCAACTATAGAATTGATTACAAAATCTATGAATGTAGACCCGAGTCACAACAATTGGATATAAAAACTTGATACCTTCCCAAAAGTAAAAAAATTCCTTATGGAAAATAGAAGCTAATGGCCTGCCAACGAAAGCTAGACTACGAGGAAAACATATATTGACACTGCCTAGTTGTATTATATGTAAATGTACAAATGAAGATATAAAACATTTATTTATCAAATGCCCTCACACCGTTAACATAATATAAGCTATAAGCCCAAAAATACAACAAACGCTACAACAATATGATCCAACAAATAAAACACCCCGAATGATACTACAAGAACTAAATCAAAGCTTGGAACATAAAGAATTTGCTACCTTAGCAATTACATGGTGGGGGTATATGGCACCAACAGAACATACTAGTTTTTCAAAAACATACAAATGATTTCATTTCGGATCTTCCGCTATATATTAGAACACAAATCGAAAGTTGGGAACGAGCGAAAAGATGGGAAGAAGATGAGGAGAAAACATATAGAATGGACTCAAAGAGAAACAAACAACAACAAAGAAAAGCCATGTGGAAAAAACCAAATAGAAATATAATAAAAATTAACTTCGATGGCTCTTGCTTATTGAATGGGCAAGCTTCTGGAAGCATAATAGTTAGAGATGATCATGGACTAGTAATTGGAATAAAGGCACAAAACTATGGAAAAACTACTACTATTAAAGTGGAAGCACTAGCCTTAAGAGACAACATAAAAGAAGCACAACAAAATCACTACTCAAACATTGAGATTGAGGGCGACAATATAATCTACAAGTAATAAAAGTTGCTCAAGGACACCCAAATTGCCCTTGGGAAATTGAAATGCTCATTTCTGACATCCTCGTCTCTCTACAAGGTTTTTCGTCGATTCGAATTCTCCATGTTAATCGGGTGTGTAATGTTGTGGTTGTCAAAATTGCGAAGCTGAGCCACAATCACCCAATTGATGCAATCTGAAATCACCCAGAACTTATGATTCTCATCCATTAAGATGCTCTAGGGCGTCCTCCCTGAAGGGGGTGCATCCTAATTCTTACCTAATAAAAAAATTGATATAAGCTGCTAACAAATTTCTTCGTCTTCCATTCCATATCGACATAAGCTTTCTCGTTCGTCCTCTCTGTTTCAAAACGATTGTTTGCGTATTTTTTGTATAAATCGCTAAATTTCTTCGTGATTTTCTTCATTATTATGAATTTGGATATTTCACACTTTCAAACTTGCATTCTAATCGACTTTAAATCGTTTTCCCACAATAAATACTTTGATTTTGAATTTAAATCTCTATATTTTTTATGTTAAAGGAAAAGAATTCGGTTTCAATATCGTGGAATTTCATATCGATGATTTTTGTTTGAAGCGAGATCAATGTCCGACTTAGAAAAATGTTTGTTTATTCTAAAAGGAACGGGATGAAGATCGAAGTCGAATGTCTTTAATGTCCTGAATATGGTTGTTATATTCCAATATCGAACTTACATATTTGAATTTTTTGTATACATGTTCAATTTTGTACACTTAATATTCAGATATATTATAAACATGTTCAAGATTGTATACTTAATTTTTGATTATATAGCTTGTTTGTTCAAGATTTGAACTCAAATATTCAGATTTAATTACAATCATATACATTATTCCGACAACGGTACATTCAAGAATGTGTTCTTAATATTCATTTACACACACACACATATAGGCTTGTTCACTATTTAAATTAACATATTCAGACATAAGCAAATGACTACTACATTCTTATATGTTCAAGACTATATACTTAATATTCAAATAAAATGTGAAGTAACATATTTAGACACAAGCAGATGATTACTATGTTCTTATATGTTCAAGACTATATACTCAATATTCAAATAAGATGTGAACTAACATATTTAGACGTGAACTCAAATACTATATACTACAATTCGAGAATGTGTTTTACTATTCGTTTACACATATTACCTTTTTATTTTATTTTTAAATTACGATAAGTATCTCTTAAATTTTAGCAATAAAATAAGCTTAATTCATTTCGTAAATCATGTTTGAATATATAAGCCGATTACAAATTTGTTCATGTGAGATTTTTTTTTACAAAAATCCAACCCCTTTATTTCGGGCCTTCCTTGTTAATTTTAATTAGATAATTCTCTCCCTATTTAATATAATGGACCCTTAAATCTCATCCTTAACTTACCCTCATTTGACGCCTCATATTCATTTCTCCGTTTCTTTACGAGAGCCATTTCTCTTGAACCTTCATGGCCTCACCTGAGTTTATATATCTTTAAAGCGTTATTGACAATATTAAGTACACTTATACCTTAAATATTGTTAAATATTTAAATGTATTGATTATTGAGAGCGGTTCAGGTGTGAACACCCGCGTGGGTGCGAATTGAGAATAAATCTCCGCCGTCCATCTAGGTTGAATTATTTCGCGTGTCCAAATAATTCAAAAAAAAAAGAACGCGCGTGTACTTCAACCTCTACTAAAAGCTACTTGTCGCCCAAGCAAAATCCCCAAAAGGCAATTTTTGATCCTCTTTCAAAACCAAAACCAAAACCAAAGTCTCTTTTTTTCTCTGCAAATATTAAGCTTCTAAACTGGCTTGAAACACAGAGAATTACGATTTGGTCTATATGTTCTAATTTTCTACTCTAATTTTCTATATAAGTGCACATTCATCATTTAAAACTTCGATTTAACTGAATTTTCTTTTTTCACAGAGAAAATATACCTTTTCGAAGGAGATGTGTTCAGATTTACGATTTCCTCAAAGTTACAATGAAGATTTGACTGATTACCTTTAATTGAACCAGGTAATCACCGATTTTTTCCCTGATAAAAGCTAATACAACTCGATTTTGAGGTTTTCATCACATTTATCGTCAAAATTTTGTTTTTGCTTACGCATTAGCAATAGGAAACTCCATTTTATGGTTTTGAGGGAGATTACTATGATTTATTTGGGAAGACAAGCATTAGTATGATCAAATGTGTAATATTACAAATATGTTTGTACGTATCACACATTTGTTCATACGTATCACACATTTGTTCATAGATATTGCACATTTGTTCATCCAATATTTGTTCATCGAATATTTGTTCATATGTATTATGCGTTTGTTCATAGATAATACACATTTGTTCATTTGTATTACCTATTGTTGAATAAATTAAAAATAACAAATTGTACGTGTAGTGAATCCATTTGTATATCCTATTTTGAATAAATTAAAAATAACAAATTTGTATTACCTATTTTGTTTTTGTTTACGCATTAGCAATATGAAACTCCATTTTATGATTTTTAGGGAGATTACTATGATTTATTTGGGAAGACAAGCATTAGTATGATCAAATGTGTAATATTACAAATATGTTCGTACGTATCACACATTTGTTCATAGGTATCACACATTTGTTCATAGATATTGCACATTTGTTCATCCAATATTTGTTCATCGAATATTTGTTCATATGTATTATGCGTTTGTTCATAGATAATACACATTTGTTCATTTGTATTACCTATTGTTGAATAAATTAAAAATAACAAATTGTACGTGTAGTGAATCCTAATGCGTATTTACATGTTTCTTTTCCCTATAATGAAGGAAAAATAGAAGATAAAAAGAAATTAAAGATCGTGATCTCACCTAAAAACACACATTAGTACATTTCATTTTGTGATGACAACTTAAGACCTAAAGAGGGAATGGTGTTTGGAACCTGAGAACAAGGAGTAAATTTCTACAAGGCATACGCAGATGCATGTGGTTTCCAAGAACGTTCTGGCACCATTACAAAATCTTCAGATGGAACTAACACTACAATTTGGAAATACATTTTGTATAACTGGGTAGGATTTAAAAAAAACAATACAACACAGCGACGAGTCAATTGGCAAACCTACACCTACTGCCTCTAGTAAAGAAGAAGAAGAAGATGACGAAGAAGATGATGAACAAGATGATGAAGAAGATTAAGAAGAAGGACAACAAAGAAAAGTGAAAAAGCGAAAAAGAGTAACCAAAAGGTGTGGTTACATTGCTAAAATGGTTGTGAGACTTTCTGAAAAACATGGATATATTGTTATGAAATTTGAAGAGCGTCGCACTCATATTATGCTTGAAGATGGAGAAAAACACTTCGCAAAGAGCAATATGAAACTGACCTCCTTCCATGAAGATTTCATCATGAATTGCATCCGAGCAGACGTTGGTACAAGCAAGTCATACAAGGTCTATAAGGAGTTTGTTGGTTCATAAGCAAAAATTGGTGCAATTATAATTGATTTTAAGAATTTTAAAAGAGATATGAACTCCTTCATGATTGGGTGTGATGCTCAAATGATTATTGCAACTTGTTCAAGAAAAATGAACGATGTGACGCGTTTTTCTTTGAATATGATGTTGATGAACAACATCATTAACCAAATTACTCTGGTCTGATCCTATTGCAAGGAAGCACTTCTCATATTTTGGAGATGTTGTCTCAGCTGATGCAACATACAAATCAAACAAGAATGAAAAAGGTTTAATTTTGATGCACAAATTGATTCTCTTGATGAACAAATCGTATGTATTGATGAACATATTTAATACTTGCCTTCAGGAATTTGCAATGAACAAATTGATTCTATTGAGGAACAAGTTGTTTATATTGATGAAAAAATTACATATTTTGATGAACAAATCGCATATATTGATGAACAAATTTAATTCTTTGCCTTCAGGTATGAAATGGTATTTGTGTAACACCCCTATTTTGCAACACTGGGTATTACCGCGAGTGACCTCAGATTTTACCGTCCAAAGCCACCCAAGGCTTTAAATAATTTAATGAGAATATAATTTAAAGAAGAAATGACTAAATGCGGAATTTTATTCATTGATAAGAACTTTCCTTCGTTACCTTAGAGTTGTTTTACAAATAATGTAGCAGCGGAAAGTAAAACCCATTTAAAATGGGTTGAAAAGTCGTATTTAAAAATACAAGTATGTTTATCCAAGACAACTCATATGAAGATGATTTGCTTGGTTAAAATAGAAGAGTTGATGCACTATCTTTGGAATGCTTTGCTCTTATAAAAATTCCTTCCTTCCTTCAATGTTGTCTATCCTTGACATTCCATCTTTGCATAACTCTTCTCGAGCTTTCTAGAGTTTGTCTTCAAAACTTCGGTATGTCCATCCTAGAGTCTGGCATTTGTCGCGAAGGGCGAGAAATACCAGACAAAATTGCGGAAATAGTGGAATTAGTCTAAGGAGACTAAGCAAGTGAGAATGGAAATTCTCAAGGGTAATATGGTAATTTACAAATAATCGAGAGAGATTATCGGGATGTGTTTGAGACATAGAAACTTTATGTGGAGCTTTTAAGGACGGGAATGAGTATATCTCGAGATGAGATAACTCTTAATCCGAAATGAAGAACTACGAGATTGTAGAACTTCTTAGAATAAAAAGTATGTTGGGAAGGTTATTAATTCATACAAGTTTTGAAAACCTCTCGCGCCCTTCTCGAACCTCAACCAACCTTATCTTATTCGGTGCTCCAGATAGGGGAGGTGGCCCAAAGGCGCTCAAGTACCAAGTCCACCTTAGACAAGCCCAAATAACCATTCAGATTGGAAAGACAATCGTTCAACAACCGAGAACCGGGTTGGTCTTTTAAGTTGTACTATTCCGACCCGGTTTTAGTTTCTTTTAAGTGTGGTTTGACACTTATCTTATTACGTGATGAAAACTTTCACTTATGTTAATGGATTTTAAGAGTGTGGGGGCCATGAATGGGCCCGGGTCCACTTATATGAACGAAGTTCCGGCACCTAGATAGGGTGTGCACCTCCCTCCTCGGAACAGGAGCAGATAGTGGATCATGATCCTTAAAGTCGCGGAATTTAGGCATGGTGCCATACGACTTAGTAGGTTATATAGAGGTGTTGGGTTAATCCCGCAACCCTCACTATTTAGACCATACCGATCTCGAAAAGAGATCTTAAAGAAGCAAGGTCACACAATAAAGACTTGCATAATAGTCCTAATGTACGTTAATAATCGTAGTAACGATAACAGGCGGGTCATTATTTCTAACAATCAATATTCGTAGATTCTTTTATTATTAGCAACCAATTTGTTCCCAACATCGAAAAATTTCATGAAATGAAATATCGAAGCTACAAGGAGAAATTCCACTTGCCTTAGCTTTGCGAGCGTTTACGATCGAATGAAACGAAATTCGATTGCTTAGACGGATTTGAGACTTCGACCTAGCGACACGAGAGATAACGAGCGAATTTTTAATAAAATCCTTAACTCTTCTAAGGTTTTATTTCCTCTTATATTCCTTTTTATAAGAGAGTTTATAAGCTAAATTATTATAATAATAATTTAGGTGGAGGCGATAAAATAATAATATTCTTTGATATTATTTCTTCATTGTAAAATCCCAAGTATTCTTTATTAACATATTTGTATAATTATAAGTTTTTGAAAGTCAAAGCACCCTCTTATTTAAATTGTTAAATTATAAATTACCCTGTCAAAAACTGACCTAACTCGCTAACCCGACTCGACCCGCCCGATAATTTTAGGGTTAAGACCCGAAAATTTGAACTCGAAACCCGAAATAAACCGAACTCGATAGAACCTGAACCTGTTGGGTTGAAAACCGAAACTCGTTGGGTTGACCGATTTAGCATATTTATAAAAAAATTAAATTTATTTTGAAACTTATTATATATTTTATTATTAAAATAAAGAAAAAATAATATATTATAATTAAATATTATTGTTTATTTATAAATCGATTTTAATAATCATAAGAAAAAGGATATTTTAGACCCGCTACAACCCGACCCGATTGACCCGTGACCCATAACGACCCGGAACCCGATTTATCCCAAACCCGAAATGACAGAACCCGAACCCGCCCAACCCGACCCGATTGACAGGTCTATTGATATATCATTTAAAATAATTATCTCTTTCATTCACTTAAAGTCATAATAATATTCTTATTATTTTAAGTAAATCGTTATTCAAGGCATTGAAAGTGATAAAAATTAAATAAAGTCCATTAGTAATATAATTTCTATATAATTTATTTTTCATATTAATTATGAAGGTATTCTCATGGTATAAAAGTCTATAAAGCCCTTATTATATCATAACTTTAATCTTCTTCCCATTTATCTTTTATTCCATATTTTTAATCATAATATATGTCTTATGACTAATATATCTTATCAACTTATTTTTAAGTCTATCATATGCTCTTTAAAAAGACTCTTTTATGTTATAGAAGGTATTAAGGTAATATTTTATAATACTTGTTCTAGCTCTTTTACTTACATAGTAAGTTTCTAATATTATGCTCAATATAATTATATCATACTTTCCATGTATAAAAATCTCATAATTTAATCCCATGATTTTATTTAACAACTTTCCAATCGCTATTATAATGTATTTCTTTATATAAAGACACATGCAAATTATTTAATATATTTTTTTATTTTTCAACTTAATAATATAAAATATTTTTATGATAAGAATACCTTATCCATATTATATATAAGTTTATAATATAATTTTGAAAGACATGTTAGTATTTTTCTATTAATGAAGTCTTAAATTAATAAATTCCTTCATCTAGTTCTATTTTCTTTAATTCATTATAATTAAAATCCAACCAAGGTAAAAATATTATTAAATCATAATTTTTATCCTTAGAAGTCACATATAATAATCTTATAATTTATATAAATTTATTTTATGTCTTGCTAAATTTATTTCCTTTTATATCACATGCATGTTATTTTAATCAATTTTATGTACAAGGAAAGAATCAAATAAAAATTTGATTTTTAACCACTTAAATATTATTTGGTTATCAAAAGATATTTTTAATAAATTGAATCTACTATTAACATTAAAAGACTTTAATTCACTTTAAATCACAATAATAATAAAAATAAAATAAAAGGGATGGACCTTTTTTCTCTGAGTTACGCTCCTGTACAAAACAGAACGCAGGAGAAGACACCAAGGGAGGCGGCACCACCAACAGGGGCGGCGCTCAGGGGGGCGCGGCGGTCTGGCGTCGGTCCGTGGTGGCGCTCGGCTAGGGAGGGGCGGCGACCAAGGTGGTCCGACGACCCAGGGTGAAGGATAAGGGTTTTTGTGGTGTTTTTGAGAAAAACTCAGCAAATAAATTCAACCCTTTTTGACTGAATTTTTGGTTTGAAAGAGATGAATTTAGTAAGAGAGTAAGAACAAAAGGATGGTGTGAGTCTTCCATTGAAATCTCAACCCTTTTTATAGACAAATTGGCCTCCATGGATCCACACCTCCATGGATTGACCTCTCATGGAGGAGGAGATCCATGGGGATTGGTGAAGTTTGTGTTTGTTTGAGTATGACCAAAAGTTGATGTCGGTTGATGAGTAGAACAAGCAACAAAAGGCAATTGAAGGGAATGGAAGCCCTCCATTGATTGAACGTTCAATCAAACGTCAATGTCTGATGTTCAATTTGGGGAAGAAGAAGAAAGGAGTGAATAAAATTAAAAGCATTCCATAATGGGTAGATAAATTACAATAGCCCAGAGGATTTGAGTGTGTGTGAGCATCGGAAGTGATGCGATCCGGTCCTAGACCGAGATCGATCATGACGAGCCCGAGTCGACCGAGACCTTGGCGTCCGCCTTGGATTCCGACATAGCTCGTTATTATTATATAGATAGTTTCTATTTATGTTTCCACTATTTCTATTTTTGGGCGTGTGTCTACTTATGCTTAAGAGACTGACCCAATAGTTAATTAGGCTCATTAGCTAGACCTAGTTAGGTTTTATATTCTCTATTTAAAGAACTCTTGTAATCAGTTTTATTTACGCCTTGCTATAGACAGATTGCCTTTTGTGAATCGAGTTTCTCCTCCCTAAGGCCTAGGCGTCAACCTGGTTCCTGAATCGAACCCTTTTCTATCCCTTTTTCCCACGCCCTCGTCTTGGCCCTAGGCCACCCGAACTCGATCCATCGAGTTTTCCCTCACGAGCTACCCTGTGGTTCGCGCTTATCCCGGTTACTACACGTTGGAGAAGATCCGAGGCCCTTCCGAGCCTAGATCGGACACCCATGCGATTCACCCGAAAAGCGAAACTCATCAACTGGTATCAGAGCCCAGTCGGCTCGACGAAGACGTCCTTCTCCATCAACTTCCATCCAGTCCGCGGCGGCTACCAGCCCGCACCACCGTCTTTCCTCAAAAAAATATTGATCGGATAAAAAAAGATTGTTCCGATCTCCAAAAAAATAATATTTAAATCCGATTCTGCTCAAAACAAAATTCGCAAGATCTTTGCCTGATTCATTCGTGTCTTCTTAATTGAATAATATCTTGGCAACCACATATATTAGCCATATCCTTATCCAAAAGATCTCGTTGGTTATATGAAATATTTTTCAATTTTTGTAGGGATTACTTGCCATGTGCGTGTATTGATATATTCTGGGAAGATACGTTTCTATTTTTGTGGGGATTTGCATTCACTTAGTATCGGATTTCATTTATAAAAAAAAAAGAATTCGGCTGATTTAAAAAAAAAATTACAGTCGATCAAAAAAAAAGAGCTCGATAAAAAAACAACAACGAGCCATGTATCGTTCTTTATTCCTACAAGATGATTCCGACGACGAGGACGACGACATTTGCTTGAACACCATATGGATTCCGCCATCGTCTCGTCCTCAATATCATAGTCCGTACATGCAAGTTCCGAAGGGCCACCCCGATTGGATTCCACCGCCACCCCAAGTACCGTATGGGCACCCCGATTGGATTCCGCCGTCGAGCCTGCCATATGACCGACATGATTACTCTCCAGCGCCGAGTCGTCGCAGTTGTTCCTACTACGATGACGGGTTTTATGAGTTCTGGTGTCCATCCAGGCCGGTTTATTATCATGATGAGCCTTTCGAGATACCGGTTGCGCCACCGCAGACTCGACCTTGTTCTAGCATGCCGCGGCCGCGCCCCACCATGCCACAACCTCGCCACCCCCTTCCCAGCCTGCGTAATTCCGACAGTGGCCTCTATTTTCAGAGCGCGTGATGCGTCCCTCGTATGGGATGCCTCGGATCGATCGGTGGCTTGAGTATCGGGTCTCAATTTGGCGTAGCGGAAGACTTGGTTGGTTGAACAATGGCACGAACAAGCACGAACACGAGAGAATTGGTGAGTTGTTTGAGAATCGTAGTGGCGGCGCAAGCACAAGGATAAAATTAAGGAGCAAACCTCAACTTGAATTAAACCCTAAATGTGCGCTGAATTGAAAGCATATGCCTAAGCTCCCTTATATAGAGAGGCGGCAGACTAAACCCTAGTAAAAACCTAGGAGTGCGGCGCGCGCCTAGGGCTAGCGTGCAAGCTAAAAGGCCCAACAGCGCGGTCCAAAAGTGGTCGACGCAAGGCCCATAAATGACTTCCTAAATGCATAAATCTAATAATAGTAATGTTCTAGAATGGAAAGTATGCTGAAAAGTACTTAAAATAGATAGGTCGTCCGCGACCGAGCCGGGAGTGTCATGACATGGCTGTCGCGACGCTGGCGAGGCTTGGACACGGCGCTGGTGAGGTCACAGCGCGGCACATGGCGCTGGCACGGGCGCTGGCGAGGATGCTGGCGAGGGCGCTGGCGCGAGGGTCACGAGAACCTCAAGTGGCGATCCATGGCACGGCGCAAGACTCGGGTCCGACGGTGGCAAGGGGTTGGAGATTGTCCCCGTTGGCCCGAGTTGAGGTTCCTCGACGCCGAGGACGCACAAGGCTATGTGCGTCGGCGCGGCGAGGGGCGCGCCGTGGCCTGCGGAGAGGCGCGCCACGAGAGACCGTGTTGCGGCTTGGATTGCTCGAGTCCTGGCACGAGTGATGGGGCCATCCGAGCGAAGTGTGAATGCGTCGTCCTCTTGGATAGCATCCATGACGGGGGTTGCATCACCCTCCCCCACTTGGCTGGGAAACGTCCCCGTTTCCTTATAAGCGGATGCAACGTAGGGGGAAAGCTCAACAACATTAAAAGTGGAGTGCACCGAATACTTGCCTTCGAGGTCGAGCTTGTAGGCGTTATACCCGATTCGCTCTAAGACTTGAAAAGGTCCGTCGACGCGTTGGTGAAGCTTAGTCTTCCTCGAATCCGGAAACCGGTCCTTGCGAAGATGGAGCCACACGAGATCCCAGGGTTGAAAACCATGCGCTTCCGACCCTTGTTGTGCTGTGCCTCGTACTGAGTGGCCCGACGCTCCAATTGATCCCGTGTCCGCTCGTGCAGCTTGCGGATGGCGTCGGCACGGTTCGAGGCGATGTGCTCGCCATTCGTCAAGGGCCGAGGGGTAAGATCCGTGGGAGAGTGGGGGTTGAGGCCGTAGACAATCTCGAACGGCGTCATCTTGGTTGCCGAGTGTTTGGACCTGTTGTAAGCAAACTCAACAAAAGGGATTAGATCCTCCCACCGGCGTGGGTTATTTTTGAGCATCGTCCGAAGAAGGGTGTCCAAGGTCCGATTGGTCACCTCAGTTTGACCATCGGTTTGGGGATGATAAGAGGTTGAAAACAACAATTGTGTACAAAGCTTTCCCCAAAGCGTTCGCCAAAAATGGCTACAAAATTTTGTGTCTCGATCACTAACAATAGTGCGAGGCATGCCATGGAGCTTCACGACATGCTCCAAAAACAAGTTTGCGATTTCGGATGCATTGTTGTTTCCTTTGCATGGCACGAAGTGAGCCATCTTTGAAAAACGGTCCATAATGACGAAGATCGAATCTTTGCCACGCCTTGTCATTGGAAGGCCCGTGATAAAATCCATGGAGAGATCTTCCCACGGGGATTCTGGAATTGGCAAGGGGGTGTAAAGGCCATGAGGTTGGAACCTCGACTTAGCAGTTTGGCACGGCACACAACCCCGACAATACTTGTGAACATCGGAAGCCATATGTGGCCAAAAGAAATGCTCACGAAGTGCCGCTAGGGTTTTGGCTATGCCAAAGTGGCCTCGGCCATCATGAGCTTCTTTGAGCAATAGGTGCCTTACAAATGAAGCCGGAATGCAAAGCTTCCCGGCTCGATAGAGGTACACATTGTCCAAAAAATAGGACTCATGGATTCGACTTTGCTCGAGGTTCTCCATGATCGGTTTAAAATATGGATCATGCAAGTATAACTCCTTAATCAAGGAGAACCCGAGCAAATTGGCCTGTAACTTAGTTAAGAGGACATACCTGCGTGACAGGGCGTCTGCCACGATATTCTCCTTTCCTTTCTTGTGGGCAATGATATATAGAAAAGTTTGCATAAACTCCACCCACCGAGCATGGCGCCTGTTTAGAGTCGTTTGACTCCGAAGATAAGCAAGGGCCGCATGGTCCGTGTGAATAACGAACTCACTTGGCCACAAATAATGCTGCCATGTCTTAAGAACCCGAATCAGGGTGTACAACTCCTTGTCATACGTTGGGTAATTGAGAGTGGCCCCGATTAATTTCTCGCTAAAGTATGCAATGGGGCGTCTCTCTTGAAGGAGTACGCCGCCTATGCCATAGTCAGAGGAGTTGCACTCGATCTCAAAGCGCTTTGTGAAGTCTGGCAATTGCAAGACCGAAACGCAACATAATGCATCTTTTAAGGCCTGAAAGGCGGCCTCATGGATCGGCATCCACTTGATTGTGGTTGCCTTCTTGGTAAGATTGTGGAGTGGCCCGGTGATGGAACTAAAGTCCTTGACGAAACACTGATAGAACCCTGCGAGCCCTAAGAAGGATCGAACCATCGTTGGGGTCGTATGGGTGGGCCACTCTCGGATGGCGCGGATCTTGTCGTCATCCACTTTTAGCCCATCCTTGGACACGACGAACCCAAGAAAATTCGTCGTGTGAGTGCAAAACGAACACTTGTCTAAGTTTACAAACAAAGAATGTCCGCGAAGGCATTCTAACACCAACCTAAGGTGCCTCGCGTGAGAGTCAAAGTCTCTAGAAAAAACCAAAATGTCATCAAAATAGACAACAACAAAACGTCCTAGAAATTTCCGAAACACAAAATTCATCAACCGCATAAAAGTACTAGGGGCGTTTGTCAAGCCAAAAGGCATGACAAGCCATTCGTACAAACCATGTTTGGTTTTAAATGCGGTCTTCCACTTGTCGCCTTCATGCATCCGGATTTGGTGGTATCCGCTCCGGAGATCTATCTTGGAAAACAAGGCGGCGCCGTGGAGCTCATCTAGCATATCATCCAGCCTCGGGATTGGATGTCTGTACTTCACCGTGATTTGATTAATGGCTCGGCAGTCGACGCGCATACGCCACGAACCATCTTTCTTTGGCACAAGGATGACCGGCACCGCGCAAGGGCTCAAGGACTCGCGAACGAACCCTTTGTCCAACAATTCTTGAACTTGGCGCTGAAGCTCCTCGGTCTCCTTTGGTGAAGTTCTATAGGCGGCTCGATTCGGAAGGGAGGCGCCTGGCACGAGGTCGATCTTGTGCTCGATCCCTCGGATCAGCTGCAAGCCCTTCGGAATCTCATCCGGCATGACGTCTTCGAACTCCTTCAAAATAGACAAAATAGAAGAAGGGAGTGAAGAATCTATAGACTTATTAACAGAAAGAAGGGGAACAAGAATGAAACAAGAAAGACTCCCCTGAATGGATTTCTCGATGTCCCGACGCCTGGCTAAGAGAAGGCGATCCTGGCATGTGCCTAGCAAGGGTGGCTCGACGTCGGTGCACGTCCGATCAGATTATGGGGCGAATTTTTGATATGCTGTAGCCCCTGGATTTTGAGGAACAACTCCCTTGGAAACGCCGTGAAATTCGTCCCGTAGCTCCTGGAATCCAAGTTTCCGTGCAGCGACGGCGTGTTGTGCGACGCTAGGAGACGTACTCGGCGGCCCCTTGCTTAAATGAGCTTCTCCTGAGCGTTTTTTCTTCAAATCTTGTGGGAATGTAATTTGAAGTGGTTTGGAGCTTGGAACGCCGATGGAATCACCTGAAATGTGTTGGAGGCATTGTTTATTGAAATCAGCAGCGTTCGGTGCGTTGCCGAGGCCTTACGACTCAAACTGTCGGCCCGATTCGGAATTGTGTCGGCGCTTTCCTTCTTGATCACCTTGGGAACTGTTTTTAGGAATATTGGCACCAGGAGCGCCCGTAGATCCCGCAGTTTTGCCCTCGGACGCCGCTGGCGTCGTGTTCGGCGCGCCGGTGCCGCTGTCGCTAGCCTTTTGCCTTTGCCTCTCGGCTTCATCCTGTAGAGCTTCACTAGGCGACATAGGTAAGAGGGTCACGCGCTTCCCGTGGTAATTGAACATGTAAGTGTTCAAATACCCGTCGTGAAGCACGCGACGATCGTATTGCCATGGACGCCCCAACAAGAGGTGTGTGGCGTCCATTGGCGTTACGTCACAAAGTATGGAATCGGAGTATTGACTAATTGAAAAGTTGATAATTACCTGTTTGTCGACCCAATCTCCACCGTCATTGGATATCCATTGTAGCTTGAACGGTTGTGGATGTGGTGTGGTCGACAACTTGAAGTGATCAACAACTTTTTTGGAGAGGAAATTGGCGCAGCTTCCGGAGTCGATTATGACGCTCAAAGACACATTGTTGACCAAGCATCTTGTGTGGAAAAGTTGTTCTCTTTGGTCCGTCTTTGGCGCCTCTCGCATGCTCAAAGCGCGCTGAGTCACTAGTTGAAATTTCGACACGCCGAGAGCGTCCGATGAATCGCACTCCAACTCGGCGTCATCGACCATTGGTGGCTCGATTTCCTCCTCATCTTGGCTGTCATAAGGCTCTCAGTGTTGAATAAACAACACCTTCTTGGCATTTGGACAGTTTCGTTGAATGTGGCCACGTCCCCCACATTTGTAGCACGCCATGTCGCGTGCGCGATCGGCACTCGACTCGGCGCTCCGTAGCACGGCTGGCGCCTTGGCAGGCGTGGCGTCGTTTTTGACTTTGGAACCTGTCGAACCACTTGGCAAGGAAGGAGCAACCCGATTAGTAGAAAAACCAGATTGACTAGAGTTAGGAACGTACCTTGAATTGGACCGGCCCGACTTGGTTCGCATTTCTTGCTTATGAATTTGCATGGCGGTGTGAACCAAGTTGTTGATGTCCTTAATCGGAAGAATTTCCAAGCGATCTTGAATTGATTGTCACAAACCCGAAATGAATCTCGTCTTCATCATCGAGGGTGACACACTCATGCCGGCTTTGAAGAACATGTCCTCGAGCTTGGCAAAATACTCCTCTAGCGTCATCGATCCTTGCTTGATGCGCATGATCTTGATGTGCATCTTGTCCTTGTAATCTGCCGGAAAATACCGTTTCTTCAAGATATAGACGAGTTGATGCCACTCGCGGATTAGGGGTTTTCCTTGTCTAATCCGTTCGGACTCGAATCGGTTCCACCAAGTCCTAGCGGCACCAACGAAGTGAAGTGTCACAACTTCAACTTTCTTGTCATCTTCATAACCTAAATGTCGGAGCGTGTGCTCCGTACCCTGTAACCACTCGAGAAAACCGTCAAGATCATAAGAACTGGAAAAGGTTTCGAATTTTACCTTCAGATCTCGGCGTTGTTGTCGCGGATCCCATGCATTGCGTCTATCCCTATCGCGCCGAGGGCTGGGACGCCGAGGCGAATAAGCGCGCCTGTCGCGCCGACGCCGAGGCGGTCCTCGATGTGGATCGTCATCATCGTCGTCCGGATGGTCTCCATCGTCAGGCCTCCGAGGACGTCGAGCGTCACGGTCCCCGTCGCGCCTCCTCTTCTCGCCATGTGTTCGGCCCGAGCCATAGACGCGTTCGTACTCGGCGCGGTCCTTGGCGAGGCGAGGCGGTGGAATCCAATCCGAAGGTCGGTTGTCGAGTTCTTCCGGATCCTACACATTGGGATGCTCAAACGACGACTCGTTAGAGTAATCAGAAAACTCATCATAATCATCTTCAAAATCCGAGAACGGACTCCGAGCACTTTGATGCCCGAGGTCGTCCTCAACTCTGTATGCATCGGCATCGTAATACTTGGCCCCCGTGCTTCCGCTTTGGGGTTTCGTACACATATGCCGTCGACTTTTTCTTTTTCTTTTTCTTTGGATCCCCACTCATGTGTCGACTTCTATACTCCTCGGAGTTGTACTCCTCATCGGAATATACGTCATACACTTGTGTGTCCCAGTAATCTCGCGTTATTTGATAGCGATCTGCGGTCCGGGGACCACCATCGTGCCTATCATGTTGGCGACTTTCTTTAATCGATTCCATGCGATGCATGGTGCCGAATTGCGATGAAGGCTAAGCATTCTTCTTGCCCTTAGCGTTGGCACGCGTAATGTCATCTGCGGACACGCCCGGAACATTGTGGATCTCCGAAGCGAGGCCATGCATCGGCGGCACGGTGTGCTTAAACTGCGTTTGGCTCGCTGCCAAGAGGCGTTCGAGTTCTTCAATCCTCGCCACGGCTTCGGGGTTCCAAGCTTCACGATTCTGATTTGGATTGTGGGCCTCGGGTGGATTGTTGTTGCCACCGTCTCCCGAGTCCGAAATTGTACCTATAGTCACACCAGTCATCGAAGCAGTAAGAAGTTCACAAGCAACAAAACAAAGAGTTACAGTTCGCTTAAGTCAAGCCGACCCTTGAGTTCAAACTACACGTTCAAGGATTGGCGAGGCTAAAGGTCACTCAAAACTCGATCAATGATATGGATCCGAAAATTACGATGCAAGCACGGCAAGACAAAGGCAAGTTCGAAACCAAAATCACAAGAGCAAGAGATTATATGAATGAAAAATGCGAAAAGTGATGAACTTTGTGAAGGATCTTGCCTTATTTTGGCTTGTGATCTCCACGTTTTTTTTTGTGAATTGTCAACTATGTTACCTTATTTTGGCTATTATAGTCGATCAACAATTTTTTTTTTTTTTTTAACAAAGCAAGTCGAATCTAGGCTTTCTCCTCTAGAATCAATTCAAGTAATAACAATAAATTCAACACGCAATCAATCAATAGATGCAGAAGAGAAATCGGCAAAACAAGTCCTATGTTCAAGCAACTAGCAAGACAAAGCAACAACTTCACCAAAATCAATAGATCGATTGAGTAAGGTCACGGTTGATAGGATTTTTTTTTAACAATTACGAAGCAAAACAAAATTTTTTTGGGACCCTAGATGGCGGTTTTGTAGTATGGAGGATGAATCTAGGGTTTGAAATGGCGGAACAGCGTGTGAGAATGAACAAACAAGGGGAGAACGAGACTTACTCAAACCTTGGCTCTGATGCCAGTTGACGCGTCCCTCGTATGGGATGCCTCGGATCGATCGGTGGCTGGAGTATTGGGTCTCAATTTGGCGTAGCGGAAGACTTGGTTGGTTGAACAATGGCACGAACAAGCACGAACACGAGAGAATTGGTGAGTTGTTTGAGAATCGTAGTGGCGACTCAAGCACAAGGATAAAATTAAGGAGCAAACCTCAACTTGAATTAAACCCTAAATGTGCGCTGAATTGAAAGCATATGCCTAAGCTCCCTTATATAGAGAGGCGGCAGACTAAACCCTAGTAAAAACCTAGAAGTGCGGCGCGCGCCTAGGGCTAGCGTGCAAGCTAAAAGGCCCAACGGCGCGGTCCAAAAGTGGTCGGCGCAAGGCCCATAAATGACTTCCTAAATGCATAAATCTAGTAATAGTAATGTTCTAGAATGGAAAGTATGCTAAAAAGTACTTAAAATAGATAGATCGTCCGCGACCGAGCCGGGAGTGTCATGACATGGCTGTCGCGACGCTGGCGAGGCTTGGACACGGCGTTGGCGATGTCACGGCGCGGCACATGGCGTTGGCGAGGGCGCTGTCGTGAGGGTCGCGAGAACCTCAAGTGGCGATCCATGGTACGACACAAGACTCGGGTCCGACGGTGGCAAGGGGTTGGAGGTTGTCCCCGTTGGCCCGAGTTGAGGGTCCTCGACGCCGAGGATGCACAAGGCTGTGTGCGTCGGCGCGACGAGGGGCGCGTCGTGGCCTGCGGAGAGGCGCGCCACGAGAGACCGTGCTACGGCTTGGATTGCTCGAGTCCTAGCACGAGTGATGGGGCCATCCGAGCGAAGTGTGAATGCGTCGTCCTCTTGGATAGCAACCATGATGGGGGTCGCATCAGCGCGGGCCAGGATCACCATGAGGTGACCACGCACCCCAGAGCCAGTCCATGTCGTTCAGTGCCAGCGCCGATAGCATCGTTGACTCAATTGGCTCAAGAGAGAGCAACCATGCAGGAGGAGTTGGTCCTGATCCAAGCCGAACTCGACGTCATTGCATCACAGGTCGCCGACGCGGCTAAACAGAGGTCCGCACCCGCGGATGTCCAAGTCGAGTCTGTTTTGGATCGTGAGCCTGTTTGGGATAGTAAGCCCCTTTGGGATAGCGAGCCCATCTGGGATAGGGAGCCCGTCTTTGATGAACCGAGTTTACCGCCTCCATCTCCTTGTCCGGTGCTTTTGCTTTATGCAGCAGTCGAGCCATCGCCTATCGTCATTGCGCCCTTGCTTGACATTGTGCCATCTTCGGAACCTGAGTTTGTTTTGCCTATTATAGACGTTCCGAATGACTACACAGGGCCCGACGATGTATTACTGCTGCCTACTGATCTCCGCCTCTCCCCAGACCCCCTGAGCTCGAAGCGAGGACGCTTCGATTCTAAGGGAGGGAGGATGATGCGATCCGGTTCTAGACCGAGATCGATCATGACGAGCCCGAGTCGATCGAGACCTTGGCGTCCGCCTTGGATTCCGACATAGCTCGTTATTATTATATTTATTATATTTCCTATTTTAGGCATGTTTCTATTTATAGATAGTTTCTATTTATGTTTCCGCTATTTCTATTTTTGGGCGTGTGTCTACTTATGCTTAAGAGACTGGCCCAATAGTTAATTAGGCCCATTAGCTAGACCTAGTTAGGTTTTATATTCTCTATTTAAAGAACTCTTGTAATCAGTTTTATTTACACCTTACTATAGACAGATTGCCTTTTGTTAATCGAGTTTCTCTTCCCTAAGGCCTAGGCGTCAACCCGGTTCGTGAATCGAACCCTTTTCTATCCCTTTTTCCCACGCCCTCGTCTCGGCCCTAGGCCACCCGAACTGGATCCATTGAGTTTTCCCTCACGAGCCACCATGTGGTTCACGCTTATCCCGGTTACTATTCGTTGGAGAAGATCTGAAGCCCTTCCGAGCCTAGATCGGGCACCCATGCGATCCACTCGAAAGGCGGAACACATCAGGAAGGGTGCAACATGTCTCGGGTTCGAGTCCCGGCTCTTGACCCTATTTATTTTGCCATTCTTATTATTTTTACTTCCTTTGTAATATAATACTAAATTATATCCAAATTTATTATTAATTATATTTGCTTAAATTTTATTTGCCGAATTGATAACCTTTTATAACCTTTTATAAATTATTAAGAAAATTATAAAAATATTTAATCTCCCTTTTTTTAAGAGAAAAATATTTAAATAATTACCGGACTTGCTTAATATATTTAACTAAATTCTCAACTGTTATTGTGGTAAACTTTTATAACCTTTCATATTATAATATGAAATTATAAAGATTATTAAATTCTCTATTTTAGAGAAAAAATTATTGATATAAATACCTGTTTTATTATATTAGAATTTTAGCGGATATTACAATTAGTACCCCTTTAAAATTTAGTTTCGTCCCCAAACTAGGAAAGTCTTAGGGCGGTACAAGGTTAACACGGAAAGTAGCTACTAACACTCACAACTGTGAGGAAACAACAAAGGGTCTAGTACCCCCTTAAAGAACATTTCGTTCTTTAGTTAAGTCGTACAAGTAGAAGAATTACTATTGTACCCTTAAGAAATCGTTACATTAGTATTCCTTCGAAAGATTTCCACATTTGAACTTATGTGGTTTAACGAAATTAAGGGAAAGGAATGGAAATCCAATTAGTCTTGCCAGCGAAATAGCGGGGGTCAAGCGGTTTTATCCATTA
This sequence comes from Fallopia convolvulus, assembly GCA_964016875.1. Taxonomy (NCBI): domain Eukaryota; kingdom Viridiplantae; phylum Streptophyta; class Magnoliopsida; order Caryophyllales; family Polygonaceae; genus Fallopia; species Fallopia convolvulus. Next base: position 40,217,486 of record OZ024719.1, read on the forward strand.
GCTTGAGTCATACCTACGGAAGTTCTGGGTTGACCTTCCCAACATAAAAGTTGGACTGCTTATAGAATAAGCATCCTAATTGAAACGAGCACTTGAGTGCTTCTAGGAAGAGAGTAAGAAAATGACTTATCCATTCTATACTTCTAGAATAGAGTCATTGTGGAAGAATTTTTTTAAGATGAATATTCGATAACTATCGAGATGGAATCGAAGTTTGAATATGTGAAATCATGCATTGGAAGAAGGATCCCGAATTACGGTTTTTAAAGAAGTTACTATTGGGATAGGCGATGGTTTTATCACATGAGGGATTAACCATCCTTACGATGTCGGGTTCGAAAGTATTATACTATCGAGAAGTGGTTCGAGCATCCTTTTATATTTTAAGTTTTAATTCTTATAAGAAAGTAGGTTTTATTAAACAAGGTTGAATTTGAAGGACTAAGTGGTTTCATTCCACCAATGTGATCAACATCGGAGAACTATCTCCAACATAATCCCTTGATATGCCTTCATAGGAACAAGACCTGAAATTCTTCCTCAACCATGTGATCAAGATGGGAGATAGAAGTCCATCCTTATTATCCAATATGAACCATATTCTTAAAAAAATGTTTAATTTATTTAAACTTATGATACTAAGTGCCATAGTTTGACAACGCAACAAAATTGAAAGTATTTCTTGCAGAGGTAGGAGAAATTCTCATAAGAAAAGATGGCCTGACTTACGTAACCTATTAATCGAAACTAAGCGTTTGAAACAGTGCTTTCGTAAAGAAAGTACCGACGAACATCTTCAAGACGACTATGATAGCATAGCAGAGTTCAAAGTATAACACTTTGTGAAAGAAGATAGTTGATAATAATATTGGACTTATTCAAATATGCTTTGATTATAACCGAGGTTGAAATTCTAATGACAACCCTACAACTCATGTCACAAGCACCCTCGTTTGGACAAATTTAGATTACGGGGAAATATAAGCTAGTCTATTCTCATTGTGTCTATCGTTGAACTTCTGCATGGCTTGGTGGTTGAACTTATCCACTAATTATGACGGGAAACTTTTGGGCTTAAGGAGAAACTTCATGTCGCGCGTAATGCAATAATTGGTTAAACTTCGTGGCCTTCTTCTCTGCACACTTAGTCCCTTAACCTTTAGGGTCTAAGAGATCATTATGTCTTTTATCTCCCATAGCATAAGAGAGGAATGATTCATCATATTAGTCTTAACCATTCCAAAATCAGCATGGGATGTTTTATCTGCTTAAAAATATTTTTTCCATTCTCTTAGTTCTTCTTCTCCAAGTTGTAGAGTGGCAATATCGACCCCTTTTTTTTTCTTCAGTGCAACTAATAATTCTCAAGTATTTCCACGTAGAAGAGCTATTAGTGGTTGTGGTTGACTTTCCTAGTTCCTCCATTGACATTAATGTCTTTAGTGTCCTTGTAAAGCTAGACACATTTACTTGAGGTAGAATATGCCGTCATTTGCAATTCTGTTTACAGCTTGGCCAGTTCCAGTTATGCTTGCTTCTTTCGGTGGAACAGAAGAGATTGCTTTTGGCATCACTTATATTGTTGGACTTCTTAATGCAGCTTTTGTCACATCATCCAACAATATCGGCATACTAGGGTCAATTACCCGACGATTTCCTTGTTCTTTCTTTGGAAGATTTTGAACCATCATTCGTGCTCGAACTTGAATGTTATTCAAGGGAATTCTATTGTTGGTTCCTTTCGGTTTGACCATTTAAAAAAAGAATTGACAAATTGTTCCTAACAATTTTCATTCATTCGTGGATAGAGTAGGCACTTGGGTTATTGAAGCAAAAGTTAATGCTTTGTTGTAATCCCATCAAAAGGTTGGTTACAAAGTATACGCTCATTTAGGGAAGGGAAGAAGGTTATAGTAAAGTGCAATGAACTAGGCAACCTAATAACGGAATTAACGGTTGGAAGTAATAACATCAAATATGGCAGAGGTAACTACTTCAAATGCGATGAACTGGGACATGTGTCCACAAACTGTCTTAGTAATGAAGCAACCTTATAGCCTATTAGGCCTATTGGGGCAACTTAGAGAGCTTATAATCCATGTCCAAAAATCTTGGTCCTAACAACTTCCTTTCTAACTTCATCTTATCGTCGGGTCGACTTATCAAAATGGTGGAGAAGAATGTTCGTGATGTGGCCTTCACATTCACTAGCCTTATTATGGTTGGTTTATTTGATTGACAGTCATTAGATATCATGCTAAGATTCCATATGTTGACTGAGCAAGTCACTTCTACTTGTAGGTATTTACAGATGGATATAATAGTCATTGGTCAGAATTTTCGACCACTCCTTTATCAACAAACCATTGTTTGTCCCCTCACATACCTCTCGATAATCTGTTTCGAGATCGGACTAGATGGAGACATGTTAGATCCTTAGTTGACTAAGCCTTCCTTGGTGTCCTCTTTGGAAATTTCTATCTTCCCATGAGTCACTGACTCAGTAAGTTTGGCTCTTATGGAAACATAAGCATTACCTTTAGTTGGCATGTCTTCTTCTAATTCCCAATGAACTTATTTTCCATTACAACCATTTTCTGCAGATGGCTAACGATCGTGATTCATATAATATATCCGTAATTCTATATCTGAAGAAGGATATAGTTGTTTTTGTTAACTCACAAGTATAGGAAAGAAATGACGCGCAAGTTTAGAGAAGAGGGGAAACATATTTTATTAGATATCTTATGGAAACGTATTACAAAGGCTTTATATAATAAGCCACAACACTAAGGACGAAAAGAAATACTACCAACTCAATTATTCAAGAACAAAATGGATAGTGAAGTGAAGTGGACTACTTAGAGTATCATACTTCATAATGATAACATCCAAATTTTAGGCCTAGGGTGTGCTTGGGAAACAAAAGTTGTCCACGAATTGCAGTTATATAGCCACAACTGACGGCAAGACGAGTATGGAGTTGAGCATTCTCGTTTTGGTAGGACCTCATTTTTTTTCCCGACCACACTTCCTTACGCTGGAGGAGATAGTCGTAATTTGGCTGACGAACCCTCGTTGGGTTTGGCCCACTACTTGTATATGGGTTTCTTATTTGATCAATTACTTGGTGATGGGATGACTCCCCTTGAGTCCAGTTATCCCATTCACCCATTTGATAGACCATTGGAGTTGGACTTGATTGGTCACTAAGTGAATCATCAACTCCTTTCTCGAGGTATTCCTCTTCGGGGTTCTCCTCCTCGAGATATACCTTGGGTGCATTTTCATTCATTTCCTCTCGTAGTACTAGGTTGGGGTTATCCTTGGGGTTTCCATATGGTAAAATCGCCCAATTGAGAAAAAGTCTCATCAAGCCCTTGAGCAGCTTTTCTAGCTCCGTCCCTGATTCGAGTTAGACTTCTAGTGAGTACCATTTCTGTAGAGAAGAGAGGGGCATTTATATAGAATATCCTTTGATTCTATTCGACGAAGATATTGGAAGGAAGTTTTGAAATTTGAAAACAGAATTTTCATGTTAAACACATGTACATCCTTAAAAAATTATAAAGGTTTTAAAGTTTCTATTAAAAGCTCATTTATATGACTTTAAATTGTAGAAAATTTATTTCATGTATGACATGAAGTACTTCTAAACCTTGGAAGGAGAGGTTAAAGATTTTTAATTATAACTTCTATCTCGGGTTTAGGGGAATTCCTATTATCAGTTAAAGAAAATTCCTTGAATCTTAATTCTTTGATTATTGGAAAATTTGCGAACTTATTTTTTTTAAAATAAAGTTTATAGATAAGAATTTGGTATGATAACTCTTTAGTAGAACTTGGTTGTTAAATCTTTCGAATAAAACTTTGCAAATAGATGATTCCGGCTATAGGAACTTATCGTCTTAGGATTTCTACTTATTAGTTAGTGTTATATGAGTTTTGAAAAAAAAATTCACTGAAAGTGGATAACATTAGAAATTTCTTTAAAGTACTTGAAGGAAATTTTTATTTTGAAATAGATCAAGTAAAACTTGAAACTTGGGAAAAGAATTCTAACTTACACATTTTTCCTAAAAGATTTGTAAAGTTCTTAAGAAGAATGTCTAACTCGTGAACTTTATTTTATTGACTTATTTCTTAAAGTTGAAAGAGATAAAAAATTAAGAAGAAAGTTTTCGGTTTGAAAACAAAGACTTTCGGTTTTAAAAAATTTCGATTTTGAAAATAAAACGTTCGGCTCTAATACCATAATTGTAGCACCCCTATTTTACAACACTGGGTATAACCGCCAGTGACCTCGAATTTTACCGTCCAAAGTCACCCAAGGCTTTAAATAATTTAATGAGAATATAATTTAAAGAAGAAATGGCTAAATGCGGAATTTTATTCATTGATAAGAACTTTCGTTCGTTACCGTGAGAGTTGTTTTATAAATGATGTAACAGGGTTGAAAAGTCGTATTTAAAAATACAAGTAAGTTTCTCCAAGACAACTCATATGAAGATGATTTGCTTGGTTAAACTAGAAGAGCTTGTGCACTATCTTCGGAATGCTTTGCTATTATAAAAATTCCTTTCCTTCAATGTCGTCTTGCCTTGGTCTTCCATCCTTTCATAACTCTTCTCGAGCCTTCTAGAGGTTGTCTTCAAAACATCGGTATGTCCATCCTAGTGTTTGAAATTTGTCGCGAAGGGCGAGAAATACCAGGCAAAAATGCACAAATAGTGGAATTAGTCTAAGGAGACTAAGCAAGTGAGAACGGAAATTCTCAAGGGTAATATGGTAATTTACAAATAATCGAGAGAGATTATCGGGATGTGTTTGAGACATAGAAACTTTATGTGGAGCTTTTAAGGACGAGAATGAGTATATCTCGAGATGAGATAACTCTTAATCCGAAATGAAGAACTACGAGATTGTAGAACTTCTTAGAATAGAAAGTATGTTGGGAACGTTATTAATTCATACAAGTTTTGAAAACCTCCCACGCCCTTGTCGGACCTCAACCAACCTCATCTTATTCGGTGCTCCAAATAGGGGAGGTGGCCCGAAGGCACTCAAGTACCAATCCTACCTTAGACGAGCCTGAATAAGCATTCAGATTGAAAAGACGATCGTTCAAGAACCGAGAGTCAGGTCGGTCTTCCAAGTTGTACTATTCCGACCCGATTTTAGTTTCTTTTAAGTGTGCTTTGGCACTTATCTTATGTCGTGATGAAAGCTTTCATTTGTTTTAATGGATTTTAAGAGTGTGGGGGCCATGAATGGGCCCGGGTCCACTTATGGGAACGAAGTTCAAGCACCTAGCTAGAGTGCGCACCTCCCTCCTCCAAATAGGAGCAGATATTGGATCATGGTCCTTAAAGTCGCGGAATTTAGGCATGGTGTCATAAGACTTAGTAGGTTATATATAGAGGTGTGGTGTTAATCCCGCAACCCTCAGAGGGGCGTGGCGGTCTAGCGTCGGTCCGTGATGGCACTCGGCTAGGGAGGGGCGACAACCAAGGTGGTCCGGCTACCCAGGGTGGAGGATTAGGGTTTTTGTGGTGTTTTTGAGAAAAATTCAGCAAGTAAATTGAACCCTTCTTGGCTGAATTTTTGGCTTGAAAGAGATGAATTTAGCAAGAGAGTAAGAAGAAAAGGATGATGTGAGTCTTCTATTGAAATCTCAGCCCTTTTTATAGCCAAATTGGACCCCTCCATGGATCCACACCTCCATGGATTGACCTCTCATGGAGGAGGAGATTCATGGGGATTGGTCAAATTTGTGTTTGTTTGAGTATGACCAAAAGATGATGAAGGTTGATGAGTAGAACAAGCAACAAAAGGCAATTGATGGGAATGGAAGCCCTCCATTGATTGAACGTTCAATCAGACGTCAATGTCTGATGTACAATTTGGGGAAGAAGAAGAAATGAGTGTTTAAAATTAAAAGCATTCCATAATGGGTAGATAAATTACAATAACCTAGCGGATTTGAGTGTGTGTGAGCATTGGAAGGGTGCAACACGTCTCGGGTTTGATTCCCGAATCTTGACCCTTTTTATTTTGTCATTCTTATTATTTTTACTTGCTTTGTAATTTAATATTAATTTAAATCCGAATTTATTATTAATTATATTTTCTTAAATTTTATTTGTCGAATTGATAACCTTTTATAATTTATTAAGAAAAGTTTAAAAATATTTAATCTCCCTTTTTTTAACAGAAAAAATTTAAATAATTACCCAACTTGCTTAAAATATTTAATTAAATTCTCAATTGTCAATGTAGTAAACTTTTATAACTTTTCATAATATAATATGAAATTATAAAGATTATTAACTTTATTTTAGAGAAAAAAAATTATTCGAATAAATACCTATTTTATTATATTAGAATTTTAGCGGATATTATAATTTGTACTATTCACAGGGGTTGACAACAACAAGAGACCATTACTTTAGCCTTTGAGTTGATTTTAAAAGAAGATATCGAATCTTATGTTTAGCTATTCAAAAACATCAAAGATGCAATGAGGGTAGGGATGCTCACGGGACGGGTCGGCCGACCCGCGACCCGAAATTGCAGGTTGCGGGTCGACCCGCGACCCGCAAAAAATTCACTTGTGACCCGCGACCTGAACGTTGGTCGCGGTTCGACCAGCTTGACCTGTTTGACCAAGTCAATCAGGTCAAAAATGATTATTTAACCTAAAAAAATATTTTTTAACGTAAAAACATGTATTTTTTTACAAAAAACCGTCGGGTTTGCGGGTCGACCAATAAATCAAATGAATTTTTTATAAAAAAATATTTATACATTAATAAAAATATATATTTTTCAAAAACTATTGTGGGTCGCAGGTCGACCCGCGACCCACACTGGTTTGACCGAAGCCGACCCGCGACCCTCAAAATAAAAAAATTCGACCCGCAAATCGACCCGCACGAGTTGACCCATGCGGGTCGACCTGCAACCCGCAAAATGCGGGTCGGGTCAGTGCGGTCACTGGCGACCCGACCTGTTGAACACCCCTAATGAGTGGCCATGAACTATTTGTCATTCTCACTGATCAAGATCCTGCAGTAGGAGTTGCAATTGAAAAAGTTTTTGGCAAGGTTGTGCATTGATTCTGCATGTGGCATATCATGTTCAAGGTACCGTCAAAGGTGACAAATGATGTGTGTAACAATGATCAATTCAGAAGCAAGTTCAACAAGCTTGTTTGGAGCAATGAGATTAGTCGGGAAGAGTTTGAGGGGACTTGGCATTCAATTCCTTGAGTCAAACACTTGGTTGTCGCTGATGTTTGAGCTACGTCACTTATGGATCCCTGCGTACTTCAATGATGTAAACATGGGTGGACTTCCTAGAACAACTTTAAGGTCTGAGAGCCAAAACATCTTCTCGCATTTCATTGGATCCACATCATCTTTAGTTATTTTCCTGATGCAGTTTGAGAGTGGAAACTTCTATGAAGTTTTTCATTGAGCCTAAGTTCTCTTGATGGTTTTTGCTTATTTTGACAAATCTTGGGAGGAGAGTATTGGTGATATAAGTTCCAATTTCTATGAGTTTTTGTATATTGAATTGAGTTAAGAGATTGAATTTATAAGCCTAAACACTTGAGAGTTGAGTGAAACACAATATCCCTTGTAAGGTTGGATTGTATTGTCTTATGTCTATTTAAGTGCATATATGTGTGAGGACATTAATAGTCTTTTGCTATATTTTTCTCATGTGTAGATGTTGCTTTTTAGATGATGGCTATGTCTTGATAAGTATGATTTGTTTTGGTTTTGGTTAATGTCTGTTGATTGCTTGAGGACAAGCAAGTTTAAGTATGGGGTATTTTGATGTTCGCATTTCTAGTATAGTTTTTAGTAGGTTTTCTTTGTTTATTAGGTTTAGTTTTGTCAAGTTTAGGTTTAGTTTTGAGTGTTTTTAGATAGTTTTGCATATTTATATGAAAAGAGTGGAAGCTACTCTATTTTGTGTATTTTGTAGGTTTTAGCAAGGAAAAAGTGCTATATGGAGCTGAATTTGGAGCGTTGCAGTGAAAGACAGAGGAATTCAAGATTGAAGTAGTCAGAGTTCAAGATTTACGAGAGGAAGTATGGAAGAAAACCACCCAGGCTCGTTAACAAGGCTGCGAGGGCTCGTTAACGAGGCCACGTGAGAGAAGATTCGAAGGTTGACTTTATGATTCACCGATCCTGAGCGGGAATTTTTTTCCGTGTCGGTTGAGTATCTTTTTAGGATCTTTAGGGTTATTAAAATATGTATTTTAGGTCTTGTTATCTTCTTAGATTTTGTTTCTATCTTTTAGAGTTTTATTTCTATCTTTTAAGGTAAGTTTATATCTTTTTGCCTTTTTAGTTTTTAGCTTTCTAGTATAAATACCCTTCTATCTAGCATAGAGAAGGGGGGGATTCAATTTGAGAGAGATTTTTGAAGAGGAAGAACTGAGGAGGCGAGTCGATCGAAGTCGAGTTCGAAGGTTGGTGGACGAAAGTTACCGAGTTCGTTGATCGAAGTTTTGGTTCGGTGTTTTGTTCTTTTTCGGTTTTCTTCTTAACTTTTGTAAGACAGATTTTTCTATTTAATTTTAGTAGTGATTGGTTTTCAATGTTTTCTTATATTGAATTTATTTGTTTAGTAGTTATGATTTGTGAGTAGTCTTCTTTTCTAGGATCGGGGTTAAGCCCGACATAGTTGAGCATGTGTGATAAGTAAGATTGTGTGTTGAATGCCTTTTATCTTTTATTGAGATTGTTTGTTGTGCTTATACCGAAACGAAAGTTGAGGTGATTTAAGTTTTTAACTTGATTGAAAGAGAAAGTTAGTAACTTGAAGGTTGATATTGTTTGAATACGAAAGTTTCAAGCTTTAGATCCAAAACAAGCAATTAAGTGAATTAAGATGCGAAAGTTGGTTAATTTACTTAATAGTCAATGAAAGTTGATGACTCTATCTGTTTAAAGGCATGATCTTATCTTCTTACGAGTTTATATGCTTGGCTATGTTGTGGTGTCCCTAGTCTTAGATCTTTGTTTTATCTGAATTATTTTAAGTGAATTTTCGTTGCTGAGTTACTTGCCTCGGTACCGAATTTATTTAGGTCGTTATTTGAGTATTTTTGTTTACGGTGGTTCGTTAACGACCCTAACAACGTCGTTAACGAGGCTGCTTGTAAGTGTTTTTGTTTGTTTTTGTTTGCTTTTTAATAGATTGATAAACGAACAACCTTGTTTCCTGTGGAACGGTCCTGACTTCATTGTACTCAGCGAGGTTTTGACTATAAATTTATTTGTTGTCAAATTAAACCCTCTCAACAAATTGGCGCCGTTGCCGGGGAAGCAACGAGTTTGTTAGTTTATCTTTGGGTTCGGGAATAGCCCGACCCCGTTTTTGTTTTTAATTTTTGTTTTCTTTGTCTGTTTTTTTTAGTGTATGCCGGTAGGACAACGAAGGCTTCAGTTTGATAACACTGGTTATTACTCAGAACCCGAACGTTCCCTGCACCATAGACTCCGAGAAAAAACCGAGACATGGCCACGCCAGAAGAGATGGCTCGACAGTTGGAAATCCTCCGGACTCAGATGGAGGCACTTAAAACCGAGAAGGAAGGCGCAGACGCCGAAGCTGAGCATCAACGAGCTGACAAGGCTCCTTTACAAGAAGAGCTTGATGCCTATCCGAGGAATGCCAAACAATATATGCATGTGGAATTGAGGGTGCCAGAATCTCCTATTGTGCTTCCGGAGATAGAGAAACCTTTTGAGATCAAATCTCAATTTATATCCTTAATAAAACGGGCTCAGTTTGAAGGGAAACCTACTGAGTGCCCTATGGAGCATATTAGAAACTTTCTTGATTTATGTGACACCATAGATGCTGAAGGTGTCTCACTAGAATATGTTCTGTTAAAAGCTTTTAGATCGTCTCTTACTGGAAAAGCCCTGAGCTGGTTGGAGAGCCTGCCTTCTAAGTCTATCAGGAATTGGAAAACTTTGTACGATCAATTTCTTACAAAGTTCTTCCCTCCTGCTAAGACTACGGAGTTAAGGAAACGAATCACCTCCTATCACCAGCTGCCTAATGAAACATTCGTAGAAACTTGGGAAAGATTTAAGGAGATGCTGAGGCAATGCCCCACTCATGGGCAACCTTTATATGTTTTACAAGAAATCTTTTTCCAGGGCATTAGTGTAGAGACCAAGAACCGCATCAACACGCATACTGCGTGCGGTTTTATAGAGATGGAACCTACTGTTGCATGGGAATTGCTGGATAAGCTGGCTAATTACGATGCTATGTATGGAACCCAGCAAGCTCCACAAACCAAAAACGTCTCTACGTACCTAACGGAGAAGAAGTTGACCTACATGTTAAAAATCAATTCTTACAAGAAGAGGTCAACCGTCTAAAGAAACAAGTAAGTTTTCTGAAATCCTCTCAAACATGTCAAGAATGTGGTTCTTCTGCACATAGTACTTCTGCTTGCACTAACATCGAGCAAGTTAGAGCCGCTGAGACAATAGCTGAGATGAATTATATGAGAGGACCTTACAGGAACCAGCCTAGTTATCATGACAGGTCAAACAACTATCAGGCATAGGGCAATCAAAATACAAATCAAAACTATGCAGTGCCCCCACCAGATAAACGACCTGCACCTTATCGACCTCCAGGACATCAGGAGACGCCATCATGGGTTCAGGGATTACAAGAAAGCATTAACGGAGTGAACAACAAAGTTGATGAAGTTCAAGCCAAACTGAACCGACAAGATAAAAGATGGGGAGAGTTCGATATTTGGAAAAAGAGTGTTGATTCCCAACTAGGGGACCTAGCTGCACGGATTCAAAGACCTCAAGGGCAACTCCCGGGCCGCCCCGAGGAGAACCCTAGAGGCCAAATAGCAACGGTACACCTCAGAAGCGGGAAAACATTGCCGGAGAGAGTTCAAGCTGAAGACAAGGAGGAACAAGACGTCACCAAACGGCTCGTTAACGAGCCAGCGAGGGCAAATAACGAGCCCACAAACAAGGATGACGAGGCTCCGAGGATTCCTGACGATCCTACCCCAGGTAAGTTCTCTAAACCGAGCCTTCCTCTCAACCCCAGGGTAGTTAACGACCCCACCAGGGTCGGTAGAGACCCGCCGAGGACGATAAACGACCCTAGTGTCGACCCGGTACTCTCACCTCTCAAGCCTAACTTGGTTCCGAGAATGGTTAAATCTCTTCCATTTTCAACTAAGAAATCTATGGACTCTACTGAGAGTAAGTTCAAGCGTTTCGTTAAGATTCTTCAGGGCATTAATATTAACATCCCATTCGCTGAGGCCCTAAGCGAAATGCCGGCTTACACAAAGTTTTTGAAAGATATTCTTAGCAGGAAAAGATCCATTACACATCTACAAGATGAAGTCAGATCAATAGCTCTACCGGAAAAGCTAGGAGACCCCGGAAGATTTGCAATAACAATCGGCAAGGCATCCACAAGTTCAAGGCTTTATGTGATCTGGGTGCCAGTGCTAGTTTAGTTCCGCTATCAATCTGGTCTAAAGATAATATGGGACCATTAGAGCCCATCAACATGCGGCTATACATGGCAGACGGATCCTGCATCAAACCAACAAGGGTAATAGAAGATTTTCCAGTTCAAGTAGGCAATTTCTTTGTTCCTAATGACTTCATCGTTATGACAATGCCCGAAGATCCGGTGGTGCCTATTATTTTGGGAAGACCGTTCCTTGCCACAGTAGGAGCCATAAACGATGTTAGGAGAGGACTCCTAACTTTCGAAATTGGGAATGAGGTGACGGAATTCCGATTCAAACAATCCAACAAGGAGTCCGAAAAAGCCGAAGTCAAGATACTCTACACCCACAAAGAGATCATTGAATGTGGAGACCATATAGGAAGATCAGCATCAAGCGATGAAATTTCAGGTCAAAGATGGGTAGAAATAACCACTGCAGTTTCAGTAACGAGTCCTCCAACAACGTTACCGAATCTCCTGGCAGAAGAACCAGGCTCGTTAACAACCACACCAGCATCGTTAACGACCCTTGCAGAAGACAGCGAAATTTCAGCCTTTGAATATCTTGAGGAGGTGTTGAAGACGGAGCCAGAAGAACCGATTCTAATCCCTGCTGAACCGTCCCAAACACTTAAACCCCTGCCAGACTCCCTCAGGTATGAATTCCTTGGTCCTAATTCTACTCTGCCTGTCATCATTAATGCTGAATTAAAAGATGAGGAAGTAGGAAAACTCCTGAATGTACTTAGGATGCATAGAAAGGCCATAGGCTACTCCCTAGATGATATAACTGGCATATCCCCTTCCCTTTGCATGCATAGGATTTACATGGAGGACAATCATAAACCCACCATAGAGCATCAACGTAGGTTAAATCCTAACATGAAGGATGTAGTTAAAAAGGAAATTATTAAATTACTTGATGTTGGGATCATATTTCCTATTCCAGACAGCCAATGGGTGAGTCCGGTCCATGTAGTCCCAAAGAAAGGGGGGATGACTGTGATAGAAAACGAAAAAGGAGAGCTTATTCCGACTAGAACCACCACTAGTTGGAGGATGTGCATTGATTATAGGAAGCTTAATAGTGCTACTAGAAAAGATCATTTTCTGCTTCTTTTCATTGATCAGGTGTTAGAACGCTTAGCCCAGCATGATTATTTCTGTTATTTAGATGGCTATAGCGGTTTTTGGCAGATTCCCATTCATCCTGATGATCAAGAAAAAACAACCTTTACATGTCCTTATGGAACCTTTGCTTATAAAAGAATGCCATTTGGGCTTTGCAATGCCCCTGCTACCTTTCAAAGATGTATGATGGCCATTTTTTCGCATATGATAGAGGATATTGTAGAGGTTTTTATGGATGACTTCTCTGTTTATGGTTATTCATTTGATTCTTGTCTTGCTAACCTTGCACGAGTGCTTAAAAGATGTGAAGACACCAATCTTGTGCTAAATTGGGAAAAGTGTCATTTCATGGTTCAAGAGGGGATAGTACTAGGACACCTCGTCTCTAAAAGAGGGATAGATGTAGATAGAGCAAAAATTGAGCTTATTGAAAAACTACCTCCTCCTTCTTCTGTAAGAGACATTAGGAGTTGTCTAGGGCATGCTGGCTTTTACAGACGATTTATTCAAGATTTTTCTAAGATAGCTAAACCTTTGACTAACCTACTCATGAAAGATGTAGTGTTTGAGCTGTCTCCAGAATATCTTGAAGCATTTTACAGGTTAAGAGTTGCCCTCGTATCCGCCCCCATAATGCAATCCCCAGATTGGACACTACCCTTTGAGATTATGTGCGACGCCAGTGACTATGCAGTTGGCGCAGTCTTAGGGCAACGAAAGGACAAAAAACTCCACGCCATCTATTACGCCAGTAAGACGCTGGATGAGGCGCAGAGTAAGTATACCACAACGGAGAAGGAGTTCCTTGCGGTGGTATTTGCCTTTGAAAAATTCCGGTCCTATCTTGTTGGATCCAAAGTGATTTTTATACTGACCATGAGGCTGTTAGATACTTAATGGCTAAAAAGGATGCCAAACCTAGATTGCTTCGTTGGATGCTCTTACTGCAGGAATTCGACCATGAAATAAGAGACAAAAAGGGAGTAGAGAATCAAGTGGCGGATCACTTATCCAGATTACCAATAGGGCATATCACCGAGTCCAACAATGAGGTGCCAATAAACGATTCCAGACCCGACGAACACCTCCTGCTAAACGAGGTCGAACTCCACAAAACCCTCATCACCGACCCCTTCAGGGTCAGTAACGAGGTGCCGAGGCTGGAAGGCACAAATTACAAGGGTAAATTTTCAGAGTGGGTCGGCATGCCAGTCAATCAGGTCGTTACTGAGCCACGGGAGGTCGTTACCGAGGTTAAAATAATGACTCCAATCTCGTTAACGATCCATTCAGGTAAGATTTCTGAAACTAAACTAGCTCAAATCGAATCCATTCCTTCTCTTACTTCTATTTCTTCTTCCTCAATATCAATCCATGCTATTAGAGGGTCAAAAGCCCCTTGGTTTGCAGATTTCGCTAACTATCTTGTAGGAGGCGTGATTCCCGAGGATCTAACCCCACAAAAGAAGAAGAAATTTCTCCATGATGTAAAACAATACTATTGGGATGATCCTTACTAGTTTAAGCAAGGAAGCGATCACCTCTTTAGGCGTTGTGTTCCAGAAGAGGAGATAGAGAATGTGATCCATCAATGTCACACACTTCCAACTGGAGACCATGCAAAAGGATTCAAAACCACAGCAAAAACTCTTCAAAGTGGTCTCTATTGGCCAAACATGTTCAAGGACGTGCAAGCTTACGTGACAGCATGTGCCAACGCTCAGGAAACATCACTTGGAGACATGAAAATCCACTAACCGGGATATTAGAGGTTGAGCTATTTGACGTATGGGGCATAGACTTCATAGGACCATTTCCTGCATTCGGCCCCTACAAATACATCCTAGATGCGGTCGATTATGTCTCTAAGTGGGTTGAAGTTGTTGCTACAAGGACTAACGACGCTAAGACTGTGGCTAAATTCATCAAGACCAACATTTTCCCTAGATTCGGCGTTCCAAGGGTCCTTATCAATGATGGTGGTTCTCATTTCATTGAGCGGAGTTTTGAAGCACTTTTGGCTAAATATGGGGTATCTCATCTGGTGGCAACACCCTATCATTCCCAAACTAGTGGCCAGGTTGAAGTTTCAAACAGGCAAATAAAGAGCATATTGGAGAAGGCAGTTTCCCGTTCTAGGAAAGATTGGTCCTCCAAAATGGATGACGCTCTGTGGGCATATAGGACAGCATACAAAACGCCTCTACGCACCAGTCCTTATAATCTAGTGTATGGCAAGGCATGTCATTTACCGGTCGAGATGGAGCATAAAGCATTATGGGCTCTTAAGGAGCTCATAATGCTTAGAGACTGTTTCGCCTCGGCCATGTGAGCCGTGAGTTCACCATGGCAGAGTTCAACGCAATTTTAGAGCTCCCAAATCCGTCTAGAGATTACAGCTTGAAAGACTACAGAGTGACTCGCACTTGGAGCTACGTCACCGGAGAGGTCCAATCCACCACATCGGCATTATCCGGGGCAAGCATCATTAACCCCATATTCAGGATTATTCTCCGAGTCCTAGCCGCTACGTTTTGGCCAAAGAAAGAGTTGAACAGGACAACGAGGACGGAAGTTCCTTGTCTCCGCACCATCCTTTTTTAGCAACCCGGCCCCTTGAATTTGGGGTATGAGTGGCTCTATTACATCGAGAAATCAACCAAGTCCAAGGAGATTTGGTGTGGCAATTTGGTTAGCCTCTTGGATAAAAACCTTGGAGTAGATCTTACTCGTTACACACCGGCTCACGCCCATCTCCTCAACAAGAACTATTGGTATAGCTCCGGTGTCTTCATTCAAGCCGAGGGAGGATTCAAAGTGAAAGTACAAGATCGCATCGTTACACCGACCCTCGACAAGTTTGAGATTCTCTACGTACCAAATTGGTACGAGGCGTGGACGGGGCACGCTTTCCCATTGGAACCCAAGCCGGAGGATGAGCTATCACTTCGGCCGTGCGAGACAAGATTTGAGCGAGAGGATGAAGCAATGGATGATGATGAAGATGAGGAGACCGAGGTAGTTGACGACGACACGGAAGAAGCCGACGCCGAGGGTGGAACTGAGGAGCTTAACTTTGAGGATGACAACATCGACACGGAAGTATTGGGCAGCAACGTCCTCGTTGACGAGCCCACCAGGTTCGTTAACGATCATTTCCATCCCCCTTCCTACACTGTTAACGAGGCACCCAGCTTCGTTAACGAGGTGTCGAGAGCTTCTGTCGACCCACCCACAACCCCTGTTGATCCTCATTCCTATGGACTCATGCCTTACAACCCAGTGATGTATCAAGATCATTTCCAACCTCACTACCCACCACCTCCTCAGCCCGAGTACACAAGATCGAGTATGCCACCACCATGGGCCGAGGATCTTTCTGCACGGATGCATCAGCTTCACTTCCAGCAAGACCATATTCATAGGAGGATGGATAGATGGGAATCCGTCTATTCTGCTCGCATGTCTATGGATGATGAGAGGCATCCTCAGAGAGAGGCGGATGATACTGAGCGTTGGAGGACGATGTATGACTTCATGGGGAACTTTGAGCATTACTTTCCTCCACCAAACCGTTGATTCAGCCTGAAGATGAAGTTTTTCCTTGTTTCCCACTTTTGAAACTTAGTAAGTTTTTATGTCTTTTTTTTTCTTTTTAATCTTTTGTTGTTTTCTTTTCTATTTCTTTTCCTTCTTCTTATTTTTCTTACAGTGGGGACACTGTAATTTTAAGTATGGGGTGAGAGAAAATAGAATGTTAGTTGTCTTTTGTGTTGTTGTGTTTTGAGTAGCTTTCACAAATAAAAAAACAAACAAAAAAATCGAAAAAATTTGAAAAATCGAAAAAAGAGTTTTAGAATTGATAGATATCCCTTTCTTAGGTTCTCTGATAGTAGTCGCTAACTTAATCATATAATTCCTTGCAAGCATGTCTTTAATAGTATAGTCGGACTCTTAACTTGAAATTATTTGTTTTAGAAGAAGATAGCATTTGATGAAATTGAGCACGTATACTTTATAGCATAAGTGATGCAATCCAACAAATTACCCTGTGAGCTTATTAGCCTTGATTTTCGTGTGTGATTTACTCTTTATATGCATATTATCTCTTGGAATTGTGATGGTTATCTATTTCTTGAGACCCGTATGAGATTTTTAGTTCATTATTTGTGAATATCATATGATGGAGAACTTATTTTTATAAGCCCTATTATTCCCTATCCACCTTTACATGATCCTTTTTTTGATAGCCAAATTTAGCCTGAAGCCTTTGTTTATAGCTCCGCAAAATTATTCCCTAGCCGAGATAAGCTTGACCCTATCCGGGAATTAGGACTTAGATTGGAGAGGTATGTTTTGTTGTGTGTTAAAAAGAGAGGAGTTTCTTATAATTTTTGCTTTGATTGAAGGATATTTGGGAAGGGTAGATTAGAAGTCTCTTGTTTTTACTTGTAATAAGAAAGATCTCTTGATAAGCAAAAGATGCACAAAATAAAGTATTTAATGGAGGTGAGAAAGAAAGGAAAGAATGTACACGGAAGCTCGTTAACGACCCTAAAGTGGGTTCGTTAACGAGGTAGCGAGAAGAAAAAAAAAGAAAAAGGGGAGAAAAAGAAAAAAATAAAAGGAAGTGAAGAGTTGAAGTGCATTTGTATTTATAGATAATATCAATGATTCTTCTATTTCTTATGAGACTTTCTAGGATGATAAAGGGTGAGTGAGAATAAGTGCATAATGATAGTGAGTTTGGTATGTTGTTTTATGAGAGTTTTTGGATGTGTGAGTTTTTAGGAGTCTTTGATTCCCGGATATTATTAGCACCACATAGCCAAAAATTTCCACGCCTTATTGTTATTACCGAGCCCCATTACAACCTGGCCGAATGGAAACTTCTATGAAGTTTTTCATTGAGCCTAAGTTCTCTTGATGGTTTTTGCTTATTTTGACAAATCTTGGGAGGAGAGTATTGGTGATATAAGTTCCAATTTCTATGAGTTTTTGTATATTGAATTGAGTTAAGAGATTGAATTTATAAGCCTAAACACTTGAGAGTTGAGTGAAACACAATATCCCTTGTAAGGTTGGATTGTATTGTCTTATGTCTATTTAAGTGCATATATGTGTGAGGACATTAATAGTCTTTTGCTATATTTTTCTCATGTGTAGATGTTGCTTTTTAGATGATGGCTATGTCTTGATAAGTATGATTTGTTTTGGTTTTGGTTAATGTCTGTTGATTGCTTGAGGACAAGCAAGTTTAAGTATGGGGTATTTTGATGTTCGCATTTCTAGTATAGTTTTTAGTAGGTTTTCTTTGTTTATTAGGTTTAGTTTTGTCAAGTTTAGGTTTAGTTTTGAGTGTTTTTAGATAGTTTTGCATATTTCTATGAAAAGAGTGGAAGCTACTCTATTTTGTGTAATTTGTAGGTTTTAGCAAGGAAAAAGTGGTATATGGAGCTGAATTTGGAGCGTTGCAGTGAAAGACATAGGAATTCAAGATTGAAGAAGTCAGAGTTCAAGATTTACGAGAGGAAGTATGGAAGAAAACCAAGCCCAGGCTCGTTAACGAGGCTGTGAGGGCTCGTTAACGAGGCCACGTGAGAGAAGATTCGAAGGTTGACTTTATGATTCACCGATCCTGAGCGGGAATTTATTTCCGTGTCGATTGGGTATCTTTTTAGGATCTTTTAGGGTTATTAAAATATTTATTTTAGGTCTTGTTATCTTCTTAGATTTTCTTTCTATCTTTTAGAGTTTTATTTCTATCTCTTAAGGTAAGTTTATATCTTTTTGCCTTTTTAGTTTTTAGCTTTCTAGTATAAATACTCTTCTATCTAGCATAGAGAAGGGGAGATTCAATTTGAGAGAGATTTTTGAAGAGGAAGAACCGAGGAGGCGAGTCGATCGAAGTCGAGTTCGAAGGTCGGTGGACGAAAGTTACCGAGTTCGTTGATCGAAGTTTTGGTTCGGTGTTTTGTTCTTTTTCGGTTTTCTTCTTAACTTCTGTAAGACAGATTTTTCTATTTAATTTTAGTAGTGATTGGTTTTCAATGTTTTCTTATATTGAATTTATTTGTTTAGTAGTTATGATTTGTGAGTAGTCTTCTTTTCTAGGATCGGGGTTAAGCCCGACATAGATGAGCATGTGTCATAAGTAAGATTGTGTGTTGAATGCCTTTTATCTTTTATTGAGATTGTTTGTTGTGCTTATACTGAAACGAAAGTTGAGGTGATTTAAGTTTTTAACTTGATTGAAAGAGAAAGTTAGTAACTTGAAGGTTGATATTGTTTGAATACGAAAGTTTCAAGCTTTAGATCCAAAACAAGCAATTAAGTGAATTAAGATGTGAAAGTTGGTTAATTTACTTAATATTCAATGAAAGTTGATTACTCTAGCTGTTTAAAGGCATGATCTTATCTTCTTACGAGTTTATATGCTTGGCTATGTTGTGGTGTCCCTAGTCCTAGATCTTTGTTTTATCTGAATTATTTTAAGTGAATTTTCGTTGCTGAGTTACTTGCCTCGGTACCGAATTTATTTAGGTCGTTATTTGAGTATTTTTGTTTACGGTGGTTCATTAACGACCCTGACAACGGCGTTAACGAGGCTGCTTGTGAGTGTTTTTGTTTGTTTCTGTTTGCTTTTTAATAGATTGATAAACGAACAACCTTGCTTCCTGTGGAATGATCCTGACTTCGCTGTACTCAGCGGGGTTTTGACTATAAATTTATTTGTTGTCAAATTAAACCCTCTCAACACACATCAACGGGCAGTTTGGGAAGGTATATGTTGTGAAACATAAACTACAAAACGAAGAGTTCATTTGCTGATGCAATAAGTTCATCAATATCGGGGTTCCATGTTGCCATATGTTTTTCGTATTCAAAAACATTGGCTTGAAGAAGGTGCCAAATAAATACATCAAGAATAGATGGACGAAGAAATCAAATCTGACTCCTACTTTTGAGATAGAAGGTTCAACAGTTGACCAATGTGATGTGATGGATGAGAAGAAGCTGTTGTTTGCTGATTTATTGGAAGAGGAAAATTATTGCATTAATGCCATAAGAGACAACACATAACACCTCAAAGAGTTGATACGTTTCTTGAAGGAAACAAAGGAAGCCTTTCTAAGCTTATTGGGAGAGGAATCATCTACATCAACAAGGCATAGTTCAATTCAAACATTCTTGAGAAACAGACCGAGTGTTATTGAGGTACACCCTCTTCAACGAGCAGTGACAAAGGGTAGGAAGAAAGAAAGACGTATTATGGGAAGTAAAGAGAAGGCAATGAAGAAACCAAAAAAGGAGCAAAGGGCTTGTGCAAAATGCAAGAAGCTTGGACACAACAACATGACATGCACCAATATTCCCAATTAGTTCTCTCATTAATATTTGATTTCTGATATATAAATAATTGTTGCAATAGGGTGAAATGCATAATATTCATAATTGTTGCATTATCAATGAACAAATTTCTGGTTTCGGTGAACAATTAACAATTAGTAATGAACAAATTTACTATCTACTGAACAAACCCTTTTATTCTTCAATTAATGTATTTCCATGTACATATAGATATTTTCCATGAACAAATCATACATTAATGATGAACAAAACCTTTAAATAAAATGAAACAATTTTAAAACTCTTCAACAAAAACACATATTTTTTTTATCCATGAACAAATCAAAGTTATTGATGAATAAATCTAAGATATCGATGAACAAATTAAGAACACATATTCTTTATCGATGAACAAATCAAAGGTATTGATGAGCAAATCTAAGGTATCGATGAACAAATCTAAGGTGTTGATGAACAGATTAAGAGTAATCATTTTTTCTGAATCAAATATCACACACTAACACAAAAAGCATGTTCAACAACCATCATCCACAACTCCATTGAAGTGAATATACCACACTATACAAAAGAAAAACCAAATGTCTGCAACATTCAACCCATACACCACCATAAACTGTATTCTAAAGAACCTTACACAAAAACAAACCATTCCAAAATGTTTTCCAACCAACACAAATCATTGTACATCACTTCTTGTTCTTTGACTTCTTGTAGGAGGAGCATGAGAGATGACTGTCGGTTTTACGCGAGACAAATTCTTGAACAAGCTTTTCAACTTTTGCTTGTGTTTATTCAATGGACTCAACAACAATTCATTGCAGTACCTGATCCTCAAATCATCAAGTTGCTACTGATCATGTTTATTAAGTCCACAATCCCAACCAGACAAGTCGTTGCCAAAGTATGTCTCCATGTGCCGCATCATGAAAATTCCACAATCAGTCTTGTTTCTATTATCTGTCCAATCCATCTCAAGACGTTCATATGGCACCCTATAATCATCCTCGAACAAAGTAGCCCTTGCATCCATATCGAGCGACTTCATAAGCTCGACAAAGAGCATTCTCTAAAAAAATAACAACAAGAAACAAAACAACTCATTCAATATTAAACACATGTGTCAATGTTGAAAAACAAACTATTACAAATTCCAAAAACAAATAAAACTCACCAATTTAGCAGGTACGTGCTGATACTTTGCTTCCAAGGGCACCTTCTTCATCGAGTTATCAATTATGTGGAAACATGGCACTGTCACATTTAATACAATACAATAGTAATGCGATTAGGTACAGATAGGAAACACAAACTGTAAAAATGCAGAGGGAAACAAGCATGAGAAAACCTTATATTGATTAAAAACAACATAGTGAAGAGTCAATCTTTTTAATGAACAAATAGCTAATACATCTGAAAAATATGTAGCACTGATGAACAAATAAAAGAATATCAATGAACAAAAATGCATATCAGGCCAATCTTGTGCACATTAATCCACTTGAATTTACCAAGAGTGTGATCAACAACATTAATGAAAAACTCTATGGAATCTTGATCACTAAAATCCTTTTTCAGTGGAAAGGCAGGCAAAATATATACAAGCATAAATTAGATTGAGAATTTTAAAAGTCATGAAATAAGACAATGTGTATATAAGAAAACCTTTTTCTTACAAAATTATCAGAAAACATAAAAAATCTCAAGAGTTTTGAGTCTCTTTTTTACTTCTCTTGAAAATTCATATAACAGCTCCAAATACCAATTATATTTGTTTCTACTTCAGATTTTACAGCCATTGAAATAAAATCTTTTTTTCTTGGTGGAAACATGATTCATCTTGAACACTTCAATACTACAAAAATCAGAAACATAATACAAAAATGATCAATTTTAATTATAAAATCAACTTGAAGGTATAAAAAGAGCAATATGTATAGAAAAACTACTATTCTACATATTGTTACCCGCTTTGACCAGGAATGTCTTCAATCAACCACTTGAATAGTTTGTTTGCAGCAAGAGATACTTCTTCTGTCAAAACAACACTCCTTTCCATGTAAGGTGACTTCACATAATCAGAAGGCTTAGATATTCTTTTATCAAGTACATCATCACCAGTAAGTTTAACCCCAACATGAGTGTTGATTGAAATAGAACCAACATCATGCGCCTGCTTGTTGATCTATAAATGTAAAAACACATATTATTCATGAACAAAATAGATACAAAATCAATTAACAAATATCCTGGTACTTATGAACAAATAAGCAAAATCAATGAACAAAATAAACAACATCAATGAACAAACCAAAAATATCAATGAACAAACCTCATCCTGAATCCTGTTCAACTCCTCTTCAAGTTTCTACTTTGCATCCTCCTCCTTCCTCTTATTTATCTCCTTTTGTTTTCTCTTCAACTCCATGCCAATTCTCATCGTTTCTGCATCCATTTCCTGTTTCTTCTTCTTTTTCTCCTCTTCCTTTCTCTTCTCTTCATCAATCTTCTTTTTCGCCTCAGCATATTCCTTCTTCCTCTTCTCTTCCTCTTCTTCTGATGTGAGTTCATCTATCAAGCCTTCTACTGAGTCCTCTACCGAGTCTTGGAACCCCCGGTACCTCGTGCCTACTAAGGAGCCATTACACACGCCAATTTTCGACCTTGGCGTACCTTGGCCTTCGCTTGGACATTTTTTTATGGTGCCACTTCTTCGGGCATTTTTTATGGCACCTTGCTCCATGTTTTGAGTGAAGAATCCCGCTCTAATGACAAGTCAAATTTTCACGAAAAGAGAGGGTCTTCGCTTGGACAAGTAACCAAGGATGGTGTTCGAGGCGCTAAGAAGCCAAGTCAAGGCTCCACATCCTATCTTGGGTCCATAACTCGAGCACATGCTAGGGCAATGCTTGAAAAGATCGAGGAGGAGATCATGTCTCATAAGTTGGACTTTGGTTAGCGAATGTGAAGGTTGGAGTCTCTTTATGACTCTTGGTTCGATTTGACTCTTTTGCCAGATAAGGACAATTAGTTTGTGCTTGGATTTTATGGGTTGTTTTTTGAAATTTCTCTAAGGTTGGTGGCTGATTAGGTGAAGTGTGAAACCTTGGTTATAATTTCGTGCCAAGCCTCCACTTTCCCCTTGGACTTGAACAATGACATTGCTCTCATTTTACTTGTTTTCAATCTAAGTTCTTTGTTTTGTTTTTCGTTCAATCTCGTTGTTTGATCGTTGGTGAGTCATATGCAACGCTCTTTCAACCTAGTTTGTTGATCTTGGTGCGTAATATCTAAGATTAAACATCCATATCCAACAATCCATCCATCCACTTCTAATCGCTCCATCTCCATCTCGGTGGAATTCTGCACAAAGTCTGTATATTCGCCATAACTTCTAAATTACACCTCATCTAGATCTGAAATTTTGAGGGGTTAAACTAAACTCAAGGATATAACTATGGGCTTTAGAATCATCCAATTCCGAGTCCGAACGAGGAAGAGTTACCCTTTTAATCCCAAACAAAATTCAGCCACCAAGCTCACCATCTTCGAACCAAGTGAAGATTTCCGTCCACTCTTCGACAATCTCATTGCACCATCATCATCTCCAACGATCCGGCTATCATATTATTTTCCTCTTGCCTTCTCTGTTGTTCAACCTCCTCAATCCTCTTCTTTTTTTCCTCCTCTATCTTCCTCTTTTCTTCATCATGTCTTCTCTTTTCATCCAACTCTGCTTCTCTCTTCTTATCTTCCTCTTCCTTGTTCCTCTTCTTCTCTTCCTCATCTTCCATCCTCTTAACCTCTTCTAGCCGCCTCTTCTCTTCCTCAACTAGTTTTCTCCTTTTCTCTTCCTCCTCTTACTGCTTTTTCTTCTCTTCCTCTTCTTTTTATCTCTTCTCTTCCTCCTCAGCTGCTTTTCTCTTTTTCTCTTCCTCCTCTTCCCACTTCTTTTTTTCTTCCTCTTCTGTTTTCCTCTTCTCTTCCTCCTCTTTCTTTCTCTTCTCCTCCTCTTGTATTAATGCATCCTCCCTTCTTATGGATTCTAACAAACTCTCTTCCCACTTCCTCTTTTCTTCTTCATCTCTTCTCCTCTTCATCCCTTTTCGGGTTCTCTTCTTCTTCAATCCTTCTCCTAGCATCCTCCTCCTCAGCCTTTTTCCTTGAAGCTTTCTCCTCCTCAGCCTCTTTCCTTGAAGCTTGGTCCTCCTCAACCTTTTTTCTTATTTGTTCATCACTTAATCCCTTGCAAATGAACGAAATCTTTATTTCCTTCTTCCTTGTTGCCTCAACCTTCCTGGACTCATCTTTTTTGCATAAGAACACTTTCCCTAGCAATATCTGCAACCCCAACTCAATCATCCCTCAATGGAGACACGCCCATGTCAAAAGAAGGTAATTCAAACCGCTCCTTTGCCTCCATTGCGACCTCAATTTCAACCAAACCTTTGTTGCTTCCTCCCAGAATGAATTTTGGCTTGGCGATTCAGAATCTTCTTGGGTGCCAGATTGGGATGATGATGAAACACCCTTCAAACCCAATAACTTCTCAAAAGCTTCATTGATCTTGTTGAAAAGTCCGCGGCTGGCAATTTCAGTTGGAGCTTTTTGCACATGAGCGAGATATCTCTTCAAAGTTGATGCAAGCTCCATCGACATCTCAAGATGTTCTTTTAGAAATGACTGCACAACAAGTAATCTATATAAGTACAGAAAAAAGACACAACATGCAAAATAAAAAAATATTTTGCAATAGAATCAAATAAACATACATCACGACCATCGCCAAGATAAATGCCTTCTTCAAAATGTTCAGAAGCAGGGCCTTTTCCTTTACTATTGTCAACATCAGCACCATGGATAACAAACTCTGGAAAACCTCTGAAAAACCCCTTTTCCAAACCCACCCTTCGAAATCTCAAAACTCTGTCTCTTAATAAAATATTTATGATTGAAATGCTTGATCACGGGGAAAGATCTTGGAGTTGAAAGACGATTGTAGATGACCATACAATCGTAATACACAATCTGTCATGAAAAAAAAATTGAACAAAAACTAATATGTCAATGAACAAATATGGATATACAAATAAACAAATTAATCTTACTACTGAACAAATATGCATAAACCAATGAATAAATATATGAAAAAGTCAATGAACAAATTGAAGTTTATAATGAACAAATTGAAGTTTATAATGAACAAATAATTAATTATCATGAACAAATTAGAAATCATACCAAAACAATATATTAGGTCCTCTGGAAAAACCCATTATTATTTTCCTCCATGAATCAGCATTCTCAACCAACATCTCAACAAGATGAGCATACCAATCGTACTCAGTGATCTTCTTCAAGTCTACCAAATGATCCAAGAACTTTACGTTTACACCCCCATTCTGAATACTCTCTTTACAAAGGGTGTAGAACAATATAATAAAGTTCCTCCTAAACCAAGCACCACCGTTCTCAGCCCCCTTGATCAATGTACTCAAATTCCCTACTTTGATATTAACAACATCCATCAATTTATTCTTCCCTGTCACCTCATCAATTTCATCCAACACAAACTGTTCTCTAAACCTATTGTACATATCTAAATGCTTGACAGTCTTTGGGACAAAAATTATCCTTGGACCACGAGGTAGACCAAGGTAATATTGCACAAGTGCAGGAATTATTCTAACACCTAGTCCATCGTCGATCTTCAATGTGCATGATGCAGGGTCAAAAGAACTAGCAACATGGTAGCACAACTTACTAGGTAGATTAGATACATTCCACTATATGAGGTACTCAAACCCCATCTCTTTAAGGGCAGCAAACATGCTTCCACCTCCAAAACCGGCAATTAATTCACAAATCAACTTTGGAGAGTTCCTGGTATTCAAAGACAAATGCTCATGCTTCAAAACTCTCAACGACACTTTCGCTTTTGACTTCTTCCCAGCTACAACCTTTTTCCCAACACCTTGTTCTTGATCAACAACACTATCCATTTTCCTCTTCTTCCCAACTACAACATTTTTCCCAACAACTTGTTCTTCAACAACAACACTATCCATTTTCCTCTCAGATGGTTCATTTATCGTTATACCCTTTCTAGGGATCATATCAATCAGCAATACATCATCAGAACATTCATCAGACGCAATCTTTTTGCCCTTATCCAGCCGAGGTCTTTTCATTGATGGAGACGACTCAACACCCGACCTTTGCCTTAAGACAGGGACTTCAATATCCTTGAACAACTTCTTAGCTTTTGAAACCGATAAAACACGCTTTTTTGCTAGTGATTTTCTTCTCACATTCTTTTTAGTCGTGGAAGAAGCATCACTTCCACACTTGCTCCTGATTTCTATTACAATAGAGGGATAAATTAAAAGACAGTATAAACACATACTTTAAAAACACAAAAAAACATGTCAACAACCATACAAAATAAAAATGAAAATCTTCTTCGAATAGAACAGATTTCATCTTCTCCGATTGTCATTGTCCAAAACCTTAGATGTTTTACTTGTTTATTATTTGCAGGACGTTTATTTAATAGCACCTGAATGTTTATTCCCTAAATAAACAAGAAATCCAAAGCACAAATTCACACAGTGTTTGATTTTATTGATGAACAAATGTTGGTTTGTGATGAACAAATGCTAGTTTCTGATGAAAAAATATTATGCCCGTTTTAATGAACAAATATGCACAAATGAATGAACAAAATTCACAACAAGATCACCAACATTTTCCAACGCACGTATACCAAATCATTTCATTCAACTAACAAAAAACCACAATCACCTATTGCAAACCTCAATATCAAAAAAAAATTGTTAAAAACATCAAATATGCACATGCACACATAAATTGTATTTTATTTAAAGTATAGGACCAAAAATCCAGTAAAGGAAAGTGACGGTTCATGCATTTTTTTATTCACAAAAGCACAAAACACTAAATCGGGACTATCAACTTTAAACAACTCAAATAATCACTAAAATACACACAATGGATCAAACATTTAGTATATACACACTCGACAAAAAAAAATAAAATACAAAAAACCTAGGGTTTCAATCAAATTAAAACGAGAGATAAGAACCTTGATTCTCTTGAGATGCACTTTGAGATTTCTCCATCTCGAACTCGATTGAGCTTTTTAATGACTTCACTGGTAAGAAATCGACTCGAAATCACTTTGAAAAGCTTCAAACGAATGATTTTCCGCTTTAATTGCTGGAAACGCTTCAGAAACTGTAAAAGTGAGAGGGAGAAGTGGCGAGAAAGAAAGAAGATGATGGACTTTATAAAATGCACGTGTCTTGTACATACGGTATAGCGCGTGTCCTTTTTTTTACATTTTTTTTTTAAAACATAAAGCAATCTCAACCGTCCGCGTTATAAGATCGAACGACTCATGTGCTTTCTCATTTTGCACCTGCGCAACCCTTGGCACCAAACTCTTTTTCTGGAATATTTGTCCCCTTGAATATTTGTTAAATATTCATTTCCCCTTAAATATTGTTAAATCCAGGAATCGGATGTTATACCACATAAATAGGCGAGTGAAGTAGGTAGTTTGCATCTGCTAAACTGGTGAAACTACTAATTGATATGATTTCTCTATTGGATTTGGAGTAGTATTACAACTTACAAGTACTACTACTATGGATGCAGGGCACCCAATTCCTGACTTGGAACATAAAAAAGAAAAGAAGAAGGAGAGCATATGGAAGCAGAAAAAGAAGAAGGATACATCCAAAATCCCAAATACATGGCAGATTACCTCATAATATGAAGATGGACCCATCATTTTCAGTCAGGATATGATCTAAGATTTCTCTATTTCAGAATAGTAGGTCGCGCCTTTTTACCATTGTCCTTGTACCATCATCATCATTAGTATTATTATTGATTATTTTTATTTCAAATATATTCATTGTTCTATCTTGAGTTTTGATGATGATGATTATGTTATGATTCTGAGATTCTCGTTAATTCAAGCTTAATGAAACAGAGAGAGACAAGCCATAGCTAGCAGAGAGTTCCTTCCAATTAAGGCCAAGACAGGATTTTTCTGTTTTTATAAAGTATTTTCTTTCTTTTGTTATACGGAAAACGGAGTGGTAATTTCTTTGTTTCCCTTGTTCCAGTTACTAGTCAAATCACGCCTGGAGTCTGGCATGTGTAGGCTTCGGGAGTCTCTCCCCTGGAGAAAAAAATTGCTGAATTTTTTCACTTTCTTACTCGCAAATGAAGTAAAAACGTTTTATTTCCAGATTTTGACGCGGGATTGACTGATTTTGTTTGCCCATCTTTGTCCTCATTTAACCCTGCTACAAGCAAAACCCTTTTATCCACACCAACTCTGAACAATACTATTAATATTTGTTAATTATATAGGCCTTGCTGAATTTAAGAAACCCTTGAACTGAAGCTATATCTGTGGTCTAATCTGATGGATCTGAGTAGTCTAAACATGCAATTTGAAGATTCATAAATGACCCCCATATGACTTTACCTCTCTCCAATTTGTATATGGAACAGCTTCAGATAACTCAGAGTCTTAGAAAGCTCTTTTCTCAGTTTGCACTTTATAATTAATTAAAGTATCTCTCTCTCTATCTCTCTCTTACATCTTCTTCTTCTGTGTCCATCTGTGTGTCTCTCCTGCTGAAAGCTTCGACTCATCAGGTGCAAGACAGGGGACTACATCGACTTCCATTAATGAATTGTAAGATATATTAATTAGAGTAGTAGGCTACCAGATGACGATGGATGGGTAAGTGAGTAAACGACCCTCCAAACTCAACATCAAAAACAATGCTATACTATACGTAGCATATATATTACTTCAGTAATTCAGTGGTAGTGCAATTAATTTTACTCATCAACACAACTATCTGATCTTCATCAGTTCAGGTGAATTTTTTAGGCCATTAGACATTGGTTTTGGAGATTAAAGTACTTGACACAAAGTGAGATAGAAAAGTCATGAGCTTTCTTAATACATTTTTTATAGTGGGTGAGGGCCTGAGGGGAGACAGAATCTACCATTTTTTAGCAAATGGATGGTATGGGGATTATGAAATTGAAAGATCATCTGTTTTTGTAAATACTGTAGTATATATATACAATATTTACACTCACATCAGGTCTAGTGGTGTTCAGTTTGCTGGTTAAAGATCAAACACCTGCTCATCTTTTCAGTGCTGCCGGTGTTCAGGAGATTCATTTGTCTTCCTGCATTACACACTATGCACATTGCTGATCAAATACTCAGAACTTATCTTACAATTACATTTTTCAATTGGTCTTCACAGAATAGATAAATGAGAAGGCAAGTACAGAAAAAACTGTGCAACTTTTTTTTTTTTTTTTGGTACAAACTGTGCAACATTCAATATGAATTCTATTCACCCAGCTTATTAAGTTGAAGTTGTGTTCTTTCTCTGCCTCTCTCTTGTACCCAAGGACAACAATGTGTGTTGCCACTCATAAAGGAAAGGAAAATAGTGAACATCAAGCTAGCTAGACATTTCAGAGTGGAAATTATAAAACAATAATCTAGCTAGGCTGTTAGCTACGCTTTCTTGTAGTAAATTAATTATATTGGACCTACTGGTTATTGCTTAAAATTACATCAACTTACTTTAATTAAACTCCATCACGTATATTGGATCTTGTTTGTTTTAATAAAACGATATCACGTATATTGATCATGGTGGATGGAGCATTCCACTATTCGGCCTACCGAAAATGGTCCGCCCATCACATGTGAAATATTTAACCCTCACTCGACTTGCCCAATACTTATGAGTTATTTGGATAACCTGCTACTAGACTTGTCAAAAACTGACCTAACCCGCTAACCTGATCCGACCCGCCCGATAATTTTAGGGTTAAGACCCGAAAATTTGAACCCGAAACTCGAAATAAACCGAACCCGGTAGAACCCGAACCCGTTGGGTTGAAACCCGAAACCCGTTGAGTTGACCGATTTAGTAAATTTATAAAAAAATTTAAATTTATTTTGAAACTTATAATATATTTTATTATTAAAATAAATGAAAATAATATATTATAATTAAATATTATTATTTAATTAAAAATTGATTTTAATAACCATAAGAAAAAAGGATTTTTTAGACCCGCTGGTCAACCCGACCCGACCGAAAACCCGCTACAACCCGACCCGATTGACCCGTGATCCATAACGACCCGGAACCCGATTTAGCCCGAACCCGAAATGACCGAACCCGAACCCACCCAACCCGACCCGTGATCCATTCTTACCAATACTCAGTTGGTCTAGTGGTAAAGTGGTGCTAGACTCCTTAAGTGTTGTGCAGGAGGTTCGAAGATCGAAAATTATTATATTACCCATTTGAATATAAATTTATGTGTTTACTTTTACTTAATGAAATTTGAATGTAGTAATTTGGTTTGAGCTTACAACCTTTTTTTTATTTCTAAAAAACTCATAGTCTAATATTTATGTATATTTTTTATTGTATTAGTGTACATTTGTTAAAAATAATCTAATTTTTTTAAATATTTAATCATTTATAATATTTAATCATTTGGTTTATATGCTATAATGCTAATATATAGTGAATATCACACTATATATTTGTGCATTGAATTACTTATTAATTTTTTTTTTTTTGATACAAGTAAGAATTTGGAGTACCAACAAAATTGGTAGTCCGAGAGGCCGTTTAAAAGAAACGGCAGCCGAGAACGGCTAAGACGGTCAACAACGAAACCACCCAAGCAAGCAAAAATGACTAAAGAAAGTACAAATCCTCGAAAAGAAAGGCAAAAAAGATCGGAATCGGGGTGAGTACAACACTAAAATAATAGTGTTGTAGGCAACAAGTCAACCCATTCTGGGGTGTGCGGAATGGACAGCTGACGTTCCCTCCACCGAGATGAAGGATCTTCAGAAGCCTCAGAGCACCAAAAGACATGGCCTTGTAACACTCGGTCCGATACGCACCGATCACAGCACCATCTCTTCGAAAAATATGTACATAAATTAAGTATAAGCCATCCTGCAAAAGAAATTTCAACCTTGCACTGCAAGTTAAAACTTAGCAGTACAAGTAGATCAAACTTACAACGCAAGTAAGCCATACTTGCAAATAAGTAAAGCTCAGCTTGCCCCGCAAGTAATATCAAATCTTACCCCGCAAGTAATTACGAACTTGCGGTGCAATTAATTTCAAACTTGATGACTAAGAAAAATGATTTTTCACTTTTTTTTTTCCAAATCCTTGCCCAGCAAGACTATATTTCATTAATTTATTTCTTTATTATATGTTCCTGCTACGCCTTGCATTGCAAGGATCGGACCTTTTTTGATTTTCTTTTTTTTTTCTTTTTTTTCCTTTTCTTTCCAGTTTCTCTCTCTTTTTCTTTTAATTTTATTATTTTTCTGTATGAACCACGTTCTACTGTTCACTATTCAGACTTATTCCCCCTTATCTTGTTTACTGGAGTATTGAGGAAGAGGAACACCGCCGCCTAGCCTCACAATTTTTCCCGATTTCTCTCCCTAGAAACTAGAGATAGGTGGGAGTTTTTCAGTAGGATTTTACTTTTAATTACTTATTAATTATATGAACATTAATGGTAAAAAAAGATTCTCTTAAATTATAGATATAAAATATATTGTATGCTTTCAATGAAATTATATAAAAAACCTTATAATTTATATGAGTATTAATTACCAAGTTATTTAAGTTTATAAAATAGGGAATATACAGTAAATAGGGAGGAGAAATAAGGAGCATTGGATATTAGAAAAAATCAACGATACTGATTTAATTGTATTAATGATTTAATAGAAAAACAAAAATTCAATTGCGTAATTTGTTGGGATATGGGTTGTTGTAAATTTGAAAAGAGATAAGATATTGTTCATTTTGAACTTTGAGTAGTAGTTAATTTCTCAACTTACGAAAAACAATTGGCGAACGAGTTCATTAAAAAAAAATCTTCGTATATAGATCTAATTTGTTCATTGTTCAGTATATTAGGATTGAGTTATAGTTCATCAATTAATATAGAGTTGTTCAACACAATAAATAAATTAGTCTTTAGAAAAATCTTCGTACATAGGTCTAATTTGTTCATTGTTCAGTGCATTAAGGTTGAGTTATTGTTCATCAATTAATACAAAGTTTTTCAATAAAATAAATAAATTGGTCATTAAAAAAATCTCATAGATTTAATTTGTTCATTGTTCAATACATTAGGGTTGAATAATTTTTCATCAATTAATATAGAGTTCGTTCAATACAATAAATAAATTTTTCATTAAAAAAATCTCCGTACATAGATCTAATTTGTTCATTTTTCAGGTGATTAGGGTTTAGTTATTATTCATCAATTAATATAGAGTTCGTTCAATACAATAAATAAATTGTTCATTAAAAAAATCTCCGTACATAGATCTAATTTGTTCATTGTTCAGGTGATTAGGGTTTAGTTATTATTCATCAATTAATATAGAGTTCGTTCAATACAATAAATAAATTGTTCATTAAAAAAATTTTCGTACATAGATCTAATTTGTTCATTGTTCAGTACATTAGGGTTTAGTTATTGCTCATTAGTTAATATAGAGTTGTTCAATACAATAAATAAATTATTCACTAAAACAAATATCCCTTAATATACGGTAGAAATAATCATCGATGTTTCGGTGAAAATGAACAATTGCTTACAAAATAAGAAAAAACCTATCCCCATAATCTACTCTAGTTACCAAAATAACACTTTTGATTTTCTCTTTTTATTTTAAAATGATAAAATTGATTAAATCAGTATCGTTAATCTTCTAATATCCAAGGCTCCTCATCTCTCCTCTCTATTACTGTAAATACCCTATTTACTTGAACTCAACCCTATATATATATTCAAAAATCAATTACAATGTTAATAGAAGCTAATTAAATGGTCAATACACCATAGAAATCAACGAACACATAAGTTCTAGGATTAAATTAGGCGGGTTGTCAACGAGTGGGTCGGCTTATACAAATGCTAAATCTCACCCACATTTGACCTGTAACTCACTTTTGTTTGGATTATTTTGATGGGTCGATCACCCATGGATATGTCTAGTACATCATATGGATGTTCATTGTTTTTTGGTTCTTAGGTCCTTACTAAATATATTTAAAGAATTCCAAAAATAAAAATAATATTGAGCACATACGTATAAGGTTATGATGTTTTTAAAAACTAAATAAAAAAAGAAAATAAATACTATATATAAAAACTAAAATAACTGTATATAAATACAATTAATAACATATTTCTTTTTTATTTGAATTAAAAGGGTAAGATTATATTAAGAGAGAGCTGAGGATATACAGAGCATAAAGCTCAAGTTTATTGTACAATCCAAAGCAGATAAAAAGTAACCAAGCAACAAGCAACAAGGAGATCAAAAAGGGCAGTTAGAGAGGATTGATGCCCAGAGTAGAGAACCATTGATGGACACTGGGGGAGCGTTTGTTCCACTTTGTTGCGATACATTGCTTGGTTATGCTGATGATTTGGGCAACGCCTTCATCAATGGGGGTTAGGAGATCCTCGAAACATTTCCGGTTTCTACATTAAGATTCGTAAGGACATAGATTAAGAAATCATTACCGCACAACACTAATATCATTCTTTTCTAATGTTTTAAACACGTTGTATTGTTTGACACCAATATCATTCCTTCATCTCTATTTTTGGGTTTTATAATATTTAAAACACATGGTATTATTTGACACCTATATTATTCTTTCATCTCTATTCTTGGATTTTATAATACTTAAATGGTTTTTCTAACCTATGCCCTTAGGTATAGGATAAGCTTCTCGATTTTAGAAACTAAAACCCTAAAAAAACGAATAAACCCGTCGTAAAAAAAATTTAAATCTCTAAATAAATAAATTCCAAATCTTT
The DNA here is from genome assembly GCA_964016875.1 of Fallopia convolvulus. NCBI lineage: Eukaryota > Viridiplantae > Streptophyta > Magnoliopsida > Caryophyllales > Polygonaceae > Fallopia > Fallopia convolvulus. The sequence continues at coordinate 40,251,494 of OZ024719.1, forward strand.
CTAAAATAAGATGTTTATCCTATGCCCTTAGGGGATAGATTAGAAAATCCGATACTTAAAACATATGATATCAAGTGCAACTGGGGAAATTGGCTCAGTTGACACTTGACAACACAACGGGCAGGCCTAGAATCGAGAGAGGTTGTTAGGCAATTTGCTCTGGTACCATATTAGCCCAACGAGCTTCCATCCTAAAACCAATTGGCAATAGGAGGAGTAAACCGCTAAGTTATATATTAGTCCAATTTACTCACAACTTTCAGATATGAGATGGACATATTCTAACAACCAATATCATTTTCTTTCATCTTTATTCCTGGTTTTATAATATTTTAAACATATAGTATTAATTGTTTTATAATATTCTTTCGTTTTCTGTTTTGTTTTCGTTCCTTGTGTATTACTGTTGTTCTCGAGCGCACCCTGTTATATACTCGTTGAGGGATATTACATTGGGTCAATATTTTTCGTTATTGTAGTATTAATTGTTTGAAACGAATATCATTCTTTCATCTCTATTCATCGGTTTTAGAATATTTTAAACATACACAGGGCATTGTTTGAATAAATAAATTAAAATTGTGGGATTTTTTGCTCTCAGTACACTTGGACTTCCTATATGAAATTCCACAGCTAAAATGAGGTCTATGGAGTAACATGGAGTATGTTTCTAGCTCCTAGAGAGCCTTTTGGACTTGAACGATGAAAAAAGGGTGAAATTTTGATAATTTATTTTTGAAGCAAAATTTTGTAAAATTCAGAGATAGACTTTATTATGCCACCCGTGGAAGGAAGGATGAACACACACACACGCATTTTGCAGTGTCTGGTGTACCATTTAATCTCTCTATATCATTCAAAGAAAGACTGCTAAACGACAAGTATATGGTATCACATCACTCAACTGTTTACTGTCATGTTTAATTTTTTATATATGTAAGCCAAGAATAAGTTAAAATATCCAACAATAAGCATCAATGTCACACCATATAAAAATTATATATGTGTGTCTGCTATGCTTTGATAATTTACATAGAGAGAGGTTGGCCTCAGTCAGTGAGTCGGAGCTGGAGACAACGCAGAAATCTTTCATATATATATATAACAGCATTATTAATTTCCTGATGCAAATTAACCTGAAACTACCACACATGAAATTCAATAAGTGCTGTTGATGTTTCTTTTCCAAAACTTGATAAGTGATTTCAACCTGATTTAATTTGCACAGGAGTGCAGTAAATTGATCAAAATTATTCATGACAGAGACTCATCAAGTAGCTAGGGGAAAATTTTAGTGCCCAGCTAGCTCTAGGTGGATACTGCATATCTTTGTACATGCACTTGGCAACCCCTTAGAATTCTAGCTACCATGCACATCAATTTAATACATTTTCTCTTTCTCATACATATATATGTATGTATTGTAAACTATGGAGTATGTAATATATGGTACAGATATTAATAGATATGTCCAGTCTCAATCTAGCTAGCGACATGGCTTGTTGTCCTAGCTGTTTGGTATAGAGAAGTTTTATGTGATAGTTTGACCGTGGACTTTATATATAAGAATGCATGTATATATATTAATTTCTAGTTGACATCAATATATTAATTAATTCAAGATTATTATCTACTATGGAGCTAGTAGATCATAATTTGTTCAGTTAAGCAAGGTTGAAAATTAACTAACATGGGCTGAGAGACCTTTATGCCCTATCTAGTACTTAATTAACTAATTAAGCATTAATTAATGGGTCCATATTTATACATATACCCTTCTCAATCTCAAGCTAGCTATCGCTAGAGAGAGGAAAAAGAAAAACACACTGCAGATGATGAACTGAGTAACTAACAAAACAGTAACAACTAGTTAAAATGACTTGAATTAAATAATTAATTAACCTTTGCTGAGCTTAACATCATAGCTCTCCCAAGGATTGGTTTCCCCTCCATCTCCTCCAAGCAAGATTCTCAAGCAGCTATCATTCATGGGGTTTCCTCCTCCTCCTCCTCCTCCTCCTCCACTTAAGCCTAACTGTGGTGGGCCCAGCCCCATTCCTACTTGTTCATTCATTTCATGATGACCATAGTTGTACAGCAGATTGGTGGTCTGAAGGTGGTGGTGGTGGTGGTGTTGATATTGGTGGCTCTTCCTTTTCTGGCTCAACTCCTTACTAATGAAATTCCATTTGTCCTTGCACATTTTGGGAGTTCTATCATGCCCCAAACAACCCATCCTTGTTGAGATCTCCTCCCAGAGATCACTCTCTTCTGGCCCACCGCCACCACATTCATCAAATCTTGCTTGAATGCTCGCCCTCACTTCAACTAACTTTATGATCTCTGATTCCCCCCACCTATCATCATTCACATCCCCATTATTATTCCCTTCTTCTTCTTCTTCTTCTTCTTCATCATGTTCTTCTACTTCTTGACCATGTTGTGATAAGTTGTCACTCTCCACCAGATTCCCCACCTCCTTGCCAGTTATCCTCTGCAAAGCATCCATAAGGGCCTTATCACGGGCCTCGATCCAGGCCCGTTCCTTGGCCCAAAACTTGTGCTCCCTCTCCATCCTCGCCGCCTCTCTCTTCCTCCACTCTTCCTCCCTAGCCATCCTCTCCTTCTCCTTGCTCTCAAGGCTCCTCATCATCTTCTCCAACCACGCCTCTTGCTTCTCCATTATCCTCCTCATCTGCGAATCGATGAACTCCCTAACCTTGGCCTTCCAACTCCTCCCGCCCCCTCTCCTCTTCCTACTCCTCCCCACCATATCCATCGACGAATCACCCCCGTTGATCTCCGTGGACCCCACAATGTCCACGTCATCATTCCCCTCGGACGACGAAGTGTCGAAATCCGACGAGGTGTTTGAGACGCTTATGCTTTGGAAATTGCCTTCTTGGTGATGCATCATCGTGTTTTGAAATGGAGCGGTAGTAGCAGCAGTAGCACCAGCAGTAGTAGCATTGTGGTTGGAGATCATGTTGAGATGAGTGTGGTTGGAGATTGGATTTGGGTGGTGAGCGGATTCTCCATAGAGAGCTTCGAGTTGTCTGAAGAATCGATAGTGCTTGCCATCTTGTCGACCGGCTTTGCCTTCTTTGGTCTTCTTGTAGTATTTGTAGAGGTTCTCAAACTTCTCCCTGCATTTCTTCCCACTCCTTTCGTACCCATGTTCTGCAGACATTATCCTGCACAGTGCACAAGAGAGATTAACAAAAAAAGTTGAGGCGGTGGGAGGTTGGGAGGCGTTGCTGCTATTAATTACTAGCTTATCAATGCGGAGAAAACCCTAGCAAATTAGTCTATAACAAAAGCACATGTAACAACCAGAAGTACATTTGATGAATTAAAGAGAGCTAACTGTAAAAAATAAAGATTTAGGAGGGAGAAATGAATAATCGCTAGCTAGAGGAAGTGTACAAAAAATCTTAAGAGTGCAAGTAGCTAGAGTCACTTACTTGATCATTATTTTTTGATATCAAATTAAAAATCCAGCCAAATCAATACAGGAAAAATTTGAGTTGGGAGAAATTAGCAGTGAGATGCGTGCTCTATATTCAGCTAGCTCGATCATAAAGCATGTACATCAGAAGAAAGAAGCTGAATTTTGATACTCAGAAAATGCAGCAAAGGAGTTACTTAATGGAGTGAATATAGTAGTTAGTAGCAATAACTTTTAACAAAAAATCATGTTCACCGATTAATCCTTCAAAAAAAAAAAATCGAAAATTTATATAAATTTGTTGAGGAGCAAGGGAGAGAAAAGCCTGAGACACACGGGTGCATCTGAAGTGGAAGTGTAAGGAAGGAAGATGACAACCATGTGTTGAGAGTGAGGGAGACGAGACACAACACCACATCATTTTGTCAACATTATATATATAATCCATTTTTAATAGTTATTTTCCCCATTTGTATTTGTATTTGTGTAACAAACAAACCCTAGATAGTAGTATTGCAGAATTAATTAATTAAGTAAAAGATGAAATTAAAATAATAAAGTAAAAAACGTACCTAGAAACCTCATCCCACAGAGGGCCTTTGTGATTAGCCTCCTTAAACTTATGATCGAGTCGAGATCTGATCTCCAGCAGCGTCAGCGTTTCCTGCCTGGGCCACCTCGCTGTTGCTCCTCCGTCTCCGCCGCCCACTCCCAGCCCGAATCCGCCGCCCACTCCCCCTCCTCCGGCGTTCTCCATGTCGAATCCGCCGCCAGAAGCTCCGGCGACCGAGCTAGCAGGCACCATAGAAACAGCGGCGGAATTGTCTGAGCGGAAATCGTGAATCCCGTGGGCGCCGCCGCCCATGACCAGCATCATGCTGTCGTAGTGGTGGGGGAAGGCGGCGGCGGCGGCGGGGGAGAAGAGGCTCGGCGGCGCTGGGAACTGGTGGTGTGTTGGAATTGGAGAGAAGAACTGTCTCAGATCCGCCATGGCTGGAGTGTTGGTGCTATTCCCTCCTCCTCCTCCTCCGTAATGATGGTGGTGCTGGTGCTGGTGGTGTTGCTCCTCTTCCATTTATTTTTTATTTATTTTTTCCTCACTATAACGTACTATACTTGTTGCAAAGGGGGCTGCTAGAGAAAAGAAGGTGAAGAAAGAGAAAGAGAGGAAGAGAGAAAGGCGGATCGTGTCCTCAGAAGAGAGAAAAAAGGGAAGAATCAAATTGAACTGATTAGGCATATAGGGGGAGGAGGAGGAGGAGGGCCAACTATGGGGTCCTTTACCATTACCCCTTTCCACTATTGGGTTGGGAGATGTTCAAAATCACTGAATGAATTCACAATTTATTTGTTTTCGTTTTTGTTTTCTTTATTATTATTAATTTATTATTATTATTATTATTGTGTGGGGTGCGTTTTGATAACAAACAGTGGAGGAAGCTAGGCAAGGAGTTATCGTTTTCTCTCTGCGGAGGAAGAAAGAGAGAGGAACCTAAGCAGGGGAGGGCCAATGAGGGGGCGACAGGTGGCGGGGCATGAGAAGACGAGAGGGCAATGCACAGAGAATTAGTGGGCTGATGACGCCCCAACAGTGCCTAAGATCTTGTCTTCATACCCACATCCACATTCACCTTGTACGTACACACTACACTACACTGCACTGCACTACACTCTCTCTTCTTTCTTCTTCTTAATTTGCTTTCTTTCTCTCCTCTCTGAAATCTCTCAGTCTGCTTCTTTCTGTTCATTTTTCTTGGCCCATCCATTTCCTAATTTCTCACCTTTCATATTTATCCAATTCCCTTTTACATTCTCAAACTTTCATTTGTTTTCAACCATATCTGATCAATTCATTTTAGATCAATTATAAAACCAATTGTTTCCCTCTTAATTTCCCATGTTTCAAGTTTACATACTTTCATTTGCTCGGATTGAAACTTTTCTCTTTTGTTCAATTAACACTCTTTGGTGAGAAGTGACACTTCTTTAAATTATGTCGGAATAGTATTGGGATTGGTCGGAATAGAGAGGTAATTAGCTCTCAGTTTAATTTTTTAACACAAATTTATAGAAACAATATTCCTCCAATTTAGGCTAAAAAAGGAGTTGATATAATGAAAAGCGACTTACAACATTTTTTAGGATGAGAATTTATAAATTTATATAATTTAAAATTTTCACTCCTATAAGTACTCTTAAAAACTAAGGCTCGTCCTTGGATTGCTAGTTACAACAAGGATTAAACCTAGTAAAGTTGTTCAAATAATCTCTCTCACATTTTTGGAAACAAAAGTGTTAGAAAACTAATTGTTTTCTTAGGTTTAGATGATGAGACAACTCTATGGATTTAATGGTATGCATTTGGAGGAATTTTAGATATAGGAACAAAGGACAAGAATGCTTAAAGGAATTACCCAATTCGAGGAAAACAAAAAGAAGTAAAATTGCGCTCGTTGGTGCCATGGGATTATCATTGATACTATTTGGATAATGCAAAGGCGTGAAATGCTATTTATAGAAGGTGGTAACGAGGAACACACGCATCTAGGGTTCTGAGTTGTTAAGACGTGTTTATTAGCTTATCTTGGAGAATAAGCAAGCTTGTTTTTATACAGTTTTTATTTTTGGATAGAGATATTCTTAGAGATTAAAACTACATAATTATCTTTTTATATTATAGTTATGGATTATAAAGATTTCTGTAAGTACATAATAAGAGGTATGCCTAGGTTAATTACCACGTTTTATTAAGAATACTTTGTGAGTTTTGTGCAAGAAAAGAGAAGAAGAACAAGAGAATCTTGGTGATTTGTGCATGAGTCAAGATCGTGTCGTCGAGTTCATTGGTTTGAGTAAAGATCATGGCTCTTAAAAACTAAGGCTCGTCCTTGGAATGCTAGTTGCAACAAGGATTAAAACCTAGTAAAGTTGTTTGAACAATCTCTCTGACATTCTTGTTTTCTCTCATGTTTTTTGGCATCAAAAGAATCTGAGTTGTTCACTGCCTGGATTCTGTGGGATTACTTTAATTACTGTCGAGTCTGGATTTTGTGGGATCCTGCCATTATTAATATTCAAATCTTAGAAAATTCAACTCAACTTGTTCACTGCATGGCCGAGATTAATGGGATGAACTCAAAATTCCTCATCACAATCCTCTACACATCCATTGACGCCGCATGCAGAGAGACACCCTACCTTTGGAATGATATATGCTCTATCCAAACCTCAGTCAACCTTCCTTGGGTCGTCATGGACGACTTCAATGCCATCCGTAAATTGAATGAACACTTGAATGGCGATGGGACGCACGGTCGTCCCTGCAACCGCCTCATCAACCTTCTACAATCTACTAATTTGTCCGACATGTAGTCTTCTGACAACTTTTACACCTGGACCAATTGCCAGCTTGGTAACAACCGCATTGTCAGTAAAATTGACCGATTTCTACACAACACCGCCTGTCTTCAGTTCATGCCCCAAGCTGTAGCTTTGTTCGAGAATAGAAGATCGTTTGACCACTCCCCCAATATTGTAAATCTTTGTCCGCCCATTCCCCGCAAAATCCTTTTCCGGTTTAGGAATATATGGACGAGTGACGCTTGTTTTCTTAACATTGTCAAAGAAATTTGGGCCATAAATCATTCCGTAAGCCGCATGTTCAAGCTTGCTCAAAAGCTGAAATTGCTCAAATACCACCTCCGCAGCCTGAATTCCAGCAGCTACAGTGACATTGAAGGCGACCTCCATAGGCTACAAGATAACCTGGCTATGGTGCAACGTGGTCTCTCCCTTAGCCCTCTCTTCCACCAACTCATCTTGGCTAAAAAAGAACTCCTCGCCAAGATCAAAGATGTTCAGAAGAAGGTTCACATTGATTTGGCACAAACAGCAAAGTGGAAATGGGTCAACCTCGACGATGAGAGCTCAAAATTTTCCACTCTACTATCAAACAAAAAAGAAATGCAATTAACATTCTCGCCCTAGTTGATGACCAAGGAGCCCTGATCACTGATAGCCATCAGATTGAGTGCACTATTGTAGATTTTTAAAGGAACTCTTGGGGGTCAATTCTCAATCTTCCTCCCTATTCACGACTTCTTTGACTCTGATGCTTTCAACTTGGGTCCCAAACTCAGCCTGTCTGATCAGGAGGTCCTCCTTTCTATTGTCACCCCCGGTGAAATCCGTAAGGCACTCTTCTCCATAGCCAACGACAAAGCTCCTAGTCCGGATGGTTACAACAACACCTTTTTTTAAAAGAACTTGGCATGTGATTGTCAATGATGTTTGCTCTATAGTTCATGATTTTTTCAGAACAGGCCGTATCCTTAGGTAACTCAACAAGACTGTCATCCAGCTCCTTCCTAAGGTTACATCACCGTCTAGCCTCAATGATTACCGCCCTATTTCTTGCTGCAACACTTTTTACAAAATCATTTCTAAGGTCCTTGTTGCATGCCTAAGATGATCGCCAATACTAGGTTCAACTTCCATCTGAGATACCGTAAGCCCCAACTATGCCTCCTAGCTTTCGTGGACGATCTATTCCTCATGTGCAAAGCTACACCTACTTCCGTCTCCGCACTTAAAGATACACTCAACTCCTTCTCTAAGCATTCTGGTCTCCGTGTTAACTTGGACAAATCTCGGGTCTTCCTTGCTGGAATCAAATAAGCTACGAGACAATATCTACTGCACATTCTCGACCTTGAAGAGAGACAACTCCCAATCTCCTATTTGGGGGTTCCTCTTCACTCTTGCAACTTGCGGATCCACAATTATGAGTGTTTCTAGGACAAAATTAGAGGTCGGGTGAATAGCTATGCTGCAAAATCTTTGTCTTACTCGGGCCTTCTAGAATTGATCAAATCGATCCTTTGGGGCATTACCAATTACTAGACTAAGATATTCTCTTTTCCGAAGGCGGTCATTAAAGAAATCAACAAAATTATGAGGAGTATCATGTGGGGTGGCTCAAGCGATTCAAAGAGATGCCTCGTGGCATGACGAGAGGTGACAAGGCCAAGAGATGAAGGCAGGCTAGGCATTAAAGAAGTCCTAGCCTGGAATGCCTAAAAAAAAGAAACTACTTAAATTCTCAAGTATCAATCCAATTTCTTTTTCATTTGAAGTTGAGGCGAAATGCCTAAAAAAAAGAAAAAATTATGGTCATGAAGCCTTTTCAAACGGGGCTTATTGCTATTATTTTCTAGCTACCAATAATGTGGAACTATTAACATGGTCCGAGAGAACCATAAATTTCATACACAATATATTAAGTTATTATGTTTCATGATGTGTTTGTTTTCTTATAGTGTTGTATATGTGAAATCCTTTTAAGTATTTTTCATTTTCAATTTTGATCAAAATATTTTATGAATTGGTCATAATGTTTCATAATAAATTCATTTGTAGAGATCAATTCATTCTAATACTCGCACCCCTTTGATAATGCTAGCTTTTGAAAGATATGGTTTTATTTGATTAATGGTTTGTAGTCATGGTCTTTGTTATAGAAAAAGTTTTATTAATATTATCTAGTTTTTCAAAAAAAAAACCTATATAAAGAATTGTTAATATGTCTTGAATAGTTGAATCTGAAATTCTCGTTACATGGGCCGTCATGAGGTTTCGTAGTATGTTTGGGCATACGGTCCATAATCTAATTTCGAAGAGTCTTTATACAAACTCTTAAAATGCCTCGTAATTATATTATGTAAATCTAGATTGACAATTCTCGTAACTAATGTATTGTTAGTAAACTGCGTTAAATCTTTATGTTCTTTACTGTTTTTCTAGTTCTTTCTCACATTCCTTTTAACAAGTATGATCTCAATGTCAAATTGGATCTGATTATGGTTGCTCTTTTTTTGAGATAGAGAGTTTGCTTTTCAATTAAATAGTTGTAGTTGTGTTTTTTTTAAAATTAAAAGAGAAAAAACCTGATTGCACTTCAAGCTAGTGATGGACACAGGTCAGGTTGGGTCGGTCTCAGGTCGGGCCAAAACCGGGCCGGTCTCCGGGCCGGGCAATAAGGCCCGTGTCGGGCAAAAGGTTAGGCTTAAAAAGGGGGGGGGGGGGGGAGTTGGTCGAAAGAATCAAAGCCCACGTAGTTCTTTATTTACCTTAACTTACCTTTTTGTTGTTCATTCAAAGTCTTTGAGAGATTCTTCTTCAATTGTATCGGCCTCACAACTTCCGGCATTGGAAGAGTAGTCCGTGGTCATCCCTTCGACATCGTCCTCGGTCTTGACTTTTTTTCACGCATCTCATACTCTTCTTGTGTCCTTTGCTCCGCACAATCCCAATCTTTCTTGCATATCAATATCTCGACGGTTTGTGGATATAGTCGGCATCTCTTCTCCGAAATTACTCTTTGACCTGGGCTAAAAATAGACTCGGACGCAATGGTAGACGCAATTATAACTATTACACCCTTAGCTATTCTAGCATTTAGTACATGATATTGGTCGCAATGGTTTCTCCACCATTGAAATAGATCATGTCCATCGGGAAATTGATGTTCAGTGGTCAAGAAATTCATAACAATAGATCTTGTAGGTGCAATAGAACCAGAACTAGAAGATAGTTCGAGGTTTTCTTAATATTAAAGATGCAAGTTTGCTAGTAGAAGAAGTAGAAGATGAAGGGGGTCGGGTAGTAGATGATGTAGACAAAATATTTAAATTTTCTGCATATTTATCATATAACTTAATGTTACAATGACACTTTCAATATCCACACTCCAATCATACTCAAAGCCCAAACATCCATAATAAAATTCTAACAAGTTTTCCAAACCTTCCTTCTCATAGTATGATCTAATAACACAACAAAATATACAATGTATAACAAGAAACTTATTAAAATAAGATAACCATTTCGTTCGCATATTGTGAATTATGTAAGCTAATGCAGGTTAGTTTTCTTGCGTTTGTTGCATAGCATATACGATATCGCAATATTGAAAAATAACTTGATAGACGTTAGGCGTATAAACTAGTGAAAAAATCAAAGTTGCATCTTTAATTTTTTAAAAGATCACATACTTGTGTCGCGATCTCCCATTGCTCCTTGGAAATGAATCAAGGTGTACCATTTGAACATCTATAATGCTCATCATACAAAGGGTTTTTAAGATTTTGTAATATATTCAGCCATGCCATCAATCATTTGATTTCTATTGTAACATAAAAACTTACCTCCATCATTGAGAGAAATCAAACCCGCCTAGTTGTGTTTGAATTCCGCCACTTGAACCACCTTGTTGCGATCCTTCAGTTTGTTCTTTGTGATCCCTAAACTTGTGAATGAGATGAAGAGGATATTAGAAATTTAGAATTTAGAGATTTAAATTTTTTTTGATGGAAAGAGAGATTAAGACTTGAGATAATGGAGAGAATAAGACTCTTTGTACAATAAGGAAGTAGAAGAAGATGAGAGTTGAGAAAATTACGTGAAGAAAAAGAATGAAATGGAGTGATATTTATAGAAGTAGAAAAAAGTAGAAGTGAAATAATTTTTTTATTTAATTGCAACGGCTACGTAGCCGATAGAAATTTTTTTTAATGCAACTAGCCGTTGTCAACGGTTACTTGATAATAGCTGTTGGCAATCGGGCAAGGCTATTTTCCCCCAACCCGGCCCGGCCCATAGCCCAGGCGGATTTAGCCCGGCTGGCCAGGCCGGCCCACACTCCCGTCCATCTCTACTTCAAGCAGAGGCCATTGTACTCGGTAGTACGTAAGAAAAATACATTATGATATTAATTCCCACCATAAACTTATAACCGTATTCTTGTAGGGTGTTGAAACATAACGGTATAGTTATGGTGGCAATAAATTCATTTCTCACGTCCTTTTCCGCATATCGATGATTATGAAATTATTTTGTAAATCATCTGAAAGCATCTTTCTTCATTTAATTAAGTAAACTAGTTAGATTAGACGTTACACCTATGGTATGACGTTCGTTTTATTTTCTGAATTACAAATCTTCATATTTATACTCCGTATAAGTATATTGGAAAGGAAAACTTGGAATGGGGTCGTTTCATGTCAAAATAAAAATGGTAGCATTTCTTGAAATGCGTAAAATAAAAGGGAGAAAAAGCGACTCTTTTTTGCTTTGAAAAAGTAAAAGGCAACCGAAAATTGATTTCTCTTTTCAAATGTTCATCATCTTTATTATTGATACAATCATACAATCGGATTCGCCTATTATTAGTCATGATTCAAAGTCTTATATGGCAATTTCTCCGCTTTCTTTAATTAATTTTTAATACCCAATCGAAATGGATTGTTAACAATAATGTTTTGAATGTGAGAGAAATGAAGAATTTGAAACTAGTGGGGCGACCAATTAATATTTGATGATTGTTAATGAATAGAAAAACTAGAAGACAAAGCAACAAACAGTAGCACGTATAAGTACGTAACGTAGGGATCAGGGATGCAGTGGGATATTATATATATTGTACCCTGCGGAGCACGTAGCAACGGTAGGACCGGGCCTTAATCACCGTTATTAATTAATATGGATGATCAGCTGAATTGTTAATCTTTTTTTTGGCTGTGAAATTTGAAAGACAGAATCTTGGGACTCATGTGAGGACTGGTGTAGTGGGCATAGCGGATCAGAGCAAGTGGGGAGACGCTGCGCGTGCACGGTTGGGTTGACAACGTACTCTGTACCACTCCACGCCCTATCTTTTCACTTAACACGGTTGCCCCTGCCTTGCTCGTACATTTTGTTTTTCTTCTTCTTCCATCTCTAGTAGTAGTAGTAGTAATATATTATTTGCAACCGATGTCCTATATCAACATTTCTTTCATTCTATGCATGTTTTCCCCATGTACACAAAAGTGCTTCCAAATACCCACAAAGATCATATGCTATAGCGTAATCACATGAAAAAACTATATATATATATATATATATGTTGACGTCACGGGTAACCGAGAAAATGTTTTGCTTAAAGAATCGTTTTAGTTTAAAAAAAAACAGAAAGAGGAAGAAATTAAAGCAGTGCCACCATAGAACGTACAGTGGATTTCTGCTCTACTAGCTAGTCTTTCTCCTCTCTCTCTCTCTCTCTCTCTATCTGAAACGCTGAGGGATCATCAGAACGTAGCAATGCACTCTCTCTGATATCTCTGATGCCTTGTTTTGGAAGTAGCTCATTGTATGCAAGCAATAAAAGTTCTCAATTTTTTTTTGGATAGAAAAGATTTAAAACATTTTGCCTTTCTTATGTATAAAAAATACATAAAGTGAGAAAAATTGGAATAAAAAGGGGAGGAAGAAGAAAGAACGTTCCATCCATGCAGCCACGTACAAACAGAAACAAAGATGGGGGAGGTTCAGAGATTGCACGAGCGGCCCAGAATCCACGCTGACCAGGTGCTGCACCCAATTGGGCCCATCCTACACGCGGCCCAACGCATTTCGGGTCAGTGTTAGCGCTGTGCAGGCCAAGAAGAGAGATGGGTCCCATCCTCCTGACGTGGCATTCACTGCCTTTTCCCTTTTTTCTTAAAAAAGTGAATGCCTAGCAAACGCTGTAGTTGAAAATTGAATGATTGGTCTTCTGAAAGGGGAAAGCCCTTGAGAGCCCTATATGAGGTGCTGCAATGAAACCCTCCTTCACTCATCTCCGCTTTCTGTTGAGAATTTGATATCACTCTCACTTCAATTTTAAACCGTTGGATATCCTGATAGTCATTAATCACTATCGTCGGTTAGATGATGTTGAGTGCTTTTACTTTTTAATTATTATATTTGCTTAAGATTATTTCTCGCCAGGAGAAGAACCTCTATGTAAATGGTAGCCCAAATACTAAAAAGTAGAGAGATGAAAAGTTATTACTCCCTCCGTTTTAAAATAGATGTTTATAGACAAAATTGCACATATATTAAGGGAGAAAAATTATTCCAAAAATACCCCTATTAAATGGTACTTTCTACTCCTAAAAGTTGCTTTGGGAAAAGTGTATGATTAATGTGGTGTAATTATTAGGGGTATAAATGGAAAAGGTAATTATATAGACATCTATTGTGAAATAAGAAAAATTGTCTATATGAATATCTATTTTGAAACGGAGGAAGTATTATATTTGCTTAAGATTTTAAGTGCTCTTTTATTTCAATACGGGTAGTTTAATGATAATAAATTTTTCCATAGAAGATGTTGCTTTTCGGATATTAAAAAAATCTATTAGATTTGAAAAAATATTATTATAATTAATTTTTTCAGTAATTAATTTTATTTTAGATGGCTTAAAATCAGAAATTATTGTAACGAGGTTCTAGTTAGCAAGCAGAAGCTATGCCCGGTGTCGAGGTGCTAGCGCGCTCGCTAAACTAGGTTTCAGAACTTCAAATAGAGGAAAAACATCTAGGGTTGGGCCGTGACTTAATATATGCCGTGACAGGAATGCGGAGGCAGAGCCCTCGCGATACAGTATAGATGACATTTTGGATTGTCCTATTTGTATAAGGAATTTTGGGCCTTATAAAAAATTGTCTTAAATAAAAACCTACAAAAGTAAATTTCCTCCAAATTTGTTCTTCTCTTGTTCGCTTTATTATTCATCAAATCACTCGAAATTCACAACACAATTACTATTGTTTTTTTCTTCTTCAAATCTATAAAATTGATAATATGTTATTACATCTTCTACAACCAAATCTAACACCTTGACGCAAAAACCAGATTGCCAAACTCTCTCTCGACTCCTACCCTAGTTCTTATAATCACTAGCTTATTTGCACTAAGGGTGGGCACGAGCCAAAGCCAATGAATTTAAATGGTGTGCAAGCCAATGAAGAGGTCTTGTGGTTTCAACGGGGAAAAGCCAATGAATTTAAATGGGGTGATAGGAATTCCGTTTTTTTCCATCAAAAAGCGAATGGGCGGAAAAGGAGAAACAAAATTAGAAAGTTAGTTGACTCTGACGGAATGGCTTGGAGGAGTGTGGAAGGAAAAACTAAGGTGGCATGATTATTTTTGCAAACTCTTTACTTCTGACCATAGTACACTTTCTACCACGGTTCCTCAAGGAATCTCGCCTATCATATCGGAGGAGGATAACTCTGAGCTGTTACGTCCCTTTTCGGGAGAGGAGGTACATTATGCCCTTTTCTCAGTGCATCCCACAAAATCTCCTAGTCCTGATGGAATGTCTGCTTTATTTTTTCAGCACCATTGGAATATTATTGGCACTGATGTTATTAATTTTTGTCTTGATATTCTTAATGGTGCATGATATACACAATTATGTTGTGTTTTTAGGAGGAGTTTTAGCATACTTTTATTATGCTTTTAGGTGGTTTAGAAGGCTTATATAGCTAGGAGGAGAAGACCCGAATATGCATTAATTTGGGATTTTAAAGCTGGACTGATGAGAAGCTGAAGAAGCACGTTCTGTTGCTAGCTGCACCCGCCGCCTCTTACAACGCGGAAAACCTTTAGCCGACACGTGTTTTATTTCTATTGGCTCTTCTATGTCAGTTTTAATTCGAGATATATTTATTTTTGGATAGACTTTTTAGACCTAGTTCAATTATATTAGGGTTTGGAGATTTGCACGTCTCATACATTATTATCATATTTTCAGAGTTTTTAGCTTTTCTATGGAGAACTAAGCCCTTTTGCTTAGTTAGACAGTTTGAAGCTTCGTTTTGACTTCTAGTTGTGAGATTTCTACTCTTTATCTATTGCATGGAATTATTTTACTCTCTTGATTGAATTGTTTTTGCTATTGATTTCAACAATTTCTAGGGGTGTTGTTATTGAATCTCAGTTGCTAGATCTAGAGAAATTACCGGTTGAGTTTCTCTATTTCATAGTAGCAAACTGCATTATACTAGTATGTGGTTGTGCTAGTCTATTGCAGAAGAGAGTTAAATTGCATTCTAGTATAAAAGTTGGTTGTTTTATGCTAGAATTGTATCCTAATTATATTCCTATTCTTAATGTTGCTTTTGAATTGAATCTTGATAGTTTCAGGGTTATTCAATTAGTTAGGATTTATAATATCTGGTTGTGCTATTAATTATCTTTGAAAAAGAATTGGAATTCCATATGCATGCGATATTGAGTGAAATCTATGATCAACTTGTCATACGAATGTGGATATCTGGTTGACTAAGTGTTTTCCCAAATTGATAAAAATCCAAACTTTAATTGCTTTATTGGTTTTGCATGCTTGTTACTTAATTTTAATTCATAAATCCCCTTTTATTTTAATTGTCATAAAATTTATACAAAAAGATAAACCAACCTCCCTGTGGATTCGACCCGGACTTCCTGAAGACTACGATTCTTAGTTAGTTTGGATTCTTTTGCATAGCCGTGATTTGCACGACCATTTCACGCCTATCAAATTGGCGCCGTTGTCGGGGAGGCAATAATTGTCTTTTTGTGTAATTTTTGTGCCAATTTTGGTGTGAACCTATCTTATGGTTCACACCCGTGCTACTAATAATTCACCACTTGTTTTTGATCCTGAAATTGAACGGACTCTTTTCAAAAACTCGTCGACCTGTGCGTGCACTATTGCAAAGAATTCGGACAATGGGTGATCAACGAGTTACTCTTGAGATCTTGACCGCTCCTAATCTGAATCAGCCTACACGTGCAGTGCAATTCCCAACCCTTGGTGAAGGGGTGAAGTTTGAGCTCAAGACAGGAGTAGTTCATCTACTCCCAAAATTCAACAGAACTCCACTTCAGGATCCCATTCAACATCTTGATGAGTTCCTTGATGTCTGCACCAGCATGTGTCCCTCTAATATTGCTGAAGAATAGATGAGGCTAAGAGCGTTTTCCTTTTCTTTGAAGGAATCCGCTAAAGACTGGTATCATGCTCTACCCCATGGAAGCGTTACTACTTGGGTGAACTTGAAGAAGTTATTTCTGGAAAAATACTTCCCTTGCAATCAAGGCCAATCAACTCAAGAAGCAGATCTGTTACATAGAGCAATTCCCCAATGAGTCGCTTTATGAATATTTTGAGTGTTTCAAGAAGATGGTAAAAAGTTGTCCCTACCATGGTTATGCTAATCATGATCTTATTCTCTATCTCCATGGAGGACTCTGTGAGGATGACAAACGATTGGTCAATTCTTCTTGTGGTGGAAA
Source organism: Fallopia convolvulus (assembly GCA_964016875.1). Taxonomy (NCBI): domain Eukaryota; kingdom Viridiplantae; phylum Streptophyta; class Magnoliopsida; order Caryophyllales; family Polygonaceae; genus Fallopia; species Fallopia convolvulus. Next base: position 40,268,089 of record OZ024719.1, read on the forward strand.
CATCATGAAAAGAACCTATGAAGAGGCTCTAGACATCTTTTCTATGCTGGCTGATGATTTTAGGCAATATACTGGAAGAGGTTCTAAAAACCTGTCAGCCGCCAACTCTCACTCTAAAATTGATCAAGCTGATTTTGATGTGCTGAAAGAAGAAGTGAGGCGGTTGAAGCTGAAGGGTACAACTCAATTGGCTAAGGCTTGTGGAATCTGTAATGACACCTTTCATCCTACTGATGCATGTCCTACACTACAAGAGGAAGTGAATGTAGATGGAGGGTACTAAATGAAGCCAAGAAATGATCCTTATTCAAACACCTACAACCCAGGCTGGAAAGATCATCGGAACTTCAGGTGGAAAGAGCCTGAGTCAAAGTTGCAACAGGATCAGTTTCAACAAGCTAAGCCATATATGCTAAGGCCTCAAGGACAGAATCACAATGCAGCTCCTTCTATGGAAGACATGATGAAGATGTTGATGCAAAGTAACCTCACTTTTCAAAATAATATGGCTCAACATCAAAATAATATGACTCAAAATCAAGTGAAGTTCCAAGATACTAAATTTGATGATGTCCTAAATAGTAAAATAGTAGGTGGGCCTGGGGTACCAAGAAACAAATAGATACGACGGTGTTTCCAAGGATGATTCGGGGTCCCACGCTCACACCCCCCATTTATTAAAACAAAGTTCTTACCCTCGCGAGTTCATCCGAAACCTCGGAGCGAGGTCTAAACCTCGCCACCGACTCTACTGACACCCCCGCCCACACGGGCCACTCAAGGATGCCGCTTCCCCGAACCAATCACCATCTGCCTCACCTCCGGACCAATCAGGAGCCCCCATCTCGGGCATCCCACATCGGACCTTGGCCAAAACTCGACCCCCAATCCTCTATAAATAGAGGAGAACCTCGTAAGAAGAGGGGGTCGAAAAACATCTTGAACTCAAGAACTATCTTGCTCGTTGAAGATCGATGTGATAGAAACACCGTCAAAAGACCTCGCTACAGACAAGTAGAGTCCGCAAAAAGACTTCAAGTTACACAAATATCTCGTTCGCACTAAAGACCTCGCTACACAGTCTCACAAGACTCTACGCCACACTCGCAGAGTCCACCTCATCTCAAGATCAACCACGCTACACTTAAGTGATAGAATCTCTTAGCAAATAGGAGATCTCGAATATTGTTAGCTCGAGATCTCGCAAACTCGTAGGAGGTCTAAGGTGTAATTCTCAATTGCTTGTTAGCCTCGTCGGCTTGTAACCTCGCTGTAAAGAAAAACATAAATAAAGAAGCAAGTGTTTGCACTTTTGAATATAATAACCTCGTTCCTTGTCTTCTAGCGAGTCGTTATTTTGGGTTTCATCACTGGTGTCGTCTGTGGGCACCCTCTTCATCCTAAGTAGTCTCCCGATTAGTGCAAACCTTGGCTTTTGAACCCCTCAAAATGGCTTGCCCAAACAACTTCTTTCCCCAACATCTCGACAACATGCCCGAGACCCCGAAGTGGATGGCCGCGGGGCCCCCGGGGTGCCCTTTCGTGGTTCCCGTAGGTTGGACGTACAACGCTCCTCAAAACCCATACTCATTCCAAGGGTATGAACAGGGTGGCGCACCCCCAAATCCGTATCCTTACCCGGGTTACGGACAGTACCAACAAGGCCACGCTCCCGCGTACGTCCCAATTCCCCCCAGGGGCAACCCCACTCCGAGTACGTACCCGCGTACGTCCACGTGTATATGCCAGGGCCCGAAACATCAACCAATGGCTCAACCACAGAGAGACCTTCCCGGGACCAGATGCAGATCTCGCGATCCCATTCGTGACGTTCAAGGAGGCGAGACACTGAGTTGTCCGAAACAGCGGGGAGTGCGGCACATCCCTTGGCAAAATCGAAATCACGCCGTCCATCCGTCGAGATCGGGTATAGTAACCCCTTTGTAATCGAGATCCAAGAGGCGCCCATGCCCAAAGCCTTCCACTGGCCACAAATGGGGCTCTACGACGGCACGGCTGATCCCGAAGACCACATAAAACACTTCGCCGTCCAAATGAATGTCAACTCCTACAATGACGCTATTTTCTGCCGTATCTTCCCAAACACCTTGAACAAAGCTGCAATGACGTGGTTCACCAGCCTCAAGATAGAATCGGTGGCCTTGTTCTCTCAATTGTGTGAATCCTTCGTCGCACACTTCAACGACTCGAGGAAGCGCAAGAAGAACATGCGGGATCTCTGCGGCATTGAACAGGGGGAAACCGAGATGATGGGTACCTTCTTCACGAGGTTCACCACAGCGGTCGCGGAGATCACGCACATCGATGAAGCATCGGTGCGAGACGTCCTCATGGGCAACCTTTGCCAAGGGGATTTTAAGAATCGCATTTTTCTTAAAAACCCGACAGCGTACGAAAGCCTGTGCGCCGGGATCACGGCCCAAGTTTATGTCGAAGATGCTGCCAACCAGAGCTCGCGACCAAGGACCGACAAGGAACTCGTGACCGAGGCCAAGGGAAAAACAAAAATGGTCGCACCGACCGCAATGGATGCGTACATGACGCAGACCCACGACCGGCGCGCTGACTACAAAAGCAACAACAACAACAACAGAAGCAACAACAACAAGAACAACAACAACGATAGCAGAAACAACAATCGTTATTGCAACCGCAAAAGTGGCGGTGGGGGTTGGAGTTGCTTCGGCGGGAAACCAAGGGGCTACAAAGGCAAAGGGGGGCCCGCGTACAACCCAAATGAGAGAGGGCGCGCCAACCCCGCGTCAGGAGCCAACCTCGTACAGTAGGGGCCGACCCAGCCCCGGCCCAGCAACTTTGAGCAGCACGCCCCCACGAGGCAGACACACTCTGGGCAGGCCGCGGCGCCTGATGGGTACATCAATACCATCTCGGGTGGACCCTCGCTGGCAGGGTCAAGCCAGGCAGAAAGAAAGAGATATGCGAGGGCAAGCCACCACGAGCTCTCGGTGTACAGCGCGGCGCAGACCTCGCGGTCCCACGTACGTTTGGCTTTCACCTCCGAGGATGCTGAGGGACTCCACATGACACACTCCGACCCCCTGGTAATTCACGCTCAATTGGGCTCGAAGATAGTGAAGCGAGTACTGGTGGACACGGGTTCTTCCGTAGACATTATGTACTTTGGCGCCTTCGAGCAGTTAGGCATCTCCGCAACATCCCTGAAGCCCTACGCTGGGACGCTCACCTCCTTCTCGGGAAACAAGGTCGATGTCGCAGGTCTCATAGACCCTTGGATGACGCTCGGCACCGGCTCCACGACAAGAACCGAGGTGGTGGAGTTTACAGTGGTACACTTGCCCTCGGCCTACAACGCGATCATCGGGAGGGTCTCCTGGATGAAGTTTCAAGCGGTGGTTTCCATTTACCACCTCAAAATGAAATTCCCCATCGACGACGGTGTCGGGGAGGTGAAGGGCAACCAGGAAGAGGGCCGCGTCTGCTACATGACCTTGGCAAAACAAAAATGCCCGATGTTCATGGTGGGATCTTCCGGCGAGGCTGACCTCGAAGTCCGGGATTTCACGATCCCCACCCCCGAGGCAGAGAGAAGGGTGACCTCCCCCTTCGAAAACAAGTCCGAGAAAATCTACCTGGGGGAGTGCCTCGCCGGGACGGCAACGACGTCACTAGAAGCCTTACTCGTGGGGTCCCGCGACGTGTTCGCCTGGACCTCGAAGGACCTCTGCGGTGTTCATCGAACCATCGCCCAACATTCCCTAAATGTCGACGTCGCCACTCGCCCTGTGGTGCAACGACGAAGAAAAATGAACGAAGAAAGAGCGAGTGTCGCGAATGACGAAGTGACAAAACTACTAGCTGCGGATTTCATCCGCGAGGTCCGATATCCGAGGTGGCTATCCAACGTCGTATTGGTCAAGAAAGCCAGCGGCAAATGGCGGATGTGCGTAGACTTCAAGGACCTCAACAAGGCATGTCCCAAGGACAGCTACCCTCTACCCTCGATCGACGAGCTCGTCGATTCAACTACGGGGCACGAGGTCTTGAGCTTTCTCGACGCTTACTCGGGATACAATCAGATCTCGATGAATCCGCGTGACGAGGAGGAGACGTCCTTCATCACCCAACAGGGGACATATTGCTACAAGGTCATGCCCTTTGGCGTTAAAAACGCCGGTGCAATGTTCCAACGCCTCATTGACCGGGTCTTCAAGAACCACCTGGGTAGAAACGTGTCGGCTTACGTCGACGACATTGTGGTGCGGAGCAAAAGCCCCGAGGAGCATCTGGCGGACCTCACCGAAGTCTTCGCCACCCTCAGACACAATCGTCTCAGCCTAAACCCCGAGAAGTGCGTTTTTGGCGTGTCATCGGGAATGTTCCTGGGCTTCATGATTAGCGAGCGCGGGATCGACGTCAACCCCGCCAAGGTCGAGTCGATCCTCTCGATGAGGTCCCCGAGGTCGCAAACTAAAGTGCAACGGCTCAACGGCGCCGTAAACTACTTGGGAAGGTTTTGCTCCCGTTTGGCGGACATATCCCTTCCTTTCTTCGCCGCCCTAAAAAAGAATGACAAGTTTGTCTGGGACGAGGGGCTCGAGGTTGCCTTCTCCGAATTGAAAACCTTCCTGTCAAAACTCCCCACTTTGTCACCTCCATTGGCAGGCGAGGATCTGCAGCTATACGTCGCGGTAAGTCCGGAGACAGTAAGCGCGGTGCGGACTAGAGAGGCCATGCACCCAGTATACTTCATAAGTCGCGTGCTCCAACCTGCGGAGCAGCGATATTCCCTAGCGGAGAAGATGGCACTGGCAGTCGTGACCGCTGCGAGGCGACTACGCCCTTACTTCCACGCACACCCCATTCAGGTCCTCTCCGACCTCCATCTCCGACAAATCCTCCATCAGCCCGCCCTTTCTGGGCGCATGACGAAGTGGGCGGTCGAGCTCTCCAAGTCCAACATCAGCTACCTCCCAAGAACCGCGATGAAGGGGCAGGCCCTCGCTGACTTCATGGTGGAGGTCATCTTCCCCGAGACCGACGCAAGCTCGGAGGAGTGGAATGTGTTCGTTGATGGCTCACGGTGTGCTGCCGGTGGAGGGGCCGGCGTATACTCCCTGGTCCCTCAATCGAGAGGGAGTACGCCCTCAACTTCGCCTTCGAGGCCACCAACAACGACGCCGAATACGAGGCCATGATCGCTGGGATCGAGATGGTGCTCCTTAGCGAAACCCGCAAAATTAGGTTCTACACAGATTCCGAGTTAGTTGCGCGTCAACTCAACGGCCAATACGACACCAGGACAGGATTCCTGCCTTCCTACCGAGAGAAGGTGAAGGCCTTGGTGTCATGCCTATAGACCTTTGCGGTAGAATCAATTCCGCGAGCCTCAAACACAAAGGCAGATGCTCTCGCGAGGTTGGGATCCGCACTTCCCTTGGAAGTGGGGAACCGCGTGATGATAGAGAGAAAACTCTCACGAAGTGTAGACGACGAGGTTTTATCCGTAAGGACCGAGGACTGGATATGTACACAGCGGTGTCCTGCCAAAAGACCCCGCGCTGGCCAAGAAGCTAAAAATGCAGGCAGTCCGCTACTGCGTCATCGGTGACCAGCTCTACCGCCGAGGATATGCTGAGCCCAATCTGTTATGTGTACCGCCCGAGGTCACGGATCACATCCTCTACGAGGCGCATGAGGGAGTCTTTGGCAGCCACCCGGGGTGGCGGGCCTTGGCACATAAGATCATCGATCTAGGGTACTTTTGGCCCACTCTCCGACAAGATGCAAAGGCCTACGTCCAGAGGTGCGATGGGTGCGAAAAACGTGGTAACCTCCAGCATACCCCAACCTCCCACCTCCACTCCATCCACGCACCTTGCCCATTCGGGATGTGGGGGATGGACATCCTCTGCCCCTTCCCCAAAGCGGCTGTCCAAGTGCAGTACATCTTGGTCATTGTCGATTACTTCACGAAGTGGATCGAGGCACAAGCTATGGCAAAAATAACCGGGGCAAAGGTCTGCGACTTCCTATGGAAGAACCTCGTTTGTCGTTTCGGCGTTCCCATGACCATCATGACCGATCACGGCCCCCAATTCGACTGCGAAGAGACTCGGACTTTCTGCTCCGAACTGGGCATAGCCCTCAAATTCTCCTCTATGGCCCACCCCCAGTCCAACGGCCAGGTAGAGAATGTCAACGCCCGCATCCTAACCGACCTAAAGAAGCGCCTAGGCATGGCGCAAGGCCGTTGGGCGGAACTACTTCCACTCGTCCTCTAGACGTATCGCACAACCGTGCGTCGCGCAACAAGCGAAACACCCTTCGCCCTAATGTACGGGGCGGAGGCGCTGGTCCCCGTAGAAACTCTTGTCCCCTTGGCAAGAGTGTTCAACTTCGACGAGAAAGAGAATGAGTCCAACCTCAAGGTCGAGCTACAATTCCGAGACGAGCTGCGCGAGGTAGCAGACCTACGCTCCAGAGAATACAAGCGTCGCGTGGCCGTGTATCACGACAAAAAGGTCAGACCTCGTCTTTTGGCCATAGGAAACCTCGTTCTGAGGCGTACGGAAGGTGGCAAACTCGATCCCAACTGGGAGGGCCCATATCTCCTCGGGGAGGAAGTCGCACCCGGAGCCTTTAAATTCAAGGACAACGAGGGACGTACCCTAAGCAAAACATGGAACGTCTTGCGGCTTAAGAAGTATTATGTGTAAAGCCCCTAAAATCCCGTTGTTCCTTACAAGTTTTTGTTGAATAAAGGATTGCAGGCTTTTCGAAAACTCTCCCGGAAAATGAAAATCTTGTTTGAGAGAAAGGTCCACCCCTCGCTTCACGCTTGGGGTTGGAGAATATCATTTGGTCCACCCCTCGCTTCCCGCTTGGGGTTGGAGAATCTTGTTTGGTCCACCCCTCGCTTCCCGCTTGGGGTTGGAGAACCTCGTTTGGTCCACCCCCTGCTTCCCGCTTGGGGTTGGAGAATCTCGTTTGGTCCACCCCTCGCTTCCCGCTTGGGGTTGGAGAATCTCGTTTGGTCCACCCCTCGCTTTCCGCTTGGGGTTGGAGAATCTCGTTTGGTCCACCCCTCACTTCCCGCTTGGGGTTTGAGAATCTCGTTTGGTCCACCCCTCGCTTCCCGCTTGAGATTCCGCTTGGGGTTGGAGAATCTCGTTTGGTCCACCCCTCGCTTCCCGCTTGGGGTTGGAGAATCTCGTTTGGTCCACCCCTCGCTTCCCGCCTGGGGTTGGAGAATCTCGTTTGGTCCACCCCTCTCTTCCCGCTTGGGGTTGGAGAATCTCGTTTAGTCCACCCCTCGCTTCCCGCTTGGGGTTGGAGAATCTCGTTTGGTCCACCCCTCGCTTCCCGCTTGGGTTGGAGAATCTAGTTTGGTCTTCCCCTCGCTTCCCGCTTGGGGTTGGAGAATCTCGTTTGGTCCACCCCTCGCTTCCCGCTTGGGGTTAGAGAACCTCGTTTGGTCCACCCCTCGCTTCCCTCTTAGGGTTGGAGAATCTCGTTTGAAGGTTAGTCTGCCCCTCGCTCCCCGCTTGGGATTGGAGAGTCTCGATTAGTTCATACGAGATCTGAACGAGGCCCACGACACCATCATAATAATCGATGTGCGAATTCCAAGCGAGGCTCATAATGTCGGCATATTCTCGGTTTGGAAGTAAACACTCGATGTGGCCCGGGTGTCACAATAGCTGTGACACCCGACCCATGGGGTTGGATGGATGTGGATAAACGGATACAAGTAAACAATCCAAAAACATACAAACAATCCATGAGATGAGAAAGACAACATAAAACAAAGGCCACAAAGGCCGATATGTGCATAAAGCAAAGGTCACAAGGGCCAAGATGTTTAAATTACAAACCCCGTAGGGCCATCAACAAGGCAAAAATAAAAAAAAAGAAGAAAAGACGAGAAGGCAGCATCTTTCAACTCTTCGGGGCTTTGGCAGCAGGATTAGCGGGGTCCGTGAGGGCTTCTAGGGCGTTGGCAGCGGAACCCGCGAGAGTTTCTAAAATGGGGTTTGCGGTGACAGACGGCTGGGAACTTGGTGCGTCTGTCGCAGGCTAAGATCCCGTGGCAAGAACCTCCGAACCCTCATGAACGAGCTCCACCGCGGGAGGCGCCTCGCTTGCCACGGCCCCATCCGCGTTGAGGAAGAACTCACATTCTCCCTCGGGCTCCTCCCCATCCAACTCCCCCATAGTCTCGTCATAATTGGGGTTGAAGAAGACAATGCGAGGATCGATGTGCCCGTACTTGGCCACCGCCTGCTTAACGCCCATGCGGATGACCTGATGGAACATCTTCCTTAGGCTTTCCACCAACTCCGCTTTGTACTCCTCCGAAGCCACATACTTGGGACCCGCGACCTCCACCTCTTCGTTAAGCTCAACTACACGCCGCCCAAGGCGGGTAATCACCTCCTCAGCCCTCAAGAGCTCCGCCTCTTTCTCCTTGAAAAACTTGTGCTCAGCGGAGAGCTTACCCCGAAGCTCCTCATTCTCGCCCTGTAGAACCTCGGCCACCTCTCTCGCTTTACTCTCCCGCTCCTTTGCCCAGGCCTCTCCCTCCTTTGCCCGGGCCTCCCCCTCCTTCGCCCTCGCCACCGCCTTAGCCTCATCCCTCGCCGCAACCTCCGCGGCTTCGACCCGCTTCTTGGCCGCAACAAGCTCCTTCGCCAACTTCTCGCACTCCTCCGCGCGGGCTTTGAGCGCCACCTCCATCTTTTCCATTCTCGCGTGGGCAAGGCCGATGCGGCTGCGGTTGTAATTATAAAAAAAGGTATGTTGCAAGTTCACAAAAGCGATTAGAAAAAGGAAAAATAAGCTAGCGGGCGCGAAGCCCAAAACAGAAACGAACCCAACAAAGCAAAACTTACCATAGCCGAATATCGGGCGGCCTCGTCGTCAAGGGCAGCCTCGGTGAGGTTTTTGGCCCACGCGACTTCCTCCTTCCACTCTTCCCGGTTCCACTTCACCGGGGAACCCCTGACCGGGTCGGGGCAATGAAACTTTGCGGGCGAAGGACCAGTGGCCTCGATAGCTTTCCCTCGAAGTTAAAAGGAGGGATAGCATCTTTCCCCAACCTTCCTCGATGGTCATCCGCCCGAGGTTTCTTCTTCTTCTCCCCAGGAGGGGACTCCACGCCTTTCCTCTTATGCCCGACCCTATCGTCGGACCCTCGAGAGGAATGAGACGACGTCTTCGCGATGTCCCCTTTCAGCAGGGCCGCCTCGGAGGTTTTCTCTCCTTTGGACATCTCCTTTGGGCGGCTTCGCAACGTCCCATTGGGACGTCTTCGCGACCCCTCCAACAGTCTTCTCCCCGGACGCGATCGGTGGCGGAGGTGTAGATTTAGGCTACGCGGGGGACGGCCCCGCCTGCGGGTTCGGCTCCTTGATAGTTATCCCCTTCAGACCTCGGGGGACCGGAGCCGTTGAGCTGGAAGTCATGGGTTTCTTTCCCTCTGACTTTGAGGTAAGAGCGCGCAAAAGATCCACTGCCAAAGGAAAACATGAAAATAAGTTAAAGAGAAGAGCAAAGAAGCAAAGCGAGGTTAGCATGGTTTCTAAAAAATGGCGTTAAATTCAACTAGGATTGTGAGGTTGTTGACCTCGTTACCTAACAAAAAAGGGCAAACAAAAATGCATATCTAACAAAGAAAGAAAAAATAAGTACCCTCGCTACCCTCGCGTGGCGGAAGGGCGAGGCTTAGGCCAGCCCGCTCAAGCCGATCCTGTGCTAAATACTTCCAATGCGGAGCCTGACTCAACAGAGCATATCGTGCCTTAAGCGCTTTATGTTGAGGGACCGTGTGCGAACCTACGTGCCGGACAAAGTTGCCTGGCACCGTGGGAAAATTGAGATACCTCCCGGTGACGTCCCGAACCAGGAACCAATTCTTCTTCCATGGCCTGACGTTCGAAACATTCGTGGTAATCTTGATACCCGACAAGCTAAGGTTGACGAGACAAGACTTTTGCTCCTTCCTTGCTAGGAACAGGGTCGACATGTTATCGATGTTCGGCCCATCCCCGATCTCGCGACTACGAACCGTGTAGGCGCACAGCAGCCTCCAAGCATTAGGGAACAACTGGGCAGGGCAGATCTACATGGCCCACATGAAATCGACGATGTGTTGGGCCAGGGGCAACCTGAAGGCCGCTTGAAGACTGAATAGGTGCACAACAACGCACCTCTCATAAGACGCCAAGGAGCTGCCCTCCTCCTCAAGAAGTGCTAGCTCAATCCCCTCGGGCCAGGCGAAGTTCTTGGCGATGTCAGCAAGATGCTTGGTCTCCAGGTGGGTAGGCGTTCCCCCGGGCAGAAAAACCTCGCGTGTATCCGAGGACATGGGGATCCTTTCCTCAAGGATAGGTGGGATGCGGGACACGACATCGGTGATATACGCCGCATCAAAGTCCGCGGGCTCATAAGAGTCAGATGACGTTTCTAAAACCTCGATAGCGACCTCATCGGAAACGGAAGATAAGGCTATTTCGACGCCTTACGATGCACGAAGTCAGGAAAAGCGGGAGTTAATGGAGACCTCAGAGTTGCTAGAAGAAGGGTCGCTAAAACTCAGCAAAGGCGACCTTGGGTTCTGGGAGTCGGTAGGCTCTACACTTCTCACGGACTCGGAGACCTCCTCGTAAAAACCCTCTTGTACTTTGAACACGAAACCTGGTGGGGGGCTCACAGAAGCTCTCCTAGGCATGAAAAAACGACGTCCAGGCCGCGGGAGGCTAGCACCTGGAAAAGAGATAAGTGATGATACATCGGGCAAGATAACCAAAGGGAAGAAAATCGAGAGGTCGTAAACCCCGAAGTAAAAAGCAACACGAGATCGCAACAAACGAAGAGGAGAAAATCGCGAGGTCATAAACCCCGAAGGGAATAGAACGCGAGGTCGTGACGAATAAAAGGGAAAGAAAAATCGAGGTCATAAGGAATGAAGAGCCACGTGGCACCCTAGAGGGTACTCTGACAAGATAGGACAACGAAGGAGAATTTGAAGCACCAAAAAGGAGGAAAGAGAAAGAAGAAGGCCAACTAGCGGTGGAGGCCAGCGGTGGAAGCCCAAACGTCCCGTCAGTTGAACATCATGACGTTTGGGCTCCCAAGGGCCTCAAAATTCAAAAATGGCGAAGAAAAGCAGACACTCAACCTTCAACCGACAGACGAAGGGTGCGAAGGCGTGGCGGTCGCCACCCTTGTCCCACCGTCTCACCTCCGTCTCGCCGCCTTAGTGCCGGCGAAAGACACCAAGAACCAAAACCAAAGCGAGCAACGACAAAAGAAGAAGGCAAAGAAAGTGGTGGAGGCACCGCACCGAGACAAGAGCCACCACCACCACCGAGTCGCCACCACAGCGATGGCGAAGAAAAACCAAAAAAAACAAACCGACGACTACCAGGGCACCGAATAAAACGGGAAAAAACAAAGAAAAATGGCGGAGTCGACACGCAGAGACGCATGCGACTCCACCACAACCATTTCGCCACCGTGACACCGGCGCGAAACACCAGGCGACACACCGTCACCCCTCCAAAACGCGGAATAAAAAGCAAAACGGCGAAAAATCAAAGGCGACGAACACCAAAAGACGAGAGGAAAGGGGTCGAGAACTTACTTGTTCAGAATCGGTGTAAAAAAAGCAGTGGTGCAAACTGGAAAGTATTGAAAGTTCGTCGGAAACCGCCTGAGAAAACCGCTTCACAGGCAACCAAGAATGCAGAGAGAGAAAAGGCGAAAATGTGGGAAGAGGAAGATGGAGAGGAAGCATGTGAAGTACGCCCTTATAAAGCACAAGCTTGGGCTTCTCCCGTTCCCGAAAGGCTTATTGGGCCCATCCCACCTGGACGGCCCACTAAGCAAGGTATGACGAGCAGGCCCAGGAAGCTTCATCCGTGCTGAACAAGAAGAACGCCTAAGTACAGAACCTCACACCTCGCAAGGTGCCCTCCCAACCTCGGGAACCATACACATCGCAAGGTGTCCTCCCAACCTCGGGAACCATACACCTCGCAGAGAATTTCCCAATCTCTAGAGCACCCCGCATCCCCCGATCCCAGGGAACTTATGCCCTGCGGTCCTCGAGGCGAGGCCCCCGGGCCATGGGGTTGTGATGATGTCCAAAATAGTAAAATAGTAGGTGGGCCCGGGGTACCAAGAAACAAATAGATACGACGGTGTTTCCAAGGATGATTCGGGGTCCCACACTCACACCCCCCATTTATTAAAACAAAGTTCTTACCCTCGCGAGGTCATCCGAAACCTCGGAGCGAGGTCTAAACCTCGCCACCGACTCTACTGACACCCCCGCCCACACGGGCCACTCAAGGATGCCGCTTCCCCGAACCAATCACCATCTGCCTCACCTCCGGACCAATCAGGAGCCCCCATCTCGGGCATCCCACATCGGACCTTGGCCAAAACTCGACCCCCAATCCTCTATAAATAGAGGAGAACCTCGTAAGAAGAGGGGGTCGAAAAACATCTTGAACTCAAGAACTATCTTGCTCGTTGAAGATCGATGTGATAGAAACACCGTCAAAAGACCTCGCTACAGACAAGTAGAGTCCGCAAAAAGACTTCAAGTTACACAAATATCTCGTTCGCACTAAAGACCTCGCTACACAGTCTCACAAGACTCTACGCCACACTCGCAGAGTCCACCTCATCTCAAGATCAACCACGCTACACTTAAGTGATAGAATCTCTTAGCAAATAGGAGATCTCGAATATTGTTAGCTCGAGATCTCGCAAACTCGTAGGAGGTCTAAGGTGTAATTCTCAATTGCTTGTTAGCCTCGTCGGCTTGTAACCTCGCTGTAAAGAAAAACATAAATAAAGAAGCAAGTGTTTGCACTTTCGAATATAATAACCTCGTTCCTTGTCTTCTAGCGAGTCGTTATTTCGGGTTTCATCAACATTAGCAAGCATTCACAACTTGGAACGACAAATGAGTCAAATCTTTGAAATTGTAAGCAAACTGGAAGCAAGAGATTCGGGTAAGCTTCCCTCTCAAACAGAACTCAACCCGAATATTCGTAATGTCAGTGCTGTCACTTTGAGGAGTGGGAGACAACTTGAGGACAGAACGGTGGAAGAATCTGACGAAGGCGAGGGCGGCAACCGCCACCAAAAAGAGCTTGGCTACGACAAATTGGAATTAATTAGCGGTGACCAAAAATTAAATGGTGGCACCCGCGCCAGGCTAGCGGCGACCGCCGCCAGGACAGCGGAACCCGCCGCGACGGTGATGACCCGCCTCCCACTTTCCGAAAAAAGCGGCGATCACCGCCCAGCTTACGGCAACCGCCGCCTACCCGCTGAAGCCTCCAATGAAGAAAAATCTCCAGTTCTCCCTGAATGGAAGCCGGTCGCCCCATTCCCATCTGCTTTAAAACGTACAGAGCCATTAAAGCAAGACAAGGACATATTTGAAATGTTCAAAAAGGTTGAGGTCAACATGCCCCTGCTAGATATGATCAAGTCAATTCCTCGTTATGCTAAGTCATATTTGAAATCTTTTAGGCTTTTTAATAGATAGTTTCTTTGTATAAATACCCTTATTCTAAACCTAGAAGGGGGTGGACGATATTATTGGAGAGCCGATATTTTGAGGGATGAGAAGACAAGGAGAAGATAATGAGGAGGTTCGACCGAGAGAGAGAATTAGGATCGTTAGTCGGAATTTCTCGTCGGTGTTGTTCTGTATTTCGGTTTCCTCTGGATATTGTAAGACAATATTTTTCATATTAATTTCAAGTAAGTTTGGTTTTTGTTTTCAATGTTTCCTTTTAGTAAAGTTATTTGCTTTACTATGAGTAGTGAGTATTTTCCTTATCTAGGATCGGGGTTGAAACCCGACATAGTTATGTATGTTTGATAAGTGAGTGGATGTTTTGAATGTCTTCTATCTATTTTTATTGGTTGTTGTGCTTATGCTTAAACGATAGTCGAGGTAATTTGAGTTCTCAATTTGATCGAAAGAGAAAATTGTTGACTTGAAGGTTGATATTGTTCGATTACGAAAGTTTCGAACTTTGGATCCAAAACAAGTGATTGAGTGAATATATTTATGAGAATTAATTAATTTGCTTGCTAATTAGCGAAAGTTGTGGTAACCCTTGTCCTAGGTCCTTTATTTTATAAGGTTTATGATTCGTAATATTCGTTATCGAGTTCCTTTGCCTCGGTATCGAACCTGTGTTTTAGATTGTTTGTTAGTGTGTGTTCGTAGGACTTTCCAAGTTCGTTAACGACCTTGACAAGGTCGTTAACAATGTTGGTCGTGTGTGTTTCTGCTTGTTTTGCTGGTTTTTCTTATTTTTAGTAGTTGATAGACAAACAACCGTGCTTCCCGTGGAACGATCCTGACTTCGCTATACTCAGCGGGGTCTTGACAATAAATTTATTTGTTGTCAAGAATACACCCGTCAACACCCACTGTCTCCCTATTTATTTTTGTTATGTGTTGAAGGTTTGGCTGGAATTATTAGACAAAGTGAAAGAGAGGGACGATTCCATGGGATTAAAATTGCCCGAAGTGCTCCATTTGTGTCTCACTTGTTCTTTGCTGATGATAGCGTTCTATATGCTAAATCCACTTGTCAACAAGCTCGGGAAATTGTGAATATCCCCCAGGTGTATGGAGCAGTATCAGATCAACAAGTGAATTTAGCAAAATCTGAACTTTCTTTTAGCAAAAACATGCAGGAAGACAGAAGAAGGGACATTCAAGCTATTCTTCAAGTTCGGGAAGTTGATAAAACATGAGTGTTATCTGGGACTTCCGACAATGGTGGGGAGGTAAAAAAAAAGTCATTTTTCAACATGTCAAAGAGAGAGTCCAGAAGAAGCTAAAAGGTTGAAAATTCATTTCCTAGGAAATGTATTTTAAACCAAACATGTTTTTTAAATTCTTATGTTTTACAAATTCTAGTAACTTTACATTAATTAAATTTCTGTGAATTGTACTTTCTACATTCAACCGAACAAACAATGATCAATGGTGCTGCTCATTGGCTTGCTACAATTTTTTTTCCAATTCCTGTTTGTTTTGATTTTTTTTTTCTTTTCTTCTTGTTGGACCCTTGATGCTGTTGTGTCTGACAATCTTTGAGTTTAGAATGAAGTGGGTTTTATACATTAAAAAAAAAGCAATGATCAAGAAAGACTTCTTATCCCCATTTCTTTTTAACCAGACCACCTTTCTAATCAACAGGTTGTGATTTGTGAACCTTGGACATTAAAAATGTCATTATAGGAATTGAAGTAGACCTGGGTCCGGTTCCGGGGGAACCGGCGAACCGGCTGTCCCGGAACCGGCGGGAAACCGGCCGGAACCGGAACCGGCGGTCCCGGTTCCCGGGACGGTTCCGATTCGTCCACCCCCAAAACCGGGGAACCGGCGGTTCCGAAACCGGGAACCGGCGGTTCCGGAACCGGAGGTTCCAAACCGGGTGGAACCGCCGGATCCGCCCCAAAAAAATAAAAAAATAACCAAACCGCGACCGCGATTTGGGTGACCGCGACCGCGGTTTGGTTAACCGCGATCGCGGCCCATTGGACCGCGACCGCGGTTTTCTTCCGGAGGTCAAAATTTATTTATTTTTTAATTTTTTTATTATTTCCGGTTCCGAACCGGAACCGAAACCGGGAGAAACCTGCCTCGGAACCGCCCGGAACCGGAACCGGAACCGGGGAACCGGGCCAAGGCCGGTTCCGGTTCCGGTTCCATGGTTCCGAGGAACCGGAACCGCCGGTTCCGGAACCGGACTCAGGTCTAGATTGAAGCATGTGATGACTTGACAACATATATTTAGTTGGTAAGTTTTTTTTTATTATTAACCATCGTTGGATCACATAAGAAAATTTCAAGTATTATCAATAATGTTCTTACTTATATTTTTGTATGTGCATATGAAATAAGTGGCAACTTGTCATCATATAGAAAAAAAAAGAAAAGGTTCATAATGATATCTATGAAAATCCTCGTCCTTGTTTTGAATTTTGAATACTATTTTCTTATCATAAACAATTCTTACGTTATGATTGACTCATTGAAATTTGAATTTGGCCCATATTGATGTGAGTTGTTACCCGCAATGCTTTTAAAAACGGGCCTCTAAAATTGAAGTGGGACGTTGGTCCAAATTAACATAATGTTGAACACCCATTTAATTAGGGTTTAAATAGATAGAACCTTCAAAATTAACATAATGTTTCGATACACATGCAAAATAACATACACTTTTTGGTTGTTTTGATGTACACACCATTAGTTTCGATGCACATGTATGGATATGATGCACGTTTGCCTATTTTGATGCACATACAAGTTATTTTTGATGCGTAAACACATATCTAAGATGCTAGTTTTAATGCATAATCTTCCAATTTTGACGCACATTCAACCAATTTTGATGCACAAGCAAATAAGATGCATTTATTAGTTATTTTGATGCATACTCGGCTCATTTTGATGCAAATATGACAATTAAATTTGATGCACATACGACTGATTTTGATGCACAAACACAAATTAAATATGCCAATAAAGAAAAGGGAACTCATTTGAAAATCCTCCAAGCGGAGGTAGAGGTTTACTCACGCGATTAGTTGATCGTTGTGGGGTTCCTCTATTAAGGAACTGTCTCAATTTGTTTTATTTACCTGCACGTTTACTTATTCCGCTGCGTGTGGGAACTGTCCGATATAATTCTCTTAACTGTTTCATGGGGATCCAAGAAACAACTTTTCAGCTCCACACACTCCATAACAAAATGGAGTTGTGGAAAGGAAGAATCGAACTCTAGAAGCAAGGGCTAGACTAATGATGATTGAGAGAGTTCTCCAGAGCTTTTGGGCAGAGGCAATCTCTAAAACAACTTACATTCTCAACAGAGCCATGGTCCGTCCTAAGATCAAGAATAATGCTTATGAGTTGATTAGAAGAAGGAAGCCCAACATTTTCCATTTGAGAGTCTTTGGATACAAATGCTTTGTGCACAACAATGGGAAAGACAACTTGGGCAAGTTCGATGTTAGAAGCGATGAAAGGGATCTTCTTAGGTTACTAACCACACAACAAGGCTTATAGTGTGTATAACAAGAGAACCAAGAAGATAGAGGAAAACATTCACGTGGTATTCAAGGAAGAATCAGTCAGAATGGGAACTGAGGTGAAAAACGTGGAAACTCTCTTCCACCTTCCTAGGAACGAAGAAGATGATGACGACGATGAGACAAGGAAAGGAAGACGTCGTTATCTTCAAGGAAACAACGACTCTCAAACCAGAGAAGTTAAAGAGTCTGTTGAGTTCCCATCACTCGACGAATCACTTGACATCTCACAAGCTGGTTCCCTAGTTCCTCAACCAAAAGATATTCCCGAGTCAAGCTCACAGGGGGAACACGCCAAATGTTGAGAATAAAGAACTTGAAAACGAAGAAACTGTTGAAGAGCTCCATGAAGATGAGGATCTGCAAGAAGATTGCAATGACAATGATAATGGGGAACAAGAGGAGGACACTAATCTCACCAACATCAATCCAAGGAACATCATCTCTCCTCTTGACCAAGTTGTAAAGACTCGATCCTCACTTCAAAATTTATGTGCATTCAAAGCCTTTGTCTTCATGGTGGAACCAAAGAACATCAAAGAAGCCCTTAAAGATCCAGACTGGATTGTGGCTATGCAAGAGGAGCTCTACCAGTTTGAAAGGAACCAAGTATGGAAACTTGTTCCTCGCCCTAATGGAAAGAATGTGATAGGAACTCGGTGGGTGTTCCGCAACAAGCTGGATGATACAAGGGCAGTCTTTAGGAACAAGGCAAGGCTAGTGTCCCAAGGGTACAATCGAGAAAAATGAATCGGTTATGATGAGACCTTTGCTACTGTGGCAAGGATTGAAGCAATCAGACTCCTAATGGACGTGAAGACTACGTTCCTTAATGGGCACTTCAAAGAAGAAGTATACGTGGCTCAACGACTACGCTTTGAAGATGGGAACTTTTCCAATCACGTCTACTTCCTTCAGCATCCCTTGTATGGATTCAAACAAGCTGTAAGAGCTTGGTATGACAAGTTTGCATAGTTTCTCTTGTCACATGGTTACCTTCGTGGTTCCATTGACAAGACCATTTTTTCTTAAGAAAGAGTCCAAGGACATTCTCATTGTCCAAGTTTATGTTGATGGTATCGTTTTTGGTGCTACTAACCCCTCTCTTGTTGAAACGTTTAAAGATCTTATGAGTTCAGAATTTGAGATGAGCCTGATTGGGGAACACACATTCTTTCTGGGGCTCTAAATTGCTCAGACCAAGGAGGGAACTACGATACATCGACAGAAATACATAAAGGAAATGTTGGAAAAGTATGGGAAGGAGAAATCAAGACCATTCAACACTCCAGTCTCCACAAACTCAAGGTTAAATACATATGAAAAAGGTATGGATGTGGACCAAAGGAACAATAGAGGTATGATTGGTTCCCTTCTTTACCTTACAGCTAGTAGGCTAGATATCATGTTTGTCGCGTGCCTATGCGCATGCTTTCAAGCTAATCCCAAAGAATCACACCTCAAGGAGGTGAAGATAATTTTTAGGTACCTCAATAGGAACGACAACTTGTACATATGGAGCCCATAAAGAAGTTCCCTTGAGATTGTTGCATATTCAGATGCGGAATTTGCTCGCCATTTGGTGGACAGGAAGAGCACATCTAGGATGGATAAGTTCCTAGGAGAGTGTCTTGTGTCATGGGGATCCAAGAAACAAAACTTAGTGACACTCTCGACGGCCGAAGCAGAATATGTGGTCGCTACATCATGATGTTCCCATGTCTTGTGGCTGAAGTACCAATTCTATGATTACGGTATGTCTTATGGCCTTGTTCCTATTAGATGCAACAATACTAGTTCCATAAACATATCCAAAAATCCCATTCATCACTCACGTAATTATCACATTGACATTCGTCATCACTTTCTACGTGACAATGTTGAGCAATGGAACATTATAATGGAGCATTGTAGAACCGAAGAGCAGAGAGCAGATATTCTCACCTAAGCATTGGAAAGACGTCCCTTCGAGCATCTTCTTATGCTATTAGGGATGATAACTATAAATTAAACAAGTCCTTGTTTATTCTTTCCCTTATGATTGGCTAGTTTAGTTGTTTTTGCCTGATAGGAACTTGATAGGAACCATGCATTCACTTTATCTATTATTACTAGTCTAAGGCAAACAGTTTATACATAGGAACTCTATTTCTTTTCAGCCCAAAATGTTCAATTGGAGTTTCCTCTAACCCACATTACAAGCCACAATGATAGTTGATGTCACAATGATAGTTGATCATAAGCTTACCCAAGCCATGGACTAGACAAACTCATCCCATGAACCCCTCTTGTCTACCTTTTCAAATTGAACTTGTCTAAGTCCTTTGTGTTCCCATACCTCACAATAAAGTTTGAACATGAGTTCCTCTCACCACTCTGTTCAAACGTACCTTGCATGCAAGATCATGGAAACCTCTAGTTCGAGTAAGACAAAATGACTAATTAGGTCAGTAACTCCGTCTTGGGAAGACAAAAAGATGTGTTAGATTACTTATTAGGGACGACTAATTGTGAGCCAAGCATTTAAATTGCACCATGGAAAATATGCCACGTCTCAACGCTTATCAAAGACGAAACAATGAAGATGAAGAGACATCGGTCGCTTCCGATTTCCAAGGGCCTTCTATTCAAACCCTTTAAATTCAGGCCTTTTGATAGCTTGCATTTAGGTAGTGTCTAGGATGCATATTTATGTTTACATTGCATGGTTTTAGCTTTGTTTAGTCTAGTTCTTAGGTTTTTAGGTTTTCTAGGAAATTCGAGTTTTGTGCTTGTTTTGTTCGGTTTTGCTGATTTTTAGGTAAAAAAGCGTACGTGGACGGGACGAAATATTATAGGTCTATGGTAGATTTGATGAAGCTTATAGAGGTGAAAGTGAATTTTGGAAGAGCTAAGGCCTAAGAGGTTGTGAGAAAAGAAAGCTTAAATCCGGCCCATTGTTGAGAGGGTTTCTTGATAACAAATAAAATTATAATCAAGACCCTGTTGAGTACAGGGGAGTCAAGTTCATCCACGGGAGAAAGTCTAGTGTCAAGTTTTGCTCTTACTTAGAGCGTAAGTAAGAGATAAAGTTGGGATTTTTATCAAGGGAAAGAGAAAATCTAAGGTAAAGGTATCACCACAATAACAATCATGCAATGCCAATGCTAATGAAACATAAAGATCATGCTTTTATCACATAAAGGTGTCAACTTTCGTCAACTAATAGCAAGTAATCAACTAACTTTCGTTCAATCAATAAACTTAACTATCTAATATCTTCTACTTCAACTAGGATAGATCCGCTTTCTCTTCAAACCCTAAATTGACTATTTTGATTCAAGGTTTCCGCTTTCGCTTCAACTATGAATGAGAAATTCCTATCCACTTTCGTTTCAAGGATTAAGAACAAGAGACAAGAATTATGATAAAAACAATCAAAACATGATCACAAACAAGCATGCACAACCATTGTTGGGTTTAACCCCAACCATAGAGAAGGAAAACTACTCACTAATCATTATGCAAAACAACTAAATTAAATAAAGGTAAAACTTACAACTAAATCCGAAAACACACTTAGTTCTTCTCCACAAACTCATCTTTCCCTCCTCCTCTCTCCTCTCTAACGTGCCCCAAAGGTTGTTGACAGTGTGTCCCCCAAAACAAAGGCTAGGACAAGAGTATTTATTGAGAAACTAATCTATCTAAAGCTATCTATAAGGAAATAAATCTCTAAAAGATATATACCTTAACACTATCTAAAGACATAAAAGATATACGATGAAAATGCATTAAATGCACCGACTCTGTCTTAACTACCGATATTGAGTGCCTCGGTACCGACCCCGTCAAGGTCGGTAGACACTTGCAGAATTCTTCAACACTTTGTCTTCCTGAACAACTCGTTAACGACCTTATGAACCTCGGTATGGACCCTTGCTAACCTCGGTATCGACCCTCACTGGGTTGTTATCGACCCCCTTCAGCACTGCAAATAGCTTTGTAACTGAGAGTAAAACTTTAGTAGCGGGTTCGTCACACCTCGGTTTGACTCGATTCTTTTTCCTATGTCTTTGTAACGCGTTTCTTTACTTATTTTTAGCTTTAACTTGGTTCTTCACTTCTTTATGGATTTAATTCCTTAAGCTTTTCCTCGGCTTTGCTCCTTTCCATAAAAATGCTTCAAACAGCTTCTAAAAACCTATAAAACACCACCAAAGCTTATTTAGACTCCATATCTTATGGAAATACGAAATCTTACACAAACAACTCAAAACAAAACACAAAACTAAAAGAAATGACTCAAACACATAAAAAACACACCCTAAAAACACAACTAAAAAGGCGGATATCACCCATGCATTGGAGTCTTGTTTTGACACCTCTAACTTGCAATGCTTGGTTTGGAAAATATAGTGGTTGTATGGAGTTGAATTTGTTATTATTTGAAATTTAATTCAAAGAGCTATAATTCATATTTTTTACTTCGAGTCCAAATTCCAACTTGAAGGGGGTCAAAACAGCGTCTGATGTGTCACTTGAATGTTGAATCGAGAGTGCCGTGGGCTACAACACTAAGTGCCACGACCGCACTACCCAGGAAGAGACCGCGCCATCGGTGTTTATGCGGAGATGTTGGGCTGCGTGTTTGGGTTGGGCTTCGAGATGGGCTTAAGTTAGATCCTGTCCGACGTGTTTAATGTAATATGGGATATAATTGATCTTTGGAAACCTTTGGGTATTTAAACCTTGTTTTTAGCTTTTATTTCATAACCTTGATCATAATTTGGAGGCAAGAGTTTCTTCTCTCAAGAGGCAACATTTGAACCTTTTGTAAGTTTTTCTTAATTCAATCATGCATTGCTAAACCCTTTGTGTTTGACTAGTTATTGAAGTCATAGATTGCATATTATTGTGAAGTTTGATTGATTCCCAACAAAATTGAATAGGTTTTATTCCCGATGCTTAATTGAATCAAAGTATTTCTAGGGTTTTGTTAGATTGGCCACCTAATAGAATTTATAGTTTAATTTACATCTAATCTGATTAATTCCCGTTTGGAATTGATTAGATAAAGTAGCAACTATAATTGTTTGGACCCGTTCGGGCTATTCAGTTTTAGAAGGGAATAAACCACAATTAACTTGAATGACTGTTTGCTTCAAGTAGTTGTTTCTATCGATACATGACTCGTAAAGTTTTTTAATTGAATCTAGACGTTGTTTTAGGTTGTTAAATGATTAGGGTTGTTTAGACTGTTAGTTCTTTCAACTAAATCTGAAGTTTGGGTCATAATCCTTAGTAGGATCATAATCCACGATAGATTATTCAAGTGAATTGAGTATCAAGAGAATCAATGATCAATAAGCTTATCTATGATGGAATTAAATAGTTTAACACGCTCTCCTCATACATGTTTAACACAGTCATGTTTTCATTCATAGTTAGTTTTAATTTCCATAGTAGAATTAGAATAATCATTCACAAAAACCCCCACTTGCTTATTTGACATCTTAGTAATAACATAAATACACGAGTCTCTGTGGGATCGACCTTTACTTACCATTCTACTAAGTTTGGTTAAGTTAGGATTTTTTGGTGGGTATTAACGACCACAAAAATACCTCATCAAATTTGGTGCCGTTGTCGGGGACTCTTCGCTATTTGTGTTTTACTTTTTATGCTATTCTTGGTGTTGTGAACCTATCTTACTATTCATAACACCCGTGCTACTAATCTATGACTTTGTTTGAATGTAGACCGCCACGGGATGAACACTTCCAAGATTATTTTTTTCAAGACTATGTATTCGAGCTTGGTACTTGGGGAATACGCAGTGATCGAGAGGTGAACATGAGAGTTATCCATGGTATGAATTTTGAGACAAGGGGATTGACTGACTACATGAGCAATGAGAGGCTTTTATATATGGGACCTGAGGAATGCTGGAATTTCTTATGTTTTATGAGCCATCAATGGTTTCTAGTTGAATCGTCTTCCCAACCACCCTAGTCGGTTGATAAGTCTCTTGAGGATATAATCAGGGATCTCTCCAAAGGGGCAGATGCTATAATCAAGGAGCATTATGAGTCATGTTCTTCATATTTTCATTCCACAATCTCATGCCCTTTTGAGTTGTGTGAAAGGAGTGGTGGAATCACATTGGAGTCAAACGAAAATGAGTCAGACACCCAGATACAAATTGATGAGCAATCTAAGACACTTGATGTGGGTTATGAGGATGGATTTGATACCCAACATGAATTCACACCTATAAGTCATGTTGAGCAGATTATCACAAAACCAAAGGAAGTCTATGCTGGCATAGAGATAGTTACAAAGCATAGGGAGCCTGAGTCATCTTCACCCATGTGGAGTAAATTGTTATAGGGTTTTATGGTCTTGGAAGAAGACTCTTTTTTCGACCATGAAGACTTCTTTGCTGATAAAGTAGACAACCATGAGGGAAAAAACAACATGATACATCTATTAAAGCTCCCGTTGTCATGATGCACCCTATGTTAGGCCTTGAAATCCCATGCTACAGTTTACCCACCTTCTCACATTTAGAGATTATGGAGTTTCAAGATGAGGAACCAAGTCGACAACACAAGGTGGAAGATGAAAAATATATGGAGTTCATCTTTGAAGAAAGTGGTATTGCTACCAAGTGCTTTGATTCATACTGTAAGTATTTTCTAAAGCCACAACTTGTGTTGAATTTATCTGAACAACTGCCATCTCATGAAAATTGGGCACACAGGTTTGATAAATTAAAACGGCCTTTGAAAGCTATATTATGCATCTTTGATTTATCATTGTGTTACTTATGTTTTTTTGAGATGTGTGCACATGTGTTTGGCAGGTTGTTAAGGGCATTGACAATGTCTAATCTTGTCAATCCATGCTAAATGTCAAGCTAATGACATTAAACAAACGCTTCTTGGGAGGCAACCTAATGCTTAGAGTAGATTTCTTTTTGGTTAATCTTTCGTTTTTAGGTAGTTTTTGGTTTTGCTAGATACCCCAGGTCTGAAGATTGATAACCCGAAGAAGCCTTCACCACCACCGTCGGATTACCAACACTACCCGGATAGCTAGATCTTTGTGAGTTTTTCTCTTCTCTTTACTTTTTACTTTAATTTGGGGACAAAGTAAGTTTTAAGCATGAGGGAAGGGAATTACTTTTACATGGCATGTAGTTGCATTAGATTAGGCATGTTTAAAATTTTTGCATGCATTGATTAAATTCTTGAAAAATAAAAAAAAATCAGAAAAATTTGAAAAAAATACAAAAATATTGCATTTAGGTTCTTATTTCTCCATTGTTTGATTCCTCTTGTGTTTCTATGCTAAGTATGAGTCCTAACCTATGATTTGCATGATTTGCTGAAATTTCTATGATATGAGCATGATCTTTGATTAATTACTTAAACTATATGACTGAGCATGTATAATAGCTTGAGTTTTAGAATCATTCTGAAGTTCTAGACACAATTTGCCGTGTGGGTATTTGTCCTTTCATTGATTATATTTGTTCTCTTATGTCTTGAGTTTATAATCTGGAATTACTAGCTCTAGAACTTGCGTTTAGAATCTTTTTCAAGAATGCTTTATATGATTGAATGCATGACATTAATATGATTGAGACATTGTTTCTTATTAGCCTATTATTTCCTTTTCTACCTTGACAAGATCCATGCTTTTGACATCCCATTTCTTTGAACTTAAAGCCTAGTTTTGATAAACTCCACAAAATAATCCCTAGCCTAATAAGCTCGACCCATCCAGGATTTACGACTTTAGGTTGCGTTCTGTTTTGTGGGAGTTTGGTATAAGTATGGGGGAGGTTGAAAGAAAAGGTGGAAAAGAGGAAATACAGCTCTAGTGTGCAAAGTGGAAAAAAAAAGAAGGTGAAGGATAAGTGCAAAGAAAGAAAAAGTGAGCTTGAAAGGTTAGTAACCTTCAAAATTGTAAAAAGGGTTGGGGAAAGGGGAAAAAAGTGAAAAAATGAATGAGAAGAAGAAAGAAGATACAAAGTGCTTAAATGTGTTTATGGAGTTAGTAAAGAAAGTTTGGGAGTAGTAAGAAGAAAAATTGTAAAGTTAGGGTTTAGGATTAGTTCTTTATCCCGGATTTAGCACCACATGACTAAATGTGATCCCTTCCAAATTTTCTTTACTTTGGGCCCATTACATCCCTTAAAATACCTTATGATTTTTTTGTGTCTTTGGTCCACAACGGTGGGGAATTAAGACGTTGATGCAAGCCTAAGGTAATCTAGTTTGTCTTGGTTGATTTTGAGTGAAACACGTCCTTTAAACACTTGAGAGTGAGAGAAAAACACATTATCTTGGTGAGGTCTTGAATGAATAATCTTTGCTCTATGCTTGATGTAATGCATGTTACGAAGTATTGATCAGGTTTTGATTATATGTTGAATTGCTCGGTTGGTTGATTCAGAGATGAATGCATGATTGTAATGATGTGTTGTGACTTGGATTTATGTCTTGCTTGAGGACAAGAAAGGTTTAAGCATGGGAGAATTTGATAGCTTGCATTTAGGTAGTGTTTAAGATTCATATTTATGTTTATATTGCATGGTTTTAGCTTAGTTTAGTTTAGTTCGTAGGTTTTTAGGTTTTCTAGGAAATTCGGGTTTTGCGCTTGTTTTGTTCGGTTTTGCAGATCTTTAGGTAAACAAGTGTGGACGGGATGGATATTAGAGGACTATGGTGGAGTTTGATGAAACTTATAGAGGTGAAAGTGAAGTTTGGAAGAGCTAAGGCCCAAGAGCTTGTAGGAAAACAATGCTTAAATCCGGCCAATGCATTGGAGTTTTGTTTTGACACCTCTATCTTGAAATGCTTGGTTTGGGAGATATAGTGGTCAGATTGATTTAAATTTGTTATCATTGGAAAGCTAATTCAAAGATATACAATTCATATTTATTACGAGTCCAAATTCCAACTCGAAGGGGGTCAAAACAGCCTATGAAGTGTCACTTAAATGTTGAACTTGAGAGTGTCGTGGGCTACAACACTAAGTGTCGCGACAGCGCTACCCAGGAAGAGATTGCGCCATCGGTGTTTACCCGGAGATGTTGAGCCGCGTATTTGGGTTGGGCTTCCATAGAATTGATCTTTGGAAACATTTGGGTATTTAAACCTTGTTTTTAGCTTTTCTTTCATAACCTTGATCATAATTTGGAGGCTAGGGTTTCTTCTCTCAAGAGGCAACCTTTGAACCTTTTGTAAGTTTTTCTTAATTCAATCATGCATTGATAAACCCTTTGTGTTTGACTAGTTATTGAAATCATAGATTGCATATTATTGTGAAGCTTGATTGATTCTCAACAAACTTGAATGGGTTTTATCCCCTATGCTTAATTGAATCAAAGCTTTTCTAGGGTTATGTTAGATTGGCCATCTAATATAATTTCTAGGTTAATTTACAAGTAATTTGATTAAATCCCGTTTGGGATTGATTAGATAAAGTAGCAACTATAATTGTTTAGACCTGTTCGGGATATTCAGTTATAGAAGGGAATAAACCACAATTAACTTGAATGACTATTTGGTTCAAGGGGTTGTTTCTATCGATACTTGACTCATAATGTTGTTGTTTAATTGAATCTTGACGTTGTTTTAGGCTGTAAATGATTAGGGTTTTTTAGACTGTTAGTTCTTTCAACTAAATCCGAAGTTTGGGTCATAATCCTTAGTAGGATCATAATCCATGATAGATTATTCAAGTGAATTGCGAATCAAGAGAATCAATGATCAGTAAGCATATCTATGATGGATTTAACTAGTTGAACACGCTTTCCTCTTACTTGTTTAACACATTCATATTTGTGTTCATAGTTAGTTTTAATTTGCATAGTAGAATTAGAATAATCATTCACAAAAACCACCCCACTTGGTTACTTGGCATCTTAGTAATAACATAAATACACGAGTCTTTGTGGGATCGACCCTTACCATTCTACTAAGTGTGGTTAAGTTATGATTGTTTGGTCGGTATTAACGACCTCTAAAATACCTCATCACCTTTTCTCCCAAACTGGGACTTGTCTTTTAAACACAGCCTTTGTGTCTTCTTTTGCTCATGCACTTCTCTTTCATGGAAAAGCTCCAAGAAAGAATATGCCCCCACACCCTCTTTTTTCTCAAGTCTTCAACACAATCAATCCTTCCCAAGAGATATTTCATCGCCAAGTTCATCAGATCTTGTGTCAGGATGCTCATTATGTTGCTAAAAGCTTAAGCCGGGAAGAACACTCTCGTGGCCGCCTTTTGAAGAGGAAGAGGATCAAGCGGGAGATTTTGCTTGATTTGCATGTAGAAGTTCTACTCGGGACAACATCTACTAAGATGGTGTTTGTGAGCCTTAGTCAAACCAAGTCTTGAACATTGGGTTGGACCAAATCTATGAGGTTGGGGTTTTCTTGGCTAACGAGTGGGATCCGAAGTGTTCCCTCTGCTTAAACCAAGAACCCCTATGATCTTGATCCTTCTCTTTTGCACTCTTGTCCTGCTCCCCCTCTCAAATTTGTATTTCTCTTGGAGTTCCCTTTTGTACAACTCATTTGCCTAAGTATGAAATGGATCTTTAGTTTGAATGCGTGTTCTTTTTATTGTGTTCTAATTTTTCATGCTTAACCTTTTCGATGATGCCAAAAGTGAGAAGGATGAAATGTGTGAGATGCGTTGTTTTTAAATTATCCTAGTATGGCCTTTGCTAAGGGGGAACTATCTCACAAAATCTGCTAAGTAGGAACTGCACAACTATATAGTGGAACTCCCTGCAAAAGTTTGTCACAATCAGGGGGAACTTGCATGCATTACATTGCTTAAAATACTTGTCATTTTATTATGGGTTTGTCATGATCAAAAAAGTGGAAATTGTTGAGTCGGTGTTAGGAACTCACTTTTATTAATACTAGAACAATATCACCAGTTTTGATAATGACAAATACCATGGGAACAAACGCCGATTGCCAAGTATTTCAGTTTAATAGGTTGCGCGTCGCTAAGCAAAACACGGAGTAACGGGTTCCCAAGGCATGGGAATTAAGGCAACGAAAGTTCTCATGTCAAGGGAATTCGATCAAGATGCGAGCAACTCCAGAAGTGAAATAGAGTTCCCAAGGTTAGGGAACTCGGTGAACCAAAGTTCCCACAAGAAGGGAACTGGATGAGAAGAACATGACTCCAAAACGTCAAGAGAGTTCCCAAGTTGTGTAATCTTTTCTCTTATAATTAGAAGATTAAATCCGACCCGTTTGTTATAATTAGATCTAACGCCCCACAATCAGTTACATTATAACTCTAGAAACAAGTGTATCATTAGAACCTAATATAGGAGGATGAAATGGTAAGATCTAAGTGCAAGTTGGAAATAACCTTGTAGGCCAAGCTTCTCACAAGCAAACAAAAATAGATATTTTTGATCTCAATATATTTTTGTTCTACCGACTTTTGATTGGGAATTGCGTTTGTGCGGTGAAATTATATACCACGATTAAAATATTTCTTTTATGAAAACGGTCCTAAAAATTATGCTAATTAATTAAATTAACTTACATGACTTAGTTTTGTCACTTTTAAATTTTTAGATATAAGTTCCAAAATATGATTTTATTGAGTAACGTATTAATTAAGCTTGTCTTAGAAAAACTTTGAAAAATTCCAAAAAATATCATGAAAAATCACGGATATTATAATAGTACCCCTTAACAATAGTTTCGTCTCTACAATATATTAGGGAGAACTACGATTACAAGGAAAGAAAAGCACACACATACAAAACAAACTCTACAAGTAGAAAGCTAAAGCTTGTAGTACCCCCTTAAAAAATCTCCTTCTAAGATGACATTAACTCTAAGAAACGGTTTTCATCTCTTGTTCAGTCTCCTAAGTTTCCCAAGTCGTCTCTTTACCATCACTTTTAGACCAAAGTACCCTTACTTAAAGATACTTTCTTATTGAGAAGCTTCTTCAATTTTCCGTCTAAGATCTTAAACGGTCTTTCTTCATAGGCACCATTTGATTAAATCTCCACAACATCATAGTTGAGTGCATGGGATTCATCGGGAACATACTATCTTAGCAGCTACAAATGAATGCCATGACGAGTTGAATGTGATATCAAAGGTAGCATAAGGCGATAATTAGCTTGACTACACGTTCAATTACCTTAAAAGGCCCAACATAACAAGGACTAAACTCTTTCTCATCTTTCTAAAATGAACTACACCTTCCAAAGGAGATGTTCATACGAGACATTGGCACCAACAATGAACTCATGTCCCTTCTTTCCAAGTCAGCATATAACTTTTTTCGACTATGATCGGTCAACATTCTTTTATCGAGTTAGAGCTAGATCCTCACGACTAACTCGTGTCTGAGAATTATCTTATCACTATGGAGCCACTAACGGAATATGCATCCTTTTCTTTGACTAAGGTTTAGAGAACCCAAAAGAAAAACGGGTAGGAGAATTACTAATGTGCCCTTTTTTTTAGGAGTTATACATTAGTACTCCTAGGAAGAGATTCACCTTTGAAACTTATGTGTTTTAGACGAATCACATGGAAAATATTTCATTCTTTTGAAATCCGGTTTGAACTTATTAGCGAAATATAAGGTTGGTATAATCTCAGGAAAGAATACAATATTAATCTATTCTTCTTTGAAACATGAAACTACCGGAGAAAATACAAGTTTATTCTTTGAATGGAAATGTAACTCTAATGAGAATATCCTATATTTTTATCACTCTTAAGGAACTATGATATTTTATTTCATCATGTGATTAGCATGAGAAATAAGCTTCAACACAATCCTTAACATATCTTCATAGGAACAATACACAAAACTTTACCCCAACCATATGATCAAGATGGGAGGTAAAACACATTCTCACTCACCACCATGAATCTATATCAAGAAAATTTTATTCGTAAATCTTATGGAATCCTTTTGGCATAAAAAGTATTCAGTCTAAAACTTTGCAATAACAATGACCATTTTATAAATGTATGTCAGGAATTGACTTGAGGGGTTTGCTTATATTAAGGCAAAAATTACATGATTTTGATTTGGTATGTAGATTTATAATATGATAATCCATGATCATATAAAAAAATCTAGAATGAGACATTCTTATGAGGAAGAATGGTCAATTACATGATTCGATCTTTCCAACTATTGTTAGGATGCAAAAGAGTTTTGAAAAACATAGATTACAAGCACTATGACTTGGATTAAGAAGGAAGAAGCAATCTATTCTTCCAAAACATTTGACGAGATGGACTTATCACTACGGTGCATCTCATAGAGTCACTGATTTTGCCCTTGAGATGTTGCAGGTCCCTTCCCTTTATTTTGTGCCAATGATTGCATAGAGTTGGTCACAATGGACATGGTTGGAACTTGATTGCCTTGAGCAACTGAGGCAGAATTGGACGAGATTAAACCCTTCATATTTTGTGAGTAGTAAGAATGCATGTGCTCTTCCTTCCCACAAGTGAAGCACACTTCTTGGGTTCCAAGCACTTCTGATTAATGTGACCTTCCTTGCCACAATTGTAGCATGTCACCAGACCCTTACGCTGGTATTCCTGGAGAAAAGTTGGTTGAAACTGATCTAAACTTACTCTTCTTTGACCGATCAATTTTTTGAGGTGAACCGAGTCTCTAAAAACCACTCTGACCACTATCTTGGGACTTTCCTCTACCGGGGATCTTCCTGTTAGATCCTGTTAGCACGTTATCCAGAGTCCACAAACTGCTCAAGCGTTTGAAACTCACGTTGGTCCATCCAGGGATTGATGGCGGGACTCATCCACCTATGGAAACGACGAATCTCGGAGCCTTAGTTGAGACCTTAGGGCATGCGTATTGTGGCAGATTATTGAACTTAGTCTCCCTATCCAAGACACTTAACCCATTAACTTTCAGATACAACAATTCTTCTTATTTCTCTTCATAGCTAGAAACGGGACAACATCTTTTCCTTGAGCATATCTTGATCTAGCTCGGGATGCTTAGACATACCAAAATTCTCCCACCATTCATTTGCTTCTTCCTTTAGTTGCAGGGAAGCAATCTGCACCTTCTCAACTGGAGTGCAAGCTATATTTTTAAGTAGCTTCTCCACGTGGAAGAACCGGTAAGCCATGGGGACTGGTTCCCTATTACCATTATATGAGTAAAGCCTCATGGTGTGAATGTCTTCATCACCCTCATAGTGCTAAGGCCATTATCGGGATTAGACTGGTTGGCATTTATTGCGACAACCACGTTGACAAGAGCCAACAATGACTCCCCTCCCTGCTTCGCATTCCTGAACAAGTCTAGAAAGGTTGTAGTAGTGACAATATCAAAGTGTACGACATTCCTTCCTCTTGTTTGATTTTCAATTGTATAGGTTCTAGAGTTGTTGATTCCTGAATCATTGTTCGTATTTATTCGATTGTTTGATCAAGTGTTCACCATCTATAGTTTTCCACAATTTTCATTCACAGAGATAATCAACATTTACATATGAGTAATGGACACACATTTTGAAATGAAAATCAACATTATATTGAAAGACTGCAATATTTGTGCCATACTATATTGTACAAGGAAAAGATGGTTACAACCTATTTTGAGAAATTGAACAACTTAACCAACAAAGTTAGCGCTATAAAATGAAACAAAATCAACACTCACAAAGCCAAATTTTTAGAAGCCAATTTAGGATCGTTAGAGAAAAATAACTCCCTTTCGAGCTTCTCACTACGTCGGACTTCAAGAGCACTTTGGGCTCGCGATTTTGATTTCTTGAGTTTGTTTACAAATCTCTCCAATGCTCAATTGTTGAATCCCACAACAACTTGATCCACGCTCTCCCGTTGCCTCACTACACTCT
Organism: Fallopia convolvulus; assembly: GCA_964016875.1. Taxonomy (NCBI): domain Eukaryota; kingdom Viridiplantae; phylum Streptophyta; class Magnoliopsida; order Caryophyllales; family Polygonaceae; genus Fallopia; species Fallopia convolvulus. Next base: position 40,300,141 of record OZ024719.1, read on the forward strand.
CACTCTCAAGCTATGCCTAAGCAAACTCTCATTTGCCCCCCTTTAGTTATAGGGAAGTAATTTGCACCTTCTCAATTGGATTGCAAACTATGTTTTTGTGTAGCTTCTCCATGTGAGATAACTAGTAGGCCATGAGAAGCAGTTTCCCAGTACTATTATACAAGTCATTCCTTATGTCGATGAATGTCTTCATCAAACTTATAAAGCTCGGGCCATTATCAAGATTAGCCTAGTTAACCTTTACTGCGGCAACCACGTTTACAAGAGGCAGCGATAACCCTCCCTACTGGGCGTTCTTAAAGAAGTCTAGCAAGGCCGCGATAGTGGCAACATCAAAGTGTAGGACATTGCTGCCTCTTGCTTGATTTGAAATTGTAGGGATTCTAGAGTCGTCGATCCTGGCTCATTGACTATATTGATTCGATTGTTTCATTGAGTGTTCAACATTTTTAGTTTTCCACAATTATCATTCACAAAGATAATAAACATTTTCCTATGAGTAATGGACACACATTTTGAAATGGAAATCAACATGATATTGAAATATTGCAAGGTTGGCACCATACTATAGTGTACAAGCAAAAGAAGGTTACAACTCGTTCCAAGAAATTGAATAGCTTAACTAACAGAGTTTGTGCTACAAAAGAAAACAAAAGCGATATCTACAAAGCCAATTCGATAGAAGTCAACCATTCTATACAATACAAAATTGACGGTTGACATACATGCTTCAAAAGTGGGAGTCACGACACATGTCCAGAGACTACCCTAATGACAAAACAGTCCCTTTTACTTAGGTCTACCGTAGTTGAGTTAGAAAATCCCATAACATGTTCGAACATCCTAATTCGAATCTGCTCCTATCCGAGATCTCAACCTTGCAATCCAACAGTAGATCAACTTGCCTTATCTAGCAACGAAATTGATCCATACAATAGTGTCCACTATGGATACATCCCTCTAGATGGCCAAGCCCATCCTACTAATCCAATTATTTCCCTTGCCACGCTTCCAATACCATAGGAGTACGTCAAACTTTCCTTAAAGATGCATTAAAGGGGTAGGTCCAATATCTAATAATGTCTTCAACACTCCTTGTTTTGAGAGGTCACGTACTTATTCAGGCACACAAGACACATGTTCGGCTAGGATCAACCCTAAGAGGAGTGAGCATCCTCAATAAATCCCACTGCTCTTTCTGCTTCTCACAGAGCACGAGCTTTGTTTCCGCCCAACACCATTTCTTTAAAAGAATGTAAACAAACGTATAATATAGAATATCTATAATTCTTTATCTTGAAGACGTTGATCTATTGGAGGAAGTTTTGAAATCCGTTTATTAATGAAAGGGACTTCTAAAAAATAGGTGATAAACAAAATCAACCTTTTTAAATCCATTAAGGCAAGCCTTATCGAACTCGTCGTTCTTTTCAAAATTCTCTCTAAATCTTCAAGGGTTGTTACTATTTTAGACTGAATAAAACCTTTAGGTGCTAAGCCTCAAATTGAGGAGTAGGAGTTTGAACTCAATTCTCTTTGTTTAAACCGTTGGTGGAGCGTTTAGTGTATCTGGAGATCTCGCCATTTAGCGTTAATGACATAGCCATTGGTGTTGAACATGAAATCCTCTCCAACCGAAATCTCTACTATGACTCCTCTCACTTAATGTCGTCTATCATTACTCTTCCTTCAGTTTCTTTGTTTGGCAACTCGGGCCGAACATTTTTGATTTGTCTTGCTTTTCTGGACCGAACTTCGGAGAGGCCCAACAATACCCCCACAAAAACCCGGTAAAGTTCCCTCCAACAACTTTTTAGGGATTTTGATTTAGCACTTTGGAAGTTGTAGCGCGTATGACACGTCCCATCAGTTCTTATTTATAACAGTCATGATGTCTTTTCTGAAGCCTTAACTACGCTTCTTGGTTCCCAGGTACGTCTCCCTTCTTTTGATTTCTCATCCTCTTCTTCTTTTTCCCTTTCGGCCATGGGGACTTCCAATTCTTCCCCAGCACCTCTTTCTCGTTGCCTTGATCCATCCGTTCCCCCTTCCTTGACTTCATCAAAAAAATCTCACTTTGTACCATAAGAAGAATATCACTTCTGAAGATCTTCTCACCCTCGCCTTTATTGTTGGATTTCCTGCTTCCACATAGATACTCCTTCCCCCTTCCGGAATCTGGGCTGACTTCTACGCCGACGATTGGGTGTGCTTGTATGAGTACCCCTTTCTTATCGGTCACCGCTTCCCTTTTTCTCCTCTTGTCATCGACTTCCTTACTACCTTAAACGTATCTCCGGGGCAAATACTTCCCTAAGTTTGGAGACTTTTGCTATATGTTGATCTTCTGTGTTCCTCTCATGGTCTCCCTTTTAAAGTTGCCGATTTCTTCCATAACTATCGTCTTTCCAAAGGCGGCCCTGGCCGCTTGACCTTGAAAACCTTCAAAGATAAGTCTGACCTGATTTTCAATGTGTCGAAGTCTGATCGGGGTGGGGCTTATAAATTTTTCTTCGTAAAGCTATCCTCTTTGGGAGTTGATACGTTTTTCATGAAAACTCGATGGGGTTCAACAGGTAGTGTTTCTCTATTTATTTATTCTGCTTTGTTTGGTTGTCTTTAACCATCGATTGTCCTTGTTTTGATCGCCGAAAATCTCACTTCTCCTCAGCCTCACAAAGTGTCGGCTCAAGTCAACTCTCATATAGAGGCTATCTCGTTGGAAGAGAGATCCTAACCCAAGCATATGAAAGTGTGCATTGCGGATTCTGAAGATACCGAGATGTCAAGTAAGCTTTGAATCTTCTCACCTTACACCTTATTTTGACACATTTACTTCCTATAATCCCGTTCATCTGCATGTTGCAGGTTCAAGAACCACCCGTTCTACTACCGCACTTACCACCATGGAATGAGTAGAAGCCCAAAAGAAGAGGAAAACTGAAACGACATCAACGCCTGACACCTCCTTAGCGGTATCTATCCCCAAGAAGTCGTCTAAGGCTAAAGTTACTTCTCCGAAGAAGAAAGTGGTCTCGAACCTATTTGATCTTCCAGGAACCATGATGTCACTGAACATGGTGGCAGAGAGATGCCTGAGTTCTCTGGCGCCTCTTCATGTGGATTGTTCTCGAAGTGCGGAAAACCGATCTTCCCTTCCGGAGTTCTTTGGCGAAATACTTGCTGCTCAGTGGCAGGTTCGTTTATTTTGACCAGTTGGTTTTTTATATATTTATCTCACCCCCTTATGCAAGATGTTCTACTTCTTGATCTGTTCAGGGTCTGCAACTTTCGCTCTCTGCTTTCGAGACTTTCAAAAGCCTCTCAACTGGCTCAGAGCAAGATCAGCCTTCAACTCGAAAAAGATAAGAGCACCATTTTGGGGCAGGAAAAGAACGCTTTAGAAAGGAAGGTGAAGGAGTTGTCGGTTGTTCTTGAAAAGGCGTCTAAGGATTCCAGGGATTGTGAAGAGAAGTTTATTGTTTCCTCAAGCAAAGAAGCTGCTCTTGAAAAAGAGATTGAGGACACCGCAGACTACTGGTCATGTAGAGCTCGGGTGGAGATGATGGAAGAGTTTGCAGCAGGGAAACATACCTCGTGGGATGCAGCAAAGGAAAGGGAGTTGCTTGAAAGTTTGTTTTCTGATGAAGTGATTGCAACCTAGAAGTCTTCAGTCATCGACGACATTGCTTATATTGCTAAAGAAGTAGCTCAAGCGAAGCTAGAAAATCAAAAGGTCGTTGAAGATGTTTCTAAGGATTGATCCTTCTTATCTCTGTTATCGTTTTTAAACATTAAGTATTTTAGTACCCCCGGTGTGTCGGTGTTTAACATTTTATCTTGTGTGAATGGCCGCTTGTTTTTAGGATCTCTGTTGTGGACAACTTCTACCCCTGTTTTTGCTGGTTTTTAGGGGTTTTATGAATGTTGTTTTAGTATTTGTATGGTCTTTGATCTTCCTTTGTCTTTTTTTGTAGGTGATATAGGTTTTCTATCGCAAGATGAGGATCGACGCGTTCGAGAAGATGATCGTTGGTAAGTTTTGTAGTAATAGCACTTTTGTATAGGATGCTAAGAGAGAGACTAATGTATGTAGTAGAATGTAAACACTTATGTTTTATTCAATAAAATCTGAATTGGTTACTAGTATCCTGGCTTATGTGAAACTCCTCTTGATCTAGAGTTGTCTTTACGTGTTCTCATCTCTTGCATCTTGTGACTAGTAGTTGTGTGCACTTCGTTGCCTGATTATAAGGCGAGGGCCTATGTTTTGGCCTTAACGTCACAAGGCTTCCCTTGTTAGTTTTTCTAGGATTGTTGTTGTTTCATGTGTTTAAAATGAGGCAAAAATAAAGTTGAATAGAATGAAGTAACAAATAAATACCTTGTTGCGACTTGCTTGTTAGAAATGATACAACTTTAAATTTGTCGCATTCCAGCTTCTTGGGACTATCTTTCCATCATGTGACACTAACTCGTAGGCCCCTTGTTCGACGATTTTCATGATCTGGTAAGGTCCTTCCCAGTTAGCTCCTAACTTGCCAACATTCAATTCTTGTGTGTTTTGAAAGACTTTCCTCAACACCCAATCACCTTCTTGAAACGCCTTTGCTGTGACAGGTTTGTTGTAACTTCGAGCCACCCCTTGTCTATATGCTGCCATATGAACTGATGCTTCATCACATAACTCGTCAACCGTGTCTAAATGATGGAACAAGTTAGGAAGATTTGACTCTTCAGTAGTGAGCCCATATCGAACTGTGGGCAAAGTTATTTCAACTAGTAACACGGCTTCACACCCATATACAAGGGAGAAAGGCGTGTGCCTTGTGGCAGTCTTGGGAATTGTCCGATCTGACGAAAGGATAAGTGGTAACTCGAGCTCGTCTGTCCATATTCCCTTCGCCTCTTTGAGGCGTTTCTTCAGGTTGTTAATGATTACTCTATTACTCGCATCCACTTGAACGTTGGCTTGAGGGTAACGTGGTGTCGACATCACCAACTGAATGTTGTATTGTTGTCAAAATCATCTTGTTTTGTCGCTGATGAATTGGGATCCGTTATCACATACTATGGTGGATGGTATTCCAAATCAACTCGGGATATTTCTTTTTATGAAGGAAATGACCTGGGTATCTTTGACTTCTTTGAAAGCTTCGACTTCAATCCATTTAGAGAAGTAGTCAGTCATAGCTAAAATGTAGACATGTTGTCTTGAAGCTGGAGGAAGTTTCCCTACAATATCCATTCCCCATTTTATGAATGGCTAAGGAGAAGTTATGGGATGTAATAAATCTGGAGGTTGATGTGGAACTCCACTGCGTCTTTGTTCATGGTTGGCCAATAATATCTCATCCTGCCTTCTTTCCTTGCCAAGTTACGACCCCCTGTATAATTTCCGCATTCTCCATCATGGATGTCTTGCAATACTTTATGTACTTCTTCCTCCTTTACGCATCGTGCATATATCCCTGATGACATCCACTTGAACAGAATGTTATTCTTAATTGCGAAAGTGGAAGCTTTTACCTTAAGTCATCGGGCTTCTTCCTTGTCATCTGGTAAGATCCCATCTCGCAACCACCTTAGGTAAGGAGTTACCCATGAAGCATCTTCATCAGAATCTCGAATCTCAAACACGTCTGCTTCTTTGATTAAATTAGGATTACTAACCGAGATGCTTCTTCGGAACGCTTCCACGGCCGTAGCGGCGTCGCATCATTCTATAGTGATTAACTCCTCGTTGTACCGGTTAAGGAAGGCTTTCAAGGATTTACCGGTTTTCTGAACCTTGCGATATAAGTCGCTTGAGTGTTTTTTAGCGTGTCGACTGCTTGCGAACTTTACCTTGAACTTGTCAATCAACTCAGCAAAGGATTAAATACATCCAAGAGGTAAATGAGAGTGCCAATTAAGTGCGGGTCCGGATAATGTGTTTCCGAACCAACGACACATAACAATCTCCTTCATGTCGAAGGGGACCGTGCTAATGTTCATAGCTTGTTTGAATGCAGCTACATCCTGAATAGGATCCGTAACCCCTTCGTACTTAGGTACATCGGGGACATGATACTTACGAGAGATGTCGGCCCTTGCGATAGCGGGTACGAAGGGAGAATCTGTGTAACCATCCCTTCTTTCCATCGGTTGGGGGTGCCCATGGGACTTGAGTGATTCGGTCCTCTAGAGCTTTGAGGCGTTCCCGTAATTGGACAACCTCAACATCCTCTCTAACAGCCCTTAAACAATTACCGTTTACCTGATAACCAGTTATTGGCCTGACGCCATCAGGCGTTATGAGGTTTAGATCGTCCATGTCTAGCCGCCGAGCGACACCTTTGACTGTGTCCGTTACACGTGGACGGCTTGGAGCTGATTGTACTTGAGAGCGAAGCAGATTACGTTCATTGGTTAAAGTTTCAATTTGTTTTTCATATACCTCGGTAAACTTAGCATGAGCTTCTTTTTGATTTTCCAAATCTTTTTGGAGAGCGATCATTGATGAGCGGAGCTCCATGATGATGTCAGAATCACCCCCCTCGTTCCGCCGCTGTGGAGGTAGTAGGGTTGCCATTTGCATTCCCGGAATCTTGATCAATTCCCTCTATGTTCCCAACTCCATCAGCATTTCCAGTTCGTTGGTTGTCTCCTTCTTGGTTGATCTCATGATTCTCGGGATCTCCTACATGACTGTAGGTAGTCTGAATTCCTTCCATCTTGTTGATAGAGCTTGTAGTTCCTTTTAGCGTGACTTCTTTTTCGCTAGGGGCCCACGGTGGGCGCCAATTATTTTGGGCAGATTTATGACATGAACGTGTTACCAGCTAAAGTAAGGGAATCCTAACCAAAGAGCAATCGTAACGCGTTATAAACTACAAACAAGATGTAAAATAGCGAAGAAGAGAGAAAAAGAAGGGCAAGCAAGTTGTTGTGATTGTATTATGATCGTGATTGTAAACAATTCTTCTGGAATTACAAGCGAACACTTGGGTAGAATTGGTAGATAAGAATGAATTCAACTAGAGTTTATTTCTGAGTGTGATTGTCGATGATCTCCCGCATCTCTGCTTCGTCCTTATTTTATAACCCTTGCTTTATTTAGACCGTTGGTGGAGCGTTTAGTGTATGCCGGAGATCTCGCCATTAAGCGTTAATGACATAGCCGTTGGCGTTGATCGTGAAATCATATCCAACTGAAATCTCCGCTATGACTCCTCTCACTTAATGCCGTCTGTCATTACTCTTCCTCTAGTTTCTTTGTTTGGCAACTCGGGCCGAACATTTTGGGCCTGTCTTGCTTTTCTGGACCGAACTTCGGAGAGGCCCAACATTTATCGTCTTGAAAACTTATAGAAATTTTCAATTTTAACAAAGCTTTATCCTTGTAGGTTACTCCTTTTAACTTACTAAGTTTCTCTAGAAATAATTTTTTTAAGGCTTAGAAGTTTCAAAAGAAATATTCCTATAAAAGAGTTTTGAAATGGAAAACTCCAAGAGAAGAAATTCTAGACTGAAATTTCCTTTAAAAGTGACGGTTGGATGCACATCTCACTTTTAAAAGATGGTAAAAACTCTATTTTTAAAACTTTCAGCTCTGATATCATAATTTTAACACTCCTATTATTAAAAGAAGGGTATTATTGGTAGTGACCTCTGATTTTCCCATCCAAAGTCACCCCAAGATATCATGTAACACAAAACATTTCGAAATGGAAAAAAGTGTGGAGTATCCATTTATATTTATTAGACTTATTATTGATTATAATAGGGTTGTTTTATAGAAGAAAACGACAACGAAATATAAACTAACCATACAAAGTACTTCTTGAAAGTGCATAGAGTAAAAACAAAAAATGTTATAAAATCCTTCCTTTAGACGACATCTCTATTTGATAGGCTTCACATGAGCTCGTGTGCTACCCTTGGATACTTCACTCTGAGGGTGAACCCTTCCTTTGTTATCTTCATATATCCTTCGCCTTTGGTCCTTGAGCAACACTCCTTCGCTATCAGATGTTTTCATAAAGGAGTCAAGAAACACAAGGTAAAATGCAGAAGAAAAAAGAAAGGTGAATGTGTTACTCTAAGACGACTAAGCAAGTGAGGAACATATGGTTTCTATGGTCATAACTAAACATGGTGGCATTGAACTATGAATTATAGTTGGTCAATGATCCAACTATTAGTAATTCCATCAAAAGAGGAAGGTATATGAAATCCAAGGTAGATGGGATATCACAAGAATATGATCCCATAAGAACGAAAAGGCATACACATTCCACGATAGATAGAATATCACACACTACCAAATCTCGGGCTTTTTGTAGGGAAGATTTGTAATGGTTTTTTCATTGTGTTACAATAGATAATCTAGTGTAATGGTTTATTATCATATGTAACCGTATGAGCTAATGTAACAGTTTATTGTAACACAAGTCATCTAATGCAACACATGTATATAACAAAGGTAACAATTGTAGAAATAGAAAAAAAAGTATGATCTAAGGTACAATTTGTTGTAACACAAGTCATCTAATGCAACACATGTCTGTAACAAAGGTAATAATTGTAAAAGTGGAAAAAAAGTAAAACCTAAAGTAACAGAAAATATAACAAGTGTCATGAATAATTTACTTGTAAAAAATGGCGCCAAAAATAAGAGTAAGGGCGCGACGATAAAAATATTAAACTCTAATCTTGATTTTGTCAAAATACAAATCTCTGCCTTTGACAAATCTAGCGTAATTGAGCCCTTTTCAGCCTTTTTCCCAATCCCTTATAAAAACCCAAAATTTCAGCTCCAAAATTAAACAAAACTCAAAATTTTCTACTCAAATAAAAAAAATAGGGAAACTGAAATTAGAAAAAAAAACTTTGAATTTTCAGCTCCAAAATTAACCTAAAGTTATGCCCCTCCTTTTTCTAAAATCGACAGTCTTCGCTCTCTCCGTTCCTTGAACATTCGAACCCTAAATTGAATCCCAATTTTTGACATTGACGCTCAAGTCTTCTTCTATGTTAATCTGACTACTCAAATCCTCTTGTGAACTCTTGTGATATCTCGACCCTGTCAGTAGGCGTGTGACTATATCGGAAAGAAAAGAAATATGAAATATCTTTAGAGATATGACCACCAAAATGGGGTTCCATCCAAATGAATGATATTTGTGAGAACTTACTATGTGACATCATTAATTCGAGAAGTCTTCATCGACTAGTCAAACAACTATTTAATCTAGTTCTTGACTTTTAAATGTGGCAGCTCTTAGGGTTATCAAATTTCATGAATCAATTTACAAGATGAAATTAATTCAATAGAAAATTAAGAGCACGACATTTATCCGCAATGCTATACCGACCGAGGAATTTTCATTTTCTATTAAACCAACTCGCAAGATTTCCACCATAAACACAAAGTTGTATTGAGAATGGAGATCTACAAAGTTAGCTGCTCAATCAACATTAGATTAGGTGAAGATCGCGGTTAGGGGGCACCGAGATGGTAAGATCATGATTAAGAGCACCTTTCAAAAGTTGAAGAATTCCTTTTTTTTGGTCGAAAGTTGAAGAATTATTTTTACACGACACAATGTGAAGTAAGAAGATGAGGCATATGCTGACGGGCTTGATTTACAAAAAAAACTAAGCTCAAGGTGGGTGTTAGTAGCATATTGGAGGTTACCAACAATATGACAATACACACTACATATGTTGGGTTAGGGGCTAAAATTGACATGGTGAATCAGACATTGGTGGGAAAATATATGGGCTTAGCTTCAAGAAAGTTACAATGTTCTAACAAGTCCTATATATACTTATATTGAGAAAGCTAAATTACAGATGTAATGTAGCTTACTTCAAATCAAAGTTCCGATTGAGATGACAAATGAAGTTCCTAATGAAACCCAAGTCGAAACCTATTATGATGATGCTAATGATATAGATAAGAATATAGGTGACAAAGAAGTAGTCTAGAGGAAAAATAAGGAGGCATGAGAAAGATGCATAAAACCCAACTTTGTAGGTGATGTTTAAGCTTAGTGAACTAAGCTTGGGATGCCTGTTTGAGAGCATATATCACCTTTTGTAATTACAAACACAATTAGGAAAATGAGAATCAACAAACCCTTTAGTATGGGACATGTATTCAAACTCTTTCAAATGACCATTCAGGAAGGCATTATTAATATCAAGATGATGACTAGACCGAGCCTTAGAGATGACAATAGAAAAAATGAAGCAAAGTATCAAAATTATCAAGAGCCTCTTCTTAATGAAAGCTTTTGGCAACAAGTTTGTCTTTATAATGATACACCCATTTATTACCCACAATATTCGCATTCGGGGGACACGGTTGAAGAGACCTTGTATGAATTGCAGTAAGGGCAGCAATTTCAGTTTGTATAGTTTTTGCCAAAAGACACTACTATTAGCAAAAGAAAAAGTAGAGGGTTTCACTCTCACATTAGTAATAAACTAGTAGTGGGTGGTGAGTTGTAGAGAAGGTTCAAGGTTTGAGGTCACCCAACAAACCTTGGGTAGCCATGCTGTGATTGGAGTCATTAGAGGCTCTTAAGAAGGACAAGTCTAGTTGATGCGATGGACTTTTCGGGGTTGAACCCATCATCGATAAAGATATATTAGGATTAAAATTGACCAAGGTTGGGCTAATGAGGTCGGTATTGGTGGAGGTGTCTAATGTTGTCGGGCTTTGAGTGGCGGAACTACAAGAAGGAAGATTACTAAGCTGGTGGCAACTGAGGGGGTGGCTGGTTGGTGAGGCAACAATTGAGGAGTTGATGGTGTGGGTAGGGGAGGGGATGTAGGGAGTGATGCGTGGGCACGAACTAAGGAAGTCGGGTGGAAACAAAGGGTGAACTAGCCATATGTAGTCGAGAGCAGCGCAAAGGGGTGGTATGTTTGTTGAGAAATTTGGATTCTTGGAATGTACACCATATGGGGGGAGATGTAGGACCTAATAGAGGGAAGGTATAGCAGACATAGCCCTAGTATTTCAAATTGTACCCAGGGAATAGGCAAGGTAAGGAATTATAGGCATATTTTGTAGGGTTGTAGGGTTTGAGATATAGGTAGAAATACCCCGAAATGTTTTGAGAAGTTTGTAATTTGGGCTTTTATTATAGTGCTTCAAAAGGGAGTTATGCAAACGCAGTGGATTAAATGTTCTATTGAAAATGTAGACAACAATATGGAATACATTTCTCAATATTAGAATGGTAGGGAGGCATTGGCTAAGAGAGATAGACCTTTTTCTTGGACAATCCTATTATGCCGTTCTACAATACCATTTTGAGTGGGAAGCAAAACTGTGTAGGAAATTGACTATAACAACAACAAAATCATCTACCCAGGTGGAACCCAATATGAACGGGATCTGGGGGGTCGAGATGTACGCACCCTTATCCCGACTCGACATCAGGAGGGTATTTAAGGAGGGCCCAAAGTAAAAGGGGGGAAAGGGTAGGAAACAAGACGAAAAGGCTAAAGGGAGAGTAGAAAGCGAGAGCCAAAAAAGTACGCTAGAAAAACCAGAAAATGATAACAGAGAAACTAAAAACAAAAGAGAGGGGAAAGATCGAGCAGGACACTCCCTCCATGTCTTCCCTACTAACGCTCCGTCAATGTAATCTTCTGACGCCATTGGTCCCTACATAAGGCCAAATCTGCTGGGATCGCCAACAAGGTGAGGTTTGACTATGAAGAAGCAAAATTGTGTAGGATCTCGGATGGCAAACGCCCTAATATGTTACTTGGATGAGAACGTCCAGCCTTCGGATACCGCCGAAGCTCGAAAAGTTCACTTAAGGGATAATAGGTATAGGCTATCGCCGAAAAATATTCTATATCGTTTGTCTTTTTCCGATCAAACTTAAGATGCGTACCCTCAAGCAAGGATGAGCCTCAATTATACGAAATCCATGAAGGCATATGCGAGATACACGTCGGTGGTCGCACTTTGGCATTTTGAGCTCATTTGCAAAAGTATTGGTGGCCTTACATGTAAAAAGTGCCTCGGGAGAGCAAAGAGAAGAATAGTCGCGCTCTTTCCGACCACCTCAACTTCGCCGAGGATTGTCGAGACGATGCAACTATACAGATCACATCCTACGAACGGGTCATAGCCCAATGCATGAGATACCGTACTTTTTGAGTCGATAACCTATACTTCGAAGGGTCAAGGGAAGCACACACATATGGCATAGCTTGCCCCTAATTGGGAGTGATCGTATTATGCGGCCGCATCATACGATCGGGGAGCCTAATCATTGAAGAGTCTTGAAGGGAATGTCGTCCCTCGGACTTGGGATGTTTTCCATTTTTGAAGAAATTATTCCCATAGAGAAAAATGCGGCCATGAATTATCGTCGCGATCTCGAGTCTGTCATCCGTGACCGCCGGTCACATAGCTGCGGTCATGGATCGCTAACAGAGAGCTCTTTTGGCCCCTCATATGGATGTCGGATTTTTAGAATGGCTAATGGAACAAGCTCGTTTTTTGTTTTTTCTTTGTTTTCTGAAACAAAATCCAGGCCGAGAACCTTTTTTAACGTTCTATCTTCCCTCATCTTTGTTTTGCTTGTTACAATGAGTATATCTCGAAATCCGGCAAATGAAATGCTTAAAGAGGAGCAAGGAGCCCATGATATTCGTTCATGGATGTACGAATATACGAATATACGAATACGCACGCTAGGAGAACCCAACGACTAATCCGCATGGCCACTTTGAATATGTCCTAGAGTACTTGAGTCATAGTTGCGTTCTAACGTAACTAACATTGAAGTGGGGCATTTGTGAGCGGGTAAAATTAATTACCTTATTATTTTCGCTATTATTTGCCATAAATTTTTTTTTATTTAATATGCTTGTTTTCAATTATATATTTTGTTATAAAATTAAATATGGTTACTATTCTTTATGATGGAGAATTATCTCCGTCTCCTCCGTTATAAATGCATGTATTCGCCATGTATGATGAGCATACTCATATTCGCTGAGCTCATTGGAAAATCTTATCCTTTATCTTGACGATTGATCAACAAACTGCACTTTTGACTTAGGCATCAGAGGTGGATTAGGGAGTCCTCGCCCCTTGCGTCCATTGTTTTGCAGGTTCTAGTTTAAAAAAGAACTTGAAACAGAGGTGAAGAAGAGAATAAGAGGAACATTTAAAGTTGATTTTTTGTGCACTAACATCACCCTACTAATCACGCATACAATTTATTTATTATTGTTATCATAATGAAAAAGATTAATTATGTATGAAGATATTGTGTGTAAAAAGGAATTATTGATTGAAAACAATAGAAAAGAAAATATTGGTGTGGATTTAGGTAATTAGCGATAACGACGGATGTGCAAGGTAGGTTCAGCGCGCGCGGAAACGTTACATTCGGATCGTATATGATGCGCGAGCAAAGGAGCAGTGTAACGCGGTGTCGCGGCAGCCCCCAGCTCTCCGCGTTGCGGCTGGCTGCTGCTGAGTGCTGACTGTACGTATCAGATATCAACCTCGATTGACCCATTTCTGAGTTTAACTGATTTGATTGCAAATATCCCAATTCCTTCCATTGTTCGTCCATAGGTCGATGTGCTTTCTAGACATTTCACCTAATTTTCTTTTCTTTTTTTTTTATACCAACAACAATTAAATTGACCCATGCATTGATTTATTATTCGATCTAGCTATAACATAATTAAATAATTAATTGTTCATCAGCGCCCAAAATATATTCTTTCTTCCTTCTTGTATTTATTTGCTTTTTACAATATATATGTATAGATGATTGAAATTTGGACGAATTTACCATTTTTTGATCAAGATCTCACACATGGAAGCTAATTGCAATTAACAAAAAAATAATGATGTCCTTGATCACAATATTATGAACCCATCATGTACAATATATCCACTATATACTATGGTTAATTAATATTGGGAGCCAATTAATACGGGCGAAAAAAGTGGAGAACGAATCTTGAGACAAGATGTATTCAGGCGCGCACCACAATTTTTATTGGAATATTACTCTCAAATCACCACACCAACTGGGTACTACACTACTACGTACGTATCTTATAGATCGAGTTCAGCCCCCAAACTTAAAAAAGCCGTTTTCAAGCTTTAATCCATGGTCACCAACCCCAAAATTCATAGTCATTTCCAAACACACAATCATTACATACCGAAAATAAACCAAATCAACCCCCTCCTCCTTTTCATTTCTATATTAATTCACTGTAATCGATCTCACTCTTCCATTAAGCAATCCACACTTCTGCGCACGTACACATCGATCCCAATTATACCAAATTTATCTCTCCACTCCTCTACTAATTACATATATTAATTAACCTTTTTTTGCATTAGAAGAAAATTAAAAACAAAACAAAAACAAAGCAATTAATCTCCAGCAAAAACCCAGCTATACTCCCACCACCCATTTCCTCAGCCCAGCCGTATCGCCACCATCTCTTTCTCTGAGAACCCCTCTTTTGCAGTTCATCCCCAACTGGTTTGCACCACTTGGTTAATCCCGGTTTCTCAAAACCCTAGCATTTAAAAATGGATCCTCCCATGCTCAGATCTACCAAAACCCTAATCGCCACTACCACTACTACTACTACAATCGACCGATCATGCCTTTCAACGGGGGTACCAAAGCCGCAGCCTCCTCCAGTCGCAACAAGGGCGGCCGCTCGCTCTACCGCGGCGTCCGGCAGAGGAGCAATGGCAAATGGGTATCCGAAATCCGGGAGCCCAAGAAGCCCAACCGGATCTGGCTGGGCACCTACCCCACCCCGGAAATGGCGGCCGTGGCCTACGACGTGGCAGCCCTCGCTCTCAAGGGCCCCACCGCCGACCTCAACTTTCCGGACTCCGCGGCCTCCCTCCCAATCCCTTCCTCCAACTCCTCACGTGACATCCAGGCGGCCGCCGCCGCTGCTGCCGCTGCGGCTGGCGCGGCTGCCGATGCCATGAACTACGGGGGAGGCGGGTGGGGGAGTGATCCGGTGAATGCGGGTGCAGGTACTTCCGATGGGGATGCGGGGAAAGGGTTGGCCATGGACATGGAGGAGAATTATAGCGATTATTATTATAATTCGGTGGATGAGAATTTGGTGTTTGAGATGCCGAATGTCCTTGGAAATATGAGTCAAGGTATGCTTCTAAGCCCCCCTAGGGATCATTTGGCTGCCCCCAGTTACGGTGATTATGATGAATGGACGGCTGGGATTAACACTGCCGATCATTATGATCCCAGCCTCTGGAACTATAGTCCATAGTTAACAGCTAGTGCTATAATATACCAGGCACATATATACGTACTATCAAGTACGTACGTACGTGCGTACGTACGTCTAGCGGTAATTGAGGACATGATATTAAATAATTGTATAATAGTGTTATGTGTACGATCGAGGACCATTTTGGTCACCTGCAAGAAGCTATAGGCATTCTACCAAAAAAGAAAAGAAGCTCTAGGCAATTTGCAGGTGCAAAATGGTACGTGATGAATCAGTACGTTTCTTAATGTCTTTATCGTCTTAATTTATACACTATGTATTTCCAGTTTTCCACCCTGCCGTGTACTTCGTTTTGTAAATTAGCGAATGTGTGTTTTTAATTAAGTTGTGTGCTTTGGGGTTGTTAATGTGCCCGGCATCTTTTTCAGAAATATACTATATATAATGAAGTTTTTACTTCTTCTTTTACCATATATATATATTCTGCATTTTGATCAAGCTTATATAAGACTTGTGTATATTATTTATATCGACTACGTATGCTAGTTAAATGCTTATATAAGACTTGTGTATATACGTAAAATTAACTATTTTGTAGGTTTAGCTTGCTAGTTATAAACTATATATCACTAACTCACTTTGAAAGGAACAACTGACAAAATGCACGTTCAGTGCTCACTTTGAACTTAATTTCAAGCATTATTGATTACCTTTACGCCATAACGTAATTTGAATTTGATGTGTGTGTTTTTTACTTGATATGCGGAATACAAAGACAGAAATCAAGCATTCAAATACAAACGAAGTTCAAAGACAAACAAGAAGTTTTATTCAGCTTTGAGCCTCAATCGAAATGCCAGAAATCCAAGGGGAACTACAGAGGGCAAAGAGAAATAAAGAACAAGCAAGCAATCTGTAAGAGAGAATCAAAGTGAGATAAGTACAACTCGAACAAGTCGAACAACCACAAAGGTCTCCTTGGTGCTCTCTCTTTCTCTCTTACTTTGTTTGGATTTCAGAGGGAGCTCAGGTCGCCGGTGTCGAGCTCAGGCAAGCAAGGCCGAGAAGACACAAGAAAGCTAGAAACCTGGAGAGCTCTCTCGATTCATCCAACCAGCGGCACAAGAGGAGAAAGCCAGCTTATAAAGAGCTCGCATCAACCCTAGCACACGCAACGACGTCGTTCTAGTAATGAGCATGGGTCACCGAGAATGGGTTGTCTCGGGTGACATAGTATTGGGCCGTTTGGCCCAATACTGTCTCCAACGAGAAACAAGCCCAATCCGATATTACACACACACATATACTAGTTACATTACAAGTTCTCAATATCCAAACAATAGGAATTACAAGCTCATACATAAATCTCTACAATTTGCCCTCCTAATTCCTAAGTTTACATCAATAGTAAAACTTGTATCCTTGTTTTGTTGATCTCTGGTCTTACAGTCTTTCTATCACCGACCCATTTTGTACCCTTCTCAGCTTTGTTCTGGCTCAATCACATGTAGGAAATCCCTGCAAAAGTTGAACTTATCAGTTGTGACAATTTTAGTGCCAAAATCTGCAGGATTCTTCTTACCATCTATCTTTTCTACCAGAATAGCTTTCTGTGCTACCTTTTGTCTAATGAAATGGTACCTCACATCAATATGTTTGGTCCTTTCATGGTACATGGGATCTTTGCACAGGTATAGGGCACTCTGACTGTCCATATGCAATTTGGACATATAGTTTTTGCCTTCAATCTCCCTCAACAGTCCTTGGAGCCATATTGCTTCTTTGGATGCCTCAGTAGCAGCTATGTACTCTGCCTCAGTAGAGGATAGAGCTACAATAGACTGCTGCTGAGACTTCCAAGAGATGCAATTGCCACACCAAGTATAGACATATGAGGTGGTTGATTTTCTAGTGTCCTTATTGCTTGCAAAGTCAGAATCAACATAACCATAGAGTTCAGAAGGAGAGGAATGAACACCATAGAGCAAACCAAAGTTGGCAGTGCCAGCAATATATCTCAAAAAAAAATTCATAGCATGCTAATGTTTCTCACATGGCTCAGACATATATCTACTCAGAACACTGATGGCAAAGGCAAGATCAGGTCTGGTGCAAATCATGGCATACATAACTGAACCAACAGCAACATCATAGGGGATAGAAGACATTCTACCCTCCTCTTCCTTGGAGAGAGGCAGCTTGGCTTTTGTCAAGTCAAGGTGCCCTCCTAAGGGCATGCAGGAGGGTTTAGCATTCACAATATTGAATCTATCTAACACCTTATGCAAATAATCAGATTGAGTAAGCATGATTTGTTTCTTAGACTTGTCCCTAACAATCTTAATGCCTAGAATCATTTGTGCATGACCTAGGTCTTTCATGTCAAAGTTCTTTCTAAGGGCCCTCTTTACATCATTGATCTTAAACATGGATTTGCAAATCAAAAGCATATCATCAACATAAAGCAAGACATAAATGGGCAAATCAGACTTGACATGCTTAAAGTACAAACATGAATCATACTTGCTAGCCTTAAACCCTAAAGTTTTCATGCATTTATCAAATTTTATATTCCACTGCCTAGGTGATTGCTTCAAGCCATATATAGATTTCTTTAATAAACACACATAATCAGGCTTAGAAGGATCAACAAAACCCTTAGGCTGTTTCATATAAATGGTTTCATCTAGGTCACCATGCAAGAAAGCAGTTTTAACATCCATTTGTTCAACTTCTAGGTCATACACAACAGACATAGCAAGCATTAATCTCATGGTTTTATACTTAGCAACAGGAGCAAAAATGTCATGATAATCTTCCCCTTCTCTTTGAGAGAAACCTTTAGCTACTAGCCTAGCTTTGTATCTAGGTGGGTCAGTAGGTTTGGTTCCCTCTTTGAGTTTATAGATCCACTTGCAATCAATAACTCTTGAATTTTTAGGTTTGGGAACCAATGTCCAAGTTTTATTGTCATGCATGGATTTAATTTCCTCTTTCATGGCAAGCATCCAAAGATCAGAATGAACACATTTAATAGCATGCTCAAACAGGTCAGGAGTATAAGCATTCAAAACTTCAGCAATTATGAAAGCAAACTCATCAACATTGTTCACATACTTTTTGTTAGGAATTTTAACCCTAGGGGCCCTATCTCTAGTCAATTGATAATTGTTCAAGTTAGGGACCTCTTCAAAAGGCATATTCTCAACAGAATCATCAACATCATGCAAAGAGTCATCAATATCATGCAAATCATCATGGGAATTATGCAAGTCATCATGTGAATCATGCACAGAATCAAACAGAGGCTCATGCAAAGATGGAGAAGAAGAAGAAGGATGTGAACTGACCTGCCCACCGTGATGGTGAGGTTGCACAGCTAAGTGCTCTTCAGTACTTGTTTGAGCATTCAAGTGCTCATTAGAAATACCAATGCCAGCATTTTCAGAGTTTCCAGAATGAGATGGAGAGTATCCAATATCAAAGTCTTCATCAAATAACTCAGATTAAGGAGGAGTAACATAGAATGGAGTATGAACTTGTTCAGACCTGTCTAAGTGCTCAGGAGAAGATGTGAGAACATTTTTGAAATGGAAGTCACTTTCATTGAAAGTGACATCCCTACTAACTATCACTCTGTAGCCTCCAGGCTGTATGAGCAACAGTTTGTATCCTTTTACCCCTTCAGGGTACCCCAGCATCACACACTTTTGAGCTCTTGGGTTTAACTTCCCAGCATTATTAAGAGCATAGGCAGTGCATCCAAAGGTTCTCAGATGTGAGATGGTGGGTTTGGTTCCACTCCACAGTTCTTGTGGAGTTTTGAATCCAATGGCAGAACAGGGGGATCTATTAATCAAATAAGCAGCTGTAGTGACAGCCTCTCCCCAGAGGGAATGTTTCATCCCAGCACTGATTAGCAGGCACCTTGCCTTTTCAAGTAAGGTCCTGTTCATCCTCTCAGCAATGCCATTCTGTTGAGGTGTGCCTGGCACAGTTAAGTGCCTCTTAATGCCATTTTCATGGCAAAAAGAATCAAATGCATGATTGCAAAATTCAAGACCATTGTCAGTTCTAAGGCATTTCACCTTGAACTGAGACTGGCCTTCAACAGTCTGTTTCCAATGTTTGAACATGTCAAATGCCTCACTCTTAGCTTTGAGTAAATGCACCCAGACCTTCCTGGAATAATGGTCTATTAATGACAAGAAATACTTCTTGCCACCAACAGTATCCACTTGGGCAGGTCCCCATAGGTCTGCATGCACATACTCAAGTGGCTTTTGAGCAACAAATTTGGATTTAGAGAAGGGAGTTCTTGAAAGTTTCCCAAACACACAATTTTCACACATGCTCAAATCAGAGGGTTTTTGACTTATATACCCATTCTTGAATAGGTAATGCAATCCCTTGTTACCTATATGACCTAGTCTATCATGCCACAGTTTAGTTGAATCAACACTCATGCAAGCATTCACTTCAGAAGACATGGTCATAACAGGGGAACCAATGACATGATAAAGTCCACGTTTTTTGATTCCTTTAACAAGGACTTTCCCATCTCTGGAGACATTTCTGACTCCATTGTGGGTGTGGATATAGCAAGCAAGATCATCAAACATGCTTTCAGACAACAAATTTCTCCTTAAGTCAGGTACCCACCTAACATTTTGGAGAATTCTAACAACACCATCATGCATTTTAAAAGGAACAGTACCAACACCCTTAATCTTAAGAGAAGAATGATCACCTAACCTGACCTCACCCTCATCACAAAGATGCAAATAGTCAAAGACATGCTTATGAGGTGTGACATGCATAGTGCAACCAGAATCAAGTATCCATGCATCATGATCAGAATTAACATGATTAGCACACATAAGCAATTCAGCAGAATAAGAAAGGTGGGACTCTACAATTGCAGAGGTACCAACTTGTGATTTGGTGGAGGCTGCAAGTGCCTCATCTTTCTTCTTCTTAAAACAGTCATTGATTAGGTGAGTCCCCTTGCCACAGTAGTGACATTTGAGGTTCTTTTTCTCAGATTTAGGTTTGGTATTCCCAGAATTAGAGTTAGAAGAGTCAGAATCCTTTTCCTTCTTCTTATAACCCTTCTTCTGGTGTTTATACTTTCCTTTAGTGAACATGATCTCAGTTTTAGAATCTTTATCAGGTTTACACTTAAACACTCTCAAAGACTCATTTTTCTGGGTTACAGCATCTATTATCTTCTTCTTAGTCAGATTTCTCACACCATCATTGTTAAACTCAAGCACATCTTTAAAATTATCAAATTGGGGTGGTAAAGAGTGAAGTAAGATCACAACTTGGTGAGATTCTACAACCTTATCACCACATCTTTCTAAGTCCTGATTCATTTTAAGAAATTTATCTAGGTTATCACTCAGAGACATAGAAACATCCATTTTGAAATGAAAGATGCGACCTAGCAAGTTAATGACAGAAGGGAGAGATTTCACCTGATAGAGGTCATTCAACGCCTTCCAGAGATTCCTGGAAGAGTCTACTTCGACCACTTGACGAGCAACTTCATCAGACAATCTGATAATAATCTCAGAATGGGCAATTTGATCCATTTCCTTCTTTTTAGCAGCATCAAATGTGTCAGGCCATGACTCATCAACAGCAGACCAACATTTTTCTTTAATCAAGATGGCTTTCATCTTTAGTTGCCACATAGCAAAGTCAGAGGAGCCATCTAGTGGCTTTATGCGGACAGATGAATGATCAGACATAGTGAGCCTTGCTCAGAGAAGAAGAATAGAGTAACTCAGAGAGAGAGAAGAAGTTAGCAAACTTCAGCTGGTGAGTCTCACAGTAGAGGTTCTCACAACAAGTACCTGCACCTGCAAGGGACAAATGTATGCAAGAGAGGATAAGTAACACAACCAACAAGAGATGGCTTTGGTGTGTTACAGATCTCAACAGTCAACAAGTAAGGTGATAATCAAACACATGTAAAGATCAGAGAGCCCCAAGAGTTGTAGGGTTTCAGATCTGAGCAAAGACGCTCTTTTGCAAGAGCTTTGTGTTGGATCCGACAGTGGGATTACACCAGTATAACTGGAACCCGTTCTATCCAGAATCCCCCGCCCCTTTCTATCAAAGGGAATCGGAGATCTATCACTCAGAAGCAAGCAAAGCTATCATGCAACCTAAACACTTGAAGACAGTTGAGTAAAAGTTTCAAAAAATCAAAGAAAATGCAAGTTTCTTTATGGATCTGAATGGATCTGAGTTCTAGAGAGTCTCTTGACTCTAGAACTCTAGATCTGGTCCGAGATCTGCAAGAAGAGACTTGAGACTTTAGATCCAGAGAGTAGGAAACTCTCAATGGAACGTAGCAAGAGAAACTTCGAGAGAAGGTGAAGGAAAGAGAAGAACAACAACCGAGAACTCAAGATCTGGAAGTAGAAACTCCAGATCCAGCTAAGCGAGCCTCAGATCTCAAGATCCAACACAAGCAACAACAAGAACAAACCCTAGATCTGAAGATCCAGGACTAGAAAGTCCAGAAACTTCAAACCCTAGATCTGTAAGAGCAACCTCGCTCTGATACCAATTTGATATGCGGAATACAAAGACAGAAATCAAGCATTCAAATACAAACGAAGTTCAAAGACAAACAAGAAGTTTTATTCAGCTTTGAGCCTCAATCGAAATGCCAGAAATCCAAGGGGAACTACAGAGGGCAAAGAGAAATAAAGAACAAGCAAGCAATCTGTAAGAGAGAATCAAAGTGAGATAAGCACAGCTCGAACAAGTCGAACAACCACAAAGGTCTCCTTGGTGCTCTCTCTTTCTCTCTTACTTTGTTTGGATTTCAGAGGGAGCTCAGGTCGCCGGTGTCGAGCTCAGGCAAGCAAGGCCGAGAAGACACAACAAAGCTAGAAACCTGGAGAGCTCTCTCGATTCATCCAACCAGCGGCACAAGAGGAGAAAGCCAGCTTATAAAGAGCTCGCATCAACCCTAGCACACGCAACGACGTCGTTCTAGTAATGAGCATGGGTCACCGAGAATGGGTTGTCTCGGGTGACATAGTATTGGGCCGTTTGGCCCAATACTGTCTCCAGCGAGAAACAAGCCCAATCCGATATTACACACACACATATACTAGTTACATTACAAGTTCTCAATATCCAAACAATAGGAATTACAAGCTCATACATAAATCTCTACATTACTCCGTTACAAAGTTATCACGTACGTACATTGCTGAAGAATATATATACTTTTTATTATAGCTACGGCCTACGTTGTAAGTAGAGTAAAGAAAACAAAGAAACGTAAAATGACAACTTTGAAGATCTTTATGTTCCTAAAGAAAACTGTTTTGAGTTTCCAATTCAAAATCCGGATTGAAACAAAATATTAATTAGAAATGTCTAGGCTCACCTGGTTCATTTTTGGGCATTAAAAACAATAAAGAAAGTTGGGTGCTGTTGAATGTGCTCTGTTGGAGTTTCCACCGTGGTTGACAAACGTAAATTTTATATTCGAAAAACTATCCAATGTCTTAGAAGTAATAATAATCACAATTAGCAGTACAAAAATGAATGGAACAGCAATGCTGGTGCTCTCGTAGACAGGACAGACGGTCCCACTTGTCCATCGATCGATCGCTATATACTCGACACATAATACCAATTATTATTCTTAATTAAAATCCGAGTGGGATTAAGACGAATTATTATTCTTAATTAAATTCCGAGTGGGATTAAGACGAGTCTTCGTCGATCATTAGGGCGACGTCTGACCGCAATATAAAGTAATCTCATTTTTGTTCGGGTTTCTACCTTTAGACTTTGTCAAAGATATAACCAATCACACCCATTAACGCATCTAATCACCACGGCTTAATTTCATTTCATCTCCCTCACTATTGACGCATTAAAGTGCAAACACTAATAATTGACAGTTTAATTATATGATTAAGCACTAATCCATTTATGGTAATTAAAACTTAATCCAACAGTGATATGCTTAATCACTAAACCCCATTTTGGGTATGGTTTGTTTGACCCCCTTTTTGGAAAAGTTTAATTCAATTGTTTTGTTCCTCTTTTGAAACCAAAGCAAAAAGAAAATATATAAATAAATAAATAAAAAGGTCACTCTTGTTTTTCCATCAAAAAAAATTAAAAAAATATTAAAAAGGAGTTCGGCTTTCACTTTGAGCCCTTTCATGGGCTTAGATCCCCTAAACAGATATGTACGTAGACCACCGGCTGAATCGAAAAATTGGGCCTTCCTTCGTTCTTAATTAGGTAAACGTACTAAGCTGGATTGTGCCGACTTTCTTAAAAGTTTTGTGTATATGGACTAGGCTGTCAAACCTTCAACCGACCCGAGAAATCCGTCCGACCCGCCCGACTCCGAACCCGACCCAACCCGAGAAAAAAAGAAAAAGTTTTATACCCGAATCCGAAAAAAAACCCGAACCTGAGACTAACCCAAAACCGATTATACCCGAATGGACTAGCCTGATGTAACCCGATATCCGATGCTACCCGACCCGAAGTCATCCGCAAGTCCGAAGTTACCTAACCCGAACCCATCCGAAAATCCGAAGTTACCCGACCTGAAACCATCCGAAAATTACATTACGTTTTAAAATATTAATAATTGTGAATATTTATTATAATTATGTTTTGAATTTAAATGTTACATTAAATATTTAGACCCTAGAGTAGTTAAGTACAAAAAATCATCAATCGATATGGTCTGAATCAAAATCCGACTTACTCGAAACCAGATTTACCCGAAATTCGGCCAAAGTCGAAAACCGATTTACCCAAAATCCGAAAAACCCAAAACCCGACTCACCCGAAATCCGACTAAACCAGAAAACTAACTAAACCCGAAACCGGACTTATCCGAAATCAAGTTGGACCGAAAACCAAATGACCCGACTGAAATTGACCCAAAACTCGACTTTACTCGATCAATTGAGCACTCGACCCGAAATGATCCAACCCAATTTGACCCGATTTTCAACATATCCGAATTTGACCCGAATCCGAAGTTATTCGAAACGGAATTGACCCGACCCAAACTAACCCGACCCTCCCGATTGACACCCCATAACTTCTTTTTTTTGTTTGAAAGGAGTCAGGCTCCTATGTTTTTTTAGGATAGCCTGAAGGTTTACGGTACAGGGTCAAGTGACCCCCTACACCATCTAAAGCATAGACTTTCGAAGCATGGGTGGAAATATTTGGGGGTGGGGGTGGGCTATGACCCCCCAATCCAAAATTATTCTGGTATATATGTTTCTCTTGTCAATAGCTTATATTTGATATATTATAAGGTTCAATCTGACATTTGAGTAAAAACTATAAGCGTTTGAAAATTATATGTATATAAACCACCACCATGTCATTTACTTAATCAAAATGCTTTTATCTTTTACTAGAATTCCTACTTCATAAAATAGTTGAATCAAAAGCTTTGAAACCATAAATTATTGTTGGGATGTCTTGAATCACACAATTCATTATTAGCACGAAGACCTCAATTAGTCGGTTGGTGTCCAGAACCGGATGTCGAGGTTGGGGAGGGAGGCCCATAACGGAAGGTGCTTTAAGTTGGATGGGTCAAGCTCAAGCCCAGGTTTCCATTTCTTCAAGAGGATCGGTCTTAAACCGCAAAACATCCATGGACCGCCTTCAAAGATCCGATTGGCTTCTTCGGTCGAGGTGAATCGAAACAAGAAGATACCTTTTTGGTTGAGCATTATCTTTGGGGGTTAATCAAAGCTCCATCTGGCTTGTGCAAATTTCTCCATAGCCTGAACAATAACTTTTGGTCCTGGAATTAATCCAACAAGAGAGGGTTCCCACAACTTGGTTGATTCAATCACATCATCAACTAGGATCTCGACGAGATTTTCATCGGCTCCGTCCACTCTGTCCAGCTTCATACCATTGCCAATAAGCATGTTTCCAGCCACGACCTCACTGAAGGTTCGCACAAACTCGGGGTTGCCTCTTGAGATGGTGGGAGGAAGAGCGATGCCAGGGAGGGAGGCGAGCTTAGTGGGCTTATCTTCAAGCGAGCCCTCCACCCGGTTCGCTGAGATCTCACCGTTGGATTTCTCAAATCTGGAATCATAGCAATCAGTAGGCAGGGGGCTATTTCTGGGGGCGGGAGGGGCAGTCCTGCTGAGAGATGGATTAGGGGGCGGGTCCGCGTCACTGGAGTCTCCGACCAAGTCATTGTCGGCGACCAGCTCGAGGTTTTCAAGGTGCTTAACGTTTTCAGATCCGATCTTCTTTTGGCTTCGAAGGGACATATGAGACGAGTTGGAGGTATTGGGAGGGGCTGGGTGTGACACCCCTATACCCTATGACGTATACTCTATAAAACTTATCTCCTATATAAGAAGATAATTCACATATAAAAATTATCCATATAAGCACAAAGCGGAATTAACAACCATAAAAGGTTGCACACAAACAATTCTATGTCGTTACTGCTCATACTAAAACATCCATTACTCTAACTTCTATTACAACCCAAAATGTCTATGATGCAAAATGAGGAGGAGAAGGTTGCTTAGAGCTTCAGCCGGCCGACCTGTATGAATGTGACCTCTAAAAGAGACACACGCTAGAAAATTCTAGCTGAACCTGAAAAATTGTTTTGCGATTTGCGTGAGTCGCATACTCAGTGAATATAAATCATCATCAATTATTTCACACAAGGCCAAACAATTGGTTAGTATACATATTCATACATATTATACATGTCATATATGAATTTACTATGCAAATGCAAATGCCAATGTATCCGATTCTTTATTCTGTGAACTGTTCAAGCCTGAATTTGCCCCGGGTTTACTGTATATGGACTCTTATGGTCCCTTTAGCAAAGAAATCCGAAGATTTCCTGAATATTGGCTCTTATGGCCCCTTTAACAAAGAAATCCGAAGATCTCCTGAATATTGACCCGTAGGTCCTGTATGATCCGTAGATCCTGTATGACCCGTAGGTCGCTTTAACAAAGAAATCCGTAGATTTTCTGAATTACAGTTCAGGGCAAGACAGTCACAGGTCCTTTTAATCTCATTGCAATATGCTATGCAATCAAGTGCATTATGTAATCATATATCATATGCCATCTGCTATCATATTTTCTGTACAAACAACTCTGGAAATTTCAGAGCTATCATATAAAAACATATATTCATATAATCCATATACCACATATATCCATATAGCTCATATAGTACATATATTCATATACCTCATATACCACATATAGAGCATATATCCATATATTCATATTTCGCATATAGCACATAGGGTTGAATCTCCGATCTATACTCACCTGTTCAAGACGATTACTATATCTCTCCCCCCTTGACTCTAACCACGGTCTATTACTTAGGCTCCTATATGTAACCCAATGCAAATTAGGCTATTTACTGTTATAAACTCTAACCCTAAATGCAATGAAATGCCAGAATGCATTATAACTTCTTGCATATATATCCAAATCCTTTAAAACTTGACAACAATAAACTATATATATAAATGAACATTTTTCTAGTTCAAATCTTTATGAAAAACTTGATCAAAGGTCTCCCTAATAATATTACAAAGAGAAACCCTAAAATGACTCTGAAATCTTTTACCGAATATAAATCCGATATTGAAAGCACCCTTTGAAAACTATAGATCAACTGATTTCTCAAACAAAAGCAACTATAGATCTAGATCTGGAAAAATTAGGAAAATCCAGATAAACCATTAACTAATTAAAAACTTACCAAATCACGCTTGTACTTCAAGATTAAAACCCGATAGAAGAGATCTTGGACCAAAACCAGATCAAAACACTTAAATCTTCAATTTCCTCTTTTCTCTACTCTCGTTCTTTTCTTTCTCTGTAGCTTCTCCTCTTTTTTTTCATTTCATGACTTAAGTTTGAAGAATTGGAGAACATATATATCTCAGCATAGTTCGGTTGATAGTTCGGTTGAAAGTCGGCAAAATTTTTAGGTAATTACACTTTCCACCCTCAACTCTCCTTTACTACAAACTTCACCCTAAAATAATTAATAATTAACTTTTTCTTAAAAACTTTATAAAATATAATAAACTTAATTAGAAAATAAATATTACTTTTAAAAATTCACTATATATCATGTCGATATGCTATGCATATGCTCTTAATCTTATATGAATGCCAAATGACGTATGCATTTTGGTCGGGGATGTTACACTGGGGGTGGAGTCGTCTTCCTCTTCCTGGCAATATTGCAGGGAGGTGTCAGCGCAAGCCCTAGTGGCGGGACAGCGGCAAACACTCACAACTCTCACTCACTATCGCACGCGTGGGGCGCGTTAATGTTTTTATGTTCGTGGCCTGTAGTAACTGATTTCCTTTGAATATTTTATATTTTTAAATTAAAAAACATTAGCTATGTTAGAAAATTTTGTTGGCCCTTACAATGAGAAGTTTCCGGTTCTGCCCTTGTTTCGAAGGATCACTCTCAAGTGTCTAAAGTCTAGTGGGTACGTAGTGACAAACCGAGTTCGGCTAAGCCATCCACCATGGTGTTGGCTTGCCTATATGTGTGTGATGTCCGTGTTTTTGGTATAGTTTTTAGGGTGTTTTCTTAGTTTGTTAGATTTAGTTTTAGTAGTTTTAGGGTTAGTTTTGTGTGTTTTTGGATAAGTGTGCATATTTTATGAAAAGTATGGAAGCTACTCCGTTTTGTGTCTTTTTGTAGGTCTTAGCAAAGAAACGGTGCTTTTCTAGAGCCGATTGGAGTGCTATGGTGGAGGATGGAAGAATACGAGAAAAAGGAGTGGAAGTCAATATTTTGGGAGTCGAAGTGTTGAAGAAAGCCAAATCCAGGCTCGTTAACGAGGTTGTGAAGGGTCGTTAACGAGGCTTAGAGATAGAGTTTTTCGAGAGTTCGTTGTGATGTTTACCGACCCTGTGCGGAAATTTATTCCGTGTCGGTAGGGTTTTTAATGAGTTTTAGGGTTATTATATTTTATATTTTAGGTCTTGTTATCTTTCTAGGTTTTATTTCTATCTTTTTAGAGTTAATTTCTATCTTTTAGGAAAGTTTTTATCTTCTACCCTTTTTTATGAGATAGCTTTATTGGTATAAATACCCTTCTTTGCTAGTCTAAGGAGGGGAGTTCGAGAAGGAGACAGATTGGAAGAGCCGAGAGAGAGTCGAGTCGGAGGTTGTCGAACCAAGGTGGAACGAGAGTGAAGCTAAGGTCTTTAATCGTGTTTTGGATTCGGTGTTCTTGTTGTTTTCGGTTTCTTGTGAAGTCTGTAAGACGATAATTTTCTTAGTAATTTGAAGTAGTTTTGTTCTCAATGTTTTCTCTATTTTAAATTGTTTGCTTTATAGTTATGAGTAGTGAGTAGTTTTCCTATCTAGGGTCGGGGTTAAACCCGGCATAGTTATGCTTGGTTTTATGAGTAAGACGATATGTTGAATGCCTTCTATCTATTTTTAGATTGCTTGTTGTGTTTATGCCTAGATGAAAATCGGGGTAATTTGAGTTTTTAACTTGATTGAAAGAGATAGTTATAGACTTGAAGGTTGATATTGTTCGATTGCGAAAGTTTCGAGATTTAGATCCAAAACAAGTGATTGAGTGAATTTTTTTATGAGAGTAGATTGATTTGCTTGCTAATCAATGAAAGTTGATGAATTTATCTATTTTAAGGCATGATCTTTATCTTCTTACGAGTTTATATGCATGGATATGTTGTGGTGACTCTTGTCCTAGGTTTTTATTCTTATTTGAATTTCTTAAGCTATATTCGTTACTGAGTTCGTTGTCTCGGTACCGAACCTATTCTTAGGTCGTTAGTGTGTGTTTTCGTAGTTTATCCAGGTTCATTAACGACCCTGACAAAGTCGTTAACGAGGTTGGCCGTGAGTGTGTTTTGTTTTGTTTGTTTTATTTTTCTTAGTAGTTTTGATAGATAAACAACCGTGCTTTCCGTGGAACGATCCTGACTCCCCTATACTCAGCGGGGTCTTGACTATAAATTTATTTGTTGTCAAATAAACCCTTTCAAGAAATTGGCGCCGTTGCCGGGGAAGCAACAATGTTTGTTTATTTATCTATGGGTCTGGGAATAGCCCGACCCCGTTTTTGTTTTTAATTTTTTTTTCTTGTTTGTTTTCTCAGCGTATGCCAGTTGGACGTCGAAGGGTCGAATTTGACAACGCCGGTTATTATTCAGAACCTGAACGTTCCCTGCACCGTAGGCGACGAGAGAACCGAGCTATGGCTATGCCCGAGGAGATGACTTGTCATATGGCCGAACTACAGAGGCAGATGGAGGCTTTAAAGACCGAGAAAGAATCCGATGTTGCCGAGGCTGAGCGTCAACGAGTCAACAGTGCGCGTCTACAGGAAGAGCTGAATGCCTATCCGCGGAATGCCAAAGAATACATGCATCTGGAACTGAGGGTGCCAGAGTCTCCAATTGTGCTTCCGGAGATAGAGAAACCATTTGAGATTAAGTCTCAATTTATATCCTTGATCAAAAGGGCTCAGTTCGAAGGGAAACCTACTGAGTGCCCTACGGAACATATTAGGAATTTTCTTCATTTATGTGACACCATACCTGCTGAAGGTGTCTCACTTGAATATGTTTTGTCAAAAGCTTTCAGTTGGTCTCTTACTGGAAAGGCCCTGAGCTGGTTGGAGAGCTTACCTCCTAAGTCTATCAGGACTTGGAAGAACTTGTATGATCAATTTCTTACAAAGTTTTTCCCACCTGCCAAGACAATATAGTTGAGAAAACGTATCACCTCCTATCACCAGCTGCCTAATGAGACTTTCGCTGAAACATGGGAAAGATTCAAAGAGATGCTTAGACAGTGCCCCACTCACGGGCAACCTTTATATGTACTCCAAGAAATCTTTTTCCAGGGTATCAATCTAGAGACGAAGAACCGCCTCAACACACATACCGCGTGCGGTTTTATAGAGATGGAGCCTACGGCTGCATGGGAATTGTTGGACAAGCTGTCTAACTATGATGCCATGTATGGTATCCAACAATCTCCCCAGCCCCAGAGGCGGCTCTACATCCCCAACAAGGAAGATGTTGACCCCGATTTCAAAAATCAATTTCTACAAGATGAGGTCAACCACGTGAAGAAGCAGGTAAGTTTTCTGAAATCCTCTCAATCTTGTCAAGAGTGTGGTTCTTCTGCCAATAGTACTTCTGCTTGCACTAACATAGAGCAGGTGAGAGCCGCTGAGACATATGCTGAAGTGAATTATATGAGAGGCCCATACAGAAACCAGCCAAATAATTTTGACAGGTCAAACAATTATCCAGCATGGGGCAACCAAAATCCGAATGTCAACTATGCAGCGCCCCCACCGGATAGGAGACCTGCACCATTTCGACCTCCAGGCTACCAAGAGCCTCCATCATGGGTACAAGGGTTACAGGAAGGCATTAGCGGAATCCAAGCCAACCTGAACAATGAAAACAAAAGATGGGGAGAGTTTGATATATGGAAGAACAATTTAGACTCCCAACTAGGGAAACTTGTTGCACAGATTCCAAGACCACAAGGGCAACTCCCGGGCCGCCCCGAGGAGAACCCTAGGGGACAAATAGCAGCGATACACCTTAGGAGCGGAAAGACACTATCGGACTATGTCCAAGCTAAGGACAAGACCGAAGAGGACGCCACGGTTCAGCTCGGTAACGACCCAACGAGAGCGAGCACCGAACCAGCACACCATGGTGACGAGGCTACCAGGGTCGTCAACGACCCTAATCCAGGTAAGTTTTCTGATCCGAGCCCTCCTCTCGATCCCAGGCTCGTTAACGACCCCATCAGGGTCGATAACGAACCGCCGAGGACACCTAACGACCTTAGTGTCGACCCGGTAACTTCACCTCTCGAGCCTGACTTGGTTCCGAGAATGGTAAAATCTCTTCCTTTTCCTATTAAGAAATCAAAGGACTCTAATGAGAGTAAGTTCAAGCGTTTCGTAAAGATTCTTCAGGGCATTAATATTTCCATCCCATTCGCTGAGGCCCTAAGCGAAATGCCGATCTATTTCGTAAAGATTCTTGAAGGATATTCTTAGCAGGAAAAGATCCATCACAGAGATGCAAGATGAAGTCCGATCTATTGATCTACCAGAAAAGCTAGCAGACCCAGGGAGGTTTGCCATAACAATTGGGCACAGACGACCACAAATTCAAAGCATTATGTGATCTGGGCGCCAGTGCTAGTTTACTTCCCCTCTCAATCTGGTCAAAAGCCAACATGGGACCATTGGAACCTGTAGATATGAACCACTACATGGCATCCGGATCATGCGTAAAGGCCACAGGAGTCGTGGACGACTATCCCATTCAAGTTGGGAAATTCTTTATCCCAAACGATTTCATCGTCCTCGACATGCCTGAAGACCCTCATGTCCCCATTATCCTAGGCAGACCATTCTTAGCTACAACAGGTGCCACGGTCGATGTGCGGAAAGGACTCCTCACTTTTGATATTTGAGAGGAACGCGTGGAATTCAGTCGAGACCAAAACGCTAATGACCCAACTGCGGCTCCACAGATCGAGTTAAATCAGTCAGAACTCAACATAGCTGTTCCTAACATGCCTTCTCCAAGTATAAAAGCGACGAGAATCTCACACAGGATCCTGCCGAACCTCCTTGGCCCGTTAACGAGTCCCACATGCAGGGCTACAATCAAGGTGAGTACTCTAACTATGAATTCACTAGAACTGGTTATGATTCTTTTTCATACTGTGTTCCTACACCACGCTCCACTGTTTATGCTATAGAGGAATCCAGACCACCTTGGTTCTCGGATTTCACTAAACCTTATGTAGGAATACCGGGCATACTGATAGAAGATAAAGGACCAAATTTAGTGACTCAAGCCAACAAGGCCTAAAATAGCGCTTACGGGAGGCAACCCGCTTTTAGTATAGTTCTAGTTTTCTTTCTTTCTTTTCTTTTTTTTCCTAGCTTTCTTTTGAGTTTTAGTAGTTTTTAGGATAGAAAGATAGGATAGTTTTTTTTAGCTAACAAGATGCAGGAGTTGGGCTAGTAAATCACTCAAACAAAGGCTACGGCGGCTCGTTAACGACCCAACCCAGGGTCGTTAACGACCCAACCCAGGGTCGTTAACGACCCAAGTCGGCAACCCGAATTGGCAAACGGGCAGGTAAGTAAATCTACCCTAATCTATCTTCTATCTTACCCATGTGCCGCCCCTTTTAACCTTTCCCCTACCTCTAGCCCCCTCCTATATAACCCTTCTAAACCTCCCAAAAATTCCACGCTCAAATCCTCAATCCAAAAATCTTAAATCCCCAAAGATCCCTACCGAAAATCCTCATCACCGATCGGAATCCTCACCGCCACCGAACTTCGGAAACCCTCCTAGTTAACGAAGTCCACCACCCGTGATTTCTCTTACCGACGAGATCCGAGCTCGTTAACCACCCAAATTTTCGATCTTTGCTCTTCAATTTCTCAATTTACCGGTATGATTTCTAAACCCTAACTCTTTATTTCATGATTCCTGGTTTATAGGGTCGAAATTTCATATCTTATTCATAGAGGATCCAATTGCATGTTAGTGTTGCTCGACGATTTCAATGCTTGATTTACTAGTGGTTGATCTTGACTTCTAAGGGGTTGTTCTTGCTTGGATTCTCCATTGAAATTTGATTTAGGAAAACATGAACTACCTTATTTTAGAATTGTTTTGATCTTCACTATGAGTTTTGGGCAACTATAGTATGTTCGGGATGGGTAATTGAGTAAGTATGGGGTGCGTATACCTGATTAGTGTCTTACATAG
The DNA here is from genome assembly GCA_964016875.1 of Fallopia convolvulus. Lineage (NCBI taxonomy): Eukaryota > Viridiplantae > Streptophyta > Magnoliopsida > Caryophyllales > Polygonaceae > Fallopia > Fallopia convolvulus. The sequence continues at coordinate 40,333,281 of OZ024719.1, forward strand.
AATTATGAGGGATGCATGCTTGATTCATGGCTAAATTTTAGAGTCTATTACACTCGGAGTCTGCGAACTGGTTCTCGGCGGCTCGTTAACGACCCATCCAGGTTCGTTAACGCATTATGCAGCAAATAAAAGCCAGTTCAGATCCGTTACCGACCCAATTGGGTAGTTAACGAGATATTCCGAGAGCAATTTCGAGACCAAGTATGGGGTCTCTTGTCTATTGATTTGAGTGGATCTTATCTTTGGAAAAGTCGTATATTTTTTGTAGGTCCACATGGCAAGTTCCAGCCGAGCCACAACCCGAGCCCAAAAGAAGAAGAGGAATCAGAGATCCCCATCTCCACCTCGCATGGACAACGTGATCTTGCACACTCAAGGACAAGCGGACCGCTACAACGCCATTCTAGACAAGGACCACTACACTCGGTGGTTCTCGAGGTCAAGTGCCGAGCAAATGCGGATCTATGATGATTTCAAGGAGGCCGTTTCTATTCTTGGAGTGCCTCACTTGTTGAAGAAGGAGAATGTACCACACTTCCCGGCTCTCACATCCGAGTTTCTAGCCACTCTTGAGACGAGATTCCCGACGAAGACTTCGGAGGGATGAATTCGGTTCAGGCTTGATAATGTGAACCGTGAGTTCACTTTGGCGGAGTTCAATGCCATGCTTGAGCTCCCAAATCCTTCTCGAGATTATATCCTAAAAGATTACAAGGTGACAAGGACTTGAAGCTACATCATCGGGGAGGTCGAACCCTCCACTGCGGCATTATTCGGGGAAAGCATCATCAACCCCATATTCAGGATCATTCTCCGAGTCTTAGCCGCTACATTCTGGCCTAAGAGAGAGCTGAACAAGCCAACAAGAACGAAAGTTGCTTGCCTCCGCACAATTCCTTTTGAGGAGCCCGCCCCCATTGAACTGGGTGTACAAATGGCTATACTATGTTGAGAAGTCAATCAAGTGTAAGGAAGTATGGTGCGGGAATCTGGTTAGTCTTTTGGCGACCAATCTTGGAGTTGATCTCACCCTCTACACACCGGCCCATGCTAAGTTGCTCAACAGGAACTATTGGTTCAGCTCCGGTATCTTTACACAGGTTCGGGATTGGTACATTACAAAAGTTCAAGGCCGAAATGTTACGCCCACCCTATCTAAGATGGAGCTACTTTATGTACCGAACTGGTACGAGGCATGGACGGGACATGCATTCCCGTTAGAGCCCAAGCCGCAAGATGAGCTATCACTGAGGCCGTGTGAATCATGGTTTGAGAGAGAGAGAGAGATGAGATCGAAGAAGATGATGAAGATGAGACTGAAGAGGCAGCTACCGAGGGAGGTAGAGAGGAGCTCGACATCGAGGAGGATGACCTTGATACAGAAATTCTGGGCACCAATGTCTTTGTTAACGAGCCCACCAGGGTCGTTAGCAACCACTTCGAGGCTTCTACCAATTCTCCTACCGATGCTCACAGCGTTTGTAACGACCTGCCGAGAGCATCTACCGACCCCTCGCAGCCACCTATCGACCCTCATTCTTATGGTATCATGCCATACAACCCGATGCTTTACCAAGACCACTTCCAGCCTCACAATCACTATCAACCACCTCCTCCACCCGAGTACACTGGATCGAGTATCGCGCCACCATGGGCCGAAGATCTTTCAGCTCAGATGCAGCAGCTTAACCTTCAGCAGACATGGATAGATGGGAGAGTGTCTATTCTGATCGCATGGCATTCGAGGCATCAGCACAGAGAGGCGGAAGATGCAGAGCGCTGGAGGACGATGTATGACTTCATGGGGAACTTCGAGCATTATTTTCCACCACCTAACCGCTGAGTCAGTCTAAAGAGTTTTTCTTGTTTTCTGCTTTAAGATTTTGTAAGTTTTTCTGTTTTTCTTTTCTTGTTTTTCTTTCTTTTCTTTTCTTTTCTATTTCTTTTCTTCTTATTTTTCTTACAGTGGGGACACTGTAATTTTAAGTATGGGGTGGGAACGGGTAGAAACTTGTTGTTTTGTTTCTTGTTTGTTTTATGTGTTTTATGTGTTTTGAGTAGTTCTTTCTTCCATAATTAAAAAAAATCGAAAAAATCGAAAAATTTGAAAATTTCCAAAAAAAGAGTTTTAGAATTGATAGATATCCCTTTCTTATGGTTCTATGATAGTAGTTGCTAGCATGATCATATAATTCCTTGCAAGCATGTCTTTAATAGTTTAGCCTGATTCATGTTCTGAAGTTGTTTTTTATGAAGGAATAGCATTTGATGAAATTGAGCACGTATACTTTTTAGCATAAGTGATGCAGTCCGACAAAATAATGACCTTGTGAGTAATTTTTGGCCTTATAGGGAAAACAATAAAAAAATCCCTCTTCTTTTCTTGTGTGATTTACTCTCTATGTGCATATTATCTCTTGGAATTGTGATGGTTATCTATTACTTGAAACCTATATAAGATTTATAGTTCATTACTTGTGAAGATCATATGATAGAGAACTTTTTCATAAGCCCTATTAATCCCTATCCACCCTACATATATTTTTGAAGCCAATTTGAGCCTTTAAGATCATATGATTGTTGGGAAGGGTAGATTGGAAGTCTCTTGATACTAAAAGGATGCACAAAAGAAAATTTGTTGTTGAAAAAAATAAAGGAAGTATACACGATGAAGGTTCGTTAACGACCCTGCTGGATCGTTAACGAGGTTGCGCAAACATGTAAGAGTTAAGAGTAAAAAAAAAGAGAGAAGAAGTTGATTAAGAAGAAGAAGGAGAAGTAAGATGTGCATTGGTGTTTAAAGATAAATCAGAGATTCTTTTGAGTTATTTTGTGAGACTTTCTAGGAGGATTGGGTGGGTGGAAGAGAGTGTGCATAAAGAAGAGTGAGTTTGGTTATCTTATGAGTGTTTTGTTTGTGTGTGAGTTCTTAGGAGTCTTTGATTCCCGGATATTATTAGCACCACATAGCCAAAATATTTCCACGCCCTTTGTCTTTACCAAGCCCCATTACAACCCGACCGAATGAAAGCTTCTATGAAGTTTTTCATTGAGACTAAGTTCTCTTGATGATTTTTGCTTGTTTTGACAAATCTTAGGTGGAGAGTTTGGTGATATAAGTTCCAATTTCTATGAGTTTTTGTATATAAGATGAGTTGAGAGATTGAATTTATATGCCTAAACACATGAGAGTTGAGAGAAACACATTATCCCTTGTGAGGTTGGATTGTATTTTCTTATGTCTATTTAGTGCATATATATGTGATGACATTAATAGTCATTTGCTATTTTCTTCTATGAGTTGAAGTTGCTTTTTGGATGATGGCTATGGCTTGATAAGTATGATTGTTTGGTTTTGATTATTGTTTAGTGATTGCTTGAGGACAAACAAGTTTAAGTATGGGGTATTTTGATGTTCGTGTTTTTGGTATAGTTTTTAGGGTGTTTTCTTAGATTTTTAAGTTTAGTTTTAGTAGTTTTAGGGTTAGTTTTGTGTGTTTTTGGATAAGTTTTCATATTTTATGAAAAGTATGGAAGTTACTCCGTTTGTGTCTTTTTGTAGGTCTTAGCAAGGAAACGGTGCTTTTCTGGAGTTGATTGGAGTGCTATGGTGGAGGATGGAAGAATATGAGATAAAGGAGTCGAATTCAAGATTTTTGGAGTCGAAGTGTTGAAGAAAGCCAAATCCAGGCTCGTTAACGAGGTTGTGAATGGTCGTTAACGAGGCTTAGAGATAGAGTTTTTCGAGAGTTCATTGTGATGTTTACCGACCCTGTGCGGAAGTTTATTCCATGTCGGTAGGGTTTTTAATGAGTTTTAGGGTTATTATATTCTATATTTTAGGTCTTGTTATCTTTCTAGGTTTTATTTCTATCTTTTTAAAGTTAGTTTCTATCTTTTAGGAAAGTTTTTATCTTCTAACCTTTTTTATTAGATAGGTTTATTAGTATTAATATCCTTCTTTGCTATCCTAAGGAGGGGAGTTCGAGAAGGAGACGGATTGGAAGAGCCGAGAGAGAGTCGAGTCGGAGGTTGTCAAACCGAGGTGGAACGAGAGTGAAGCTATGGTCGTTAATCGTGTTTTCGATTCGGTGTTCTTGTTGTTTTCGGTTTCTTCTGAAGTCTGTAAGACGATAATTTTCTTAGTAATTTGAAGTAGTTTTGTTTTCAATGTTTTCTCTATTTGAAGTTGTTTGCTTTATAGTTATGAGTAGTGAGTAGTTTTCCTATCTTGGGTCGGGGATAAACCCAGCATAGTTATGCATGGTTTTATGAGTAAGATGATGTGTTGAATGCCTTCTATCTATTTTTAGATTGCTTGTTGTGTTTATGCCTGGATGAAAATTGGGGTAATTTGAGTTTTTAACTTGATTGAAAGAGATAGTTATAGACTTGAAGGTTGATATTTTTTGATTGCGAAAGTTTCGAGCTTTGGATCCAAAACAAGTGGTTGAGTGAATTAATTTATTAGAGTAGATTGATTTGCTTGCTAATCAACGAAAGTTGATGAATTTATCTATTTTAAGGCATGATCTTTATCTTCTGACGAGTTTATATGCATGGCTATGTTGTGGTGACCCTTGTCCTAGGTTTTTATTCTTATTTGAATTTCTTAAGCTATATTCATTACTGAGTTCGTTGCCTCGGTACCGAACCTGTTCTTAGGTCGTTAGTGTGTCTTTTCGTAGTTTATCCAGGTTCGTTAATGACCCTGACAAAGCCGTTAACGAGGTTGTCCGTGAGTTTGTTTTGTTTTGTTTATTTTATTTTTCTTAGTAGTTTTGATAGATAAACAACCGTGCTTCCCGTGGAACGATCCTGACTCCCCTATACTCAGCGGGGTCTTGACTATAAATTTATTTGTTGTCAAAGAAACCCTCTCAACAGTTTGTTGATTGCAGATTGACCAATCCTTATTAAGTAAGCCTTGAGACGTGATATCAATCAAAGGATCATGAATGATAAGGTTGTAAAGAAGGTGCCACGAATGTCTAGACTAAGACCTTTTCCAAGGTCTCGAGCATTCAAGTTTAAGAAGATCTTCAAGAATCTCACATTATCTTTTAAAGATGTCCATCAAAGACGTCAAAGGCCACCAAGAAAGTGTAACACTCTCGATTTTTCTTAGAGATGGTACATGCTAGTGACCTCGGACTTTAGAGACCGAAGCCACCCAAGGCTTCACACAAATTTAAGTTTTGTAACGACATGTACTAAATCATTAAAGAAGCAATCACGGAAGACTTTTTGAATAAACTGAACTTGTATTTAAAGCCTTCATTTACAAATAACAATCTTCTAAAATCTTAATAGCAATATTATAAACTATAATGGAAGATTTACTTCAATTGTATTGTATAAATCAAAATCCTTTAAAAACGAATAAACAAATTTCTTTTGAAACCTTTCTTTGTCGTATCATGGGCTTCACTTGTCATCACCTTGAGAGCTCTCCGGAGACACACTAAAACCTGGTACAACATGTATCTAGCCCACTGGAGTCAGCTAAATCGACTCCATATTTTATAAGTTAGGTTTTCATTTAAGTCCGGATTATTATATATTCAAGTAAATACACAATTTTAAATATCTAGTGCACCTAATTCTATGTCGAAACTTTTGTAGAATACATCACTCGTATCTTATCCATGAATACTAACCTTGGACTAAAGTACATAAACAAACAAAAACACTCAAGCACATAGTTAATCCAAGGTATTAATAACGGTAGTCAAAATTAGGCTACCCACTTAGGTTCTTTATTTAAGTACTTACTTGCACTGATATTTTTAATGACCAAACATATACACATTGGGTTGCGATTTTTTGTAAAATCATCTAGGCTTTTATGTCCTAATGAGTAGGCTCATACCTACTACAGAATAAACATGGGCTCCTACATCCCAATAAAAGGCACTTATCTTGGGTGCAACACCTCTCAACACTAGTTGAGTGGTATGGTCATGACCAACATCATGCCTATGGTCTAGTTCCATCCTAATGCAAATATTATAAAGATATGTTCATGAGTTAGTAAACTCTCATCCCTAATTACTATGCAAAACTCATTACAATAAGTCTCAAACAACACTGCAAACACACAAGGTCACATACACATCGAAACCTAAGTTCAACACTTATATTCATTCATTGATTTGGGTATCGACCAACTTTGTCATACTCGGAGCTCCAAGAAAGGGGAGGATAGCCAACACAATGGGAAACACCAATTCCTCCTTGCCAATTTTTACAAGCGCATTTGACAAGCCCGAGGATGTGTTCACACAGGAGCAAGACTTACTTAGTCATGAGTTAATTTGCAAGATCATTTTTAAGATGGGAAATTTCTTTTAGTAACCCTCAAGGTTTCGACTTGTCCTCTTGGTGTCCACAAAAAAATTTATTGCTTTTGGTGCCCTCCTGTTTTTGACAAAGTCTTAACCATAACCTAAACTCAACCAAATTCAAATTTCATCCATTTTTCATCAATAAATTAAAAATTAAAATAAAAATCCGGTCGTGATGGATTGGTCCTGAATTCTCTCCCTACCAATTTCACATCGATGTCGGATTCAGTCGGAACAAAAGAGGATTGCAATTAGCGATCCTCGAAGGAGGGAAATACAGTGAAAGTGTGCTGAGAGAGGCCATCCAAGCCAGTAGTTGCGGTGGCTGCCGTTGAAACTCTGGAAAGTCGAGTGACGACATAAACGACCTTGCAAGCTTGAAAGTGGTGGTTCGACTGACCATTAGACAATTTGGGATATATTTAGGGAAGAATTCAAGAATGGTGTATCGACCTTACATACAAAGGTGGAGAAGGGGTTTCTCCTAGGGTTGTTCAACCGGTCCAAACTAGACTGAAAGATGAGGTCCCGATCTGGACCGACGGACCATATATAAATTTGTAACCTTTGAACCGTGGATAGGATCGGACCGAAATAATACGCTCCGGTCCGGTTTTGGACCATAAATATCATATTTACATATTTCACAATAAAATTTTAGATTATATATATTCATTTAATTTTTATGAATAATTTTTTAAAATATATATGTAACACCCCCTTCCTACCGTGGAGGTATTACCGCTAGTAACCCCGATTAAGACTAAACCGAAGCTACCCAAGGCTTTAAACTGACTGAACAAACTAAAAACATTACAGCGGAATAAATACAATTGGTCTTATACAAACCTTAATTCAAAAAGAATAAATAAATAGAACAACCTTCTAATTGAACAAAAACTTCATCAAGTCTTCCTTGAGTTCTTATTTCTGAAACTCAGCTTCACTTTGAAGTAGTTCAACCATGATCTTCACTCAAGTATAGCCATTGGAAACCTTTCATCAACTTCTGGAGCTTCAAACATCCGAATCCGCCTCTTGAGTCAACTTCCAAGAAGAACCTGATGTATCGTATACAAAGGTGGACACCAGCCGACCAAATAAAAGAAAAGAAAAAGGACGGGTTAGTCTAATGATAGACTAGCAAGCGGAGAATCTAACTTGGTTCTTATGGTTGTAACTAAACATATTGGCATCCAAAATCCGAATAGACTCGAATTATGATCCAACAGTTAGCAGTCTTATAGAGAATAAGAAGGAGACTCGCATAATCAAGAGAGAGAACACCACCGCTTGTGGTTTCTTTAAGAAGCATAAACAATTGTTGGGAACTCATATTTATCACATAACATTTTGAAAAGCCTCCATCGACTAATCAGATTGACTTAATCAAAGTTTGATTAAGAATCATTCATAACTGGAAGCAAGAATGGCTTTACGACTAGACGAACCATTCAGGTATATTAATGTGCCTAACGCACTTATCTTATATTACTTTCAACACTTTTCACAACCAAGTTGGTGGCTTTTAATCAGCTCGAACTACTGCCGAAATACTCTGGTATTGTAGATATCATCGGAGTATTTCACCCATGATCATCTACCCTGTACCGAGATCACAGGACTTAAGCTATCCTTGACCCCTCATTTTCATATGGTGAGGTAGAGAACAGAGAGGTCTATTACCCTGTCGTCTACACTGCACCGCCAATTGCACTTAGCTAGAGTGCCCATCACCCCTCTCACACGAAGAGCAGGGGAAGAGTCATGACCCACCATTAGGATTAGGCCCCTCCTAATGTAATATTCTTTTAAAGAGAGGATATGGAACCACGTTCCCCTCCCTGAAACTACCTTAATTCAATAACAATGTCTCTGCGTAAGACTGCATCCAAGGTCACCCATAACGGACCTAAATCCAGTTCTACCGCAAAACTGAATAAACAACATGGTCGTTATTTCTAACAAATATAACAACCTATCATTTTTTATTAATCATACAAGTTGTTCCCAACGCAAATATTAAATGAAATCCAATTTCTCATTTAATAACAATAACGCAAGAGAGAATCGTCCACTTGCCTTATAAGGCTTGCTCGACGTCCTTAGCAATTCCAACAGTAATCTGTATCATCCCTCTGACAAATGTAACAAAAGGATTTTCAACAACGAGCTCACAGAAACACCTCTTAGTTGTATTCTCAACTCCTACAACTTCCTAATCGATAAACGATTTAATTTCCGAATATCGATATATAGTGAATCCTAAGTTATCATGCTTCAAGGAGCCATCTTGGCGGAATTATAACTAATTATCCGCTTCACTTTTGAAACAATTTTCTGAATAAAAATTGTTCATCAGCAATAGTTCTTAAAGGTTACCAAATTTCGGATCAAACGGATTAACAACGAATCCCGAGTAATTAACCGAAGTCCTTTACCTGCCAATCGGTAACCAAAACTTGTATTCGCTATAACGGAAGATCCGGACGTCCGTTTCACGAGCGGTTTGAACCTGTAGAACCGTATCAATGTCAAGATTATAAAAAACATAAATTTAATTAGGAAAGCGGAACCGAAAGGCCCTTACAGTGGCTCCGCAATCAGCCCGCTAATTAATTTCGATCGTATATACCTTCACTCGAGTCCATGGCTCGTGTGGCTCGATCATGGCTCGATCCCCAAGCCCGAGGGTGGCTGAGCGTTGCCCGACAACAGTCCTTTCCATGGGTGGTGGTCGAAAAAGCCAACGGTCGTCGGCGACGTCGCTTGGCGAGGCGAAAAGATGACCGGCGGTGATGGTTTGAACTTTTTCCTTCCCGAGTCGTGGTTGTCCCGCTCCTCTGGTTTGGCTCTGGCTCGGTTTCAGCCACACAAGCTCACAACAAGGGGGAAGAAGATGGTGTGGCTGGCTGCAGAAGGCGGCTTCCGGCATCGACACACAACGAGGCCGAGAAGATTGTCGGTGATGGGGAGTCGAATTCATCTCCCCGAGTCCGTCGATCCTCCGTCCTGGTTTCTCCCATGGTTTTGGTTCCTTTGTGCAGTAGCTAGCACAACAAGGAAGAAGGGAAGAAGGTGATGATGGAGGTGGAAGTGAGGAGGAAGGTGGGGTTAGCACCGGCGGTGAGAAAGGTTCGAATTCTTCGAGTCCGTCGTTGTCCTTCCATCCCTTTCTCAATCCTTCCTCTATCAAATTTTTCCAAAAACCTGAGCCCCCTCCAATATCTATCACGTAAGAAAAGTCAAATATCCTTCCACATTAAGCAATTGAAAGTCGGTCTAGCGGGATTTCCTTTTCGGAACGGGACTCGCATAAAAGCGGTAAAATTATGTACCTCGGATGGAAAAACTTACTAAATACAAAACGTCCCGTAAATTATGTAGACCAGTAAAATCAATTTTCCATGATTTTATCTTGCTACCTTCAATTTTTAAAGCTTCCGTTTCGTATTTTAAATCCTTTTCGGTACATAATTAAAAAGACAGCTTATCCAATAAATATTCTTTTTCTACTGAAAAATCCTAGAATTCACACCGATCCATAAAATCATTTCTTTGTGATTTTAGGATATCACTAACAATTTTCTAGGATTTAATCTCCAACAAAAATATTGGATTAAGCGTTAAAACGAACAAAAAGGTTAAAAGGATATCCGTGAAAAATTCAAAAATATCCTCAAAAACCGCAGTTATTACATTAGTACCCCCTTAAAAATGGTTTCGTCCTCGAAACCAATGAGAACTCGGATCACAAGGAAGGATAGCATAAACACACACACAACCACTACAAACCTATACAGAAGTTTGTAGTACCCCCTTAAAAACATACTGTTACGTCTACACCAAGCACAATCAACCATTGCTTAGTTACCAAACTTCTTCTTTACAACGTTCATTAACTTTGGAAAATGGCTCAGCATTTCCTGCCTGGTTCTGGAAGTCTTTTCTTCATTTCCATTTTTAGGCCAAGGTAACCTAATCAAAGGTATTTTTTTTCTTATTCACGATTCAACCTGACCCTTCTTCACATGTGTCATTTGGTTGAATATCCATCTCATTATTGTTGAGTACATGAGATATATTGAACGTATACTATCAAGGAAAACATTACAGATAGAATACACTGAAGGTGGCAATGCCAACTGATAAACAAACTTATCAGTTCTTTCCAATATCTCAAAAGATCCAACATAGTGAGCATTTACGTTGTCTCGCATTCCCCATCGGAATATGCCTTTTAAGGCAGACACTATAAACAAAACATTGTTCTCTGCAGTGAACTCAACCTGCTCTCAAATTAAGACAACACACGACTGTTGTCACTTTTGAGCAGTTAGCACCCTTGGTCGTGCTAAAGCAATATTAACTACTGTTCTCTTGGCCAAATCTGGCCCATGAAGAATCTTGTCAGCATTGTCATTCCAACAAATTGACAACCAACACTTCCGGCCTTACAAAGTCTTAAAAGGAGTCATTTTCTTTATTGTGAAATCAAACTTCTTGTATGTGAGTTCACTCAAACTCAAACTACCATTCGAACATGTGTGGAACCCAGAATACATATCCTCGGGAGTTTGAATTTGTTTTCTTGCATTGTTCATCAGTTTGATGTGTGAAGCCAACGCAAACATTCAGTTCACTCCATAAAGCTTGTTGTCACTCCTTTCACAACTTTGGTATGAACCATCCATCTCAATCAGAGATAATAGTCTTCGGTGTTTTATGAAGATGAAAAACTTCATACATGAATACCTCAGCTAACTTCTATAATCTTTAAGTCAACCTAAATGCATTAAAAAGAACACTCTATGTGAGTTTATTAACAACCTCCATATTGCATTTTTCTTTCATTAAGTCTTGAACGACTAATGACAAGAATCCATTGTAACATCTTCCCACTTCCATTCTGAAACAGGAAGAGACAATAACATTTTATTTGGTCTTCTATACGCAATTAGGACTTCCAGATAAACTAAATATATCAAAACAATTCGGTGACATTTTGCTTCATGTCAATCCTTCAAAAGGTTTATCTTAAATCCTTATATATTTACTTGTTCCAGGATGAACTAATTAAGCAAATAACTATGCTTCCTTTGAAATAAGATTTCAAAGCTCATCAACAACAGATACACATGAACAGTCTTAAAACCAATCAATTCGTGGTCTTAAATAACAATTCTGGTGTCTTACCTTCTTGATCTTCCCCAATGATCTTAAACAATATTACTTTCCCATACTGCTTTTCCCTGATCTGGTCAACAGATTTTGAATAGAATCGTAGGGTATTCACACAACCTTGTTGTCATCCAAACCAAACCTTTAGTCCTTCTCAAATTATTTTCTTAACAAGGATTACTTGAAATCCTTACTCAATTTCCTTATTGAGATAAAATCTCAATATTACTTTAACCAAGAATATGAGATTTATCCAACACATGAAAAGGTAATAACTTATCTTGTCAATTCTTTACATCCTTTTCTCAACCAAACTCAGCTTGAGCATACTGACATTCAAAAGTAGTTATCTCTCTCAACTACTTCAAACTGCACTCTTATGCATTACTATACCAACATATTGGACAATAATACCTTTAGTCCAATAATTTCCAACAAAATTGTCTCCATTGAAAATTTTCATTCTTTTTTATCAAAGAACTGTTTAGACTTCACTTAACATTCTAACTTGTTGAGTAACTTAACTCTTAGGATTAAAACATATCCTCAGGTGTCTACTCTCTATATCCAACAACTTATCAATCTGAGATTGAATATCAATACTAATTTACATATTCAAACTCCAGATCCATCGGAGTTCTGCTTAAAGTCCTCACTTGACTATCTTATCTCAAAGAGATTTAAGTTTTCAAGACAACATGAAAACAAATAACAACTAATGGAGAAATTACTAGTACATCCTTTATTCCAAAAAAAGGATTACTACAATATCATTCCTTAGAAAGGGTTCCATCTCAAGAGTCCATATCAACTTACTTTCAAGGACAATTCCGCTAAAAAGGCAATGACTTTCTTAGGTCATGACGTCAACCAAGATGAACTACTACCAACTGCTTAGAGAATTCCAATAATCGTTGACTGAAAACAATCCCAAACGTTTAGAGAAGTACAGAGTTACTCCATGTTCTTCAGAGACCAACACAGATTTGTAAAGAATCTTACCAAATTTCTTTACTTATAATCGAACTGCTTTGGGAAGTTTGACCATACTCCTTAAATGGTATAATGCAAAAGAAAGCTTGCATCTTTTCATCTCAACCAACTACACTTGCAAAACTCATATAATTGCAAAACTTCTATGATTGCCAAAACATACTAGAAACTATTTTTTTTAAAACCCAAGGAATTATGTGATCTTATTCCACCATGTGATCAGGATGGGGAGATAAAATAAACATAATCCTTTACTGCATTCTCATAGGAATAAGACATGTAATATTGCCTTACCATGTGATCAAGATGGAAGACAAATCACATTCTTACTCACCACCATAAAAACCGTAGAAAATTTATTCATGAATCCTCTATAACAAACTACCATTACTTTTAGAAATTCATACATGAATTCTATAGAATCCAAAGAATTTCACAAAAGAGAAAATCACAAAACAATTTCAATTATCCCTTAAATCATAACAGCTTGACAGGAACTCGACATAGGTTACTAACATGCTTGCACATTAGCTGGCCTTACCAACTTCGCAAAAGTTTTGAATCAAAACCGAGTCTCAAAGGAGCTAAGATGCTCCAACTCACTTCTGAGCCCCACATTTACCCTCGAATGTGACACTTCATTCCTTCCTAAAGGTAGAACTTGATGACATACCTTGACTTTACTTAATTAAACATATTGTTAGATTTTTCTATAATCCATAGTATTGAGTAATTTCTGCCTGATTTAACTCAGTCTTCTTAACCCAACTTAACTTCGCAAGTTTAATAAAAGAAGTTGATTGCTTGTATCAATTTACTTGCAATCCTCAAGGAAAATATGATTCCAACATCTTCTTACTCATAACCAATTCTTCTAAGGTCGATCTCAACTTGTATGTCTCCTTGACATCCCACTTTAAAGTCACGCGAATATGATCCATTGACAAAAATTTAATACTTGAGTTCATCCATTCACAAGACAACGAGCCTTCTACAAGTGAATCTTCATATAAATTCTAATATCCAAGAGTGAACTATCAAACTCTTCTGACGATTTTAAGGACTTTCCATCCTTTTACAACTTAATCTTCTCAATATAAGAAGTGAACTTTCAAACTTTACATCTAGTTCAAAACATTCAATCCATATCTCTCTCTACATATAAGGAAATTCCTTTAATTTCCAATCTCTTTTAGTAGAAGAAAGCACATGACCAAACAAGCTATTCTTAAACTTATCCCAATTCAACATTGGTAAACAAACTAGACTTCTCCATCATTCTTGTCTTCTCACTTAACCATAAGGAGATTGCATATACCTTTTTATCATCTCAAGTTCAAACCACATTGCAAAGGAAAAGCTTGTGGTTAGGAGACTTGCCGACAACTTAACAGTTTCACCAGTACCACCTTAGGCATTAGATTTGACAGATATAAAATCTTCAAAATCCAAAAACAACTGAAATTATCTTCCAGCGATAGGGTCTAAGCTTTATTGTCCACAATATTGAATGATTGATTTTTTTCCCAACCGTTTAAAATATCAAAGACAATACGCTAAGATCATTCCTTGATTGATCTTCTCAAAACTAAACTTTATCATTTCCATCCTTGAAGAAACATAAGCCAATACCATTGGCAATTTAGAACATCTCAATGCTGATTCCATTACTAGTCCATTATAGACCTCAAGTCTTTTCTCATTATTCCGAGTTGGGTATCATACAACGAAACTCCAATAACGTTGTCACATAGGTTAGTGATATGGATACCAACAACTCATGTAATCAATTAACACTTGTGCTAAGTAGTTAATTGAACATAAACACTTTACTGATGAACTTTTACATGTTCAATCCATTTTGACCAATCCACCTTATTCACAACAACCTTGATTTGCAACTTAAACTGAACCAACATTCTTCCTTTCTTTCTTATTATAACCATAAGAAATTCCCATTCCATTTAGGATTCTCAATCCTCTTAACTCAAAGGATAACAACATATATGAAAATCCGAGTTTGAACACTATCAGATTCAAAATTGAACTGCATCTTCCAATAGTTTAACAATTCAGATGATCCAACACTTAAGCACTTCAAAGCTCTTCAACTTCCCATTGGGCAAACAAAAGTACAGAATATTCCTGATTCTATACTATAGAGTCACAAACATAGTTGTTGAAGTAAGTTTCCAAAGACAATCGTTTTCTTTTCAGGATTCTTTTACATCCCTTCATGATCAATATGGATCTCTTAGAATTACTCATGACTCACAAGATTTTCCAAATCTTAATACTTAGAAGTAGAGGTTTCAACTCCAAACTTCTATTGATAATCGAATTTCAACCAAATTCAGAAATTCCTAAGAAAAATATTCTCGGGAAAACTCTTACTCTTATGACTTCAAGACAACACTTGAACTTTCACATATCTTTGAATCATGAACTTTCTAACAAAAATTCTTAACTTGAAATCTTCCATCATACGAGCTTAAAATAGGAAACCTTCAAAATAGAAAGTCTTTATGAAGTACCATACATAACTTCAAAATCTCACAAGAAGTTTCCTAATATGGAAGAAACGACGAGGGTACACCCAATTCAGACTATTAAGAGAGAATAGGAATTCATTGAGAACTTGGTCTAGAACCGGTTCAACTTCAGGAATCTTCACCTGATCTTACTATGGATCCTTCTCGGAATCCATTCCCATCTCCAAGGAATCAAATGTCCACTATAGGAACTTTTTCACATAAGCCATTACAAACTTGTTACCTCATGTTCTCCAATTCCCTTTTCTCCTTCTATCTCTTCATGAGTCTGACCTTCAATCTTAACCACTTTCCGTAAATGGTTCTAAGACAACACCAATATAGAATTCTCCATAATTCTATATGGAAGGATGATATTCTTAAAGAAGACTAGGAACTTTTAGCTCTGATACCACTTCTGTAACACCCCCTTCCTACCCTGGAGGTATTACCGCCAGTAACCCCGATTAAGACTAAACCGAAGCTACCCAAGGCTTTAAACTGACTGAACAAACTAAAAACATTACATCGGAATAAATACAATTGGTCTTATACAAACCTTAATTCAAAAAGAATAAATAAATAGAACAACCTTCTAATTGAACAAAAACTTCATCAAGTCTTCCTTGAGTTCTTATTTCTAAAACTCAGCTTCACTTTGAAGTAGTTCAACCATGATCTTCACTCAAGTATAGCCATTGGAAACCTTTCTTCAACTTCTGGAGCTTCAAACATCCGAATCCGACTTTTGAGCCAACTTCCAAGTAGAACCTGATGTATCGTATACAAAGGTGGACACCAGCCGACCAAATAAAAGAAAAGAAAAAGGACGGGTTAGTCTAATGATAGACTAGCAAGCGGAGAATCTAACTTGGTTATTATGGTTGTAACTAAACATATTGACATCCAAAATCCGAATAGACTCGAATTATGATCCAACAGTTAGTAGTCATATAGAGAATAAGAAGGAGACTCGCATAATCAAGAGATAGAACACCACCGCTTGTGGTTTCTTTAAGAAGCATAAACAATTGTTGGGAACTCATATTCATCACATAACATTTTGAAAAGCCTCCATCGACTAATCAGATTGACGTAATCAAAGTTTGATTAAGAATCATTCATAACCGGGAGCAAGAATGGCTTTCCGACTGGACGAACCATTCAGGTATATTAATGTGCCTAACGCACTTATCTTATATTACTTTCAACACTTTTCACAACCAAGTTGGTGGCTTTTAATCGGCTCGAACTACTGCCGAAATACTCTGGTATTGTAGATATCATCGGAGTATTTCACCCATGATCATCTACCCTGTACCGAGATCACAGGACTTAAGCTATCCTTGACCCCTCATTTTCATATGGTGAGGTAGAGAACAGAGAGGCCTATTACCCTGTCGTCTACACTGCACCGCCAATTGCACTTAGCTAGAGTGCCCATCACCCCTCTCACACGAAGAGCAGGGGAAGAGTCATGACCTACCATTAGGATTAGGCCCCTCCTAATGTAATATTCTTTTAAAGAGAGGATATGGAACCACGTTCCCCTCCCTGAAACTACCTTAATTCAATAACAATGTCTCTGCGTGAGACTACATCCAAGGTCACCCATAGCGGACCTAAATCCAGTTCTACCGCAAAACTGAATAAACAACATGGTCGTTATTTCTAACAAATATAACAACCTATCATTTTTTATTAATCATACAAGTTGTTCCCAACGCAAATATTAAATGGAATCCAATTTCTCATTTACTAACAATAACGCAAGAGAGAATCGTCCAATTGCCTTATAAGGCGTGCTCGACGTCCTTAGCAATTCCAACAGTAATCTGTATCATCCCTCTGACAAATGTAACAAAAGGATTTTCAACAACGAGCTCACAGAAACACCTCTTAGTTGTATTCTCAACTCCTACAGCTTTCTAATCGATAAACGATTTAATTTCCGAATATCGATATATAGTGAATCCTTAGTTATCATGCTTCAAGGAGCCATCTTGGCGGAATTATAACTAATTATCCACTTCACTTTTGAAACAATTTTCTAAATAAAAATTGTTCATCAGCAATAGTTCTTAAAGGGTACCAAATTTCGGATCAAACGGATTAACAACGAATCCCGAGTAATTAACCGAAGTCCTTTACTTGCCAATCGGTAACCAAAACTTGTATTCGCTATAACGGAAGATCCGGACGTCCGTTTCACGAGCGGTTTGAACTTGTAGAACCGTATCAATGTCAAGATTATAAAAACCATAAATTTAATTAGCAAAGCGGAACCTAAAGGCCCTTACGGTGGCTCTGCAATAAGCCCGCTAATTAATTTCGATCGTATATACCTTCACTCGAGTCCATGGCTCGTGTGTCTCGATCATGGCTCGATCCCCTAGCCCGAGGGTGGCTGAGCGTTGCCCGACAACAGTCCTTTCCATGGGTGGTGGTCGAACAAGCCAACGGTCGTCGGCGACGTCGCTTGGCGAGGCGAAAAGATGACCGACGGTGATGGTTTGAACTCTTTCCTTCCCGAGCCGTGGTCGTCCCGCTCCTCTGGTTTGGCTCTGGCTCGGTTTCAGCCACACAAGCTCACAACAAGGGGGAAGAAGATGGGGTGGCTGGCTGCAGAAGGCGGCTTCCGGCGTCGACACACAACGAGGCCGAGAAGATTGCCGGTGATGGGGAGTCGAATTCATATCCCCGAGTCCGTCGATCCTCCGTCCTGGTTTCTCCCATGGTTTTGGTTCCTTTGTGCAGTAGCTAGCACAACAAGGAAGAAGGGAAGAAGGTGATGATGGAGGTGGAAGTGAGGAGGAAGGTGGGGTTAGCGCCAGCGGTGAGAAAGGTTCGAATTCTTCGAGTCCGTCGTTGTCCTTCCATCCTTTTCTCAATCCTTCCTGTATAAAATTTTTCTAAAAACCTGAGCCCCCTCCAATATCTATCACGTAAGAAAAGTCAAATATCCTTCCACATTAAGCAATTGAAAGTCGGTCTAGCGGGATTTCCGTTTCGGAACGGGACTCGCGTAAAAGCTGTAAAATTATGTACCTCGGATGGAAAAACTTACTAAATAGAAAACGTCCCGTAAATTATGTAGACCAATAAAATCAATTTTCCATGATTTTATCTTGCTACCTTCAATTTTTAAAGCTTCCGTTTCGTATTTTAAATCCTTTTCGGTACATAATTAAAAAGACAGCTTATCCAATAAATATTCTTTTTCCACTGAAAAATCCTAGAATTCACACCGATCCATAAAATCATTTCATTGTGATTTTAGGATATCACCAACAATTTTCTAGGATTTAATCTCCAACAAAAATATTGGGTTAAGCGTTAAAACGAACAAAAAGGTTAAAAGGATATCCGAGAAAAATTCAAAAATATCCTCAAAAACCGCAGTTATTACAATATATTACAGTCTATCCGGTCCGGACCGTAAATTTACGATCTTGGACCGGACTGGACCGTAACCCAAATTTTAAAATATAGTGGACCGTACCGTCTCGGTCCTAGTGTTGGTCGGACCGTAATATTATAGTCTAGTCTTTCTCGGTTTCTCAGTCCGGTCTATGTTTGCACAACCCTAGTTTCTCCTATAAAAACGGTAAGCTTTGTTTTGAGAAACACGTAGTGTAATTTTTTTTCCTTATTGAATTAAACATCGGCGGTGGAATAGGGGATCAGACGATGCTCTTTTTCCATCATTTTGCAAGTAAAAGTTGAAGTCATTGAACAGATTGAAGAGAGTTCAAGGAAATAATTAGTGCAATTCAAAACGTATTAGGATTCACACGAGACTCTTATACCTTTTACAATTTTTTGCACTAACATCTTTATATTTTTTTTTATAAGAAAAGAGATTAAGTGGGCTCTACTCACGGGTTCATATGATATCGATCTTTCATTATTTTAATAAAATAAGCACGTTCTTACACATTATTCGTTAAATAAATAACAATTTGTTATAATTCCCAAATTGAATACCACAAATAATACAATAATCCACAAATATATTTATTTATCTATATTTTCTATAGAGTAAATTTGTCTTTTTTGTCATTCAATATAATAATTATGATTAAAATTTTAGATTTTTTTATTGCATAGTTAATATTATATAGTATAAGTAAATGAAAAGAATCTTTTTTTTTTGATAAGGAAAGAAATTAGGGTGGCCACTAACAAGCTAGAGGTCGCCCTGGAGCATCTTGGCGGATGAGGGTAAGGAAGCCCGAATCAACTGCAAGTGGGATGGAGGAGACACGTTTGAAAGATCCAACGATGAAATCCGCCACAGAATTGCACTCCCGAACGACATGAGAGATACTCCAATCCTGAAACCGGGCAAGCAAGCAATGGATATCCGAACACATCAACTTAATCTCCCACAAGCAGTGCCATTCACCGAGCACGACCTTGACCAGCTGCAAATTATCGCCTTCAATCTGAATCCGGGGAATGCCACGTCCGATGGCCTCGAGAAGTCCCTGGCGCAAGGCGATGGTCTCGGATATCAGTACAGACTGTCGACCAATCAGTCCTTCGTCAAAATGGATGGGGGAGTGAAGGACCGTAAGTACTTAAACGAGTCGGTGACTCCTGCAAAGTCGTCGACTTTGAGTAACAATCGAAGTAACCGACTTTGGTAAAGTCAGTGACCTTGAAATAAGCAACGGAATAATTAATCAAACAGGAAAGTTATTACCAAATTGTAAATGACAAACAATGTATAGTGGAAACTCTTCGTAAAGCAACTAGTTTACTTAGGGAAAAACCACTCCCTTCCAAGCTTCTTACTTGGTCGGATTTCAAGAGTCCTTAGACTCGCTCTATTGATTTCTTGAGTGTTACAAAGCTCTCCCGTGTACAAATTGTGTCCCACAACCTTGAACCACGCTCTACCTTTGTACCTACACTCTCAAACCTCACGCGCCTAAGAACACTCGAACTCACCACTTGCACGAATCTCACGCACAAGTCTTCTTCACTACTCTTACGAATTCCACGCACGAGTCTTCTTCAACCTAGAACTCTCTCTTTTCTTTTTCTCAAGATATACAATTATGAACGAAAGTCCTTCCTTCTAACCTAAAACAACTCACTATTTAAGCTAGAATAAGGTGTCGTTTTGTGTAATATTGTTTCCTATTCGGTTAAGGAAATAACATCACACACAATCTTACAAGATCTTTCCTAATATAACATGTACACACATATAAAATATCTCAATGCAATCAAATCATCTTCTTCTAATTTTAGCAATCTTGTATGATGATATTCTCAATAAATAAACGCCCTAATTGTCCTGCAAACAATCGCACACGATCTGTGCGTTCCTTCCATAAATAGTTTTCATCGCCAACTGGTCAGGTCAGTGGCTTTGCCATGACTTTGCCAAGTCGCCGACTTGGCTTGCAAACTCGAAGTCACTGACTTCCTTGGAACCATCAAAACACAACTTTTCAGCAACAGTTTCTTGGCAGTTATCCTTTGTTAGTGACTTCTTCATAAGAACTTGATGTCGCTAACTCTCCATGCAACTTCTGTGCAATGACCTTTGGAACCGTCAAAACCAGATCTTCTAACAAATTCCCCCTTTTTGATGGTGACAAACAACCTGTCCTGATAAGATCCTTAAAGCAAACACACAATATCATAGTATAAAGAGCAAAAGAAAAAACCATAAAAAGTTCCCCCTAAGCTTAATATCCACATGGTTTCAGTTTTTAGATCCCTCCCTTTAAATCTATTCCCTTGGTTAATTCCCCCTTTTAGCATCATCAAAAAGATTGCTAAAACAAGAAAAGAAATCAGAGGCAAAATATGGAAACTTAAAACATAATATTAAAACAGTCATAGATAGTCATCCACCAAAGCAAGAAATAATGTACGATGCAAAAACAAACAATCCAGAAATGCAGTACAATCATATCGAACTAAAGAGAAATCTTTTAACCTGGAGAGATAATGTGATAAGGGTAGAAGAGAGGGATAGAGAGAGTCATGGACATGCAACAGTCAGTGACTCAGAACCGAGACAAGCAAGCCTCTCCTCAAACTCCATATTTTTTGACATTAGGATCAGAATGAGTACATTCTTCATAGAGAACTATAGGCTGCTTAGAAGGCGTGACCTCTTCCAGAACTTTGTCGTTGACATCACCGGAGTCATATTTGTTAGTGACTTTTCGCAAGTCACTGACTTCTTCTTTGTCCTTGGTTACTCTTTGGTCACCTTCTTCTTTTTCGTCTCCTTCAAGTTCATGTTCTCTAAAACAAGAGCCCTTGTTTCCTTCTTCTTAGATTTTTCAACTCCATTGCCTCCAAATTTTCTTTAGCACTCTCCTTGTCCCTTTTTGGGTGTGTCACTCGATTCCGGAAACGCTTAGTGGTTGCGCCGTTTGGGTCAGTGTTCCAGTTTTAAGTGACACAGTTAGGGTTTCTTGGTTTGTGTTTAGGTTCATGAAGCTTTTACATGAGGATGGAGGTAGGGTAATAAAGGAACTTGTTCTCTCTTAATTGGAAACTATCACTTCAATCGAATCAAGCTCCGCTCAGAAAAATTTCTTTCCAAAAACAAACAAACTAATCTTCTTAATATTCTGATGTGATTCACGTGCCAATTTTCACAGTCACTGACCTTGCTCATGTCGGCGACCATCAAACCTGTTTTCTCATCTCAACATATCTGTCCATGACATTTGCACAGTCCATGACCTTCTCTTTAAAGAACTTACTTGGCGTTGAGGTTGCACATGGAGTGTTAAAACAAACCAAGTAGAAAGCATTATTTTTGAGGATTTGTCGATCATGATGATAAGTCTCCGTTTTATTAAGAAAGAACAAATAAGGTTCATAGAGACTCTCAAAACATGATAGGTCAGGGACAAGCATTAGAATCAACCATCATTTGGGATTGTAATGAGAGTTAGGATCAACAGGTTGATTCTTTTGGGCTAAAACAAAGAGCTCAAAAAGGTTGCACACATACTGAATGTAATATGAGTCATTGACAAGTCAAATGCATGGGGTTTCCTAAACATGATGTCTATCAAGAATGCAAAGATTTATACCATAAAATCATGACTTCAAAACATATGCAAAGTAATTAATTCTAGCCAATCATCGAGGGAATTTATGTAGGGAAATAGATCATTGAAGAGAGATCATACCTAATTCCATGCGGAGTTGTTCAAAGGGTTCACGATTCAAAGCCTTTGTAAAGATGTCTGCTCTTTGATCACTTGTTCTACATAATTCCATAGTGACCATGCCTTTTTCTACACAGTCTCGAAGAAAGTGGTGCCTTATCTCAATGTGTTTTGTCTTCGAATGTTGCACCGGATTATTTGAGATGTTGATTGCACTATTGTTGTGCAATAGTATGGGCACTTACCCACACTTCACACCATAGTCACTGACTTGTTGCTTGATCCATAAGAGTTGTGAGCAACATGTTGCAGCTGTAATATACTCTGCTTTCGCCGTTGATAGAGCCACATAATTTTGCTTTCTAGATCCCCGTGATACAAGGCAAGGCCCAAGAAATTGATCCATCTTTGAAGTGCTTTTTCTATCAACATGATTTCCGACAAAATCAGCATCTGTGTAGCCGACAAGTTCAAAATCAAATCCTCTTGGATACCACAAACATAGATTGTCAGTCCCCTTAAGATATCGAATGATTCTCTTAACAGCTTTCAAGTGGGACTCTCTCGGATCAGCTTGAAATCTGGCACATGGGCAATGATCCAATCATACCCCTGTACATAGTAGCATTGACTTCTAGATCCTTGTCATCTTTTCCAAGTGAGGTAGTTGGCGACATGGGACTGTGAAAAGGTCTAGAACTCTCAAGACCGAACTTCTTAACATATTCTTTAAGATACTTTTGTTGATGAACTCGTGTCCCATCCTCACTTTGAACAACTTGAAGTCCTAAAAAGAACTTGAGCTCACAGACCATGCTCATTTCAAACTCACTAGACATGAGTTCAGCGAACTTCTTCACCAACTTATCATCCGTTGAACCGAAGATAATGTCATTGACATAGACCTGAACAACAAGCGTATGACTTCCTTCTTTTAACAGGAATAGAGTCTTGTCAACCTCTCCTCGAACATAACCATGTTGAATCAAGAACTGAGACAAACGATCATACCACGCACGCGGGGCTTGCTTAAATCCATAAAGAGCTTTGTTCAGTTTGTAGACATGATCTGCGTGGGAGACATCTTCAAAACCCAGAGTTTGTTCAACATACACTTCCTCCTTCAGATATCCATTCAAGAATGCAGTCTTGACGTCCATTTGCTGTAGTTTGAACCCATGATGAGTAGATTAGGCAATGAGTAACTGAATAGCCTCAAGACGAGCTACAGGAGCAAATGTCTCATCATATTCAATGCCCTCATGCTGATTATATCCCTTAACTACCAGCCTTGCTTTATTTCTGACCACGTTTCCTTCATCATCCAGCTTATTCCTGAATACCCAAGGTGTTCCAATCACAGTTCTTCCCTTTGGCCTTGGGACCAAGTGCCAAACTTTATTTCTTTCAAACTGATGTAACTCTTCTTGCATGGCAATAACCCAGTCCGAATCTTTCAACGCTTGTTCAACAATCTTAGGCTCCAACATAGAGATGAAAGCATTGAAAGCAAAGAAGTTGTTTAGAGAAGATCTGGTTTGCACACCCTTTGAGAAATCAATGAGGATGTTAGTGACAGGATGCGAACTTTTTTGTTGATAGTTCTTGATCTGCAACTCTATCAAGTCACCGACTTGTGTCTGACGCGTTTTCTCTGAATCTTCTTCTGAGTCTTCTAGACTTGAGCTTCTTTCAAGTGTTTTCTCTTTATCTGTCTCATTGTCACTTGATCTTTGATCTTGATCACTTCCCCCTGTTTTGTCTGAGTCGGTGACACCAACATTGTCACTCACATGATCACTTCCCCCTGTTCTGTTTGAGTCGGTGACACCAACATTTGTCATTGACTACTGTCTCCTTTTCTGATCCAGCAACTGGAAGTGGATCATCTTGAAACAGATAATATCATTGATCACCATCATCATGATCCTCAATCATCGAGCATCCCATTGTGTTCTCATCAAACATGACATGAACATTTTCTTCAATCTTCCTCGTCCTTTTGTTGAATACTTTGTAGGCTTTACTATGAGGAGAGTAACCGACAAAAGTGCCAACATCACTCCTTGGATCGAATTTTCTCTAACTATAATTGCCATTACTATGAACATAGCATTTGCACCCAAAAGTGCGTAAGTGGGCGACACTGGGCTTAACTCCTCTAAGCAGCTCATAAGGAGTTTTTCCAATAAGTGGACGAAGCATGGCTCGATTAATCACATAGCAAGATGAATTAATGGCTTCACCCCATAAATTTCTTGGAAGACCACTTGAGATAAGCATGGTCCACGAAATGGTCTCCAAGGCTCGATTCTTCCTCTCAACCACGCCATTTTGTTGAGGAGTTCTTGGCGCTGAGAAGCTGTGACTTATGCCATTTTTCTTGCAGAAAATCAGAAACTCAGAGTTGTCGAATTTCGTTCCATGATTTGACCTGACAGACACAAGAGCAACTCCAAAGTTTTTCTCAACAACCTTCACCCATGCTTCAAATTCTTCAAAGATGTGATCTTTAGAAGACAGAAAAATTGTCCAAGTATACCGTGAAAAGTAATCAACAATGAAAAAAATATAGCTATTTCCTCCACGACTTTGGATTCTCATGGGACCACATAAATCTATATGAATCAACTCTAAGGGTTTAGTGGTACTTACCTCCTTCTTAGATTTGAAGGATGACTTCACTTGCTTACCTCTCACACAAGTCTCACAAACTTCATGCTTGTTTGGATCAATCTTGGGTAGTCCTCTAACCAGCTCTTGCTTATGAAGTTTGTCAAGGAGTTGAAAGCTCGCATGACCAAATCTTTTGTGCCAGAGGTCAGCGACATCAGTAACTATTCTAAGACACACTTTTTCCTCGGGTTCGAAACAGTGGTCCACTTTATAGAGATTGTTTTCACGCACCCCTTTCAGAAGGATTTTTCCCGAGTTACTTTCTATCACCTGACATCCTTGTCTATCAAAAACAACTTGAATTTTTCCATTAGCACACATCTGAGAAACACTTAATAACTTGAAACCAAGATTTTCAACCAAGTACACATTATCTATTGTCAGTTTCTCAGAAAATCTTACTTGACCAATACTTAAAATTCCACCTTTACAATTGTTGTTGAAGGTAATCTTACCTGCTTTGTATTCTTGAAGTGAGACGAAATCCCTGGGGCTCCTAGACATATGAGTTGAGCACGCACTATCAATAAACCAAGGCTACTTGTCACCCACTTCAAGCTGCATTGAAAGAATTAGTTCTTACGAACCTAGAGTTGTTTAACTCCTCTGGGTTTGGCAACAAAGTAATTTCTAGGACAACACTTATTGCAACTAGCACAAACAGATCCTGGAGGATAGTCAGCGACAACAGGTTTATCACAACTATCATCCCGAGTCCGTGACCTGGCATTTTTCTCATCCATGTCCTTTTTGTGACAATCATATTGGTAATGACCAGCCTTGCTGCAGTACCAACATGTTTAAATGAGACTTTAGGGCCACATACTTACTATAGCCCGGATAGATGGGTTTGTTGTAGATGCGAGATTGAAAATCAATTTGTGACGGAGCCGAGTTCTAGACTTGTTTTTGCCATATGTTGTGCACCTTTTGATCAGGATACCGTTGTTGCTTCCCTTCGTCAGGCTTAGCCACCACATGTGTAGAACAACTTGCATTGTCACTACACATAGAGATTTTACCTTTAGACACAAGGGGAGCAGCCTTGGTACCCTAAGTATTGGGTGCACGAACAAGGCCAATTCCAGATCTGTCTATCTCCTTCACAAACTTCTTTTTATAGTCAATTCTGACCTCTTGAGCCTTTTCAGCAACAAACTCATCCAACCATTTCTTTCTTTTAGTCTCATCATCAACTTTAAGGTTTTCTAACTCAGTGGACAACTTAGCATTTCCAAGCTTAAGCATAAGTCTTTCCCCTTCTAAGTCAGTGATTTGCTTTTCTAGGTCATCGACTTGTTTTCACAAGTCAGTGACTTGAGAATTGAAATTAGTGCATGACTCACAAGTAGCTGACTTGGGAGAGGTAATCTTTTCAATTTCAGTAGCTTTGGTAGACTTGAGTTTGTTATCATCAAAGAGGCTGGAAATGGTTTCTTCATTTTCGTCCACTTTTTCTCTTCACTCGGTAACCTGAGTTCCAAGCTTTTCGATGATAGCAACTAACTGTTTCCTAGACTTTTTAGCCAGAAGAGAAAAGAGTTTAGACTCATTTAACTCTTGGGATGACTTTTCTTCAATGGCCATACAACAATCTCCTAACACGGAGCCACTAGAGTCCCTGAGGATGAACCCGAAGGAAGCCACGCCATCTGCACTCACTGCACCATGAAAATTTAATTTAATATAGTCTCTTTTGGGTTTTACCCACCTCGTTCGCTTTCTTCCTTCCCCACCTCGCGCACTTAGATTATGGGGACCAGGGGTGGCAAAGGCTTTTGCACGTTTCCAGTCTTTAACCTGGTTTCGGATGAATTCAGTAATATGATCGGCATTGGTCAAGTTTGTTCCGTCGTTGTTATTAAAGACTCTCTGGTTTCTCCAGAACCATAGGCTCCACCAAATATTAATGAGGAGTTCCATTTACTCTTTTGTTGTCATTTTCTTAATTTCCTCCAGGACCTCATGTGGTTTTTTGTCGTCCAAGGATATCTGGTTGGTGATCCACCGTAGTTTTGGATCTATGGAATTAAGGGTTGCCTTAGTGAGGGGGCATGAGAGTAAAACATGGTTTGCGTCCTCCACCTGGTTGTTACATGCTTCACAGCCTTAAGGTATCGGAATATGTTTTGCCGCAAGCCTAGTTTTATTTTGTAGGTCGTTTCGGGCTACTTTCCAAATGAAGTTCTTCATTTTAGGAGGGATATTTAGCCGGTTAATCCATTCTAAGTTAATTTTGGATTCACCTTTGGATTGGTGGAGCAACTACATGATGGAGTACCAACCATATATTTTTTGCTTGGCTCCACCCACTCCACCATTGCATGCATGGTGGAGTGGGTGGAGCCACTACTTGCTTGGTTACCAATCCATTCTAAGTTAATTGCATTCTCTTTGTGAAGTTAATTTTTTTTGCAATCAATGCGTGTCTTAATTAAGAAAAGAATATATCGCTTAGTTAATAATCATAAAATATTTTTTACATAATATTTGTATAGAATAGACAACAAATTTATTATACACAAAATATATTTAATGCGTTATTTGATTGGGATATTACATCATAGTCTTTTTGTCTTCCACACTTGATATCGATCATTCTTATATTTTTACAACTTTTAAAATTCATAATAATAAAATAGCATTACACTAATTAAGAGTTTGGTTCAAATAAAACAAACTCTTACCATATAACATGTTCCACATGCACTTTTCCTATTTCGTAGTGCACTTTTCGTATTAAAAGTGCATTACAAAATACGAAAAGTGCACTACGAACTAGGACAAGTGCATGCAGAGCATGTTGTAGGATAAGAGTTTGTTTCATTTGAATCAAACTTCACTAATTGAATGCCAATTGTAAATGCATGTGATACTTATATTTAAAAAAGTATACAATTATAAAAACTTCATTGATGGAATATAATATTTAAAATATCTAGACACGTAAAAAAAAAAATTAAACAGAATTATTAACCCGTGTAATAATAATTAGCACTTGCAGGGGTATATAGTTTTAGGATAAATGTATAAATGAATGAACGCCCCGTTACAAGTGCTAATTAAACCAACAAACATTAAAACGTACATAAGACATGTACAAGATACATGTGCATAATATTATGATTAACTACTAAAAGCCACTTTGAATTAAAATCAGCGCCTGAGCCGGTCTCTACCTATGTTGGGTCTTACTCGTCAACAACCAAATCAGTAGTATCCAGGGTTCGGATTTTAAACCGTTCGAGCCTCCCTTCATCATCGTCATGATCATATATCTCACCCCCAACGTTGAGTTCACGTACCTTATAATCCACCAATAACAAGTCACTTTCATAACCCTCGTCTTGATTAAGCTTGTTGTTGTTTAACATGGCGTCCACGTCGATGCTGCCACGGTGACTCAACAGGATCTGCTCCACAAGCTCCCACATACGGCTTACTTTGGGATCCTGGAGCCGCCTCCGAACGTACTTCTCGAGCCTCGTGTCCCCCTCGAGCATCGAGAAGAGCGTCTGGAGGAGGTCTTGGCTCTCGGCGTCGATCTCTTCCAGACGCGAAACCACTCTCTTCATCGTCTGCACCGCTCCGCAGGGGGATGGCGTTGCCGGGCTCTGGGGCTTGCTGTCGGCGCTTCCGATCAGCCTCGCCAGCGTCGTGTAGCTGTATTGCCTCTTGATCTCCATCGTCAGCTCACGGTTCTTCTCTGTAATCGGCGTCGTTTCTGAGCCCGTCATGTATGTACGTATGTATGTATGTATCTGTACGTATTGCTTCTTGGTGGCTAAAGGGTGAGGTTAATGTATTTGTATGCAGGATGAGGTTATGTATGTAACTATATATAGCAATAGATTAGCGTGGTGGTGGAAGACTACCGAAACAAAAATTAGTTTAAATTATCAAAATAATTAAGTAGATGGATTTTAAAAAACGTGCGGTGTGTGCAAATACCTGCATCTAATTAGGGGATCTTTTTTGACCTTACAGTTTTCAAAGATCGATGGATACTGGCTTGACATCCATCAAATATTCAAAGTCGTTGCTCTCTACAGTAGCTAGTACAGTTGTCGAAAACGCACGCTCGGTAGGAGGTCAGCGCCTTTCTGATACGCGTCTGTTACTCTCTTAGGAACTTCAATATTCCATTAAAAAAATGCACATCAACATAGGGCTTACGGTACATCGATCTTATACATCTTCAAAAACCAAATCGGTTAGCCATTGATGTCAATTAAAACAAAGATATTTAAAATTTTCAAATGGACATAGATCACGACAATCAAAATAGAGAATGTAGTCAAGAGAACATCGAATAGAAATTTGTAAAGTTTGTATTCACGTTGAATCTTAACAGGCCTTAGTAAACCGATCATAAATGTGGCTAAAAAATGATCTCTAGTTCATTCAAAATGTTTTAAAAAGCTAATTCAAAGATTTACAAGACTACAACTTCATAATTTGCGTCAAGCTGCAATTTCAATAAGAAGAAGATTAAAATCCAATTTTTGGAGACTTACACAAGATCCTACGAAAATAATATACTTTCCATATTTATCTAGCTTTAGATTATCTATTTATCTTGTCAAGATGAGAATCACAATAAGATTAATTTATCATCATCAAGCAATCGATGAGTTAACTCCGTTAAATTGAATTTACCTTGGTAACATAATTATAGGTGACCTAGTCATCTCAATGATTTCATTAGTTCTTACGTACAATTAGTAAATAAGTGTAAACTTAAAATTGAAGTAATTAATTATTCAAACACGGAAGTTCAGGTTCGATTTCCCACTAAGTCTCCTTGAGGTGAGGCAAATGTAAATCCTCTTGTAAGAGTTTTTTGATCCCTTGGATCTTTCTCGTCCTTAGACGTACTGGGGCGTCATCCCTTCACCCTAAAATTTTATTATAAAAAAAAATTATATACGGTTAGTTACAAAAATGTTCGCAATCATATCGTAAAATCTTACAGACTCGAGTAAAAAAATATTGCGCGTAATCAAACAGTTAGGATATATTCTCTGTTCTCTCCTGAAGAATGTTCTCTCCTAATCGGATCCTATACAATGATGTAAATTTGTTTGATTTTATTTTGTAAAATTTTTAGCACATGTTCACAGTGTATATTTTTTAATTACATTTTTTTCATTTCTTATCATTTTTTAGTTTAATTTCATCATTCCCTTGATCCAATAGTCACTACTATAGCTATAGCTCCCCACTATACGTACGTTCACCCAAGGTATTTTGTGCATTGAAACCCAACTCTATCTGTATTTATTAACTATATCTGAAATAATGTGTGATATTATAGCTCAAATGATCTCGTGGAGATGTATGAATATTAGTTCTGTGTGAAGTAACCTTGAAAACCACTAAAATGTTTTAATATGTAACTTGCAGGCTGTAATAATACGCGAATTATAGGTTAGCCGGCCAGTTAATTTTCGTAGCGTGTCGAAATACAAATCTTTTATATATATTAATAGAAAAATTTGGTCAATTAATGACCAAACCATCAAATGATATAATGAGAGTCGAAAAAAAAAAAAAAAAAAAAGGTCAAGATTTGGTTTTTGTTAAAATGTACATTAATAGTTTAAAAAACAAATTAAAAAAAATGAGATAAGATCAAATTTATTACATTAATTTTGTCTATCCCCTCATATTCCATACCCCTAAAAACTAGATAAGATCAAATTTATCACATTAATTTTTTCTATCCACTCACATTCCATACCCCCTAAAAAAACTAGATAAGATCAAATTGATTACATTAAATTTTTCAATAAGAAAATTATGTCATCCTTATTTATGTGTTAGTGGATGAAGTTTAGTTAATTTGAAGGATTTTTTGGAACGCAAAAGTGGGAGTAAACCAATATATGCAAGACTTTTGTGTTTCTAAAATGAAAGGAATTACAAAATACAAGAAAAGAGCAATGAGGTAATTGATTGTTTGTTAGAAGTTTTCATTCCATTTCTTATGTTATTTAAATTCAACGAAAAGGAACTTATTTAATTTCTTTTGCCACTATATTTAGAAATTATTTTCTCGCTCCAAATGTCTCTCATGCTTAATTTCATAGGCAATTATGTATTTAATTTTAATTTCTTATGTTTTCTTGGTGTAATTTCATAGACAATGAGAGAATATGTTCATGAGAAAGAAGGATCGAAGGATCATCAAACTAAATTATTAAGGTAAAACATCATTACTTTTTATTTAAATCATGAAAGCTATTATGTTCATTTGATGTAAACATTTCTTATGTATGGTAAGATTGTTATATTTTTGGTATATTTTTATCTAATCAAAGGTGAAATCAAAATGATATTTTTAGGATGATGGAAAAAGACAAATATTCAGAAGAAAGAAGTAACAACTAAAAACTAAATATTTTGTGTTGAAATTCTATTATAATTGGATTGCGCTTAAGAATATATTTTTAGGGTAGATATATAATAACAAAAGATTTTGTAATATTCAAAGATACAATGTGTTATGAATTCTAATCACGTAAAATATTTAACAAATATAAAAACATAAAATTAGTGTTAAACTTATATTTCCTCATAAATAATTGATTATTACAAAAATAAAATATTATAAATGTAAAAAGACAATCAACAACATAATAGACACACAAAAAAAAGAGAAATATAGATGCTTTTATGCTTAGTTTTTTTTCTGAACTTATAAACCCTTAGATAATATATAGATATTAAAAGGGATAAAAATTTGTTCTATTTGCACAAAATATACCCGTGCGTAGCACGGGCATCATCCCCAGTTTGAAATATAAAAGCAAAAGTGTAATGACTTTGATTCGTTCAAGTGGTAGATCAATGGTTTGAACGAACATGTATGCAATTAAATAAAGCAGAAATCAAGGTCATTCGAGAACAAAGTAAAAATGCATGTATCAGTTCGTTAATATTGGTCAAATACAACGAATTCATAGAGTTCTTACAAAGAAGTATTACCAGAGATTTCCGCACGTACATTTTATTGATTAGTTGTCACTGGTGTTACAAGATATATAAAAAAAATCACAAGCTATCCTCATCTAGGTTTGTTTTTAGGTGAGACTGATTCCTCCATAAGAATTGAATTGAAGCTGGTACGTGTTCGCATTAGACGCAAGCGTGTGCCCATCAAGAACGGAAATATCACAGTATTATCTACAAGTCCACTCTACCGGTCTTAACTAACTTGATCACTCTTGATCCCAAGCTTATCTACTTATTACTGGAATTAGGTTTGAAACTCAAAGTGATTGTATATATGGGTACCATTGAGTACTAATTGTTTAATATATACTAATTAATTAATTAATATCATCATATACGTGATTTCATGGTCACCGATAAAGTCCCAAAGTAAATTTTATATTATCGAAAAAATTATTATTACTATTATCTTTCTTGTCAGTTCTTCCCCAGAACCTCCCAGAGCTCAAAGGTATATATTAAAGCTGTGATCGTGTACAATTGATCGAATGCGAAGTATCATACGCCTCTAATTAGTGTTATCACAACGTATTCAAGCATTCTTTCCAAGAACCGCCACGATCATTAAATATGGCGAGGATTAAATATTCAGGGTTTAATGTGGAATAAAATTGACCAATCACGGGTTCTTGTATAAGAACACAAAATCAACCAATTAAAGACTCTTTTTACTAGTGTCGCAATATCTTTTAATATGTTCATTCTTGTCCGAAATTTTGGACTAAAAATATAATAATAATCCAATCCAAACTTAATCTGAGATGAGGTAAGAACCTAATTTCAAAGATGCTGAAGGAGAAATCATCTGAAATGGTAAAAACATCCTTAACTTGTAATCCGATCGAAAGCAGCCGGAAAAGTATATGGTCAAACCAAATGAGGTTCAAATTTGACAGTGAAATGATCTAATTGCTCTAATTTGACGGTTTATCTCACAAAATTAAAAATTAGTTATGCATTATGTAGTTCAAGTTTGACAATTAAAGATAGAGAGGTATGTCTTGTTTGGGTGGAGTTTTTGAAAAACTTTGTATTTATATTTATAAGTATGAGGACGGATCACGTGCGAATGGGCGCTAGTGTGCAAAATGAGAACAGATCTAAACCGTCGATCTAGTTTGAATTCGCGCGTCCAAATAATTAAAAAAAAAATCGCGCGTGTAAAACAAACGCTACCATAACGTACTTGTCCCGCAAGCAAACGCGAAAAAAGACACTTTTTTATTCTCTTTCCAAATCAAAATCGAAAACCCCCTTTCTTCCTCTGCGAAAATAAAGCTTCTAAACTGGATTGAAGATCAACGATTTCCGATCTTCAAAAAGGAGTTTTGTTCAGATTTACAAAAATTTTGAATATCTGAATCATTAAAATTAATGGAACCAGGTAATATCTGATTAAACCTAATACAAATACGATTTTGATAAAAGTTTCATTATATATATCGTCAAAAATTGCTATGATTAAACTCCAAAATTACGGTTTTAAGGAGCATTGCTGTGATTTTATTTGAGAAAATTGTACATTAGTTCACATTAGTTCAGAAGTATTTCAGATTTGTTCATTGATATGGAAAAAAGAGTCGTGTGCGAACCAAAATTTGTTAAATCCAAAAATTGTTCATAGTTGTCAAGCATTTGTTCATTGATATGGGACCGTGGATTTGTTCATATCTATCATGAATTTGTTCATAGCTATCATGAATTTGTTCATAGCTATCAAGCATTTGTTCATACATATCATGCATTTGTTCATACATATCAAGCATTTGTTCATGGAAAACGTGAATTTGTTCATACATATCATGCATTTTGTTCATAGCTATCGTGAATTTGTTCATACCTATCATGAATTTGTTCATTGATATTACGCATTTGTTCATGGGAAACGTGAATTTGTTCACACATATCATTCATTTGATATCATGAATTTGTTCGTACCTATCATGTATTTGTTCATTGATATTACGCATTTGTTCATTGAATTTGTTCGTGTAGTGTATACAATTGCGTACTTACAGTTTTCTTTTTGCCTATAAATGAAAAAGGGAAAATAGAAGATAAAAAGGAATTAAAATCGTGATCTCGCCTGGAAACACACATTACTACATACCATTTTGTGATGAGAATTTAAGACCTAAAGAGGGAATGTTGTTTAAAACATGGGAGCAAGGTGTAAATTTCTACAAAGCATACGCAGATGCATGTGGTTTCCAAGCACGTGCTGGTACCGTTACAAAGTCTTCAGATGGAACTAACACTACAGTTTGGAAATACATGTTGTGTAATCGGGCAGGATTTAAAAATTCAACTCAAAAAGAAGAAGACAAAGAAGATAATGAAGATAATGATGAAGATGATGATGAAGAGAATCATGAAGAAGAAGAAAAACAAGAAACAGTGAAAAAAAGAAAAAGAGTAACCAAAAGGTGTGGTTGCATTGCTAAACTGGCTATGAGACTTTCTGGAAGAAACGGATATGTTGTTAAGAAATTTGAAGAGCGTCACAACCATATTATGTTTGAGGATGGACAAAAACACTTTGCAAAAAGCAATAGGAAACTGACCTCCTTCCATGAAGATTTCATCATGAATTGCATACGAGCAAACATTGGTACAAGCACGTCATACAAAGTCTACAAGGAGTTTGTTGGTTCTTATGCAAG
Organism: Fallopia convolvulus; assembly: GCA_964016875.1. Classification (NCBI taxonomy): domain Eukaryota; kingdom Viridiplantae; phylum Streptophyta; class Magnoliopsida; order Caryophyllales; family Polygonaceae; genus Fallopia; species Fallopia convolvulus. The sequence goes on from OZ024719.1 coordinate 40,367,843, forward strand.
AATTGGTGCAACTATAATTGATTTCAAGAATTTTAAAAGAGATCTGAACTCCTTCATGATTGGATGTGATGCTCAAATGGTTATTGACAACTTGTTCAAGAAAAAAGAAAGATGTGACGCGTTTTTCTTTGATTATGATGTTGATGAACAACATCAATTAACCAAATTATTCTGGTGTGATCCTATTGCAAGGAAAAACTTCTCATATTTTGGAGATGTTGTCTCGGCTGATGCAACATACAAATCAAACAGGTATGAAAAAAGGTTTAAATGATAGTTTCTTATGCACAAATGCTAGTTTGTTATGAACAAATGCTAGTTTTTGATGAACAAATGATAGTTTCTGATGAACAAATGCTATTTTCTTATGAATAAAATATTAGTTTGTGATGAACAAAATGCTAGTTTGTGATGAACAAATGCTAGTTTTTTATGCACAAATGCTAGTTTCTGATGAACAAATGCTAGTTTTTGATGAACAAATGCTAGTTCCTGATGAACAAATGCTAGTTTCTTATGCACAAATGCTAATTTCTTGTGAACAAATGCTAGTTCTGAAAATGATAGTTTTTGATGAACAAATGCTATTTTCTTATGAACAAATATTAGTTTGTGATGAACAAGTGCTAGTTTGTGATGAACAAAGCGTACACACTGATGAACAAATGATAGTTTTTGATGAACAAATGCTAGTTCCTGATGAACAAATGCTAGTTTCTTATGCACAAAGTGCTAGTTTCTCATGAACAAATGCTAGTTTGTGATGAACAAATGCTAGTTTGTGATGAACAAAAATGATATTTTCTTATGAACAAAGTGTGCATACTGATTAACAAAAATCACATATATTGATGAACAAAATTAATTCTTTGCCCTCAGGTATGAAATGGTGTTTGTACCATTCACGGGGGTTGACAACAACAAGAAGAGCATTACTTTTGCCTTTGGGTTGCTTCTAAAAGAAGATATCGAATCTTATGTCTGGCTATTCCAAAAATTCAAAGATGCAATGAGGGGCCATGAACCATTTGTCATTCTCACTGATCAAGATCCTGCAGTAAGAGTGACAATTGAATTTTTTTTTGAAAAGGTTGTGCATCATTTCTGCATGTGGCATATCATGTTCAAGGTACCGTCAAAGGTTACGAATGATGTATATAACAACGATCAATTCAGAAGCAAGTTCGCCAAGCTTGTTTGGAGCAATGAAATTAGCCGGGAAGAGTTTGAGGAGACTTGGCATTCAATTATTACTGAATTTGGGCTTGAGTCAAACACTTGGTTGCCGTTGATGTTTGAGCTACGTCACTTATGGATCCCTGCGTACTTCAATGATGTAAACATGGGTGGACTTCTTAGAACAACTTCAAGGTCTGAGAGCCAGAACTTCTTCTTCTCGCATTTCATTGGATCCACATCTTCTCTAGTTATCTTCATGATGCAGTTTGAGAGTGCAATTGATTCCCAAAGGATCAATAAGGAGCGGTTAGACTTTGAAACGTCAACAAGCTCCCCCACTCTAATGACACCATTGGATATAGAGAAACATTGTGCATCTGTTTACACCATAAATGTATTCTATGACGTCCAGACAGAAATTGTTGCTTCTGTATTTGAATGTGGTCTAAGTAATTTGTTCAAGGAAGACGACATTCACGAGTATCACATTAACGGGCAGTTTGGAAAGGCGCATGTTGTGAAACATAAGCTTCAAAACGAAGAGTTCGTTTGCTCGTGCAATAAGTTCATCAATATCGGGATTCCATGCTGCCATATGTTTTTCGTATTCAAAAATATTGGGTTGAGAAAGGTGCCAGCTAAATACATCAAGAATAGATGGACGAAGACATCAAATCTGACTCCTACTTTTGAGATAGATGGTTCTACACTTGAACAATGTGACGTGATGAATGACAAGAAGCTGTTAATTGCTGATTTATTGGGTGAGGTACATTCTTCAATTAATGCCATAGCGGACAACACCGAACAACTCAAAGAGTTGATATGTTTCTTGAAGGAAAAAAAGGAAACATATCTGAGCTTATTGGGAGGAGAATCATCTACATCAACAAGGCAGAGTTCAATTCAAACATTCGTGGGAAGAAAACCGAGTGTTATTGAGGTACACCCTCCTGAACGAGCAATGACAAAAGGAAGGAAGAAATTAGGGCGTATTATGGGAGGTAAAGAGAAGGCAATGGAGAAAGTAAACAAGGAGCAAAGGACTTGTGCAAAATGCAAGAACCTTGGACACAACAGCAGGACATGCACCTATGTTCCCAACTAGATCTCTCATTAATCATTGATTCCTGATACATAATTTTTGCTAGTTTCTGGTGCACAAATGCTAGTTTCTGATGCACAAATGATATTTCCTTATGAACAAAATACTAGTTTGTGATGAACAAATGTTAGTTTCTTATGAACAAATGCTAGTTTCTGGTGAACAAATGCTAGTTTGTGATGCACAAATGCTAGTTTCTTATGCACAAATGCTAGTTTCTGGTGCACAAATGATATTTCCTTATGAACAAAATACTAGTTTGTGATGAACAAATGTTAGTTTCTTATGAACAAATGCTAGTTTCTGGTGAACAAATGCTAGTTTGTGATGAACAAATGCTAGTTTCTTATGCACAAATGCTAGTTTCTGGTGCACAAATGTTAGTTTCTGATGCACAAATGATATTTTCTTATGAACAAATGTTAGTTTGTGATGAACAAATGCTAATTTCTTATGCAAAAATGCTAGTTTCTGGTGAACAAATGATATTTTCTTATGAACAAATGCTAGTTTCTTATGCACAAATGCTAGTTTGTGATGAATAAAATCGAATGTATCGATGAACAAATTACGATAAAAATCATTTTTTCTAAAACATAATATGGTTGTCACCAAACTGTTCAATAAACGTCATTCACAACCAAATGTCTACACAATTCATGCCATAAACACAACCAAAAAATTGTATTCTAACACAAACCATACGAAAATCTTGAACCAATTGTTTCCCCCAAACATTCAAGCAAATTACATCACTTCTTGTTCTTCGCCTTCCTTTTGAGAGGAGCACGAGAAGCTACCGTCGGGTTACGCGGAACATAATCATGAACAAGCTTTTCAACTGTTGCGTTCTGCTCATTCAATTGACTCGTCAACAACTCGTTGCAATACCTTATCCTCTGATCATCCAGTTGCTGCTGGTCATGTTTGTTGAGTCCGCATTCCCACCCAGGCAAGCCGGTTCCGAAGTATGTTTCCATGTGCCGCATCATGAAAATTCCACAATCAGTCTTGTTTTTCGTATCTCTCCATTTCATCTCAAGACGTTCATATGGAACCCTAACCACATCCTCAAACAGATTAGCCCTCGCATCCATTTTCAGCGTCTTCAAAAGCTCAACAAAGAGCATTCTCTACACAAAATAACAACAATAAAAGACAACACACAACTCATTCAATATTAAACACACATATCAAAATGATGGAAAACAAAACTATTACAAAAAAAACACAACATAAAACTCACCAATTTAGCAGGTACGTGCTCATACTTTGCTTCCAAGGGCACATCCACCATTGAGTTATCAATTATGTGGAAACGTGGCACTCTCACATTCAACGCAATACAATAGTAATGCGCTTTGATACACACAGGAAACACAAACTGAAAAAAATATAGAGGGAAACAATCATGAAAAAATGTTAGTTTGTGATGAACAAATGTCAGTTTTTGATGAACAAATGCTAGTTTCTGATGAACAAATGCTAGTTTCTGATGAACAAGTGTCAGTTTGTGATGAACAAATGTCAGTTTGTGATGAACAAATGTTAGTTTGTAATGAACAAATGTCAGTTTTTGATGAACAAATGTTAGTTTCTGATGAACAAATGCTAGTTTCTAATGAACAAATAGCTAATGCATCTGAACAAATAAGTAGTACTAATGAACAAATAAAAGAATATCAAAAAGGAACAAAAAAAATGTCATACCAGGTCTATCTTGTGCAAATCAATCCACTTGAATTTCCCAACACTTTCAATAACGACATTAATAAAAAAACACTCTCGAATCCTGATCACTAAAATCCTTGTCTAGTGGAAAAACCTGCAAAATACATATAAGCATAAATAAAGATTGAAAACTATCAAAAGGTCATTAAAATATGATAATGTGAATATAGGTAAATCCTTTTTACTTACCAAATCCTCAGGATCCATAAAAAACCTCAAGGGTTTTGAGTCGCTTTTCCACTGTTCTTGTATATTGAGATAACAGCTCCAAATCCCGATTATATTCGATTCAACTAAAGATTTTACCGCAAATGAAGCAAAATCCTTTTTCATGGCAGAAACATTCATCATTTTGACGATTTCAACTCTACACAAAAACACCAGAAACATATAAACAAAAAAGGTATATAAAAAAAGCAATATGTAAAAAAAAATACTATTATACGCATTGGTTACCCTCTTTGATCAAGAATGTCTTCAATAAGCCAATCGAATAATTTCTTGGCCGCAGGAGATACTTTTTCTGTCAAAACAACACTCCTTCCCATGTAAGGTGACTTCACATAATCAGGAGGCTTAGATATTCTTTTATCAAGTACATCCTCACCAGTAAGTTTAACACCAACCGGAGTGTCAATCGAACTAGAACCAACCTCCTGCGACTCATTCTTCATCTACACATGTAAACACACATATTAATGAACAAAAATGTCATATAACTTATGAACCCTGAGAAAAAACCAATGAACAAATGTTAGTTTTGTGATGAACAAATGCTAGTTTCTAATGAACAAATGGTAGTTTCTAATGAACAAATGTTAGTTTTGTGATGAACAAACGTCAGTTTGTGATGAACAAATGATATTTTCTAATGAACAAATGCTAGTTTCTAATGAACAAATGATATTTTCTGATGAACAAATGTTAGTTTGTGATGAACAAATCAAAAATATCAAAAATGACACAGACCTCATCTTGAATCCTGTTCAGCTCCCATTCAAGTTTCTTCTTTGCTTCATCCTCCTTCATCTTCTTTAACTCCTCTTGTTTCTTATTCAACTCCATTTCAATTCTCTGCAATTGTGCATTCCTTTCTTGTTTGATCTTCTTTTTCTCCTCTTCCTTTCTCTTCTCTTCATCAATCTTCTTTTTAGCCTCAGCAATTTCATTCTTCCTCTTCTCTTCCTCTTCCTCTTCAATCTTCTTCCTTTCCTCTTGTCTCCTCTGCTCCTCCTCTTGCTTTCTCTGTTGTTCAAACTCCTCAATCCTCTTCTTCTCTTTCTCCTCCACTTCTCTCTTCTTCTCTTCCTCTTCAATGTTCCTCTTAACCTCTTCTAGACGTCTTTTCTCTTCCTCCTCTTCACGCTTTTTCTTTTCTTCCTCATCTTCTTTTCTCTTTTTTTCTTCCTCCTCTTCCCGCTTCTTCTTCTCCTCCTCTTCTGTTTTCCTCTTCTCTTCCTCCTCTTTCTTTCTCTTCTCCTCTTGTATTAAAGCATCCTCCACCCTTGTGCCTTCCAACTCTTCCTCTTCCTGCTTCCTCTTTGCTTCTTCTTCTCTTACTCTCTTGTCCTCTTCAATCCTTGTACGGTCTTGCTCAGCATTTTGTCTATTTTGTCCATCACTTAATCCCTTACAAACAAATGAAATCTTCAATTCCTTCTTCCTTGTTGTATCAACCTTCCTGGCCTCGTCTTCTTGCATCAAAACACTTTCCCTACCAATGTCTGCAACACCATCCCAATTATCATCCATAGTAGGTGGAAACACACCAAGTTCAAAAGAAGGTAATTCAAAACGCTTCTTTGACTTCATTGCAGCCTCGATTTCATCCAAAACTTTTGTAGCTTCCTCCCAGAATGAATTTTGGCTTGGAGATTCAACATCTTCTTGGATGCCAGATTGGGATGATGATGAAGCAACCTTCAACCCTAGTAGCTTCTCAAAAGCTTCATTGATCTTGGTGAAAAGTCCATGGCTTGCAATTTCGGCTGGAGCTCTTTGCACATGATCAAGATATTTCTTTAAAGATGATGCAAGCTCCATAGACATCTCAAGGTGTTCTTTCAGAAAAGACTGCAAAAAAAAAGTAATCAATATAAGTACATACAAGACATGAATGTTATTTTGTGATGAACAAATGCTATTTTGTGATGAACAAATGCTAGTTTGTGATGAACAAATGCTAGTTTCTGATGAACAAATACTAGTTTGTGATGAACAAATGCTTGATAGATATGAACAAATGCTGGTTTCTGATGAACAAATGCTAGTTTGTGATGAACAAATGCTAATTTCTAATGAACAAAGGCTAGTTTCTGATGAACAAATGCTAGTTTCTGATGAACAAATGCTGGTTTCTAATGAACAAATGCTGATGAACAAATGCTAATTTCTGATGAACAAGTGCTAGTTTTTTGATGAACAAATGCTAATTTCTTATGCACAAAAATGCTAGTTTCTAATGCACAAAAATGCTAGTTTCTTATGAACAAATGATATTTTCTGATGAACAAATGATAGTTTCTGATGAACAAATGATAGTTTCTGATGAACAAATATCAGTTTGTTCATTGCTATCATTATACCAAGTTTTAATCAACAAAATAAATATAGATCACCATCATGCAAGAAATCAAAAAACACATACATCACCGCCGTCACCGAGATCAATTTGTTCTTCATTTTGTTCAATAGAAGGGGCTTTCCCTTCATTCTTGCCAAGATCAACACCGGGATAAACAAAATCAGGCAATCCTCGAAACCAGCCTTTTCCAAAACCACCCTTCTTAACCTCGAAAGTCTCTCTCTGAATAAAGTAATCATGGTTGAAATTCTTGATAATGGGGAAGGATATTGGGGTTTCAGGTTGATGGTAGATCAACATGCAATCACAATATACAATCTGGCATAAAACACAAATTAATGAACAAAAATTAGAATTATTAATGAACAAATATTCAAATATAAATGAAGAAAATAATGGTAGTAATGAAAAAAAGAGAACAATTATACCAACAACAATATGATAGATCCTCTGAAAAAACCATTGTTTGTCTTCCTCCATGAATCCCCATTCTCCACCAACTTCTCCACAAGATGAGCACACCAATCGTACTTACCAATCTTATCCAAGTCAACCAAATGATCCAAAAACTTTAAGTTTACACCGCCATTTTGAATGCTCTCTATACAGAGCGTGTAGAACAATATTATAAAATTCCTCCTAAACCAAACACCATCATTATCAACATCCTTGATCGCTGTACTCAAATGCCCTATTTTAATCTTCTCAAACTCCATCAACTTGTTCTTACCTGTCACCTCATCAATTTTAGGCACCGTAAACTGTTCTCTAAAGCTATTGTACAAGTTTGAATGCTTGACAACCTTCGGTACTGAAATGGTCCTTGGACCACGAGGTAGACCAAGGTAGAATTGCACAAGTTCAGGTGTTATCCTAACACCTGGTCCCTCGCCCATTTTCAACTTACAGGATGCAGGATCGAAACAGCTAGCCACATAGTAGCACAGCTTACTAGGTAGATCAGTCACATCCCAATGTATAAGGTGCTCAAAACCCATCTCTTTGAGAGCAGTAAGCTTGATTCCCCCTTTAAACCCAGAAATAATTTCACAAAGAACCTTGGGAGAGTTCCTGTGACTCAAAGACAAATGCGCACGCTTCAACTGTCTCAATGGCACCTTCACTCTTGCCTTCTTCCCACCACCTTGACCTCTGCCTTCTTCAACGATATCAACTTTCCTCTTCTTCGCGACAACTTGTAATTCACTAACATCAACATCCGTTTCCCTCTCAGATGGTTCATTTATACTCAGTCCCTTTCTAGGGATCATATCAATAAGCAACTCATCGTCGGAGGAATCATCAGAAACAACCTGTTTACCCTTGTCAAGGCGACGTCTCTTATTTGATGGGGGAGACGACCTCAATACAGGCACTTCAGTATCAATTGCTTTTGACCCCAACTTGGTAGCAATAGATTTTCTTCTGATATTCTTTTTGCCAATGGGAGAGGCATTACTTCTAGCTTTACTCCTTATTTCTATAACAAAAAAGGGATAAAGGACAGTGTTAACACATATTTTACCATCTATTCTAACAAAGCAAAAAAAAAAAACATATCAAAACCACAACGATAAAAACCTCTTCGAATAGCACATATTTCATCTTCTCCAATTCTCATTGTACCAAACATTAGATGTTTTACTTGTTTATATTTTGCAGAACGTTGTTTAATAGATCCTGGATGAAAGAAATGCAAGTTACTGATGAACAAATGCATGTTTGTTATGATACAAAAATACTGGTGAACAAATGCAATTTACTGATGAACAAATGCTAGTTTGTTATGAACAAAAGCAAGTTTCTGATGAACAAATGCAAGTTTCTGATGAACAAATGCAAGTTTCTGATGAACAAAATGCTAATTTTTGATGAACAAAATGCTAATTTCTGATGAACAAAATACTTCAACCCCCCCCCTCTCGTACGTATACAAAATCCTTCCATGCAACTAACAAATCCACAATCACCTTTTGCAAAACTCAACATCGAAAACCTCGATGAAACAAATGCAACTACGAAAAATACGCATATGCACATATAATTTGTATTTTATTCAGGTGCTATGACCAAAAATCACAAAACACCAAAAACCACACTCGATACAAAGTGACGATTCATGCATTTTTTATTCAAAAAAGGCACAAAACACCAAAAAACGACACTATCAACCTTCAAACAACTCAAAATAATCACTAAAACACACTCAAATAAAACGAAGAAACCTTGATTCTCAACCGTTTCGGAAACCTAGGGTTTCAGTAAATTTAAACGAGAGATAAAAACCTTGATTCTTTTGAGATGAACTTTGCTTCTCCATTTTAGAACTGGATTGAGGTTTAAAATGTCATTGATGTAAGAATCAGGCTCGCAATCTCTACGAAATAGTTTCAATTCAACTTGACCTTCTTCGAAAACGCTTCGGAAAACTGTAATAAAGTAAAAAGTGAGTGATAGAGAAATGGCGAGAAAAGACAAGACGAAGAAGTTTATAAAAAGCGCATCTCCTAAACGCTCCATGTCGCGCGTTTCCGGGTTTGTTATAAAATTTATTTTAAAAATGAATCAATCTCAATCGTGCGTGTGCTGAGATCGAACGGCCAGGGGAATTTCGCATTTCTCACACATGCGGGCGTTCGCTCATGAGTCTTTCACTATAAGCATTATCACAAAATAATAAAACTCATAAAAATATTTAATATGAAAAAACATTGGAATAATGTCAACCCTTGTATATAAATTGATGGATAAAATTGGACCAGAGTAACTCTATCAAAACCAAACCTAAATGTTGCATTATATGTCTCGTGATCTATAACCTTATTATTAGAGAGAAATTCCAACAAACACAGTACGTATTATGTTTTCTAATTAAAGTTTCTGATAATGTACGTTAATTTGTAATAAAAAAATTACATAATTTAGCTTTACTGGGTCTTTTTTCATGGAGTTTGTTAAAAAAACTCTATGAATGAAGTTACTAAAACACTATAAAAAGTTAGATTGAGGATGAGTATTGGTTATTTTGCAATGAAGGTGATTAATTTGTGTAATACCCCAAATATATGTAAAGGATAAATTGAAACGCAATACCCATATATATCACAAATCACAATGTCTGTATTGTGGAATGAATTAATGAAGTTCAAGAATTTATAAATCTTCTCTGAATATAATTAGATGATTAAAATGTATAGCTTGACCAAGAGTAGACAGTTGATGGGCCTACCAAAATAAAGAAGACAGTTGATGAATTAACTACTCGACCGATGGATCAACAAGACAACAACTGTATCAAACAAGAGAATCTTTTATCAATCTAGGAAAAAAATTAACATATAGCACAATACTCGATCTGTATTATCCATCTAAATTAATGGTTTATATTAAAATAAATAAATGGAACCATTTTTCTGGTTCTCATAAATATCTATTAACATATAGCACAAACATGCACGGACGACAAATTTGATGGCCGGGTGTGTAAATGTCTATCTAACCCTCTTTTAATTGGGTTATACTATCATATATTGAAAATCGAGCATTCGCTCAAGTAAGTAGGCTATAGCTAGGCTATTTTTTGCTGGTCTGCGGATACGGTTGAGCCACGACCACCTCCCCCGCGTCAAAGTGCCGAACTTTAAACCGCTCCATCCTGACGCCGTCATCCCTCACCACCTTCACGCCCTTATCCACTGAAGACGGAAAACGATCACCTCCTCCGTTATTATCGTCAGAGGAATATTCGGCATCATCGTTCAACATTCTCTCAATATCGAGCTTGCCCTGCTGGCTAGCCAGGATCTGCTCGACGAGCTCCCAGATGCGGCTGACCTTGGGATCCTGAAGCCGCTTCCGGATATACCTCTCCAGCCGAGCGTCCGTCTGGACCATGGAGAAGAGCCGCTCAAGGAGATCACGGCTTTCCAGCTCCATCAGCTCAAGCCGCTGGAGGATCGACCTCAGCTCGCCCGACCCGGCTGGAGACGGCGTCATCGGGCTATGCGGGTTGCTAACTGACTCAGCTATCAGCCTGCAGATGGATTGGTTGCTCCGCCGCCTCGTCAGCAATGGCGACCTTTTCATTTTCCCTTCGCTCCCCTTAGGCATGTTCGTGTTCATGCTCTTCTCTGCCGCCATTAACGCAAACTAATTTCTTTTGACAAATAATTGAGAGATTGGAAAAGGATAGAGCTAGATATAGACGAGTTTTTTTTTTTTTTTTTTTTCAAGGGGTAATGGATGTGATTAGATTAATTTGACAAGGTAGTGTGGCGCGAGGAATGTATTTATAGGGTTATGCGTACAGGGTACTTATATGGTAATGATAATGTTCGATTTTCGGGGAAGGCGTGATCGAAACTACGGAAAGAGTCGGAATAGTAGTAGACGTGTGTAAGATATTGTTGACTGAGTATTTTATTAGAGTTGAAAATTTTGATTGGCTTCGCCGGCGAAACCGCCCGCGAGTACAAGGGGTAGGGTTTGCTATTTGCCTTTTTCGTGTACAAGCAGTTAAGCATTTTATCATATCTTCCTTTGATTCAGCGGTTAAGCTTTGGGGTATTATCCCGATCTCACCGTTTCAAATATAACTTAATGGATACTCTAGGCGAACCAAAGTAATACTTGTGGCGACCCTAATCCTTATCCTATAAAAATAATTTAAGTATTTTATCATATAATTTATATTAATTATATACATAAAAGACATGTATTTTTATGGTTAAATCCACATTCGCAAGTAGGAGATAACAAGTTTATTATATAAGGTTACAAGTTACTTTTATTTTATTGGGCTTAGAGTTGGATATGTTTCCTTAAACATGTACCTTTTCAATTTTTTAAACATCACATAATTACCATTGGGCTACCTCCAATCATAACACAAGCAGCTACTCATTCACAATTTGCAAGAACGTGACATGAGAAATCAATCTACACATCATATATACATGGATTTTTTTTTTTTTTTGGTCAAAAGCAGAGAGTAAGGACTCTGTGTGTTACATTACAATCATACGAGGGAGGGCTACGCCCTAAACATCATCTAAAAGAACGGGAAGAACACTAGTACAAGGCTCCAAAAGAATATGACACCCAATAGGAAAATCAAAGGCAAGTGAAGCGAGGTGGTCCGCAACACGGTTGGCTTCACGAAAGACATGTCGAAATTGGACGATCCAATCTCTACTAAGGAAGTTGTAGCAAGTATATACCGGGCTAGAGAGTGGCTGTGAGGGTTGTAGGCGTTTCCATAAGAGCCCAATAATCATCTCCGAGTCAGATTCCAAGTGGACCTGTATATGGCCAAGATCCCAAGCTATTTGAATCCCATTGAAAACTTCCCAAAGTTCAGCCGTAGGGACGGTGCACACACCAATGTTGTGCACAAAACCACCTAGACATTTCCCACTATCATCACGTATAGCCCCCCCCCCCCCCCCCGGAGGTGGCGCCTCCAAATGGATCGCGCTTCGCACCATCAGTATTGATTTTAATCCAACCAAGCGGTGACTTGTCCCATGATATCAACCTCTCCTGGCGAGTGCGGGTTGATCTCTGGCATTCAAATAGGTTGCTGCAAAATTCCTTAGATTGGCTTAACAAGAAATCAACTTGGTTGGGAAACGATCGCTCATCTCTAAAGACACGAGCATTTCACCACTTCCAAAGCCACCACATCGTAGTAGCAAACAACATAGTCGAGTCGCTATCTCCCACATAGGCGAAGAGGCTTGAGACTCCACTTTTAATCCAGTCTAAGGGGGTTTTGTTGAAGAAATCTTCATTGTTGGTGGCTGATGTAGATATGAGTGCAGTGTAGCAGTCCATACTTCACGGGCCGAGCTGCAATCCCGAAAGAGGTGAACCAAGGTCTCATCAACATCTCCACATCCAGAGCGTATCCCATCAGAGGACATATGCCTTCTCACTTTCTCCACATTAGTGAGCAACTTTCCATGAATCCCAAGCCATAGGAAGTGGCGGATCCTCTCGGGAACCCTCTACCTCCAAAGTTGTTTCAGGAGCGAGGACCAACCATCATCAAGGAGGGGCGGTTGTCGGAGAGCTGAGTATGCCGACGCCATCGTGTATTCCCCGAAAGGGGTGAGCGCCCAGCAAAGATTGTCCTTGTAGCCCGGGGTCGGATTCATAAACACCGATGAGATCTTCATCAAAATCATTGGAGGGAGGAGATAACAGAAAGAGTTCCAATCCCACCCCTCGTTATCGATCCATAAATCACGCACCATACAGCTGTGGGTGTTAGGGGAATAGGTGACTGTAATATCCGCTAAATTCTAAATATAACAAAACAGATATTTATTCCAATAATTTTTTTCTCTAAAATAGAGAATTTAATAATCCTTATAATTTCATTTTATATTATGAAAGGTTATAAGAGTTTACTACAATGACAATTAAGAATTTATTTAAATATATTAAGCAAGTCGGGTAATTATTTAAATGTTTTTCTCTTAAAAAGGGAGATTAATTTTTTTTTATAATTTTCTTAATAAATTATAAAAAGTTTATAAAAGGTTATCAAATTAGAAAATAAAATTTCAACAAATATAATTAATAAAATTTCAGATTTATATTAAATTACAAGTAAGCTAAAACTAAGAAACAAGCTTGTTTCTAGTTTTATCTTTTTTATTTGTCTTAAGACAAATAAAAAAGGTGTCAAGAGGGGGACACGAACCCGAGACCTCTTGCACCTTTCACAAACTCACACACACACACACACACACACACATTTCCGCTATGCCATTGTAACTCATCTACTTACTAAAGACTTTCTTTTATTTTAAACACTTCTTTCTTTCTTCTTCCAATTTGACATCAGACTGATTGACAGTCTGATTGACACTCATCCATTGTATGCCTTTCTTCTTCCCCCAATTGGCATGGTGGCTTTCCTTGCTCACTAAAGACTTCATCATCCCATGTCATCTTTAAACTAGCACACAACCACCCAATCTCCATCAAGCTTCCCCTCCATGGTTGGTCCATCCCAATGGTGGTGGATCAAAAAAAGGGTCAAAATTCACTATAAAAAGGGGCTGAATTTTCATTACAAGACTCACAAATTAATCCATTCTTCCTCCTCTTGATTTTTCACTCTCAATAAAGTATTTTTCAGCCCTAATTCAAGCAATTCAAGTGCTGAATTTTTCCAAAAAAAATCCTAAAAAACCCTAGAATTGGCCACTAGCTTCACCAGACCACCACTAGACCGTTGGTCGGTCACCACCACCACTCCGGCGCGCCACCACCGGCCACTAGGAGCTCCGCCATGCCGTGGTGCCTCGCTGTAGTCCGTCGTCGTCAGTCCTGGCATCTCTCTCTAGTTCTACGTGAAAACAGAAGAAGAAGAAGGCAAGGTGAAAATGGGCCTAATCCTAATTTTGGGTAATATCTAATTAAGTTTGGGATGATTCTTTTTAGCTCCAAAATTTTAACTAAAATCAGATTTATCCATATTAATTTCTAAAACATTAAAAATCAGATTTATAAAAAACAATTAAGTGCTTGTACATAGATTTTAATTAAAATAAACATGCATGCATGATTCTAGAAGAAAATAATTTTTATAAATTGTAAAATAAATCCTAATAAATTGTAAGGATTATAATAGTACTTTTGAGCATGTAAATATTGATATAAAAAATATAATAACTTGGTTGTATTTTATTTAATGATTAAAGAAATAGAGAAAGGTAATGAGATTTAATATGACTAGGCTCTATTAAAAAGGAAAATAGACTTGCATGTCTTTAATCCTATTATATTCTTTGGAATAATATCAGTAAGATATTATGAATAGAGCATTTTAATAAGAACAAGTATGGAATTAAATAAATTAAATAAAAAATTTGCATGTATTTTTATATAAAGAAATACATTATGATAGACATGGGAAAATTATTAAACAAAAATCATGGGATTAAAATATGAGTTTTATATACATGAAAAGTATACTATAAATAATATGTTTACCTTATGCTAGTCTGGTTTGTGTTTACCTTATACTATAAATAATATGAAAAGTATACTATAAATAATATGTTTTATATACATGGGAAAATTTTTATATAAAGAAATAATATTCATTTCGTGAAATTTCTCGATGTTGGGAACAACTTGTTTGCTAATAATAAACAGATCTAAGAATATCAATTGTTAGAAATAATGACACAATTGTTATCGTTATTACGCTATTTAATATTCGATAGGACTATTATGCTAGTCTGGTTTGTGTGACCTTGCTTGTTTAAGATCTCTTTTCGAGATCGGTATGGATTAGATGAGGGGTGCAGGATTAACCCGACACCTTTATATAACCTACTAACTCGTATGGCATCACGCCTAAATTCCGCGACTTTAAGGATCATGATCCACTATCTGCTCCTGCTTGGAGGAGGGAGGTGTGCAACCTAGCTAGGTGCCGGAACTTTGGTTCCCTTAAGTGGACCTGTGCCCTTTCATGGCCCCCCCGCACTCTAAAAAAATAATTAACGTAGGTGAAAGTTTTCATCACGATACAAGATAAGTGCCAAAGCACAATTAAAAGAAACCAAAACTGGGTCGGAGTAGTACAACATGGAAAGACCGCCCGACTCCCAGTTCTTGAAATGATCGTCTTTCCAATCTGAATGCTTATTCGGGCTTGTCTAAGGTGGGTGGATACTTAAGCGCCTTCGGGCCACCTCCCCTATCTGGAACACCGAATAAGATGAGGTTGGTTGAGGTCCGACAAGGGCGCGAGAGGTTTTCAAAACTTGTATGAATTAATAACGTTCCCAACATATCTTCTTCTACTCTAAGAAGTCTACAATCTAGTAGCTCTTCTCTCGATTATCGAGTTATCTCATCTCGAGATATACTCCTTTCCGTTCCGATAAACCCCACATAAAGTTCTACATATAAAAACACATTACGATAATATCTCTTGAATGTTATAAATTACCATAATACCCTTGAGAATTTCTATTCTCGCTTGCTTAGTCTCCTTAGAATAATTCCGCTTTTCCACATGTTTGCCTGGGATTTTTTGCCCTTCGCGACTTATGCCAGACTCTAGGAATCCCAGTAAGGCGTAAATGAAGCCACGTAAGGAAGGAAGGGCCGGACTCTCAAAGATGTACTTCTCTTTTATTTTTCTTAACTCAATCACAAATTGTATGAACAAGTATTTCATTTCCGTTGTTAAACCATCGTTATATTTTGTTGGTTAAATGTTGTACCAAAAAAGTCTCATTTGTGAGCACCTTTTAATATATATGTAACGTTTATGTCAATTTCCGCATTTTCCCTAAGTTTTAATATCATTATAAAGCCTAAGGTGACTTTGGGCGGTAAAGCCTGAAGTCACTGGCGGTAATATCCAATGTTGCAAAATAGGAGTGTTATAGTGATAGGCGTGAAATGGTCGTGCAAATCACGGCTATGCAAAAGAGTCCTAACAAACCTAAAGACTATAGTCTTAGGGAAGTAAGGGTCGAATCTACAGGGAGGAGATTTATCTTTCTATGTAAGTTTTATGTCAATTAAAGTAAAAGGGGTTTAAATATTAAACAACTATCTAGAATGCAAAGACTAATAAAGCAATTAAAGTTTGGGTTTTTATCAATTTAGGGAAACACTTAGTCAACCAGAGATCCACATTCGAATGACAAGTTAATAATAGATTCACTCAATATCGCATGCATATGGAATTCCAATTCCTTTTCAAAGATAATTAATAGCACAACCAGATACTATCAATCCTAACTAGTTGAATAACCCTGAAACCATCAAGATTCAATTCAAAAGCAACATTAAGAATAGGAATATAACCAGGATACAATTCTAGCATAAAACAACCATCTTTTATACTAGAATGCAATTTAAATCTCTTCTACAATAGACTAGCACAACCAGATACTAGTACAATATAGTTTGCTACTATGAAATAGAGAAACTCATCTAGTAATTTCTCTATTGAGATTCAATAACAACAACCCTAGAAATTGTTGAAATCAATCACATACACAAATTAAACAAGAGAGTAAAATAATTTCATGCAATAGATAAAGAGTAGAAATCTCATAACTTAAAGAAAAACGATGCTTCAAACTGTCTGACTAAGCAAAGGGGCTTAGTTCTCTATAGAAAAACTAAAAACTCTAAGAGAAAAATATGATAACAGTATATGAATGAGAGGTGCAACTCTCTAAAACCTAATATATCAAACTAGGTCTAAAAAGTCTATCCAAGAATACATCTATCTCGGATTAAAGCTGACATAAGAAGAGCCAATAGAAATAAAACACGTGTCGACCAAAGGATCTCCGCGTTGGCAGGGGCGGCAGGTGCCACCAGCAACAAAACGAAGAACTTCAACTTCTCTTCAATCCAGCTCTAAGACTCCAATAAAATGCATCTTTGGGTCTTCTTCTTCCTAGCTGTAGATAGCATATAAAATACCTAAAAATACCATAAACTCATGCTAAAACTCCTCCTAAATACACAATATAATTGTGTATATCAAACTCCCCCACAGTTGAATCTCACTCGTCCCTGAGTGACTCGGAAGACTATCAATCGTAAAAACTATAACCCCCGGATCATCAAAATGCAAGAAAGCTTACAAAGAGAAACAAAAGCATTCTCATGCAAGCACTATCCAACCTAAACAACAAGATATGGCAATTAAGCTCTAACTACCTACTCCACTCATCATGAACATAAAAGAGCAAAACATCAAGCCAACATCAAGCCAACAAATAAACCAATCTAACCATCAAGCAACAAACTACTAGCAACTAACCACACACATATCCATAAAAAACATCATCAAAGAGAGTGAAAGTCTCAAAAAATCTACACCTTATCTCTCCAAATGAAAACCTACCCAAAACACTCCTATACTCTCTAATATCTTAAAGAAACTAACTAAAACAACCTAAAAACAAAGCAAAAGAAACGTAAACATGCATTCTAAACACTACCTAAATGCAAGCTATCATATAGTGACGTGGAGTGGTTAGCTAAGGGGGGAGGCTAGCATCCATGGAACCTCCCAAAATCGAATTGACCTTCCGTCTCCCAAATTCCAGCGGATGTTATCCACCAGCACACCATCTATAGCCCAACACAGGCTTCTCCACATATGTGACCAACAATAATTCCGACGTTGGTGTACAATACCCCTAGAGAGAGAGAGATCCCATATTTTGCCTTCATCAGATCACCCCATAATCTTGTGTTATTGTTTATAAATCTCCAGCCAAGTTTCCCGAGTGCCGCCATATTCGAGTCTGCGGATGCCCGAATTCCGAGCCCCCCAACCTTTTTAGGAAGGCAAACTTGGTCCCAAGAGACCACATGAGTCTTGCTTGCACTGTTACTGTCGCCCCGAATGAAGCCCCTGGTGAGCTTATCCAAATTATTGTAGACCTTAGCCGGTAGTTTGACAGAATTCATGGTGTAGAAAGGGAGAGAAGCCAAGACTGATTTGGCAAGCGTGACTCGTCCGACGAAACTTAGAGTTCGACTTTTCCATCCTGTCAGTTTAGCATAAGCTTTAGAGAGAAGGTGGGCAAAATTGTCAGCCTTCACTCGACCATGGAGCAGAGGGACCCCCAAGTAGTTGCCTAACTCTTTTGTCACGTCAAACCCGCTCATGAACTTTAGTTTTGCAGCGAATCTGGGGTTCATATTGCTATAGAGGAAGATTTTGGATTTGGCCTTGCTGATTCGATGTCCCGACGCCGAGCAAAATTTGTCAAGGATGCCCATAATAGTTCTAAGCTGGCCAATGGTAGCCTCCACCATCAACATGATGTCTCTGGCAAAAAATAAATGGGAGATTTTGGGAGCATTTCGGCAGGCGACCAAAGGCTTCCAATTCTCAGAGTCCACCTCAGAGTATATCAAATGGCTAAGCCTCTCTCAGTATAGGACAAAGAGATAATGTGAGATGGGATCTCCTTGTCTTATGCCTCTAGAGGGGGTGAAGGCGTCGATCATCTCCCCATTCCAAAGGATGCGCATGGTGGTGGTTGAGATGCATTCCAAAACCCAATCGACCCAGTTACCTGGCAGCCCCACATCATGAAGTGTCTAAATAATGAAGTCTCATCTGAGCATGTCATAGGCTTTTTCAAAATCAAGCTTCAAAAGCATCCACCCTTTCCGCCTTTTCTTGAGCAAGAACGACATTATCTATTATTGATCTTTCGGGGATAAAGTTGTTTTGATTCAGACCCACTAGTTTAGTCATTAAGGGTTGGAGGCGGTTAACCAACATCATGGTGATCATCTTATAGGGCACATTGCATAGACTGATGGGTCGAAACATTGTAATATGTTTCGGCTTCTTAGTCTTTCCTATCAGTGAAATCGAAGTATCGTTAGCTCCTTTGGGAAGTTTGCCTGAATTGAAGAAGGATCGAATGAAGGATCGTACAACATTTCCCATAGTCCCCCAACATTTATGATAAAATATGGGCTGGAACTCGTGAACTCCAGGAGCTTTATAACCAGCCATATTTTTGACAGCAGCCCAAATGTCCTCATCAGTAAATTCACTTTGCAGGTTGCTTATCTCAGTTGGCGTAATCCGCTGAAAACCCTCTATTGGATAGGTAGTAACACCCCTCTCTTCATTAGCCAGTGAGAAGAGTTGCGTGAAGTGAGCAATCACCAAGGATTTAAGTTGTTTTGAATTTGTAATCCAGACCCCTGATTTATCTTTTAGAGCTATTATTACCCCCTCTTCCTTCGGATGATAGTACTCGTATGGAAGAACCTGTGTATTTCTTGAGCCAAGTAACTCGGGATTTTTGGAACTCGGGATTTTTGGAACCTGTGTATTCCTTATTCCATTTCAACAAGAGATCTTTTAATGTGTCCAAGGCCGAGAAAATACCCACTTCGTTTCTTTAGCTTTTAGATATTACTTCCATGAAATTAGGGTATGATACCCATATTGCCTCAAATTGAAAAGGTCTCCGACTTTTATTGCAATAACGATTCGCGGGGAAGTTTAAATACAGTGGGTTGTGGTCCGACCCAATGGCCTGCAAATGAGTGATTGACGCCTCTGCCCATTTAACCCGCCCCTCAAGATTCGTAAAGATCTGGTCAAGACATTTGGCAACTCTTGTGTTAGTGACTGGCTGAAAGTCGTCGTGCCAAATCAAAAATAAATCCCTAGTTACACAACTAGTATAGCTAGACTTGTCAATCAGGTCGGGTCGGACGGGTTCGGGTTCGGTCATTTCGGGTTCAGGTTAAATCAGGTTCTGTTTCGTTATGGGTCACGGGTCAATCGGGTCGGGTTGTAGCGGGTTTTCGGCCGGGTCGGGTTGACCAACGGGTCTAAAATATCCTTTTTTTAATGATTATTAAAATCAATTTTTAATTAAATAATAATTTTTAATTATAATATATTATTTTTATTTATTTTAATAATAATATATAATATAATTTTCAAAATAAATTTTAAAAGTTCTATAAATATACTAAATCGGTCAACCAAACGGGTTTTGTGTTCTATCGGGTTCGGTTGATTTCGGATTTCGGGTTCAAATTTTCGGGTCTTGACCCAAAAATTATCTGGTGGTTCGGGTCGGGTTTGCGGGTTCGGTCAACTTTTGACTAGGCATGGCAATGGGTCGGGTCGGGTGCGGGTGGACTACTTCCACCACCCGACCCGCGGATGTAAACCGCCCACCCGACCCGGTAATTTCACCCGACGGGTTCCACCCGAAACCGACCCACCAAAAACCCATCGGTTTTCGGGTCGGGTCGGGTTTTTTTCGGGTGTTATAAAAAATTAAAGTTTTTAATTTTCAATAATAAATTAATCTTAAGTTTATTTGTTCAACGGGTCAACCGTTGACCCGTAAAAAAATAAACTAAAATTAATGGGTCAACCGATGACCCGTAAACAAAATAAACTAAAATTTAAACCTATTTATATAGGGCCTACCCATTGGATTAGCCAAAAAATAGATTTAATTAGAAGTCTCAAAGTCCATCTCTATGGTTAGAGTTCAAACACTTAACCCTCTTCTCTTCTTATATCCTTTTTTATAAGCTCATCTTCTCCTTTCCTTCTACCAATTTTCCGATGTGGGACAAAAAACCGGGTGGTCGGGTCGGGTGACCGGGTTGGGTGACCGGGTCGGGTGATCGGGTCGGGTCGGGTCGGGTTGGGTGAGGCTATACCCGAAACCGTACCTGCTCCATCACCCGCTCACCCGTCACCCGTTTTTCACCCGTTTTTAATCGGGTTTTTTCGGTTTTTTTCGGGTTCCTTTTTTCGGGTACCCACCGGGTGCGGGTGAAATTTCCAAGCCTACTTCTGACAGCTCTAACTATAGCTGGTAAGTCGGGGTCGTACCCAAGAGACACTTGTATCCCAAGTAATATTATTATCAACTCAATTAAGTAACAAAAAGGTGAAATTATGAATTGTAAACTAAAACTACGGGAAATTAAGCAAATCAAAGCAATAAAACAAATCAAAGGTTGGATTTTTATCAAATCAAGGAAAACAATCCTATTCAAGCATCCACTTTCGTCATCAAGTTATTGATCATAGATTCAAATAAGTTATTTCCTTTGGTTATTCCTATCCTGATCAGATATAATAAACAAGCCAACGGGTCATGTAAATACTTAATATTAAAACAAACATGAAACGATCATGAATAATAATGATATTAGCATTAAGAGCAAGGATAAACATGATACATGCAATTGAATTCCAACGAGTCAAATAATTAACATGCATTCAAATCTCTTTCTCAATGCTTTTAGTCCAACTAGTCCTAAAACATTGAGTTGCTACAAAGATTAGGTTTTACTACGATAAAACCTAGATATAGCAATAGAAAGTATTAAATTCCAACAAGTCAGCTAGGCATGAAGGAATCAATACAATCAATATATATTATGCACAAGAGAATTGAAATAACCTGTAGAAATAAGTCTGAATTGTAGAATCTCACAATAAACTTGAATCTGAAAGCTTCAACTTGAATAGAATTAAAGGAGTTTAGTTCCCCATAGAAGAGAAAATACAAAAGTCTGGAATAATGAAAACTAGGTCTAAGAGAGGTCCCCAAAATAAAGGCTGAAAAGTTGGTGAAATAGTTTTCTCCAACACGAAATAAAAAAATATAAAATATAAAATAATAAAGCTAAGCGGAAGATATCGCGCGTGTCAACTTCAGTAGGGCCGCGATCGCCATAATGCACTGCCGCGATCGCAGCCGTCTTCAAACCGCGACCTTTCTCGGCGACATGAACCGCGATCGCAACTGGTGTAAACCGCGATCGTGTCCTTCAACAATCTTCGACTTCTTTAAATCGTTGTAACTTCGAACCTTCAGTCTTCAAACCTATTCTTCAATAATGCTCCTAACAGGCCTAAAACTCTATAAAAAGATGTACTAAAAGGTCCTAGTTATGGTGTATAAAACATAGCATATCAAATTCCCCCATACTTAGAACTTGCTCGTACTCGAGTAAGCTTAAAATCAAATCAAGTAAGACAAATCACCAAAGGTCCATAGGAAGCAATGAGAGAAAATGATCTAGAACTAAAAAGTACTCAATAATAAGCTCACAACTCGAACCCAAGTAAGAGAATGAAAGTGTGTACAATAAAGTCCTAGCACAATCTATCACTCAAGACAGTATAGATACATCAAAGCAAAGATAAAAATCCAGAAACAATAATCCCCAAGCCCCAGTAGAAATGTTCCTAGGCACTCATTTTTTTCACTCATTCTGCTTATGCGCTCTTTCGGTTTTTCACCTAACCGCTCATTTCATTTTTCTATAGATGTGCTCACCAACTCACTTTCACTCTTTTTAGCCTCTTATTACCCAAGCCTAATGCTGGTCTGGGCCCCTCATTCTTGCTTGAGCCGCCGTTTCGGGTTTTCAACTCAGCACAAGATTTAATTTTTTTTTTAATCTAAAATTAAATGCAAGAATCTGAAATGCAACTATACATATATACAACAACGAGTAATCCCTCCCCCATACTTAAACCTTTCATTGCCCTCAATGAAATAAAAGACAAATCAGATAAAAATAAAGGAATAGAAACAGTAGACTCATTGTGGTGGACCCGGTGGATGATATTGTGACCAATCAAGAAAACCTGGCCACATGTGACTGAAAAACTCATGTTGCCGCCCCTGCAACTACTGAATGGACTAAACAGTAGAAGCTATAGCACTCTGTTGAGCTACTAACTCTCTCTGCTGCTCTACAATATCTCTTTGGGTAGCAACTATCTCATTCTGGGACATAGTAAGTCGTCCCATCTCCCAAAACATGTGGCTCTTCCAATCAAGATCAGAATGCACACCCCCAAAACCTCTACCCACATCAGCATCCCAAGCAAAAGTGTCTCCATAACCTCCATACCCACCTCTGTATGTAGCAGCTCCACAATCACGATAACCAACATAACCTCCTGTCGCCTAACTCGATGTACTAGCAGGTACTATACTAGAACTAGCACCCCATCCACCAGATGAAGTACCAACATCAGTTGAGGTACCAACACCACCTCCAGGTACAAAATCAGCACCACCACTCCAGAATCAAAACCACCAGCTCTAAAATCTCCTCCATCGTTCCCATCATCACCATCAAGATCCTCCATCTTAATATCTGGAGCATGCATCTCTTGCTGAGCCACGCCCCACCCAAAAAATCAGACGGTATATATAGATAAGCCAACGTAGGGCCAATGGGCATGTGCCTGGGAAGACGTAAATAACCAACAACTGGATAACCCAACGTCCAAATGTAACCCTGCTTTGTTGATCCTTTCCAACAATGAGCCCTCTTGAGCTGGTTTTCACTGAACACATACTCACCCCTGTCAGGTTGTCCAAGCACCTCATCCCTAACAAACACTCTAGCAATCAGAGTGATCATTCCACCTATAACAATCTTGCAAGTGTCATTCTTCAAAATCTTCTTAACACTCATCAGAAACAACTCTACCCAATCAAGAATGGCATCCTTCACCAGATCATACTCATGTCAAAACGAGTTGCTTTATTGACCTCCCCTTGCCCCAACAAAGTCATAGATAGCACCTTGTGACACAATCTAATGTAGGGATGATTAATGCAATAATTATATTCACCCTTCTTAGGCAAAAACCCAATACTTGTAATTGCCTCCCAAAAATCATTAAAGCCGGAATCTCTACCAACTGTATGCCAATTAACAGAAGGAGCACCCGTAACACCAAAGGCTCCTGACAAATCCTCCTTGTCTATATAATATGGCTCATCCAAGATATGAAATTTGATCAAACCATTATCATCTTGAAAACAGAAACTCCAACACAATATTCTTGTATGTAGGGGCATTCAGATCAATAAAACCCCCTAATCCACACTCCATCAAAAACCTCAAAGTGCAATCATATATGCCTAAAGTCCTCAGCATCTCAACATTGAAAAATTTAGCACTAGTAAACTTCCTCATAGCCAAAGAATCCCATTTCTTCTTTTGTGTAGAAGTCAATTTCTTAACCGGATATGCCATTCTTAATCAATATAGCAAATCAAACTCAAAAGAGGCAACAAAAATCGACTTGCAGCAGGGAGGAGGAACAAACTGATGCTCGGCCGCGATCGCCAAAATGATGGGGCGCGATCGCTGTTCTGGGGAAAGGCCGCGATCGCGGTTTCTTATGGTAGCGATCATGGTTTTGGAGGCTTAAATATCTTCGACATCGACGAATTTTTACGTCACGGCTCCCTTCGTGACCAAGCCGCGGTCGCGGATTCAACTCTTCTTCAACAAACTGACAACGAACTGAGAGGAATGGAGGGTGGATTGGACGTGATGGAAAGAAATTTTTTAAGAGTTTTATATATTTTATTTTGAAAGAAATATAGAGGGAGAGAGGGGTTTTTATGAAGGGATTTGGATTTAGGAGATGGTGATGATTATAGATCCAGGTTTTGCAAAGATTTTCGTAGAAATTTTGTGGAGGTTGAAGGTTGAAGGAGAGAGTTTTAATGGAGGTTTGTAATGTAGGTTGAAGAAGGGAAAGAAAAAGATGGAAGAAGAAGTAGACGATGAGGAGTAGAGGAGTAGGGCCGGCGGTGGGATTGGCCCTACTGCCTCGTTATTATTTTTTTTATATTTTTCTGATTTTTTATCCTTGAGGGTCCGTGATCGTGGTTATGGAGGGCCGCGATCGCGGTTGTGGCACTTCACCGTCTAACTTTCTGAAAAACGTCCCGCGATTGCCCTTTTTTGAGGGGCGGTCGCGGTTCGTCCTCAGACATGTTCTTTCGAACCTAGTACCCACGTGTTAGCCTCAATAGATTGAAAAGAAACTAAACAAAACAAAACAGACAAAAAACAAGAAAACTTACCTCGGGTTGCGTCCCGAGCAACGCCTTTGTTTAATGTCGTTGGCCCGACATTAGTGCCCTTTTAATCAAAGTTGGGGTTGGATCATCAAGACCCACCTCCTATAGCACCTCTTGGATGACTCCCTCATGGTATTTCTTCAATCTTTGACCATTTAGTGTAAACACCTTTGGGGAGTCCTCATCAATTAATTCCACAACCCCATATGGAAAAAATCAAGCAACAGTATACGGTCCAGCTCATCTAGAACGGAACTTCCATGGGAAGAGTGTGAGACGAGACTGAAAAAGAAGGACCTTGTCTCCAGCTTTGAATTCCTTCCTTAGGATGTTCTTGTCATGCCATGCTTTTGATTTGTTCTTGTAATTCACAACATTGTCATAAGCATCCAATCTCAACACTTCTAATTCTTGCATTTGTAATTTTCTGAACTCTCCATTTTTGTTGATGTTGAAATTGCATTTTTGGACGGCCCAATAGGCTTTGTGCTCAAGCTCAACTGGAAAGTGACAACCTTTTCCATAAACCAACCTGAAGGGAGACATCCCGATGGGTGTCTTATAAGCAGTACGATAGGCCCATAAAGCATAATTGAGTCTCAAACTCCAATCTTTCTTGTTGGGTGCCACCGTCTTCTCCAAAATTGTTTTTATCTCCCTGTTGGACACTTCAGCTTATCCATTGGTCTGGGGGTGATAGGCTATAGAGATCTTCTTAGCGACATGGTACTTCTTCAATAAGGCACTCACAGTTTTGTTGCAAAAATGAGTACCCCTGTCAATTATCAAAGCTTTTGGAATCCCAAATCTGGAGCAAATATTGTTCTTAGGGAAACTTGCAACCTCTTTAGAATCATAAGTTCTGGTGGCCTTTGCTTCCACCCACTTGGAAACATAGTCCACCGCAAGCAAAATATATAGGCTCCCATAAGAAGAGGGGAAGGGTTCCATGAAATCAATGCCCCAAACATAAAAAATTTCACAAAATATCATATGGGATTGAGGCATCTCATGTCTCTTAGAAATATTACCCACCATCTGACAACGATCACATGATTTACAAAAAGCATAAGCATCCCTAAAAATATGAGACAAATAAAAACCAGCTTCTAGAACTTTCCTAGTTGTTTTGTTAGTCCCAAAATGACCCTCACATGCATAGAAATGATAAAAAGAAAGGATAGATTGTACCTTAGAATCCGGGACACACTGTCGGATTATCTGTTCTGTGCAATGCTTCCATAAATAAGGATTATCCCAAACATAGAATCGGGATTCATGACGCACCTTGTCCTTTTGAGCCTTGGTGAAATTAGGAGGAAACTCCCCTGAGACGAGGTAGTTGACAAGATTTGCATACCATGGCTTGAAGGAATGGATTCCTAGAACGAATTCCTCGAGTCACAGCTCGTGATCACAGTCTCCGTCCTAGCCGCGATCGCCATTGGAGGGGGCTGCGATCGCGGTCTCTTCAGCCGTGATCACACATTGTTTTGGCAGTGATGGCATTTTTCTGCTAATTTCATCGGGGCTCTCAGTTAACGAACCGCGATCGCCCCTTGTTTGGCGGCGATCGCGGTTTGTTGTTCAGTTTCGACTCCGAAAAGCGTGTCATCAGGAAAATGTCCTTGAATCTGCTCTTGACTTTCTGACTTGTCTTCCACGTGTACAATATCAAACACACTTAGCAAGAGGATCCATCTTATCAACCTTGGCTTTGCCTCCGTTTTCGTCATCAAATAACGAAGTGCTGCATGGTCTGAGTAAACTATCACTTTTTTCCCCAACAAATACTACCTAAATTTCTCCGAAGCAAACACTACAACATGCATTTCCTTTTCAGTGGTGGAGTAATTCCTTTGGGCATCATTCAAGTTCATGGAAGCATAATGTATGACATGAGGTGCTTTAGCTTCCTTTTGACCCAAAACATCCCCAACAGCATAATCACTTGCATCACACATGATCTCAAAAGGTTGAGACCAATCTGGGGCTTGAATTATTGGTGCACTTGTAAGGCGAGTTTTCAGCTCATCAAACGCCTTTTGCATGCCTCATTGAACTCATAAGGCACATCCTTCTCCAGTAGTTCACATAATGGGGCTGAGATCTTTGAAAAGTATTTAATAAACCTGCCATAGAAACCTGCATGGCCTAGAAAAGAACGCACTTCACGCACATAAGTAGGAAAAGGCAAGCACTGAATGATATCAATATTTGCCTTATCGACCTCAATACCCCTAGATGACACTATGTGACCTAAAACAATGCCTTGCTCAACCATAAAGTGACACTTCTCAGAGTTTAGAACCAAATTGGTTTCTACACATCTTTGAAGGACTAAAGAGAGATGGTTTAAACATGCATCAAAGTCATCACCACGTATTGTAAAGTTATCCATAAAAACCTCTATAAAATTCTCAATATACTCAGAAAAGATGCTTACCATACACCTTTGGAACGTACCGGGTGCGTTACATAGCCCAAATGGCATTCCGCGGTATGCAAAAGTGCCAAAAGTACATGTAAATGTCGTCTTCTCTTCGTCCTCTGGTGCAATAGCAATCTGAGAATACCCTGAATAGCCATCTAAAAAGCAATAATAGGAACGACTGGCAAGTCGCTCAAGCATTTGATCAATGAATGGCAAGGGAAAGTGATCTTTTCTGGTTACCGTGTTCAGCTTACGGTAATCAATACAAACTCTCCAACCAGTCTGGACTCTTGTGGGGACTAAATCCGCATGCAAAATTTCTACCACTGTAATACCACCCTTCGTGGGCACAACTTGGGTCGGACTAACCCACTGACTATTAGAAATGGGGTAGATCATACCTGCCTGTAGGGGCTTCAACACCTCCTTCTTGACTACCTCCATCATTGGTGGGTTGAGCCTTCTCTGTGGCTGTTTGGATGGCTTGGCACCATCTTCTAGGAGGATCCTATGCATACATGTTGTGATACTCGCATAATTTTGATAATTTAATGTTTCTCGAAATTTGTGTTAGGATTGCTTAGCTATTAAGTAATCTCGGGAAGACCTTAAAACAATATATGCTTGGAAAAGCGTGCTCGAATTAAATGTTTTATGGATGTTAATGGGTAATTTTGATGCGTCTCGAAAAACGTGTCTGGGTTACTTCGCTTGTAAGTAAGCTTGGATAAGTTTGTTTCTTAGTTTTTAACTAATCGCGTTTCTTAGTGGAATAAAGATAGACTTGTAAAAGTTTTGATCTTATCCATTTTCATAGATATTCGTGCCATGTTATCTTATCTTCTAGAATTATGTTCCATGCTTATCTTTCTCCCTCAATATTCGTGTTATATCATCTAGATTTGTGTGACATGATCTTTATCTCTTATACAAGATGAATTGAATTTGTCTTCTTCCATTTCCCTATATAAAGCCATGTCTTCCCTTCCATTTTTCGCCTCCCTCCCTTCCTCTCATTGTCATGCTCCTTCACGACCTTCTTGCTTGTTGTTGGTCGCCCCTTCCATCGGAAGGCAAGGCACTTCCTTTTCCTCCTCTTTGGTGAGTTGTTCTTTCTTATTGGATGGTGTGATTTGAGGGTATAGTAAGGAAGTTTTAATGGATGGATTTATGTTGAATTTTGATGTTGGAAGATGGTGTAGAAAAATGGATTGGTGAAGTGTAGTTCTCAGCTTAAAGGCGTGAGTTATAGACTCAATAAAGGGGTTGAGTTTTGGTGAACGTTCTTATCAGTTTTAATGTCCTTAGATGGGTTGTTTTGGAGTAACTTCGAGTATACGGTTGATTAAGGTTTCAAAGTTTATGCCATGTGAGTTGTCGGGTTAAATTATCAAAGGGTTAGAGAGATTTCGAGTTTTAAACCTTTATCGCAGACTTCATGTTGTTTACAAGACCTTATATTATTGTTTAGGAAATATTCTTACACGTCCATATTCCATTCAAGAGTTGGAATTTCAAGTGAAGAGGTAAGTCCTTTACGACTTGCTCAGTTTCTTTTTAATTCTTGTTAGATTTCGTGTCGTGCTCGTAGGATTGCTTTTGGGGGAACTAGTCCCAAATCGATTATTTTATGGAAAAAGTGTTTACTTGTGTGTGATATGTGTGTAAATGGATTTCAAAGTGTTTTCATCTTATGAGAAGGTTGTAAACGTTTTCTCTATGCTGGTACCGTTCTCGGCATGGCCATGTGCATAGTCCTTTGGGTTGAAGTGACGGCTACGTATGGTTCATGTGACAGAGAATCGTGCCCCTTCGAAAGAAAATCTATTTGTGTTTTGGGCAGTGCTCCAGTGGAGGCTGACCCGGGGTTAGAAGGATAAAATTGTGAAGGGTGGGAGGTCGCGCCTCGGCACTTGGGGCGTAGGGTTGGTAAGCGCCATGGAATGGAATGGAAAGCGGATGGTTGTATTGTTGGGGTTGGATTTATGTGTATGAGTGTGTGTATGTGTGTATGTGTGGTTTGTTTGTTTGTGTATGTGTGATGTGTGGTTTGTATGTGTAATCATTGGGAAGTTAACTATGGATTGAGAATTGATATGTGTTGTATTCCTTGAACTTTACAGGTGTGTGTGTTAGGAACTTGATTGGTTTTAAACATCTTACTAGTACTGTATGATTTCTAGCTTGGATTAGAATAGTAGTTGACCCTTCGGGGACAAATTTTTTAGTTACATGTAAGGACAAGGGACCCATGATGAAACCTTGGGAGAATGACGGTACGAGTCGTTGAAGGTCGTGTCATTAGGGTTGGGTTTTGTTGGTAGTGGTTACTTACATTGTATCTTTTTGTTTAATGTGTAGTTTTGGGTAAAGAAAGGATATTGATTTGCTATAGATTTTTTACAAGTAGTATTGTACGTTATGTTGGTTGGGTGTCATGCATGTTTTCCATACTTTGACTTGTTAAATACAAGTTGGACGTTTTCTGTATATTTTCTCGTCATGCCCAAGTTGCAATATCCAAATGAACTTGTTGTCAGACTAGCCTAGGTAGTACCCACAGTGGTCTACTACCGAGTAGCACCCCTATGTAAAGACGAGGTGTTACAAATTGGTATCAGAGCGAGGTTGACAACAAGGGCACATGGAACTGACCAACAAGTGTACTCGAGGTCCAACTTAAAATAATAAACTGGCCAGTGATATTAAAGTTTTCTAATGGGTAGTCATATTGCATCTATGTGGGTAATGACACGCCGCGACTTCGCCGCCATTAGTCGAGGATGTCATGTAGAATAGTAAGTAAAGTTTCTAATCGTAGTTAAAAGTGGATTATAATTGTAATACTATTGTTTGGAGATAGCTCCATAGACTGGAGTTGAAGCAAATAAAGATATTAAAAGAGGAACCATGGTCAAGTCATGGTAGGGGCCATGTTGAGGATAAATGAGGGATTCATGATGTCGGAGAACCATAGAATCTTTCTTTTCAAAAAGAGTAATATTTTCGTGGTGTGTTTTCTAATGAATATTTGGTATTGGTCTAATGGGTGATCAAGTGAATGAAACCAGTGTAAAAGGGTAAAAGAAGTTGTTAAAACAAGAGGGATAAGGTAATTCTAGAGCGAATTCTTCTGAAGCACTTAAGTTCCAGACTAATGGTGGTCATATTTGAGTTAAGAATGAGGATTGAAGATGAATGATTTTCGACTTGAGAAAACTGGAGCATTGTTTTAGGAAATGAACTGAGGATGCAGAGTGGAGAATTGGAAGAGAAGTAGTTAAACTTATTTGAAGTTGATCATAGGAAGAGTATCAGATATGATTAGGCAAAAGACTTGATAAGGCTGAGCTATACAGTGATTTCATACATGGAAAACATGATTGAGATAATATGAGTGTCAACTTTGATGTCATATGCTGCAAAGTTGTTTAAGGAAAAGTAGAAGAGCAAGGGCTCAGTATGGTCTAGGGCATGAACTAGTATTGGATAAATCTTTGTCAAAGTGGTTAACTAACAAGTTGAGACAACTTTATAGATATATCGATAAAGGAATGGCATTGTGTGTGCTATTGTGGGGAGTGGAAGATGTAAAAACACTAGGATAAAGATGCTTCTATTGGAGGAAGAGTTCGTGGACCAGTAGTGGTGCCATAGTTTGAAGTACCACTAGATATTGTTATTGTTATTCGATCGATCTGGGTGGGATTTCTTCTGAATTTGAGGGGCACGGGAGTTGTGCCTAATCAAAATGCTATTGCAGAGCATCTGGGTTACTAGTGATCTGTCAAGTTGTACAATGATGGATATGTGGGATACTAGTGATCTGTCTTTCAAGAGGACAAGGAAAGACTACACATCTAGAATATACCTAATGTTTGTAAGTTGTGAGTGAATTTTATTATGGGATTAGCTTTAAGGATTACGACCTTAGAGTGGGGCAGATTATAATAGTGAAGTGGAGTTGGGAATGAGACCAATATCAGAAGTTCTGATTCGTATAGACCCGAGGAAGGATATTTCTTATGATGGTGTATTGATTATTGAGAGTGATGATGCTCAAAGTAGTAAAATAGCAGGTGGGCCCGGGGCACCCAAAAACAAATAACCATGACGAGACTTCCAAGGATAATTCGGGACCCCACGCTCAAATCCCCCATTTATTAAAACAAAGTTCCTACCCTCGCAAGGTTATCCGAAACCTCAGAGCGAGGTCTAAACCTCGCCACCGACTCTACTGACACCCCCGCCCACACGGACCACTCAAGGATGCCGCCCCCCGAACCAATCACCATCTGCCTCACCTCCGGACCAATCAAGAGCTTCCATCTCGGACATCCCACATCGGACCTTGGCCAAAACTCGACTCCCCACTCCTCTATAAATAGAGGAGAACCTCGTAGGAAGAGGGGGTCGAAAAACATCTTAACTCAAGAACTATCTTGCTCGTTAAAAATCGACGTGATAGAAACATCATCAAAAGACCTCGCTACAGACAAGAAGAGTCCACAAAAAGACTTCAAGTCACACAGAGATCCCGTTTTCACTAGAGACCTCGCTACACAATCTCACAAGACTCTACACCACGCTCGCAGGATCCACCTCGGCACAAGATCAATCACGCTACACTTGGGTGATAGAATCCCTTAGAAAATAGGAGATCTCGAATATTGTTAGATCGAGATCTCGATAACCCGTAGGAGGTCTAAGGTGTAATTCTCAATTGCTTGTTAGCCTCGTCGGCTTGTAACCTCGTTGTAAGAGAGATATAAATAAAGAAGCAAGTGTTTGCACTATCAAATATAATAACCTCGTTCCTTGTCTTTTGGCGAGTCGTTATTTCGGGTTTCATCACTGGCGCCGTATGTGGGAACCTCTTCATGTGCAAACCTTGGCTTTAAACTCCACAAAATGGCTTGCCCAAACAACTTCTTTCCCCAACAGCCCGACAACATGCCCGAAACCCCGCAGTGGATGGCCGCGGGTCCCTCGGGGTGCCCTTTTGTGGTTCCTCTAGGTTGGACGTACAACGCTCCCCAAAACCCATACCCATTCCAGGGATACGAACAGGGTGGAGCGCCCCCGAATCCGTATCCTTACCCAGGTTACGGATAGTACCAACAGGGTCACAACCCCGCGTATGTCCCGATTCCCCCTCAGAGACAACCCCACTCCGAGTACGTACCCGCGTACATCCCCGGGTATGTGCCGGGGCAGGAAATGTCAACTAACGGTTCCACCACAAAGAGACCTTCCCAGGACCCGATGCAGATCTCGCGATCCCATTCGCGATGTTCAAAGAGGCGAGACACGGAGTTGTCCGAAACAGCGGGGAGTGCGGCACATCCTTTGGCAAAATCTAAGTCACGCCGTCCATCCGTCGAGATCGAGTACAATAACCCCTTTGTAACCGAGATCCAAGAGGCGCCCATGCCCAAAGGCTTCCACTGGCCACAAATGGGGCTCTACGACGGCACAACCGATCCCGAGGACCACATAAAACACTTCGCCGTCCAGATGAACGTTAAGTCCTACAACGACGCCATTTTCTGCCTATCTTCCCAACAACCTTGGACAAAGCCGTAATGACGTGGTTCACCAGCCTCAAGGTGGAATCAGTGGCCTCGTTCTCTCAGTTGTGTGAATCCTTCGTCGCACACTTCAACGGCTCGAGGAAACGCAAGAAGAACATGCGAGACCTCCACGGCATTGAACAAGGGGAAAGCGAGATGCTGGGTACCTTCTTCACGAGGTTCACCACCGCGGTCACGGAGATCGCACACATCGATGAGTCATCAGTGCGGGACATCCTCATGGGCAACCTTTGCCAAGGGGCTTTTAAGTATAGCATTTTTCTTAAAAACCCGACGACATACGAGAGCCTGTGCGCTCGGATCACGGTCCGAGTTTACGCTGAGGACGCCGCCAACCAGAGCTCGCGACCGAGGACCGATAAGGAAATCGTGACCGAGGCTAAGGGAAAGGTAAAGATGGCTGCACCAGCCGCGAAGGATGCGTACATGACGCAGACTCACGACCGGCGCGCCGACTACAAAGGCAACAACAAAAACAACAACAACAATGACAATAGAAACAACAGCCGCTACAACAACTGCGGAAATGGCAGTGGAGGCTGGAGCTGTTTCGGCGGGAAGCCAGGGGGTTACAAAGGCAAAGGCGGCCCCGCGTACAACCCAAACGAAAGAGGACGCGCCAACCCCGCGTCAGGAGCCAACCTCGTACAGCAAGGGCCGACCCATCCTCGGCCCAACAACGTTGAGCAGCACGCCTCCACGAAGTAGACACACTCCGGGCAGGCCGCGGCGCCCGATGGGTACATCAATACCATCTCGGGTGGACCCTCGCTGGCGGGTTCGAGCCAGGCAGAGAGAAAGAGATACGCGAGGGCAAGCCACCATGAGCCCACGGTGTACAGTGTGACGCAGACCTCGCGGTGCCACGTAGGTTTGGCTATCACCTCCGAGGACGCCGAGGGACTCCACATGCCCCACTCCGACCCCCTGGTGATACACACTCAACTGGGCTCAAAAATAGTGAAGCGAGTACTGGTGGACACGGGTTCCTCCGTAGACATCATGTACTTTGGCGCCTTCGAGCAGTTAGGTATCTCCGCGATGTCCCTGAAGCCCTACCCTGGGAAGCATAGGGCTTCAAGGCGGTGGCTTCTCGGGAAACGAGGTCGATGTCGCAAGTCTCATAGACCTTTGGATGACGCTCGGCACCGGCTCCACAACGAGAACCGAGGTGGTGGAGTTTACGGTGGTACACCTGCCCTCGGCTTACAACGCAATCATCGGGAGGGTCTCCTTGATGAAGTTCCAGGCGGTGGTCTCCATCTACCACCTCAAGATGAAATTCCCCATCAATGACGGTGTCGGGGAGGTGAAGGGCAACCAGGAAGAGGGTCGCGTCTGCTACATGACCTCGGCAAAAAAAAAGTGCCCGATGTTCATGGTAGAGACCTCTGGCGAAGCAGACCTCGATGTTCGGGATTTCACAGTCCCCACCCCCGAGGCAGAAAGAAGGGTGATCTCCCCCTTCGAAAACAAATCCTAGAAAATCTATCTGGGGGAGTGCCTCGCCAGGACAGCAGTGGTGTCACTAGAAGCCTTGCTCGCTGGGTCCCGCGACGTGTTCGCCTGGACTATGAAGGATCTCTGCGGTGTTCCTCGGACATTGGCCCAGCACTCCCCGAACGTCGATATCGCCACTCATCCTGGGTGCAGCGACGAAGAAAAATGAACGAAGAAAGGTCGAGCTCCGCGAACGACGAAGTGGCAAAGCTGCTAGCCGCGGATTTCATCCGCGAAGTCCAATATCTGAGGTGGCTGTCCAACGTCGTATTAGTCAAGAAGGCCAGCGGCAAGTGGCGGATGTGCGTGGACTTCAAGGACCTCAACAAGGCATGTCCCAAAGACAGCTACCCTCTGCCCTCGATTGACGAGCTCGTCGATTCGACTGCGGGACACGAGGTCTTGAGCTTCCTCGACGCTTATTCGGGATACAATCAGATCTCGATGAATCCGCGTGACGAGGAAGAGACATCTTTCATCACCCAGCGGGGAACATACTGTTACAGGGTCATGCCATTTGGCCTTCAAAACGCCGGTGTCACTTTCCAATGCCTCATTGACCGGGTCTTCAAGAACCACCTGGGCAGAAATGTGTCGGCTTACGTCGATGACATCTTGGTACGGAGCAAAAACCCCGGGGAACATCTGTCTGACCTCGCCGAGGTCTTCGCCACCCTCAGGCATCACCGTCTCAGCCTAAACCCCGAGAAGTGCGTCTTCGACGTATCATCGGGGAAGTTCTTGGGCTTCATGATCAGCGAGCGCGGGATCGACGTCAACCCCGCTAAGGTCGATTCGATCCTCTCGATGAGGTCTCCAAGTTCACGAACCGAGGTGCAGCGGCTCAATGGCACTGTAAAGTACCTGGGGAGGTTTTGCTCCCGTTTAGCGGACAAATCTCTTCCCTTTTTCGCCGCCCTCAAGAAAAATGACAAGTTCGTCTGGGACGAGGGGCTCGAGGTTGCTTTCTCCGAGTTGAAGACCTTCCTTACAAAGCTCCCCACCTTGTCCCCTCCGCTGGAGGGTGAAGACCTGCAATTGTATGTAGCGATGAGCCTTGAGAATGTCAGCGCGGTGCTCACCAGAGAGGCCATGCACCCAGTGTACTTCGTGGGTCGCGTGCTCCAACCTGCGGAGCAGCGATACTCCCCGGCGGAGAAAATGGCGCTAGCAGTGGTGACCGCCGCGAGGCGCCTACGCCCTTACTTCCATGCATATCCCATCCAAGTCCTCTCCGACCTCCCACTCCGTCAAATCCTCCATCAACCCGCCCTCTCCGGGTGTATGACGAAGTGGGTTGTCGAGGACCGCGATGAAGGGACAGGCCCTCACCGATTTCATGGTAGAGGTCACCTTCCACGAGACCGACACAAGCTCGGAAGAATGGAATGTATTTGTTGACGGCTCATGATGTGATGCCGACGACGGAGCCGGCGTATTCCTCGCTGGACCCTCCATCGAGACAGAGTATGCCCTCAACTTCGCCTTCGAAGCCACCAACAACGATGCTGAGTACGAGGCTCTGATTGTCGGGATCGAGATGGCACTCCTTAGCGGAGCCCACAAAATCAGGGTCTACACAGATTCTGAGCTGGTGGTGCGACAACACAATGGCCAATACGACACCAGGACGGGATTCCTGCCTGCCTACCGAGAGAAGGTAAAGGCCTTGGTATCGTGCCTAGAGACTTTTGCGGTAGAGTCCATCCCGCGAGCCTCGAATACAAAGGTTGATTCCCTCGCTAGATTGGGATCCGCCCTCCCCTTGGAGGTAGGGAACCGCGTGATGATAGAGAGGAAACTCTCTCGAAGTGTAAACTGCGAGGTCCTATCCATAAGGACCGAGGACTGGAGGTTCCCAATAACGCGGTATGTATAGAGCGGTGTCCTCCCAGAGGACCCCGTGCTGGCCAGGAAGCTAAAAATGCAGGCAGCCCGCTACTGCGTCATCGGTGACCAACTCTACCGCCGAGGCTACGCTGAGCCCAACTTGCTATGCATACCACCCGAGGTGACGGACCACGTCCTCTACGAGGTGCACGAGGGAGTTTGTGGAGGCCACCCGGGGTGGCGGTCCTTGGCACATAAGATTGTCCATCTAGGGTACTTTTGGCCCACTCTCCGACAAGATGCAAAGGCTTACGTCCAAAGGTGCGATGGGTGCAAGAAGCACGGGAACCTCCAACACACCCCGACCTCCCATCTCCGCTCCGTCCACGCACCATGCCCATTCGCGATGTGGGGGATGGACATCCTCGGGCCCTTTCCCAAAGCAGCAGGCCAAGTGCAGTACATCTTGGTCATTGTTGACTACTTCACGAAGTGGGTCGAGGCGCAGGCCATGGCGAAGATCACCGGGGAAAAGGTTTGCAAATTCCTATGGAAGAACCTCGTTTGTCGTTTCGGCGTCCCCATGACCATCATGACTAATCATGGCCCCCAATTCTACTGCGAAGAAACTCGGACCTTTTGCTCTGAACTAGGCATAGCCCTCAAATTCTCTTCCGTGGCCCACCCCCTATCCAACGGTCAGGTGGAAAATATCAACGCCCGCATCCTGACCGACCTGAAGAAACGCCTGGGCATGGCGCAAGGCCGCTGGGCCGAATTACTCCCGCTCGTCCTCTTGACATATCGCACGACCGTGCGTCGTGCAACGGGCGAGACACCCTTCGCTCTAACTTATAGGGCGGAGGCGCTCGTCCCCGTAGAAACCCTGGTCCCATCGGCGAGAGTGTTCAACTTCGACGAGAAAGAAAACGAGTCCAACCTTAAGGTCGAGCTACAATTCCGAGACGAACTTCGCGAGGTGGCTGACCTACGCTCTAGAGAATACAAACGGCGTGTCGCTGTATACCACGACAAGAAGATCAGACCTCGTCTTTTGACCACAGGAAACCTCGTTCTAAGACGTACCGAGGGTGGAAAATTGGACCCTAACTGGGAAGGTCCATATCTCCTCGGGGAAGAAGTCGCGCCCGGAGCTTTTAAGCTCAAAGACAACGAAGGACGTACCCTAAGCAAATTCCACTCCTCGCTTGAAAGAAAATTCCACCCCTCGCTTCCCGCTTGGGGTTGGAGAACCTCGTTAAGTCCATCCCTTGCTTCCTGCTTGGGGTTGGAGAACCTCGTTTGAAAGAAAATTCCCCACCTCGCTTCCCGCTTGGGGTTGGAGAATCCCGTAAAGTCCACCCCTCGCTTCCCGCTAGGGGTTGGAGAATCTCGTTAAGTCCACCCCTCGCTTCCCGCTTGGGGTTCGAGAATCTCGTTAAGTCCACCCCTCTCTTCCCGCTTGGGGTTGGAAAATCTCGTAAAGTCCACCCCTCGCTTCCCGCTTGGGGTTGGAGAATCTCGTTAAGTCCACCCCTCGCTTCCCGCTTGGGGTTGAAGAATCTCGTTAAGTCCACCCCTCGCTTCCCGCTTGGGGTTGGAGAATCTCGTTAAGTCCATCCCTCGCTTCCCTCTTGGGGTTGGAGAATCTCGCTAAGTCCACCCCTCGCTTCCCGCTTGGGGTTGGAGAATCTCGTTAAGTCCTTCCCTCGCTTCCCTCTTGGGGTTGGAGAATCTCGTTAAGTCCACCCCTCGCTTCCCGCTTGGGGTTGGAGAATCTCGTAAAATCCACCCCTCGCTTCCCGCTTGGGGTTGGAGAATCTCTTTAAGTCCACCCCTAGCTTCCCGCTTGGGGTTGGAGAATCTCGTTAAGTCCACCCCTTGCTCCCAACTTGGGTTTGGAGATTCTCGCTTAAACACATAAAATTTTCGCCAAGTGCGTTTTTCTCAAGATGCCAACTGGTGTAGAGTGCAGAATGGAGTTGAAGAGGGGCAATGGACTTGGCAGCATTGGGCACATGATGTGGCCCGAGTGCCACAATAATTGTGCCACTCGCCCCATGGGGTTAGATAGTCACATATCACATATAACAAAGCAAACGAACAATCATAGGAAAGAAAAGGCCACAAGGGCCAAGATGATTAATTATAGACCCCGTAGGGCCACCAAAATAAGGGCCGTAAGGGCCAAGATGTTTCGTTACAGACCTCGTAGGGCTACCAACAAAAAAAACAAGAAGAGATATGAGAGGAGCATCTTTTAATTCTTCGGGGTTTCGGCGGCAAAATTGGCAGAGTCCGTGACGGCTTCTGGAGCATTGGCGGCAGAACCCACGGGAACTTCAAGAACGATGTCAGAAATGGCAGAGGGCTGGGAGCTTGGCACATCTGCTGCAGGGTGAGGGCCTATAGCTGCGACCTCCGACCCTCCCTGAACGAGGCCCGGTGCCGTGCTTGACACGGTCCCATCCTCATTAAGGAAGAACTCGCATTCTCCCTCGGGTTCCTCCCCATCCAACTCCGCCATAGTCTCGT
This sequence comes from Fallopia convolvulus, assembly GCA_964016875.1. Taxonomy (NCBI): domain Eukaryota; kingdom Viridiplantae; phylum Streptophyta; class Magnoliopsida; order Caryophyllales; family Polygonaceae; genus Fallopia; species Fallopia convolvulus. The sequence goes on from OZ024719.1 coordinate 40,406,757, forward strand.
CGTAATTGGGGTTGAAGAAGACAATGTGAGGATCGAGGTGCCCGTACTTGGCCACCGCCTGCTTAACACCCATACGGACGGCTTGGTGGAACATCTTCCTCACACTCTCCACCAGCTCCGCTTTATACTCCTCCGAGTCCACATACTTGGGACCCGCGTCCTCAACCTCCTCGTTGAGCTCGAATATACGTCGTTCAAGGCGGGTGATCTCCTCCTCAAACCTCAAGAGCTCCACCTCTTTCTCCTTAAAAAACTTGTGCTCGGTAGAGAGCTTACCCCAAAGCTCCTCATTCTCGCCCTGCAAAGCCTCGGCCACGTCCCTCGCCTTTCCCTCTCGCTCCTTCACCCGGGCCTCTCCTTCCTTCGCCCGGGACACTCCCTCCTTCGCTCGGGCCTCTCCCTCCCTTGCCCTCGCCGCCGCCTTGGCCTCGTCCCTGGCTGCAACTTCCGTGGCTTCGACCCACTTCCTAGCCACAACAAGCTCCTTCGTCGGCTTCTCGCACTCCTCTACGCGGGCCTTGAGCGCCGTCTCCATCTTTCCCATCCTCGCATGGGCGAGGGCGACACGGCTACGATTGTAATTATCAAAAAAGGTATGTTGCGAATTCACAAGTGATCGAAAGAAAAAAGAAAATAAGTCAGCGAGCACGGAGCCCAAAGCAGAAACAAACTCCAAAAAGCAAAACTTACCATAGCCGAATATCGGGCGGCCTCGTCATCAAGGGCATCCTCGGTGAGGTTGTTGGCCCAGGCAACCTCCTCCTTCTAATCCCGCCGGGCCCATTCCAACTGGACCCCCCTAACCGGGCCAGGGCAATGAAACTTAGCAGGAGAGGGATTAGCGGCCTCGAGAGCTCGTCCCTCTAAGTTAAAAGCGGGGATAACATCCTTCTCCGACGCACCTCGCTGGTCGTCCGCCCGAGGTTTCTTCTTCTTCTCCCCAGGCGGGGATTCCACGCCTTTCCTCTTATGACCGGCTCTGTCCCCGGACCCTCGAGAGGAATGGGACGATGTCCTCGCGACGTCCCCTTTTTGTAGGGCCACCTCGGAGGTTTTCTCCCCTTTGGACGTCCTCGCAACGTCCCCTTTGGACGTCTTCGCGATGTCTCCTTTGGGTGGCCTCGCAACGTCCCATTGGGACGTCTTCGCGACGTCTTCCTTGGGCGGAACCCCCTCACCAGTCTTCTCCCCGGACGCAATCGTCAGCGGGGGTGTGGTTTTTGGCTGCGCGGGGAGCAGCCTCGCCTGCGGATTCGGCTCCTTAATAACTACCCCCTTCAGACCCCGAGAAACCAGGGCCGTAGAACTAAAAGTCATGGGCTTCTTCCCCTTTGACTTCGAGGTAAGAGCATGCAAAAGATCCACTCCCAAAGAAAAACATGAGAGTAAGTTAAAAAGGACAAAGAAACGATTTGAGATTAGCGAGGCTTCTAAAAAAGAAAAAAAAACGATGTTGAAATAAACTAGGATTGCGAGGTTGTTGACCTTGTTATCTGACAAGGGAGGACAAAAAAAATACATATGTAAGAAAGAAAGAAGAATAAAATACCCTCGTTGCCCTCGCGTGGTGGAGGGACAAGGCTCAGGCCGGTCCTGTGCTAGATACTTCTAGTGCGGGGCCTGACGCACCGGGGCGTATTGTGCCTTAAGCGCCTTGAGTTGGGGGACTGTGTGCGAACCTAATTGCCGAACAAAGTCGCCTGACACCGTGGGGAAATTGATATACCTCCCGGTGATGTCCCGAACCAGGAACCAATTCTTCTTCCATGTCCCGATGCTCGAAACATTATCGGTAATCTTAATGCCCGACAAGCTAAGGTTGACGAGGCAGGACTTTGGGTCCCTCCTTGCCAGGAACAACGTCGACATGTCGTTAACATTCGGCCCATCCCCGAGCTCACGACTGCGAACCGTGTAAGCGCACAACAACCTCCAGGCATTGGGAAACAGCTGTGCAGGGCATATCTGCATCTCCCACAAAAAGTCGACGATGTGTTGGGCCAGGGGCAACCTAAAGCCCGCTTGAAGACTGAACGAATGCACAACCGCGCACCTTTCATAACACGCCCAGGGGTTACCCCCCTCTTCCGGAAGTGCTAGCTCAACCCCCTCGGGCCAAGCGAAGTCCTTGGCGATTTTCTCATGATTCTTAGGCTTCAGCTCGGTAGGCGTTCCCCCAGACATAAAAACCTCGAGGGAATCCGAGGACATGGGTATCCTCTCCTCAAGAACAGATGGGACGCAGGACACAACATCATTGATATACGCCACCTCAAAATCTGCGGGTTCGTAGGAGTCGGACGACGTTGCTACAACCTCGGCAAAAACCTCGTCGGAGACAGAAGACCCGACCATTTCAAAGCCCGACGACGCACAAAGTCGGGAAAAGCAGGAGTTAATGGAGACCTCGGAGTTGCTAGAAGAAGAGTCGCTAAAGACCAGCGAAGGCGACCTCGGGTTCTGGGAATCGCTAGGCTCTACGCTTCCCACGGACTCGTAGACCTCCTCGTAAGAAACCACTTGAACTTTGAACACGAAACCAGGTGGGGGGCTCATAAAAGCTCTCCTAGGCATGAAAAAACGACGTCCAGGCCGCAGAAGGCTAGCACCTGGAAAAGAAATAGGCGATGAAACATCGGACAAGATAACCAAAGGGAAGAAAAACGCGAGGTCATAACCCCGAAGTAAAAAGCAACACGAGATCGCAACAAAGGGAAGAAAAGTGCGAGGTCATAACCCCGAAGCAAAACACAACACGAGGTTACAACAATAAAGGAAAGAACAGCGCGAGGTCATAACCCCGAAGTAAAAAGCAACACGAGATCGCAACAAAGGGAAGAAAAGTGCGAGGTCATAACCCCGAAGCAAAAAGCGACACGAGGTCACGACAACAAAGGAAAGAAAAGCGCGAGGTCATAACCCCGAAGTAAAAAGAAACACGAAGATCACAACAATGGGAAGAAAAGCGCGAGGTCATAACTCCAAAATAAAAGACAACGCGAGGCCATAGGGGAAGAAGGCCACGTGGCACCCTAGATATGTTGTGTTTTGTACAGCATAACTAGGACTTTTTAGTACATATTTCTATAGTGTTTTAGGCCTATTATGAGCATTTTGGAGCATCAGAGTTGAAGGCCGGAAGTTTAGAGTTAGCGACATTTGAAGATGTCCAAGGTTTCTGAAGGCCGCGATCGCCCCCGCTATTGAGGGAGGTCGCGGTGGACGTCGCCGAGGAGGACAAGGTCGCCATTTGAGGACCGTGATGATATTGAAGGCCGCGATCGCGGCCATGTATGGGTGTCGATCGCGGTTGTCAGAGGTCGCCGATGGGTCGCGGTATGCAGCCAGGCAGCGATCGCGACTCTGTTGGATCTGACGCGCGATCATCTTTATCCGCTTAGTTTATTTATTTTATATTTTTATTTTTTTAATTCCGACTTTTTCGAGACTATATTAGGTTATTTTTCAGACTTTGTTTGGTATTCTCTCTTAGACCTAGTTTTCATAATTTCATATTTTGGTATTTTCTCTCTTATGGAGAACTAATCTCCCAAATTCTGTTCGAGTTGAAGCTTTTCAGACTCAAGTTGTTGTGAGATTCGTCTATTCATGTTTATTTCTACAGGTTATTTCAATTCTCTTGTGCGTAATGGATGTTGATTGTGTTGATTTCTTCAGGCCTAGCTAACTTGTAGGAATTAATATTATCTATTGCTAGATCTAGGTTTCCTCGTAGCAAAGCCTAATCTTTGTAGCAACTCAATTGGTTTAGGAATCGTTGGACTAAAACAATTGAGAAGAGATTTGAATACATGTTAATTGTTTGAATCGTTGGAATTCAATTGCATGTATCCTGTTTATCCTTGTTCTTAATGCTAATATCCTTATTATTTATGATCGTTTCATGAATTGTTTGGATGTTAAGTTGCATGTCTAGTTGCCATGTTATAATTCTGATCAGGATAGGAATAACTAAAGAAATAACTTGTTTGAATCTGATGTCTCTTTATTTGGTGGTGTTTTCCTATGTGATTTCCTTTGTAAATATGTTTCTTTTTCCCCTTTTCTTGCGTGTTTTGTTCCTTTTTAGCTTAGTTCCCGTATTTCTATGAGATTCGGAGACTACGCGCATTTTATGTGTTTTGTAGGTAATTTGGCGTGAATCGAGGATCTATTTGAAGGAGGATCGAGACATGGAGCAAAGGCCGAGCTAAAGCGGGAAAGAGAGGAGCAAGCCATGGAGAAGAACAAGAGGAAAGCCAACAAGAAGAAGGTGGAACGAGGTCCGGACCGAGTTGCAACCACGCCGGGCCCGACTTGGGAGATTTCAACCTCGGACCGAGATGCACAGTACCTCGGGCTCGAGGTCCTCCGTGTCGGTCCGAGTCGGTCCGAGTCGGTCACCGGACTACTTGGGCTCCAAGGCACGAATTTGTGGACTTCCACTTTTGCCCCTCATCTAATCTATAAAAGGCCCTCTTGTCTTCTATTTTAAGGGTTCCAAAGTTGGTTCCAAAAGGGTTCCCTCCCACACACACAAAAGGGTTCCACACACTTGAGAAGGAACCAAGAGGATACTTGGAGAGCAAGGAGAAAGGAGAAGAGGAGGAAGAGAGAGAGAATCGACCAAGAGAGAGTAAGGCTTGATAGGTTTTGTCGATTGTTTTGCTTTGCTTTGTTTTGATCTTGTGGATTTGAAAACCCTTGATTGGAATTTGTGGATTGCTTTGGATTTGAATGAAACTTTGCTTTGTTTTGAGATTGATGATGATGATTGCTTTCCCTTTTGATTTGTTTTCTTTCTTTGCTTGCCACATGGAGTAGATCTCCTTGATCTTGGGTTATGGGGGAAAACCCTAGCTAGGTTTGGGCTAGAAACCCCAATTCCATAGCCTTGAGTGTTTGATCTAAGGAAACCACTCTACATAGAGCTACAATTCCTTGCGAAAGTTGGGAATCAAGGCTTGAGATTGTCAAAGTAGCGAAAGTGAACATGTGTCAATCTCAAGGCCTTGCTTCGAAGGGGATTTCCCCATGGATCGAGGTGTAGATGTGGTTGGAACGAGGGCGAAAGCACTCGATCCTAGTCCGATCATCACTCATTGCTTGAATTGGGGTGGAAAAGCCTAAATCTACTAGAGAAGGAACCCAAAAGCCCAAGATCTACTTTTAATCCTTGAAAGTTCGACAAACCCAGCTACCTCGGGCCCGACTTACCCAGTGTCGGTCCCGACTTCCTCTTGTCGCCAACCTCGGGCCCGACGTGACCTCAGTGTCGGTCCCGACTGTTTTCTTTGTTTTCCTTTGTTTTACGCTCTCCTTTCTAGCTTTTTAGTATCTAGGCACATCGATCGAGTAGACTTCCCGAGTGTTCGACACCCACCACGTGCTACAATGGGGTCGGGTTATAAATTGTATCTCTAGACCCTCGCAATCTCGAGGAGATCAGAATCTAGGATCAATAACTTGAGGAAGAAAAGTGGATACTTGAATAGGATAGCTTTTCCCTAATTGATAAAAATCCAACTTTTGCATTGTCTGATTGCTTGCTTTGTTTGTTTCAATTCTTAGTTTCTAGTTTTAATTCCAAAATCCCCCCTTTGTTACTTCTTTGAGTTGATAATAATAAAACATAGGATACAAGTGTCTCTTAGGTTCGACCCCGACTTACTGACTATACTAGTTTAGTAACTAGGGAATTATTTTTGATTTGGCATCAACGATTTCCAGCCAGTCAAATTTTTGAATCTGCGGTGCAACTCCAACACCGCGGTTCCCTTCAACTCCGAGCCACGATCGCCTCCTTAGTTCGCCGTCAACGACCCGTCAATGGGCCAAGAGGCATGATTATGGTAGATTGAAAGGTGTGGGGGGAAATTTTAGAATTTTTGTAGATTTGATTTTGGGGAAGAAATAGAGAGGTAAAAGAAATATTGAGGACGGAATGAGGATTGTAGATTCGGGTTTGGTATTGAGTTTGGAAGAAATTTTTGAAGAGGGTAATGGAGCTTGAAGAGGGTTTTAATGGTGGGTAGTGGAGGTTGAAGAAAGTGAAGAATAGAGGAGGAAGGAGAGAAAGAAAGAGGACGAAGAGGAGTGGGGTCGGCGGGTGGAGTGGCCCCACTGTCTCGTAATTTTTTTTTATATCTTAGGGGTCGTGATCGCGGCCTTGTGAGGGCCGCGATTGCGGCCCCTGAGATATAAAAAAAAATTACGAGACAGTGGGGCCACTCCCACCGCCGGCCCCACTCCTCTTCGTCCTCTTTCTTTCTCTCCTTCCTCCTCTATTCTTCACTTTCTTCAACCTCCACTACCCACCATTAAAACCCTCTTCAAGCTCCATTATCCTCTTCAAAAATTTCTTCCAAAATCAATACCAAACCCAGATCTACAATCCTCATTCCGTTCTCAATCCAAATCCGTCCACAATATTTCTTTTACCTCTCTATTTCTTCCCCAAAATCAAATCTACAAAAATTCCAAAATTTCCCCCCACACCTTTCAATCTACCATAATCTTCCCTCTTGGCCCATTGATGGGTCGTTGACGGCGAACTAAGGAGGCGATCGCGGCTCGGAGTTGAAGGGAACCGCAGTGTTGGAGTTGCACCGCTGATTCAAAAATTTGACTGGCTGGAAATCGTTGATGCCAAATCAAAAATAATTCCCTAGTTACTAAACTAGTATAGTCAGTAAGTCGGGGTCGAACCGAAGAGATTGTATCCTAAGTTTTATTATTATCAACTCAAAGATGTAACAAAGGGGGGATTTTGGAATTAAAACTAGAAACTAATAATTGAAACAAACAAAGCAAGGAATCAAACAATGCAAAAGTTGGATTTTTATCAATTAGGGAAAAGCTATCCTATTCAAGTATCCACTTTTCTTCCTCAAGTTATTGATCCTAGATTCAAACAAGTTATTTCTTTCAGTTATTCCTATCCTGATCAGAATTATAACATGGCAACTAGACATGCAACTTAACATCCAAACAATTCATGAAACGATCATAAATAATAAGGATATTAGCATTAAGAACAAGGATAAACAGGATACATGCAATTGAATTCCAACGAGTCAAACAATTAACATGTATTCAAATCTCTTCTCAATTGATTTAGTCCAACGAGTCCTAAACCAATTGAGTTGCTACAAAGATTAGGCTTTGCTACGAGAAAACCTAGATCTAGCAATAGATAATATTAATTCCTACAAGTTAGCTAGGCCTGAAGAAATCAACACAATCAATATCCATTACACACAAGAGAGTTGAAATAACCTGTAGAAATAAACATGAATAGACGAATCTCACAACAACTTGAGTCTGAAAAGCTTCAACTCGAATAGAATTTGGGAGATTAGTTCTCCATAAGAGAGAAAATACCAAAATATGAAATTTATGAAAACTAGGTCTAAGAGAGAATACCAAACAAAGTCTGAAAAATAACCTAATATAGTCTCGAACAAGTCGGAATTAAAAAGATAAAAATATAAAATAAATAAACTAAGCGGATAAAGATGATCGCGCGTAAGATCCAACAGAGCCGCGATCGCTGCCTGGCTGCATACCGCGACCCATCGGCGACCTCTGGCAACCGCGATCGCCACCCATACATGGTCGCGATCGCGACCTTCAATATCATCGCGGTCCTCAAATGGCGACCTTGTCCTCCTCGGCGACGTCCACCGCAACCGCCCTCAATAGCGGCGGCGATCGCGGCCTTCAGAAACCTTCGACATCTTCAAATGTCGCTAACTCTAAACTTCCGACCTTCAACTCTGATGCTCCAAAATGCTCATAATAGGCCTAAAACACTATAGAAATATGTACTAAAAAGTCCTAGTTATGCTGTACAAAACACAGCATATTAGAGACAGAAGACCCGGCCATTTCCACACCCGACGACGCGCAAAGTCGGGAAAAGCGGGAGTTAATGTAGACCTCGGAGTTGCTAGAAGACCAGCGAAGGCGACCTCGGGTTTTGGGAATCGCTAGGCTCTACGCTTCCCACGGACTCGTAGACCTCCTCGTAAAAAACCCCTTGAACTTTGAACACGAAACCAGGTGGGGGGCTCACAGAAGCTCTCCTAGGCATGAAAAAACGACGTCCAGGCCGCGGAAGGCTAGCACCTGGAAAAGAAATAGGCGATGAAACATCGGACAAGATAACCAAAGGGAAGAAAAACACGAGGTCATAACCCCGAAGTAAAAAGCAACACGAGATCGCAACAAAGGGAAGAAAAGTGTGAGGTCATAAACCCGAAGCAAAAAGCAACACGAGGTTACAACAACAAAGGAAAGAAAAGCGCGAGGTCATAACCCCGAAGTAAAAAGCAACACGAGATCGCAACAAAGGGAAGAAAAGTGCGAGGTCATAACCTCGAAGCAAAAAGCGACACGAGGTCACGACAACAAAGGAAAGCGCGAGGTCATAACCCCTAAGTAAAAAGAAACACGAAGATCACAACAAAGGGAAGAAAAGCGTGAGGTAATAACTCCAAAAGAAAAGACAAACTCGAGGCCATGGGGGAAGAAGGCCACGTGGCACCCTAGAAGCTACTCTGACAAGATAGGACAACGGAGGAGAATTTGAAGCGCCAAAAGGAAGAAAGAGAAAGAAGAATGCTAACCAGCGGTGGAGGCCAACGGTGGAAACCCAAACGTCCCGTCAATCGGACATCATGGCGTTTGGGTTTCTGAGGACCTCAAGTTTCGAAAAATGGCGGACAGAAAGGCAGGAACTCAACCATCGCCTAACGGTCAAAGGCTTCAGGGGCGTGGCATTGGTCTGACGATGGTGACCGCTTGCCACCACTGTCGCGCCGCCACAACGCTAGCAAAACACACCAGGAAACAACCGCCGCCCCCTCGAAGCGCAATGCAAAAAAGAAAGACAAAGCGAAAAGAAAACGGAGGAAAAGAAAAAGCAAAGAGGAAACAAGAACACCACACCAAGGCAAGAACCACCCTCAACACCACCGTCTCACCGCCCACCAGAAACACCCAGAAATCACCATCACCCACCCAAGAACAAAACGAAACAAAGAAACGGAGAAAAATGACAAGGGCAGTGCCTAGAAACACACACAACACTACCACTGCCGCTTTGCCACCGTGACACCAGCGCGGAACACCAGGCGACGCACCGTCGCCTGTACAGAACGCGGAGCAAAAAAGCAAGCAAGGAAAAATCGAAGACAGAAAACACCGAAAGACAAGAAGAAGAGGGTCGAGAACTTACTTGTTAAATGCCGGTGAAGAAAGGGCGGTGGTGCAACTGGAAAATGGCGAAGGCTCGTCGAAAACCGTCTGGAGAAACCGCTCGCAGGAAACCGAAAAGTCGAAGAGAGAGAAAGCAAAAATATGTGAAGAGGAAGAGGAGGAGGAAGCGTGTGAAGTACGCCCTTATAAAGCACAGGCTTGGGCTTCTCCCGCTCCCGAAAGGCTTATTGTGACCATCCCGTCTGGACGGCCCACTAAGCAAGATATGACGAGCAGGCCCAAGAGGCTTCATCCAAGAAGATTCAGAAGAACGCCTAAGTAAAGAACCATACACCTCGAAAGGTACCATCCAAACCTCGGGAACAATACACCTCGTAAGGTACCCTCCCAACCTCCGGAACCATATACCTCGCAAGGTACACTCCAACCTCGAGAACCATACACCTCGCAGAAAAACCTCCCAACCTCTAGAGCACACCGCACCCCCCGATCCCAGGGAACTTATGCCCTGCGGCCCTCGAGGCGAGGCCCCCAGGCCATGGGGTTGTGATGATGCTCAAAGTAGTAAAATAGCAGGTGGGCCCGGGGCACCCAAAAACAAATAACCATGACGGGACTTCCAAGGATAATTCGGGGCCCCACGCTCAAATCCCCCATTTATTAAAACAAAGTTCCTACCCTCGCGAGGTAATCCAAAACCTCAAAGTGAGGTCTAAACCTCGCGACCGACTCTACTGACACCCCCGCCCATACGGACCACTCAAGGATGCCGCCCCCCCGAACCAATCACCATCTACCTCACCTCCTGACCAGTCAAGAGCTTCCATCTCGGACATCCCACATCGGACCTTGGCCAAAACTCGACTCCCCACTCCTCTATAAATAGAGGAGAACCTCGTAGGAAGAGGGGGTCGAAAAACATCTTAACTCAAGAACTATCTTGCTCGTTAAAGATCGACGTGATAGAAACATCGTCAAAAGACCTCGCTACAGACAAGAATAGTCCACAAACAGACTTCATGTCACACAGAGATCTCGTTCGCACTAGAGACCTCGCTACACAATCTCACAAGACTCTACACCACGCTCGCAGGATCCACCTCGGCACAAGATCAATTACGCTACACTTGGGTGATAGAATCCCTTAGAAAATAGGAGATCTCGAATATTGTTAGCTCGAGATCTCGATAACCCGTAGGAGGTCTAAGGTGTAATTCTCAATTGCTTGTTAGCCTCATCGGCTTATAACCTCGTTGTAAGAGAGATATAAATAAAGAAGCAAGTGTTTGCACTATCAAATATAATAACCTCGTTCATTGTCTTTTAGCGAGTCGTTATTTCGGGTTTCATCAGAGAGTTGAATGAAGTGATTATTATGAACAAGAACACATTGTCCTATAATGATGACTTGTTGGACTCATTGCAAGGGGCCATGGTGTTTTCAGAAGTGGATTTGAGATCAGGTTATCACTAGTTGAAGAAAAGACATTCCTATGATGTTTTTTTTTAGCAAGATATGAGCATTATAAATGTGTAGTGATGCCGTTTGGATGGACTAATGCCCTATAGTGGTTATGGTGTGATGAACTAGGTGTTCATTGACTACTTGGATAGGTTCATGGCGATTTTGTTATTGATGACATTCTGATTTACTCTCAGAGTCAAAAGGATCACGTTGAGCATCTCAGACTAGTATAAGGAGTATTGAGACAACAAGTTTCCAAGTGATACAAGTAGGATGTCTGATAATCAGAACTTACTTTACTAGGACATGTCATGTTTGCAAAAGGAGTTAAAGTGGACCTTGATGATATAAGTTATGTTGCCAAAAAAGGGAATAATATAGTGATGTCTCAAGGGTAGAGCTCGATTGTGTGTTGAGGCAAAGGGATAAAGTTAGCGTTTATGCTTCTAGACGGTTGAAGCCGAATGAGATAAATTGATTAAAGCATGATCTGGAATTAGTAGTAGTGGTGCATGCTTAGAAAATTGGTGTCATTGTTAGGAAGGAAATACATGCAATGTGATGATAGATTAGAAATGTTATATCTTTATGCCGTAGGAACTGAGTAAGAGGTAGCAAAGATGGCTTGAGTTGTAGAGGATTATAATTTAGAGATCCTTTAGCATCCTAGAAAAGAGAATGCAATCATTCATAATCTTAGTAGGAAGGCATTTCAAGAATGTATTTTAGTTTGGGTGATTGTACAATTAGAGTTAAGGGAAAGAACTAATGAGGTATGGGATTAAGGTGCAGATTCAATGATATTAAAGGAGATTGAGTTTTTTGGAAATGTCAGTCAACCTTACTAGAGAAAATAAAGCAGAAGTAGGAGATATGGCCAATATGCAAGATTTTAGATAGAGGTTGATTCGTGGAGATATATCCGATTCTTCATAATGGGCTGATGGTACTTGAGATTTATTAGTCGAATTTGTGTGCCTTGAAACGAGGAATAAAGACACAAGATTTTACAGAAAGCATATGTTACACTATCCTCAATCAAACCTGGAGCAAGTATGATTTACTTGGATTTGAGACTACATTAGTGGTGGAACAACAGGAAGCCGAAATGTATTTAGAATTGTGGCTAAGTGCATGTTGTTAGTAAATGAAGGTCAAGCCCAGAGATCAGGTAGATAGTTGCGATTACCTTTCATTCCAAAATGAAAGAGGGAAAATATCTCCATGAATTTTTGTCATTGGGCTAAAGAATAGTAGAGTTGAAGATGATGTTTGGGTTGTTGTGGATAAATACGCTAGGATTTTCTGTTTCTTGCCAATCATAGGGATCTGGCTAGTATACAAGATGGTGGAAGTTTTGTGACATTATAAGGTTGTTTCAGGTACCTAAAATGAATGTATTGTATTGTGATGAATATGTTATTTCTAGATGTTGGCAACATTGGCATGATGCAATGGAAATGAGTTTGCATTTAACGAGTCAGCATATCATCCGTAGATGGATTGTTAGATTATAAGAAGATTCAGATTATAAAGGATATATTAAGATCTTGTGTGTTGGATTGGTGATGTAAATGGTCTGATTACTTGAAAACTGGCAGAGCCTGCTTACCATACTTATTGGTAATCCTTGATACAAATGGCACCGTATGAGGTTTTGTATGGCCACAAGTGTAGAACGTCATTGTATTGGGATTACCCATTAGATTTGATAGAGAAAGTGGTTAGAATTCGAGAGAGTATAATACTTGAACTGAATTCTTAGCAATCTTAGGTAGATAGGGGGACGACCACTAAACATGTGAAGTAGAAGTACAAGTGTAGTAAAAAGGGTTGACTACTCGTGAAGTTAAAAGATTTGGGATGAAAGGGAAGTTGAGTCCTTGGTACATCGGGCCATTTGAGATTCTCGAAAGGGTAAGTGAGGTGGCCTACAAGCTAGCATTGCCACCAACCTTGGATGGAAGCAATTGAAGGACACTCTGGTTAGAGTTATGTGAGAATTAAAGCTTCACATAAGGTTCTTAAGAGAGTAAGGGTTGGTATACCATGATTAAGGGTAAGGAAAATTTGAGTAGAGTTGAAATTTCTTCAGGACCACAAAGACCAAGAGTTCCAAAGGAAGAAGTAAGTAGGCTAGGGTCACAATAGTGGAGCACATGGTTGGAAACTTATACCAAATGGTTTAGTATAAGCAGAAAAGCAAGTGAAAATGAGAAAGGGAAAAGTCTGGAAATGGATCCAGTTTTATTCGATCGTAGGGGTTTATGGTTGTGCTAGTAGGGCTATTTGAGAGTTGCAACTTATTGATTGCGAAAGGGATATGCATTGGATATAATTTATAGAAAGAGATCTAGCCTAGTATTCAAACTAATAGGGACATGAGGATCAAGAGATAAATGGCTTTATGAGTACGTTGGACAAGGATGATGGTAAGGAAAGATTAATCCAAGTTGAGTTAGGGATATTATCCTATATGTAAGGAGAAGTTAGCCTGTTAACATGAGTTGTGTGGTTTAATGTGAAGTGTACGGTTTAGTTCAGACATGTCCTTCAAGAGTGTTGTAGTGCAGGTTTTTCCTAGATAGCTAAGTCAAATGAGCATTGGAATATATCTTCATGAAGAAAATTGCGGAGTAAAGAAATGTCGATGATATTGATTTAGTGGACTCAACGAGGAGTTGAGACGGTCGCTTGGGAGACTCATATGAGAATAAGATAAAGCTATGCAGTGTTGTAGTCCAGTTTAGTTAAGACCGAGAGTAGAAGTTAGAAGTGTGCAAGAGCCTAGCTTATAGATGATAACTAACTATGTGCTTTGTTTGACTTGACTTTGTGTGCTTCACTTGTTTGATAGTTGTTGCTTTTGATGTACTAAGGGTATGATCTGCGTGTTGTTTGACTCGTGTGAAGGATTTTAAGTAGTGTTAAGAGTTGTTTTCCTATATTTCGGGAAGTTTCGGGACGAAACTTTATTTAAGGGGGGTAGGATGTAATACTAGGATAATTTTGATAATTTAATGATTCTCGAAATTCGTGTTGGGATTGCTTAGCTATTAAGTAATCTCGGGAAGACCCTAAAACAATATATGTTTGGAAAAGTGTGCTCAAATTAAGTGATATTTGGATGTAAATGGGTAATTTTGATGCGTCTCGAAAAATGTGTTTGGGTTACTTTGCTTGTATATAAGCTCGGATAAGTTTGTTTCTTAGTTTTTAAGTAATCGCGTTTCTTAGTGGAATAAAGATAGACTTGTAAAAGTTTTGATCTTATCCGTTTTCATAGATATTCGTGCCATGTTATCTTATCTTCTATAATTGTGTTCCATGAATATCTTTCTCCCTCAATATTCGTCGTATATCTTCTAGATTTGTGTGCCATGATCTTTATCTCTTATACAAGCTGAATTGAATATGTCTTCTTCCATTTCCCCTATATAAAGCCATGTTTTCCCTTCCATTTTTTGCCTCCCTCTCTTCCTTTCGTTGTCATGCTCCTTCACGACCTTCTTGCTTGTTGTTGGTCACCCCTTCCATCGGAAGACAAGGCGCGTCCTTTTCCTCCTCTTTGGTGAGTTGTTCTTTCTTATTGGATGGTGTGATTTGAGGGTATAGTAAGGAAGTTTTTATGGATGGATTTATGGTGAATTTTAATGTTGGAAGATGGTATAGAAAAATGGATTGGTGAAGTGTAGTTCTAAGCTTAAAGGCGTGAGTTATAGACTCGATAAAGGGGTTGAGTTTTGGTGAACGTTCTTATCTGTTTTAATGTCCTTAGATGGGTTGTTTTGGAGTAACTTCGAGTACAAGGTTGATTATGGTTTCAAAGTTTATGTCATGTGAGTTGTCGGGTTAAATTATCAAAAGGTTAGAGAGATTTCGAGTTTTAAACCTTTATCGTATTCTTTTAGTCTCAAACTTCATGTTGTTTAAAAAACCTTATATTATTGTTTAGGAAATATTCTTACACGTCCATGTTCCATTCAAGAGTTGGAATTTCAAGTGAAGTGGTAAGTCCTTTACGACTTGCTCAATTTTTGTTTAATTCTTGTTAGATTTCGTGTCGTGCTCGTAGGATTGCTTTTGGGAGAACCAGTCCCAAATCGATTATTTTATGGAAAAAGTCTTTACTTGTGTGTGATATGTGTGTAAATGGATTTCAAAGTGTTTTCATCTTATGAGAAGGTTGTAAACTTTTTCTCTATGCTGGTACCGTTCTCGGCATGACCATGTGCATAGTCCTCTAGGTTGAAGTGACGGCTACGTATGGTTCATGTGACAGAGAATCGTGCCCCTTCGAAAGAAAATCTATTTGTGTTTTGGGCAGTGCTCCAGTGGAGGCTGACCCGGGGTTAGAAGGATGAAATTGTGAAGGGTGGGAGGTCGCGCCTCGGCACCTGGGGCGTAGGGTCGGTAAGCGCCATGGAATGGAATGGAAAGCGGATGGTTGTATTGTTGTGGTTGGATTTATGTGTATGAGTGTGTGTATGTGTGTATGTGTGGTTTGTTTGTTTGTGTATGTGTGATGTGTGGTTTGTATGTGTAATCATTGGGAAGTTAAGTATAAATTTAGAATTGATATGTGTTGTATTCCTTGAACTTTACAGGTGTGTGTGTTAGGAACTTCATTGGTTTTAAACGTCTTACTAGTACGGTATGATTTCTAGCTTGGATTAGAATAGTAGTTAACCCTTCGGGGACATGTTTTTTTAGTTACAGGTAAGGACAAGGGACCTATGATGAAACCTCGGCAGAATGACGGTACGAGTCATTGAAGGTCGTGTCATTAGGGTTGGGTTTTGTTGGTAGTGGTTACTTACATTGTATCTTTTTGTTTAATGTGTAGTTTTGGGTAAAGAAAGGATACTGATTTGCTATAGTGTTTTTACAAGTAGTATTGTAAGTTATGTTGGTTGGGTGTCATGCATGTTTTCCATACTTTGACTTGTTAAATACAAGTTGGACGTTTTCTTTATATTTTCTCGTCGTGCCCAAGTTGCAATATCCAAATGAACTTTTTCTCAGACTAGCCTAGGTAGTACCCGCAGTGGTCTACTACCGAGTAGCACCCTTATGTAAAGACGGGGTGTTACAAATTGGTATCAGAGCGAGGTTGACAACAAGGGCACATGGAACTGACCAACAAGTGTACTCGAGGTCCAACTTAAAATAAAAAACTGGCCAGTGATTTTAAAGTTTTCTAATGGGTAGTCATATTGCATCTACGTGGGTAATGACACGCCGCGACTTCGCCGCCATTAGTCGAGGATCTCATGTAGAATAGTAAGTAAATTTTCTAATCGTAGTTAAAAGTGGATTATAATTTTAAGACTATTGTTTGAAGATAGCTCCACAAACTGGAGCTGAAGCAAATAAAGATATTAAAAGAGGAACCATGGTCAGGTCATGGTAGGGGCCAAGTTGAGGATAAAGGAGGGATTCATGATGTTGGAGAACCATAGAATCTTTCTTTTTGAGAAGAGTAATATGTTGATGGTGTGTTTTGTAATGAATATTTTGGTATTGGTCTAATGGGTGATCAAGTGAATGAACCCAGTGTAAAAGGGTAAAAGAAGTTGTTAAAACAAGAGGGATAAGGTAATTCTAGAGCGAATTCTTCTTAAGCACTTAAGATTCCAGACTAATGGTGGTCATATTTGAGTTAAGAATGAGGATTGAAGATGAATGATTTCGACATGAGAAAACTGGAGCATTGTTTAATGTGTAGTTTTGGGTAAAGAAAGGATATTGATTTGCTATAGAGTTTTTACAAGTAGTATTGTAAGTTATGTTGGTTGGGTGTCATGCGTGTTTTCCATACTTTGACTTGTTAAATACAAGTTGGACGTTTTCTTTATATTTTCTCGTCGTGCCCAAGTTGCAAGCTCCAAATGAACTTGTTGTCTGACTAGCCTAGGTATTACCCGCAGTGGTCTACTACCGAGTAGCACCCCTATGTAAAGACGGGGTGTTACAAATATAGAGGGACTAATCCCTTTAATGTCAACAATGGTCCAACCTAGATCTGTCTTGTGCTCCTTCAGTACCTACACCAATTTCTCTTCTTGTTCCTTGGAGAGTTTGTTAGAAATAATGACAGGCAAAGTTTCACCATCTCCAAGGAAGGCATATCAAGTTATCAACCATGGCAAGGACATCCTCAAGAACTCCTTTGGGGTAGACTGTAGACCTATCAGCTAATTGAACAATAACATCAGTTTCATGCAAAGGTCCTAAGCCTAGTGAAGTGTAAACAAAATAAGACATGCCATTAATAGAAGCACCTAAATCAAGCATGGCTTTATCAATTTTATTGTCTTGTATTATACAGGGAATGCTAAACATGCCTGGATCACTACACTTCTTAGGCATTCGCCGTTGAAATACAGCAAAGACATGTTCCCTGACCTTAACCTTTTGTTTCCCTTTTAATTTTTGGTTCCTTTTAATAGTGAACAACTCTTTCAGAAATTTAGCAAATCTGGGAACACTTTTAATTAGATTAAGCAAAGGGATGTTTACCTCACACTTGGAAAACATCTCAAAGATCTCCTTGTCGTTCTCGGGCTTCCTTGTGTCTTTGAGTGCTTTAGGAAAGGGAGGGGGTGGCTTTTAAGAAACCATAGAAGGAAAATCCCGGCGAACATATTGATCTTCGGAATCTGGGGCCTGGCCGCGATCGCCATCATAGGGTCGCGATCACGGTTCTTGATGTTTTCGGAAATCATCGCTGCCGCGATCGCTCCCCTGGATGGGAGCGATTACGGTTTCATTTTTCTCAAATTCTGAGGCCTCAGTTCAGGTACCACGATCGCGGTCTCTTCAGTCGCGGTCGCGCTTTGTTGTGGCGGCGATCGCTGTTCCTCCGAACTCGCATCAACATTCGACAATTTTTTTCCACCTCTTAATATAATCGCACTCACATTCTCCCTTGGATTGATGGGCTGAGTTGGTAATTTACCTAAATCCCTGTCCTCCAATTTGCCCACCGTAGTAGCCAGTTGGATGATTTGAGTCTCTATGTTCTTGATACTAGCTTCAGTGTTCTGTCCCAACTGGTCTACTGTGCTCGCAAGCCTTGCAAACATCTTTTCAGCATTGAATGAGTTGTTTTGATTCTGAACTAGAGGTCTAGGAGCATAAGGTTACCTTTATTGTTGATTTCCTCCTTGTTGATTATATTGAGGCTAGCTGATTTTGATTCCCATATCTGAGATTTGGATGAACTGCCCAACCTCGGTTGTATGTATTAGAATAAGTATCAAAACAAGGTCTAGGAGGTCCATAGCCTCCTACAGCATTAACCTCAGTCTGAGGTTCTTGGAGTTGTGGGCAGGCATCAGTAGGGTGAAGTGTGTCAGCACATATTTCACATGCCTTCAGTTGTTGATGGGTTCCATGCAACATGAACCTCTTCATCATATCTTTCAACTCCGCTACCTCAGATCTTAAAGCAGAAGATGAGGAGTCCATAACATTGACTCCTTTAGCGCCAGTTCTTTTGTTGAATTACATTGAGTTCTCAGATAGCTTAGAAAAGAGCTCAAGGGCATTTGTTGGTATCTTGTTCATCAGGCTTCCACCACAAGCTGCATTCACCATTCTGTGCTCATCTTCCAACAGTCCACCAAAGAAATAGATCACTAGATCTTGATTAGAGATGAGTACCCATGATATGAACAACTAGCACACAATCTCTTGAAACGCTCATGATAATCATACAAGCTCTTCCCTACATGTTCAATATTGCTCAGGCTCTTCTTCAAACTATTCTGTTTGGTGGCTGGAAAGTACTTCTCCAAGAATGTTGCTTTCATCTTAGTCTAGGTATTCATGGAGCCTAGAGAAAAATAATAGAGCCACTCATTGGCTAAATCCTTCAAAGAGAAAGGAAACGCCCTCACCTTGATCTGGTCTTCAGTTACATCAGCATGCTTCATACTTGAGCAGACCTGATCAAATTCAGCAAGATGCTTGTTGGGATCTTCTCCACCTAGCCCATGGAGTTGGGGCAAAAGGTGGATCAACCCTGACTTCAATTCAAACTTGACACTATCATTCAACGAAGGGAACTCAACAGCCAGGGGCTGCAGTTGAAAGTTTGGGGCAGTTAGCTGCCTCAAAGTCTGATCTCCCATTGTCTCAGCTTCAGCAGAATTCAAGTTGAATGGAAATTCAAGGAGTAGATTCCGATCTTCACGTCTCAACCTGGAAAGAGTCCTTTCAATCTTTAAATCAAAAGGCAAAATAGAAGAATCAGTAGCACGGGTGTGGACCATAAATTAGGGTCCACGCTGAAGTTGGTATCAAGAAAAACTTGGAATAAAATAAAGTGTCCCAGGCAACGACGCCAAAATTTTACTGGTTGAAAGTCGTCGTTCCAAATCAAAAATAAATCCCAACTTACACAACTAGTATAGTTGGTAAGTCGGGGTCGTACCCAAGAGACACTTCTATCCCAAGTAATATTATTATCAACTTAATTAAGTAACAAAAAGTGGGAATTATGAATTGTAAACTAAAACTAGGGGAAATTAAGAAAAGCAAAGCAATAAAACAAATCAAAGGTTGGATTTTTATCAAATTAAGGAAAACAATCCTATTCATGCATCCACTTGTCATCAAGTTATTGATCATAGATTCAAGCAAGTTATTTGTTTTGGTTATTCCTATCTTGATCATATATAATAAATAAGCCAACACGTCATGTAAATACTTAATATCAAAACAAACATGAAACAATCATGAATAATAATGATATTAGCAATCAGAGCAAGGATAAATAGGATACATGCAATTGAATTCCAACGAGTCAAACAATTAACATGAATTCAAATCTCTTTCTCAATGGTTTTAGTCCAACGAGTCCTAAAACATTGAGTTGCTACAAAGATTAGGTTTTACCACGAGAAAACCTAGATCTAGTAATAGAAAGTATTAAACTCCAACAAGTTAGCTAGGCATGAAGGAATCAATACAATCAATATAAATTATGCACAAGAGAATTGAAATAACCTGTAGAAATAAACCTGAATTGTAGAATCTCACAATAAACTTGAATATGAAAGCTTCAACTTGAATTGAATTAAAAGAGTTTAGTTCTCCAGAGAAGAGAAAATACAAAAATCTGGAATAATGAAACCTAGGTCTAAGAGAGGTCTCCAAAAATAAAGGCTGAAAAGTAGGTTAAATAGTCTTCTCCAACACGAAATAAAAAGATATAAATATAAAATAATAATGCTAAGCGGAAGATATCATGCGTGTCAACTTCAGCAGGGCCGCGATCGCCATAATGTAGGGTTCGCGATCGCGACATTCTTCAAACCGCGACCTTTCTCGGCGACGTGAACTGCGATCGCCACTGGTGTAAACCGCGACTGTGGCCTTCAGTAATCTTCGACTTCTTCAAATCTTTGTAACTTCTAACCTTCGGTCTTCAAACCTATTCTTCAATAATGTTTCTAACAGGCCTAAAACTCTATAAAAAAGATGTACTAAAAAGTCCTAGTTATGCTGTATAAAACACAACATATCAGTTAGCATCCGATCCCCGTCTCGAAGTGAAATGAGAGCCATTGAATACCATATCAATCAGACTGTTCGTGTTGACAAACTGAGTAAACTTATATGTGTCAACAGAGAGACCTCCATTACCCACTTGTCTATCATCTTGGCTTAATATACATTTGAAGTCGCCTCCAACAAACAAGTGCTCATTTATGTTAGCGACCACAATTCTCAGTTTAGTCTAGAAATGGTCTTCTGTTAGTCGAATTAGGCGGGGCCTAAACCACAATGAGATGGAAGGGGCCAGCATCAGTGCAAATTCTTGAGTGAATGGAACTCTGGTATTTTGCAATAATTTGAACATCAGTATTTTTTGAGTTCCAAAGGAGCCATACACCACCCGAGTGGCCCACAGCTTCAACCCGGGCATTGTTAAAGAAGCCAAGACGCCTACAGACCCTCTCAGCTTCCTCACTTGAAACATGAGGCTCAAATAAACCAATTATGTCAGCTCAATTTCGGTTAAGGAAATATCAAAAAGCCCGGCGGAAGCCACTACTACCAGCTCCTTGAACATTTCATAATAAACAATTCATCATAAATAAGGATGAGGGAGAAGGGTATCACCCAGTAAGTCCATCGATGGAGATTTTGTCGTCGTTGAACTCCTGACATTGTCCATCGTCTCGTCTTATTCGAGGTTAGCATCCAAATCCACATACGATTGAGGCCGGTTCGTCTCGATTTGGATCGAAGGATCCGTCTCTCACCGATTCTCCCTCGTGGTGGTAGTTGCCCCATCCAGTTGGCTCTGTGTCTATTTCCATCCCTTTTTGTGTGGCGGCAACCCCATCGCCCTGTACACTGAATTTTCGATTGTTGGGGGCAAGGTCTGAATCATCGCATTCTGATCTGTGGGTGGTAGGGTCGGGTGTGATTATTGCTCCATCAGGTTCAGAGCCAAGTTTCTATCTTCGTTTTGGGCCGAGGTAGTCTCCTTATTTGGGTCGGTGGGATAACAACTTGGCCCATAATTTTCTCATTAGATACTTCCATCTTGGCCCTTTTAGCCCGATTTTTATTTTACTTTTGCCAGCTTTTGTACTATTGGGCCCCATCTCTCCTGAACTCTCCACAATAGCTTGTTCACTTTCTGATCCTAAACCTTTTGATGTATCCTTGGAATCCAGCATATCTTGGGAACAGGGATTTCCACTACACCGCCATCACTACTTCCCTCGGGAGCGGCAAGACCAGCAAACCGATTCTGTGTGGCTGAGACGCCGTTAGCTACGCCTACGACTTTCCCCTTGCCCTCGCTTTTGCTTTTCCGAGCCACCACCATCCATGGCCCAATTTCTGGCTCCGCCGTCCCTATTGACTACTTCTCGAAATCTTGTAGTACCTCATTTGCTTGGTGGTTTGGCGGTGGTTCAGAGGTGGAAGTTGGGTTGACGATGACGGGGCGATCGAGTGGGGGCATTTATCCACTAAGTGACCATAACGCCCACAACGGTAGCAAATCGTGTGCAACCCCTCATATTCCAAGTAAATGTTTTCTCCATTCACGTACATGGTGGCCATCAATGGAGCTATGTATGAGGTCTATCTCCACACAAACCCGTGCAAATTTCCCGCGAGCCGCATACAGGGTGTTGATGCGCCACAAATTAGTCGTTGGGTATATCCATCAAGGTTATTCTACCCTTCGAGTTCCACATTTGTCGGACTCTACGATCCATCATCGCGTAGGAAACTGGGTGACCTAGCACCTTCAGGACCACAACATAACTCCAAGCCTTGTAGAGGGAGTGCATGACCACTTGATTGATTGTTAGATGGGGTGAGTGAGTCTCCCCTTCCGGGTAGGACACCCTAATCTTGCCGGATTTCCAGAGCTCATCCTTCGAGAGTGGAGCGTGGAATTGTTTTCGGTCGCCCGCCACTTTATCATGCCATGAGCCGGTGGGTTCTAGCGGTTTGTCCGCAGGACGGTTGTTCGTCGATGGCAGGGGTGGGAAGTTTGGGTCTTGCGTCGCCGGGAGTGGGGGGTTCATTTCAAATTTTTTTTCTTTTATATATACATGGATATAATGAAAAGCAAACCAAGAAATATAATCTTTCCATGCATATTGAACATTTAAAATATAATAAAATACTAGTTAGGCATTTTCACAAACACTTGATGTGCAAGAATTGAGTACTAAACGAAAACTCATTCAACAGAAGAGAAATTTTCACCAAAACATCACATAATAACCACTGGGTGATGCGATCGCTCCTCAGAATGGAGGTTCAACGACTCCTAGACATGAATCATGGTCTTGCGAGGGATCTTTCAACTACGATCTTGAACAAAATTGTGGAAGCGACTTGATAAGCAACATCAAAGAAGACCGATGTTGGGGGATCGCAAGGAGACTCAAGGATTAATCGACGAGCAAGGCGTAAGATGACCTAGACTTTTGATCTAGATCAGAACTAGGATAGACTATGGGTTGATCCCAAGGCCATGGATGAAGGATCTTGATGTTGCAAGCGGTGCAAGGCAATCCCGACGGTTGACCCGAGCAATCTTGATGGAAGAACTTCTATTCTTTATTCACGAGGGAAGATCTCCCTCTTCCAGACTCGAAATTAGGTGATTCTAAAGCCCAGAGATATACCTACGAGTCTTCTTTAATGTCTTAAAATTTGAGAGCCATATAATGCCTGGTTTGAAATTTATGGCTCTTGCACTAAGAGGCTGCAGGAACCACCGAGATAGAAGTTCTCAAAGAAAAAGGGTGGTGGCAAGGGAACATCTTGATGGCGTCTTTCGATGACGAGGGGTGGTGATGATGGACGAGTTTGTATGGTGAAATGGAGGATGGAATTGTGGTGTTTAGGTTGGATATGGACGAGCCTTCGAGATGATGTGACTCACCTCTCGAAAACACGAACTAGAAGAAATCAACAAAGGATATGACTCACCTAGATCAAACCTTCGGTCTTGGATTGATGTGACTCACAATACAAAGGAGCTAAAACTGAAATTTTATTGAAAAGAACAAGGTAAAACCTTTCCTAAAGCAAGAAGACAAGGGTTGGCATGGTTTTGCATCAATCTTCTCTAACTATGAAACTAGAGCCCTAGTGGCTTATAAAGAAAGACCTAATGGCAAAATTGACATTTGCCTTAGGAAAAGTTTAAGAAATAACAAAAGAGACCCAAAATTTCCAAATATCATAAAACAATCTCACAATCCAAGCAATGAACCACACAAGTCATGGTCTTCTAACAAGACATGCACGCCTCACTATCTCACAATGTGATGGCCTTAGCATAGTCACATCATCCCCCCTCCCTTCAAAAAGGATTCGTCCTCGTATCCGAGTGCACTTACAAGTGAAAATCTCATGAATACCATAGCTTAGTGGCAACTCTATCCGAAAGCGTTAAAGCAGACACACCTTATCAAGGCGATCTCCTCGGTGATGATGGGTACAGTTTTCAGCTCGCATTTGTTCAAGGTCGTTCTCTGAGCTCCAAACTCCAAATTGAGTGATTCCAGGTCCCAATTTGCTAATGAATTCTACTTTATGTCCTCTAAATGTGAGCAACATTAGACCATTGAGTTGAAAGTTACACCATTTTTTCCAAGGTGGCGCAGATTGATCCGAGAAGAAGGTTTCACATTGCTGCAAAAGATGAGAGATGGGTGAGGAAAGATCACCTAATTCTTGAATAGACAACAAAGATTAATGAAAGAGAAGTAGAAAGAAATTTTACTCCCCTTGATGGTGTGAACAATTTCCTTTGGTTTGGCGACTCGAATAGTCTTCCCTTTCTCTTCTTTCTTGGTGGGGTTCTCCTCATGATATAGGAAGGGAAAACTGGAGGGAACCATAGGGAAAGCATCCATCCATGGGGTAACCAAAGAATGTATGGAGCTATGAATTATGGTAGGACGAAGCTTTTTTGTACAAGATAAATCCACAACTTCCTCCACTTTTTCCTTAGAATCAACCTTCTCTTCAGTTTGTGGTGGATGATTTAAAGCTTAATTTTAGGCACATGATGTGGCTCTTTTGAAGTAGCTTCGTCCATGAATTTGGAGGTAAGGTTAACCACAACTTCTTGGATGAGAGGCTCCTCGATTGGCTTTGAATCATCCACCTTAGGTGAAGGTTCAAAGACTTGATGTGGTGGAACCAAGCAAGATGAATGCTCTTTACCTCTCTCTGGGACTCTTTGTGGCTCCACACTCATTGAAGGATAATAAGCTGTTTCTTCAAATGTGGCTTCTCCTCTAGGTGATTGATCAAGGCATGGCATTGGCGCCCCTCATGGAAGCTTGGTCTTGATGATGAAAATCCCAAGCTTCATGATGAAAGTCCCATGCTCCATGTCCTACAACGTTAGTGTCACAAGTAGAATATGAAGGGTAAAAAGGATAAGCCTCAACATACACTTGTGGAACATACCTCTCCATGAGAGCTTGTTTGAGCTCTTGCCACGTACTAATGGGATGATATCCTTTACGCCTCCTTCTCTGCTTGTGATCATACCAACAATTACGAGCCCAATGGATAAAGCGTTTAGTGGCATAAGTAACTTTCATATCTTCAAGATAGCCGCCATAGTAGTCAAAATAATGATCGAGCTTGGAGATCCAAGCTAAGCAAGCATTGGCCTCGGATCGGCCGTCAAAATATGGAATATAAGACCTTTTAAATAAGAAATCCTCATAATATGTACTTGTTCTTGACATCTTGCACACACTCAACAAACAAGATTATCCCACAAATCACAAATAATGCCAAAAAATAAGTTCCTCCTAAATCAACCAAGAAAGAGCAAAGGAATGCAAGTGCAACGTCAAGGCAAGGAGTTAGGTAAGGCTAGGCAAAAGAAGCTACTAGGCATCAAGTGTTTTAGACAACAACAATTTAAGCAAATTTTGGACTTGCTCGGATTCTCTTTCTCACGGGGTCCGACTTCTTCTATGCCCGGCCCCTTATTAGCTTGTCGCCGCCGGCAAGGTTTTTCTAGCCCCGCTTCTTTTTCTCTCCCATCCGAATTTTTCTTTTAAGGATCAATTCTGAAATATTTTCTTAAACAAAGTGGCAAACAAACATAATTCACACAACAAAAAACAAGCAAGTTCTTTTTGAAGTTTAACAACCCGATGTTGTTCCCGTATTTTAATCCAAGCCTATACAAGTCCAAATGCAAGATATATGCATGGAAAAAGAAAAAGAAAGGTCGTTGTTGGAATTGGCTGGATGGGTTTTGACTCAAACACACAAGACAACACTTAAGATACCGGAAACGAAAGGTTGTTTCAAAGGGGGTTTTGAGGCTTTTCGGTTTGAGAATTGAATTGGAAAATCCTTGGGATATTTTCTTCAACCTTTAGACAAAAATCCTTGGATGAATTCATAAATGGTCGTGCACCACTCAGCCAACACAACAACAACACACAACAAAGACAACAACCACAATTCTAGGGCAATTCGCAAGCAATTTCGAAAATAGTAACAAGGGTGGCTCCTATGAGCACTTTCAACCCCAAATTGCTCAATCAAAGGTCAAAAGAAGGAGTACCTTGGATGGCTCTGATACCACATGATGAAGGATCTTGATGTTGCAAGCTGTGCAAGGCAATCCCGACGGTTGACCCGATCAATCTTGATGGAAGATCTTCTATTCTAGATTCACGAGGGAAGATCTCCCTCTTCCGGACTCGGAATTAGGTTATTCCAAAGCCCAGAGATATATCTACGAGTATTATTTAATGTCTTAAAATTTGAGAGCCATATAATGAGTGGTTTGAAAGTTATGGCTCTTCCACTAAGAGGCTGTAGGAACCACCAAGATAGAAGATCTCAAAGAAAAAGGGTGGCAGCAAGGGAACTTCTTGATGGTGTCTTTGGATGATGATGGGTGGTGAAGTGGAGGATGGAATTGTGGTGTTTAGGTTGGATATGGACGAGCCTTCGACAGGATGTGACTTACCTCTCGAAAATACGAACTAGAAGGAATCAACCTAGGATATGACTCACCTAGATCAAACCTTTGGTCTTGGATTGATGTGACTCACAATCCAAAGGATCTAAAACTGAAATTTTATTGAAAAGAACAAGGTAAAAACCTTCCTAAAGCAAGGAGGCAAGGGTTGGCATGGTTTTGCATCAATCTTGTCTAACTATGAAACTAGAGTCCTAGTGGCTTATAAAGAAAGACCTAAGCGCACAACTGACATTTGTCTTAGTAAAAGTTTAAGAAATGACAAAATAGAACCAAAATTTCCAAATATCATAAAACACTCTCACAATCCAAGCAATGAACCACACAATTCGTGGCCTTCTAACAAGACACGCACGCCTCACTATCTCACAATGTGATGGCCTTAGCATAGTCACATCATTAATGATGAGAATCGAGGATCGTGAAGTCCACAATGCAAGGTAAGCCCCCTGGACTTCCAAGGAATTCGACAACAAACCCCAAGAAAACCGGTCTGTCTTCAACTGGATTGTTCTCCCTTGTCCGGACTCTGATTTGAGTGATTCTAAATCGAGGAGTTAGATATAAGCGTCTAGTTGAACTCCTCCATATTTCAGATCAATATCATTTGTGGATCTAAAGTTATGACAATTTTACATAGGTGTTGCAGAATCCACCGAGAAGAGATTTCAGTGGAAGTTTGAATGAGATTGATGGAGTGACGATGGAAGGGAGTTGAAAAGGGATAGTTTTATATGATATGAAGTGATGGATATGGATGTGGAATTAGAGAGATATGACTCACTCTCTAACAACACAAACTATGGATTCAAACAAGGATATGACTCACCTTGAAAGGATCCTTGAAGATGGCTCGATATGACTTACGAACCAAGGAGATTCACTAGCCTTAAGGACGAGTGAATCAAGACTACAAATAAAAACTCAAAGCTTCATTTTCATTAGGTTTCAAAAATGTGTCATAAACAAGAAGAACAAAATCCCTATAAATAGGCACACAAAATGGGGTTACAAACAACCCTTTGAGTTCACATTCACCTACCACCTCACCTACCACCTTACCTACAACCTCACCTACCACCTTACCTACTACCTCTTTATTACAATAATATAATAATAAAAATCTAGAATATTTACAATAAATAAATATATCCCACGTAATTATTAGAGACTTGGACACAAACTGAATTGAAAATAAGCCTCGAGAGTGACGACACAAGCTTGAACTGGAATCTTGATTGACCTCAGGGTGGATCACATCATCCTCTCCTCCTTTAAAAGGATTCGTTCTCGAATCCATTTGATCCGGTTCCTCAAAGTCGTTCTAAAAAAAAAGGATGTGGTAGTCTCTTCTTCTTGAAGTAGAAATGGCAAGCATGAAGAAACCTTTGGTGTTGCATCCATCCAAGGAGTAGCCAAAGAGTTTAGTGAAGTACGCACAATGGTGGGTCGATGCTTGGTTCTAATAGATGAAGGTGATGGCTCTACAACTTCCTCTACTTCATGTATGTCCTCGAATGCAACATACTCCTCCTCACACGGAAGTAGAGTAAGAGTAGGATCATGTTGTGGATCTTGGTGCATGGTGGCCACTTCAATCGACATGACATCCCCTTCTTGCAAATGCTCATCCCAAAGGGGCGGGTCTTTAAAAAAGGGGTAATCCTCTTGTAGTATCCACATCATTTCCATGGGACACTTGATAGTGATAAGTTGGTCCAAGCTTCGGAAGGAAATCATTCTTTTCTTTTCTTTTTCTTTTTACTTACAACTTCTAATAACATAAAATTTTGACCAAATTTCGAGCATTTACCTTGCGTAGCTCTGATACCAAATGATGAGAATCAAGGATCGTGAAGTCCACAGTGCAAGGTAAGCCCCCTAGACTTCCAAGGAATTCGACAACAAACCCCAAGAAAACTGGTCTATCTTCAACCGGATTGTTCTCCCTGGTCCAGACTCCGATTTGAGTGACTCCAACTCGAGGAGTTACATCTATGCGTCTAGTTGAACTCCTCCATATTTCAGATCAATATCATTTGTGGATTGAATGTTATGACAGTTTTACTGAGGTGTTGTAGAATCCACCGAGAAGAGATTTCGATGGAAGTTTGAATGAGATTGATGGAGTGGAGATGGAAGGGAGTTGAAAGGGGATGTTTTTATATGAGATGATGTGATGTATATGGATGTGGAATTAGAGAGATATGGCTCACTCTCCAACAACACAAACTATGGATTCAAATAAGGATATGACTCACCTTGAAAGGATCCTTGAAGATGGCTCGATATGACTCACGAACGAAGGGGATTCACTAGCCTTAAGGACGAGTGGATCAAGACTACAAATAAAAACTCAAAGCTTCACTTTCATTAGGTTTCAAAAATGTGTCTTAAACAAGAAGAACAAAATCCCTATAAATAGGCACACAAAATGGGGATACAAACAACCCTTTGTGTTCACATTCACCTACCACCTCACCTACCACCTTACCTAAAACCTCACCTACCACCTTACATACTACCTCTTTATTACATTCATATAATAATAAAAATCTAAAATATTTACAATAAATAAATATATCCCACACAATTATTAGAGACTTGGACGCAAACTGAATTAAACATGAGCCTCGAGAGTGACGACACAAGCTTGAAGTGGAATCTTGATTGACCTCGGGGTGGATCACATCAGCCAACAAGGGGCGGTGGCCTAGAAGACGAAGTTTAAGGATTGGAAATGGTGGTGACGCTTTAGCCTATGGAGAGTTTGCTCGATCCATGTAGGTTGGAATTCAATTAAGCATAAACTAACAAAAGGAATGTGTTTGGCCATATAAAGGGGTGGCCACACTCAACTAAACCCTAGAGTGGAAAAGAACAAGAGGACTAGGCCATGCATGCAAGCAAGGCCCATGTTCATAAAACACATAATCCAAAAATAACACTATCTCAAAGTAGAAAGGTGAAACAACGTAACTACTATAATTGAAAGCAAGCTAGAAAAGTTAGGTGGGCCTATAATGGTGATGCATGAACTCGAGATGCATCAAGAAGAAACATTGTAGCAAATGGGGTGCACCGAGAAGAAGCATCGTAGCAGACGGGGCACACTGGTGTGGAATAGTGGGATGTGCAAACCACATATCGCCGAAGGTACCGACACGGGTGTAGGCGCAAGTGTCTCTGGCATGGTGTTGTAGTGCAAGGCACCTACCTCAATGGTGGCTAGGACAGCTACCTCGACTCGGGGGTGATGGTGCCATGGCACGCAGATACGTGACACACTAGTGAGCTCTTGTTGCGACCAATGGTCTTGGAACGGTTGTGGCACTACCAATCATCTTATGACGCCCATGGTTATGCTTGCCTCGACATATGAAACCCGTTAATAAAATCCATAGAAAGATGTTCCCAAGGGGAATATGAGAGTCAAAAGCGTCATGTAAATATTGTAATGAGATGATCTCGACTTGAACTTTGGGCAAGTCACAAAGCTCTTGTAGTACTTTGTTACATGCTTGACCGTGTGAGGCCAAAAGTAATGTTCACATAGTACTGCAAAGCATTTTAGTAAGGGTAAAGTGTCCTCTGCCATCATAAGCTTGCTTGATCAATAGATTCCTTATAAAAGAGGTTGGAATGCAACGATTCACAACCTTATATAAGTACCCATCGTCTAAGAAATAGGAGTCAAACTCACGTCTATCTAAGAACTCCTCATAAATGGAATAAAAAAAAGTTTCAGTAGAATATAAGTCCTAAATGAGAGAGAAGCCAAAGAGCTTACATTAAAGAGAAATAAGAAGAACATACCTACGAGAAAGGGCGTCGGCGACCACATTCTCCTTACCTTTCTGGTGAACCACAACATACGTGAAGGTCTCTATATACTCGACCCACCTAGCTTATTGCTTGTCTTGCAAGTGCAAAAGCGGGGAGTGGCTAAGGGCATACTTTAGGGATTGGAAAGCCCTTTCATGTTGATGCTTCCAATCGATCACGGTTCTTCTTTTTGTCAAGGCACGCAAAGGACCTACGATAGAGCAAAAATCTCGGACAAAGCGGTAGTAGAAGTCGGCTAGGCTACGGAAGGAGCAAATGTCGGTCACCATGGTAGGTGTCAGCCAATCAGTAATATCCTTCACATTGTTCTGAATAACTTGTAAACCATCCATAGAAACTACATAGCCAAGAAATATGGTGGATGGGATACAAAAAGAACACTTGGCAAGATTGCCAAAAAGTATCTTGCGACGAAGTCTCGCCAACATGAGCATCAAATGGTCCATGTGGTCAGTCATAGATCTAGAATAAATCAAAATATCATCAAAATAAACCATGAGGAACGTACTTATGTAGTCTTGGAAGACATGGTTCATAAGGTGCATGAACGTGCTTGGGGCATTGGTGAGGCTAAAGGCATCACCAACCTCTCATAAAGGCCAAATTTGGTCTTAAAACGTTCTTCCAATGATGTCCTTCCTTCATGCGGATCTGATTATATTTTCTCTTCAACTCGACCTTGGAAATGACCATGGAATAATGTAGCTCGTCCAACATGTCGTCGAGTCGGGCTATCGGGTGTCGTTACTTAATGGTGATTTGATTAATATCCTTACAATTGACACACATGTGCCATGTGCCATTCTTTTTAGGGACTGGAATGACGGGCATGATGAATGGGCTCAACAACTCACAAACTTAGCCTCGATCCAAGAGCTCCTAGACCTATCATTGCAGCTTCTTTGTCTCATTGAGGCTTGCCTTGTAGGTGGCAAGATTAGGTAGGTAAGTGGCGAGCACCAAGTCGATTTGGTGCTCGATGATGGGAAGTGGCAGTAGGCCCGAATGTACATTATCCGGGAAGACATCCGCGAAGTCATCCAGCAAAGTAACTACTATTGGAGGTAACTCAACCTTGGTGCCAGAAGATTCAAAAGGATTCGACACCAATACAAAACAAGAGGCTTTCCCTTTGAGAGGCGTCATTATGTCAGAGGGGCGGTCGCATCACTCGGCACTCGACGTCGCCCTACAAGGGTGCGCTAGGCGCAGTTGAAAAGCAGCATCGATGTTCTCCTAGTTTGTGACATTTTTAGAGGCCCTTTTTTGGATTTGGATAGACCTATCAAAATATGTGGTTTGGCCTCTTGATCACCGCAATGTTTCGAACTCGCATGTTAAGCTACCTTGGCTTTCACCTCGGCCTTGACGGCTTTCTACTTGTCCCGCTGTACCAGATCTTGCAATATCTCACTCGGGGACATAGGTAAGAGCTTGATGCACTTCTTGTGGTAATTGAACAAATATGTTTTCAAAAAGCCATCGTGAAGAACGCACTTGTCGAATTTCCATGGGTGGCCCAACAAGACAAGGGTGACCTCCATAGGAATGACATCACATCAAATAGTGTTCGTATAAGGACCATTAATGGGAAAGGAACTAGAAGATTGACGAGAAATCATCATACATTCTCCAAAAGAGGGCCATTGACGGCAGTAAATAGAAAGGAAAGGGAATTGTAGAAAGCTTCAAATGGTCAACCACCTTCTCATTTATTAAGTTGTTGCCATTGTTGTTGTCAATGATGACGCCAAGGCTAGTCATCCCAACAAGGAAGTGAGTGTGAAATGTTCTCTTATTGATCCTAGATAGAGGTCTCCTTAAGAATAAAGGACCTTCTCGAAACCAGACTCAAGGGAGTTCCTGCATTTGGCGCTAGTGGTGCATAATCATAGCTCTCTTTGTAAGCCTCCTCAAGAGGTTCCTCACACGGCTGTTGTGTGGGATACTCCTCGTCTAATGACTCATAGCCTATAATGGTGGAGAACAACACCCGTTTGGAATTGGGGCAGTCCTTTGTATAATGGACATGACTACCGCACTAAAAGCACTCAAGATCACGTGCGCGCTCAGAGGCGGGTGGTGCTGCCTTGGAAGGCGACGTGTGTGGAATTGAGCCCGATCCCGAGGGTGTCGTAGAATGAGTCATGGAATGAAAACATGTACATGTTCCACTCAAATGCACATTAGTATAAACATAAGGATGAGAGTTGGAAGAAACATACTTGCGCTAGCCAGCTTGAGTAGAAGAATAGGATCTCTAACGCACCTACTAATTATAGATTTGCATAGCTATGTGTATTAAAGTATTAAGATACTTAATGGTAAGGATATCGAGTTGATCACGTATAGTAACATTCCGCCCACTAATGAATTTTGTCCTAAGAGTAGAGGGGGCGACGGCTATATTCCCCTTGTAGTACATGTCCTCAAGAGTGGGGAAGAACTCAAGACGCGACATACTACCTTGACGAATGTTAGCTATCTACATCCTCATCTGGTTACGGTGATCAACTGGTATATATTTTTGGGTCATAGCATATGCCAACTGATCCCAAGTGGTCATCGGTGCCTTGCCTTGTTATTCCATACCGTCCACAAAGCGGTGCCACAAAACCCAAGTTGCCCCTCAAAAATGGAGGGTGGCCACTTGGACGGGCTTGTGGGGCGGAAAATGGAAATAGCGTAATGTGTGCGCGTTGTCCTAGACCCATTCCAAAAATATGGATGGGTTGTAATGTCCCTGAAAAATCTCTATCTTAACTTTCACCTTGTGTCGGTGGGGCTGGGCAGGTTCCCGAGCACCATGGTCGATACATGATCATAGCCTCAATCGATATAGGAAAGATAGTGCATTTTCTCATGCCTAGGGTGGTGACCTTGCTCGTAGCTTTAGTGTTGAGGTGGGTGCGGGTCGTGTCGCTCGACACCTTGGTAAGGGTCACGATGATAGCATGACGCACAAGCAAATTCATCGCCTATAGGATGAGCTAGCATAATCTGATCTGATGGGCGGTCTCCCAATTCAGGAGGATCACCTAAAGATGGAAAATTATGCGGGTTGATAATTCTTGAATCTTCAAATTATTTGTCATTGAATTCATCAAAGTCGTCATGAGAACCCGGGGTCTCCAAACAAAACCCCTCAGGCCCATAGTGTGGGGTGCGAATATAGTAGAGAACCTAGTCTACGACTCTAGAAGCTATCGGATAATAATAATTATTCAAAAGGGTTTTGGGTATTGCTGATTGCGGTACCTCGAAATATGGCACGTTTGAGCATCTACACCGTGGTGTCGGCGCGCTGTGTTAGGAGCAGTCGGGGTGTGACATTGCCCACCACTCCCGGGATCATAACGATCATAAAAAGTGGGGTAGAAGAATACACACAGGGATCCTCAGATTCATTCTTCGAGTCGGAGCCATAGGCGTCGAGATGCGACACTTGGGCGACTCGATCACCAAATGAATCCTTTGGAGGTGTCGCAGATGTTGTGTGAGAGTCTCAATAGGTCCCTATCTTTGTTCCGATGTTGGTAGGTCATACAGCCATACCAATGGCATTGGATGCCAAATACTTGGCGCGGGCGTGCATCAATGGCCCTTGCATCACGGGTTATGAGGAGCCGAGCTAAGAAACGCCTTGGGCCACGTTTAGGGTCGAGGCTGTTGGAGGTGGTGGCGGGAGCAATTGCGCCCTTGGTGGCAAAGTATGGGGCGGCACCGAGGTTGAAGCCAATGGCACTACGACTTGGTCCCCAAGAATGATGAGCTCCCGTCGCACTCCAAGGAGGTGAACTCAGCGTCGTGGACCTCCTCATGTTGGTCTCGGTTCACGACCGAAGATTCCAACTTTCCTTAGGTGTTGTCCTCCGTATTAAAAGGAGTTTCGATCCCACCTATAACCACGTGGGAAGTCATCAGAGTAAGGTTGAACAACAACAAATAAAAACACAAAGATCAATGCACTGAAATCCAACACAAGTAACAGAATTGGTCAAGGCAAGGCTATATTTGCGAGAGGCGACTAAGTAAATTAACAATACGATATTATGGTGATGAAAAAGCGCTCACACAATAAGGTCAGAACTAAAATTCATGCAACAATATGATGTGTAAAGATTGAAGAGACTAGACAACAGAAGAGAAGGATGTACCCTAATTTTCTATTAGCGATAATTCTTCATCTCTGATGGCCAACGAAGATCTCCCTAAGGATCCCCCGCCGAAGGACACTGTTATTGGCGGTGTTCTAACGCAGAATGATATTGTCCTGGCTTCCTCGTCTAGCACTGTTGTCGGTTCTTCAAAGGCTAGATTTCCCTCGGTACTTACCATATCCAACATTAAGAACTTGATTCCTATTGTGCTCGATGTCTCCAGCACGAAATACAACTCCTGGGTTGACCTGTTTTGTGTCGCTGCTAGGGCACACAGAGTCCTAAATCATATTGATAGCATCGTTGCTCGACCTGATGATGTTGATGACAACATATGGGATCAAATTGAAGCTATAATCTTGCAATGGATTTATGCCACAATTTCTTCGGATCTCTTGCTAACGATCCTTGAACCAAATTTTGTTGCTTTATTTGCTTGGAATAAACTGAAGGACATCTTCCATGACAATAAGGTGTCTAGGGTTGTTTATCTTCAACATGAATTCTCCAAGTGTCGATTGGAAGCATTCTACTCGGTGTCTGCAAATTGTCAACAACTTAAAGACCTCGCTGATCAACTCGCTAATGTCGACGCAAAGGTGTTTGATCACCAACTAATTGATGGCTTAACTCCTGAATTTGACACCGTAGCTACCTTTATCCAACAAATTCACCCTCTGCCGGATCTTTCCAAAGCAGTTCCATGGGGTTGTTGGAAGAAACTCGGAGATCTCAGCAAAGTCCATGGTCGGCGAATCTAAAGCTCTCAATGCTACTTCTAACAAGAACTCCACGCTAGCTCCGGAAAATCCTGCATGGCAGCCCCCCTCTCAATCTGACCAATCGTCGACTCGCCAAAACAACAAGTGTGGTGGTCGTGGTCGCGGGCGCAACCGAGTTGGTCGCGGGTGCACGCGGTAATCAGCAGCAACAACCCCTGCAATTACAACAAACTCCATTCGGTTGTGTTCTTATTCCGGCACATAATCAGCAGCAATGGTCTGTGTTTGCATGGAACCAGTCCCTTGTCCCTACCCTAACAACCGGGGGCAGGTATTCTTGGCTCGACTTCCCGATAGAAACATCAGCAGGCTAATGTTCTCCATTCTGATCCAAACTATGGTTTCATTGCTCCTACGGACCTTTCCAATTCTTTCAATTCAATGAATTTCTACCGCCCCCCCCGGACAATTCATGGTAGATGGACACCGTTCCCTCATCTCATATGGCCAACAATCCAGGTATATTCTCTTCCATTACTTCTAAGAGTTCCTTACATTCGGTTATAGTCGGAAATGGCAAGAGAATTCCAACTTTGGGTCTAGGCAATGCCACAATACACACCCCAAACCGGCCATTACATCTCCAAAATGTTCTTATCATTCCTAACATTATCAAAAACCCGGTGTCTGTTCGAAAGTTTACCCAAGAAAATAACATTTCTGTTGAATTTGACCCTTATGGTTTTCTGTGAAGGATTTTCCAACGGGAACCAATCATCTAAGGTGTAATAGTTCTGGCGAGCTCTACCTTATCACTACTCCGTCTTCCTCACCTTCGTCTATGTCTTTGTCTACTGAGTCGTCCGTTCTCTGCATGCACGCCTCAGACATCTCGGGCACCCGGTCTTCAATCAATTGTCGCGTTTGCAGCCGTCTAGAGCCAATAAGGAGACTTCGTCTTCTATTTGTTCTTCTTGTCAATTAGGAAAACATGTTAGCTTGCCTTTTGTTAATTCTCAAACACGCACTTTATTTTCATTTGATATTAATCATAGTGATTTGTGGACATCACCTATTGTTAGTTCAGAAGGGCATAAATATTACCTATTATTTTTGGATGATTTTACACACTTTCTTTGGGTTTTTTTGATCGAATATTAGTCCCAAGTTTTTGATATTTTTGTTTGGTTTCATCGGTTCATACAAACACAATTGAAGTGTGCTATTAAATCGTTCCAATGCGATATGGGTAGACAATTTAATAATCATCAATTTCAGTCCTTCTTTAATCAAAATGGGATCACTTTTAGGTTCTCTTGTCCATACACCTCCTCTCAAAATGGAAAATCTGAGCGCATGATCCGCATTATAAATAATATGCTCAGAACCATGCTTCTTCATGCTTCACTTCCACCTCGTTTATGGCATTTTTCCTTAGAAATTACCACTTACCTAATTAATACAGTCCCATCATCCTCCATTCAAAACAAAAGCCCCACCCAAATTCTTTACAACACTACTCCGACTTACAGTCACCTTCAAGTTTTTGGTTATCTTTGCTTTCCCAATCTTTTGTCCACTTCCGCTCATAAATTACAACCTCGTTCCACTCCCTGTGTCTTTCTAGGATATCCTAAAGATCATAGGGGTTACATTTGCATGGACCTTTAATCTCACAAATTTATTCTCTCCTGGCATGTCACGTTTGATGAAAATGTGTTTCCTTTTGCCAAATCTCACAACTTAATTCTCTCCCGGCATGTCACGTCTCCAAATCACACATATGATTCTCTTCAAGATGATGAGTCTCACTCTCCTATATTCACCCATAATTTCCCAAGCTCGCCAACTCCTGTTGCTCAGCCGGTTCACCCGGTCGTCTCACACAACCCCGTTGTTTCATCATCACCACAAACCGGCCCTTCCCCATCGGCCCGCTGTTCCATCCCAACCCAACTTTGAACAGGCCCTGCACACCACTTACTATGACCCCCCCCCCCCCCCGGCATCAGCCAGCACCACCACCACACTCAATGACAAAAAGATCCCGAGCCGACATTCTCAAACCAAGGCAAAATTTTGACCTTAATCCTACCTCCTCAAAGTCCACCTCTCTTTCCCCGATTCCTACCTCGCATAAAACAACCCTCTTAGACCCGAATTGGTCCTCTGCCATGCATGACGAATACCGTGCTATTTTAAGTAATGGAACCTGGGTTTTGGTTCCCTGGCCTGAAAAGGCAAATGTGGTAAGATGCATTTGGTTGTTTTGTTATAAGTTTCGGCCTGATGGTTCTCTTGAGAGGTATAAGGCTCGGCAGGTAGCTAATGGTCACTCACAAGAGATTGGTATTGATTATGATGAGACATTCAATTCGGTTGTTAAATGAGCTACTATTCGCATTGTTCTTCATCTTGTTGTTTCATGTGCCTGGCCAATTCACCAGTTTGATGTCAAAAATGATTTTCTACACGAATCTCTTCAGGAAGCGGTTTACATGTTTCAACCCCCAAGTTTCATTGATTCGGCCTATCTGAAGCATGTTTTCTTATTGAGAAATCTTTGTATGGCCTGAAACAGGCCCCCATGGCTTGGTACCATTGTTTCACTTCTCATTTGGCTCGCCTCGGTTTTGTTAGTAGTAAGAGTGAAACCTACCTTTTTATGTTCAAGTGTGGCTGCTCATTGGCTTACTTGCTTTTATACGTTGACGATATCATTTTGACAGTCCTAGAAGATCTTGGCATCAAAGATCCTCGACTGATGCTCTACGGGCTGATATTGTTTCTCGTCTTAATATGGAGTTTCCTATGACTGATTTAGGGTCGCTGTCATATTTCCTTGGTATTTCCACTAAGCGGATAGCCTTTGGTTTGTTTCTTTGTCAACAAAAATATGCTGCTGAGATTATTGACAGAGCATTTATGGCTTTGTGTAATCCGACTGTCACACCTATTGATTCGGGCTCTAAGCTCGCCGCTGATGCTGGACCTCTAGTTTCAAACCCTACTTTACATCGTAGTCTTGTCGGCGCTCTTCAATATCTTACGTCTACACGACCTGATATCTCGTATGCAGTTCAACAAGTCTGTCTATTTATGCATGACCCTAGAGAGCGTCATTTTGCCACTCTAAAGCGCATTATTCGATATGTTCACGGGACCACTTCACTTGGCATTACCATAACAGTTGTTGCCCGACCTTCTTTAGTCGCCTACACAGACGCCGACTACGCTAGGTTACCTGACACTCATCATTCTACCTCTGGCTATTGTGTCTTCCTTAATGACACTCTAGTCTCTTGGTCAGCCAAGCGACATCAGGTTGTCTCACGCTCTAGTGCTGAGGCCGAATACCATGGGGTTGCAAACGTAGTCGTCCAATGTTGTTGGCTCCGTAACTTGCTTCTTGAACTTCATTGTCCTTTGTCTCGGGCTTCGCTGTTGTACACTGACAATATTTCAGCCACTTACTTGGCGAATAATCCTGTCCAACATCAGCGGACTTAATATATTGAGCTTGGCATTCACTTTGTTCGAGAACATGTAGCTTTGGGTAATATTAGGATTCTCCAAGTACCGTCCAAGTATCAATACGCGGACATTTTTACGAAAGGGTTGTCTAGACATTTATTTTTGGATTTTAGAGACAGTCTTACTGTACGCTCACCTCCAGTTTCGACTGAAGGGGCGTAATAGCATATACATTGTAAATGCCCTAGCTTGGCACACAAGCAACCCTTTTGCACATGTATATATAACATAATCAGTGAATAGAGAATCTCCAAGGGGACTTTTACAATTGACGTCTCATAGGATCGATTCGGGTTGCCTTATTTTTGCGGTTTTGCTCTATTTAATTTTTTCAATAAATGCCAAACTTTTATTAAAATTGTTGGTTGCTAACCGAATGTTGACAAGATAAGATTAAAAGAGAACAAGAAATATAGGGATAGAATATATGGTAACATCCAAGGAAAGAATCTTGCTCAAGATATGGCTCGATACTAGGCTTACTAATCTACTATGTAGCTGCACAACAACAAGAACAAGCAAGTTGAAAGGAACAAGAACAATAGACGATCAATAGTAGGTTACTAACCTAATCATGGACGAATGAAATCCAATTGATAGCAAAGAAAATCGACTCAATCACAAGCATGCAAGGCGGAATCAAGCAATCAAAATAATCGTAAGGGAAAGAAAAAAAGTTATAAATATGGCAGAGAATGAATCGAGTGGTCTTGCTCCACTTAGGGTTCGGTTTAAGGGAAATATTTTTTTGTGATTTT
This sequence comes from Fallopia convolvulus, assembly GCA_964016875.1. NCBI lineage: Eukaryota > Viridiplantae > Streptophyta > Magnoliopsida > Caryophyllales > Polygonaceae > Fallopia > Fallopia convolvulus. The sequence continues at coordinate 40,445,984 of OZ024719.1, forward strand.
TACGCAAGCATGGAAGAATTGAATGAAAATTGTGAATTAAATCAGAAAGAATGACTTACAAGAACTTGGCATTGATGCTAGTTGATGTGACCGCTCCTCGGAATCGAACAACCATAACCACGCTACAAAACCAAAAGCATCATGTGAGAAAATATCCGAACAAACAACCATAACCATGCTAAGATGATCATGAAATTATATATTTTATGCACATAAGTGGGGGTTAATGAAGTCAAAAGGTGTAATATGATCACATCTTACAACAAACACCATAGTTATATTGTTTCTTATTATGAAATAGAAGAAATTATATGTTGCAGTTATAGGGTCGAAGTTTGAGTTTGTTGGCTTTGTGTTGACATTTGTTGAAAGTTTGCACTTTTCGAGGTGTTACAAAAGTTCTTGAAAAATATGTTTTGAAAATATGGACAAAAATGCCAAAAAAAAATGAGTTCATAGAGTTATTGGTGAGTGTTTGATTGATGAAATAGATCCCAAAAGATCTATGGGGAGGAGTTATAAAGATTTATGTTGTCTATCTACCTGCTTGGCCACAAGAGTTGCAGAGTTTGAAGAAGGATAAACAGTTCCGAAAGAGGGTTTTCTAAATTTGTTTAACAACCCTTATTTGAAGTCGACTAATGTGCAATATAGCTTGGAGAGTTGTGACCTGAAAGGAAATGATTTGGTCCTAATATGCTAATAAATGCCAATGGAGTGACAAAGGCAATAACAGGCATAAAATTTAAGCCAAAATCAGGTTCACACAAAAGTACAAGACCCATGATTGCACTTGAACCAGTAAAAAAGAAAACCCAAAAACCTATGAAAAATATATCACATTAGAAAGATATGCAATATCCTTCGAGTAACCATACAGAGCAATGTGCAAGTGCATCCCTTCCAACCCTACATTGGTATACTCGAAGCTAATCTTAATCTACTTTTTTCACATTAGCGGCATTAGTATCAACTCAAACTAATTTAGTATCAACTCAAACTAATCTTCAATTTCCAACCCAAGAAAACTCGCAATTCTCATATGATAACGAGCATCGGAGAGACTACGGTAAATAAGTTGAGAAAATTTTTGTAATACTTTTATTTATGGTTTTAAAAATCTCACAATGTCTAAACATAAATAAATATTACCAGATGAGTTGGAGGTTGGCGAAGTTTTTAATTTTTTTAATTTTCTATGTTTGAACTTCTTCTTTATCTAATAGAAACTTTAAATTTTGTTTATCAAATATGGAATGGATGCTTGGTGCTGATCAAGATTGCATCTACCATATTGGATGAACTTTTTCTTTGTCTAATAGTTGGAAGTTGTTGCATTTTCTAGAAGCTAAGTTTCTTTGCTTATTACTAGTTATTGTTGGATTAGTTGTTGTGCTATTATTCTTAATTCTGACATTAATTAATTTGCTGATGTAAACTCTGATTATATGAGTCAATATATGTTGAATTGTTGATGAATTTCAACTATTCGGTTTAGGATTAATGTAGTACTTATTTTATGTATTCGTTGTGTTCGAATATGTCCGTCCTACATCTGAAAGTTGGGTATTAATTGGACTAATATATAACTCAGTGGATTACTCATTCTATTGCCAATTGGTTTTATGATGGAACCCCGCTGGGCTAATATGGTATCAAATCTATTTGCCTAACGGCCTCTCTCGATCCTGGGCCCGCCCCGTTGTGTTGTCAAGTGTCATCTTGGCCAATTTCCCCATTTTATTTGAATAACGGCCTCTCTCGATCTTGGGGCCGCCCTGTTGTGTTGTCAGGTGTCATCTGGACCAATTTCTCTAGTTGCACTTGAAGGGGCGTGTTAGAATATGTCCATCCCATATCCGAAAGTTGGGTATTAATTGAACTAATATATAACTCAGTGAATTACTCCTCCTATTTTCAATTGGTTTTAGGATGGAACACCGCTGGACTAATACGTTGTTGAATGTCAAGTTTCAAGTTTGGATGATAAAAAATTGCGAGACAAATTCATCTCTTTTAATGGAAGAGGTAAAACTCAGTTGAATGAAGCTTTGGCATCCAAAACTAGAGGTATTCATGAGCTTCAATATAATTAACAGTTTGGTGATAAAAAAACTGTGCTTTTATAGAGTATATCTTTCCACGTGTTTTTTTTTTAATTTTATTTTATGACACTAAACAACTCACCATTACCAAGGGACCATCTCCAAGAGTCAAAAAAGACTGAATCTATCTATATTTTTTCAGAATGATCACAGTTGATATGAAACTAGCTAGTTTAGGTCTAGATCACTATCATATTGATTGTTTATTACTATGAAAGTCTTATTCACTAGGACAACATATTGAAAAAAACATAAGAGAAGTGCTCTGATTAATCACATTTTGTTGAACCAAAGGAAGATATATGCTTTTGAATCACATTTTATCAACTCAAAATATTACAACCGTTGAACTGCCAAACGAGCATAACTAAACTCCAACAGAACCGAGATAACAAAACTCATGAGACACCAAATCAATTGTTGGGACGGTGTTGGGAACTCTGGTTCCAAATATCCGAACAACGATACTTGTCTCCAGTTTTGATATTGACAAACGCTATATGGAAACTAACGTGTTACATTCAAGTATTTCAAGGGCACACCAGGTTTAACAAAGAATCTCTAAGAACGCAAAAGGAACACAAGAATATATGATAGCAACTTCCTATCAAAGGAACTTTGGAGAGAACAGTTCTCATCGCATGGGAACTCACATGTGCAGAAAAGACCATTCAGCGCAAATCGCGGGATCCTATCTTGGACAGAACGAAGGCTCAGTCTGAGGAACAGACTGAAGCGAGCGATCCAAAGGTCCACATACAAACTTGGCGTGCAAGATAAAGGGCATTTTGGACAACATGAAAGTGAAGATTGTAGCCCAAGTTCAAATGTGTATAAAGCCAAATGAATAGTGTTTGGAATAAGTACTTCTCCTAGAACAAATATCCACATACAAAGAGATAAGAGAAACAAGTGAAGAGAAGCCTCCGGCGGCGAGTGTACGATCTTCGCGACGGTGAATCCAAGTTCCCAGGAGTTAGGGAACTGTGAGCTCAAGGTGTATGTTTTGATCTGCCTTATGTTTAGTTTAGTTGTTCATTTAGGAACAAGGTCCAAAAGGCTTACTTGTGTTACTAGAGTTAGGAAGAACTGCTAGGAACAGAGAAGTGTAAGTCTTGCCTATGTAACTAGGGAACAATCGATAAAATAAGTAGATCGTCACACAACTAGTTGGTTGTCGTGGGGTTCCTCTATAAAGAACTGTGTTTTTATATTCTTCTTTACTTGCGATTGTCTTACTTCCGTTGCCTTGGGATCAGCCTAACCGCCAGTTCTCAAGTTCTTAGTAACGCACGTCGATCCAACAATTGGTATCAGAGTAGGCTCGCTCTTGATATTCTGTGTTAGTATCGCAGGTTACAAGTTGTCTGAGGAACTCAATCAAGTTGGACATGGGAACAACAAGCTTCCAAGGCTTATCACCGGAAGGTTCGAAACTTGGCAACGCAACATGAAGGATTGGATGCGCAGCCATGACTTTCAAGCTTAGTGTGTCATCGAAGTAGGGAACTTCGAGGTAGACCCAGCCATTCGCAATGACATCACCAAATGGGGACAAAACGAATGGAAGTGCATGGAAGCAAACTTCAAGGCTAAATAGTACCTCAAGAACGCCATGTCAGTGCAAGATTGCGATAGGGTAGCAAATCTGGAAACGGCGAAGGAGATGTGGGAAGCCATCCAACAGATGCACATTGGGAACTCTAACCTCAGAGAGGACCTCCAAATGAATGCTAGAAGGGAATTCTTCAACTTTCGAATGGAGATGGGAGAATCATTCCACAACTACCAATCTCGCTTTGAAGCTCTATGTACCAAGATCATTGGACTTCGGATTACAAAAGAGGAAATCACCGACAAGATGAAAGTCCAACAACTCTTCAATGGCCTAACTGGCGAATGGCCCAAGAACAGGACCATGTTCAAAAAAAATCCCAAAAACAGGAATCTCATGCTTCACCAAGTCTTTGGGAAGATGGTGGGATATGAGAAAAGAAAGCAAGATGACAAGGAGCAAGAAAGGGCACACAAAGGAATTGCCCTAAAATTGGAAAAAATGCTCAAATTTGTTCAAGAGAAACACGAGGACTCTGAAGAAGAAGAAGATGAGGAACTTGTCCTTGTAACAAAGGCTCATCGATCCTTCTACAACAAAGGAAAATTCAAAAAGGGCTATGGGAACTCGCAAGGAGGTCAGACTTCCTAGAAACGGCCCACGGAGAAGGACCTCACCGATGTCACCTGTTATAAGTGCTACAAGAAGGGGCACTTCGCCAAAGACTATCCACAAGGAACTGACGACTAAAAACAAGGGAAGAAGGCTTACATCACCACCTGGAATGATGACGAGGATGAAGATCCCGAATCTTGGGCACATCCAGACATGTGTGCAATGGCCATAGGAGAAACCACTAGGGAACAACCCAATGAGGTAACTACTGAAACTATTCTTGAGTCCTTATCTAACTATGAGAAACCTGGGTTATTGAAATTACTCTCTAGTCTTGTTAAGGATAACATAAAATTGCAAAAGAAGCTAGATGAATCGGAACACACAAATGATGAGTTAGTTGGCCTTGAATCCTATTCCAATTGTGTGAAACTGATTGATAAGGTTCAATCTTACCTGTCCCACATAGTAGCCCTTGAAGATGAGATTAAGACCTTAGAGAGCGACAGAGTTGAGTTCCTAAAAAAACTGAGCAAGGGAAATGCGAGTACTAAAGCCTCGAGTTCAAATTCCAAGTTTGTCCCAGCCAAACACGGGATTGGGTATAAGTCTGAGTGCCTAAAGAATGGGAAGTCTCGTCTAAACGAACAAGACATAAATGAGTGTAGGGCCCTAGAACTCCAATGTGAAAAACAAAAGAATGCCCATCTACAAGAAAAAATACATGTCCTGGAGAGTGGGGTAAGTGGAGAGAAAGACTACTACATTGGGAACACTAGGCATAAACTCTATGTCCAAATAGCTAAGGGAAACGGGTCTAGGGTCTACAATAAGGAAACCAAGGATAGGAACAGGATACAAAGACCTCATCCTAAGTACTACCTAGGAGAATACTACAAAACCTGTTGGAATTGTGGTGCTCATGGGCACTACAAGGAAAGTTGTCACAAAAGGAAAGCTCAAGCTCAGAGGAATCACGATTATTGTAACATGCAAAACCAAAAAGCCAACAAACCTTCTAGAGGTCCCACTCGTGGGAACCAACATAGGAACTTCACCTGAGGCAAAGGGCCAACAAGCCTTCTAGGAACTCTTGTGATATCAATATTGCTTATTATGTTATGTTTGAAACCGTCTTCCTTGTAAGGGACCACGCAAGAGTCATCTTGCCTAGGTCACCAAAAACTAACTCTCCTTGTAGGTGGCGGTGCGGGGGAATAGCACTTGGGTCATTGATAGTGGTTGCTCAAATCATATGACTAGGAACAAAGACAATCTAACCTCACTCCACACAAAAGCCGAAGGAGGTCATGTAGGTAACAAAATTAAAGGAAAAATTATAGGAATAGGCAAAGTAATACTCAACAAATAAATCAAGATTAGCAATGTCAACTTGGTGAAGCATCTGGGATTCAATCTCTTAAGTGTGTCTCTGATATGTGACCAAGGGAACAACATTGTCACTTTCGACTCAAAAGAATGCTTGGTCATCAACAAGAAAACCAACAAAATCATTCTAAGAGGGAGGAGTCCAACAATGTCTATGTGGTAGACAAGGACTTTGAACCACCAAGGAAGTTGTGCCTCGCGAGCTCCCATGATGACACGGAACTCTGGCACAAAAGGTTAGGTCACGCAGGCATAAATCAAATCCTGAAGCTATACTTACTGGACCTGGTCATTGGTCTTCCACGAATCAGCATTGAGGGAGCCAACATGTGTGATGCATGTATTCGTGGCAAGAAAACCAGGAGTTCCTTTAAGCCAAAGAAGGTGGTAAGCACAACAAGACCTTCGGAACTAATTCACATGGATCTCTATGGTCCCATGCAAACGGCCAGCTACGATGGTAAAAGGTACGTGTATGTGTTAATTGATGATTTCTTAAGAATTACATGGGTTATTTTCTTGAGATCCAAATCAGATGCATTCAAGGAGTTTGAGCCCTTCATCAAGAGAATGGAAAGTTAGCATGGGATTGAAGCTCAAGTCTCTCAGATCTAATCATGGAACCGAGTTCAAGAAATCAAAGTTCCTAAAGTTCTATGACAACAATGGTATATCCCACAACTTCTCATCCCCAAGCACTCCTCAGCAAAATGGAGTTGTGGAAAGAAAAAACAGAACCTTGGAAGACATAGCTCGCACCATGATGCTTAAGAGTGGAGTTCCCGAAAGCTTCTAGGCCGAGGCAATCTCCAGAGCTACACACATTCTAAACCGAGCCATGATCCGTCCCATGATCAAGAAGACCTCTTATGAGTTAATCAAACGAAGAAAGCCCAACATTTCTCATATCAAGACCTTTGGTTGCAAATGCTTTGTCCACAATAACGACAAAGACAAACTTGGGAAATTTGATCCCAAGAGCGACGAAGGGTCTTTCTAGGATATTCATCTTAAAGAAATGAATACAGGGTGTACAACAAGAGGACCAAGAAGATCGAGGAAAGCATACATGTCATCTTCAATGAACATTCTGTGAAGATGGGAACAAAGCCCCAAGGAAAAGGAACTCTATTCAAACTAGTCAGACAAGAAGAAGAAGACGATGATGATGATAATGATCTAAGAAAAAGAGATGAAGACTACCCAAGTGGGAACAATGTCCCACAACCAAACAACAATGAAGGAGGTCAACATCACACTGATCAAGACTCCTTTGAAGTTCCCTCCACAACAGAAGAACCTCAAGATGCCTCTCAATCCAACTCTCTAGTCCCCCAAAATGAAACCATACTAGAGTGAAGTGTCCAGGGGGAACAACGAGGGAACAATGAAGAAGATCCTGAAGAAACACTTAGTGAAGAAGTTTAGAAAAAATTGTTCCCATGAAGAGGAAACTCAAGTTCAAGACGAAGAAGAAACAAGGGAACAATTTGATGTCACACACATTCAAACAAGGAACTACCACCAAAGGAAGGATCACCCCATCGACAACATCTTCAATCCCTATGACAAAGGAGTGCAAACTCGTTCCTCTCTCAACAACTTTTGTGCTTCAACGCCTTCGTCTCACTAGTGGAACCCAAGAGCATCAAGGAAGCTCTAAAGGATCCAGACTGGATTCAAGCCATGCAAGAGGAACTCCACCAATTTGGGAGAAACAAAGTGTGGAAACTGGTTCCTAGGCCCAAGAACAAGAACAACATAGAAACTCGATGGGTCTTCAGAAACAAGCTTGACGACACTGGAGCAGTGGCTAGGAACAAGGCCCGTCTGGTTGCCCAAGGATATAGGCAAGAAGAAGGAATCGACTATGACGAAACCTTTGCACCGGTTGCAATTATTGAAGCCATTCGACTCCTCAGAGCCTACGTAGCTCACAAAGGCTTCAAGTTGTATCAAATGGATGTTAAGACAACGTTCCTAGACGGGCACCTCAAGGAAGAAGTCTATGTGGCACAACCACCTGGTTTTGACGATGAGAAATTCCCAGATCATGTTTACTTCTTGGAGAGGGCACTGTATGGTCTTAAGCAAGCTCCCAGGGCATGGTACGATAGGTTTGCCCAATTTCTCTTGTATCATGGATACCTTCGTGGTTCTATAGACAAAACCCTCTTTATTAAGAAAGAATCAAAAGATATCCTAATTATCCAAGTGTATGTTCATGATATTGTGTTTGGTGCTACTAATGAGCTTCTTGTTGAAAAGTTTAAAAGTTTAAGAATTTGATGAGTTGCGAGTTTAAGATGAGCCTCATAAGGGAACTCATGTTCTTCTTGGAACTTCAAATATCTCAAACCAAGGAGGGAACAAGGATCCATCAACAATAGTACATTAGAGAGATGCTAGTGAAGTATAGGATGGAACACTCCAAGCCCATCTACACTCCCATCTCACTAAACTCAAGACTCAACGCAGATGAAACAGGTATAAGTGTGGATCAAAGGAACTTTTGAGGTATGATTGGGTCCCTTCTCTACTTAACTGCTAGTAGACCCGACATAATGTTTTTAATGTGCCTATGTGCACGCTTTCAAGCTAACCCTAAGGAATCTCAGGTATCTCAAAGGAAACGACAACTTGTGCCTTTGGTATCCAAGGAACAATTCCCTGAGCTTGTTGCTCGGATGCAGTTTTCGCTGGGCACTTGGTTGATCGAAAGAGCACCTCTGGATTGGCCTAGTTCCTAGGGTCATGCCTAGTATCATGGGGATCAAAGAAGCAAAACTCTGTGGCACTCTCCACAGCAGAAGCGAAATATGTGGTTGTCGCCTCGTGCTGTTCCCAGGTTCTATGGCTTAAGTATCAATTTCAAGATTACTGTATGTCTTTTGGCCCAGTTCCCATAAGATGTGATAATACAAGTGCCATTAATATTTCTAAGAATCTTGTGCATCACTCACGTACTAAGAATATAGACATTAGGCATCATTTCCTACGTGACAATGTGGAACATGGGAACATTTCTATGGAACATTGTGGAACTGAAGAGCAAATTGCGGACATTCTCACTAAAGCATAAGACAGACGTCCCTACCAACGTCTCCGGATGCTTCTAGGGATGATAACTCTAAAGTGAACAAGTCCATGCTTGTTACTCCCTCGATGCTTGGCTAGTTTATCTTGAAATGCATGATTGATAGGGAACGCTAGGAATAATTGCTTTCATTTTGCCTTATTACTAGTCTAGAGCTCTTGTTGTACAAGTTGGAACTTTTTTTCTTTTGGGCCAAAATGATCAACCAGAGTTCCCTTAAACCCTCATTACAAGCTACTATGACGGCTGATCATAAAACCGACCATTAACTACGAACCAGACAAATGCTTCTCATGAGCCCAACTACTTGTCCCTTTATCGAGTTGTAATTGTCTGGTTCCCTTTTGAGTTACCTAGCCTCACAAAATATTTTGAGTGTGAGTTCCCTTGCCACTCCACTCAAACCTAACATTTCAAAGATCTTGGGAACTAGCTTGCAAAATGATCACGACCAACGGAGGTACTTTTGGACAGTTGGAACGTCACTCGGGAAATGGGAATTTGTGTCAGAATTCGAAGCAACAAGAGCCAAGTACTTGAATCGCTCGACGTGACTTCCCGTGGGCTTATTGACGCGTGTCCCAAGCATGCCAAAGAAGTTGAAACGCCTCTCCGCTTTCGTTGGCAAACGGTTTGAAATGGAAAAGTACCTTTACCCTTTTATCGTCATCCTCTTTCCACTTAAAAGACCCAATTTTGCCATTTTTGGGATCTTCTTCAACCTTCATCCTCTGCAAACTCTCTCTGAAACTCTCTTCCCTCCTAAATTGAGAAAGCTTCCAAAACTATTCTCTTCCCAATACTCAATCCTCTCTCACGGGTCCCACTCACCCAGACCACCACATTCGTGAGTGGATCAACACAAACCCTAAATCCCTCTTCGCCTTCATGATCCGAGAGGCGGATAAAGAAAAAGATCCGGCCACTTGACAAAAACTCTACAAGGGCTTGCATGTCTATCATCGCCCCTACCTCAACCAGCCTCGCAACGGATCCTCGCGTCTAGAATTTGAGGTTCTCAGGAAATCCTCTGCCCTTCCGGTGGCACAAACCTTGCGCTCCCAACCACCACCACAACACTTGAACTTCCTCCTCCATCTTCTTCCTCTCAACCACAACCAACCCCCTCCTCCTCCGGGACTGTCATCCTCTTCTTCTTTTGAACCCTCAAAGAAGAAGAAGAAGAAGTATGTTCTTGCCATTGACGAAATCCTTAACCTCTCTTGTCCCTCCTCTTTCACTCCACCGGTACCACAACCACCCCCTACTCAACCCTCCACTCTTCTTCCCTCTTCCGGTTCTGGAAACTCTCAATCCCAGAATCTTCCACCTCTTTCTCCTTCCAACCCTAATCCCATCTTTGGGAACTACAGTCCCAAAGATCCCATCATCACTCCCTCTTCTCTCCCCATCATCGATGGGACCACCTCCATCTTCTCTAAACACCAATCTTCCTACACCACCCACCTCCCCCAAAGCCAAACCCCCTCTCCTCCTCTGATCCCCTCTCCCCCTCTTCAAAAATGACCTCCACCCTCTACCAAAGAAATCTCCCCCTCCCCCTCCCCGGCTAAGCAACAAATCAAGCTCGACTCGGGCGAGGACTCTCTGCCCATAGCCAAGGTTGCCTGCCAAAAAGCTGCAATGACGGATCCCATCATCATGGGCACCGCCGAGGAAAATGCTTGCCTCGACGGTCTAGAGGCTGAGCTTAAGGACTTCATCAACCAACCCTCCTCCTCCGGGCGCCAAAGGGAAGAAGGCGCTCACAATGAGGTGGAGGACGCCCATCAAGATGGGGCCTAAGCTCCGGCCACTGATGTTGGCACAAGCCTGGGTCAACAAGAAGAAGTGGTCCAAGAAAAAGGGACCCCAACACAGAACGACGATGCTGGAACAAGCAAGGGCCGTCAAGAGGATGACGACGAGGAAATGGGCCTCTCCTTTGACTCCGAAGGGAACTCGGATGGCGGTGATGTCACCAAGCTTATCGATGCTGAGACACTCGCCAGGGAGCACGAACAAGCCCTGGCCGACGACGAACAAGGACGCCAAATGGTGGTGTCGGAGGGTGTTCCCATGGAAAAGGAGCCTCCCCTCTTGCTCAAGTCTGCTCCTACTCCTCAAAAGAAACTAAATGTTGCTGCCTCCAAGGGGATCAAGAACAAGAAGGGGAAGGGAACAGAATCCAAGAGGGTTCCCATCACAGCGGATATAAAGCTCATCACGTCGTTGGTCCTCTCCGAGTCCCAACTGATGGAAAAGGGCCGGGCTTGGCGATCTCTAGGCACTCATCAAGGCCCAAGAATGGGAATAGGTGTGTCGACCCTGAGCAGGTGCGCCTCTTCTAGAACAACTCCGTCATTCTTGACGAGGCCACCAAGGGAACTCTCTCCCTCCAAGGCGACAACTACGTCTTCACTGCCTCCTCCTTTGGTCGCCAACTGAATGTTCCGGTCAAGGGATTGGGAGTCCTTCCTCTGAAGAATTGGGGTGACTTCAACTAAGACGAGATTCTCTACAGCGTCTACGAAGGTAGAGTTCCCACCCAAGGGACCCCAACCCACAACCTAGGCCTCATAGCCAAAGTGGCTCATTAGTTCATCATCACGGTTGTGATCCCTCGACAAGAGAAGCGCCACACCCTCAATATCCAAGATGTCATCCTCCTCTTCCACTTCCTCCACCAAATGCCCATTAACCTTCCCCTAATTATGCTTGGGCACATGGAGAAGTCTCTGGCCTCTTCCTCACATTCCCTTCCTTATGCCGGTCTAATCAAGAAACTCCAGCTCAAGGAAGGCCTCTATGATGCCACTAAGGAGGAAGTAACCATCGGAAGGGAACTGGACCTTTTTGTGGTCCAAAAGATGCGCCATTTTGAACAATCCGAGGATTAAGGGACTCTACCCTCTGGTGACGGCTCAGGTGTTAGGAACACTTAAGTTCTAACACACATGGTTGCAACTCTCGAGACCATGGCAACAACTTTCCACAACATCTTAACGTGTCATAGAAGTGGCTCTCTAGGATCACTCTTAGGAACTCAGATACATGTCATAATTTTTCACACGTTGAAATACTTACTTATTTTGTAATGGGTTTGTCATCATCAAAAAGGGGGAAATTGTTGAGACGGTGTTGGGAACTCTGGTTCCAAACATCCGAACAACGATACTTGTCTCTAGTTTTGATAATGACAAACTCCATATGGGAACTAACGTGTTACATTCAAGTATTTCAAGCGAACACCGGGTTTAACAAAGAATCTCCAAGAACGCAAAAGGAACACAAGAATATATGATAGCAAGTTCCTATCAAGGGAACTCTGCAGAGAACAGTTCCCATTGCATGGGAACTCACATGTGCATACAAGACCGTTCAACGCAAATCGCGGGAACCTGTCTTGGACAGAACGAAGGCTCAGTCTGAGGAACAGACTGAAGCGAGCGATCTAATGGTCCGATTGACATTTGAAGTTGACTAAGTTCAAATCAAGTCACATGTGAAGATTGCAAACTTGGCGTGCAAGACAAAGGGTATTTTGGACAACATGAAAATGAAGATTGCAGCCCAAGTTCAAATGTGTATAAAGCCAAATGAATAGTGCTTGGAATTAGTACTTCTCCTAGAACAAATATCCACATACAAAGAAATAAGAGAAACAAGTGAAGAGAAGTCCCCGACAGCGAGTGTACGATCTTGGCGACGGTGAATCCAAGTTCCCAGGAGTTATGGAACTGTGAGATCAAAGTGTAAGGTTTGATCTGTCTTATGTTTAGTTGAGTTGTTCGCTTAGGAACAAGGTCGAGAAGGCTTACTAGTGTTACTAGAGTTAGGAAGAACTACTAGGAACAGAGAAGTGTAAATCTAGCCTATATAACTAGGGAACAATCAATAAAATAAGTAGATGGTTCAAAATCCTCCAAGCGGAGGTAGAGGCCTACCCACACAACTAGTTGGTTGTCGTGGGGTTACTCTATAAAGGAACTGTGTCTTTATATTCTGCTTTACTTGCCATTGTCTTACTTCCGCTGCCTTGGGAACAGCCTAACCGCCAGTTCTCAAGCTCTTACTAACACACGTCGATCCAACATCAATCAACAAGGGCAAATTACCTAGTTGCTTGGTTGGTGTCGACCAAAATCGACTTGCTGATGGAATTGAAAAGTGGGCCTGGGGTCGTTCCTTCTTCCCACTCCGGTGGAGTCGAGTTGCTCGAGAAGAAGGATAGATTCGCGCGTCTGAGTCCCTTAAATGGATCTATCACCATGAATAATTGAATGTCGAGGGAGGGAGGAAGAAGGTAATACGCTTTTGACTTGAAAAATGAATAAAAGAAGATCCCAAATTAAATTAGTTTTAATGACTGGTTTTCTATAATAACTAGGAGGATGACCGTGCTACGCACGATTTTTTTAATTTATAATTTATAGTATCTCGTTACATATTTTTTTTGTTAAAATATTGTTTTAATATTTTGGTTGCCTGTATTATATTAATCATGAATAAAAATATCGACTTAATTCAATTAAGAAATATTAAGGTTTAAAAAAATAAATTGGGTAGGAAGAATTGAATCATTATGAATTAATAGATTGAAAAAATAATGATAATTTTTTAGTTTGGAAGAAATATTATCATTTTATAAAGGAAGCAATTTTATTTTGTTATTTAAATTATGCTTTTTCTATCACATGGTAATACAAAAATATATAAGATTATTTATAAAATAAGATTGAGCATAAACATACTTTACAGAAAAATCCAAAACTTGATAACATACTTACATGGAAGTGGATCATATTTTCGCCAAAAAATATCCACATTGGTGCATATCAATCAATTGAACCTAAAGTTAGTCTTTAGAAAGTTAGATGTTACATTAAACACAAACATATATAGATGAAAAACAAATTAGATTTGGGAAAGGGGGATTAGGAGAATACAGGTAGCAACATGAGAGGATATTTTTACGATGGTGATAAATTGATTACAAAGCAATTACAAAATTAAACCAAGATGATGCATAATCTTTATGTACATCCACAAATGCGTTTCTTCTTCACTACCAACTTGTTTTTTTGTGAACTCTTCAAAAACTCTCCTATAATGAATATGTGCTAATATGAAGAGAATGATATTATTTTTTATATTAGAAAAATTGGAGTTTAAAAATATGAAAGGTTGTTTTGAAATGTGAAAGGACTTTAATAGAGCTTTAATAGGTATCCAATTAATTAGAGAAATTCATCACCCAACTTATTAGAGAAATTAAGCTAAACAAGGTTATTGTTACACAAAATGGTAGATCAAAAGTCTTTTTTTTAATCTTTCATGCATTATTGTATAATATGATATATTAATTAATTGACTACATGTCTTCTTGATTTAAATGTAGAATTTCATTATCTATGTTCAATTAGTATGGTTATTCATAAATAAGCCAAAAATTTTCTTCTTCATAATATATAGATAGATAGATAGATAGATAGATAGATAAATAGATATAGAAGATTTTTAATAAGGTAATATGAAAGGTCACATAATCTACTAAACATCTAATTTGAAAAAAAAATTATAAAAAAATGAATTTGATAGATTTTTAATATATTAAAATAAAAATCAAAAGTAAATGTTATAAGATATTAAACTTTGAACTTTTTGTTACAATAGTTTGTTCATTAAAGATTTTCAAAAGCTCTTCTCGAATCTGTCATTCTTTCACTTTTTTGTGAACATGTATGGATATAGAAGATATTTCATGTGTATATTTAAGTGTAAATATTAAGAGAATGGAGTGGCTTTTTATATTAGAAAAGTTGAGGGTTAAGGAATATGAAAAGTTGTCGTTTTTCTTAATTGATCATAATTACTTGTGTATATTTAGATTTAATATTGGTAAGATGATGTGACTTTTTTACATTAGAAAAGTTGGGGGTTAAGGAATGTGAAAAGTTGTCACTAAATGAGTTTTTTTTTGTTTTTTTTCCTCATCTTCTTAATTATGAATTTTTCATAAATGGAATGTGAAAAGTTGTCACTAAGTGAGTATTTTTTGTTACAAAAGTTGTTCATTGAAGAATTTCAAAAGCTCTTCTCCAATCTATTATTTTTTCATTTTATTGTACATGTATGGATATAGAAGATATTACATGTGTATATTTGAGCATGGAGTAGCTTTTTAAATTAGAAAAGTTGAGAGTTGAAATATAAAAAGTTTTTTTTACTCTTCATCTTAATGGTTAATTGATCATAATTACTTGCTACCTGAGTATATAATCTCATCTGCCAAAAGTAATTATTTCTAGAATATAAAATAAAAATAACTATTATTTACCTTAATAATGAATATCTTTGATCCTTCCACATGAGTATATAATCTCATCCCCTCACCACCATATTTCTTTGTTTTTTTTTCTACATTTAGATTCTTTCGGTGCTTCCCCTCTTCCTCTTATCCTTGTAGGAACAATCCACAATAGATTTTAGCGAATGTATGCAGCTTGAAGGGGAATGATGTGGTATGAGGCTGTTATAATCATCTTTAGATCCTAGAAAATAAATATAAAATGCTCATAATTAGTGTGCGTATTTAAAGGTGAAGGTGAAAAGTTAGTAAGTTGAAGAGGCAAGAGAGCATATGCAATTTTTTTTTTGTATTTGTACATGGATAAATTCACAATTATTTTTTAATTTAAAATTTTTACATTTTAGATATAGATTTTGAGAAGTTGAAAAGACAACCAAAATTTTTTACACTTTTAGATATAGATTTTGAGAAGTAAGAGAAAACCAAAATGACCATTAAAAATGACTTGAAAGACCATTAAAAAGTTGAATGTTATTAAAATTAAAATTTCGATAAATTATAATTAAATATAGCGGTTGAATTCTTTTTATATTTTTTTCTATATGAACATAATTATGGGATAGGTCATAAATATTAGGTCATTCTAATGAGGCATTGATTGCCCAAATTTTTCTATTTTATAGTATACTAGGTGGATGGCACGTGCTACGCACGGGTTACTTTTGATTATATTTTAGAGTATTATTTAAATAAATGGAAACATTGATATTATAGATTAATGGATGGAAAATTATTTTTAAAAATTCAAAAATAAGATAATTTTTTTTGTGTGTTTATGAATACAAATAATATAATGAAGCAATGTTATCGGAATATTGACGACTGTAAGAAAGAAAGTCTATTTTATATGTTTACAATCTCTTTTTGATAGTACATGATCATTAATTGTCAAATGAAATTATATAATTTGTATAAAATACATAAGCATTAATCACCATTTTTTCTAGGGAGCGATGTGTAGGATCACACGGGCTGCTCATAGTAACACGACTAAAGCTAATATTCGTTCCTTAATTTTTCAGCACACTTTGTATCATTAAATTATATTAGTTTTATAAATTATGACATAATTATTTATTTTTAATGAAATTTTAATATATTAAAATTAAGTAGTGATTATAGTTATGGTAATTATTTGAGAATGATTTACGAATACTAAATTTTTTTTAGCGCCCTCCAAATTTTGACTTTTATTTTTGGTGTTTAAAAAAACTTCTTATTCTTTTTGATATCCTCCTAATTTTAAACTTTTTTTTTCCGTAACCTAAACACCTAAACACATGTTTGAATTTCCATCCATAAGTCAAATATTTCTTTTTTTCCAAATATTTCATTTAAAATATTTAAAGAAAAAAGAAAACTGAATTGTACATGTCTTTTACCCTTCTTTTATTTTTCAGTGAACTCTCTCCCTCCACTGTATTCTGTCTCTCTGGACTAAATAAAGGCGACACATGAGGAACTCTAGAAGAGGCGACCAAGGTCGACGCACATGAAGGTGACGAATTTGGGGCCGAGAACCAGACCTTGGGAGGTCGGAATCCGAATCTAGCGCAAGGTGTGAATTCAAGTGCGAGAGGAGGGTGCGAAATCAGGTGTGAATCCGCTCTGACACATTTTGCTTGTGAAATCCTCAAATTCAACCTAATTTTGTATGTTTTAGTTTGGATTTGGGTTTTGAAATTGATTCATTAGAATATGAGGGTTTTAATTTTGAGAAACTTTGAATTTAGGATTTAATTTGGGGGAAAGTGTAAAATTAGGGTGTTTCAATTCTACATGCTGATACTTTCAATTCTAAATGTCGATATTTTTCTACCTTAAAAATGAATTCCTGGGTTCGACCAAAAAAAATTGAATTCCTGAAATGCTTAACAAAGTAATTAAGGTTGTAAGTAATGGGTGCCTAATTTGAGATTGAATCAAGTTGAGAGAGAGTGCATCTCAGTGATGGCTTCATGTTCTAAACATCTATGGACTTGCACGATTGTGAGGGAAAACCATTGTTGTTCAAATTTACACTTAATTAAAATTAGCGCCCTAGAACAAAAAAATTAATGTGTGTTCTTTTGTTAGGGTTGTAAGTGATCCATCTTTCCTAGTTCTCGGTCTCTTAGGAAGAAGCTCTCCTTTCAGAATTTTGTTGGTTCGAGTGCTGAGTTTAGGTATTGTTCTTTTCAAACACTTAAATTCCCCATTTGTAAGTTCTAAAAAAAAATCTTTATATTAGTTTTGGATGTAGCTGATGTTTGGTAAAAAGTGAATTGGATTTAGCTTGTAAATTCAAACAACATGATTCAGCATTTACTTGTTTTGTGTTACAGGTCAATGCTCCATCACCTTCAACAAAAATCTTAGTTGCTAATACAATCATGAATTCATAGAGTGCAAGTGGAGCTGAACAAAAAATCAATAGGCAATGAAGAAGGTAAGGTTTGATAAGGTAGTTGGGATAACCTGACAGAGATGTGTTTGGATTTTGTTCCTGTTAGAAATTCTCTACATCGTCGTCATGATCTTGAAGTCCCCCTTTTTTATTATTTTTTTGATGAATTCTCTAAGTTTTTTCTTTATATATGTGTAGCTTGATTATTTTTGTTATTTTCAGTGCCTTGTTTAAACAAAGTTAAGTTTTTCCTTGGATAATTGACTCCATAAATAATCAAACATTAACCAATTTGTGAGTGTTTCATATAATATGAAACTTTCAACTATGAATCCTTGGATAATTTTCATTATTCATATAGTATGTTGGGTAATCATATCCATAGTGTTAAGTATTTCAACAATGAAAATTTCCAAGTAGAGAAATATAATGAGTTCTTGAAGAATAAGTGTCAATGATAATTTTCATTATTCATATAATATGGTTTGTAATCTTATTCTAACTTCTTTACAGGTTAGAGAGTAAGGATAGTAAAAAAGTGAAAGAAGCCCTTTCTTGACTTCACTGTTAGAATTCGAAAAGCAAGTAAAGCATAACGTTTAGGCAAATGGAGCAAGGTTAGTTAATTATTTGTGTGTTTAATTAATTGTTTTTGTGTGTGATGGAGTTGGCAATTCTTACATGAATTTCCTTTTGATGTTTTTAGCAATCTTAAGATGTATTTTAAAATATTGCTGTAAAAAGTGCTTTGATTTATTTGGCTATTGTTGAAGGTTGCTTGTGAGTTGATTATATTTTGGGGAAACCTTGTAATCATATAACCATTGTAAAATTTTACCAACAAATTTGTAAAATGTAACCTTCATATTTTGGGGGCTATTTGATTGCTTGAATTATGCTGTGAAATAAAAATAAGAATCAAATGTGAGAGTAAATTAATCTGGAGAATAGTATTAGGTCTTGTAACTCGTAATAGAGTACCTTACTATCCGAAAGATAGAACTCGGTGCTAAGATATTTTTCCAACACAGTCGTTGCATCTCACTTTTGGCATACCATAACTTGCTTTCTTTGTGAACACCTTTGCATAATTGGTCAAGGGTGCAATATATGTCGACTTGGTCATGTGTTTTTGATGAGTTTGCCCTCGTTATTATGTGTTGATGCAAATAAAAAATGAATATCTGTGTGTTTGCAGCAATGAAAATATTGCATAAACATAATTGCTAAGAATACAAAGGATTACCCATGGGATGGCATCCTAATAGTACTGCTCTTTTTGCTCCACGTCGAAGTGATTTTTGAAAGTGGTTGTTGTGGCACAGAAGGTGAAGTTGTATTTATACTCAAAAAATTGAATGAGATGATATGCAATGACACCAAGATTATAAACAGTTTTGTAACATTTCTGGGATTGACTTTATATTTGATATATATCCTTTGAATACATGGAATTTATGGTAGATTAATTGACAAACGGTTACAATAGATAAAATGCCAATTGTACGCTAGTTGATGGTTCAAGCATGTTGGCAGGTTCATTGAAGAACGGTTACAATAGATGAATGGGTTGATTGTAAATGGGATTATATTTTTTTTTCCAATTATATTATTGTCTTTTTTCATAATAAATATATTGCCTAGGCTCATAATTAATAGGCTGATTATATTTTATAGCATATGATGATAGAATAGAAGATTTTCCATCCAATGTAATTAAATGGCTTTCTTATGTCAGATTTTTATAAATGGGTTCAATTTAGGTTTATGGTTTCTTATGGGCTTAGAAGCCCAACTTTTTACTCATTATTACACTACATGTTTTGATCATTAATTAGTCAAATTTTTCTATTTTATAATATATATAGATATAGAAGATAGATAGATTGATATGCTTAACAAATTGAAAAATAGACAAAACTAGTGGTGATGCCCGTGCATATGCACGGGGCAAGTTTTTCGTAAAAATATATTGAGGTTTTTTTTTAAATTCTTAAGTTTTGTCATTTTCTTTGCTTATTTGTTCATCTTACATTCTTTTTAGTTAAAAATTGACATACAAAATAATTACATAGTCCCAATATTAATATTTTGAAGTATATTTCTTTTTTCTTAAACAATATACTTAATGTAATTTTTTTTTGAAATCGCTCATGTAACTAATTAAAGTATCTCACTTATAATTCTTTCCAAATACTATATCTTTGTAATTGTAATTAACAATCATAACTATATATAAAGTTTTAGACTAAATAGTTTAGGTTTTTAGGTTTTTTACTTTAATACTTTCAAAAGATTTTTTTATTTTTTATTTGGATAAATAGAGTAGTACAATCTTTTAACCATCACAATATATTCTATTTCTTTTCCATTGATTAGCATGGCCTTTTTATGCTTATAATTTTTCATGATATATATATATATATATATATATTTATCAATGATGAAAAGTATACAATAAATTAATTAAACCAAAATAATTATTTCACATATGCTTATCATTTCTCATGATATATATATATATATTTAGTTATCGATGAGAAAATGTATACAATAAAGTAATTAAACCAAAATGATCATTGTACATATGCGTATCATTTCTCATGATATATATATATTTAGTTATCGATGAGAAAAGGTATACAATAAATTAATTAAATCAAAATAATCATTTTACGTCTTTCACAATGATAAATTTGACCGATCTTAAAACGTATAATGTTTTTATTGTCTCTTTATGTTTGAATTGTTATAATTATTAATTACCTGATTAAAATATTTGCAACTTAGGTCTTTTGGTTCACAAAATCTTCAAATTAATTTTATTTTTCACTTGATTATCTATTCTCTATATTTTAGAATTTAATTTTTAATATTATCATTTGAGAATGTTAGTGATGTTTTTTATGCATATCAAGTAATTTTGTAAATTTTTACTATGTATTGTTTTCATAAAATACTTTCTCATGGCTTGAAACTCTTAAAAATATCCTTAATTTAATGTAATTTTATATTTTCACTATGTATTGCATATTTTAGATTTTTAACTTGGTATTATATATATATTATGAACAATGCGAAAGTGTCCATCGATTAACCTAATGTCAATTATGTGATCATATTTTATATTTTCATCACATTATTGGAGTAAAAATAATGTATAATAAATGTCATAGATCCAGAAAATGATTGCAACTATATAGGTAGGATTGTAAATATGATTACATGAAAACAATTTATGAATAGATTCAATTAATCTATTGATATTTTTTATTATTTCTTTTATTTAAAATATCATTTTAATAAAAACATATTAAGATTCTACAAAATTACAATCACATGATTTGAACACATGACCTATAAGTTATAAATGTGTCTTAACCATTATGCTACACTCTATTCTTTGATTTTTTTTATGCAATTATAATTATATAAAAATACTTTTGATCATGATTAATGAGTGCAATAAACGGGGGCAAAACCCAATCTTATATGTATATCATTTTTTATTTTTTATTTTATTTAAAATATCATTTTAATAAAAACATATTAAGATTCTACAAAATTACAATCACATTATTTGAACCCATGACCTATAAGTTTATAAATGTGTCTTAACCATTATGCTACACTCTATTCTTTGATTTTTTTATGCAATTATAATTATATAAAAATACTTTTGATCATGATTAATGAGTGCAATAAATGGGGGCAAAACCCAATCTTATATGTATGAACAATGCGAAAGTGTCCATCGATTAACCTAATGTCAATTATGTGATCATATTTTATATTTTCATCACATTATTAGAGTAAAATAATGTATAATAAATGTCATAGATTCAGAAAATGATTGCAACTATATAGGTAGGATTGTAAATATAAAATAAAATAAAATTTACACAAAAAAAATAATTATGATGAGAGGCTTTGGTTGCCAAAAAAAGTTTATGATGTAAGTTAAAATAGAATATAAGTGGGGAAATAATCTAACAAATAGGAAAAAAAGGGAAATAATCTAACAAATAGGAAAAAAAATTAATTATGATGGGCAGTTTTGATTGCCAAAATTCTTTTATGATGTAAGTTAAAATAGAATATAAGTGGGGAAATAATTAACAAATAGGACAATTAATGAGTACATAAGTGTCATTGAAAAAATAAAAATGAACAAAAATAGTGCATCTATGGAGATTTAAACTAATAACCTATGTGTTCATGAGAAAACGCTCTCACCAATAAGTTTTATATAACTTTTTAACTTGTTTTTGTCAATGATAATTATATAGGGATGATTATACATATAAAATTAGGTTTTGCCACAATTTAAAAAATGAACAAAAATAGTGTATCTAAATACGAAGATAGATAAATAGCTACAAATCAAATCTTATATGTATATCGTTTTTATCATTTCTTTTATTTAAAATATTATTTTAATAAAAACATATTAAGATTCTACAAAATTACAATTACATGATTTGAACCCATGACCTATAAGTTTATAAATGTGTCTTAACCATTATGCTACACTCTATTCTTTGATTTTTTTTTATGCAATTATAATTATATAAAAATACTTTTGATCATGATTAATGAGTGCAATAAATGAGGGCAAAATCCAATTTTATATGTATATAAGATAACAACAACAAATAATTGTTAAAATGTTTTGTTCGATCTTAATTCCTTCTATTTATTGCCCTGGTCTTTGACATCCGCTTCCGCTAGCACATCTAAAGTCTTGACCTTAAACCGCTCAAGCTTTGTAGCGAACTCCATTTCCGATGCCTCCCTTGAAGTCCAGTGATCCATAGTTTCCTCCTCCGGCGTCGAACGTAGTCGGAGAAAGCTTGCCACCTCATCCAACCACTCCAAGACGTACTCTCTCACGATGTTGATATTATCCTCCTCCTTCCCCTCCTTTGCCTTTATCTCAAGCTTCTTCAACAGCTTCTTGATCAGCTTATGGCTTCCCACGTTGATCTCCTCCATTATTTCTCTCAACACGTCGAACCTCGATCCCTCCAACTCATCTTCGAGCCTTGGATCATGTTCATTCGAAGAGTTGTGCATCTCCATTTGGACTTGAAGAGTTTAATTAATTGGCCACTAGGAGCGTAAATTATGCTATTATAGGCTATCGCAAAATGAAGGCTTTTGAAATTGGGATGATTAATATTGTGGAATGGAGTTTAAATCTCTCTTGAATCAGAGTTTGGATATTTATATGTGATAAAGCTAGGTTGCTAGGTTGAAGATTAAGCATTTAGAATAATCAAAATATTGTATCAACCTAACACGTTCATCAACTAAACGCTGGTTAATTAGCCGCCTTCAGAATTTACAAGACGTATTATTTGACCAAACATAGTTCAAATTAAGTTTGAATGGACCAAAATAGTATTAGTTTAATTTGGGATTGTATGACCTGGTCAACAATGTGTATTGGACCGTAACACAAGCCCAAACACATCGATCATTTGATCATTTCATAAGAGTCACAACTCACAAGCCCACTATTCCGATTCCTAAAGGGGTATACTAGACCTGTCATGACCCGACCCGACCCGACCCATCAGATGTTTTTTGGGTTGAAACCCGATAAGAAAATCAATGGGTCAAGATTAATCTGAACCCAGTCGACCGGGAAAAAACTGCGTTGGGTCACCAACTCGTTGGGTTGACTCGAACAACCCGATAAAGTATTATCTCAATTAAAAATTAAATATTTTATTGTAAATTTTGAATAATATTATTATTCTGATATTATTAAATACTAGGTAATATTTAATATAATATAATATTAATTATTTTCATAAACATCAAAATAAAGGTTAAGAAAATTGACAATCTTAATTAACCCGTTGGATTAACCTGAACCTATACCAAACCCGTTACAACCTGGTCCATATGAACTCGTGAATTTAACGACCCGACGAATCGATAACCGTTTTGACCAAAACCAGATTGATCGAAACCCGAACCCGACCCGCCCGACCCATATGACAGGTTTAGGTATACTACAATGATTAAATACAACTAGTTGTACCCGTCGTGCCATGCACGACTATGTAAAGATTAGATTAGATTAAATGTTATATTTTTATATTTTTATTATTGTACCTTAATTTAGAGATTATCAAATATTTTAATATATCTATTCATATTATATTACCTATCTACCTAATACATTATAACTGTTGAAAAAATTGCAACACGTGGTATTTTTGAATAAAATAATGGTACAATTTTTAATAATAAATATTATAATTACTTATATCATTCTTTCTATGAGTTTGGTTCCCATAAAACACTCTCTTAACATGAAACGGAAAGAGCATTATGGGCCCTTTGATCAAGGAAATCCAAGGGTTGATGTTCTTTTTCTTTTTATTAAAAGCGGGGACAATTATGTCTTTTTCATCTCTAATTAATTAATCCTTCTACTCCTTTTTTTGTTTTTGGGGGTAAATTGAGTGGACGACAATGCTATTAAAATCGAGATCCGGATCTTAAAATCTTAAGATCCTATGATCCCATAAGAAAGTCTGATCCGGAACTTAGCTTAAAATCGAAAAGTGTCAAAATCGGATCAATATCGGGTAAAATCGTTGGATCATAGGATTCATTTAAAAATCGTACGATCCATAAAATTAGTTAAAAAAAATTTTTAGCCCAATGGGCCCGAGTAATATTAAAAGATTTGTGGCCCAATTTCCTCTTCTTTGTAAAACAACCTCATTCATTCTATCCCTAATTCACGACGGCTCTTCAACGACGGCTCAACGATTGCGACTTTAATCTTCAACGACGGCTCGAGTGTTCAACCAGTCCTCCGTCCTCGACGGCTCAACGATTCATTCTGGTACGTGGGCAGATGGCTTAGTTGTTTGGTAACATCGTGGTGGTGGTGGTGGTAGGACTAGCAGCCCTGGTGGGTCGTAGATTCGTTGTCGGTGGCTCATACTTCCTACAACTACAAGCTCGTGTAGTCCGGTCTCTAACTTCTCAATTTGTAAGGTAATAGCTGTAACTTTAATATGTGATGGACGTATTGGATTCTTGGTATTAGGAATATATCATATAGTTTTATATGTTGAAAAGTCAAATATATCTTGTATGCCAGCGTGGCACTTTATACATTCCATATAACAAACTTATGTATTTTGTTTTACGCATTCAATGAAACAGTGAACTTTTCCTCCCGCCATGTTCTCTCTTTTTCTAGTTCATTCATTCTTCTTCAAACCAGTTTTCACTTTGATCTCATGGTATCAGAGCATGGATTGTTAGATCCAAGCCTTTCTCGATCGATTCGATCGGTTTTCTTCCGCAATTTCACATAAAACTTCTCATCTCTGTTCATTTTTGCTTCTATCACAAAATGACGGGAGAGACTCATCCACCTGTCGACAAAAACGATCCACTTCATCTCACTTGAAGTGATAATCCTGGATTATCACTTGTAGCTCAACTTTTTGATGGATCGGCTTTTGGAGAGTGGCGTATTTCGATGAAAATCGCACTTTCAACTAAAAACAAGATCGGATTCGTTGATGGAACCCTAATTGCACCAGCAAACACAGATCTGAAGTATCAACGCTGGTGTAAATGCAATGATATGGTGAACTCTTGGATCCTAAATGGATTAAGTTCTGAAATTCGTCGAAGTGTGTTGTATATTGACACAGCTTTTGGAATCTGGAACGAATTGCTAGTCAGGTTCAATCAAGTCAGTGGAGCGCAACTGTGTGCGGTTCGCAAGGAGCTGAATTCGATTACTCAAGGTGCGAATTCTGTTTCCACATATTTCACTAAGCTACGTTCGTTGTGGGAAGAGCTAGATAGTTTTCAGAATATTCCTAAGTGCTCATATGTTTCGATAAAAGAAATTTTGAAACGAGAAGAGGATCAGCGTTTACTTGATTTCTTAATGGGACTAAATGAGCGTTTTACTGGGATTCGTGGTGCTATACTGATGACAACTCCTTTGTCGAGTATCAATATTGCTTATAACATGTTGCTCCAAGAAGAGAAACAGAGAGATATTCAAAGAAACTCACAGATCTTCACTGAATCAGCATCTATGAATGTTACGACAAAGAATCAGAGTCAGAATTCGAGTCAGTCTTCTTCCAATCAGAAACGAAAGAGTGGTGATAGAAAATCTCTTTATTGTACGAATTGTAAGAAGACAAATCACACTATTGATCGATGCTACTTCATCATCGGTTTTCCTCCGGACTACAAATTGAATAACAAGTCCAAAACTGGTGGAAAAGAGGAGAAGTTTGCAGGCACTTCACATGCTAGTGGTAATGCTAATGAGCTGACACCAGATCAGATATCACAACTATTGCATTTGATGAATGCTAAGTCAGAAAAAGGCAAAGAAGTTGCAAAAGATGACTTTGTTGGCTTCGCAGTACACTTTTCACCTCAAAGCTGTTTGATAAAGCCAAATGGATTGTAGACAGTGGGCAAAGCTGTCACATGTGCAGTGATGCCACCTTATTTGAGTCTACTCATCCATTATCAAGGCCATTTGTTATCTCTTTACCAAATGAAAGCACAATTACTATACAGACTTCAGGGACACTACAAGTGCTTCCTCATTTGGTCTTGAGAGATGTCTTATTGGGACCTAATTTCAAATGCAACTTAATATCTGTTGGCAAGATTATTGAGGATATGAATTGTCAGATTTTATTCAACTCTCATAGGTGTTTGTTGCAGGCTGCTTTTATGAGGACGCCTACGGAGATTGGTAAAGCTGATAGTGGACTTTATTTCCTAGCTTCTGGGGATAAACAGAAGCATAATAAAGCTGAAGAAGATCAGATTGCTTGCTTAGCTGATGCTCATCTTTGGCATAATAGACTAGGGCACCTACCTCTTTATAAACTCCAAACTTTACCTTTCATTCAAAATACCAAAAACAATGCAACAGACTTCTCTTCTTGTGAAGTTTGTGCAAAATCCAGACAAACAAAACTTCCTTTTCCTACAAGTTCCATTACTACCACTTATCCTTTCCAACTATTACATATTGATGTATGGGGACCTTTCCATACCAAAACTTATGATGGTTATAGTTACTTCCTTACCATTGTTGATGATTTCACTCGATCAACATGGGTACACCTCTTGTTTTCTAAGGGAAATGCCTTTACAGTTTTGAAGTCATTCTTGGCTATGGTTGACAGGAAATTTCAAGGACAGGTTCAGATTATAAGATCAGACAATGCACTTGAATTAGGCTCTAGTAATGAGGCAGCTGAGTTTCTGAGATCCCAGGGTATTGAGCATCAAACCTCATGTCTTGGGGGACAACAGAGTTGTTCCCTGAAGAGGGAACCTCGAGAGAGTTGGAGGTGTCTTGTAGTTCTTCTGAGGAAGGAGCCTCGAGGGAGGTTTGATCAGTGAGGATTGGACCTTCGTCGTTGTTCCCTGGTTGTGGGATGTTGCTTGCACTTGGATAGTCTTCATCCCTCTTCCTTGGCTCATCCTCGTCATCATCATCGTCTTCATGTCTGACTAGCTTGAACAGAGTTCCCTTCCCTTGGGTCTCGGTTCCCATCTTTACAGACTTTTCGTTGAAGACGACATGAATGCTGAGGAGTGCAAGGAGCTAAAAAGTTGTGAGAGATCCCATTTTGCTCACAGAAGTTTAGGAACTCCGAGTTTTGAAACTCAGTTCCGTGATCAGATCTGATTGCTTTCAGTTTCAGCCCCAAGCTTACTTCTGTTCTTTTGATGAAGGGCTCAAATTCTTCAAACGCTTGTGATTTTGCCTTCAAGAAAATAACCCAGGTGAATCTTGAAAAATCATCAATTAAAACATACATGTACCTTTTTCCATCGTAGCTAGCTATTCTCATGGGACCACAGAGATCCATGTGAATTAACTCCAGGGACCTGGTTGTGCTTACCACCTTCTTGGGTTTGAAGGAGGTCCTGGTCTGTTTCCCTCGAATGCATGCTTCACACATTTTGACTCTTTCAAGATTGATCCGTGGAAGACCAATGACCAGATCTTGTAGATAAAGCTTCAGGATTTGATTTACACCAGCATGTCCCAGTCTTCGATGCCAGAGTTCCGTGTCATCTTGGGAACTCGCAAGACACAGCTTCATTGGTGGTTCAAAGTTGGTGTCCACCACATACACATTGTTGTATCTTCTTCCTCTCAGAATTACTTTGTTGGTCTTCTTGTTGATGACGAGACATTCATTTGAGTCGAAAGTGACGATGTTGTTCCCTTGATCACACATCTAGGAGACACTCAACAGATTGTATGCCAGATCCTTTACCAGATTTACGTTGCTAACTTTAATAGATCTATTGAGCAACACTTCTCCTTTTCCAATAACTTCTCCCTTGTTCTTGTTGCCAAATGAGACGTGGCCTCCTTCGGCATGAGTGTGGAGTGAGATGAGGATATCCTTGTTTCCTGTCATATGGTTCGAGCATCCACTATCTATGAACCATGTACTGTTCCCTCTCACTGCCACCTACAAGGAAAAGTTAGTGTTTTGAGACCCAGGCAAGATGACTCTTGCCAGGTCCCTTGCAAGGGAAAACATTTTCATTCAAGATATAGTCAGAAATGTTGATGTCTTTGGAATTTTGAGAGTTGGAGTTCCTTTGGTGATGAGCATGACGTTTTTGTCTGTTTGGGAACTCATGGCTTCTAGGGGTTTGGGCTCTCTTCTTGGGACATGCATCCTTGTAGTGCCCATGAGCACCACAGTGCCAACATGTCTTGTAGTATTCTCCCAGGTAGTATTTTGGGTGTGGTCTCTGGATACGGTTCCTATCCATGGTTTCTTTGTTGTACACCCGAGACCCATTTCCCTTAGCAATTTTGACATAGATTCTATGTCCAGAATTCCCAGTATAGTAGTCTTTCTCACCATTGCTTCCACTCTCTAGGACCCTGATTTTCTCCTCGAGATGAGCATTTTTCTGTTTCTCGCACTGGAGTTCTAAGGCCCTACACTCATGGATCTCATGTTCGCTCAGGGGTGACTTTCCGTTCTTGGAGCACTCACCTTTGTATCCTATGCCATGTCTGGCTGGGACAAACTTAATTTTGGAACTAGAGGCTTCAAGATGTTCGGGAGTCTTACTCAGGTTTTGCAAGAGGGTGTTCTCATCTTTCTCTAGAGCTTTGATTTCTCTTTCTAGATCTACGATGTGAGACACATGGGACTTGAGTTTTTCTAGAAGGGATATGCAGTTGGGACAGGGCTCAAGACCAACTAATTGAGAATTTATGTGTTCCTGTTTTTCCAACTTGTTTTGCAGTTTTATGTTATCTTTGACAAGACTTGAAAGAATTTTCAACAACTCAGGTTTTTCATAGTTACTCAAGGAATCAAGAACAGTTTCAGTGGTTACCTCACTGGGTTGTTCCCCAGTGGTTTCTCCTATGGCCATGCCACACATATCTGGGAGTGCCCATGACTCAGGATCTTCGTCTTCATCATCGCTCCAGGTAGCGATGTAGGCCTTCTTTCCTTGCTTCCTGTCATCAGTTCCTTGTGGGCATTCCTTCGCAAAATGTCCTTTCCTGTTGCATTTGTAGCAAGTCACTTCTGAGAGATCCTTCTCTGTGGGCTTTCTTTGGGAACTCTGTCCCTTTCCCCAGTTCCCACTGTTCCGTTGAGACTTTCCTTTGTAGAAATTTCGAAGAGCCTTTGTTACAAGAACTAGCTCATCATCCTCTTCTTCTTCGGAGTCTTCATGTTGTTCTTGGGTTGATTTGAGCATCTTTTCGATCTTGAGTGCGATCCCTCGATGAGCTCGAGTTTGTTCCTTATCATCGATCTTTCTCTTCTCATGTCCCACTAGCTTTCCAAATACTTGATGGAGCATAAGTGTTCGATTTTCTGGGTTTTCCTTGAACATCGTTCTCTCGTTTGCCCATTCTCCAGTCAATCCATTGAAGAGCTGTTGGACCTTCATTTTGTGGGTGATTTCTTCTTTTGTGATCCCCAATCCCTCCATCTTAGTGCAAAGTCCTTCAAACCGGGATTGGTAGCTATCGACGGACTCTCCCATTTCCATTTGGAAGTTGTAGAACTCCCTTTTTGCATTCATCTGAAGATCTTCTCTGAGATCTGAGTTCCCAACGTGCATTTGTTGGATGGCTTCCCACATTTCCTTAGCTGTGTCAAGGTTTGCAACCCTGTCACAATCTTGTACGCACATGGACCTTTTTAGGTACCGTTTGGCTTTGTAGTTTGCCTCCATGCACTTGTACTCGTTGGGACCCCACTTTGAGAGGTCGTTGACAATAGCTGGATCGATTTCGAAGTTCCCCCTCTCGATGACACACCAAGCTTGGTAGTCTTGGCCACGCATCCAATCCTTCATGTCGCGTTGCCAGCTTTCAAATCTTCCTGTAATAAGCCTTGGAGGCTTACTAGTATTGTTCCCCACCTGAGTAAGTTCCTGAGCCATTTTGATACCTGCGATGCTAACACAAATCTAGAGCGCAAGCTCTGATACCAATTGTTGGATCGTAATCGGTTAGCAGTGAGCTTGGGAACTGGCAATTAAGTTGTTCCCAAGGCAGCAGAAGTAAATAATCGCAAGTAATAAAGACAGTAAAAGGCACAGTTCCTTTATAGAGGAACCCCACTACAACCAACTAGTTGTATGGGTAAACCTCTACCTCCGCTTGGAGGATTTTGAATGACTTACTTATATTGATTGCTTTGTTCCTTAGTTACACAGCCGGATTTACACTTCTCTGTTCCTACAAGTTCTTCCTAACTCTAGCAACACTAGTAAATCCTCTCAACTGACTTCCTAAGCTCACAACAGCAAAACACAAGTAACTCAAACCTTAAACTGACTTCTCAGTTCCCTTGCTCCTGGGAACTTCAGCTTCACCGTCGTCGAGATCACACACTCGCCGGCGGGGAC
Source organism: Fallopia convolvulus (assembly GCA_964016875.1). Taxonomy (NCBI): domain Eukaryota; kingdom Viridiplantae; phylum Streptophyta; class Magnoliopsida; order Caryophyllales; family Polygonaceae; genus Fallopia; species Fallopia convolvulus. Next base: position 40,476,443 of record OZ024719.1, read on the forward strand.
TTCTATTCCTTTTCTTTCTTTTTTTTGATGTGGGTGTTTGTAAGTTCTCGGAGAAGTACTCAGATCGAGTACTATTCATTTGGCTTTATAGTCCATTGAGCTTGGGCAGTCGCATCTTTCGTTTGTGTCCAAAATGCCCTTTGCTTGATGCCCAAGCTGTACTTTCTTCACATGTGACTTTGGTTTGAACTAGGTCAACTTCTTGGATCAATCAGACCGTTGGATGAAGCGTGACAGTCTGATCTTCAGACTGTTCCCTCGAGCTGTCTAAGACAGAATCCCGCGATCTGCGCTGAACGGTCGTTGTCCTCACATGTGAGTTCCCATGTCATGGGAACTGTCTTCTTCAGAGTTCCCTTGATGGAAACTTTTCATCGTTGTAAGCTTGTGTTCTCTTGATTGTTTCTGGGAGTTCCCATTTCATGGGAACTTTCCTCTTCAGAGTTCCCTTGATGGGAACTCTTCATTGTGGCCTGCACTAGCTTTTGGTCATTCATAAGAGTTCTTGGCTGTACCTGTGTTCCTTAGAAATACTTGAACAAACCACATTAGTTCCCTATGGTGTTTGTCATTATCAAAACTTAGAGAGAATTACATCGTTGATCCGTTGTTTAGAACCAGAGGTTCCAACAACGTCCCAACATTCTTTTCAACCAAAATTTCGCAGGCTTGATCTTGGTGAGTCATATCCTAGTTTGATCTTTCTAGTTCGTGTTTTGGAAGGTGCGTCATATCCTTTCAAGGCACGTCCATATCCCGCCATATCCATCCAATTCCATCTCGGTGATTCTTATAGACTTTCAGTGCAAGAGCCATAACTTTCGAACCACGCAAGATTTGGACCTCAAATTTGTAGGGATAAAATAAGACTCGTAGATCTAACTCTGGGCTTTGGAATCTCCCAATTCCGAGTCCGGACGAGGGAGATCTACCCTTGTTATTCTAGACGAAGTTTAATCTCCGTGTTCCACTATCTCTTGAAGATTTTGCTCGGGTCTTCCTCGGATTGCCTTGCACCGCTTACAACATCAAGATCCTTCATCAAGGGGATTGGCAGATTACATGAGTAATGAGAGGCTTTTGTTCATGGGACCTAAGGAATGCTGGGATTTCTTATGTTTCATGAGCCATCAGAGCTTTTTGATCGAGTCATCTTCCCAATCACCCCAGCCGGTTGATAAGTCTCTTGAGGATATAACCAGGGATCTCTCCAAAGGGGTGGATGCTATAATCATGGAACATTGTGACTCATGTTCTTCAAGTTTTCATTCCACAATCTCACGCCCTTTTGAGTTGTGTGAAAGTAATGGTGGAATCATGTTGGAATCAAATAATTAGGAGTCAGACACCTGGATGCAAGTTGAGGAGCAATCTAAGACACTAGATGAGCGTTATGATGATGAATTTGATGATCAATATGAATTTGCACATGTAAGGCAAGTTAAGCATATTATCACAAAGCCAAGGGAAGTCTGTGCAGGTATAGAGATTCTCACAGAGCCTAGGGAGCCTGAGACATCTTCACCCATGTGTGCACAAGGGTTTTACAGGTTGCTAAGGGCATTGACAATGTCTAATATTGACAATTTATGCTCAGGGTCAAGCTAATGATGTTAAATGAGCGCTTTTTGGGAGGCAACCCAAGGATTAGAGTAGTTTTTTTCAGTTAATCTTTTTCTTTTTAAGTAGTTTTGTGTGTGTGTGTTTAGATATCCCGGGTCCGAAGATTGATAACCCGAAGAAGCCTTCACCACCACCGTCGGATTACCAGTACTACCCGGATAGCTAGATTCTTGTTTGTTCTTCTCTTTCTCTTACTTTTTCTATACTTTGGGGACAAAGTATTTTTAAGCATGGGGGAAGGAAATTAATTTTGCATTGCATGTAGTTGCATTAGATTAGGCATATTTAAATGCAAGCTATCAAATTCACACATGTTTAACCCTTGCTTGTCCTCAAGCAAGACATAAATCCAAATCACTCCACGTCATTACAATCATGCATCCAACTCATAATCAATCGAGCAATTCAACATATAATCAAAACTTGACCAAGATATCATAGCATGCAATTGATTCAAGCATAGAGAAAAGATCATTTATTCATTCTAGACCTCACCAAGATAGTGCTCTCACTCTCAAGTGTTTAAAGGACATGTGTTTCACTCAAATTAACAATGAAAAACTAGACTATCATACGCCTACATCAACGTCCTAATTCTCCACCGTTGTGGACCAAACACATAAAAAATCATGAGATCTTTTTAAGGGGTGTAATGGAGCCAAGGTAACGAGAAATTTGGAAGGGATCATATTTATTCACGTGGTGCTAAATCCGGGATAAAGAATTAATCCTAAAACCCAAACTTCACACTTTTCGTCTAAAAACTCCCAAACTTTCTTCACCAACTCCATAAACTCATTTAAGCACTTTGTTTCTTTTTTTTCTTTCTTCTCATTTTTGCCTTTTTTCAACTCTTCTTACACTTATGAAGGTTATTAACCTTTCAAGCTCACTTTTTTCTTTCTTTGCAACATATTTTTCATCTTCATTTTTTTTTTTTGCACACTAGAGTTGTACTTCCTCTTTTCCACCTCTCTTTTCAAACTCCCCCATACTTATACAAAACTCACATAAAACAAAAACACAACCTAAAGTCCAAAATCTCGAATGGGTCAAGCTTATTAGGCTAGGGACTATTTTGTGGAGCTCATAAGTGATGGTGTTCAAAATGGTAAAATAGGAAGTGGGCTCGGGATACGAGGAATAAACGGATCCTACGGGACTTCCAAGGTGGATTCTGGGCCCCACAACCATACCCATCGTTTAATTAAACGAAATCTTTGTCTACGCGAGGTCTTTCGAAACCTCGGGAGCGAGGTTTCAACCTCGTTGCCGACTCGGCTGACACCCCGCCCATCCGGACCACTCAGTTGTCGCTGTTCCCTCCGACCAATCATCAACTACCTCACCTCCGAACCAATCAGAAGCCTTGATCTCGGGCGTCCCACATCGAGTAATAACCAAAACTCGGCTCCTCAATTCTCTATAAATAGAGGAGAACCTCATAAGTGGAGAGGGGTCGAAAAACATCTTGAACTCAAGAACTATCTTGCTCGTTGAAGATCGACGTGTTGAATCATCATCAAATACCTCGGTACAGACAAGTGAAGTCCACAAAAAGACTTCAAGTCACGCAGAGAGCCTTCACTCACTTCAAAAACCTGGTTACATCATCTCACAAGCCATCATCACCACGCTCAAACTCGAAACTCAACCTTGCCATCAGAGTCCGTCAAGCGGCCTGCGGGTGATAGAATCTCATAGCGATTAGGAGATCTCGAAATCTTGTTAGATCGAGATCTCGAATACTCTTAGGAGGACTAAAAGTGTAAACCTCGTTTGTTTGTAAACCTCGTCGGTTTGTAACCCCGCTGTAAGAAAACAATAAATAAAGAGCAAGTGTTTGCACAATCGAATAGTAGTACCTCGTTTCTTGTCTTCTAGCGAGGGTTTATTAGGGTTTCATCGTTGGCGCCGTTTGTGGGAACTTCTTCATCTTAGCAGTTTCTCGATTTGTGCAAACCTTGGCGTTGAACCCCTCAAAATGGCTTGCCCAAACAACTTTTTCTCCCAACACCCCGATAACATGCCCGAGACCTCGTAGTGGATGGCCACGGGACCTTCGGGTTGTCCATTCGTGGTCCTTTCGGGTTGGACGTATACAGCCCCACAAAACCCCTACCCGTTCCAAGGGTATGCGTCGGGCGGTGCACCCCCGAACCCATATCCCTACCCGGGCTATGAGAAGTACCAGCAGGGTTTCGCCCCTCATACGTTCTCGTCCCCGCTCCGGGCCAACCCCACTCCGAGTACGTACCCGCGTACGTCCTTAGGCATGTGCCGGGAAACGAGACGTCCACCAACGGCTCGTCAACGGAGAGGCCTCCCCGAGACCCCATACAGATCTCGTGATCCCATTCGCGACGTTCAAGGATGCATGGCACGGAGTTGTCCAAAACGGCAGGGAGTGCTATGCACCCCCTAAAATCGAGGTCGCGCCGTCATCCCGTTGAGGTCGGGTGTCGTTCCCCCTTCGTGGACGAGATTCAGGAGGTGCCTATCCCCAAAGGTTTCCATTGGCCACAAATGGGACTCTACGACGGCACGGCTGACCCTGAGGAGCATGTGAAGCACTTTGCTGTCCAAATGAATGTCAACTCCTATAATGACGCCATATTTTGCCGCATCTTCCCAACCACCCTAGACAAGGCCGCGATGACGTGGTTCATAAGCCTCAAGATAGGGTCTGTGTCCTCGTTCGCTCAATTTTGTGAATCCTTTGTCACACACTTCAATGACTCGATGAAGCGCAAGAAGAACATGCGGGATCTCCGCGGTATTGAGCAGGGAGAGGGCGGGTTGTTGGGCACCTTCTTCACGAGGTTCACCACCACGGTGCAAAAGGTCGCACACATCGAGGAATCATCGGTGTGAGATACCCTCATGAGCAACCTATGTCTGGGGCCTTTCAAGACTTACATTTTCTTGAAATGCCCAACGACGAACGACAGCTTGTGCGCCCGGATCACGTCCCAGGTGTATGCCGATGATATCGCAAACCAAAGCTCGCGAACGAAGACCGACAAGGAAATCGTCGTCGAGGCTAAAGGAAAGGAGAGGGCGGTCGCGCCGGCTGCGAGGGATGCGTATGTGACGCAGGCCCAAAAACCCGTCAACAACAACAGCAACAACAGGAACTACAACATCAACAAAAACAAAAACAATCGCAACAACAACTGCGGGGGCAGTTGGAACTGTTTTGGAGGGAAGAAGCGTGGCTATAGGGACAAGGGCGGTCCTTTGTACAACCCAAACGAGAAGGGACGTGCCAACCCCGCGTCAGGAGCCAACACCGTACCACAAGGCCCGAGTCAGGCTCAGGCCAACAACGTCGAGCGGCAGGCTCGCGCGAAGCAAGCATGGTTTGGGCAGACAACAACACCCGATGGGTATATCCATACCATCTCGGGTGGACTATCGCTGGCTGGATTAAGCCAGGCAGAAAGAAAGAGGTATGTGAGGACAAGCCATCATGAGCCCTCGGTATTTAGCGTCGCCCAGTCCTCGCGGTCCCACGTAGGCTTGGCCTTCACCTCCGAAGATGCCGAGGGACTCCACATGCCGCACTCTGACCCCTTGGTGGTGCACGCTCAGGTCGGCTCGAAGATGGTGAAGCGAGTGATGGTGGACACGGGATCCTCCGTGGACATCATGTACTACGGCGCCTTCGAGCAGTTGGGCATCTCTAAGACATCCATGAAGCCCTATGTTGGGAAGCTCACCTCCTTCTCGGGAGACGAGGTCGATGTGGCAGGTGTCATAGACCTTTGGATGACGCTGGGCACCGGCTCCACGAGGAGGACCGAAATGGTGGAGTTCATAGTGGTACACCTACCTTCGGTGTACAATGCAATCATCGGGACGGTATCCTTGATGAAATTCCAGGCGGTGGTCTCCATCTACCACCTAAAAATGAAATTCCCAGTCGATGGCGGGGTTGGAGAGGTAAAGGGCAACAAAGAAGAGGGTCGCATTTGCAATGCGACCTCGGCCAAACAAAAATGCCCGGTGTTCATGGTGGAGTCCCCCGGCGAGACCGACCTCGAAGTTCGAGACTTCACGGTCCCCATCCCCAAGGCTGAAAGAAGGGTGATAACCCCCTTTGGAAATGAGTCCGAGAAGATCTACTTGGGCGAGTGTCTCTCCGGAAAATCCGCGGCATCGTTGGAGACCCTATTGTCCAGATTCCGCGATGTGTTCTCCTAGACCGCCAAGGATCTTCGTGGCGTACCGCGCACCGTGGCCCAACACTCCTTGAACGTCGACATCAGCACCCGCCCTGTGGTGCAACGAAGGAGGAAGATAAACGAGGAAAGGGCAAACGCCGCAAATGAAGAGGTAGCTAAGTTGCTGGCCGCGGGGTTTATCCGCGAAGTCCAGTACCCAAAATGGTTGTCCAACGTCGTGCTAGTCAAAAAGGCCAGCGGCAAGTGGCGGATGTGCGTGGACTTGAAGAACCTCAACAAAGCGTGCCCCAAAGACAGCTACCCCTGCCCTCGATCGACGAGCTAGTTGATTCAACCGCAGGGCACGGGGTCTTGAGTTTCCTCGATGCGTACTCGGGATATAATCAGATCTCGATGATTCCGCGTGACGAGGAGGAGACGTCCTTCATCACGCAACGGGGTACGTACTGCTACAAGTCATGCCTTTCGGCCTTAAAAAAACAGGGGCAACCTTCCAGCGTCTCATTGATCGGGTCTTCAAAGACCACCTGGGGAGGAACGTGTTGGCCTACATCGATGACATCATGGTGCGAAGCAAAAGCCCCAAGAGCACTTGGCCGACCTCCACGAGCTCTTCGTGACCCTCAGGATCAACCGTCTCAGCCTGAACCCCAAGAAGTGCGTCTTCGGCGTGTCATCAAGAAAGTTCCTAGGCTTCATGATCAACGAGCATGGGATCGACGTCAATCCCGCCAAGGTCGAGTCGATCCTCTCAATGAGGTCGCCACGATCTCGCACTGAGGTGCAGCGGCTCAACGACGCCGTAAACTACCTAGGGAGGTTTTGCTCCCGCCTGGCGGACAGGTATCTGCCCTTTTTTGCTGCCCTCAAGAAGAACGACAAGTTCGTTTCGGACGAGGGGCTAGAGCTCGCCTTCTCTGAATTAAAGGCCTTCCTATCGAAGCTCCCCACGTTGTCACCTCCGATGGCGGGTGAAGACTTGCAACTATATGTTGCAGTAAGCCCGGAGACGATCAGCGCGGTGCTAACCAGAAAAGCCACGCACCAAGTCTACTTCATAAGTCGTGTGCTCCAGCCTGTGGAGCAGCGGTACTCCCCGGCGGAGAAGATGGCGCTGGTTGTCGTGACCGCCGCCAAGCGCATGCGCCCTTACTTCCACGCGCACCCCATTCAGGTCCTCTCTGACCTCCCACTTCGGTAAATCCTCCACCAACCCGTCCTTTCCGGGCGAATGACGAAGTGGGCAGTCGAGCTCTCCGAGTTCGACATCAGTTACCTCCCTAGGACCGCAATGAAGGGGCAGGCCCTCGCTGACTTCATGGTGGAGGTCACCTTCTCTAAAACTAACGCAAGCTCGGAGGAGTGGAGGGTATTCATTGATGGTTCGCGATGTGACGTCGGAGGTGGGGCTAGCGTATTCCTCGACGGTCCCTCAATCGAGACAAAGTACGCACTTAACTTCGCATTTGATTCCACAAACAACGAGGCCGAGTATGAGGCCATGATTGCCGGGATTGAGATGGCGCTCCTCAGTGGAGCCCGCAAGATCAAAGTATACACCGATTCCGAACTAGTGGCATGGCAGCTCAACGGGCAATACGACACCCGGACGGGGTTCCTGCCGGCGTACCGGGAGAAGATTAAGGCCTTGGTGTCGTGCCTAGAAACCTTCGCGGTGGAGTCCATCCCGCGAACCTCAAACACGAAGGCGAATGCTCTCGCGAGGTTAGGATTTTCCCTTCCCTTGGAGGTAGGGAATCGCGTGATGGTGGAGAGAAAACTCTCGCGGAGTGTAACCAGCGAGGTTCTCTTCGTTGTCGCTGGGGATTGGAGGGTCCCGATCACGCGATATGTGGAGAGTGGTGTCCTTTCAGAGGACCCTGCAGAGGCTAGGAAGTTGAAAATGCAGGAGGCCCGCTACTACGTCATCAGTGGCCGCCTATGTCGCCGAGGCTACGCTGAGCCCAACCTGCTGTGTGTGCCAACCGAGTCTACGGGGCATATCCTATACGAGGTGCATAAGGGGGTCTGTGGCGGCCACCCCGGCTGGCGCGCCTTGTCACACAAAATCACCCATTTGGGATACTTTTGGCCCACCCTTAGGCAGGACGCTAGGGCCTATGTCTAGAAATGTGACGGGTGTCAAAAGCATGGTAACCTCCAGCACGCCCCGACCTCGCGTCTTCGTTCCATCCACGCACCATGCCCCTTCGTGATGTGGGGGATGGACATCCTCGGCCCTTTCCCCAAGGTTGTTGGCCTGGTGCGGTACATCTTGGTCATCGTTGATTATTACACGAAGTGGGTTGAGGTGCAAGCAATGGCAAAGATCACTAAGGCAAAAGTCTGCGACTTCCTCTGGAAGAACCTCGTTTGCCGCTTTGGCGTCCCCATGACCATCATGACTGACCATGGCCCCCAATTCGAATGCGAGGAGACTCGAACATTCTGCTCCGACCTGGGCATAACTCTTAAGTTTTCCTCCGTGGCCCACCCTCAGTCCAACGGCCAGGTGGAAAACGTCAATGCCCGCATGTTGTCCGATCTAAAGAAGCGCCTGAGCATGGCGCAAGCATGCTGGGCGGAGCTTCTTTCGCTCGTCCTATGGACATATCGCACCACCGCGCATCGCGCAACGGGAGTAACGCCTTTCGCTCTAACCTACGGGGCGGAGGCGCTAGTCCTTGTGGAAACCTTGGTCCCCTCGGTGAGAGTTTTTGATTTCGATGAAAAGGAGAACGAGGCCAACCTCATGGTCGAACTGCTGTTTAAGGACGAGTGCGCGAGGTGGCCGACCAGCGCTCCAGAGAATACAAGCGGCGCGTGACAGTATATCACGACAAGAAGGTTAGACCCCGGTTCTTGGCCACGGGTAGCCTCGTCTTGAGGCAAACCGAGGGCGCCAAGCTGGACCCCAATTGGAAGGGACAATACCTCCTCGGAGAAGAGGTCGCACTTGGAGCTTTCAAGCTCAAAGACAGCGAGGCACGTACCTTGAGCAAGACATGGAACATCGATCGGCTCAAAAAATATTATGTGTAAACTCTCCGAACTCTGCTATTTCCAACAAATTTTGTGACTAAAGGGTTGAGGTATTTTCAAATCTGTCTCAAAAATGAAAATTTCTTGCGAAGTCCACCCCTCGCTTCCCGCTTGGGGTTGGAGATTCTCGGTTTTAAGTTGCGAAGTCCACCCCTCGCTTCCCGCTTGGGGTTGGAGATTCTCGGTTTTAAGTTGCGAAGTCCACCCCCCGCTTCCCGCTTGGGGTTGGAGATTCTCGGTTTTAACTTGCGAAGTCCACCCCTCGCTTCCCGCTTGGGATTGGAGGTTCTCGGTTTTAAGTTGCGAAGTCCACCCCTCGCTTCCTGCTTGGGGTTGGAGATTCTCGGTTTTAAGTTGCGAAATCCACCCCTCGTTCCCGCTTGGGGTTGGAGATTCTCGGTTTTAAGTTGCGAAGTCCACCCATCGCTTCCCGCTTGGGGTTGAAGATTCTCGGTTTTAAGTTGCGAAGTCTGTAACACCCCCGTTTTTCCCTTGGAGATATTACCGCCAGTGACCTCGGAATTTATTTTCCGAAACCACCCTAGGCTTTCACAGTATAAAAACTCAAATACAAATAATAATTCATAAACCATTTGATAAATTAATGTGACTTTAAAACCATAAATTATCCAACTTGTGCGGAATACAAAATAAATCTTCTAATCATTGCGGAAACATTCAAGACGGTCCTCACAAATCAAGGATCTCGACCTTTATTTTAAACGAAAACTTAAATATAATTCTTCAACTCCTTCAGTCTTGAAACTCTGCTCCTCTACTTTCTGATGTGTCGTATAGGGACGGTGCACACCAGCCGGCCATGCAAAAGAAATAAAGCGGTCGGGTTAGTCTTGTGACAAACTAAGCAAGTGGAATTTAGGTGAGGGTTCTTGTGGCTTGTTTTAATTAGATCATCGAATTCCGAATGAAAGTCGGTCGATGATAGCTAACCAAAATAGTTCACGAAAAGGAAATATGCCGAAAAGATAAGGACACCATAAGAATATGGTTCCTATAAGGAAGAAAGATTTGTTGGGAACTTTAATAATCATACAAGTTTTCGAAAAATTCCCGTCAACTAATCGGGCCTATAGCCAACCTCACCGAATGCGTGTTGTCCGAATTCAGATTGGAAAATAGACCTTTCAAAGCCGGGAGCAAGAGTGACTTTCCAAGTTGTAGTCACCACCCGTGTTCATTTATTATGTGCATTGGCACTTATCTTACATTAATGACAAAACGTTGCATTTAAGTTGGTAGCTTTTAAGATGGCAACGCGGTATGCCGAAGCTATTGGGTTTGAGGTCCCCAAGAGAAAGAGTAACGGATTCCTATGTTCCGATACGAAGCACTAGCTAGGTGCGACACCCCTCAGAACGATTGAGCGGGTATGGTCATGACCAGCACTAGGGTCTAGGTCCATCCTAATGCAATTGTTATAAAGAGGTGTTCAGGAATTTAGAACTCCCACCCCTAATTCTACGCTAGAAGCACAACAACGACTCACATAGGAGATCGTGAAACAAACAAAGTTCAAGCACGCGACTTAAGTATAAATTCTAGCACAAATGAATAATACTACTAATAGTAAGCTACCTTGCACATGGGTCATTATTTCTAAACAACCTAGATTCATTTTATTCAAGCAAGCGTTCCCAACAAACATACAACATGAATAACGATATCCATGACAAAATATGAAAGCGAACCACCACTTGCCTTGATTTGTAAGCGAAGGAACGAATTGACTTAACGGGACTGAGATCCAAATATTGAGTTCTCCTTCCTGTTTTAATCATAAAAGTAACAAAATAAATTATTATTTATTTTGTGTTACTTTATAAAAATTGGATCTTTCCTCCCTAAGGTTTGTTTAAGTTTATAATTCATATAAACTTGTATCTTTTACATTAACAACTTCCAAATATTAATGTAAGCTATCTTAGGTTGTCATAATGTATCTCATGTCAACCTATTAATTCATATAAACACTTATAATATATGCATAAGCATAACTATGTATTTATACAAAAATATTACCCAAATAGTATAAGTCTTGTAAATTATTTTCTATAATTTATACACAACTCATTAATTGTTTATAAAATATTAAAATAATATGTAAATGAGAAAACGACTAATATTCTGATTTTTATTACTTATAAGACAATTATTATATTATTTCTATATTTATCATAATTTCCAACCCTTTATATAAACATGAACTAATTCACTTGTAAATATCATACTTTGATATTATAAACTACTTATAATTTTTATAAATCTGTAAAAATGCATTAAAAACCCATATTAATGTTAATTTCAATTAGGAGTAATTTATTTTACTAAAATCGAAGTTAAATCCCATAAAATAATCAAAAACAAAAATTATAAAGAAATAAATAAAAGCTGAAAACATGGGGAAAAAAAGGTTCGAACTGTGGTTTTGGGACGGCTTGGGACGGCGGCTCGGGCGGCGGAACGGCTGGGAGGCGGCGACAGTTGAGAGTACGACACACCATCTTTCTACTGTTGGCACTTGCGGCGCCGGAGGTTGTCAGGTGGTGGTGGAAAACGCCGGCGAACAGGGCTTCCCGAGTAGCCTATGCCCTGTTTCCGCTGGGCAGTTCGGGTAGCTTCAATCGAGTTTTTGGATGGGGAAAAGTAATGGGTCTTCGTATCTATTTATAGGGGAGGACTAGGGGATCTCATATCTTCGTTTCCCACAAAAATCTCGGCCAAAACGATCTTCAAATCGGATAAATATCAGATCTTTACTCCGAAACGCGTTTTACTAACTTCTCATCTTTAACCGTAGATTTGGATAAGATTTTCTGAGAATTGTACCGAGTTTGTTGAGGGCTTTCGTAGGTAACAACTAGGAGAGTATACCGGTTCTTTCGGAATTGAATTTGGTTAAGAAACGAGTCCGAATCAACCCTTACAAGATCGAATCACAACAACGCAATCTGCTGTGTAAAAATCCGTAATTACGCTCGGGTACCCACACTTTAAGGGTAATTACGAAAAGTTCTCAACTTTTCTGATTTCATCCATTTTCCGCCCTTTCTTCAACTATAATGTTATTTAAATTATGATTATTCTTTCCTATCTTATTTCCTAAATTATTATTTGGATTATATAAATTATTAAGTCAATTTTTACTTGTTTACAAATATTTATTGAATTATTTTTGCTACAAATTATACTTATTTCATGCTCTTCTTATACAAGAGAGAAGAAAATAAATTATATTATCCCATATATAATTAGGAGAATAATATCATAATATTATTCTTTGTTTTTATGAAAAAGAGTAGCATCAAAATAGCACCCTCTTATAATCAAGACTATTTGGGTAAGGTTTAAAATAACCTAATAACCATTATAAGTTATTATTTATATTTCTTATCCTTTTAAGAAAATAAACTTATCCTTTATTGAAATCAAATAAATAAATAAAATATTACAATAATATCCCTCCTAAAAGAGAGGGTTATTACAAAGTCCACCCCCGCTTCCCGCTTAGAGTTGGAGATTCTCGATTTTAACTTGCGAAGTCCACCCCTCGCTTCCCGCTTGGGGTTGGAGGTTCTCGGTTTTAAGTTGCGAAGTCCACCCCTCGCTTCCCCCTTGGGGTTGGAGATTCTCGGTTTTAAGTTGCGAAGTCCACCCCTCGCTTCCCCCTTGGGGTTGGAGATTCTCGGTTTTAAGTTGCGAAGTCCACCCCTCGCTTCCCGCTTGGGGTTGGAGATTCTCGGTTTTAAGTTGAGAAGTCCACCCCTCGCTTCCCGCTTGGGGTTGGAGATTCTCGGTTTTAAGTTGCAAAGTCCACCCCTCGCTTCCCGGTTGGGCTTGAAGATTCTCGGTTTTAAGTTGTGAAGTCCACCCCTCGCTTCCCGCTTGGGGTTGGAGATTATCAGTTTTTAACTTTCAAACCCACCCCTCGCTTCCCGCTTGGGGTTGGAAACAATCAAAAATCATCATGCGAGATCTGAGCGAGGCTCGTGATCTTGGCATAATAATCATCATGCGAGATCCGAGCGAGGCTCGTGATCTTGGCATAATAATCATCATGTGAGATCCGAGCGAGGCTCATGATCTTGGCATAATAATCATCATGCGAGATCCGAGCGAGGCTCGTGGCCTTGGCATAATAGTCATCTTGCGAGACCCGAGCGAGGCTCGTGATCTTGCATAATAATCATCATGCGAGATCCGAGTGATGTTCGTGATCTTTGCATAATAATCATAATGCGAGATCCGAGCGAGGCTCGGGATCGCGGCATAAAACCAGCGCCCGATGAGTCCCGAGGGTGCCACAAATGTTGTGACACTCGGGCCATGGGGTTGGATCGGGATATATATACACAGTAGACTAAGGTAAGAAAAACAAAACACAACTATAAAATAAGGAAAGTTGCATAAAATAAGACCGCAAGGGCCGCAGTATCTTAATTATAGACCCCGGCGGGGCCACCAAAAAAACAACCAAAATATAAACAACACATTAAATAGTCAGGGGCATCCTTCACTCCTTCGGGGCTTCAGCGGCGGGTTCCGTGTTCCGTGGGAGCTTGGCGGACGGGCGAGGCGGAGACAACATCGAGCTGGGAGCTCGGCACGTCGGTCGTGGGATGAGGTTCTGCGACGGCGGAGTCCAGGCCTCCCTGGCCGAGGTCCTCTATTGAGGGCGCCTCAGTGGCCACGGTCCCATTCTCTCTGAGGAAGAACTCGCATTCTCCCTCGCGCTCCTCCCCGGTTTCCTCCCCCATGATCAGCGCGTAGTTGGGGTTAAAGAAGGTAATGCGACGATCCATGGGCCCGTACTTCGCGACCGCCTGCCTAACCCCCATTCGGACGGCCTAATGGAACATCTTGTTCACGCTGCCCAGCAATTTTTCCTTGTACTCTACGGACGCCACGTACTTGGGTGCCGCAGCCTCCACCTCCTCATTAAGCTCGCTGGCCCGCTGTCGGAGGCTGCTAATCTCCTCCTCGGCCTACTGGAGCTCCGCTTCCTTCTCCCTATAAAATTTATGCTCCGTAGACAGTTAACCCCGGAGCTCCTTGTTCACAGCCTTGAGGTTCCCAGCCTCGTCCTTAAGACCCCTAATGGCCTTTTCCCCCTCTTCCTTGACCTTCTTCGCCTCCTTCTTGGCCCTGGCGGCGTCCTTGGCCTTGTCCTCCGCCGCAACCTCTGTGGCTCGAATCCGCTTCTCGGCCTCCACGCGGTCCTTGCCCTTCTTCTCGACCTCGGCGCCGCGGGCCTTGAGCTTCGCCTCCAGCTTGTCCATGGTGTTGTGGAGGAGGACGATGCGGCCACTCTTGTAGTTCTCGAAGAAGCGATTCTAAAAAAAACAAAAAATACGCGTTTTATAAAAATCTACAAGCATTGAACCACCAAAAAACCAACCTCGGGGAGTTAAAGCTTACCATCGCCGTGTAGTAGAGGGACTTTTCGTGTAGGGCGGCCTCCGAGAGGTTGTTTGCCTATGCAACCTCCGCCTTCCAATTTGACAAGTCCCAGTCCTTGGGCACACCCCGGGCGGGGCCGGGACAGTCAAACTTCTCTGTGGGAGGGCCGTTGGCATTGATAACCCGGCTCACGGGGCCGGAGCGGTGGACCGTCTCCCCTCCCGAGGTCCCCCTCTCGTTGTCACCCTTCTGCTTTTTCTTCTTGTCCTGGCAGGGGACCTTCGGTTTCTTTCCTTTTGGATCCGGCTACATCGTCGGATCCTCGGGGGGCTTGGGAGGACGTTCTAGCGACGTACCCCGTAGATGAAGCCCCCTCGGGAATCTTCACCCCTGGCGCCTTCGGCAGCGGAGGTGTCGCCTTCAGTTGCGAGGTGGGTGGCCTCGCCTGCGGGGTCGGTTCCTTTATAACGAGGCCCTTTTGGCCATGGGGAACCTGCGAGGTGGAGGTAGAGGTGGCAGGTTTCATTCCCTGCACCCTCGAGGTCAGAGCGTTGAAAAGGTCTATTGTAAAAAATACAAGAAAAAAGAAGTTAGATAAAAGCAAAGGGCGGAACTCCACAAACAATCAAGGCAGCATGACCCGAGCGAGGCTCGTGGTCATCGCTAGATAAGCGAGGTTTAACCCCGTGAACGGGCGTTGCCCAAAACCAAAAGCAATTAACAAAAACAAGCAACAAAAGGAAAAGTGAGTACCCTCTTCGCCCTCACGGGGTGGAAGGGTGAGGCTCAGGCCGACCCGCTCAAGTCGGTCCTGTGCCACGTACTCTTGGAACGGCTCCTGACGTTCCGGCGCGTATCGGGCCTTGAGCTCGTCCACCTTTTGTGTACCCTTGGGTCGGACGAAGTTGTCCGGAGCCATGGGGAAGTTGAGATACCTCTCGGGAGGGTCCCGGACCAAAAACCATTTCTTCTTCCAGGGCCCGACGTTCGAGGGGGCCGTGGTAATTTTAAGGCCGGGCAGGATGAGGTTGACGAGGCAAGACTCATGTTCCCTCCACACGAAAAATAAGCTCGACATAGTGTCGAGGTCGGGTCCGTCCCCGAGCTCGTGGCTGCGGAGGGTGTAGGCACACAAGAGCCTCCACGCATTGGGAAAAAGCTGCGAGGGGCAAACATGCATGGCCCACAAGAAGTTGACGATGTGCGGGGCCAGAGGTAGCCTGAAGTCGGCCTGGAGGTTGGGAAAGTGCACAACCACGCATCTTTCGTATAACGCCAAGGAGCAACCCTCCCCTTCGGGGAGCGCTAGCTCAACCCCCTCGGGCCAAGCGAAGTCCTTGGCGATCTTCGCGAGGTCTTTCACCTTCACGATCGTAGGCACCCCCTCAGGTAGAAAGGTCCCTTTCGAATCCGAGGACATGGGTATCTGTTCCTCGAGGACGAGCGGAACGCTGGACACAGCATCGGTGATGTGCTCCGCAAAAAAGCTCGCCAGATCGTTGGAGTCGGACGACCTCACAATAAAACTTGCCACTTCCTCATCAGAAATCGAAGACGAACCAGACGAGGCACGAAGTCGAGAGAAGCGCGAATTAACGGAAACGTTGGAGTCACAAGAGGAAGGATCGCTGAAAACCAGCGAGGGAGACCTTGGGTTCTGAGAGCCACTAGTCTCGACACTCCCTACGGTCTCGGAGGCCTCCTCATAGAACCTCTCTTGGACTTTAAACACGATGCCTGGTGGGGGCTCAAAGAAGCTCCTTTTGGCATGAAAGAGCGACGTCCAGGCCACAAGAGCCGAACAGGAGAAGGGCCTAAGTGTCGGGCCTCGCAAGAGAATTTCTTGCGATATGACCACAAAACCTCTAAACCTCGCACCTCGCAATCCTAAGAAATACAAACCCGCACCCCGGGTTTTGATGAACCAACTACCCCTCGTATTTATGATTCGCGGTCCTCGGGACGAGGTCCCTAGGCCATGGGGTTGTGTTGGTGTTCAAAATGGTAAAATAGGAAGTGGGCCCGGGTTACGAGGAATAAACGGATCCTACGGGACTCCCAAGGTGGATTCTGGGCCCCACAACCATACCCATCGTTTAGTTAAATGAAATCTTTATCTACGCGAGGTCTTCCAAAACCTCGAGAGCGAGGTTTCAACCTTGTTGCCGACTCGGCTGACACCCCCGCCCATCCGGACCACTCAGCTATCGTCTTTCCCTCCGACCAATCATCAACTACCTCACCTCCGAACCAATCAGAAGCACTGATCTCGGGCGTCCCACATCGAGTAATAACCAAAACTCGGCTCCTCAATTCTCTATAAATAGAGGAGAACCTCATAAGTGGAGAGGGGTCGAAAAACATCTTGAACTCAAGAACTATCTTGCTCGTTGAAGATCGACATGTTGAATCATCGTCAAAGACCTCCCTACAAACAAGTGAAGTCCACAAAAAGACTTCAAGTCACACAGAGAGCCTTCGCTCACACCATAAACCTCGTTACATTCAAGCCATCATCACCACGCTCAAACTCGAAACTCAACCTCGCCATCAGAGTCCGTCAAGCGGCTTGCGGGTGATAGAATCTCATAGCGATTAGGAGATCTCGAAATCTTGTTAGATCGAGATCTCGAATACTCTTAGGAGGACTAAAAGTGTAAACCTCGTTTGTTTGTAAACCCTGTTTCTTTGTAACCCCGTTGTAAGAAAACAATAAATAAAGAGCAAGTGTTTGCACAATCGAATAGTAGTACCTCGTTTCTTATCTTCTAGCGACGATTTATTTTGGGTTTCATCAATAAGCACATGCTTAAGCTCAAATAAGTGGGGTGTCAAAACATGGATCTTGTAAGGTAGAAAGGGAAATAATAGGCTAAATAAGAAACAATGCCTCAATCACTTTAATGGCATACATTCAATCATGTAAAGCAGCCTTAAAAGTGGTCCTAAACGCAAGTTCTAGAGATAGAAAATCATGGTGATACACTCAAGAATATAGAGAACAAATATAATTATTGAAAGGTCAAAATCTCACAAAGCAAATTTTTGTCTAAAATTTTAGAATCAATCTTAAACTCAAGCTTTATACATGTTCGGTCCTATAGTCAAAGTAAATAATCAAAGATCATGCTCATATCATAGAAATTTCAGCAAATCATGCAAATCATGGGTAAGGACTCATACTTAGCATAGAAACACAAGAGGTATCAAACAATGGGGAAATATGATCCTTAATGCAATATTTTTGTATTTTTTCAAATTTTCTGAATTTTTTTCTTCTTACAAGATTTTAATCAATGCATGTGAATTTTTTTAGATATTCCTAATCTAATGCAACTACATGCAATGCAAAAGTAATCCCCTTCCCCCATGCTTAAAACATACTTTGTCCCCAAAGTATAGTAAAAAGTAAAGGAAAGAGAAAAACACACTAGAATCTAGCTATCCGGGTTATGCGGCGGGAAATCCAACGGTGGTGGTGAAGGCTTCTTCGGGTTATCAATCTCGAACCCGGGGTATCTAACACACACCAAAAACTACCTAAAAAGCAAAAGATTATAATTGAAAATTAAATCTACTCTAATCATTGGATTGCCTCCCAAGAAGCGCTTGTTTAATGTCATTAGCTTGACCTGTCAAAGCCTTGTGCACATAACTAAAAAAAACATAAGTAACACAATGATAAATAGAAAGTGAATAATATACCATTAAAAAATCGTTTCAACTTATAAAAAGTATGAGCACTATTTTCATGAGAAGGTATATAATGAAACAAATTTAGCTCAAGAGGTGGATACTCAAAATACTTACTATATGGATCAAAGTACTCATCAACGTTATCACACTTACCAAAGATGAACTCCATGTAATCTCGAGATTTCACTTTAGTCTCTACACTTGGTTCTACCTCAAGTTTGTTGGGAGTAACAAAGAATGAGAGCTTGGGGTAAAGAATACATGGAGTCGTGACAACCTCAATGATGTGATCTTTCTTATTTTTTCTTCATGATCCTCTATGTCATCATCAAAGAAGTTGTCGTTGTTAGAGAAACAATCCTCTTCCTTCAAAGCAATAGTTTCCTCAAATTGAATTATAGGAGTAGACTCTGTCTTAACATCAGAATCATCTTCATAGCCCGACTCAAGTCTAGTGGATTCCTCCTCAACTTTCATTTGATAGCCCATGGAGCAAAAGAAATCCCAACATTCCTCAAGTTGCACATCCAATAGTCTTTTATTGCTCCTACACCAAGCTAGACTAGAATCCTAGGGTGCATACCCTCAAATATGTATTGACATAACTCCCTCTTAGAGTAATGATAAACCCAAAATCCAATATTCATACACATAGTCTTGGAATCTATAAAAGTATTCATGGAACTGTTCATCATGCAATTACCTACACTAAAAAATAGGCATGAATTAGTAGCACATGTGTTATGAATCGTAAAATAGGTCCACAATACCAAAAATAGCACACAAATAGCGACGACTCCCCGGCAACGATGTCAAATTTGATGAGGTATTTTCAGTGGTCGTTATACCTATCAAAGATTCGTAGCTTAACCAAACTTAGTATAATGGTAAGTAAGGGTCGATCCCACAGAGATTTGTGTATTTGTGTTTAACTTGAGTGCCAAGTAACCCAAAAAAGGAGGTTTTGAATGATTTTCTAAACTAAGATTCAAACTAAAAAGTAAATATGAATGCAAGGTTGATTGTAAATATATGAGAGAGATATGTTCAACTGGTTACATCCATTATAGATATGCTTACTGATCATTGATTGTCTTAATTCTCAATTCATTTGAATAATCTACCGTGGATTATGCTCCTACTAAGGATTATGACCCAAATATCAAATCTAGTTGAAAGAACTAACAGTCTAAACCACCCTAATCATTTAATACCCTAAAACAACGTCTAGATTCAATTAAACAATAGCTTTACGAGTCAAGTTGTCGATAGAAACAAACACTTAGAGCAAACAAACATCTAAGTTATTTGTGATTTATTCCCTTCTACAATTGAATAGCCCAAACGGGTCCAAAAATTATAGATGCTACTTTATCTAATCAACCCCGAACGGGCATTAATCAAATTAGTTGTAAATTAACCCAGAAACTCTATTAGGTCATCAAGCTAACAAAACCCTAGAATAATTCTGATTCAATTAAGCATAGTGAATAAAACCTATAAAAGTTTATTTGAGAATCAATCAATCCTCACAATACTATGCAATCTATGATTTCAATAACTAGTCAAACACAATGAATTTAGCAATGCATGATTGAATTAAAGAAAAACTTACAAAGGGTTCAAAGGTTGCTCTTTTCAGAAAACTCTCTTCAAAACAAACCCTAGCCTCCAAATTATGATCAAAGTTATCTAAGAAAAGTTAAAGACAAGGTTTAAATACCCCAAAGGTTTCCAAAGAGCAATTCTATCCCATATTACATTAAACGCGTCACATAAGATCTAACCTAAGCCCATCTCGAAGCCTAAACATGCGGCCCAACATCTCCGCATGAAGACAGATTGCGCGGTCTCCTTCCATAGTTGCACGGTCGCGCACCCTGTCATTATCCCTACGCCATGCCCTCGGTTCATCATTCAAGTGACACTTCAGAGGCATTTTTTACCCCCTTCGAGTTGGAATTTGGACTCGGAATAAAATATAAATTGTAGCTCTTCGAATTAGCTTTTCAATGATAACAAATTCAACTTTATCAGACCACTATAGGTCCCAAACGAAGCATTGCAAGATAGAGGTGTCAAAACAAGAACTCCAATGCATGACCCGAATTATGATAGCATAAAAAAATATTCTAATGATCCTCATATCTATCCTATCCAAAAATAAAAGATAATGTATTATATCCTATATATTCTAAAAACATGGATAAGGATTTATCATATCCAAAAATAAAAAATTATTTTTAAAAATTACTGGTTATTTTGCGTTTAAAAAAAGTGATGTAATCCAATCTAAAATTAATTATTTTATCAAAGATTAATTTTAAAAAAAAGGTCATTTGATTCAATCTAAAGTAACATCTTTCGTTTAATTATTTTTTAGGTTATAGGGTTCAGGGTTTAAGGTACAAAACAGGCAAAGACCCGCATCTTCTATAACCGGCATCGTCTCCCCCAATTCCCCCACCACCGTCTACTTTTCCCGGCGTGATCTTCCAATTTCCCCAGTTAATTCCTCGTCAATGGCGTCAGAGAAATCGGTGATGGCGGTGATCAGAGCATCGCGTCCTTCATTCCGTAGCAACGCTGACAAGGTTGCCTTCGCCATCCATTCCTCCTTCCTCGCTGCTGGTTTCGTCCTCACTGCCACTGGTCAACCGGCCTTTGCTGAAGACGCTCTCTCTTCCTCTTCCACCGGTATAGTTCCTTCTATTTAATATTTCATTTTTGATGTTCAATCGAAAATTAAAGGTTTAGGGTTTTTGGTCCCGTGTTTTGACATTTGGCATATGATTTCTGCTTCAGATGAGGTTGGGATTGAGCACTGGAACGAATTCGAAGACGAGTACGCATTTTTATACTCTGATCCTGAGAAGAACAATAAGAAGGTCTTAGTTAAGTGTCTGGTGATGGGCGATAAACTCCTTGTTGATGCTTTGGCTGATGGCGCTGCTGCTGAACCTGTTCATCTTGAAATCAAGTTCGAATTCTCTTTCTAATTTCTTGGTTTAAATTTTAGTTTATGCTAATTTGTTGCACATGTTGTATGTAGTCTAGATAGACTCTGGTGCTGCATCTTTTGACAAAAAAAATCTATTTCCATTAGTAATTAAGGTGTGAATCTAAATTACCTTTATAGACCTCCATAAATGTCAATTTCTAACTAGTTTTACAACCCCAACTAGTTTTGCGTTTTTCTGGTGACCTAACAAACATAGCCTAAGTGCAATTGATTATCTTATCATCTAAAAGGGGCCATGGTATAAACTGTTTACTGGGATGATTGTCATGCCATTGTCTCTAATTTGTTCTTTTGGTGTATTGTAGTATTAACGATTATGTCAGAGAGGACACTAATGGAAATTATAATGCACTATACAACAATTTGGGCAAGCTGGTGAACAGTTTGGATTCTGATATCCTGTCCAAATTGGATGGCTCTTCTGTAAAGGATCCTTCTGGGTAAATCTCAACTACCCAGCTGGTCAACTACACAGTTTTCAACCCAAATGTTTCTTTTTTCATCGATTGATCTTGTATATTGTATATTCTTTTTCATAGTAAATTCCCCTTGGTTATTTGCAGCTCACAGCCAAGTGGAAGTAATGATCAGCCAAATGTCGTAGTCAATGAGGGTCAAACTTCACCAAGCATTACTCCAGGGTATTATTTGAAATTTCCATTGGTGCATTATATTGTTTGTGAAAATCATTCTAGATTTGATAAATTTTTATAAGCTGGTACTTCTATGTAGCCAACTATTATAGATTGTAGAACTTATTGACACTTCTGCTATTTCTGGATTATATGGTACCATCTTTGGTCTCCAGGTGAAAGTGAGAGTAGAAGGAACAATTAATGTACTCTTTCATGAACAATGTCAATATCTGTTTAAGCTCTTGGCTAATTTACGACCCATAAAGTGAAATAACTTCAACTTACAATTATTTTTCGTTTTTAGCCAATGTGTATCTGGAGAAATACTGTTTTTATGTGATGATCCCTCTCATATACCTTTCCTGAGAGATTGAAGAAACTGTTGTACCTGCTAGAGAATATGTGGCATATTTGTTGTTTAGAATATATTTTACGTATGACTACTGATTAAGGAAAGAGTGTAGAATTTTTAGGCTAACCATGCTGCTATTTTCTTTTTGTTGTACAGGATATTATATCCTCCTGTCAACCCTGCTGGAGGCAGTGATCTATTTCCTGGAGCTGGTGCTGGAATATACCCTACAAGGTTCATTTGTTGCTCCTCCTAGTTTTTTCACAGGACAGCCTGGATTATAGTTTTGTATTGATTGAACTTGACTAACACTTTTTTACTTAATCCCATGGGTGTTTTTTCCCGCTTTGCAGGGGAGATCTTGGTGGTGGAAGCATGTTAATAGGTATATGTCGTGCTTTAACGCTCAACTTCATTATAGTTACGAGCCGTAGTTTTTTAATATGGTATATGAACCATCTTATTCCAACTTGTAACAGGAATGGATGATCCTAGATGGTCTGGTACCGTGGGAGGTCGACCAGGCTTTCCTGGACTACCGTGAGTAATAAATTTTTTTTTATGTGAATGGTTTTTCTTTGTGAGGTAAATGTGGTCTACTTTCTAATATGCCCTCATTAACTTGAACAGGGGGATGCTACCACCTGGCGGGGTTCCTGGTGCTCGTTTTGATCCTTATGGGCCTCCTGGTGTTCCTGGCTTTGAGCCTGACCGTTTTACCAGGTATAATAGTACTTTGCCTTTCCTACTTCTAAAAAGAAAGGGAAAAAAGCTCTTCAAGTGACAAACATTAGTTTAAATTAAATAACAAAACAAAATTGTTCCCATATGGCTTATGGTTGTAGTGGCTTATTGAATGATTGAGTTCTTCATGCACTCTGACTAAAACAGGGAAATGGAGAAATTAAGTCTATGTTCCCTTGAAGATAGTTTATATATAAACTTGCAGTCCTTCAACCAAAAAAAATATATAAACTTGCAGTTATGGCTATTGACTAAAATGCGCTTCTCCCTTTATTGTTTTGTGTTGTCACCGAAGGTTACCAAGACGACCTGGAGGTAGGACTCATCCAGACCTGGAGCAACCGGGAAGTGGTGATTTTGATTACATATAAGACTATAGGAGCTCAGAAGCGGAGTTATGTCCAGGGATCCTCATCTTTCTTGGTTGTGACAACTGTTAAGAGCACGTTATTTTGGCTGTTTATCATAATCAGATTTTAAGGATGTGTGGGTTTCTCATCTACTAAACGTGTTTGATGCTTCGCTGCTTTGTATAAATATCTCTGACTATAAATTAAAGCTGAAGAAAAGTGTTTGTTAAAAATTGCGTCACTCGGCTTTTTATAAGTGGTACCGTTTCATGGGTTAGCCCGAGTCTATCGTAGATAAGCGGCATGGTTTTTAAAGGGCTGATTTCGTTGCTCATGGGATTACTGCTAGATTTGATAAAGCTAGAAGAAGAGAGGGAGAATGTGTTTTAATTCATTCAAAAGTGAATTACAAGATAAGCCAATTATGATATTTAAAACAGACTGGAGTGGAAAACAGAATTGAAGTGTGTACACGTTTCTTTATCTCCCTTCTATATATTTACCAATTTGAGAAGTGTGTACACGTAAGAGGCATGCCTCTTTCTATTTTGAATACATTGCGCATGGACACTAATCTGAAAAATAGAAAGAGGCATGCCTCTCATGGTTAAGTCCAATTTGAGAAGTGTGTACACGTGATATTGGAGACTCCTAGCTCTGAAAGAAGTGGACTTAACCATGATAATTCTATTGTAGCATTGCGCATGGACACCAATCTGAAAAAAACGCTCTCTAAGCCGATTCCGGTGCCTACGCACTCGCTTCATTGTCCTATGGCGGATGCCACCGCCATCAACCCTGGCGCATGTCGCCACCCTACCCCCCTCCGAAAACATGGAAAGACATGGTTGTCAACGAGGCTGGGCATCAAAGGCCGAAACTTGCTACTGAATTCCTGGATGGCAAAGTTGATATCAGTTTCCCCTGGTGGTGAAACGGGAGATCCGGTTGTCTCCATCGCCCCAGAAGTTATTAATGTTCTTGCCGACGTCTGGAGTTCCTCACCGGTTGTCAAAATCTTTGGCGGTTTTGTTCCCTACCATGCTATGGAGAAGAAACTTTGGGACATCTAGAAGCCAGTCGGGAAGATGTTGCTCGCCGATCTTCCCAATGGTTACTACGTGGTTAGGTTTGACATCAAAAGGGATTTTATGATGGCCCTTATTGGCGGTCTGTGGACTATTTTCGGTCACTATCTGATTATCAAAGCTTGGTCGCCTACGTTCAACACAAAGACGAATGCTATCACGACATCGCCTGCTTGGGTGCGAATTGCTAAGCTTCCTCTTGTCTACTATGAAGAAGAATTTCTCATGTGTATTGCAACCGATATAGGGCGGCTGATTGAAGTCGATACATGCACTTTGTTCTCTAACCCTTGCAGGTTCACTAGAGTTTGTGTGGAAGTCGATCTCAAGAAACATCTAAAAGGGACGATTACAATCAATGAACAAATACTTTTCCTCGTGTATGAAGGGCTCAGTCTCATTTGCTTCAAGTGTGGCCGGTTTGGGCATCTTACCTCGCAATGCCCCTCTCTTGCCAAAGTTGTCGGCATTGCCATCTTTAAGGATGTTTTAGGCCGGTTTTGTAAGGCCTCTAGGGAAAAGGTAAGCATTGCCAAGTCCAAATAGTTTGTCTCCAGGAATGTGGGGCAAGACATGATTGATTGCCGTTGTGTTGAGAGTGGCATGGAGGTTACGAATGTCGTCGGAAGCTATTTAGGCATGCCTGTTTTCCATAAGAAGATGTCGACTGAGACATTTGCTCCGCTTATGGATAAAATTAAGGCTCGGCTTGCTACTTGGAAGGGTAAATTCTTAAGCTTTGTCGGAAGGTTCACGTTACCCAAATGTGTCCTGAATTCGATTCCGGTTTATTCAATGTCGATCGTCGTCTTGCCGAAGGAGGTTTGCAATCGTATTGACCAACTCACAAGGAATTTAATCAGGAATCATGAGAATGATAGAAGAAAACTTCACTTCGTTGCTTGGCACAACTTATGCAGGCCAAAGAGCACTGGTGGCCTCGGGTTGTAGTCCATGAGAGAGCTTAATTTAGCCATAATCGGTAAGCTCGGGTGGCGTTTCCTTAACGATACCAATGGGGTTTGGAGTAGGGTCCTCAATGCTAAGTATATTAGGGAAGTTGGTAATACGGTGTGCAATTCATGTCTTGTATTTTGAAGGGCATCCAAACTTGGGTCAAAAAGGTTGTTACCAAGGGATATCGGTGGAATATTGGAGACGCTCATTCTGTCTATTTTTGGTTGGATTATTGGTTGGGTGACTTCCCTCTTAAGGATGTATCCAATACTACAATCGATTATTTGATCTTGTACAAGAAAGTGCGGGTTTTTTTGAATGAGGATAGAGGTCGGGACTGGTTGCAGCTTTCGGGGATTCTCCATTTGGGTATTCTACAACAGCAAGCTGCCCTAGCTATCGGAGATGTCCCCAGGATTATGGATAAGCTGAGTTGGAAATTCACCCGGGACGGTAATTACTCGATCACGTAGGCTTATCGGTTTTTTATTTGTGGTCACTATGTCATTTGGAATGATGGGGCTATTTTCTCAGCAATCTGGAAGCATAAAGTTCAAGATAGGTCCGTACGTTTACTTGGCTTGCGGTTCGGGGGAGTGTGCTCATAAATAGTGAGAGGCGGAGGCGTAGCGTGCTCATGAATAGTGAGAGGCGGAGGTGTCACCTCATTGACCTGGATCAATGCCCTTTATCCAACGACGAACCGGAAACCCTTGATCATTTGTTTAGGAGCTATCCTAAAGTTGTTAGTTGGTGGAACTCTTTGTAGTTACCGATGAAACTAAAGTTGTTAGTTGATGGATTTGGGCTAATCTGATGTGCAGTTGGAGGAACAAGAATGGATTCGAGTGGGCGGCGATATTTTCCACGACACTATGGTGGTTATGGAAGTGGTGAAACGAGGTGGTGTTGGGAACCCGAGCGATGTCCATGGCGCCTCTGAGTTCATGCTTGCTAGAGCTATTGAGTACAATAAGGCTTGGTCGACTAAAGCTAGTGTGTTGGTGGGGCCAACGTGGATCCAGTATATGATTGGGTGGATGAGACCAAAGCCGGGATGTGTCAAAATCAACATTGGCGACTCGGTGCGTGACAATGGCCATTTGTCCGTTGTGGGCGTAATTAGAGATTTCAATGGAAGATGTATTTGTGGATTCGTGCATAATATCAGCCAATGCACAATGCCTATGGCGGAGTGATGACTCCAAAGGACCGTCCTTGTAAACCTTCCTGAGATCCACAAGAACAAGCGCCGAAGATTGGCACCAAGGCACACATATGGTGTGCGTGGCAACGGCGGAAGGATGCCGACGGTGAGGCGCGACCAGATCTGGTTTGGCACAATGGGATCGAGTCAATGACATGAGGGTGTCGGCATTTCCAATGATGAACGGCCCTAGGGTGCCGGGAAAATGGTGCGGTGAATCCGAGCCTTAGCACGATGGATCCGAGAACGTTTGAGGTGGTTGTAGTTGATGTGTTTGATTGTATGTAAGAGAATGAGAGATGCAAGAAAAAGATAAAGAGAGGCATGGGAATTATAGAGCAAAGGGAGTAAAAGACTAAGGCAAGAGTAATCTCAATTACCAATAATCCAAAACTAAGTACAAAGATAGGCAAGGAGGGCTTTATATAGAGCACTCCTTCCTAGAACAAGCTTGGATTCCTGATATGCAAACCGAGATACACACCCAATAAAATAAAATAACATAACAATTATTTAAATAATGTCAAGTTATGAAAATAAATAATTATCATAAATAAAATAGATGGACACCGATGTGGCTCGGCTAGGCCAAGATGGTCGCGTCGTGGCATGGGCGCGCCAAGAGGGCGCCATGGCCTAGGGTGCCTTGGAGTCGTCGGAGCCCGACTTGGGTCAGGGCTTGATGCCATCACGGAGCTCCGGGGCATCCTTAACGGTCTTCGGCCTGCTTAGGAGAAAGGCTTCTGGCTTGTGAGTCTTGAGGCGGACTCGACCCTTGCGATTGATTTACCGAAGAAGCCTCCTGGTCCGACCCATCACCTTTTTAGCTTGGAAATGCAATGCCAAGGCTTCCTCAAACTGGATTGGAATGCCCATTTTGTGCATGTTTTAAGGAAGCGAATAGTGTCGCCGACTCCCTTGCTTGTTTTTACTTTTCTTTCCCGCTTCGTTTTCATGTTCTTATTGAGCCTCATGTGTGCTCTTCCTCTTTGTTGTTAGACGATGTTCGTGGTAGGGCAGCTCCCCGCCTTGTTTGTTTGTAACTATTATTTTTTTATTTAATTCCCCAAAAGGCGTTACCTTTCCTCACCAAAAAAAGCATTGCACATGGATTGATATTCTGCCTCCAAGGAAGATAATGAAACAATATGTTGCTTTTTTATTTCCATGAGATCAAAGTGTAACCCATAAATACAATGTACCCACTAACATATCATCGGGTGTTAGGACAAGATGCCTAGTCAACATCACAATATGCTGGAAGTGTCATAGAAGGAGAAGAATTAAACAACAAAGCTTGGTGAAGTGTCACCTAGAAATACAATGTACCCACTAACATATCATCGGGTGTTAGGACAAGATGCCCAGTTAGCATCACGATAAGCTCGAAGTGTCATAGAAGGAGAAGAACTAAACAACAAAGCTTGGTAAAGTGTATCTTTGAGATATTTGAGAGTATGCAGAGTTGTGTCTATATGAATTGATCGTGGTTGTTGTAAAAATTGACTAAGAAACTGTATTGGATAGGCTAGATCAGGTATGCTATGGACCAAAAAATTTAATTTGCATACTAGATGTTTGTATTTAGTTGGATTCTGTAACAACTCTCTAGAAGTGAGCAAAAACTTTGTGTTGACCTCTAAAGGACTAATAACTAAAGGCAAATGCAGACAATCATACCTAGTAAGTAGATTAGAGATGAAAAACTGGCTCATTAGAAGACCACCAGAATTTCTAGTAAATTGTAGTCCTAGAAAATAGTGCACGTCTCAAAGATCTTTTATTTTGAAGACATCATCAAGAAATGACTTTAAGGATACAATTTCAGCTTCATTGTTTCCAATGACAAGGATGTCATCGACGTATATAGACGCGAAAACAGAAGCAGAAGTACAACTCTTTTTGTGAAATAAAGAATGGTCATTAGGAGATTGGACATACCCCTTTGACCTTAGAGCATGTTATAGTTTTGCATACCATTTTCGGGAAGCCTGTTTTAAACCGTAGAGACTTTCTCAACTTGCAAACCATGTCTTTGCCTTGAACTTGCAATCCAAGAGGAATTTTCATGTAAACTTCTTCATGCAAATCCCTGTGTAGGAAAGTATTATTCACATTTAGTTGATGAATCTTCCATCCTCTCTTAACAACAACATATAATAAACTTCTTATAGTTGTCATTTTCACCACCAAGGAGAAAGTTTCTGTATAATCAATCCTTGGTTTTTGTGTGAAGCCTCTAACAACAAGTTGAGATTTATATCATTCAATTGAACCATCTGACTTATGTTTGACTTTATATATATCCCTTTGCAGCTGATGGGGCGCTTGCCTTTAGGTACAGATACAATATCCCAAGTGGGGTTCATTTCTAGAGCATGAAACTCAACAATCATAGCTTCTTGCCACTCATTGTATAAGACTGTTGGTTTGAAAGAGTATGGTTCAATTGAAAGGGGTAATTTATGGGGAAAGGTTGGGGTTGGAAAAGAAACTTTGGAAGTTATAGTCTGACAACAATAGTTGTTGAAGGAGTCATTTTTAAGTGCATGACAAATATGATTTTCCAAATAAGAAGGTTTATATTGAATTATATGGGATCTTCTTAGATTATGTTGTGGCTCACTTAAAATGAGCAACAATAGTTGTTGCTCATTTTGTGAAGTTTCAAAAGTGGATGAGGATATATTTTGTGAAGGTTCAAGAAGTGAGAAATCATCAAAATGTGGAAGGTGTTGAGGCCATTTATGTGTGGGTGTGAGAGAATCATGATAAGGCAAAATATTTACATGAAACACAACATCTCTAGAAAAGATTACCTTGTGACTATTGAGAAGAACTTTTTAAGGCTTTTTCCCAAAGGATATCCTAGAAATAAGGTTGAGTTTGCTTGAGCTTGTAACTTATCATGACCTTGTTTGAGTGAACTAAATACTTTCAAGTGAGAATAACTTGGTTTCTTATGATATAAGACTTCATAAGGAGCTTTCTATTGCAAAACCAAACTTGGTAATTAATCTGTTGATAATATGAACAGTTGTAAGAATTGCTTCTCCGCACAATTTTACTAGTAGCTTGAGTGAAAAAGAAGAGCCCTTGTCACCTTCAATATATGTTTGTGCTTGCATTCAACTACCCCATTTTATTGAGGGGTTGTTGTACAACTAGTTTCAAAGTGACCCCAATAGATGCGAGATATTTACTAGCTGTTTTTTCCGATCCTAGTTCAAGAGCATTATCGGTTCTTATGGTGTGAACTTTGTAAGAGAAATTCCTTTCAACGCAAGCAATGAAAGCTTTGATTATGCTGAATGCACTAACTTTGGTGCTTAAGAGATGAATCCATGTGGTTTGTGAAAAATCATCTACAATTTAAAATAACTTGTAACCATTGTAAGTGGGCTGAAGAAAATTCATTTTCCAACCCCAAATATCCAAATGAATGAGTTGAAAAGGAATAGTAGGTGTTATTGTACTAGAAGAAAAAGAAAGTATGTCCATTCGGGCTTTAGCACAAGTGCTACAAGGATTGTCTTTATAACTACTATCCAACTAAACACAACATAATTGTTTAAGTTTGGAAAAATGAAGATGACTAAACCTTGCATGTAGGACATCATAAGACCAAACCTTGCAACTTGATTGCTAAAGAAACTTCATTTTTCAATAAAATTACTTAAAGCATATTGTAAAGAATCTTTAGAAATTGCGGGTTCTTAAAGTATGTAGAGAACATGAGTGGTTTTACCAATCATCAAAATCCTCTTGAATATGGAGTCATGTAAGACACACTTGTTGTGTGAGAAGATAATTTGGCTACATAGATCAAAAACCAATTTGGATAAAGAAATCAAGTTGCAAGTAAAAGATGGCACAAAAAGAACTTCTCGAAGCATCAACTTTCCAAATAGATAAAACTAATCTAGATTTTTGTGACATTCACAACATGTCCATTAGGCAAAGTAATAGATATCACTAGATTAATAGGAGTTAGGTGGATGTGATTCTGATCCATCATGAGCAAGAAAACCCGTCGGGAACCTATGCCGACGCCGAGGTTGGAGCCAAGAGCGCACCGGTGCCAAGTGAGCAAGCACTGAGTGGTGATGTTGAGCCATTTCCATCGGGCACTTCTCAAGTTCCATCAAGCTATCTTTTGGGAGGGCCTTCTACACACCGAATGAGGAGCTATGAAGTCAAGAACGCCCATGAAAGGTGTCATGAATCCGCCAAGCACCAAGAGCCTCCTTTTGATGCTTAGTTTGTGCTTATTTTGAAGGCCACGTGTATTTGGTTGTTTTATGAGTTATAAGGATATTTTATAAACATTTGAAAACCTTGGTTCATTTTAAAAATAACTCCTTATTTGTGGGAGGTTGAGGTTAGACACCTATGTGAAGTTAAAAGGGTTAGAAGGCTATGTGGACAAGATTTGATGAAAACCATTCCAGAACCCTTTCTCCCTTAGAATTTCGATGAATGTTATGTTTTAATTTGGGATTGTTTTGTATATTTTTTTAAGCTCTGTTTTAGTAGATATTAACAATATATTTTATTACTTCTATCGTTCCCGATTCGATGGGTTGGACACCGCTCTACATTCGGATCGGGTACTTCGTGTCTTCATTTTGGAGAAGATCTCCCAATATCAGTTTCTTCATATATGCCGAC
This sequence comes from Fallopia convolvulus, assembly GCA_964016875.1. Classification (NCBI taxonomy): domain Eukaryota; kingdom Viridiplantae; phylum Streptophyta; class Magnoliopsida; order Caryophyllales; family Polygonaceae; genus Fallopia; species Fallopia convolvulus. The sequence continues at coordinate 40,507,435 of OZ024719.1, forward strand.
AGTGAAATTCGAACTTCGAATATCTTGAACAACGCTTAAGGAGTCTAACAACAACACTTTATCAGTAGACCAACTGAATTTTGGTTATCATTATTATTCTTTGATCGGTCAAAATTTAGCTCGTAGAAAATTTTGTCTAGGGCACAGCCATCTAAATTTCTAATGTTCTTTTTCGGTCTGTAATCATGTAGTACTTGTTCAGTGTAGAGTAGTAGTACTCCTATAGTGTGGATCTCCTTCCTCGTCTTCCTTTAATTTAATACTCGTAGCTTTCAATAATTGAAATAGTTCTTGGATTTGGCTTATATTTCTGCAAATGATCCCATAATTTTACTTCCAGAAAATAACTTGGTTTTGAAAGTACCACCCACACAGCACGAGATTATAATGGCATTATTATGCCTTCTTGGAATTCCAAAAGTTTTATTTTTTCTATCAACATTTCAGCATTTTCTTACTTTACTGACAGTCTGACACGTTGTCAGTTTTTGCTGTCTGTGTCACATGACACGCCTCATTCACACACAGAGGAGATGGATGTACATTAATCCCAACCATTGGAGAGCTCAAATAGTACACATCCATCCAACTCCTCTCTCTCTGTCTCTCTTCTGTCCATGGATTTCCATCTGAAGCAACCCATCGAAAAGCAACCGCATCAGGAGGATGAGTCAGATCAGGAAGCACAACCTTGTCCTGCCAAATTCCCCAGACTTCTCCTCCAGCTTCAGTCTCATCATCCTCAACACCAACAACAAGACACTGCTCTCCCTTTGTTTGCTCCTCCTCCTCCTCCTCAACCCAATTACCCAGATTCAAGACCACCGCTTCCACCGCCCACCTCTACTACATTCCCCTGCAGTAAGACCCTTCTCCATCTCTTTAGCTCTTTCTCTTACAATAAAGAATCTGATATATTCTGGGGTTCTCTGAGGTGGGTTTAGTCAGATTTTTGAATTTTCTATCTGGGTTTTGGTTAATTAGGGGTGGGAGGCTACTTCAGCACAGCTCAATGGCAAGAGCTTGAGGTGCAATCTCTCATCTTCAGGCACATGGTGGCCGGTGCTTCTGTGCCTCCTCAGCTCCTCCAACTAGTCAAGAAGAGCCTTCTTAGCTCCCCTTCTTATCATCTCAACAACTCTTACTATCAGCCTGCTTGTAAGTCATTTTCCTCATCCATTAGTCAATTGCAAGTCATGATCCAACCAATGAAGAAGAGGAAAAGATTTCTGTTTTTCTTGTTTTGTTTGCAGTGTATCAAACGGCAGGGTCTTGGGGCAAAGCAACCATGGATCCAGAGCCAGGGAGGTGTAGGAGGACAGATGGCAAGAAATGGAGGTGCTCAAGGGACGTTGTCACTGGTCACAAGTATTGTGAACGCCACGTCCACCGTGGCCGTAACCGTTCAAGAAAGCCTGTGGAATCCTGCATTCCCACCGCCGCATCTAGGGTAACCATGTTACCTTAAACATGATTGATTTCAAATGACAGATGATGATGATAGTGCATTTCTTACATGGGCTTGTTCTTAGCAGTGTTGTCAGTGGGTGTCATTTTTGGTGTTGAAACTCATAATATAATATCCTCTGTTCTTGATTTCTTCACAGCAATCAGGCTTAGTTGGTGGTGGTGATGGGACCCATTTTTCGCTGTCCGGTCCCGCTTCTTCCCTTGATATCTTTCAGCTTAATCAAGGGTGAGTGTTGTTTTTTACCTATTAGTAACTGTTAATTTCTCAATTGGCTTTGCAGTCAATCCTTGGACACATTGTTCACCTGTCTGGTAGGTATATAGTCAGTTGGTTAGGTTGGACGGATGTGGTTTTTTCATGTGTGAATTATGAAAGACGGTAATACATGTACCATTATCTTCTCAGGTGTAGCTTAGCTTGTTTCCTTGTGCATTAGATGTGATAAAACCTATAAACATAAATGATGTTGATATCTGACTGGCTGTAACAATCCATTGTACTAATTCACAAGGGGCCCCTTCTTCTCTGGCCTTGACCCCATTGGAGGGTTTTCTGTAAGGTGATTGTTGTAGTGAAAGTTCTCTTGTCTTACCATTTGCCTTGCAGGGTATCAGATCTAAAGCCAGATGGTAAATCCCTGTTCAAGGCACAGAGTTACCAATCTAGAGACGGTGAATCCAAACTAAGGCTATTCTTCGATGACTTGCCCAAATCTGATAATACCAGCATAGACGACGGCGCTAGCACCTTGAATTCCGCCACTTGCCTATCTATTTCAACACCTGGAGAAAACCACTCGGTGGATTTCCTGAAACTGTCTACAGGCAATGGTGGAAATCAGGTGGATTCCATGGGTGGGCCTCTGGCAGAAGCGTTCAGATCATCCACTGGAGCTTCATCTAACGCTGTTCTGCATCAGCTGCCACAATCAGCTTCGGGCACGAGCTGTGTCACCGCCTGAATAACATAATATGGCTTGTGTGTTTGTTCATGATGTTTTCGGAATAAGAAAAAGGGTTCTTCTTACCCTCTGTACAAACCAAACCATGGGTTTGTGTATGAGGATTCTCTTGTGTTGAAGAACCTGTAAAAACTATACTACTTTTCTCCCTTTGTTTTTCTTCAACAATGTCAATCGGTAATACTAATTAAATGCTAAACAACAAGTTTAGTGAAGAAAAATAGATGCATCACAGGCTCACAACCAAATTGCACGTTACTACAAGAGATCAAGGTTGATGTTCATTCCAAATTATTGAACTTGGGTTCTCATGCTTCCCGCTCTATATTACAAAATAAAGGCCAATTCAGAATGACAACTATGGCCACTGCTAAGTTGAAAAGAATTTGTCGAGGAGTAGCCGGTTTAAGAGACGATTAATCTCCACTAGCACAACCTCGACAGCCACAGTGCGCACACTTAATGACCCTCGCCTCTCTCAGGTGCTTTGGAACGCGACATACACATGTTGTCTGAAAGTTGTGATCTCGTGGCTGCATGCAACTCAGGCAACAGAGACGTTCATACCCAGGCTGAAAGTACAAATTATGTCAAAAACTAGATTTGTAAAGCCTTGAAAGGTTTAAATCCAAGACAGCATCATACAACAAGGGAAGAACTGAATCTACCTTCTTCCACTTTGCAATATTAGCAAAGAGAAGTATGGTTAATATTAGCAAAGAGAAGAGAAGAAATCTGAACACCTGGACAACAGTTGAAATCATATTCAGAAATTGCCGGCTCGTCATCAAAATACATATGCATTGCAATTTTTAGACAAGAACTTCAAACGTTAATCAAAAGGTAAAAGAATACAATCCGTAGAAACTTCTGACAAGTTGCAAAATCAAAATTCAATCCATAAAAACTGGTAACAATTACAGCTTACCTTGTGTTATCTTCCACTTTCTGATACCAAACTGTGTGTCTAAATGAGCCTACTTTCTTCTCATAAATTGGAAAGGTGCCAGAAAAATGAGAGGGAAATTGGTTAGAGAAAGATGAAGAAGCCATTCTAGAACTTTAAGATCAAACTTCATCCCGTCTGCTTTTCGAGGATCCTCCATAGACTTCTAATATCAATGTCTAATTAAAAATTAAATAAATAATTATATTCAATTAACACTTCGGGTGGGGTTCAAATAATCAATCTGTTCGCAGCCTTCAAAATTTTACCCATTCAGAACACTGCACTTGTGATTGCTCAAGAAGAAGTTATGCGATGATAAAACTTGAATATTTTGAAAGGGCAATCAATCAATAGATTGACGAAAATTTCCTCATCCTATCATTCCATTCCAATAAAAATTATTGCAGGTGACAACTGCATCATGTTACTCACCAAATTTACAACATTATCTGTGCATACCCTACAACATCAATAGAAACTGCAAATTAACCCAAGAAAACCAATTTCCATCATTTCACTTTCTGGTGATTCTTAGAACACCTCAAACTCCAACTGCTCCCCAGAAGAAGCATTATACTCCAGATATCCATTATCCTCACCATTACTGCTGAAGTTGTTCACAAGGGAACCTTTGCCAACTCCGTAGCTCCGGTGAAACTCTGGCAACTCCGGTGGAACAGCGCATCGTATCAGAGCCCAATTTAACCCTTCAAAGAATGGGTGCTTCTTTATCTCAGCGGATCCCCTCTCTGTTCCCAATCGATTCTCTGGGTCCTTTACCAGCAACCGGTTTATCAAGTCTCTTGCTTGGAGACTCACTAACGGGCTATCTGGGAATTTCAGGCTCTTCATAACCACATTTGCTAGAGTTTCTTCATTCCCTGAGCCCCTAAAAGGTGTCCTACCATACAGAAGCTCATAAAGAAAAATCCCAAAAGTCCACCAATCAACTGCACTCCCATGCCCTTCGCCTTTGATGATCTCAGGAGCCAGGTACTCGTGGGTCCCAACAAAGGAATTGGATCTGGCTGAGGTGGGCTCAGCCACAAGAAGTGGCAAGGGCTTTAGGGGGTCGAATTGTTCGGTTTTCAGCTTCCTGGGTTTTGTGGGCCCCCGCATTATGCCAGGGCCAAAGCATGAGACTTGACAAGATGGCTGTTGGATGCAGAAGGGTTGTACACAACCAGAGTCTTTATATGGTCCAGACATGGATTTTGTGGTTTCTGTTGTAGAGGGTGAGACCAAGAGCGTTGGGTTCACAGCGCATCTTAGAGAGAGATCAAAATCTGAGAGCATGATGTGACCGTCTTCTCTGACCAGGATATTTTCTGGCTTCAAGTCTCTGTAGATGACTCCGAGCATGTGCAAGTATTCCAGAGCAAGCAGGACTTCAGCTACGTAGAATCTGCACCAAAAATAGGCGATTTGTTTCAATTATTTGGTCCTTTGATACTAATTGTTCATTCTACGTAGAAACAGTTATAGTTGTTTATTTATTATCCCCAAGCAAGCATGCAGGTATTATTTGGTATTGAGAACTAGAATCAGAACAGCTGTAAATTAAACCCTTCCCAACTCTGATATTAGCAGGACAAAAGATGTAAATTAAGAAGTCCCTTATTGAGGCATTTAAGTGGATCCACATAAACCTTAAAGACTGCTGCTAGCATCAGAATATGTATATAATGTAAGTTTGTAAAAAAAAATCTATTCCAAAATCTGCAGGGAGATAAAAAGATCATTGCAATTTGTTGTTGCATCAGATAACTAAAGAGGGTACGGAATTACAAGTTTTTAATAGCAGTGAGATGAATGAGTAAAAACAAAGGTGAGAAATTGACAAAAACAGGCAAATCAAGCTTTAATTCATTACCTTGCCGCTTGTTCAGTGAAACACCTGCCCGACTGCTTCTGACGCAAAACATGCAAATCTCCACCCGGGCAATACTCCATAACTAAACATGATAGATTGTCAGACGTAAACTGGCAATATAATGTAGGAAGAAACGGGTGATCCAGCATCCTTAATATCTCTCTTTCCGTTTGTGCCCTCATTATCTTCTTCCTTCTTACCAAGAACTCGTTATCCATAACCTTAATAGCAAATAGGCAGTTTGTACCAATTAGCTCAGCAAGATAAACTGTTCCAATATCTCCAGAACCAAGCTTCTTTAGTAGATTGAAGTGCCTCAAGCTCACAGCTCCATGCAGCATCTTGAACTGGCGAATTGTTTGCCACCTCACATCCTTTGACATGTGTGGCCGGTCACAGCAACTAGGTCTGCTTAGATTACTTTCTTCACTAATGCTAGTACTACTACTGCACTCTTCAGGGCTGCTTTTTGAGCTCTGAGTAAAGTTCCCCTTGTCTCTTGACTTAGACTTTCCTCCCACCTTGATAGCCTCCTTGGATTTGATTGTGCTGTTCAAATTATAAGTTGGGGTGCCAACATCAGAAACAGCATTGACCGAGTTTTCATCAGGGGATAATGGAGATACTTCAGCACTGAGACTTGCAACAGTGGAAAATGGTGAAAGCTCAGCTCTGGAAATTGCATCTGGGGACAAAAGCAACTCTTCACCCACTTCTTCCCATTCCTCAGCCATCATACATTGGCATCTAGCACAAACTATATTGTTTGCACCTGGGTACAAGACATTATTGAATTCACTCTTTGGGTTATGGGCTGAAATCAGAGCATCCTTCTTGGCCTTCCTCTTTACAAAATTTTTGGTCTTCACAACTGGTCTCACCAGACGTGAAACACTTCTAGTTGATTTTTTAACCTTCTTCCCCTTAGCAAATGGGATTCTTGGCAGACTGCCCTTCTGCATACCCTTTACAGGAGATCCCTTTTCTTCTATCTTGGCTGATTTTGGAGCAGATTCCTTGTATATGGACTTGTAAAAAGTAGAGCTGCTCGTAGTGGGCTCAGAAGTACTTCCAAGATCAGACTGATGAGAAGATGTTGCATGTATGAGCTTCACTTCCTGCAAAATATCATTCTTGGATGTTTGAAACTCAGGTAAAAGTGATGCTGGTACAGGTTCTAGACTATCCCTGTCGTCACAGAGGAATGATGGAGAAGGCAAAGGAGCATATTTGTCTTTCTGTGACTGATCTGTCAAAGCTGCTCGACTAATATGTTCACCTGAAAATCCATTCTCTATTTGGCTACTCTTAGCTCTCTTCAGTGAGGTATCACTAGCTGCTGGGGAAGATGAGGCTGAAAGGGAGGAGAAGACTTTTTTGCTTTGTGAGGTTTCCACCAATGAAGGCACACCCACAGGTACAGTAGGCGGAATTTTATTCCCATTTTGTACCCGGTCACTCTGGCGCATCTTTACTACTTCATCACTAATACTTGAGCTGGATGCACGCAACAGAGTTTTGTCCCTGGATGGCGCTTCCATCTTGGTCACTTCATTTTTAGGTTCATATGATTTCAGAGCCCTCTTCATTTGTGTAAAGCTGGTTTTGGCCCCACTGATGGAAGGATCTGATTCTTCTGGCACAAGAGATATCTCTAGCAAACCCTCTTTGCCTTCATCTTGAGAAGTCACAGAGGAATTATCTTCATCTACAACATTGCGGTACAAAGTCGTTATCCTCCCAGCTTCAGAAGCACCACTTGATCTCGCAGCAGACCGTTTCATTGCAGCCATTTCTGATGCTTGGGAGATGCATAGGCCCCTAAAAGCTTGTTTTAGGTTCACTCTCTCAGAAATTCCATATGCTGAAGAGCTACTAGCTCTCATGGGCTTCTTCGATGAATGCTTCTTGGAGGAGCTCGTTCCATTGTGTGGTGAGTAGCCTGTCCCTTGGGATGAATTTCGCCGGTTAAAAATATCAAAGAGCTGGCTGAGCTCATCTTCTAGAGAACTTACACGCCCCAAATTAGAGGGAAGAGACCTCCGATCCTTTTCCTCTGTTCTCAAATCTATTCTTGAGTAATGTTTACTTTTATCATGCTGTAACTTATTTAAATCCTCCTCAATTTCAACAATTTCAGAGTTACCACGATACGAACTTTTATGTGCCATGTCTGATCAAAATTATGGCAACAGAAAAAGAAGCTATATACAACAATCACACTTTTCGCGAATTTCCTTATCCCCGAATAATTAATGGATGATGTTGAGCCGGATAAAGCTCTTTACAAGCCATTGCACAATGCCCAGAGGCACAAATTAACAAGCAGGCAAATCACTCCGGCTTACTTTATAATGTAATAAAACTTCCCCTGCTGAGAGTGAACATATCAAGTATTAGATTAGCAAAAGAATGTAAGAACTTAAGCAAGAATGAATATAAAAAGATGCTTGATAATATAACTCCCAACTAGAAACTAAATTGCAGATTTGATATCACTTCATTATCTCCAGAACGGGAGAATATGGCAAACTAATTTGCCCACAATTGACCATCAATAGTTAGCTATCAGTTTCTTTCTAATATATATATGAATGCAGATTCTTATGTAGATATCCATTTTCAATAAATGAGATACTAACATTTCTTAGCATTATAGAGTGACTAATTCATCATCCCTTCATAGAGTATTATCACTAGAATGCGGAGGTATAACCAGGACAGCATTGGAATCCAAAGCACATAATGCAGTATCACATTTTCTATTAAAAACAAATGAATAAATCCAAAAGAGATGGCTGGGCCTGTTGTGAATCCCCCAGCACAGGCAAACACCACATGAATGTGGTTCATAAAAGTGAAAGATGGCCAGAAAGATTTGTTCCTCACAGGTTATATAGGTAATCAATTGAGTCGGCAAAAAATTTCAAATAGAATTCAACAACCAACTGAAGACACATTCAAAGATTTACCAAAAAAGTGCATAAATTTAGATCTTCCATCCATGTTCAAACCACACAAACTGAGCTGAGTTACAAGGAAGCCAGCCCCATAAACTGAACGGGCACATTCTCAGAGTCATTTAACTCGCCAATAAACACAAATAGGGAAACTGAAACCCTAAGCACCCAAACCAGTAGATCCTCCCCCAAAATATCCCATAAATTGGAAACATGCCCGCACAAGTATTTCAAAACCACACAAATTGGCGACAAAACGATAGCAAATGCAAATCAGTGTTTAAAACTGAAAAGTCCTCTCATAATACAATAAGAAGAGACAGAAACGGGTAAAACACTTTCACAGCGACATAAAAAAAGAAATCAACATTAGCAAGCGAATCGAATAGGCACCTGAAAGGGATTCACTGAAAAGCAGCAGAAAATCTCAGATAGCTCGATCGGCAGCAATTGGCTGCATGAGGAAACAAATCCCATACAAAGAAAGTCAAAATCGAAACGATGAGGGGAAAGGGGGGCAAAGCGCGGAACAAAAACCCTAGAGAGAAGCGTCTGGGTTTTGATTTGAAGAAATGGAGGAAAGTGAGGAAGAAAGAGAGAGGGCGGAGTAATGGAGATGCACTATTCCTGATTTCTAATAGTAGTATTACGAGTTAGGCGTCGCTCTCTCTCTCTCTTGCTTGATGCTCCCCATACTGGTTTGGATTATTCTGTAGACCTGGGGCCCACGCCTGAAACGATGTCTGTGTGGTGGGTCTCACGTCAGATCAAATCGTAAAAATTTAAATCAGTAAATAAATAATTTATTACCTTCTCTGTTCCTGTTTTCCCAAAAGCACGTTAATTTTGTTTTCTTTTTAAGTTAACGACGTTAGTTAGATTTAGACAAGTGACGCTGACGCTTTTTAGGTCACCGATTACAATGAAAGCGATCCGTTGCGAATTTTTGCGCATAAATGGAAAAATATTACTCTGCTCCTTTTTATTTGTTAAAAATTACTCCCTTTGTTATATATTGTATAAATTTTTAGTCCAAATTCTTTATCTAATAATATATAAGGTTTTAAGTTTATTTATATTTGTCTTTTTTTATAATTGTCATTCTAAGCAATTCTATTCAATCGAAATAAGAATGACACTCTTTTCAAGTAATTAAAATTTATTTTTTAAATAAAAAGAGGGATAATTATTTTTGCAAGTGGTAAAAAAAGAATATAAGAAGGGGGAAGTTTACACCAAAGCAAAACATCAGAAAAGATGCTCACTACAAAATACAACCAGAAAACTCTTAAACAACCCAAAAACAGATACAAACACGAACTCCGTACAGCCCAGCAAGGTGAACAGTACTAATCAGGCCCCAGCCTATTAATAACCCGACACAATCATAATCTAAAACGTAGGCCATTTTACTTTCTGAATCATCATATGATGTTGGGCCTCTCCAAAATCCAGCCCAAAGAGACGTTGCAAGTCCAAAACGATCGGCCCAAGTAGTTTGTTAGAAACGGAAGCCGACGAAGTAGTCAAAGCATGGCGAAAATTTGGGGATTGGCAATCAAACACCTCAACGGCTAGCACATTCATGCTAATAGCGAGATCTTCGGGATGCATGAGGCGTTACTTCTCAGACATAATTTGTGGAGAAAGATATAAGACGAGGACAAGGCCAAGATGGGGGATCATCGACACTAATACTCGAACTCACTTAAAAAAAACTCAATTTGTTGTTATCCAGTCATTTCATTTCGTTCAAGTGCTTGCTTGTGCTAACAGAAGATTCATTCGCAATCACGATCATAATACAAATCTTTCTGTTTCTTTGCTCCTATTCTTCTGTCTTTCACTTTGTTTTACAACTTACTTGTAGTTTATAACGTGATGTGAACTCTCTTTGGTTAGGATTCCCGAATTTCAGCAGGTAACGCGTTAGTCTGATTATCCTACCCAACAGGCCCGTCCATTGGGTTGTGCAAAATACCCAATGGAACAGGACCCCCAATTTTTAGGGGCCTCATATTTTTTAAGTATATTATAAAAAAAAATTAGTACTATTAATGATATTGATTATTTCTCTTCTATTTACGGAAGGAGAGCCTTCATCTTCTCTATTACTTTCCTAGCATAAGATTTCTTTCTCCTAATTAGTCAATTAATAGCAATAATCAATGCCCATCTTTCCCAATTTTTAACTTTTCACGCTTCATTTCTTATTCTCCTTCAAACTCCTCGGCTCCTCATGCATGCTCAAACCCCAATTTTCTTGTTTCTTCCACTTATTTTACTCTTAATACAACCACTAAAGTGATTTTGTCAATAATTAAACACCTTTGCTTTGCAATTGGATTGGAAACAAATGAAAGGTAAGATGACTTCAAATTCGAATTTTCAATTTAAAATTTGGGGGGGGGGGGGGGGTAACGATTTAGATTTTAGAGGTTGAATTTGAGAATATGTGTTAATTTGGTAATTGATTTTCAATTTTATAATATGGGTGATTAAATAACCAAATTTTCTTGTTTAATGGTGCGAAAAATCAATGCATTCATTGTATTGTATCTAATCATCTTGTTCTTTGTTAGATTTATGACCCTATCAACATCAAAAGATTCAAAACAATAGATGAGTTGTACTACAATGGCCCAACTCTTATGGAACACATTTTATTATAAGCTTTTGTTTTCCTACCGTTTCAATGTGGATTCTTAGTTATTTGCTCTTATAACATGTAATATATATATATATATATATATATGTGTGTGTTATGATTTAGGACTAGTTTTTTTTACTGTGTTACTAATTTGATAATTTAATGTCAAGAAATTATTATATATGGTTATTTTTCTTGTTTAGAAAAAATATTCAATTGCTTTCATATAAAGGTGATAAATGAATTTGGATTACATAATTACACTTGTATGATTTATGTCTTCTTACTAGGGCCTCGTTTTGATTTTGGAACAGGGCGTCCAAAATGCATTCGACGGCCCTGCTACCCAAAACATATGCTAATCCCAATTAACATATTTATCAGGAAAGTAAAAAGGGAGTGTACAACTGAAAGTGACCAAAACAATCCAACAAAAGGAACATTAATTACAATTGAAGCCTATTCCTCATAGATTGTCCCTTTCTTCATGTTAGCTTCAGTTTAATGACCAGTCGAATTTGCATTCCTCAACAATTTTCATGGCACATTTGTTCTTATCCAGTCATTTCGTTTCGTTCAAGTGCTTGCTTGTGCTAACAGAAGATTCATTCACAATCACGATCATAATACAAATCTTTCTGTTTCTTTGCTCCTATTCTATTGTCTTTCACTTTGTTCTGCAACTTACTTGTAGTTTATAATGTGTTGTAAACTCTCTTTGGTTAGGATCCCGCATTTCAGCAGGTAATGCATTAGTGTGATTATCCTGCCCAAAACATTGACGCCCACCGTGGAGTCCTAGCCAAATAGAAGTCACGCTAAAAGGAGCTACAGGTTCTATCAACAAGATGGATGGAATTCAGACTACTTACAGTCACGTAGGAGATCTCGAAAACCATGAGATCAATCAGGAAGGTGACAACCAACGAACTGGGAATGCTGATGGAGCCGGGAATGCAGAAGGGGTCGATCAAGATTCCGAGAATGCAAATGACAACCCTGTTACTTCAGCAGAACGAGGAGTAGGTGGTGGTGATTCTGACGTCATCATGGAACTCCACGTGACGATGATCGCCCTCCAAAAAGACTTGGAAAATCGAAAGGAGGTTCACGCTAGATTCTCCGATGTATATGAAAAGCAAATCGAAACTTTGACTAATTAACGTAATTTGCTTCGATCTCTGGTACAATCAGCTCCCACCCGACCGCGCAGAACGGACGCGGTAGAAGGAGTCGCTATGCGATTAGACATGGACGATCCAAGTTTCGTAACGCCCGATGTCGTCAGTCTGATAACTAGGTATCATGTAAATGGTAATTCACTAAGGGTCGTACCGGAAGATGCTGAGGTTTCCCAATTACGGGAACGCCTCAAAGCTCTAGAGGACCGAATCACTCAGGTCCTAGGAGCACCTCAACCGATAGCAATGGAAAGAAGGGATGGCTACACGGATTCCCCCTTCGTACATGCTATCGCAAGAGTCGACATCTCCTGAAAATATCACGTCCCCGATGTACCTAAGTACGAGGGGTAACAGATCTTGATCAACACATAGCTGCGTTCAAGCAGGCTATGAATATAAGCTCGGTCCCTTTTGACATGAAGGAGATTGTTATGTGTCATTGGTTCGGAAACACGTTATCCGAACCCACACTCAATTGGCACTCACACTTACCTCTTGGAAGTATTCATCTTTTGCTGAGTTAATTAACAAGTTCAGGGTAAGGTTTGCAAGCAGTCGCCACGCTAAAAAACGTTCAAGCGATCTATATCGCATGGTTCAGAAACCCGGAGAATCCTTGAAGACCTTCCTTAACCGCTACAACAAGGAGTTGATGACTATAGAAGGATGCGATGCCGCCACATCCGTGGAAGCATTCCGAAGGGGCATCTCGGTTTGCAATCCTGAGTTATATCGTGAATTAACTAAGTACCCTTGTTCAAATTTCGATGAAGTGCAGGTGAAGGCGTTAGCACATGTGCGATTGGAGGAGGATGACCTCTACACTAACAAAGCTATTAGCCTTTACTGGCCAAAGTGAAGGCAAGGAAGGCGAGAACCCAGATACGCACCATATTCCACTTCATCCCCCGCCAAAACAACTGTCAATACGACATTTGCTAGAAAGGGTGAAAGATATCAAAAATCCCATGCCGCCTCCCAGACTTTCCCATTACAACTTCTGTGTAGACGCGACGGAGGTAGTTCGAACTCTCAACAGCATGGGGGATACTGTCAAATGGCCTCGAAAGAGTAATGTACCTTCGCATCAGAAAGACAAGTCAGATGGTGCGATTTCCACTTTGATCATGGTCACCGAATGGATGAGTGTATCGCGTTGCGGAAGGAGGTAAGCGAACTATTACGCAGGGGGTACCTCAAGGATTTAATATCAGAGAAAGCAAAGGAGCAGTTAGAACGCAACAAAGGGAAAGATAGCCCTCCTCCACCTCCGAAGCATACTGGAGTAATTAACGTCATCACCGGGGGATCAGAAATTTGTGGTATAACGTACTCCGCAGCAAAAGAATCGCAAGGGATACTAGGATAGAGTGTCCTAGAGCTCCTCCATGAACGGATCACAACGTGATGCCAATTAGGGGTGAGCAAAAAACACCCGATCCGTTGATCCGATTCGCGATCCGGCCTATCCGATCCGAAAAAATTCGGATCCGAATGGATCACAAATCTTTTTATCCGTATCCGATCCGATCCGGGTATATCCGAACCGGATACGGATCGGGGTTTACAAGCAAACGGATATTCGGTATATCCGGTATTATATATATTTTTTAGAAAATACACATTATACTAAGTAGAATAGATGTTAAAATGAGTATTTTGTAAAATTTTAACTTATCAAGTGTTCAATTCTCCTCAACCATGTAAACTTTTAATTAAAATCTAAACGGATCGACGGATATCCGGTTTCGATATCCGTCAATCATTCATATTAATAGGGCCTAAATCAAAAATAGTAATAATATTTTTTCAAAATGGATAGTTTGGATATCCGTTACCGGATATCCGTTTCAAACGGATATTTCTTACCGGATATCCGGCAATTAACGGATCGAATACGAATCAAGGTTTTAAGGGAAAAAAATTATCAGATATCCGGTATACTGGATCGGATCGGATCGGATAATCCGTTTGCTCAGCCCTAATGCCAATTACCTTCGATGATGTCGAAGAAGAGGAAGTTCACCATGATTGTCTAATAATTTCTTTAACAATAACCAACTTCCTTGTTAAAAGAATATTAGTTGATAACAGAAGCTCCACTAACTTGCTCATGCTGGATGTCTTGTACAGCTTAGGTCTTGGGATGGATGACATTGTCAAAAAATCTACGACTTTAGTAGGTTTCAGTGGCGAATCGCGCAACACGTTGGGAGAAATATCCTTACCGACCGTCACAGGAGGAATAAACTACGAGGTAAAATTTCAAGTACTTGATTGCCCATCACCTTTTAATGTCATTTTGGGCAGGCCATGGATCCACGGGATGAGGGCTATCCCCTCCACTTACCATCAATGTGTGATGTTCCCGACGCCATGGGGAGTTCAAGAAATCAAGGGGGAACAAAAATTAGCAGGAGAATGCTACTCCGTGACAATGAAAGCAACGACTTCGAAAAACCTACAACTCGAAGCGGGGAAGAAGTCATCAGATTAGCAATTAAAGGACTGTAGAACAACCACTTACTACGTAAAGCCAGAAACGCCCGAACTCGAAGAAGTCGCTCTTGATCCACTTGATCCATCAAGAAAAAATAAAATAGGAGCAGACTTGGAGCCAACTTTACATGAACAATTGGTGGAGTTCCTACGGTCCTACAGTGATTGCTTTGCATGGTCAAACGAGGATATGGTGGGCATCGATCCTAATGTGATCACACATGCCCTCAATGTCAATAAGAAGATACCACCAGTAAAGCAGAACAGGCATAAATTCGCACCCGAACGAAATCAGGTAATCAACGACGATGTAAAATCTTTGCTTAAGTGTGGAAAAATTAGAGAGGTAAAGTATCCTGATTGGCTTTCGAACGTGGTTGTTGTAAAAAAAAAAAAGAAAAATGGAAAGTGGCGCGTTTGCGTGGACTTTACCGATTTAAATAAAGCATGCCCTAAAGATTCATTCCCATTGCCTCATATAGATGCAATGGTGGATGCAACGGCTGGGCACGAGCTTTTAACTTTCATGGATGCGTTTAGTGGATATCATCAGATAATGATGCATCCCGACGATCAAGAAAAAACTGCATTCGTAACCAATCAGGGAACTTATTGTTACAAAGTTATGCCTTTCGGGTTAAAGAACGCAAGTGCTACTTATCAGAGATTGGTTAATAAGATGTTTTAGGAAAAACTAGGGGATACGATGGAGGTGTATATTGACGACATGCTTGTCAAGTCATTGAAGGCTGAGGACCACATTGCCCACTTGAGGGACGCGTTCCAAATCCTATGAAGCTACAAAATGAAATTGAATCCGACCAAATGGTCTTTTGGGGTTACATCAAGGAAGTTCCTCGGATACATAGTAACACAAAGAGGAATCGAGGCGAGTCCGGAGCAGATCAAGGCAATAATGGAGTTACAATCACCGAAGAACGTCAAACAAGTCCAAAAGTTGACGAGGCGGGTAACAGCTTTGAACCGATTCATATCTCAATCCTCGGACAAAAACAAGTTGTTCTATGATATCTTGAAGAAGAACAAGTCGTTTGAATGGACGGAAGCACATGAAGAAGCTTTCAAAGAATTAAAAAATTATCTATCTAACCCGTAGGTGCTTTCTAAACCCACGCCAGACGAGAAGTTGTATATATACTTGGTTGTAGCCGAAGTTGCTGTAACTGCCGTCTTGATCCGAGAGGAGAATGGAGACCAGTTGCCCATTTACTACGTAAGTAAAATCTTGCTTGATGCGGAAACCAGGTATTCACCCATGGAGAAACTTGTATTATCTTTGGTAATGGCTTCAATAAAGTTACGTCCTTATTTTGAAAGTCATTCTATCATCGTGAGGACTAATTATCCAATGAAGAGTATCATGTCAAAGCCAGAAATGTCAGGTCGGTTAACAAGATGGTTGATCCACCTTAATGGTTACGACATCACTTACGAGCCATGAACAGCAATAAAATCTCAAGCCTTGGTGGATTTTGTGGTCGACTTCACTCCTACCACTTTGGAACAAGAGGATCAAGACGTGTTACATGTAATAGGTGGCGGCAAATGGTTAATGCATACCGATGGAGCATCAAATCAGGTAGGCGTAAGACTGGGGGTAGTCCTGAAGTTACCACAGGGGGATAGGATAGCCCAGGCTTTTCTATGTGCGTTCAAAGCCACCACCAACGAAGCAGAATATGAGGCGCTTATAGCAGGATTACTCATCGCTAAAGACTTGAACGTGCAAGAAATTGAGGTAATTTGTGATTCGTTACTTATTGTGAATAAAGTTACGAACTCATATGTTGCCAGGGATTCAAAGATGAAGGCATACTTAGAAAAAGTCTAAGAAATCATTAGACACTTCAAGCACTTTGAGATAAAGCAAGTTCCTCGGGATGCTAACACGCAAGCAGACGCCTTAGCCAACCTCAGATTCGCAATCGACCCAAGGGAGTACGACAAGATACCTTTCGTGTAGCTCGATGCGCCATCCATAATCAAAGAAGCAGATATGTTCGAGATTCGAGATCTTGATGAAGATGCTTCGTGGGTAACTCCTTACTTAAGATGGTTACGAGATGGAGTCCTATCGGATGACAAAGAAGAAGCCCGATGACTTAAGGTAAAAGCATCCACTTTCGTTGTTAAGAATAACATTCTGTTCAAGTGGATGTCATCAGGAATATACGCCCGATGCATAAAGGAGGAAGAGGTACATAAGGTATTACAAGACATACACGACGAAGAATGCGGAAATCACACAGGGGGTCGCAACTTGGCGAGGAAGGCGAGCAGGATGAGTTATTACTGGCCCACCATGAACAAAGACTCAATAGAGTTTGCCCACAAGTGTGACGCATGCCAGCGTCATGGACCTATACCACATCAACCCTCGGAGTTGTTACATCCCATAACTTCCCCTTGGCCATTCATGAAATGGGGAATGGATATCGTCGGAAAGCTCCCTGCAGCTTCAGGACAAGGTGTCTACATCTTAGCAATGACCGACTACTTCTCTAAATGGATTGAAGTTTAAGCCTTCAAAAAAGTCAAAAACACCCAGGTCATCTCTTTCATAAAGAGAAATATCCTGAGTAGATTTGGAATACCATCCACCATCATGTGCGACAACGGATCTCAATTCATCAATGAAAAAACGAGATCATTTTGCCAGCAATACAACATTCAGTTGGTGATGTCAACACCACGTTATCCTCAAGCCAATGGTCAGGCAGAAGCAAGCAACAAAGTAATCATCAACAAATTGAAGAAGCGACTCAAGGAGGCTAAGGGAAGATGGGAAGACGAGTTGCCCCTTATTCTATGGTCAAATCGAACAACTCCCAAGACTGCCACAGGCCATACGCCTTTCTCCTTAGTCTATGGATGTGAGGCCGTGTTACCGGTAGAAGTAACTTTGCCCATAGTTCGATATGGACTTACTACCGAGGAGTCAAATCTACCTAACTTGTTACATCATCTAGACACGGTTGACGAGTTACGAGATGAAGCATCAGTTTGTATGGCGGCATATAGACAGAGTGTAGCTTGGAGTTACAACAAACGTGTTAATGCAAAGTCGTTCGAAGTGGGAGATAGGGTATTGATAAAAGTTTTTAAAACAAGCAAGAATTAAATGCTGGCAAGTTAGGAGCCAATTGGGAAGGACCTTATCAGATCACGAAGATCGTAGGACAAGGAGTCTATGAGTTGATATCACATGATGGGAAGACGGTCTCCAGAAGCTGGAACACGATGAATTTGAAGTTGTATCACTTTTAGAACATGCAAGTCGCAATAAGGTATAAATCACATACTTCATTCTTTTCACATTATATTATTACATCTTTTTACACATATGAAACAACAACGGTCCTGTAAAAACTAACAAGGGATGCCTTGTGACGTTACAGGCCAAAACATAGGCCCTCGCCTTACGATCAGGCAACGCTGTGCACACAACGACTAGTCAAGAGATGCAAGAGATGAGAACGCGTAACACAAACTCTAGAACAAGAAGAGTTTCACAAAATGCTTGTAACTCAATTCACAACTTTATAAAACACAAGTGTTTACATTTTGTTAAATACATCATTCTCTCTCTTTCAGCATCTTACACAAAAGCGCTATTACAACAAGAATCTATCAATAAACTACCAACAATCTTCTCACAACGCATTGATCTTCATTCTGCAGTAGCAAACCTGTATCACCTGCAAAAATGACAAAAAATAGATCCAAAACCATACAAGTACTAAGGCGTGATTCATAACATAAACCCCTAAAAAAACCAGCAAGGGGTAGAAACTGTCCACACTAAGCCCCTAAAACAAACGGCCCTACAAAATTAAGTGTTTAAAACCCCAACACACTGGGGGTAGAGATACGTTTAGAGTTTAGAAAGTGAAAAAGAGCAAGGGAAAATCATTCTTTCGAAACTCCTTCGGCAGACTTCTGGTTTTCCATCTCCACTTGAGCTACTTCTTTGGCAACTTGAGAAATCTCATCGACAAGGGAAGACTTCTTTGACGCGTTAACTTCATTAGGGAACAAGTTCACGAATTGATCCCTTTCCTTTGCATCGTCCCAGGAAGAGTGCTTCCCTGCGGCAAATTCTTCTATTGTCTCGACACGGGCTCTAAGCGACCAATAATTAGCCATGTCCTCAATCTCTTGAGCAAGAGCGACGCTTTTCTTTGACACCGCGTTGAACTTGTCTTTCCACTCTTTGGACTCTCCAGCAAATTTCTCAAGATCACCTTGAAAATTAGCAACCTTTTTCTCCAAGATCTCTTCTCCTGCCCCAAGATGACCGCTTTGTCCTTCTCGAGCTGCGTACTGATCTTGCTTTGGGCCAGTTGATCGGGGTAATCCTTGAAGGTGTCAAAATCTGACAGAGCGAGTTGAAGACCCTAAAAAACAAGTGGTAAACTGTCAAGAACCAAGATGCCTTGAAGTAATAGAGATTTGAAAAGTTGTTAACAAGATACCTGCCACTGAGCCGCTAGTATCTCACCAAAGAATTCAGGCAAAGTAGATCGGTGTCCTGAATCATGGAGACCATCCACTTGAAGAGGCATCAGAGACTTTAGGCACTTCTCTGCATCCATGTCCAAAGACATCATGGTTCTAGGAAGATCAGTCATGCGAGAGGATGGGCTTTTCATTGACGAAGAAACCTTGGGAGCATCGCTTGCAGTTTTTGGAGGAAGGGCCACCACCAAAGAGGTATCTGCGGTAGAAGTTGTCTCCGCTTTCCTTTTCTTCCTGGCCTCAACTCTTTCCAAGGTAGATAACGCAGCAGTGGATCTGGTAGTTCTTGAACCTGGCAACATGCAAGTAACGGGGTTAATAGATAACAAAGGCGTCGAAGCAAGGAGTAAATTAAGAAGAAAAGAAAACTTACTCGACATATCGGTATCCTCAGGGTCTGTGAAGTACGCTCTTACCAGTTTGGAGTAGGATCTATCTTCCAGTGAAAGGGCCTCTATATGGGAAATAACTTGGGATGACACCTTGTGAGGTTGAGGGGTTGCGAGACTCTCTGCACAAAAGACAGCCAATGGTTAAATTTGAATAAGGCATAACGAGTAAAAAGATAAACACTACCTGTTGGACGCAATCGAGTTTTCAGAAAAGACGTATCAACTCCCAAAGAAGACAGATTTACGAAGAAGAATTTATCAACCCAACCCCGGTCGGACTTCGATATGTTAGAGATCGGGTCAGACTTGTTTGTAAAGGTTTTCAAAGTCAAACGACCAAGACCACCTTTGGAAAGGCGATAGTTAAGGAAAAAGTCAGCAACTTTGAAGGGAAGGCCCTGAGAGGAGCATAGGAGGTCAATAGACAACAAGAGCCTCCAAACTTGAGGAAATAGTTGCCCAAGGGACACATTGAGAGTGGTCAGGAAATCGATGACTAGTGGGAAAAAGGGAAACGATGGCCGATACGAAAAGGGTACTCGTACAAGCATACCCAGTCGTCGGCATAAAATCGGCATAGATACCGGGAGAAGGAGAGAATATCTCCGCATGTGAAGGAAAGCCCGCAAAGAAGGCGAAGATGTGGGGATCTTCCGAGGTGCTATCCCTCTGATGATATGGGGCGAGAATTCTAGAAGAGGTTAGAGAAGGAGGAATGGCGGTTTCAAGACAGTAAAGAGAAGGTTTTGGGGAAGAGCTAGAAGTCGCCATAACTAAGAAAAGGGAGAAAATGAAAGATGAAGAGGAGGGAGATGTACATGGACACCAGTAAGCGTAGTTGAAGCCTCGAGAGATCATCATGACCGCTATAAATAGGGATTGATGGGACGTGTCTTTACTCGTTACAACTTCCAATGTGCAAATAAAAAACCCTAGAAAAGCGGTGGAGGGAATTTTCCCGGGTTTTTGAGGGGGTATTGTTGGGCCTCTCCAAAATCCAGCCCAAAGAGACGTTGCAAGCCCAAAACAATCGGTCTAAGTAGTTTGTTAGAAGCGGAAGCCGACGAAGTAGTCAAAGCATGGCGAAAATTTCGGGGTTGGCAATCAACCACCTCAACGGCTAGCACATTCGTGCTAATAGCGAGATCTTCATGGTGCATGAGGCGTTACTTCAACGGCATAATTTGTGGAGAAAGATATAGACGAGGACAAGGCCAAGATGGGGGATCATCGACACTAATACTCGAACTCACTTAAAAAAACTCAATTTGTTGTTATCCAGTCATTTCATTTCGTTCAAGTGCTTGCTTGTGCTAACAGAAGATTCATTCGCAATCACGATCATAATACAAATCTTTCTGTTTCTCTGCTCCTATTCTTATGTCTTTCAATTTGTTTTACAACTTACTTGTAGTTTATAACGTGATGTGAACTCTCTTTTGTTAGGATTCCCGAATTTCAGCAGGTAACGCGTTAGTGTGATTATCCTACCCAAAACATATGCTAATCCCAATTAACATATTTATTAGGAAAGTAAAAAAGGGAGTGTACAACTGAAAGTGACCAAAACAATCCAACAAAAGGAACATTAATTACAATTGAAGCCTATTCCTCATAGATTGTCCCTTTCTTCCTGTTAGCTTCAGTTTAATGACCAGTCGAAATTTGCATTCTTCAATAATTTTCATGGCACATTGACCAGGGTCAAGATGGGCATTCCTGAATATAATTGCATTCCTCTACTGCCAAGAATGGTATATTATTGCCATACATGCCAGAAGCTTAGCTTGATAGATGTTGTTCCTTCTCCCGGTACAAGCTGCAAACCAACTCCAAACGTCAACAATATTATTAAACCTTCTGTCAATACCCACCCACTTGAAGACAACATCTGTTACTTCTTGTACAAATTTACATTCAAACCAAATATGTCTTTCATTTTCGTACTCATCCTCACATAACACACAAAGATTGCTTGTGATGATACCCATTCTCTGCAGTTTAATTGATGTAGGTAATCTCTCTAAGGTTGACAACAAGCAATGAAAATCACATTTTCTAGGTTGACTCCCTTTCCAAATTATGCTACACCATCTCATAGTTTCACCATGGCTTTGAAAGTAGTTAGAGACCTTTGCACAATCCATCTTACTATCAGGTTTTGCTAGTGAAGCAACACTATCATATAAATCCACATTATTTTCCAACAAAACCTGCTTGGCATAATTCTTAAGCTTTAAATTCGATCTCCAAAGCCATGAGTCATGTTGTGCAACTTCAACATCCTAAAAATTCTGGTTTTTTTTTTATCAAATTCTTCTTTGCACATCTAGTCCACAGATTATCCAAGAGGGATAATTATTTGTTTTAAAGCAAAAGTAAAATATTTCTTAATATGTGTGCACAAGGCTAAAACCCCATATATATTGGGACGGATGGAGTACAATATTTTATCCCGAAATGTTTATCAAAATTATCCCAAAATCTAATACAATCTTTCTTCTTCTTCTTCTTCTTCTTCGTCTCTCTCTCTCTCTCTCTCTCTCTCTCTCTCTCTCTCTCTCTCTCTTCTATTATTTTCTATTGGTTATTTTCATTATAAAATTAATTTAATTTTGTCTTTCTCCTTACTTTTTATTCACCCAATGCAATTTCACACTTCCTCAATAAAATTTTACACTTTCTTCAAATGTGTATTTTTTGTACAATTTGATAAGATTGATGATATTTAAGTCAAATCAAGTGATTTTCTTACTAGGCGTTTGTTCAAATCGTGCAATATAGGATAATGTTCTTATAGCACATGAAACATTCCATTCTTTTCGGCAAAGAAAACGGAAGATCGGATGGGCTGCAATTAAATTAGATATGGAGAAAGCTTACGACAAAGTGGATTAGACCTTTTTATTTAGAAGCTTGCAAGAGTTTGTATTTAGTCCTATATTCATTAAGTGGATACAAGAATGTGTTAAATCTGCATCTTTCTCTGTACTTGTCAACAATAAGCCAACGGATGTGTTCATGTTGGAAAAAGGGCTACGTCAAGGGGATCCTCTCTCTCCTCTACTTCTTATCATAGGAGCGGAAATGTTGGTAAGAAGGCTGCAAAAAGGATGTATAGATACACCGAACACAGTTTGGCTTCCCAATTACTAGGGGCAAAACTAAGGTGCCTTTTCTATCATTTGCAGATAACATTCTTATTTTCGCACCTGCCACGACAATTGCCTTCGGCAAAATATGATCAATCCTTGACGAGTATTCGAATATATTTGGGCAAAAGGTGAATTTCCACAAATTCTACCTTTTAGACAACTAAAGGGGGTTCATGCACACATTAGGAGAACGCTCCAACAAGTGATAAATATTCTTAACTCAAGCGCTTTAGACAAATATCTCGGATGCCCAATTATTAACTCAAGAGTTTCGAAGAACACATTCGGGTCACTAATACATAAAACTGAGAACCACTTATCCCTATGGAAAGCAAATTTGTTTTCTCAAATTGGAAGAATTCCTCTCATTAAAACAACATTAGCTACAAAACTGTACTATACTATGCAAAGTTTCATGTTACCAGAAAAAATGCTAAATGAGCTTGACTCCATAAACTGGAATTTTTTTTGGAACAAATCAGGCGATTAGGTGCCCATGGTGGGTTGGGATAGGATTTGTAAATCAAAAAATAAGGGAGGACACCGGACTACGAAAAGCTAGTCACATGTATAAAGCGTTACAGATGAGACTCCTTTGGAAAATCCTTGTTGAGTCAACGAATTTCTGGGCCCGTGTCATAAAAGGAAAAATATCTTAAAGATAAAGGCCTACTAGAATATGTCTGTACTAATAACAGTTTTTGGAAATGGAAGAAACTAATGAGTCTAAAAGAGGATTTCCAAAAAGGCCTATTATGGCAAGTGGGCGATGGGAAGTCAATCCGGTTTAAGAAAGATGCGTGGGTGAGCAAGCACCCACTTTGAGAAGAATGTCATAACATTAAAAATCACATCCATGATAGATTATACTGGCATCCAAGTAAGAATGGATGGTTTTCGACTCAATCCGCCTTTGCCTTAATATCAAATGAACTAAATATGAACAACTAGGAATTTAACTAGATCTGGAAGCTTGACCTAATGCCTAAAATAAAAATGTTTATGTGGAAAATCTGCATCAAACATCTTCCTACCAAAGACCTCCTTATACAAATATATATAGTTGTCACTTCAAAATGTCCATTATGCAGTCATCAAGCCGAGACTAATGAGCATCTTTTCCTCAAATGTCCCTTTACTCTTCAAAAACTACAATCCATTGACCCTCAATTTCCTGACATTATAAGAAACGTAACAAATAATCACAACACTATGCCGCAAATTATTCAGAACTTGAAAAAGATAGTACCGCAAAGGACTTTATGCCACATGTTTACTGCATGTTGGGGAATTTGGTTTTGGAGGAACCAAGTGGTTTTTAATCAAGACAATACGGGCTCATGTAGAAGTGTAGAGGAATTCATTCAAAACCATATCACGTGGGGAATAAAGCAGAGAATGTTAATGAAGATGAAAATGTGTCGTCTAGAGTGCAGCAAGTAAGACCAAGAAAATGAAAAGAAAATGGGAGAAACCTCAAAACGGGTTCGTAGAGCCAAGAATCTGAAGGATGATGCGGAAGAGCGGGTTGACTATTGGAGAACCAGGGAGGGAGGGTGTTGAGGGACTAGTTTCCCCTACGATGTAACCCCATGTTTCTTCAACTTTGAAGACGTCGGGTGCTGAGTAATCACGGGAGGGGTTAGGAAAGTGAAGAAGAGTGTTGAACTCGGACATGGTGAGCTCGTAGTCCTCATTCCCAAGTCTGAATTTAATCCTCCCTACTGACTTCTTATTCTTAAACTGAGTGTGGAGGGTGGCCGTGAATTTAGAAGTGAGGGCCGGGTAGTGAGGGATTTCTTCTCATTTTAGGAGGTAAGCCACGCCAAGGATGGAGAAGGCGTGCTTGAGGTTCTCATAAATTCCCAACTACTTTCCATCGACCCTTGAAAACCATCTTGTGTGGTGAGCTTTGTTGCAGACAATGTCGAAAAGCTCTCTTTATGCAGCGGTCGTCAACACCACATGATCCATGCCTGGTGGAGATGGAGAGGGTGATGATGATGGAGAAGGAGATGGGTTGGCCCTTTTTGTTCTCTTACCCGCCCTCTTGCTTGCTCGGCTTGTACTTGCCATTGAAAACCTATGAAAACACAAACAAACCAAGATAAGATCCACTCATGATAATAACCCACTAAAGAACCCCATACTTGCATTGAAACCAGACTCTTGAATGTAAATTTCAGCATTCTGAAGGGTCGGTACCGACCCTGAGGGGTCAGTATCGAGGTCCATGGAAATAAAATCGTGCTGGTTAAGAGAGGGTCGGTACCGACCCTGCAAGGGTCGGTATCGAGCTTGTATTCTCGGTTTTGAACAAAAATCTAAGGGCAAGGCCTCGATTTCAAACCATGCAACACTCATAAAAGGCTTATTCAAGCATGAATCCTAACAATTCCAAACAACCAAGCAACCGCAACCCCATACTTACTCAAAACCCTATCTAATCATGCCATAATTACCATAACATGGTGTAAGTCATGTCAAAACAAGAACAAGTAATCACATGCTTCTTATAATCAAAGAAATCAAATTCTAAGCATGAGGAAACTAAGTTCATCAAAACGAAACACCAATATCAAAGCAAGGAGGCAACAAATTAAGCAAATCTCAATTTAGATCTAGATCTAGGCATGAAGATCACCCAAAATTTACCATGAATCCATAGGAAATTCAAGTAGAGATTAAGGGTTTGGAAACCATACCGTAGATTTAAGAACGTAAAATGAAAAACAAAGGGTTTGTGGGTTGGTAACGAGTGTGTAGGATCGTTAAAGAAAAAAATTAGGGTTTGCTCCGTACTAGGGTTAGGGCTCAGTGTGATGGGTGGACTGGTGTGCACGAGATCGGGATTCAGCCTTGATGGTGGTTCCGACAGCGGGGTGCGGTGCCTCAAGTGGTGCGTGGGTGCGAGGCACGATGTCGATGGTGACAATGGAGGGAGGAGGAAGGTGCGGTGCATGTTTTGGGTTTGTGAAGAAGGGGTTTGAAAAGACGGAGAAAAGGGTTCAAGTGCACTTACCTGGGGTCCGAAATCGGGATTTTTTCGGGTATTCTGCGTTGGTCGGTACCGAGCCTGTCTGGGCAGCATTTGATCACTTCGTTGTCGACCCGACTCTTGTAGCAATTTTAGAAAATATTCTATTCCGCAAACTTAACTCTAGTCTAAAAAGAAGGCAAAAGAAAACTAACAAAAAGAACTAAGAAAGGAAAAACTAAACCGGTTTGCCTCCCGTAACCGCTATTTTTAACGTTGTTAGCCCGACGAACTTACCTTGGCTAGTCCTCAAGGCGGTTCTCTTTCGGTTCTATCGGGATCATGGAAGACCCCATACGTAGCCAAAAAGACATTGAGGTTCCTTTTTACTGAATTCGATCCTTCGTCCTCCATCAATATTCTCGGTATTCCTACACAAGGGTTAGTAAAGTCCGAAAACCAAGGAGGCTTCGACTCATCTATAGTATAAATAGTAGGATATGATGTAGGAATATGATACAAATAAGGTTCATGACTGGAAGTGTTGAGATTAGAACAAGAATACTCACCTTTGTTCTTCAGAGAAAGGCTCGATAACGGGTTAGCAGAGGTCGTTACCGACCAGTCTGAAGCAAGGAATGCGTCATTATCGTGTCAGAGTGTGCCTCCCTCATCGTATTGTTGTATGAAGGGATCGCTATCGACCCATGGTGGGTCGGTAGGCACCTTAGTACTACTTGTTTTGACTTTGTTTCTTGGGAGATAATCTTTCGGCTCAGCATTGCCGAGCTTTGGCTGAAGCTTCTCAATCTCTGTAGCGGCAGTTGTTTCATTGATAGTAGGATTAAAAAAAAACTCAACCATCTCCTCCCCTATGTCGAAGGTTAGGAGTCTCTTTCGAACATCGAATTGTGCTCCTGCGGTGGCTAAGAATGGTCTGCCTAGAATGATCGGCACCACCGGGTCTTCATGCATGTCAAGAACAATAAAGTCGTTTGGTACAAAGAATTTTCCCACTTGAACAGGGACATCATCAATGACTCTTGTAGCTTTTACACTAGATCCATTTGCCATGAACAACTTTATATCAATGGGTTCCAATGATCCAATTTCGGCTTTTGACCAAATAGACAAGGGAAGTAAACTAGAACTGGCTCCCAAATCACATAGTGCCTTGAAGCGGTGAGCTCTAATACCAATTGTTATAGAAAATCTCCCTGGGTCTCCTAGTTTCTCTAGTTGGGATATAGATCGGACCTCGTTGGTCAGCTCATACATAGACCTCTTCTTGCTTAGAATATCTTTCAAAAAATTTGTATAAGCCGACATTTCTCTTAGGGCCTCATCGAATGGAATGGAAATATTTAAGCCCTGAAGGATTTTAACAAAACGCCTAAACTTCCCATCTGTTGAGTCTTTAGACTTTTTAGTAGGGAAGGGAAGAGTCTTCACCGATATCGGAACTAAAACGGGCTCGAGAGGTGGCGCTATCGAATCGAAAAGGGGGTCGACCCTGATAGGGTCGGTACCGAGCCTGGGACTAAGTGAGGGGTTCGGTGGCGAAGACTTACCGGAGTTGGATTCGTTAACGACCTGCGTGTGATCGGTACTGGGTGTTTGAGGCTTGGTATTTACCTTGGTGGTGTCGTTATCGATCCGAACTGGAGCATCTTCTTCGTTATCGGGCTCTTTCTCCTTGGCTTCAGCATGGTCCAGTAGTGTTTTTCTGCTCCTTAGGTGTACAACTGCGATTTATCCTCTCCGATTTTCTTCGGGGCGGCTCGGGAGTTGCCCTTGAGGTCTTGGAACTTGTGCAACAAGGTTACCTAATTGGGAATTTACACTTTTTCTCCATGTTTCTATTTCTCCCAATTGTATGTACCTATACTCCTTTTAGGTCAGAACGGACTCCATCAATCTTATTGTGAACTCCATTAATACCCTCTTCAAACCCTTGTACCCATGAAGGCGGCTCTTAATAGCCTGGTGGTCTGTAGGGTGTGGGCCTTCTATCCGGTGGAGGGGGTGTAGGGTTTTGACTTTGATTAGAGTTTCCCCGAGTGGGATAGTTGTTCGACATGTTATAGTTATTAGGAGGGTTTCTGTATTGACCTCTCATGTAATTCACTTCAGCATAAGTCTCAGCGGCTCTAACTTGTTTCTTCAGTCAGATGATCTCATCTTGCAAGAATTGATTTTTGACGTCTGGATCAACTTCATCCTTATTTGGAATGTAGAGTCTCTTTTGAGGCTGGGGCGATTTCTAGGTCCCATACATGGCGTCGTAATTGGTCAACTTGTCTAGTAATGCCCATGGCTCATCGGGTTCCATCTCTATGAAACCGCAAGCGGTGTGTAGGTTGATGCGGTTCTTCATCTCAGCATTGATCCCCTGAAAGAAGATCTCTTGAAGAACGTATTGTGGTTGTCCATGGGTGGGGAATTGCCTAAGCATCTCTTTGAATCTCTCCCATGTCTCCACAAAAGTCTCATTGGGCAGCAAGTGGTAAGAGGTGATGTGTTTCCTTAACTCCGTAGTTTTGGCTGGAGGGAAGAACTTAGTCATGAATAAATCATGCAAAGCTCTCAACGTCCTAACCGACCTAGGAGGTGGGCTCTCTAACCAGCTCAGGGCCTTTCCTTCAAGGGACCACTTAAAAGCCTTTAATTGAACATATTCTAAAGAAACATCATCAACAACAATAGTATCACATAAATCAACAAAATTTCTAATATACTCTATAGGGCACTCAGTTGGTTTCCCTTCAAATTGAGCCCTCTTAATCAAGGATATGAATTGAGATTTGATCTCGAAGGCTTTCTCTATCTATGGAAGCACAATTGCTGATTTTGGCACCCTTAGTTTCGGGTGCATGTATTGCTTGGCATTCCTAGGGATATCATTCAACTGCTCCTGTAACTGAGTCCGTTGCTCCCTTACTTAAGTCTCTCTCGATTTGCAACTCCTGCATCTGTCTACGAAGAGCAGCCATCTGTTGGGCCATCTCTTCAGGTGTGACAACCATAGTACAGTTTTCTCGTCTCTTGCGATGAAGAACACGTTCAGACTCAAAATAGTAATGAGGTTGATAAAATTCAAGTCGACGTCTTCCTACTTGCATAAGCTGAGAAAACAAACAAAAGAAAACAAATTATAAATAAAAACGGGGCCGGGCTATTCCCTAACCCACAAGTAATTAAAAACAACATTATTGCTTCCCCGACAACAACGCCAATTTATTGAGAGGGATTTACTTAATAACAAATAAATTTGTAGTCAAGACCCCGCTGAGTACAGGGAGTCAGGATCGTCCACGAGAAGCAATGTTGTGTTTAACTACTAATCTATAAAGCGAAAGAACACACAAATAAGGGAAACAAAACAAGGAGTAACGAACAGCTAACAAGCCAAACAAGTCGGTACCAACATTGTCATGGTCGGTAACGACGCTGCATTGAACAATCAACGAAACAATTCAAACGCAAAAAACGCATGCTCGGTACCGAGTAGATGACCTCAGTGTCAACGCTAAACAGAGAGTAATACGAACTTTCGAATACGAGAAAAAGATCAAGGCCAAGGGTCTACCACGACATAATCATGCAACCGAGATACTATGAATCATAAATATCATGCCTTGTATATAAATATCATGCCTAAACAAGTAAATCAATCTACTTTCATAAATCAATTCACTTTCTACTTATTTTTTATCCAAAGTTTGTAACTTTTGTTATCAAACATTATCAACATTCAAGTTCATAACTTTCTCTTTCGATTAAGCAACCAACTCGAATTACATTGACTTTCGTCAAAGCATAAACACAAAACAAGCAGAGAATAGATAGAAGGCATTCAATTATTCATCACATCATCATTCATGCACAATCATGTCTGGTTTTCAACCCCGATCCTAGAAAAGAAGACTACTCACACACGCTTAAGGAAAAACAAACAAAATGCTTGAATAAAGACATAAATTTTAATCAAAACTAAAGCTTACTTGAATTAATAACACTACTTGTCTCAGAAAACAACCAGAACTAACAAACTTTTTCTCCAAGTCTCCTTAAGAACAACCTAAATCAGCCAACCAGAGAAAAAGGTGCGAGTTCTTACAGAATTCTCACGTCTCTCTCTCATTTCGCCTCCAACCCCTCCTCTAAAAACTAATACAGACAAGAGTATTTATAATAGAAAAGCTATCTAAAAAGTATCCATAAAGATAGAACTTTCTAAAACTAAAAGATTATGGAATAAAATCATTAAAAGTCCAATGTCGGCTACGTCTACCGACACAAGGGACCTCGATGTCGACCCTGTGAGGGTCAGTAGACTCTTGTTGAATTTCTGTGAACTTCTTGTTTCTGCAAGCCTCGGTACTGAACCCCTCAGGGTCGTTACCGAGCCTGTGTGGTCTTGTTTCCTTTGTACTTCTCACAACTTCTTTTGGATCTTCCGGGATCTCTTCCAATGTCCTTGTCTCCTCTCTAGCTCGCCAAGAAAAACACCCAAAAACTAAGCTAAAAACACGAACATTACCAGTTGTACCACATTGGGACCCAAGAAGTCCAACAAGGTAATAGAGGGTACAAATTCTACATTTGCACCTCTCTTGTGAGCCAAAAATTTGATCAACAAATTCATCCATTTTCTTAAAATGTAACTATGCAAGTAAGCAAAGAGAAATCTGTTGTAATGAAATATGTTATTAAGAAGATAATGAACCTCAAAATTACAAATCTGTACGATGTAAGTGACAATTGTGTTATTTTTTTGAAAGAACAACTACGAAAGCAATTGTAAAACTAGTAAAGATTGAGGCATTGAAACTTGAGAGAGTTTTGTAAACTTGAGAGATTGAGAGATATTGGTAGTGTGGATAGGAATGAGATCACGAAGTGGGTATTTATAGAAGAAATTAATCAACTAAGCGTTGCCATTAAGAACTCGCCGTGGAAAACTAACGGTTATAAACTAGTCGTTGACATTTAAACCAAAACCGCAGTCGCGGGTCTCAGGCCGCGATCACGACTTTGGTTTTTGTCGAAAACCCGAACCTTCTGTTGTACAACCCGCGATTGCGATTTTGGTTCTGCTTCAAAAAATAGCCGTTATACGGGAACCGTCGGTTCAAACCGCTGGTTCCGGAACCTCCAGTTCACCGGTTCTAGGGTGGAGGAACCGGAACTGAAACTGTAGTGGAAACCGGAACCGTGGTTCCGGTTCCGGTCGGTTTCCCACAGGTTCCCCGGAATCGAACCCAAGTTTATTTGTAACTGACATTCCGCCATATATAATTGACTTAGTTGAATTGGATATTTAATATATTTACACTTTGCTCTAAAAAAAGGATTCGTATAACAACTACAAAACTTTATAAATATATGTGTGCACTAAAACTAATTACATGAGTATGTGAGTCTATGTAAGGAAAAAAGATAGTCTTAAAGCATAAAATAAATGTAAAATGAACAAACAGATAGTCCTACATATACAAATGGATGGTATTGGGGCACAAACAAAAGTTATTTCAATTTACAGACAAAAGGATATATTAATGAACAAAGTACTTAGAGGCGTGTCCGATTCTAGAACGGTTCCGGTTCTACCAGACTATGGAACCGGAAACTCCCGGTTCCTCGGTTCGGTTTTCGATTTCGGTTCTGTTCTAGTTTTGCGGTTTCAAGGCAGTTCCAGTTCCGATTCCAAACCTTTAAAAAATAAATATAAATGTTGAAAATGCAAAACCGTGACCGCAATTTTGGAGCCGCGACCGCCGTTTTGGAGCCGCGACCACAATTTTGCAATTCCATCGGTATTTTTTTTATTTTTTTTAAAGGGATGGAACCGGCATTTCTGGTTCCGGAACCACTGATTCTCCGGTTCCAATAAAAGTGGAATCGGGACCGGAATAGGCCTATCCCTAGTTCCACCTGTTTTGGAACCGCCAGTTTGTTTTCAGTTCGGTTGGAACCGGAGACCTTCTAAATTACTAATAGTGAAAAAAATGTTGTTAGTAATGCAGAGAGTGATGATAGGAAAACACAAACTTCATATTCATTGATAGATAAAGAAAAGTTAATTTTTGGATGTACAAAGTGCTTGTAGTTATGCAAAAGCAAATAGTATTAATGAACAAACAACGGGTTATCAATGAAAAAACAACCAATGAACAAATAAGGGTATATTAATGAACAAATATGGGTATATCGAAACTAATTATATGTTCATAAAAAAGTAGATAATATTATATTCACACACATAAATAAGGTTAAAAAATAAAATAAAAAATAAAAAAAAGTTCAAAATCGATGAACAATGTGCATCAAAAACTTGATGCACAATTGGTCAGTATTAATGCATAATTAACCAGTATTGATGCACAAACTACACATGTCTCTCAAAAATATATTTTTCGAAAAATACATGAATTATAAGGGAAGAATTCGCTCGTGCCAATTTTTTTTATCTTTTTAATGAATCTCTAATCAGGGATGTTGATTTTTTTAGAAGAAACGACCAATATTTATTCTTATTTCTCACGCACATTCTTACGTGATTCTTTCTCATTTTTTAATATCAATTTGGTAATTCGGCCATTAATATTCTCTAGCTCTTGAGGTAGAAATTTATACGTAGAAGTATTTTCTAATTTATACGTAGAAGTATCTTTTTAATATAGTCTTAAAGCATAAAATAAATGTAAAATGAACAAACAGATAGTCCTACATATACAAATGGATGGTATTGGGGCACAAACAAAAGTTATTTCAATTTACAGACAAAAGGATATATTAATGAACAAAGTACTTAGAGGCGTGTCCGATTCTAGAACGGTTCCGGTTCTACCAGACTATGGAACCGGAAACTCCCGGTTCCTCGGTTCGGTTTTCGATTTCGGTTCTGTTCTAGTTTTGCGGTTTCAAGGCAGTTCCAGTTCCGATTCCAAACCTTTAAAAAATAAATATAAATGTTGAAAATGCAAAACCGTGACCGCAATTTTGGAGCCGCGACCGCCGTTTTGGAGCCGCGACCACAATTTTGCAATTCCATCGGTATTTTTTTTATTTTTTTTAAAGGGATGGAACCGGCATTTCTGGTTCCGGAACCACTGATTCTCCGGTTCCAATAAAAGTGGAATCGGGACCGGAATAGGCCTATCCCTAGTTCCACCTGTTTTGGAACCGCCAGTTTGTTTTCAGTTCGGTTGGAACCGGAGACCTTCTAAATTACTAATAGTGAAAAAAATGTTGTTAGTAATGCAGAGAGTGATGATAGGAAAACACAAACTTCATATTCATTGATAGATAAAGAAAAGTTAATTTTTGGATGTACAAAGTGCTTGTAGTTATGCAAAAGCAAATAGTATTAATGAACAAACAACGGGTTATCAATGAAAAAACAACCAATGAACAAATAAGGGTATATTAATGAACAAATATGGGTATATCGAAACTAATTATATGTTCATAAAAAAGTAGATAATATTATATTCACACACATAAATAAGGTTAAAAAATAAAATAAAAAATAAAAAAAAGTTCAAAATCGATGAACAATGTGCATCAAAAACTTGATGCACAATTGGTCAGTATTAATGCATAATTAACCAGTATTGATGCACAAACTACACATGTCTCTCAAAAATATATTTTTCGAAAAATACATGAATTATAAGGGAAGAATTCGCTCGTGCCAATTTTTTTTATCTTTTTAATGAATCTCTAATCAGGGATGTTGATTTTTTTAGAAGAAACGACCAATATTTATTCTTATTTCTCACGCACATTCTTACGTGATTCTTTCTCATTTTTTAATATCAATTTGGTAATTCGGCCATTAATATTCTCTAGCTCTTGAGGTAGAAATTTATACGTAGAAGTATTTTCTAACTTAACCATATGCTAATACCTCATCCCCCCCCCCCCCCCCCCCCCCCCCCCGCAGTGGAAACTAGGGATTCCCTAAATATGAGACTGTCCCAAAAATCTAAGAACAATTGTCTAGGTAACTCTTTAGTAAAAATATTTGCATACTGATATTTAGAAGGAACATGGAGGACCCTAATATTACCCAAAGCAACATGATCTCGAACAAAATAAATGTCCAACTCAATGTGTTTTGTGCGTTAATGTTCAATCGAATTTGTCGCCAAGTAAGTAGCGGAGACATTATCTGTATACACCAATGAGGCACGTGAGAGAGGAACATGGAGCTCGAGCAGGAGATTACGAAGCCAGGAACGAGAAATGACAGACTGTCATTTCTCGTTCCTGGCAGACTGTCATTTAGCTGACCAGGAGACCAGTGTGTCATTCAAGAAAACACAGAAACCAGACGTAGAGCGTCGTGTAGTTGGACACCCAGCCCAATTAGCGTCAGTGTAAGCAACCAATAATGGTGTAGGAGACGCTGTAATGGTGATGCCTAATGCAGATGTGCCATGAATGTAGCGAATGATCCGCTTTAAAGCGAAAAAATGACACTCATGTGGATCATGCATAAAAAGACGCACCTGTTGTACAACATAAGAAATATTTGGCCATGTAAAGGTGAGATATTGTAAGGCCCCAACAAGACTGCGGTACAAAGTCGGATCATTTACAGGAGGACCAACATTAGCACGCAATTTCGTGCCGATATCAACAGGTGTAATCGCCGGATTACAGGATGAAATGTTAGCCCGAGCAACAATCTCGCGAGCATACTTGTCCTGAGTTAAGAATAATCCAGTGGAAGTGCGATGCGTAGAGATGATAGAGGGCCAAGACCAGACATAGCAAATTCCTTACTCAGCAGGGCAATAATACGGGTTCGTAATGCATCAGTAGAAGCAGTCAAAATTATGTCATCAACGTATAACAATAAGTAAGCCAATGAATCACCATTTTTGTATACGAAAAGGGACGTGTCACTTTTTGTAACACCCCGAAAATTTATAAGGAATTGAGGTGCTCCCCATGTCAACAAGAGCTCTTCCTTTTCTAAGTTCGAGTAGGGACAAAGAACTTAGAAGTTAAGCGTGCAAAGGTGAGAGTGGTACCAGGATGGGTGACCTCCTGGGAAGTCCTCGGGTTGGCATGGGATAGCGCTTCTAAGGCTTTGGGCCTTAGAAATGGTATCATAGCCGACTCTGGGTTACGAGTTGGCTTGGCCCAATGGGCGGTCACTCGACCTAGAGGGCGGTCTGTGGGCCTTGACGAGGACGTCAAGTGTTTAAGTGGGGGAGCTTGTAACACCCCGATAATTTATAAGGAATTGAGGTACTCCCCATGTCAACAAAAGCTCTTCCTTTTCTAAGTTCGAGTGAGGACAAAGAACTTAGAAGTTAAGCGTGCAAGGGCGAGAGTAGTACCAGGATGGGTGACCTCCTTGGAAGTCCTCGGGTTGGCATGGGATAGCGCTTCTAAGGCTTCGGGCCTTAGACTTTTGCTACTAATGAACCCAATTCGATACAGAACAGTGGCAAACTGCTGATACCAAGCTCTAGGTGCCTGTTTCAAGCCATACAGATATTTTTGGAGAAGGCAGACATGATTAGGTTTAGTCGGATTAGAAAAACCTGGAGGCTGAAACATATAAATGGTCTCTTGTAAGTGGCCATGCACGAATGCACTTTTAACATCCAGCTGGTGAATTGCCCATTTGCAGGACACATCAAGATGGAGAACAAAGTGGATTGTAGTCGGTTTGACTACAGGACTAAATGTCTCATCACAATCAATGCCAACTTCCTGTGATCTGCCATTAGAAACCAAGAGGGCCTTATACCGTTCAAGAGACCCATCAAACTTAAATTTATACCGAAAAAGCCACATACACCGAACAACATTAGCTTGAGCTGGTCTAGGCACTAATACCCAGGTTCAATTACTAATAAGAGCACGATATTCATCATGCATGGCAGAGGCCCAATTAGGGTCTAGAAGGGCTATTTTGTGTGAGGAGGGAATGGGAGATAGCTTTTGAGAAGGCTGAGCGTGGGCATGAAGGTCAAATAGACGGTGTGGTTTGGTAATGCCAGCACGCGACCGGGTGGTCATAGGGTGTTGAATCGGAGGGTTGGAGGAGTCGAAAGGGCTCGAATAGGGACTGGCAGGCGCGGGTGAAGGGTTGGCTAGCGCGGGCGAAGGAACCGTGGGTGTGGGTGGGGTACCCACGGCCGCGGGTTGTTGGCTAGCGCCCGCAGTTGCGGGTTGGTGGTTGGCGCCTGCGGACAATGTACTGGTGGCTGGCGACAACACTTGGCTGTCATGAAAAGATCTGGGATTTGATTGAGATGCATTAGTGACCGGTGATTGATTCAGGGGATACAGAAAAAGAGGATAAATTGGATCCTCATTGTCTAAGAACTTATATGAGGAGGCATTTGAAGTGGACGATTTGGCAAAAGGGAAGACGGACTCATCAAAGGTAACATGGCGTGACAGAATGATTTTATGAGTCTTAATGTCAAGGCGAATGTACCCTCAATGGTCGGGTCGATACCCTAGAAATATGCATGGGGTTGATCGTGGTTGAAGTTTGTGAGTGGTAATTGCTGACAGATTGGGAAACATAGACAACCGAAACTCTTAAGTGTGAATATGCCGGATTGACATTATAAAGGATTTGAGTTGGACTTTTGTGTGGAAGGCTGGTGGTGGGTACAATATTAAGAAGATAAGTAGCCAGGTTGGCAGCTTAATGCTAAAACGAGGCGGTACGGAGGCATGGATGAGAATGGTGTGAATCATATTGTTGATAGTTCGAATCATTCTTTCATCTTTTCCATTTTGGGATGACGTATGGGGACACGAAAATCGAAAAAGTGTGCCATCGGTTCAAAAATAAGTGTGGAATTGGTGATTATAGAATTCTTTTCCCATGTCACATTGAAAAGTTTTAATGGTTGTTCGGAATTGTGTTTTGACAAAAGTGTGAAACCTAACAAATTGATCAAAGACTTGTGCTTTATATTTGATAGGAAACGCCCAAAGAGAATGAGAATAATCATCCAAAAACATCAAATAATACTTATGACCATGCGAACTCACAACAGGAGAAGTCCACAAATCACTATAAATAATAGACGACATTGTTAACTTTTGAGATTTATTGAAAGGAAGTCTAACATGTTTTCCTAACTAACATGACTGACACAAAAACTTAAGACAAGTATTTTTATGAATATGCGGAAGGTGAAATTTTTGGAGAAGCTGGAAGACAGAAGCACCGGGATGGCCGACAATCGCATGCCAGAGCGGGGCCGACACAGTGGAAAAAGACACATATGAAGACGCTGGATGAGACACAGGGTAGAGTTCACCGGTACCATTACATATCATTCGATTGGTTCCCGTTTGAAGATCCCTCACATAAAAGCCAAGAGGGTCAAAGTCAACAGACACATTTTTATCAATTGTAAATTTTCTGACAGAAACAAGGTTTTTGATGATATTGGGGGCAACGAAGACATGATTAAGATTTAGGAGGTTAGGTTTGGATGGATAAGGGCAGTTCCTAGACCCGTGGTGGGAATCCGACTGCCATTGCCGACAATAATCGAATGTGAAGGACTCGTATTAGTAAGGGAGGAAAGTATACCTGAGTTGTGTGTCATATGAGATGATGTACCGATGTCCATGTACCATGAGTTGTCCAGTGGGTAGAGTGCCATTGAACTGTAAGCTTGAGCAAGATCAGTGGGCGACGGATATCCAAACTGAGGATAGAAGACCATTGCATTAGCTTGAGCCGCTTGTGGGGGTGCAACACTGAGGATCCCTGTTTGTGGTGTCATAGGGAAAGGGCATGGAGGCTGATTACATGGAGCAAAAGGCCACTGAGATTAGTTTACGCAGGCGGAACTGGAACCCAGCCGTACGGAGTACGATGAAATTGTGTTTGGCTAGACCCATGCCCGCTCCACCTCTGCCGCGACCGCGACCTCCTGACCCGTGCCCACCGGACTGAATTTCTGGCTGTGGCGGGTAGGGATTATCCGTTTGCGACGCCGGTTTATTTGAGGATGCAGTTAAGGCCTTGGATTCAGTCGATAACGCCTTTTGTTGATTGCGACGTATTTCTTCAAGGACCACCATGGATCGGGGTTTCGTAAAATCCGGCAAAGGAGAGGTTTGCTAAATGAAGCTTGCAAATATATCAAATTCCAGAGTAAGTCCCGCAATAAGATGTATAATAATTTGACGATCAAATACTGGAGAGTCCACGTTCGTTAATTGATCAGCAAGCTCCTTGAGATTCTGACAATAAGCGGAGACATTAGGGAAATTCTCAAGAAGGCATCTAGAGAATTCGTGTTGCAAGTAAATAGCCTTAGACTCCTTGTTATCCTGAAAGATGTTTTTCAGTTTTGTCCATGCCGAGAGAGCCGTGGAATTTGGAGCGAGAATTGTGAGAAGCAATTTAGATGATATGGTGGCGTAGATCCATTGAAGAATGATGGCGTTAAGTTGATCCCAGAGGCCATCGTCAACATCAGCCGGGCGAGGAATCGCAGGGTCGATGTGATCGAGAACCCTATGCACACGGGCTGCCACCTTAAACAGTTCTGACCACGAATTGTACTTCGTATTAGATTGATCGAGTACAATCAAAATCAAGTTTTTGATATTGGAGACAGCCAAAGCCAAGTGGAATTGAGTCTTTGAGTCCTCGAAGGAGCCCGATCCCAAGGCGAGATTGGTTGTCAGCGTGACTTGAACAGCAAGATTTTTTGGATCGGCGTTCTTGGGTTCCTTGTCTTTGGGATCCGTTATTGTGGCTAGAGAATTGGAGGCTAGATGGTGCCAAGGGGTGGCGAGAGGACATCAGTCGGCCTCTAGGGTCGATCGGGTAGGTGAGGCAAGAAGAAAAGCGGCAAGCGGCGGAGAAGATTGCTAGTGCTAGAGGAGAGGGGGCTAGGGTTAGGGTTTTAGGCTCGTGATACTATGAATGCAATTGGGTAGAATCCCCCTTGGGGTCCTCATTCTCATTATACTGATATATATACAGACACAACACTTGGGCTACAAGTCATGGCTAAATATAATAATACAATCTACTATATATATATAAAAGCATCAAGGTTTTGAGCCTTCCTGTTACGCCAACTAGGATTTCGCCACATGCCGATCCTATATTAAACCACCTAAGATTTTTACACGTATCATTTTCTTATAATTTAGACATCGTTATAAATATTCCATGTCATAGTCCACTGATGAAACCCGAAATAAACCAGAGCTAGAAGACAAGAAACGAGATTACTTTTATTCGACTGTGCAAACACTTGCTTTTTATTTATATCTTTGTCGCGAGATTATAGAGTGCGAGGTTACAAGCAACGAGATTACAATCAAAGAGGTTAGGCCCTAGATCTCCCTTAGAGTATTCGAGATCTCGATCTAACAAGGTTCGAGCTTTAGCAGCGAAGTCGAGGGGCTGACTTAGGGTGTGGCGATTATGACCTGCGAGATGATTCAGCGAAATCTTTGACAGGTGCGAGGACTCTTTGAGTGACTTGAAGTCTTTTTGTGAACCTTCACTTGACTATAGCACGACTTTTAACGATGGTTCAACACGTCGATCTTCAACGAGCAAGATAGTTCTCGAATTCAAGATGTATTTCGACCCCTTGCTACCTACGAGGTTCTCATCTATTTATAGAGATTTGAGGAGTCGAGTTTTGGTGTTTGCTCGATGTGGGACGCCCGAGATGAAGCCTTTTGATTGGTCAAGTCTGAGACAGCTGATTATTGGTTGGAGGAGCGGTGGCCGCTGAGTGGTTTTGACGGGGCGGGGGTGTCAGCTTTTGAGCAACGAGGTTTACACCTCGTTGCCGAGGTTTCGAGGCCTTGAAAAGGTAGGGATTTGTTTGTTTTTTTAAGATGGGTACAATAATGGGCCCCGAGTTTAACCTTAAGAACCCCGCCGGGTCCGTTAATCCTCGTACCCCGGTCCCACCTCTTATTCTGCTATTTTGCGCACCATCACAACCCCATGGCCTGGGGGTCTCGTCCCAATGGCCGCACGTCATACATGCGCGGCATTCGGTTCCTTGGACCCGAGGTGCGAGGCTTTTAGTTTCAAGGACACGGGTAGCGAGGTGAAGGGTTTGGCGAACTCTTTTTGCGAGGCCCAACACTTGGGTTTTTCTCCGTCTATGTGCTTCACGACCTCCGGGCCTGTTCCCTCGTATTTCATTAATGGGCCTCTAAGGTGGACTAGGCCCATTAAGCTCTTTTGGGAGCGGGGAGAGGCCCAAGTTCGCTTTCTATAAAAGCGTCTCCTCTACGCCCCTTAACGCTTCATCTTCATCTTCTTCTTTAAGCTCGCTTTCTCTCTCTTTTGTTCTTCCGATCTCCGACAAGCAGTCGACGGTTTCTAGGAATGCCACTGCCTCTTTCGCGCAAATCTTCAAACAAGTAAATGCCCGACTCCTTTTTTGCGTTTTTGGCGTTCTTCTCCTTTTCTCGCAGTCTCGTGCCCTAGTGGGAGACGGTCGTCCTCTAGCATTTCATGTCGGTGTCACAGTGGCGAAACGGAGGGGGCAAGGGTTGTGCTGGTGGTTTGGCGACGTTCTCGATTCTATTTTCAGCATTTTTTCTCTTTCATCGCTTCGTGCCTTAGTGGAAGACGGTGGCTTTCTGGCGTTTCACGCCGGTGTCACGGCTGTGAAACGGAGGGGCAGAGGGCGGGCTGATGGAGGATTTGCCAAAGTGGGAGGTCGGAGAGGACCTGAATAGGGTGAGCGTGGAATTAAGGGCGCAGGCGTCTCGCGACGGTCACGGTAGCCAGGGCCATTTTCTCTGCCGGGGAGTATCGCTGCTCCGCAGGCTGGAGCACGTGGCTTATGAAGTAGAGTGGGTGCATAGCTTTTCTGGTTAGCACCGCGCTGATTGTCTCTGGGCTTATGTCCACGTATAGCTGCAAGTCCTCGCCTGCCATTGGAGGTGACAGTTCGGGGGAGTCTTGATAAGAATGCCTTCAACCCGGAGAAGGCGAGCTCCAGCTCCTCGTCCCAAACAAACTTGTCGTTTTTCTTTAGGACCGCGAAGAAGGGTAGAGACTTGTCCGCCAAACGGGATCAGAACCTCCCTAGGTAGTTTACGGTGCCGTTGAGCCGCTGTACCTCAGAACGAGATCGCGGCGACCTCATCGAAAGAATTGATTCAATCTTGTCGGGGTTCACATCGATCCCGCGCTCGATGATCATGAAGCCCAATAATTTTCCCAACGACACCCAGAATACACACTTCTTGGGGTTCAGGCTGAGCCGATTCTGCCTGAGTGTTGCAACGACCTCAGCGAGGTCGACTAGATGTTCCTCGGGGGTTTTGCTTCGGACCACAATGTCGTCGACGTAGCCGACATGTTCCTCCCCAGATGATCTTTAAAGATTCGATATATGAGGCGCTAGAAAGTTGCCCCCGCGTTCTTTAGGCCAAAAGGCATGACCTTGTAACAGTAGGTCCCTCGCTGCGTGATGAAGGACGTCTCCTCCATGCCGTGCGGACTCATCAAGACCTGATTGTACCCTGAGTACGCGTCGAGGAAACTCAAGACCCCGTGATCTGCGGTTGAGTCGATCAGCTCGTCGATCGAGGGCAAGGGTAGTTGTCTTTAGGGCAAGCCTTGTTGAGATTCTTGAAGTCCACACACATTCGCCATTTGCCGCTGGCCTTTTTGACTAGCACAACGTTGGATAACCATCTAGGGTACTGGACCTCGCGGATAAATCCCGCAGCCAACAGCTTCCCCACCTCGGTGTTTGCGGCATTTGCCCTCTCCTCATTCATCTTTCTTCGTCGTTGTACCACAGGAAGGGTTGTAATGTCGACGTTCAAGGAGTGTTGGGCCACGGTTCGTGGGACGCCTCGGAGGTCCTTGGTGGTACAGGCGAACACGTCGCGGGATCTGGACAACAAGGCCTCCAGCGACGTTGCGGATTTCCCGGAGAGGCACTCTCCCAGGTAGATTTTCTCGGCTTCATTTTCGAAGGGGGTGACAACCCTTCTCTCTGCCTCTGGGATGGGGTCCGTGAAGTCCTGGACTTCGAGATCAGCCCCTTCGGAAGACTCCACCACGAACACCGGGCATTTCTGTTTTGTAGAGGTCGCGTAGCAAATGCAACCCTCTTCTAAGTTGCCCTTCACTTCTCCGACCCCGCCGTCAACGAGGAACTTCATCTTTAGGTGGTAGATAGACACCACCGCTTGGAACTTCATCAAGGATACTCTTTGCATTATACACCGAAGGTAGGTGTACCACGGTGAATTCCACCATTTCGGTTCGCCTCGTCAAACCGGTGCCCAACGTCATCCAGAGATCTATAAGACTTGTGACGTCGACCTCGTCCCCTGAGAAGGAGGTGAGTTTCCCAGCGTAGGGCTTCAGGGAGGTCTCGGAGATGCCCAAATGTTCGAAAGTGCCGTAGTACATGATGTTCACGGAGTACCCCGTGTCCACCAACACCCACTTCACCATTTTCGAGCCTACTTGAGCATGCACCACCAAAGGATCAGAGTATGGCATGTGTAGACCCTCGACATCCTCGGAGGTGAAGGCCAGCCCTACGTGGGACCACGAAGTTTGTGCGACGCTGAATACCGAGGGCTCATGATGGCTTGCACTCGCATACCTCTTTCTTTCCGCCTAGCTCGATCCAGCCAACGAAGGTCCACCCGAGATGGTATGGATATACCCATCGGGTGTCGTCGTCTATCCGGACCCGGACCGTGCCTGCTTCGCGGGAGCCTATTGTTCGATGTTGCTGGCCCTGGCCAGATTCGGGCCCTGTAGTACAGTGTTTGCCCCCGAAGCAGGGTTGGCGCGCCCCTTCTCATTTGGGTTATACAAAGGGCCACCCTTGCCTCTATAACCCTGTTTCCTCCCGCCGAAGCAGTTCCAACTTCCCCCACCGCCACCGCGGTTGTTGTTGCGGTTGTTGTTGTTGTTTCTGTTGTTGTTGTTGTTGTTGTTCATGTTGTTGTTGTTGTTGGCGGGGTTTTGGGTCTGCGTCAAATACGCATCCCTTGTAGCCGGCGCGCCCACCTTTGCCTTTCCCTTATCCTCGGCAACGATTTCCTTGTCGGTCCTCGGTCGAGAGCTTTGGTTGGCGTCGTCCTCGGCATACACATGGGTCGTGATATAGGCGCACAGGCTGTCATACGTCGTCGGGCATTTCAGAAAAATGTAATTCTTGAAAGCCTCTTGGCATAGGTTGCCCATGAGGGTGTTGTGCATCGACGATTCGTCAATATGCGCAATTTCCGCCACATCGGTCGTGAACCTCGTGAAAAAGGTGCCTAGTGACTCGCTCTCTCCCTGCTTGATACCGGGGAGATCCCGCATGTTCTTCTTGCGCTTCCTCGAACCACTGAAGTGTGCGATGAAGGACTTGCACAATTGAGAAAACGAAGCCACAAACCCAATCTTGAGACTTATGAACCACGTCATCGCGGCCTGCTCCAGGGTGGTTGGAAAGATACGGCAGAACATGGCGTCGTTGTAGGAGTTGACGTTCATCTAGACAGCGAAGTGCTTCACATGCTCCTCCAGGTCCGTCGTGCCGTCGTAGAGTCCCATCTACGACTTATGGAAGCCCTTGGGCATCGGCGCGCTTTGAATCTCGTCCACGAAAGGCGAGCGGCTCCAAGCCTCAATGAGGCTACGCTGCGAGCGGGACTTCAAGGTGTGCTTCATGCTCCCCGCCATTTCGGACAACTCCGGGTCTTGCAACATCGAACGTCGCGAGCGAGACTTTGAGATTTGCATGGGGTCTCGGGGCGGCCGCTCCGTTGATGATTCGTTGGTCGACGTCTCTTGTCCCGGCATATGCCCGGGGACATATGTGGGTACGTACTCAAAGTGGGGTTGGCCAGGGGCCAGAACCGGGATGTATGAAGGGGCGAAGTCCTGTTGGTATAGGCCGTAGCTTGGGTAGGGATATGGGTTCAGGGGAGCACTGCCCGATTCATACCCTTGGAATGGGTAAGGGTTTTATGGCGCGTTGTACGCCCATCCCGAAGGGACCCTGAACGGGCAACATGGTGGTGGCCCCGCGTTCATCCATTGCGAAGTTTCGGGCATGTTATCGGGGTGTTGGGGGAAGAAATTGTTTGGACAGGCCATTTTGAGGGATTCAAAAGCCAAGGTTTGCACAAATCGGGAAACTGCTTAGGATGAAGAAGTTCCCACAGACGGCGCCAGTGATGAAACCCGAAATAAACCAGCACTAGAAGACAAGAAACGAGATTACTTTTATTCAAATGTGCAAACACTTGCTTTTTATTTATATATTTATCGCGAGATTACAGAGTGCGAGGTTACAAGCAACGAGATTACAATCAGTGAGGTTACGCCCTATATCGCCCCGAGAGTATTCGAGATCTCGATCTAACAAGGTTCGAGAACTCCTAGTTACAACTAGACTCTATCACCAACAGGTTCCTTAACGAGCTCTAGCAGCGAAGTTGAGGGGCTAACTTAGCGTATGGCGATTGTGACCTGCGAGATGATGTAGCGAGATATTTGACAGGTGCGAGGACTCTTTGAGTGACTTGAAGTCTTTTTGTGGACCTTCACTTGACTGTAGCGCGGCTTTTGATGTTCGCATTTTTAGTATAGTTTTTGATAGGTTTTCTTTGTTTATTAGGTTTAGTTTTTTTTAAGTTTAGGTTTAGTTTTGAGTATTTTTAGTTAGTTTTGCATAAATCTATGAAAAGAGTGGAATCTACGCTATTTTGTGTTTTTTGCAGGTTTTAGCGAGAAAAGGAGCTAAATGGAGCTAAATTTGGAGCATCACAGTGAAGGTCGGGAGAGTGCAAGATTTAAGAAGTCAAAGCTTAAGAGTACAAGAGGAGGTGTTGAAGAAAACAAATCCCAAGATCGTTAACGAGGCTGTGAAGGG
This sequence comes from Fallopia convolvulus, assembly GCA_964016875.1. Taxonomy (NCBI): domain Eukaryota; kingdom Viridiplantae; phylum Streptophyta; class Magnoliopsida; order Caryophyllales; family Polygonaceae; genus Fallopia; species Fallopia convolvulus. The sequence goes on from OZ024719.1 coordinate 40,551,944, forward strand.
TCGTTAACGAGGCCACAAAGAGAAAGATTTCGAGTATTATTTTTATTATTCACCGATCCTGAGCGGGAATTTATTTCCGTATCGGTTGAGTATCTTTTTAGAATCTTTATTGGTTATTAGAATATGTATTTTAGGGTTTAATATCTTTCTAGATTTTATTTCTATCTTTTAGAGATTGTTTCTATCTTTTTAGGAAAGTTTTTATCTTTTAGCCTTTTTAGTTTTTTTGGATTTTCTAGTATAAATACCCTTCTATCTAGCATAGAAAAGCAGGAGGCTGGATTGAGAGCGAGTTTTTGGAGAAGATTTGGAGGAAGGCCGAAAGAGAGAGAATCGGACCGGAAGTCGGTGACGAGGTTCGGTAGACGACGGTTTCCGAGGTTCGTTGATCGAGTTTGTGGTTCAGTGACAGTTTTTGTTTAGTTTTCTTCTGAATCTCTGTAAGACGATATTTTTGTTATTAATTTAAGTTTGAGTTTTGTTTCAATGTTTGTTTTTATTGAAGTTTATAGTTTCTTAATCATGAGTAGTGAGTAGTCTATTTTTCTAGGGTTGGGGTTAAGCCCGACATAGTTGATCATGTTTGATGAGTAAGATTGTGTGTTGAATGCTTTTTATCTTTTATTGAGATTGTTTGTTGTGCTTAATACCGAAACGGAAGTTGAGGTAATTTGAGTTTTAACTTGATTGAAAGAGAAAGTTAGTAAGTTGAAGGTTGATATTGTTTGAAAACGAAAGTTTCAAGCTTTAGATCCAAAACAAGCAATTGAGTGAGTTAGTTTATGAAAGTAGATTAATTTACTTGTTAAGTCAATGAAAGTTGATGACTCTATCTATTTAAAGGCATGATCTTATCTTCTTACGAATTCTTATGCTTGGCTATGTTGTGGTGTCCCTTATCCTAGATTTTTGTTTTAATTGAATTATTTCTGGTAAATCTTCGTTGCTGAGTACTTGCCTCGGTACCGAATATTAATTGGAATTTAATTAGGTCGTTAATTGATATTTTTGTGTGCGGTGGTTCGGTAACGATCCTGACAAGGTCGTTAACGAGGCATCTCGTGAGTGTTGTGTTTTATTTTGTTTGATTTTTATTAGATTGATAGACAAACAACCTTGCTTCCTGTGGAACGATCCTGACTCCACTGTACTCAACGGGGTCTTGACTTACAAATTTATTTGTTGGCCGAGATTACCTTATCAACAAATTGGCGCCGTTGCCGGAGAAGCAACGAGTTGTTAGTTTATCTTTGGGATCGGGAATAGCCCGACCCCGTTTCTGTTTTTAATTTTTGTTTTCTTTGTTTGTTTTCTCAGTGTATGCCGGTAGGACGAAGAAGGCTTCAGTTTGATAGCTCCAGTTATTACTCAGAACCCGAACGTTCCCTGCACCGACGACTCCGAGAAAACCGAGCCATGGCCACAGATGAAGAGATGGCTCGAGAGTTAGAGATCCTCCGGACCCAGATGGAGGCACTAAAAGCCGAGAAGGACGGCGCAGACGCCTATCCAAGGAATGCCAAGCAATACATGCATCCGGAACTGAGGGTGCCAGAATCTCCTATTGTGCTTCCTGCGATAGAGAAACCTTTTGAGATCAAGTCTCAATTTATATCCTTAATCAAACGGGCTCAGTTTGAAGGGAAACCTACTGAGTGCCCTATGGAGCATATTAGAAATTTTCTTGATTTATGTGACACCATAGCTGATGATGGTGTCTCGCTAGAATATGTTCTGTTAAAAGCTTTTCGATGGTCACTTACTGGAAAGGCCCTGAACTGGTTAGAGAGCCTACCTTCTAAGTCTATCAGGACTTGGAAAGCTTTGTATGATCAATTTCTTACAAAGTTTTTCCCTCCTGCTAAGACAATGGAGTTAAGGAAACGCATCACCTCTTATCACCAGTTGCCTAATGAAACATTTGTTGAAACATGGGAAAGATTTAAAGAGATGCTTAGACAATGCCCTACTCATGGGCAACCTTTATATGTATTGCAAGAAATCTTTTTCCAGGGTATCAACGCGGAGACCAAGAACCGCATCAACACGCATACTGCGTGCAGTTTTATAGAGATGAACCCGACAGAGGCGTGGGAACTGTTGGACAAGCTGGCGAATTACGATGCTATGTACAGAACCCAGCAGGCTCCACAAACTCAAAAACGTCTCTATGTGCCCAACCGAGATGAAGTTGATCCCGATGTTAAAAATCAATTCTTACAAGATGAGGTCAACCGTTTGAGGAAACAGGTAAGTTTTCTGAAATCCTCTCAATCATGTCAAGAATGTGGTTCTTCTGCGCATAGTACTTCTGCTTGCACTAACATTGAGAAGGTTAGAACCGCTGAGACAATAGCTGAGATGAATTACATGAGAGGACCCTACAGGAACCAGCCTAATTATAATGACAGGTCAAACAACTATCAACCATGGGGCAATCAGAATACAAATCACAATTACGCAGGGCCCCCACAAGATAGATGACCTGCACCATATCGACCTCCAGGCCATCAGGAGACGCCATCATGGGTTCAGGAGATTAAAGAGAGCATCAACGGAGTGAACGACAAGGTTGAGGACGTCCAAGCCAAGCTGAACCGACAAGATAAAAGATGGGGAGAGTTCGATATTTGGAAGAGGAGCGTTGATTCCCAACTAGGAGACCTTGCTGCACGGATTCCAAGACCACAAGGGCAACTCCCGGGCCGTCCCGAGGAGAACCCTAGAGGCCAAATAGCAGCGGTACACATCAGAAGCGGGAAGACACTACCGGAGAGAGTTCAAGCTGAAGAGAAGGAGGAAAAGGACCTCGCAAAACAGCTCGTTAACGAACCAGCGAGAGCTAGTACCGAGCCTACAAGCCAGGATGACGAGGCTCCGAGGGTATCTAACGACCCTAACCCAGGTAAGTCTACTAATCCGAGCCTTCCTCTCAATCCCAGGGTAGTTAACGACCCTATTAGGGTCGGTAACGACCCGCCGAGGATATCCGACGACCCCAATGTCGACCCGGTACTCTCACCTCTCGAGCCTAACTTGGTTCCGAGAATGGTGAAAACTCTTCCATTTCCAACTAAGAAATCTATGGACTCTACTGAGAGTAAGTTCAAGCATTTCGTTAAAATTCTTCAGGGCATTAATATTTCCATCCCATTCGCTGAGGCCCTAAGCGAAATGCCGGCTTACACAAAATTCTTGAAAGATATTCTTAGCAGGAAAAGATCTATTACAGAGCTGCAGGATGAGGTCAGATCCATAGCTCTTCCAGAAAAGCTTGGAGATCCCGGGAGGTTTGCAATCACAATCGGCATAGGCAACCACAAGTTCAAAGCTTTATGCGATCTTGGTGCCAGTGCTAGTCTTGTTCCGCTCTCAATATGGTCTAAAGCCAATATGGGACCACTAGAACCAGTAGACATGAATCTGTACATGGCAGATGGATCAAGTGTCAAGGCCACAGGAGTAGTGGACGATTATCCTATTCAAGTCGGGAAATTCTTTATAGCGAATGATTTTATTGTCCTTGATATGCCTGAAGACCCTCATGTCCCCAAAATTCTTGGGCGACCATTCTTAGCCACAGTAGGAGCAAGAGTTGATGTGCGAAAGGGACTCCTCACTTTTGATATAGGAGAGGAACGGGTGGAATTCAATTTAGATCAAAAAGCCAACGACCCAATTGGAGTGGCACAACTAGAGTTGACTCAACCCGAACTCGAGACCACAGTCCCTACCGAGCCACATCTGCCGATCACTGATCCTCACATGCACAAGTTCAACCAAGGCCCTACTACAGAGGTTACAGAAAAGTCCAAACCACCTTGGCTTTCGGACTACATCAATAACCCAGGGATATCGAGCTTGCTGATAGAAGAAAAAGGCCCTAATTTAGCAATTCAAGCACACAGAGGCAGTAAGGCTACAAGCAGGGTATCTCAAGACCCCAACACGGCCATACATGAACCACCATGAGACTAGCAAGAGAGCTCGTCGGGCTAACGACGTTAAACATAGCGCTTACGGGAGGCAACCCGCTTTTTAGAATAGGTTTAGTTTATTTTATTTTCTTTTTATTTTCTTTTTCTTTTTAGATTATTTCTTAGCTCTCTTTGATTCTTCTTTTTAGTTTTAATTAGGATAGAAATAAGATCATTTGAGCTAACAAAGATTTCAGGAGAAAGGGGTCGAAAAATCACTCAGAAAGGCCACGGCGGCTCGTTAACGACCCACCCAGGGTCGTTAACGACCCGGTTCGGACAACCCGATTCGTCACAATACGGGGCAGGTAAGTAATTCTAACCTAGTTAACTTCTTTAACCCTAGCCACCACCCCTTCTATCCTTACCCCTCCTATATAAACCCTTCTACCCCTCCCAAAATTCTATCACAATCCCTTCAAAATTCACTCTCACACCCAAAACTCTCTCAATCCCTTTCCCTTCTCTCCCACCGAGTCGGAATTCCCACGCTAACGACCGTCGGAGACGCCATCGTTAACTACCCCGATTCCGACCCTTGTTCATTAAATTCTCGGTTCTCCGGTATGATTTCTAAACCCTTGCTTGAAATTGCATGATTGATTATCTATAGGGTTAAATTTCATATCTTGAATCATGATTTTTAGGGAGATCGATGAGCATGCTTAAATTCCGTTCTAAAAATTCTTGATTGTGCTTAGTTGTTCATGTTTTAGGAAAGATTATTCATGTTAGATTAGCTATTGTAACCCTTTATTTAGGAAAGCATGAATTTTTCTTGTCCTAGATCTAAAAAAGTTCGAAATTTACATGTCAAAATTCCGAGTAATTCTTAGCATGTTCGGGATGGGTGATTGAGTAAGTATGGGGTGCTTTTACCCTAAGGGGGATTTATGGAGAATAATAGAAGATTGCATGCTTGATTTTTACTGATTAGAGGTAGAATTAATTTCGGAACATACTGGTTTTGCTCTCGGCAGCTCGTTAACGACCCACCCAGGGTCGTTAACGACCCTGCACTTCATCAATGATCGATCCGATCCCAGACTCGTGAACAACCCAATTGGGTAGTTTATGAATAAATCCGAGGTTAATTTTGAGACCAAGTATGGGGTCTCGTACCTATTATTATTGAATGGATCTTATCTTGGAAATTTTTGATTATTTTGTAGGATCCATGGCTAGTTCAAGCAGACCCGCTACCCGAGCCCAGAAGAAGAGGAGGAACCACAGGTCTCCATCTCCACCCCGGGTGGACGATGTGATTTTGAGCAGTCAAAGCCAAGTACGGCGCTACCGGGATTTCTTGGAGAAAGACCATTACACCCGATGGTTCTCAAAGTCTAGCGCCGTCTCTACGGGCATCTACACGGATGTCAAGGACGCCTTCATCATCCTTGGGGCCGCACACTTATTGAAGCAAGAGAGCTTGCCGCATTACCCGGCCCTCACATCCGAGTTCTTGGCCACTTTGGAGACCAATTTCTCGTCGAAGATCTTGGCGGGACGCATTCGGTTCCGGCTCGGTAACGAGGACCGTGATTTCACAATGGCAGAGTTCAATGCAATTTTGGAGCTACCAAACCCGACAAGGGACTATATCTTGAAGGACTACCGAGTGACCCGCACTTAGAGCTACATCACCAGAGAGGTTCAATCCTCTACCACGGCGCTATCCGGGGCAAACATCGTCAACCCCATCTTCCGGATTATCTTGAGAGTCCTCGCCGCAACATTTTGGCCGAAGAAAGAGTTGAACCGTCCTACAAGAACGGAAGTCGCTTGCTTCCGCACCATCCTCTTCGAGGAGCCCGACCCCTTGAATTTGGGGTACGAATGGCTCTACTATGTCGGGAAGTCCACCAAGTCCAAGGAGGTGTGGTGTGGCAATTTGGTTAGCCTCTTGGCTAAGAATCTTGGAGTAGATCTCACCCGCTACACACCGGCCCACGCCCAACTCCTCAACAAAGATTACTGGTATAGTTCCGGAATTTTTGCGCAAGCCGAGGGAGGCTACAAGGTTAAGGTTCGAGATCAACTAGTCATACCTTCCCTCGACATGTACGAGCTACTCTATGTACCGAATTGGTACGAGGTGTGGACGGGCCATCCTTACCCATTGGAGCCAAAACCGGAGGATGAGCTCTCGCTTAGGCCATGTCACACCCGGTTTGAGCGGGACGACGTGGATGAATATGAAGAAGAAGATGAGCAAGAGGATACCGAGGTAGTAGGCAACGACACCGAGGAAGCCGACACCGAGGGCGGCACTGAGGAGCTCAACTTGGAAGAAGAAGACATGGACACGGAGGGATTAGGAGGCCACATCTTCGTCGACGAGCCAACCAGGGTCGTTAACGACCATTTCCAGCCACCACCAAACATTGTTAACGAGGCAACCAGCTTCGTTAACGAGGTGCCGCAAGCTCCTGTCGACCCTCCACCAGCTCCTGTCGATCCTCATGCATATGGCTTAATGCCTTACAACCCGGTGATATATTAAGACCATTTCCAGCCTCACTACCCACCGCCTCCTCAGCCCGAGTACGCAGGATCGAGTATACCACCACCATGGGCCGAGGATCTTTCTGCACGGATGCAGCAGCTTCACCTCCAGACCGATCACATTCATCAGAGGATGGATAGATGGGAAATCGTCTATTCCGCTCGCATGTCGAGGGAAGATGAGAGGCAGCGTCAGAGAGAGGCGGAGGATCCTGAGCGTTGGAGGACGATGTACGACTTCATGGGGAACTTTGAGCACTATTTTCCTCCACCGAACTGTTGATTCAAGCTCAAGATGAAGTTTCCTTTCCTTGTTTCCACTTTTGTAAGTTTTATGTTTTCCTTTTTCTTTTTAATTTTTTGTTTTCTTTTCTATTTCTTTTCCCTCTTCTTCTTATCTTCCTTACAGTGGGGACACTGTAATTTTAAGTATGGGGTGGGGAGAAAGTAGAAAAATTATGTCCTAGGTGTTTTCTATGTAGTTGTTATTTCCTTTACATTGAAAAAAAAAATCGAAAAAAAAAACAATAAAATTGAAAAAATTTAAAATCCAAAAAGAGTTTAGAATTGATAGATATCCCTTCTTAAAGTTCTATGATAGCAATCACTAGCTTAATCATATAATTCCTTGCAAATATGTCTTTGAAAGTATAGCCGGATTCTTAAAATTGAAATTATTGTTTTTAGAAGAGAATAGCATTAGATGAAATTGAGCACATATACTTTATAGCATAAATGATGCAATCCAACAAAATCTACCTTGTGAGAAAATTTTTGGCCTTATAGGGAGAACATTTATAAATCCCTCTTCTTTTTTGTGTGATTTACTCTCTTTGTGCATATTATCTCTTGGAATTGCGATGGTTATCTATTTCTTGAGACCCTTATAAGATTTTTAGTTCATTACTTGTGAAAATCATATGATGGAGAACTTATTTTTATGAGCCTTATTATTCCCTATCTACCTTTACATTATTCCTCCTTTTGATAACCAATTCTGGCCTGAAACCTTTTCTTATTATTAGCTCCACAAAAATTATTCCCTAGCCGAGATAAGCTTGACCCTATCCGGGAATTAGGACTTAGATTGGAGAGGTAAAGTTTTGTGTTTTGTTAAAAAGAAAAGAGTTTATATTTGTTTGAATTGAAGGGTATTTGGGAAGGGTAGATTAGAAGTCTCTTGTTATTACATGTAAGAAAGGTCTCTTGCTAAAAAGATGCACAAAATAAAGTTTTAAAGGAAAGAAATGTATACGGTGGATCGTTAACGACCCGGATGTGGGTTCGTTAACGAGGCAGCGAAGAAAAAAAGAAAAAGAAAAGAAAGAGAGGAAAAGTTGAAGTGCATTTGAGTTTAAAGATAATATCAAGAGATTCTTTTATTTTTTGTTATGAGACTTTCTAGGATGATAAAGGGTGAGTGAAAATGAGTGCGCATAAAGAAGAGTGAGTTTGGTTATCTTATATGAAATGTTTTGGTGAGATGTGAGTTTTTAGGAGTCTTTGATTCCCGGATATTATTAGCACCACATAGCCAAAATATTTTCCACGCCTTATTGTTTTTACCAAGCCCCATTACAACCCGGCCGAATGGAAGCTTCTATGAAGTTTTTCATTGAGCCTAAGTTCTCTTGATGATTCTTTGCTTGTTTTGACAAATCTTGGGTGGAGAGTATTGGTGATATAAGTTCCAATTTCTATGAGTTTTTGTATATAAGATGAGTTGAGAGATTGAAATTATAAACCCAAACACTTGAGAGTTGAGTGAAACACATTATATCCCTTGAGAGGTTGGATTGTATTATTTTATGTCTATTTGAGTGCATATATGTGTAAGGATGTTAATAGTCTTTTGCTATAATTTTCTTATGTGTAGATGTTGCTTTTTAGAAGATGGCTATGTCTTAACGAGCATGATTTGTTTTGATTTTGGTTATAATCTTGTTTATTGCTTGAGGACAAGCAAGTCTAAGTATGGGGTATTTTGATGTTCGCATTTTTAGTATAGTTTTTGATAGGTTTTCTTTGTTTATTAGGTTTAGTTTTGTTTAAGTTTAGGTTTAGTTTTGAGTATTTTTAGTTAGTTTTGCATAAATCTATGAAAAGAATGGAATCTACGCTATTTTGTGTATTTTGCAGGTTTTAGCGAGAAAAGGAGCTAAATGGAGCTAAATTTGGAGATTCACAGTGAAGCTCGGGAGAGTGCAAGATTTAAGAAGTCAAAGCTTAAGAGTACAAGAGGAGGTGTTGAAGAAAACAAATCCCAGGATCGTTAACGAGGCTGTGAAGGGTCGTTAACGAGGCCACGAAGAGAAAGATTTCGAGTATTATTTTTATTATTCACCGATCCTGAGCGGGAATTTATTTCCGTATCGGTTGAGTATCTTTTTAAAATCTGTATGGGTTATTAGAATATGTATTTTAGGGTTTAATATCTTTCTAGATTTTATTTCTATCTTTTAGAGATTGTTTCTATCTTTTTAGGAAAGTTTTTATCTTTTAGCCTTTTTAGTTTTTTTGGATTTTCTAGTATAAATACCCTTCTATCTAGCATAGAAAAGGAGGAGGCTGGATTGAGAGCGAGTTTTTGGAGAAGATTTGGAGGAAGGCCGAAAGAGAGAGAATCGGACCGGAAGTCGGTGACGAGGTTCTGTAGACGACGGTTTCCGAGGTTCGTTGATCGAGTTTGTGGTTCGGTGACAGTTTTTGTTTAGTTTTCTTCTGAATCTCTGTAAGACGATATTTTTGTTATTAATTTAAGTTTGAGTTTTGTTTCAATGTTTGTTTTTATTGAAGTTTCTAGTTTCTTAATCATGAGTAGTGAGTAGTCTATTTTTCTAGGGTCGGGGTTAAGCCCGGCATAGTTGAGCATATTTGATGAGTAAGATTGTGTGTTGAATGCCTTTTATCTTTTATTGAGATTTTTTGTTGTGCTTAATACCGAAACAGAAGTTGAGGTAATTTGAGTTTTAACTTGATTGAAAGAGAAAGTTAGTAACTTGAAGGTTGATATTGTTTGAAAACGAAAGTTTCAAGCTTTAGATCCAAAACAAGCAATTGAGTGAGTTAGTTTATGAAAGTAGATTAATTTACTTGTTAAGTCAATGAAAGTTGATGACTCTATCTATTTAAAGGCATGATCTTATCTTCTTACGAATTCTTATGCTTGGCTATGTTGTGGTGTCCCTTATCCTAGATTTATGTTTTAATTGAATTATTTCTGGTAAATCTTCGTTGCTGAGTACTTGCCTCGGTACCGAATATTAATTGGAATTTAATTTGGTCGTTAATTGATATTTTTGTGTGCGGTGGTTCGGTAACGATCCTGACAAGGTCGTTAACGAGGCATCTCGTGAGTGTTGTGTTTTATTTTGTTTGATTTTTATTAGATTGATAGACAAACAACCTTGCTTCCTGTGGAACGATCCTGACTCCACTGTACTCAGCGGGGTCTTGAATTACAAATTTATTTGTTGGCCGAGAATACCCTATCAACAGCTTTTAAGGATGATTCAACACGTCGATCTTCAACGAGCAAGATAGTTCTTGAGTTCAAGATGTTTTTCGACCCCTTTCTACCTACGAGGTTCTCCTCTACTTATAGAGATTTGAGGAGTCGAGTTTTTGTGCTTGCTCGATGTAGGACACCGAAGATCAAGCCTTTTGATTGGTCAAGTGTGAGGCAGCTGGTTATTGGTTGGAGGAGCGGTGACCGCTGAGTGGTTTTGACGGGGCGGGGGTGTCAGCTTTTGAGCAACGAGGTTTAGACTTCGTTGTCGAGGTTTCGAGGCCTCGCAAAGGTAGGGATTTTTTTTTTAAGATGGGTACATGTTGGGATGGTGTTGGGAACTTTGGTTCCAATCATCGGAACAACTATACCACTCTCCAGTTTTGATAATGAAAAACACCATGTAGGAACTAACGTGTTATGTCCAAGTATTTCTAACGAACACAGGTCTAGTAAAGAATCTTCATGAACGCTCAAGGAACACTGGTTTACATGATGAAGAGCTGCTCTCAAAGGAACTCTGAAGAAGACAGTTCCCATCACATGGGAACTCACATGTGCAGAGAAAGACAAGTCGACGAGATTTACGGGATCCCGCCTCCTGACAAAACAAACGCTCAGTCTGAGGAACAGACTGAGGCGTTTGATCCAACGGCCCGATCAACTCTCAAAGTTGACTCAATTCAAAATTGTCACATGTGAAGGACAACGACTTGGCATACAAGACAAGGGGCATTTCGGACACAAATGAAAGTCAAGATTGGAGCCCAAGTATTCACAAGTATAAAGCCAAGTGAATAGTGCTCGGATAGAGTACTTCTCCCAGAACTCACTCATACTCTCAAAGAAAGAAAGAAAGAAAGAAGAGAAGTCCCCAACGACGAGTGTCTGATCTCGACGACGGCGAAGTCAAGTTCCCAAGAGTAAGGGAACTGTGATAGTCAAGTTGTAAGGTTTGATTCACTTGTTTTAGTTGAGTTGTTCGCTTAGGAACTCAGTTGAGAAGATTCATTAGTGTTGCTAGAGTTAGGTAGAACTCGTAGGAACAAAGAAGTTTGAATCTGGCTGTTTGTAACTAAGGAACAATCAATAATACAAGTAAGTAATTCAAAATCCTCCAAGCGGAGGTAGAGGTTTACCCACACAATTGGTTGGTTGTCGTGAGGTTCCTCTATAAGGGAACTGTGTTCATTACTGTTTGTTTACCTGCTTTTATTTGCTACCGCTGCCTTGGGAACGGCCTAACCGCCAATTCCCAAGCTCTCGCTAACTCCTTAGAATCCAACAGTACGGAAATGGGCCCCGAGTTTAACCTTGGGAACCCCGCCGGGTCCGTTAATCCTCGTACCTCGGTCCCACCTCTTATTCTGCCGTTTTGTGCACTATCATCCACATGTCAAATTTTTCCATGTCACTCATATGTTATGTACACATCATATTGCCACATAATCTACAAATCTCAATCAATTTTTTCATTTTTTTTATTCGATTATAATAATGTTTTTTTGGAAATTTAGTTAGATATTTCGAGAAATTTACATGTAAAAATATTTATCACCATATCTTTATGATCCTAACAACTCTTCAATATAATCTACCAAAAAACCTCCCATAAATATATACCGAGATCTTATCCTATAATATTTTTACAACAAAATTAATAATAGATTGTTAAGGTTTTGTTTCAAGTGAGGACCACTCTTGTGGTAAGACCTTTTGCTTAAAATGAGGACTAATCTCAACCATTAGATTTACCTCATCACTATATATTGGATGGTAAAGATTTTTTTTAATTTTTTTTAATTTTTTAATTTTTTAATTTTTTGTTTATTTGTTTAAAAAAGCTTTAAAAATGCTAAATATGGTAGTTCAATTTTTACATACTACGAGTTCATTTTTATACACTAGAAGTTCAATTTCTTATATTAGGAGTTCAATTTTCTATATTATATGAGTTCAATTTTTATATTTTACGAGTTCATTTTTCAATCGGTGATAAGTTCAATTTTCATGTGCTTTGAGTTCATTTTTCAAATAATTCGATTTTCACAAAACCAAAAAAATATTTAAAAAATAAATGATTTTTTTTCAAATTTTTATTTTATTTTTTTACCTTTTTTAAATGATTTTATTATTTAAAAAAAGCATTAAAAATTTTGAATATGACAATTCAATTTTTTATATACTACGAGTTCATTTTTATACACTAGAAGTTCAATTTTTTATATTAGGAGTTCAATTTTCTATATTCTATGAGTTCAATTTTTATATTCTACGAGTTCATTTTTTTTATCTATGATAAGTTCAAATTTTATGTGCTTTGAGTTCATTTTTCATCTAATTTGATTTTGACAACTAAATAAATAATTATTTTTTTTCAATTATTTATTTATTTTTTCGATATTTTTCCTTTGTTAAAATTTTGTTCCTTTTTTTAAAAAAAGCTTTTAAAAAGAGTAAATATGAAACTTCAATTTTTATATAATATGAGTTCATTTTTTTATACTAGAAGTTCAATTTTTTTTGTTAGAAGTTCAATTTTCTGTATTGTATGAGTTCAATTTTTATACTCTACGAGTTCATTTTTTTTTATCTATGATAAGTTCAATTTTTATGTTCTTTGAGGTCATTTTTTATAAAATTTGATTTTCACAAAAATAAAAAAATAAAAAAATAAAAAAATAAAAAAATAAAAAAATAAAAAAATAAAAAAATAAAAAAATAAAAAAATAAAAAAATAAAAAAATAAAAAAATAAAAAAATAAAAAAATAAAAAAATAAAAAAATAAAAAAATAAAAAAATAAAAAAATAAAAAAATAAAAAAATAAAAAAATAAAAAAATAAAAAAATAAAAAAATAAAAATTATTTTTTGAAAAAATCTTGATCATTCAATACATAGGTAAAAGAGTAAATCTAATGGTTGAGATTAGTCCTCATTACCACAAGGGTGGTTCTCACCGGAACCATGCCCAGATTGTTAATAGTCCATATATATGACATGATCATAGGTTTTTGTTCAAGTGAGGACCACTTTTGTGGTAAGACCTTTTGCTTAAAATGAGGACTAATCTCAACCATTAGATTTACCTCATCACTATATATTGGATGGTCAAGATTTTATATTTTTTATATTTTTATATATTTTTATATTTTTATATTTTTATATTTTTATATTTTTTGTTCTTTGTTTAAAAAAGTTTTAAAAATGTTAAATATGGTAGTTCAATTTCTATATACTATGAGTTCATTTTTATACACTAGAAGTTCAATTTTTTATGTTAGGAGTTCAATTTTCTATATTGTATGAGTTCATTTTTTATATTCTAGGAGTTCATTTTTCAATCGATGATAAGATTTTAACATATCTTCATGATCCTAACAACCCTCCACTATAATCTAAAAAAAACACATAAATATAGACCGAGATCTTATCCTATTATATTTTGAAATTACAAAATTAAAAATAAATTGTTATTGATCCATATGATCATATGTGCATAACGAATAAATTGAATAGAAAATTTAACAATTAACATATTTTCTAAAAAAAATTAGAATAGATATGTTTAGAGATAATCTTAACATATTTTCGACAACCTTATCATTGTTTTAACATTTCCAATATGAGTTACGGTATTAAAAAATGAATCATAATAAATATATATAAAAAATGAGTTACGGTTATATAATCTATGTACAAATCAAGTCAATTTTTTTTGTTAATCTATATTGTTTTCCCATAATGATATTTAGATAGGATCGAATCTTTTTATTGCCAAATCTTTAAATTTCAATTATGATATATCTTTGAATTTTCAATTTTGATTTTTTTTGATAATTTACATACAAATCTAGCCAATTACAATTGTGATTTTCGATTATAATTTCCCGATAATGTTTTTTTTATAATATACGTACATGTCAAGTCAATTTTATTTGTATATCCATATTAAGTGTCCCATTATTTTCATTTTTGCTATCAAAATCTTTAATTTAGAATTATGTTTCTTTTACAATTATATAAATCACCAATTCATAATTATTATTTATATTATATTTTTATTTATTAATATCTTTATATCGAAAAAAATATCGAGTTATAGCCGTGTAGGGTACGACGGGGACAAGTAGTATATGCTAATACAAAGTACTTTTAATAATTAGTACAATAAAAATGGATCGGTTAATTTTTATTTATTGAACTTATCTAGTACGATAGAAGTGAAAATTACTGTTCAATAAAAAAAATAATGTTGTAATAATAAGGACTTGTTTCATTGTAATTTCATATTCCAATACTTATTCACTAATCATACACATATAAACGGCTAAATACACATTATTTTATATTTCTAGTTAAAGGCATATTAGATCTTATTATATTTTTTTAAGAACAATCAAATAGATCTTATGATACGAATAACAAGAATTTGTATCTAACTTGGATCCTCAAAGACTAATATGAGAAGTTTTGAAAATGACACTTGATCTATATTAATCCGCAAAAGTCAATGTTGTTGGAAATTTGTTACTTTGAAGGATCCAATGTGAACCACTAAATCGCTTAGCTTTAAAGTGCAGAAAAATGAATTTTATAATTGTTTTACAGATTGGGTATTGGTATGGATGCACAACAAAATCGTAGGGACGAGGATTTGTGGGAAGTAACAGGACGGAGATTTTCCGACTTCACGAGGGTAGAGACAAAGATCAATTTTATTTCTCCGATTTGAAAAAGGGCGGTGATGGAGAATGTATTACACACTTCGAATCCTCGCTATATATACCCGATATATTTTTAATATTTTTAATTTATAAAACGTAAATAAAATATACTAATGAATATTATTATACTTTTTAATTTAAAAGCTTATATATAGAGAGTTTGGTTCAAATGAAACAAACTCTTATCCTAAAACGTGAAACGAATACACTTTTCCTAGTTAGTAGTGCACTTTTCATACAAAAGTGCATTGAAAAATACAAAAAGTGCACTACGAAAAAGTGCACTACAAAAAGTATGAAAAGTGCACTAAAAAGTATGAAAAGTGCAAATGCGAAAAAGTACACTCTGAAGTAGGAAAAGTGCACTACTAACTACAAAAAGTACATTCGTTTCAGGATAAGAGTTCGTTTCAGGATAAGAGTTTGTTTCATTTGAACCAAACTTTATATATATATATATCTAAAAATTAAATAATAAAATTTATAATTTATGTCATTAAATTTGATATTTATACTTTTTTAAAGTTTAAAATATTAAATTACTAGTTTAAAATATTTTTTTTATAATAAATGAGACTCCATTAACAACCCAAAAACTGATGGGGATTCCCCACCCTGTTCCCCGCGGGAATTAGACAGAGACGGGGAGGGAATGAGGGGCATAATAGTAGGTCGGAGATGGGAGAGGGTCGTGTTCCCCGCCTTGCACTGCCCTCATGTGCATCCCTAGGTATTGGAGCTGAAATTAAATTTAAAAGGGGGTCATTTCCTTTTAGATATTTGGGGGTAGACGACGATAATAACACACGTGAGGGTCTAATGTATCACAATGGTCGGGAACCCAAAGAAACATAAGACATGCTCAATAAAATACCATTCAACTGTGTCAAAAGTCTTCCTAAAGTCAATCTTTATAGCACACCTCGGGGAGATGTTCTTTCATAGTGTTTGAAGAGTTCCTGGCACATCAAACTATTATAGCGGATAGATTGGTTTGGACCGAAAGCTCCCTGACAGTCGTAGGTGATATGGGGCAGAAAGCAATGGATCCGATCAGAGATAAGCTTAGTGATGACTTTGTATGGGGTGGAGCAACAAGAGATGGGGCGATAGTCGGAGAGCAGAGAAGGTGGGAAGAAGTGAGGAGGACTGTTGATCAGTGAGTGTGGGCCCCATGGTGAGTTGGTGCTCTGGGTAGGACGGGCAAGGAGAATATGATCCCAAGAGATTGGCAAAGAATTGAATTATGTGGTCCGAGAGAAGGTGGAGAGAAGAGATAATGGTGCCATCATGGTAGGTGAGTGAGACAATAAAGTTTTTTGAGTGCCTCTTCTTGATGGATTTGTGAAAAACAGAAGAGCATTTCTCTCCTCCCTTGAGCCAGGAAAGCTTGGCTTGCTGCCGAAGCATAGACAAAAGGGACTTTGAGTCAGTGAAGATGAAGTTGATGAGGAAGGATTCACTAGGATGAAGAGATGAGCTGAAAGAGTGGGAATGGGCGACATGGAGGCAAGAGCAGCTTTGTTGGTACGGAGGCGCTCGAAGATGGCTTCAATGTTGCCATTACAGAAACACCGAAGTTTAGGTTTAATAAGTTTGATTTTGGAGACGATTTTGAACATGGCAAACCCCAAGATAGGGGTGTTCCATACTTCAGCAACAAAATGTAAGAAGCATTCATGGGATGCACAAGCGTTATTAAAACAAAAAGGGACCTTTGTCTTGTGGGTGTGGCTATTGGTGGAGACAATGATGGGGATGTGGTCGGAAAGGCTAGGAGGGGCAAAAAAGGTAGAGGCAATAGGAAAGACATTAAGACATTCAACATTAATGAGAGTGTGATCTAATTTGCACCAAATCCTGTTCCCATTAGCTTGCTTGTTGTTCCAAGTGTATTTGGTGCCTCTATAGTTCATATCAAAGAGACCAGTCAAGTCCAGACAATGTGAGAGTTCAACACTCACGTGGGTAGTGGTTTTTTAGTCTGTGATTTTCTTATAGTGACTGAGAATCTTGTTGAAGTCACCCGCAAGGACCCGAGGTTCATTGACTATTGAGTTAATACTTTGGATGCATTTCCAAAGATCAGATCTACCGGGTGGGCTGTTGAAAGCGTAGATGAAAGAGGTGAGGATCTCTGTATTACTGCTCAAATCGCGAATCCTGCAATGGATCAACTGGGTAGTGTAGGAGAGAACAATGAGAGCAATTTGGCAATGGTTTCAAAGGACGAGTATACACGTGCAATTCCCGAATTGGAGATATATTTCCAGCCATTAATAATCTTTTCAACAATTTTATTAAGGTTGTCAAGGGAGATATGAGCTTCGAGGAGAGAGATGAGATTAAGAGAGTGGTCATGGATAAGATCGACAACAATGGAGCGCTTTCAAGGGTGGTTGAGGCCTCGCAAGTTCCAACAACCCATTTTGATGCTATACATTAAAACAAGATTTATGAGTGGAGGAGCTCCTTGAATGGCTAGTGGAGGGGTTGGGGGCGATGGCTTTTGAGGGAGGGGAGGAGGAGTGGAGGTGCTCGGTGACTAGGGTGAAATCATTAGAGCGGGAGATAAAGGTGTTGGGCAAAGAGGGCTAGGAGGGGATAGAATGGTTATTCTAAAGAGGAGTGAGCCCGCCAAAAGCTGGGGGTTTAGGAGGGGTTGCATCATCAAGAAGGGCAGCGTTCGGGATTGGACCAGGGGTTGAAATAGATTCTAGAGGGTTAAGGAGAAATGAAGGAAGAGTAGACGGGGGATGGAGTTTTGTTGCAAGCGCATGGGGACGGTTTAGCAAGGGGCGGTTGGCGGGGTGTTGGGTCCTTGACTCGGGGTTGCAAGGGCTGGGGAGGCCGAGGACAATCCTTTTCCCTATGACCAAAATTTTTGCAAACTGAGCAGTGGCTAGGAAGCCATTCATAGAAGAGGCATTGGTTGATTATTTCACCCTTAGAGCGCATGACTATCTCACGTTGAATGTCACTATTAGCGGAGACCTCGATAAGAATTGGAGCGAAGGAGACTCGCTCTTCTTAAGTTATGGGCATATCCATTTGGATGAGGTACCAATTGTTGAGCCTATCTTGCTGAGCATATGGTCTGACCAAAACCTAACATCCAAGTCAAGTAGAGTGACCTACATTGGGATAGAGTTTAAGCATGAGAGGTCCAAGGCCATTCCAACAGTTCAACGTTTCAAGATAAGGGGTTTTGAGATAGGGAGGAACCATGGAGAACGCTCTAGAATAGACATCAAATCCTGCTCCTTTAAGAAGCGAAAGATGAAGAGTCCCTTGTTATTTAGGATGATTTTATGGAAGATAATACCGGTCCAGTTGGTGTTGACAATCGCTCCATTGCACTGAAGGAGACTTTTTTGCCCATTGGGGCGCCAATGAGGGTCAAGTTCCACTTTTCAATCTAGTCAGCTATGTCATCTTCATTGAATGAGATATCTTAATTTTCAATTCCCTCAACAAATTGGAGGGAGAGGTTGGACTTGTGCCTGGAGGCGCCGCTAACGCTTCCGAGTATGATCGATTTTGGGGTTGCGGGGCAGCAGATAAGGGAGCGGGATCCCCATGGTTAACGACTTGATCCGGGGAGAGATCTGCGAGTGGGGATGGAGGGTTAGGGGTAGATGAGGGAGCAGAAATGGGTGGGGGTGAGCTTGTGGGGTTGAGAAGAGAAGAGGGAGAGATTTTAGAGGAATCCCGCAAAAGCGAGTTAGGGTTTTCATATATAGGAAGAGAGGGGGGGAGATTAATGGCGGTGGATGGGAGCGCAATTAAGGAAGGATCTGAATTTGGATTTTTGTCAATTAAAGCTAGGGTTGAGGAAAGGAGGTTTTAGGAATTTGGCATTATTGCTACGGATTAGGTCATCCGCAAAGGGGTCGAAGGGGCTAACGAGTTCGGAGGAGAGGGAAGGGCTTGGGGTGGCAAGGGGTTGGGCTATGTTGAAGACGGACGACGACCGGAAACCCTCGGCTCACTTTTCCTAAGAAAATGCGTGAGGCGCGTTTTCCACTGACTTTCTTTTATTTCCCTGAGATAAAATGGGTTTGGTGATGACAGTTTGATTCGACTTACATTGTTGCTTAGATAATGTTTTTCATATTTTTTTGTTATTATACAATGAATTCTAGTTGTACTAATATTGATATGATTGTTTGTTCATCAATGTAATATATGGTTTATTTTTGTTGATGACAATTTTCCGTCATGTGCTCTAGAGCGTTTGTTAAGCTGCAGGATGTCGAAAGATTTGATTGCAATTGGACATGGAAATAACAAACCACCGAGACTAGTTAAAGGTCGCTTTGAACGATGGCAAGGATTGATGAGAGATTGGATGCGTAGTCACGATTACTAGTCATGGATAGTAATCGAGAAATGGATCTTTACCATCAATGACGCCATCAAGGACGACATGTCCAAATGGGGACCTAACGAGTGGAAGTGCATGGAGGCAAACTATAAAGCCAAAATGTATCTCAACAATTCCATGAGCGAGATGGATGAAACAAAGGTGGGAAACTTTGCAAAGGAAATGTGGCCAGCCATAGAACAAATGCTCAAGGACAACCATCAGATGGATATTCGTCATGGGTTCTTCAACTTTAGGATAATGTGTGTCCTCTCACAAGACTGCAAAGGAAATGTGTGTCCTATTATTAGTCTCGGTTTGAGAGTCTTCTCACAAGACTTTCGGGATTCGGAATCTCGAAGACAGAGATTACAAAGAGAATAAAGGCTAAACAAGTGATTGATGGACTCTCAAGTGAATAGATCCATGCTCGAACAACATTCAGCGAGAACCTAGCTAACAAGAATCTTCTATTTCACGAAATCTTTGGGAAATTGAAATCCTATGAGGCCAGGATAAATATTGATAGGGAACTGGATAAACCTGGAAAGGGAATAACACTAAAATTGGATAAAGTGCTCCAATCAGTTTCAAGAACAGTGTGAGGATTATGAGGATGAAAAAGAAGAAGAAGACATAGTTCTCATCACAAAAGCCCTTCAAAACTTGTACAAGACTGGAAAATTCAAAAGGAAATATGGAGGAAATGTTTCCTTAAAGGACTACCACAAGTTAGGAGAAAAGGATGCAAAGGACATCACGTGCTTCAAATGCTTCAAGAAAGGGCACTTTTACGAAAGCATGCCCACTAGGAAATGAAGAGAAGAAAGCTGGAAACAAGGCAAACATTGCAACATGGGACGACCCCGATGACTAGGATCTAGAGGCATGTGAAACACCCAACATGTGTACAATGGCAATTAAAGGTGGTTCACATGAACTACAGGAGGAGGTAAGCAATCAAACCTTATCGAATTGCTTTGACATGTATGATAAGCCTAGTCTTATTTGCATTCTTACTAAACTTGTTAAAGATAACGTGAAACTTCAAAAGGAACTGAACGAATATGAGGAACTATGCTTTAGTCTTGAAAATGCTAAATATGATGATTGTTCCTTGTGTGATGAACTGAGAAAAGAGCTTGATTCCTTAAAGATCATCAACAATGATCATCAGACTAACCTTGTGGATGTTATCCTAGAAAAGGATAATCTCCTGAAGAGGGTTGAGAAGAGTGAGGGAAAAGGGCAGTTGATATTCCTAAAACCACCTTTGTTCCTTCTAGACATGGAATTAGACATTCTAAGAACAACCCTAGGGACAATCCAGAACTTGTGACCCTAAATGAGATAAGTGAGAGTGGAGATTTGGAACTTCAAACTGAAAAAAATAATAAACTCCCTTCTCGAGGAAAGAACTCAAGTCCTAGAGAGTGGAACCCAAGAGAAAAGTGATTATTACAGTGGGAAAAATCTCACAAAATCTATGTCAAAATTGCCAAAGAAAATGATTCCAGTGTGCCTTGCAAAGAAACTATTGAGAGAAAAGAATCCAAATTGATCTCACCTAAATACTAACCGGAGGAATGCTACAAGACTTGTTGGACTTTTGGGAACTATGGACACTACAAGAAACAATGTCAAAAGGGAAAAGCTAATTTTAAAGTGAATCACAAGATAAGGAACAACATAAGTTCAGACAATGATAACTCTGTATCCTATAACCTATCTAAGAACAACAGATTTCATGATGTCAATATTGCTAAATATGTGAACTACTATCCCTAGCTATAAGTAACAATACAAGGAATACCATGCCTAGGTAACCAAACGTTGACTGTTTTGTAGGTGAAAGCGAGGGACAATTGTATGTGTATAACATCCCCGACCAAAGTGCATACGTCATTCTGCAATTATATAAGATTAATAGCATATGCATAGCATATTGGCATGATATATAGTGCATTTTTAAAAGTAATATTTATTTTCTAATTAAGTTTATTATATTTTAAAAAAGGATTTAGCTAAAAGTTAATTAATAATTATTTCAGGGTAAAGTTTGTAGTAAACGAGTTTTGAGGGTAGAAAATGAAATTTTGTATAAGTCATGCCAATTTTGTACGTTTTTGCCGACTACTCTAGTCATATATATATATATGTATCATCATTAGTTTCTTCAATGTTAAGGATCCATAGAAAAAAAATACGCAAAGAGAGATAAAAAAATTCGAGAGAGAAAAAGAAAGAGATAAGTTTGATTTTGGTGGTTTTGATCTCGTTTTGGTCCAAGATCTCTTCAATCGGGTTTTAATCTCGAAGTATAAGCGTGGTTTGGTAAGTTTTTAATTAGTTAATGGTTTATTTAGATTTCACTGATTTTTCCAAATCTAGATCTACAGTTGCTTTTGATTCAGAAATCAGTCGATTTATAGTTCTTAGAGGTTATTTTCGATATCGGATTTATATTTGGTAAAAGATTTCAGAGTAAATTTAGGCTATTGCCTTGTAAGGATATTATGGACATCTTTGATCAGGTTTTACCGAAAGGTTTGAACTAGAAAAATATTCTTCTATATATATATATAGTTTATCGCTGTCAAGTTTTAAAGGATTTGAAATTATGCACAAGAAGTTATAATGCATACTAGCATTTTATTGCATTTGGGGTCAAAGTTTGTAATAGTAAATAGGTTGTTTTTGCATTGGGTTATATATAGGAGCACAAGTCATAGATCACGGTCAAGAACAAGGTGGAGAGATATAGTATATGTCCTGAACAGGTGAATATAGACTAGAGATTCAACCCTATATGCTATATGTGAAATACGAATATATGGATATATGTGATATATGTGCTATATGCGCTATATGGGTATATGTGTTATATGAGTTATATATATGGATATATGTGTTATATATGATAGCTCTGAAAATTTCCAGAGTTGTTTGCACAGAAAGTATGTTAACAGATGGCATATGATATATGGCTACATGATGCACTTGATTGCATAACATATTGCAATGAGATTAAAATGACATGTGACTGTCTTGCCTTGAATTTGTATACAAAAGAGACTTATGGGTCATACATGAGGCCTAAGATGCCTAAGAGATGGTATATGAGCAAATGAGGCCTAAGATGCCTAAAAGTCGGTAATGGAAAAAAAAAGTTGGTATATAGAAAAAAAAGAAAGGAAAATTTGGTATATGGAAAAAAGTCGGTAATGGAAACCCGGGGCAGATTCAGGCTTGAACAGTTCACAGAATAATGAATCGGATACATCGGCATTTGCATTTGCATAGTAAATTCCTATATGACATATTTATATTATGTATGTATATGTACATGGGCTAAATGTTTGACTCTGTGTGAAATAATTGATGATGGTTTATATTCACTGAGTATGCGACTCACGTAAATCGCAAAACAATTTTTCAGGTTCAGCTAGAACTTTCCGACGTGTGTCTCTTTTAGAGTCACATTCATACAGGTCTGTCAGCTGAAGCTCAATGCAACCTGCTCCTCCTCATTTTGCATCATAGACATATGGGTTGTAATATAAGATAAAGTGACAGATGTTTTAGTATGAGAAGTTGTTGGGACGTTGTTGGGACCTCTGGTTCTAAGCAACGGATCAACGATTCACTTCTCTTTAAGTTTTGATAATGACAAATACCATAGGGAACTAATGTGGTTTGTTCAAGTATTTCTAAGGAACACAGGTACAGCCAAGAACTCCTATGAATGACAAAGCCACTACTGGCCACAATGAAGAGTTTCCATCAAGGGAACTCTGAAGAGGAAAGTTCCCATGAAGTGGGAACTCCCAGAAACAAACAAGAAAACACAAGCTTACAACGATGAAGAGTTTCCATCAAGGGAACTCTGAAGAAGTCAGTTCCCATGAAATGGGAACTCACATGTGAAGACAACGACCGTTCAGCGCAGATCGCGGGATTCTGTCTCAGACAGCCAGAGGGAACAGTCTGAGGATCAGACTGTCACGCTTCATCCAACGGTCCGATTGATTCAAGAAGTTGACTTAGTTCAAACCAAAGTCACATGTGAAGAAAGTACAACTTGGGCATCAAGCAAAGGGCATTTTGGACACAAACGAAAGATGCGACTGCCCAAGACAAATGGACTATAAAGCCAAATGAATAGTACTCGGTCTGAGTACTTCTCTCAGAACTTACAAACACCCACATCAGAGAAAAGAAAGAAAAGGAAGAGAAGTCCCCGCCGGCGAGTGTGTGATCTCGACGACGGTGAAGCTGAAGTTCCCTGGAGCAACGGAACTGAGAAGTCAGCGTAAGGTTTGAGTTACTTGTGTTTTGTTGTTGTGAGCTTAGGAACTCAGTTGAGAGGATTTACTAGTGTTGCTAGAGTTAGGAAGAACTTGTAGGAACAGAGAAGTGTAAATCCGGCTGTGTAACTAAGGAACAAAGCAATCAATATAAGTAAGTCATTCAAAATCCTCCAAGCGGAGGTAGAGGTTTACCCATACAACTAGTTGGTTGTAGTGGGGTTCCTCTATAAAGGAACTGTGCCTTTCACTGTTTTTATTACTTGCGATTATTTACTTCCGCTGCCTTGGGAACAACTTAATTGCCAGTTCCCAAGCTCACTGCTAACCGATTACGATCCAACAATTGGTATCAGAGCGAGCGCTCTAGATTTGTGTTAGCATCGCAGGTGCCAAAATGGCTCAGGAACTTACTCAGGTGGGGAACAATACCAGCAAGCCGCCAAGGCTTATAACAGGAAGATTTGAAAGCTGGCAACGCGACATGAAAGATTGGATGCGTGGCCAAGACTACCAAGCCTGGTGCGTCATCGAAAGGGGGAACTTCGAAATCGATCCAGCTATTGTCAACGATCTCTCAAAGTGGGGTCCCAACGAGTACAAGTGCATGGAGGCAAACTACAAAGCAAAACAGTATCTAAAAAGGTCCATGTGCGTACAAGATTGTGACAGGGTTGCCAACCTTGACACAGCCAAGGAAATGTGGGAAGCCATCCAACAAATGCACGTTGGGAACTCAGATCTCAGAGAAGATCTTCAAATGAACGCAAAGAGGGAGTTCTACAACTTCCAAATGGAAATGGGAGAGTCCGTCGATAGCTACCAATCCCGGTTTGAAGGACTTTGCACTAAGATGGAAGGATTGGGGATCACAAAAGAAGAAATCACCCACAAAATGAAGGTCCAACAGCTCTTCAATGGATTGACTAGAGAATGGGCAAATGAAAGAACGATGTTCAAGGAAAACCCAGAAAATCGAACGCTTATGCTCCATCAAGTATTTGGAAAGTTAGTGGGACATGAGAAGAGGAAGATCGATGATAAGGAACAAAGTCGAGCTCATCGAGGGATCGCACTCAAGATCGAAAAAATGCTCAAATCAACCCAAGAACAACATGAAGACTCCGAAGAAGAAGAGGATGAAGAGCTAGTCCTTGTGACAAGAGCTCTTCGAAATTTCTACAAAGGAAAGTCTCAACGGAACAGTGGGAACTGGGGAAAGGGACAGAGTTCCCAAAGAAAGCCCACAGAGAAGGATCTCTCAGAAGTGACTTGCTACAAATGCAACAGGAAAGGACATTTTGCGAAGGAATGTCCACAAGGAACTGAAGGCAGAAAGCAAGGAAAGAAGGCCTACATCGCTACTTGGAGCGATGATGAAGACGAAGATCCTGAAGCATGGGCACTCCCAGACATGTGTGGCATGACCATAGGAGAAACCACTGGGGAACAACCCAGTGAGGTAACCATTGAAACTGTTCTTGATTCCTTGAGTAATTATGAAAAACCTGAATTGTTGAAAATTCTTTCAAGTCTTGTTAAAGATAACATAAAACTGCAAAACAAGTTGGAAAAACAGGAACACATAAATTCTCAATTAGTTGGTCTTGAGCCCTGTCCCAACTGCATATCCCTTCTAGAAAAACTCAAGTCCCATGTGTCTCACATCGTAGATCTAGAAAGAGAAATCAAAACTTTAGAGAAAGATGAGAACACCCTCCTGCAAAACCTGAGTAAGACTCCCGAACATCCTGAAGCCTCTAGTTCCCAAATTAAGTTTGTCCCAGCCAGACATGGCATAGGATACAAAGGTGAGTGCTCCAAGAACAGAAAGTCACCCCTGAGCGAACATGAGATCCATGAGTGTAGGGCCTTAGAACTCCAGTGCGAGAAACAGAAAAATGCTCATCTCGAGGAGAAAATCAGGGTCCTAGAGAGTGGAAACAATGGTGAGAAAGACTACTATACTGGGAACTCTGGACATAGAATCTATGTCAAAATTGCTAAGGGAAATGGGTCTCGAGTGTACAACAAAGAAACCATGGATAGGAACCGTATCCAGAGACCACACCCAAAATACTACCTGGGAGAATACTACAAGACATGTTGGCACTGTGGTGCTCATGGGCACTACAAGGATGCATGTCCCAAGAAGAGAGCCCAAACCCCTAGAAGCCATGAGTTCCCAAACAGACAAAAACATCATGCTCATCACCAAAGGAACTCCAACTCTCAAAATTCCAAAGACATCAACATTTCTGACTATATCTTGAATGAAAATGTTTTCCCTTGCAAGGGACCTGGCAAGAGTCATCTTGCTTGGGTCTCAAAACACTAACTTTTCCTTGTAGGTGGCTGTGAGAGGGAACAGTACATGGTTCATAGATAGTGGATGCTCGAACCATATGACAGGAAACAAGGATATCCTCATCTCACTCCACACTCATGCCGAAGGAGGCCAGGTCCCTGGAGTTATTTCAATGAATGATATGCTGATGACCCTAGGAACTGGGCCATTCCTGAAGTGCTCTTTCTGTCAACCAAGTGCCCTGCAAAGTCAGCATCTGTGTATGCAATGAGCTCAAGGGAACTGTTCCTTGGATACCAAAGGCACAAGTTATTGTTCCCTTTGAGATACCTGAAAATTCTCTTCACCTCTTTCAGGTGTGATTCCTTAGGGTTAGCTTGAAAACGAGCACAAAGATATACGGAGAACATGATATCAGGTCTACTAGCTGTTAAGTAGAGAAGGGACCCGATCATACCTCGATAGTTCCTTTGGTCCACAATGATACCTGTTTCATCTGCATTTAGCCTTGAATTTGGTGAGATGGGAGTGTCAATGGGCTTTGAATGTTCCATCCCATACTTCACGAGCATTTCCTTGATGTATTTCTGTTGATGGATCTTTGTTCCCTCCTTTGTTTGGGATATTTGAAGTCCCAAGAAGAACGTGAGTTCCCCAATGAGACTCATTTCAAACTCACTGCTCATGAGGTCCTTAAATTTTTCTACAAGAGTTTCGTTAGTTGCTCCAAAAACAATGTCATCAACATATACTTGCACAATCAAAATGTCTTTAGACTCTTTCTTTAAAAACAAAGTCTTGTCTATGGAACCTCGAAGGTATCCATGGGACAAGAGGAATTGAGCAAACCTGTCATACCAGGCTCGGGGAGCTTGTTTGAGTCCGTAAAGGGCCCTTTCCAGGAAATAGACATGGTTGGGCATTTTCTCATCTTCGAATCCTGGAGGTTGGGCCACATACACTTCTTCCTTGAGATGTCCGTTTAGGAAGGCTGTTTTCACATCCATTTGATAAAGTTTGAATCCCTTGTGAGCAGCATAGGCGATGAGAAGTCTGATTGCCTCTATCCTGGCAACTGGTGCGAAGGTCTCATCGTAGTCAATCCCTTCCTCTTGCCTGTATCCTTGTGCTACTAACCTAGCCTTGTTCCTTGCTACAGCTCCAGTATCATCGATCTTGTTCCTAAAAACCCATCGGGTTCCTATGATGTTCTTGTTTTTGGGCCTAGGAACTAGCTTCCAAACTTTGTTTCTCTCGAATTGGTGGAGTTCCTCTTGCATGGCTTGAATCCAGTCCGGGTCCTTTAATGCTTCTTTGATATTTTTGGGTTCCACCATTGAAACAAACGCGTTAAAAGCACAAAAATTATTGAGAGAGGAGCGAGTTAGAACACCTTTATCAAGAGGGGAGATGATGTTCTCAAGGGGGTGGTCTTTCCTTTGTTGAAAGGTTCTTGCATGAGTGAGTTTCTTTGTATGTGTATTATCCTCATGGGAACTCTCATCTTCAGCTTCTTCATTTGATGTTTCTTCAGAGATTTCTGGCAGGTTCCCTCTTTGTTCCCCTTGAATACTTGATTCTGGCAGTGTATTGTCTTGGGGGACAACAGAGTTGTTCCCTGAAGAGGGGACCTCGAGAGAGTTGGAGGTTTCTTGTAGTTCTTCTGAGGAGGGAGCCTCAAGGAAGGTTTGATCAGTGAGGGTTGGACCTTCGTCGTTGTTCCCTGGTTGTGGGATATGGCTTGCACTTGGATAGTCTTCATCCCTTTTCCTTGGCTCATCCTCGTCATCATCATCATCTTCATGTCTGACTAGTTTGAATAGAGTTCCCTTCCCTTGGGACTCGGTTCCCATCTTTACAGACTTTTCATTGAAGACGACATGAATGCTTTCCTCTATCTTCTTGGTTCTTTTATTGTAGACTCTGTAAGCCTTGCTTTGTGATGAGTATCCCAGGAAGATCCCTTCGTCGCTTCTGGGGTCGAATTTGCCAAGATTGTCTTTTCCGTTGTTGTGAACAAAGCATGTGCAACCAAATGTTCTCAAGTGTGAGATGTTTGGTTTTCTCCCTTTGATGAGCTCATAGGAAGTCTTGTTGATCAGGGGCCTTGTCATGGCTCGATTCAGGATGTATGTAGCTGTGGAGATTGCTTCAGTCCAGAAGTACTCGGGAACTCCACTTTCGATCATCATGGTTCTGGCCATATCTTCCAGAGTTCTGTTCTTTCTCTCGACCACTCCATTTTGCTGAGGGGTGCGAGGAGCTGAAAAGTTGTGAGAGATCCCATTTTGCTCACAGAAGTTTAGGAACTCCGAGTTTTGAAACTCAGTTCCGTGATCAGATCTGATTGCTTTCAGTTTCAGCCCCAAGCTTACTTCAGTTCTTTTGATGAAGGGCTCAAATTTTTCAAACGCTTGTGATTTTGCCTTCAAGAAAACAACCCAGGTGAATCTTGAAAAGTCATCAATTAAGACATACATGTACCTTTTTCCACCGTAGCTGGCTGTTCTCATGGGACCACAGAGATCCATGTGAATCAACTCCAGGGACCTGGTTGTGCTTACCACCTTCTTCGGTTTGAAGGAGGTCCTGGTCTGTTTCCCTCGAACACATGCTTCACACATTTTGACTCCTTCGAGATTGATCCGTGGAAGACCAATGACCAGATCCTGTAGATAAAGCTTCAGGATTTGATTTACACCAGCATGTCCCAGTCTTCGATGCCAGAGTTCCGTGTCATCTTGGGAACTCGCAAGGCACAGCTTCATTGGTGGTTCAAAGTTGGTGTCCACCACATACACATTGTTGTATCTTCTTCCTCTCAGAATTACTTTGTTGGTCTTCTTGTTGATGACGAGACATTCATCTGAGTCGAAAGTGACGATGTTGTTCACTTGATCACACATCTGGGAGACACTCAGCAGATTGTATCCCAGATCCTTTACCAGATTTACGTTGCTAACTTTAATAGATCTATTGAGCAACACTTCTCCTTTTCCAATAACTTCTCCCTTGTTCTTGTTGCCAAATGAGACGTGGCCTCCTTCGGCATGAGTGTGGAGTGAGATGAGGATATCCTTGTTCCCTGTCATATGGTTTCTTGGGACATGCATCCTTGTAGTGCCCATGAGCACCACAGTGCCAACATGTCTTGTAGTATTCTCCCAGGTAGTATTTTGGGTGTGGTCTCTGGATACGGTTCCTATCCATGGTTTCTTTGTTGTAAACTCGAGACCCATTTCCCTTAGCAATTTTGACATAGATTCTATGTCCAGAGTTCCCAGTATAGTAGTCTTTCTCACCATTGTTTCCACTCTCTAGGACCCTGATTTTTTCTTCGAGATGAGCATTTTTCTGTTTCTCGCACTGGAGTTCTAAGGCTCTACACTCATGGATCTCATGTTCGCTCAGGGGTGACTTTCTGTTCTTGGAGCACTCACCTTTGTATCCTATGCCATGTCTGGCTGGGACAAACTTGATTTGGGAACTAGAGGCTTCAGGGTGTTCGGGAGTCTTACTCAGGTTTTGCAGGAGGGTGTTCTCATCTTTCTCTAAAGTTTTGATTTCTCTTTCTAGATCTACGATGTGAGACACATGGGACTTCAGTTTTTCTAGAAGGGATATGCAGTTGGGACAGGGCTCAAGACCAACTAATTGAGAATTGATGTGTTCCTGTTTTTCCAACTTGTTTTGCAGTTTTATGTTATCTTTAACAAGACTTGAAAGGATTTTCAACAGTTCAGGTTTTTCATAATTACTCAAGGAATCAAGAACAGTTTCAGTGGTTACCTCACTGGGTTGTTCCCCAGTGGTTTCTCCTATGGCCATGCCACACATGTCTGGGAGTGCCCATGCTTCAGGATCTTCGTCTTCATCATCGCTCCAAGTAGCGATGTAGGCCTTCTTTCCTTGCTTTCTGCCTTCAGTTCCTTGTGGACATTCCTTCGCAAAATGTCCTTTCCTGTTGCATTTGTAGCAAGTCACTTCTGAGAGATCCTTCTCTGTGGGCTTTCTTTGGGAACTCTGTCCCTTTCCCCAGTTCCCACTGTTCCGTTGAGACTTTCCTTTGTAGAAATTTCGAAGAGCCTTTGTTACAAGAACTAGCTCTTCATCCTCTTCTTCTTCAGAGTCTTCATGTTGTTCTTGGGTTGATTTGAGCATCTTTTCGATCTTGAGTGCGATCCCTCGATGAGCTCGAGTTTGTTCCTTATCATCGATCTTCCTCTTCTCATGTCCCACTAGCTTTCCAAACACTTGATGAAGCATAAGTGTTCGATTTTCTGGGTTTTCCTTGAACATCGTTCTCTCGTTTGCCCATTCTCCAGTCAATCCATTGAAGAGCTGTTGGACCTTCATTTTGTGGGTGATTTCTTCTTTTGTGATCCCCAATCCTTCCATCTTAGTGCAAAGTCCTTCAAACCGGGATTGGTAGCTATCGACGGACTCTCCCATCTCCATTTGGAAGTTGTAGAACTCCCTCTTTGCGTTCATTTGAAGATCTTCTCTGAGATCTGAGTTTCCAACGTGCATTTGTTGGATGGCTTCCCACATTTCCTTGGCTGTGTCAAGGTTTGCAACCCTGTCACAATCTTGTACGCACATAGACCTCTTTAGGTACTGTTTGGCTTTGTAGTTTGCCTCCATGCACTTGTACTCGTTGGGACCCCACTTTGAGAGGTCGTTGACAATAGCTGGATTGATTTCGAAGTTCCCCCTTTCGATGACGCACCAGGCTTGGTAGTCTTGGCCACGCATCCAATCTTTCATGTCTCGTTGCCAGCTTTCAAATCTTCCTGTTATAAGCCTTGGCGGCTTGCTGGTATTGTTCCCCACCTGAGTAAGTTCCTGAGCCATTTTGACACCTGCGATGCTAACACAAATCTAGAGCGCTTGCTCTGATACCAATTGTTGGATCGTAATCGGTTAGCAGTGAGCTTGGGAACTGGCAATTAAGCTGTTCCCAAGGCAGCGGAAGTAAATAATCGCAAGTAATAAAAACAGTTAAGGGGACAGTTCCTTTATAGAGGAACCCCACTACAACCAACTAGTTGTATGGGTAAACCTCTACCTCCGCTTGGAGGATTTTGAATGACTTACTTATATTGATTGCTTTGTTCCTTAGTTACACAGCCGGATTTACACTTCTCTGTTCCTACAAGTTCTTCCTAACTCTAGCAACACTAGTAAATCCTCTCAACTGAGTTCCTAAGCTCACAACAACAAAACACAAGTAACTCAAACCTTACGCTGACTTCTCAGTTCCCTTGCTCCAGGGAACTTCAGCTTTACCGTCGTCGAGATCACACACTCGCCGGCGGGGACTTCTCTTCCTTTTCTTTCTTTTCTCAGATGTGGGTGTTTTGTAAGTTCTGGGAGAAGTACTCAAACCGAGTACTATTCATTTGGCTTTATAGTCCATTTGTCTTGTGCAGTAGCATCTTTCGTTTGTGTCCAAAATGCCCTTTGCTTGATGCCCAAGTTGTACTTTCTTCACATGTGACTTTGGTTTGAACTAAGTCAACTTCTTGAATCAATCGGACCGTTGGATGAAGCGTGACAGTCTGATCCTCAGACTGTTCCCTCTGGCTGTCTGAGACAGGATCCCGCGATCTGCGCTGAACGGTCGTTGTCTTCACATGTGAGTTCCCATTTCTTGGGAACTGACTTCTTCAGAGTTCCCTTGATGGAAACTCTTCATCGTTGTAAGCTTGTGTTTTCTTGTTTGTTTCTGGGAGTTCCCACTTCATGGGAACTTTCCTCTTCAGAGTTCCCTTGATGGAAACTCTTCATTGTGGCTAGCAGTGGCTTTGTCATTCATAGGAGTTCTTTGCTGTACCTGTGTTCCTTAGAAATACTTGAACAAACCACATTAGTTCCCTATGGTGTTTGTCATTATCAAAACTTAAAGAGGAGTGAATCGTTGATCCGTTGCTTAGAACCAGAGGTCCCAACAACGTCCCAACAGAGAAGTTATTGGAAAAGGAGAAGTGTTGCTCAACAAATCCATCAAAGTCAGCAACGTAAATCTGGTAAAGGATCTGGGATATAATCTGTTGAGTGTCTCCCAGATGTGTGATCAAGGGAACAACATCGTTACTTTCGACTCAGATGAATGTCTCGTCATCAACAAAAAGACCAACAAAGTAATTCTGAGAGGAAAAAGATACAACAATGTGTATGTGGTGGACACCAACTTTGAACCACCAATGAAGCTGTGCCTTGCGAGTTCCCAAGATGACACGGAACTCTGGCACCGAAGACTGGGACATGCTGGTGTGAATCAAATCCTAAAGCTTTATCTACAGGATCTGGTCATTGGTCTTCCACGAATCAATCTCGAAGGAGTCAAAATGTGTGAAGCATGTGTTCGAGGGAAACAGACCAGGATCTCCTTCAAACCCAAGAAGGTGGTAAGCACAACCAGGTCCCTGGAGTTAATTCACATGGATCTCTGTGGTCCCATGAGAACAACTAGCTACGGTGGAAAAAGGTACATGTATGTTTTAATTGATGATTTTTTCAAGATTCACCTGGGTTATTTTCTTGAAGGCAAAGTCACAAGCGCTTGAAGAATTTGAGCCCTTCATCAAAAGAACAGAAGTAAGCTTGTGGCTGAAACTGAAAGCAATCAGATCTGATCACGGAACTGAGTTTCAAAACTCGGAGTTCCTAAACTTCTGTGAACAGAATGGGATCTCTCACAACTTTTCAGCTCCTCGTACTCCTCAGCAAAATGGAGTGGTCGAGAGAAAGAACAGAACTCTGGAGGACATGGCTAGAACCATGATGATCGAAAGTGGAGTTCCTGAGTACTTCTGGACTGAAGCAATCTCCACAGCTACATACATCCTAAATCGAGCCATGACAAGGCCCCTGATCAGCAAGACCTCCTATGAGCTCATCAAAGGGAGAAAACCAAACATCTCACACTTGAGAACATTTGGTTGCACGTGTTTTGTTCATAACAACGGCAAGGACAATCTTGGAAAATTCGACCCCAGAAGCGACGAAGGGATCTTCCTGGGATACTCATCACAAAACAAAGCTTACAGGGTCTACAATAAAAGAACCAAGAAGATAGAGGAAAGCATTCATGTCGTCTTCAATGAAAAGTTTGTAAAGATGGGAACCAAGATCCAAGGGAAGGGAACTTTGTTCAAGCTAGTCAGACATGAAGACGAGGATGATGACGAGGATGATCCAAGAAAAAGGGATGAAGACTATCCAAGTGCAAGCAATATCCCGCAACCAGGGAACAACGACGAAGGTCCAACCCTCACTGATCAAACCTTCCTCGAGGCTCCTTCCTCAGAAGAACCACAAGACACCTCCAAATCACTCGAGGTCCCCTCTTCAGGGAACAACTCTGCTGTCCCCCAAGACAATACCTTGCCAGAATCAAGTATTCAAGGGGAACAAAGAGGAAACCTGCCAGAAATCTCTGAAGAAACATCAAATGAAGAAGCTGGAGATGAGAGTTCCCATGACAAAGAAACATCGACTGAGGATGATACACATGCAAAGGAACTCACTCATATAAGAACCTTTCAACAAAGGAAGGACCACCCTCTTGAGAACATCATCTCCCCTCTTGTTAAAGGTGTGCAGACTCGTTCCTCTCTCAATAATTTTTGTGCTTTTAACGCGTTTGTTTCAATGGTGGAACCCAAAAATATCAAAGAAGCATTAAAGGACCCAGATTGGATTCAAGCCATGCAAGAGGAACTCCACCAATTCGAGAGAAACAAAGTTTGGAAGCTAGTTCCTAGGCCCAAAAACAAGAACATCATAGGAACCCGATGGGTTTTTAGGAACAAGCTCGATGATACTGGAGCTGTAGACCTGATATCATGTATGATCGCGTGGACCAAAGGAACTAACAGCTAGTAGACCTGATATCATGTTCTCCGTATGTCTTTGTGCTTGTTTTCAAGCTAACCCTAAGGAATCACACCTGACAGAGGTGAAGAGAATTTTCAGGTATCTCAAAGGGAACAATAATTTTCAGGTATCTCAGGATGCTGACTTTGCAGGGCACTTGGTTGACAGAAAGAGCACTTCAGGAATGGCCCAGTTCCTAGGGTCTTGCTTAGTTTCGTGGGGATCTAAAAAGCAAAACTCAGTGACACTCTCCACAGCTGAAGCTGAATATGTGGCTGCCGCATCATGCTGTTCCCAGGTTCTATGGCTTAAGTCACAACTCCAGGATTACGGTATGTCTTTTGGCCCAGTTCCCATACTCTGTGATAACACTAGTGCCATAAACATTTCCAAAAATCCTGTGCATCATTCTAGAACTAAGCATATTGATATAAGGCATCACTTTCTACGTGACAATGTTGAGAATGGGAACATTTCGATGGAACACGGTAAAACTGAAGAGCAAATTGCGGATATTCTTACCAAAGCTTTAGACAGACGTCCCTACCAGCGTTTTCGAATGCTTCTAGGGATGATAACTCTAAACTAAACAAGTCCCTGTTTATCTCTCTCTCAATGCCTGACTAGTTTATCTAAAATTGCATGATAAGGAACTTGGATTCATTGCTTTCACTATGCCATGATTACTAGTCTAGAGAAAAATGTGTACAAAGGAACTCTATTTCTTTTGGCCCAAAATGATCAACCAGAGTTCCCTTTATCCCTCATTACAAGCCACCATGACGGTTGATCATATGACCCACCTTAAGCTAGGGACCAGACAAATGCTTCTCATGAGCCAAAACATTTCCTTTATCGAGTTGCAAATTGTCTGGTTCCCTTTGAGTTCCCTAGCCCCACAAAAAGATGAGTGTGAAGTTCCCTCAACCACTTCACTCTCCCTGACCTTGAAAAGATCATGGGAACTGCTGCATCTACAAAGGGAACACTGACTAATCTTCAAAGAAAAACCGTCACTTGGGAAGCGGACTTTCGTGTCAGAAGCTCTGAAGCGTTACAGGCCAAGTATTCAAAATTTGAAAAGGACTTCCCAAGAGATTGTGACGCGTGTCCAGAAGCGTGCTTGAGAAGTTGAAACGGCGCCCCACGTTCATTGGGCAACGGTTATCGAGGTTATTCCACTTCCCTTTCTACCCTTCACCTCCTCTCTCCTTTAAAACCCCTCTTTGCCATTTTTAGGCCCTTTACTCCATCTTACATCCCTGTCATTCGTCTTCCCCAAATCCTTTTCACTCTCTTTTCAAGAAACCTCCAAAGCCTCCCAAATTCTTACAAAAATGGCCCCTCAACACACATTCGCACAAATCAAAGAGTGGGTACTTGCCAATCCTCGCACTCTCTTCATCACTCAACTGAACGAGATCGAGCAAGAACAAGACCCAACCATGAAGGATGTCCTCATTCAAGGGCTATACAATCAAGTAAGCCCCTTCTTGCCCCCTCCTCCTCCTCAGGTCGACGAAACCGTCTCCTGGACCTCTTCCTCCTCCGAATATCTTCCTCTTCCACCTCCAACCACCAACACCTCCTCCGGAGTTGTCATCGTTGACAACTTCGGAGATGCTCGCCCCTCCATCAATGAAAAACCCCATAAATCCAAACATCGCCACTCATCCAAACATCGCCACTCATCAAAAGATCCCTCAAAATCCAAAAAATCCAAACACTCCCACGACCCCTCCAAATCCAAAAAGCGTAAACACTCTGAGGCCTCTGAATTCTCGGAGCCCAGAAAGAAGGCTTTCTTCCGATTTGAGGACTACCTGAACTGCTCCAAGGAGAGTTCTTGTGCTCCCAAACCTCCCTACCCTTTTCCTTCCGACGATGGGAACTCCGAACCCCAGAGTCTACTTCCCTCTTCCTCCTCCATCCCTCCTCTTCAAATCGAGGGACCTCCTCCGCCACCTCCTCCAGTTCCCGCCACGATGGGAACTCCAACATCCCAACCTCCTTCACTTCCTCTCGTTCCCATCATTACGGGATCTCCAACTCCACCTTCACCTCACAAAACGCCTTCTCCTTCCTCACCAAAACACATTTCCACCACTCCCATCTCCGCTTCGGGGATCTCTCCTCCACAGGACCGCAGATCCCTTCCACTCACAACCCCTATTCCTTCTTCTCCTCTCCCCTCTTCCATCACGTCTCCCACCACCACCAAACTCCCCTCTCCCTCACCATCCAAAAGTACCGTCGCCCTCTCCTCAGACGACGACGATCTTCCTCTTTCTGTGGTCATCGGCAAAATGACCAAGGACCCTCCTCCGATCATCATGGGAACTTTGGAGGAGGAAGCCCAGCTCAAGGCCATCGAGGAAGAACTCAACAGGGGTCCCTCTGAGCACACAGTCTCCCAAGGGACAAAGTCCCCAGAAAAGGTTGCCCCTCAAGAGCCCACAGAGATAAGGGACCTCGCACCAGCTGGAGGTGCTGAGGCAACAACAAGTCATCCTGGAGATGACGCGGAGGGCTCCGGTTCGAGCTCCTCCGAGGAAGAAGGGACCTCCCATGATGAGGTCGAAGAAGAAGAAGAAGCTCCAGCTACAAAGGAGCCAGCAAGTATCCCTACACCTGGACACCAAATGTTGGTGTCCGCGAGTTCCCCACCACCAAGGGACCGCGTGCTTATGATCGAAGCGGCTGCACCCCCTCAGCAGAAAGGACCTCGCACGGTCTCTAGGGGGAACAAATCCAAAAGCAAGTCAAGGAAGGGGAAGGGGACCACCAAGCATCATGTCAATGAGCGCCGAAAGCTTCTTCCTCACCTCATTGTTTCCAAAGAGGTGCTAACTGAAAATGGTCTGGAGGAACTGTGGGAACTGATCAAGGCCCAGGGCTGGGAGAGACTCTGCCAAGAAACTGTGAGAGTAGATCCCTCACAAGTGCGTCAATTCTACAACAACTTCACTATCACCAACGACGGCACTCAGGGAACTCTCTCCCACGAAGGCGACGAGTTCATTTTTACAACGTCTACGATCCGCCTTCAACTCCAGGTCCCTGGTCAAGGGCTTAGCGAGGTGCCCAGCAAGCTCTGGGGCGACTTCAACAGCGCCGAGGTGTACAACACAATTTTTGAGGGTCGGGTTCCCTCTAAGGTCCTCTCGACGCATCATCTGTCCTTGGTCGCCAAGCTCGCTCACCAATTCATCATCAACGTGGTGATCCCACGCCAAGAAAAGCGCCTGGTCGTCAACATCCCCGATGCCATCATCCTCTACCACTTCCTCCTCAAGAAGCCTATAAATCTTCCCCGAATTATCCTTGGGCACATGGAAAAGTGCATGGCCTCCAAGTCCCACTCCCTTCCCTACTCCGGGCTGATCAAGAAGCTCCTACAAAAAGAGGGTCTCTACGATGCCTCTAAAGACGAAATCGAGCTTGGAAGGGAACTGGACATTACAGTTGCCCAGAAGATGAGGCACTCGCAGCCTGTAGAGGAGGCGGCTCCCCTAGAGTCTGGTACACAAGAGGGGAACTCTCCAGTGTTGCTCCGCATCGCCAACACCCTCGATCAGATTGCTAGGGACCAGGCAGTGTTGGCCAGAGGACAAGAAAAGCTTACACAAGTCCTTACGCGCCTTTGTGACGCCTTGTTCCCTCAGAGCCCATGATCTCTCCCTTCTTGTTCCCTTAATCCAAAAATGACCACAAATTGTACTTGGGTTCCCATTGTACATATTCTCTTAAGTAATGAAATGGTCTTTATTTTGATTGCGTGTTCCATTCTTTCCTAATATTGCTTTGCTTAATTTTCGATGATGTCAAAAGGGGGAAAGATAAAAAATGTGAGATGAGTTAAAAGTTTAAGTTATCACAGACCACGCATAAGCTAAGGGGGAACAATTGCATAAAAAGCCTAATAGGAACTATGTGTCTCACCAGAAGTGGCTCCCTAAATCTAAATGTCTCACTAAGAGTGACTTCCCAAAATCATACTTAGGAACTCATCAGCATATCATTCATTGAAATACTTGCATTTTTGTGATGGGTTTGTCATCATCAAAAAGGGGGAAATTGTTGGGACGTTGTTGGGACCTCTGGTTCTAAGCAACGGATCAACGATTCACTTCTCTTTAAGTTTTGATAATGACAAATACCATAGGGAACTAATGTGGTTTGTTCAAGTATTTCTAAGGAACACAGGTACAGCCAAGAACTCCTATGAATGACAAAGCCACTACTGGCCACAATGAAGAGTTTCCATCAAGGGAACTCTGAAGAGGAAAGTTCCCATGAAGTGGGAACTCCCAGAAACAAACAAGAAAACACAAGCTTACAACGATGAAGAGTTTCCATCAAGGGAACTCTGAAGAAGTCAGTTCCCATGAAATGGGAACTCACATGTGAAGACAACGACCGTTCAGCGCAGATCGCGGGATTCTGTCTCAGACAGCCAGAGGGAACAGTCTGAGGATCAGACTGTCACGCTTCATCCAACGGTCCGATTGATTCAAGAAGTTGACTTAGTTCAAACCAAAGTCACATGTGAAGAAAGTACAACTTGGGCATCAAGCAAAGGGCATTTTGGACACAAACGAAAGATGCGACTGCCCAAGACAAATGGACTATAAAGCCAAATGAATAGTACTCGGTCTGAGTACGTCTCTCAGAACTTACAAACACCCACATCAGAGAAAAGAAAGAAAAGGAAGAGAAGTCCCCGTCGGCGAGTGTGTGATCTCGACGACGGTGAAGCTGAAGTTCCCTGGAGCAAGGGAACTGAGAAGTCAGCGTAAGGTTTGAGTTACTTGTGTTTTGCTGTTGTGAGCTTAGGAACTCAGTTGAGAGGATTTACTAGTGTTGCTAGAGTTAGGAAGAACTTGTAGGAACAGAGAAGTGTAAATCCGGCTGTGTAACTAAGGAACAAAGCAATCAATATAAGTAAGTCATTCAAAATCCTCCAAGCGGAGGTAGAGGTTTACCCATACAACTAGTTGGTTGTAGTGGGGTTCCTCTATAAAGGAACTGTGCCTTTCACTGTTTTTATTACTTGCGATTATTTACTTCCGCTGCCTTGGGAACAACTTAATTGCCAGTTCCCAAGCTCACTGCTAACCGATTACGATCCAACAATTGGTATCAGAGTGAGCGCTCTAGATTTGTGTTAGCATCGCAGGTGCCAAAATGGCTCAGGAACTTACTCAGGTGGGGAACAATACCAGCAAGCCGCCAAGGCTTATAACAGGAAGATTTGAAAGCTGGCAACGCGACATGAAAGATTGGATGCGTGGCCAAGACTACCAAGCCTGGTGCGTCATCGAAAGGGGGAACTTCGAAATCGATCCAGCTATTGTCAACGATCTCTCAAAGTGGGGTCCCAACGAGTACAAGTGCATGGAGGCAAACTACAAAGCAAAACAGTATCTAAAAAGGTCCATGTGCGTACAAGATTGTGACAGGGTTGCCAACCTTGACACAGCCAAGGAAATGTGGGAAGCCATCCAACAAATGCACGTTGGGAACTCAGATCTCAGAGAAGATCTTCAAATGAACGCAAAGAGGGAGTTCTACAACTTCCAAATGGAAATGGGAGAGTCCGTCGATAGCTACCAATCCCGGTTTGAAGGACTTTGCACTAAGATGGAAGGATTGGGGATCACAAAAGAAGAAATCACCCACAAAATGAAGGTCCAACAGCTCTTCAATGGATTGACTAGAGAATGGGCAAATGAAAGAACGATGTTCAAGGAAAACCCAGAAAATCGAACGCTTATGCTCCATCAAGTATTTGGAAAGTTAGTGGGACATGAGAAGAGGAAGATCGATGATAAGGAACAAAGTCGAGCTCATCGAGGGATCGCACTGAAGTTCCCTGGAGCAAGGGAACTGAGAAGTCAGCGTAAGGTTTGAGTTACTTGTGTTTTGCTGTTGTGAGCTTAGGAACTCAGTTGAGAGGATTTACTAGTGTTGCTAGAGTTAGGAAGAACTTGTAGGAACAGAGAAGTGTAAATCCGGCTGTGTAACTAAGGAACAAAGCAATCAATATAAGTAAGTCATTCAAAATCCTCCAAGCGGAGGTAGAGGTTTACCCATACAACTAGTTGGTTGTAGTGGGGTTCCTCTATAAAGGAACTGTGCCTTTCACTGTTTTTATTACTTGCGATTATTTACTTCCGCTGCCTTGGGAACAGCTTAATTGCCAGTTCCCAAGCTCACTGCTAACCGATTACGATCCAACAGAAGTAACGACATAGATGTGTGTGTGTGTGCAACCTTTTTTGGTTGTTAATGTCTACTATATGCGTTACATGGATAGTTGTTATATGTGCATTATCTGTTTATATAAGAGAAGTTTTACAAAGTATACGTCATAGGGTATAAGGGTGTCACAACTAGTTTTTGGTATCAGAGCAGAGATATGATTCTTTAGGGGCATTCTGCATTCATAAGCATATGTAATTGACATTAGAATTGCATTCATGAACATGATGCATAAAGGAGAGAAGGTTCAGGCGTGCCACATCAGTCTATAGAAGCATATCATACAACACTACATGAACATACGTTTCATACACATGGATCATTAGAAAAGGAAGTACAGAGGAAATGGTAAAGGTACATACAATATATCGAGATTGTATAATACGAGTGGATACAATAGAGTTGCCAACTAAAATGATCTTGTTATTCTTGTATATGTTTCATGTTATACTAGGTATACACTGGTTGTCAAGACGTCATGCTAATGTGGATTGTTATACCAAAGAGGTAGTGATAGACTCGCTTGGCAATTATAGAGTAATTTTCTATGGTGACAGATAAATGGTATCAACGTGCTTAATATCTGCAACAACGGCTGTTTATATGATTAGAAAGGGATCTTAGGCACATCTGGCCCATGTTACAGACCGTACAGTTCAATGTGATGAGGTTGGAGATATTCCAGTTGTTAAAGATTTTTCAGATGTGTTTCCAAAGGATCTTCCAGGATTGCCACCTGATAGAGAGATAGAGTTTACTATGCAATTAATGTCAAGTACTCCACTGATTTCTATTCTTCCATATTGGAAGGCTCTTCTAGAGTTACAGGAATTGAAGAAATAGTTATAGGATTTGTTGGACAAAGTATTCATTAGGGCTAGTGTATCTTATGACTTTGCATAGATTACAGAAAGTTGAATCAGGTGATAGTGAAGAACAAATATCTGTTGATAAAAATAGATGATGTATTTGAACAACTTCAAGGAGCAAAGCTATTTTCGAAGATAGACATTCGATCAGGATATCATCAGTTAAAGACAACTAAAGATGACATTATCAAGACATCATACAGAACTCAATACGGGCATTATGAGTTTCTAGTAATTGTATTTGGTTTGACTAATGCACCATCATAATTTATTGCTTTGATGAACAAGGTATTTCAATCTTTTCTAAACAGATTTGTGATCATCTTTATTGATGATATATTGGTGTATTCGCGAAGTACAGAAGAGCATGCTGATCATTTGTGTACAGTGCTACAAGTCTTGAGGAAAAAACAATTATATGCTAAATTGAGTAAGTATGAATTCTGGTTAGATCATGTCATATTTTTAGGACACATAGTATATGGAAGAGGTATAAAGGTTGATCCTAAGAAAGTTGAAGCAGTGGTAAACTGGAAAGCACCAACAACAGTTACAAAAGTTCGTAGTTTTCTTGATATGTTTGGATACTACAAACGATTAGTTGAAGAATTCTCTATTGTAGTTGCACCGCTCACTAAATTTTTGCGAAAGAATGTTCTATTCCATTGGAATTTTGCGTGTCAACAGAGCTTTGATGAGTTAAAGCATCGTTTGTCTATAGCAGCAATATTGAAAATTCCTACTGGTACATGAGGGTTTGTTGTTTGCATTGATGCTTCATATCAAGGTCTTGGTTGTGTCTTAATACTGGATAGAAAAGTAATTGCTTATGCACCGCGACAGTTACGACCACATGAAATTTCTTATCTTGTACATGTTTTAGAGCTGGCGGCAGTAGTATTTTCCATAAAGATTTGGCGACATTATATATATGGAGAAACATATCAAATCTTACAGATCATATGAGTTTGAAGTATCTCATGAACCAAAAGGAGTTGAACATGCAACAAAGGTGCTGGATGGAACTATTGAAAGATTATGATTGTACAATCGAGTATCATCCAAGAAAGACCAATGTTGTAGTAGATGGTTTAAGTTGAAAGTCCAGTGATATGATAGCAAATATGCACATGATTTCAGTGTTAGATTTGATTGTTTTGCGAGATCTAAATGGTAGACTATAGTTCTTCACAAATCGAGGACTAATTGCTACTTTTGAGATTCGACCATTGTTGAGACAGAAAATTAAAGATGTACAAGTAAGAGATGGGAAGTTGATAGAAATTATTAAACATGTTCGACAAGGTAAAGATACGACTTTTGACATTCAGGATGAAACATTGATATTTGACATACAATAGTGATCTGATTAGTCACATGTGTTAAATGATTCAGAAGTACAACTTGCAGGAAAAAAAATCTGAGCTACATAGAGGAACTGATCATGACAAAAGACTACACAATCAAACAGTTACGGAGGGAGATTTCGAAAGTAATATCAAAGAATCATGGTATAGAGGAAACAACTTGTGAAACGAAGAATAAGATGAGAAAGTCAAATGAAGAGATATCGAATTTTGAGGACAAAATTCTTATAGAGGGGGAGAAATGTAACATCCCCGACCAAAGTGCATACGTCATTCTGCAATTATATAAGATTAATAGCATATGTATAGCATATTGGCATGATATATAGTGCATTTTTAAAAGTAATATTTATTTTCTAATTAAGTTTATTATATTTTTAAAAAAAATTAATTAAAAGTTAATTAATAATTATTTCAGGGTAAAGTTTCTAGTAAACGAGTTTTGAGGGTAGAAAATGAAATTTTGTAAAAGTCATGCCGACTTTTGTACGTTTTTACCGACTTCTCTAGTCATATATATGTATCATCATTAGTTTCTTCAATGTTCAGGATCCATAGAAAAAAAATATGCAGAGAGAGATAAAAAAAATTCAAGAGAGAAAAAGAAAGAGACAAGTTTGATTTTGGTGGTTTTGATCTCGTTTTGGTCCAAGATCTTTTCAATCGGGTTTTAATCTCGAAGTATAAGTGTAGTTTGGTAAGTTTTTAATTAGTTAATGGTTTATTTAGATTTCATTGATTTTTCCAAATCTAGATCTACAGTTGCTTTTGATTTAGAAATCAGTCGATTTATAGTTCTTAGAGGTTATTTTCGATATCGGATTTATATTTGGTAAAAGATTTCACAGTAATTTTAGGCTATTGTCTTGTAAGGATATTATGGAGATCTTTGATCAGGTTTTACCGAAAGGTTTGAACTAGAAAAATGATTTTCTATATATATAGTTTATCGTTGTCAAGTTTTAAAGGATTTGGAATTATGCACAAGAAGTTATAATGCATACTGGCATTTTATTGCATTTGGGGTCAAAGTTTGTAATAGTAAATAGGTTGTTTTTGCATCGGGTTATATATAGGAGCACAAGTCATAGATCGTGTTCAAGAACAAGGGGGAGAGATATAGTATATGTCTTGAACAGGTGAGTATAGACCGAAGATTCAACCCTTTGTGCTATATGTGAAATACGAATATATGGATATATGTGCTATATGCGCTATATGTGTATATGTGTTATATGAGTTATATGGATATATGTGTTATATATGATAGCTCTGAATATTTTCAGAGTTGTTTGCACATAAAGTATGTTAACAGATGTCATATGATATATGGCTACATGATGCACTTGATTGCATAGCATATTGCAGTGATATTAAAAGGACTTGTGACTTTCTTGCCCTGAATTTTTATACAAAAGATACCTACGGGTCATACATGAGGCCTAAGATGCCTAAGAGATGGTATATGAGCAAATGAGGCTTCTGATGCCTAAAAGTTGGTAATGGAAAAAAAGATGGTATATGGGAAAAAAAAGAAAGGAAAAGTTGGTATATGGAAAAAGTCGGTATTGGAAACCCGGGGCAGATTCAGGCTTGAACAGTTCACAGAATAATGAATCGCATACATCGGCATTTGTATTTGCATAGTAAATTCCTATATGATATATGTATATTATGTATGTATATGTACATGGGCTAAATGTTTGACTATGTGAAATAATTGATGATGGTTTATATTCACGAAGTATGTGACTCACGTAAATTGCAAAACAATTTTTCAGGTTCAGCTAGAACTTTCTAACGTGTGTCTCTTTTAGAGGTCACATTCATACTGGTCGGTCGGCTGAAGCTCAATGCAACCTTCTCCTCCTCATTTTGCATCATAGAAATATGGGTTGTAATATAAGTTAGAGTGATAGATGCTTTAGTATGAGAAGTAACGACATAGATGTGTGTGTGTATGCAACCTTTTATGGTTGTTAATGTCTACTATATGCGTACATGGATAGTTGTTATATGTGCATTATCTGTTTATATAAGAGAAGTTTTACAAAGTATACGTCATAGGGTATATAGGGTGTCACAATGTGGTTCATCGATAGTGCTTGCTCCAACCATATGATAGGGAACAGAAACAGTCTAGCGTCGCTTAACACATAAATTGAAGGAGGAAACATTTCCTTTGGCAACAAGAACAAAGGAGCTAAAAAGCCAAAGAAAGACCCCAAGAAAAAGGGAATTGTTGCTAATGTTGAACGGAAAATTCTAGTTCCCTTGGTGGTTACCAAAGAGTTTCTAGAAGCGAACAACTTCAAGGAACTTCAAGAGTTGATTAGTTTTCAAGGATGTGATTCCATTTGCTCTACCCATGCTGTTGATGATCCCTCTCAAGTCAAGATCTTCTATTCTAAGTTCCAACTTACTGATGGAACTGCAAAAAACCCAGTAGTGTGTTGCACTTTTGGTCTAGATGAGTTCACCTTCACCTTTGTTCTCATTCGCATGATTTTACAAGTTCCTATTGAAGGCTTCAACACTCTCCCTCTAAAACCATGGCAAGGAAATGAAGGAAGGGAAGTGATTCTAAAGAGGCTGTTTGAACACGTTCCAGTTCAAGGGAAGGACGTCACCAGGGGCGGAGCTATTTGGGGGAGGATGGGGGCCCTTCCCCTCCCCCAAAATCGATTTGTTTTCATATATATGTACGTCTTGTCAATAGCTTCGATTTGATATATTATAAGCTCCATTCTGACGTTTGAGCAAAAAGTTATGAACGTTTGAAGATT
This sequence comes from Fallopia convolvulus, assembly GCA_964016875.1. NCBI lineage: Eukaryota > Viridiplantae > Streptophyta > Magnoliopsida > Caryophyllales > Polygonaceae > Fallopia > Fallopia convolvulus. The sequence continues at coordinate 40,596,809 of OZ024719.1, forward strand.
GGACGTATACAAACCACTTATAACAAGTCATTTACTTAGAATGCTTTTAACTTTTGCTAAACTTCCTACTTTTATAATGTGATTGAGCCCGAAAACTTTGAAACAATAAGTTATTGTTGGGATATCTCGAATCATAGAATTCATTATTAGCACGAGGGCTTTAGTTTGGGTTTTATTATTTATTTACGAGCTTTTAATATTTATAGATTTAATTGATTTGTATTTTAAAACATTTTTGTTTTCTTAACCTAAATATAATTTGAAACATAATTCATAATTATATAAGTTGTCATTATAAATTCTTATTTTCTTAATGTACTTATATTTTTAAATATTTTAGTCCCTCCTCTATAAAATATGTTCTCTTTTTTGTCTAAATTTGTATTTTTTATTTCTACATCTTTCTCGAAACGTACATTAACTATGTTGGAAAATTTTGATGGCCCCTACAATGAAAAGTTTCTGGCTACGCCCCTCGACGTCATGACTCATGGATTGAGTCAACTAGGCAAAATGGCACACCAGTATATCACCGAGGTGGTGATTACTAGGAAGGAAAAGAGAACTACATTGAACACCAATGATGTTATTCTCCTGAATTTGTTCCTAAGGAAGGAAAAGATCAATTTGTCTAGGATCATCATAAGTCACATGTGCAAGACTATGGCCAAACCAACCCATGGTCTTCCCTATGCAGCTATTGTAAAAGAAATCATGCTCCAAAATGATGTTTATAGCAAGGAATAGGAAGAACAAGAATTTGGACAAGAGATGGGCATGTCCAACATTCTTAGGATGAAGCAATCTTTGGAAGTGCAAGAAGCGAAACCTAAAGAGCATTAGTTCCTGGAGGACAAGGAAAGCACAAATGCTCTTCAAGCAATCAACCACCTGTGCAAGAGCAATGAGAGGATATTGGATGTCCTCGTGAATATTCAACAGAAGGTTCCCACTTCTTCCAAACATTGAACAAGTTCGCACCAAACTCCCAACCTATCTATCCCTTATTGTTTTAAATGCTTTAAGTTGTATGTTTTCTTTGCTTGTGTGAATGTTACTAATGAATGCAATTTCCTTTATTTCCGAGTTATGATTGTGCTATGCCTTTGTTCCCATGACTTGTGCTTGATTCTTTTCAATGATGTCAAAAGGGGGAAAAATGGAAAAATATAATGATGCATTGTTTAAAGAGAATAATTTTTTTTCTTTGCAAAGGGGGAATTGTCCACTTAAAATCCTGAAAAATATGAAATTGCATTTCCATCTCATGGGGAACTAAGTATCTACAAGCATCATGTTGCTTTGTCTTATGCATAAACTGTCCTGAAGGATCCACGTCACTTGATTTTTCACTTAAAATATTAGTGGGTTTGTCATCATCAAAAGGGGGGAGTTGTTGGATCGGTGTTAGTTCCTAACACCAAAACAATGGTTTTCTTAGTTTTGATAATAAAAAAAACACCATTAGAAATTAAACTCTTGTCCAAGTGATTTACAAGAACTACAGGGAAACGATGTAGAAACAATCAGGAAGCGGTTCCTGCGTGCATGGCATTTTAGAAGGACAAAACAGCCTTTATGGAACAAACTTGGACGGCAAGTGAAAAAGGTTAGATTTGTCTAAAAAAGGAAAGAATCTTTAAGGAAACGCTGGTCATTAAGCATCATGCCTTGCATCCCAAGTGAAAAGGGATAGAAGAGGAAATTTGCACAAGACCACTACTATAAGAAGAGAGCGATGAAGCTACGGAAAATTAGATCACTCTCTGCATGAACAGTACCCAAATGTGAGCTACGAAGAACTAAGATTGATCCAGAGCAACAAAGAAGATTTCAATAAGAAGAAGAAGATCCAGAAGCTCGACAATGGCAAGTGTGGGAACTTGACGTTGTCATAGGAGCCAATTCTGATACTAAAGGGAACTACACCTATAAGCTGAGAGGTTTGATCGCTTTATTTAAATCATTGTAAGTTCTTAGGAACCAAATAGATATATTCGTTAGTATTACTAGAATTTGGTGATTGCTAGTAATAAAGAAGTTCGAATCTACATCTTGTAACTAAGGAACTATAGTTTATATAAAGCTCTCATTCGAAATCCTCCAAGGGAGGTAGAGGTTTACCTATTCAACTTGTTGGTTGAAGTGGGGTTTCTCTATAAGGAATTGTGTCTTTAAGTTTTTTTCATTTATGTTCTGCTTTACTTATCTGAGGCATGAGGGAAATGTCTTTGGAACATTTCCCGATTGTTTTGAACTAATCTACGATCCTACAAAAAGTTTACTTGGGCCATGGATTGGGATGGTCTTATGACTAACTATCATCTCGGCTTGTAAGGAGGCATATAATAGATCTAGTTCATGCATTGAACAATGAAGTCTCAATTTTAGAACAAATACATGCATCCAATATATCAATCAAATAATTCATGCAAATCATTATGAATATATAAGCAGAAAGAGATCACCATTAACACTGTTTCCTTAAAATTCTTGACTTTTTGGATTTTCTAGCCATCTGCAAGATCTTGTTGGAACAGGTTGTAAAGCATATGAGAGTTTGTATGAACAACTCTAGTGTACCACAAGTCTTCTCTGTTTGCATTTGTTACCAAGCACAAGTGCTTTGTCAATTTGTAGTCAATGTCTAAGACACAGACATTGTGATGTCTTTACCTCGCATTATAATTTCACCAGATGGGTCTTTCACGTGACTTTCTTTGGGAGAGAACATTACAACATTGTTCCCTTGGTCACAAATCTATCGAGAAAAGACACATCACTTACCTTGACATTATCATTGATCATTAGTTCCCCAGCTCCTACAATTGATTCGTCCTTGTTATTACCAAAGGAGACCTTCCCTTTCGCATTATCGTTAAGTGACACAAGGTTACTTCTATTTACGATCATGTGACTCAAACATCCACTGTCCATGTACCATCTCTTGTTCTCTTTCACTTCAACCTACAAAGAAAGGATTAGGTTTTAACAACCTACACAAGCTTTGCTTTAGTTAGTATGTTTTGATCATAAAACTGTTGTTGTTCGCTAGGGCTAGTAACATTATATTCAACCAACTTCATATCATTGCTTGTAGACTTGGGGTTAGGTTTGTTGTTTCTATGGAACATGGAAGCATGTTGTTGATTTGCATTAGCATTATTGTTCACAGAGGTCCTTTGCTTGTTAGCTTGGGCCTATCTTTTTTTGCGATCTTTCATGACATGCCCCCTAGCCCACAATACCAACAAGCTTTAAGGTAATCTCCTATGAAGTACTTGGGGTGATTCTTCTACACCCTTCATTCCTTGACCCTTAAGGGATAAATATCTTTCGATTCATTACCCTTAGCTTGTTTGATATAAATTTTATGAGCCACTTCTCCCTTGTACCAACAGTCTTCATGATCACCTATATGTCTACCCTTTAGAACATGAGTTCTCTTGTTCAAATGAATATTTTTATCTTTTAAGCTTTGAAGTTCCCTAGCACATATTTCATATTTCATATTTCATAGAGCTTAGTAACGTTAAACTCTTGATGTTTACTAACCTTAGAGAAATCTCCGATTAAAACCTACCCCCAATCTCTAAGGAACAAACTTGGGGACATCACCTAGTGCCCCACTCGAGACCTAATACACGTACCAAGCAAAGATCCAGGGCGTCCTCGATACAAGTTCGCATCACCTTCCATTGATCATATTACCCCAGAAAAGAAAAGGTGGCTTGTTGTTCCCACTTCCCAGAGCCAACTTCAAAGTTGGAAGAACTCATCTTGTTACATGCGAAAACACACAATCTAGAGCACCAAAGCTCTTATACCAATTGTTGAATCGTATATGTTAGAATAGAAACGCTGATCCTAAGGGATTAGTGTACTAAGAAGCGTAATTTAACAAGATAAGTCGCAAAGTAACAAGTATTTCCAAATAAAATTTTCTAGCTTTATAAGTAGAAACAAACTTACAAACACGAACAATCATTCCCAAGTATAGACAACTCCTAGTAGTACGAACTCTTGTTCCTAAGCATCGAATGACTTCTACGAACTTAGCCTAGAAAATTCGACCGGCGAATTTACTTCGTACACAACTTATTCAAGCTTCCCTTGTGTTCTTCTCCTAGACTTGATCGTAGAAGCTCTCAATTCTCTATCACAATTGATCAGTTTAACGTTTTTCTAACTAGATACACCTTATATTTATACTCATGGATTAGACCAATTGTTCTATCCATAAATATAAGATAAGATATATTTTTACATAGATTTTATCTTTTTAGAATTACTATCCATAAAATATAAATTTATCTAAAACATTCTTATACTCAACCATCTATTGTTCCTTGCACACCAAGTATATCTTTAACCTCAACTGCCTTTGACAACTCGGAAGACACTCACGCGTCCTTGTAACCACCTTCCAGTTTTAGTATCATGTGCTTTCGTGTTGTTCCCATAGGGCCAACAAACATAGAAAATTGATTTCTTTTGTTTTCTCCATTCCTTAAGGCTTGACGATTGATCCTATAGCATCCTTTTCTTTGATCTTTCATACCTAAAACACTTCAAAGTACAAATCATAAAATTCATAAGATTTTCATCATCAAAACCTAAGAGATCAATTAGTTTTCCAACAAGAAATCATGTTAAAATACTCATGTATCAAGGTTCGACCATAACCAATTTTCAGTTGTGGTTGTGGCCGTAAATAGAAAAAGGGGAGAGCTTGAGGATCAATTCAATTTAGATTATCAAGTTTATGTTCCGTGAGATTCATTGAAGAACAAAGTTTGCCTTAAAGATAGGGTCGAATAAAAATCAGGTATTTATTTTAAGAATCCATGAACTCGGCCTTATAATTTTTATGATTTTTTTCTTATTTATACGATTGGACACACAATCAATCAATGATAACCATCCCAATCGATTGATGATTCATTATTAATTAGAAACTCATGAACTTGGCTTTCCGTTCCCGTTAGTTTGTATCTTTTATGTTTGCGAATACCAATATCTCATTGTACATCCCTTTATTTATTGGATCAAATCTTGTTCCATTTTTTAAAATATAGCATTATTTAATGGTTTTAAGTATTATGAAAGTTGTTGGATCGATGTGTTAGAATACAAACATTGTTCCTATGGGAACAATGAACTGGATAGTGGAATTGAAAGCAAGACAAGTACTTTTCTAATCAAATTCACTATTCTTATTACACAAGTCGAACTTACAAACACAAACTTCGGTTTCTAGAAGTACAAAACTCACTAGTCAACGATCTTGCTAACTTGACCTAGTGCATGTACTCAATTGCAAAATCAGAACTCGTATACAACTTGCTTTGTGCTCTATCTCTCCTTTGATCGCACACAACTCTCAAAGTTCTCTCTATGAAGTTGTAATTAATTAACTTAGACAAAAATTACTTATATTCTCATGGATATCATAATTCTATTCATAAAATAGGAAAATGATTACATAGACTTTATTTAATGATAAGATCTATCTATAAATAAAATTTATTCTAACACAAAGTTTGCTTGGGCGCCAAAACAAGCTAAGCAACCGGCCAACGGCCAACGGCCAACCACCAAGGAAACTCAGAAACGCTAGCCGCTCTTCCTCATTGCCGCCTTCCATTATTAGCATTCTGTGCGTTTGCGCTATTCCCACTAGGGATAATCCCATGACAATAAGTACATACTTGCACCATGCTCGTTTTTTTTTTGTTCTTTTGAACTTGGCAATTCTTCTATACATTCTTCTCCCTTGTTTTAGTTACATTTGAAATTCATCCAAATGCAAACCATAAATTTTATTAAGTTTTTCATCATCATTAAAACATAAAGGAAGTGTCAATTTTCGAACAAAGTACTTAATTACGACATCGTTCCATGACGTAGATGGTCCAAGGGCAAAGAACTAGTAAATGCAAAACTGGTATATATGACAGGCCAGGCTTTGCAACAATTGTTTGCATTGCATGGGAAACATCCGAGTAAATATGATGGTGTGTTTAAAATGTGGCATTTGGATCATCAGATGTCCGTACTTGGCAACATATTAAGTGCCTTGCAGTTTTGCAGCTGGGATCGATCTCTCTCCCCTGTTGGTGGGGGCAGTGGCCAGCTAACCACCCTCCCTCTTCAATTCCCCCAATCATTTTTCTTTTTATATTCAAAATTTGAACACCCTACCTTGCCTTTATTGCTACAACAATCATACACCATGAATTTTTAGACATTGGTAAAACCGTACCAAGAACATGTACAAGATTTATTTATTAGTATAAAAATTTCAAAAAATAAAATAAAATTGTTGACGTAGGAGCAGGGTGTTAAATAATGGAGTATCCATTCCTTGCTTGCCCGGTTTCAAGATTTGGGTATTTCTCATGTTTTTCAATAGTGCAATTCTGTGGATGATTAGGGTTTGCTTACCCTCATTTATCAGGATGTTTTAGGGCAACCATTAGCTTGTTAGTCGACACCCTAATATATCTCTTTTTTTATAAAAAATAATAATAATGGACTGAAATTCCCCGCTATTTGAAGTGGATCTGAGATCTTTTGTGGCATAATTTATATCACTATATGTGCTATATTTTCGTGATTTGAGTGAGCCTTTTCAAATAAGTGAAATATATTCTATATGAAGTAAGATAAATATAAAAGTCAAGTATCTAGTAGATTTTCAAGATGACATATGTTTGAGCCAAATACTACAAAATTACTATAATTTTTTTGAGGAAATTGCACTAAACCACCCGTTAAAAAGGCGAATTTACACTTAACCACCCGTTATACACGAATTTGTTTTAAACCACCCAAAACTTCGATTTCGTTAACAAATAGCCACCCATGGCGTTATTCCGTCAAAAATTTCGTTAGATCGTGTACAATTACTACTCTGCCCTCAATTTTAGTATGAAAACCGAGATAAAAACACAAATATTTTCCCCCAAATCCATTCTTTCAAGTCTAGGGTTCATCGCTCAAATTGGCGATTTCTGGGCCTACTTCTGGGGCAATTTCAATGGGAGATTGAGCTGTGGAGATTGAGTTGGGAGGTTGGGGTGTGGAGGACTCGTTTTCGGGCAGATTTAGGGCTCCTTATTGTGCGGCATTTGCACTTCGGCAATTCTGTGCAATGATACAAGATTCCGACGTCAGATTGCTCCCTCAATTGACTGCCCTCGGTGCTCTTTGCCTGAAACTGTGATTCATCTTCGTAGAGATTGTGCTGACATTGCTTCGTTATGGAGGCAATGTTTAAATACTAGAAACATCCGAAATAATCTAAATACTAAAATATAATAAAACATAAATAAGGATAAAATAAAGTCGACGCGGAAAAAGCCACCCGGGAGCGCGGGCGTCAAGCCGCGGGCGCGGCTCTTCCTCGACCTCATCTCTTCGCGGATTCATCTTCCACCGCCATCTCGGGTCTCAACCCACGGGCGTGGGTCCTGCGAGCTCTCGGAATCTCGATCTCCCGGGGTCTCGGCACCATACCTGAGGGCGCGGGTCTTCTTAGAACCTTCAATCTTGTATTCCTTGCAACCGCTGTAAAGCGGGTCTTCAGCTTAAACTCGGATCTCTGTCTTCAAAGTCTTCATCTGTAGGCTTTACTAATTTTACAAATAAACACCCTAACCTAGCCTAAAACACTCAGAAATCCTAATAAAAATACATAATTACGCTGTATAAAACCGAGCGTATCAAATTCCCCCATACTTAGATCTTGATCGTCCTCGAGTAAGCTCAAACAAAATCTAACAATAAATACAAATAAGATCCACAGGAAGTAATAAGGGAATATGAAAAAATAAAAACTCTCAACTCACAACCCGAACCCATGTAGAGAAAATAATAAGCAAAGACATGAAAGCTCAAACACACACCTCACCATAATACATATAAACTCTCAAGCTCTAAAAAGTGTAGAGCAATCTAGGATCTACCCGACATCTAAAATGTAATCCCCAGACCCCAAAGTAGAATGAAATCCTAAACACTCTGATTTTTTCACTCAATTCTACTTAGGCGCCCTTTCGGGTTTTCACCTAATCACTCATTTTATTTTTTTGTAGGTGTGCTCACATATACTCACATCTCTCATTAACCTCTTATTACCCCAGCCTAATGTTGGTCCGAGTTACCTTCTTATTACTTGAGTCGCCCTTTCGGGTTTTCAACTCACCCAAGGATTTTCTATGCCTTTATTAAAAGATTTATGGCTTTTTATTTTTTTTCTAAACTTTCTCTATACAAAACATGGAACAAAAATCCCATAAAAATAACGAAAAATAAATAAAATGAAATGCAACTATCTATGATAAGCGTAGCGAGTACTTCCTCCCCATACTTAAATCCTTCATTGTCCTCAATGAAGTAAAGAAAAAGGAATTAAGCATAGAAGAGGAAAATCAGAAGACTCGAAAGAAAATATGGAAGAACCTTTTAAAGGCATGGATGGCAGCCCAGAAATCTCCAGGCCGTCCGTCGTTAGGAAAAACCGCGGGCGCGGTGGCCATGCTGCGAGCGCAGGTGCTCCGATCGTGAAAAAAAAATTGGTTGATTCTAGGCATATACCGCATACACAGTTTGAAGCGACAACAGAAAACACGATCAATAACAGAGAAGATGAACTCACGAATGAACTCTGAACCTCGCCTTAAGCATTAATGTAATACGAGCCTTGAATACGAAAATTCCCCCATACTTGAGGATGACCATGGGTAGAAATAAAAATCTCCGAAAAGGATGGAGATATAAGAAGATGGAAAAGATAGAAGGATGGAAAATAGAAGGTAGAATCTCGGGGGTTTCACCCGAAAACCTTTTATTCCAGAGGTTTCAACCGAAAACCTTTTATTCCAAGGGTTTCACCCGAAAACCATTTTTTTTTTCCGAAAAGAAAAAACTTAATTCCGTCAGGAACAGACCCGCGAGCGCGGGTCCTGGGCCGCGGGCTCGGATCCAGCCTCGAGTTGCGCTTTCTTCGAGATGCAAAATTGTACATGCGTGTTAGCCCGAGAGAACCAAAACGAAACTAAAACTAAACTAACTAAAAAGACAAAAAAGAAAAGAAAAGAAAAGAAAACATTACCTCGGGTTGCCTCCCGAGCAGCGCCTTTGTTTAACGTCGTTGGCTCGACGCATTTTATAGCTCAAAACGGGTCCTCATCTAATTGAATCTAGACCTTCTTGCCCTCATGTGCCATTGATAATAAGCCCTTTGCAACATCAATCACGACGCTCGCCGTCTTCATGAACGGACGACCCAATAGTAAAACAGGGTCGTATCTCCCTTTACCTATTTCTAGCACATAAAAGTCCGTCGGGAAAACCAAACCGTCCATCTGCACTAAAACATCTTCCACAAATCCTTTCGGATGCACATTAGAGTGATCAGCCAATTCAATAGTAATATTTGAATCCTGTAACGGCCCTAGACCTAATCTCTCATATATGCTTAGTGGCATGACATTTATAGACGCTCCCAAGTCATGCATAGAATGCTCAACTTTTGTCTCACCAATAGTAACGGGAATAGTAAACCTCCCGGGATCCCCATACTTCTTAGGCAATTGCCTTTGAAGCATGGAAGATACATTTTCTACATTCTCAACAAGATTAATTTTCTTAATCTTCCCCTTCTCTTTTTGTTTCCTCTTAATAGTACATAACTCCTTAAGAAACTTAGCAAAACGAGGAATTCTCTGAACAAGTTTAAGTAAAGGAACATTTACCTTACATTTTGAGAAGGTTTCGAAAATTTCCTTGTCGTTGGCTGTCCTCCGGGTGTCTTTCAGTGCCTCAGGAAATGGTGGAACGGGCTTTTCTGAACCCATGGGAGGAAACGAAGGCCGAACGTAAGTGTTTGAATTTGTCGGAGGAGGGACCCGCGGGTGCGGGTGGGGACCCTCAGGCGCGGTTTGACCGCGATCGCGATTTGACTCCGCGGTCGCGGGTTCTAGCTGACGCTCAACTTCAACCTCGTTTTTTGTACCGCGATCGGGGCTGTCCTCCTGCGAGCTCAGTTGGTTTCCGCTGGCTGGGACTTCGATATTCAGTTCCTTCCCACTCCTCAATGTGATGGCACTCACATTCTCTCTCGGGTTAATAGTCTGAGATGGAAGTTTCCCTGAGTCTTTGGCTTCTAGACAACCAAGAATTGTTGCAATCTGACTTAATTGATTTTCAAGGTTTTTCACAGCAGCCTTGGTCTTTTGATTTTCCTTCATGAGTTGAGTAATAATAGCAGGATTTTCAGGAGGAACTTTGGGCCTTGGAACATAATTAGGCCTGGGAACATAGTTGGGCTGACCTCCTTGTTGTGGAAGAGGTTGTTGAGGTTGTTGATTCCATCTAAAGTTAGGATGGTTTGCCCACCCCGGATTGTATGTATTTGATATGGGTCATTCCGAGGCCTTGATTCATAATTCCCAATATCATTGCGATCAGTTGCTGGCTCTTGCATAATAGGGCATGCATCAGTATGATGGCTCGTTTCACCATAGATTCCACAAGCCCTTGAACTTGAAGCTCCATTACCCACCAACTGTTGCTTCATCATTGCCTTTAACTCCCTTACTTCAGCATTCAGGGAGTCATTCACAGAGTTAACAGACCTACTGTTGGACCTCCTTCTCTGATTTCTCGCCTGTTCAGCTAAAGTCTCCAACATTTCAAACGCTTGCCTTGGAGTGAGATTTTCATAAGAACCTCCACAGGACGCATTCATCATGCGTTTATCAACATCACATAGCCCTTCGATAATATAGCAAATCAGATCTTTTTCAAAATAGCCATGATAGGGACAGCTGGATGTGAGCCTCTTGTAACGCTCATAATATTCATACAAATTCTCATCATCACCCTGCTCTACACTGCTCAGTTGCTTCTTGATAGATGTTTGTTTGGCCGCAAGGAAATATTTTTCCAAAAAAGCACCCTTCATCTGAGCCCAGGTAGTAATTGTCTTAGGTGCTAAATACAGAAGTCACTCCTTAGTCGCGTCAGCTAAAGAAAATTAGAAAGCTCTCAACATCAGCTGATCTTCAGTCACATCTGCTGGCTTCATTCCCAAACAGACATAATGGAACTCTATAAGGTGTTTATTTGGATCCTCACCACTCAATCCATGGAACTTAGGCAAATAATGGAGAAGACCAGACTTTAACTCAAACTTCACTCCTTCCACTAGTGCGGGAAATTGAAGACCAAGTTGTTGTTGTTGTAGATTAGGCGCAGTCAGTTGCCTAATAGTACCATCAGCCATTGTTATGAGCTGTTCTTCAACCTCTGAATCAGATGAGGAAAAAGAAGAAGAAGATGTTACTGGATCAAACTGAGTGCCTAACACTTGAGCTTGAACTTAACGTCTTAACTCTCTTAGAGTCCTGTTAATCTTTGGATCAAACGGAACAACAGGAGAATAATCAGTAAGACGGGTAAGAACCATAAGATAGGTTCTTACCAAATTCAGGATTTCCGGGCGAACTAAACCGCAGGCGTGGGTTTCAAACCGCGGGCGCGGGCTTCGAGCTGCGAGCACGGGTCGTCAGAAACGCCGATTTATCAGAAAAGTAAAACCAATTCCCTGACCAGGAAGTCAAAATTTGACTCGACTAAAGTCGTTGTGCCGAGATCAAAATATAAATTACCCTAAATTACAAACTAAGTATAGCATGCAAGTAAGGGGTCGAACCCGAGGGAATCAGGATTTCTGAACAATCAGCATATAACAAAAGCAAGAGTTTTGGGATTTAAGCAAACAAACAGAATTAGGTATCAAATCATTAAAAGAAAAGCAAAGTTCATTCAATCAATTCCACCGTTTTAATCATTCGATCATCGATTCATCCACTTTTTTTATAATTCCTAGGTTAATTCCAATCCTTATAAAAAGATTTCCACTTGTCCATGGTCCAAGCGAAATTATGATATGAACAAGGACGCTTAATTCAAATCATGCAAAGTATTAAGGATAAAAGGAAATCGATTCATGCAATCAAACAACGAGTCTCATGCATAAAATAACCATCAAATACTCTTTCTCAATTCCAGTCCACGGTCCTGGAAAAGAGTTGTTTCAAGGATAAATAAGATTGCACAGACAACAATCAAATCTAATCCAAACAGTAGATCTAAGCCAATCAAACAAGTTGATCAGGCTCATAAAATCAAACATAGATCATATTAATAAAAACAAGAGTTTTGATATTAACCAAATGATAGAAAAGTTACCAGAATCTCACGAATTCAATAAAAGGCTTCCTTGATCAAACAAACTCCAAGGAAGATTAGTTCTCCATAATAGTAGAAATAAAAACTAGGTTAAAAGTAAAAGTAGTCTCCAAAAGTATCCCCCTAAACTGAATACAAAGCTAGGTTTAAATACTATAAACATCCGAAATAATCTAAATACTAAAGATATAATAAAACATAAATAAGGATAAAATAAAGTCGGCGCGAAAAAAGCCACCCGCGAGCGCAGGCGTCAAACCGCGGGCGCGACTCTTCCTCGACCTCATCTCTTCGCGGATTCATCTGCCACCGCGATCTCGGGTCTCAACCCGCGAGCGCGGGTCCTGCGAGCTCTCGGCGCTCTTGGAATCTCGATCTCCCGCGGTCTCGGCTCCACACCCGAGGGCGCGGGTCTTCTTCGAACCTTCAATCTTGTATTCCTTGCAACCGCTGTAAATTGGGTCTTCAGCTTAAACTCGGATCTCTGTCTTCAAATTTTTCATCTGTAGGCTTTACTGATTTTACAAATAAACACCCTAATCTAGCCTAAAATACTTAGAAATCCTAATAAAAATACATAATTACGCTGTACAAAACCCAGCGTATCAATATTGGAGTTGAGCATTGTAACTCCCACTTGGCAAAGAATATCAAGGCTGAATAGTTTTCTATTGATATATCAAATCATCAATCAAGAGATTTGGTTCCTTTGTTATTTGCTTTTTATTAGTTATATCAAATAAATTTTCGATTTCTTTTTACTAGATTGTTATTATAAAAAAATTATTGTTATTGCAATATTACTTAAGGAATTTACCGATAAGATACGTGTTGGAATTGTGAAATTTTTAAACAGGACCCCTAAAGTTCATTGGACGGCCCTACGTAACCTAAATATACAAAAATGTCAAATCCCATCCATTTTTTTAAAAAATTCCGTTACAAAATTCAAGAAAAAAAATAAAAACTCACATTTCGTTAATTCTTTTTCAGGTGTATCCGAGAAACAAGGCAAACGACTTCGATGGATAGTTTTATTAATTAGCTTATTCACATCTTCCTTCTCTACTTTAATTGCTTGTTTCTCTTCCAAGAGAGAATATGACTGGTTTTAATTTTTTTTTATAATACAAGGCTAACATTAGATTACCTGTTAATTATAAGGCCAACCTAAATCATCACTGTGGATAATCTTGAGGAATTCCAAAAGAATAGGACGCTGATTAACATTTGAACTTAAGCGTTCTGAATAACTATCATTACGAACTGTAAAATCTTGCGATGATTGAAGCAGATGTTGAAGAAGAGGCATGGAGACGAGTCTTCTTGCTAAGAAATCAGCTGCATTATTACATTCCATGTAATAATGAAAAAATTGAACATGTGGAATAGAAGAAATTAAAGTTTTAATATCTAGGACTAAAGAATGAATTTCCCACAAAATTTTTCAGATTCGTGTAATCGAATTGATAAGAGAAAGATTATCTCCCTAATCAATAATAACATGAGAAAATTAGATGACATAACAAACTAACGACTAAACAAAAGAGAAATTGCTTCATCTTGTAAGACGCTCATAGAAGGCAACACCTTCCTATCCAAACCAATGATCTTACTATTGTGATCTCGAGCAATGAAACTTGCAAAAGTCGAAGAATTCTGTCATTTTGATGCATCAAAATTTAGTTTTATCCAATTGGGAGGAGGCTTGACCCACCCAACATCCTTATGCCTTTTCCTAACCGAAAGAATTTTTAGAACAATTGGATTTGCATAATTCCATTGAAGATGTTGCGAGAAAGCTAAGTCATCTAGTAGACGATTTGACGAAATCCTAGAAGGATTAAAAATAATCGCATTCCCATGACACCAAATGTACTACCATAAGAAACATAACAAATTAGAATTAACATTACTTTTTAATGTAGAGGTCATATTGTCTAGGAATGCCTCAGAGGTTTTTAATTGGAAAGAAAGATTTAGCTTCTTTTCTTTAGAAAGCATTTTTTGAGAAAATGGACAATAGAAAAACAAGTGATTAACAATTTCATTCTCCATTTGGCACAACGAGCACCAGTTCAGAACCCTATTAAAAATCTATTTAATCGTTCAGTCGTTGGGAGACAATCAGAATAAGATTTCCATATAAAAGTTTTAATTTTTGGAGGTATGTTTAACTTACAAATCCATCCAAGCCCTAGAGAAGACCGAGAAGAAGAATTTGTCATTGTCAAAGCAGATTGAACTGAGATGCACCCATCTAATGCAGGAATCCATACAAGATGATCCTCATAATCGTTATTTGGAATTCGAATTTGAAGAATAAGGTCAATTATATTCCTAGGAAAAATAAGGGCCAGGGCCGAAATATCCGAAGAAAAATTGTCTAAAATATAACTAGAAACTCGAAGAAGAGGATTGACATTGTCATAGTAATCTGTCAAATCAAAATTTGCGATCCAAATATCATACCAGAAGTTGATATTGTGACCATTAATATCAACCATCCAGCAAATACCTATAGCAAACAATTGACGAATACTCAGGAGCCGCCCAAGCTGCCAAGAAGTAGAATTTGAATTTTTTCTTTGGTATTGGAGCAAAGACCCAGACCCAAGGTATTTGTCTTCAATGATCCGCACCCAAAAAGTAGAAGGTTGAGTCACACTTTTCCACAATAATTTCAGTTAAAGAGCCGAATTATTACTTTGGGCCGAACGCATGCCCATCCCACCATCTTGCTTAGGGGCGCAAATATTTTCCCAGCTGATTAACGGGTGATAATTAGGAGTGAATTTGTTCCAAAAGAAATTTCTGTTTATTTTGTCAATCTCTTCCAAGACTTCTTTAGGCAAAAGGAAGCATTGCATAAGATAATTAATATAACCCATCAAATTAGATTGAATAAGGACCACCCTGCCTGCTTGAGAGATTGCATTAGCCTTCTACTAGGAGAGTTGTTTTTTAAGATTCGAAATTAAGTCAACAAAAACATTATTCTGAACTCTTCCTTGCAAGATCGGAATTCCCAAATATTTCTACATAGAAGAAGTAATTTATATTGAGAACACTTGCAAGCGAGACTGCAACTGAACGAGAAACATTGGCAGAAACTTGGAAAGAGTTTTTATGGAAATTAATTATTAAACCTAAAAGTTTGGTAAATTTTGCAAGTTGTAGTTTAATAAAATTCATATTTGTAATAGAAGCATCTGCAAAGATCAATGTGTCATCCGCAAAGCAAAGAAACGGAAGACAAGTCCCATTTTTAACTAGTTGTATGCCAACTCGGCAATCAGGATTTGGGCTATCTAGATTGAGCTGATCATTACAACACAACATTTTTAAGTATTTATATATTTATTTGTAGCTAGTTCTTGTGTTGCATTGCATTTAAGAGATGGTTTTTAACTAGCAAGATCATTGAAATTAGTTCACTCAGAACAAAAACTTACATTCCAGATGTATTTCACACAAACACACCATCAATGAATTCAGTGTTTCGTTGATGATATGTTACTGATAAAAAAGTTCGTAAACACACCATCATTACAACAAGAGTTTAAGGGAACGAGGTTGAAACCAAAACATCTAAAGTACACCTAATATGCTACAAACATCCTCATTTTACACCGTCAGATAAACAAATGTGAGTTTTTATATTTTTAAAAATTTCTTAACGAAAAATTTAAAAAATGTAATTTGACATTTTAGTATATTTAGGTTACGAGAAGGAATTGCTTAAAAATACAAGGGTACCAAAAGGAATAATAATTTTTTTGGGCACCAAAAGGAAAAGTCGAAACCACAACGACACCAAAAGAAAAATCCCTTTTCCCCTAAAATAGTCTTGAAAATAGATTTATTTCTTAATTTAGGCTCGCTAAAAGTTATTTATCAAAAATAGGCTAACTAATGGCTTCACAACAAAGTCGCTAGCAATATTTTTTTGGTCAGAAAGAGGGTCTAACCCTTAACTATTATTGAAGAAGTTTAAGACATAATAGTAGTGTTCTTGTCTAAAGAAATGAGATCTCGAATATAATCAGAGACAAAACTGAATTCATACAAGCTAGAGTTAAAAGTAAAAGACCATTTGGCCAATTGATCGATAGGTTTATGTAATATTCGAGTATATTTTGAAATTTCTTTGTCTGTTAAAATTCGTGTCGGGATTTCTTATCTATTAGTTGATCTCGGGTAACCTCATTTTGGCATGATTTTATATAGTAACATTTATTTAGTTGTCAACGTTATCCATTAGTTCGATTCTTAATCGTTAAGTAAGCTCGTTTCTTTATAGGATGAAGATAGCCTTGTAAAAGATGTTTTGATCTTATCTTCTTGACCTCATGTACACTTGTCGGTCAGTTCCATGTACCCTTTTCGTCAACCTCGCTCTGATACCAATTTGTAACATGATAGCGGTGAAATGATCGTGCAAATCACGGCTATGCAAAATAGTCCCAACAAACCTAAAGATTGTAGTCCTAGGGAAGTAAGGGTCGAATTCGCAGGGAGGTAGATTGTTTTTGTATGATTTTAATGTCAATTGTAGTAACAAAAGGGGTTTGTAAATTAAACTAATTACTAAGCATGCAAAAACTAGTGAAACAATTAAATTTGAGTTTTTATCAAATTGGGAAAACACTTAGTCAACCAGAGATCCACATTCGCATGACAAGTTGATCATAGATTTCACTCAATATCGCGACATGGAATTCCAATTCCTTTTCAAAGACAATTAATAGCACAACCAGATACTATCAATCCTAACTAATTGAATAACCCTAAAACTATCAAGATTCAATTCAAAAGCAGCATTAAGAATAGGAATATAATCAGGATACAATTTTAGCGTAAAACAACCAGCTTTTATCCTAGAATGCAATTCAACTCTCTTCTGCAATAGACTAGCACAACCATATACTAGTACAATGCAGTTTGCTACTATGATATAGAGAAACTCAACCAGTAATTTCTCTAGATCTTGCAATTGAGATTCAATAACAACAACCCTAGAAATTTTTAAAATAAATCACGTAAACAATTAAATTAAGAGAGTAAAATAATTCCATGCAAAAGATAAAGACTAGAAATCTCATAACCGTCTAACTAAGCAAAAGGGCTTAGGTCTCCATGAAAAGCTAAAAACTCAAAAGTCTGAAAGAGAAATATGATAATAGATAGATAGCTGAGAGGTGCAACTCTCATAACCCTAAATAACCAACTAGGTCTAAAACGTATATCCAAAAATACATAAATCTCGGATTAAAGCTGACACAACTAGACCAATAGAAATAAAACACGTGGCGTCACTTGGATTCTGCAGTTGTCAGAGGCGGCGGGCTCCGCCTGGTCGGGGGCGGTCGCCGCCAGCATCAGAACGTGATTTTCCAGCCTTTTCTTCAATCCAACTCTAAATCCCAAATTAATGCATCTTTTGGTCTTCCTTCTCCTTGCTGTAAATAGTCTTTAAATCACCTAAAAACATCATAAATGTATGCTAAAACTCCTCCTAAATACACAACATAATTGTGTATATCATAACAACCCGACTTTACACTGGAGTGCTACTCGGTAGTATCCAAGCGAGCTAGCCTGACAATAAGTTCACTTGGATCTTGCAACTCGGGCATGAGGAGGAAACATAAATAAAACATCAAACTTGTAATTATAAAAACGAAAGTGTCACAAAACATGCATGAATCCCAAACCGTACTCAAAACGAATTCACCATCTCAACTACCCTTTTTCTACAACAAAGCATTAGTAAACTATATAACAATATGAGGTTATCATGTACAGTAATCCAAAGCACCCAACCCCACACGGGACCTAATGACACCCACACATTAACGATCTACTCCACCATCATGTTAGGCTCTAGCATGAGTCCCTAGTTCGTACCTGGAACGAAAAAAAACAAGTCCCCAAGACGTCAGCTACTATTCTAATTCAAGCTAGAAATCACATGGTACTAGTAAGACATTTTAAACCAAACAAGTTCCTAACACACATAGGCAAGGTCAACACAAACACAATGCATATCAATTCTAAATCCATACCCAACTTCCAATTGATCACTCACACACACTCCACTATTTATAGTCGTAAAACATATAACAATAATTGCACATCATTTCCTCTCTACATCATATCAATCACATTCCACAACAAATTTAACTATCAATATGAATTCATAGCAATCAAGGCATCCTCCAAGCAACTCGGGGTGTGTGATCTGTGACATCAACTCAACGGTTTATCCGAACCACTAAGTGGATGATGGCATTAACTCTACCGACCATCCAAACCAATTGCCACTCATAATATTCCTTCTTACCTGAGTATTACATGTATATTAAATCTTGTTAAAAATGAGATTACTTAAAAGCTAAGAAATCCCGTAATGAATTTCGAGGAACATAAAAATAGGATAAAAATCTCATAATATTCCATAATATTACTTTCTCCCCCCTTAAAGAAAGTTTCGTCTTGAAACTTCTATTAGATTTTTGGCTTGGACCAATTCAAGGTAATATTTGTGTGCTTCCAAATACTCCATTTCTCAACTCAATTGATGAAATGAATGATATGATGATTTTTTAATGAAAACACACTTCAATATATTAACTTGCATCCAAATCGTTCAAGAAGACACCATAAAACACATATGGGAAATAAAAATCACACACTAAACAAGATGGGGTTGACGGAAGCCACCGACTAAGCTAATGAGCTGCTTTGTTGGCGCTTTGTTTGACAAATTCCCAACAACAAGAAACAAACAGATGATTAGACTCTAAAATAATAGCAAAGAGGGATCCTAGCATAATACGAGGTAGGACACCTCTAGAAAGCATATGGATAACCTACTGACAGTTTGAATCGATTATGATATGGGATATATCCAAGGATTCTACTACTTGCATGCTCCAACGGATGGCCTCAACCTCATCCATCTCAATTCCAGTCCCCTGTTGGATCCTCTTGGCTTCTCTAAACACCAAGTTGTCAGCTGATTTTGTTAGGATACCAACTGATCTCTTGAGTTTTGATGATGAAAATTTTTATGGATTTTATGCTTTGTACTTGTCATGTTTCAAGTATAAATTAATAAAGAGAAGGATTCTAGGATCAATTAATTGCTAAGCCTTAAGTAGTGGTGGGAAAAAAAAGACTAGCTTTTGTGTTCTTTGGCCCCGGAGGAACAACGGAAAGGCGCATGATACTAAATAAGGAAGGTGATGCAACAAGGACGCGTGTGTGTTCCGAGTTGATCAAAGGCGGTTAGATCTTAAAGATATACTTGGTCCACAAGGAACAAGGATAAGGTAAGTTTAGATAGATTTTATTTTAGGATAACTTTGTTAGATATAAATCAAATCTATGTAAAAGATATATCCTATCTTATGTTTATGGATAGAATAAATGTTCAGTTCCATAAGTTTAAATAAAGGGTATGTCTAGGTTAGAAAGTTTAGTACCTTTTGTTCATCATAATTGATAGAGAACATGTGATTGGTACGATCGAGTTTAGGAGAAGAGACAAGAGGATAGCTTGACGGATTTGTGTACGAAGTTAGTATCATGGGTTGAAGAAACTAGTTCGAGTTCGTAGAGATCGTTCGATGCTTAGGAACATTCATTTGGTGAACTAGGAGTTGTGTACATCTATGAATTATTGTTTGCATTTGTTAGTTTGATTCTACTAATAAAGATAGTGACCTTGATTTGGAAACACTTGTTTTAAGTTTACTTGTTTTGTTTATTTCCCTGCCTAGTTTGTTGATCCCTCAAGATTAGTGTTTGTATTCTAACACATGTTCGATTCAACAATTAGTATCAAAGCCTTGGTTCTCTATATTGTTTGTTATTGCATGTAACAAAGATGAGTTCTTCAAACTTCGAAGTCGGCTCTAGGAACAACAAGCCACCTTTGCTTCTTTTAGTGAAATATGATCAATGGAAATGATGGATGGCCGGCTAGATCAAAGGCCAAAACTTTCAATCGTGTATTACTATCTAGTATGGAGATCTTGAGGTAACCGAAGATAAGAAGTTGGACCAAAAGAAGATGGGACTAGATGATTTCAAAGCCATGGAAGCAAACTTTTTGGTCAAAACATACATCAGCAATGGCCTCCGGTCAAAAGTCTGACCACCGACGAGGACAACGGTTACGAGAGGAGGCGGGCAACGATGTCGATCAGCCTGATGAAGATGGAAGAATCACATGGACGTGGCGAGTGACCGGTTAGTGGAGGCGAGACCCAACTTCTTCTAGTACTTGATCATCTACGAGGACGAGGCTGATGAGAAAGTGAACGGAGGAAGAAAGAGAGTATTAAATTTGATAAGGAAATGTTAGGAGAGGGCTACACGGGTAATTAAAACATATCTATCAAGAAATGTGTAATTTGGAAGAATAAATAGGTTATATTTTGCAAATCTCTCAAGTTAAAAACCTTCAAACTCTTTAAACCTATGCCTCCAACGCATTTACAATAATGTGCATCGTAAGTTCATAACTCCAATATATATAAGAGATCAAAGGTTTCGTAATTAAAAGTTTCAACTATATGTGCAAATTTTTGTAATTGATTAAATAATATACGTGTATGCATGCATATAATTAACATACTTGAACGACTAGTACATATTGTAGGTATTAGGTAGGTAATATACTTGGAAAATTATTATTATTATTATTATTATTATTATTATTATTATTATTATTATTATTTATTATTATTATTTATTATTATTATTATTATTATTATTATTATTATTATTATTATTATTATTATTATTATTATTATTATTTATTATGGAAAAATTACAAAGTCAAACAAATTACATAAAATTAGTGGGAAGCCTAGATACAATCTGGGCCCCCACTCCTCTAGCTATAGCAAAGCCTATTCTGGTGAAGATATGAGCAGCAACACGAGCCCCAATGTCTTGAATCTTAGAAAACTGTTGAACCCGCTTAAGCAACGCTACAACATCCTTATCCAATTCCCCTAGAGAAGAAAAGGAGAAAGGAAGAAAACCATAACCAAAAGCCCGACAGCTAGCTTCATACTTGACCCTCTTTCGATTAGCTGCATCAACCACAACTCGTCCCGGAACAAAGTCAGACAAACCGGAATATGTCAAAGGAGAAGATCATGTCAAGTCAACACAGACATCACGACCTCGATCCCAAGAATAGAGTAATACATCTACAAGTCGGAGAGCTCCGTCGTTCCCGCCAATCAGTCCAATATCAACCTCTTTCCTTGCCGAAATCCCAGACCGATAACAAATATCAACAAGGGTATCCCGAACAACATTATGTCGATGCTTAATACCTACAATACCAGCACACGACACAGCATGATCACCAAAGATATCCCCATCAAAAACCCTGGAGCAAGCAGAGCAAGGTGTCGAAATAGAGAACAAAGGAACACCTAACCGATAACCCAACACACAACGGTAAGTCTTAGCATTCATTGTTTGTCCCAAACCCGAGATGGGGACGGCCCGAAGCCAAACAGAGGTGTGATCTCCCTGCTGCGATTTCCACAATGCCAATTGCCGAGGAGATAAAGAAAAGGTGGATTCTACAGAAGTAGTAACCTTTGTGAAATATATATCTGCCAATTTCTTCATGAGTAGGGGCAACGAGCTCACTAGGATTACTCAAAAAGTCAGAATCCACATTTCTATTAAAAAGACTCAACACATCATAAAAAGCATGACCAAGATCAACAATGCCAGCATTCTGAAGAAGCTTTGTTTGCAAATCGGCAGATTGTAACCGAGAAGCAAGAAAAGCATAATGGCGAACATCACATGTAGAATAAACACCGAGCCCTCCAAATGAAAAAGGTAAGGTGGCAAGTCGCCATTGCCAATCGCCAAACCCAGGTCCCGAAGCAGTAACAATACGCTCCAAAGAAGATCGAAGAGCCCCATCAAAAGTGCGCTGAGCTACCTCCAAAATATCAGGAGGACAAGTACGCAATGCAAAGTAGAGTTTAGAAACTCCGGTACATGCCCTAAGTAGTAACAACTCACACTGAGGATCATTAAGCTTAGCTACTTTATCCATAAGAATAATGGTCTTGGTCACCCTCTGCATCACAAGCTCTCCACTAAAAATAGAATTAGAACTAGCCGGACCACCAAGCAACTTAACACCATGCAAAGGCCGAGCAATATTAGTGGGAAAGACACCCACAAGCCTGCTTCGAGGGTCTTCTATAGGCCAGAAAACTTCAGTTTTTTCCACGTTGAGATGTAACCCTAAACGAGGCCCTTTCTCCATAACCAACTGCAAAACCTTCCCCACCACCAAGGTGTCACCAATAATAGTGCCATCATCCAAATACCACGCTTGAAGAAATACATCAAAAGCGTCTCTGATTTTACAAATCAGGGGTTGTAAAACCAAAGCAAAAAGCAAAGGACCAAGGGGGTCACCCTGTTGCACTCCTTGAGATGACCATAAGGTGTGTTCCCCATAATACAACCTAGCTGGATTAGAGTGGAAGAATTCAACCCAACGTGAAATGGTCGGACAACGAAGACGAACTTCACGTAACATGACTGCACGATCAACTAAATTGAAGGCATTTTGAAAATCCACCAACAACATAGAAAGACCAACATTCACAGCATGGAGAATTGCCTCACCACCTGCAGGAACCCCAACACCAAATTGAAGACCATAAAAATGACTTCCCAAAGATTGGCCAACCATAACAACACCGACCTTTGAAACCAAACGCCTCCAGACAGTACCCACAGCTATAGGACGGATACCCCCACCGGGCTTGAGAAGAGGTGTGAGAGGAGCACTAGCAATATACTCTCCCAAAACCATAGGACATTTTCCAGCTAGAAAGAGATTGACCACCCCAGAAATAGAGGCAACTAACTCATCTGAAACAGCCACAACAGCACCACTCAAACAATCCATAAGGTGTTGAGCATGCAAATCGTCCCTACCACATGATGTGCCACGTGGAAAACTCTTAATACGGTCCAAAACAACATCAGAAGTAGCGATGAGATGATGATGATCCACATGTATATCAGGCAAGGATGGAGCTGGAGAAGAAGGGTGTTTTGACTGTAAATCTGCAAGAGTGGCCTCATTATAAGGAGAAATACCAGAAGAAGAAAGAACTCGGACTGCGGCAGTGTAATGGCCATCTCAAATCTTCCTACGACACTGCTTGATATTACGCTCTTCCAAATCAAGGCCCTCCTCAGCATCCATCAAAGGTGGGGATCCAACTGCTAAAGTTTCCCGCAAAAGCAGCAAATTACCACCCGGCTCACTCCAAGTACGAATAGCATTAGATGTACTCTCTTCTTGTCGTTTCCGTCTAACGACAGATGTGCACTCGCGATTACTCCTCGGACTAAAGGTTTTAAGGATACAAAGAGGCAAGACGAGAAGAGAAACCCAACAAGAGGTATCTTCAGGCTTGCAAAGCACCTTATCAAGTGCGCCTTTCAAAACCCAGGAGAAGCCCAAGCGGCATTTAGGAGGGATGGATTTCACAGTGCAAAGCCGTTTAGAAAGCAATTTGTCAAGGAGAGTGATTGTAAAACCACAATCTTGTTCTTGCACAATATCAGAATTGAGTACACCATCTCCAACAGTATCCACAGGACTAGGTACAACAGAATTGAGTGGCGGTTTAGGAAGATCATAGAGCACAAACCGAACAACACCATCTCCAATATCAGGTGGGGCCACAAAATCAGAACCTTGACCATGACGACATTTTGAACGTAGAGAATGCGTCTTAAAACAAACCCCACAAAGCCAAATCCCCATACGGCGGAAGGTCAACTCAGCCTCGGAAAAAATAGCCAAGTCAGTGGTAAGAGAATGTCGTGTAACTACTTGAGCATCAGACGTACAATGGCGATCACGAAGATGAGTCATCAAAGAGCTCTTAGTAAGGCCATTACCCCCACCATCTCGACACCCAGTAAGACCCCCAAATGGGCAATGAAAACGCACTACATCAGTAGGCATTAGAGATCGCAATGGTAGGCCGTGGAAAGAGACACAACACAACACTATTCAACACATGCCAACAAACAGCAAAAACTATCCGATTAAAAAACCAAAGAACTGCAGAAACATAAAACTGACCTGATAACTCACAACCGCAAGCGACGAAAGTAACAATCAAAAGCAACGAAAGCAACAGCAAACGATCTCAAATGAGCAGATGACAACCTCAGGCCAATGATAAACAACAACAACCACAAACAACAACATCAACCACAACCAACAGCGCAACCACACCAACAGATCGCATATGAACTCAAACGACATCAGATCGTTGAACCACACCAGCAGCAGTGGTCACAAACGAACACAAATGCTCAAAAGACAGCATTGATTACACCAGCAGCAAACAACAACTCAAACAACCGCTGATTGATCGCAAAACCAACACTGCGCACAAACCCAACTCAGTAGGAAGACAATCGATGACAACCCCATACCACGACAACACCAGTCGTTGACAAACGACGACAAACGCCGCTGACGAACCATAAAACGCTGCACACCACGAAAACACACCAGGCGCAAGCTTACACTGACGAACACACCTGCAACAAAGAACCACAAATGAAGAACCAGGCGGTGCACCACCAACACCGTGACACCACCACCACCGGCTACAACCTCGCCTCCGCTGACGCACCAACACCAGGGCCCCAACCCTAATTTCTCAAACGATCGACCTAAACGATCGGCCTAGATTTTAAAAACCACACCTGCGAAGCCACCCGTGAAGTAGACGTCCGCCCGTGACCGGAGATGGCCGGACGAGGCCAAAGATGGTCGGAGATGGTCGCAAAATCCCAAGTCGCACCCCTGATCGTCCGTCCGATCGCACCCCTATTATTATTATTATTATCATTATTATTATCATCATCATCATCATCATTATTACTATTATTATCATTATTATTATTATTATTATTATTATTATTATTATTATTATTATTATTATTATTATTATTATTATCATTATTATCATTATTATTATTATTATTATTATTATTATTGTAAGTGTTAGGTAGGTAGGTACATAAATATTAATATTTCGGATATGTGGATGATTATGATTGCTCTTCATGAAATATTACGCATCTAAGTTATGTGAGATTTGTTCAACGTAATGTGTGACATTAAGTTAGGGTTCATTTAATATGTGAAATATATTTATTGATTATTACGAGATTCAACTAAAAGTAAGATTGTCAAAAATTATTTGTCAGCCTTATTAAATTAATATTTGGAGTCGAGTTCACTAGCTACGGTGAGGGATGGTTGTTGTACCAAGTATTTATTGCAAATAGTGTTGACACAAGACCGCCCCATGTGATGGCAAATGAATCCCATGATACTAGAGCCGTAAAAAACTGACCTAACCCGCTAACCCGACCCGAATCGCCTGATAATTTTAGGGTCAAGACCCGAAAATTTGAATACGAAATCAACCGAACCCGATAAAACCCGAAACCCGTTAGGTTGAAACCCGAAACCCTTGATCTGACCAGGTTAGACCCGTTGGTCAACCCGAACCGACCAAAAACCCGCTACAACCAAACCCGATTTACCCGTGACCCATAATAAAACCGAACCCGCCCGACCCGACCTGATTGACAAGTCTACATGATACTGCACATAAAGGTTTAAATACATTTCAAAGTTGCTTAAACTAAAAGAGATTTAACTATCACGTTAAGACTTTAATCAAGTCTTCTTCTATTACTTTATTTGTATAACTTTACATATTATTACGAAAATATATTTGATGCTAAACATAGGGTGACTTCGGTCCTTAAAGTATGTGGTCATCGACATGTAATACTCCCATTATAAATTGGGGATGTTAAATCGCTTATAATCAAACCCTAAATTTTCCCCTCTTTGATATCATTTTTTTTAATTCTTGTTAGATGGCTTCAATTCGTTCATTTGTTTTTGTAAAAAAAAAAAGATAAATTGATTGATTGTCTTTGCAATTCAATTCATTCACTAATTTCTCTCTTTTTGTAAGCTCGTTTTACTACCATTTCTTTGAGTCATGTGTCATTGCAATTCAATTTGCTTGAGTGATTCTTTGTTATGCCATAAAATTGGAGAAATGATCACAACTCTCTATCTTTAAGATGAGTATCATTACAAGATAATAGTTTGATTTTGTTGCACATTCCATCATTTTGTGATTGCATACTTGCTACTAAAATCATGTGAATACTTATTTGATCTCCGTCTTTCAATTTGCTTAATTCTTTCTTGTACATTTACTCTTTAGACTTGTGTTAGTTAGTGACCAAATCAAGGATTCATAGATTTTCATTACTTGTATATCTTACTTGATTTGCCTTGTTTTAATCCTTATCATCTTAGTGACTATCACTTTTTCTTACCCGCCCTTTATGCACTTCTTACCTCATTTTTTGCACCCAATGCTAAATATAAAGTTTTGAATCATGTAACAAAGATTTGCTAGACAGTAGGTGAATGTTATTTCTATTGTGTAAGGTTTGCTCTCATGTACCTTGTTATCTTTTAGATGACTAGTAGAGGCAAGGTAAAAGATCATTACTTTTAGATACGAGAATTTCCCTAGCCAAGCTACAATCGAATTCATCAATGTCTTGGTCAAACAAATTTTTTTCCATTGGTCTCAAGAGTATATGTGGAAAAATCAACATAGTAGGGAAACCAAATGGCATAGATATAATGATTGCACATATCCTAGAAAAGTGTGTGATCCTAAGATATGGTAATATATAGAAAAGGCATCATCAACTAAGGTACAATATAAAGATGATCACAACAATGATGTGCCTACTAAAAAACACATAAAGTCTTGATGAGTCCAATAACAATGGTTTGTGATCCAATGAGGTGCTTATTCCACCACCTGAAGGCATTATTTTGGATATAGACTATTCAGTCCTAAGTGATGTGCCTATATAAGAAATTTACCTTGAAGAAGAAGAGGCCATTACCGACGTAATATCCACGACGTATCAAGGGATGCTCAAGCAATTGCAGGCAACATTGATGAGGTATTTTTGATGTCGTTTAATACCTAACAAAGAAAGTATAACTCTCCTAACTAAAGTATTAGAAAAGTAAGGGTCAATCACATGGGGACTTGTGTATTCGTGTGAGTACTTGTATGCTAAGTAAGAGAACAAAAGGGGGATTTTGAAGATGATCTAAGACTAATGGTGCATACAAACAATCAAACAAAACAAACAATTATGATTATGAAAAGTATGAGAAGAAATATGCTTAATTAATCAAATCCACTTTCAAACTCTATTAATAATCCTTGAAATACCTACAACAATTCTCTCCCGACTAACAAACTGCGCAACTTCGAATTCCAATTCCTTCAAGAAATAGAAAATGGGACAACCAAACCCTAGAAGCACTTATTACCATTTAATCCTAGGAACCATCTAGATTTGAATAACAATATCAATGCAACCCAAGGAAATCAATAACAATTGAATTTAAGCAACCAGTTACAAATAAATTGTAAATTAATTCTCTGTATAACAACTAGTCCAACCAGCCCTAGTAAAATTATAAGTGCTACTATGATCTAAGCAATTCAACCAAAAATCAAAAGATCTAGCAATAGATTGATTCAAGAAGATATTAGGTGATCAAACAAATAAAAGCCAATAATCAATCATAAACAATAAGCACGGAAAATTAAGATTAATCAAGAGAAAGAAAAGCAGAAGATAAATCTCATTATAAATTTCGAGTCTTAAGCTTCAATGATCAATTAAGAAAGGAGGAATTAGTTCTCTATACAAGGCAAAGTAAATCTCCAAATTAGGGTTCTTCCAAAGTATGATTCTCCTCAAAAACATCTAACACAAAAGTATTTAAACTACAAAAACTTGGTTTAGGCCACAAACAAACAAGGAAACAAGATAATCTGAGGCTAAAGATAGATTTTCGTGGACGCGGGGCAAAACACAACCCGGGTCGGCAAAGAACGATGGTGTTCTCAATTGGAGCCAAAAAGCGACCCATATCACCATTCTATAGGCACGTTCTTTTGACCTAGCCCATGTTCTTTCTTCAGCCGCCAATGATCCATGATTTTAATGTAATAGCTTTTACTCACTTCAAGTCTTCACTTTAACTCCTTAGCAACTCCGTCATCAACTTGGCTCGACCTCCAACGTCTTCGGGTCTCTTCAAACACCTAGAATCCAATAAATGCTCATGTAGATTCCGATTTCACAAAAACTACTAACGATGTTAAAACTAAACTAAACATGAAAAATAAACCATTTAAAGAGACTAAAAGTAACCTAAAACTACTACCTAAATGGATGCTATCAAACATGCAATAGCATCAAGAAGCACCTCTAGCAGACCTTTCACCATCATTTGGAGTTGATTTAACTAAAAATTTAATGCCTTAATTGGTTTCTATTGACTCTACCTAATGAGCCTCTAATGTTCCTAGTAAGGAAGAGTGTGAGAATAACACTATTGATCTCTTCTAGAGTTTTGATGTTCGCATTTTTGGTATAGTTTTTGATAGGTTTTCTTTGCTTATTAGGATTAACTTTGTCTAGTTTAGGTTTAGTTTTGAGTGTTTTTAGTTAGTTTAGTATAAATCTACGAAAAGGGTGGAATCTACGCTATTTTGTGTATTTTGCAGGTTTTAGCAAGGAAAGGAGCTAAATGGAGCTAAATTTGGAGCATCACAGTGAAGGACGGGAAAGTGCAAGATTTAAGAAGTCAAAGCTCAAGAAAACGAGAGAAGGTGTTAAAGAAAACAAAACCCCAGGCTCGTTAACGAGGCTGTAAAGGGTCGTTAACGAGGCCACGACGAAGAAGATTTCGGAGTATTATTTTATTATTCACCGATCCTGAGCGGGAATTTATTTCCGTATCGGTTGAGTATCTTTTTAGAATCTTTTTGGGTTGTCAGAATATGTATTTTAGGGTTTAATATCTTTCTAGATTTTATTTCTATCTTTTAGAGATTGTTTCTATCTTTTTAGGAAAGTTTTTATCTTTTAGCCTTTTTAGTTTTTCAGGATTTTCTAGTATAAATACCCTTCTATCCAGCATAGAAAAGGGGGGCTTAATTTTGGAGTAGAGTTTTAGAGCTAGTTTTGGAGGAGAAGGAAGGCCGAAGGAGAGAGAGCCGGATCGGTTCGGTGACGAGGTTTGGTGACGACGGTTTCCGAGGTTCGTTGATCGAGTTTGTGGTTCGATGATTGTTTTGGTTTGGTTTTCTTCTGATTCTCTGTAAGACGATATTTTTGTTATTAATTTAAGTTTGAGTTTTGTTTCAATGTTTGTTTTTATTGAAGTTTTTAGTTTCTTAATCATGAGTAGTGAGTAGTCTATTTTTCTAGGGTCAGGGTTAAGCCCGGCATAGTTGAGCATGTTTGATGAAGTAAGATAGTATTTTGAATGCCTTTTATTTTTATTGAGATTGTTTGTTGTGCTTAATACCGAAACGGGAGTTGAGGTAATTTGAGTTTTAACTTGATTGAAAGAGAAAGTTAGTAACTTGAAGGTTGATATTGTTTGAAAACGGAAGTTTCAAGCTTTAGATCCAAAACAAGCAATTGAGTGAGTTAGTTTATGAGAATAGATTAATTTACTTGTCAAGTCAATGAAAGTTGATGACTCTATCTATTTAAAGGCATGATCTTATCTTCTTACGAATTCTTATGCTTGGCTATGTTGTGGTGTCCCTTATCCTAGATATTTGTTTTTATTGAATTATTTCTGATAAATCTTCGTTCCTGAATGCTTGCTTCGGTACCGAGTGTTAATTAGAATTTTATTAGCTCGTTATTTGATATTTTTGTGTATGGTGGTTCGGTAACGACCCTGACAAGGTCGTTAACGAGGCATCTTGTGAGTGATTGTGTCTGATTTTATTTGATTTTTATTAGATTGATAGACAAACAACCTTGCTTCCTGTGGAACGATCCTGACTCCACTATACTCAGCGGGGTCTTGACTTACAAATTTATTTGTTGGCCGAGAAACCCTCTCAACAAGTTTCACTAGTAAAGATCAAGGGAAGTCATTGTAATCCCTTTGTTAATTAGCATATTTTTCTATATAATCTATGTTGGTGAGTGGTAGGCATTTTTCATGTGGAGCAAGTGAGAGCATTCATTCTCAATCATTATGATGAAAAATAAGTCGTCCAAGATTTCAGAAGGAAGGTGTTGCACCTGATTAGCTAAACATCTTGAAGGTAATTCCCTAGAAAATGCTATCTAAATATGATATGATCTTATCTAATGTGTATAAATATGTATTGTATGTGAATATGGATATAATGAGGGGTTAAGGCTTGTTGTATTCAATTCATTCATAATCCAATTCATGGTTTATTCTCAATAAATCTCCCATCTACAAAAATCATTGATTTCCCCTTTGTTCTTAGTCACAATAATTCAATGCCAACTTGCTTTCATCTCATCTTCTTTCACTTCTAGCTTTCATACTTTACAAACAAGTAGATGGTGTGACTGTCCTTATTTTATCTAAAACAACTGGTGCCCATTGTGGGGCTTATAGATAAAAGCATGACCTTTTTCACATCAAAAAATCTTATTCTTCATCATAATGATCAAGGAACAACCACCCTCAAGTAGATCTCTTTGGCAACCCAAGACTAACAAACCACCTTTAAGTTGGCCAAAGTTTCCCAAATATCAACATGGTTGAAATATAGGAAATATGCAAACTTTTGAGGAAGTCCTTATTTCCTAGAAAGCCTAAGTCGAGGAGAAGATCTAGTAGTAAATCCGTGAAGATGAGTTACTACGCTCACAAGTCTTATCCGGCCAATGGACCACAAGGCTCTCGAAGCATCAATACATACATGTGACTAACAATAAAACCAATTGACCCTCAATTTGCAACACCCACCAATGGATTACGAACAAATGTTGGAGGAACGGACAATCTAACGCTAACGCATGCTCCCATACAGGCTCCATCACATTTTTGTATGCGTCAATAATGACCTACCCAACATGAAAAGTCATGTTATTAAGGTATCTTAAACATGTTAAGTTGATCACATTACAGGAGTTGGTTGAGTGCAAGGTTTGAGAAAGATTGAAGCTTCTCGAGGACAGAATTTCCCAAATGCTTGGAGTTTCCTGACCAATCAAGGTGGAAGCAAATGACGTATGCATCAACTCACCATTTGCGGGCTCGATCGCAATAGTCAAGATCTCAAAGCGATAATCTATCCCTAATATATCTTTCTTTGATAAGACAATGGATTCGGACAAAGATGTCTCCTTATACAAACAAAAGATAGCGATGAGTGTCATACCCAAGCATGTGAAGAAGGCAGTCAAGCGCAAGTGGTTCGAAGCTACTATCAGAAGATTCACCTTACTTGGTTCATTAATAAGCCCAAGAGAAGATATGGCTCATCAACCTACTCAAGATACAAATTCTAACTGATAACTTTTTGAAATAGTCCATCACCATATATCGGGTTACCTAGAAGACGAAAAAAATTGAGGAAATGCCTTACTTGCTCCATTACGGAGAAGGTGTGTCCCATAATGTGACATTTCAAACAATGGAAGTGTTTAGAAAGGGGTTGCTACGTAAAACACATTTTTTATGAAAAACTAATTAAGTACACATGCCAAACTTTTAAAGATGTCCTTACAAAGACATTGGCTTAAATCCGGATGGAGGAAGATGACATGAACCAAAGAGAGCTAGCAAACCATGATAATGTTGCTAAGCGCAACTACAAGCCAAAAGCATATCATAAGCTGCACAAACTATTGGGGAGTAATGAGCATTTGCCACATGAAGTGAAAAAGAGCATTGATCTAAGAGAAGGGGGAAGTTATCCCATGTTACAACAACAAGGTGTCGCTCATGGTTACCTAGATGACATGGAAAACAAATCCCTAGAGAGTACTATACAAAATATGATAAAATTATATCCTATCTAAGTAAATATCTATTTTATTTAAATAAGGATATGGTTATTACTAGACAAAACTTTTTTTGTATGTATATTTGATAGGCCTGCTAGTGCACGCTACTATCAAGTAGTATAAAGAGTTTTTGAATTCATGGGAGCATTCTTTGATCAATGATTTAAACAATGGGCTAGATTATAAAAAAAAATGGTTGGATTGTATATAAAATAAAATGACAAAGTTTAAATCTAAGAAGAAAAAGATTTGGGTTAATTGAGGGGTGGAAGGCTACGATTGGATTCGCCATAATGGAAATATACAATGTCAAGTAAATCTCTCTTTCTGGTTCATGTAATGGTCTACAATGTTCCATTATCCTAATTTATCCCTTTTCTTTTTTTCAAGGCATAAGAAAACTACTCTAATCCAACATAACTCCTACTTTCATGGTAACTAATGCTAATTATATCCATTAAGAACAAATACAAATTTGAATAATCACATAGGAATTAGGCCTACTTTCGTGGTCCTAAAATCCTTATCTTAAGTCTTGAAGGTCTTGTAAAATATTATCTTTTAATACATACACAACATCTAAGATATGAGAAAAAATACTTGATAGGCATTTTCACAAATAAAGGTATGCAAGAATTGAGTAGTAAACCAAAAATCACATAATCACGAGTGGATTACCGCCAACCCTAATAAAAGCAGCTACTTACTCATAATTTTCCAGAACATGGCATAAGAAATCAATCCAACCATTACATATATGAAAATAATGAAAAACAAAGCAAGAAATAAGAGAATAAGTAATAATTGCTTATCATTCAACCAAACACTTGAGTTTCCATTAAACCGTGATAAAGAAGTTGATATTTGAGTTTTTTTTTTCTCTTCAAATACAAGAGAGCACAACAACCCAAAATGGGATTCTAGAATCCAAATCTAGAGAATAAATTAACTAAAAATCTAAGTAGAAAATGTAAATCTAATATTAGCTTCAAAATAAAATAAAAACTAACTACTAAACCCTAGGATGAGAGGCTATAAATGAAGGTTAAAACTCTCAAAAGTGTCTTGCTTTTTTATTTATATGTGCCCAGAAAAGATGGAGAATAAGAACCCTAGATAACGAGAGTTGCTAAAGCGGTATGTGCATGCTATTCGACACGGCCATGCCATGCTAAGTGGCACTAGCACCTAGTGCAATGTGCTAGAAAGGCAGAATTTTAGCATTTTTGGTTGGGCATGAATGCTTTGTTTGCTTGTAGGGCTTATGTAACTTCTTTTCTCTATTAAATTTTACAATTAGAATCCCTTGGACTCTTCTTAATTTGAATTAAATCCAAATTAAACCCATTTGACATCAAAAGGGCTTCGAAATGCACCTATAAATCCAAAAGCAAGATAAGAGCAAATATCCAAACAAACAAATATAATCATGCTAAAATGATCAAGAAATTGTATGTATTATACAAAAAAATTGGGGGTTACTATAGTGAAAAGTTGTTATAAGCACATGTTATGAATAAGAGATGTAGCCATATTTAAGGAAGGGCTTAGGCTGTAAAAATCATCCATAACGTAATTTATAGTTTGATATCAATAATAGGCATCCTCCTTACAAAACTAGTCTCATTTTCCTTTGTTCTCGGTTAGAGTAATTCATCACCACCTTGATTTTATCCTATTTTATTACATCTTTAGATTCCATACTCCATAAGCCAACAAGTACTTATCCTTAACTTTCCCAAAACAATTGGTGCCCATGGGACCGATAGCCAAAAATCCAACCTTTTTCACCTCCAAAAAACCTCATTTTGTTACTATGACCAAGGAACAACCACCTCATTTCAACCCTAATTTGGGATTAAATCCCACATTTGTTTTCAACCTTGTTAACCTTGTTGACATTTCAAGAGACTTGTCGGTTCCTTTGTGACTAAATGCTTGAGATACGAGAAAAGATGCAAATTGTTGAGGGGGGTCTTAACTTCTATAAGGCCCATGTGATAGAGCATATAGATATAGGTTTTAGAGCATGTTTTTATTCCCTTTTTTATGCATTTCTAGCTAGAGCTTCGCTTTAAGTTGTAGTTTAAGTTTTATTTCGATTTAGTTCGGAATCTACGCTATTTTGTGCTTCATTACAGGTTGGAAGGTGATTCGTGGTGGATATCAAGCTAAGGACCGGAGTTCGGAATGAGTGGAGAGCATTGAAGTGAATATTGGAAGAGCTAAGACCCAAGAGCTTGGGGGATAAAAACGCTTAAACCCGGGCTATGCATTGGAGTCTTGTTTTGACACCTCTATCTTGCAATGCTTTGTTTGGGATCTACAGTGGTCGGATGAAGCTAAATTTGGTATCGCTGGAAAGCTAACTCAAAGAGATACAATTCATATTTTTACTCCGAGTCCAAATTCCAACTCGAATGGGGTCAAAACAGCCTCTAAAGTGTCACTAGAGTTGTTGAGGCCGGAGCACGGGCAAAGTAGACCGGAGCGCGACCGCGCTCTGGGGGGTTTGACCGCGCCCAGTTGTATGTTGATCTGACTCTAACTTGTGCCTCCGTGTTATCTTTTGAGCCGACTTTAGTCGTGTTTTTAGATGTTTTTGGATTTCATATAAATACTCTTTTAGGGTTTCTTTGGAGAAATGGGTTATGCTTTGTTCTTACTTTAGTTTTCGATTTGAGAGAAGTTTAGGAGACAAAACCCTAGTTTGCAATATTCAAGAGAAATCAAACTCTTGTAAGTTTAATTCTTCTTTAATGTCATATTCTAGCTAATTTCCCCATTACCCTTCATTTTTGGCTGTCCAAAATGATGGTGCCCGCCATGGGGATCGTAGTATAAAATCCTACCATTTTTACTATAAAAAATCCTTTTGTCTAATGCAGGATCAATGGATTCCCTCCAAAAGGTAGCATTAGAACCCTCTACATATGAGAACATGGGTTGGCAAAGTAGTCAGAGGGAGTTTCTTGCTAGCGACTAGAAGGTGTCAAACAAGATTCAAAGAAGAGATTCTAGACGATATGTATATCCTGCACATATTGTTCTCTTACTTCAAAATATTTTATGAGATTGATTTGTTGCATTATAAAAAGATATGTTTAATCTTCCTTATTTAGAAATTATATCCTTGTAAAAAATAAGAACCTTACCTATAGAAACTTTGCTTTCACAAAGTTCCACCCTTTATTGTTCTTTGTATTCAATAAGTCATTCAACAACCCGTTTTTATGGTCCTCTAACTTCCATACTCGACAACTAAGAAAATCATACATTTATGCTTGATTTGACCAAAATAGTGTCCCAAAAGATGTGATGAATCGCAATCAATAAGGTGGCCCCAACCAATCACCCAACTAAGATTCATTCATTTTCAAGTCTCACTAACTTTTATTGGTGTTTTGAGAGAGATTTCATATTCTTATATTTCCCATTACACGAGTTCACCAAGAAGAGTGCTTCATTTGAATGGGAGAAGCACCATGAGAGAGCCTTTGTGCCTTAAAAGGATTAGCTATGCCATGCTTCTGTGCTACAATCGTCAGAATTTACCATGACATTTGAGGTTGAATGTGATGCTTTGCTTACTTTATTGAGAACCTATGAGAAGGAGTTTCATGCCTCTGTGAAGACTTGGTAACAGTATCTTTGGTCCAAAGAGTTTTTGATAAACTTAGATTATGACGTGTTGAAGTACTTGAATGGAAAAATCATGTCGTCGTCAAAGGCATGTAAGATGGGTTGAGTTTCAGGATATATATCCCTACATCATAAAGCACAAAAAGGAAAAGGAAAACGTGTTAGCCAACACCTTATCACGCATATTTGTACTCTTGTCTCAATGTTATGCTAAAATCCTTGGCTTTGTAATGATTAAGTAAATTCATGTGCACGATGATTTCTTTAGAAACATCTATAATCTTTTCTTAGCTAAAGAAGAGTGGAATACATATTGTGTAGATGATGGTTATTTGTTCAAATCTTGTTAAGTTATGCATATCTTCATCTTCCATACATAGGCTCTTAATTCATGAAGTGCATGACACTTAAGGACTTAAAGTTGTAGAAAAGACCTAAGAAAAGCTTAAATAATACTACATTTGTACTAAAATGAGTAACTATTTGTTGTGTTCTTCCAGGAATTGTGTCACATGTTCTATGCTAAGTCGAAATTGAATTTTTCATTCTTTATACACTCCTTTGTCTATTCCTATTGCCCCTTAAGAAGACATTTATATGGATTTTATTGTAGGATTGGATATTGTTAAGAGGGGAAGAGATTCAACTTTTTTATAGTAGTTGATAGTTTCTCAAAGATGGTTTAATTCATTGCATGTCAAAAAAAATGATGATGCAACACACATAACCGATTTATTATTTAGGGAAATAGTTAGATTGCATGGCATACCTTGCACCATCATTTTTTCACTGTGATGTCAAATTCTTGAGCTATTTTTGGAAACCTTTGTTGTCTAAGTTAGGGATGCGATTGTTGTTTTCTATTTCTTGTAATCCCTAAACTGATGACCAAAATAAGGTAATTAATAGGACTTATAAACACTCTTGTTATGGGGGGGGACGAGCTCAATTGTCAAGCCTAATATACAATCCTATAGGGTTCCATCACAAAACCAATTGGTAATAGGAGGAGTGGCCCATGACCTTATATACTAGCTTGTTTTCACTCCCAACTTCCCATATGGGATTCACAATTGATCCCTAACAATCTCCCTCTCACTTGTGAATCCCTCACAAGCCCGAATGGCCGACCCTCCCGGTCCCTAATCCAAACCATCGACTCTGATACCACTTGTTACTTGGGAGACGGGCCCAATTGTCAAGCCTAGTATACAAGCCCATAGGGCTCCATCCCAAAACCAATTGGCAATAGGAGGAGTGGCCCATGAGCTTATATACTAGCTTGTTTTCACTCCCAACTTCCCATGTGGGATTCACAATTGAACCCTAACAATCTCCCTCTCACTTGTGAATCTCTCACAAGCCCAAACGACAGACCCTCCCAGTCCCTGATTTGAGCCATCGACTTTGATACCACTTGTTACATGGGAGACAGGCCCATTTGTCAAGCCTATTATACAAGCCCATAGGGTTCCATCCCAAAACCAATTGGTAATAGGAGGAGTAGCCCATGACCTTATATATTAACTTGTTTTCACTGCCAACTTCCCATGTGGGATTCAAAATTAAAACAACTCCCCTATCTACCATTTAAGGACAAAGCTTTGTGCCTTTCTTTCAATAACCATGAGCATCATCAATCTCAAGTGTTCATGAAGAAGTTCAAGGTGTCGAAATTCACAACTGAATTTGAAGATTTTCAAGTAGAAGTTAGAACTTCACAAGTTCATATCCTTCAAAATTCATCAAGTAAACCATCATCGGAAAAATCACGTATCATTTGGATCCTTGTTTGAATGGTTGGACCCCACTCCCTTAATATCCTCGACTAGACTATTATCCTTGAAATTACCCGATTTACCACGTATCCAACTCACACCCTAAGGCCTCTTGTTAGATCTCTTATTGATGTTCTTATTAGGGTTTTTCTTCCCTTTTTTTCTTCTTAGAACTTCAACCCTTTTCCATCATGTTCAAAAAGGACAATTGCGGAGCCTCTTTCTCCTTTGGTTCACCACCCTCTTAACCATCAAGAGATACCTCAATGACTAAATGACTACCAAATTGAACTAGAGACAATTGTTCCTTCTTTGTGTTTCATTCACGAAATTGATAATTTTTCATTTATACTCGACACTGAGGTGGCCTCATCCATCTACATGTTGTATTGTGCAAATTGTCCTAAGATACAAAATATTCTGTATTGATCAACTGTGAGCCTTGAATAAAACATCTTGTTATTGTTAAAATTACTACCGAGGGGCTGCTTACGAGAAGAATCCTTGATCATGTATTTTGATTCTAGATCATCCCACAACTTCTTTGTTGCTTCCAAAATTTTATAGATATCAAACAACGAATCTGACATACTAGTAAGGATGTGTTCATGACATATGTAGTCATCATTTTTCCACTTGTTTGTTTTTCAAACCATTGCCTTTATCATTTAATCATTGCCCGATTCTGACATATGCATATTTAAGACATAGGCTACTTTAAGTGTGGTGAGGAGAGAGTGATCAATAAGATTATTACCTTCAATTGGAGCCGCCATCAACTCCTAAACATTACATGGGGAATCCTTAGGTTGTTCTGTATCATTCTCCTCCACTTGATGTCTCAACGTCCTCGTTTTGATGTCTGAGTCATCATCAAGTGTAAGGTGACAAATCCAAGACATTGAATATGGGGTGAACGTTGTACTCTTCAAGCAACTCAACCTCATAAGCGTTTGGTCCAATCTTCTTGATGATGCGAAATGGACCATCCCCATGTTGCTTGAGAGTTTTTTATTTCTATTATGTGGGAAGCACTCCTTCCTTAGGTGAACCCATACAAGGTCACCCTCTTCAAAGATCATCTACTTCTTCCCATGGTCAACAAGCAGATTGTTCTTCTCCAATTGATTCCTCATCTTCTCATGAAAGCTTTTGATCCACTCAAACTCGATCCAAAGCTTCTAAGTTGTTGTTTTCTTTGTATGGTTAAGGAAGCATATCATTTGGAATATGTGGATTAAGGCCATAAACAACTTCGAATGGTATCCTCTTTGTGGCTGAATGGACAGACCTTTTATATGCAAATTCCACATAAGACAACACATCATCCCACTTTTGAGGTTAGTCTTAATCATAGTATGAAGTAAAGCACCCAAAGTACGTTTTGTAACCTCAATTTGTCCATCCGTTTGAGGATGACAAGAAGTAGAAAACAATAAGTTTATTCCCAATTTACAGCAAATACACTTCAAAAAATAGCTTAGAAACTTTGCATCATGGTCAGAGATAATAGTAGATGGAATGCCATGCAATCTAACTCTCTCCCTAAACACAAACCAACTATTATGGATGCATCATCAATTGTATGACATGGAATGACATGTGCCATTTTAGAAAATTGGTCTACAACCACAATAATAGAAAATGGACCTCTCCTAGTCCTAGGCAATCCAACAATAAATTCCATGGAGATATCCTCCCAAAGTGCACACGGAATAGGCAAAGGTTGGTATAATCCAAAAGGGTTAAGTCTAGACTTAGCTTTTGCACATGTTACACAACTTTTGACAAATTTTTGCACAAATCGGCTCATATTTGGCCAAAAGTAGTGTTCTTTTAAAGTTTTATCCACACCCCTATGATCTCTAGATTGATGAATTTCCTTACTTAAGAACTTACGTATGCTAGGCAATGGAAACCATAATTTTCCAGCTTTAAACAAGTATCCATTATCAACAAAATAAGTGTTAAACTCTCCCTTAGTCATGCAGTGATCATATATTTCAACAAAATAAGGATCACTACCATTAAATTCTTTAATCAAAGCAAAACCAAGGATTTTTACATCACATCTAGAGATTAGAACATACCTCCTGGAAAAGGTGTCGACAATGATGTTCTCCTTTCCCTTTTTTTACTTCAAGACGTATGGAAATATCTCCATAAATTCCACCCAATGAGCATGCCTTCTATTCCATCGAGATTGAAACTTCAAGTATTTCAACTCTTTATGATCGAAATGTATGAAAAATTCCTTGGGCCATACATAATATAGCCAAGTTTTTAATATCCTTTTCAATGCAAAAAACTATTTGTCGTATGTAGGGTAATTTAACTAAGCCCAATGCCATTTCTCCCTAAAATAGGCAATTAGTTCCCCTCCTTGAGAAAGCACACCTCCAATCACATGGCCAAATGCATCTACTTCTACTTCAAATGTCTTTGAAAAGTCTGGAAGTTATAGAAGAGGTGTTGCAAAGGTTGTGCTTCAAGGCTTGAAAAGCCACTTCATGCTCATCATTCTATTTGAAAAAGGCAATTCTTCTCGCTTGACTTGTGCAAAGGTTTGGCTATGCAGCTAAATCCTCTCACAAAGCGCCAATAGAAGTCGGGTGATCCCAAGAAAGAATGCACCATTGTAGGCGTAGTGGGTTATGACCACTCTTTGATCGCCTTCACCTTGTTTTTTTCCACTTGAAGACTTGTATTGGAAATGATAAAATCAAGGAAAATTGCAGATTCCGAACAAAAGGAACACTTCTTATAATTAACAAACAACTTTTCAGCACACAAACATGCCAAAATTTTGTCTAAGGTGATCTACATGTTACTCTAAACTTTTACTATAAACTAGGATGTTATCAAAGTAAACAACTACGAATTTTCCTAAGTATTTCCTCAAAACATGGTACATTAGCCTCATAAAAGTACTATGTGCATTTGTTAGTCCAAAAGGCATAGTCAACTATTCATATAGCCCATACTTATTCTTAAACACAATTTTGCAACCAACTATTCATATAGCCCATACTTAGTCTTAAACACAATTTTCCATTCATCCCCCTACTTCATTCTAATTTGATGATACCCACTCCTTAAATCAATCTTAGAAAAGAAGCATGCACCATACAATTCATCAAGCAGATCATCTAAACGATGGATGGGATGACGATACTTAATTGTTATTTGGTTTATTTCTCGATAATCGACACACATTATCCAACTCCCATTCTTCTTTGGAACCAAAATGATGGGAACCACATAAGGGATGATTGATTCACGCACAAACCGTTTGTCCATCAAGTCCTACACTTTTCTTTGCAACTCTTTAGTCTCCTCATGACTTTCTCTATAAGTTGTGCAGTTTGGCAAAAGCACCGGGAACAAGATCGATTTGGTGCTCTATGCCTCTTATTGGTGGAAGGCCTTTGGGAAGCTCTTCAGGCATAATATCTCAAAATTCCTGCCAAACTTCTTGAATACAATTAGGAATATCCAAAATATTTGATTCAAGAAGGCATACCTCTTTCCTCCAAAGAATAAAGAACGTTGGATTAGGAGTTGCGGGGTTATTGTTCACGGTTAGCATCTGATTCTCCACTTTCCATTTAATATCATATTTAGAGGTATTCCATGGGCATTTTTCTTATGTATTTGTAGCTCCTAGCTTGAGTTTGGATTTCCTAGAAGATGAAGAAGAATGCCTATGTGGATTGGAAAAATCATCTTGGAATTGTTGATACGATACTCAATGTCGACCGATTGCTTGGGTTGCGGTCTTCCAGCACCTCGCTTCATTTTTGCTCGATATTCTTCCTTCCTATACTTATCTTCATTATTAGGAGAATGATAAGTACCCTTGGAATTGGGCCGAGAGAAGTTATCTTTAACTTGGTTGACGCTGCTATGATCTCCATTGCACCTCGGTTGTGGTGGTTGCTATCTTGGCCTCTTCAATTGCCTTTGCTTGATTTCTCCTAACTTGTTCCTGTAAAACATGTTGGTGAGACAATGGTAGAAGAGTAAATATCCTCCCATCATGATTAAATGCATATGTATTAAGCAAACCATCATGGATAACCTTTTTGTCAAATAAGCATGGTCTTCCTAACAAAATATGTGTGCAATCCATATTAACATCACAAGTGATTTGATCAAAGTATGAACCAATGGATAGATGCACAAGACATGTACGGGTTACTAAATTAGATTGACCAGAATCATTTATGCCATTTAACCCATACAAAATACTCCTAGGTGTAATTGGCAATTGGAAGTGATTGACTACTT
This sequence comes from Fallopia convolvulus, assembly GCA_964016875.1. Taxonomy (NCBI): domain Eukaryota; kingdom Viridiplantae; phylum Streptophyta; class Magnoliopsida; order Caryophyllales; family Polygonaceae; genus Fallopia; species Fallopia convolvulus. Next base: position 40,638,814 of record OZ024719.1, read on the forward strand.
TAGCATTGATATAAATATAGCAACTCCCCGCATCAATGATCATGTTAAGAACTTTATTATCTACCATACACTTAGTGTGGAAAATTTTCTCTCTTTGATCCAACCTTGGTGACTCCCGAATGGTCGATGCACGTTGGTTGACAAAACAAAGTGCTTGTTCCATCTCCTTCAATTGAATGTACGCGTCTTCTAGGTAGTCACCTTGTTGATCCTCCTCCTCCACTTGAGGTGAAACTATCTCTTCATTTGCCTCTTCATCATTGGTCACATACCCTTGAGAAGCATAAAACACAGATTTGGAGTTCCTACACTCCCTGGCTAGATGACCCTTTCCTTTGCATTTAAAGCACTTGATCTCACTTGTCCTTTGATTTTGAGGGCCTCCAACCAGGAGTTTTGTTTAAGCTTGCAAATCTATTTTGGGTGAGTTTGAAACTCCCCTAGGCTGCAAAAGGTTAGTTGAAGACGAATTAGAGTTAGAGAAATACCTTCTTGTAGAGTTTAAACTCTAAGCTTCCTTCTTCTTCCATTGCAACTGATTATAATAGCGTTGATCTGAATGTACCAATATCTTTGATTTGTTGAATTTCTATAGCATCACAAATGTTGTTGTTCAATCCATCCATAAATAGCATTCGAAGAGACCGGTAGGAATGGAGAATTATAGCTTTAAAGCTCAAGTCCTCTAATTCATTGAAGTAAGCACTTAGCAATTTAAGACCTTGTTTTCATGTAGCCACACAAAATCTCATGTGTTCATAGTGTTCCTCGGGCACATACTTCTTCCTCATTAAGAACTTGAGCCGATTCCAAGTTTCCATCGGTGGCATGTTTCTTCTAGCTCGATCATCCACCAATCTATACCACCAAGATCGGGTTGTTCCCACGAAATGAATGGTAACCACTTCCACTTTCTTGGGTTCATAATAACTTAGATGCTCGAGCACATGATTTGTTCTAGCTATACCTTGATATCACAACGAGGAGCTTGAGGAACTTGTTGAGCATGTGCATGTTGAACTTGATTCTGATGTGCTCGATCACACCTCCCATAATTAGGCTAGGGAAGAGGCTCTTCTTCTTCTTTCCCACCACAGAAATCAACTGCAAGTAGTACATGAACAGTTAGCACCGGTGGCATATACGTGGCTACTCCTCCACTTGTTCTTCAACTCTCATGTTTGGTGGTCTATAAGGGTGATTTGGTAAATAGCCCTACTGTGGAGGATGTTGTTGTTGAGAAAAATCTGGTCTTCTTGGATGAAACCCTTGAACTTGCCTTGGTGGAGGCACATAAAATTGAGAGTTACTTCGTTGAGTGTAGCGATAATACGGATTGCTTAACCATCATAAGGATAAGGCGTTGATCCTATGTGCAATTTGCTCATCAACTTAGGCAAGGCTTCAAACTCATCATAGCCCTCTAATTTGTTCTTGCCTCTGGCACTAGCTGAGGCTGTTTTGGGGATGACATGGGGTTGATTTTGATGTTGGGTTTGAGACTAAAAAAGTTCCCCTTGAGGTGAGGGTTGTCCTGACTTATGAGATGGGTTATTGGGTTCCCTAGATGTGTGAAAGGCATCCAACATTTCATATTTGAGATTTTCAAACATCGGCTTCATGTCATCCTTTGTGACCTCAATGATGTGTGGCATCTTGTTGAAAATAGCTTCTTGGATGGCAAGTGAAATGAACTCGGCTTGATCTTGTGGCATGTTGTAGTCTTCAAGCCTAAGCATCTTGGTTTCATCACCTAACGTCTTTCTTCAAAGAATGTAAGAAAACTTGAAGTAAAGTGTTCTAGACAATCAAAGAAACAACTACCAACAACTTGTCATGGTCAAAACTTATCCTTTCTTATTCACAATTTACAATTCAATTTAGAAGGTGACTAAGAAAGGCAATGACTAAACAAGGTAGAAAGTTACTATGATAATCAAGAGACTTCTAGCAAGCTATCAAGGAACAATGCAAGATGTTCAATTGAATCAAATTCCTTCAAATGAGCTAATTAAACTATGAAAGGAAATACTCTTTATGGAAGATGAAATTTGTGTGACTACAAGCAAAGTATTGGTGTTTCTTTTTGTGTGCTCTCTATCTAGACTAGATCACATTTATTTTTTGTTTCTTATATATAATGCACAAATTACTAAGATGTGCAATGATGCAAAAAGAAGAACAAGACTGAATTGTCTCTGGATTAGTGACTCACACGACCCAATTCTAATTTTTTTTTGAAGTGATTTACGCTACAAATGATACTAAACAAGGAGCAAGAATGAAACAAGAACAACATGTGCATTCGATCAACACAACTTTGGCGCATCTAAGTCGTGACACGATCATTGACTAAAAGTCAATTTTACTTTGTAGAATTTTCAATTAAGCACAACTTACAACAATTAGTTAACAAGATTGACTTAAAATTTAAAATCCCTTAAAAATTCCCCTAAGTTGGTAGGATTTCCTATTTAGTTGGATTCATAGGCAAGCAATTAGGGTGACTTGTGGTGCAAGGATTGTGTTTGCGTGGAAATGAGATAGGCTAATTGCTTTTGGCACAAGACAAGAGAGTAGCACATTAGGGTTTTAGTCAGATTTTGGCTAACATTGCACGACAAGTAGGGTTTAGGTCAGGTTTTAGCCAAACTTGTACAACAAGGTAGAGTTTGGTTCTGTTTTGTGTAGTTTGGCCAAGAAAAGTGTGGCTAATTATGGTGTTGTTTGCTTGGCAAGGCATGGTCACAAGTTGTAGAGTGGGGGATGAACTAGAATTGCAAAGTATGAAACAAGAATAAGAATTACTTGACCTTAACTTGTTGTGGACTCGAGATCGCTAGACTCTAGATACCACTTGATGCATGACAAGTCTCCTTGGCATCGGACATGCTCATTCATTTATGAACTTCAGATCAAGATCTCACAACAAAGAATAAGGCTTAATGAATTCATGATCTTGAAACGTCACACTAGTTTGCATCTCCTCCTTCTTTGCAAGAAACCCTTCAAACCTATTTTGAATAAACTCTAATCTTTTGAGCAAGCAGAAGCCAATCCAAACCAAATTGAACTAGAACATGAAAGAGAGATATAAAATGAACACAAACAATCTCTAAACTTGAATTGAAACAAACCAAAGTCACAAATTGTGTAGTCAATGATAATGGTGTGAAAAGAAGAATACCTAACGCATTTCCTCTCTCAATTTCACGCTAACGCTAATAGATAACAAGTGATTTCTGTAAATGCTAACTAACAAATCAGTTTCTAATAAAATAATAAAAACAACTATAAAATAAGGTTTATGATCATTGAAGATATGTGGGCTTGAAAACATGGGCCAAGCTGAATTTGCAAGTGGAAGCCTGCGCCTCTTCAATCTCTAGGCAATCTCATGCACATGTGAGCCTACATGCAAGCTCACCAAAATTCTCCACCTTCTTCCATGCAAGAACCAACCACAACGCGTGTAACCATCTTCTCCTTAGCTGGCACATGAATTTTAAAAGCTAGACAACTCAAGGCAATCAACATTCCTTTCTCAATCTTCTTGACTCGGCTTCTCGTAATGGGACCTTCAATTGGAGCCATTATCAACCCCTTAACATCAAATGGAGAATCATTGACCTGTTTTGTATCAGCCATAATCGCTAATTGGTCTCCACACCTCCGATTTGCCCACATGATGACCTTCCCATTCGAATCCCTGAGAACAAAACCAAAGGAGGAAGACCCACTGTATTGATGTTTCCGTCTAGTTTGGTTGTTTCTTTCTATGTGAGTTTTTGCCCCTGTAGAGTCATCTTCCCTCCAAGCTTATTCCGAGCTCCAATCTTTTTGTTGTTTGCGGAAGAACCCCACAACATCCCTTAATTCTTCCTCGTCTTGGCCTCAATTTTTTTATGCACTACCATAGCATGGCAAGCGCCTCAAACTCATTGTTGCTAAGGTTTTCCTTCAGTTGTTCCAATAAATGATTTGGTCTAAGATTGGTATCGATGTTTTGAATCATTTGATGAATTTTCTAGTCAACTTGTGCAATTGTGTCTAATATTTTTTTCATCGAAACAAAATATGTTCCAAGTCCTCAATAGTGGATTTTAACTGATCATTTTCACTATAGAGTTGGTTGAGAACAAACCGTCCTTGCTATGACCCAAATAGTCTTATCTATATTATGTTACTAGGGAGCAATGAGTTGATGATTTGGGTTAACTATTATTTTTGGAGAACCTATTCTAGTTTTGGGATGTTTTAATTTCTATTGTCTGTTAAGTGGTCAGCGACCACATGATCTTCAAAGATTAAGTCAATGTTTTTGCATTTGTTGATTAGCTTCTCTTTTCCTATCCATTAGTCTTTCCAGAATTTGATTGTTTTACCATCTTCGAGATTCCATCTTAGCCTTGATGCAAAGAGATCACGGAGGTCTATGAGTTTTTCTCATTGCCAGAAAACATTTTTCTTTTTCTTGTTTTCCAACACACAAGTTCCTTTTAGATAATTTTCCGATATGATTTTCACCCGGATGTTATTTGGTTTGGCTAGTATTTTTCAAATTAGTTTCATTTGAAGAGGCTTGTTCATGTCCTCAGCCTTCACAATACCAAGCCCACCAAGCTCCATTGGCCAACAAATATTGCTTTAGCTAATTATTGGTTTATATAAATCTTCTTTCTTCCAAAATAATTTTTTGTTGATTTTGTCGATATATTTGTGTAGTCTAGAAGGTAACATAAAGTTCTACATTATATATGTTGATTGTGCTAACAAATTGGCTTTGATTAGCACATGTTGACCCTCTTGGGAAAGTGAGTTGGCTTTCCATATGACAAGCTAATTCTTGGATCTTGTGATTATTTGTTCAAATGTTCTATTGTTTACTTTTCATTGATGAGGGGGGATCCTAGGTATTTATCTAAAGCATTGACATTTTTTATGTCTAGTATTTGTTGTAATTGTTTTTTTTTGTATTATTTTGGGTGTTTTTTGTGACTTGAAAGTTGGCCGCCTGACCAGATACTTTGCAATATCTACCAATAATACTCTTGATGTTTTGACAAGAGGTTGCATTTGCTTTTGCAAAGATGGTAATATCATTGTAAACGCCATAGATGGGATTCTTGTTTCATGCTTTGTGAGTTGAATTCCTAATGTATTGTTCTTTTCTTGTGGTCCCTCCTATAACATTTGAGAAAGTACATCATCATAGAGGATGAATAGGAAGGGGATAGGGGTCACCATGCCTAGATCCCTTTCGGGGAAGAATTGGTTTGTGGATCCATTATTAACAAGCACCGAGAAAGAGACCGATTTAATATACTCCTCGATCCTCTCAATGAACTTGTTGTAGAGATCCACCCAATGAACTTGTTGCAGAAGTCATATATGTTAAAGACTTCAATAACAAAAGGTCATTCAATTTTACTGTATGCTTTTATCTTTTTTATTTCTAAAGGAGTGGAATATTTTATACGCAATAATGATGTTATGATGTTATCATGAATATTGTGATTCATGACAAAGGTCCTTGAAATGGGTGTTATAATCCGCCATAATTATTTGTAGTCACTCAATGCTAACCTATGCCTCAGGGTATAGGTTAAACTCCTTAAAATGGTAAAATTTTATAAGTGTTCATTTATTTAGGATTAATTATTTTTTTAAAAGGATTCATTAGTTTTTTAATAGGGTTTTAGTTCTCTTATAGTATACTTAACTTATGTCCTATAAAAACAGATAAAAATATAGTTTTGTTTAAGTAGCTTCTCGGAATGGAAAAGTATAGAGAGAGAGGCATTAATGATGCATGTTATACAAGAGCATCTATTTCGCTTTCTCATGATTTGTGTTTGGTAAAAACATGTGGTTTTCAATTCGCTGTCAATATTATATTATTGTCATCTTCAAGCCAAGCTGCCGGAGATAAAGAGACGACAAATGACCAAACAAGGAGCAGTCCCAGCTTGTCTTATAAGCCCCTCCCTCATCAATAATCATGGCACTGCTTGACAATGATATCTCAACCTACCATATTATTCATTCACCTATTTTATGATGTGAGTTGCATGATCTGTATAAATTAAATTTCATTACATATTTGCTTCAAAAATGATACAATAACATAATTTTATAAATCTAATGGCCATGCTGCGTGTATTAAATAAAATAGTATTGTTCGATAAACCTAGTCCCAATTAGTTAAGGGAAGAAACCGATATCTGATATTTCTTCAATTTCTAAAGATCTTCGTGCTCAATTATAAAAATAAATTAAAAATCTAATTCAATCCTACATATAAATGGATTTGTTCTTAGAATACAAACTGTACAATATTGTCAGGCGGTCACCACGATGCCAGTAATGGGCTCATCTGGATTCAGGCCCAATATGAGATTAAGTTGGAAATTCGAATTGGGCCTAGACCTGTTCAATGTTGGACTGATCTAGCTCAGTCCCATTATTGGGATTGTGATTTCAAAATCCGATTTTGATGCGTCGTATGCTATTGCTTGAAGGTAGGATTCAATTATGACAAGTAGCAGTATGAACATGCCAAGATGCCGGATCCAGCCAAGTCCAATATTATCTGAAAAAGCGAAAGCTTGAGGGCCCAGATCGTGGTTGTACCTGTACTTGGTGGGCCGCAAAATAAACATTGTCTGTCATCACCCATGACGTTACTACTTGATACACTAGTGAAAATGGGAGTCCTTAACTCAACCGTGAAGATTTTGAAAGGATCTCAACAGTCAAAGATTAACCATCCAAAATAGACCCTTCAAAACATCTAAAGAAATTTAGGCCCTCTATTCTTCTACATATATTTTCAAGTTGGACACAAAGTCCTTACTTAAATAAATGCTTGGTTTGTTATATTAGGACTTTAGGAGTGAAAATAGTCTATTTTAGTTTCTTTATTCATTAAAAATAAGAGTTCACATTGAATAAATCCGCTCAAAATATGTTGAAAAAACAAATATTGGTTAGCGATAACATGTTTCAAATTTTAAAAATTAAATATGAGTGAACAACTATAGTATTAAAAAAAAAACGTATGACAGGAAAAATAAAAGAGTTTAGTTATATTTTACGTATTAAAATTCTTCCAATCGCCAAATAAGGTAACATAGCTGATGATAATTATCTAAGCAATCAAAGTGAAAATACCTAGTTGAAATGATACCTTGGATCAACCATATCAAAAAAAAAGATACCTTGGATCAATTGCGTTCACATTTTCGGGACAAATTAGCACTCCATTTTTTGGGAAAAGCGCTCGAGACGATTCTTACATACCCACTCCATTACAATTAACAAACTCACAATCGTGGCCAAACGAAAATCATCAGGGAAAAGTGACGGCTAGAAATAAGCCACGTGTGATCTTTCTGTTTGGCGATCTTTGCAAATCAACGGGCATCCAAGAAGCCACGCCTTCTATATATATTCCCCTCACCAACCAATCCCATTTATCCGTTCAAGTCGTATCACACCCTCAAAAATATCCCAATTTGCCGGTTCGTTCTACACTTCTCTCTCTACGCTGTCGAGACCTGCAGATCCCCTTACCCTTCATCCCATTCGCTGTTCATACGAGCTCTATCCATGGCGGAGAAGCACTTCAAATACGTGATCGTTGGCGGTGGCGTTGCAGCTGTGAGCTCCCGATCTCTTTCATTCTCCTTAGTTTTGTTTATTGTATCAAAATCATGATTAAGTCCGATTTTGCAATTTTTTGAAATCTCTTTCGGTTTGAATCGCGTTCTCGTCTGTCGAATTTGCGATTATAAATTATACTTAATATTTAGTTCTGACTTCCGATGAAATTTGTTCATTACGGGTTCAGTTTTATATTTGGTCTGCAACTGCGAAATTAGATCTCGCAATTGTCGGATCCTGTTGATTATCGGCATATATATATTCAGCTCTGCACAATAGTGCTAGAATCACATACATCAGACTGGGAATATATCTGCTAATTAACTATCGTGCTTCGGTCATGGAGTTCTTATCATGTTGTGAAAATATTTTTAACAAAGTGGAGTCAGGGAATTTTCTCTCATTCAAAACCGTGCATGAGATTGGGAATATATCTGCTAATTAACTATCGTTACACTAACCTTATTTCTTTTGCAGGGTTATGCTGCCCGTGAGTTTGCGAAACAGGGTGTCCAACCAGGAGAGCTTGCTATTATTTCCAAAGAAGCTGTATGTCGCCAAGTCTATATTGGTCACAAAATCACACATTGTCATTTGTTTAATCTTCACTTGAATGTTGTGTAATTAATAATGTGGAGAAATTCTATGACCGTGTAGTTTTGTCATTTGTGCATTGAGATCCAAAGATAACGTCCATTGTTTTGGTTTTAGGCTGGCGTGGGGTGTATAGATTACTTAAAACACTTCACGCCTTTACTTGACTTGAATCCATCTAATCTCCACAGTCACTATGCTTCTGAATGTATAAAGAATGACTTTGCCTGAACAGTCACACAGTACCCTATAATATGCAGCAAATTATCATTAGAAAAATATATTTAGGCTGAATGAAATCCCTGATTCAGTGTATGAATGATTTTAGGTGGCTCCATATGAACGGCCAGCACTCAGCAAGGCCTACCTCTTTCCTGAAGGTAAGAAATGTACACTGCATTTCTATTATTTTGGATATTAACTAGGAGGATGTGAAAGTGTTATGATGCAACTGTAGCCTGTTCTATATTTTCCTTAGTACCTTATCAACTTCCTGGTCACCTTCCTTGCCTGGGTTTTAGACTTTTAGGTTTTATAAGACAGCTTCCTTGACTACATAAATATCAACCTTTTTAGTCTACCTTTTACCAATAGCTCACATTAAGAAGTCTTCTACAGGTGCTGCCAGACTTCCAGGATTCCACGTCTGTGTTGGAAGTGGGGGAGAGAGGCTCCTTCCTGAATGGTACAAGGAGAAAGGTAATGCTTGCATTTTTTTTATTATTACTTGTAGCGGCTAATACAAAGAGGATCGTACCTTAAGTGTTTTGTCAGTTCTTATTGTATGATTGCAGAACATGGATTTTGGCTTAGATGGTTCCACAATATTTTTCATTTAGCATCATTGTGTAAAGAATTTTGCTGGTGGATTGATTATGCTAGATCATAAACCTGTGTGACTGGAATATTCCTTGGAATCTGGCGAAAATTATAATGCTGCCTCAAAAAATTTGGACACATAACTATCTTGTATTAATAGAGTAACTTGTACACCATTTAATAAATAAAATGGTTGATCTGGTTGCAGGCATAGAACTGATTCTTAGTACAGAAGTAGTCAAAGCTGATCTTGCTTCTAAGACACTCACAAGTGGAGTTGGAGAAGTTTTTAAGTACAACATCTTGATTATTGCCACTGGTTCTTCTGTAAGTTCTAAATAACCTGGTTTTAAGTCAAATGACATTTTTCTTCATCAATTTCCTGGCTCTTGGAGTGAAAACATATAAATTGCTTGGTGCAGGTCATAAAATTGACGGACTTCGGTGTACAAGGAGCTGAGGCTAAGCACATTCACTACTTGAGAGAGATAGATGATGCTGATAAACTTGTGGAAGCCATTAAAGAGAAGAAGGGCGGGAAAGTTGTTATTGTTGGGGGAGGCTATATTGGTCTTGAACTTAGTGCAGTTTCGATACTCAACAAGTTGGATGTTACTATGGTTTATCCCGAGCCCTGGTGCAGTAAGTACTAATACTTTAATCTTACTTTGCAATGATGTATCCTAGAAATCTGACCTGACACTAGGAGCAATACTAGACTTCCTTAATACGGAAAATATAACATCAAGAGTTGATCTTGCAGTGCCTCGTCTTTTCACTGCTGACATAGCTGCATTTTATGAGGGTTATTATGCTAAAAAGGGTGTCAAAATCATAAAGGGGACCGTGGCTGTTGGATTTGAGTCCCATGCTAATGGAGAGGTAAGCTTGTCATGCATGGTTCCAAATTCCAATTTGTTTTTCCACTTAGCCTTCTATGACAAGATGGATTGCCAATATTATTTACTATTGTTCTTTGTAATGTGCATCCAGGTGAAGGTAGTTAAACTGAAGGATGGAAGGGAGCTTGAAGCTGACATAGTTGTTGTCGGTGTTGGTGCAAGGCCACTTACAACTCTGTTCAAAGGGCAGCTTGAAGAGGAAAAGGGTGGAATTAAGGTGGTTCTTCTGAAAACCTCTGTTTATTACTTGTGTGAACTTGAATCCGTAAAATTAATGTCAACTTGATCTAACAAATGACTTTTTTTCGCCCGGTTGCAGACGGATGCATTCTTCAAAACAAGTGTTCCAGATGTTTATGCTGTTGGTGACGTTGCTACATTCCCAATGAAAATGTATGGTGATATCAGAAGAGTAGAACATGTCGACCACTCCCGTAAATCTGCTGAGCAGGCTGTAAAGGTATGCGCAACATTTCATCATATGAAAATATAATATTCATACATATGAATTTGATTTGAATTGCAATTTGATGTTCAGGCCATTAAGGCAAGTGAGGAGGGCAAGGCAATTGAGGAATATGACTACCTTCCCTACTTCTACTCCCGTTCCTTTAATCTTTCATGGCAGTTCTATGGTGACAATGTGGGAGACGCTGTGATATTTGGAGACAGCAGCCCTGAATCTGAGAAGCCCAAGTTTGGATCGTACTGGATTAAAGATGGGAAAGTGGTGGGAGCATTCCTGGAGAGTGGAACCCCAGAAGAGAACAAAGCCATAGCCAAGGTTGCTAAGGCCCAACCACCAGCAGAGAGCTTGGAACAGCTTGCAAAAGAAGGCTTGGGCTTTGCCTCGAAAATCTAAATACATACACTATCTACTATATGCTTCAAATACTGGCACGGTCTCGTGTTGATGCATTTTGGAAATAAGGATTGGCTTGTGCTGTCTTGCTATTGCAGTGTTTATACTATATGCTTCCAGTTTTATTGACTTGAATGAAGTAGACTTAAATTGGTGTAGCCGTGTTTATATCTTAGTCCTGGACTGAGAACGTGAGAAGTCTGACATAAGCTCTTCTTAAAACATCAGTTCAAACCTATCGAGAAACATGAGGACAATCGTCAATTGTGTTATCGCTCAACTCAAACAATTCAACCTTAAATGTAGAAAGGTCGGCAAAAGAAGCCAAATCCAGACATAAAACTAGGCCTGTCAATCGGTTGAAACAGGTTGGGTTCGGGTTGTTTCGGTTTCGGATCCATTCGGATTCGGATATTAGTCCGATATTGTGACAAATCAGATTTGACTGGGTCGGTTCGATTACTCATTTTATCGGATTAAGTCGAAGTATTGAGTCAAGTTGGGTTGGTTATTTTTGGATTTCAATTTGTTCGGATTTTGGTTGGGTCGGATTTTGGCCTAGTTCAGATCTCGGTCTACATAAGATCTCGGTCAAATCGGGTTGTAATTTGATTGAGTTTCCATTGAATCAAATTTTAATTAAATGAGTATCGAATTTTAGCGGTACAATATATTTCGGATTAAGTTTTAATTCTTAAGTCATAAAGTTTCATGTAACATCACATCATATCTACTATAACCTAAAGCGGAGGTTAAAAAAATTATTAAACGACACATGTCACTTTTAGATTGGACCACACCACCTTTTTTTATAAAATAATCTTTTAATTTTGGATATGAATTTTTATTCATTTTTATATAATATAGGATACAAAATCTCTTTATTAAACAATATTTTATTTTTGGATATAATAGTTAGGAAGATCATTATGATATTTTTTTTATGCTATCATACAAATTCTAAAATATATATTTTATTTTTAGATAGAATCGTTTTTTAAATAAGATATCTTAATTGAATAATATTTTTGTAACCGTATATTACTATCAATTTTCTTGCCAATTTGGTTATTATTATAATACAATCATTTGTTACCTTATAGGAAAAGATCTTGATTAGTTATATGATAATGGTCTTATTTTTTACACAGATCATAACAAAAATTTATATTTAAGCATTTACATGATTATTTTTCTCGAATAATGAATGTATATGAAAATATTTTATTATTAATATTTTATTTTAAAAAACCCGTACAAGGTACGGGAATACATACTAGTTTAAAACTTAATAACAAAATTAAAATGACTATCTATATTTATTAAATCGTTTTGATGCATGTTAGACTATATCATAGAATTACGATCACATGCAATTAACACTATAGTGTTTTATGCGGGCAATTGTGAGCCGTCCGATCGTTGGGTTTTAATGGCCAAGATGTTTACACGCGTTTAAGTGAATTTTTATAAGTGAAGGACACGGAGGGTTATTTTCTTTTCTTTTTTCTATTCTATTATCTTCTTCCTCATGTTCACTATTCAACCATCTTTCAGCTTCGTACATGTGCAAATCAACTTCAACGCTTTTCGATCGATATCCTTCTCCTCTTTTCATTTTCTCCTCCCTTCTTCTATTCTGGATCTATTTTGTTGTTAATTTGTCCCCAATTTTTTTTATCTCTTCATGGATTTTGTTATAGGTTGCTTTTAAATGGTTTATATCAAATTTAGGAATTTTTCAAAGTTGTGAGCTTTGCTCTTCAAATTACATGTATTTGTGTTCCTTGCACCGATTTTTGTTAAATTTACCCAAATGTATGAAGATTTTGTGTATGTTTTGCATTGCGATTTGAGCTTTTGGATTGAAAACAAAGGATAATGGCCATACTTTTCTTCATTGCCCACCATGTGTTTGATAAAATGCCTAAATGGTAAACTTTAGAATTTTGGGCTCTTTTTACCTTTTAAAATTTTCTCTATTTTTATTGCTTCTTCTTTGATAACATGTCATGAACCATATTGACATTCCATGAGTTTAAATTGCAATTAAAGACATGACACTGACTACTACGAGCAAAAAGTTCATGAACCATATGAGCACTTATTATGAACCCTAACATTCAAATATATGAAACCACGAAATATCATTTATGAACAAGAATATATAACACAAATAAGAAGTATTGTGTGAATTAAATTTCATGAACCTTTATGACAATTGCTATGAACCTAACCGCATAAGGACATGAACCTACAAAATATCATTTATGAAATACAATACATGACATATTTTATGAATTAAAATTTGTGAACCTTATTGACAATTTTCTGAACCTAACCATATAATGACATGAACCAATAGAATATTATTTATGAACTATATTATACATGACACAAAATAACAACTATTACAATTTAAATTTCATGAACCTTAAAAAATATGAACTAAGTAAGATGAAATATTGATAACTTGTACTTATAAATATACGAACCAAAAGAATAAATGTCATGAACCAAAAGTTATGAACGAAAATAACAACGAGTATACTTTAAAGACATGAATTACAAGATAAATTATTATGAACTTGAAATTACAAAATCATGAACTAAAAGAAGAACTATAATGAACCAACCGTATGAAGTATTAGCCTATGTGGGATTTGAACCCACATCTATGTGCACAAGCACATTGCTCTACCATTTGAGCTAAATGGCTACCAAATGACATGAACTATAAGATAAACTATTCAAAAGTAAAAGTCATGAGCCATATGAATTATAATTAACCTAGCTTACAAAAACATGAACCGAAAGAACAAGTACTATGAATCAAAAATCACAAAAAAAAATAATAACTAGCATGAACTAAAGACATGAACCATAAGGTGAACTTTGATGAAGCTAAGGTTATTAAAACATGAACCAAAAGAACAATTGTTATGAACAAAAAAGCTTGGTACAAAATTTATGAACCATACGAAGAAATACTATGAACCATACCTTAAAAAGTCATGAACCAATAGAACAATCGATATGGACAAAAAGATATGACCGTATCAAGAATTAGCCTATGTGGGATTTGAACTCACATCTATGTACACATGCACATTGCTCTAGCATTTGAGCTAATAGGCTACCAAATAAGAATCAAGTCAAGATTTTACAATAAGATTGTATGTTATGGAGAAAGAAACAATAATTACCATGCATTTTCACATATCTTTGCTCATGAAAAAGAGAAATTTTCTAGGTTATCATCATACATCAAACTATGTCAAAAACACCTAACTATATAAATAAACAACCCCATGAATCATGTCAAAACACCTCGCTATATAATCACATCAAACTATGTCAAAACACCTAACTATATACTATAAACCTATAGTCATTAAAGTAACTACTATAAACTAAAATATCAATGAACTGTATCATGCAAAGTCATGAACCAACACATCACCTAATATGAACCATAATATGAGAAAAGTTCGAATCGTACAATTTCTTTGGCCTTGATACATGCCTTAAGCATCGAATTGTAAGAATTTTCATTTGTGTCAATTCAAAATCCATCCATCTGAGTCAACGAGTTGGACCATATCAAGAGGCAAAACCCACAATCATCAAATTAGCCCACAAATAATAATTATACACCAAAAATTTATATCAACCTATGATATCAAATTTGCCTAGATCTGATCACAAAATCCATTAATATGTGATTTTTCAACCATAATATGAACTAGATTTTGAATTTTAAACAATACATTCATAAAAATCCTAGAATGTGTTAAAGTAGAATTATTGAACCCTAAAATTCGAATTGAAATAGGAATAAAATCACACTTACCTTGTGGTGCTTTCTTCTTGATTTGCTTTTCGATTTTCATAGATTTTGATGGATTCGAGTGTGAGAGAGAGAGAGAGACGGATTGAAGTTTAGGGGCAATCTCTGCGTGGGATTCTTTTGGGGGAGAGAAGCGTATGCACTGAAGCGTGTTTTAGGTATTTTGGGGCAAAATGAGTTTTTTTATTATAGAAGGGTAATATCGCCCATAGAATTAAAATTTTACCTTATTTACCCGTGTGTGCCACTCTAAATGAACCAGCCTTTTTTCTTGATTTTCTTCCAAACCCATTTATTTTAATCTGCACAGTTAATTTGATTAATCTGACGGTCCAAATATGCTCGCATCTCTCACCCTATGAAATTAAGCCACCTGAGCGTGACTCATATATCATAATGCTAATATGGTATATTGATAAGAGTGGTTGATAACATAAATTATTGATAAAACTATCTTAAGTGCTTGAAATTAAGTAGATAAAAATATATATCTATATGTTTATTATTTTAAAAAAATATTTATAATAATCTAAAAAAAAGTGTCAAACTAAAAAATTTGTGGACTTTGTTTAGTTATTAGAACTAACATATATACTCGTACCATGTACGGATTTGGTTAAATGTAAGTGATATATTTTAAAATAAATTAGGTTAAAAAAAATAATTTTTATAATTTCTTATGTGAATATGAATAAAAATTGGTGATTGTTTTAATGCGAGACTTGATGTTTTTCATTTTGTTAAAAAAATTCAACATTAGCATGTAACTAATTCAGCAAATACTTTGAATTGCTAGGACAGCTCCTACTGTGTCACATTTATTTTTAGCAGATGATAGCATCCTGTTTGCTCAAGCTACTTGTCAACAAGCTACATAAATTGTCAATATCCTCCAGCGTTATGGAGCAGTTTCAGGTCAACAAGTTAATCTTGGGAAATCGGAGCTTACTTTTAGTAAAAATGTAGATGAAGCACGTAGGTCTACTATTCAGGGGATTCTGAATGTCCAAGAGGTGGAAAAGCACGAGCGGTATCTTGGTTTACCAACTATGGTTGGGAGATCAAAGAAGATTATTTTCTCTCAGATTAAGGAGCAGATGTGGAAGAAACTGAAAGGGTGGAAAGCTAGTTTGTTGTTTAGGGAAGGAAAGGAGATTATGTTAAAGTCGGTCATTCAATCTATCCCAATGTACACCATGTCATGTTTTTTGCTGCCTAGTGGTCTTTGCAAGGAAATGGAGCAATTAATATGCAGATTTTTATGGGGCGGCTCTAATACAAATAAAACGCTTCATTGGATGAGTTGGAAGCGTATGTGTGAGCCGAACGATGTTGGTGGACTGGGCTTTAGAAATCTAGAGAGTTTCAATCTTGCTTTACTTGCAAGGCAGGGTTGGCGCATTCTACAGGACCCAACGTCTCTAGTCGCAAGAATTTTTAAAGCTCGATATTATCCAAACACTGATTTCTTGAAAGCTTCTATTGGCTATGCTCGAAGCTACTGTTGGCGTAGTCTTTGCAAGGCTAGAGAAGTGATCGAGCTTGGTTATTTTTGGCAGGTTGGGAATGGAGATGATGTGTATGTGTGGAGAGATAAGTGGCTGCCACGCCCTTGGTCTTTTAAGTTAATGGGAAGCCTTTGTAATGCTGATCAAAATCAGAAAGTTTGTGATCTGATTCATTGGGACAATAACTGTTGGAAGGAGAGTGAAATCAGAGCTACTATGCTTCCTCAGGATGCTGATATTGTTCTTGATTTACATTTGGTGGATAGGCTGGTGAAAGACAGAATTGTTTGGTTTCATACTGATGATGGTGAACTGTCAGTTAAAACGGCTTATCATGTATGGGAGGCAAGCTGTCGGGAGCTGAATAATCATGGAAGTATGTCAAATGGAGATCGTCTCAAAAAGTTGTGGAAGAAAGTGTGGAGGATTAATGTACAACCGAGAGTGTGTTCCTTCTTGTGGAGAGCTGGCCAAAATTTGCTGCCCTGCAAAGATAATCTCAGATTGAGGCATGTAAGTACTGATTCAACCTGTGATTTCTGTAGGCAACAAGAGACGATCATGCATGCTTTATCTGAATGTCGATTGCCTAGTGCAATTTGGGAGGAATTCGCAAACTTGTTTGATTCTGCAGGCCAAAGAGGTTGCTTTTTGGACTGGTGTGAGGATGTTCTGAATAAATCCGAGACTGGACAGAGTCAATGGGCATGCTTTTGTTGGGGTATTTGGAAAGCTCGAAACAAGGCTTTGTTTGAATGCCAATCCACTCATTATAAGAAGATCATAGAGGATTGTTTGGGCTTGCTGGAATAATATAAACGATCGCAGCCGATCTTTAAAACTGATCCAAAACCACAGTTAAGTGAACATCAGCAACGGAAGACACCAGCGGAGGGCTTTATCAAGGTGAATGTTGATGCAGCGGTAATGGGCAGAGAATGTGGAATTGGTTTTGTTGGAAGATTCCACAAGTCAGGTTATGTTTGCTGGTGCTCCCAATATTCAAGGCGGAACCGCAGTTGATGTTGCTGAAGCAGAAGCCTCGCTTTGGGGACTTCGAGCCTGCGTTTCCTTGGACTTCAATCGAGTAATTCTTGAAACCGATTTCTTGAAGGTTGTTCGAGTGGCTACGGGTTGTGAGATTCCACGCACAACTTTTGGAGATGTCATTGTTCAAGCTCTTGAACAAGGGGCTATGCTGGATGTCTGTGATTGGGCTTATTGCAGACGCAATGCAAACCGAGCAGCTCATTTGCTGAGTCGTCTTTTACCTTCAAATCCTTTCTTTACCTCTAGTAATTTGCACTTTCTAGTTAATATTTATGATGTATTAGAACATGATTTGCAGTTCAGTTAATCTAATTTGATTTTCTATCAAAAATTAAGCAAATACATTTAACATAACAATGTACAAATTTCATTTCATGTTAAGCATATTACTAAAATTTTAAATCTTGTTAGAAAATTAGGATGATATATAATTAATTAAAGAGGAACTTATAGATAATTATATCTTGAGTTTTTGGATAATTTCGGGTCAGTTGATTTTGAAATTTCGGGTCGGTTCATTTCAATTTCGGGTCAATATCAAGTTAATCCAATCGGATATACTCGGATTTGGGTCATTTTCGGGTTCGGTTCGTTTTTAAGTTCGGTTGAATCGGTTTGGGTCAGGTCGGTCTCAGACATATATATATATTTGTTTGTTCTTTTCGGTATCGGTCGGTTGTCAGATCAGACGGGTCAGGTCGGATTTCTCGGATAGGTTCAAGTTTTGAGAGGCATACATAAAACTAGCAAGTACTTATTGTTTAATATGCTGGTGCTTGATTTGATTCTCTCGGACTTGCTGGCGGATCCATGTCTGTTTCTGCCTTCACTCACGCCCTACTCAGTTTTGTGATGCCAATCTCCCTTGTGATTACATGCAAAAATCTCGCTAGTTTTGGATTTTACCCTGTTTGGTTGATAATTGTAGAAATATAGTCAAATTCTCGTGGTATGCACATGTTTTGTTTGAGATCTTGTTTAAACAAATAATTGTTTGATTTTTAAAAATTAATTCAGGGATCATATTTTTAGATTTTGGTTCAAATAAAAAAACTCATATCTTGAAAAATAAAAAGAAATGCACTTTTCTTAGCTCGTAGTGCATTTTTCCTACTTCGGAGGGCACTTTTTCACATTTGCACTTTTCGTACTTTGTAGTCCATTTTTGTATTTTGGTAGTACACTTTTCGGATTGCACTTTTTGTATTTTGTAATGCCATTTTCGTACTTTGTAGTGCACTTTTCATTTTTCAGGATAAGAGTTTTTTGTATTTTGTTAAAAAATAATGTAGAAAAGGAATAATGAGAGTAATTTTTATTTAAGTCCCCAATATTTTTTTTTTGAGTAGGTAAAAATTCGGTTTACCGGACAGGCCCGGTACAACCGAGAGGCAGAGTAAACGACAGGCGTAAATCGGTTAAAAGCAAACAAAAATAAAGGCATTAAGTAAGTACAACTAGAGAAAACGGAACTAGAATGAAAAGGGTAGTGGGGAAAGTGAGAGGCTAAAGAACAAAGCCTTTAGCATTCGGTTCAAAACTGGACAAATCATGTAAGATAAAATGGACTACCGACGTTGCCTCCACCGGTCTTCAGTAATCATGAAAGCGTTCAAGCGACCGCGCCAATCACAAACAAGCCACACCCAATCCAGAACCAAATCTCGATGTTGTACAAACAGAGGTTGAGTCAAAACGACCAAAACTGATCGAGCCATACGACACGAACCAAACAACAAGCTCGTGCACACCAAACCCGAACATACTTTTCAATGAAAACAAAAGGCAAAACACACCAAAGCAAACCAAGGAAAGAAAACTAGTGATAGGAAACTTGCCATGTCAAAACCCTATCTCACAAGCCTTGTAAAGTGAAAACCAGTAGGAAGCCCACGTCAAAACTAGTTGGGGGCACAAATCTAGTGATGAGAAACTCAGAAACTCTTCTATTAGGTCATTGCGTCTCTGGAAGATGTTCCAAGCCCTTTGTGCTTTGATTTAATGCAAGTCTAGCCAAAAACGACCGGAACCTTGTCGCCCGAGAACTCTTGCCATGAGGCGAACAAGATTTCGAAAACAATCGAAAAAAGACGAGAACTTAGAACCCACATCAACACCAAAATTCAAGCTTCTGCACTTATTCAAATTAGTCTAACGAAAATTCAACATTTTGACAAATTAGTATGGGGCTTTGTCTCCAAATTCTGAGAGGATTTTTATGGATTTGTTAATTAGGGGAAAAACACATATTTTGGAGGTTTCACCGATTCAAGGATTTTATGTTCTTTCTTCAATATCTTGTTGTGTATCAGAGTTTGAATAACTTGTGAGCAAATTCATGAGATCACTTTTTTTTTTTACTATTGCTTCTAGGCAAATATCAAATTTGATTTCCTCAACCATTGAAAAAAGTTATATCCTACCCAAAATCTCAAACTTCAACTTTCTCAGCCATTGAAGTTAGAGAGATTAGGAGAGAAGAGCTATATTTGAAATCTTTCTAGAGTCTTTTGTCGAAAACCACCCGTATAATAGGTGATATTCCACTTAACGACCCGCCTAATAACAAATTACTGAAAACCACCCATATACAACCTTTTGTTACCAAAACACCACCCAAGGCCATTTTTCCGTCCTCTTCCCCGTTAATTTTCGAAAAGACCAATTTACCCTTATATATTTAATATATTTTAATCCATATTAGGCTTCATCCAAGTGGGAAACTAATCCACCCCATCCGCTACTTCATCGCTCATCAACGCTTCCTCTGCCTTATTGTCGGCATCTCCCTCGCTGCCCTCTTCGTCACTGTCTTCTCCCCCGCCCACCCCCGCCCTCCGATCTCTGTCCAAACAAACACCTTGCATATTCCGGCATCAGGATCCGGGCTCGGGCACGGGTACATGGGTCACATTTCATTGTGTTTGAATGAGAAGAAAGGGAAGAGGATACTGGTGACTGGCGGCACCAGCTTCATCGGGTCTCACCTCATTGACCGGCTCATGGAGAGGGCCGACGACTCCCCCACCACCCTCTTCTTCACTGTCCTCCCCGCCCATCCGATCTCTGTCCCGGTGTCTCCCTCGCCGCCCTCTTCTTCACCGTCTCCTCCCCCGCCCGCTCCCACCCCCGATCTCTGTCTTGGCGTCTCCCTCGCCGCCCTCTTCTTCACCCTCTCCGAACAAAAGGGGTGTTAATAGTGGCTCATGGAGAGGGTTAGATTTGAGGACCAGATTTGAAGAAAACTAAGAGCTCAAGGTGCGTTAATGGTGGCGAGCTTGAATGAAAAAAAAATCAAGGGTTAAAGATTTGGGGAGAAGTTTTTGGAATTGAAGAGATCGGGGTTGCCTTTATCCATTGGAAGCTAGGAGGACTGATTTGTGGTTGGAATCTGGTCGGAGTATCCCGTCTCCCCCGACGACCGCTAAGGCAAACTAGGGTTTTTTTATGTATTTAGTAGTAGAGAGAAGAAAATAAGAAAAGTAAAGAAAATTATAAAAAAAAATCAACACCAATGAGGTTTAACGGTTTGTTGACAGAAGTTTGAGAACTGGTGGTTGATTGTTAACGGAGATAGGTATAAGGGTGGTTTTTAGTAATTTGTTATTATGCGGGTGGTTAAGTGGAATATGACCTATTTTACGGGTGATTTCCGACAAAAGACTCATCTTTCTAAGCATATTCAGCAAGAGAAGATAAAAAAAATAAGCCTTAAATTTCATTTTTCTCGTTTTCTCTCTCCTCATCTAGAGAGTTTCTCTCTCTTGGGTTCTCCCCAATTTTTGCATTTCATTTAAGTGCCCAATATGAACCTTATATATGGGTTACCATACTTGAGAATTATTTCCTTATATTTGAAAGTCAGATAATTATGTATCCAATGTTGTCCCTACAGTACCAGCTTCATAGTTTTAACGCAGTTTCTTGTTTTCGCTTTGTTCCTTACAGTTTTGTTCTAATGTTTTCTCTTTTGCTTTTAAACTTGAAATTCTTCAAGGAGTAAAGTATAAAATTTATGGAATTTTTTATCTGCAAAACCTAACATTGATTTTCCAATAGAGTTATCTGTATTTTTTAGTGCGCTATACAAAAATACTTTCTTTTTTGTCAATATAAATGTTGGTACATAAATTTTCATATCTAAAGTTTTTGGGATTAAAAGTCTCCTATATAATTTAATCAAAAAAAAGTCTCCTATATAAAGTAGGGTTGTCCAAAGTGTCAGTTGACCCGTAACTGTTAGAAGATGGAAGTTTGAGTTTTGATGGTTTCAGAGTCAGTGACCCTGAGTTTGCAAGTCGAGTCGACGACTTGGCAAAGTCACTGACATAACCAGCTGGCTAAGTGATCTATTTACGGAAAGAACGCACAGATCATGTGCGTTTAATTGAAGACAGCTGCGTTGTTCTATTTTAGGAGAAGATCATCAAAAGAGTGCTAAAATCAAGACAAAGATAATTTTGATTCTCCTAGAATATTTTAGTGTGCATACAATTGTATATTTGGAAAGATTTGTAAAAGATTAAGTGTATATTGTTTTCCTAATCGAATGGAAAATAATATACATCAGATCTCTCTTACCTTAGTTTAAATACTCTAGTGTTTAGGCTAATCGGAAACACTTGTGAGCTTAATTTTCATATCGTGTGTAACAAAGAAAGAGTGTACTTGTGCGTGGGATTCGTGCAAGTGGTGAGTCAAGAGATCTTAGGCATAGTGTGAGATTGAGAGTGTGAGTGCAGAGGTAGAGCGTGGTTCAAGGGTGTGGGAGTCATTCTTGTACACGGGAGAGCTTTGTAATCACTCAAGAAATCAATAGAGCGAGTCTAAGGACTCTTGAAATCCGACCAAGTGATAAACTTGGAAGGGAGTGGTTTTTCTCTAAGTAAACTAGTTGGTTTGCGAAGAGTTTCCACTATACATCGCTTGTCATTGACCGTTGATAACGTTTATTTTACTGTTTGTTTATTCCGCTACTTTACTACTCAAAGTCGACGACTTCGTAGGAGTCGCCGACTCGTCCTAGTACTAACGATCCTACAATTGGTATTAGAGCCAAGGCTCTAGATTGTGTTTTTAGTACTTTTTCTGCAGGAAAATGACGTTCACCAAGACCTCCGTGAATGACTCTTTCTGGAAGCCTCCAATTCTCAGGGTATGAGAGTACAACTGGTGGGTTGAACAGATGAAAACTCATATATGTTCTCTTGATGGCCAACTGTGGAAGGTGATAGAAGTTGGTCTAGAAACTTTTGCTCTTGGAAAAGATGGAAAAATTGAAAAGACCACAACTGAGTACGATGATGTTGACTTCAAAAAACTAGAAAAGAATGCTAGAGCAAAGAAGGCCTTACATCACGCTCTCACTGAAGGATACCTCAAGAAGGTGATAGGTTACAAAACGGCTAAAGAAATCTGGGACGCCCTTAAAAGACTTCATCAAGGAAATGATGATGTAAAGAAGGATAGGATCATTAGTCTCGAAGCAGAGTATGACAACATCTTTCAAGGAAAAGGAGAATCTATACGTGACTATCATTCCAGATTTTGAACGATTGTGAATCAATTGTAGTTTCTTGGTGAAGAAATTCCTCAATGGAAACTCACCAACAAGTTAATCTCTGGATTGAACAAGAGCTGGGACAGCATTGCTTCGTCTCACTCAAAAGGAAACCAAGTCGCTGACCTTGGAAGACCTTGTTGGTCAACTCACTATGTATGGAGGCATTCAGCAAAGAAGAGTTGAAAGACTCGACTTAGAGAAAGTAAAGAACATTGCTCTCAAGGTTGAAAGAGCCTTTGACTTGGCTCAGGGAGACGATGACATTGACGGAGTAGATGAGGATGTTGCTCTCATCTCTAAAGCTATGAAGAGACCGTGGAATCGTAACAAAGCTCCCATGAAGGCTCCAAAATCAACCAAAGAAGGGAAGGATATGAAGGATTTCATTTGCTATCAATGTCAGGCTAGAGGACACTTTGCCAAGCATTGTCCAAAAAGAAAAAGTGGATAAACTGGTAAAGGCATGATGACAACTTGGGACATGTCTGATGATGATGATGAGGTGGTGCCAGCAAGAGGAAAATGTTGCATAGCCATTGAAGATAAATCTTCCCAAGAGGTAAATGACTCTGAACTTTCTTCTCTCTTATCCAAAAAGTCTAGAGAACAGTTGGTTGCTATCATCGAAAAGATTGGAACTCAGGTCACTGAGTTAAGAGAAAAGTTGGAAGATAATGAAGAAACAATCTCCATTCTCTTCGATGATAACAAACACTGGTCCTCTAAAGCAATTGAGCTTGAAAAGATTTCATCTCCTAAGTCAGTAACATGTGAGTCGTGCTCATATTCAAATATCCAAGTCACTGATTTACAAAAACAAGTCAACGACTTGGAAAAACAAGTCACTGACCTAGAAGGTGAAAGACTCATGCTCAGACTGGGTAATGCTAAGTTGTCCAAAGATCTAGAGGACTTAAAGATTGATGATGAGACTAAAAAGAAGAAATGGCTAGATGAGTTTGTTGTTGAAAAGGCTCAGAATGTGATAAATGACTATAAAAGGAAATTTGTGAAGGAGGTTGATAGGTCTGGGATTGGATATGCTCGTGCATCTAACACTTAGGGTACCAATCTTGCTTCTTTTGTGTCTAAAGGAAAAGCTCCTATGGATAGTGAAAATGCAAGTTGCTCTACTCACGTGGTCACCAATCAAGACAAAGGGAAGCAACAGTGGTATCCTGATCAAAAGGTGCACAAAATTTGGCGGAAACAAACCCACAACTCGACTCCCTCACAAATTGACTTTCAATCACGCATCAACAACAAACCTATCTACCCGGGCTCTAGCAAATATGTTGCCCTAAAGTCTCACATGACATGTTGGTATTGTGGCAATCCTGGTCACTACCAACATGATTGTCACAAAAAGGCAAGAGATGATGAAAACGCAAGGTCACAAACTCTAAATGACAGTCATAACAGATCCACTCTCAGTGACTGCCATCTAGAATTCGTGTGTGCAAATTGTGACAAAAGTTACTCCAGAAGTTACTATGTTGCCAAACCCAGAGGAGTTAAACAACTCTGGGTTCGTAAGAACTAATTCTTTCAATGCAGCTTGAAGTGGGTGACCAGGAGCCCTGATTTATTGATAGAGCGTGCTCAACTCATATGTCGGGAAACCCCAGGGATTTTGTCTCACTTCAAGAATACAAGGGAGGTAAGATTACCTTCGACAACAACAATAAAGGTGGTATTTCTGGTATAGGTACGATAAGATTTTCGGATAAGCTAACTATAAACAATGTGAATCTTGTTGATAATCTCAATTTCAAGCTACCAAGTGTTTCCCAAATCTGTGCTAATGGAAAATATCAAGTTTTTTTTATAAGAATGGTTGTCAGGTACAAGAGATTAGTTCAGGCAAAATTCTTCTAAAAGAGGTATGTGAAAACAATCTGTATAAGGTGGACCCCTGTTTTGAGCCTGAAGAAAAACTGTGTGTTAGAACAGTTACAGATGTTGCCGACCTCTGGCACAAAAGATTTGGTCATGCAAGCTTTCAACTGTTAGACAAACTTCACAGGCAAGAACTGGTTAGAGGATTGCCCAAGATTGATTCAAACAAGCATGAAGCTTGTGAAACTTGTGTAAGAGGTAAGCAAGTGAAGTTTTCCTTCAAATCCAAGAAGGAGGTAAGTACTACTAGACCCTTAGAGCTTATCCATATTGATTTATGTGGTCCCATGCGAATCCAAAGTCGTGGAGGAAATAGCTATATTTTTGTCATTGTTGATGATTTTTCACGGTATACTTGGACAATCTTTTTGTCTTCTAAAGAACAGGTCTTTGAAGAATTTGAAGCATGGGTGAAGGTTGTTGAGAAAAAGCATGGAGCTGCTCTTGTATCAATCACATCAGGTCATGGAACGGAATTTGACAACTCTGAGTTTCTCTCTTTCTGCAAGAAAAATGGCATAAGTCACAACTTCTCAACGCCAATAACTCCTCAACAAAATGGCGTGGTGGAGAGGAAGAATCATGACTTGGAGAACATATCACGAACCATGCTTATCTCAAGTGGTCTTCCAAGGAATTTCTTGGGTGAAGCCATTAATGCATCCTGCTATGTGATGAATCGAGCCATGCTTCGTCCACTTTTTGGAAAAAATCCGTATGAATTGCTTAGAGGAGTTAAGCCCAGTGTCGCCCACTTGCGCACCTTTGGATGCAAATGCTATGTTCACAACAACGGCAAGGATAGTCTGGGAAAATTCGATCCAAGGAGTGATGTTGGGAATTTTGTAGTCTACTCCCCTCATAGTAAAGCCTACAAAGTGTTCAATAAAAGAACAAGGAGGATTGAAGAGAGTGTTCATGTGGTGTTTGATGAGAACACTATGGGAGGCTCAACGATTGAAGATCTTGATGATGGTGATCAAGGATACAATCTGGTTCAAGATGACTCACTTCCAGTCTCTACAACTCTGGAAGAATCAACAGTCAGTGACAATGCTGGTGTCACCGACACAGACAGTACAGGCAGAAGGAGTCAAAATCAAAGTTCAAACGACAGTGAGTCCGACGATGAGAAAACACCTGATAGGAGCACAAGTTCGGAGAACTCAGAAGAAGATTCAGAGAGAACGCCTCATACTCAAGTCGATGACTTGATAGATATACAAGTCAGAAACTATCAACAAAAAAGTGCTCATCCTGTCACTGACATCCTCACTGATTTCTCAAAGGGTGTGCAAACCAGATCTTCTGTGAACAATTTCTTTGCTTTCAATGCTTTCATCTCAATGTTGGAGCCTAAAAATGTTGAACAAGCGTTGAAAGATTCGGATTAGGTCAGTGCCATGCAAGAGGAACTTCATCAGTTTGAAAGAAATAAGGTTTGGCATTTGGTCCCAAGGCCAAAGGGAAGATCTGTGATTTGAACACGATGGGTGTTTAGAAATAAGCTGGATGATGAAGGAAATGTGGTCAGAAATAAAGCAAAGCTGGTAGTTAAGGGATACAATCAGCAGGAGGGCATTGACTATGACGAGACGTTTGCTCCAGTGGCTCGTCTTGAGGCTATTCGATTGCTCATTGCCTATTCTGCCCATCATGGATTTAAACTACATCAAATGGATGTCAAGACTGCCTTTTTGAATGGTTATCTAAAGGAGGAAGTGTATGGTGAACAGACTCCGGGTTTTGAAGATGTCACCCACCCAGATCATGTCTACAAACTGGACAAAGCACTCTATGGATTAAAGCAAGCCCCGCGTTCTTTGTATGATCGTTTGTCTCAGTTCTTGATTCAACATGGCTATGTTCGAGGAGAAAGTGACAAGACTATGTTCTTGTTGAAAGAAGGAAGTCATACACTAGTTGTTCAAGTCTATGTCGATGATATCATCTTTGGTTCAACAGATGATAAGTTAGTGAAGAAGTTCGCTGACCTCATGTTCAGTGAATTTGAAATGAGTATGGTTGGCGAGCTTAAGTTCTTTTTAGGACTTCAAGTTGTTCAAAGTGAGGATGGGACATGAGTTCATCAACAAAAGTATATCAGAGAATGTGTTAAGAAGTTTGGTCTCGAGAATGCTAAACCTTTTGATACTCCCATGTCGCCGACAACCTCGCTGGGAAAAGATGACAAGGATCCTGAGGTCAATGCTACCATGTATCGAGGTATGATTGGATCACTGCTCTATCTCACAGCAAGTAGACCTGATATTGTGTTTGGAGTTTGTCTATGTGCCAGATTTCAGGCTAATCAAAGAGAGTCCCATTTGAAAGTTGTTAAAAGAATTATTAGGTATCTCAAGGGGACTGACAATCTATGTTTAGGTATCCAAGAGGATTTGATTTTGAGCTTGTCGGATACACAAATGCTGATTTTGCAGGGAACCGGGTTGATAGAAAAAGCACTTCAAGGATGGCTCAATTTCTTGGGCCTTGTCTTGTCTCATGGGGATCTGGAAAGAAAAATTATGTGGCTCTATCAATGGCAGAAGCAGAGTACATTGTAGCCGCATCATGTTGTTCACAACTCTTATGGATCAAGCAACAAGTCAGTGACTATGGTGTAAAGTGTGGGTGAGTAACTATACTTTGTGATAATACAAGTGCGATCAACATCTCAAAGAATCCAGTGCAACATTCAAAGACAAAGCATATAGAGATAAGGCACCACTTTCTTCGAGATTGTGTTGAAAAATGCATGGTCACTATGGAATTCTGTAGAACAAGTGATCAAAGAGCGGACATCTTCACAAAAGCCTTGAATCGTGAACCCTTTGAACAACTCCGCATGGAATTAGGTATGATCTCTCTCCAATGATCTATTTCCCTACATGAATTCCCTCGATGATTGGCTAGAATTGATTGCTTTGCATATGTTTTGAAATCATGCTTTTATGGTGTAATTCTTATACATACTTGATAGACATCATGGTTAGGAAACCCCATGCAATTTGATTGTCAATGACTTTCACTACATTCAATATGTGTGCAACTATTTTTGAGCTCTTTGTTTTGGCCCAAAAGAATCAACTTGATGATCCTAACCCTCTTTACAAGCCCAAATGATAGTTGATTCTAAAATCTGTCCCTGACCTATCATGTTGAGAGTCTCTATGAGCCCATTTTTTAAAAAATTTATTGTTAAATGGAGACTTATCATCATGATCGACAAATCCTCAAAAATAAAGCTTTTACTTGGTTTTCTTTGGCACTCCCTGTGCAACCCCATCACCAAGTAAGTCCTTAAATGAGAAAGTCTTGTGTGTACAAAAGTCACGGACATATGAAGATAGCAGTTTTGTGATTAGAGTCGTCGACGTGTTCATGGTCAGTGACTGTGATTTCAGGTGCGAGAAAAAGATCGTGGCTTAACAATATCTTTTGAAATTGGAAAGTGTTTTCAAAAAGGGAGGAAAGAGAAGATCTTGTGATTTGACAACTTCCTTAATGATGGAAGTGAACTCCTTTATTATGCCTCAACTGTCAAACTAAAAGGTACGCTTTTCTCAATTCTTCTCTCTCTCTCGACTTCTACGCTCTCTCTCGAACCCAAAACCCTCGAACCTTCATTCTTCTCCAATGGCGTCTCCGTCCAACTCAAATCTCCCTGCTTCTCCCAAAACTAATACCGAAAGCCCTAAATCGGCAAAGAAGAAGATTCTCGCCCACTTCGGTGACGATTTTCTTCGAGTCCTTTTGTCTGGGGAATCGTCTTCCTCAACCGTTCTCCAAACCTCCTAGGAACCTCCATCTCTGAACCCCTCTTCTCCACAAAACCAGGATCCAAACCCTTCTCCTCCGAAATCATCTCCCTCATCTCCCATTTCCACTGAGAAACCCCAAAAACCCCTCCCTCAAATTGAAATCGAAACCTTAACCCTCTCACCGGAGTCTGGAAAAATGCGCCAAATGGCGCAACCAATGGCTTTTCCAAAAACTGGTGATTCTTCCTTACCCAAACCCTCTAACCAAGAGATTGTAGAGGAAGAGAGAGTGAAGACTCCAATTATGGAGTCAATGGAATTTGAGGAAACGGCGAAAGTCGTCGGGTCTTTTAAGGAAGAAAAAGAGGAAGAGGCTGGTGTAGATGCGGAAGTTGGAACAAAGAAGAATCAACGGCTATCTCCTCACGGTGAAGAAAAGGTTGTCATTGACCCTTACAAGGTCATTGACATTGATACTGGTGTGGAAAATGTCGACAAGGTGGATGACAAGGACTTCTCTCAAAAGGAACCAACAGAAACTTCTGAAGAAGGTACACCCTCTAATCCCATCTTGGTTTCTAAGAAATCCAAATATGGTGATTCTGTTAGAAAAATTTAGAAAAAGACCTCTTTGGAGATGACTCTGAGTTACTTAAGGATGATGAGATTGAAATGCCTCCTCCTTTTCGACAGTGGCTCTTAAAGCCAAGAAGGGCAAGGGGTTAGAAACCCCTGAGGCTGCCTCAGAGGGAGGTGACTCTTCTTTCTCTGAGAAAGTCACTAGGAAGAAAAGGGTGTAAGGCACAAGCCTTTAGAAGCGCTATCCCATGCCAACCCGAGGACTTCCCAGGAGGTCACCCATCTTGGTACTACTCTCTCGCCCATGCACGCTTAACTTTTGAGTTCTTTGTCCTCACTTGAACCCAGAAAAGGAAGAGCTCTTGTTGACATGGGGAGCACCTCAATCCATTATAAATATTCGGGGTGTTACAAAGGAGGAGATCTCCTAAGTCTGTTGTTGGATCTAGCAAAAAGAGTAAGAAAACCAATGTGAGCATTGATATGTCGTCTAGGGATTTCACTATGGATCTGTTGTGGGATGAGAGTTTCATTAAGGAGTTCAAACTGACAAAGGTCATTGACTGGTTGAAAAAGCAGAAATGGGACAAGTTAGTACAGGGGGAGCATGAATACAATCCTCTGATGGTTAAAATGTACTATGAAAATCGAGAAAAATCCCACAATAGTACTACTTTCAATTAGTAATTCCAAAAATATACCCCAGCCCTATCCTTTTTCCAAAACTATATCTTTTAATTAAAAAATCCCAATTTACCCCCAATTAATAGCTAATATAGATATTAAGAGATATTACGAAGATATTAACCGTCCTGGAAAACATTGACGCACACGCATCTTCTCTCACGAACTACTGTCGTTCGGTGCCTCTGCAATTAATCGCTGCTCCGCTATCCCGCTCGCCGCAAGGTGGCTCTTCTACAACTGCACGGTCAGCCTCTCGGTGCATCTGCAATTGCACGGTGACTCGAGATCTGCAGCGACGCCTCCCTACGATCGGTTCATCCTTGTTCGGTTAGTATAATTGAGTGATTTCTATGAATTAATATGAATTTAATGTAATAGTTACACAATAATATAACAATCTAGTATAAATTACGTAAAAAATATAAATTAGTGTAAAGACTAGGTGAATCTAGCTTGGTTTTGATGGATCAAATTAAGGTTTTAGGATGGTGAATCTAGCTTGCTATAATCAGATTAGGTGATATGAATATCCAGTTTATATGAAAAAAGTCGGATAACTGGATCAGATATGAGTTAGACGAAGACTTGATGGGAAACCCTAATTTATACTAGATCATGGATGAATTAGGGTTTTCAATGGTAAATTATATAGTATACTATCTACATAGTTAGTGTAATAGGTAGGACTATCGTGGGATAAAATTAGTGTAAAGCTACAATAATTAGTGTAGATCATTAAAATTAGTGTAAAGCTACAATAATTAGTGTAAAGCTACGAAATTAGTGAAATATAAATTAGTGTAAAGCTACATAAAATTAGTGTAGATCATTAATGAATTAAGGTTTTCGATGGTGAATTATAGAGTATACTATCTACATAGTTAGTGTAATAGGTAGGACTATCGTGGGATAAAATTAGTGTAAAGCTACAATAATTAGTGTAGATCATTAAAATTAGTGTAAAGCTATAATAATTAGTGTAAAGCTAAATTAGTGAAATATAAATTAGTGTAAAGCTACATAAAATTAGTGTAGATCATTAATGAATTAAGGTTTTCGATGGTGAATTATAGAGTATACTATCTACATAGTTAGTGTAATAGGTAGGACTATCGTGGGATAAAATTAGTGTAAAGCTACAATAATTAGTGTAGATCATTAAAATTAGTGTAAAGCTACAATAATTAGTGTAAAGCTACGAAATTAGTGAAATATAAATTAGTGTAAAGCTACATAATATTAGTGTAGATCATTAATGAATTAAGGTTTTCAATGGTGAATTATAGAGTATACTATCTACACAGTTAGTGTAATAGGTAGTGTTTCGATCCATATATAAAATTAGTGTTAATCGTGTACACATATATACTATATACATAATTACAATAATTAGCATAAAAATGAGGGTTTCGATCATGTATAAGGAATTATTGTAATAATTCATAAAAAAAATTATACTAAGAACTATAATGTAACGAAATTAGTGAAATATGGTTTCGATATTGGATGAATTAGAGCCCTTATAATTTATGTATCACAAACTTTGAACGAATTAGTGTGAATGAAAAACTACATCACATACCTAATTTATGTACGTAGCAATAATTTATGTAGAAATAATGTCTTTTAGAAACTATTAATTTTATGCAATTAGGTTTCGATTGTAAACAAATTATCGTATCAAGGTTAATTTCATAAATTTAATGTAAAAAAGTTGAATTTCTGTAACAAATTAATTATACATAAAATGTATATTTAACACTTTATGTATTAAAAATGATATGTTTAATTTATTATTACATTGTTTTGATTCTTTGTTACATATATTATTGTAAAAATAGTGTCAACATATATTGAGGTGAATATGGAAAAAGTTGATGCGGATAAAGGCAATGAAGACAATACCGCACTGAAGGTAAGAACGTTAATGTTTTTATATTATATCTTTTCTAAAGAAAGAACAATATGGTTACATTTTTTTTATTTTTTAGTTTATTTTTAAGGTCTCCAAAAGCAAGCATGATGACAAAGGAAGAGCAAACAATCACTCTCGATTGAGTTTGATATCAAAGGTGATGAAAGGATTGACAAATGAAGATCAAGAAAAGTTAAAAAATAGTTGTTTTGGGAATATTGTGAAGTTAGATGAAAGTTTGTTATTTTCACAAAAGTTGGTGCAATTTATGATGCTAAATGAAGTGGATACAACAAGGAAGAATTCACTTTGGTTTGGCATCAATGATACTCTACTGAGGTTTGGCATACTTGAATTCGAGCATATTACTGGCTTGAATTGTAAGAGTGAAGAATACACTGGGCCGAACTACCCCATGATAGAGGTGTTAGGCCATGAAAGATGCACATTGGGATTTTTGGAACAACTGTATAATGCCGTTGATGCTACATCTGAATACAAGTATAAGATGGCATTGTTATTGATTTTGGAAGGTATAATATTAGGTAGGGATCGAGCAGTCAAGGTCAAACAACTAAGCATTAACCTTCTTCATAATATCGATGCATTCAATACATACCCATGGGGTCGAGAAGCTTATAAAGAGACATTAGAAAGTTTGAGGAGTAGTGGTGGATATAATATTCATGGATTTCCATGGGCCTTTCAGGTAATTATTTATTTAGTGTTTTTTTTTATTATTTATGTACTTATTTGAATTTAAGTTTTGATTATGACATTGTAGATATGGGTGTTTGAATCTCTTCCTGAGTTATCAAGTCTATTTGCTACAAAGAAGAAGGATTCAATTGATATTACTCCAACTTTATTAAGGTGGAATTGCTCAAAATCAAGGTCTACAATGCCTACACTTGAATCCATTCAAAATACAAAACTGGTAAAAATTTTACTTTTATATTGGAATTAATATTGGAGTTTGTCTATTTTATTAATAAAACTTTGTACTATGAATTATGTTTATGTTTGTAGTCTACTATCAAATCTGTGTTGGGAAATGACATGAAAGATGATAAATCAAGTCATAAAGATGAAGTAGATGATGTCAAAATTGAAGAGTTTATTAAGAGAAAGTGTCCAAATGTGAATTTGGTGCATTTAAATGAAAATGAAGCAAGACAAATGAGAGAAAAGATGAAGAGATCAAAAGTGGATGTACCGGGTTCAGATCTTGATGATTTTGTGACTCCAATTGATGTTCAAAGGTCAAGGCCTACGAAGAAGAAGAAAAAGGCTACCAATAACAAAGAGATTCGAGCTAAGAGGTAAATTATATTTAGTGTAATAAGGTTTATGTTTTCTTGTTTATATTTTATGTAATAATACAATTAAAATTACAATTTATGGTTTACAAAGTATATTGGTTAAATTTATGTAATAATACAATTACAATTACAGTGTGTGGTTTATATCTGAGTATATTTAATGTAAATCAAAATTTTATTTAACCTAATTTATGTATATAAAATTAATATATAATTTGTGTAACAATAATATTACACGATTTATGGAACATAAATTTTAGGATTAATGTAAATCAAAATTTTATTTAATCTAATAAGGTTTATTGTTCTTAATTTTAAGATTTAAGATAACTTATTTGAGATAATTTATGGAACATAAAAATTCATGTAAACTTTTACTACAATAATTCAAATTTGTGTACTTTGCAGTCAAGACAAGGAGGATAATGGAATGAAGGATCCAACCCCGACAGGAGATGATTGTGGTATGGAGAAACAAAATTTGGAGCATTTTGGTGACAAGGATGGTGAATCAAGGTACTTATGCCTTCTAAATTACATAAATTTTATTTAATGTAATAAGGTTCATGATTTCATGAATTTGTTTTAATATAATAAGTTAATGTTTTCTTGTTTATAGTTTATTAATAATTATAGTTTATGTAACAATACCATTACGTGATTTTTGGCGTATTTGCAGTCCAGACGAGGATAATAGAATGAAGGATTCAACCCCGATAAGAAAGGATTGTGGGATGGAAAAACAAAATATGGAGCATTTTCGTGACAAGGATGGTGAATTAAGGTACTTATATCTTTTATTTAACAAATGCAACAAAAAACAAATATAAATATAGTTATAAATTTTTAGATTATTTTTCCATTTTACAGAAATGAAGATATTGAGCCACATTGGGCAAAGAGTTTAAGGGAACAAATGGATGATATTATCAAAAAGCAATGTGAGATATCTGGAAATCTTTCTCATATAGTTCAATGGGTGGAGTTTTATGATGGAATCTTAGATGATCAAGGGCAAGATCTTTTTTATGTTTTACACGAGCAAAAGAACTTGAAGATGTTGTGTGGTAGGCTGGATGATAGATTAGCTCGTGTTGATAAGAGGTTGGATAGGGTTTATAAGGCAACCACGTCTTTGAAGTCTGCGTCGGTTCTACAAGTGGATATGTGCATGGATGAGCAAAAGGAGGGGGAGACCATTACACAACTTCGAACACGCTTGGATGATGAGTCTGCTTACATTATTGAACAAGAGAAGGAAGTATATGGTGAAACTCTATCCCAACATAAATTAATTTCATCTATCAACAGTAATGATTACATTAATGTAGACGACGAAAAAAAGGTATGTAAACAACTAACATTTATTACGTATTCAATTGCTTTACATTTAATGTAAATGTAAATAAATGTCATTTTGTATTATGTAGACTCTGAGCCCAAAAAAATCGACTGTTCCAATACGTCGGCGGGGAACGGAATAGAAAACCTGCGCCATTTTTGAAAACACCATTCACCGGTGATATAAAAAAAGAAGTGTGGAAAAAAGAAGGCTCCAATGAAAATTCCTATTTCAAAGGCTCCAATGGAAATTCCTATTTCAAAGGCTCCAATGGAAATTCCTATTCCAAAGGCTCCAAAGCATAGTTTTATTACAGATAAAGAGAGAGAAGATTTCTTCACATGGTATGACTACAAAAAAAGGTTAGTTACTTTCCTAATTTTTATTAAAATTTGCATTAAGCATATGCACATATCCTTAATATGCGAAATAATTATTCATTTTACATTGTATCATTAGTGATAGTGAAGATGTCGTACATTGCAAAGATGAAGCCATCATTTGCTTAAGCGGGACTTATGATAGGGATTTCTTTAAATTTATTGTTAATGATGCAGCATGGCTCGAAAGTCCAGTAAGTGTTTATAATTATTACTATTTTCATTTAATTTAATAAGTTGTTTAATGGTTTAATTTTTTTTATTTACTTCCTCTTATTATTTGTTTGCACAGCAAATTCAAGAGGTTATATGCCACATACAAAAGGGGATTGAACAATTCCCAAGTCACTTCAACAGTGTTGTTGTGGTTAATGATTGGTTTACACATTATTTTCAGCCCGAGTTGTATGAACAATACAAGGAGCAAGGGCATACGTCGTTTGATTTTAGTGGTAGCATAGTGGACGACACATATAAAGGGATAGGAAGGGTGGATGGCGCAATGTCTCTAGATGGAATTGATCGGATTCTTGCGCCATTTAATTTTCCTAAAATTCATTGGGTTGCCCTTGATATTGATTTGAAATCGTGGTCTATAGATGTATATGACCCAAATGTTAGAGTTATATCAGAGAAGGAGTTTAAGAAATGGATAACACCCATTGCAGACATGTTCGCTGAGTATATAAGGAGGACTGGCTTATACGAAGAGTTGGGCCAAGACACCATTTGGTTACCATTTCAATATAGGCGGATCCCAAATTTGCCTGTAAACCATGATGGGTATGGGCCAAGACACCATTTGCTATAGACAAATATTCCTTTGTTTAT
This sequence comes from Fallopia convolvulus, assembly GCA_964016875.1. Lineage (NCBI taxonomy): Eukaryota > Viridiplantae > Streptophyta > Magnoliopsida > Caryophyllales > Polygonaceae > Fallopia > Fallopia convolvulus. The sequence continues at coordinate 40,674,346 of OZ024719.1, forward strand.
AAGATTTTAAGCTGATTAAATGTTGTTTAATGTGTTGATTTTTTCAGTGGGAGTTGTGGCATATATACTTTGAAGTACATCGAGTTCTTAGCAATGGGTCGGAGAGACATGACCCTCATTTCTGACGAATATGTTAAAGCTTACAGGGAGCAGATAGCATTTTGCATTTTTAATAGGCAATGGAAATGGCCATTTTAAGAAGTTCCTTTTATATTTTAAAATTGTTAGGTCTATACTGATCGAAGTTGTATGCTTGGATTTTCTTATAATTATTTTGGATTTTTTTTATTAATGATAGTTTTTAGAAGATCATGCATTGAATTTATTAATGTCACTAATGAATAATTCTACATTATTTTAGTTTCCATAAATTAAACTACAATAATCCGTGTAACAAAATTAGGCTATGATTTTGTGTACCAAGAGGTTGTGTAGCAAAATACATTTAATGTAACAATACTTCGTGTCTATATCTACATTAATTTAGTTTATAAAAAAAACATACAATTCATGTAACAAATTCATTTTAAGATTGTGTGTAACAAAATTGCTTTACATTAATTTCGTGTAACAGAATTAAGCTACATTAATTTTATTTACACAAAACTACGCTACAACAATTTCGTTCATCAAAATGATGCTAAGATTTTGTGTAACAAGATTTTTTGTGTATGTTTGCACAAAATTACGCTACAATAATTTTCAAAATAAATTTATTTTACACAAAAATTACCTAATTTTCATGTATTAAACTTATTTTAAGATTTCGTGTAACAAAATTACACTACAATTATTTTACAAAAAAAAAACATACAATTCATGTAACAAATGCATTTTAAGATTTTGTGTAACTAATTTGCCTTACATTAATTTCATATAACAGAATTAAGGTACATTAATTTCATATAACAGAATTACGCTACAACAATTTCGTTCATCAAAATGATGCTAAGATTTTGTGTAACAAAATATTTTCATTAATTTGTTTAGGGAAATAATTTTATGTAGCTAAATTGCTTACACAAAATACCTAGATGAGTTGTAAGTACTGACATAAATGCAATATATTGACACAAACAACTAAAAAAATCATCCAAAAGACATCTTTCAAACGATTTTGTGAAGACATAATTCAAAATATTCTTACAGAATAAAAATTAAAAATAGTCTGAAATGTGCTTAAAGCAATATAGATATTAGCATTCTTCATTTTGGCTTGTTGGTGCATGTTCTTATATTATGTCCCATTTGGCCACATCGACTACACTTTCTGCCTTTCAATTCTTCAGATGCGGACTTACTCCTTTTGAATTCTCCAATTGAGGGGATTCTAGTCTTTCTCTTCCTTCCAGGTTGTATACGCATGTCTGGGTGGTTGCATATGACAGTTTGCCACTTTTCTGGGATATCCCACTCCATCTTGTCTGGTACGGGATATATGGTATCCTCGTACACCTTGAGCCAATTGGTTTTAGTGTAATACTGACCAACCAATGAACCAATATCAACCTGTATCATATCAAAATAGTCAATTCACACAATAAGTTATAATTACAAACTAAATAGCTATATAAATCATGATATATACAAGAGTCATATTAACCTGAATCATAAGTGCAACTGCTATGGCATGAACACATGGAATTTCTTCCATTTGAAACTCTTGACAAGTGCAAGTTTTATCCGTCAAACTTACAACAACGTTAATCTCTCCACCAATGACCTCAAACTCCATCCTTGTCGCATTTAGGGGCCTACAAACCAGTCTCCTTGCTTCAAGATAATTTAATTGCATTATTTTTTGCACATCAGGAGGAGCAATATCTTGATAGGTCAATGCTGCTTGACGTCGTTCATGAAACCACTTGTTTAAGAGGATTCTAATTTCATCAAACAAAGCCATTATCGTGTACTCTCTAGCATCAACCAAAGTTGAATTCCAACTCTCTGCATTGTTGCTTGTCATTGTATTGTACCTTTTTGATGGAAAATATGATCGTGACCATTTTTTAATACCAGCCTTTTGTAAGTATTCTCCTATTTTAGGTTGTTCCTACAAGTTCAAAAATACATTATCATATTTGCATGGTATATAAATCTATTTAAACTAATTTTATGTAAAATAATAACGGGAAAAATACCTGACATATTTGGTCAAAAGTCTGTTTGAATTCTGATTTCCTGTAGCTTTTTGCTGCCCGCATAAACATGTCTTGTATTCTTCCAACTCTACATCTCGTCTTGATATTCTGCTTCAAGTGATAAATGCAAATTCCATGGTGAGATTCACCATAATTTGTCCTGATAGCCTTTTTGATTGATTTATGTCGATCAGATACAAACACTTGTTCATCACAATCTGGTACAAAATTCTTCAAGTTCTTGAAGAAAAAATCCCAAGATTGGTCATTTTCACCATCAACAACAGCAAAAGCAAGTGGAAATAATTGCATATTAGCATCTTGGGCAACGGCAGATAAAAGCACCCCTCCATACTTTGCTTTTAAGAAAGCCCCATCAACTGATAACACCTAAAATATGAAGAAAAAAACAATTTATAAACAATGTATTATTATACTAAATTAATGTAACAAATTATTCATAAAATTACAACTATTCATAAAAATTACCTTTTTTGTAAATTGATATCCTCGTATAGATGCTCCAAAGGAGACAAATGCATATTTGAAGTTGTTATTCCCATCAATTTCAAGGGTTACAATTGATCCTGGATTGACTCGGTGGAGCATGTACATATAGGATGGCAAACAACTGTAATTCTCCTCAGCACTACCTCGAACCATTTCTAATGCTTCTTCCTTTGCTCTCCAACATTTCTTGTAATTAGCCTTAATGTTGAAGGTGGTTCGCATCAAACCCATAATTTGCTTAGGCGGTGGAGTTTGTGTAACGCCTTGGAACCTGTTGGAAATTAAATTTACTTTGCATTAAAACTAACCGAAATTAATATATGTCAATATACATAATATTTACTTCATAACAAATTGACGACTTACATTGACTTTACGTTTGATGCAATGAGTTTACTTGAAGCTTCTCTTTGATGAGCACGCCTTGTTTTGAAAGAACAACTATGAGTGTCATTGTACTTGGTAATGTAAAACAAGTCAGAATTCTTCAACTTTGTTGCCCGCATTCTCCATTTGCATTTCTTGTCAATGCACACCGCTAGAATAAATAATGTGGTGGATTTACTTATCTTAAACTGAAAACACCTTGAGGTAGCGTTCATGCACAAAGCATTCCTCAAATCCAACTTGGAATTAAAAGTTTGTCCAATCTTGAATGAGCTTTCAACAACAGGGGAGTCCACAATATTGGCTTCAGCAACAAACGGTTCATTAATTGTGGGGTCCATTTCAATAGCAAGGGGTTTAGGTGGAATGACTTCAATAGCAATGGGTTCAACAGTCATGGGCTCCACTTCATTTTTAGGCACCAATATAATACACAACGGCACACTCCAAGGGATTTGACACCTTTTATTGACAAACATGAATGCTTCAACATCATTTGTGTCATTGATATCACATGGTCTATTTGATGGATGTGTTGTATTTGGATGTGTAATACGTATATCGTATTCATTAGTATCCACACGAAATCTACCGATTAATAGGGCACTCAACTCATCAAATGAAGTATCTTCCGTTGTCAACATAGCTTTACACCCTTTTTCCTTAATAAACTTCCATTCTCCATCAAAGAATTTCCAAATCCCATCAAAGTATACTGTAATTAGAACTCGATCCATACCTACTCAACATAATAGGTAATTCCCATTATTTTACGCAAAATTATTATACATAAAATTAATATAACGTAAGAATGCTAAATTACACTAATTAATTAGCATACAAACATTAACAAAATTAGCATACACAATTTATACTAGTCACATAAATACAAACACAAAAATATATACTTTATGTGAAAGAAAATTTATGTAAAAGAAAACTTATTTATGTAAAAAAAAACTTATTTGTTGTATCAATTATACTAGTTTTCTTACGTTATGTAACTACTTAATTTTATGTAATTAAAAAATTTATGTAAAAAAAATTATGTAAAAGAAAACTTATTTGTTGTAAGAGAAAACTGATTTATGTAACTAATTAATTTTACATAAAAATTGTGTTCAACACTTTTTATGTAGCAAAATACTAATACATTTAATGTAAAAAAGATAAATTTATGTAACAAATCCCATCAAAGTATACTTTAATTATGTAAAAGAAAACTTATTTGTTGTACCAATTATACTATTTTTCTTACGTTATGTTTATGTAACTAATTAATTTTATGTAACTAAATAATTTATGTAACAAAAATTTATGTAAAAGAAAACTTATTTGTTATAAAAGAAAACTGATTTATGTAACTAATTAATTTTACATAAAATTTGTGTTAACACTTTTTATGTAGCAAAATTCTAATACATTTAAAGTAAAAAGATAAATTTACGTAACAAAATACTTCTACATAAAATATAAATTCAAAACAAAATAAAACTGTATAACATTATTAATGTAAAACTCTAAATTCATGTAACAATATTATAACAACATTAAAGTAACAATTTTAATTTAAAAAAGAATTGATTTCTGTACCTAATTAATTTTACATAAAATTAGTGTTTAACACTTTTTTATGTAGCAAAATCCTAATACATTTAATGTAAAAAAGATAAATTAATGTAACAAAATACTTCTACATAAAATATAAATTTAAAACTTTTTATGTAATAAAACCCTGATTTTTTAATGCAACCATATTAATGTAATAAGATTTTATGTAAAATCTATGTACAAGATCCTAACCGAAATATTAATGTATTCATTACATAAATTAAACCTAAGAAATTTAATGTACACATTTAATGTAGCAGTACAATAGAATCACGTAAAAAACAAACTCACCGTAAAGCTATGTTGGCCGGCGGTGTTGGTGGTGAACCGTGATTCTGGCGGTTTCCGGCGTTATCGGTGCCGACAAAGAGGGGAAGGGTGGATGGCGGCAGTTTGTGGCGTTCCCGGCGCCGGGGCAAAGAGGGGCAGTGGTGGTAGCAAGGTGGAAAGCGGCGGTTTGTGGCGTTCTCCGACGCCGGCAAAGAGGGACGACAGCGGTGGTAGCGAGGTGGAAGCCGATGGTTCCCGGCGTAGGCAAAGATCGAGCAGTTGGAAGCCGAGCAGTTCTTCTGCACTTCTAAAACAGTTCCAAATTGACGTACGCAGAATATATTTCTTCACGAGATATGGGGAAAGATAGAATAGGGTTAAATCAGTCTTTTTTTATGTAAAAGGATACTAATGGAAAAATTACATAGAGGGGGTATATTATTGGAAACCATTAGTGAAATACGGTTACTCCCGTCTTTTTCTCATGAAAATCTGGTAATTGAGGATACATGGAATATGACCATAGGGAGATACACAATAGATAAGAAGACGTATTCCTTCACTAGCAAGGATGTCAGTGACATTCTGGAGATCCCTCATGAAGGTTTTGCTGAGTACTACAAAGGAGGTTGGCCTGAAGGGGTCGATGACAGTGAGATCATCAAAACTGTCACTGATAGTGATGATAATTTCACTAGCCCCTATCTGGTCAACAAGATGGGAATAGAGAAGAAGGTGATGTTCAATTACCTCATCAGCAACCTGCTGCCAAGAGAACTGAAAAGGAATGCTGCCTCCATTCAAGATTTGCTGGTCATGGAAAAGATCATACGAGGGAAGAAAATTAACATGCCACGACTGATGATGCTTCACATGAAGCACGTGCTTAAAATTGCCAAGCATGCTCTTCCCTACGGAGTGCTGATTGCTTTGATGATGTATGAGCATAAAGTCTATGTGGATAGCCGTGTTGATGTCCTCAACACCAGAGTTCTCAACAAAGACATGATTAGGAAGTTTGGATGGAACTAGGTTGATGGACAGTGGGTGTCGAAGATATCTGAGGTCAGTGACAAGGGCAACCAGGATGAAGGAATGAAGTCGGCTCCAGTGAATGATGAACTGAAGGAAATCAGGGAGTAGAACATGATTCGGAAGGGGGTGATGGAAAAGCTTCAGAATATGGTTGGAAACGCACTTTCAAAGCTTGATGCGATAGAGGAGAGGCTCAATGACTTTGGAGCCTGATGTCAGTGACTGTCGTACACTCATGACCTTCTCTATCCCTTTCTTCTACCCTTGCCACATTATCCCTCCTTTTTAAAAGACTTTTCTTTTTTAGTTCAATATGGTTGTAACGTATTTCTGGATTGAATGTATTTGCATCGTACTTTTATTTTGTCGTGGTGGATGACTTTCTATGACTGTTTTGATAGTATGCTTTAAGTTTCTGTATTTGCCTCTGATTTCTTTTTTTATTTTAGCAATCTTTTTTATGATGCCAAAAGGGGGAATTAACCGGGGGAATAGATTTTTTAGGGGGATCAAAATACTTGAATCATGTGGTTACTAAGCTTAGGGGGAACTTTTTATGGTTTTTGTGCTTTGCTCATTATATTATGGTGTTTTTGTATGCTGGATAGTTTTTATCAAAACAGGTTGTTTGTCACCATCAAAAAGGGGGAATTTGTTAGAAGATGGAAGTTTGAGTTTTGATGGTTCCAGAGTCAGTGACCTTGAGTTTCCAAGTCGAGTCGATGACTTGGCAAATTCACTGACATAACCAGCTGGCGAAGTGATCTATTTACGGAAGGAACACACAAATCATGTGCGCTTAATTGAAGACAGCTGCGTTGTTCTATTTTAGGAGAAGATCATCAAAAGAGTGCTAAAATCAAGACGAAGATAATTTTGCTTCTCCTAGAATGTTTTAGTGTGCGTACAATTGTATATTTGGAATGATTTGTAAAAGATTAAGTGTATATTGTTTTCCTAATCGAATGGAAAATAATATACATGACATCTCTATTACCTTAGTTTAAATACTCTAGTGTTTAGGCTAATCGGAAACACTTGTGAGCTTAATTTTCATATCGTGTGTAAGAAAGAAAGAGTATACTTGTGCGTGGGATTCGTGCAAGTGGTGAGTCAAGAGATCTTAGGCATAGCGTGAGATTGAGAGTGTGAGTGCAGAGGTAGAGCATGGTTCAAGGGTGTGGAATTCATTCTTGTACACGGGAGAGATTTGTAATCACTCAAGAAATCAATAGAGCGAGTCTAAGGACTCTTGAAATCCGACCAAGTGATAAACTTGGAAGGGAGTGGTTTTTCTCTAAGTAAACTAGTTGGTTTGCGAAGAGTTTCCACTATACATCGCTTGTCATTGACCGTTGGTAACGTTTCTTTTACTGTTTGTTTATTCCGCTGCTTTACTACTCAAAGTCGATGACTTTGAAGGAGTCGCCGACTCGTCCTAGTACTAACAATCCTATAGTAACCCAACCCGACCCGCTCGCAACTTTATTGGTTGCGGGTCAAGTTTTTTCATATTACGGGTTATGGGTCGGGTTGCGGGTTAGGTTTTTTCAGATTACGGGTTGCAGGTCGAGTTACGGGTTGATCTGTCGGGTTACGGGTCAACCCGTAATATTAAAAAAAATAATAAAAATATATTACTATTGTATAACATGTATTAGCATATGCATATCCTATTAGAGTATTACCTATATGTATAACTTGGGTCAAAGGCCCAAAAGTCCCAAACTAACCCTAATTTAAATATTTAATTCTTTCCTCCATTCTACGCCGCTTCCCAGTCCCCAGCCTCGTGCCCCTCCCTTCCCCCTTTTTGATTTTCTTGTGAGAATGAGTTCTCCCTTCCTCCTTTCTTGAGCCTCCTCTCCAGCTCCACCTCAAAGGCTGAAAGTTTCACATCACCAGCTCCACTTCACCAGACCGTTTAGGCCGAAAGCTCCACGTCATCAGAGGTCGAAGATGCTAATCCGGAGGCTGCGGTCGTCGCCTCATCGAATCCAAACACCCGCACCAGGCGCAAGTGGGGTTATCACCAAACGGATCGGATTAGAACCGGGATCCTCTTTGCTAAAATCAGATGTTTGTGACAGGTGAGGAGGAATCACGCAAGGATCTTGGAATTTGAATAAGATGTCGGAGATCTTCTGACGAGAAATTACAACATATTAATCTAGAACAAAAACTTCAGACATCTTTTGTGCGTGCAATTTGTGAAAGCGGGGATTTTGACTCGATTAACCTAGTCAAAGGGGTCAAACGGGTCAACCTGTAACCCGACCCATAAACCCGTAACCCGTTTTACAGGTTGTTGTTCGGGTCATGGGTCGACTTTATTTTTTTTATGGGTCGGGTCAGGTCAACCCATTGGACAATCCTAATATAAAGTGCCTACTATTATTATTTCTATTAGTTTTGGAATATGACTTAATGTGATTATATGTTTGATTGTTGCACTGAACCCACTAGCAATTTCTAAAAAGAAACCGCTATAGGTGTTACTAAATGAAGAGAGTAATAGAGATTGTCTAATGTTTATGCGACTTGTTGGTCCCAAAAACGGCAAGTCCATTTCCGCTCCAGCCCATCAGGAAGATTCGGCCTCCTAAGGCCCAATCCAGCTCGAATATCCTCAGAATGGGCAAGCAGTTGATAAAGGCAGAGGAAACGGACGAAAGAATGGTGCTGAACGTGGGGGAAGACTGGTGTGATTGTGGGTAGCTGCGACGGAGGCCACAAACGGGCCGCGGCCTGTCGGCGCCCTCAGAGAGGTAATCGTAGCCGGGGGCTAGCCCTCTTCGCCAGAAATGGTCACCCCAGTAGCTACTCTCCCAGGGGTGCCCACCGCTTCAGCGTCCGGGAATAGGACCGCGGGCACTGGAGTCTTCCATCCTATTTACGGTGAAAGAGCCGAAAATCAGGTACCCCCTCCAGACACCTTTTATGGAAGTGTTGTTTAACAAGTACATGAAAGACCGACTGAAAGGGATCGAAGACAAAATCGCTCAAATCCCCAGGGCGCCCCCTTCGATCTAGAGAGAGGCCCCGGACAGTTATGACGAGTCCCCCTTCACGGCTCCAATCGCTAGTGTGGATATCCCTAAACGATTCACCGTCCCGACGGTCCCCACTTACGAAGGGACAGGAGATCTTAACAAGCACGTCACCAGACCAGCTCTGGACCGTACTGACCGGCTCTTCCCTAACCTGGTTTATAAACCTCCCGCGAGGAAGCATAGGGTCTTTCGTAGGTCTGGTGGACGCCTTCAGAGTGCAACAATGAAACAATGAAACAATCCAACGATTTGTACCGGGTTGCCCAGAGACCACGGGAGTCTCTACAAGCGTTCTTAAACCGGTTCAACTAAGAGAAGGTGGCATTCCCGCTCTGCGATATACCCACCTCCATAGAAGCCTTCCAGAGAGGCTTTCTCCCGGACAGCGAGCTCTACCGAGAGCTCACGAAATATCCCTGCCACAACTTCGAGGACGTCCAGGTGAAAGCTCTGATGCACATTAGGCTGGAGGAAGATGAGGCATCGAGCTCTACCGAGAGCTCACGAAATATCCATGCCATAGCTTCGAGGACATCCAAGTGAAAGCTCTGATGCACATTAGGCTGGAGGAAGACGAGGCTCCTGCGAGGGCTTCTTTGGTTTTTGACCGAGTGGAAAGGAAAGTCTTTGCCGACCATCGAAAGGAGCATTGTGGGCAGCCGTACCTGAAAACCCGGCCAGAGGTGCCCGGGGTACATGCCGCCGGCGTTAAAAAACCAAACGAGAAGAAGGATACCACCCAGCGACAGAAAGTCCATGAGTACAATCTCGGTTTGGGGAATGCAGAAAAAGTGAAAGGCCTTGAGAAGCTCGGGGACAGGATCAGGTGGCCAAAGAAGGTGGAAAATCCCAATCCAAAGAGAGACAAGACGAAGTGGTGTGATTTCCAAGAGGACTATGGACATGAGACAGACAAATGCTTTGCACTTAGGAAAGAACCGGCCTACCTCCATTCAAGAGGTTTGTTGCCCGAGATCGTTCCATATTCCGGGATACTAGCCATCCAGAATATGTTGGAACCTATGGACATCCCGTCATCCCCAGAGTATGCCAAGATCGTCAACGTCATTTCCGGAGGCTCAAACATCTGCGGTGTCACCTACTCGGCAGCAAAACACCGCGCGCGAGGACGCCCAGATGGACAGTTGATTGCGAGCATCCGTAACCTCGGGGGGCACCCGGGAGACACCATTACCTTCAGTGACTCGGACTCAGTTGGCCTGGTGGGCCCTCACCATGATAGGTTGGTTATTTCGCTATCGGTGGGAAACGTGTTGATGAGGAGGATCCTCATTGACACGGGAAGCTCAACCAACATGATGGCGCTTGATGCCCTCAAGGAGATGGGCCTGAAAGAAGAGAATATCCTCAGGAAAACCATAGCATTGGTGGGTTTTAGTGGAAAAATTATGCTTACCCTCAGAGAGATAACCCTCCCAACTTACGCCAAGGGGGTCAATTTACAAGTAAGATTCTCCGCACTAGACTGCCTATCTTGCTATAAAATTATCATGGGTCGACCTTGGACCCATAACATGAAGGCGGTTTCGTCGTCCTACCATCAGACTATCAAGTTCTCCACCCCTTAGGGAATCCGGGAAATCAATGGTGACCAGCGGCTATCCAGAGAGTGTTACAAGTCTGCTCTCAAAGCGTCCATCGCACAGACAGCATAGCAACTAAAGGAGGCCAAGGGGGTCGCGCCACCACAGGAAAACGAGGCCGAAAGGATCGAGGAAGTTGTCCTCAACACCGAGAAACCAATGTAGACAATAAGAATCGGGCAGGATCTCGCCCTTGAAAGAAAAACCGAGTTGATCAGTTTTTTGAAGAAACACAGTAGCAGCTTCGCATGGACCCACGAGGACATTGTGGAGATCGACCCTGCCGTTATCACCCACCGACTGAACATGGATCCCCACCATCCACCAGTGAAGCAAACGAGGCGGAAGTTTGCACGAGAGAGAAATTCGATTATTGATGAGGAGGTTCAGAACTTGCTCAGGACGGTAAAAATCAAAGAAGTGAAATACCCGGAGTGGCTAGCAAATTCGTGGTGGTGAGCAAGAAAAACGACATGTCCGAAGGATTCTTTCCCATTACCGCACATAGATGCCATGGTGGACGCTACTGCTAGCCACGAAATGCTGACCTTCATGGATGCTTTCAACGGGTACAACCAAATCCAGATGAATCCGGAGGATCAGGAAAAAAACTTCGTTCATCACAATCATGGTACTTACTGCTACCGGGTCATGCCATTCGGGCTCAAGAATGTTGGGGCTACCTACCAAAGATTGGTGAACCGTATGTTCCGTCTGATAGGTGTCGGCAGTTCTATGATGTGTTACGAAAGAACAAAAAGTTTGAATGGGCACCCGTACATGAAGCAGCTTTTCAGCAGCTGAAGCAGTATTTCTCCAACCCAGTGTTGCTGCCCAAACCCAAGGAAGGCGAAAATCTATTTCTGTATTTGGCAGTAAATAAAGCAGCAATTAGTGGGGTGCTTGTGCGCGAAGACGAAGGAGATCATCTGTTAGTATATTACATCAGGCAAACCTTGCTCGCAGCCGAAACAAGGTACTCTCCCTTGGAGAAACTGGTTCTTGCACTGGTCATGGCTTACACGAAGCTCGGGCCCTACTTTAAATCCCATACAATCACCGTCTGCACCAATTATCCACTGAAGGCGATACTGAAGAAGCCGGAGATCACCGGTCGGATGGCCAAATGGGCCATCCACATGAGTGGTTTTAACATTAGCTATGAGCCGAGCACATCTATCAAATCCCAAGCACTAGCAGATTTCTTGGTCGACTCAACCCTACATTGGAAGATGTTGCTAAGCTACAACAAACGTTCATAACAGAAATAGAAGGCTCAAGAGTCTGGACCCTGCACACGGATGGGGCTTCCAATGGCCGTAGAGTCGGGATCGGTGTGGTGCTGAAATCGCCCAGGGGGGAGAGGATAACGCAAGCAGAAAGGTGCACTTTCGAAGCCACCAATATTGAATCAGAATATGAAGCATTGGTATTGGGGCTGATAGTCGCCCGAGATTTTTCCGTCAAAGAGCTGGAAGTAAGGTGCGACTCGTTGTTGATCATAAATCAAATCCTGGGGACTTTCGCCGCTAGAGATGCCAGGATGGCCGCATATGCTGGAAAAGTCAAAGAGATTGTGTGTGAGTTCAAAACCTTCACCATCCAGCAAGTCTCCAGAGAAGAAAATGCGCAAGCTGATGCATTACAAACCTAGCGTCCGCCCTAGATCCAGAGGAGTTCCCTTCAATCCCATTAGTGCACGTACTGTACCCAGCAATTACCATGGGAACTGGTCCCTCGGAGCAAACAACGCAACTTGATCAAAAGCTCATTGGGGCTAAGGAAGTGTGCACACAACCAGAGATGCTTGAAAGAGAGAATCCGGAAGCAAGCGCCCGTGATGCATCTTGGGAAGAAGAATGCTGGACTGGATCGTACCTGCGATGGCTTGATCACAGACGTCTACTAGCATACAAATATGAATCTAGAGCACTCAGAATGAGACCGGCGCTAAAATGTGAAAAACGGAGTTTTGTTCAAGCAATCCGCCATAGGAACCTCGCTCCGCTGCCTAGAGAAAAGTGACGTACAAAAGATCCTCCAGGAATTACACGAAGGCGATTACGGGAACCATTTAGGAGGCCGCAGCCATTCTAACAAGGCTCTTAGTTTCGGGTACTACTGGCCGACCATGTGCCGCGATGCAACGGAATATTCCCAAAAATGTGAGGCTAGCCAGAAGCATGCATCTACTTCTCACCAACCACCAAAGTCGTTGCACCCCACGCTGACCCCATGGCCCTTCATGATATGGGGAATGGATATCGCGGGGAAGTTGCCGCCATCATCTAGACAGTGAGTGTTCTTCCTAGCAGTCACCAACTATTTTTCTAAGTGGATCGAAGCGGAATCATACAAGAAGATAAAGGAGCAACATGGCATCGCGTTCATCAAGAAGCACATCATCTGTCGCTTTGGGATACCCTTAGAAGCCTTTTGCGACAACGGGTCGCAACTCATCGGCACGAAGATGCAAGACTATTGCCAGCAATGGAACATCGACTTGGTAACTTCCACTCCTCGCTATCCACATGCCAACGGACAGGCAGAGTCGAGCAACAAGGTGATCTTCAAAAATCTCAAGAAGCGGTTGATCAAAGCTAAAGGGCGGTGGGCCGATGAGCTACTCTATGTTTTATGGGCATACAACACCACCTTGAAAGCCGTCACTGGACAATCATCATTCTCCCTAGTCTACGGGTGCGAGGCAGTCATCCCGGTTGAAGTAGCCGTACCTACCGCCCGGTACGGACTACTGACGCTTGACCAAAACACCATCGAACTAGCTTTCGATCTTGATGCTACGGAGGAGCTTAGAGAGAGAGAATGATTGCATTTAGTGTGGCACCAGCAACAAGTGGCCCACAGCTACAACAAGAACGTGCGGATCAGAGGCTTTTTCATCGGCGACTGGGTTCTCTGAAAAATGTTCCAAAACACCGCTAAATTGAACGTTGGAAAGCTCACTCCTGCTTGGGAGGGACCATACAAGATAATCGGAATCACATGCCAGAGCGCATACAGGTTAGAATCCCAAGATGGTAAATAAGTGTCGCGTAGTTGGAACGCAACGCACCTGAGGAGGTACCATGTCTAAAGACAAGAAAGATGCCAAAAATGGCTGGAATAAACGAAAGTAAGGTGCAATCCGCTGTATGCGCTTTTTATAAAGTCGAATTCGAGTACAAATAACATGTGAGTTAAAGTGTTTTCATTGCAATTTCCTTAGAATAAAATTTCTAGAAGTTATCCCCAGCAGAAATCATTAGAAGAGGAGAACTCCAGGATACAAGTAAGAAAATGGTACGAACATCCAAAATTACAAAAGTTAACACACAAAAGGTGAAACAATTCTGAGACAAAGTTTTTGCAAACAATGACAAGGCACAAGAAGATACCTCCTAGACTCCCGCTATTCATCAGCACCGTTAGTACAAGTACAATCGGGAAAACATTCCCCAGAAGCTCGCCATACGGCGGAGAGGATCCACCCCTCACGTCGCCAGTACCACTGGCAAGCGCCAGATCATCGACGGACAACGTCAGGGCACTGCAGAAAGTCGACGAGTAATGTCCATTGCGCACCTTCAAAGTAGGTAATCTTTTAAGCAAGCAGGGGCTTAGGGACATCCCTTAAGTCACCCGTAACGCCGGCTAGAGTTTTCCTTACTCTCCAAGCCATAGCTATGCACACTTCTTGACTAATAGATAGCCTTCTGCAAGGGCTTCTCCTCCGACTACTATCACCCAACAGAAACACCTGCAAAAGACACCAAAAGAAACAAAAGGCAAAACAACCAGGCAAGATGCAAGCAGCTAAAACAAACAAATAAAACCCCCGCCCTATGACGGGCGGCAAAATAGAAACAGTATCCATGGCCTCGCCACCATCCGAAAGCCTAAGAACCGCCCGGTAAGCGGCACGACCCAAAGGTATTACTTGTCCTCCGAAAAACAATCACAAAAGATAAAGATAAATTTTTACAAATGGCCAAAGCCGCCAGAATCCTTTGTCACTTGAAAAGAAATCATGCAGGGTCAGTTGGAGCTCCATCCTTTCCCACCTTCTCACCATCCAGCGCCACCACAACATCATGTTAATCTTCGTACGCCCTCGGAGTCACGGGGGAACCAGCAGCACCCATCAGAGCAGCCACTCGAACAGGGGGAACACCGCCAAGGAAGTTACTCAAGAACAACACATTGAATTTTCCACATAAATTGGCTCAACAGCTTTCGCCTCAAGCTCCTTGACCTTCGCCTCCAAGGTAGAAACCTTCCGCTCCAGCTCAGCGACCCGTGCCCTAGCAGCGTCTTCCTTAGCGGCCAGTGCCTTCGAGCGGACAGTGGCCTGCTCACGGGCTTTCTCCACCTCTTCACAGTACATGACAATTTCTTGCTTCCTCCACTCCTGCTCAGCTATCTCCTTGCCTATCTCATCAATAATCAGACCAATCTCCTGAAAAAGCTGCATTCAATCGACCGGTCAAGCACCATAGAATACCATACCTGTAAAAGCAACGAAAGGAAGAAACAACAGAATTCAGGAAGACTAGTCAAAAAAGATTTTACCTTCCAAGCTCTGGAACCCACCTTGGCAGTCATGCAACGGGCAGAAGAGGAAGCACGTCACTTCTTGAAGTTAGGGTCGTGATACCGCTAAAGGGACTGCCAGTCGGAGGAAGCATCATCTCGTAGCTCAAGAGGGTCGTTATCACTCGACACTTGACGCTAGCGAGAGGTCTTGGGGGTGTTGGTCGGTTCTTTTTTTACCACGGGAGCAGCACGGGGCTTTGAATCACTAGACCTCGTTTTCCTGAGAATCAAGTTTGAAGCAGAGAAAGTTGAGCCAGACTTGCGAGCACGAGTTTCTGAATATGGCAAAACGAGCGGGTTAGAAAAGCAAAAAAATAGGGTTTTCAAAAGAAATAGGACTAGACCAGAACTTACCAACGGAAGGGCCCGATACATCGGTTGATGCTGGAATTGATGACATCTTAACAAGCGTGAGGTTGTCTTTTCCACTCAATTCTCCTAAATCCGCAGAGGTTGCACTGTCTTCGCCTTCCGAGAGCTCTTCCAAAGGGTAAGGAAAAGAGGCTCCGAACGTTCTTTGCACCGAAGTGAGTTGGAAAAGCTTCGACAACACCTTTTCCGATTGGCTTCGCGGTTCAACAGTGTCCAGGATGCCTGCAAACCAAGAAAGACGAAGATGAATAAACGTTAAATTACCTTGGAAGCTAGATCAGAAGAAAAGTCAGGTTCTTACTAGTCTCGTTCCACTTGTCACAAAGGAACAAACGACATTCATGGTTCAAAGAGGCGATTTCAACAAAGAAAAACCGACTGGCCCAGTTCTTCCCGTTAACCTTGGAGTTCAGAACAAGCGACCGCCATGCGGTCCAGGACTGCAGGATAAACCATCCCTGCCTTACCGTGATCAGATGATAGGCTTGGAGCAAGTCCGGAACAGTGAAATCCACATTGGCGGCCTCAGCCATCTGACTCGCCCAAAATAAGATCTTCCAAGTGGAAGGAAGTAATTAGGCGGGTGAGAGTTTGAAACGGGCCATCAATTCTTGAACCAATGGAGGAAAAAGGATATTACAAGAGATGGAGAAGGAAAATTCAAAAAAGCAGGCCCAGCTAGAGTGAACCCAGTCCGAACGCTCTTCTCAAGGCACAACGCCACAACCCCCCAGGAAAACCACCCTCGACGGGAATCTAGTTCAACTCGCTCAGGGTCATGGTGTTGGCAACACTATCGCATTCCTGCAGAACCCCCGATGGCTGGAAACCGTGCTTTGAGACCGTGCGCGTCCTCGCCATTAAAGAAAAGAGTAAAAATTGCAGAGAAGCAAGAGGAAGAAGAAAGGGTTTTTTGCTTTTCGTACCTGGAGAGAGTCTAACGCGGGGAGGATGAATGATGACTACAGCGGAGACGCATTAAATATAGCAGTAACCCGTCTCTTCGACTGCAACCTTGAAACGTGTCATAGGATCTCGACGCTACACGTGGCGTATCCCGGATAGCAGGGATCGCGGAAACTAAACAGTAAAAAGATCTCGAAAATTTGAAAACTTTACGCGGTCTTTTGGGGATATTGTTGGGCCTAAGAACGACAAGTCCATTTCCGCTCTAGCCCATCAGGAAGAGTCGGGCTCCTAAGGCCCAATCCATCTCGAATATCCTCAGAATGGGCAAGCGGTTGATGAAGGCAGAGGAAACGGACGGAACAATGGTGTTGAACGTGGGGGAAGACTGGTGCGATCATGGGTAGCTGCGATGGAGGCCCGTCCATCAACGGTATAATAAGGGAGGGATAAAATGTAAGGGACATAGAAAAACAGTTGTAATCAGTCTCCTGAAATCAAATACACAGCTTACAATTAGACTTTCGTGTTTAGACTTTCGTGTTTTGGTGTTTACATCTTGATCGGGTTACAGTTTATCGGTTAGAAAGGCCTTACGCTTAATATCAATCATAAGCAATATTCTTCTTTGGAAAGTGATCTAAATAAACGCCTGTACACGCTAAAAAATTTAGACGAGTTGAGGTTGTTCAGCGCCCTAACAAATCTAGACAAGTTTTTTAAAATAGTGTCCACTGGACTTATCTATTAGACTCTTGAGTTGTAAATAAGTCGTAAAGCTACACTATAAGAGATCTCTACATATATGAAAAGGAAATTCTACGTGAGATTATGCAGCGTTATTTCAATAGTTTATTATATAGTGATGCACTGATGCATGTTCTATTGCCTAAATGAGTGATGAGGATCCAATTTAAGAAGATAAAGTGTTACAAATTTTAATTATGTGCTTGAATATGACATCTCAACTCGATGTATCTATTTTTATTTTTTTTTTGGTAGAAGATGTATCTATTTTTTAAAATATAATCATCTCGTCTCACCTCTCCCCCCATAAGGACGTGAATCACTTGATACAACCTATTATACCAGTAATAAACTATTGAAGCCAATTTTATTAGTTAGCCGCCGTTGATTAGGTAGATTATATTTCTAGGGTCAAATTAGGTACATTCTACTTTAATATTAAGCGGTCGCTATAAAGTTAGTAAATTAAATATAAACATTTAAGTGCCACATTTTTATGTTTATTATACAATTTTTTCTTTTGTTAAGGCAAGTAGTTGCCATATTAAATATAGTTCATAATTCTACATCTCGGAACAATTTTTTGTTTGTGTTTACTTAATATTTTTCTTTTGTTTTGGAACAGATGATTCGAAGCGTTGGACGGAAAGAAATTAAGGATGCGGATCATTTTGTTAAAGACAGGTAAAAATGGCACAATCGAATTTTTGACGAATTATTCTTATATTTAAAAACTAGGATACTGGAGGCGCGTGAGATGTTCGTCAAAACTGAATTTTTGTGCATTAAAATTGACCAAATATACATCAAAATCGTGTTTATAAATATATGTTTGTGCATCAAATTAATTACATTTACATCAAAACTAATTGTGTTATGTGCATCAAATTGTATCTTGTTTATGTGTACATTAAAATTGATTGTATGTGTATCAAAATTGGCTAATGTACATCAAAACTTTATGCGTGGATATATGTTCGTGCACCAAAAGTACTTTGTGTGCGACAAAACAACTAAAAATGCATGTTTTGCTTGTGAGTGCATAAAACAAGTTGAATGTGCATTAAAACTTGTAGAATGTGAATGAAAAAGTTCGAAATCAACGCAAATCAATAAAATTGGTGCACATATAGCTAGTTTTTATGCATGTACAAGGCGAAATCGATGCACAAAACTGTTTCTTATTTATGCATGTGCATTAAAATTAATCATATGCATTGTTCTATAAATCGTGTCTAGGTCCCATCTAAGCCCCACCTAGGCTATAGACGGTCCCATCCCGCCTCACTGTGCAGTCCGTCTAGGCACCCATCTAGGAACGCCTAGGAAATCGTTCTAGCTGTCAAGGCGCTAGGAAGCCCCTCCCCACCCAAGCTCGGCCTAGTGTTCTTGAGAACATTGATCATATGTGCATCAAAACAATAAGAGGGTGCATCTTACTTTGTATGTGCATCGAAACTAATGGTATAACATCAAAACCTAACTAACTATTGTATTCATAAACATAAATAAGGTTTAAAAATTTTTAAAAATAAAAAAAAGTTCAAAATCGATGCATAATATTCATCAAAAAATCGAGCTCAAACATCAATTTTTGATGCACATTCAAGCCGAAACTGATGCATAGGCTACGCGTGTCCCCAAAAAAGATCTCTTTAATGAAAAGTCTAATATGAGAGGTCCAAAGAAAGTCTAATATGAAAGGTCAATTGTTTAAGAGAATGGGCGAGAATCATTCTTATTTTCCCTGTGAGCACCCGTTTTCACATGATATTTATAATTCTAATTATACTTACATATAAATTAGTTGGGTATGCTTGAATATTTTTAACTATTTCATTGGAAATTAGGTGTAGTAATACAGATTGTATTTTACGCGAGGATTTTCTCAAGATTCACAAAACAATCTCAAATTTTAACAACTAATCTATCCTAATACATTATAAAGTAGAAACTATGTCTATTGAAAAAATCGTGCCACATGGCATTACTTGAATAAAATAATGTCAATTTTTTTTCAAAATAAAATCACACCACATGGCATTAGATATGAATTATTAATTATTGCGTATTAGTTGTTCATTGTTTTTTATTAATACTTGTGATGATGCAGTTGTTCATTGTTGTTCAAAGTTTTTTATTAATATGTACTTGTGATGATGTAGTTGTTCATTTGTAAATGAGTAGTTATTCAGTTGTAGAGAGACATAATTATTTGCGTAAATTATTGCTCATAAATAATATAATAATATTTATTCATGATAAATACATTACTTGTTCATTTGCAATCTCTTAATTGTTCAATATGTATTATAGGAGAGAAAAAGTTTAGCGTTAACACTTATATAGACGAGAGGGATATTAAAGGAGAGACGAAATTAGATATGGAAAGATTTATTTGTTTTTCGATCTTTTAATTCCAAAAATCATATCCATTAGTTTTTTTAAATCCTGAGACTGAGGAGCCTCCTAATTATCTACGCTAAGAAGTCTCCTCAATTGATCTTAATCTTTCATACGATAAATAGGGAGGAGTCACTAAGATCGTTAGATATAATTTAACCAACGTTGATGATTTGATAGAATTTGCTCTTTAAAATTAAAATACTGTAAAAAGATAAAGTTTTGTTTATGGTAACTGTGACACCCTTATACCCTATGACGTAAGCTTTGTAATAACTTATTTCACATATAGCAACTATTCACATAAGCACAAAGCAGACAGTAACAACCATAAAATGTTGCACACACACATGTATGTAGTTACTTCTTATGCTAAAACATCCATTACTCTAACTTCTATTACAACCCAAATTGTCTATGATGCAAAATGAGGAGGAGAAGGTTGCATTGAGCTTCAGCCGGCCGACCTGTATGAATGTGACCTCTAAAAGAGACACACGTCAGTAAGAACTAGCTGAACCTGAAAAATTGTTTTGCGATTTACGTGAGTCGCATACTCAGTGAATATAAACCATCATAAATTATTTCACACAAAGCCAAACAATTGGTCAGTATACCTATTCATACATATTATATATGTCATATATGAATTTACTATGCAAATGCAAATGCTGATGTTTCCGATTCTTTATTCTGTGAATTATTCAAGTTTGAATCTGCCCCGGGTTTACTGTATATGGACTTTTATGGTCCCTTTAGCAAAGAAATCCGAAGATTTCCTGAATATTGATCTTATGGTCCCTTTAGCAAAGAAATCCGAAGATCTCCTAAATATTGACCCGTAGGTCCTGTATGATTCGTAGATCCTGTATGACCCGTAGGTCGCTTTAACAAAGAAATCCATAGATTTCCTGAATTACAGTTCAGGGCAAGACAGTCACATGTCCTTTTAATCTCATTGCAATATGCTATGCAATCAAATGCATCCTGTAATCATATATCATATGCCATCTGCTATCATACTTTTTGTGCAAACAACTCTGGAAATTTCAGAGCTATCATATAAAACACATATATCCATATAATTCATATAACACATATATCCATATAGCTCATATAGCACACATATCCATATAATACATATAGTACATATATCCAAATGTTCATATTTCACATATAGCACATTGGGTTGAATCTCCGGTCTATACTCACCTGTTTAAGGCAGATACTATATTTCTCCCTCTTGACTTTGACCACGGTCTATTACTTGGGCTCCTATATGTAACCCAATGCAAATTAGGCTATTCACTCTTATAAACTCTAACCCCAAATGCAATAAAATGCCAGAATGCATTATAACTTCTTGTGCATATATCCAAATCCTTTAAAACTTGACAACAATAAACTATATGTATAGAAGAACATTTTTCTAGTTCAAACCTTTCTGAAAAACTTGATCAAAGGGCTCCCTAATATCATTACAAAGCAAAACCCTGAAAATTACTCTGAAATCTTTTACCGAATATAAATCTGATATCAAAAACACCCTCTGAAAACTATAGATCAAGCGATTTTCAAATCAAAAGCAACTATAGATCTAGATCTGGAAAAATTAGGAAAATCCAGATAAACCTATAACTAATTAAAAACTTACCAAATCAAGCTTGTACTTCAAAATTAAAACCCGATAAATTGGATCTTGTATTAGATCCAACCAAAAACAACCGAAAACACCACCTCGTTTCTTGAATTCTCAAACTCCTCTCTCTTAAATTTTCTTTGTTTGTACGTACTTCCTTGATAAGAATCACATTTATACATTTGTGAAAGGGGAGTCGGCAAAACATGAGAAGTCGGATAAACTTTTAGTAAAATTTCACTTTTTACCCTGAAATCTTTTTTACTACAAATTTTACCCTGAAATAATTATCAATTAATTTTTTCTTAAAAACTTTTTAAAATATAATAAACTTAATTCGAAAATAAATATTACTTTTAAAAATCCACTATATATCATGCCAATATGTTATGCATATGCTACTAATCTTATGTGAATGTAGGATGACATATGCACTTTGGTTGGAATGTTACAATAACTTGCATAAATCACGTGATACGATTTTTTATTTCTCTTAATATCTTCAAACGCTTATTGGTCAACTAAATTTACCCCGTTTTAAAATTATCTTCTCATTCTTCGACTTTAAAATCCAACAATAGAGAGCACTTAAACTTGCTCGACTTCTCCGATCGAAGTCGGTGATTGGTTTTCTATTTTAATCGCAATATTGCTCCGACTTCAACGCCATTGTGTTGATCCGATTTCCCGTTTTAATTGGCGATTTTCGGTATTTGCTTCAACTTGCACCAATTTTTGACGATTAAAGATGATTTTTCCGTCTTTGTTCTCTGATTTATCAAAAACATCATGACCCAGTGAGCTAGAAAACAACTATATATTTTATAATGAACAAGTATCATGACCTAGTGAACAACTACATATTTTCTAATGAAGAACTATCATGAACAACTACCAGGTTACAACAAAAATATGATGGGTGATTTTGACATGGTAAAATGAACAACGTATCACGACCTACTGAACAACTACATATTTTATAATGAACAACTATTAGATTACAACATGAAGGATGATTGACATGGTAAAATGAACAACAATCATGACCTAGTAAACAACTACATATTTTATAATGAACACTAAAAATATGAAGGGTGATTGGCATGGTAAAATGAACAACTATCATGACCTAGTGAACGACTACATATTTTATAATGAACAACTATCATAAACAATTACCATGAACGACTACCAGATTACAATAAAAAAACAAAGGACATACTATAAGAGGCAATTCTTCCGTCGTCCCTTCCACCCTAAGAGTCAATTTTTTCACCATTATGGATCTATCGATTCTTTCACTCATCTTCTTAATGAGTTCATGAACATTTTCGGTAATGGATGCTCTTGTTCACCACTCACTAGTGAAAAAATGATTAGTGCCAAATTCTAGAGTGAACAAGACCTCATACGATTATAATGGTTGATGTTTTTTTCCAAAATTACATCAACTCATATTCCTATAATTACGCTACTGTATTTTTATTTTTTTTGTTTTAGATCATTATTCCTATCAAATCATCACCTTTTATTATATTAGATCTAATGATCTTTGTGGCTCCTCCCTATTTACCGTAAGAAAGATCCTCAGTTGATCGTGCCTGGATTAAAATATTTAAAGAAATGCCAAAGATTTGTGCAAAAAAAAAACTAAATTTGAGCCCTCCTTTCACAAATTTTTTTTTTGAAGAAATGAGCTACTAGCTCATTACATAGCCAACACTAGGATGCCCGTACAATACAAGACCATGCTAAATCATCACAGCGGATGATCTTTAGAAAGTCAAATAACAGAGGATGAGTCTGGACCCAAACATTGAAACTAGAAATATCCAAAGGATCAAACAACGATCCCGGGAAAAAATGAGAAACAACAAAACTAAGATCCGAAAAAATTAAACACCTTTTGGCGATGAAATCCGCCACCGAATTACACTCATTGAAACAATGAAAAAAACACTACACAGGAAATAAAAGTAGCAAAATGACAGATGTCATTTACTATAGATTGTATTTTTCAAGGAACTTTCCAAAGCCTTTCACAAATTCTTGGTTCTGCCTTGCTTGACTCAACCCAGATTCAAAATAATTAAACTTGAATCCGATTAAATTGACTTGACAAGTATATTCACTCGTTTGAAATTCGATATTTAACGCCTTTTGCCAACTCAAAGTAGACCTAGTGAAAGTGGTTGTGAACTTGATTAGCGCGGCTTTTATTTCTTCCATTTGCTTCCATTGTTGCTAAGGTGTACAACTATCACTATAAATGGCTACAGGCCTTCCACAAATTCTAATATTTCACATTGATTTAACATGTATAATTAAAGTCTTTGTCTTTGAGTAGTCCGACTCCGATTAATTAGTTGTTAGCTAGCTGGAACTTCAATTACAACCTACTCCTCTTATACTATGATCGATCAACAATTAATAGCTAACGTATGAATTTATTTATGTATATTTATGTAGCATGAACCAAATAGTTCGATATATTAAGTTTATTTGTGATCTCTTGTTTGTTTCTAAAAGTATGTGGGCTGTGACACCGGGTTGTTCGTACATAAGTGATAAGTCTAACATATGAGTTCATAGCGTTTCATCATAAAATCAATTGGTAATAATAGGAGAAGTAACTCAAAAACTTATATAGTAACTAGGTATATTTAGTCTCATCTTTCAGACATGCATGAGAAGAGTATTCTCAACACGCCACCGCAAATACAACTAGCCTACCCTAGTTGACACTTGGACAAACGGATCTAGCATCTCAATCTCTTTATAGTTAGTTCTGAGAATAGGTGGTAACATCTCAGTCTCTTTATAGCCAAACACAACTCAGGTAACGGACGGGTAACATCAATTACTTAACCCAAGCCCAAATAGCTAGGAAACGGGCCTAGGACCAGACTGTGAGCTATGATACCATACAAAACATATCTAAAATTTTTAACATATCTCAAATAATAATTTTATATTCGCTACAAGAATTTAGATTAATTTTTATAGACGATGTATGTGATTTTTTCAAATTTAATTTTTTAACTTTTTTAATTTAATACATCCAATAATGTTATCATCCTTTTTAATACAAAGAATTCAGTTCATAGTTGGATTAAAAGATATGGACGAGGAGGTAAGTAATTTTTACATTTTAATTTTTTTTTGTTTAAGATTTTACTCAATTATATATGCAATTAAATGGCTTTATTTTTCTTGTGTATATATATATGAGTTTGGTTCAAATGAAACAAACTCTTATCCTAAAACGAACTCTTATCCTAAAACGAATGCACTTTTCATAGTTAGTAATGCACTTTTCATATAAAAGTACATTGAAAAATACAAAAAGTGCATTACGAAAAAGTGCACTAAAAAAATTTGAAAAGTGCACTAAAAAGTACGAAAAGTACAAATGCGAAAAAGTGCACTCCGAAGTATGAAAAGTGCACTACTAACTACAAAAAGTGCATTCGTTTTAGGATAAGAGTTCGTTTTAGGATAAGAGTTTGTTTTATTTGAACCAAACTCATATATATATATATATATATATATATATATATATCATAAAAAAACATGTGAATATATAAATCTCCATGAATCATTAGCTTAAGGACAAAAGTATTTAAAAAATGAAAACATGGAATATAAAATACATACTATATATATATATATATATATTTCATAAAAAAACATGTGAATATATAAATCTCCATGAATCATTAGCTTAAGGACAAAAGTATTTAAAAAATGAAAACATGGAATATAAAATACATACTCAATTTGTGTAAATATGAGAATTTTATAATTTATTTTTTATGAAAATAATTTTATAATTCAAATCAAATGATACATATTCGGTTGACCATGAAATTCGAAAATAAGTTAGCTACTATTTATATAGTTTCCCTTTCTATGATTATCAATAATTTTTTATTCTTACATGATTTTTTTTGGTTGTTAAACAAATTAACATGAAGTTAGAAAATCCCAGGAAGTTAATGAAATACTTGTGTTTAATGATTTTTAACTTCCATGGATTTTTCAATTCCTACATTTTAAAGTAATATAATTACTTAGGGAGAGTGGATAAGATTTTCCTCCCACATAATTTCATAGGAAATAGATTTTTAACCAAACATATTTTCTAAATTCCTATGATTTGTAACTTTATGTAAACTACTTCTCATGAGTTAAATTCTTGGGAATTATACTTCCCATATTCAACCAAATAAGAACTAAAAGACGTTTTAAATGATAGTCCTTGTATAAAATACGGGTCATCAATCTACCATAATACATTATAAAGCAGAACCCAAGTCTGTTGTAAAATTTGCGCCACGTGGCATTTTTGAATAAATTAATGTGAAATTATATTTTAATAAATTTTGTAACAACTTATAGTATTCTTACTATCTATTACTAATAACTAAAGCCGAAGTAATTTCTATCACCACATTGTGCCACATCACCCCTTTATTAAAATAATAATTTCAAATAGTTAATTATACAAAAAAAAGTTATCTCTAAGTAAACATAAAGATAAAAGCATATTTGTAAAAATTTATCCTCAAATAAACATAAAGATTTGACCAATATAAATAAAAAAGGATATTACATTTATTATATTTGTAAAAGATAAATTTAAAAAAAGAGAAAATATAATATGTACACATGATCACATATATATATCTTTGAAATAAAAATATAGCCCCAATTTATATTTAAAAAAATTATTTTTATTATTTTTTTCTAATTCAATTCCTTTCTATTTATTTATGTGGAAAAATTAATTCAAATTTAATTAAAAATAACGAAAATTATTTTATCTCTATCTTTTTATCTATTTATAAAAAATATTTATCTTAAATCAAATTTTGTTAAAAAAAAAAGTAAAAAATTTTAATATTTATATAATTACTTGCCTAAATTATTTTTTAAAAAAAACTATATTATCTTTCCAATTTATATAAAAAAGTATTTTTATTATTTTTTTCCAATTCAATTCCTTTCTATTTATTTATGTGGAAAAAATTAATTCAAATTTAAATTTAAAATAACGAAAATTATTTTATTTTTATCTTTTTATCAATTTATAAAAAATATTTATCTTAAATCTATTTTTGATAAAAAAAATAAAAAAATTAAAATATCTATATAAGTATTTGCCTAAATTAAATTTTTATAAAAAATTATATTATATTTTCCTTACTTTCCTTTTTGGATTGTTTATGTAAATATAGAAGATTTTTTTATCCTTAAAAAAATTCTATATTTTTTTTATCTTTTCTTATTGATTATCATTTTAACTTTTTATTGAAAAGATTTTTAAAGAATTGAATTTGATTGAATTTTTATAAAAATTTACATTATTTTTGGCTTTTTGTTTATTTTTGTATATTTACTTGATAAATATCATATTTATAATATATCTAAAAATTGTTGAGTCATTGTCGTGCATGGAACGACGGGAACAACTGGTATATACTAAATAGATAACATGTTTATATAATTTTTTATGTTATAATTTTCTATCTATGGATACAAGATTTATGGTCTTAATATATTTTTTTTTATCTTTTAACAAGACTTGGGCTCCAAATATAAAATTTACATCTATATAATGATATAATTTAAAATAATAATTTTTTTATGTTGATATATTTTTATTTTGAGAAAAGATATAATTTTATGTGTAATATTCTTAGTGTAATTTATTCTATATATACCATAAAAATTCTTTATCTCATTCAATATTATTCTTCGCGTTTAGCTTTCGCCCTCCTTTGAATCAAAAGAACGTGTTTTTAATTTCAATTCAGGTTAGTCAAGCATCGTCATTCAATTCGGTGTTTATTCTCGGTGTTTATTCATACTATGTGAAGTAAAAACTATTTTAATGATTATTTGCATGACATCTATGGTATAGGAAATTAGGAAACTATTCAATTGGGTGTTTGCAATCTCTTTGTATAGGAAAATTGAGGTCATTGCCGACTTCATAAATCAAAAAATTGAAAACGATAATGACAACTTTGTGCTAACTCCGTCCCATTTAACAGCGATACATAACGCTTACCAAGTACCAACTAATCCCCTTAGTTATTTGGTTCGGCTCAGATCCCGTGGTTGTTCGTAACCTTCAATATGTTGATATTTTTTTAATCATATTTTTTTTTATCTTGTAACAAGATTTGAAATCCACATATATAATCTTTTTTATCTATATGTTAATAATAACTTTATACATAATATATTTATCTAATACTTTTTGTATTAATTTTATACATAATAATTTTTTTATCTTTTAACAAGACTTGGGCTTCAAGTATATAATTTTTTTTATCTATATGTCGATAAAATATGGGGTACAATCTTAAAGATTTTTTCTAAATTATATAATTTTATTACGATATTATATACCATTGTTTTAAATTTTATATAAATATCATAATATTGTATAGTTTTTAGTAAAATTATCCCGTGAGTATCACAGGGATTCAACTTGTTAGCATTAATAATTTTTATAATAGATATTGTTGTTGAGTTCAATGAATTTAATGACATTATGATGCCCACAATATAAGAGAAGTCAAAAACTAGAGATTAAACGGTAATTTTTATGCGTAACTTTTAATATATAAATACATGATATTCAAAAGTCCGTATTTATTTAAAAATTAATGCATCTATATATTTGCAATTAAAATTACGCATTCATACTATTTATTTATTTACTTAATTACAAAAATAAATATATAAAATCGTATTAATACGGAGTAGGTTTGTATGACTAGTTTAAAAATTAGTTAAAGTTTAAATTCTAATGGTAGTTTAAAAAGTAGATGAAAAAAGAGTTGGAGTTGAAAAAGTAAACCAATCTTTGTTAGCATGAAAAAAAACCAGTTGAAACTTAATAAGGATATAATATTTTTTTGATACGGTAAAAATTAGGAGATTCTTATAAGGGGCGTCCTAGAGCATCTTGACGGATGAGAACTTGGAGTTCTACATGGTCCATCAAGATGTTGACAGGGAAGTTGTGATCCAACTTAACAATTTTGTCGGCCACAATATTGCATCCCCTGTCAACATGACATAGAGAGGTAGTCTGGAAAACCTGTTAAGACACCATAACTAACATCTCAATTTTCCAAGGGCAAGACCTAGTGCTTTTAACTGCGTTGATAACAGTGAGATTGTCTCCTTCAATTTCAAGGTTTGTAATCCCTAATATCCTTGCTTCTCGAATACCATCATGGAGTGCTAGAGTTTTCAATTGTAGGACTAAGACTGCCCCGTATTTCTTTGCTCCTAAGCCTATAATTTCTACATTGTGATCTTTGATTATAAACCCTGAAGAGGCAGTGGCGGAATTATATTTTGATCCATCAAAATTTGGCTTAATTATATGAATTTATAAAAGGCATCTTTGTTGTTCTTTTCTTTTTATTATTTGTATTGTTAATTCTTCTTCCTCATTCCATTTTTTTATTTGCTCCCATTGAATGATTGGTTTTTAGAGTATTGTTCTAAGTTCTGAATAAAGTCATATGGGATTTGTTGAAAGACGAATTTATTTCTTTAATGTCATATACACCTCCAAGTTATTTCGAGTTCTTGAAATTCTTTTTTACCCAACCTTTGACATAGTTCGTTAATCATTATAGGCGTTGTTTTATTTCCGGTGTCATAGTTTCTTAGGATCATTTCTATTTTGGCATTGGCTTTGCGTACTAGTGTCTTGTATCCTCATATGTGCAGAAGTACACTAAACAGCCTAGAGGGGTGGCAACCCATTTTTCTAGCAATCTAGCCTTCGCGGGAAGCCCATTCTGAGATATTTTCCATAAAAAGTTTTTTAACTTTAGGATAGGTGTCTAATTTCCATATCCATTTATTATGGAATGGGTTTAGTTTTTGTACTCCAGTAATCAACTCAATAGCCGAAGCTGTCGAAAATCAACCATTTTTACTAGGAACCAAGTAGAGTCGATCCTTTATGTGATTTTCTGGGATTGGGGTTGCAATGATCTTGTTAACTATATCGGGTGGGAGAAGATGGCGAAGAGCATCATAATTCCATTCTTTTTCATTAGTGATAAATTCTTCTACTAGAGTAGACTCGTTAACCACGTGAGGAAAAAGCACAAAGTTTCCCAATGTATCCTATAGCAGCCATCTATCTGTCCAGAACTTCATAGCCCGACCATCGCCAACTTGCCAAATAAGGCCTTTTTGGAACTCATCGCGTAAGTTCATCAATTTCCATTGCCACAGCATGTTTGTTTGTTTTTTATATGTTAATAGTGGAGTATCTTTTAGATATTTCTCATTCAGAAGCTTGACCCATATATTATCTGGTTTTGTTAAAAGTTTCCATAGAAGTTTCATTTGCATGGCTTTGTTCATATGTTAAGATATCCTGATTCTTAGTCCTCCATAGGTTTTTGGTCTACATATCTTATCCCAACCAATAAGTTGTTTGTGATGAGTATCCATATTCCATAGAAAAGTGCAATTAATTTGGTCTAATTCTTTGTGTACGTAGCTAGGAAGCATGAAGCATTGCATTAGATAGTTGGGCTTCGTGGCAAGGTTCGATTGCATTAGGACTGATTTGCCTTCTTGAGAAAAGCATTGCCTTTCCATTTGGTCAATTGAGCTTTAGTTTTGCCAATTGTTTCCTTAAATGTTTCCTGGTTTACTCGCCCATTAATGATTAGACATCCTAACTACTTATCTAGATTAGTCATGACCGTAATTCCTAGTTTTTGTTGGATTATGTTCTTTTGCTGATTATCAACCTTTCTAGAAGTTTGAAAGGCAGATTTATGATAATTAACTCGTTATCTTGATATGGCACAATACTCTTCAATAATCTCTTTTGTTAGTGCGCAAGCTCGTTGGTGTGCTTTGTAAATATGATAATATCGTCTACAAAGTCAAGAAATGGAACTTTAGTCCCCGATCGGGCCAACGAGAATCCTATAGTGTTCTTAATGATGTTTCTTGTTTCTTGAACCTTTCTTGCCAGCACTTCAATGCCTAAGGATACTGTTTGGACACACTCCTTAATCCATCCAACAAATTGTTTGTCAATTTCGAATTTTTCTAGGATTGTAAAAAGAAAGCCCCAGTCTAGTCTGTCATATGTTTTTTCCATATCTAGTTTTACTGCTACCCATGCCTCTTTCCTTTTTTCTCTTTGATGAATGGAAAATCTCGTGGGCAATAAGGACATTATCTTGAATCGATCGTTTTGCTAGGAAAGCTCCTTGGAGAGGGTGAATCAATTTCTGCATTACCTGTTTTAGTCACCCTGTGAAGGATATAATATTTAATGTTATTGTCTAATACTTGTTGAAAGATAGAGATAATATAGACTTTTCAAATCAAAATAAACTAGAAACTACTTGAGAAGCTTTATGTTGTTTTTGTCAATTGATTTATAACTAGTTCTAGAGTTAAAAACTAATTAAAGTTAAACAACTAGATAAAAATATGGATAATAAACTAGTTAATTTAATAAACTATGTTTCTTGTTATTAACTAGTTTTTATATGTAATATTTAGTAAATTTTTGTAAACCTCTACCCCCCCCCCCCTTCTCTCTCCTTTCCACTACCTTTTCTCTCATCTTTTTAGGTAGAATTTTTTTCTTTATTTATCTAAATAAACTAGTATAAATTAGGTGATAAGCTATTTTTTAGCTTAACATTTTCACTAATTTATGAACCAATAACTAATTTATTTGTACAAGACAAACATAGTTTTGAATTTTTCTTTACTAGTTAAGAAATATTAACTAGTTTATTTGGTTTGATAAACACAACTTTAATTTTTAGTTTTTAATTTAAACTACTTTTTAAACTAGAAGTTAGTTTAAATTGTACATGCAAGGAAAATTAAAAATAGATTTAGACACATGATTTCTTCTCTGGTTAGTAACCCACCTAACCTTTTGAAGAAGCTTAATTTTACCATCAAACAATGCCCCTAATAGGTAAGACAATGTGATCACCCAACAGTCACCACCATCAAACTCTTACAAGGAATCAAACAAAGACTTAGTAAAAGAAGCATGCAAAGTGCAACTAGAGTCAAGAATCCAAGCATGTTTATCAACCGAATTAGGGCAGATAAGCAGTTCATAAGGATATTCAACCATAGGTTGCATTCAGCAAATCGGTACTGATGTTGATTGATGTTGATGTTGATTGTAACTGATGTTGATAATAGATGGTTATTGTTGACATTGAAAGTGAAAACTTATTTGTCAAATAAGCAAGTGGGTGTTCGGTGAGAGGGTTTGCTTATATTTTCAAAGGTGGTATTTGTTTAGGTGGGAATTAAAAAAATAAATGGGGCCCACAAACTTATTTTTTTAGGGATAAGTTTGCTTATTTGAGATAAGCAAACTAAGGCTCCGTTCGGCAAATCGGTACTTATCGGTGCTGATGTTGATTTTGATGTTGATGTTGATGCTGATATTTATGGTTGTTGATGCTGATCTTGGATGCTGATATGGGATACTGATGAGTTGTTTATTTTCCAAATAATCGGGATGTGTTTGGTAAACTGTGTTGATATGGGAAGAGTATAAAGATTATTGTTTTTTGTGGGTCCCACTTACTTATATTTTGGTAGAAAAGTTAGCTTATTTGAAATAAGGTGGAGGTGCGGATTATTTTTTCAGCAGATAAGTATCAGAAATAAGTAACTTATTTCAAATAAATAAATTTTGCCAAACACATAAAACAATGCTTATTTTTTCCAGATAAGTAACTCGGTACTTATAAGCATCCAAATAAGTACTGCCGAACGGAGCCTATTAAGTTGCTTATTGATTTTTTTTTCAGGAATAAGCATCCAAAGGTTGCTTATTTAAACTAAGCATGTGTTGCAGAACACACATTTTGGATGCTTATTTGGAGAAATAAGCAACAAAGTGCTTATAAGCACTCCTTTTTCATGTTACCGGACACAACCTTACTCTCAAATAGGACAACAGAGTCATTAACGTGCTTATCCTTTTCTTTCTTTTCTTTCTTCTTACAATTTTTGATAAAAATGACCAGTTTTACCATAGTGGTCGCATTTACGGTGTCATTTTTCTCATGCTCATTCTTATCATTTTTCTTATTTTGTTTCTTCTTCTTATTGTTGCCAATTTTAGCCTTATCCATTAAGACCCCAATCTTTTTCTTAAATTTCTTGTCAATTTTAGACTTAAAACACTTTCAACACCTCAATTTTCTCAAGTTAGCTTCAATGATCTTTTTTATAGTCGGTTTCTCAATACTATATTGAATCACATCTTTAAAAGTGTCAAATCGAGCAAGCAGAGAACTAAACAACAAAACAATTTGGTGAGTATCTTTAATCTTGTCATCACATCTTTCTAGTTCTTGCGTCATTCTTAAGAACGTATCCATATTATCATTCAAAGATAGACTAACATCCAATTTAAAGGTAAAGAATCTACAAAGCAAAGAGATTTTTTTGGCAAGGATTTAGACATGTATTGCTCTTCTAAAGCCTTCCACAAAGATCTAGCATCAGTAAACTTACCACCTGACAAGCCATGTCGTTAATTGACATCGTCGGGATCTCAAAATATGCAGCCTCATCCATTTCAATCTTTTCTTCATCCTTAGTTTCTTCTGGGGATCCTTTTATGATTTTGCAACACTTCTCCTTAATTAGCACAACTTTTATTTTGACTTGCCACATAGCAAAGCCAAAGGTGCCATCAAACAACTTTATCCTAGGAGAGTTTTTTGCCATCTCAAAACACACAGTCAGAGTATTAAATAAAAAACTAATAGAAGAATCTTAAAAAGAAATTTTTTACACCTTGAGAAGACTCTCAAGATGGGAAGAGCAAAGACAATCTTTTACAAGACCTTAAGTGTAGGATTTGACAGTGGGATTTTCCCAGCAAAAGTTGGTACCCTCCCTATCTAGAATCCCCTAGAGAGCCAATAGAAGAACAAGCGAGAAGAAGCAAGCGCTAGATGCCTCAAGAATGAGAGATCTAGTCTCAAGTTAAGGTTTTAGCACAAAACCCTTTTGCAAGGGCAACTTATAGGATTCGATTGTGGGATTAGCCCCTACATAACTCCCCAACCTATCCAGAATCCCCTGCCACTCAAGATTCAAACTCAAGAGCAATGGTTTCTCTAGCATTTAAAAATGAATAGACTCTTGGAAAGATTTTGAACAAGAGCAGAAAACGTAAGAAAGATCTCAAAGAAGGGAAGAGAAAGTCAAGTATCAAGTTTCCTCACATTTGGCGGCCAACCAATTGTTGAGAGGGTTTCTTGACAACAAATAAATTTATATCAAGACCCCGTTGTGTATAGCGAAGTCAGGTTCGTTCCACGGGAAGCACGGTTGTTTATCTATCAAACTACTAAGAAAAATAAAACAAAGCAAAACAACACAACACACCTACGACCAACCTCGTTAACGACTTTGTCAGGGTCGTTAACGAACCTGGGTGAACTACTAAAACAAACTAACGACCTAAGCACAGGTTCGGTACCGAGGCAACAAACTCAGTAACGAATATAACCGAAACAAATCAAATAAGAACAAAAATCTAGGACTAGGGTAACCACAACATAGCCATGCATATGAACTTGTAAGAAGATAAAGATCATGCCTTTAAATAGATAAATTCATCAACTTCGTCGATTAACAAGCAAATCAATCTACTCTCATAAATTAATTCACTCAATCACTTCAAGTCTATAACTTTCTCTTTCAATCAAGTTAAAAACTCAAATTACCTTGACTCTCATCTAGGCATAAACACAACAAGCAATCTAAAAATAGATAGAAGGCATTAAACACATCATCTTACTCATAAAACATGCATAACTATGCCGGGTTTAACCCCGACCCTAGATAGGAAAACTACTCACTACTCATAACTATAAAGCAAACAATTTCAACAAGAGAAAACATTAAAAACAAAACAACACTTTAAATTACTAAGAAAATATCGTCTTACAGACTTTAGAAGAAACCGAAAACAACAAGAATACCGAATCGAAAACATGATTCACGACCTCAGCTTTACTCTCGTTCCACCTCGGCTCGACCTCTTCCGACTCGACTCTCTCTCTCGGCTCTTCCAAATCCGTCTAGTACTCGAACACCCCCCCTTCAGGCTAGAAAAGAAGGGTATTTATACTAATAAAGCTATCTAATAAAAAAGACTAGAAGATAAAAAAATTCCTAAAAGATAGAAACTAACTCTAAAAAGATAGAAATAAAACCTAAAAGATAACAAGACCTAAAATATAAAATATAATAACCCTAAAACTCATTAAAAACCCTACCGACACGGAATAAATTTCTGCACAGGGTCGGTAAACATCTCAACGAACTCTCGAAAAATTCTATCTCTAAGCCTCGTTAACGACCCTTCACAGCCTCGTTAACGAGCCTGGATTTGGCTTTCTTCAACACTTCAACTCTAAAAATCTGGACTTCGACTCCTTTATCCTCGTATTCTTCCGTCCTCCACCATAGCACTCCATTCAGCTTCAAAAAGCACCGTTTCCTTGCTAATACCTACAAAAAGACACAAAATGGAGTAGCTTCCATACTTTTCACAAAATATGCAAACGTATCCAAAAACACACAAAATTATCTCTAAAACTAAACCTAACAAACTAAGAAAACACCCTAAAAACTATACTAAAAACACGAACATTAAAATACCCCATACTTAGACTTGCTTGTCCTCAAGCAATCACTAAACAATAAGTAAAACCAAACAATCATACTTATCAAACCATAGCCATCTTCTAAAAAAACAACTTCAACACATAGAAGAAAATATAAAATGACTATTAATGTCATCACACATATATGCACCAAATAGACATAAGCAAATACAATCCAACCTCACAAGGGTAATGCGCGTTTCACTCAACTCTCAAGTGTTTAGGCTTAGAATAACAACTCTCAACTCAACTTATATACAAAAAACTCATAGAAATTGGAACTTATATCACCAAATTCTCCACCTAAGATTTGTCAAAACAAGCAAAAATCATCAAGAGAACTTAGGGGGCTCAATGAAAAACTTCATAGAAGCTTCCATTCGGTCGGGTTGTAATGGGGCTTGGTAATAACAGATAAGGTGTGGAAATATTATGGCTATGTGGTGCTAAAAATATTCGGGAATCAAGACTCCTAAAAACTCACACTTCCAAAACTCTAAAAACAACATACCAAACTCTCTCAACATTATGCACTTGTCTTTCACTCACCCATTACATCCTAGAAAGTCTCATAAAATAACTCAAAAGAATCTCTGATTTATCTTTAAACACAAATGCGCATCTTACTTCTTTTTCCTCTTCTTCTCTTTTTTTTTACTTCTCCCTTGCGCAGCTTCGTTAACGAACCAACAGGGTCGTTAACGACTCTCATCGTGTATACTTCCTTCACTTTTCTCAACAAATTTTCTTTTGTGCATCCTTTATTATCAAGAGATCTTTCTTTTTACAAATTAAAACAAGAGACTTCCAATCTACCCTTCCCAACAATCTCTCAATTTCAAAACCAATCATAACATCTCACTCTCAACAAAACATACCTCTCCAATCTAAGTCCTAATCCCCGGATAGGGTCAAGCTTATCTCGGCTAGAGAATAATTTTGTGGAGCTAAAAATAAAAGGCTTAAAGGCTCAAATTGGCTTCAAAAAGAGGATAATGTAAGGTGGATAAGGATTAATAAGGCTTAATGAAAAAGTTCTCTATCATATGATCTTCACAAGTAATGAACTATAAATCTTATACAGGTCTCAAGTAATAGATAACCATCACAATTCCAAGAGATAATATGCATATAGAGATTAAATCACACAAAAAAGAAGAGGGATTCTTAATGTTCTCCCTATAAGGTCAAAAATAACTCACAAGGTAGCAATTTTGTTGGATTGCATCACTTATGCTAAAAAGTATACATGCTCAATTTCATCAAATGCTATTCCTTCCTAAAAACAACTTTAAAACAAGAATCGGGCTATACTCTTAAAGACATGCTTGCAAGAAATTATATGATCATGCTAGCAACTACTATCATAGAACCATAAGAAAGGGATATCTATCAATTCTAAAACTTTTTTTTTTGCAATTTCCAAATTTTCCGATTTTTTTGTTTAAATTTTTTTATTAGAACAAGGAACTACTCAAAACAAATAAAACACATAAAACAAACAAACACAAGTAACAAGTTTTCTACCCTTTCCCACCTCATACTTAAAATTACAGTGTCCCCTTTGTAAGAAAAAAATAAGAAGAAGAAAAGAAATAGAAAAGAAAAGAAAAACAAGAAAAACAAAAAAACTTACAAGATCTTAAAGCAGAAAACAAGAAAACTCTTCAAATTGAATCAGCGGTTAGGTGGTGGAAAATAATGCTCGAAGTTCCCCATGAAGTCATACATCGTCCTCCAGTGCTCTACATCATCCGCCTCTCTCTGTTGATGCCTCGCATCCTCGAATGTCATGCGAGCAGAATAGACACTCTCCCATCTATCCATCCTCCGATGAATATGTGTCTGTTGAAAGTTAAGTTGCTGCATCTAAGCGGAAAGATCTTCAGCCCATGGAGGCGGGATACTCGATCTAGTGTACTCGGGCTAAGGAGGTGGTTGATAGTGATTGTGGGGCTGGAAGTGGTCTTGGTAAAGCACTGGGTTGTATGGCATGAGACCATAAGAATGAGGGTCGATAGGTGGCTGCAGGGGGTCGGTAGGTGCTCTCAGAGGGTCGTTACCGACGTTGTGAGCCTCAGTAGGAGCATCGGTAGAAGCCTCGAAGTGGTCGTTATCGACCATGATGGGCTCGTTAACGAAGACATTGGTGCCCAGTATTTCTGTATCGAGGTCATCTTCCTCGATGTCGAGCTCCTCTGTACCTCCCTCGGTAGCTGCCTCTTCAGTCTCATCTTCATCATCTTCTTCCATCTCTTCCCCTTCTCTTGCAAACCGTGTCTCACATGGCCTAAGTGATAGCTCATCCTCCGGCTTGGGCTGTAACGGGAATGCATGCCCCGTCCATGTTTCGTACCAATTCGGTACGTAAAGGAGCTCCAACATGTCCAGGGTGGGTTCAACATCTCGGCCTTGAACTTTTGTAGTATACCCGCCCTGAACCTTAGTTAAAATACCGGAACTAAACCAATAGTTCCTGTTGAGCAATTGAGCGTGGGCCGGTGTGTAGCGAGATAGATCAACTCCAAGGTTGGTCGCCAAGAGGCTAACCAAATTCCCACACCACACTTCCTTTAACTTGGTCGACTTATCAACATTGTATAGCCATTCATACCCCAAGTTCAATGGGGCGGGCTCCTCAAATAAGTTGGTGCGGAGGCATGCAACTTCTATCCTTGTCGGCATGTTCAACTCTCTCTTAGGCCAGAATGTAGCGGCTAGGACTCGTTGAATGATCCTGAATATGGGGTTGATGATGCTTGCCACGGATAATGCCGCAGCGGAGGGCTCTACCTCCCCTGTGATGTAGCTCCAAGTTCTCGTCACCTTGTAATCCTTAAGGTTGTAATCTCGAGAAGGATTTGGGAGCTCAAGAATAGCATTGAACTCCGCCAAACTAAACTCACGGTTCACATTACCGAGCCTGAACCGAATTCGTCCCTCCGAAGTCTTCGTCGGGAATCTCGTCTCCAGTGTGGCTAGAAACTCGGATGTGAGCACCGGGAAGTGTGGTACACTCTCCTTCTTCAACAAGTGAGGCACACCGAGAATAGAAAAAGCCTCCTTAACATCCTCATAGATCCTCATTGCTTTAGCACTAGTCCTTGAAAACCACCTAGTGTTGTGGTCCTTGTCTAGAATGGCGTTGTAGAGGTCCGCTTGTCCTTG
The DNA here is from genome assembly GCA_964016875.1 of Fallopia convolvulus. Taxonomy (NCBI): domain Eukaryota; kingdom Viridiplantae; phylum Streptophyta; class Magnoliopsida; order Caryophyllales; family Polygonaceae; genus Fallopia; species Fallopia convolvulus. The sequence continues at coordinate 40,712,527 of OZ024719.1, forward strand.
AGTGTGCAAGATCACATTGTCCATGCGGGGTGGAGATGGGGATCGTTGAGTCCTCTTCTTCTTTTGGGCTCGGGTTGCGGCTCGGCTAGAACTTGCCATGTGGACCTACAAACAATACGATTTTTCCAAGATAAGATCCACTCAAATCAATAGACAAGAGACCCCATACTTGGTCTTGGAACAGCTCTTGGAATATCTCGTTAACTACCCAATTGGGTCGGTAACGGATCTGGACTGGTTTTTTATTCGTTGATAATGCACAAGGTCGTTAACAAACCTGGTTGGGCCGTTAACGAGCCGCCGAGAACCAGTTTGCAGTTTTCGAGTGCAAAAAACTCTAAAATTAAGCCATGAATCAAGCATGCATCCCTCATAATCCTATGTTAAGACACACAATCGGGTATACGCACCCCACACTTACTCGATTACCCATCCTGAACATGCCATAGTTGCTCAAAAACTCATAGTGAAGATCAAAACAATTCTAAAACAAGGTAGTTCATGCTTTCGTAAACCAAATTGCAATGGAGAATCAAAGCAAGAACAAACCCCTAGAAGTCAAGATCAACTACTTAATAAATCAAGCATTAAAATCGTTGAGCAACCATAACATGCCAATCGATCCTCTATGAACAAGATATGAAATTTCGACCCTATAAACCGTGAATCATGCAATAAAGATTTAGGGTTTAGAAATCATACCGGTAGATTGAGAAATTGAAGGACAAAGGTCGAAAATTTGGGTGGTTAACGAGCTTGGGTCTCGCCGATAACGAAATCAAGGGCGGCGAACTTCGGTAACTAGATGGGTCTCCGAACTTCGGTGGCGGTGAGAATTCCAATCGGTGGCGAGGAATTTCGGTAGGGATCTTGGGGGATTTAGGCTTTTTTGGATTGAGGATTTGATAGTGGAATTTTTGGGAGGTTTAGAAGGGTTATATAGGAGAGGGCTAGAGGTAGGGGAAAGGTTAAAAGGGGCGGAACATGGGTAAGATAGAAGATAGAATTAGGGTTAAAATCACTTACCTGCCCGTTTACAAATCCGGGTCACCGACTTGGGTCGTTAACGACCCTGGGTTGGGTCGTTAACGAGCCGTCGTAGCCTTTCTTGAGTGATTTACGAGCCCAACTCCTGCATCTTGTTAGCTAAAAAAACTATCCTATCTTTCTACTCTAAAAACTACTTAAAACTCAAAAGAAAGCTAGGAAAAATAAGAAAGAAAACTAATCTATGCTAAAAGCGGGTTGCCTCCCGTAAGCGCTATTTTTAAAGTCGTTAGCCCGACGTACTTACCTTGTTTCAAGGTGGCTCTTTTGCGGCTATGTTAGGGTCTTGAGGTGCCCCATACTTAGCTTTGTAGGCATTATTTGGCTTGAGTCACTAAATTTGGTCCTTTATCTTCTATCAATATGTCCGGTATTCCTACATAAGGGTTAGTGAAATCCGAAGACCAAGGTGGTCTGGACTCCTCTATAGCATATACAGTGGGGCATGGTGTAGGAACAAAGTATGAAGAAGAATCATAACCAGTTCTAGTGAATGCATAGGTAGAGTGCTCACCTTGATTATACCCTTGCATTGTGGACTCGGTAATGGGTCAAGGAGGCTCGGCAGGGTCTTGTGTGAGACTCTCATCCGCTTTGGTAATTGGAGGGGGCTCGTCAGGGCCAGCTATGTCGAGTTCTGGCTGAGTCAACTAGATTTGTGCAGCCGCAGTTGGATCATTAGCGTTTTGGTCAAGGCTGAATTCCACGCGTTCCTCTCCAATATCAAAAGTGAGGAGTCCTTTCCGCACATCAACCCTGGCACTTGCTGTAGCTAGGAGTGGTATGCCTAGGATAATGGGGACATGAGGGTCTTCAGGCATATCGAGGACGATGAAATCATTTGGGATAAAGAATTTCCCAACTTGAATGGGATAGTCGTCCACGACTCTTGTGGCCTTTACGCTTGATCTGTCTGCCATGTAGAGGTTCATATCTACAGGTTCCAAAGGTCCCATGTTGGCTTTCGACCAGATTGAGAGGGGGAGTAAATTAGCACTGGCGCCCAGATCACATAAAGCCTTGAATTTGTGGTCGCCTAGGCCAATTGTTATGACAAATCTCCCTGGGTCTCCTAGCTTTTCTAGTAGAGCAATAGATCTGACTTCGTCTTGCAGCTCTGTGATGGATCTTTTCCTGCTAAGAATATCTTTCAAGAATTTTGTGTAAGCCGACATTTCGCTTAGGGCAATATTAATGCCCTGAAGAATCTTTACGAAACGCTTGAACTTACTCTCAGTAGAGTCCTTTGATTTCTTTATAGGAAAAGGAAGATATTTCACACTCCTCGGAACCAAGTTAGGCTCGAGAGGTGGTACTACCGGGACGACACTAGGGTCGTTAGGTGTCCTCGGCGGGTCGTTATCGACCCTGGTGGGGTCGTTAACGAGCCTGGAATGGAGGGGAGGGATCGGATCAGAAAACTTACCTGTACTAGGGTTGTTGACGACACTGGGAGCATCATCGCCATGGTGTGCCGGTTCGGTACTCGCTCTCGCTGGGTCGTTACCGAGCTGAACCGTGGCATCCTCTTCAGTCTTGTCTTTAGCTTGGACATGTTCTGGTAGTGTCTTTCCGCTCCTAAGGTGTACCGCTGCTATTTGTCCCCTAGGGTTTTCCTCGGGACGGCCCCGGAGTTGCCCTTGTGGTCTTGGAATCTGTGCAGCAAGGTTCCCTAGTTGGAAATCGACATTCTTCTTCCATATATCAAACTCTCCCCATCTTTTGTTTTGATTGTTCAGGTTGGCTTGGATTCCGCTAATGCCTTCCTGTGACCCTAATGCCCATGATGATAGCTCTTGATAGCCTGGAGGTCGATATGGTGCAGGTCTCCTATCCGGTGGGGGCGCTGCATAGTTGACATTCGGATTTTGGTTGCCGCATACTGGATAGTTGTTTGACCTGTCAAAATTACTAGGCTGGTTTCTGTATGGGCCTCTCATATAGTTCACTTCAGCATATGTCTCAGCAGCTCTTACCTGCTCTATGTTAGTACAAGCAGAAGTACTATGGGCAGAAGAACCACACTCTTGACAAGATTGAGAGGATTTCAGAAAACTTACTTGCTTCTTCAGGCGGTTGACCTCATCTTGTAGAAATTGATTTTTAACATCGGGGTCAACGTCTTCCTTGTTAGGCACAAAGAGCCGCCTCTGGGGCTGGGGAGATTGTTGGGTACCGTACATGGCATCATAGTTAGACAGCTTGTCCAACAATTCCCATGCAGTCGTGGACTCCATCTCTATAAAACCGCATGTTGTATGCGTGTTGATGCTGTTCTTCGTCTCTGCATTGATACCCTGGAAAAAGATTTCTTGGAGCACATATAAAGGTTGCCCATGAGTGGGGCACTGTCGAAGCATCTCCTTAAATCTTTCCCATGTTTCAACGAAAGTCTCATTAGGCAGCTGGTGATAGGAGGTGATACATTTTTTCAACTCCGTTGTCTTGGCAAGGGGGGAAACTTTGTAAGAAATTGATCATATTAGATTCTTCCAAGTCCTGATAGACTTAGGAGGTAAGCTCTCCAACCAGCTCATGGCCTTTCCAGTAAGAGACCACCTGAAAGCTTTTAACAGAACATATTCAAGTGAGACACCTTCAGTAGCTATGGTGTCACATAAATCAAGAAAATTCCTAATATGTTCCATAGGGCACTCAGTAGGTTTCCCTTCAAACTGAGCCCGTTTGATCAAGGATATAAATTGAGACTTAATCTCAAATGGTTTCTCTATCTCCGGAAGTACAATTGGAGACTCTGGCACCCTCAGTTCCGGATGCATGTATTGTTTGGCATTCCTCGGATAGGCATTCAGTTTTTCCTGTAGACGAGCATTGTTGACTCGTTGACGCTCAGCCTCGGCAGCAGCTGTGACACCCCTACACCCTATGACGTATACTTGGCAAAACGTATCTCTTATATAAAGAGATAAGGCACATATAGCAACTATCCATGTAAGCATATAGCAGACATTAACAACCATAAAAGGTTGCACACACACACACGACTATATGTCTTTACTTTTATACTAATACATCTATTACTCTAACTTCTATTACAAGCCATATGTCTATGATGCAAAATGAGGAGGAGAAGGTTGCATTGAGCTTCAGCCGGCCGACCTGTATGAATGTGACCTCTAAAAGAGACACACGTCAAAAAGTTCTAGTTGAACCTAAAAAATTGTTTTGCGATTTACGTGAGTCGCATACTCAGTGAATATAAACCATCATCAATTATTTCACCCAAAGCCAAACAATTGGTCAGTATACATATTCATACATATTATATATGTCATATATGAATTTACTATACAAATACAAATGCTGATGTTTCCGATTCTTTATTCTATGAACTGTTCAAGCCTGAATCTGCCCCGGGTTTACTACATATGGACTCTTATGGTCCCTTTAGCAAAGAAATCCGAAGATTTCCTAAATATTGACTCTTATGGTCCCTTTACCAAAGAAATCCGAAGATCTCCTGAATATTGACCCGTAGGTCCTGTATGATCCGTAGATCCTGTATGACCCGTAGGCCTCTTTAACAAAGAAATTCGAAGATTTCCTGAATTACAGTTCAGGGCAAGACAGTCACAGGTCCTTTTAATCTCATTGCAATATGCTATGCAATCAAATGCATCATGTGTTCATATATCATATGTCATCTGGTAACAAACTTTTTGTGCAAACAACTCTGAAAATTTCAGAGCTATCATACATATCCATATAATTCATATAACACATATATCCATATAGCTCATATAGCACATATATACATAAAGCACATATATCCATATAGCTCATATAGCACATATATACATAAAGCACATATATCCATATAGCTCATATAGCACATATATACATAAAGCACATATATCCATATAGCTCATATAGCACATATATACATATAGCACATAGGGTTGAATCTCTGGTCTATACTCACATATATACATATAACATATATATCCATATAGCACATATAACACATAGGGTTGAATCTCCGGTATATACTCACCTGTTTAAGGCAGATACTATATTTCTCCCCCTTGACTCTGACCACGGTCTATTACTTGGGCTCCTATATGTAACCCAATGCAAATTAGGCAATTAACTCTTACAAACTCTAACCCCAAATGCAATGAAATGCCAGAATGCATTGTAACTTCTTGTGCATAATTCCAAATCCTTTAAAACTTGACAACAATAAAATATATATATAGAAGAACATTTTTCTAGTTCAAACCTTTCTGAAAAACTTGATCAAAGGGCTCCCTAAAATCATTACAAAGAGAAACCCTAAAATTACTCTGAAATCTTTTACCAAATATAAATCCCATATCGAAAACATCCTCTGAGAACTATAAATCAACCGATTTTCAAATCAAAATCAACAGTAGATCTAGATCTGGAAAAATTAGGAAAATCCAGATAAATCATTAACTATTTAAAAACATACCAAATCACACTTGTACTTTGGGATTAAAAACTCGATAGAAGAGATCTTGTACCAGATCCAACAAATACAAACAAAATCAAATGCATGCTCTTTTTTTTGGTAGAATCAAATACATGCTCTTAATTCACATTTCAACTTTTCTCTTTTTTTTTTGGCTCTCGTGACTTAATGAGAAAGTGATCCCAAATCACAATATATGTATAAGGCCGAAGTCGGCAAGAGAGTCGGTAAACTTTTATAGGAAATTACACTTTTCACCTTCAAATCTCCTTTACTACAAACTTTACCCTGAAATAATTAATAATTAATTTTTACTTAAAAACTTTTTAAAATATAATAAACTTATTTCGAAAATAAATATTACTTTCGAAAACTCACTATATATCATGTCACTATGCTATACATATGCTATTAATCTTATATGAATGCAGAATGACATATGCTTTTTGGTCGGGGATGTTACAACAACGTCTTCTTTCTCGGTTTTCAACGCCTCCATCTGGTTTTGGAGGACTTCCAACTGACGAGCCATCTCTTCAGGTGTGTCCATGGCTCGGTTCTCTCGGCGTCTACGGTGCAAGGAACGTTCAGGTTCTGAATAATAACCAACGTTGTCAAATTCAAGCCTTCGACGTCCTACCGGCATACGCTAAGAAAACAGACAAAGAAAACAAAAAATAAAAATAAAAACGGGGTCGGGCTATTCCCAGACCCACAGATCCAATTCCTAACATGAAAAACGTCGTTGTAGTATAGTGGTAAGTATTCCCGCCTGTCACGCGGGTGACCCGGGTTCGATCCCCGGCAACGACGCCAATTTGTTGAGAGGGTTTCTTGACAACAAATAAATTTATATCAAGAACCCGCTGTGTATAGAGAAGTCAGGTTCAATCCACGGGAAGCACGTTTGTTAATCTATCAAACTACTATGAAAAATAAAACAAAGCAAAACAACACAACACACCTACGAAAACCCCGTTAACGACTTTGTTAGGGTCGTTAACGAACCTGGGTGAACTACTAAAACAAACTAACGACCTAAGCACAGGTTCGGTACTAAGGCAACAAACTCAGTAACGAATATAACCGAAACAAATCAAATAAGAACAAAAATCTAGGACTAGGGTAACCACAACATAGCCATGCATATGAACTTGTAAGAAGATAAAGATCATGCCTTTAAATAGATAAATTCATCAACTTTCGTCGATTAGCAAGCAAATCAATCTACTCTCATAAATTAATTCACTCAATCACTTGTTTTGGATCCAAAGCTCGAAACTTTCACAATCGAACAATATCAACCTTCAAGTCTATAACTTTCTCTTTCAATCAAGTTAAAAACTCAAATTACCTTGAGTCTCATCTAGGCATAAACACAACAAGCAATCTAAAAATAGATAGAAGGCATTCAACACATCATCTTACTCATAAAACATGCATAACTATGTCGGGTTTAACCCCGACCCTAGATAGGAAAACTACTCACTACTCATAACTATAAAGCAAACAATTTCAACAAGAGAAAACATTGAAAACAAAACAACACTTTAAATTACTAAGAAAATATCGTCTTACAGACTTCAGAAGAAACCGAAAACAACAAGAATATCGAATCGAAAGCACGATTCACGACCTCAGCTTTACTCTCGTTCCACCTCGGCTCGACCTCTTCCGACTCGACTCTCTCTCTCGGCTCTTCCAAATCTGTCTACTACTCGAACACCCCCCTCAGGCTAGAAAAGAAGGGTATTTATACTAATAAAGCTATCTAATAAAAAAGACTAGAAGATAAAAGATTTCCTAAAAGATAGAAACTAACTCTAAAAAGATAGAAATAAAACCTAAAAGATAACAAGACCTAAAATATAAAATATAATAACCCTAAAACTCATTAAAAACCCTACCGACACGGAATAAATTTCCGCACAGGATCGGTAAACATCTCAACGAAATCTCGAAAAATTCTATCTCTAAGCCTCGTTAACGACCCTTCACAGCCTCGTTAACGAGCCTGAATTTGGCTTTCTTCAACACTTCAACTCTAAAAATCTGGACTTTGACTCCTTTATCCTCGTATTCTTTCGTCCTCCACCATAGCACTCCATTCAGCTTCAAAAAGCACTGTTTCCTTGCTAATACCTACAAAAAGACACAAAATGGAGTAGCTTCCATACTTTTCACAAAATATGCAAACTTATCCAAAAACATACAAAACTATCTATAAAACTACTAAAACTAAACCTAATAAACTAAGAAAACACCCTAAAAACTATACTAAAAACACGAACATCACCAATCACTTCAACTCTCTTCAAAAGCTTCAAGAGAGTGGTGAAAAGAAATCTAGACCAAAATCAACACAAAAGTCGACTTTTTCTCAACCCAAGACACAAAGATAGAAGCGGAAGCACAGATTTGGAGTACCAAGCTTTGATACCAATTGTTGAGACCTAAATCTAACAAATTCGCTTAGATTCTTCATTATAAGTTTGCAAAACCCGTTGAAAAACAAACATGCAAGAGCACAAAACAAGTAGTTGACACAGTTTGGACAAAAGTCCTACTATGCAGAGCCTCAAGAGGAGAGACTCACCCAATCTAATAAGAAACAAAGGCCAATACATAAACGTTTACAAAGCAAGCACACACAGATAACTTATAAGGATAGAAAACAGAAGCAAAGAACAGAAAGTAGCACAAAACAAGAAGAACAAAGATAGAAGCTCTCAAGCTCACGGAGAACTTGGACCACCAAGGCACCCAGAATCCCTCATCTCTCTCTTTCTCTCTTCCCCTTTCTTCTTCCTTGTTTGGCCTTGCAAAATCTCAAGGAGCCAAGGTGATGTTGCCAGAGATAAGCTCTCAAGAGCTCAAAACCCTAACTCAATCACGGTGGCGTAGAGAAATGACAAAGATTGATCCAATAAGATGTTTGTCGGACTTACGACCCAAGTGGCACATAAACCGGTCCAAGTCACCAAAATAACGACCACAAGAGTCATACTTGATCATGGCTTGAACAAGCGACTCAAGTAGGTGAATCATGATTCGATCAAGGTAATCTGTGGCATCTCAAGGATGAGTCACGTTCCTTTTCCTAGCCTCTACCTAAATCTATATATGCAATGCTTTGTTATGTGTGTGTTTACAAATTATAACAATAGATTAAAAAACATAACAACAATTTATAGTCCGTAAAAAATGAAATTTAACACGTTACACACTCTAGGAATATTTTCATTGTAAATGTTTATAAGCTTGTGCCATACAGTAAAGCCTCCCTAAATTAATACGCGATAAATTAATAAACGCTCTAAGATAATATTTTTCTCGGGCCCCGACTTGGGACAATGCGAAATTTAACAAATTTCGATAAAATAATAAGATAATATATTTTTTCTTATTCCATCCAACATTTCTAGCATTGTGTTGATTTTTTTTTTACAATGTCAACTAATTCCTTGAGACTTCATCCCGTGAACAAATTTTTTAGTGCCGAAAACAATATGTTATTGCCTCTTGCTCAACATTAACTATCCAAGGTGAGACTATAAGATTATAGCAACCAAAATATTAATCTTACATGGATCAGATTGTTCTAACTCATTGATGATGTCCAAAACAGTAAAATAAAAAGTGGGCCCGGGGTACCAAAAATAAGTAGGCCCGGGGAGATTCCCAAGGACAATTCAGGGACCCACATCCATACCCTTCGTTTATTTAAACAAAACCCCTACCCTCAAGAGGTCTCCCAAATCCCCTGGACGAGGTCTAAGACCTCGCCACCGACTCTACTAACACACCCGCCCAGGAGCCCACCCAGACCAATCACAAGAGGCCTCATCCCCGAACCAATCACAAGCAACCTCATCCCCGAACCAATCGCAAGCAACCTCATCCCCGAACCAATCAAAAACCCCTATTCCGGGCATCCCACATCGGACCTTGGCCTAAACTCGGCTCCCCAATTCTCTATAAGTAGAGGAGAACCTCGTAAGAGGAAGGGGTCGAAAAACCCCTTGAACTCAAGAATTCTCTTGCTTGTTAAAGATTGACGTGATAGAAACATCGTCAGAAGACCTCGCTACAGATAGGAGAAGTCCACAAAAAGACTTCAAGTCATACAAAGACCTCGCCCACACTCAAGACCTCGCTACAAAATCTCACAAAGCTCTCTACACCACGCACCCAAATCTACCTCGCCCTAGAGTCAACCTCGCAACATTTAGGTTTGATCTCGGAACTTCGTAGGAGGTCTAGGTGTAATTCTCAAAGTTGTTCATCAGCCTCGTAGGTTTGTAACCTCGTTATTGGGAGAAAATCATAAATAAAGGAGCAAGTGTTTGCACTCACGAATATAATAATCTTGTTCCTTGTCTCGTAGCGTAGGCGTTATTTCGGGTGTCATCACTGGCGCCGTCTGTGGGAACCCTCGTCATCCTAAGCAGTCTCCCGTTTAGTGCGAAACCTTGACTCCTTAAAACCCCTCAAGATGGCTTGCCCAAACAATTTCTTTCCCCAACACCCAGACAACATGGCCGAGACCCCTCCGTGGATGACGACAGGTCCCCCGGGGTACCCTTTTGTGGTTCCACCGGGTTGGACGTACAACGCTCCACAAAACCCGTACCCGTTCCAGGGGTATGAACAGGGTGGCGCGCCTCCTAACCCGTATCCCTACCCGGGTTACGGACAGTACCAACAGGGCCAAGCTCCCCCATATGTCCCGATTCCCTCCCAGGGACAACCTCACCCCGAGTACGTGCCCGCGTATGTCCTCGGATATATGTCGGGGCAGGATGCGCCCACCAACGGCTCCACCAAAGAGAGACCCTCCCGAGATCCGATACAGATCTCGCGGTCCCGTTCGCGACGTACAAGAAGGCGTGACACGGAGTTGTCCGAAACGGCGGCAAGCGCGGCACGCCCTCTGGCGAAGTGAAAATCAAAATCTGCCCGTCCGTCCATCGAGAGTGGATACAAGAATCCCTTTGTGCCTGAGATCCAAGATGCGCACATGCCCAAGGGTTTCCATTGGCCGCAAATGGGGCTCTACGACGGCAAGGCCGACCCCGAGGACCACATAAAACACTACGCCGTCCAGATGAACGTCAACTCCTACAATGACGCCATTTTCTGTCGTATCTTCCCGACCACTCTAGACAAAGCGGCAATGACGTGGTTCACCAGCCTTAAGGTCGAGTCGATAGCCTCGTTTTCTAATCTTTGCGAGTCCTTCGTCGGGCACTTCAACGGCTCAAGGAAGCACAAGAAAAACATGCGCGATCTCCGCGACATTGAGCAGAGAGAAAACGAGAAGTTGGGTACCTTTTTTACGAGATTCACCACCGCGGTCGCAGAGATCGCACAAATCGACGAGTCATCGGTGCGAGATATCCCCATGGGCAACCTTCGCCAGGGGGACTTTAAGTGTCGCATTTTCCTAAAGAACCCGACGACGTATGAGAATCTGTGTGCTCGAATCACGACGCAGGTCTACGCCGAGGACGCTGCCGGCCAGAGCTCGCGATCGAGGACCGATAAGGAAATCGTGACCGAGGCTAAGGGGAAGGCTAAAGTGGCTGCACCGGCCGCGAGGGATGCATACATGACGCAGACTCACGACTGGCGCGCCGATTACAAGAGCAACAACAACAACAGAAGTAACAACAACAACAGAGGCAACAACAGCAACGACAATAGAAACAACGGCCGCTACGACAACCGCGGGAGTGGCGATGGGGGATGGAGCTGCTTTGGCGGGAGGCCATGAGGTTACAAGGGCAAAGGTGCACCCGCTTACAACCCAAATGAAAAAAGGCGCGCCAACCCCGCGTCGGGAGCCAACCTCGTGCAGCAGGGACCAACCCAGTCCCGACCAAGCAACGCGGAGCAACACGCTCCGGCGAGGCAGTCGCGTTCCGGATAGGCCGCGGCCCCCGATGGATACATCAATACCATCTCGGGCGGGCCCTCGCTGGCGGGTTCGAGCCAGGCAGAAAGAAAGAGATACGCGAGGGCAAGTCACCATGAGCCCTCGGTATACAGCGTGACGCAGACCTCACGGTCCCACGTGGGTATGACTTTCACCTACGAGGACGCCGAGGGACTCCACATGCCCCACTCCGACCCCCTGGTGATACACGCTTAATTGGGCTCAAAGATAGTGAAGCGGATATTGGTGGACACGGGTTCTTCAGTGGACATCATGTATTTCGGCGCCTTCGAGCAGTTGGGGATCTCCATGACGTCTTTGAAACCCTACGCTGGGAGCTCACCTCCTTCTCGGGAAACGAGGTCGATGTCGCTGATCTCATAGACCTATGGATGACGTTCGGTGCTGGCTCCACAACGAGAATCGAGGTGATAGAATTTACGGTGGTGCACCTACCTTCAGCCTACAACGCAATCATCGGGAGAGTCTCCTTGATGAAGTTCCAGGCAGTGGTCTCCATCTACCACCTCAAAATGAAGTTCCCCACCAACGGTGGTGTCGGAGAGGTGAAGGGCAACCAAGAAGAGGGCCGCGTCTGCTACATGACCTCGGCAAAACAAAAGTGCTCCGTGTTCATGGTAGAGGCCTCAAGCGAAGCGGACCTCGAGGTCCGGGATTTCACAATACCCACCCCCGAGGCAGAAAGAAGGGTGATCACCCCCTTCGAAAACGACTCCGAGAAAATCTACCTCGGGGGGTGCCTCGCCGGAAATGCAGCGGCATCACTGGAGGCTTTGCTTGCCGGATCCCGCGACGTGTTCGCCTGGACTGCGAAAGATCTACGAGGTGTGCCTCGGACATTGGCCCAACACTCCCTGAACATCGACATCGCCATTCGCCCTGTGGTGCAGTGTCGAAGAAAAATGAACGAAGAAAGAGTGACTGCCGCGAACGAGGAGGTGGCAAAGCTACTAGCCGCGGATTTCATCCGCGAGGTTCAATATCCGAAATGGCTATCCAATGTCGTATTGGTCAAAAAGGCCAGCAATAAGTGGCGGATGTGTGTTGATTTCAAGGACCTCAACAAAGCATGTCCCAAAGACAGCTACCCTCTGCCCTCGATTGATGCGCTCGTAGATTCAACTGCGGGGCACGAGGTCTTGAGCTTCCTCGACGCTTATTTGGGATACAATCAGATCTCGATGAATCCGCGTGAAGAGGAAGAGACGTCCTTTATCACCCAGCGGGGAACTTATTGTTACAAGGTCATGCCATTTGGCCTCAAAAACGCCGGGGCCACTTTCCAACGCCTCATTGATCGGGTCTTCAAAGAGCACCGGGGCAGAAATGTGTCGGCTTACGTCGATGACATCGTGGTATGAAGCAAGAACCCCGAGGAACACCTGGCCGATCTCGCCGAGGTCTTCACCACCCTCAGGCATCACCAGCTCAGCTTGAACCCCGAAAAATGCGTTTTCGGCATATCATCAGGAAAGTTTTTGGGATTCATGATCAGCGAGTGCGGGATCGACGTTAACCCCGCCAAAATAGAATCAATCCTCTCGATGAGGTCTCCTAGATCTCGAACCGAGGTGCAGCGAATCAATGGCGTTGTAAATTACTTAGGGCGATTTTGCTCCTATTTAGCGGACAAATCTCTCCATTTCTTTGCCGCTCTCAAAAAGAATGACAAATTCGTCTGGGATGAGAGCCTCGAGACTGCCTTCTCCGAGTTAAAGATCTTCCTTACCAAGCTCCCCACCTTGTCACCTCCGCATGTGGGCGAAGACCTGCAACTGTATGTAGCAGTGAGCCCCGAGATAGTCAGCGCGGTTCTCACTAGAGAAGCCATGCACCCGGTGTACTTTGTGAGTCGCGTGCTCCAGCCTGCGGAGCAGCGATACTCCCCGGCAAAGAAAATGGTGCTAGCAGTAGTGACCGCCGCAAGACGTCTACGCCCGTACTTCCATGCACATCCCATCCAGGTCCTCTCGGACCTCCCACTCCGTCAAATCCTACATCAGCCCGCCCTCTCCGGGCGTATGACGAAGTGGGCCGTCGAGCTCTCCGAGTTCGACATCAGTTACCTCCCGAGGACCGCAATGAAGGGACAGGCCCTCGCCGATTTCATGGTAGAGGTCCCCTTCCCCGAAACCGATACAAGCTCGGACGAGTGGAAGGTGTTCGTTGATGGCTCACGATGTGACGCCGGTGGCGGAGCCGGTGTGTTCCTCGCTGGCCCCTCAATTGAGACAGAGTATGCTCTCAACTTCGCCTTTGATGCCACCAATAACGACGCCGAATATGAGGCCATGATCGTCGGGATCGAGGTGGCGCTACTTAGCGGAGCCCGCAAGATCAGGGTCTACACCGATTCCGAGTTGGTGGCACGACAACTCAACGGCCAATACGACACCAGGACAGGTTTTCTGCCCGCCTACCGAGCAAAGGTGAAGGCCTTGGTTTCATGCCTGGAGACCTTCGCGGTAGAGTCAATTCCACGAGCCTCAAACACAAAGGTGGATGCTCTCGCCAGGTTAGGCTCCGCACTTCCCTTGGATGTAGGGAACCGCGTGATGGTAGAGAGAAAACTCTCACGAAGTGTTAATGGCGAGGTCCTGTCCATAAGGACCGAAGATTGGAGGTTTCCAGTAACGCGGTATATACAAAGCGGCGTCCTCCCAGAGGACCCCGCGCTGGCCAGAAAACTAAAAATGCAAGTTGCCCGCTACTGCGTCGTCGGTGACTAGCTCTACCGCCGAGGCTACGCTGAACCCGACTTGCTGTGCATACCGCCCGAGGCCACGGACCATGTCCTCTACGAGGCACACGAGGGAGTTTGTGGAGGGCACCCGGGGTGGTCTTTGGCACACAAGATCGTCCATTTGGGGTACTTCTGGCCCACTCTCCGACACGACGCAAAAGCTTACGTCCAAAGATACGTCGGATGCCAGAAACACGGGAACCTCCAACACACCCCGACGGCCCCCCTCTGCAGCATCCACGCATCGTGCCAATTCGCGATGTGGGAAATGGACATCTTAGGTACCTTCCCCAAGGCAGCTGGCCAGGTGCAATACATTTTGGTCATTGTCGACTACTTCACAAAGTGGGTCGAAGCGCAGGCCATGGCAAAAATCATCGGGGCAAAGGTCTGCAAATTCCTGTGGAAGAACCTCGTCTGCCGTTTCGGTGTCCCCATTACAATCATGACCGATCATGGCCCACATTTCGACTGCGAAGAGACTCGGGCTTTCTGCTCTGAGCTGGGCATCGACCTCAAATTTTCCTCTATGGCCCATCCCCAGTCCAATGGTCAGGTAGAAAACGTCAACACCCGCATCTTGACAGACCTGAAGAAGCGCCTGGGCGTGGCACAAGGCCGTTGGGCCGAGTTACTCCCACTCGTCCTCTGGACGTATCGCACGACCGTACGTCGCGCAACGGGAGAAACACCCTTCGCTCTAACCTACGGGGGGGAGGCACTCTTTCCCGTAGAAACCCTGATCCCATCGGCAAGGGTGTAAAACTTCGACGAGAAAGAAAACGAAGCCAACCTCAGGGTCGAACTGCAATTCCGGGACAAAATTCGATAGGTGGCAGACCTGCGCTCCAGAGAGTACAAGCGACGTGTCGCCGTATACCATGACAAGAAAGTCAGACCTCGCCTCTTGACCACAGGAAACCTCGTCCTGAGACGCACCGAAGGAGGCAAATTGGACCCTAACTGGGAAGGACCCTACCTCCTCGGGGAGGAAGTCGCGCCCGGGGCTTTTAAGCTCAGGGACAGTGAGGGGCGTACACTGAGCAAGACATGGAACGTCGCGCGGCTCAAAAAATATTACATGTAAACTCTCGAAACCCCGTTGTTCCGCACGGTTTTGATGAATAAAGGATTGCAGGCTTTTCAAAAAAAAATCTCTCCCTCCAAAAATCCACCCCTCGCTTCCCGCTTGGGGTTGGAGAACCTCGTTCGGAAGAAAAAAATCCACCCCTCGCTTCCCGCTTGGGGTTGGAGAACCTCATTAAAAAGAAAAAGTCCACCCCTCGCTTTCCGCTTGGGGTTGGAAAATCTCGTTGAAAAGAAAAAATTCACCCCTCGCTTCCCGCTTGGGGTTGGAGAACCTCGTTCGGAAAAGAAAAAATCCACCCCTCGCTTCCCGCTTGGGGTTGGAGAACCTCATTGAAAAGAAGAAAATTCACCCCTCGCTTCCCGCTTGGGGTTGGAGAACCTCATTAAAAAGAAAAAGTCCACCCCTCGCTTCCCGCTTGGGGTTGGAGAACCTCATTGAAAAGAAAAAATCCACCCCTCGCTTCCCGCTTGGGGTTGGAGAATCTCGTTGAAAAGAAAAAATGCACCCCTCGCCTCCCGCTTGGGGTTAGAGAACCTCGTTCGGAAGAAAAATCCACCCCTCGCTTTCCGCTTGGGGTTGGAGAACCTCATTGAAAAGAAGAAAATCCACCCCTCGCTTCCCGCTTGGGGTTGGAGAGCCTCGTAAGATCCACCCCTTGCTTCCCGCTTGGGGTTGGAGAACCTCGTTGGAAAGAAAAAATCCACCCCTCGCTTCCCGCTTGGGGTTGGAGAACCTCGCTGGAAAGAAAAAATCCACCCCTCGTTTCCCGCTTGGGGTTGGAGAACCTCGTTGGAGAGGGAAAAATCCACCCCTCGCTTCCCGCTTGGGGTTGAAGAACCTCATTTGTTCCACCCCTCGCTTCTCGCTTGGGGTTGGAATCGGAATCATAAACGGACGAATTTCATCAAAATGCGGGTAATAGGTTGTCTCCATGCAAGTTCTAACTAGCACTTGTTTGGAGTTGCGGGAATCTCGTATGTCTGACTCAGGATCATCGCGCGAGATCATCACGTGAGATCCGAGCAGGGCTCAATATCTTGGCATAGCTATTATTTAGGTTGGAACGAACTTCCGGAATAGCAAAAGCTCATGACCTCGGCCCGATGTGGCCCGAGTTCCACAAAAGATGCGGCACTCGGACCATGGGGTTGGATGGATGGATGCATGAATAAAGATAGACGTATACAAGAAGGACTAAGGCAAACAAACAAACAAACATAGGAAGAAAAAGCGGCGTAAGGTAAAAAGGCCACGAGGGCCACGATGTTTGATTACAGACCCCGTAAGGCCACCCAAACAAAAAAAAAAGAAGATGTTTTAATTACAGACCCCGTAGGGCCACCAAGAAAAAAAACGGTTTTTACTTCTTCAGGGTTTCGGCGTCTGGACCGGTGAGGTCGACAGTTTTACTCTTGGAGGCTTCAGCGGGGGTAGCGGAGGGCTGGGACGCGGGCGCATCGGTCGCGGGCTGAGGTCCCGTGGAGATCAACTCCGGGTTTCCTCTAGTGAGATCTACCTTGGGAGGCGCGGTGCTTGACACAGTCCCATCCTCGTCGAGGAAGAACTCGCATTCCCCCTCGGGGTCCTCCGATCCCAACTCCCCCATAGTTTCATCGTATTTGGGGTTGAAGAAGACAATCTGGGGATCGAGGTGCCCGTACTTGGCCACCGCCTATTTGACGCCCATACGGACGGCCTGGTGGAACATCTTCCTCACGCTCTCCACCAGCACCGCCTTGTACTCTTCTGAGTCCACATACTTGGGACCCGCGGCCTCGACCTCCTCGTTGAGCTCGACGATACGCCCTTCAAGGCGCCTGATCTCCTCCTCGGACCTCAAAACCTCCGCCTCCTTCTCCTTAAAGAACATGTGCTCGGCGGAGAGCTTACCCCGAAGCTCCTCTACCTCACCCCGCAAGGCCTCGGCTTCATCCCTCGCCTGCTTCTCCCCCTCCTTCGCCACCGCCGCCGCTCGAGCCTCGTCCCTTGCCGAAGCCTCCGCAACCTCAACCCGCTTTTTGGCCTCGGCCTCCGTGGTCTCGGAACGCTTCGTGACCTCGGCCAGTTCCTTGGCCCGCCTCTCGCATTCCTCGCCCCGGGCTCGAAGCGATGCCTCAAGTTTGTCTATTCTTGCGTGGGCGAGGATGATGCGGCTTCGATTGTACTTTTCAAAAAAGTTGTGCTACAGATTTGCAAAAACGTGAGAAAAGAAATAATAGGGAAACAAGAGTAAAACGCAGGAAAATAAAAGAAGCTTACCATGGTCGAGTATCGGGCGGACTCGTCGTCAAGCGTCGCGTTTGTAAGGTTGTTGGCCCACGCAACCTCCTCCTTCCATTCCCCCCTAGCCCATTCCAACGGGGCCCCCCTGACTGGACCCGGGCAGTGAAACTTGGCAGGATGGGGACCAGCAGCCTCGATGGCTCGCCCCTCGTAGTTAAAGGCGGGGATGATGTCCCCCACGGACGTACCTGGCTGTTGGTCGTCCGCACGAGGTTTCTTTTTCCTCTCCCCAGGGGGAGACCCCGCGTTTTTCCTCTTATGGCCGGCTTTGTCACCGGTTCCTCGGGAAGAATGGGACGACGTCCTCGGCGTTTCCCCTGGCGGAAAAGCCACCTCGGGTTTCTTTCCCCCTTTGGGCGGCCCCGCGACGTCCAATTGGGACGTCTTCGCGACGCTCCCCTTGGGCGGAACCCCCCCGGCAGCCTCCCCCCCAGTCGCGGTCGTCGGCGGAGGTATGGGTTTAGGCTGCGTTGTGCTCGGCCTCGCCTGCGGGCTCGGCTCATTGATGCTTATCCCCTTTGGAGCCCGAGGAGTCGGGGCCTTGGAACTAGAATTTAGGGGTTGTTTCCCCTTCGACTTCGAGGTAAGAGCGTGTAGAAGATCCATTGTCAGGAGAAAAAGCATAAAAAGCAAGTTAGGAAGGAGTCAAAAACAAATATAACGAGGTTTATAACCTCGTAACCTTACAAAGAAAAGAAGAGCAATCAAAAAGAGAATAAAATACCCTCTCCACCCTCGCGGGGAGGGAGACTGAGGCTCAGCCCGGCCCGCTCAAGTCGGTCCTGAGAAAGGTATATCTCATATGGCGCTTGGTACGCTGTAGCGTATCGAGCCTTGAGTGCCTGAAACTCGGCGACCTTGTACGGGCACACACACCTCACAAAGGTACCCGACGCCATAGGAAAATTGAGATATCTCCCGCTGAGATCCCGAACCAAAAACCACTTAGGTTTCCACGTCCCGATATTCGATTGGGTCGTGGTGATCTTGACGTTCGGCGTGCTGAGATTGATAAGGGAACACCGAGGTTCCCTCCTCGCTAAAACCTACGCCGACAAATCATCGCGATTCGGTTCATCCATGAGTTCGCGACTTCGAATCGTATAGGCACACAGCAGCCGCCAGGCATTCGGAAACAGCTGGGCGGGACAAACACCCATAGCCCACAGGTAATCCACGATGTGCTGGGCCAAAGGTAGCCTGAAGCCAGCTTGAAGACTGAAGAGGTGCACGACCGCACACCTCTCATAAGACGCCAAGGGCCGCTCCTCCTCCTCGGGGAGTGCCAGCTCGACTCCCTCGGGCCAGGGGAAGTCCTTAGCTATCTTCGCGAGGTCTTCCAACTTGAGGTCGGCGGTTATTCCCTCGGACAGATAAGCCTTGGGGGTGCTCGGGCTCATAGGGATTCGTTCTTCAAGAACAGCAAGGACGCCAGACACGACGTCAGTAATATAGGCCTCGGGAAAGCTCGGGGGCACGTAGGAGGCAGAGGCTGAGGCAATTGCCGCATCCAACCGCGCCTCAACCTCGGCGGCGATCACATCGGGAGAAGAAGAGGAAGCCATTTCAACGCCGGAGTAAACACGAAGACGAGGGAAGAGTGAGTTGATCGAAGCAGCAGAGTCGCTAGAAGAAGGTTCGTTGAAAACCAATGAAGGAGAACTCGGGTTCTGGGGGTCACTAGGCTCTGCACTCCCTACGGACTCGGAGACCTCCTGGTAAAAATTCTCTTGAACGGTGAAAACAAAACCAGGCGGCGGGCTCGCAGAAGCTTTCCTAGGCATGAAAGGGAGACGTCCAGGCCGCAAAAGGCTAGCACCTGGAAAAGAAGCGGTCGGTAAGACACTGGGCGAGGTAACCAAAGAAAAAAAAGGAAGAAACCTACGAGCACGTGATCGTAACCTCGAAAGAAAAAACACGAGATCGTAACCTCAGAAGGAAAAAGGCACGAGGTCGCAACCTCGGAGGGCGAAACTACGCAAGGTCATAAGGGAGGAAGGCCACGTGGCACCCTAGAGACTACTCTGACAAGATAGGACGGCGAAGGAGAATTTGAAGCGCCAAAAGAAAGGAAAGAGAAAGAAGAAGGCCATCCAACAATGGAAGCCAGCGGTGGAAACCCAAACGTCGCGTCAGTCAAACATCATGACGTTTGGGCTCCCAAGGGTTTCGAAATTCAAAAAGTGGCAGACGGAGGAACAAAAGTTCAACCGCCACCCAGACAAGCAGTGACCCCAAAGAACACAGCGGTGACCTCACGGTGGTGACGATTGAAATTGAGAATTTATAATAAGGTCATATAATAAGTTATATGACCTGAGGGAGTAGATGTCCATTTTCTAGTTATATGACCTCAGGGAGTAGAATTTATAATAACACAGCGGTTCTTATTTTCTAGTTAGTTCATGTCATATAATAAGGTCCATTTTATTCATGAGAATTTATAAAATTATTATTCTTTTTATTAGGGGGCCTGAGGGAGTAGATGTATTACGATTGAAATTGTTTTTTTTTTCGCTAAAATAATATCGTTAAAAATTATGCAAATACGTACGGAGGAGTGGAGGACATTGTTTGGCAAATTTCAAGGTTGCCACTCGTGTGTTTTCATCGGAAAAAAGCTTAAATATTCATCCACCATTGACTCGAAAAAAAAACAGAGAAAGAAAAAGGGAATAAAAGTCAGATTCACGTTTTTTGACCTTTTTATTCGCCAAGCCGAATCGATGTGTGCACATATATTGTTGCATTGAAGGAGATCGATCACAATTGTTTCAATCCAAAAAAAAAACGAAAAAACCAAAACCAACAAAAGTGAAAAAATAGAGACACTTGAGGGTGCGCTTCTTCCCCGGCAACACATTCTTTCTTCCCCCTGTCACTGTCCGAGTCTCCGACGACTCCTCCCCCCCCCCCCCCCCCCCCCCCCCCTCTCTCTCTCTACAGACACCATTGACCGCTTCTCGTTCAACAAACAGACAATTTATTCGGAAGATAAAAGGCTGAATCTTTATCCTAAAATCCTTCATTCTCATCCTCTCTCAGCGTCATGTTCGCCAATCCGGGTCCCAATTCGGATACGATTCCGCCCGAACACCGTCGAAATGGGAGCTCCGTCGCCGGCGTTGACTTCGAGGCGCCGGCCAGAAACAGACATGCACCGGATATGGCGGTGGTGAAGATGCAGAAGGTTTACAGGAGCTACCGCACTCGGCGGAAATTAGCGGACTCCGCCGTTGTCGCCGAAGAGTTCTGGTAACTCCTCTCTAGAAACTTCTATTTTCGGTTATGGAATTGCGCTAAATATGAGGGTCGGTGGAAATGGTGACAGGTGGCAAGCGATCGACTACGCACGCTTGAATCACAGCACCATCTCCTTCTTCAATTTGCCTACCCCTGAAACGGCCGTGTCTAGATGGACTAGGGTCACCCTAAACGCTTCCAAGGTCCTCATTTTTCCTTCTTTCTTTCCCCTGTTGTTTTTTTGTGTGGTTGCTGTTCTCTTTTTGCTTTTGCCTTTTTTGGCTTCGGAAATAAAGGGGGAAAAAAACTGCAGGTGGGGAAAGGGCTTGGCCAAGACTCAAAAGCACAAACGCTTGCTTTCCAGCATTGGATTGAGGCTGTAATTATACTAATACTCCCTATTGTTTGTTTCTGTTTAAAGCTCCTTACCAGATTCCAACCAATTTAAAAGCCTTCCCTTATTGATTGTCAAAAAATTTGCCATTCCATCGCTGAATGTTTAGATTGATCCGAGGCATCGTTATGGCCATAACCTACACAAGTATTATGACGCATGGTGTGGAACAAGCTCCGGCCAGCCATTCTTCTTTTGGTAAAGTGTTTTGAGATTTGAGTCTACAGAGTTTTTTTAATTGCTTCTGAATGTTATGGTCTGAGGTTATCATGTAGATTTTGCATGATTGTCTATCTGCATTCTATGCAAGATTATGTTTGTTGCTTGGTGCAAAAAGTTTGGACGCATTCTATTCTATTGGCTATTTGGCTTAGCTTTGCAGGGTCCAATTTCTTGTTAGGCCATGAACTTCCAAATGCAATTTCCTTGTCTGTTTGCTCCCCAAATATAAGGCAAAACCTTTCAATTCATATTATGAGCTTGACTTTCCAAGCTTTTCCTTTATGTGGTAGTTGCTAATGCTAACATTTTTTTAAAAAACTTTTTGGATAAAGCTAAATATGATTTAATAAAATGAATTCACAAATTTTTTTGGATAAAGCTAAATATGTTTTAATCAAGGACCGGATCAAATAGAGAATCCTCTAGTGCATACACTGGGTAAGTGAAAAGAGACTTGTACAATAAAGTGGCCCTTGTCTACTCGGTTTTTAAATAGCACCAAGTTTTCGGACATCTTTGTATGTTGTGAAAGCTTCATAATTATGTAAAAATATATGTTAATACATCAAGTTTCAATCGGATGTCTAGCTGTTTACCGTCAATTAGGCTCTGAATTTACCAATCTTTGTATTTTTAAGGTTGGATGTTGGAGATGGGAAAGACATAGAACTACAAGAGTGTCCAAGGTCAAAGCTTAGAGACCAATGCGTGAAGTATCTTGGACCTGTATGTGATAGAACTTGTGAAAAATACATATCTGTTGTTTTTATAAGTGAACAATCATGAAGCAATCATTGTTCCTTTGTGGCTGTTTTTGTTTTGGAATATGTACAGCAAGAGAGAGAATATTACGAGTACGTTGTTGTTGAAGGAAAAATCATTCACAAGATGACCAACGAGCTTCTTGATACCGGCAGTGGAACAAAGTGGATATTTGTGATGAGCGCCTCTGAGAGGCTATATATTGGCCAGGTGGGATCTTGCTGTAACAAAAGCAATGCAAGGAGTTTTTTTTTTTGGCCAATTTCTGGTGCTTAGTTTTAATCAATTATTTTTCTTGGAATGATGTTGTAGAAAAAGAAGGGAAAGTTTCATCATTCAAGCTTTCTTGCTGGTGGAACTACCTTAGCTGCTGGGAGGCTTATAGCAGAGCGCGGAATACTCAAGGTAGAATTCCTTATATTTTATGCCTTTTTGAATGCAGAGATTACAGTTTGCAGTCATATTCAAAATCTTTGTCAAGGTAAATTTTATGACTGTTGCTGTTTTTCAGTGAATGTATTACATCTGAATATGATTGCTTATTATTCACTATAGGATTTACATCTGAATAGTGATGCAGTACAAATCATGTACAAAAATACTTGAGATGGTCAATTTGTGGCTTTCCTTTATGTAGGATGATAACAGTGCCTACAGTGTGTTCAAATAACAGTACCTCAGAAAGAGAGTTTTTTGTCAGTTTTAAAAGTGTTCCTTGCAAGAGCTTTTGATGCATCTCCTGGAATCTGAAGTTTGTGAAATCTGCACTTTGCAGTCTATCCAGGCATACAGTGGGCATTACCGGCCAACTGAAGACCAACTCGACAGCTATATGACATTTCTGAAGAAACACGGGGTCAACCTTGACCAAGT
This sequence comes from Fallopia convolvulus, assembly GCA_964016875.1. NCBI lineage: Eukaryota > Viridiplantae > Streptophyta > Magnoliopsida > Caryophyllales > Polygonaceae > Fallopia > Fallopia convolvulus. The sequence goes on from OZ024719.1 coordinate 40,735,599, forward strand.
TCAGGTACACGGGTGACTGGTCAAAGCCGGAAGAATGAAATTGTTTGAGTCGCCAACATTAGCCTTCAAATTAAATAATGTACAAGATGAAATATGCCCCTTCATATTATTAAATAAACTGATGCTATTGAGATCTGATTGTATGCTAATCACGTTTCTTTTCACCCTTTCCAGATTGACTCATCCGAAAGTGACGATTACAAACCGAGTACTACTACTACTACTACTACAACTACTACGACTAGGACTACTACTACTAGAACAACAAGTGAGGTATGTATTGAATCAGAACCGAATTGTGAAGAAGGCGCAAGCAATAATAGCCGAGAACCAATTCAAAGAAATTACACGAGGAGTTTATCCGGGGGGTTACAGAGCCCGAAAGCGGAAGTGCCAAAGGAAGCCATACTGAAGAGGATCAATTCAAAAGAAGAAGGGAATTCGTTTCAGCTAGGACAGCGGCTGCAGAGGAGATGGTCAACGGGAGCGGGGCCTAGAATCGGGTGCATCGCGGACTACCCTTTTGAGCTGCGCTTCCAGGCTTTGGAGTTCACCGAGCTGTCGCCTAGGGACCAGCACCCGCACTTGCATTCGCAGTCGCACTCACACTCACACTCCCCGCCATTTAAACAAGCGGCCGGAGTGGTTTCTCCGCTGGGGACTCCAAGAGACTGTGTCGCGCATTCTGCGGAGCTTCACGCACCCAATCCGTCGTGACTCGGGACTCAAGTTACTTGACTCCTTAGTGTGTTTTTTTTGTTATATTTCGATTTCAGGGCTTACCCTTTCCTGAAAATTCAGTAGGGTATATTAAGAGAGCAAACAATGGATCTTTTGAAAAACATATGCATTTATTTATCACGGTTATCCATAACTAAAGTATTTCAATTTCACTCGTTGATTGTATTATTATTATGAACTGTCTAGATTGGCTTGATTTTTCTTTCAAAAAATAAAAGATTGGCTTGATTTTAGGAAGATAATCTATTTTTATACTGTACTACCTTTGTTAGCTTTACTTGTTTTATTTGTCTTTTTAACCTCAAAATTTTGTTCATAAAATTTTTTACGAAGAAAGTAACTTTTTTTTTCATCTATTAGGTTAAAAAGATGGTTAGTATTAATTGGTGATTACATTAGAAATTTTTAGATTTTTAATGATATTTTTTATTTTTAATGAATTTTTTAATATATGTGAAAAAATAATTTCTACCCATAATTGATATGTGAAAAAATTAATTGGTGTGTCTTTGTTGATGACTTTGATGAATTAATGTCCTTTGATATTTCCGATAAGGATGAACGTGGTGTTGGGCCATGTGGGAGGTTATGTGATTCATTTATGGGGCAAGCTGTAGGGCTATTCATTTAGTATGTATCAAATCTTAATTTATTATGATCACGTTCATAGTTTCCACATTTGGGATTTATGCTCTATAAACCGGTTTGTTCCAATGTCGTAAATTTACAGTACGGATTGTATCAAACTCTGAGTTTATTACACATCATATGGGTAGAATTTAGGTTAAAATTTTCTCTCAGAATTATAATTCAGTATATATAAAAGGGAGTGTGAATCATGTACGCTATAAAAAATTGTGTGTAATATGATGCTCACTACTGGTTGTTGGATATACTAAATCTACGATCCTTATTAAAAGTGTATCGTAAAGTGCATTCAAATTATGAATGAACTTATGATTTACGATGCACTTTTGATACTTTACGATACATTGTAATAGTGTCATTTAGAAATACACTTTTGATGATTTACAATGCATTTTTTCTTGCCGCATATTCGCACAGAACATTTATTCCGCATGAGATTCAAACTCAAATAAAAGGAGGAAATGAATTACACGCATCCGATTTTTTTTATAATAGTTGAGATGATATTAAATATATATACCAATACTCGTATAAAATCCTACCTAACCTAAATAATGCATATCTATCTACTTCACCGGAAAAAAAAAGTAAATTGTGTGGAAATAAATCGATGTGTGGAACTAAATCTCAATTAGGTGTCCTTTATTTTAGGTGTCATATATGCCTTCCGGTATTTGGTTTAATGGTTAGGCCTTTGGAGTAATACCTCGAGATCACCGTTTTCAATTTCATGGGCAACAGTTTGTCCATTCTTCTCTAGAATTGGTTAGTAACCAGTTCTCATCCCTAGTGGATGCTCTAGACGAGCTAAAATAGTACTTGTGGCGACCCTAATCCTTATCAAATTAAAAAAATATCATATATAAGGCTTAGACTTCACCAAAAAAATACTCCATTCGTTTCTTGAAACTGTCATTTTTAGCAATTTACACATTATTTAAGAAAGCTATCAAAATACTATTTTACCCTCATTTTTTACTTTATTTTTTACTTTATTGAAAATTACTACTAATGAGTTCGATTCAGGTGCGAATGGGCGCTCATGTGTGAAATAAGAAAGAGCAAGAGCCGCTGGATCAAAAAAATCAAAGGCGCTGATCATTTCACTTAAAAGGGGGAAAAACGGCACGGACGAATTTTTGGCGAATTATTTGCGTATTTTTGAAAAAAAACAATAATAGGACACGCGCCCAGGTTGTTCATCGATAATGTGGATTTGTCATCAGTATTGTGGATTTGTTCATCAATATTACGGATTTGTTCATCAACAATGTGGATTTGTTCATCAACACTTTGGTATATTTGATCATTGGTTTTGACATATTTGTTCATCGGTTTGTGCATATTTATTTATTAGTAACATCAATTTGTTCATTGGTTTATGCATATTTGTTCATTGATACATGCATATTTTTTCTTGTTATATTCTGTTCATTGGTTTTGGCATATTTGTTCATCATTTTGTGCATATTTGTTCATTAATTTATGCATATTTGTTCATTGTCTTTTCATATAATTGTTCATTGCTAAATGCATGTTTGTTCATTAGTAACCTCTTATCATACACCATATTATTGCAAAGTCAGATTCTTTATCTATTATTCTTTGTATTCAAGTTTCTAAATCAAACTTATCTTGTTTAGGTACTACATTGAGCACCTCATTCGTATTGACAAGTTAGCCTTAAAGCACTTCATTTGTATTATCCTTTGCATTCAAGATAGCCTTAAAAACACAAAATAAATACAAAAAATGGACAAATAGATAGTCCTAAATGTACAAGTTGATGATATTAATCGTCCTAGATGTACAAATTGATGGTATTGAGACATAAACATAAGTATATTTCTATTCACAAATATATCAATGAAAAAATAAGGTTATATCAATGTACAAATAAAAATATATCAATGAACAAATAATGGTTTATCAATGAACAAACAAGGTTATATCAATGAACAAATAGTAGTATATCAATGAACAAATATTGTTATATCGAAACTAATTATATGTGCATCAAAAACTATATAATATTGTATTCATACACTAAAATAAAGTTAAAAAATAAATTTAAAATTAAAAAAGTTCAAAATCGATGAACATTGTTATCAAAAACTCGATACACAAATAGTTAGTATTGATGAACAATTGGTCAATATTGATGAACAAATCGCTAGTTTTGATGAACAAATTGGGCGTGTCTCATAAAAACGTATTTTTTCGAAAAATTCGTGAATAATACGGGAAAAATCGTCGTGCCGTATTTTATTGAAAAATACGTGAATAATAAGGGAAAAATTCGCCCGTGTCGTATATTATTTTTTTTAATGAATGTTCAATCAGGGACGTTGATTTTTTGGAAGGAACAAACAAGATTTATTTTCAATTCTCACCTGGGCGCCCATTCGCATGGAACTTTTCCCTACTACTAATAACATATTAATAATTTTAAGGATAAATATATAAAGTAGATACCAAAATAACTAAAAGGACATATTTTATGAAAAGTAGATGCCAAAATAGTTAAGGGTTAAATTTAAATATTCTCCAAAGTTAGTATAAATAAGACTACAAAAGTAAGTTGCCCTAAAAAAAAGACTACGAAAATAAGTTGGGTTGTTTAAAAACTCTTAACGACATGAGTTTGTTTGTAAACCAAATTCAAATTTACTAAATTCTACCAAAAAACGTAAATTGTGTTATTGAAATTTATATTTAAGTTTTGGAAGCTAGTTTTTCAGTATTTATAAAATTTGTAAACCTTTAACTCAAATGTACCGAGTCTATGGTAGACTCGGGATTGGCCCATTGCCCACCCGCCAACATATATACACTGAAAATTTGGTGGAAATATTAATAGAAAAACCAATGCCCAACCAACGAACGGTAGAGAGGAGAGTAGTGCGTGGGAGAGTGGTACGTGATTGTTAAAAATAGGTCGACCCATGGGATTGGCCCATTGCCCACCACCCACCGTATTTGCTAATGCTAGCTGTTCATCTCCTCATCCCAGTGGCCCTTCGTCTTTCAGAGACTTCAGACTCCAACGCTGCTCTTCTGCCGCCACGTGTCCCCCAGCAGATGCCTGAACGTACATGTGTTGACACTTGTCAAATGTACACGGCCTCTAGGGACTCTCAAATACTCGAAACTCGGAACCATACCATCGACGTGTGCAAATCTGACATGGTGATGCCATTCTGTAAATCTGTAATCGATCCATCCCTTTTCCCGCTCCAATCATATCACACTGTTGCCTCTGATCAGTAGTCCAACCCTGGCTCAGAGGAATTTTTTTCCTTATCATACTGCCGGTTTTCCACAGAGAGTTTACACAAGTGTTTTCTAGAAACCAATTGGGACATTATACTCTAAAATAATCAAACAGAAGTTTGTGAAACCAATACACGACTGAAATCATCAAGACCTTAACTCCATATACACTGGATATATTAAAAATGGACTCATTCAATGTCCTCTGATACGAATTGTTGAATCGTGACGTGTTCGTAATAAAAATGTTCCTTGGACAATAGAAATAAACACAAATAGGAACACGGTATTTAGATAGGAAAATTTTCTGCCCGACCGACAATCGTAGAAAGAAAAATATCTACCCCTGAGAACAAGTTTCAGGGGATTTCAATGGAATAATTTATATTTAAGTTTCAAATGTTACAAGTCAAGTTAAGTTCCTTGTTAACTAAGGTACCCACCAAAGTTCGATCAACTAGACTTTCTACCATAATCATAAACCTAAACGAAAGTAAACTACAGACTTGAGTACTCACACAAACGTAGATTATTCACCGGAAAAAGCCACACGAACTCGTACACTTGAAAAGGCTCTCTCTTCAAGTTCGCCGTCAACCACACTGTTGAGTCGGTGTTAGGAACTCAAATTCATTAACACTGGAACAAAATCCTCAGTTTTGATAATGACAAACACCATAGGAACTAATGCCATTTGCCAAGTATTTCTTAGTTTAGCAAGTCGTGCGTCGCTGAACAAAACACAGAGAAATCAGTTCCCAATGCATGGGAACTAAGGCAACGAAAGTTCCCATGTCAAGGGAACTCGATCAAGATGCGAGCAACTCTAGAAGTGAACCACAGTTTGATAGCTTGCATTTAGATATAACTTAGGATGTATATTTATGTTTATTTTGCATGTGTTTTAGCTTAGTTTAGAGTAGTTCTTAGGTTTTTTACGTTTTCTAGGGAATTCGGGTTTTGCACTTGTTTCGTTCGATTTTGCAGATCTTTAGGTAAACAAGCGTAGACGAGATGGATATTAGATGACTATGGTGGAGTTTGAGGAAGGTTAGAGTGATGCGATTGAAAATCAAAAGATCCAAGGCCCAAGAGCTTGATGGATAAAAACACCTAACTTCGGATCATGCATTGGAGTCTTGTTTTGACACCTCTATCTTGCAATGCTTGGTTTGGGAGCTACAGTGGTCGGATGAAGCTAAATTTGGTATCACTGAAAAGCTAACTCGAAGAGCTACAATTCATATTTTTAATCCGAGTCCAAATTCCAACTCGAAGGGGGTGAAAAAAGCCTCTGAAGTGTCGCTTGAAATGTTGAACCAAGAAGTGTCGCGGGCTAGGATACAGTGTGCGCGGCCACGCACCTCTGGGATGAGACCGCGCCGTCTGCTTTCAAACAGAGATGTTGGGCCGCGAGTTTTGGGCTTCGAGATGGGCTTAAGATAGATCTTGACCGACATGTTTGATTGTATTTCGGGATAATTTGATCTTTTGATATCTTTGGGGGTATTTAAACCTTGTTTTTAGTTTTCTCTCTCTAATCATATCACATTGCTAGGGTTTTCTCTTTTTCAAAGAGCAAACTTTAAACTTTGTAAGTTTTTCTTAATTTTAATTATGCATTGATAAATTCTATTGTGTTTGACTAGTTATTGAAATCTTGATTTGCATATTGTTGTGAGGTTTGATTGATTCTCTACAAACTTGAATAGAGTTTATTCCCTGTGCTTATTTGAATCTAAACTAGGGTTATATTAGATTGATCACCTAATTGAATTTCTAGTTATAACTGAATCTTATTAATTACCGATCAGAGTTAATTTGATCAAGAGTAGAACTTTAATCAACTTAGTATCGGTTGGACTAGTTGGTTAAATAAGGGAATAAATTCACAAGTCACTTAGATGTCTGATTGCTCTAAGTGTTTGTTTCTATTGATAACTTGAATCGTTATGATGTTGTCTAATTGAATCTAGAAGGTCTTCTAGGTTGTTAGATGATTAGGGTTGTTAGACTGGTAGTTCTATCAACTAAATCTGAAGTTCAGGTCATAATCCTTAGTAGGGTCATAATCCACAATAGATTATTCAAGTAAGAAGAGAATCAAGAGAATCAATGATCAACAAAGCAATGTCATGATGGATTTAACAAGTTGAACACGCTTATCTTTTATATATTACAATCATATTTGCATTCATATTTACTTTTCAGTTTGCATATTAGTTAAGATAAATCAATTAAAAACCCCTCTTTCACTTAGTAATATTATTTAAATACAAGTAATCTGAGTCCTTGTGGGTTCGGCCCCTTGCTTCCACTATACTTAGGTTTGGAAGTTAGGATATTTCTTTGACAATGCTTTTACAACGACATAAAAGTGCTCGTCAAATTTGGCGTCGTTGCCGGGGACTCGGCTAATTATTTGTGTTTATTTAGTATTACTATTTTTGGTGTTGTAAACCTATCTTACAGTTTATAACACCTGTGCTACTGATCCATGGCTATGTTTGCATGTAGACAACTACAGGATGACTATTTTCATGAGTATTTTGCTAGACTACAACAAAAGATTCATGAATATGGTACTTTGCTGGGTTATTATTCATGTGAGAGAGAATTATGTGAATGCATCCTAGACGATTTGAATTCTTCGACTCGAGAGCTCGCAGAGTACATGAGCAATTATACGCTTTGGTGTATGGGACCAGAAGAGTGTTGGGATTTCTTTTGCTACATGAGCCATCAATGTATGCTAGTCGAATTATCTCCACCAATTTCCTATCCAATGATAGGAGAGGTTGCATTGGAATCAAATGCCCTTGAGTTAGACACCCAAGTGCAAGTTGAGGAGGACTCCGTTAGAGTTGAGTTGGGTTATGAGGGTGACTTTAATGTCCAATATGATTATATTCCTATAATTCAACTTGAAGAGAGCACCAAGGAGTCAAGTTCAATCTCTACTGACATGGAGAAGCCTATAGAACCAAGTGAGTTTAAGGTTAGTACTAGAGAATACTCACAATTCATCTTTGAGGAAAGTGGTGATGGTGACAAGTACTTTGACCCATACTATAAGTATTTTTTGACATCACCACTTGTGTTGAATTTTTTTGAGCATATTCCATTTCATGAAAATTGGTCTCACAAGTTTGATAAGTTGAAGCGGTTTTTAAATGAGTTATTCAAATTGAATTTATCCTTGTGCTACTTATCTTCTTGTGAGATGTGTTCACATGCTTTTGACAGGTTATTAAGGGCATTGACGATGTCTAATCTTAAAAAGTCATGCCAAGAGTCAAGCTAATGACGTTAAATAAGCGCTTATTGGGAGACAACCCAATGTTTATAGTAGTTTTGTTTTTCAGTTATAATCTTTTGTTTTTTAGATAGTTTTGTTTGTGTGTTAGATATCCTAGGTCTGAAGATTGATAACCCGAAGAACCGCCACCGTCGGATTTCCCGCCGTATTACCAGGATCACAAAAGTTTTGTGAGGTTTTCTCTTTCCTTTAGTTTTTAGTATACTTTGGGGACAAAGTATGTTTTAAGCATGGGGGAAAGGAATTACTTTTGCATTGCATATAGTTGCATTAGATTAGACATATTTAAATTTTTGCATGCATTGATTAAAAGTCTTAAAAATTGAAAAAAAAAATCAGAAAATTTAAAAAAATACAAAAAAAAATTGCATTTAGGTTCTTATTTCCCCATTGTTTAGTTCCTCTTGTGTTTCTAAGCTGAGTATAAGTCCTAATCCATGATTTGCATGATTTGCTGAAGTTTTTATGATATGAGCATGATCATTGATTGATTACCTTGATTATAGGACTGAGCATTTATATAGCTTGAGTATTTGATTCATTCTGAAGTTCTAGACAAAAATTTGCTTTGTGAGATTTGTTTTTTTGGCCTTTCATTGATTATATTTGTTTTCTACATTCTTGAGTGTATCACCGTGATTATATAGCTCTAGAACTTGCATTATGACTCTTTTTCAAGGCTGCTTTATATGATTGAATGCATGACATTAAAATGATTGAGGCAATGTTTCTTATTAGTATATTATTTTCTTTTCTACCTTACAAGATCCATGTTTTTGACACCCCTATTTCTTTTGAGCTTTAAGCATGTTTTTGATAGCTCCACAAAAATTTTCCTAGCCTATTTAGCTTGACCCATCCGGGATTTAGGACTTTAGGTTGTGTTTTTGTTTTGTGGGAGTTTGGTATAAGTATGTGGGAGGTTGAGGAAAAAGGTGGCAAAGAGGAAATACAACTCTGGTGTATAAGTGAAAAAAAAATGAAGATGAAAGTATGTTGCAAAGCAAAGAAAAATGTTGAGTTTAAATGTTAGTAACCTTCAACAATGAAACAAGAGTTGAAGACGAGGCAAGAAAAAAAAGTGAAGAAAGAAACAAAGTATTTAAATGTGAATGTAAGGAGTTGGTAAAGTTGAAGTTGGAAGTGTTGTGGAGTAGAAAGAAAAGTGTGTTGAAGTTTGGGTTTAGGATTAGTTCTTTATCTCGGATTAAGCACCACAAGCCAAATATGATCCCTTCCAAATTTCTCTTTACCATGGTCCCATTACAACCCTTAAAAAGACCTCATGATTTTTGTTATGTGTTTGATCCCCAACGGTGGAGATTTAGAACTCTAATGCAAGCTTATAGTATTATAGTTTTCATGGCTGATTTTGAGTGAAACACATACCTTTAAATATTTGAGATTTTGAGTGCAAACACATTTACCTTGGTGAGGTCTAGAGTGGATGAACAAGCTTTACTTTATGCTAAAAATAATACATGCTATGAAGTCTTGGTCGGGTTTTAAATATATGTTGAAATACTCGTTTGATTATGAGAGGATGCATGATTGCATTTCTTTGGTGTGTTTTGGATTTATGTCTTGCTTGAGGACAAGCAAGAGTTAAGCATGGGGGAATTTGATAGCTTGCATTTAGATATAGAATAGGATGCATATTTATGTTTATTTTGCATGTGTTTTAGCTTAGTTTAGAGTAGTTCATAGGTTTTTTAGGTTATCTAGGGAATTCGGGTTTTGCGCTTATTTCGTTCGGTTTTGCAAGTCTTTAGGTAAACAAGCATGGACGGGATGGATATTAGATGGCTATGGTGGAGTTTGAGGAAGCATAGAGTGATACGAGTGAAGATCAAAAGATCCAAGTCCCACGAGCTTGATGGATAAAAACACCTAACTTCGGGCCATGCATTGGAGTCTTGTTTTGACACTTCTATCTTGCAATGCTTGGTTTGGGAGATACATTGGTCGGATGAAGCTGAATTTGATATCACTGGAAATCTAACTCAAAGAGATACAATTCATATTTTTAATCCGAGTCCAAATTCTAACTCTAAGGGGGTGAAAAAAGCCTCTGAAGTGTCGCTTGAAATGCTGAACCAAGAAGTGTCGCGGGCTAGGATATAGTGTGCGCGGCCGCGCACCTCTTGGATGAGACCGCGCCATCTGCTTTCAAACGGAGAAGTTGGGCTGCGAGTTTTGGGCTTCGAGATGGGCTTAAGATAGATTTTGACCGACGTGCTTGATTGCATTTCGGGATAATTTGATCTTTGGATATCTTTGTGGGGTATTTAAACCTTGTTTTTAGTTTTCTCTCTCTAATTGTCATAACATTGATCATACTTTTGGAGGCTAGGATTTTCTCTCTTTCAAGGAGCTAACTTTAAACCTTTGTAAGTTTTTCTTAAGTTTAATTATGCATTGCTAAATTCTATTGTGTTTGACTAGTTATTGAAGTCTTGATTTGCATATTGTTGTGATGTTTGATTGATTCTCTACAAACTTGAATAGAGTTTATTCCCTATGCTTATCTGAATCTAAACTAGGGTTTTATTACATTGATCACCTAATTGAATTTCTAGTTATAACTGAATCTTATTAATTACCGGTCAGATTTAATTTGATCAAGAGTAGAACTTTAATCAACTTAGTACCGATTGGACTAGTTGGTTAAAGAAGGGAATAAATTCACAAGTCACTTAGATGTCTGATTGCTCTAAGTGCTTGTTTCTATTGATAACTTGAATCGTTATGTTGTTGTCTAATTGAATCTAGAAGGTCTTCTAGGTTGTTAGATGATTGGGGTTGTTAGACTGGTAGTTCTATCAACTAAATCTGAAGTTCGGGTCATAATCCTTAGTAGGGTCATAATACACAATAGATTATTCAAGTAAGAAGAGAATCAAGAGAATCAATGATCAACAAAGCAATGTCATGATGAATTTAACTTGTTGAACACGCTTGTCTTTTATATATTACAATCATATTTACTTTTCAGTTTGCATATTAGTTTAGATAAATCAATTTAAATCCCCCTTTCACTTAGTAATATTATTTAAATACAATTAATTTGAGTCCATGTGGGTTCGACCCTTGCTTACACTATACTTAGGTTTGGAAGTTAGGATATTTCTTTGACAATGCTTTTACAACGACATAAAAGTGCTCATTAGAGTTCCCAAGGTTAGGGAACTCAGTGAACCAAAGTTCACAAAAGAAGGGAAATAGTCAAGAAGAACAGGACTCCCTCAAGTCATGAGAGTTCCTAAGACAAGGGAACCGAGAAGACGAGAGTTCCCTTTGGATGGTAACCAACGCATGCATGAAAGCGACATCTCAGAGCATTTTTAGGGATCCTTACTCGATTGGACAAAAGGGCGTCTCTGGCTTCAGACTGTGCATGCGAGTTGAGGACGTCCATCCAACGGTCCGATGTGATCCAAGAGTTGACGGGGTTCGAATTCAAATCAAAGTCACATGTCAACGTTAAGGATCAGACTTGGAGAGCAAGGCAAAAAAGCGCATTTAGGACAAACGCCTCAAGTGGTTAATGATTGCACATCACGCCTATTAAAATCCTTCAATAGTGACATTGCACGACACTTTTCACAATCCTTAAATTACCAAACACAAAGAGTGAGAGCTTAAGAGCATATTGGTGCAGAACATAGCTTTGGTGAAAAGTTCCCAACGGCGAGCTAATCTCGACGATAGTGAAGGAAGAAAGAAGGAGTTCCGATGTCTAGGGGTAACTCAATTGCATAGACAAAGATTAGAAGGTTTGAGTTTTTTTTGCTTTGGTTGTGAGGGTTCACTAGTGTTAGGGTTGAGAGAATACATTAGTGTTGCCTAGGGAGAGAGTCCTTTGTAGGAATAGAAAAGTTTGTATTCGGCCTTGTAACTTGAAGGAAACTAAGCAATAAAGAAAAGGGAACTCATTCAAAAATCCTCCTAGCGGAGGTAGAGGTTTACTCACGCGATTAGTTGATCGTTGTGGGGTTCCTCTATAAGGGAACAATCTCATTTTATTTTATTTACCTGCACGTTTGTTTATTCCGCTACGTGTGGGAACTGTCCAATACAACTCCCATAACCATTTCAACTAACCTTCGATCCAACATAGACTTAAACCATAGCAATTCCTAGCATTTTATAGGATATTACCAAGCCTGATCTCAATCGCAATTTTTGCCTAATTGCATTCCACTCGGTTAATCCCACTAAAATAGGGGTAAGTATTTTAATGATTATTCTTATCCTCAACCACTTGGATTCTTTCCAAAATCGAATGTTATAGGATTTCCTAGATAAGACCGTCCACGCTTGATCTTATCTCTTCCTTGATCTTCTCAAACAACTGAACCAAGCTGTCGAATCTTCATGCAAGATTGCTCGTAGAAGATCCGCTAACTTGCCATAAATAGAAAGATGCGTATCTCTGGGATACTCTTTCCATATCATCACTCGTTCCCTCCATTGTTCCTCACAATGCTCTTTCACTCACCTGTTTTCCTGAAATGTTAACATGGATAAACATATTATACTACCAAAGTTTGTCATTCTCAAAACTAAGAAAAACCATGGAACAACGACTGTTCCAACATGTAATATATTAGCATCAAATCCACCCCTCAAACCATAAACCAATAATTACAAAATTGATAACCTAAACTATAAACGACGAATTAAAGTAGAACCAATATTAAAAAAAATGCAAACAAAATCTCATATATCAACATAGTAAGTGAAAAGGTTGAATATGAGATTGAGTTTTTTTTCATAATCTCTAAAAGCTCATAAAGCCATGATAAAGTGTGTATATATATATATATATAGAATAATGATCTAGAGAAACCCCTTATTAGAGAGAAACGAAGGAAACAAATTAGATGCGTTGGATCAAATTAAATGGAAGGTTGAGATTTTATCAAAAAATAATTTTAGGGTGAGAAGTAGGAGATTATACATAATTTAGAGAAGAGATTTCTCTCTCCAATTTATTTAATCTTTTCAAAAATAGTTACTCCTAAGATAATAAGAAAGTCAAATCCATTATCTCTCCTATTATTCAAGATCTGCAACTTCTCTCTCCCATCACTTTCTTCAACTTCATTCTCACCCTGTATGATTCTCGCTCGTCCTCTCCGTTTCACATCGATCGTTTGCATATTTTTTGCATATATAAATCTGTAAATTTCTTTGTGATTTTATTTATTATCATAGATTTGGATATTTCTCACCCTCAAATTTGTTCATCCTCTTCGTTTCAATTTCGCATCTTCGTTATTTTAAATTATGATTTTTTAGCGGTGATTTTGCACCATCGTTAATTTAAATCCTGAGTTTCAAATCGGCTCGTCCACCGTGTTTCAATTTTGATTCCATACTTGATCAAATCTCCACTGAAAATTTTGTTTTTTTAATAATTTAGATTAGATCTTAATTTAAACTTAATAATTCGTTCCATAGTGAACATTTCGTTCAACTTTTCATTTCATTTTTTTCGGTGGAGATTTGATAAACACTATTTACGAAAGTTTCAAAGTAATTTGTTTGGTGGAGATTTGATAATTCGTTCAATTTTTTCAAGTTGATTTTAGTTGCAAATAAATACTTTAAATTTAGGGTTTGGTTTTGCTAATTCAAGTTAGTATTGTTGTGTGATTTTATTTTATGTAGGAAATTAATGTCTTCCAAGAGCAAAGATATGAGAGAAGTGAAATCATGTGTGGTGTACATAGAGATAAAATACTGAAGTTAATATTCAAATATATTATGCACATGTTCAAGATTGTGGACTTAATATTCAGATATTTTGTACACATGTTCGAGATTATTTGTTCAGATATATTATTCACATATTCGAGTTCACTTGTCCATGTGAAGTTAATAGTAACATATATTGCATACATGTTTGAGATTTTGTAATTAATATTCAGATATATTGTATAAAGATTCGAGTATTTTTTGTCCACGTGTTCAAAACTATGATGTTAATATTCAGATATATTGTGTACATATTCGACATTTTATACTTAATATTCAGATATATTGTATACATATTCGAGATTTTGTATTTAATATTCAGATATATTGTAAAACATATTCGAGACTGTACAACCAATATTCGATTTCATACTTTTTTTTGTTCAAGATTTACACTCAAATATTCATATATAATTACAATTATATAAATCACTCAACAATGGCATATTCGAAAATGTGTTATTAATATTTGTTTACACATATTGGTTTGTTCGATATTTGAACTAACATATTCAGATATAAACACATGACGACTACAAAGTGGACTGTATATTCAAATCACGACAAATTCGAACAATCTTTGAACAAATTCAGAAAATATTGAAACATATTCAACCACATACATCACAATTACGCCAACAATAATTATTCAAATTTTGAATTTGAATTTTCCAACAAATAGAAAATGGAAGGTTTGATTTTTATTTTAAAAAAATCCAACAAATCCCTATAATTTCGCACTACTAACTAGCCATATTCAAGTATTTAATCCTCATATTTGTTATTATACTCCATCAATCATGACCATTAATCTTCCCAAATCCAACGACTCTTATTACGAACTCCGTTTCTCCACAATTTCCATTTCTCTTGACTCCCCTATATATATATGTTGTTCATTTGCACACAGGGATAATTTGTAAGTGGACACAGATATGCGCGCAATGAGGACACGTGTGAAACACCATTTCACTTAAGGGTAAAACAGGAATTTAAGAAATTACGGAGTTCGGCGTATGACTATAGCCACGCACAAAGGCTCGCACGAAACATAGATTCGTGTGCAACGAGAGCTCGCGCATGTTCAACGACAACATTTTGGAAAATGTAGCAGTTGGACACGCGCGTCCAGGATTCACACAAATCCTAGGATCGCAACACTCAAATGGTAAAAAAAGGTTCAAAATTTCTCCTATAAATACCAATGTCTTTTCTTATTTTTTGCATACCTTCATTGCACAAGATTACCTAAAAATGTCGACCGGAGAGGAAGAGACGTCATCGAGTGATTATCATCCCGAAGAGGAGGAAGATTCGTTATCAACCGATATTTATATAGACGAGGTTGAGGAAGATGTACCGGGAGAAGACTACAGAACCGAATCCGATGCATCAAGCGAGCCAGAAAAGGTATTTTCATAAAGATTTTTATAAGTATAGTTAAAAATATGAATGTATTATCTTGAAATTATAATATTAGTAGGGATGGGAAAAAAACCGTAGCAGAAAATCCGATCACTTTGTATGGTTATCGAACCAAAAAAAAATTTAACCGGTCATGATTAACCAACTAATACTTTTAATGGTTCAACGGATCGAATACGGTTATCAATATTTTTACGAACGGTTAACCGATGAACCGATAATATTTTTACTATATATTATATGTTTTTAAAAAGAAACTTATATATCTAATTAGTTTTAGTAAAAAATAAATATATTTCAATAAATAACAAATTAGCTATTATAAATTTTGCTTATAGTTTACTTTTTTTCAATTAACAAAGAATCAGAGTTGTGACTTGTGAGACAAAAGAAAGAAGTCTTAGTTCCATCTCACTAAAGACAGTAATACTAGTCTCACTATCTCAGTTTACGCCAGTGCCATGGGAGTGGGGACTAAAAAACCTAAAAGTTTCCCAAATCTTCTACTCTTCCCAAATCTTTGCTCTTCTGCTCTTCCCAAATATTCGGCCTCTTCGTTCCCAAACACTATAGATTCCATCGTTGATTCGCTCCTCTAGTCTTCTTCGTTCGAGGAAATCCCAAACAGATTTGCTGAGTGCTGAGTTCCATCGTTGATTCATTGTAGCCTCCGCCCTCCAAGCATGCTAGTGTCGAGTGTTAAGTTCCATTCTCCGAGTTGCTTGCAGCAGGCAGCCCTAGAAAGGTTCCATTGCGGATTGATTGTAAGCCCTAGAAAGGTTCCATTGTTGTTATTTTTTGTTGTAACTGTTGCTGACTTGCTGTAAGCCCTAGAAAGGTTCATTCTCCGAGTGCTAAGTCTTCTAGAAAGGTTCATTCTTTGTTGCTGAGTGTTGACTTGCTGCCAATTCTCCGAGTCACTTATTGCTGGATTTTTGGGAGATATCCATCCCAGCATTTCGGTTGACAGACAACAGCTTATTGTTGGATTTTTGGATGATTTCCTACTGCAGGATTGTTGGGTGATATCAATTATCAAAATAATTGGCAGCCTATTGCATGATTGCTGAATTCTTAACTTAATAGTCAATACTATTTTATTTGTTTCAAACTTTCAATGGTTTGTAATTTGTAATTTGTATGCTTCAGTTGACTTAATACTGTTTTATTTCCACGTACAAATGAAGAATTCAACCTACTGCAAGATTGTTTTGGATATTTGATAGTGTCAGATTGATTTGTACTTTTTCTGTATTTTGGATAATTCTGCTTTAATTTTAATTTTAAATTTATTTTATTGAAAAATAAGATATTATTTATATTAAAAATCTGATTTTTGATTTAAAAAAATTAAAACAAGTCGGTTAAAAGATAACCATACCGAGTTTCACGGTTAACCGTTAACGGTTTAACCGATAACAAACGATACAGTTATGGTTATTGAAATTTACTAACTGAAGTACCGGTTAACCGATATCCGGTTAACCAACCGTGCTCACCCCTAAGTATTAGTGTAGTGTAATTTATAATATTTTATTTATATATTTTCAAATAATAGGTTGTCGAATAAGATTTTTCTATTGCTTTCCACTACGATGGCTTGTGGAATGACCAAAGAGAAATGCTTGATTTGGTTAGGCAAACAACAGTTTCGAAGAATTTTATCCTAGTCGTATAAAACTGAAATCCAAATAGGGTCATACTCACTTGTGACCTAGCCGGTAAATATAGATGTGGCAAGAGGGTATTGCCTGGACCGGAAAATAGGAGCATTTATAAGCCACTTATCGATACTCCGACTAGGAAGTATGGATGTTTGTTTGAATTGAATGGGGTGTGAATAAAGGAAAAAATGGATGGGTCTTAACTGTAAAATGTGGACAACACAATCATCGTCTCCCCACTAGTTTGCTACCTCATCCAATCATCCATATGCGGGTCGATTGATAGCTGAGCAGAAGGAGTTTGTGAAACAGAAGTTCTTATATCTAGCCAACCCTAAGATGGTACTTCAAGAGTTGAGGGCAAGGTACCGAGAAATGTAACCTCAATTAGACAAATCTAAAATATGAAGGAGAAGTTAATACTTGAGGATTGCGGAGAACTAACGGTGACACAATGGCCTTTAAAGTTCTTGAAAGACCGATGATACATTGTCCATCCAAGATTGGTAAAGGATTCTGATGCTATGAATGCCTTGTTTTTTTGTCCACCCTACAAGTCTGCGCAGGTTGAAGAAGTTTCCTTATGTCGTAATTATGGACTCCACATACAAGACCAATATGTACGTTATTTTAATTTGTAATCAACTTGATTAGCAGTTTTCCAGTATACATGTTTAAAATAACTTGTTTTGCTAGGTACAACATGCCTTTATTGGAGATGGTTGGCTTCACTTGCACAAGAAAAACATTCAGCATTGGGTTTGCATTTATGTCAAACGAAGATGTCGCTAGTTATAGGTGAGTGTTAAGTCAATTGAAATTCGTGTAGAATGAGCTTGGAGTCCAGGTCAATCCAATTGTGACAGATCGCGAGTAGGCTCTAATCAAGGTGATAAGATAAGTTTTTGGGGACGGAGTACAACATTTGTTGTGTTGGGTGGACATCAGACATAAAATCCTAGCGTACGACCTAAAGGTGTTTGCCCAATCTGAAAATCCACCGGAGTTGTCACGCAGGTTTGCAAACGCATTTTATGTGCTATTTTCGTCAACCACAGAGGCACCATTTGAAGAAAGGTATATAGAATTGAAGAGAAGATGGCGACGATGTTTATTGCATACGTGGAAAAGGTGTGGCTTAATCCATACAAGAAGAATATAGTTCGTGCTTGGACCGATCATACCCTCCACTTCTAATTGAGAACCAGCAATAGGTAATTTTATTTTTAGCATCAAAATTCATTTTGAATACTAGACAGTGTGATCGTTCAATTTTTAAACTTTGACATGTGTTTTTTAGGGTCGAATGTATGCACTTTTGGCTTGGGACATTTACTTTTATTTAATGTGAATTTTGGCCATCTTATTTTGACGTTTCATTTAGTGTTTAAATGCCTTCCAATCCAATTAGGATTAAGATTATGCACTTATTGTTGTAAGTTACAAACGATTAGGAATTTGAAACAATTATCTTTTTTTTTTGAAATGGAAGATTAGGTAATCTCATTTTCATTTCAATCTCTTCTTATTTTTGGTGGTTTTAATGTTAAAAAATTTTATATTATAATAATAAGCAATTATTTTAGCTATGAGTAAAAAGATTTAATATAATTTTTTCAATGATTATGTTGAGTGTTTTTATATTTTTTAATGATTTTAGAAGACTTTTCAACTTCTTATAATCATTTAAATCATTATAAGATAAAAAATTATTATTGTTTTTTATTAGATGAGTTTTTTTTTAATCATTAAAATTGATGGGAATTTATAAAATTAATTGGTAGAACTTTGGATTTGCATTATCATTATCATTATATGGAAAATCTTTCATAAAAGGAGTGTCAAATTATTTTTCTAAGAAAAAATGGAGAGTTAAAATGGAATGTAGTAAAATCCATTTAAGATATAAAAAATCAATTTAGAATGCAATCAATTCTAACATCTCACTAATTTTTGTAAATTTTCTTATTAATTAAATGAGCATTTATTATCAAAAAGGTTATATTAAAATTACAGAATATCTTATTAATATTTTTTTTTGATAATGTAAGAATTAGGAGACCCTCTAAGGAGGGCGTCCTAGAGCATCCTTGCGGATGAGAACACGGAGTTCTGAATTATTCAAAAAGGACGTTGGCAGGGTTGTAGTGGCCCAGCTTAGCAATTTTATCGACCAAAACATTGCACGTACTCCCTACTCACACGTCGAACTAAGACAACCATAAATTGTTGGAGAGATACCAGAATATCTGATCTTAGCATTTCAACTTCCCATGGACATTTTCCATCACCTTTGATTGCATTAATCAGAATAAGATCTTATTAATATTTATATGTATACTTGCAATGATATTATAAAAAACCGTACCTTATTATTTGTATAAGAATTAATTGTCAAATTATTTAGTCTTATATTATATAGATAAGGAATGTATTTTAATGTGATCCACACGACAAACTACAAGAAATATAGTTGTTGATATTAGGATTTAAGAGTTTAATAATTGATTTGTAATTGATCAATGACACTGATTAACAAAATAAGGAGTATGATTTAGTGACACGAGCTGGCACGTTCAGGTTCAACATGTGAGGCATAATGCAAATAATGCAGCTGACTGGCTCACAAGGAAAAGTAAGAAATTTGTTGGATATTTTATCTTATTTAACGAACCTCCTGATAAGTTGCTTACGATATGTGAATCCGAAATGTTAAACCCTACTATGTAATCTTATACGGAGTATAATCTATATTTCTACAATGAATAAAATGAACATATAGCCTCCGTTGAACAAAAGAAATAATTGATTTGTAATTAAAAGTAAATCTGTTTGCATTTTAGTTTAGTCCCCCGATTACCGTATTGCCCTACTATCTCATTCTTTAGGAAAAGGAAACGTGAGCAGGCAAATCTGTTGCATTAAATTCATTAAGGGCTTGTTTGTTTCTATACCTTTGGTATAGGAAATGGGTATAGGAATGAGTCAAACCCAAAGAGGTGTTTGTTTTCACTAGGGAGATGGGAATAAGTGATTCCCATACCACCAAATTACACTTGAGTTCATACCCAACTAAAAACAACGGTATGAGTGATACCTATTCCAACCCCATTCCCGATTCCAACCCTCAGTGATCCTACGTGGCAGAGGCGACACGTGTCAATCAGTTATACATCAACGCCAGCGGTCAACCAGATGTCGACTAATGACCCGGCCATTCATCTGGCATTCTGAAGATTTGTACTCGCCTCTTGCTTTAACTTTCTGCTTCCCTTTTCCCTCCCCCTCCTCTCTCTCACATTGTAATCGGTATTACCTTTCGAGTTCTCAATCTGATTCGGTGCTTACAAATTGATTTGTAATTAAGAGCAATTACAGAGTGAGTGCAAATCCATGTCTCCGTGTTGCACCGCCACTAATTCTTACTCGCCGGTGAAGCCTGATCGGATGGTGGAGACTGAGTTGGAGGCGGCGGAGATTCTGGCAAGCTTGTCTAAGTCTACGCCGCCGCCTTCCTCTAGGGAGGCTAGTATTGGGGGTGGAGCCGGTGAGTCGGTCGACAGTTGGGGGAGCAGAAGTAAGCGGTCCACTACTTTACGAGTCAAGAGCGAGTCTTCTCCTGTTGACTCAGCGTTGAACTCTGCTTCTGCGACGGTTATGGAAGAGGATCCGGTGCTATTGGCCTTTGATCTTAACGAGGTATATTTTTTCTGCTGGTTTCCATCGATTCAAATATTAGTTTTAGTTTTAGGTCACTTGAATTGTTTGGTTTATGTAGGTGGCAACTGATTGTTTTGTAGCTGGAGTTTCTAATCTGAGTATCTGAGAAGTTAAATTATGTTGAAACTTCGAATTTGATACGAAAACTGTTGTCAAGGGGTCAGATTCGTGGACTTTGGGGCGGTTCTTTTTTTCTTTTTCGTTTTCTTGAAAGACTTTGGAGGTCGTTCTTTGTTCCTCAAGTGGAGGTTAACTGCCACCGTGTTGTTTTGATGAGTGTTGAATGGCATTGGTTTGAATTTGAATTCCACACCATCTCAACGGTAACAATGTATAGAATGAGGTTTCCTTGCATCCTGACGAGATTCAACTGTGCCAGATGCATAACGGATTAACAGTACTCTGCAAGTAAATCTTAGGTCCAAGTTTTTTGAAATATGGAATTCAAGGCGGTCTTATGCATTTTATGGATATGGGGGTGCACACTAGTGCCTTCATCTAAATATATTATTGTGTATATCTTTGTGTTTCTACTTGATGTACATGAATTTGCCTTTCATATGCCAACTTAGTGTTCTCTTGGGTGAAAAGTTAGACATTTATTGTGAAATCAATAGCGACTATCCTGATGTATCTCTCTTTTCAATGTTCGAGAAGTACTATGGAATGGCTCCTCTTAACCTGATTGTCAATTTGTTGGAACATGACCACAAGCTTTATTCATAAAAGGATTATATAGAAGGTTTTGGGCAAATGTAAATATGATACGGTATGTGAGCTCATTCGTTCAAAATCCAGAATGGAAATAGTTAGAATAAGGGGGGATAGAATAGATCTGTTGTCTGCTGGTGCAAAGCATTGCTTTTGTTTGCACTGCCAGGTTATGTCTTTGTATAATAATCATTTTGATACTTTCTCAGATGGCGGCATAATTTTTTCCTCCCTTTTTATTTCGGTTTGTAATTTATGACATACTTGAGATTGAGTCTAGGAATTCTGAGCTTGTACTAGTTAACATTTTTATAAAACATGCTGTGGCCTGGATGCTCTACTGCTAGTAGTCCTGCACCTAGGAAGGTATAATTGATGGTGTATTCTCGCACACTTACATAGTTTAGAACTCCTCAATGCATATGAAGCTTAATATAGCCAGTAGCTGGTTTTTGTTTTTATTCAAGTTAAGTATCTCTAGAAGGTAGAGCACTATCTCGGTCCAGCTTAGGGTTGTTATTCGTTAATTTATTTATTTTTGGTGAAAAAGGATACTATTTATGCAGGTGTTCCTCCAAAATGGATATATCACTAGAAGGTAGAGCAATATCTGGATCCAGCTTAGGGTTGTTATTTTCTATCATATGAAGGTGTTGTTCCAAAATGGATATAGCTTATTTTGTTTTATTAACTATATGGATTTTCGTATTTTGAGGGCGAAAAGGCTATCCATCAATAGTTCAGCGACATTTTGTGCAGGTCTTGAGTAATGATTTTCTTTATACTAGGATCAAGCAACAACATTCATCCAAGAGGAAGAATGTCAGAGGGAACCTAAAGATGTTGTCAAACCTGAAGATGTTGATATGGCACAGCCAAGTACTGCATGTACAACATCACAGACTTGTGGGAAGTCAAGGCAGAATTTGACAGAGGTACTTAAATTTGAATCAAAAGCTTCAACTAATATCATATAATATAATATCTTTGCTAGATCCAACATAAGCTTCTTGTTCAGGCTGAGAAAGAAGCACGAAGACTCCGCAGAGTGTTGGCCAACAGGGAATCTGCCAGGCAGACAATTCGGCGCAGGCAGGTAGTCTGATTTAGTTGCTGTTCTAACTTATGTGCAATTCAATTCCCTTTTTTCAATTGGAATGATTGAATTTTGACTAACCACACTTATAGTTAGTTCAAACGTGTAAAATCATGTGCCACAAAATCATGATAGTGCCTGTCATTTAATATATGAAGTATTGCACCTCTTGCATATTCATTGAGGGTTTCGTCGTGGGTTTCTTTGAGGTGCTATTTATAAACTGATGTTTTCTTCTGTAATAGGTATTATATGAAGAGCTAACCAGAAAGGTTGCTGATTTGGTACGAGATAATGAGAATTTAAAGAAGGTAAGCTGTGTGTATCCCAGAATGAGTTTCACGCTCAATCAAACTTTATTTTCATTCTTATTTTGTTCTTCACCAATGAAACAATCATGAGCTCAGAGTATGCCTCCAAAGTATAATCTTTGCAGATGTAAATATATTTATCATTCTTCATGTCACTCACTAGTGTAAAAAATGTTTCTTCAACAGGAAAAGGACTCTGTGGTCAAGGATTATGATACCCTAAGATGTACTAACAAAATGTTGAACGAACAGGTGACAGTAATAACTTAAATGAGCATATACCATATTAATATATGAATGTCTTACATGATTTTATTCCTTGTTTGTGGTGCAGGTTGCAGAACAACTAGGATCTAAGCTAGAAGAGAATGTAGGAAAATATACATCAGCTAATTGCAGCGTCCCTCCTCTCCCATTTGCCAACTACCCATATATTGTATGTAAGGACACCCCTTTTGTCTGTCCTTACAATATTCAGCTGCCTGATATGAACCCATCTCAGCTGGGTCATTTTGGTTTCTGTCATCAGTCAGAGGCAAAATTGTCTGAGACTAGTAACTCTGAGTCACCTAACACAAAAGGCAATCCCTTGAGAAACAGTGGTCCAAATGGCCACTGGTGCATGCTGCCATACCCTTTGTTTTTCCCCATTCCTGATGCTAGGAATGGACCCAACTTGATCCCGTGCTTTCAATCCGGGGACAGAGAAAATGAAACCGGTGTAGTGGATTGTCCAAAGAACCTTCCCTTTGAATACGCTATTGATGTCAAAACAGAAATTCCTACTTCAGTAGAAGCCCATACAGGGAAAGATTCTCATGGCATTCCATTTGGTTTGTCAATGGATGTAGTTGATCAGCATCTAAGACTTCAATCAAACGGAGTAGTGGATAATGCCGATGCCAGAGAAGCAGTGGATCTAAAGCTGACCAATGCTGTGAATTCTGAGGTAATTTCTGTAAAGGGACTTCATGATGTTAAAGTTGTCCAAGAATCTCACCAAGAACCAGGTTTAAAAAATGGGAAAAGGCTTGTGGATCCAGCTGTGGCAGCAAAGGCTAGAAAGAGAAGGAAGGAATTAACAAGAATGAAGAGTCTGCATTGCCGATCACATAGGAAAGAAGGATTGAGATTAGGCGAGTCCCATCCCTCTTTGTCCAGGAACACTTGATCTGTTGGGGGTTAAAGACTTAACAGTAACTGGGACTTTGATAAAAAAGGATTTTGCTCCATTTTGCCAAGTTTTTGAGGTGGAAGGGTTATACACTTATACTAATTCTATGAGAGTAATCTCTATGCAATCCATAGTTCTGACTGCTTATGAAGTCTGACTTCCGTTTGTTCTGGAGAATACGCCAGGCGAAGAGAGCCATGATCAGTAGTTTTAGATTAAAAAACAAGCCAAAGTTATAGGGGATGTTGTTCCAAGGGACTTGGTATACCTGTAAATTCATCAAGTTCTTATGTTTGGATGTTTTTGCACATGTTGCAGCAAAAGAGAACTTCCCTTCTGGGCAGATGCTTCGCGAGTTCATTTCTATTAGTTATTTGGATGAGCATTTCTTTCGTGCTTTTCCCACGTTTAATTTGGCAATATGATTTAGTTTGAATTTTAGTCCCCTGGGTTTTGTATATAATATCCGTTCGAGCATGAATAGCTAATCTGTGTTAAAAACACAAATAACCTCTAGATGAATCTTTATGAACAAGAGCTTGACCCATATAATTTAGTCTAGAGTTTTTAACTAACCTTACTTATTACCCAAGGATTGGTAAGAGTCTAGCCACAATACATATCATTAAAGAAGCCCCATATTTGACAAAGTAGTATAATTCCAATCCAAAATATTATAAAATCCGGAATAATGAAAATATTATAAAATCCGGAATAATGAAGACTCCTAAAGAAAAACTCCTAAAGTCCTATATAATAGTTTAATGTATATGCTACACTATATACAACTACAACAGAATACTCGAAAATTTAATTATTTGAAACCTCTCCCGCCCAATTCCGGTGGAATAATCTCCTGGCATCGTACAATCCCAGAAGCCCCTCCATAACACAACCACCTCCGGCTTCCTTTGTTCACATTCCACCTTACTTTGTGCATGGCCACCAATTTTGAAGGCATCACTTCAATTTCACTTTCAGTTTCGAGATTCACATCCGATTTCACAATCGAGCTCTCTTCATCTTTGGATGAAGACGCTCGATCCTCTCTCGCCTTCTTTGCTTTGCTCTTCTCATATTTTGCATTGTTCGGGGTAGATATTGGTTGATCTAAATCTTCATCTACAGCAGCGTCCTCACCATAGCAGAGAGCTTACCAAAAATAAAAAAGAATAGAGCAAGTTTAACATAATGAATATAATCTACACCCCAAGTTAAAGTGAGCTTGAGCTTGATCCCCGTAGTCAAATGTTTTCAGATAAAAATAAACACTTGACATTATTAATGTAAGATCTCATAACAGAATTCACTTCTGTAAATAGGTTCAAGTAGACAAAAGCACTTTTAGTAAGCTCTTACCTAAAGGCTCATTGTCAAGCATTTGTTCTTTTTCCCTTTTCTTCCTATTTGAGTCGTATGTAAGTCCACGCCGGCTTCTAGGAGTGTTGCCCCGTTCGTTTATAGACCTCTTCATAGGGGTATTTACTACAAGTATTCCGTCCTCGTCGATCAGTGAACCGCACAGAAAATGAGGGGTTCGATTCCTGTGCGGGTCTTTATCCACTGCTTTGCTTGTAAGCTATTTATGTAGGAAAGTTTTACAGAGTTAGTTGTTCAATGCCAAGTTCCTAACTCCTGATGTTAAAATTATCAGATTTTGACAAGTATTCAATTATGCAACAAGAGGGTGTTTACAACCAGCAAGACTGACCTGGAAATAAAGGACAGTACCATTGGAACCACAATATGCAACCATTCCTGAAATGAAAAGATGTGTGTGAAATTCGGTCATCATTCATTCTATATGGAAATGATGATATGAAAGATGGTGAATCTCTGCACATGGAGAATCAAAACAGATCCAAACCTGTGTGTCGTGAGACTTGGATGTTCCAAATAGAGAAAGGAGAACAACTGTAAGTATGCAACCCTTGTTGTGGTGTCCCGGTAAAAGGCTTTCCAGTTGCGGGAACATCATATGCTGCCTTGGACAAGCTCAGGATCCGTAGCGTCCCGTCATCATAAGACGTTAAAATACATCTTTATAAAGAAAGAATCGCATTTTAGCAACACTCCGAATGGAAAAAATAGTCAAATACACACATATTCATGCCTTAAGGGACAACAAATACAACTTATATGGAAATAATTTGTGTACTTTGGATCAGGATGCCAATCAAGACTATAAATGAACCTCTGTGCTGAAATATCCCACAAAGGACGGAATGGATCCCTGCGAGTTATAGAAAACTTTTGTAAGTTAATAGCATATGTAACCAAATGCAAGACAAAAGAAAACAAAAACTTTTGCTGAATACAACATTAAATGTTATCATCAAAATAAGTTTAATGACGCAAAATCTAGGACAAATGGCCAAATTTGAATACAACTTGCAACATTTGTACGGTGCTGCTTGAAGGAAGTTTATGAGCATTAGAAACTACAGGTAGAACCACCAAATGAGGAAAAGTTTACGGAGATAATATACAAAGTTTAAGAGCATAATGATGTATAATATACGAAGTAATTCTAAATAAGCCATCATACTTGCCTCAAGTCCCAAAATTTCATTCCTTCATGCCCAGCAGTAACAATAATATTCCCACTTTCTGTATCCCTGAAGTTGAAAGTGGATTACATGTACGTCAACAGAAAGAATTAAAAAAAAAATAGTGCAGGTAAGTGAAAGGTTACTAAAAAAGCTCAAGGTCTTGTGTTTGCTGGTATTGAACATGATCAGGAAAACATTACCCTTCACTCCCTTCAGATGGTGCCCAAGCAAGGGTTCTAATAGGTACTGTATCTGCACTGAAACAAAGTATAGGTCTGCTATCTGCAGAAGAAAAAGTGGGGTAAGCTCTGAGATCTATTGAAATCTCAAGAAAATAATATTAACAAATCGTCAATTGTTCCTTCTACTATGAAAAACATTCTTTAAGATAACATTCATTAAACTACAAAAAGCTTCACTGCAACATTTCAGCAGCACTTTCCTGTAGCCATTTTGCTTGACACATACCAATTGTAAACATATTCTTTCAATCCATCAAAAATGTAGAAAATGCATCATTAACTGTAACTATGTCACATTACCTTTTGGTGAACTGCTTGCAGAGAACTTCCATAAAGCAACCTACACATACAAGTGAAAATTGTTTTGACAGTACAGTGATAAATCATAAATTAGTACATTGTATATGATGATGCAAGCTACTGCACATACAATACAGAACTAAAGTTTGAAAGTGAATGACAGAAAAAGAAACCCAATTGCTCACAGTATTACCATTCCATCGTGACATCCAGCTAGAATCAGATCATGAGGCGGTGTTGCTGACCATTCCACAGTCAGGGGTATGCTGTTACATAAATAAAAAAACGAAAAGAAACTGTTTTAGAGCACTTCATCCCAAGAGGGTCTTAACTCTTACGTTGATAAACATAAAACTGGTGTAAATGATGATATGGAGTATTCAGTCTAATCATTGACTCAACTACACAGCATGATACCATGCTTCTTTCAAGTAAAATTTTGACAAGTCGTAAACATTTTTTAAGAAGCTAATCCAGAATAATAAAAATCAGGCATGACCTCATAGTTTGGTGCTTTTGCTTAAATCCCTGCAGTACTAATAAGCATCCATTTTATACAAAAGGGGGCCTGATATATTGATTTACAGTTCAAGTTTCCCAAAACAAATCACTGTTTAAAATTCATGAGAATGGAGAAGTGGAGAACTAACTACATAAGAACCCATAAAGATACCTCTGTCTGTCACCGCATTGCAATTTTGAACATCTAAATACTGGCTTCAATTTCACAAAGCGTGGATCCAAATAATCCTGCTTCTGAGACAGGTAAATAGCCTTCAGTATTCTAGGAGAAGGAATTTCCCACCTGCAAGTGGAACATACAAGGATATCAATGAAAAAGAATCCTAGGAGTGAGATAAATGAACTAGCTTACAGTTCAAGGACACAGAGCATCAAGAGATAGCTTACACTTCTAAAGATCCATCTCCCAACAAAACAGCAAGATAGCCCAATCTATGCTTGCACTCAGAGTAACACGTGCTTGAAGGCCTCCATTTCACATCCCATGCAACCTTTCCATTATGACCCAAGCATAGAACAATTCGGGGAGGAAGGATATCCTTCCGAATGGGAGAAGATCCATAGCCCTCATTCCCAACAGCTGACCCAGGCACCTCTTTACTTTTTCCCGAGTTCTCTTTTAGACTTATAGAAGAAGGCTCCTTATCTGTACACTGAATCCCTAAAGAACAATTAAGATGCTCATTATTGTTCAAACTTCGTGCCTTTGCTTTCAATTTTCTCTTCTGTGAAGAGGTTGTAGACCATGCCATTCTAGAACTGATATTTACAAGATTCTCATCTACATTTGAGCTACACCCTTGATACTCAATAGGTAGCACTTCAACAGATTGGCTTTGACAATGCAAGTCACCGGAAGGTGTTTCTATAACTTCATTCTTGCGCTTCCCTCTTCGCCTCTTTGGTTGAGCATCATCTTCTTTTGGTACAGAAGCAATATTTGAACTGCTTTCTGGGCATTCAATAGCTAGCACTTCAGCATGCTGTTCAGAATCTAATAAAGCGGGTGTTGTTCCTACAGGATGCTTCCTGGGTCGTCCTCTTGGCCTCTTTGGTTGAGTATCATCTCTTTTTTCAACAATTTTTTTTCGAGGCTTGGTGCATGGTTTTATTACAGTAGACAACTCTTCCTCTTTCACTATATCGTTCAATAGGCACCAAATCTGAACCATCCCCTGGCCACTTAGCGGAGCACCTAACTTGTGATACATTGAATCAGGTGGATGAGCAGAAACAGCAATGAACTGTATAATAGGAATGTTGAAGTTATATTACAATCTAAGATGAGTAAAAATATCAATGTATGGTTTGATATCAAACACCAAAAGAGGAAAATCAGTTCCCAAACAAGACAAAGAGAAAAGGGTTTTGCAACTGAGAAATGGAACATATTTTTCTGGCATAAAGGGTTTCATATTTCAGTATGAAAACTTACATTCCAAATAATAGAAAATATATCCTCCAGCCTACTAGAATATTATATGTTTCCTCTATATTAAGGTGATAAAATTCATTCCAATTAGTCAACCCTTATAAAAATATAATAGGTGGTCATATAGATGGAGGCATCTACAACTGTAAAAAAAAAAAAGAAGAAGCTGATAAGAAAAATCTAACTCAAAAAATGAAATAAAAGAGCCGAATGCAAATTACCTCACGGTTTACAAGGGTGTTAGGCATCATTTCTGGCCTAGGACACCAGTCCAAAGCCCAAACAGAACCACCGGCATAAAAAACAAAATCATTCCTACAAAAAATAAAAGGTATGACACATTATTAGTCCAGGAGATATCTTCAAGAACTTCATCCTTGTACATTTAACAATCATACTGACAAATCCAAAACTAGGAATAGTTTAACAAATCTTTATTCCAAATGCATAAACAAGGATGCTTATTATCAAGAGTCCCATTCATGAGGATGGCTATACCTACTCTAATTACTACAACACACAGTGCAGTACATGTTAGCCAACCAAACATGCAATACCTGGACTGTGTCGAATTAGCCTCATCAGTCAAACTCTCTGCCTGCACTACAAAAGATTATACATTGCGGTGAATATTACTTTGTAAACCATCACATTCAATATGGAACAATACTTAATTGTTCAAGAAAATTGGTTTCACATACCTTAGGAACTGCAGCTGATGAAAATTGAGATAAACTGATCTCACTAAGAACATCTTTGTCTATCCATTGAGAGACTACTGTTTCAGAAGCAAAGCGGATCGTTCTTGGTTTATAATTAAAATGCCTCCATTCACTGCAAGCTCACCAACAACATTGTATAGATGAAAATTATGCCAAAAAGAGTTGAATTCATCGAACTGCTAAAATGTGCGATCATGCAAATTTACCTCCAAAAAGTGACCATCTCAGATAGACGCTTCATCTCGGCTTCTTCTACCGGACCAGCCTCTTCTCCACAAAGCACAGATATCTTGTCCATTGCTTTGAAATGATTCTCAACAGAGTGATCAAAGGGTGAAACTCCAGACACAAAAGCATGATTTTCTTCTGCTTGATAATCAATCAAGCCTTGCTGATCGAGTAGAACAGGCTGTCCCTCCTTAATTTTGCTCCCTTTCTGTTTTCTTCTTTGGTAGACTATATCCTTCTTATTCCTTGTTCTTTCACCTGATTCCATAACTAGAGACGCTGATTGCTCTTCCATATCTCCTGTCAAAGCAAGTCTAGTTAAGTCAATGTGTAATAATAATGCCTTGCCCGACGGCAATTTTAAGCAGTTTTTGTGGTGGGAAAAAAAAATCTAAATTCTGCTCCTGCACATAAATGAGAGTAAATTCGCTCTATTTGGCCAATCATATGACCACAACATATTGCTAGAAAGGTAAGAGCCAAACAAACAGGTGCCTTTATGCCAATTCACTATCATACACATCAAAATTTACACCGAAACACACAGCAATCAGCAGCCAGGAAATACTAGAAGGGGACCCCGGAATTGCTGGGGGTATATTGCTCAATTACATTGAGAATCATAATTGTTAATAGGCAGTGGCGGAGGCAGGTGGGGGCGAAGCCTCCCCCGACGGCCGGGAGTTCTCAGCCAGGCGTGCCAGCAGCACAAAACAAGTGAAAATTTGGATCTTTCTCAATTGAGAAATAAGAACCACGGTTGACATAAAGACATTAGGAAACAAAATTCAATTGAGAACGACAAGTTCAAACCGATCAATTTTGGAGACGAACTAGTAGACTTTGACGAGGCAGAGAAGGTATGCCGGCGGTGAAGAATTCCTTCCCCCGAGTCCGTCGTTCCGTCCCGATTCTCTCTCTGGTTCTTTCGTAGGGTTGTTTATCAGTTGACTGAACTCAGTTCAACTTTTGATCATTAGTTATAGTAGGGGTGATGCCCGTGCTACGCACGAATTTATTTTGTGCAGATAGAACAAAATTTTATCCTTTTAATATCTATATATTATCTAAGGGGAAGTTCGAAAAAAAAATCAACCGTAAAAGCATTTAAATTTCTCTTTTTTATTGTATCTATTATGTTGTTGATTGTCTTTTTATATTTAAAATATTTTATTTTTGTAATGATCAATTATTTAGGGGAATATAAGTTTAACACTAATTTTATGTTTTTATATTTGTTAAATATTTTACGTGATTAGAATTCATAACACATTGTATCTTCAAATATTACAAAATCTTTAGTTATTATATATCTACCCTAAAAAAATATTCTTAAGCGCGATCAAATTATAATAGAATTTTAACACAAAATATTTATTTTTAGTTGTTACTTCTTTCTTCTGAATATTTGTCTGCTTCCATCATCCTAAAAGTATTATTTTGATTTCACCTTTGATTAGATAAAAAATATACCAAAAATATAACAATCTTACTATACATAAGAAACATTTACATCAAATGAACATAACAGCTTTCATGATTTAAATAAAAAGTAATGATGTTTTACCTTAATAATTTAGTTTGATGATCCTTCGATCCTTCTTTCTCATGAACATATTCTCTCATTGTCTATGAGATTACACCAAGAAAACATGAGAAATTAAAATTAAAATACATAATTGCCTATGAAATTAGGCATGAGAGTCATTTGGAGCGAGAAAATAATTTCTAAATATAGTGGTAAAAGAAATTAAATAAGTTCCTTTTTGTTGAATTTAAAAAACATAAGAAATGGAATGAAAACTTCTAAAAAACAATCAATTACCTCATTGCTCTTTTCTTGTATTTTGTAATTCCTTTTATTTTGGAAACAAAAGTCTTGCATCTATTGGTTTACTCCCACTTTTGCATTCCAAAAAATCCTTAAAATTAGCTAAACTTCATCCACTAACACATAGATAAGGATGACATAATTTTCTTATTGAAAAATTTAATGTAATAAATTTGATCTTATCTAATTTTTTTAGGGGATATGGAATGTGAGGGAATAGACAAAATTAATGTAATAAATTTGATCTTATCTAGTTTTTAGGGGGTATGGAATGTGAGGGGATAGACAAAATTAATGTAATAAATTTGATCTTATCTCGTTTTTATTAATTTGTTTTTTAAACTATTAATTTACATTTTAACAAAAACTAATTCTTGACTCTTTTTTTTACTCTCATTATTTTATTTGATGGTTTGGTCATTAATTGTCCAAATTTTTCTATTTTATAATATATATAGATTATTATTATATACAAATAATACAATGAAACGATTTTTTTTTGGTAGACTACAATGAAACGATGGCCTAGGGCTAACTATTTTTTGGTAACTTCCACAAAAATATAAGAGCAAGTTTTAAAAGAAATAAGGGAATTTCTGTTTGGTATTCTAACATTTTTGATACTTTAAAAAAACTTATTCCATAATATTTTTGAACTTTTATAAAAACTAGTTGTCCCCGTCGTGTCATGCACGACTATGACTCGATATTTTTTAGATATACTATAAAAATATATTAATAAATAAAAATATAATATAAAATTTACTGTGAGTAGTTTGTTACCCGTAATATGTAGTAAGAAGATATTTCACATATAAAATCAAATAATTGTTATTATAAAAATTATGAATTCAATCAAACAAATATACTCTTTTATAATTTCCAATTCATTCATTAATTGAAAAGTTGGAAAGTATATATATTGATATTGCTTGATATGGTGGTTTTACATAAATTGCCTAAAATTCTTCTTGATTTTAAGATAAATTGCCTTATGTAATCATTGTAATTTTTTATTTGAATTATTTATTATTTATTAATTATAGTTAAATATGACATGTTAATGATAGGGCAGAATGTAATATGATGTGGTATATGACGTGTAAAAAATATATTGACATGACTTAAGGAAAAGGTGATATGTGGCAAAATCCAATGTGGCGTATTCTCAAAACGACATGTGAAAAAAGCTGAGGTGACGCAACGTGGAGGCTTCAAACCTTATTGCCTTTATATATATAGTAGATTCGACATATATCTTTATTTGTTCATTTTCGTTATATTATAATAAAATTTATTTATTTTCTAATTAAAAAATATTTATATATTTTATTGAGCTAATACCAAATTCTAATTTAGAAATAATTAATATAATTCAAAAAATGACTCTATAAAATTATTAAAATAAATTTATTATATAATTTAAAATTTTCAAGTAGATTTTATCTTAACTAGTCTTAACTTCCGTGCCCTACACGGGATTTTATAGAATTATTGCTTTATTTATTTGAATTTTTTAAATTTTGTTCAAATTGATATAATTAAGAATATTTTTAAAAAACTACGAATTATATCTTATCTAAAAAACATATCATTTCAAAAAATAATTTTAAAAAATTGATATAGGCAAAGATATTTTTAAAAACTAAGCATATCTTAGGTAAGAAATTATCATATCCAAAAATAAAATTAATATATTAATTGTTTTGTTTAATATATAAATACAACTAATTAAAAATAATCCAATTAAATTTCAACCAATCACATTAATTTAGAAAAGATAGATTATGTGCTGAACAAATTTGGATGAAAAGCAAAAACAATTACTCTTAATCTAAACCTATTTTTTTAGGCGTTTGTTAAGTATAAAAGCCCTTTTATTTTTGCTCTACCTCTCAAAATTCTTTTCTACCCGAGTCCGCATTTTCGTTCTCTCTGGTTCCTTCATAGGTTTGTTTATCAGCAAAACTCAGAAATCGATCTCTAGAGATCTCCGGAGTCCGTTTTTTCTTGCTTGTTATCATCAATTTCCTCTTTTTCGTTTGTTCGATTGAAGTTTTAAACCCTAATTTTTGGAAATTTTTGGATCTGGTGTTATGCAGAAGATGCAAGAGGATCTTGATGACAACATGGGATCTTGTAGAAACTTCAAGAGGTTCAAGCTAGAGACCAGAATTGAAGGCTTTGTCAATCCTTTCACTAGAGAATTTTCAACAAATGGCACGTTGCTTGAAGCACTGGAACAATGGTGCGTTGCCGTGTCGCCACTCCTGTGCCAGCCAACTTCCTTGTGGTGCTACTCCAATACGTTTTTATTCTACATTTCTAGGGTTTCAATTTTTTTTCTTATTGGTTTGTTGTGCTGTTTTGCTCTACTAATTCGAATGCAACTTTCATTGTTCGTGTTTGGTGCAGATAGCTGAAGTCGGATTTTGATTTTGCGGGAATGGAAACTGATGATACCGAGCGAAAAATCTCCAGTCCTCCATGTGAGAAATTTCCAAATCGAAAAGGTTTGGAACATGGAATTCGCAATCAATCAAGTGGTTTCTTTGGAATCAGCGAGCTGTAAAAATCTCCATTCCTCCAGGTGAGAAAATTTTTGGCCTCATAACCATCTTTTCAAAGTTCCGATTAGGGTTTGCAATTTGCTCTAACTTGTGAAAAGTTGGTTTTTTTTTTGTCTGCTTTTGAAGTTGTACTGCTCCTCAGCTTCACATGGTTTCAACTATAGTGTGTAACCATCTTCAATGTTTCAGAATTGAACAGTTTTTCTGCCATGAGTTTCATTCTGGCTTCATGTAGGTCTTCTAGTACTCTCTTTACGCCCTTTATTTTAGCACAATCAATGTTTTTTTGCCTGGATTGCCGAGATATACAATTATTAAGTTTTGGTTAGTTGTGCTGAATTTTGAGATTGCTGTGGAATTATATTTGTGCTTGGTATTATGCTTTCTTCTAATGATTATGCTTATTATGGATTGACTTCAATTGGATACCACGATTTGATGGGGAAGAGAGCGAGTAATCGAAGGAAGTACCGCCAGCAGTTCAAGAGCTTGAGGTACAAAGAGACCGGAGAGGATTCCTTCATTGAGGAGTCTATTGACAGCGAATTTACGAAGATGTTCGATGGCGGGGAATCGACAACTTCGACCTCATCAGCGGCGTCTATGGTTGCATCGCCGAGGATCTTGAGAGAGATGAATGATCAGGAATTTAACCAAATTGAATGTGGAGGTGGTGGGATCTTGTGCTGCTTTCAAGGAAGATTTGTGTTTGTTGCTGGTGTTGATTCCATTTTACTGATGTGAATTTTGTGCTACTAAGTAACTTGGATTTTTGGATTAGAAATTGGCATTGTGTTGGAATAAAGAGGGAGATATTTATTGCAATCACTGATGTTAATTTTGTGGATCTTTCACTTTGAATTGTAATTCTCAATTGTTGGCTTGGATCGTTTAGGTTGATTATCTTTTGTTTCTTGTTAAACATAAAAGTGAGTTAGTTTATATATAATGGATCCCAATATAGCTTTTTATCATTTTTGTGATGCTCTTTATTGTTGTGTTGATGCCACTGTTTTAATCCTCTATATGAGCTTATGCGGCTTTTGTTGGAATTTTTTTATCCCTAAATTGGATAATTAATCGTTTGTTAATTTGTTTTGAGATGTCTTGGTAAATTAGTGCAATAAGGTTTGTTGGTTTAACTGTGAGTTCCTTGTGTGTGCTGTTTCACTTGGATAATTAATGTTTTGTTATTTTTAAAAGTATTTGATGACACGTGATGACACTTGATGACTGTTTAGCCTTGATGACATTATTGTCATTAAAGCTTGATGACAGTTTAATTTCATCAAGGCTTTTGATGACAGTTTAATGTCATCAAGGCTTTTGATGATGGTTTAGCGGTTATAGTTCATGACAATTGAACCGTCATCAAGTAGCGATGACAGTTGATGACTAACAATTGATGACAATCAAACCGTCATCAAATAGCGATGACAATCGAACCGTCATCAAGTAAGGATAACAACTTGTGATGATAGTTGATGACAATCAAAGTGTCATCAAATAGTGATGACAGTTGATGACGGTTTGAACCGTGTCATTAATAAATTTTTTATGACACTTTGAGTAGTGACACATATTTGATGGCAATAAAAAATTAAACGTGATGATAGATATTTGATGAAATTAGAAAAAAATATAATTTGTGATGATAGCTTTTTGATGATGACACATATTTGTTGACACTAAAAAAAAACTATAATTTGTGATGACGATTGTTTTTATGTAGTTAAATGCCTTTGATGGTACTTTTTTCATCAAAATATTGTGATGACACTAATGACGATGACAAAAATTATGATGACCGTGAAGAAAATTGTGATGACAGTGATGACGGTGATTATGGTGATGAGGATGAAAAAATATGTGTCATCAAATGCCTTGATGACACATATTTGATGGTACTAGAAAAAAATTGTATGTGATGACACATAATTGATGAGACTAAAAAATTAAACGTGATGATAAATATTTGATGACAACTTTGTTTTCATATTTGTGATGACGATTGTTTTTATGCTGTTGAATACCTTTGATGATACTTTTTGTCATCAAAAAGTTTTGATGACACTTGTAATGATAGTTGATGACAATCAAACCGTAATCAAGTAGTGATGACTAGTGATGACTGATGACGGTTCAAATCATGTCATCGGTAATTTTCTTATGATACTTTGAGTGGTGACACATATTTAATGACACTTGAAATAAATTGTATGTGATGACACATATTTGATGACACTAAAAAATTAAACTTGATGATAGATATTTGATGACAGTTGTTTTTATATGGTTGAATGATTTTGATGATACTTTTTATAATCAAAAAATTGTGATGACGGTGAAAAAAATTTGATGACGGTGATGACGGTGGAAACAAAATTGTGATGACAGTGATGATAGTTGTTTTTATGTGGTTGAATGCCTTTGATGATACTTTTTGTCATCAAAAAGTTATCATCAAGACATTTTGATGACACTTTTTACCTTTTATTACACTTTTTGTCATCAAAAATTGTGATGACGGTGAAAAAATTGTGATGACGGTGAAATAAATTGTGATGACAGTTGTTTTTGTGTGGTTGAATGCCTTTGATGATACTTTTTGTCATCAAAAAGTGTCATCAAGATATTTTGTTTGGATGACACTTTTTACCTTTTATTATATTTTTTGTCATCAAAAAATTGGGATGACGGTGAAATAAATTGTGATGACGGTTATGAAGGTGATGATGGTCAACGGCCGATCAACGCGAGTCAACGGTCGGTCAACGACCGAGTCAACAGGCGAGTCAACCCGGTCAACGACCGAGTCAACTCGGTGAGAGTGGGGTGGGGTGGGTGATGAGAGTTTTTGCTATTTACCTAATTTTCACATCCTCCTTAATATTCACCTAATTAGGTATTTTTTTGCTATTTACTTAATTGAGCCTTATATTTTTTTTTATAAGGAAAGAGATTAGGGGCCACTAACAAGCTAGTGGTCGCCCTAGAGCATCCTATCGGATGAGGGTAAGCAAACCCGAGTCAACTGCAAGTGGGATAAAGGAGACAGGTCTGAAGGATCCAGCGATGAAGTCCACCACATAATTGCTCTCATGGAAGACATGAGAAATACTCCAATCCTAGAATAGGGCAAGCAAGCAGTGGATGTCCGAATACAACAACTCATTCTCCCACGGGCAGCGCCAGTCACCAAGTACGACCTAGACCAGCTGCAAGTTATCGCCTTCAATCTGGATCCGGGGAATGCCACGTCTAATGGCCTCGAGAAGTCCCTAGCGCAAGGCGATGGTCTCGAAGATCAGAACGGACTACCGACCAATCAGTCCTCCGTCAAAATGGATGGGTGAGCCATCTGAGTCCTTGATGATGAACCCGAAAGAAGCCACTCCATCTGCACACACTACACCATCAAAATTCAATTTAATGTAATCCCTCTTGGGTTTTGCCCACTTCGCACGCTTTCTCTCTTCTCCAGCTCTCGCACTATAAGTGCAGGGGCTGGGGGAATCAAAGGTTCCTGCAAGTTTCCATTCTGTAACCTGGTTTCGGATAAACTCGGTAATGTTATCAACATTAGTCAAGTTTGTTTCGTTGTTTCTGTCAAAGACTATCTTATTTCTAGAGAACCATAGGCTTCACCAGGTATTAGTGAGAAGTTCTATTTCCTCTTTTGTTATCATTGTCATAATTTCCTCCAAGACCTGGTGTGACACCCTTATACCCTATGCCGTATATTTAGTAAAACTTATCTCTTATATAAAGAGATAATTCACATATACCAACTATTCACGTAAGCACATAGCAGACATTAACAACCATAAAAAGGTTACACACACACACATCTTGTTGTTACTTCTCATACTAAAACATCTATTACTCTAACTTCTATTACAAGTCATATGTCTATGATGTAAAATGAGGAGGAGAAGGTTGCATTGAGCTTTAGTCGACCGACTTGTATGAATGTGACCTCTAAAAAGACACACGTCAGTAAGAACTAGCTGAACCTGAAAAAATTGCTTTGCGATTTACATGTGTAGCATACTCAGTGAATATAAACCATCATCAATTATTTCACACCAAGTCAAACATTTAGTCTATGTACATATACATACATATTATATATATATATGTCATATATGAATTTACTATGCATATGCAAATGCCAATGTGTCCGATTTATTATTCTGTGAACTGTTCAAGCTTGAATCTTCCCTAGGTTTACTGTATATGGACTCTTATATATGGTCCCTTTAAGAAAAAAATCCGAAGATCAACTAATCTATTTTTAAGTCTTTTGTTATGTATTTAAATCCACCTAGAATTATTGTAATTGGTGTGCTAAGGAAACCTGAAAAAAAGAGAGAGGAAAAATTCAGAGCTAGAGATATTAGGTTAGACTGATCAGATCAGTGTAGATTAGTTGACCAGGTCTTGTAATTCTCGAAAGTCTTAAATCTAGTGAAAGTCCCTAACTTGGTAGTGCCCCTAGACGCAATCATTCTCATATTGCGCAAATGATTGTTTTCTAAGGAACAATACTTGCTTTGTTACTAACACACCCCCTCGTTCCAACAATCCCTATGCCGCTTCGCTCTGGTGAAGGAAGTGATGAAAAAGGAGGATGTTTACAAGGCAGATAATTAAATGAGGAAATTGGCCCAAAATGGGGAATGGTTAATATTCACTCAATGGTAGAGGAAGATCAAGTTCTCCAATTTGTTGAACGAGGGGATATATTGTGCAACGATTCTAGAGGCAGTGAATCGTTTGTGTGGAGTTACTGAAAGAATTCTGGATGTCTTGCTTGACATGTCATGGAAACTTGTCCTCTTTACAACTAGATAACAATATAATTTGCGTACAAAGATGTATGCGCGCACACGAAAACAATACGCACAAAATGAAGAAAAAATCTGTAGCATGCATTATTAATTTTGTTTATCTAAGTAATGAAGCACAATGCAAGGCCGTGCCACACTGCCACTAACATAATGTATCACATTTATTTACAAGAAAGATAGAATCAAACAAACATATTGAGATAAACAGGAAACTGGAGACTAGCTTGAATCAAACGTACACAACATAATTGTCTAAATGATTTAACACTGGAGACACATGATGGCTGGCTAGGTAGCTAGTGGAGTAGTTGTTGGAGGGAGGCTTGGAGCGCCCCATAGACCGCTTCCCAGCCTGCTTGTGTCGGGTGAAACGCGTCCCAGAAGAAGGTGGTGTTGGGGTCGTCACACACCGTGTAGAGCTTGTTACCATTCGCATCCACACTTGAGCACACCGAATTCTCGTCCACTCCCATGCAGCACGGCTTCAAAGGCTCTTCGAACTTGACAGTACTCCCCGGGAAAGCCTGCTTTTGTTTCAAGGCGAGCATGAAGGAGTTGAAGAGGTCCAGCACAACGATCCGAGGCTTATTAACGATGTCGTCGTCTTTGTTAAGCTTGGCGACCGCCTTTTGCAAGAGGAGGTTGTGGAGCGCCACGGCTGAGTTATCTGTCGCGTTACACTGCCTGAACCAGTTGCTCGCCGTCTTCTGTGGCAAGCAGCCTATGGGCTGCAGGGCGGTTACGACGATTTTCTTGACCCCTAGGCCGCGGATGGTTTGGAGGTTCAACGCGAGCTGGTTCACCACCTTGGTTATAAACTTGGGCAGGTCCTGGAAAGAGCCGCCGAGAGTGAGGAATGTGTTGTAGTCGTTGCCGACGCAGGAGACGAGGGCCACGGAGTCGGTCAGGTCGCCTTGGAGGTGAACGGCGTCGTTTCCGTAAAGCATGTGCTGGAAAAGGTGAATTTGGGCGGTCATGTTGGGGAGCGGGGCAACCGTGTCGAAAACCCCGGTGCCTCCAAAGGCAAAGTTGATACCGTGCTTTGTCTTTGCAGGGGCCA
Source organism: Fallopia convolvulus (assembly GCA_964016875.1). Taxonomy (NCBI): domain Eukaryota; kingdom Viridiplantae; phylum Streptophyta; class Magnoliopsida; order Caryophyllales; family Polygonaceae; genus Fallopia; species Fallopia convolvulus. Next base: position 40,775,756 of record OZ024719.1, read on the forward strand.
CTTTCCTCCATGTGTAAGGAAATGGAGACTTCAACCCCATAAACTTTGCTGCGAATTATATATTAATACAAGTCATTATTTTAATTAATTGATTAGTACATCCTATCTAATGACACGTACATGAGTAAATTAGCTTTACGGTAATATATACGATAAGAATGTGGGCATGCATAAAGCGGGTTCTACTTATTAGCTAGTGAAAGTGAAAGGCAATGCTTTGAAAGAAAAGCGCGTGGAAAAGTGATAAAATGGTGGCAAGTATGTAGTATATAGTAGTATGAAATAGGAAGGATATGGATATTGGAGGGAGTGTTGAAAAGATGTAAAAGAGAATCATCTCAATAATGCGATCTGTACAGCCCTAAAAGAGAGAATTAAAATTATACACACATCAATTAAGATGGCAAGATTCCGGTCGATGCGAAAGATGATTTCCATCAGGATCGATGGACTTGTAAAGTTAAAGAGCTAGCCAGCTGCACTTGCACTTCACCAATCACCAGCAGTGCTAAAGTGGAACCACTGACCACATTTTTGTATTAAATGCGCTCCCACAAAACCAAAGTTGCAATATGCATCATTACATTTTGAAAGGTTGGCCCCGATTTTTGCTTCTAGCTGCACCTGGGGTTAGCAGATCGAAGCGAATACAGTATGTGTCGAATTTTGACCGTTTAATTATGGGCCCCATGTGTGTGCATAAATATATTGCTGCCACGTACTTTGTAAATTTATTGGAATACCCATAAATATATTAATGAATTTTTCTAGTCACAATAACAATGATTAAGATTATGATAAAAAAAAAATTTAACAATTGAGGTTTTCTAGAGACGGAGATGCTCTAAAAAAATATAATACCAATTAAAAAAAGTACATTTATTTCAAATTTAACGATTGTATCATAATATATTATATTATAATAAATTACATTTTCTCAGCAAAAATAAATTTTGAAGGTAGTTCAAGGCATATTAGAAGAAGGTAAAATAAAAACATCATAACTATATACTAAAGTGGAAGTTAAAAAAATTATTAAACGACACATGTCATTTCTAGATTGGACTACATCACCCTTTTTAAAAATAATTTATATTTTTGGATATGATAAATTCTTATGCATGCTTTTAGAATAGAGGATAGAAAATCTCATTATTAAACAATCCTTTATTTTTGGATATAATAACTAGAAAGATTTTATTCCATCATACAAATTCTAGAATATTTATTTTATTTTTAGATTGATATCAATTTAATCAAAACTTAACAAATACAAATAAATAATATAATAATTTTATAAAAACCGTACAAGACACGGAAACTAAAACTAGTTTCATATCTAAATAAAGCGGTCAAGTTTCTAAAAATAATAACTAAAAATTTTCTATTTGAATATCATACATAGACTGCGTCCTTGCCCTGAAAAGGCAAATTAAGAGGTTTAAACAAAAGTCGGGAGAGAGAAGAGGAAACTAATTTGATAGTCTGTTGTTTTCCTATTTGGAGGATAGCCATTAATAAGTCCGACACCCCAATTTAAGCATATCCACATTAAACGGTCAGAAACTAGGCTCGAGAAATAAAAGGCGATAAAATAGTCGAATTATACTCGATCCGTATGAATTACTACTAAGTAAAGAAAGAGAAGGAGGGTTTGACTGACCCACGTAGTCGGTCAAGACACGGCCGTCGGAGAAGCGGCCGGTGGCCTTGCCGGGGAAAGTGAGGCCGTACGGAAACTTCCATGAGTAGGCTATGGACTTCCTTATGTTTCCGGTGTCGGCGTACGAGTCTCCGAACACGAACAACCTTCTCGCCTTACTTGAACCCACTACGTCCGCCGCCCCTGCAATTTCAAACCTCAACTAATTAATAATAAAAATTTCAATTTTTACCCATGCCAAATTAAATAGCGTTTACTACACGCAGAAATTAAACAATTCACCAAAAAAACAGTCAAAATTACCTGCAGATGAGACCATGAAAATGACAAGGCTACATAAGAATGTTAGTAGTGAGAGTTTTTGGAAGTTCCCCATCTCTACTGAGCGAGCTCAAGTGCCAAAGGCCGAAGGCAGAAGCAGCTAAATGATTAAATGATTTTGAGAGGAGAAAGAGATGAGGAAGCCAAAAGAAGAGGAAAGTTTATAATACCACTAACAGAATGAGGTGTAAAGGGGAATGACCCAAATCAATCTTATGATTTTCAGTTTTAATCTTCACTTCTTTTTTACTTTATCTTTTTGCACTCTGCAATTTTGCTCTGGCTCACCGTATGATATTGATTAAAACGAGTCTGACTCTTAATAGAAGATGGGTGTCTCTGATGGTAACTTTAAATAACTAAATTGGCATTCAAGATCCGAGGTACGCTCACACGCTTTCATGCCCAACTTAAGGCTTTTTTTAGCAAATCAACCAAATTTTGAAATTAACAAAGAGCTCGATCTTTATACACTATAAGTGATATATGTTACAAGTATTTCTGATACGTGACCTTTCTCAAGTGACCCATATAGCCATATAGGATTGACCCATATACGTGTAGTCGTTCAATTCTCCTCGCTTATTTTTGCTCAATCAAGTCCTTAGATTCATTTAACGGAACCACCAAGGAAACAAAATGGTATTGGTGGTCCATAAACTTTTCATTGTAGGGCTAACAATTTTTTTCAAACATACCTAATGTACGTTTCGAGTAAGATATAAAAATAAAAAAATACAAAATTAGACAAAGAAGAAAACATATTTTAGAGTGGAGGGACTAAAATATTTCGAAATATAATTATATTAAGAAAACAAGAGTTTATAATGACAACTTATATAATTATGAATTATGTTTCAGAATACATTTATATTAAGAAAATAAAAATATTAAACGCTTGTAACTGAAAACTAAAACTAAAACTAAAACCCTCGTGCTAATAATGAATTGTATGATTCGAGATATTCCAACAAGAACTTATTGTTTCAAAGTTTTCAGGTTCTATTACATTATGAAAGTGAAAAGTTTAGCAAAAGATAAAAACATTCTAAGTAAATGACTTATTAGAAGTGGTTTGTATACGTCCATTCTTGAAACGTTCGTAACTTTTTACTCAAATGTCAAAATGGAGCTTATAATATATCAAATTCAAGCTATTGACAAAAGGAATATATATACGGAAAAAAATTTGGATTGGGGGGGCCATGACCCCCACCCGCCCCCAAATAGCTCCGCCCCTATTGGTCAATGGTGTTTTTTAGCGCTGTTTTAAAATTATGAAGGTCCCTAATAATTAATAAGGAAAAATTATTTAATTCTAAATGTATATTTTATATAAGAAAAGAGACTTAATATTATAATTAAATACTAGAGAAGTGAATGGGACAACTATTGCGTTATTTAGTGTTGAGGGGTTCCAAAAAAATGATTTAATTAGACATTTTTATTTTGTTAGAAGGTATTAATGTCTTTAAATAGAGAAATTGTAAATGGGCTTTAAAAACAATTGGACCCTTTTGTTTTTGGGCTCTTGTGTAGGTGCACAAGACCCCCAATAATTTAACCATCACGTGAAGTCCGACAAGGCGATCCTCTGTCTCCGTATTTATTTTTTTTATGTATGGAAAAACTATCCCACATAATTCAAATGGTGGTCAATGAAGGTCTTTGGAATCCAATTGAGGTCGGTGGGGTTAAGTTGTCACACTTATTATTTATTATTTGACGATGATTTAGTCTTGTTTGCTAATGCGTCACCAACTCAAGCGTTTGGATCGTTTTTTTAGCTTTCTAGGGAGCAAGTTAACTTTGGAAAAAGCAGTTTGTTGTTCTCGAGTTCAGTCCCGGATGATATATACCAAAACTTCGAGGTCAGTCGTGGACATGGAAGGGTATTGTCGAAGGAGCTTAGGTCCTGTATAAAGGTTTTCAGTCTGCAATTGGTAAATCAAAGAGCCATGAAAGCTAGGAAGGTGACAAGGATAAATCACAGACCAATGCTATTTAGAAGATCTCGAACATTCAAATTTAAAATGCTCTTGAAGAACCTCCATTTAATTTCTTTTGGCAACCTTTGAAAAATCGGTATTGGAAAATGAAGGACATGCATACGAGCATGGTTTGGAAATTTTTCTAAGTTGGCCAAACAAACCGACATACAATGGTTATTGAATGCCTATTATAGATTTCATTATTAGTTTTTGAGCTAGTAAGGAGTTAGCAAAGTGTGAAAACTAGTTGTGATAGCTAGACTAGGGTATAAATCACGATAGTGATGGTTGATCGTGACCAAGTCGAGCCTCCATCGTGACACGACAAGGCAACGCCGAAATATGGCCAAGGGACCATCACGGTTGTGACGGGTTGTGACGCCCCCCCTTTCATGAGTCGTGACAAGCCTTTGATATCGTCACGATCGTGATAAGTCTGTTTCAATAGTGCCAGACTTTTTAGCCTTTTCGTTTTAACCTAGTTTGCTTTGTTTTTCCCTTTATAACCTCATTTAAGTCTTCCTTAAGAAAATTAGATTGTGTTTAAGTGGTAAGTGTTCTTCGATTACAATCCCAAACATTCTTGAGTGTTTTTCTTTCATTCTTCCATACTATTCTTGTGAGTTCTATTGTATTTGACTATTTGTTCTTCAAAGTTAGATAGAGACCAAGTTTTATGTCTGATTAATTGAAGACTCCAATTCAAGTCTTTAAGGATGATGGAGCTAGTTTTAAATTTGAGTATCGTGTTCATGAGAGTCATGATGAGACAACAATTGGTAGTACCAACCGGATCTCGTTTTACTAAATTCAATTTGAAAGTGCTCAATCCAAACCGTAGCATTTCAAGTTTTCAACTAAATTAACTTATAAGAATTATCTTGGCGCAATACGAGAATATTTATACCTCTTATATATTGAAGATTAATTGTTATTTACAAATGGGTAATCAATAATCCCCGTATTCATTTTTAGCTTCTACTAACAAAAAGCATTCGACAACGCAATCACAAGGTTGAACTAACATAACAATTAACAACAACCACAACCAAAAAAAAAAGCACAAGGATGTCCCTTGACATCAACTCCATTGATGGAGCTATTAATCTTCATCTTCAATCATCTACTAATTGTTTGTTTATAAAGGTATAATCTTGATGAGAAGACCAGGGAAGACATCATCAGGATCATGTATATGAGGATTATTCTCCACAATGTAGGGATCCCCACACTTGTCACCAATACTCTGCAGCGTCTCCCCTTCTCCAACCACGTAGATCTCATCGCACGGCTTGCTCCTCATCACCCCGTCTTTCCAACTGTGCACCTGCGTCACAGAGGAGTACACCTCCTCCATCTCAATCCCAGGAAACTCCTCCCCCTGGCAGAAGCTCATTGCCAGAATGAGAGCCAAGAACAACGATGTGTACCACGAGATGCTCTCGGCCATCGACAGCATGGACAAAGACGACGAGGATGAGTAAACCTCGGTTTTCATCTTGGAGGACATTTGAAAGAGGGAATTCTTTGGATGGACTAGTTCAAGTGCTATGTCATTGTGGGTGCTTGTATACTTATATATGAGTAGAGAGTTTTGTGTTATTCTGAAGTATTTTTTGGAAGAGGGGTAGTTGAAGTGGGTGTAGTAAACCATTACTATGAGTTTCTCTCTTTGAGGGGTTTGGTAGGTGACTTGTGTTGAGAATGACATCAAAGTTTGGAGAAAGTTTCAACTGCAATTTACAAGTTTGTGTGGGAAGCAAAAAAAATTGGTTCAACTGCCCCTATCTCAAATGCCAACAACATACTTGGTACGTATCAGGTCAAACCTGTTGTGATTATTACATAAGTTTTTTTTTATACAGTAGTATATTTTTTTTTCCTAAATATATGTTTCTTCTTTTGTGGTCCAACATGGAAGAATTCCTATAAAAGGAAGGACATAAATTTGAATTTTGAACCCTTGTCCAATGGAATTGTTCAAAGCTAAGAATTTTCAATTGCTAATTTATGGAGATCAACATTGCCAAGGATTGTTTTAATTCTGTATGAAAAATGGAAGAGCAATTTAGAAAAGAAAAGTACAATGGGTTTCTGAACTCACAACATATCAAATTGGAACTCACTTTTTATTTTATTCACATAAAATGATTTTGTTGAGCATAAAGTCATAAACAGCACACACAGGAAGAAGTGTTCCAATGAATAACAAGCAAATGAGAGCCCTTTGGTATATTTAAAGATTAAAAAAAGGATTTCCAAATAAGACAGCTTCAGATCATATGACCAGCACCCGGAATCCAGTCCATGAGCTACTGGGTAAGAAGAAGATTGAGGCATGAATGTTACTAAATTGTAACAGTTTTTGTCTGCAATTTTTATGGTTTCATCAATTGTTGCTTTATATACTTGAGGACTTCTTCCACATTAACAGTCCATGCAACTGATACAGGGGAGTAGCCTGTCCATGGATTGCTCGTATTCCATCTGTCATAATCCAATCACACCAAAACTTGAGTACTGGTTAACCCAAGTTAGGATCTCAAGAAGACAAGAAAACAGGATAAAAAAATAAAAAAGAATTTGAATGAATTTTTTTTATGATTCAACCTACTTTTTAAGGCCATGATCCATTAGAGTGTGGCCTGCACAGATGCCTTGACTCTCAACCCTCACAACACCATTCTTGTATGTAAAGAGATCGGGTCTCACAAGAGCAGTGAAGCTCACTGGATCATGGGGGAAGATCCCTGGATTCAAATTTTAGGGCGCCAGGTTAAAAAATGGGAACAAGTTTATGGATCAGTAAGAGAGTCATCAAATGAAGGTTCAAATTACCAGCTACACCATCTGACTTCATATGCCATTCTCTGTAGAACCTGCACATGTCGGCGATCAATTTGGCATGTCTTCCTCCGGATTGCCTTAGCTCATCAAGATCATCATCTAAATTAAGGAACAAGATAGGATTTGATGTCAGAGGGAATGATACCAAGTGAAGTGACAGCTTCAGGATCATTATAAATCTGTAAGCCCAGTAGAGAACCAAGAGCATAAAAGGGAGGTTAGAATTGTATCATTTTTTTAGCCTTAAAAGTTATGTAAGAAAGGAGAGGACGTTACATTTGCTTCAGATGCAGGGTTGGCATTGCCTAAAGCGAAAAATGAACCCCCAAGAACGACGAGCCTCTTCACCTTGCTAGCAAAGGAAGAGTCACTTTTAATTGCCTGCATGATACGTAGGTGGTATGAGGATCAAAATCAAAAAATCAGTTTTCAAATCAAATATTGAATGGGGAATGAATGTTGTGTGCTCACTAATGCTATATTTGTGAGTGGCCCCAATGCAAGTACAGATACTTCACCTGGATGCTCAGAGACTTTCTCTACCAAAAACTGAGCAGCACTTTTCTCACATTTCTTACCTTTGGGAGGTGGCAGAGATAGATTTCCCAATCCATCAGAACCATGAACAAAATCAGCTACCCGTGGTGTACCACCCTGTTTAATACATACTCCACTTTAGTTTCACAACAAACTAATTTCATAGAGAGCCGAGTGATGTAAGATCCAATTCAAGAATTAAATATTCAGTATCTATTGCAGTAACATGTTATTTGACTTGCAAATTGCACTTAAGTTTATCCATTAGCTTAAGTGTCAGTTAAAATTATAGATGAATGTAGTTTACCTTCAAAGGTTCTGGGCTTCCCTCAGCTACAGGTACACCAGGACATCTGTGATGATCTCACACTATCCTTTTTGCAATTCACAACAATAAGTGGTCATTTCAAAGTTGTTATGAAGTATCAAAATTGTTGAATTCAGACATTAAAGCATAAGTATAGAAAAAGAAGTATAGGTAAAGGAAGAGAGTACATACCAAAAGCAAGGAATTCTGGGTAGCGGTTTGAGTTGTAACATTGCCAAATATAGTTGTCAAGCCTATGATCTCCACTTCTGGTGTTTGAAATGCCACTACAATTGCCATGCTATCATCTACAACCGGAAAAAGTCACAGATCAAAGATTATCAGCACAATAGCTGTGACATCTGTAGCTGAATCCAGCACCTGGTCAAAATTAGATTTCTCATGTTCTATGGTTAAGAGAGTCAGACTCTCAGTGTTATAGCTATGCCTTTATGAATCACAATCTCTATTCTTATTAAGAGTAACAACTTCCTAGAAAACATGCAGAACTGAAACTTGTAATTAACTTTTACTCTTCAATCCACTCCCTATTAAAATCAGCTGAAGAGAGATAATAAACTCATCGCCACTGTACTTTATTTGAAGCGCGACGTGGGTACAATCCGAGCTTTGTTTAGCGTAGTATTTTGGGGGTCCAAATCTCTGCTTATGGAGGGCTCGGTTTGGCGAATTGGTCGGGGAATTTCAGCTTCTGCTGGGAATGATAATTGGATTTTTGATGGCCAACACTTTCGATCACCTATTAATGGTCCCTCACTTCCACCTAATTTTGACGGTCTTTGATTTAATTAATCACGATTGTTTTTTTTCATGGGATTCATCCTTAATTTCACATTTGTTTCCTTCAACTGAAGCTCGTCTAATTCTGAATATCCCTTTGCTTCCAAACTTGGCTTCAAGTCAGTTGTGTTGGCCGTATACTCACTCTGGTGAATACACGGTTAAATCGGGCATTGGTTTGGAACATTCGACAGATTAAACCAGATAGTTCAGCTGAGTATGGATGAGTCTTTTTGGAAGTGCTTATGGTCCTTACAGGTTCCTCCGAAGCTGCGTGTTTTTGCTTGGAGAGCATTGTCTGACGCTTTAAGTGTTAAGCAATCTTTATACGATTGGCACATTGTTTCCTCAAATGTTACAATGGAGGTGTTGAAACTCTGTGGCATGTTATTTTTCTCTGTCCACACTCACAACAACTATGGGATATGTCACCTGTTTTGTCCTCTATACAAAGTCTAGATGACTATTTCAAAAATTCATGCTTGTAAGGTTTTGGATGATCATGATTCAATTGGCTTTATTGATTTCTTAACTACGGCATGGGTTGCTTGGTGCCATCGAAATAATTTTCAGCATTCGCAAGACAATAGTTTGCTTCTTTTAAAGGGCTATACTGCCTTGATTAAAGACTACCAGCTTTAAACCCTTCTTTACCCTTTACACAACATGCAGCAAAGAATTGGGTGGTGTCCTCCCCCTCATGATGTTCTTAAACTGAATGTTGGTGCTGCTCTTTTAACGCCACAAATGGTGGAACTTGGTGTTGTTTTACGGAATTCTTATGGGTTTATTGTTGGAGCTTTTGTGAAGCGTATACCTGCCTCTTGGTCACCTTAATTTAATGGTTGAATCAACTACTGTTTTTTATGGCCTTTCTTTTGCTCAACAACTTGGTGTTTCCAAATTAATTGCTGAGTCTGATTCACTTGCAGTGGTGCTAGCTAGTCAGAATTTATTTTCAGCTTTCATATCTTGTTCTTGTAATCATGTACGTCGTACATGGAATATTGTAGCTCATTCAGTTGCTTGTTTTTGTCCCGAGTCGGGTCAAGAATCATCTATAACTATATATTAAAGCTATACCTTTTCGAACCACCAGAACGATTCTGGCCCCACCTTATAATTACAAAATTAATTTTTATTCTTAATATTTTAACTTTTTTCTATTAAATTCTTCTTTAATTATTAAATCTATCTTAACATCAAACAAATATCTATTTAGTATGACAATATCTTTTGAAATACAAGTATTTAAAATTAAATATAAATTTTTTAGCATATATTTTTGAGGAATTTATTTATAGATATATAATGATTTTCTTTTATAAAAAATTAATGATAAATATTTATAATTTTTAAAATTAATAAAAATAGATAATAAAATATTTAATAGATTTATTGAAATATTTGATAAACCCAAAATTTACGTAAATAAAATGTAATAAAATGTGAAGAATATAATATAATATTCGGTTAAAAAATTATACATTCTACGAGCAATAAATTACTTATATTAAAGTTTATGTCATGTTTTTTTATTTATCTATTAATATCATCTATAACTATATATTAAAGCTGTCCCTTTTCGAGCCACCAGAACGATTTTGGCCCCCCCTCATATTTTCAAAATTAATTTTTATTTCTAATATTTTAACTTTTTCCTATTAAATTCTTCTTTAACTATTTAAATCTATCTTTAACATTAAACAAATATCTATTTAGTATAACAATATCTTTTAAAAACTTCATTATATTAAATCTTTTAGCATATTTCTTTTGATGAATTTATTTATAGATATATTGTGATTTTTTTATAGATAAATATTTATTTTTAAAATTAATAAAATTAGATAATAAATTATTTAATAGATATATTGAAATGTTTGATAATCTCTAAATTTACCTACATGAAAAGTAATTAAATATGAAGAATATAATATTTGATTAAAAAATTATACATTCTATGAGCAACAAATTACTTATATTAAACTTTATATTATGTTGTTATTTATTTATTAATATCTTATTCATAATGTCTATAAAATATCGAATCGTAGTCGTACATGGTACGACGGATATAACTAGTAATTATAATGTCTACAAAATATCGAATATAGTCGTACATGGTACGACGGGTAAAACTAGTTATTTGTAACTAATATTCCCCAAGAATTACTAGTCTTGGCGAAATCTTTTTTTTTATTTTTTTTATTTAGTAAGATTTAGGGGACCCGTAAACAGGTGAGAACTGGTTTACTAACCAATTCTATGAAAGAAGGGCGAACCGCCTCCCTGCTCGAACTCTCTTGGCGGAATCTGATATATAATATGTAGAGCATTTTCTTCTCTAAAAAAATAAAATAAAAATCGCAGTTGTTATGACATGGCCCAAACTAGCTAAAAACATCTGTTAGGCCCAATCGCAATAAGATCAATAATGGGCTCAACTAATTCCAATTTGACAATCCAAACTTGCCATCGTCAAAAATTTCATACGATGGCTAGTATGAATCATGCGTCATATACCTAACCCGATTAACGATATTGACGTACATTGTATATTATCCGCTTATCGTAACAACATGTGATGTTTTACATCTAACTATTCGGTTCATGTCGTATGGAAGTATAGAAGGGAGTATACTTTTTTTTTTTAGTAATAAAAGGGAGTATATTTAAGAAGTAGAAGATTTGATTTCCTAATTTACCACTCGTAGTAATTTACTAACCCACCCAATAGCCAATAGGTAGTTGGAGACGTCAAAGCGTTCCTATTTTGATTCGAGAATATTTTAGCAAGTATAGATACGAAAGGACATACGTAAGAGAAACATTCACGTTATTTATATTAAGGTCGTGTAACCGAAAAAATGACGTATATACAGTAAGTAAGTTGTGTATCATATAGCTACCTTATACGTACAGCCACACATTGGCTTTAAATTTTCCAGTCATTAATAATTAATTGCGTAAGAAAACACAACATTAATTAAAGAATTGATGATTCAGAGTGTAATTTGTTAGAGCTCGTCTTTGGGTTGTTGATTTGGCCAGCAGTGTTTGGAAGAGCTCAAGCTCTGGAGCCAAACTTCATCGGCAAGGGGGGCATCATCCGAATCATGGTTGCGTTGCCACGACCAGTGAGCCTTGGTTCCGTTCACCACCTTCAATCTTCCATGTCCGAAGCTTGCCTCTCTGAACTCTGAAATCGAAGGGGTTGGTTTAACATACCTGCTCAATTCAAACCATGTATAACTGATTAATTATATTGCACCACACAACATATATATGTACGTACATAATCTTTTCGTCACGCCTTTTGCATTTCATATAAATTGGTTGGGTAATTGCATGTTCAATTCATACGCAAGTGTATATAATATCTCAAAGCATATAATATAATATATTAATTAGGATACTCACGACATGGCTAGGCCTTCTCTATTGCCTCCGTCACCTATGGTTATATAAACCGGTCCACATGGATCAGCCGCGTTATCATATACTCTTGTCTGGATTATATAAACCAATAATAAATTAAAATAAAAAAAAACAATTATATATGAAATCATGAATGATGGAATAAAATTCCCCACATTTAGCAAAATTAAAAGAGACAAATCATCAAATTAAATGAATTAAAACTCACAAATCTTTCGTAGGCATGGACGTGGCCAGCGAAGACAACATCAACCCTAGCCTGATAAAGCAAGTCCTCCAAAGCCCGCCTCATGCCCTCTCCTTCCCCTTGATGCGCGTGGTTGGAGTTGTACCAGGGCGCGTGGAGCAGCACGAACACCCACGGCGTGCGTCCCCGGTCCACTCTCGCCAGGTCAGCCTTTAGCCACCTGTAGGCTAGGTCGCCCGGTAACAGGAACACGTCGTAGTCCGTCCTTCCTACGTGCTCTAGGGTTGATTTTGTCCATTCGGTTTGCCCTAAATCTCCTGCATCAATCACACAATTGAAATTCATCCACAATCTCCAGAAAAAAGATAGAGATACAATCAAAATCAAATAATATTAACGGGAACTTGATGCAATCGGCCCCAAGCCCAACACATAATTAGCTGAACCAATTGACAATATGAGGAGTAACTCAACATCAATCTTATATGCTAGGCTTGGATCCGTTAAATTCCCGATGTGGAATTCACCATTGGCCCAACATATTCCTAGCAAGAGTGACTGCATGTCAGGGTTAGGGAAGGGAGGGATAAAATATAGTACCAACGACGACGAAGTTGATGGGGAGAGAAGAAGGTAGGGTGCGGAAGGAGAATTCAGGCTCGGCGTGGCTGCAGCGGTAGAAGTAGGTCGTGGAGGGGTCGAGTGGGCCGATAGTGACGTGGTGGATCTTGCCTGAAGTGTAGAGGAAGTAATTGTAGGTGAGGTGGTCGCCGGTGGCCGAGGCTTCGTAGCTGCCCGGTTGTTTGCCGTACTCCACGGTGGACGGTGCGTTTGAGTCCTCCGTCACCCAGGACACTTTCATGTGATCTTCTCCCACTAATGAAATATGGACCTATATATATATACAAAAAGAAGCACAAAGTAATTAAGCTAGCATACAATACACAATTAGAGACATAATAAAGATAGGGTTATGTATTCATGAATGTGATGAATAGATAAATTGATTTAGGGAAGAGATTAAGTAAAATTGAAGACCAATAAGATTGCGATTAACCTGTTGGGGTTCGTGTTTGGAGCGCTTGTGGGGAGTAAGGATAGTATCACGAGCTCCTGGTCTAACATAGGACGATGACGACGAGGCTAATAACCAAAGTACTCCAAGGACGAGGAGAGGAATGTACTGTTTTGATGGTGAGCAACCATTCTTCATTTTGTTTAATAGGAATTTTTTTTGGTAGTAGCTAGGCCTATGCGACGTGGTTTGTTATGTATTTATATACAGATATATGCTATTGAATGTTCAAACATGATCGATACGGAGTATGTAAAATATTATTTATTATAAGTAGAATTTTGATGGGGTGAAGCAAAATTTAGGAGTAGAAAATTTAACTACCAGCAAAGGGGAATGGTCTTTGAACGGCGATGTCCAATGAAAATCACACTCCAAATAAAGTACAAGTTCAATTACGTGCTTCGCCAAGCCAATAACGGTCTTTCTGACGGCTAATTCTGCTCGCAGTGTTTCGTACACGTTTATACTTAAAATATGTTCGTCATCCAATATGTTCATCTCTAATTACGTACAACTTGTAGTACTTTCAGTTTATAACAATGTTATCCTATTCTTAATTAATAGAGCATTAGAGATCTACATGAAAACTCTACCCTGTCGAAATCCATGTTGTTGTTGTTTTTGTTTTACAAAATCAGGTAAGATGCGTCCGTGCATTTTCAACTAATCATCCAGCGTACTTGAATGCTCTACCCTTTAACATATTATTTTTCAACGTTTATATTTTGATTTTTCCGGACGGTGTGTTGCAAAAGAATTTTTTTTCTTCCTATCCATCAAATAAGGGGTGGGTTTCACTTGTGGGTATAAAGGGTTTTCTGGGTGAAAATTGATTTTTAGTTTCTTGAAAAACGTAAAAAGTAGAGAGAGTTGTACGAATTCCAAATGTATTAAAAATACTTTTTGGATAGAAAGGGCTTTTTGGGTGAAAATGAAATAAGGCCTAGGTCTACCATTATCAAAATACTAATCCAGAGCATTACTATCCTCACCACAACTCTCTTCTTCAGCAATGTCGGGTTTTGATGCAAAATTGAGCGGCCAGGATTCACATTATCTATGTGAGTCGACAAGCGAATGCAGTGGCGAATAGTCTTGCTAATCTTGCTATTTCCCTTAATGAAAATTTCACTACCTTTATTTTTTCTTCTCTTCCTAGTATTGTGAAAAATTTGATTATGTCTGAATATGTAATCCTGGCTAGGGACAACTAGTTTTTTCTTAATAGTAATATGCAGGGATTGCCCATTTCTTGACCAAAAAATTATCAAAATACTAATAAGTTAGAAATTTGAATCCAAATATCAGACCAAAAGTTAATAGTATGGCCATTACCAAAAATCCATCAAATTCCTTTTTCAAATTGCTGATGGATACTTAGTAGTCGACCAAATTGCCAAGAAAATTTGAAAAAATTTTCCTATGAAAATGTAGAAGATTAGTAGAGTACTGTAGGTACTTTTCATTAATAATACAAACCTAGAAATTGGATGGCGCAATTACCAGTTTTCAAAGTAATTTCATTTGAAGTGTCTTATCGGTCATTTCAACATTACGAAGACCAAGACCCCCTTCATCCTTAGTAGTGCAAATGAAATTTTCTTCATGTTAAAAGGGGATGGAAACTTGGTGTATACTTATTCCAAAAGCAATTTCGATTAATTTTATCTATCTCATTCAAAATACCTTTTGGAAGCAGGAAACTCATCTTGCCTAATGTTTTTCGGACTCATGGTTAGACGTCTTGCATCATTCTCCTTCACTTGTTCATGAATTGTCCTCGATTCCTCATCAAAGTCATCTAAAAGAAAAAAAGGGAGAAGTCTGACACATTAAAGGTAAAATGAAAACCATATTTACCTTGTGCGAAATCAAGCTTGTATGTATTGGGGCCAACTTTATTAACCACCTTGTATGGTTCATCTCCCCTTGGGTCCAACTTAGACTTTCTTTGTTGTGAAATCCGCTATTTTTGCAAATGAAACCAAACCAAGTCACCCTCTTTGAATTGCACATTCTTCTTGTGCTTATCGGCTCGAGCTTTATATGTCATGGGAAGGGATTGTAATCGGGCGGGTTCAGGGCGTGGAATATGCTCCTAGTCCCCATCCCCGTTTAGGATTTTACTCCTAATCGTCGTACCCATATCCATGCGGGGAATGACAACCTTTCCCGATCCCCGTCGGGTGCCCTTCCCCACCGGGGATATGTAACACCCCTATTTTTTAACTATGGTTCTTATTGTCAGTGAACTCGGAGTTTTACCGTCCAAAGTCACCTAATGTTTTAAGGTACATAGCACAATTTAAAATAATGCAAAAATTTCAAGAAAATTTTATTACATCAAAAGTGCTAGAAGGTTCGAGGCTTTAATTCGAGTTATTACAACTTCATCGTTTCATTATAAACTTAGTTCAGAATTTAATAAGAAGCGGAATAAAGAAAAATACAACTTATCGTTCTTAAAGCAACCAATGGGATCTAAAATATGGAAATACTTTTAAAAAGTGTATTGTGGCCTTCCTTCAACTCTTCTAGCATTCGTCTATCTTTTGTAATGCTCCATTAAAGTACGATATTTCCGCGAAAGGCCGGCAGGAAATACCAGCAAATGCAGAAAAGAAAATGGGTAAGAAGACTAAGCAAGTGGGAATGGATCGTTCTCATGGGTGGATAACTATCAACATTCTTAAGTGATGAGATATTTTGAGATAAACAACATTTATGTGGAGTTTTAAGAGAACACGAAATAGTTCTTCTTGAAGATAGAGGTATTATTTTACATGGAAAAGGATACTACGAAAACTGTACGTAGTTTCTTTATGGATATGAGTATGGTTGGGAACTTTTGTTTCACATACAATTTTGAAAAATAAATTTGTTGACTTTATTGGATCTACATCAAGCTCATCAGAATTGAAGTTCGAAAAAGAATTATGGTTGGAATGACAATCCTTCAGAAGTTAGGAGCAAGTTATACTAATTCATCCTAGTTCATTAATTAATGTGCACTAGGCACATAACTTTTGGTAATAAAACATTGCACTTCAGGTGAAGATTTTTAAGTGTGGGGGCTACAAAGGCCGATCCATTTAAAGGAATGATGTTTCGGCACCTAGATAGGGTGCAGTAAACCCCCTCTAGTGAAGAGCGTTCACGAGATCATGATCCAAATACCGAGCGAAGAGAGGGCGGAAAGTCATACCGCTTGATAAGTTATAGAGAGATGTCGGGGCAAAATCCGCAACCCTAATCCTATACTATTCCGCAATAAATTAATCTCGAAAAGAGATTGAAATATACAAGGCCACACACAATTGAACCTAAGTTCAATACTAACGCAATACGAGATAATAATAACAATATCATTATATCTAAACAATAAATAAACCTAAGTTTGCAGCAATCAAAACATACCTTTTCAAATAACGGTTTATCGCTAGTAAACACTGTCATCGATTTAGTCACACAACTTGATGTGCTAATTCGCCATTCAATTTCTGTGTGGCAGATTCTTAGAACCATCAAAATCAAATCTTTTAATAATATAGTTATAAATATTTTCTTTTTTTGTCATAAAATATTTGTATAATACGGAGTATGTCATAAAAACACCCTATAAAAAATCTATATTTTTTTCTTAAAAAACATCTTAAAGGGGGATAGATGGATCAACATTTTTCTAACACGACCAGATCTGGTGATCATTCAACATTATATTATTCAATGACAACTGCCTTAGCCTTAAGTTATATTAAACTTAATTTCAAAACGCTTATCTCTAACCGTCATCAACTCTGTGCATGATAAACAAAACTTGTTTGAAAAGTTTATCGAATCAATTAAATTCCTTAATTGTTTCCTCAACTGAGAGCAGCGAGTTCATCTTCGGTTTAAACGAACTCTTAATCTATAACTATATATTAAACTTATATAAGCTATCACATTATTATGTTCTCACCTTATATTTAAATAAATTAATTTTTATTTATATTACTTAAGCATTTTTTTGGTAGGTATATTACTTTAACCTTTTCAATTAAATTCATTTTATCTAATTAAATTAAAAAAATTAATAAGAAAATTTTATTTAAAAATAAGAAAAACTACCATATATTTATCTCTATTCAAAGTACGTAAATCGTAATAGATTATTTTTAAACCAAATTTTGTTCAAAATAGTGAAAATTTACAATATCTTGATAATCATTTCTCTAAATTTAATTTTAATAAAAATCACATTATCTATTCCTTAATTTTCTTTTTTTAATTTATGTAAATATAAAAGATTTTTTTATCTAGCCCACCTCGCATTTCTATATTTTAAAATTTTTTCTTAATTTTTTCTCTTTTCACATTAATTTTCTTTCTAACTATTTCTTATTTTTGAAAGAACAAAAAAAATCAACTTTAAATTTTATCTAATTTTGAGATTGTTAATACCAATCTAAAAAACAATCTACTTTTTTCCAAAAAAGATTGCATGCTCATACCTAATTATATTAAATTTTATATTAAAATGTTCTTTATTAATATTCTTTTTGTAATATGTCTAATAATAATTTTAAATTTTGAGTCGTATTTGTATGTCAGGTATAATTAGTTAATTTAACAATGAAACCTTAATTTAAAAAAGAAATCCGAAGATGTACGAAAACAATTAGGATATAATTTTATTTGTGTAAATTGGCTTTGACCTTTCATAACCCAATGTATATGTTTGGCGTACAAGCAAACATATATGATCAAATACGGTTTATCGTTTGGAATATATATTATATAGGTAAGTAACCGATCGAGTATAAGTTGATAGAATTAATCAACTCAATCTTTATACCACCGGCCTGTGGGTATGAGTGTATGACCTTTCATAACTATCGTTCTTTGTTATTGCTATGACTAGATAACTCCAAATTAATTTGATATTGAGGCATTGCTTTCAGCAAATCACTATAGCCCTGCCAACTGCCAACTGCCAAGGTTGTACTCCGATCTTCATGGAATTTACCAATTAACTTTGTTCAAGGAATTTGGTCTATTCGTGTAAAACAATAACCCATGCATATTAATAATTTGGTATAAATTCGAAAGCTTTCTCAACCTTAAATTTAATTACCACCTTCTATCCTAAAAATTACAGTTAAAATGAACTGCAAAATAATGCAGGAATAAGACCCTTTTTTTCAAATTAAAATTGTGGTCATGGTTGCCGAAAACTCAAACAATATTATTCTTGGTATTCACAATACATGTAAGGTTCATAAATCAAGGGTCAAGATAATTCTAATATTATACCGTACAGAATTTGAAAGCAATTGGCTAAAATCCCACATGGGTCCTCATTCTCATTATACTAATATACAGATATAGCACTTGAGCTATAAGTCAAGGCTAAATATAATAATATAATATATGTTAATACGCTCCCGCAGTCGAAATTGGGGATTTTCAAACTCTGAGATTATCCCGAAAATTTAAGAACAATTGTCTAGGTAACCCTTTAGTAAAAATAATACCATTATTTTTACTCTTAAGAATAATATCAAACGGTGACATAGTTAACTTTTGAGATTTATTGAAAGAAAGTCTAACATGTTTTCCTGATTGACACAAAAACTTAAGACAAGTATTTTTATGAATATGCGGAAGGTGGAATTTTTGGAGAAGCTGGAAGATAAAAGCGTCGGGACGGCCGACTTGAGCATGCCAGAGCGGGGCCGACACAGCAGACGAAGACACAAATGAAGACGCTGGACGAGACACAAGGTAGAGTTCACCGATAGTATTACATCTCATTCGATTGATTCTCGTTTGAAGATCCTTCACAGAAAAGCCAAGAGGGTCAAATTCAACATACACATTATTATCAGTTGTAAATTTTTTGACAGAAATAAGGTTTTTGATGATATTGGGGGCAACGAGGACATGATTAAGGTGAAGGGGGTTAGGTTTGGATGGGATAAGGGCAGTTCCTAGACCCGTGGTGGGAATCCGACTGCCATTGCCGACAATAATCGAATGTAAAGGACTCTTATTAGGAAGGGAGGAGAGTATACCTGAGTTGCGTGCCATATGAGATGATGTACCATGAGTTGTCCGACGGGTAGAGTGACATTGAACTGTAAGCTTGAGCAAGATAAGTGGGCGACGGATATCCAAACTGAGGAAAGGAGACCATTGCATTAACCTGAGGCGCTTGTGGGGACACAACACCTAGGATCCCTGTTTGTGGTATTGTAGGGAAAGGGAACGGAGACTGATTCCATGGAGGAAAAGGCCAATGAGATTTATTTAGGGTTGGCGGAACCGGTACCTAGCCGTACGGAGTACGCTGAAATAGCGTTTGGCCAGTCCCGCTGATATGCTCCAGTTTAGTATAGTTATTGTATTTTAGGCATGATTTGAGTGTGTTTAGGTTAGTTTTGAGCATAATTGTAATATGAAGACCGAAGACACGATTTGAAGAAATTGCAAGAGTTTGAGCAGAATACCCGCTGCAAAGCGGTTGCGAGGAGTGCAAAAAGAAGACTCGCGAGCGCAGATCTGAGCCCGCGGTGATGTGAAGATCCGCAGTGGTTGGCCGCGCTCGCGGGTTGGCTGGAGTCCGCGCCGACTTTGTTTTCTTTTATCTTATTTTTTATATTTAGTTTTATTCGGTTGTTTAAGTATTTAAGACCTAGTTTCGTATTCGGTTTGGGGAGCTTTTCTTTTTTGTTTAACCTAGAGTTTATTTCAGTTTTTATGGAGAATTAATCTTTATTGGAGTTTGTTCAATCAAAGGAAGCCTTTTGTTGAATTCGTGAGATTCTGGTAACTTTTTTATTCTTAGGTTAATATCAAAACTCTTTGTTTTTAATTCCATTGTCTATGTTTGATTTTATGATTCTGATCACCTTGTTTGATTGACTTAGATCTATTGTTTGGATTAGGTTTGATTGTTGTCTGTGCAATCTTATTTATCCCTGAAACAACTCTTTTACAGGACCGTGGACTGGAATTGAGAAAGAGTGTTTGATGGTTGTTTTATGCATGAGACTCATTAATTGTTTGATTGCATGATTCGATTTCCTATTATCCTTAATTGCTTTGCATGATTTGAATTAAGCGTCCTTGTTCATATCATAGTTTCGCTTGGACCATGGACAAGCAGAAACCCTAATAAGGATTGGAATTAACCTAGGAAATATAGAAAAGTGGATGAATCAATGATCGAAGGATTAAAAAGGTGAAATTGATTGAATGAACTCTGCTTTCTTTTAATTGATTTGAAATTTAAATATGTCCGCTTTCTTAAACCTAAAACCCCCTGTCTTTGCTGATTGTTTGGAAACACTGATTCTCTTGGGTTCGACCCCTTGCTTGCTTACTATACTAGTTAGTAAAATAAGGTTGAATTACTTTTGATCTCGGCACAACGACTTTAGCCTGGTCAATTTTTGGCGCCATTGCCGAGAAATCAGTTTTGTTTTCAGTTTAATCAGCGTTTCTGGATGAGACCGCGCCCACGGCCCTCTATCGCGCTCGCGGCCCACAACCGCGCTTGCTGCCCACAACCGCGCCCGCGGTTCGTCCCGGAAATCCTGAATCGGTAAGAACCTATCTTATGGTTCTTACCCGTTCTACTAATCATTCTTCTTTTGTTCCTATTGATCCAGAGATTGACAGGACTCTAAGAGATTTGAGACGTCAAGTCCGTGCTACAGTGCTAGGCGTTGAGTTTGATCAAGTAGCATCTTCTTCTTCTTCCTCATCTGACTGAGAGGTTGAAGAACAGCCAGTACCAATGACAAAGCGAACTATTAGGCAACTTACTGCGCCTAATCTACAACAACAACAACTTGGTCTTCAATTTCCCGCACTAGGGGAAGGTGTGAAGTTTGAGCTAAAGTCCGGTCTTCTCCATTACTTGCCTAAGTTCCATGGGTTGAGTGGTGAGGATCCGAACAAACACCTTATAAAGTTCCATTCTGTCTGTTTGGGAATGAAGCCGGCTGATGTGACTGAAGATCATCTTATGTTGAGGGCTTTCCAATTTTCTTTAGCTGATTCGGCTAAAGAATGGCTTCTATACCTAGCACCTGATACAATTACTACATGGGCTCAGATGAAGGGTGCTTTTCTGGAAAAATACTTCCCTGCTGCCAAGCAAACATCAATCAAGAAGCAGCTGAGCAGTTTGGAGCAGGCTGATGATGAGAATTTTATGAATACTATGAGCGCTACAAGTGGCTCATAGCCAGCTGTCCCTATCATGGCTTTTTCAATAAAGATCTGATTTGCTATATTATTGAAGGGCTTTGTGATGATGATAAGCGCGTGATGAATACGTCTTGTGGAGGTTCTTATGATAATCTCACTTCGAGACAAGCTTTTGGAAAGTGTGAGATTCTAGCTGAACAAGCCAGGAACCAGAGAAGGAGGTCCAACAGTAGGTCCGTAAATGCTGTGAATGAGTCCCTTAATGCTGAAGTAAGGGAACTCAAGGCTATGATGAAGCAACTTTTGGTGGGTAATGGAGCTTGAAGTTCAAATGCTTGTGGAATCTATGGTAACACGAGCCATCCTACTGATGCATGTCCTATTATGCAAGAGCCAACAACTGATGTCAATGCTATTGGGAACTATGATCAATCAAGGCCACGGAATGACCCATACTCGAACACATACAATCCGGGGTGGGCGAACCATCCTAACCTTAGATGGAATCAACATCCTCAACAACCTTTCCACAACAAGGAGGGCAGCCCAACTATATTCCCAAGCCTAATTATGTGCCAAGGCCCCAAGTTCCTAAGGAAAATCCCGCCATTATCACTCAACTCATTCTTGGAAATCAATTGAGCCAGATTGCAACCATTCTTGGTCGTTTAGAAGCTAGAGACTCGTGGAA
The DNA here is from genome assembly GCA_964016875.1 of Fallopia convolvulus. Lineage (NCBI taxonomy): Eukaryota > Viridiplantae > Streptophyta > Magnoliopsida > Caryophyllales > Polygonaceae > Fallopia > Fallopia convolvulus. The sequence goes on from OZ024719.1 coordinate 40,797,819, forward strand.
ACTTCCATCTCAGACTATTAACCCGAGAGAGAATGTGAGCGCCATCACATTAAGAAGCGGGGAGGAACTGAATATTGACATTCCAGCCTGGGGAAACCAACCGCGATCGCACGTAGACAGCCCCGATCATGGTGCAGAAGACGAAGTTGAAGCTGAACGTCAACCAAAAACCGCGAACGCGGAACCAGACCGCGCCCGCGCCCGTGGATCCCCTCTCCTTCCGAAACAGATGATTATGTTCGGCCTTCATTTCCTCCCATGGGGTCACAAAAGCCCGTTCCACCATTTCCAGAGGCACTCAAGGATATTCGGAAGCCAGTCAACGATAAGGAAATCTTCGAAACGTTCTCAAAGTGTGAGGTAAATATTCCTTTAATTAAACATATTAAGAGTAATCCTCGGTTTGCTAAGTTTCTTAAAGAGCTACGTACTATTAAGAGGAACAACAAGAGAAGGGGATGGTTAAGAAAGTCTCTCTTGTTGAAAATGTGGAGAATTTTCTTCCATGCTTCAAAGGCAATTGCCTAAGAAGTATGGAGATCTCGGGAGGTTTACTGTTCTCGTAAATATTGGTGAGATAAAAGTTGAGCGTGCTATGCTTGACTTCGGAGCGTCTATAAATGTCATGCCACTAAGCATGTATGAGAGGTTAGGTCTAGGGCCATTACAGGATACAAATAGTACTACTCCCTCCGTTCTATTCTACTTGTCCATGAAGGCCTAATACACATATATTAAGGCATGGTATAATCTTACCAAATTACCCTTATTAATTATATATTCCTCTTTTTTTAGAGACTTTTATCAAGTGTATTAATTACATATAAAGGGTATAAATGGAAAATCTTGTACAAATATAACTTCAAGTAGAATAGAACGGAGGGAGTATTGAATTGGCTGATCACTCTAATGTGCGTCCGAAATGTTTTGTGGAAGATGTTTTAGTGTAGGTGGACGGTTTGATTTTTTTGACGGACAATTATGTGTTGGAGATAGGTAAAGGGAGATACGACCCGATTTTACTATTGGGTCGTCCATTTATGAAGACTGCGTTCGCCGTGATAGATGTCGCCAAGGGTTTATTATCAATGGCACATGAGGGAAAAAAGGTCCAATTTCATTTAGAGGAGGACCCCTTTTGAGCTATAAATGACGTCGAGCCAACGACGTTAAACAAAGGCATTGCTCGGGAGTCCACCCGAGGTAAGTTTTTCTTTTCTTTTATTTCCTTTTTGTTAGTTTAGTTTTTTTAGTTTAGTTTCGTTTTGGTTCTGTCAGGCTAACTCGCAGGTAAAATTTTCTATCTCGAAGAAATTAAGAGCCCGCGGTTCAACCCGAGCGGCTGTACCCGCGCTCTCGGGAGCCGCGCCCTCAGTGCGTAACTGCGCTCGCGGATCCGTTCCTGGCAGAAATGTTGTTTTTCGATAAAAATAAATAATAAAAATAAAATAAAAGGTTTTCGGGTGAAACCCCCGAAAGAAAAGGTTTTCGGGTGAAACCCCCAAAAGAAAAGGTTTTCGGGTAAAACCCCCGAGAAAGCCCAAAACATTACCAACCCAAGCCCAAAAATTACCAAATCCTTTTCTCTTTGTTCAAAACTCCATCTTCCAAGCCCTATCAAAAAACTATTTCAACAAACCTCAAAATACTCCAACCCACCAATACTCCCTCACAACAACCAAACCACAAATCTTTCCACACCAGCCACCAACCACCGCGCCTCCACCTTCCCCCGCGACCACCGGAGCAACCTGCGCGCGCGGCCCATCGTCGACGACTGCAGTTTACGCCACCACCGCGCCCTTGGAGTTTTGCCCTTGGTTTGGTTGGATTGAAGTTTTTGTGCCATTGTGGAGTAGATCTAGCTACTTCGGTTAGTACTTTTTCTTGCCTTTGGAGAATATTTACCCTTAGAAGAGTTGAATTGCTGTTGTTGGGGAGATTTTGGTTTGTCGGCCGCCATTGTTGTTCGAAGATTTTTAGATCTGTGCCGAACCAGACCCGCGCTCTCGGTTTTCAACCGCGCTCGCGGTTTGCTTTGCCAATACCCGCGACCTCGGATAATTTCCGCGCTCGCGGGTTTCCTTCACCAGCCTCCGCGCTCTCGGTTTTCAACCTCGCTCGCGGGTACCTCAGTTAGGGTAATTTCTTCGATTATGGTTTAATTCAGTATGGAGTATTTCGGGATACAAAATCTGAGTGATAGGCAGAAGAAATTATGGGATAAATATGAGGGTCAGAGATTTGTTAGTACTAAGTTCTTTGATATTCTGAAGCTGATTGATTTGGGACTCCGGGAGTACACAAAGCAGTTATTGGAGACTAGGGGTTTGGGTAGATTAAACACTATGCCCATTCCTACTTATAGAGGGCTTACTATTGAGTTTCTGTCTACATTTCGATATGTGGATGGTGTTCTGACATTCCATGCCTATGATAGACTCTGCACTGTAACCTGTGAGCAGGCATCCCTTAGTTTTGGGATTACTTCCCCACCTACTGAAGGGTGGAGGAATATATTGACAAATGCCAGGTTCTTTGACTTCTGGCAGGCATTCATTGGCTTCCCTTTTTCAACACCAATACAGGGGAGCAGAACAGTAAGATCACTCATTCTTGTGTTCGTTTGTGTCACAAGGTTTTGGCTATGGTATTTTTGGGACAGGGAGAGGTTAACAAGGCTTCTGCACATGATATGAGGATGATTTGTTGCTTATTTCCTTTTCCTTATGAGTGTCCTGATTTGTTTGCGCTGTTTATTGAGTCAGCTTGGAAATACCCCAAGAAAGGAGGGCACATTGGATTGGGTGGTATGGTGACTCATTTAGCCACTCGGTTTGTTACTATTGAGACGATTGAGGCTCGGTATGGAGGACGGCTGACTGATGGTTACCTTTATACCCATCAGGCATTGATTAAGGTCAGCTGTTTGAGGGGTTCTGATGAGGTTGGTTGGACATGGCTTCATGGGCTTCCTCCTGCGCCTTTTTTGCATCTTCCTAGAGCGTTACAATATGGTAACACTATGGATGACTTCCACTTACAACCTGATGTGGATGTTCATGAGGATGAGGAGGATTATGATATTAAGGATGCTGGTGGAGGTAACCGGGATGATCACGTTGCGGCGTACCAATCACGGTATGCTTTTGAGACGTCTGGTTGGGCTGTTCCGGGCCCACATTCTTCAGCTGGTTGGGGTGGAGCTAACCCATCTACTTCTACATCTACTTCTTTTGGTTTTTCATGGACTTCTGAGATGAGTTTTGAGGAGCGGGTGTTGACTGGATTTCAGCATTTATTTGTGCGCCAGGATGAGTTGGGTCGCTCTTTGGATGCACTTACTAAGCATCAGAGACATACTACTATCTTCTTTTAGACTCAGTGGCCAGGTTATCCATCTTTTCCTCCACCAGATCAGCAGTGAGTCTTCTGATTCCCTCTTTTATGCTTTAATCTATTTTTCTTACCTTCATTGGGGACAATGAAGAGTTTAAGTATGGCGGAGGGGATTCAATGCTTTGTGACATATGTACAGTTGCATATTATTTGATTCAGTTGGATGCTTTCAGTTTTTTATAAAATAACAATAAAAAATAAAAAAACAAAAAAGCCATAAAAATATCGAAAAAAGGCATAGAAAATCATGGGATGAGTCGAAAACCCAAAAGGGCGGCCCAAGTAATAAGCAGGTAACCCGGACTAGCAATAGGGTGGGGTAATATGAAGTTCATGAGTGATTGTGAGCATATGTGAGCACACCTATAAGAAAAATGAAATGAGTGATTAGGTGAAAACCCGAAAGGGCGCCTAAGTAGAATTGAGTGGAAAAATTGGACTGTTTAGGATTTCATTCTACTTTGGGGCTTGGGGATTATATTTTAGATGTCGGGTAGATCCTAGGACGCTCTACACTTTTTAGAGCTTGAGAGCTTATTGACTGTGTATCTATGTGAGGTGTGTGCTTGAGCTATCATGTTGTTGCTCACTATTATTCTATTTTTGGTTCGGGTTGGTGAGGTGAGTGATTTTTGTCTTCCCTTGTACTATGATGTAAACCTTGATAGGATTGATTGTTAGATTTATTTTGAGCTTACTCGAGGACGAGCAAGGTTTAAGTATGGGGAGTTTGATACGCTCTAGTTTAGTATAGTTATATCTCGTATTTTAGGCATGAGTTGAGTGTGTTTAGGTTATTTTTGAGCATAATTGTAATATGAAGACCGAAAACACGATTTGAAGAAATTGCAAGAGTTTGAGCTGAAGACCCGTTGCAAAGCGGTTGCGAGGAGTGCAAAAAGAAGACACGCGAGCGCGGATATATACCGAGACCGCGTTGATGTGAAGATCCGCGGTGGTTGGCCGCGCTCGCGGGTTGGCTGGAGTCCGTGCCAACTTTGTTTTCTTTTATCTTATGTTTTTATTATATTTTGATATTTAGTTTTATTCGGTTGTTTTAGTATTTAAGACCTAGTTTCGTATTCAGTTTCGGGAGCTTTTCTTTTTAGTTTAACCTAGAGTTTATTTCACTTTTTACGGAGAACTAATCTTCCTTGGAGTTTGTTCAATCAAGGAAGTCTTTTGTTGAATTCGTTAGATTCTGGTAACTTTTCTATTCTTAGGTTAATATCAAAACTCTTTGTTTTTAATTCCATGATCTATGTTTGATTTTATGAGCCTGATCACCTTGTTTGATTGACTTAGATCTATTGTTTGGATTAGGTCTGATTGTTGTCTGTGCAATCTTATTTATTCTTGAAACAACTCTTTTCTAGGACCATTGACTGGAATTCAGAAAGAGTGTTTGATGGTTGTTTTATGCATGAGACTCGTTGTTTGATTGCATGATTCGATTTACTATTATCCTTAATTGCATTGCATGATTTGAATTAAGCGTCCTTGTTCATATCATAGTTTCGCTTGGACCGTGGATAAGCGGAAACCCTAATAAGGATTGGAATTAACCTAGGAAATATAGAAAAGTGGATGAATCAATGATCGAAGTATTAAAAAGGTGGAATTGATTGAATGAACTCTGCTTTCTTTTAATTGATTTCAAATTTAAATCTGTCTGCTTGCTTAAACCTAAAACCCCCTGTCTTTGTTGATGGTTTGGAAACACTGATTCTCTTGGGTTCGACCCCTTGCTTGCTTACTATACTAGTTAGTAAAATAGGGTTAAATTGCTTTTGATCTTGGCACAACGACTTTATCCTGGTCACCCACGCCCACGGCCTCCTTTGCCGCACCCGCGAACTCCTGGCCCGCGCCCGCCGGGCAGATTTTCTGGTTCAGGCGGTGGCAGGTTAGAATTTTCCGGCTGCGACGCCGGTTTATCTGAGGATGTAGTTAGAGCCTTGAATTCAGCCGCTAAAGCCTTCTGTTGAAACTTGCAACTGTATCAAACTCCGGAGTAAGCCCCGCAATTGGGTAAAATCCCCCTTGGGGTCCTCATTCTCATTATACTGATATATGTACAAATACAATACTTGGGATACAAGTCAGGGCTAAATATAATAATACAATATATGTTGATAGAATTATTTTGAAGATGCAATTTTTTTTCTCATTTTACAAGCGGGGTTGCCTTTGCTACCTTCTTTGGTTTCAGATTGACCCATAAAATAACTAACCTAGGAGGTGCAAGGGTCGACCTTGGTGATGACAATATTGGCCAAATAGTAGAATCCTCAAGTGGTTGCAATTTAAACTTTACATGAACCATCAAGTTGTAGATCTTGATGTTATCTTTGCAACACTTCTTGAATGAGCTAGAGATAATTTTTGTAGCCACATTTACGCCCGATTTAGTAAGACGTGTCCAATGTTCAGCGTGAACACAACCTTCACAAATGTTTGTTTTAAATTCTCTTGGCTTCATTCTCATCCATGGTTGTCTTGGCCTTTGTCAATGAAAGAATTTAAATATCTTTCATTTGTTGTCATCATTTTCCTCCACTTGATATCGACTTGTCCTCAAGGCGATCATGCTAAAAAACAAAAGGACTGAGTATGAATTCCTTGGACACATAAACGGCACAACATCTTCTTGAATAGCCATTGTACAGTCTGCTATGATAGAATCAACTAAATGATTAGGCAATATAACTTTTTAACATTTATTACCTCCAATTTATAAGAAAGATCTTCATTGAATTGCATGGGCATCAATATAAGCAAGCTCAGGAATACCATAGTTGAGTCGTTGGTTGATACCTCTTCTTCGTCTTTAACCATTGCCACAAGTAGGGATGCCTTTGCTACCTCCTTAGGTCTCAAATTGACCCATAATATAGTCGTTCTAGAAGGTGCAAGGGTCGGCCTAAATGATGACAATGTTGACCAAGTTTTAGAATCCTCAATTAGATACAAAGAAAGTAAATTTGGTGATGCCTCTATGTATTTGAAGAGTTTGGTTCAAATGAAACAAACTCTTATCGTGAAAAATGAAAAGTGCACTACTAACTAGGAAAAGTGCATTACTAACTAGGAAAAGTGTAATCCGAAAAGTGCACTACAAAAATTACGAAAAGTGAACTACAAAGTACGAAAAGTGCAAATGCGAAAAAGTGTACTCCAAAGTAGGAAAAGTGCACTACGAACTAGGAAAAGTGCATTTGTTTGATTTTTCAGGTTAAGAGTTTGTTTCATTTGAACCAAAATCGTATTTGAAGACCTCAGTAACATGATTTTGCTCAATCATATTGCTGGAATATGTGACAAGGTTGTTTAAAATTAAATAACACTCATTATTAACATTAAATAGGCGTTGATTTGAGCAGATCTTCACTAACATAAATTGTTATCAAGATCAATATAATAAATCCAAGAATGAAACTTGTCTCAACCTAGCTCTAATACCAATTGATACAGAATTTTCTCTTCAATTCCTTGATGATGACAATTCGGTCTAATTTTGGTCACGATTTGACAAGTACTTATTTTTTCATTTGAACCCACTAATTAACGCTTTTATAAATCAGTTTTACATATATAACACTGCTGAAATTGTATGAGAACTCACACAAATTGCCTATCTAGAACATGTAAAATGAAAGCACACAAGAGAGTTTAGGGGACCAAATTTAAGGATAAACTTAGCTAATTTTAAGTCTTGATTCAATCTGATTTTTTCACTAATTAAAGAGTGTTTAAATAGACAAAAATGTTCCTAAGATTCCTAGAACAAAAAGCAAATTTTCTTAATCTAAAAGATAACTAAAAACAAGTAAAAGATAGAATTTCAGCATAGGTAACTCTTACAAATGTTCCATTTACTAAACATAATATTAAATCTACAATGTAATTTTAAGACGAAATATAAGATAACCAAAATCTGGCTAAATATGGAATGTCCGTTATTCTCGTAGGATCTTGCATATGTTTTAGTAAAATTAGATTTTGATAATCTTATTGTTGGAATGAAAACTATGTGAACAATCATGTTTTAGATATTTATGTTTCAAATTCATCTTGAATGAACTAGAGTTTATTTTTATTCACATTTATGACCAATTCAGTAAGACCTGTCAAGCATTCAATATGAACACAAACCTCACAAATGTCTATTCGAAATTTCCTTGGCTTCATTCTCTTCGTTGGTAATCGTGGCCTATGCCTATGAAAGAATTTAAATGTCTTCCTTTGGTTGTCATCATTTTCCTCCACTTGAATTCAACTTGTCCTTAAGGGGATGTTGGTAAAAATACAAAAGGACTGAGTATGAATTCCTGGGACACATGAACGACATAACATCTTCTTGAATAGCCATTATACAATCTACTATGATAGGGTCAACTGAACGATTAGGTAATAGAACTTTTTTAACCTATATCACCTCCAATTTATAAGAGATATCTTCATTGAATTGGATGAGCATCAATTCAAGCACGCTCAGGCATACCATAGTTGCATTGTTCGTTGATACCTGTTCTTCACACTCAACCATTGCCACAAGCGAGGTTGCCTTTGCTACCTCTTTAGATTTCATAATTACCTATGTTGTGGTTGTTCTAGGAGGTGTAGGGGCTGACCTTTATGATAATAATGCTGGCCAAGCAATAGAATCATCAATTGGATCCAAAGAGAGGAAATTTGCTTTTGCCTCTTTGTTTATGTAATCCTCAATATCACGATTTTCCTCAATCCTATTGAGGGAATATGTGACAATATTGTTTAAAATTGAAAAGCACTCGTCATTAACTTTGAATAGGCGCTAATTTGAGTAAATCTACATTGACATATATTAATATCAAGATCAATATGATAAATCAAAGAATAAAACTTATCTCAACCAAGCCATGATACCGATTCATACGAAATTATCTCTTTGATTCCTGGATAATTACAATTTGGTCTTCTTTTGGTCCTATTCATAACAAGTACTTCTCTTTGCATTTGAACCCACATATTAAAACTTTTATAACTATGTTTTAGATAGAAATAAACTGAATATAACACTCACAAAATTGTATTTGAAAACTCACAGAAATTGCTTATTTAGAACATGCAAAATGAAAGCATACAAGTGAGTTTAGAAGACCTTAATTGAGGTTAAACTTAAGTTTAACTCTAAATTCAATTTGATTTTTTTTCATTTATTAAATATATTTTAAATACACAAAAACTTTCTTAAGATTTCTTGAACAAAAAGCAACTTATTCTAAACTAAAAGATAACAAATAACTAGTAAAAGATAGAAGGTTGCTTTCACACATGTCCCATCTGAACATGTGATTTTATTATCTAAAATAAAAAAGAAAAATTAACTAAAGATAATATTATATCCATAAGTTAATTGTAATAATAAAACAAAATATAAGATAATCTAAACCTGACTAAAAGTTAATTGAAACTTTACGTGGACTATCAAGTTGTAGATCTTTGATTTATCTTTCCAACGCATCGTGAATGAAGTAGGGATCATTTTGGTAACCACATTTATGACCGATTTGTTAAGAGTTGTTCGGAATTCAACGTGAAAATATGCTTCCCAAATCTCTATTTTAAATTCCGTTGGCTTCATTCTCTTCCTTGGTAGTCGCTTATGTTCTTGGAAGAATTTAATGTCTTCCTTTAGTTTTTATCATTCTCCTCCAATTGAATTCGACTTGTCATCAAGGTGATGTTGGTAAAGAATAAAAGCATATAGTATCAATTCCTTGGCCACATGAACGACACAACATCTTCTTGAATAACCATTGTACAATCTACTATGATAAGATCAACTAAATGATTAGGTAATGTAAAGTTTTGAACCTTTATTATGTCCAATTTATAAGAAAGATCTTCTTTTAATTGCACGTGTATCAATTCAAGCATGCTCAAGCATACCATAACTATGAACATAGTTGATACCTCTCCTTCGTCCATAACCATGGCTACAAGCAGGGTTGCATTTTCTACCTTCTTAGGGTTCACATTGACCCATGATATGGTTGTTCTAGGAGGTGCAAGGGTCGCCTTGACGATGACAATTTTGGCCAAGCAATAAAATCCTCAATTGGATCCATAGAAAACATATTTGATAGCACCTCTTCGTTTCTACATTGCTTAATATCAAGATTTTCCTAAATCATATTGTTGGAATATGTGAGAAGATTGTTTAAAATGGAAGAGCAATCATCATTAAATTTTAACATGTGCTAGTTTGAGCAAATACCTAGTTCAGTGCATTCCAAAATCACTAAATGAAGTTGAAGGTGCCATTAAAAATATGCACTAACATACACTATTATCAAGATTGATATGACAAATCAAATAATAAAACTTGCCTCGCTCTTGCTTTGATGCCAATTAATACGATTGTTCGATGGTGATAATTCTGTCTTGTTTTGGTTATGATCTTGGCATGTACTTGTCTTTGCGTTTGAACCCAAAAATTATACTCTTATAACTCAGTTTTAGAGAGGAATAAATTGAATATAACACTCTCAATATTGTATTTGAGAACCCACATAAATTTCTTGTCTAAAACATGGAAATTGAAAGCACATAGGAGATTTTACTCTCAATTCAATATGATTTTTTCATTAATTAAAGAGTGTTTAAATAGACAGAAACATTCCTAATATTGCTTGAACAAAAAGCAACTTATCCTAAACTAAAAGATAACTGAAAAAAACTAGGAAACGATAAAATCATAATTAGCATAGGTAGCTTTCACACATGTTCCATCTAACCCTATGACTTTATTAATTCTATAGTATTAAAGCAAAATATAAGATAATCTAAAGCTAGCTAAACATGGAATGTCTGTTATTCACATAGGATCTTGCACATGTCTTAGTATAAATGGATTTCGATCTTCTTGTTAGAATCATAACTTGACTTGAACTATCAAGTTTTGAATCTTTGATTTAGATTTCCAACGCATCTTGAATGAATTAGAGATGATTTTTGTAGCCACTTTTATGACCGATTTACTAAGGATTGTCATGAGTTCAACGTGGACACAAACGTCCCAAATGTCTATTCGAAATTACCTTGGCTTCATTCTCATCCTTGGTGGTCGTGGCCTTTGTCCCTACAAGAATTTAAATGTCTCCCTTCGCTTATCATCATACCTTCTGAAGTTTGAGCATGGAGATCATGAATGCCCAACAAAAGATGAAACCGTTGAGATTTGAAGGACTTAGTCAAAATATCTCCGGGCTTCGACTGAATCCGAATATGAGCAGCCTGACTAATTTCTTAAGGAGGAGATCCTAAATAAAATGTCAATCAACTTCTTTATGTTTGGAGCGATCATGGAACACCAGATTAGAAGCAATGTGCATGGTAGATTGACTACCACAATAGAGAAACATGAACATAGGATGAAGAGCTTTGAGAGATTTCAACAAAGCATTCAACCAAAGGAGTTCACAAAAAAAACACTAGCCATCGCTCGATATTCAGCTTCAGTGGATGATCTGGAGATAATCGTTGGTGTTCTAGGAGACTGGAGAAGTGTCAAGTTGCACAAAATAACTTGTAATAGAGCGACGAGTCAAGGGACATGTTGCATAGTCCCAATGACAAAAGGTAGTAAGCTCTAAACTATTATGACTAGAGAGAAACACCCCTTGTCTAGGGTGATCCTTAAGGTATAAAAAAAATTAAAGAGTAGTATTCCAATGATCAAATGGTAGGATCTTGCGTGAATTGGGTAAGAGTATGAAAAACATAGTAGATCTTAGACAAATGATGGTATGATAGATCAATCAACCAATTTGGCACTGATATCCATCAGGAGCCAAAAATGAGGAGTTGAAGATAAGGAAAGCATATGATGTTACCATAGAAAAATCACACAGCTTGCCACCAAGAAGACATGATTTAGACTAAATATCTAGAGTATACTTGCGTTAGCATAGAAAGAGACCATCTAATCTCAATGCCCAAGAAGTGCTTTAAAGGACCTAAATGCTTCATATGAAGACATGAACTAAGCTGGTGTTTGAAACAAACAATACCAGTAGAATCATTTCTCGCAAAGTAATTAGTAAGAGACTGAACAAAACCAAACTTGCGGTGAGCATATGCCAATTTTGGCAAACCAATTCCTTGGAGCTTGTCGGAGACCATGGAGAGAGCGATTAAGACGAAAAACGCGATTGATAATATCTCAATCGAAACCAAGCGACGGTTTCATGCGTATTTCATCATGAAAATCACCATGCAACAAAGTATTATGAACATCCATCTAATAAAGTTCCCTATTACGGGCAAAAACAACTGCTAAGAAAGTGCGAACATACACCATCTTAGCAAAGCGAGAAAATATTTCTTTGTAATCAATGTCTTTTCTCTGATTTTTACCAAGAACTACAAGGTGTGACTTGTGCCTTTCAACATACCCATTGGAATTTTACTTAATATGAAGGACCCATTTACAACCAGGGTGTTTGTTGCCTTTAGGAAGCTTAGTTAGTATCCAAGTACCACTTCGCTTAAGGGCATCAATTTAACTCTGCATAGCCGCCCACCATTTAGGAATGTGGATAGCTTCAAAGAAGGAAGTCGGCTCTATAGAAGACTAAGCAATAACATTAAAAGCAATATGTTTAGGAGAAAACCCATCATAATTGACAAACTTAGCTATGGCATAGGATGTACTTGGTGAAACAGTTTGGTTAGGATAAGGAGATGATGAAGCACCTTGTTTTCTTATAGTGTTACAGTTGATGTCACGTAGCTTAATGGAAGGAATGCGATCGTTGGTAGAACGTTGGATATTGTCTCGAACGACAATGAGAGTCGATTGAACCCCACACTTCCCATCAGTCATTTACGATTTGGGTGGTTTTATATGTAAAATGTGTTTCATAAAGACAACACGACGAGACATAAATCGTTCATTTGGTTCTAAATCAATAGCAAGTCATCCTTTTGGTCTAAGAGGCTAGGATATCCAAGAAATATTCACTTTCTAGCCCTAGGTTGAAATTTATTAGAAGAATGAGGAATAATGGAAGCATAACATAAACATCCAATTGTACGAAGATGACCATAATCTGCAGGTCGCCCATAAATAAATTCAAAAGGTGTTCAATTTTTAAGTAGAGACTCGAAATTTGGTTCGATAAATATCCGTAACTATAATACAATCTTCAAAAAATTGTAAAGTGATATTTGCATGAAAATGAAGAATCCGGGCGATGCTTAAATAATAATGATGTTTGTATTCAACCCTTCCATTTTGTTGAGGCGTCCCAACACATGATTTTTCGAAAATGATGTCATGGTTTTCAAAATAAGAACGTAAGCACATGAATTTAGTCCCATTATAACTCCGAAAATTTTTAATGTCTTTTTTAAATTGTGTTTTAACCATCAAACAAAACTTCAGAATTAAAGTTGCAACTTTAGATTGGTTTTGCGTCAAGAAAATCCAAACACCTTGAGAACAGTCATCAACCAATGTTAAGAAATGAGGATCACCATTAACAAACAGATTCTTATAAGTTCCCCAAACATCACAATGAATTAAATGAAAAATATCCGAAGCATGTGAATTACTCATCGGCAAAGACTAACAAGTTTGTTTTGCTCTATGACAACTATCACTAGGTTTTAGGTGACCATTTATTTTTACATTAGGTAACAATTTAAGGATAGATAGAGGAGGATAAAGAACATAGGAGTGCCAAAGGGCGGGCAAGTTTTCTTCCAAGAGAAAAGCACGAGTAATTTGCGTAGCTGCTCGTAACCAGTATGCCCCATTTCGCTCTTCACCTACTTCAATTAGCATAATCAAAATCCGGTCTTGTAGCAAACAAAAATTATTATTCAATGTAGCAATACAATCTTGGTGCTTTAATAATATAGCAAGAGTTATCATGTTGCACGTTAATTGCAACACATAAAGCACATCGGCCATAATTACATTGATCGATCCTTCAATTTTATGGTTCTTGTTATATTGATTGTTGTAGATAAACAATCATGCATGCAACAAAATTGTGTATGGCACCACGACATTTAAATTAAAGAACAAAGAGGAATCACCCGTCATATGAAAAGAAGCCCCGCTATCTGAAATTCAATCAAAACGAGATTTCCTTGTCAAGTGATTAGACGAGCCGTAATTAACTAATTGAAACAAATTTACCAAGATGCTCCATTGGGAGTTAGTTAAGCTAGTTCCAACTCGATCAATGGTGCTCAAGACACCCAAAGATAACACGCCACCCTGCTGGACTTGGCTCATTCGTGATGTCGTGGCCTCAGACTCAGCCGTTGCTAATTTCCATAGTATATGATGGCACCGAATTGGGATTTTACAGCTCGATTTCTTTCTATCCAAGCCACCATTCGGGATAACCGATTATTTTGAAGAAGGATCAAGCCTTCTGTCTAAGTCGACGATAATGAGTGCAATAAGGTCGGTCGGTGTCGTGCCACTTCCCTTTTCACAATCCATAACGATGACGATCTGAATCATTACGACGATCAGAGATAGCATTAGTATGCTCCTAATGATCTGAGATGCGTCAATCTTGTCGCCCACAATTCCCTTGAGCAGCAAAGGTCCCACCTTCAGGATTTTTATCTCTTCCCTTTGTGACAGTTTTCTTTCATTCTTCTTAAACAAGTTAGTACATTCTATTGAGCCTTGACAATGAATCTTGTTCCAAGATGTTGGAGCATATCGTGTCATAGGCATTATCAAGAACCATCAAGAATTGATAGATATTTTGTTCATCACAATCATTCGTTGGGTCGGTTGATCTCTTGCAAATACACATTCCACATGTGTACACTCGTGTTTAATGTTAATGGGACCACTTGTCCCATATTTTCTTCAAGTGCCAAAGTAATGCACGATAATTTGACCATTTTGAGTGCAGCAGGCTAGATCTGATTGAAGTTGTTACACCCCAGGATCGTTTCAGATTGGGAGGTTTACTTCAAATCATTCCATAATTCCTGAGCAGTGTCAAAATACATGATTGTAGAATGAATTGATTCCTCCATTGAATCGATCTTTTAACCAACTAGCACGGAATTGACACTCCACTAGTCATCCATTTATCTAAGATCTTTAGGTTTCTGAATGCTTTTGTTAATAAATCCAAGTTTTCACTTTTATTAAAGAGTGTTACATAAGCATAATTCCCATTCTTGATAATTTTTCCCTTTTAGAACAACTGGAGAAATTTTCATCCCAGGATGATCCGAGGGATGAGGATCGAAAGGAGAGTTCACGGGTTTAATGTTGGGATTAGAGGTGTCTTTCTCTTCATTATTTTCGTATTAATGTTAATTTCAATTAGGAGTAACTTAACTTTACCAAAACCAAATTTAAACCAATTAAAACAATTAAAATGAAAATAAAAATAAAAATAAAACACGGATTGTATAGAAATTAAAACATGGGAAAGAAAGTCACAACTATTGAATCTCGAATATAATACGCGCTAAATACAAGATTTTATTGAATACTAACTCTCGGGTTTTATACAACCAAATAATTTTTGTAGATGGATTATTCCTTCTCCCCACCTTTCAGCTAATTATTTTGTATTCCTTTGTACAAATAAAGCTTTTTGGACTTTATACCATAAATAGAGTGATCTCACTCGCAAATCAAACACGTTGAATCTAGGTATAGGAAAAGATTCCAAAGTGGAGAAGTTTTTTGACCCTATCATTTTACTTGATCTCCTTCTATATATAGTATTGCCAGCTGCTAGCTTGCTTGTGCCTAGTCCGATGTGGGACGCTTCACATATACAAGTACATTTGACTTGTATGAAAAGGTGCATACTACCATGGCTTCGAATTGGACCCAAGCTTGTTAAATGTTCATAAAATTTTATGTAAGCCGTGTTATTTGACTTTTGTGGCCACCTCCTACAACTGATTTGATCATATTATTTTAATGAGCAAAATGCATTCATATTATTTTAATGGGCCAATCAATACGCATGTTGGAGTGGGATGATTAAAATGCATGTTGGAGTGGGTCGATTAATGTGCATGTTGGGCCAACAGTGTGAGGATGATTGTTGACATGTTTACAAGCTCGTCTCTAGATGGTATCGCATTTCGCCAACATTTGCGTTTAGTGTCCTTAATCACCTAGAGATTATTAGCGCACCATTACAACCTCTTGGCTCGGTGTTCTCGTTCCATGAGGGAAACAAGACAATAAACAAGTGCGCCAGTTCTATTTTAAGTGTGGGTGTCCATCGATTTTGGCTTATGCGACGCGATCCAAACTCTAGATCTGGTAGAGTGTGCGCACTTTATGAAGGGAGTGAGGACTTTGTCCTCTTAATCGAGAATTGGTGTCAACCCAGAGCCTCGCTCGTGTTGTGCGGTCTATGAGAGTTAGAACCTCATCCTATTTGAGAGTTGGCATCAACCTCGAGCTTCGCTCGGGTTGTGCACACTTTAGTGAGTCAGGACCTCGTCCTCAAGAGAGTTGCCTCAAGCCTCGCTCGGGTTGCGCACACTTTAAAATGTTAGGACCTCGTCCTCAATAGATTTGTTGCCAACCCCGAGCCTCGCTCGGGTTGCACGCATTTTAGAGAGTTAGGACCTCCTCATTTGGAGCTCATCCATTAGAGGGTTAGGAATTACACTTAAGAATTACCCTATATCTAGAATGCACTTTTCACACATTACAATGCACTTTTCACTCATAAGAATGCAGTTTTTACACTTAAGAATTACCCTATATCTAGAATGCAATTTTCACATTTTAGGATGTATTTTTCACATTTTAGGTTGCACTTTTTCTCATGTTATCATAAAGGGAAAAGAAACTTGTAAAGCCAAAGGATAAAGTAAGTCATTCCGTTAAGAATGGCGAAGGTTGGCTTTTTTAAAGAGAATGTTGTATAACACATTCAATAGGCCAACAAAGCTGGAAAAACACAAGAGTGACTCATAAGATGATCAATGCATTAAGAAAAAGGAGCTCAAGTTCGACCAAATGCTACTGACCAAGAGAAATGGTGCTGACATGGATAAATATCTAACAACTGAAAACTAATGATTATGCATCAATCATACACAGAATCATCAATCCTTGAAGAACTTCTAGCAAAAAATATGATCAAGCATTTATGCAACTAGTTATCAATGGTTATGCACATTATGTCAAAGCACTTATGCAACTTCCAGAAGTGCACTCATTTATGCAACTTACAATTATCAATGGTTATGCAACTCAAAGCAATATACTATTTAATACACTTGGATTATTGATTAGTAGCCACTTGTAGATTAAATAATACATGATTGCCTGGGATTTCTCCTTAGAAACCTCGTATATAACCCACACAAGTTCCGATCTTGCCTTGTAATCAATTTCCAACCTAAATCAGCTTTCAAAAGTTAGAGACTTGCGCTGCAAGAATAATGATGTTCGAACTTGAGTATGAATTTGAAACAACTAATTTGATAAATTGAAACAATCAATTTTGATAGTTCAATCAGATTGGTTCTAACACTAAATCTGATCGATTAACTAGATTGATCTTTGACAATCAAATCTAGAACAACCTCAATTGAATAAATCAATCAACCAAACATTAGCAACACAAAAGAGAGAGAGAGAGAGAGAGAGAGAGAGAGAGAGAGAGAGAGAGAGAGAGAGAGAATGGAGGATGATGATGATCGAATGATGATGATGATATTTGGTTTTCTAATCAGTAAACACACGTGTATTTTTTTGGCCCAAGAGATAGATTAAACCAATTTGGGTTTAATTTCTCTCAAGCTGATTTTTATTAATGAAATTGCAAAGTATAAATAGGCAATACAAAAGAGTCTTCCTTGGAGAGCAAACAACAATGTGGCCGACCCTATGAGAGAGAAATAGGCCCCATGTCTTGCTTCCAAAGATATAATAAAATATCTAAGCCATAACAAACTAGATCTCCCTTAAATAAAATAAATCATGGCTGATTTATTTACTTAATATCCTAACAAACTTAAAATATCTAAAAGATAGAATAAAACATAGGAGAGAGAATATTCAACCAACTAACATGAGCCTATGGTTGAATTCTCTACATTATTAAAACTGAAAAATGACCAACATAATAAAATAATTAAATTGATATTTTCCATATTTAGATTGATCAAGTCAAAGAGTTGACTTTGACCCATGTAACAACTTATCTCACCCAGTCACTTACTAAATTCAGCCCTAAAGTGAGACAAGCTATTTCATGTTTCTAAATAAGAAAATAAGTGTGAAGCTTGCCTATATGAATTAATCCATTGAATCTGGGCTTAGTTGATGCCCAATCCAAGTGACCCATCTCGTCTTGTTGGACCCTTCAACAATGGCTGCCAATCGAACTAAGATCGTTGTTGTGCCTTGAGCAATCTTCTTAGCCCGACTTCTAGTAATTGGTCCATCAAATGGCACTCGAATCAATTCATCAACGTCGGTAGGAGACATGGCTGGCTTCACTGCATCATTCTCCTGCACTTGAGCTCGAATCGTCTCTGATTCGACGTCGGAATCAAAATCTGGCACATAAGAGATAGATCAACTACATTAAACATCGGATGGACGTTATACTCACCAGGCAAGTCGACATGATAAGCATTAGGGCCGATTCTTTCGAGTATCCTGAACGGTCCATCTCCACGCTGATCTAGCTTGTTCTTCCTTTGGTTTGGGAACATCTCCTTCCTAAAATGCACCCAAACAAGATCACCTTCTTCAAAGATCACTTGTTTTCGCCCCTTGTCAGCATGGGCCTTGTACTTCATGGATTTTCTCTCCAAGTGCATCTTGGTCCTCTCATGTAGCTTCTTCACAAACTCAGCCCTCTTGTCAGCTTCAAAGCTCTCTTTTCCCTTGTATGGCTGAGACGTCAAGTCCACTGGCATCCTTGGATTCAGCCCACAAACAACCTCAAAAGGGGTCATTTTTGTAGCTGAATGGATTGACATGTTATAAGCAAACTCCGCAAAAGGCAAAACATCTTCCCAACATTTGAGGTTAGCTTTAGGCATAGTTCTTAATAAAACCCATAACGTTCTATTAGTAACTTCAGTTTGCCCATCAGTTTGTGGATGACATGAGGTAGAAAATAACAGCTTAGTTCCCAACTTAGACCATAAAATTTTCTAAAAATAATTCAAAAACTTAGCATCACGATCTGAAACAATAGAACTAGGATTGCCATGCATTTTAACAACTTCTCTAAAGAACAAATCAGCAATATGCACAACATCATCAGTCATGTGACATGGAATAAAATGAGCCATTTTAGAAAAACGGTCTACAACCACAAAAATTGAATATCTACCTTTCCTAGTTCTAGGCAATCCAACAATGAAGTCCATAGAAATGTCCTCCCAAGGTGAACTAGGAATGGGCAAGGGCTGGTACAAGCCATGAGGGTTTAGTCTAGATTTGGCTCTAGCACACACAACAAAACTTTTGACAAACCTTATCACATAATTACTCATTTTTTGCCAATATTAGTGTTCTTTTAAGCCTTCTAAAGTTTTCTCTAACCCTCTATGTCCTCTTGACTCATGAAACTCTTCAGTTAACAGCCTACGAATACTAGATGAAGGTATGTATAGTTTTCCAACTTTAAACAAATAACCATCATCAATAAAGTAGGAATCAACTTCTCCGCTATACATGCAATTCTTATAAATTTCAGCAAAGTGAGGATCACTAGCATACAATTCCTTAATCATTGCAAATCCAAGGATTTTCACATCACATTGGTTCAAGAGAACGTACCCGCGAGAAAGGACATCAGCTACCACATTCTCTTTTCCTTTCTTATGCTTTACAACATAAGGAAAGGTCTCCATGAACTCAACCCATCTTGCACGTTGCCTACTGAGTCTGGATTGGCCTTTCAAATACTTCAAGGCCTCATGATCAGAATGAATTACAAACTCCTTAGGTCACAAATAATGAGACCAAGTTTTCAAAACCCTAATTAAAGCATAAAGTTCTTTATCATATGTAGGGTAATTCAACTCAGCCCCACTAAGCTTTTCACTGAAATAAGCTATGGGTTTCTTGTCTTGCAAGAGAACGCCTCCTATGCCATGGCCGGATGCATCCACCTCAATCTCGAATGCCTTGGAGAAATAAGGGAGTTGGAGCACCAGAGCGTTGCACAACCTGTCCTTCAAAGTGTTGAAGGCATTCTCTTGTTGCTCTCTCCATTTGAATGATGTATCCTTCTTTGTAAGCTCATGGAGAGGGGCTGTAATTGTGCTGAAATCAAGCACAAACCGTCTATAGATGCCATCCAATCCGAGGAAGGATCGAACCATAGTAGGTGTAGTTGGCTATGGCCACTCCTTGATAGCCTTGATTTTGTCTTCATCTACCTTCAATCCACCTTTAGACACAAGAAAACCAAGAAAAACAGTAGACTCCGAGCAAAAAGAACACTTCTTTAAATTAACATAAACCTTTTCTAATCTTAAAGTGTCCAAAACAACCCTAAGATGATCTACATGTTCATGCAAAATTGTGCTATAAACAAAGACATTATCAAAGTAGACAACTACAAATTTCCCTATGTATCTTCTTAAAACATGGTTCATAAGCCTCATGAAAGTACTAGGTTCATTAGTTAATCCAAAAGGCATTACTAACCAGTCATATAAACCATACTTAGTCTTAAAAGCAGTTTTCCACTCATCCCCTTCCCTCATTCTAATTTGATGGTACCCACTTCTTAAATTAATTTTTGAAAAGAAATTAGCACCATGCAATTCATCAAGCATATCATATAATCTAGGAATGGGATGGCGGTACTTAACTGTTATTTGGTTGATTGCTCTGCAATCAACACACATTCTCCAAGTGCCATCCTTCTTTGGCACCAATATCACCGGGACCGCGCATGGGCTGAGTGATTCACGAACATAGCCTTTGTCCATGAGGTCTTGCACTTGTCTTTGAATCTCATTAGTTTCCTATGGACTTTTTCTATATGCTGCACGGTTTGGTAAAGAAGCTCCAGGCACCAAATCAATTTGATGCTCAATGTCTCTAATTGGAGGAAGGCCTTGTGGTAACTCTTTAGGCATAACATCTTCAAATTCCTGTAAAAGATCCTGAATACACTTTGGAAGATGAGAGATGTCTTGACTTATTATCAGTATTTCTTTCCTCATAAGAAGTAAACAAAAGGAAGTAGGGAAAGCAGTACTAGACTATGCTATTAGAGAGTGCTTTTCTACACTGCTTTTTAAGCCGATTTTTGGCTCCTTTTTCACGTGTTCTTCTTCCTTTTTTGTAGCTCTCCGAGTCTATAAATTGGTCCCAAAATTTGAGCCAGAAAGCATGAGTGGTTTGGGAGATAGCCCCGTTTTCGTCTCAGCTGCACTGTCTGAAGTAGAGCTCCTCACCTTTGACGATTGGGAGTGCTTTTCTCGGCGTTTTTCATCCCATTCAGTAGCTCCACTTGTTCTTGATGTTGCCCTAAAATTTGAGCCAGAACGCCCGGGTGGAGACTGGGAAACGCTGGTGTTGTTTGAAGCTGTGCCGGGCGCCAAGCAGTGCGCCGCAGCCTTGGCCAATGCATCGGCCTCTACCTTTTCTTCCTTGGCACGCCTAAGTGCTCTAGCTTGGTCCCTTCGTACCTGATCCTGTAAAACTTGTTGGGGTGACAATGGTAGAAGAGAAACTCTCCTCCCATCATAGTTAAACGAATAGGTATTAAGCATGCCATCATAAATAACTCTCCTATCGAATAACCAAGGTCTACCTAACAAGATATGAGTGCATTCCATGTTTACCACATCACACCTGATATCATCAACATAATTGCCAATGGAAACACGAACTAAGCACTGATGAGTAACAAGATTAGAACCATCTGAATCATTTATGCCATTGAGACCATAACTTGTAGCGCTAGGTTGAGTTTATAATTGTAAGTGATCAACTACTTTAGCATTAATGATGTTACAACAGCTACCACTATCAATTATCATGCATAACACTTGATTCTTCACAGTACACCTAGTATGGAAAATATTTTCCCTTTGATCTAGCCTAGGTGTTTCTTGTAAAGTAAGAGTACGCATGGTTATCAAGGTTAAAGGCTGTTCGATGCAATCTGGTTCTATGGCCTCCACGTCCTCCTCTTCTTGTCCATTACTCTCCTCCTCCACTTGATTTGGAGGTATTTCTTCATCACTCACATAACCACCATTAGTGGTAAGGAGCACTTGCTTTTGGTTTGGACAATCCTTAGCATAATGATCACGTGCCCTTTGCTGCGTTTGAGGTGCATTTGTGGACGTCTTTGGGCTTGCAAACTTGCTAGTTTAGGTGAGCTAAAAGCTCCCTTTTGCTGCATAGAAAGGTTAGAAGAATAAGAATTGGAATTTGAACTAGAATTAGGAGTATACCTTTTGGGCGCATTCCATGCTTCCTTCTTCTTCCTTTGACCCTGCTCATAGAGTAGTTGGGCTGAATGCACTAATTCATTGAGATCCTTGATTTGTTCAATCTCAAGTGTGTCTTTAATAGATTGATTCAGTCCAGCCATGAATTGGGTCCTTAAAGACCTTTGGGAATGATGAATTCTAGCCTTGAAGCTCAAATCTTCAAGCTCATTGAAGTACTCAGTTGGAGACTTGGTTCCTTGTTTGCATGTGACAACTTTAAGCCTCATGTGCTCAGTGTGTTATTCTGGCACATACTTCTTTCTCATGACAAACTTCAGCTGGCCCCAAGTTTCAATAGGGGCAAGGCCTTTCGGATTCTATCTTCCTTCATTCTGAACCACCAATTTCTAGCGGTTCCAACAAAGTGAATAACAACAACAATAACTTTCTCCCATTCTTCATAGCCCATGTGATCTAGAATAAAGTTTGTAGCTTGTTCCCACTCTAGATACTTCTCTGGATTGAGCTCTCCGCTGAATGGCTCAATTTTGATCTTTATGTCACGCTTGCCAATTTGAGTAACATTCTGATTGGCGTTGTTGTTGACCTGCCTTTGTACTCCATAAGCCGGTGGAATATCTTCTACAACCTCAGCTTGATTGTAGAAATCATCAAGGGGAGGATGCCATGGGCGTCTTTCTTCCCCGGGATAGCCATATGTCACACCATCAAAAGGATTGTTGTATTATTGTTGTTGATGATGAGTGGCTTGAGGAAACCTTGCCGATTGCTGAGTATACAGTTGTTGATGTGTAACCAGAGGTTGCCTCGTCCCATTGCCTCTTCCTCTACCTTGGCTGCCATTTGGAGAATATTGGCTAGTTAGATCATTTTCCCTATTGTAACTAGCAAGCACATCATGCTCTTCATCTACTACATGTTGTTTGCCTTTTTCGCTAGTTGAGGCGTGATTCGGATCATCAGAAAGTTGAATTGCAGGGGCAAATTCTTGACTTGATTGAGAGGCTTCTATTAAGGTTGCAAGTTGCTCCTCAATACGCTGTATTCTTGGATTCAATGTCGTTGTTGCAACTTCCGCAGCTCGTTGTTGCCCATCTCTTATGCTCTCACTAATAGACAACCTAATGAAATCGATTGCTTCCTTAGTGAGATTCAATTCATCCGGGTCAGGCTCAGTTGCGATCACCATTGTCCTAAAAAAAAGCAAGAAAAAGGAGAGAGTAGTGTGTTCCAAAGCAAATCAAAACAAGCAATATCACACCTTAATCAAGCCAAAACTTGCCTCAAAGCAATCTAATCAACTAATTCAGTTTTTGGGCTGAATGAGGGAGTAATGGTGTAGATACGGTGTTCTAATGATAGATAAAGGAAAATAGGCAGCTCAAGTAATTAGCAAGTATGCAACAAGACAAGCAATGCAATATATCCCTTTATAAGCTTTCAAACACAAGCAATCTCTCAATTGACTCTATGCAAGTTAATAAAGCCAATTTAAGCATGCAAGGACAGAAACAAGGTAGGCTAATGTGAATTTTACTTCGTCACTTGTTTTTCTTCAAAGTGAGTACTAGCTACTTTTCTAGCAAGCAATCACTAGGGGTGAAAGTGGCTTGAAACTAGCTGGGGTAGATCACTTCTTTTTCTCTTTTTTTTGATTTATGCATAGACTACTCTTGTGCTAGAATGAACAAAGCAAAGCAAACAAAGCAAATAACAAAGGAAAAGGAATCAAATTGATTTGAATTATTTTTATACTAAGTGATTTTTGCTACCAATGAAACCAACTATAAGCCAAATTAAAAGAGAAGAATAGGGTATGGTCCAAATTATGGGATGTAATAAAAAAATCAGCAAATATTAAACAAGCAATGTGAATCTCTATCAATCATGCAATATGAATGAAACACTCATTAAACGATGGGAAAACAAATGCTAATCTATATTGCAAATAAACTCAACCAATCAGCCAAAAACATGCAACATATCCCTTAAATATCTCCTAGTTGGTTAATTACTTGGGGGGGGGGGGGGAAAGCAACCTAAACAAGGGGATTAGGGTTTGGTGCGCGCGGCTGGAACTAAAGTTTCGGGTAGGGGGTGGCGATTAGGGGTTTGTGGTGGTCAGACAGGCTCGTGGCTGGTGGCGGACTGATCGTGGAGTGGTGGTGGAGGGTGCGACTAGGGTTAGCGACACCAGGTCGTGGTGGTTAGGCGGTGGTGAATGGTGGTGGGGGCGGAAATATGGTGGTTTTGTGGAGAAAATTCAGCCTTTGGTCTCAAAGTGTATAGAATATGGTAAAGGTATGAACATTAAGGCTAAAAACTGAATTAATAGACTAGAAAGCAAATTGAGGAAAGAAAATATTACTTGGCGAGACGCTGGATGAATGATACCACTTGATACGTGATTGCCTCGGATTGCTCCTTAGAAACCTCGTATATAACCCACACAAGTCCCGATCTTGCCTTGTAATCGATTTCCAACCTAAATCAGCTTTCAAAAGTTAGAGACTTGCGCTGCAAGAATAATGATGTTCGAACTTGAGTATGAATTTGAAACAACTAATTTGATAAATTGAAACAATCAATTTTGATAGTTCAATCAAATTGGCTCTAATGCTAAATTTGATCGATTAACTAGATTGATCTTTAACAATCAACTCTAGAACAACCCCAATTGAATAAATAAATCAACCAAACTTTAATAACACAAAAGAGAGAGAGATCGAGAGAATGGCGGATGATGATGATCGAATGATGATGATGATGTTCGGTTCTCCATTCAATAAAAACACGTGTATATTTTGGCCCAAGTGATAGATTAACCAATTTGGGTTTAATCTCTCTCAAGCTGATTTTTATTAATGAAATTGCAAAGTATAAATAGGCAATACAAAAGAGTCTTCCTTGGAGAGCAAGCAACCATGTGGTCGGCCCTATGAGAGAGAAATAGACCCCATGTCTTGCTTCCAAAGATATAATAAAATATCTAAGCTATAACAAACTACATCTCCCTTAAATAAAATAAATCATGGCTGATTTATTTATTTAAAGAAAATATCCTAAAAAACTTAAAATATCTAAAAGATAGAATAAAACATAGGAGAGAGAATATTCAACCAACTAACATGAGCCTATGGTTGAATTCTCTACATTATTAAAACTGAAAAAACGTCCAACATAATAAAATAATTAAATTGATATTTTCCATATTTAGATTGATCAAGTCAAAGAGTTGACTTTGACCCATGTAACAACTTATCTCACCCGGTCACTTACTAAATTCAGCCCTAAAGTGAGACAAGCTATTTCATGTTTCTAAATAAGGAAATAAGTGTGAAGCTTGCCCATATGAATTAATCCATTGAATCTGGGCTTAGTTCATGCCGAATCCAAGTGACCCATCTCGTCTTGCTGGACCCTTCAACAATGGCTGCCAATCGAGCTGAGATCGTTGTTGTGCCTTGAGCAATCTTCTTAGCCCGATTTCTAGTAATTGGTCCATCAAATGGCACTCGAACTAACTCTTCGACGTCGGTAGGAGACATGGATGGCTTCACTGCATCATTGAAGTTGTTAGATATTTGAATATAAAACTTACTCTTCTCACATGTGTTTTTCCTCTTCTTTCTGACCCCACTAGCTCTACCGCAAACTCCCACATGTGTTTTTTCTCTTCTTTCAAATCAGCGAATTCTTGTATGGAAAGGGATTACACTGTAACTCCAACCTTCTTGGGTCATTTTCCTAATAAAGAAAGGATCTTGACTATCCATCTTTCTTTTTCCCTATCCAATATACAACATTAAAACAATAAATACATTTAAGAAAAGATAAACATATTGTATCAAATGAAAGAGAGAATTTTTTTGACAAGTATACCTGCTTCTTTCTTAGTTCTCAACATCAAATGGCTCATCCTTTTCATTCTTCTTTTCTTCTCACCCTTCTTCCACTTGTTTCATTGCTCTTTCAAGAACAACTTCTCGGCCGTATTCTTTAGCAATTTATATCATGACCACTATTGCTTTTTCACCATCAAGTTCTTGTTCATCAGAATCTCCCTTCTCCATCCCAATGGATGTATCCTCATTTACAGCTCATTCTTTTTTTTTTCTCCAAGTCCATTCAGATCTTCTTTTCTGAATTTTTATCAACTTCTTCATCTTTGCCATCTTCATCTCTTCCTTGTTCAAATTCAACTATTTGCTCATCTCCTCCTTTGTTAGATGCAACCTCCTCCTCCTCCTCCTGAAATTCTAACTCACTCTCTCCTGTTTTCTTTTCACCATTTGAAGATTCAAACACAACTTCTTGTTCACCTGACTTCATCAATCCTTGTTCTCCTTCAATATCTAAGATGTTAAATGAGGGAGGGGTGAAGTCAACTGAATATGGCTCTAGCTTCTTCTTGCATGTTTCCGCTTTGTACGCTTTCTCCAATGCATTCAGAAGTTCTAGATCATTCCAAAATGGATCATGTGAGTTATTCCAGATGGTTTCCCACTCTGTAATAGGGTCAGGCTGCGGTTCTATGGGATTATAAGAATCTGTAGTCTTTACCATATTTGAAAATCTCTCCATTGCGGGCTCAACAACCGTCTTCTTTTCTTTGAATTGTTCCTTGATCCCTCCACATAATTCTGAGAGATCTGCAATGCTCTCTATAGCTTTGCTTGCTTTTCGGGAAATAGTCTTCACAATTACCTGTTATTTAACATTAAATTGAGTTATAATGCATTCTTTGTTTAAAGATGCACTTTTCACATTTAAGGATGCACTTTTTCACGAAGTAAAACTCAACATAAAACATGTTTTTAACGGAAGCACCATAAAAGCTTTTGCAAATGTAGATTAATTCTCCAATACCCATGTATCCTAAATTGGCTTTGAAGGTCAAATAATTTGGCCTCATACTAATCTTTTACATGAGAAGGCATGCTAAAAAAACCACATTAGAGTAGAAGACTTCTCAATTAATATCAAAATCAGAAGTTTAGCTTTGTGGATCATATTTTGAGACAACTTATAAGTTTACTACCACATATCTAGTTCATCAGAAGCATCAAATGCATTATAACTAAATTTAATTCTCCAATATAATTTTTTTTCTTCATTGTACTGATGGTGCGCAAGATAGCGGGGTATGAATAGTGCGACCAAAGTACGAGAAATAGCGGGATCCTGCGGGATTCTCGAAGATAAATTTAAAAGCCTTTGCAATACCCATCTTAAAAAAGGAAAATCCCAGCCCATGCGAGGCCTCAAGACCACGATCACGAGGTCCAGACATCATCGAACTCATGAAATAGGATGGTTAAGCAGACTCTCCCCAACTAATAATAAAACCCAAACCTCGTTGTTCAAAAGCTGACATCCCCACCCTATTCGACCACTCAGCGACCACCATATTCGCAACCAATGACCAACTATCCCACTCTCGACCAATCAAAGAGCTTGATCTCGGGTGTCCCACATCGAGTAAACATCAAAACCATGTCCCTCAAACCTCTATAAATAGAGGAGAACCTCGAAGGTAGAAAGGGGTCGAAAAACATCTTGAACTTAAGAACTATCTTGTTCGTTGAAGATCGACGTGTTGAATCATCGTTAAAGACCGCGCTACAGCCAAGTGAAGGTCCACAAAAAGACTTCAAGTCGCCCAAAGAGACCTCGTCTCAATCAAGATCTTACTACGTCACTTCGTAGACCATAATCCCCGCATGCACAAACATCCTTCGACCTCGCCACAAGACATCAAGGTTGGGGTGGAAACCGGAGTGGAGCTTGTCAAAAGTCTGTTAAGCGATAGAATATCGCAAAAGTTAGGTGGTCTCCAATCTTGTTAGGTAGAGACCTCGAATCCTCCGAGAAGGGATCTAGGGCATAATCTCGCTGTTCATAATCCCTTTGTTTGTAATCTCGTTGAATCTCGCTATTTGTAACCTCGTTCTAAAGAGATAAATAAAAGCAAGTGTTTGCCTAGTCAAATAAAAGCAATCTCGTTCTTGTCTTCTAGAGCTGGTTTATTTCGGTTTTCCCGACTTCCACAAACCTTGGCTTTTGAATCCCTCAAAATGACCTGTCCAAATAATTTTTTCCCCCAACACCCCGATAACATGCCCGAAACCTCGCAATGGATGAACATGGGACGAACGCTAGGTTGTCCGTTAGGGGTCTCTCCGGGGTGGGCGTATAACGTGCCATAAAACCCTTACCCATTCTAGGAGTACGAACCAGGCAGCGTTCCCCCGAACCCATATCCCTACCCGGGCTATGGGAAATACCAACAAGGCTTCGCCCCTTCGCCTGTCCACGTCCAGGCACCTCCGATGTCCGCATATGTCCCCGTTCCTAGGTCTGGCCTACCCCATTCTGAGTACGTACCCACGTACGTCCCAAGGCACGTGTCGGTGCATGAAGCATCAACTAACGGCTCATCAACGGAGAGGCCTCCCCGGGACTCCATGCAGATCTCGAGGTCTTGCTCGCGTCGATCCCGGATGCAAGATTCGAAGTTGTCCGAAACAGCAGGGAGCATGATGCATACTCCAAAATCACGCTCGCGACGTGGCTATGTTGAGGCCGGGAGCCTCTCCCCTTTCGTGGACAAGATTCAAAGCATGCCAATGCCCAAGGGCTTCCATAGGTCGCAGATGGGACTTTACGACGACAAAGAAGATCTAGAGGAGCATGTGAAGCATTTCGCTGTCTAGATGAACATCAACTCTTACAACGACGCCATCTACAGCCGCATTTTCTCGACCAGCCTGGAGAAGGCCGCGATGACGTGGTTTATTAGTCTCAAGATCGGATTTGTGGCCTCGTTCGCTCGGTTGTGCGAGTCCTTCATTGCACACTTTAATGGCTCGAGGAAGCGCAAGAAGAACATGTAGGATCACCGCGGCATCGAGCAGGGAGAGGGCGAGTTGTTCGGCTACTTTTTTACAAGGTTCCCAACCGCTTTTGCCGAGAGTGTGCATATCGACAAGGCTTCGGTCCTGAAATGTCCGACGACATATGACAGCCTGTGCGCCCGGTTTACGGCCGAGGTATATGCCGATGACGCCGCCAACCAGAGCTCTCGGCCGAGGACTGACATGGAAATAATGGCCAAGGCTAGGGGAAAGGTAAAGGTAGGCGTGCCGGCCGCCAAGGATGCGTATGTGATGCGGGCCCAAAACCTTGTCAACAACAACAACAACAACAACAACAACAACAATAACAACAACAACAATAATAGTAACAGGAACAACATCAACAACAGAAACAACAACAACAACAACCGCAACAAATACAGAAACAACGACGATGGGAGTTGGAACTGCTTTGGAGGGAGGCAACGGGGTTATAGGGGAAAGGGCGACCCTCTGTATAACCCAAACGAAAAGGGGCGCGCCAACCCTGCCTCAGGCGCAAACAACGTGCCAAAGGGCCCGAGCCAGGCAAGAGCGAACAACATCGAACAGCAGGCTCCCGCGAAGCAGGCATGGTCCGGTCACACAACGACGCCCGATGGTTATATTCATACCATCTCGAGTGGCCCCTCTTTGGTTGGCTCAAGTCATGCGAAAAGAAAGAGGTACACGAGGGCAAGCCATAATGAGCCCTCGGTATTCAGCGTTGCATAATCCTTGCGGTGCCACTTAGGACTGGCCTTTACCACAGAGGACGTCGAGGGCCTGCACATGCCACACTCTGACCCTTTGGTGGTGCATGCTCAGCTAGGCTCGAAGATGGTAAAACGGGTATTGGTGGACACATGATCTTCCGTGGACATCATGTACTATGACACCTTCGAGCAACTAGGCATCTTCGTGACGTCCTTGAAGCCCTACGCCGGGAAGCTAACGTCCTTCTCTGGCGACGAGGTCGATGTCGCGGGCCTCATTCACCTCTAGATGATATTTGGTACCGGTTCGACGAGGCGAACCGAGATGGTGGAATTTCCCGTGGTGCGTTTACCCTCGGTGTATAACGCAATCATCGGGAGAGTATCCCTGATGAAATTTCAAGCAGTGGTGTCCATCTAACACCTTAAAATGAAATTCCATGTCTAGGACGGGGTCGGTGAGGTCAAGGGCAACTAGGAGGAGGGGCGCGTCTGCTACGCAACTTCTGCAAAACAAAAATGTCCGGTGTTTAAGGTGGAAGCTACCGGGGAAGTTGATCTCGAAGTCTGGGGTTTTACAATTCCCATCTCAGAGTCCGAAAGAAGGGTTGTCACTCCCTTCGCTAGCGAGGCATAAAAGATTTACCTAGGTGAGTGCCTCTTCGGGGAGTCGGTAACATCGCTGGAGACCTTGTTTACTGGTTCCCGCGACGTGTTCGTCTGGACTGCAAAAGACCTCTGCGACATCCCCCGAACTGTGGCCCAACACTCTTTAAACGTGGATCTCAACGCCCGTCCTGTAGTACAACGCCGAAGGAAAATGAATGGGGAGAGGGCAAGCGCCGCGAATGCCGAGGTAGGAAAGCTATTGGTCGCGGGGTTTATCCGCGAGGTCTAGTACCCTAGATGGTTGTCTAATATTCTGCTGGTAAAAAAGGCCAGCGGGAAGTGGCGCATGTCCGTAGACTTCAAGGATATGACAAGGCCTCCCCCAAAGACAATTACCCCCTACCCTCAATCCACGAGCTAGTCGATTCCACGGCGGGTCACGGGGTCTTGAGCTTCATCGACGCCTACTCAGATTACTATTAGGTTTTAATGAGCCCATAAGATGAGGAAGAAACATCCTTCATCACGCAACGCGGGACCTACTGCTACAAGGTCATGACACTCGGTTTGAAAAACGCGGGTGCAACCTTCCGGCGACTCGTGGATCGCATCTCCAAGAACTATCTGGGAAGGAACGTGTCGGCATACGTCGACGACATTGTGGTCAAAAGCTGGACCCCAGAGGAACATCTGGTCGACCTCGCCAAAGTTTTTGCGACACTCAAACACAACCGTCTTAGTCTAAATCTTGAGAAATGTGTGTTCGGCGTGTCATCGGGGAAGTTCCTGGGATTCATGATCAGCGAATGGGGGATATATGTGAACCCCGCCAATATAGAATCGATTCTTTCGATGAGATCACCCCAATCTCGCACCGAGGTACAACGGCTCAACGACGCTATAAACTACCTGGGGAGGTTGTGTTTTCGACTGGTGGACAAATCGCTACCCTTCTTTGCGGCCCTACAGAAAAACGACAAGTTCGTTTGGGACGAAGAACTATTGTTCGCTTTTTCTGGGTTGAAGGCATTCTTGACAAAGCTCCCCACTTTGTCGCCCCCGAAGGTGGGCGAGGACTTCCAGCTATACGTGGCCGTAAGCCTAGAGACGGTCAGCGCCGTGCTAACAAGAAAGGCGATGCACCTTGTCTATTTCATCAGCCACGTGCTCCAACCTGCGGAGCAGCGATACTCCCCGACAAAAAAAATGTCCCTAGCTGTGGTGATCGCCATAAGGTGCCTGCGCCCTTACTTTCACACACACCCTATCCAGGTCGTCTCCGATCTCCCACTTTGGCAGATCCTCCACCAGCCCGCCCTCTCTAGGCGGATGACGAAGTGGGCGTTCGAGCTCTACGAGTTAGACATCAGCTACCTCCCCATGACTACGATTAAGGGGCAGGACCTCGTTGACTTCATGGTGGAAGTTACCTTCCCCGAAATTGACAAGAGCTCGGAGGAGTAGAAGCTCTTTGTTGATGGCTCGCGGTGGCGTATTTCTCGTCGGTCCCTCAATCGAGACGGAGTATGCCCTTCACTTCCGCTTCAACGCCACAGATAACGAGGCTGAGTATGAGGCCATGATCGTTGGGATAGAGATGGCGCTGCTCAGCGGGGCTCACAAGATCAGGGTGTACACCGATTCTGAATTGGTGGTGCGGCAGTTGAATGGACAGTATGATACTAGGACGGGGTTCCTGCCCGCGTACCGAGAAAAAGTCAAAGTCTTGGTATCTTGCCTAGAAACGTTCGCAGTAGAATCCGTTCCATGCACTGTGAACACAAAGGCAGATGCTCTCGCAAGGCTAGGGTCGGCCCTTCCCTTGGAGGTGGGAAACCGCGTGATGGTGGAAAGAAAGCTCTCGTGAAGTGTGACCAGCAAGGTTCTCTCCGTCAATCTCGGGGGCTGGAGGGTTCCCATCACGCGATATGTGGAAAGCGGCGTCCTCTCTGAGGATCCCACAGGCCTAGAAAGCTCAAAATGCAGGCGGCTCGATACTGTGTCGTTGGCGGGCGGCTCTATCGATGGGGTTTCGCAGAGCCCAACTTGCTTTGTGTGCCAACCGAGGCCATAGAACACATCATGTTCGAGGCACATGAAGGGGTCTGTGGCAACCACCTCGAATAGCGTGCCTTTTCGCACAAGATCGCCCACTTAGGGTATTTTTGGCCCACCCTCAGGTAGGACGCGAGGGCGTACGTTGAGAAGTGTGACAGGTGCAAGAAGCATGCCAACATCCAGCATGCCCAGACCTCTTGCCTGCGCTCGATCCACGCACCCTGCCCCTTTGCGATATGGGGGATGGACATCTTAGGACTCTTCCCCAAGGCCGTGGGGCAGGTGCAGTACATCCTGGTCATCGCCGACTACTTCACAAAGTGGGTCGAGGCAGAGGCAATGGAAAAAATCACAGGGACAAAGGTTTGCAATTTCCTATGGAAAAACCTCATATGCCGCTTTGGGGTCCTCATGACCATCATAACCGACCATGGTCCCCAATTCGATTGCGAGGAAATTCGGGCCATTTGCTCCGAGCTTGGCATAACCCTCAAGTTTTCATCGGTGGCCCATCCCCAATAAAACGGCCAGGTGGAGAACATTAATGCCCGTATCTTGACCGACCTTAAGAAGCGGTTGGGCGTAGCCCAAGGTCGCTGGGCAGAGCTTCTCCCGCTCGTCTTATGGACATATCGGACGACCTCGCGTCACACCACAAGAGAGACACCATTTACCTTAACCTACACGGTGGACGCACTGGTCCCGGTAGAAACATTAGTGCCTTCGGCAAGGGTTTTCGACTACAACGAAAAAGAAAGCGAGGCCAATCTCAAGGTATAATTGCAGTTCAGGGATGAACACGGCAAGGTCGCAGCCCTGAGCTACATGGAATAAAAACGACGGGTTGTGGTATATCATGACAAGAAGGTAAGACCCTGGGTTTTGGTCTCGAGAAATATTATTTTAAGGCGCACCAAGGGCGGCAAGCTAGATACAAACTGGGAGGGTGTAACACCCCCTTCCTACCCTGGAGGTATTACCGCCAGTAACCCCGATTAAGACTAAACCGAAGCTACCCAAGGCTTTAAATTGACTGAACAAACTAAAAACAAGGTAAATGAAACCATTCAAAACCTAGCAAAATTAATTTAAAACTTACAGCGGAAAAGAGAATAAAAGGTCTTATACAAGTCTTAACTTAAAAAGAATTAGTAAATAAATAGAACAACCTTCTATTTAAACAAAATCTTCATCCAGTCTTCATTAAGTTCTTATTTCTGAAACTCAACTTCACTTTGAAGTAGTTCAACCATGATCTTCACTCAAGTATAGCCATTGGAAACCTTTCTTCAACTTCTGGAGCTTCAAACATCTGAATCCGCCTCTTGAATCAACTTCCAAGAAGAACCTGATGTGTCGTAAACCAACGGTGGACACCAGCCAACCAAATAAAATAAAAGAAGATGAAAGGGTTAGTCTAATGAAAGACTAGCAAGCGGAGAAACTAATTTGGTTCTTATGGTTGTAACTAAACATATTGGCATCCAAAATCCAAATAGACTCGGATTATGATCCAACAGTTAGCAGTCTTATAGAGAATAAGAAGGAGACTCGCATAGTCAAGAGAGAGAACACCACCGCTTGTCGTTTCTTTTAAGAAGCTTAAACAATTGTTGGGAACTCCTATTCATCACATAACATTTTGAAAAGCCTCCAACGACTATTCAGATGCACTTAATCAAAGTTTGATTAAGAATCATTCATAACCGGGAGTAAGAATGGCTTTCCGACTGGACGAACCATTCAGGTATATTAATGTGCCTAACACACTTATCTTATATTACTTTCAAAACTTTTCACAACCAAGTTGGTGGCTTTTAATCGGCTCGAACTACCGCCGAAATACTCTGGTATTGTAGAGATCCTCGGAGTATTTCATCCATGGTCATCTACCCTATACCGAGATCACATGACTTAAGTCATCCTTGATCCCTCATTTTTGCATATGGTGAGGTAGAGATCCCAGAGGCCTATTATCAGGTCATTTACACTACACCGTGCCGAACCTGCACTTAGCTAGAGTGCACCTCAAACCCCTTACCCAAGCACAAGGGAAGAGTCATGACTCACCATTAGGATTAGGCCTCTCCTAATGCAATATTGTTTTAAAGAGAGGATATGGAACCCCTCCCTGAAACTACCTTAATTCAATAACAATGTCTCAGCGTGAGACAGCATCCAAGGTCACCCATAACGGACCTAGATGCAGTTCTACCGCAAAATTGAATAAACAACATGGTAATTATTTTTAACAATTATAACAACCTATCAGATTTTATTAATCATACAAGTTGTTCCCAACGCAAATATTAAATGGGATTCAATTCCTCATTTGATAACAATGACGCAAGAGAGAATCGTCCACTTGCCTTATAAGGCGTGCTCGACGTCCTTAGCAATTCCAACAGTAATCTGTATCATCCCTCTGACAAATATAACAAAAGGATATCTCAGCAACGAGCTCAAAAAAACACTTCTTGGTTGTATACTCAAATCCTACAACTTTTTAATTGATAAACGATTTGATTTACGAATATCGATATATAATAAATCCTTAGTTATCATGCTTCAAGGAGCCATCTTGGCGGAATTATAACTAATTATCCGCTTCACTTCTGAATTAATTTTCTAAATAAAAATTGTTCATTAGCAACAGTTCTTAAAGATTACCAAATCTCGGATCAAACGGATTAACAACGAATCCTGAGTAATTATCCGAAGTCCTTTACCTGCCAATCGGTAACCAAAACTTGTATTCGCTATAACGGAAGATCCGGACGTCCGTTTCCCGAGCGGTTTGAACCTGTGGGACGGTATCAACATCAAGATTATAAAAACCATAAATTTAATTAGCAAAGAGGAACCAAAAGGCCCTTACGGTGGCTCCACAATCAGCCCGCTAATTAATTTCGATGTTATATACCTTCACTCGAGCCCATGGCTCGTTTGGCTCGATCATGGCTCGATCCCCGAGCCCGAGGGTGGCTGAGTGTTGCCCGACAACGGCTCCCATGGTGATTGGTGGTCGGAGGGCCTGGCGATCGCCGGCGGCGTCGCTTGGCGAGGAGAAAAGATGACTGGCGGTGTAGGTTCGAATCCTCCTGAGTCCATCGTTCCACCCAATTCTCTTGATGATTCCCTCTTCCGTTGCAGCAACATCAAGGCCAAAAAGAACATGGAAGAAGAGGGGGTGGCTGGCTGGAGAAGGCAGCTTCCGGCGTCGACGCACAACGAGGACGAGAAGATTGCCGACGTGACAAGCTGAATTCTTTCTCCCCGAGTCCGGCGTCGTTCCGTCCTCTCACTGGTTTAGCTTCCTTCTTACAGCAACAACCACACACAAGAACATAGAGAGGAAGGAGATGGAGGTGGTGGACGGGACGGAGAAGAAGAGTAGCCTGTGGTGAAATAATTGGGCCACCGAGTCCTTCGTACCGTCCTTATTTCGCTCTCCCCAAATTCCCCTCCTCTATCTTATCCAATTGCGTAGAAAGGAGTAAGAAGTTGGAATTTCCTCCCCAGCTAAGTAATGAATCCGGCCTAATAGAATTTTTCGTCTCGGAACGGTACTCGTGTTAAAGCGGTAAAATTATGTACCTCGGATGAAAAAAACTCACTAAACGAAAAACGTCCCGTAAATGATGTAAACCAACAAAACCAATGTTCCATGATTTTATCTCGCTACCCTTAATTTTTAAGGCTTCCGTTTCGCATTTTAAATCCTTTCCGGTACATAATCAGAAAGACGGCTTATCCAATAAATATTCTTTTTCCACTGAAAAATCCTAGACTTCACACCGATCCATAAAATCATTTCTTTGTGATTTTAGGATATCATCAAGAATTTTCTAGGATTTAATCTCCAACAAAAATATTGGATTAAGCGTTAAAACAAACAAAAAGGTTAAAAAGATATCCGAGAAAAATTAAAAAATATCCTTAAAAACTGCAGTTATTACATTAGTACCTCCTTAAAAATGGTTTGGTCCTCGAAACCAAGGAGAACTTAATCATATAGAGAGATAGGGCAAGCACATACACACAACCACTACAAACCTATACAGAAGTTTGTAATACCCCCTTAAAAAATATGTTGTTATTTCTGCACGAAGCACAAAACAACCACTGCTTAATTACCAAACTTCTTCTTTACAACGTTCATGAACTTTGGAAAATGACTCAGCATTTCCCATCTAGTTTTTCAAGTCTTTTCTTCACCTCCATTTTTAGGCCAAGATAACCTAATCAAAGATATTTTCTCATTAACGATTCAACCTGGCCCTTCTTCATAGGGGTCATTTGGTTGAATATCCATCTCATTATTGTTGAATACATGAGATATATTGAACACATACTATCAAGGAAACATTACGGATAGAATGCACTGACGGTGGCAATACCAACCGATAAACAAGCTTACCAGTTCTTTCTAGTATCTCAACAGATCCAACATAGCGAGCATTTACGTTGTCTTGCATTCCTCAACGGAATATGCCTTTCAAGGCGAATACTAGAACAAAAACGTCGTTCTTTACAATGAACTTAACATGCTCTCACTTTAGCACAACACACAACTGTTGTCGCTTTTGAGCAGTTAGCACCCTTGAACATGTTAGTGCGATATCAGTTGTTGTTCTCATGACCAAGTCTATCCCATGAAGAACCTTGTCAGCATTGTCATTCCAACAAATTGACAACTAACACTTCTGGCCTTACAAAGCCTCAAAAAGAATCATTTCTTTATCGTGTGATCACAATTCTTGTATGTGAATTCACTCAAATTCAAGCTAACATTCCAACTCGTGTGGAATCCATAATACATGACCTCGGGAGTTTGAATTTGTTTCTTTACATTGTTCATCATTTTGATGAGGGAAGTCAACTCTAAAATTCAATTCACTCCACAAAGCTTAATGTCACTGCTTTCAAAACTTTGGCATGAACCATCCATCGTAATCAGAGATAATAACCTTCGGAGTTTTATGAAGATCAAAAACTTCATGCATGAACACCTCAGCTAACTTCTGTACTCTTTAAGTCATCTTAAATGCATTAAAAAGAACACTCTCGACGAGTTTCTTAACAACCTTCATATTGAATCCTTCTTACATCCTTCTTTCATTAAATCTTGAACGACTAATGACAAGAATCCATCGTAATATCTTCCCACTTTCATTCTGAAACAGGAAGAGACTATAACATTTTATCTGGTCTTCTATACTCAATCAGGACTTCCAGATAAACTAACATATCAAAACAATTCGGTGACATTTTGCTTCATGTCAATCCATCAAAAGGTTTATTTTAAATCCTTATACATTTACTTGTTCCAGGATGAACTAATTAAGCAAATAAATATGCTTCCTTTGAAATAAGTTTTCAAAGCTCATGAACAACAGATACTCATGAACAGTTTTGAAACCAAGCAACTTATAATCTTGAATAACAAATCCCGGTGTCTTACCTTCTTGATCTTCCCCATTGATCTTAAACCATATTACTTTCCCATACTACGTTTCCTTGATCTGGTATTCACACAACCTTGTTGTCATCAAAACTAAAGCTTTAGTCCTTCTCAAATTAGTTTCTTTACAAGGATTACTTAAAATCCTTACTCAATTTCCTTTTTGAGATAAATTCTCAGTATTACTTTAACCAAGAATATGAGATTTATCCAACACATGACAAGATAATAACCTTTCTTGTCAACCTTTACATCCTTTTCTCAACCAAAACTCAGCTTGGGCATACTGACATTCAAAAGTAGTTATCTTACTTAACCACTTCAATCTAAACTCTTATGCATTACTATACCAACATATTGGACAATAATACCTTTAGTCCAATAATTTCCAACAAAATTGTCTCCATTGACAATTTTCAGTCTTTTTCATCAAAGAATTGTTTAGACTTCAATTAACATTCTGACTTGTTGAGCAACCTAACTCTTAGGATTAAAACATATCCTCACGTGTCCACTCTCTATATCCAACAACTTATCAGGCTGAGATTTAAAAAAACAATACTAATTTACATATCCAAACTCCAGACCCATTAGAGTTCTGCCTAGAGTCCTCGCTTGACTATCTTATCTCCAAGAGATTTAAGTTTTCAGGACATCCTGAAAACAAATAACAACTAATGGAGAAATTACTAGTACATCCTTTATTCCAAAGAAAGGATTACTACAATGTCATTCCTTAGAAAGGGTTCCATTCCAGGAGTCCACATCAACTTACTTGCAAAGACAATTCCGCTAAAAAGGCAATGACCTTCTTAGGTCATGACGTCAACCAAGATGAACTACTAGCAAACTGCTTAGAGAATTCCAATAATCGTTGACTGCAAACAATCCCAAACTTTTAGAGAAGTACGGAGTTACTCCATGCACTAAATATAGGGTACCAAGAATATACTAACTCAAAGGAGTTTTACAAGACACTAAATATAGAAATTGCTATGATGCAAAAGAAAGCTTGCATCTTTTCATCTCAAACAACTACACTTGCAAAACTTATATGATTGCCAAGTCATACTAGAAACTATTCTTTAAAACCCAAGGAATTATGTGATCTTATTCCACCATGTGATCAGGATGGGGAGATAAAATAAACATAATCCTTTACGGCATTCTCATAGGAATAAGACATGTAATCTTGCCTTACCATGTGATCAAGATGGAAGACAAATCACATTCTTACTCACCACCATGAAAACCGTAGAAAATTTATTCATAAATCCTTTATAACAAACTATCATTACTTTTAGAAATTCATACTTGAATTCTATAAAGTCCAAAGAATTTTCTCGAAAGAGAAAATCATGAAACGATCTGAAATATCCTTAAATCATAACAGCTTGACAGGAACTCGACATAGGTTACTACCATACTTTCTTTAACTTTGAATGTCGCTAAACAAAGATTAGCTACTTTATGAAGAAATGGGCGCGTCAAGCCAATGCATCAAATAAAATTGTTGACCTTAATTTCACGATGCTACTGACGCTTTGCCCTAGTTCTGTGCTGACATTTGCACATTAGCTGGCCTTACCCACTTGACCAAAGTTACAAATCAAAACTGAGCCTCAAAGGAGCTAAGATGCTCCAATTCACTTCTGAGCCCCACATTACTCTTCGAATGTGACACTTCATTCCTTCCTCAAGATAGAACTTGATGACATACCTTGAATTTTCTTAATTAGACATACAACTAGATTTTTCTATAATCCATAGTATTGAGTAATCTCTGCCTGATTTACTCAGTCTTAACCCAGTTTAACTTCACAGGTTCAATAAAAGAGTTGATCACTCCAATCCACTTACTTGCAAACGTTAGGGAAAATGTGATTCCAACATCTTCATACTCATGGCAAAGATTCTTCTTCGATCATTCTCAACTTGTATGCCTCCTTGACATACTACTTTAAAGTTATGCAAACATGATCCATAGACAAAAATTTAATACTTGAGTTCATCCATTCACAAAACAACAAGCCTTCTGCAAGTTAATAGTCATTTAAATTCCGATATCCAAGAGTGACTGTCAAACTCTTTTGACGATTTTAAGGACTTTCCATCCTTTTACAACTTAATCCTCTCAATATAAAAAGTGAACTTTCAAACTATGCATCTAATTCAAAACATTCAATCCATATACCTCTTTATATATAAGAAAATTCCTTTAATTTCCAATCTTCTTTAGCATAAGAATGCACATGACCAAACAAGGTATTTTTAAACCTTCCTCAATTCAACATTAGTGAACAAACCAAACTTCTTCATCATTCCCTTATCTTCATACTTAACCATAAGGAGATTGCAT
Organism: Fallopia convolvulus; assembly: GCA_964016875.1. NCBI lineage: Eukaryota > Viridiplantae > Streptophyta > Magnoliopsida > Caryophyllales > Polygonaceae > Fallopia > Fallopia convolvulus. The sequence goes on from OZ024719.1 coordinate 40,837,776, forward strand.
ATATCTTTTTATTAGCTCAAGTTCAAACCACATTGTAAAGGAACTCCTTGTGGTTAGGAGACTTGCCGATAACTTAATAGTTTCACCAGTACCACCTTAGACATTAGGTTTGGTTGATATAAAACCTTCAAAACCCAACCACAATTGAAATTATTTTTCAGCGATAAGGTCTAAACCTTATTGACCACCATATTGAATGATTGATATTTTTCTCCCAACTGTTTTAAAATATCACAAACGAACATACCAAAATCATTCCTTGAATGATCTTCTCAAAACTGAACTTTATCATTTCCATCCTTGAAGAAACATAAGCCAATACCATTGGCAAATTAGAACATCTCAATGTTGATTCCATTACTAGTCAATTATAGACCTCAAGTCTCTTCTCATTATCCCGAGTTGGGTATCATACAACGAAACTCCAATAACGTTGTCACATAGGTTAGTCATATGGATATCAACAACTCATGTAATCAATTAACACTTGTACTAAGTAGTTAATTGAATATAAACACATTATTGATGAACTTTTACCCGTTTAATCCATTTTGACCAATCAACCTTATTCACAATAACCTTGATAATTAACCACTTGTTCACAACTTAAACTGAACCAACATTCTTGCTTCCTTTCTTACTATAATCATAAGAAATTCCCATTCCATTTAGGATTCTCAATCCTCTTAACTCAAAGGATAACAACATATATGAAAATCCGAGTTTGAACACTATTAGATTCAAAATTGAAATGCATCTTCCAATAGTTTAACAATTCAGTTGATCCAACACTTGAGCACCTCAAAGCTCTTTAACTTCCCACTGGGCAAAAAAAAGTACAGAATATCCATGATTCTATACCGTAGAGTCACAAACACAGTTGTTGAAGAAACTATCCAAAGACAATCCTTTTCTTTTCAAGATTCTTTTACATCCCTTCATGATCCATACTGATCTTTTTAGAATCACTCAAGGCTCATAAGATTCTCCAAATCTCAACATTGAGGAGTAGAGGTTCCAACTCCAAACTTCTATTGATAATCGATTTTCAACCAAATTCAGAAATTCCTAAGAAAATATTCTCGGAAAAACTCTTACTCTTCCAAGAAACTTACTTTAAAAAAAAATTTCCTTTTTAAAGACAACATTGGACTTTCATATTTCAAGAAAAGAATTAATAACTTCTTTCACATAACTTTGAATCATGAACTTTCTAACAAAATTCTTAACTTGAAATCTTCCATCATACGAGCTTAAATTAGGAAACCTTCAAACTAGGAAGTCTTTATGAAGTACAATACTTAACTTCAAAATCTCACAAGAAGTTTCCAAATATGGAAGAAGCGACGAGGGTACACCCAATTCAGACTCTCAAGAGAGAATAAGAATTCATTGAGAACTTGGTCAAGAACCGGTTCAACTTCAGGAATCTTCACCTGATCTTACTATGGATCCTTCTCGGAATCCATTCCCATCTCCAAGGAATCCAATATCCATCATAGGACCTTATTCACAAAAGCTATTACAAACTTATTACCTCATGTTCTCCAATTCCCATTCCTCTTTCTATCTCTTCACGAGCCTGACCTCCAATCTTAACCACTTTCCGTAAATGGTTCAAAGACAACACCAATATAGAATTCTCCATAATTCTATATGGAAGATGAAAGTCTTAAGCAAAAATTAGGAACTTTTCGCTCTGATACCACTTCTGTAACACCCCCTTCCTACCCTGGAGGTATTACCGCCAGTGACCCCGATTAAGACTAAACCGAAGCTACCCAAGGCTTTAAACTGACTGAACAAACTAAAAACAAGGTAAATGAAACCATTCAAAACCTAGCAAAATTAATTTAAAACTTTACAGCGGAAAAGAGAATAAAAGGTCTTATACAAGTCTTAACTTAAAAAGAATTAGTAAATAAATAGAACAACCTTCTATTTAAACAAAATCTTCATCCAGTCTTCATTAAGTTCTTATTTCTGAAACTCAGCTTCACTTTGAAGTAGTTCAACCATGATCTTCACTCAAGTATAGCCATTGGAAAGCTTTCTTCAACTTCTGGAGCTTCAAACATCTGAATCCGCCTCTTGAATCAACTTCCAAGAAGAACCTGATATGTCGTAAACCAACGGTGGACACCAGCCAACCAAATAAAATAAAAGAAGATGGACGGGTTAGTCTAATGAAAGACTAGCAAGCGGAGAAACTAACTTGGTTCTTATGGTTGTAACTAAACATATTGGCATCCAAATTCCGAATAGACTCGGATTATGATCCAACAGTTAGCAGTCTTATAAAGAATGAGAAGGAGACTCGCATAGTCAAGAGAGAGAACACCACCGCTTGTGGTTTCTTTTAAGAAGCTTAAACAATTGTTGGGAACTCTTATTCATCACATAAAATTTTGAAAAGCCTCCAACGACTATTCAGATTCACTTAATCAAAGTTTGCATAAGAATCATTCATAACCGGGAGCAAGAATGGCTTTCCGACTAGACGAACCATTCAAGTATATTAATGTGCGTAACGCACTTATCTTATATTACTTTCAAAACTTTTCACAACCAAGTTGGTGGCTTTTAATCGGCTCGAACTACCGCCGAAATACTCTGGTATTGTAGAGATTCTCGGAGTATTTCATCCATGGTCATCTACCCTGTACCGAGATCACATGAGTTAAGCTATCCTTGATCCCTCATTTTTGCATATGGTGAGGTAGAGATCCCAGAGGCCTATTACCAGGTCATCTACACTACACCGTGCCGAACCTGCACTTAGCTAGAGTGCACGTCAAACCCCTTGCCCAAGCACAAGGGAAGAGTCATGACTCACCATTAGGATTAGGCCCCTCCTAATGCAATATTGTTTTAAAGAGAGGATATGGAACCACGTTCCCCTCCCTGAAACTACCTTAATTCAATAACAATGTCTCAGCGTGAGACAACATCCAAGGTCACCCATAACGGACCTAAATCCAGTTCTACCGCAAAACTGAATAAACAACATGGTCATTATTTCTAACAATTATAACAACCTATCATATTTTATTAATCATACAAGTTGTTCCCAACGCAAATATTAAATGGGATTCAATTCCTCATTTAATAACAATAACGCAAGAGAGAATCGTCCACTTGCCTTATAAGGCGTGCTCGACGTCCTTAGCAATTCCAACAGTAATCTGTATCATCCCTCTGACAAATATAACAAAAGGATTTCTCAACCACAAGCTCACAGAAACACTTCTTGGTTGTATACTCAAATCCTACAACTTCCTAATCGATAAACAATTTGATTTCCAAATATCGATATATAATAAATCTGTAGTTATCATGCTTCAAGGAGTCATCTTGGCGGAATTATAACTAATTATCCGCTTCACTTTTGAAACAATTTTCAAAATAAAAATTGTTCATTAGCAACAGTTCTTAAAGATTACCAAATCTCGGATCAAACGGATTAACAACGAATCCTGAGTAATTATCCGAAGTCCTTTACTTGCCAATCGGTAACCAAAACTTGTATTCGCTATAACGGAAGATCCGGACGTCCGTTTCCCGAGCGGTTTGAACCTGTGGGACCGTATCAACGTCAAGATTATAAAAATCATAAATTTATTTAGCAAAGCGGAACCAAAAGGACCTTACGGTGGCCTCACAATCAGCCCGCTAATTAATTTCGATCGTATATACCTTCACTCGAGCCCATGGCTCGTTTGGCTCAATCATGGCTCGATCCCCGAGCCCGAGGGTGGCTGAGAGTTGCCCAACAGTGGCTCCCATGGTGGTTGGTGGTCGGAGGGCCTGGCGATCGCCGGCGGCGTCGCTTGGCGAGGCGAAAAGATGACCGGCGGTGTAGGTTCGAATCCTCCCGAGTCCATCGTTCCACCCAATTCTCTTGATGATTCCTTCTTCCGTTGCAGCAACATCAAGGCAAAAAGAACATGGAAGAAGAGGGGGTGGCTGGCTGGAGAAGGCGGCTTCGGGCGTCGACGCACAACGAGGCCGAGAAGATTACCAGCGTGACAAGCTGAATTCTTTCTCCCCGAGTCCGGCGTCGTTCCGTCCTCTCACTGGTTCAGCTTCCTTCTTACAGCATCAGCCACACACAAGAACATATAGAGGAAGGATATGGAGGTGGTGGAGGGGATAGAGAAGAAGAGCAGCCGACGGTGAAATAATCGGGCCACCGAGTCCTTCGTACCGTCCTGATTTCGCTCTCCCCAAATTCCCCTCCTCTATCTTATCCAATTGCGTAGAAAGGATTAAGAAGTTGGAATTTCCTCCCCAACTAATTAATGAAGTCGGCCTAATAGAATTTCCCGTCTCGGAACGGGACTCGCGTTAAAGCGGTAAAATTATGTACCTCGGATGAAAAAAACTCACTATACGAAAAACGTCCCGTAAATTATGTAGACCAACAAAACCAATTTTCCATGATTTTATCTCGCTACCCTTAATTTTTAAGGCTTCCGTTTCGCATTTTAAATCCTTTCCGGTACATAATTAGAAAGACGGCTTATCCAATAAATATTATTTTTCCACTGAAAAATCCTAGACTTCATACCGATCCATAAAATCATTTCTTTGTGATTTTAGGATATCATCAAGAATTTTCTAGGATTTAATCTCCATCAAAAATATTGGATTAAGCGTTAAAACGAACAAAAAGGTTAAAAGGATATCCGAGAAAAATTAAAAAATATCCTTAAGAACTACAGTTATTACAGAGGGACCGTACCTCATCGGGGAAAAAGTCGCGCACGGGGCCTTTAAGCTCAAGGATAGTGAGGGGCGCATTCTAAGTAAAACATGGAGTGTCGCTCGGCTCAAAAGGTATTATGCGTTAAGGTCTCCTAGGAAAAATCTTGTTGTCACCAAAATTTTGTGAATAAAGGGTGGTGTTGTTTTCCGATATCGTCTCAATATGAAAACCTTGCATCGAGGGCGCATTTGTTAGAATCCACCCCTCGCTTCCCGCTTGGGGCTAGAGATTCTCGGTTTCAAGTGCGCGAATCCACCCCTCACTTCTCGTTTGGGGTTGGAGTTTCTCGGTTTTAAGTGCGCAAATCCACCTTCGCTTCCCGCTTGGGGTTGGAGACTCTCAGTTTTAGGTGGGCAAATCCACCCCTCGCTTCCCGCTTGGGGTTGGAGATTCTCGTTTTCACGTGCGCGAATCCACCCCTCGCTTTCTGGCTTGGGGTTGGAGATTCTCGGTTTTAAGTGCGCAAATCCACCCCTCGCTTCCCGCTTGGGGTTGGAGATTTTCAATTTTAGGTGCGCGAATCCACCCCTCGCTTTCCGCTTGGGCTTGGAGATTCTTGGTTTTAAGTGCGCAAATCCACTCGTCGCTTCCCACTTGGGGTTGGAGGTTCTCGGTTTTAAGTACGCAAATCCACCCCTCCCCTCCTGCTTGGAGTTGGAGGTTCTCAGTTTTCAGTGTGCGGATCCACCCCTCGCTTCCCGCTTGGGGTTGGAGATTCTCGGTTTTAAGTGTGCGGATCCACCTCAAGCTCCCCGCTTGGGGGTGGAGACAACCAAATACTCCATCATGCGCGATCCGAGCGAGGCTCGTGATCGCCACATATACTCCATCATGCGCGATCCGAGCAAGACTCGTAATCGCCGCATATACTCCATCATGCGCGATCCGAGCGAGGCTCGTGATCGCTGTATATACTCTATCATGCGCGATCCGAGCGAGGCTCATGATCGCTGCATATATTCTATCATGCGCGATCCGAGCGAGGGTCGTGATCGCTACATATATTCTATCACGCGCGGTCCGACCGAGGATCGTGATCACAGCATATATTCTATCATGCGCAATCCGAGCAAGGCTCGTGATCGCTGCATATAATCTATCATGCGCTGTGCAATTCGAAATTAAAAGAATTGACCCGATATGGCTCGAGTAGTCTGCAAGTCTTGCAGCACTCGGGCCATGGGGTTGGATCGGGTTAGAACGGGCCTTTGGAACCCTCAAAAGTCAAGCAATGTAACCATAAGCAAAGATAGAAAGAGAAATGCATAGAAAAAGGCCGCAAGGGCCAAAATATCATAATTACAAACCCCAGCGGGGTTACCAAATGTTCAAAGCAAAAATAAAAAAATAAAGAAAATTACAAAGGCACCCTTCATTCATTCGGTTTGTCCGCAGGAGGGTCCATGGAGACTTGGCGGATAGGCGAGGCAATAATAACTTCGAGATCGGAGGTGGGCGCGTGCTATGCAGGGTTAGGATCGCCCAGAGCGGGGTCCAAGCCTTCCTGGACCGAGGGGTCTGCCGCAGGAACTTCATTCTCACTTGCCACAATCCCGCTCTCATTATCGAGGAAGAGTTCACATTCTCCCTTGGCATCCTCCCCGGTCTCCCCCATGGTCAATCCATTGTTGGGGATGAAAAAGACGATGCGGGTGTCAACGTGTTGATACTTCGCGACTGCCTGCCGCACCCCCACGTGGATAGCCTGCCGGTACATCGCATCAACGCTGCTCAACAGCTCTTCTTGGTACTCGACAGACTTTAATTATACAAGAGAGAGAGAGAGAGAGAGAGAGAGAATGGCGGATGATGATGATCGAATGATGATGATGATGTTCGGTTCTCAAATCAATAAACACACGTGTATTTTTTTGGCCCAAGAGATAGATTAAACCAATTTGGGTTTAATCTCTCTCAAGCTAATTTTTATTAATGAAATTGCAAAGTATAAATAGGCAATACAAAAGAGTCTTCCTTGGAGAGCAAGCAACCATGTGGTCGGCCCTATGAGAGAGAAATAGACCCCATGTCTTGCTTCCAATGATATAAAAAAATATCTAAGCTATAACAAACTAGATCTCCCTTAAATAAAGTAAATCATGGTTGATTTATTTATTTAAGGAAAATATCCTAACAAACTTAAAATATCTAAAAGATAGAATAAAACATAGGAGAGAGAATATTCAACCAACTAACATCAGCCTATGGTCGAATTCTCTACATTATTAAAACTGCAAAAACGTCCAACATAATAAATTAATTAAATTGATATTTTCCATATTTAGATTGATCAAGTCAAAGAGTTGACTTTGACCCATGTAACAACTTATCTCACCCGGTCACTTACTAAATTCAGCCCTAAAGTGAGACAAGCTATTTCATGTTTCTAAATAAGGAAATAAGTGTGAAGCTTGCCCATATGATTTAATCCATTGAATCTGGGATTAGTTGATGCCGAATCCAAGTTGATGTGACCCGGGATTCTGCATCCGAAAGCTCAAGACAAATGAAAAGGTTATTTTCTCCTTCTCGGATCCATTGAACACGCTTCAATATTTTAGCTTGTTTGGAGGCTGTGGTTGTCTGATTGGGGCCATTAAAGAACCGTTTGAAAGCATACTTGATGCTCTACAATTTCTATGTTTAACGTTTTTCCTAAATCAGCCAAGAACAGTCTCGAAATCACTAATCTTTCTAGAAGCTCGAATCTGGACGTGAAAGGTTTTGATCATATTCAAGTCAAAGAAAGCCAAACAACTTCATCACCTACATGGAATTAAAATGGGCGTCTTCCATCAATTTTAATCATTTAAGTATGTGGTAGGTGAGGTGGTAGGTGAGAGTGAACATGAAGGGTTTTGTAACCCAATTTTGTATGCCTATTTAAAGTCCTTGTTTCTCTTGTAATAGGATAAGTTAAATTTGTGGAAAAAACCAATGGGAGTGTTTGGGAGTGATTTCCTTGTTTGGTGTGTAATATCCAAACATGTTCGATGAGTTATATCCAAATGAATCCTTTGTTTCTCTTTAGGTGAGTTATATCCTATGAGATTCGAACCCTCTTTCGATTCTCTTGTGGTGAGTCATATCCACATAAGATTCGATTGCTTATACCTCTTTCGAATTACGATGGTGTGTCATATCCTTGGTCTTTCGATTGCTTATCCCTATATTTATAATTAAAGTTAGTTTTCCATTTTGCTTGAATCACTTGTCATCTCTTTCGCTTTCATCTCAAAATAAATACCACAAGCAAGGCAGACCAAGATCAAATTGAGTTGGAACTTTCTTCGACAACGATCCGATTCTCTCATCATTCGTGATAAGGATCGAATCGGTGGAGTCGGTGCAAGGCCACTTCGAATGCTCTCTTCTTGGCGGGGAACTGGATGGATGTGCCTCAAAGATGGATTGAAGGACGTGTGAGGGGTTGTGAAACCAGAGATGGATGATGGAGATGGAGGGTAGTTGGATATGAATGAGTTTAGGGCGTGGATATGACTCACCACACTCGAAACTCAAACTACGAGATTCAAGGACAAGGATGTGACGCACCTTGCTCTTGGATCTCAAGGGTGATCCGATATTACTCACGAATCAAAGGTTAAAAACAAAGAACAACAAGAAATTTTATTCAAGGCAAAATGCCTCAAACCCAAAGCCGAAACATGGAAAAAACAAAACACGAGTTTTCTTGATCAAATTCAACATGTCTAGCTAAGGGAAAAACGTCCCTTTTAAGAGAAAGAAGCTCCCAACAAAAGACTCTTCAAAACTAGCTATAATCATATAATTGATGGTAGTAGACCCTTGGAAACCAGCCTTAATCACATAATTGATGGTAGTAGACCCTTGGAAACCGACATTAAAAGCACCTTCATCTTGGCACACATAGAGGCGTCTTAGTGTTGTAGGCGTTGGCATTGGAGGGGTCGGTCTCGACATGCCGAGGCTCGGTACTGTGGAGATGTAGCTCGGGACTATAAGCTTGGGGCTTGGAAGAAACTTCTTGCGCTTGCTTGGTCGTGGCGCGCCTGGCGCGCCCGGGTTGCTCGGTACCGACGACGGATGGGTCATGAAGAAGCTCGGTACCGTGGGCAACTTGGCCATGATGTGGCACGTGAGGCATAGTCACATCATCCTCCCTCCCTTGAAAAGGATTCGTCCTCGAATCTATCAAGCCTGCAAAACCAAGGACACATCGAGGGAAGCACAAGCAAGTATAATCTATGAAAGTCAAGTAAAGAACAACATTTCCAAGTTCAATATGGTATAATCCGATGAATGCAAAAACTATACACTTTGTGGGTCTTATTCTACATGCATGAAACATACCATAGTTTGTCCCAAATTGACATAGTGAATTCCAACTCAAGAAAGCATGGAAACTACGCATTTTATAAAATGACATGTGTTGAGATAGTGAACTATGATGAAAACAAGAATACTTAGGCCTCGATGTCACAAACTCATGAACAGGAAATGAAATCATTTGAGTAATTGAATGTGACATATCCAACACATATTCATGCTTATGGTTGAGAGGAGTGTAGGAAACTGCCCTGAGAGATGTAATCTTAGGACAAACGATCGTCCCGACTGTGTTGTGGACAGCTTCTGATTCGAACTTGTTTGAGGACGTTCTCTAAGCTCCGAACTCGGAATTGAGTGATTCCAAGTCCCACATGCAAATACAGAAGTCTACTAGACTCCTACCAAATTTCAGCACGAAAAAGCGAGAGAGCTGGGTGTTATGTCCATTCTTCCCAGGCTGCGCAGAGATATCCGAAGAACACATTTCCGGCATTACCTCATCGTTGCTCTCGTGGAGTAGGAACGGTATACATAACGGTACCTTGGAAGTCAAGTCAGTCCATGGTGTAGCTATTGAATTCATCGAACTTCTCTTGATGATAGGCCAACATGCATGTCGTGGTGGAGCTGGACATGGAGTAACACTCGATGAAGGGTTGTGCCACGGTTTGCAGCTCGGTAGTGAAGGTTTGGAGCTCGGTACCGATTGGTTGGAATGGGACCTCTCGGTGGAGACTAGTGGAACAAAGCGTTCTTGAAGTGCACGCTTAAGCTCTCGCCAAGTTCGGATCGGCTGGAGTCCATCACGTCGCCGAGCCACCTTGTATTGTATCCACCAATGGTATGCAAAGTCGATGAAGTGGACGGTGGCGACGACTATTCTTTTCTCATCCTCATAGCCATAGTAGTCAAACACGGTCTCGGTCTTAGCTATCCAATCGAGACATGCGTCGGCTCCGGTGGTTCCCGAGAAGGTTTGGATTTGGAGCTTGATTCCTTGATGGCGCTCCCCCCCTTGCTGGCGCCCATCACCATAAGCGGGATGTTGTTGCCACACCTCTTGAAATGGAGCTCGATAGGCCGCTTGCACATGAGGCGTGCCTTGGACACCTCCGCGCCGAGGGTAGAGATGGGCCGTGCCCGTGTGCGATGGTGTCGTCATAGGAGTATATCCATAACGCTCATTGCCTACATTGTTAGCACTCGAAGGCAACGGAATATTATTTGGAAAAGTGGAAGGAACAAATTCAGTCCTTACCCCAGAAGAATTCACAAAAGGTTGGTGGAAATTTGACCCCGAAAGATGGCCTTGTGACGCTGGTTGAACGTAGGAGGTAGAACCTTCTTCCAAATGTATGCCTCGAGTGGTGGAGATGATCGGCTCTAGATGAGAGATCACTCCAAGTGACAAAGGTGGTTCTCGGTTGATGCTTTGTGCATTGCTGGCACTAGCTTGGATGAGTTCGTCATGCCTTGTCAACCTTTTCTCAATGTCATCTAACCTAGAACAAAAAGAACGAAGATCTTGTTGCATAGATTGTAGCATGGCAGCCACAGATGAATCGGAGTTAGCATCCCGATCCCGAGGTGAGCCATCATTCCCTGCATCCGACATCTTGCACAAACTTCACCAAACAAGTTAAATCCAACAAGCAAGTGGTACTTCGAGCCACACACAACCAATTCTCAACTTAGACTCGAAAAGTGCCAAACTTGCAAGTTCTAGGACTTTTTAGTGGAGTTCAAAAAGGGAAAAAGGCTTCGAGAAGAATGGCACAAGCAATGGCAATTACAATACAAGCAACAAGTTTGTCAATCACTCGAATATAAGAAGGTACTAGGACCCAAGTTACAAACAAAAGATATAAAAGAAAAGCTTATGCAACTCTAGGACCCTTTTAGGAATTTCTTTCTCACGGGGTCCGACTTATTCTGTGCCCGACCCCTTATTAGCCTTTTGGCGGCCGAGCAAGGTTTTTCTAGTCCCGCTTCTTTTTCTTTCCAAGTCCGAGTTTTGACTTCTAAGGCACAATTTCAGCCTATTACAAACAAACATACAAAGCTTCAAGTCAAGCAAGACTTACACCCCTACTCGGTGTTTCTCTTCTTTTTTTTTATACGCCTTGGTACTTTTCCCGTATCCTAACCCGAGTGAGTACACACTATTGCAATCTTGAATTCAGTTTTATATCATGCCAAACATGCTCGAAATTTCATGGTAAATGGACAAAAAATTCAGCCACAAAAGTGATATTAAAGACGAGTGAAATGAAAGGCCAAGGGGTGACTCTTTGTGTTTGTTTCGGCTTTAATACACTCAAGCAAGGAGTTAAGGCTTCTTCTTAACTCTTCTTCAACCTTTGGACAACCTCTCAATTCAGTTTTGGTCGTCCCTCAATGGTAGGTTTAGGCACACAAGCTCGAAGACACAAAACAAGACAAGACAAGCAAAATACAGGGTCGGTAACGACACCTGAGGGGGTCGGTAGTGCAAGGCTTTTGGGGAACGATTTTTGTGAGGATAAACACTTGCAAAATTCAAGCAAATTCAGATCTAATAAGACATATAGAAGGTGTACCTTGCGTGGCTCTGATACCACATGATAAGGATCCAATCGGTGGAGTCGGTGCAAGGCCACTTCGAATGCTCTCTTCTTGGCGGGGAACTGGATGGATGTGCCTCAGAGATGGATTGAAGGACGTGTGAGGGGTTGTGAAACCAGATATGGATGATGGAGATGGAGGGTAGTTGGATATGAATGAGTTTAGGGCGTGGATATGACTCACCACACTCGAAACTCAAACTACGAGATTCAAGGACCAGGATGTGACGCACCTTGCTCTTGGATCTCAAGGGTGATCCGATATTACTCACGAATCAAAGGTTAAAAACAAAGAACAACAAGAAATTTTATTCAAGGCAAAATGCCTCAAACCCAAAGCCGAAACATGGCAAAACAAAACACGAGTTTTCTTGATCAAATTCAACATGTCTAGCTAAGGGAAAAACGTCCCTTTTAAGAGAAAGAAGCTCCCAACAAAAGACTCTTCAAAACCAGCTATAATCACATAATTGATGGTAGTAGACCCTTGGAAACCAGACTTAATCACATAATTGATGGTAGTAGACCCTTGGAAACCGACATTAAAAGCACCTTCATCTTGGCACACAGAGAGGCGTCTTGGTGTTGTAGGCGTTGGCATTGGAGGGGTCGGTCTCGACATGCCGAGGCTCGGTACTGTGGAGATGTAGCTCGGGACTATAAGCTTGGGGCTTGGAAGAAACTGCTTGCGCTTGCTTGGTCGTGGCGCGCCTGGCGCGCCCAGGTGGCTCGGTACCGACGACGGATGGGTCATGAAGAAGCTCGGTACCGTGGGCAACTTGGCCATGATGTGGCACGTGAGGCATAGTCACATCACAAGTGACCCATCTCGTCTTGCTGGACCCTTCAACAATGGCTGCCAATCGAACTAAGATCGTTGTTGTGCCTTGAGCAATCTTCTTAGCCCGACTTCTAGTAATTGGTCCATCAAATGGCACTCGTATCAACTCATCGACGTCGATAGGAGACATGGCTGACTTCACTACATCATTGAAGTTGTTAGATATTTAAATATAAAACTTACTCTTCTCACATGTGTTTTTCCTCTTCTTTCTGACCCCACTAGCTCAACCGCAAACTCCCATATGTTTTGTTTTCTCTTCTTTCAAATCAGCGAAGATACTGACCATTCTTGTATGGAAAGGGCTCATACTGTAACTCCAACCTTCTTGGGTCATTTTCTTAATAAAGAAAGGATCTTGACTATCCATCTTTCTTTTTCCCTATCCATATACAACATTAAAACAATAAATACATTTAAGAAAAGATAAACATATTGTATCAAATGAAAGAGTGAATTTTTTTGACAAGTATACCCGCTTCTTTCTTAGTTCTCAACATCAAATGGCTCATCCTTTCCATTCTTCTTTTCTTCTCACCCTTCTTCCACTTGTTTCATTGCTCTTTCAAGAACAACTTCTCGGCCATATTCTTTAGCAATTTTTGTCACGACCACTATTGCATTTTCACCATCAAGTTCTTGTTCATCAGAATCTCCCTTCTCCATCCCAATGGATGTATCCTCATTTATAGGTCATTCTTTTTTTTTTCTCCAAGTCCATTCAGATCTTCTTTTCTGAATTTTTATCAACTTCTTCATCTTCGCCATCTTCATCTCTTCCTTGTTCAAATTCAACTATTTGATCATCTCCTCCTTTGTTAGATGCAACCTCCTCCTCCTCCTCTTTCTGAAAATCTAACTCACTCTCTCCTATTTTCTTTTCACCATTTGAAGATTCAAACTCAACTTCTTGTTCACCTGACTTCATCAATCCTTGTTCTCCTTCAATATCTAAGATATTAAACAAGGGAGGGGTGAAGTAAGCTGAATACGGCTCTAGCTTCTTCTTGCATGTTTCCGCTTTGTATGCTTTCTCCAATGAATCCAGATGTTCTAGATCATTCCAAAATGGATCATGTGAGTTATTCCAAATGGTTTCCCACTCTGTAATAGGGTCAGGCTGAGGTTCTATGGCATTTTCAGAATCTGTAATCTTTACCATATTTGAAAAACTCTCCATTGCGGGCCCGACAACCGTCTTCTTTTCTTTGAATTATTCCTTGATCCCTCCACAATATTTTGAGAGATCTGCAACTCTATAGCTTTGCTTGCTTTTCGAGAAATAGTCTTCACAATTACCTGTTATTTAACAACAAATTCAGTTATAATGCATTCCTTGTTTAAAGATGCACTTTCCACATTTAAGGATGCACTTTTTCACGAAATAAAACTCAACATATTAAACATGTTTTCAACGGAAGCACCATAAAAGCTTTTGTAAATGTAGATTAATTCTCCAATACCCATGTATCCTAAATTGGCTTTGAAGGTCAAATAATCTGGCCTCATACTAATCTTTTACATGAGAAGGCATGCTAAAAGAACCACATTAGAGTAGAAGACTTCTCAATTAATATCAAAATCAGAAATTCAGCTTTGTGGATCATATTTTGAGACAACTTATAAGCTTACTACCACATATCTAGTGCATCACAAGCATCAAATGCATTATAACTAAATTTAATTCTCCAATATAAGTTTTTTTCTTCATTGTACTGATGGTGCGCAGATAGCGAGGTATGAATAGTGGGACCAAAGTACGAGAAATAGCGGGATCCCGCGGGATTCCCAAAGATAAACTCAAAAGCTTTTGCCATACCCATCTTAAAAAAGGAAAATCCCTGCCCAAGCGAGGCCTCAAGACCACGATCACGAGGTCCAGACCTCGTCAAACTCATGAAATAAGATGGTTAAGCAGACTCTCTCCAACTAATAACAAAACCCAAAAGTCTGTTAAGCAATAGAATCTCGCAGTAGTTAGGAGGTCTCCAATCTTATTAGGCAGAGACCTCGAATCCTCCGAGAAGGGATCTAGGGCATAATCTCGCTGTTCATAATCCCGTTGGTTGTAATCTCGCTGAAACTCTCTATTTGTAATGTCGTTCTAAAGAGATAATAAAAGCATGTGTTTGCCTAGTCGAATAAAAGTAATCTCGTTCTTTTCTTCTAGAGCTGGTTTATTTCGGTTTTCATCACCGGCGCTGTTTGTGGGAACCTCTTCACCCTATGTAGTTTCCCGACTTGCACAAACCATGGCTTTTGAATCCCTCAAAATGGCATGTCCAAACAATTTCTTCCCCCAGCACCCCGATAACATGCCCGAAACCTCGCAATGGATGAACATGGGACCAACGCTAGGTTGTCCGTTAGAGGTCCCTCCGGGGTGGGCGTATAACGTGCCACAAAACCCTTACCCATTCTAGGGGTACGAACGGGGAGGCGTTCCCCCGAACCCATATCCCTACCCGGGCTATGGGAAATACCAACAAGGCTTCACCCCTTCGCCCGTCCACTTCCAGGCACCTCTGATGTCCGCATATGTCCCCGTTCCCGGGCCTGGCCAACCCCATTCTGAGTACGTACCCACATACGTCCCAAGGCACGTGTCGGGGCATGAAGCATCAACTAACGACTCGTCAACGGAGAGGCCTCCCTAGGACTCCATGCAGATCTAGAGGTGTTGCTCGCGTCGCTCCCGGATGCAAGATTTGGAGTTGTTCGAAACAGCGGGGAGCGTGATGCATACTCCGAAATCACTCTCGCGACATCACTATGTTGAGGCCAGGAGACTCTCACCTTTCGTGGACGAGATTCAAAGCATGCCAATGCCCAAGTGCTTCCATAGGCCGTAGATGGGACTTTACGACGGCGAGGTAGATCTGGAGGAGCATGTGAAGCATTTCGCTATCCAGATGAACATCAACTCTTACAACGACGCCATCTACTGCCGCATTTTCCTGACCACTCTGGAGAAGGCCGATATGACGTGGTTTATAAGTCTCAAGATCGGGTTTGTGGCCTCGTTCGCTTAGCTGTGCGAGTCCTTCATCTCACACTTTAATGGCTCGAGGAAGCGCAAGAAGAACATGCAGGATCACCGCGGCATCGAGCAGGGAGAGGGCAAGTCGTTCGACAACGTTTTTACAAGGTTCACAACCGCTGTTGCCGAGATTGCGCATATCGACAAGGATTCGGTGCGAGACACCCTCATGGGCAACCTATGTCACAGGGCTTTCAAGAATTACATTTTCCTGAAATGTCCGGCGACATATGACAACCTGTGCGCCCGGTTTAGGGCCCAGGTATATGTCGATGACGCCGCCAACCTGAGCTCTCGGCCGAGGAACGATAAGGAAATCATGGCCAAGGCTAGGGGAAAGGTAAAGGTGGGCGTGCCGACCGCCAAGGATGCGTATGTGACGCGGGCCCAAAAGCCTATCAACAACAACAACAACAACAACAACAACAACAACAACAAAAACAACAACAACAAGAACAACATCAAGAACAACATCAACAACATAAAAAACAACAACAACAACAACAACAACAACAACAACAACAACAACAAATACAGAAACAACGGCGGTGGGAGTTGGAACTGCTTACAGGGGAAAGGGCGACCCTCTATATAACCCTAACGAAAACGAGCGCGCCAACCCCGCCTCAGGCACAAACAACGTGCCACAAGGCCCGAGCTAGGCAAGAGCCAACAACGTCAAACAGTAGGCTCCCGCGAAGCAGGCACGGTCCGGTCACACAACGACGCCCGATGGGTATATTCATACCATCTCGTGTGACCCCTCTTTGGCTGGCTCAAGTCAGGTGGAAAGAAAGAGGTACGCGAGGGCTAGCCATAATGAGCCCTCGGTATTCAGCGTCGCACAATCCTCGCGGTCCCACTTAGGACTGGCCTTCACCACCGAGGACGTCGAGGGCCTGCACATGCCACACTCTGACCCTTTGGTGGTGCATTCTCAGCTAGGCTCGAAGATGGTAAAACGGGTATTGGTGGACACAGGATCTTCCATGGACATAATGTACTAAGACGCCTTCGAGCAACTAGGCATCTTCGTGACGTCCCTGAAGCCCTATGCCGGGAAGCTAACATCCTTCTCTAGCGACGAGGTTGATGTCGCGGGCGGCGGGCCTCATTGACCTCTAGAGGATATTGGGTACCGGTTCGACGAGGCGGACCGAGATGGTGGAATTCACCGTGGTGCGTTTACCCTCGGTGTATAACGCAATCATCGGGAGAGTATCCCTGATGAAATTTCAAGCAGTGGTGTCCATCTACCACCTTAAAATTAAATTCCACATCGAGGAGGGGGTCGGTGAGGTCAAGGGCAATCAAGAGGAGGGGCGCATCTACTACGCGACTTCTGCAAAACAAAAATGTCTGGTGTTCAAGGTGGAAGCTACCCGGGAAGCTGGTCTCGAAGTCTGGGATTTTACAATTCCAATCCCAGAGTCCGAAAGAAGGGTTGTCACTCCCTTCGCTAGCGAGGCATAAAAGATTTACCTAGGCGAGTGCCTCTTCGGGGAGTCGGCAACATCGCTAGAGACCTTGCTTGCTGGTTCCCGCGACGTGTACGTCTGAACTGCAAAAGACCTCTGCGACATCACCCGAACTGTGGCCCAACACTCTTTAAACGTGGATCTCAACGCCCGTCCCGTAGTACAACTCCGAAGGAAAATGAATGAGGAGAGGGTAAGCACCGCAAATGCCGAGGTAGGAAAGCTGTTGACCGCGGGGTTTATCCGAAAGGTCTACTACCCTAGATGGTTGTCTAATGTTCTGCTGGTAAAAAAGGCTAGCGGGAAGTGGCGCATGTGCGTGGACTTCAAGGATCTGAACAAGGCCTCCCCCAAAGACAATTACCCCCTACCCTCAATCGACGAGCTAGTCGATTCCACGGCGGGTCATGGGGTGTTGAGCTTCATCGACGCCTACTCAGGTGACGGGGTCTTGAGCTTCGCTGGAATCCACCCCTCGCTTCCCGTTTGGGGCTAGAGATTCTCGGTTTTAAGTGCGCGAATCCACCCCTCACTTCCCGCTTCGGGTTGGAGATTCTCGGTTTTAAGTGCGCAAATCCACCTCTCGCTTCGCGCTTGGGGTTGGAGACTCTCAGTTTTAGGTGCACGAATCCACATTTCGCTTCACGCTTGGGGTTGGAGATTCTTGGTTTCATGTGCGCGAATCCACCCCTCTTTCTGGCTTGGGGTTGGAGATTCTCGGTTTTAAGTGCGCAAATCCACCCCTCGCTTCCCGCTTGGGGTTTGAGATTCTCAACTTTAGGTGCGCGAATCCACCCCTCACTTCTCGCTTGGGCTTGGAGATTCTTGGTTTAAAGTGCGCAAATCCACTTGTCACTTCCCACTTGGGTTTGGAGGTTCTCGGTTTTAAGTACGCAAATCCACCCCTCCTCTCCCGCTTGGGGTTGGAGATTCCCAGTTTTAAGTGTGCAAATCCACCCCTCGCTTCCCGCTTGGGGTTGAAGATTCTCGGTTTTAAGTGTGCAAGTCCACCTCAAGCTCCCCGCTTGGGGGTGGAGACAACCAAATACTCCATCATGCGCGATACGAGTGAGGCTCGTGATCGCCGCAAATACTCCATCATGCGCGATCCGAGCGAGACTCGTGATCTCCGCATATACTCCATCATGCGCGATCCGAGAGAGACTCGTAATCGCCGCATATACTCCATCATGAGCGATCCGAGCGAGGCTCGTGATCGCTGTATATAATCTATCATACGCGATTCGAGCGAGGCTCGTGGTCGCTGCATATATTCTATCATGCGCGATCCGAGCGAGGTTCATGATCGCTACATATATTCTATCACGCGCGGTCCGAGCGAGGATTGTGATTACTGCATATATTCTATCATGTGCGATCCGAGCAAGGCTCGTGATCTTTGCATATAATCTATCATGCGCTGCGCAGTTCGAAATTAAAAGAATTGACCCGATATGGCTCGAGTAGTCTGCAAGTCTTACATCACTCGGGCCATGGGGTTGAATCGGGTTAGAACGGGCCTTTGGAACCCTCAAAAGTCACGCGATGTAACCATAAGCAAAGATAGAAAGAGAAATGCATAAAGAAGGGCCTCAAGGTCCAAAATATCATAATTAAAACCCCCAGCGGGGTTACCAAATGTTCAAAGCAAAAATACAAAAATAAAGAAAATTACAAAGGCACCCTTCATTCATTCGGTTTGTCAGCAGGAGGGTCCATGGAGACTTGGCGGATAGGCGAGGCAATAATAACTTCGAGATCGGAGGTGGGCGCGTCGTATGCACGGTTAAGATCGCCTAGAGCGGGGTTCAAGCCTTCCTGGATCGAGGGGTCTGTGGCAGGAACTTCATTCTCGCTTGCCACAATCCCGCTCTCATTATCGAGGAAGAATTCACATTCTCCCTTGGGATCATCCCCGGTCTCCCCCATGGTCAATCCGTTGTTTGGGGTGAAAAAGACGATGCAGTGGTCAACGTGTTGATACTTCGCGACCGCCTGCCGCACCCCTACGCAGATAGCCTACCGGTACATCGCGTCAACTCTGCTCAACAGCTCCTCTTGGTACTCGACAGACTTGACATATTTGGGCCCTGCAGCCTTTACCTCTTGGTTAAGCTCCTTGATGGGGTGGTGAAGGCTGCTGTTCTCTTCCTCGACTTTCTGGAGCTCCGACTGTTGCTCCTTATAATACTTGTGTTCCTCGGAGAGTTTGGTCCGGAGGTCCTCAACCTAGGCCTGTAGATCCCCAACCAAGGCCTTCGCCTTCGCCTCCTCCTCCATCGTCTTCGCCTCCTCAACCTTCGCCCTGGCCACTGCCTTGACCTCATCCTTTGTTGTGACCTCCGCGGCCCGAGCCTGCCTCTCAACTTTGGCGAGAGCCTTCTCCTTCTTCGTGCACTCCTCCGTGCGGTCCTTAAGTGCCGCCACAATCTTATCCATTCTCTTATGAAGGAGGTTGATGCGACTAGAATTGTTGTTCTCGAAGAAGTTGTGTTGAAAAACCAAAAGTATGTTAGGAAAAAAAACAAGCATGAAACTTTCAAGCAAGACTCACAAAAAGAAACCAAACGTACCATCGCTGAGTAGCGGAGGGCCTCGTCATTAAGGGCGTCTTCGGAGAGATTGTTCATCCACGCAATCTCCTCCTTCTATTTATCTTTAATCCAGTTCCGGAGCGCGCCTCGGGACGGCCCGGTTCAGAGGAACTTCATGGCAGGAGGACCGGTGGCGGAAAGGGCCTGCCCCTTGAAGTTAGGGCTTGGGACAATCTCCCTCCCCGAACAACTATGTTGGGCGTCCCCCTTGTGCTTTTTCCTTTTTTCCTTACGAAGCGACGCCGCCGCATCCTTCCGCTTGGACCCAGCCCCGTCGCCGGATCGTCGGGGAGCTTGGGAGGATGCTCTGGTGGCATCTCCTTTGAGTGGCTGCCCCTTAATAATTTTTACCCCGCAGCCTTCGCGGGGGCCAGCGCCTTCGCCGTCGGGGCCTTCGGGGCCCGAGAGGTCTGCACGGCGGGACCTGCGGCTTTCTTCCCTTCTGTCCTCGAGGCCAAGGCATCCATAAGATTCACTAAAAAACGAGTTAGTAAACAATCAAAACCCAAGATGCGTGACCCGAGCGAGGCTCGTGATCATCGCAAACAATCAAAACCCAGAATGCGTGATCTAAGCGAGGGTCGTGATCATCACAAAGAATCAAAGTCTAAAAATGCGTGATCCGAGCAAGGTTCGTGATCATCGCAAACAATCAAAACCTAGAAAGCACGTTCCAGCGGGGCCGTGATCATCGTAAGCAATTAAAATCTAAAGTACACAACCCGAGCGAGGTTTGGGGTTACCACACGTAACCAGAATCTAACACAAAACAAAACGAGACAATGCATGAACGAGAAAATGTAAAGAGATAGGTACCCTTTGCGCCCTCACGGTCCGGGTTGGTGAGACTCAGCCGTGCCCGCTCGAGCCGGTCTTGTGCCAGGTATTCCCAATATGGCGCCTGCCGCGGTGTTGCAAACCAATCCCTGACCTTGGCACCGAACAATTTTTTCCGTCCCTTAAGATACCTCCCAGAGCGGTCCCGGACCAAGAACCACTTCTCCTTCCATTGCCCGACGTTCGACGGGGTAGTTGTGATCTTGAGGCCGGGTAAACTTAGATTGACGAGACATGACTTCTGCTCTCGCCCTCCCGAGCTCGTGGCTTCGGTTGGTGTACGCGCACAAAAGCCTCCATGCGCTGGCAAACAGTTGCATAGGGCAGATATGCATTAACCACAAGAAGTCAACTATGTGCCAGGCTAGCGGTAGCCAAAAACCGTTCTGGAGACTGGGCAGATGAACAACCACGCACTATTCATATAGTGCCAAGGAGCAGCCCTCCCCCTCGGGGAGCGCCAACTCGACCCCCTCGGGCCAAGGAAAATCCTTCGAGATTTTCTCAAGGGCCTCCCGCTTGAGAACTGTCGGGGGCCCCTCGGGCAAAAAGATCCCGATCGAGGGGTTTGGGGTCATCGGTATCCGCTCCTCGAGAATGGGAGGGACTCACGACATAAAGTCAGTAATATACTACGCAAAGAAGCTCGACTGGTTGTTAGAGTCAAACGACCGCGCATCAAGGATGCCAAGTTCTTCATCAGAAATCGAAGATGAGGCCATTTCACCCCTGAAAGACGCGTGTAATGGAGGAAAGTGCGAGGTAACCGAAGTGTCAGAGGCACTAGATGAGGGTTCGCTGAACACAATCGAAGGGGACCTCGGGTTCTGGGAGTCGCTGATCTCAACGCTCCCTACGGTCTTAGAAGATTTTTCGTAAAAAATTTCCCGAAGTTCGAATGTGAAGCCTGGTGGAGGGCCCATAGAAGATCCTCTAGGCATGAAAAGCAAGGTCCAGGTCACGAAAGGCGAACACCTGAAAAGAAGAAGTTTTGAGACGTCGAACAAACCAAAAAAGAAAAGAAGTGTGAGATGATAATGTAGGGGATGCGGGACCCTAAGGCTACTCTGATAGATGGGACAACCTAGGAGGAACGTGAAGCGCCAAAATAGAAGGGCAGAGTGGAAAACAGCGGTTGGAAGATCAAACGTCCCATCACCCAAGCGGCGAGACGTTCATTTTCCAATAAACATTCGAAATTCGAAAAAAGAGGAGCGGCGATGAACTCAACTGTCAGCTGACACGCCGAAGGGCTCGAGAACATCGCCGGACTAGCAACACCACCCCCGCTCCCACCGTTTGACCACCTTGACGCAGGCGTAAAATGTCGGAAGTCTGCCGCCTCCACCTAGGGCACGAAGCGGAAACAGATAAAAACACGCCAAAACGCATGCAAAGGGAAGATCGATTACTTACTTGTCAGAAATTGGTGTGGGAGAGATGGTTGCGAGCCTTGAAATCATTGAGAACGCTTCACCTACATACCGGAGATCAAGAAAACGGAAGAAAGAGGGAAAGGGTTTGTTCGGAGAAGAAGACGAAGAATGAGGGGAAGGGGGACGTGTAGAGGCGCTTTATAGAGTGCGGACTTGGGCCTATCCCAGTTCTAAAAAGCTTAATGGGCCTAATCCCTTTTAGAGGCCCATTAATGAAATAAGGGAGAACAGGCCCAGGGCTCGTCAAGTGCGTGACATAAGAAAAACGCAAGTGTTCAGCCTCGCAAAATGATCCTCAGGCCTCGTTGCCCCCAAACCTCTAACCTCGCTGCCCGTGACCCTGAGGACTCGCTGAGAAAGCTCCTCAAAACTAAGACTTCGCACCCTAGGTACGGAGGACCAGGCATCGCGCATATATGACATGTGGCCCTCGGGGCGAGACCCCCAAGCCATGGGGTTGTGATGGTGCGCAACATAGCGGGGTATGAATAGTGGGACCAAAGTCAGAGAAATAACAGGACGCGACGGGATTCCTGAAGATATACTCAAAAGCCTTTGACAAACCCATCTTTTAAAAGGAAAATCACTGCCCAAGCGAGGCCTTAAGACCACAATCACGAGGTCCAAACCTCGTCGAAGTCATGAAATAGGACGATTAAGCGAACTCTCCCCAACTAATAACAAAACCGAAACCTCGTTGTTCAAAAGCTGACATCCCCGCCCCATTGGACCACTCAATGACAACCATATTCTCAACCAATGACCAACTGCCCTACTCTCGACCAGGCAAAGTGTTTGATCTCAGGTGTCCCACATCGAGCAAACATCAAAACCATGTCCCTCAAATCTCTATAAATAGTGGAGAACCTCGAAGGTAGAAAGGGGTCAAAAAACATCTTGAACTCAAGAACTATCTTGTTCGTTGAAGATCGACGTGTTGAATCATCGTTAAAGACCGCGCTACATCCAAGTGAATGTCCAAAAAAAGACTTCAAGTCGCCCAAAGAGACCTCGTCTCAATCAAGATCTCATTACGTCACTTCGTAGACCACAATCCCCGCATGCACAATTAACCCTTCGATCTCGCCACAAGACATCACGCTTGGGCTTAACCGGAGTGGAGTTCGTCAAAAGTCTGTTAAGCGATAGAATCTCGCAGTAGTTAGGAGGTCTCGAATTTTGTTAGGCAGAGACCTCGAATCCCCCGAGAAAGGATCTAGGGAATAATCTCGTTGTTCATAATCCCGTTGTTTGTAATCTCGCTATTTGTAACCTCGTTCTAAAGAGATAAATAAAAGTAAGTGTTTGCCTAATCGAATAAAATTAATCTCGTTCTTGTCTTCGAGCGCTGGTTTATTTCGGGTTTCATCATGTACTTTCTGGCCAAGTTGGTCACTATTAGCATCAAATGCAATATGAATAAACTGAATTGAATGCTCAATGAATCAAACATAGATTCTACGTTGTTTATCTATGGTGTGAATTCTAGAATGCAATGCTACAATACATTGTTTATAGAATTTAAATATACCTCTAACTCCGATAAATCACCACCAACCAAATCATCGTCTAAATCTCCATCTTTGGAGGTAGTCGTGTTGGTCAGGCTAAGAGAAATTAATAACATTCAATAACAATTAAGCAGAAGAGCAATTGATATTATCAAAGGAACAATAATTTATAATAAAATCTCACAAATTACTCGATCCAAAAGCATAAACTAATCAATGAAACAAAGAGGTTACAGTTCTCCATAACAGTAGTAAAACTCTCTAGAGTTCTTCTCTATTATGAATAATGAGAATAAGAATACTCAAAATAAAACTTGAAAAGGACTTTTAAAACAAAGAAACACGAAACACTAAACTTAAAAAAGGGAAACGAATAAGATAAACTCAAAAAATCTTCTCGTGAATGAAATCTGGCACAATTGCAGTCGCGACAAGAGTAACTACGCTCGCGGTATGACGGTGTTGGCTAATCCGAAGCAGCTACAACCACGGTCGCGACAGTGTAGTTCGCGGTTGTGGCCTACAAATAGTGACCTCTTCTACAATGCCACCATGGGCGTGACAATAGAAACTATAGTCACGGTTCTTCTCACTGGCTTCTGGTCTTCTTAGGAATGACAACTGCAATCGCGATATCTCAATTGTTGTTGCGGTCTTCTACATGTCGTCTCTCTTACTAGAATTTCTTTAAAAATCTAGATCTTCATCACCTAGTCTTCAAAATTTAATCTCACAATAGACACTCTAAAAGATCATAAAACTCTCTTGAAAGTGTATTAAAAAGTACTAGTTACATTGTATTTTCTATAGTGTATCATCGCATATTTGCGTGTGTAAATATTGACAATCGATTATTTGGTGCGAGTAGTACTCTATTGTTTTGATCGTACTCTTTAAATCCGGATTTCACTATGCAGAGTTTGGAACTCATTTCGTGTTTTCAGAATTCGTTCAAAATCGGTTTTTGCATTCGCAATCGCTTTCGTAATCATATTCGCATTTGGAGTTGTTATGTTAGCAAAATTTGGGTTAGATTTGCGGGATTAATTTGACATTCATTCGTATATGAGTGAAGTGTTTTGTTTATGTACAACCATTCGGGAGCATTCATTCATAAATGGTCCATCCATCGGGACCATTCATTCATAAATGGTCCAGTGCAATATTTTGTTTACATCCAAGGGGATTCCTCGTTATTTATTAGTAAATAATTCGGAGGATTTCATTCGTGTACGTCCCATTTGTTAATTTCCACTAGGACCGTTCGTTCATTTATTCATAAATGACCTAGAGCGTTCATTCATGTCCATCCCTGTAAAGATAAAATCATTTTCACCATAAATCTATAATACAAACATAACAGGTTTCCTTGTCTAAATAACATATCCTAGGCTTGGGACTTCTAAATACGTCCAATGTTCATGTAAAGAAAACATTATAAAATTACATTCTAATAAGGCTCTATAGGTAAAATTTCTTCTACTGAGACATGTTCTAGGTTCACATGGCGTCTTCTACGTGTAGATCCTTTAGTTCGCAAGGTTCGCTTCCATAGTAGTTGGTCATGCGATACGGACCTTCCCAGTTTCCTTCCAGCTTCTATTGGCTACGTTTTTAGCCATGTCGAGGACCCTTTGTAAGACCTTATTCTTTTCTAGTATCATGTTCGCGCTTAGTTTCAATCTACTTTGGGCAAAATTCTAATTTTGTTCTTGAAGACAAGATGTATTTCGCTCCTTTATCTTTCCATCGCCTCCTAAATTGTCTCGATTGGTCATTCATAGCCTTTCAACAATCTCTTGTAATACTAAAGAGCGATGTTGTTGCAGGAACGCAAACACTCGTCATTGATTGCGATTCTGACCTTGTTTGAGTACGTTTCTGTTGTAAGGGTTTCTTGCAAACAAATAAATATATAAATCAAGACCCCGTTGAGTATAGCAAAGTCAAGTTCGTCCACGGGAGAGGAAATCTATGTCTAATTGCTAGGTTAAAATTTAGAAAACAAACAAACAGAAGCAACAACGAAACAAGAACAAACAATCGAGAATGCACTGTAAAGCTCGGTACCGATCCTAAGGGTGGGTAACGAGGGTAATTGAGAACGAAGGTTTTAAGCAATGCGAGAAAGATCTAGAGTTTAGGGTTTACCACAACATAGCCATGCATATTATGCCATATTACTAATAAAGATCACGCCTTTTCACATAAGAAATCAACTTTCATTAATAAGAGAAGCAAATTAACAAACTTTCGCAAATCACCTCACTTTTATCTACCTATCACGATCTAAAGTTTTCAGCTTTTGTTTCAAACTTTATTCCTATTCAAAAATCAAAATCTTTTCTTTCGATCAAATCTTGAACATGAATTTACTTCAACTTTCATCAAAGTTTAAGCACAAATAGATAGAAACAAGATCAAAGGCAATCAATTCTTACATTCATACTATCAACATGCACAACTATGTTTGATTTTTACCCCAACACTAGAATAAGAAAACTACTAACACATGATTGCAAAACAAAAATACAATATTAAAAGAAGAAAACATCAACTTCCAATTGAATTAAAGAAAACTTACTAGAAATCTCAATCACAATGTCTTCAAACTCAAGCAAGAACACAAATAAAACCAATCTTTTCTTGTCTCTTACTTGCGTCCCAAACAAACTCCCAAAATGTGGGTGGAAATTCTCTCAAAAATGTGCATGATAGACTTCTTTTGTGATTTTCCTCGGTTCTGTCTCCCTGTAGATCTCGGTACCGACCCCTCCTGGGTCGGTAACGAGCCATTTCTGGGCTTATTCTTCTCTTGTACTCCTCATTTCCTTTTGAATCATCCACCACCACTTCAATTTTCTTTCTTATACTCGCTCCCACCCGTGTGACACTCTTGAATTCTCCAAAATCCGCTCCAAAAACAACAAGAAAACACAGAAATTCATGTAGCTTCCATACTTATCAAAAAATACAAAAACTAAAGAAAATGACACAAAACACACACAAAATCTATCTAGAACACGACTCAAAAACCTATAAAGAAACTATAAAACAAAGCTAAAAACACGGACATCAAAATACCCCATACATAGACTTGTTTGTCATCAAGCAATAACTGAACTAGAGTCAAAACCAAGAACACATCTAAAGTGTTAACCGTCATTGAAAAGCAATTTCAAGCACTAGTGAAAATAGACAAGTGACTTAAACGTCATCACATATATATGAATAACTATAAAGCAAAAGCAATTACAATCCAACCTCACAAGGGATAAATGTGTTTCACTCAATTCTCATGTGTTTAGGTTTTGAATGACAATTGTCAACTCAATCCAATATGCAAAAAACTCATAGATATTGTGACTTACATCACCAACCTCTCTACCAAAGATGTCAAAACATGCAAAATTATCAAGAGAACTTAGACTCAATGGAAGACTTCATAGAAGACTCCATTCGGCCGGGTTGTAATGGGGCTTGTAAATGATAATAAGGCGTGTAGTTTATTTTGCCTATGTGGTGCTAAAAATTCGGGAATCAAGACTCCTAAACTTACACCACAACTCACCCAAACTCTTCTCACAATAACCAAACTCACTCATTTTTAAGAACACTTCATCTCTTTCATTCACCATAATATACCCACATTTTCTCGCTTAATAAAAACATAAGAAATTTGGCTCATTGCACACTTTATTCACTACTACTACTTCTCTTTTTTTTCTTTTTCACTTATTTTTTCAATTTTTTTCTGAATTTTTTTTCAAAAAGTAAATGCATGGTGCTTATAGAGAGCCAAAAATCCTTTTAAATAACAAACTGTGAGATTTATAAAATACTCAACCCAACATTACCGCATACTTTGAACCAAAATACGTCTCACTCAACAAAATCATCACAACCAACAATAAGTCCTAATCCCCGGATAGGGTCAAGCTAATATATATTTTTGTGGAGCTAAAAATAGGCCTAAAGGATAAAAAAACATTGGCTTCAAAGAAGCGGAAAATGATAGGGTAGATAAGGAATAACATGGCTAATGAAAGTAAGTTCTCCATCATTTAATTTCACAAGTAATGAACTAATATCCCATAGAGGTTTCAAGAAATAGATAACCAAGACAATATCAAGAGATAATATGCATAAAGAGAGTAAATCAAACAAGAGAATCAAGACTAAAAATAAGCTCACTAGGTAAATTTTTGTTGGATTGCAATTAACTCCTACCTAATGTCATATGTGCTCAATTACATCACAAGCTAAAAATTTCACATAAAAAACAATTTCATGATAGACTCGGGCTAAACTATCCAAACATGTCAAAGGAATTACATGATCTAGCAAGTCATCACTATCATAGAACTTCTAAGTGAAGTTTCATCTGTCCTAAATTTTTTTTTATAAAGGAAAAAACATCTAAATACACTTAAACTAAAATTATATGAAAAACACATAAAAACAACATGAGTTTTCTTTCCCGTCCCCACCCCATACTTAAAACCAAATAGTGTCCCCACTGTAAGAAACACAATAAAGTAAAAAAAAAAGATTGGGAAAACAAACGAAACTCACAGAGACATCTCTTGAAGTATCCTTGAAAAGAACGGATTACTGAGGTGGAAACTGCCGCTCCATGCACTCCATGAACTCAACTGTTAACTGTCGGCGCTCATCACTCATCTGCCAACAAGCGATGTTTGTCCTCAAGCGTGCGTCGTCCATCCTCCTCTACGCCTCATAATAGTCCTGAAATTGACTCATCCTATCATAGATCCAGTATTGGACCATCTGTAATCTGTCCATCCTCTGGACCATGTCATCAACCCATGGGGGTAGGGCCTCAAAACTCAAGCTAGCGTCGCCAACATAGCGGACGTGGTAGGTCTGGAGGTCCTTAGAATAAGGGTCGTTACCGACCCCGAAACCCTCGGTACTGTGCTAGGATGGGTATGAATATTGGTCGTTACCGACCCCATGGGCATCGATATCGACATGCTCAATGTAGGCGTATGCATCGTTACCAACCCCGTACGGTTCGGTACCGACCTCCTCAGCACCAGCTGGCCCGTGAATCTCTTCATCTCTTGGATACCGGGACTCTCTTCTCCTGAACGACGGCTCTTCTTCGGGTCTGATGGAGAGAGGGAAAGGCATGAGGGACCATGTCTCATACCAGTTAGGGAGGTACAAGAGCTCCACATTCTCCTCGGTCAAAGTCACAATCTTGTTGTTGTATTTTGCCTCAAAAACATTGCCCCGTCTCCTCAAGATCGAGGTCTATAGCAAATAATTGGTGTTGACTGTGTAGAGTGACAGGTCGACCTCCAGCACATGAGCAATGTGGGCTATCATGCCACCGACCCACTGCTCCTCTATCTTCCTGATGTTCGTGTTTTTGGTATAGTTTTTAGGGTGTTTTCTTAGTTTGTTAGGTTTAGTTTTAGTAGTTTTAGGGTTAGTTTTGTGTGTTTTTGGATAAGTTTGCATATTTTATGAAAAGTATGGAAGCTACTCCGTTTTGTGTCATTTTGTAGGTTTTAAGCAAGGAAATGGTGCTTTTTGGAGCTGAGTGGAGTGCTATGGTGGAAGACAGAAGAACACGAGGGTAAAGGAGTTGAAGTCAAGATTATTAGAGTCGAAGTGTTGAAGAAAGCGAAATCCATGCTCGTTAACGAGGCTGTGAAGGGTCGTTAACGAGGCTTAAAGATAGAGTTTTTCGAGAGTTCGTTGTGATGTTTACCGACCCTGTGCGGAAATTTATTCCGTGTCGGTAGGGTTTTTAATGAGTTTTAGGGTTATTATATTTTATATTTTAGGTCTTGTTATCTTTCTAGGTTTTATTTCTACCTTTTTAGAGTTAGTTTCTATCTATTAGGATAGTTTTTTTCTTCTAGCCTTTTTTATTAGATAGATTTATTAGTATAAATACCCTTCTTTTCTAGCCTAGAGGGGGATGTTCGGATGTGTTCAAGGAAGAGCCGAGAAGGAGAAGCCGAGAGAGAGAGAGAGAGAGTAGTCGAACCGAGGCTAACGAGAGTGAAGCCAAGGTCGTTAATTGTGTTTTCGATTCGGTATTCTTTTTGTTTTCGGTTTTCTTCTAAATTCTGTAAGACGATAATTTTCTTATTAATTTGAAGTAGTTGTTTTGTTTTCAATGTTTTCTCTAATTGAAGTTATTTGCTTTATAGTTATGAGTAGTGAGTAGTTTTCCTATCTAGGGTTGGGATTAAACCCGGCATAGTTATGCATGGTTTGATGAGTAAGATGATGTGTTGAATGCCTTTTATCTATTTTTAAGATTGCTTGTTGTGTTTATGCCTAGAAGAAAATCGAGGTAATTTAAGTTTTTAACTTGATTGAAAGAGAAAGTCATAGACTTGAAGGTTGATACTGTTTGATTGCGAAAGTATCGAGCTTTGGATCCAAAACAAGTGATTGACTAGATTGATTTATGAGAGTAGATTGATTTGCTTGCTAATCAACGAAAGTTGATGAATTTATCTATTTAAAGGCATGATCTTTATCTTCTTACGAGTTTGTATGCATGGCTATGTTGTGGTGACCCTTGTCCTAGATTTTTGCTTCATATTTGAATTTGTTTAGTTATATTCGTTACCGAGTTCGTTGCCTCGGTACCGAACCTGTTCTTAGGTCGTTAGTGTGTGTTAGTATGTTTATCCAGGTTCGTTAACGACCCTGACAAAGTCGTTAACAAGGTTGGTCATAGTTGAGTTGTGTTGTTTTTCTTTGTTTGTTTTTCTTAGTAGTTTTGATAGATAAACAACCGTGCTTCCCGTGGACAAACCTGAATTCGCTATACACAACGGGGTCTTGATTATAGATTTATTTGTTGTCAAGAAACCCTCTCAAATTGGCGCCATTGCCGGGGAAGCAACAGTGTTTGTTTGGTTATCTGTGGGTTTGTGAATAGCCCGACCCCGTTTTTGTTTTTAATTTTTGTTTTCTTTGTCTGTCTTCTCAGCGTATGCCAGTTGGACGTCGAAGGCTCGAATTTGACAACGCTGGTTACGATTCCGAACTTGAACGTTCCCTGCACCGTAGATGCCAAGAGACTCGAGCTATGGCTACACCCGAGGAGTTGCCTCATCAGATGGCTGAACTACAGAGACAGATGGAGGCGTTAAAAATCGAGAAAGAAGCTTCGACTGCCGAGGCTGAGCGTCAACGAGTCAACAGTGCTTGCCTACAGGAAGAGCTGAATGCCTATCCACGGAATGCCAAAGAATATATGCATCCGGAACGCAGGGTGCCAAAGTCTCCAATTGTGCTTCCGGAGATAGAGAAACCTTTTGAGATTAAGTCTCAGTTTATATCCTTGATCAAACGGGCTCAGTTTGAAGGGAAACCTTCTGAGTGCCCTATGGAACATATTAGGAATTTTCTTGATTTATGTGACACCATAGCTGCTGAAGGTGTCTCACTTGAATATGTTCTGTTAAAAGCTTTTAGGTGGTCTCTTATTGGAAAGGCCCTGAGCTAGTTGGAGAGCTTACCTCCTAAGTCTATCAGCACTTGGAAGAACTTGTATGATCAATTTCTTACAAAATTTTTCCCTCCTGCCAAGACAACGGAGTTGAGAAAGCGTACCATCTCCTATAACCAACTGCCTAATGAGACTTTCGTTGAAACATTGGAAAGATTTAAAGAAATGCTTAGACAGTGCCGCACTTATGGGCAACCTTTATATGTACTCCAAGAAATCTTTTTCAAGGGTATCAATGCAGAGACAAAGAACCACCTCAACACGCATACATCGTGCGGTTTTATTGAGTTGGAGCCTACGACTCCGTGGGAATTGTTGGACAAGCTTTCTAACTATGATGCCCTGTATGGTATCTAGCAATCTCCCCAGCCCTAGAAGCGGCTCTACGTCCCAAACAAAGACGATGTTGACCCAGATGTCAAAAATCAATTTCTACAAGACGAGGTCAACCGCCTGAAGAAGTAGGTAAGTTTTCTGAAATCCTCTCAATCTTGTCAAGAGTGTGGTTCTTCTGCCCATAGTACTTCAGCTTGCAATAACATAGAGTAGGTGAGAGTTGCTGAGACATATGCTGAAGTGAATTATATGAGAGGCCCATACAAAAACCAGCCGAATAATTTTGACAGATCAAACAATTATCCAGCGTGGGGTAACCAAAATCCCAATGCTAACTATGCAGTGCCTCCAAAGGATAGAAGACCTGCACCATATCGACCTCCGGGCTATCAAGAGCCACCATCATGGGTACAAGGGTTACAGGAAGGCATTAATGGAGTGAATAATAAGGTTAACGAAGCTCAAGACAACCTTAACTATCAAAATAAACGATGGGGAGAGTTCGATGTGTGGAAGAAAAATGTCGATTCTCAACTAGGGAACCTTGTTGCACAGATTCCAAGACCACAAGGGCAACTCCCGAGCCGTCCCGAGGAGAACCCTATGGGACAAATAGTAGCGGTACACCTTAGGAGCGGAAAGACACTACCGGAGCATGTCCAAGCTAAGGACAAGACTGAAGAGGACGCCACAGTTCAGCTCGGTAACGAGCCAACGAGAGAGAGTACTGAACTAGTACACCACGGTGACAAGGCTTACAGGGTCGTCAACGACCCTAGTCCAGGTAAGTTTTCTAATCTGAGCCCTCCTTTCAACCCCAAGGTAGTTCACGACCCCATCAGGGTCGATAACGACTCGCCGAGAATACCTAACGACCCTAGTGTCGACCCGGTAACTTCACCTCTCGAGCCTGTTTGGTTCCGAGGATGGTGAAATCTCTCCCTTTTCCTATTAAGAAATCAAGGGACTCTACTGAGAGTAAGTTCAAACGTTTCGTAAAGATTCTTCATGGCATTAATATTTCCATCCCATTCGCTGAGGCCCTAAGCGAAATATCGGCTTTCACGAAATTTTTGAAAGATATTCTGTGCAGGAAAAGATCTATCACAAAGCTGCAAGATGAAGTCAGATCTATTGCTCTACCTGAAAAGCTAGGAGACCCAGGGAGGTTTGCAATAACTATTGGCATAGGCGACCACAAATTCAAAGTTTTATGTGATCTTGGAGCCAGTGCTAGTTTACTTCCCCTCTCAATCTGGTCAAAAGCCAGCATAGGACCATTAGAGCCTGTAGATATGAACCTCTACATGGCAGACAGATCATGCGTAAAAGCCACAAGAGTCATGGACGACTATCACTTTACATTTCCAGCTTTCTAGTGTCTAGGCACCTCAATCGAGTAGATTTCCCGAGCGTTCGACACCCACCACGTGCTACAACAGGGTCGGGTTATAAATTGTATCTCTAGACCCTCGCACATGATCGCTCTCGGATGCGAGGGTCAAGAGATACAATTTATAACCCGACCCCGTTGTAGTACGTGGTGGGTGTCGAACACTCGGGAAGTCTACTCGATCGATGTGCCTAGATACTAGGAAGCTAGAAAGGAGAGCATAAAACAAAGGAAAACAAAGAAAACAGTCGGGACCGACACTGAGGTCACGTCGGGCCCGAGGTTGGCGACAAGAGGAAGTCGGGACCGACACTGGGTAAGTCGGGCCCGAGGTAGCTGGGGATGTCGAACTCAAAGATTTTAAAAGTAGATCTTGGGCTTTTGGGTTCCTTCCCTAGTAGATTAAGGCTTTTCCACCCCAATTCAGGCAATGAGTGATGATCGGACTAGGATCGAGTGCTTTCGCCCTCGTTCCAACCACATCTACACCTCGATCCATGGGGAAATCCCCTTCGAAGTAAGGTCTTGAGATTGACACATGTTCACTTTCGCTACTTTGCCAATCTCAAGCCTTGATTCCCAACTTTCGCAAGGAATTGTAGCTCTATGTAGAGTGGGTTCCTTAGATCAAACACTCAAGGTTATGGAATTGGGGTTTCTAGCCTAAACCTAGCTAGGGTTTTTCCCCATAACCCAAGATCAAGGAGATCTACTCCATGTGACAAGCAAAGAAAGCAATCAAATCAAAAGAGAAGGCAATCATCATAATCAATCTCAAAACAAAGCAAGGTTTCATTCAAATCCAAAGCAATCCACAAATTCAAATCAAGGGTTTTCAAATCCACAAGATCAAAGCAAATCAAAGCTAAACAATCAACAAAACCTATCAAGCCTTCCTCTCACTTGGCCGATTCTCTCTCTCTTCCTCCTCTTCTCCTTCCTCCTTGCTCTCCAAGTATCCTCTTGGCTCCCTTGGACCCCCCCCCCCCTTTTTGTGTGTGTGTGAGGGAACCCTTTCTTAGAAGACAAGAGGGCCTTTTATAGATTAGATGAGGGGCAAAAGTGGAAGTCCACAAATTCGTGCCTTGGAGCCCAAGTAGTTCGGTGACCGACTAGGACCGACACGGAGGAACCTCGGGCCCGAGGTACTGTGCAACTCGGTCCGAGGTTGGAGACTTCAAATTCGGGCCCGATGTGGTTGCAACTTGGTCCTGACCTCGTTCCACCTTCTTCTTAGTTGGCTTCTCTTGTTCTTCTTCATGGCTTGCTTCTCTCTTTCCCGCTTTAGCTCGGCCTTTGCTCCATGTCTCGACCCTCCTTCAAATCGATCCTTGATTCATGCCAAATTACCTACAAAACACATAAAAGGTGCGTAGTCTCCGAATCTCATAGAAATACGGGAACTAAGCTAAAAAGGAACAAAACGCACAAGAAAAGGGGAAAAAGAAACATATTTACAAAGGAAATCACATATGAAAACACCACCAAATAGAGAGACATCAAAATACCCCATACTTAAACTTGCTTGTCCTCAAGCAATAACAATGTAAGCAAGACCGAAACATAATCTTCAAGTAAAGCCTCGTATGAAAACACATTTTAAGCACAAGTGATAGACATTCAAGCAAGATTACATCATCACACGTGATTAAGTGTTCCAAGGAATAAAGTCAATGCAACTAAGCCTCACTTTAGGGATATGTGAATGTGTATCACTCATCATGTGTTTGGGTTTAGCAATGAACACTCAAGCTCAAAAATCATGCAAGTAAGGACTTTACTATTGAAGCTAATATCACCAATTCCTCCACCTAGAGATGCCTAATACAAAGTACACAAAGAATTCGAACTTGGCTCAATGGAGGTCCTCAAAGAGGTTCCATTCGGCCGGGTTGTAATGGGGCTTTTGGTATTTCTCAAGGTGGGAATTATTTGGTCTTGTGGTGCTTACAATGGGGATTGAACAATCCTAAACTCTCACCAACTTCACCAAAATTCCACAATTACTTTCACACCCACCCAAAAGACTTAACATTTTCCTTTCAACCCAAAATTTCACTTATCATTCCACTTCATCTTTGCTCTTATGCTTTTTGTTGGATTTTCAACACTTTCTACATTTGGACCGACTTTCTTATGACATCGGGCCCGATGTGGCGTGTAACTCGGTCGGACCATTTTCTTCACTTAAGCTCTTTGCTTTATTCCACTTTACATTTCCAACATTTTCTTTCTTTCTTTCTTTGTCTTTCTTCATTTTCTTTTTGCACAACAAAGATGCACTACCCACATGATTCATAACACCATTCTTTGCCCTTAAACCAAAGAGAATCTCAACTCTTCAAATACAATCCAAACCTCTCTTCTAAAGTCCAATCCCATAAGGGTCAAGTCATATAAGGCTAGGAATAATATTTTTGAGGAGTTTCAAACAAAGACTTAGGCTTAAACGGGGCTTGAAACAAAGGATTCACTTCAGGGTAGGATATGGAACATTTATGTGACTAAAAGAATAAAGTTCAAAATCAATGTGACAATGCTAGGACAAATCTCATGACGGTCTTGGAAAATAGATAAACACCGCAATAGCAAGTTTTACTAAGCATGCATGAGCTAATCACACAAGAAACATGAGGGATATGCAAATATGAACAAGCATCCCTAAAATGGCCAAAAATCAATCTCACAAGGGTCACTCATACTTAGTTGCATAAGAACTCATCCTAGAACTCACATGTTCAATAAAACAAGCAAGATATCATGATCACATCAAAAGCAACATCTCTTTAGAGGCTAAACTATCCAAAAATATGCAAAGGAATTTACATGCTCACATCATCATTAGCTTTCATTTGGCAATCTAAGATGGGAATTTCTAGTCCAAAACACAAAACACAAAATCTTTTTGTTGTTTTCAACACAATTTTTCAAATTTTTATGGATTTTTTTGCAAAAATTTCTAAAACCAAAAACAAAGACTCATCCATTCAAAACCAAATCAATCATCCATGTCTTTCATCAACCACAAACCAAGAAACAAACATCCCAAACACAAACTAGAAACCGAAAACCAAATATCCTCAAAATAACAAACACACAAGCAAGTGAAATCATGAGCACACTTACCCCCACCCCATACTTAAAATTTTGATGTCCCCATCAAACAAGGAAACCAAAACTTAAAAGCAAGAGAGAAGAGTGCAAAGAGCTCACAATTTCTTTATTCTTCAATGGCATGTCTAGGTCAATTGGCGAGGACGAGAGCCCATGAGGCTCTAACTTCTTCGCTTGGACCGGCCTTGTCATAGAACTTCTTCACTCGATGACCATTCACTTTCAAAATATGTCCTCGTTCATCAACCAAGTCCACCGCACCAGGAGCATAGATATGGTGGACTACAAATGGTCCACTCCACCTAGTCCTTAACTTCCCTGGGAAAAGTTTAAGCCTTGAATTGAAAAGGAGAACCTTGTCACCGGTTTGATAAGTCTTTGGAATTAACTTCCTATCGTGCCACTTCTTGGTCTTCTCCTTGTACAACTTGGAGTTCTCATAGGCTTTCAACCTCAATTCTCCCAACTCATGAAGCTCTAGAAACCTTTTCTCACCGGCCAAGTTGATATCCCAATTCATCTCCTTGAGAGCCCATTTTGCCTTGTGCTCAAGCTCTACCGGAAGATGGCATGCCTTGCCATAAACTAGATTGAAGGGTGTAGTTCCCAAAGGTGTCTTGAAGGCGGTTCTATAAGCCCAAAGTGCATCATCGAGCTTAGAGGCCCAATCTTTCCTTGATCGAGATACGGTCTTCTCCAAGATAGCCTTGATTTGACGGTTTGACACCTCGACTTGCCCGCTTGTTTGAGGATGATAAGGAGTAGCAACTCGATGAGACACCCCATACTTGATCAACACATTCTCGAAGCACCTCTCAATGAAATGAGGTCCGCCATCACTTATGAGAACCCTAGGCACACCAAACCTTGCAAAAATGTTGCTTTTCAAGAACTTCATCACCACCCTAGCATCATTGGTTCTTGTTGGTATGGCCTCCACCCATTTTGAGACATAGTCCACGGCTACCAAGATGTACTTGTAAGGCCCCGATGTGGGAAATGGTCCCATAAAATCGATGCCCCATACATCAAATAACTCAACTTCTAGAATGCCAATTTGAGGAGTCTCATTCCTCCTTGATAAGTTCCCCTCTCTTTGGCACTCCTCACACTTCCTCACATAATCATGCACATCCTTGAACATGGTTGGCCAATAATAACCACATTGAAGAATTTTTTAAGTGGTTTTCGAACTCTTAGCGTGAACCCCCGTAGGCAAGGAATGGCAATGGTGAATTATGCTCTCAACCTCTTCACTTGGCACACACCGTCTATAGATTTGATCACGCCCTTCCTTGTAGAGATATGGATCATCCCAAAAATATTGTCTAGCATCATGTAAGAATTTCTTCCTAGCTTGATAAGACAAATTTGGTGGGATCACTCCCCCTACGGCAAAGTTAGCAAAATCCGCAAACCAAGGGGAAACCCCTCGTCTTACGGCACTAATAAAAAGAAGGCAAGTGGGAGAGAAAGAATTAATCAATTGAGAACGAGAAGGAATGGAAATCGAGTTAGGAAACTTACTTTCTTCCACGGACCGACATTGAAGTGTACCGAGCCCGACATGGTTGGACGCTGGTCCAGCTTCGCAGACACACAGGTAACTCGGGCCCGACTCTGAAGACCTCGGTCCCGACTCACTCGTACCTGCCCTCCCTTTGGTCCGATGTTCTGGACCTCGGGCCCGACTTACTTAGTTCCTCGATCCACCTTTCCTTTCCTCCTTTCCACTCACGAGAACTTCATCTGCCCCTGAATCATCTATAGTCAAACCATCCTCCATCTCCAACATGTACTCAATGGGCAAACGGGATAGATGATCAGCTACCATATTTTCCGCACCGATTTTGTCCTTGATCTCATGGTCAAACTCTTGGAGAAGGAGCATCCACCTTAGAAGCCTCGGCTTTGCATCTTTCTTCTTCATGAGGTATTTGATTGCCGCATGGTCCGTGAAGACTACCACCTTTGATCCCACAAGATATGAACGGAATTTCTCAAATGCAAACACTATCGTAAGAAACTCTTTCTCTGTCGTTGTGTAATTGCACTGAGTTTCATCCAAAGTTTTGCTTGCGTAGTAGATGGCATGCAACTTTCCATCCTTCCTTTGCCCAAGGACGGCCCCTACGGCGAAATCACTAGCATCACACATTACCTCGAATGGAAGATTCCAATCGGGTGTCGCCATTATTCGAGCCGAAATCAAGGCATCTCTCAACCTACAAAAAGAACTCATGCAATCCTCGAAAAGTTCAATGGGCACATCCTTCATCAAGAGGTTAGACAATGGTTTGGCAATCTTAGAAAAATCCTTCATGAACCGTCTATAAAATCCCGCATGACCTAAGAAACTCCTAACATCACGAACACAAGAGGGAGGAGGTAGTTTTTCAATTATTTCAAATTTAGCTTTATCTACTTCTATCCCTCTACTAGAAACGAGGTGTCCTAGTACTATGCCCTCCTTCACCATGAAGTGGCATTTTTCGCAATTAAGCACCAAGCTAGTCTCCTCACATCTAGTCAAAACCTTGTCTAAGTTAGCTAAGCAAACATCAAATGAGGAACCATAGACGGAGAAATCATCCATAAACACTTCTATTATATCCTCAACCATATCGGAGAAGATGGACATCATGCATCTTTGAAATGTTGCCGGCGCATTACATAAACCAAAAGGCATGCGTCTATAGGCAAAAGTCCCATAAGGACATGTGAATGTCGTCTTCTCTTGATCATCGGGATGAATAGGGATTTGCCAAAACCCGCTATACCCGTCAAGGTAGCAAAAATATTCATTTTGTGCTAATCTTTCTAGGACTTGGTCTATGAAGGGAAGAGGAAAATGGTCCTTGCGAGTGCCACTATTTAGCTTACGGTAATCAATACACATACGCCATTTTGTTGTGGTTCTCGTAGGTATCATCTCTCCCTTTTCATTTTGCACAACGGTGAGACCTCCTTTCTTAGGAACTACATGCACGGGACTCGCATACTTGCTATCGGAAATTGGGAAGATGATTCCCGCATCCAACATCCTAAGTATTTCACTCTTTACCACTTCTTTCATGTTAGGATTTAGTCTTCTTTGTGGTTCAATAGTGGGTTTATGGTTATCCTCCATATAAATCCTATGCATGCAAATTGAGGGAGAGATTCCCTTTAGTTCCTCTAGTGAATACCCTAAAGCTCCTCTATGTTTTCTTAGAACCTCTAATAACTTAGACTCCTCCTCATCATTCAAGTTGGCATTTATGATTACGGGCAAAGAAGAGTTGGGACCAAGAAATGCGTACCTCAAATCTTTTGGAAGCTCCTTGAGTTCTTGAGATGGTTCCGGTGGTGCTTGAACTTCTTCCTTCTCGGCCTTGAACACCTCCAAATAAGACATCCCTTCCTCCAATTGCTCATGCTCAATCATATTGAGGGCTAGACCTTGGCGCTCTATCTCAATTTCTCTAGGTGGTGGGGTGGCTTTCAACCTAAGCTCCCTTGGCCTTGGCTTCTTAGAAACGGCTTCCCATTGCAATCCAAGAGGAACTTGGATCATCTTAGCTTCCTTATGTACGGCCGCTTTTGAAGTTGGCCTAAAGAAAAACTCAATCTCTATTCCTCCAATTTCAAGAGACAAGTGGCCCTTTTTTACATCAATGATTGCCCCAACCGTAGCAAGGAAAGGTCTCCCTAGTATAATCGGTTCACCCGGCACTTCTATCATGTCCACCACAACAAAGTCGATCGGGACATAGTGGCCTTCAATGCAAACGGGGTAATCCTCGACGATACCAATTGGCTCGATGGACGACCCATCCGCTATCGTTAACCTCATGTTGACCGGAGCTATGAGACCCATGGATGTGGATTTCCATATGGTGTAAGGAATGATGCTCGTGCTTGCTCCAAGGTCACACAAGGCTTGGAAGTTTTGAGACCCCACACCAATGGTTATAGCAAAGCGACCGGGATCTCCTAGCTTTTGCGGTAACTCCAAGTTCTTGACCTCATCTTGCATTTCAACTATGGACCTCTTCTTGCTCAAAATCTCCTTTAAAAACTTGGCATAGGATGGCATCTCGCTCAATGCATCGGTGAACGGGATAGAGATGTTCAAGCCTTGCAAAAGCTTGAGAAACCTCTTGAACTTGTTCTCAACAACATCTTTCGGCTTCTTTGAGGGATATGGAAGAGTTGTTGCACCTTGAATCTTGCTTGGATCAACCTCCTTGGACTTCCCCACTTCACTTGCAACATTTCTTGGTTGTACCGACTTAGGCACCACGTCGGGCACGATGTCGTGTACTTCGGTCCGGGGCA
Source organism: Fallopia convolvulus (assembly GCA_964016875.1). Lineage (NCBI taxonomy): Eukaryota > Viridiplantae > Streptophyta > Magnoliopsida > Caryophyllales > Polygonaceae > Fallopia > Fallopia convolvulus. Next base: position 40,877,868 of record OZ024719.1, read on the forward strand.
GAGGAATCGATCTTCCTGCTGGATCGACTTCAGTGAACGTCGGACCCGACTTGCTGGGTAAGTTGGTCCGGCTCTCTTCATTCTTCTTAGGCATGTGTGGCTCGGGTAGGTTTCGGACACTTCTCAATCCAATTGCCCGGACTTCATTTTGATTGTTTTGAGCTCGGGGGTTCTCCTCGGGTCGGCCCGAAAGTCTCCCATTCTCTCTCGGGGCTTGAGTTGCAATTTGGGAAAATTGATTATCGACTTGCCTCCTCCATGCACCAAACTCATTGAATTGGGTCCTCATCCCCTTGAACCATCTCTCATCTCTTGAGCAAATGGTTGTAGCTCATTGAATCCCGGTGGCCTATATGGTGGTGGTTGCGGCGCCCTTGGCTCGTTTTGGTTGAAGTTGTTGTTGTAGCCTTGAGCTTGACCGTTATTCCACCGGCCATTACCACCATTGTTGAAGTTGCCTCGTCCACCGAAATTCCCTCGAACATAGTTTGCCTCCTCAATTCGCTCGGCCAAGCGCACTTGGCTCTCTTTAGGACAAACTTGTGTAGCATGTGCAAAGGATCCACACTCCTCATAAGCTCTAGCATTTTGCTTGTAGTAGTGGACTTGCCTCTTAAGCTTACTCACTTCACCTTCAAGGAATTGGAGTTTCACATCCTTGTCAATGTCTTCTCCCTTTGGATCATATAACTTCCTTGCACCTTTACCTTGAACTTTCACCTCTTTGCTAGCTTGACTCACCCCATACATGGCCTCATAATCGGATAGCTTGTCCAGTAGCTCCCAAGCTTGATCCGGTGTCAAGTCTATGAACCCACAATCGGTGTGGAGATTGAGCTTGTCCTTCGTTGCCGGATTGATGCCTTGGAAAAAGATGTCTTGGAGCACATATGGTTGTTGGCCATGAGTAGGACATTGGCGCAACATCTCCTTGAAACGGTCCCATGCTTCGAAGAGAAGCTCATTCGGACCTTGTTGAAAGCTTGCAATCTTCCTTCTTAGCTCGGTTGTCTTTGAGGGCGGGAAGAACTTCATCAAGAAAGCATCATAGAGTGCCTTCCAAATGGTGATCGACCTAGGGGCTTGGCTCTCGAGCCAATGTGTGGCCTTGCCCCCAAGTGACCACTTGAACGCCTTTAAAAGCACATACTCCAACGTCTCCTCGTCGGTGGAGATCGTCTCACACATGTCCACAAAGCGTTTGACGTGCTCTATGGGACACTCATGTGGATGGCCCTCGAATTTATCACGCTTGATGAGGGAAATGAATTGCGTCTTGATCTCAAAATTCTTGGCAACCTCGGGAAGCACAATAGCCGGTTCGGGTACCCTCAACTTCGGATGCATGTATTGGCGTGCATTCCGGGGTAGAGCATTGAGTTGAGCCTCGGCCCTCATCCGTTGCTCCCGTTCTCTTCTTTCCACCTCCTCTTGATTGTCCTTCTCAAGTTGCAATCTAGCCATTTCGGCCCTAAGTCGAGCCAACTCCTCATCACCATGGAGAGCTTAATTCGCCATCCTTTTCCTTCTTCGGGATTCTTTGAGAATACTTTCCGGATCACTCACAAACTCAAGCTCAAGTGTTCCTCGGGAGGAACGAGCTCGCATACACCTACGAAACAAAGACACAAACCAAAACAAATCAAAAACAAACAAAGGGTTTGGGCTATTCCCTCACCCAAATCACTACCAAAACACAAGAAACTCACCAAATTGGCACTCAATGCACTTAGACTTCCCCGGCAACGGCGCCAATCTTTTTGATCGCTCGTGTGTGCGAGGGTCTAGAGATACAATTTATAACCCGACCCCGTTGTAGCACGTGGTGGGTGTCGAACGCTCGGGAAATCTACTCGATTGAGGTGCCTAGACACTAGAAAGATAGAAAGGAGAACTTAAAACAAAGGAAAACAAAGAGAATAGTCGGGACCGACACAAGTGTCACGTCGGGCCCGATGTTGGCGACAAGAGGGAAGTCGGGACCGACGTAGGGTAAGTCAGGCCTGATGTAGCTGGGTTTTGTCGAACTCAAAGATTGAAAGTAGATCTTGGGCTTTTGGGTTCCTTCTCTAGTAAATTAAGGCTTTTCCATTCCACCCCAATTCAAGCAATAAGTGATGATCGGAATAGGATCGAGTGCTTTCGCCCTCGTTCCAACCACTTCTACACATCGATCATTGGGGAAATCCCCTTCGAAGCAAGGTCTTGAGATTGACAAATGTTCACTTTCGCTACTTTGCCAATCACAAGCCTTGATTCCTTACTTTCGTAAGGAATTGTAGCTCTATGTAGAGTGGGTTCCTAGATCAAGCACTCAAGGCTATGGAATTGGGGTTTCTAGCCCAAACCTAGCTAGAGTTTTTCCCCATAACCCAAGATCAAGGAGATCTACTCCATATGGCAAACAAAGAAAGCAAACAAATCAAAAAGCAAAGCAATCAACATCATCAATCTCAAACCAAAGTCAAGTTTCATTCACAAATCAAAAGCAATCCACAAACTCCAATCAAAGGTTTCCAAATCCACAAAACCAAAACAAGGAAAAGCTAATCTATCAACCAAACCTATCAAATCTCCCTCTCCTTGGCCGATTCTCTCTCTTCTCCTTCTCCTCTCCTTCCTCCTTGCTCTCCAAGTATCTCTTGAGAGTTTTTGAGGGTTGGTTCCTTGCTAAGTGTGGGAACCTCTTTAAATTAGAAGATAAGAGAGCCTTTATAGATGAGGGGCAAAAGTGGTAGTTTACAATTTCGTGCCTTGGAGCCCAAGCAGTCAGTGACCGACTCGGACCGACACGGAGGACCTCGGGCCCGACTTACTGTGCAAGTCGGTCCGAGCTTGAAAACTCAAGTCGGGCCCGGCGTTGGTTCCAGCTCGGTCCGGACCTCGTTCCACCTTCTTCTTGTTGGCTTTTCTCTTGTTCTTCTTCATGGCTTGCTCCTCTCTTTCCCTCTTAAGCTCGGGCCTTGCTCCATGTTCCGATGCACCTTCAAAACGACCCTTGATCCATGCCAAAACTCCTACAAAACACATAAAACGCACATAGTCTCCGAATCTTATAGAAATACGGGAACTAAGCTAAAAAGGAACAAAACACACAAGAAAAGGGGAAAAAGAAACATATTTACAAAGGAAATCACATATAAAAACACCACCAAATAAAGAGACATCAATTATGTTGAGTTTTTACCCCAAACCTAGAACAAGAAAACTACTCATACTTGATTGAAGAACAAACAACAATATTAAAAGAAGAAAACATCAACTTCCAATTGAATTAAAGAAAACTTACTAGAAATCTCAATCATAATGTCTTCAAACTCAAGCAAGAACACAAAGAAAACCTATCATTTCTTGTCTCTTACTTGCATCCCAAACAAACTCCCAAAACGTGTGTGGTAATTCCCTTAAAACGTTCGTGATAGATGACACCCTCAAACCTATTCCAAACTATTGCTTAAATACTAGAAATCTATCTAAAGAAGTTTCCTTAAAGATATAAAACTATCCTTCTAAAAAGATATCGGAATAAACACAATAAAAACATGAGTCGGCGTCGCATACTGACACGGTGGACCTTGGTAACGACACCCATTAGGGTCGGTAGAACTTCTTTCATGATTTTCTTCGGTTTTGTCTCCTTGTATATCTCGGTACCGACCCCTACAAGGTCGATAACGAGCCATTTCTGGGCTTATTCTTCTCTTGTACTCCTCGTTTCCTTTTAAATCTTCCACCACCACTTCAATCTTCTTTCATTGCCTCACTCCCACCCGCGTGACGCTCTCGAATGTTCCAAAATCCGCTGCAAAAACTACAAGAAAACACATAAATTTGCGTAGCTTCCATACTTTGCAAAAAATACAAAAACTAAAGCAAATGACACAACACACACACAAAACATATCAAGAACACGACTCTAAAACCTAAAAGACACTATAAAACAAAGCTAAAAACATGGACATCAGTTTCCGATTTAGATCCAAAAGACAAATTGTAGATGATTTCCTCAACTTTCCATCCATATAAGACTTGTAATTTTCCAACTTGTGTAGATCCCTGAATATGTGCAAAAAGTTAGCTCTCATAAGTTTCACCGTCTTCCATACAACAGACTTGGGATGCCTTTTCACCCACCTTCTTGATGGTATCTATTGACGGGTCTTTTCTCTAGACAACAAATAAATTTATAAGTCAAGACCCCGTTGAGTATAGGGGAGTCAGGATCGTTCCACGGGAAGCACTGTTGTTTGTTTATCAACTACTAAAAATAAAAACCAAGCAAAACAACACAATACACTCACGACCAACCTCGTTAACGACTTTGTCAGGGTCGTTAACGAACCTGGATAACTCTACTAACGACCTATTACACAGGTTCGGTACCGAGACAAACACTCGATAACGAATATAACGATAGAAAACTCAAATAATAACGAATTGAAAATCTAGGACAAGGGTTACCACAACATAGCTATGCATAATAAATCGTAAGAAGATAAAGATCATGCCTTTAAATAGATAAATTCATCAACTTTCGCTGATTAGCAAGCAAATCAATCTATTCTAATAAACTAATTCACTCAATTACTTGTTTTGGATCTAAAAGCTCGAAACTTTCGTAATCGAACAATATCAACCTTCAAGTCTATAACTTTCTCTCTCAATCAAGTTAAGAACTCATATTGCCTCGATTCTCATCTAGGCATAAACACAACAAGCAATCTAAAATAGATAAAAGGCATTCAACACTTCAACCTACTCATCAAACATGCATAACTATGCCGGTTTTCAACCCCGACCCTAGGTAAGAAAACTACTCACTACACATAACTATAAAACAAATAACTTAAATAGGAGAAAACATTGAAAACCCGACTTCTCTTGTTCGGCTCTCCTAGAAATCATCTCCTACTCGCCACCTCCTTTCAGGCTAGAAAGAAAGGTATTTATACTAATAAAGCTATCTAATAAAAAGGCTAAAAGATAAAAACTTTTCTAAAAGATAGAAACTAACTCTAAAAAGATAGAAAAATAACCTAAAAAGATAACACGACATAAAATATAATAACCCAAATACTCATTAAAAACCCTACCGACACGGAATTATCAAGATAGATTTCCGCACAGGGTCGGTAGACATCACTAAGATCTCTCGAAAAATTCTATCTCTAAGCCTCGTTAAAGACCCTTTACAGCCTCGTTAACGAGCCTGGATTTGGTTTTCTTCAACTCTTAAAACTTGGACTTCGACTTCTCATTTCCATACTCTTCCGTCCTTCACCATAGTACTCCAATTCAGCTCCAAAAATCACTGTTTCCTTGCTAAAACCAACAAAAAACACAAAACGGACTAGCTTCCATACTTTTCACAAAATATGCAAAACCATCCAAAAGCATACAAAACTAACCCTAAAACTATTAAAACTAAACCTAACAAACTAAGAAAACACATTAAAAACTATACCAAAAACATGAATATCAAAATACCCCATACTTAAACTTGCTTGTCCTCAAGCAATCACTAAACAATAATCAAAACCAAACAGTCATACTCATCAAGCTAATAGCCATTATCAAAAAAGAAACTTCAACACATAGCGGAAAATAGTAAATGACTATTAACGTCATCACACATATATGAGCACTAAATAGACATAAGCAAATACAATCCAACCTCACCAGGGATATATGTGTTTCACTCAACTCTCAAGTGTTTAGGCTTATAAATTTAATCTCTCAACTCATCTTATATACAAAAACTCATAGAAATTGGAACTTATATCACCAAACACTCCACCTAAAATTTTTCAAAACAAGCAAAAATCATCAAGAGAACTTAAGGGGCTCAATGAAAAACTTCATAAAAACTTCCATTCGGTCGGGTTGTAATGGGGCTTGGTAAAGACAATAATGTGGAAAATATTTTGGCTATGTGGTGCTAATAATATCCGGGAATCAAAGACTCCTAAAAACTCACACACATCCAAAACTCTCGTAAAAACATACCAAACTCTCTCATACATTATGCACTTCCTTTTCACTTACCCAATATATCCTAGAAAGTCTCATAAAACAACTAAAAAGAATCTCTGGTTTATCTATTAAACACACATGCACATCTTACTTCCTTTCCTTTTCCCATATATATTCCTTCCAACTCTTTTTTCTCTTTCTTTCTTGCGCAGCCTCGTTAACGAACCAACTAGGGTCGTTAACGAGCTTCATCGTGTATACTTTCCTCTTTTTCTCTTTCAACAAACAACTTTATCTTGTGCATCCTTTCTTACCAAGAGATATTTCTTTTTATAAAATAAAACAAGAGACTTCCAATCTACCCTTCCCATAAACCTTAATTTCGAACCAAACATAACATTTTACTCCTTTTCTTTTACACTCAACAAAACAAACCTCTCCAATCTAAGTCCTAATCCCCGGATAGGGTCAAGCTTATCTTGGCTAGGGAGCAATTTTGTGGATCTAAAAATAAAAGGCTTCAAGCTCAAATTGGCTTCAAAAAGAGGGCTAATGTAAGGGTGGAATATGGATTAATAGGGCTTATGAAAAAGTTCTTTATCATATGATCTTCACAAGTAATGAACTATAAATCTTATATAGGTCTCAAGAAATAGATAACCATCACAATTCCAAGAGATAATATGCATATAGAGACTAAATTACACAAGAAAAGAAGAGGCATATTGTTATGTTCTCCCTATAAGGCCAAAAAAATAACTCACAAGGTAAAATTTTTGTTGTTGGATTGCATCACTTAAGCTAAAAAGTATACATGATCAATTTCATCAAATGATATTCCTCTATAAAAACAATTTCAAAACAAGAATCAGGCTATACTCTCAAAGACATGCTTGCAAGGATTTATATGATCACGCAAGAAACTACTATCATAGAATCATAAGAAAGAGGGTATTTATCAATTCTAAAACTCTTTTTTTTCAAATTTTCAATTTTTTTCAGTTTTTTCACAATTTTTTCCGAAACAAAAAAAACTATTGAAAACACAAAAGACACAAAACAAACAAGACACTAACTTTTCTACCCTTTCTCACCCCATACTTAAAATTACAGTGTCCTCACTGTAATAAAAATAAGCAGAAGAAAAGAAATAGAAAAGAAAAACAGAAAAATTTACAAGATCTTAAAGCAGAAAACAAAACAATTCTTCAGAGTGAATCAGCGCCCAGGTGGTGGAAAATAATGCTCGAAGTTCCCCATGAAGTCATACATCGTGCTCCAGCGCTCAGCATCATCCGCCTCTCTCTGTTGATGCCTCGCATCCTCGAATTTCATGCGAGCAGAATAGACAATCTCCCATCAATCCATCCTCCGATGAATATGTGTCTATTGAAGGTTAAGCTGCTGCATCTGAGCAGAAAGATTTTCGGCCCATGGAGGCGGGATACTCGATCCAGTGTACTCGAGCTGAGGAGGTGGTTTATAGTGAGGCTGGAAATGGTCTTGAAAAAGTACCGGGTTGTAAGGCATGAGACCGTAAGAATGAGGGTCGATAGGTTGTTGCGGGGGTCATTACCAACGCTGTGAGCCTCGGTAGGAGCATCGGTAGAAGCCTCGAAGTGGTCGTTAACGACCCTGATGGGCTCGTTAACGAAGACATTGTTGCCCATAATTTCAGGATCGAGGTCATCTTCCTCAATGTCGAGCTCCTCTGTGCCTCTCTCGGTAGCTTCCTCAGTCTCTTCATCGTCTTTTTCCATAGCATCTTCCTCCCGCACAAACCGTGACTCGCATGGCCTTAGTGATGTCTCATCCTGCGGCTTCTACTCTAACGGGAATGCATGACCCGTCCATGATTAGTACCAATTCGGTACGTATAGCAGCTCCATGCTTGATAAGTTGGGCGTTGCATCTCAGCCTTGAACTTTGGTAGTGTACCCGCACTGAACCTGAGTAAAAATACCGAAACTAAACCAATAGTTCCTGTTGAGCAATTGTGTGTGGGCCGGTGTGTAGAGGGATAGATCAACTCCAACGCTGGTCGCCAAGAGACTAACCAAATTCCCGCACCATACCTCCTTTGACTTGATCAACTTCTCAACATAGTATAGCCATTCATATCCTAAGTTCAATGGGGCGGGCTCCTAAAAAAGGATGGTGTGAAGACATGCAACTTCTATCCTTGTCGGCCTGTTCAACTCTCTCTTAGGCCAGAATGTAGCAGCTAGAACTCGGAGGATGATCCAAAAAATGGGGTTGATGATGCTCGCCCCGGATAGTGCTGCAGCGGAGGGCTCTACTTCCCCGGTGATATAGCTCCAAGTCCTTGTCACCTTATAGTCCTTAAGGCTGTAATCTCGAGAAGGATTTGGGAGCTCAAGAATAGCATTGAACTCCGCCAAAGTAAACTCACGGTTCACATTACCGAGCCTGAATCTGATTCGTCCTTCCGAAGTCTTCGTCGGGAATCTTGTCTCAAGAGTTGCTAGGAACTCGGATGTGAGAGCCGGGAAATGTGGTACATTCTCCTTCTTCAACAAGTGAGGCACGCCGAGAATAGAAAAGGCCTCCTTAACATCATCATAGAGCCTCATTGATTTAGCACTAGTCCTCGAGAACCACCTAGTGCAGTGGTCCTTGACTAGAATAGCGTTGTAGCAGTCCGCTTGTCCTTGAGTGCGCAAGATGACATTGTCCATGCGCGGAGGAGATGGGGATAGTTGAGTCCTCTTCTTCTTTTGGGCTCGGGTTACGGCTCGGTTGGAACTTTCCATGTGGACCTACAAACAATACGACTTTTCCAAGATTAGATCCACTCAAATTAATAGACAAGAGACCCCATACTTGGTCTCGAAATAGCTCTCGGAATGCCTCAATAATGACCCAATTGGGTCGGTAACGGATTTGGACTGATTTTTAGGCTTGATAATACGCAGGGTCGTTAACGACCTGGGCAGGTCCAGTTTCAGTTTATGAGTGTAAAAGACTCCAAAATTAAGCAATGAATCAAGCATGCATCACTCATAATCCTACGTAAGACACACAATCGGGTATATGCACCCCATACTTGCTTAATTACCCATCCCGAACATGCTATAATTTCCCAAAAAACTCTCATGATGAAGATCAAACAATTCTAAACAAGGCAGTTCATGCTTTTCTTAATCAATTTTCAATGGAGAATCAAGCAAGAACAAACCATAGAAATCAAGATCAACCATTAATATATCAAGCAATAAAATCATTGAGCAACAACGAACATGCCATTCGATCCTCTATATGAACAAGATAAGCCATGAATACGCAGGGTCGTTAACGAGCCTGGGCAGGTCCAGTTTCAGTTTATGAGTGTAAAAGACTCCAAAATTAAGCCATGAATCAAGCATGCATCACTCATAATCCTACGTAAGACACACAATCGGGTATATGCACCCCATACTTGCTTAATTACCCATCCCGAACATGCTATAATTTCCCAAAAAACTCTCATGATGAAGATCAAACAATTCTAAACAAGGCAGTTCATGCTTTTCTTAATCAATTTTCAATGGAGAATCAAGCAAGAACAAACCATAGAAATCAAGATCAACCATTAATATATCAAGCAATAAAATCATTGAGCAACAACGAACATGCCATTCGATCCTCTATATGAACAAGATATGAAATTTCGACCCTATAAACCATGAATCATGCAAATAGAGAGTTAGGGTTTAGAAATCATACCGTTAGATCAAGAAATTGAAGAACAAAGATCGAAAATTTGGGTGGTTAACGAGCTCGAATTTCGTCGGTAAGCAAATCAAGAGCGGCGAACTCGTTAACTAGGGTGGGCTTCCGAAGTTCGGTGGTGGTGCGATTTCCGATCGGTTGGTGAGAAATATCGGTGGGGTTTTGAGAGTTTAAGCTTTTTGGATTGAGGATTTGAGAGTGGAATTTTGGGAGGTTTGGAAGGGTTTTATAGGAGAGGGCTAGAGGTAGGGGAAGGATGAAAAGGGCGGCACAATGGGTAAAGATAGAAGATAGATTATGTTAAAATTTCTTACCTGCCCGTTTTGCCAATTCGGGTTGCCGAACTGGGTCGTTAACGACCTTGGGTTGGGTCATTAACGAGCCTCCGTAGCCCTTTTTTGAGTGATTTGCGAGCCCAACTCCTGCATCTTGTTAGCTAAAAAATATTATCTTGCTACCCTAAACTACTAGTAAAATTCAAAAGAAAAATAGGAAAAAGAAAAAAAAGAAAAGAAGGAAAACTAAACTATACTAAAAGCAGGTTGCCTCCCGTAAGTGCTATTTTTAACGTCGTCAGCCCGACGTACTTACCTACTATAATCAAGGTGGTTCTCTTGCAACTATGTCGGGGTTTTGAGGGACCCCATACTTAGTTCTGTAAACATTATCGGTTCTAGTCACTAAATTTGGTCTTCTATCTTCTAATAAGATACCCGGTATTCCTACACACGGGTTAGTGAAATCCGAAAACCATGGAGGCTTGGACTCCTCTATAGCACAACTAGTGGGGTATGGTGTAGGAATAAAATATGGAAGAGAATTATAACCTGTATTAGTGAATTCATGGTTACAATACTCACCTTGATTGATCAGAAAAGATTCTGATACTGAGGTCGTTGGAGCAATTGGGACTGGACCAAGGGGGGTCAGTAGTGAATTGTGTGAAATTCTTGTCCACTTCAATAATTGGAGGAGGATTGTTAGGAACAATTGTATCGAGTTCTGGCGGGGTTAACTCGATCAATACAGCCGCTGTTGGGTCATTAGCGTTTTGGTCAAGGCTGAATTCCACACGTTCTTCTCCAATATCAAAAGTGAGCAGTCCTTTCCGCACATCGACTCTAGCACCTTCTGTAGCTAGGAATGGCCTGCCTAGGATAATGGGGACGTGAGGGTCTTAAGGCATATCGAGGACGATGAAATCATTTAGAATAAAGAATTTCCCAACTTGAATGGGATAGTCGTCCACGACTCCTGTGGCCTTTACGCATGACCCGTCTGCCATGTAGAGGTTCATGTCTACAGGCTCCAATGGTCCCATATTGGCTTTTGACCAGATTGAAAGGGGGAGCAAACTAGCACTGGCTCCCAAATCAAACAGAGCCTTGAATTTGTGGTCGCCTATGCCAATTGTTATGGCAAATCTCCCTGGATCTCCTAGCTTTTCTGGTAGAGCAATAGATCGGACCTCGTCTTGCAGCTCTGTGATGGATCTTTTCCTGCTAAGAATATCTTTCAAAAATTTTGTGTAAGCCGGCATTTTGCTTAGGGCCTCAGCGAATGGGATGGAAATATTAATGCCCTAGAGAATTTTTACGAAACGCTTGAACTTACTCTCAGTAGAGTCCTTTGATTTCTTAATAGGAAAAGGAAGAGATTATACCATTCTCGGAGCCAAGTCAGGATCGAGAGGTGATGCTACCGGGTCGAAACTAGGGTCGTTAGGTGCTCTCGGAGGATCGTTACCGACCCTGATGGGGTCGTTAACTAGCCCGGGATTGAAAGAGGGGCTCGGATCAGAAAACTTACCTGGATTAGGGTCGTTAACGACCTTGGGAGCCTCGTCACCATGGTGTGCTAGTTCGGTACTTGCTCTCGCTGGCTCGTTACCGAGGTGAACCGTGGCGTCCTCTTCAGTCATAGGGTTCTTCTCCTTTGCTTGGACACGCTCCGGTAATGTCTTTCCGCTCCTAAGGTGTACCGCTGCTATTTGTCCTCTAGGGTTCTCTTCGGGACGGCCCGGAAGGTCCCCTTATGGCCTTGGAATCTGTGCAGCAAGGTTCCCTACTTGGGAGTCGACATTCTTCTTCCATACATCGAACTCTCCCCATCTTTTGTTTTGATTGTTAAGGTTAACCTGGATTCCGCTAATGCCTTCTTGCAACCCTAACGCCCATGATGATGGCTCTTGGTATCCTGGAGGTCGATATGGTGCAGGACTTCTATCCGGTGGGGGCGCTGCATAGTTAGGATTCGGGTTTTGGTTGCCCCACGTTTGATAATTGGTTGACTTGTCAAATTTGCCAGGTTGGTTTCTGTATGGGCCTCTCATATAGTTCACTTCAGCATATGTCTCAGTGGCTCTCACCTGCTCTATGTTAGTGCAAGCAGATGTACTATGGGCAGAAGAACCACATTCTTGACAAGATTGAGAGGATTTCAAAAAACTTACCTGCTTCTTCAGACGGTTAACCTCGTCTTGCAGAAATTGATTTTTGACATCGGGGTCAACATCTTCCTTGTTAGGCACGTAGAGACGCCTTTGGGGCTGGGGAGATTGTTGGGTCCCATACATGGCATCGTAATTAGACAACTTGTCCAACAATTCCCATGCAGCCGTGGGTTCCATCTCTATAAAACCGCACATTGTATGCGTGTTGATGCGGTTCTTCGTCTCTACATTAATATCCTGTAAAAAGAGTTCTTGGAGCACATATAAGGGTTGCCCATGAGTGGGGCACTGTCTAAGCATCTCCTTAAATCTTTCCCATGTTTAACAAAAGTCTCATTAGGCAGCTGGTGATAGGAGATGATGCGCTTCCTCAACTTCCTTGTCTTGGTAGGAGGGAAAAAATTTGTAAGAAATTTATCATACAAATTCTTCCAAGTCCTGATAGACTTAGGAGGTAAGCTCTCCAACCAGCTCAGGGCCTTTCCAGTAAGATACCATCTAAAAGCTTTTAAAACAACATATTCAAGTGAGACACCTTCAGCAGCTATGGTGTCACATAAATCAAGAAAATTTCTAATATGTTCCATAGGGCACTCAGTAGGTTTCCCTTCAAACTGAGCCCGTTTAATCAAGGATATAAACTGAGACTTAATTTCAAAAGGTTTCTCTATCTCTGGAAGCACAATTTGAGACTCTGGCACCCTCAGTTCTGGATGCATGTATTGTTTGGCATTCCTCGGATAGGCATTCAACTCTTCTTGTAGACGAGCACTATTGACTCGTTGACCCTCAGCCTCGGCAGCAGCGGCACCTTTTTCGGTTTTTAACGCCTCCATCTGCCTCTGGAGTTCGGCCATCTGATGAGTCATCTCCTCGGGCGTAGCCATAGCTCGGTTCTCTCGGCGTCTACGGTGCAAGGAACGTTCAGGTTCTGAATAATAACCGGCGATGTCAAATTCGAGCCTTCGACGTCCAACTGGCATACGCTGAGAAAACAGACAAAGAAAAAAATATTTAAAACAAAAACGGGGTCGGGCTATTCTGAGACCCACAGATAGACAAACAAACTATGTTGCTTCCCCGGCAACGGCGCCAATTTGTTGACGGGTCTTTTCTCTAGACAACAAATAAATTTATAAGTCAAGACCCCGCTGAGTATAGGGGAGTCAGGATCGTTCCACGGGAAGCACTGTTGTTTGTTTATCAAGTACTAAAAATAAAAACCAAGCAAAACAACATACAACACTCACGACCAACCTCGTTAACGACTTTGTCAGGGTCGTTAACGAACCTGGATAACACTACTAACGACCTAAAACACAGGTTCGGTACCGAGGCAAACAATCGATAACGAATATAACGATAGAAAACTCAAATAATAACGAATTGAAAATCTAGGACAAGGGTTACCACAACATAACTATGCATAATAACTCGTAAGAAGATAAAGATCATGTCTTTAAATAGATAAATTCAACAACTTTCGCTGATTAGCAAGCAAATCAATCTACTCTCATAAACTAATTCACTCAATTACTTGTTTTGGATCTAGAAGCTCGAAACATTCATAATCGAACAATATCAACCTTCAAGTGTATAACTTTCTCTCTCAATCAAGTTAAGAACTCAAATTGCCTCGATTCTCATCTAGGCATAAACACAACAAGCAATCTAAAATAGATAAAAGGCATTCAACAATTCAACCTACTCATCAAACATGCATAAGTATGCCGGGTTTCAACCCCGACCCTAGATAAGAAAACTACTCACTACTCAAAACTATAAAACAAATAACTTCAATAGGAGAAAACATTGAAAACAAAACAACCTACTTCAAATTAATAAGAAAATTATCGTCTTACAATATCCCGAAGAAACCGAAAACAAACAAGACAACACAAGCTAACGAACTGATTAACGATCCAACTCTCTCTCTCAATCGACTTGGCTCGATATCCTTCTCACCCGACTTCTCTTGTTCGACTCTCCTAGAAATCGTCTCCTACTCGCCACCTCCTTTCAGGCTAGAAAGAAAGGTATTTATACTAATAAAGCTATCTAATAAAAAGGCTAAAAGATAAAAACTTTCCTAAAAGATAGAAACTAACTCTAAAAAGATAGAAAAATAACCTAAAAAGATAACAAGACATAAAATATAAAATATAATAACCTTAAGACTCATTAAAAACCCTACTGACACGGAATCATCAGGATAGATTTCCGCACAGGGTCGGTAGACATCACTAAGATCTCTCGAAAAATTCTATCTCTAAGCCTCGTTAACGACCCTTTACAACCTCGTTAACGAGCCTGGATTTGGTTTTCTTCAACTCTTCAACTCTTAAAACTTGGACTTCGACTTCTCATTTCCATACTCTTCCGTCCTTCACCATAGTACTCCAATTCAACTCCAAAAATTATTGTTTCCTTGCTAAAACCTACAAAAAACACAAAACGGAGTAGCTTCCATACTTTTCACAAAATATGCAAAACCATCCAAAAACATTCAAAACTAACCCTAAAACTATTAAAACTAAATCTAACAATCTAAGAAAATACCCTAAAACCATACCAAAAACTAGAATATCAGTATCTGAGTTTGGCATCTAAAGATGATTGGTAGTACGTCTCGTCGGCTTTCTAGAGATATGTAGATCGTCTTATTCCGAAAATCATAGCTCTCAAACGGGTGGTCAAAAGTCTGTTTAGTAATTCTTAAAGAGAAATGTACAACAGCCTCTTGAGACACGATTTCGACCCATTTAGGATGGCTTTCCAAGCCTGGCGTGTGAACATACATGAAGCAAATTACACTTGATCTTCTTTCCGATGCCTCTTGATTCATCTTGATCTTAAAATTGTGGCTCTCAAATGAGGCATCGCAAGATCATTAAATTACGCATTGATTGCTAGGGATGATCAATTTTCTTGTTGTTTGATCTTGGCTTCGCTTCCCCCGACATCCTCGTCTTCATATACGGTCCTCCATCTTTGTCGCATAGTCATGCATGCTTGCTCGGCTTGCATTTTCTCTTCCAGGCTTGTTTTCACTATCACGTTCATTTGATGTCCCAACTTTCCATGTCCCTCCGTTATCGATCGTTCGTCCGAAAAAGTTGTCAGATCCATGTCAACAATAACGAACGTGTCGGTTTTCAACCTTTTATTTTGATCCTCGGAAATGTCTTCGGGCGGGGCTTTTCCCTAGTGTTGAGTGTGTCCCTACTTGGGTTCACACCGTGCCTCTACACGATCCTCTGCTGGCAATGATGTGCCCCTTGTCTTGTTTCACGATCACTGCATCCAGATCATTTTGTCTCCTAATTGTTGTCCGATCGTCCGTGTCAAGCGTGATATATGCACTCGCTATCCTTTTCCGCCTCAACAACTCTGCCTTTTCTACACCCTCGATTGCGCCTTCTTTTTATTGCATGCGATCTCGATCACGTCAAGCCCGACAAACGTGATTTTGTTTGCATTGATCTCCGCTCTCGCATTCACGTCGTTGGATTCCTTAAGATCGGCTGACATGTGGATGTGCTACTCGTCCTTTTGTGCTCCAAACTCAATCACGTGAACTATAGCCGAGTTGCCTCCTTCATCCTTGCATCACAGTCTCGCCCTCGATCCCACATCTTGATCGCGTTCTCCGATCTCACCCCTTGATCCCACGTCTTCGTTTCTGGCCGAACTCCATCTCCTCCTCCATGATCTTGCAGTTTCGGTCGTGAAATTCCGGAGGTGTCCTCCGGTTACGAATTTCCAAAGGCGCCCTCCGGTCGTAGATTTTCAGAGGCGCCCTCTAGTCTAGTTTGATTGAATTTTCGTGTGGGAAATTCATGGATCTCGTTCTCTTCCCACACACGATGCCAAATGTTTAAGCAAAAATTAATAGGGTAGAAAGGGGGTAGAAAACTAGAGAGAAGAGAAGAACTATTAATGTGAAAAATAGAGTCTGTCTTTCTTATTAAAAAAGGCATCCTTGAGTAGTGAAAAAATGAGACTTAGTTTTCTTATCATCATTATTAAGGATTTGAGCTTCTTTAATTCATAAAACCTTTATTGATTGAAGCCCATATTTACTCCTTTTAATATTTAATTTAAATGGGGGTACCGAAAATCGTTTACCACTACCTTCTACTAAAATTGAGGTGAAGTAGTGACAAAGGTGTACAATATGATTACATTGAACAAGATCTTTGAGTTACAATGACTTAATTACAATGAAAATATGGTATTATTATCCTCGTACTACGCTTAGATACAATATCCTCACCTACCAAGAGTCTCAATAGATTAACTCTTTCTTTTGCTACTCCTTTCCTCTCTGGCATGTATTTCCTCTTGTGCTCCAACTTCGTCCCTTTCCAAAGACCTTCCATCTCAGCTCTTCCTCCTCTCCCAAAACCTCTTCGTCTCCTCACTATTTACCTTATCCCCTCGTTTATTGTCTTCATTACAGCCTTATCACTAGCATCTACAACCATCCGCCTTATCTTATCTAACGACATCAATCACATTGCATTTAACCACATTCAAGTCTTTGTCAAGCTGTGAGGTTCTAGTCATTGCTCCCCCTAGCTTCCAAACCTCCAGGTTCAATCATAAAATCACTAGGATACCGCTGAATGCAAGACTACCTTATTTACTAAACTTAGATGACCTTTTTGTTTATGACGTTTAGCATGTTTAGGCAAACCATTTTACATTCTCCTAACTTTAACGCCCTACTTAATGGCTCTTTTGGTGTATCTTCCTCACTTGGGTGGTTTATAATATTTCATTGGCCATAAACCATTTTGTAGTGCAATGTTTCCTATTAACTAGGTCTCATTGATGGTTTTTTAATTGATGATTGTATTTTGAATCTAGATGGAACCTCCCCTCAGAATCCCCCCATATCCTCTTGTTGAAGGGTTTCTTGAACAAATAAATTTATATTCAAGACCCCGCTGAGTATAGCGGAGTCAGGTTTGTCCACGGGAATGAGATTAGGGCCAAAGATTAGTTGATAAACTAAGAAAAGCAAGAAAACACAAACAAAGCAAGGGTTCGAGCACGACTTTGGGGGTCGAGATCGAAGCAAAATCACAAGTATTAAACCAAATATAAAAAGGCAATCCTAGGGCTAGGGCTACCACAACAACAACCATACATGCTTTCAACAAGAATTCACAACTATCATGCAATTATGATCATAGAAAAGTCAACTGTCGCAAACAATTCAAGTTATTCAATCAACTGTCGCAAATTAAACAACTTTCTATCTATCTCTCAACCTAGGAATATCAACTGTCGCAAATAATCCTACTAGATCTAATCAAGCAATCAACTTTACACTTTCGCTTTTAGGTTAATTGCATGATATTGCCTCAACTTTCGCAAAGGTATTAAGCACAAGATAGATAGATATGATCTTCAATCATTCAAGTCATGAATTCAAGTTTAGACATGCATGATTGTGTTGGGTTTTCACTCAACCCTAGAATCTAAGAAAACTACTCACACATTGAAAAGAAAGAAGAAGACATGATCATAAAAATAAAGAGGTCTTACAAATTTCTCCAACTTGTACTCCAAGTCTTCCTCTTAATCTCCAAATAATGTCAAAAACAAAGCTAGAAAAAAAAAGAGAGTTTAACTAGAAGGTCTAGCCCCTTTTTATAGAGAAAAAGAGCCCTAATTACACTAGGAAACAAGATAAAACTACTTCCTAAAATAAAAGATAGAATATCTCTTAAAAGATCTCGGAATAAAGGAATAGTCGGCGCCATGCACGACCCAAAGTGGGTCGTGCACGACCCCCTGGGGTCGGTCCTGGAGCTTGACTTTTGGGATGGGTCGATCTTGGCATGTGTAGGCTCGTGCACGAGCTCCTTTGGCTTGATTCTACTCTGTTTCTGGCCTCCTTCCTTAACTTCTCCTCATAGCTCGTCCACCTCTTCGTATGGTACTCCAAATTCTTCGGTTACGCTCCAAAATACCTACAAAAGACACAAAATACGCGTAGTTTTCGAATCTTAAGGAAATACGAAAACTAAAGCAAAAAGACTCAAAAACATAAAACTCTAATGCGAAAACCAACTTAATCTAATCTATCTAGACACTAAAAAGCTACCTAAAAAGCGGATATCACCTCTCTAGCCAAGTTCTCTCACATTCGGGAGCTTCTCACTAGACAATGTTCATTGTTTTTGCCCCAACAAATGTAAAATGTGATTGCATTTGATTTGCACTTCAGGTTTATTTTTTAACAATTAATCTTATTTTTAAAAATCGATTCTATAATTAATCATACATAAGTAATGATTAAACGAGAACTTTTAGTACGATTATAATTATTCCTCACTCTAAAAAGAGGAAATCGTATTCTAGATGGACTTAGATGGAACCTCATCTTATTTGTATTTATTTTATTCGTCTATATGGAACCTCATCTTATTCTGAATCTAGATGGAAACTCATCTTATTTGTATCAAATTTATTTGCCTTTTTAGTCCCAAAATCTTATTTATAAAAATTTGTCCTTAAATATGTTTTAGGAGTTTGGTTAAAATGAAAAAAAATTCTTATCTTGAAGAATGAAAAGTAACTACAAAGTACGAAAAGTGCATTACAAAATACAAAAAATGCAATCAAAAAGTGTACTACAAAAAATACGAAAAGTGCACTACAAAGTACGAAAAATGCAAATGCGAAAAAGTGCACTCTGAAGTGGGAAAATTGTATTTTTTTCATTTTTCAAGATAAGAGTTTTTTCATTGAACTAAATTCTATATTTTAGATAAAGTTTCCCACCCTAAAAAGACAAATATAATAGAAACGGAGAGTATAATTTAGTAACAGAAATTTTAATTAACCAATATCCGATACCAGATTAATTGAAATTGGGTAAACCAGTACCACCTATAGAACTTATACTAGGCCAAAATATGGTAGTCCGATTTCACTATTGCCTAATCATACTCCCTATTGTACTCCTTTATTTTAATGATTATAAGTTATTTTTTAATATTTTTATTAATGTTTAATTTTTTTATTTAATTTAGAAATTGATCTGCCAATTACGTAATAGCAGACTATGTAAGAGAGTATATCTATGGAGTAGAAATTAAATTTTAATTTGGAAACACGGTGCTCCATAAAGTGTCGTGTGGATTGAAAAATATGAAAGCAAAAAAGAAAAAGAAAAAAGAAGTGAATTAAAAGAGGCAGAAAATGATTATGGAAGGCTATGTTCACGTGTAGGGCTTCCAATTGTCCCCAGTGAAACAATGTACAAATTTCCCATCATTATCCATGCAGGCTATTGATATTATGTGAAATCATTAAATTCATCACCTCACAAGCCACAGCCCAATCCAAAATTAAAATCTGCTCACCTTTTGCATCCAAAATATTTCTTTATTAAAAATAAAAGAAAATTCGCTCACTTTTTGTGGTATCATTTTGACTTCAAATGTACGTGGTAAAATTTGCCATAGTTTATAGGAACTCTTACAAATTATTATTTTTTGAAATTAAATACGTAGTGACTAGTAAGAAAAAAAAATATGAAAAGAAACATTTACCTGTCCCATTCACGTATTATGAATGGTTCTTATGGTGCAAATTAAACGAGAATCGGCATAATGGGTTATGAGAAAAAGGGGGGCAAATGGCCAATACATAGATGATGGATGCGTACTCCATTGACTTTGAATCATTTCCCTGTTACCACCCTCTCTCACTCTCTGCCTTTGCTCATGCAAAAATCTCTTTGATCCCTGTTGCCACTCTCATTAATTGCCCCCAATAGATTCCTTCTTTAAATTACAAAGATATTAATTTTTATTTATTTTTCATGTATAATAATTAATAATTCTGAATTCATCTAGATTTAGAAAATAATAATTCAATATATATTCACTATGTACCAAGGCAAAACTTAAAATTTGCCCCCCTTTTTCTTGTAGTAATAATTGAAGATATAAAGATTGAGTTGGAAAGGAAAAGAGCAAAAGGGGAGGTTGAATGTTCAATCTACCTGCAAAAGCTAAAGTTTTTATTTAATGAGGGGAGCTGGTTGAATAATTACCATTGTAGAGGAAGAGGAGCATTATAATTAGGGGGTGTTTAATTTTTTACCCATTGCCATCATTGGTATTTTCTGACCCATCTTCAATTCATGGATTGATTTATTGCAATTACTACCCCCTCTCCTTTTCCTTTCCCTTACCCTTAGCAACAAACATTACTATAGTACCCCTAGGGTCATCCCCATATTACAATTGTTCGTTATCGATCGTCACTTGACTCCTAGTACGTACAAACGGATACTCTTATCAAAACAAAAAAAAAGTAAATTGCACGTACACGAATAATACTAACAAATTAATATTTTGTATTATTTGAAGGTAGTAGTGCGTTCGTTAAGCGCACGAGGACAAAGATCGTGAAAAGACGAACTTGCCCATGTTGGAATTGTGGAACTAACCATCCCAAAGGCACTCATATTACATACAGGGCATTGAGTGAATGAATTAGTAGTAGGCTCAGCTCACCACTCCCCCAGCAATCATATCAATTTTTCCCTCCAAAATACGGCATGGAAATTAAATGACTTTTGGTCATCATCATAGTTTATACACAGAGGAATTAATTATTAATCATCATGATCACAGTTCGCGCAGGGCAAATTCGTAACTCTAATTCAAGCCCATGTACGTACAGTGGTAATTTCGTGAATTGAGATTTTTTTTGTAAAGAATATGAATGTTTTGATGCTTATAATAATTCATCTTGTGTTACACGTACGCGCTCTATTTTATTAAGTTTTGGTCAATCTTTTGATTTGACTCGCAGTTTTTTGTCGACTTGGTGCTCATGTTGTACAAAAGCAATAGCAGAATGTAAAAGACAAGGTAACTACGGGCACGATTTCTTATTGAGACCAGTACCCCACTTCAATAAAAAAGTTGAACGGGTAAACCTCTACATCTCTTAGAGGATTTTAAATGACAAATTTATATAGACGATAGTTTCTTAGTGACAAGATATAGATTCAGACTTCTCTATTGCTAGCAACCACCAAATTCCAGCAATATTAACGAATCTGCTTATCTAGTTCCTAAAACACTATAACGATTTAAACAAAGTAATCAAACCTTGCAGCTTCCTGATGTAGTTCCCTTTAGCATTGGAACTGCCTTCTACGACGATGTCAAGTTCATTCACTTGCCATTGACTAGCTTTGGATATTCTTCTTCTTCTTCTTCTTGCTCTTGAATCACTCTTAGTCTCTTGTTGCTTTCGTTTGAGTACTATTTATACGATGAGTGATCTAGTTTGACCTAGTTTGATCGCTTTCTCTTTATAGTGATGGATCCATGCAAATTACCTTTCAGTCCTTTTCTTCTTGAGGAACAAGATATAGATATAATGACCATCATTCCCTTAAGCACTATTTCACTTTTAAGACACTCTTACCCTTTTTCACTTACCGTCGAAGTCTACTCTGCAAACGCCCTTTTTCCCCTGTAAAATGCCACGTATGCAGGAAATAATTCCATTGGTGTTGTGCATTATTTCCCTCATAGTTCCTTTACAACTTTGTATTTCTTGAAACACTTGGATAGAGATTTATTTCCTAATGGTGTTTGTTATCATCAAAATTAATGGAGAGAATCATTGTTCTAGTGTTAGTTCCTAAAACCGATTTGAAAATTTTCCCCCTTTTTGATGATGACAAACCCATATGAACATTTTAAGTGCAAAAACAAGTGATGTGGTTCTGAAAGGACGGTTTAGGCATAAGACATAACAACATGATACTTGTAGATACTTGGTTCCCCTGAGATGAAAACGCAGTTTTATTTTTCAGAATTTTTTAGTTGGACGGTTCTCATTTAGCACAAGAATTATTCTGTATTCTCTTAAACAATGCATCACTGCAATTTTCCATTTCCACCCTTTTGACATCATCGAAAAGAAAATAACACAAGGCATAAGAAAAAAAGCAAAGCATAGTCATAATTAGAGAATAATAGCATTTGCCTTTATAGAAAGTTATCATACAAGCAAGGGAAACATAAAACTTAAAATATGATAAATAAGGAGGGACAGATAGGCAAGGGAGTTTTATGGGGAGTTTTTCAAGGATTAGAAGAAGAGGGAAACTTCTTTTGAATGTCAAGGAGGAAATCCAAGATCCTCTCGTTAATGGTGCATACTTTGGAGGTGAGAGTTTGTAGGACATTAGTGCTTTCCTTTTTGATGCAGTGAAGCCAGCCATGTCTCCTACAGACGTCGATGAGTTAATTCGAGTGCCATCTGATGGACTAATTACTAGGAGTCGGGATAAGAAGATTGCTCAAGGGACGACATCGATCTTAGTTCGATTGGCAGCGATTGTTGAAGGGTCCAACAAGACGAGATGGGTCACTTGCATTCGGCATCAACTAAGCCCAGATTCAATGGATTAATTCAATTGGGCCAACTTCACATCTTATCTCCTTATTTAGAAACATGAAATAACTTGTCTCACTTTATGGCTGAATTTAGTAAATGATCGGGTGAGATGAGTTGTTACATTGATCAAAGTCAACTCTTTGCCTTGACCAATCTAAATTATGGAAAATATCATCTTTTAATATATTTTTATGGACGATTTTATTTAATTATGTTAAGAGATATTTTCGACCAATAGGCTTATTTAGTGGTTGATAATCTCTGAAAGTGCTTCATCCTAAAAATGTTTCATCCTAAAAATGTTGGACATGTCCAGGGAGCTATTAGTCTGGTTAAAGACATCCGAAATCCTCTTCTTCTTATTGAGGATGATAGATGCCATTCTTGAGCATAATCTCTTTATCCAAAACAGCTTAAGGAAGACCATGGGTGATCTTGGCGACACACTTGCACATGTGACCGATGATGATCTTGGGCAACTCGATATTTTCCTTCCTTAGGAACAAATCAAGACGAATGGCATCGTTGGTGTTCAGTGAGGTTCTTTTCTCCTGCCTTGGAATCACCACCCTGGTGATATATTGGTGCGCCATCTTCCCAAGATGAATTAGTCTATGAGTCGTGATTTCTTTTCCCTGAGTTGGAACATGCCCTAGATGCCTTTTAAGGATCACTTTCCTTCCATCTGTATTATTCCATGGTTTTAGAGGGAGAGTGTGAAAACCTTCAAAAGAAACTTGAACAATCTTGTGAATGAGGGAGAAGGTACGGTGAAAGTGAACTCATCTTCATCATAGGTGCAACGCACCACTAGGTTTGTTGTAGTTCCTTCAATAAGCTCGAACCTTGAGTAGAAGATCTTGATTTGTGAGGGATCAACTTTAGTAGGATCGAAGCAGAGATTGTCCCATTGTTGAAAGCTTATGAGGTCTTGTAGTTCCTTGAAGTTGTTTTCTTCCAAGAAATTTTTGGTGACTACCAGAGGAACCACCAGCTTCCTCTCACCATAAGCAATAGTTCCCTTTATTTTGGGGTCCTTCTTAGCTTTTTTGGTTCCCTTCATTTTGAGGGAGCGAGTTGAGAACTTTTAAGGTTGAAGTTGTCAATGATCCGAGTGTGGTATTTCTGAGAAGATGAGGAACCATCTTCAAGAAGAGGAAGATTAGGACCACTTTCTACTATTGTAATGCGAGCACCATCTACGTTTACGTAGAGATTGGTGGTCCTAGATGGATAGGTGGTGACAAAAAAGTGGATTTAGTTCTAGTGAAGTTGGCAAAAAAAAACTCTTTAGATAGAGTTTGAGCAATCTGGATTGTTAATCGTAAACCTTAATCAAATACTTTTTAAAGCAAAAATATATACCCAATGTAAAGCCTAATGAATTATTTTTTAACCTTAAACTTTAATGAAATACTCTTTCAACCAATTCTTAAAACAATTAATATCTAGCGCAACCCATCAATCTTGAACACATATGAAGTACCATATGGGTTACAATTGTCCATTTGTCCCCGCCTAAACTCTTAATGTCCTTTTCAAGGCCCAAACATTATCCTCTAGTTTAAGTGATCGCTCCTAAGCCAAACATTTTTGTAACCCAACTCTTAACGTCCTCATCAAGGCTAGGTCAAAGACCACACTCAAGTGACCACCCTCCAGGCCCACACTTAATTCAAAGTTTGCTTTGATGCAATTTGTACGGCTCGAGACCTTTGAAGTAGCCCATGCAAACATGAAGACTTCATAGGAGGTCACCCATCTCAATAATACTCTCGCCCCAACACACTTAGATTAGGAGTTATGTATCCTAATTTGAACATTTAAAATAAAAGGTTATTGATAACATGGGTAACACTTCAATCCCTTATAAGGAAATCACAAATTCAGGGTGTTCAAGAAGCACAAGCAAATAAGAAAAGAAGCATTAAAAAGGCAAAACTATGTTAGAAAAGAGGCACAAAAAAGGCAAACATACCAACCTATAACAAGGTACCAAGAAACAATATACCCTCCCAAAAAAAACCCACATAACTCACACACCACCCAAAAACACAAATAGACTCATCCAAAAAAATACACCAAGAACAAAGCCCTGGTGGGCCTTAATTCCCTACAAACCCTACCCCTAAAACTTCCACACTAACATCTCAAAACATCAACCCTAAAAATCTACCCCCTAAGTGTCCTTTACTTGAATCCTATCCTCCAAAAAAGTCCTATCTTGGGTCATGTTCTTAGTGAGAACTAAAGGATAAAATCTTGTATGTTAACTTTATTCCATCTCTTCTTGGACAACCATCTATCACAATGCAACTCACAAAGGACCAAACTCTCACATCTACACAGTAGGGCATTTTCTTGCCTCCTCTACATGTGTTCTAATATTAAAATCCCAATTCAAGCAACTTATTCCTGATATTAACTACTCTAACCTTATTGTGAATGACTTTATTTCTAATCCAACATTGTATGCTTGCACATCCAATGGTGCATCCGCATCTCTGCCACCATCAGTCCTACACACTATTCAACACATTGTTATACATGTCCTTTACAATTCTAGTGTACGTCCTACACACCTCCGTAGCCTCCATACAACTCCATAAAATTTCCCTCGACACTATGTCTTAGGCTTCTCCAAGTCCACGAAAACCATATGCATGTTTTCTATCTCCTTGTTCATCTCTATCATCCGCCTTATCAATTGATCACTTCGATATTCAATCTTCTTAGCATAAAACCAAATTGGGCTTAGGTTTTATAGATGAGCTTATTCATCCATTTTTGAAACCTTCATAGCGTGGTTAAGGAGTTTGATATCCCTATAATCTTCACAATATTACACATCTCCTTGTTCTTGTATAGAGGGATTCATTTGTTAGACCTCCATTTCCCTAGAATTTTTGTTGTTCTAATGATCACCTTGAACATTTGAGTGAGCCAGTCTAGACCCTTTTCGCTAAACACGTCCACACTTCAATCGAGATCTCACTTGGGCCCACTACTTCTTGTTCTTCGTTCTGCATAGTACCTCATTGCACTAAGTTTCTTTTATCTTTCTTTATTTAGTTCCATAAAAAAATCAAATTTAGAGTAAATTACACTAGGTCACTCCTTATTTTGTAGATTTTTTTACTTAACACCCTTTATAATTAGAGAAAATTGCACTAAACCACCCGTTAAATAGGCGAATTTACACTTAACCACCCGTTATACACGAATTTGTTTTAAACCACCCAAGACTTTCATTCCGTTAACAAATAGCCACCCACGAGCCTTTTCCGTCAAAAAATCCGTTAAATCCTACCCTTTGACAGTTTTCCCTCAATTGTTCATCATTTCTTCTTCTTCTTCCGTCTTGTCTGGCCTCTAATCTCGCTCGCCAACCACACAGGTTCTGGAGGCCGCCGAACACCTTGGATTTGAGCACCCGGTTCTAGAGTTGGCGATTGAAGCCCTGGGAGATGCGGGTCTTGAACTGGGCGAGCAGATGAAGCAACGCGGCCTCCTCTTCCGCCTCCCCCTCGGCGAGGGCTTTGACGAGATTGTGGAGGCTCTCGCGGTCGATCCAGACCTGGATCTCGGACTCGATGCCGCCGGCGACGCGGGCTAGCTCGTGAGTGGAGGCGCGGAGGCGAAATTGAGGCCAACCCTAGCCCTCTGCATATCGTACAAAACAAAAAACGCCTGAGACGGGTTAGAGCTCTGGGCATGGGCTTTAATAAGCGTATTGTAGAGATTCGCATTGGGACGGTCGACCTGATTGAAAGCCCTAACAACCAATCTGATTTCCCGACAGAGGGAGAAAGCAGAGATGAGCACTTGTGGATTTGAAGGCCGAATTTGAAGACCTGAGAGTGGATTTGCAGGGCGTAGCTGAGATTAGTGCACTTGTGGAGGTCGGAAAGCTTCTCCTCAAAGCGTTGACGAGAAGAGACCCAGGAAGGGGCTCGGAGTGGGGCTGAAGCGACGGCCATTGGAGGCGGTGGTTCAAGGAACCCGTTTCAATTTGGGGCGAAATTGAGGGCAAAGTAGTAATTGTACACGATTTAACGGATTTTTTGACGGAAAAGGCTCGTGGGTGGCTATTTGTTAACGGAATGAAAGTTTTGGGTGGTTTAAAACAAATTCGTGTATAACAGGTGGTTAAGTGTAAATTCGCCTATTTAACGGGTGGTTTAGTGCAATTTTCTCTTATAATTAATTTGTAAATTTACAAAAATCCACCTATATTTTTATTCAGCTTTCATTTAACAAATTCATCCAATATTTTAACCCCGTAGCCTAGAAGGAGTAAGATTAAGAAATTCGTTTCATTTTATATGAGAAAGGTGAAAATTTTTAAACAGTTGAAAAAATACGATTCAACGAAAATTGGGAATATAAATTAGGATAATATTCCAAGAAGTAAAAAATGATGGATGATTAAGTACTAAAGCTAGAAAATGTAATGTTAGTTAATATTATGTTGTAATATGTAAAGCACACAATCTTTACTTACTGATTGCACATATAGATTTAGGTAGAGGTTAGCACAGTGAATTGACTCTTGTTTGAGATGCCATAAACCACCATGATTTGACCATGACTCACCCACTTGAGGCGTTTGATCATGCCATGAAAATGTAATGTTTGTTAATCTTATGTTGTAATATGTAAAGCACACCATCTTTACTTAGTGATTGCACACATAGATTTAGGTAGAGCTTAGCATAGAGAATTGACTCATTCTTGAGATGCCATGAACTACCATGATTAGACCATTACTCACCCACTTGAGGCTCTTGATCATGCCATGAACAAGTATGACTCTTGTGGTTGTTGTTGGTTGATTTTGGTCGTTTGTTTGCGACTTGGGCAATGAGTTTGACAAATGTTTTACTGGGCCGATCTTTAGACCATGAGTTTGACAAATATTTTATTTGCTCAATCCTTGATTATAGCCGGTTGAAGCATTTTAATTACAACATTATGCTTCACTTTGATGAGAAGTAGATGAGAGGGAATGATGTCGTTTGAGCAACTGGGTTAATACAAAAGGAAAGTGAGAAACCATAGTTGCTCTTCTTTGGCATTTCTTTGTGCCGTTGTGATTGAGGTAGGGTTTGAGCTCTAATAATTTTCCTCTGACAAACTCACATTGGATCCTTGAGATCTTGCGAGACCGAAGAAGAAGAAGAAGAAGAAGAAGAAATGGGAGGAGAGAAAGAGAGAGAAGAGGGAGTCTGTGTGCCTTGGTGGTCCAAGTTCCTTTCGAGCTCGATAACTTTCTTCTTTGCTCTTCCTGCTTTGTGCTACTTTTTGCCCTTTGATATTTTTTCCTTTCTTTAACTATTTGTGTGTGCTTTCTTTATAAATGATTATGTATTGTCCTCTGATGCCTAGTGGATTGGGTGAGTCTCCCCTCTTGAGGATCCACAAAGTAGGACTTTCATTCGAACTGCGTCAACAACTCTTCGTGTGTCTTGCGTTTTTATTTTTCAAAGTTTTTTAAACTCGATTTTTGATAAATTGAAGTAGATCCATTTAGATCTAGGTCATAACAACTGGTATCAAAGCTTGGTTCTCTAGATTTGTGCTTCCTCTTGCGTTTGACGTCCAAAAAGTTTGGGTTAAACTTCTTCTCCTCTTCTCTAGACTTCTAAGCAACTGACTTAGTGTCTCTTCCCAGACCCATGAGTGTTTAAGGAAGAAAAGTGATTGCCCCTTTCTATTCGTCTCTTTACTTGATCTATCGTTACGTTTCTGCTACTTTTTAAAACTTTCAAAAGTTAGTTCCTTCTAAAAATGCTAGAGAAACTATTGCTCTTGAGTTTGTCTCTTGAGTGACAAGGGATTCTGGATAGGGTTGGTGCCGACTTGTGTCGAGCCTGATCCCATTTTCGGATCCTATAATTTGCCCTTGCAAAAGGGTTACATGCAAAAACCCTAATCTAAGACTAGATCTCTCAAGTTAAGGTACTTTATGCTTGCTTCTTCTCTCTTGTTCTTATAATGTTTCTATAGGGGATTCTAAATAGGGTAGGTAACAACTTTTTCTTGCCTAATCCCAATGTCGGATCCTACACATAAGCTCTTGCAAAAGAGTGTTTGTGATCTTCTCATCTTGAGACTCTTCTCAAGGTATGAATTTTTTTCCTCTTAAACTGCTCTTATCCATTGTTTGTTTACCCTAACTTTGTGACCTAATATGATAGAGAAATCTACTAGGATAAATTTGTTTGATGGCACTTTTGACTTTGCTATGTGGCAAGTCAAGATGAAAGTTGTGCCAATTAAGGAGAAATGCTAGAGTGATATAAGGAGAGACTTCTTCCAAACGCTAAACCTGAAGAAAAGATAAAGATGGATGAGGTTGCACATTCTGAGATCATGGAGTGGATAACTGACGACGTGGATCATTAGGCGGTAAGTTTTAATGATGCTAGATCTTTGTGGAAGGCTTTAGATCATCAATACATGTCTAATTCCTTGCCTAGTAGAATTTCTTTGCAGACTCATTACCTTTAAAATGGATGTTAATATGTCTCTGAATGATAATTTTGACAAATTCTTAAGAATGACCCAATAATTGGAGAGATGTGATGACAAGATTAAAGATACTCAACAAGCTATTTTGTTGCTTAGTTCTTTGCCTTCTCAATTTGATACTTTCAAGGATGCGATTCAATATAGCTTTGGGAAACTTACTAAAGAGAAGATAATTGAGGTTATACTTGAAAAGAATTAGGTTATAAAAGTGTTCAAGTCAAAAACTGATAAGAAATCTAAGAATAAAAATTGAGGTTCTTATGGCTAAGGCTAAAACTAGCAACAATATAAGAAGAAACAAAATAAGAAAAATAACAAGAATAAGCATGAGAAAAAAGCACACCAGAAATGCTATCATTGTGGTAAACTGGTCATTTTTATCAAAGGTTGTAAGAAGAAACAAAAGGAAGAAAAGGATAAGCATGATAATACTTTTGTTGTCCTGCTTGAGACTAAGGCTTAATATCCTTATGAACTGCTTGTCTGCTCTAATTTTGTTGATAAACATGCTTGGATTCTAGACTCTTGTTGCACTTTGCATGCTTCTTTTAATAGGTCTATGTTTAATTCCTTCCCTGAGTTTGATGGTGGTGAGGTGATGTTGAGTGAACACAATGCCTTACCTATCAAGGGCATTGGTAATGTCCCTCTTAGGATGTTTGGTGGTAAGATTAGGGTTCTTCAAAATGTTAAGTGGGTTCCTGACCTAAGAAGGAATCTCATGTCAGAATCTGTTTTTGATGATCTTGGTTGTCATATCATTACTCGCTCTGGTATAAGGTAAGTTATTAGAAATGGTACAAATCTTATCAAAAGTGTTAAATTGGGAGGGTTAGACAAAGTTATTTCTACTTCTGCACTTAATTACTCTAAGTTGTGTAATGTTACGCCTCTTGATCTCACTAAACTCTAGCATGTAAAACTTAATCAAATAGGCATGACAGGCTTAAATTATCTATTTAAGATTAGTTTGATTAACAAGAAATCTATTGATCTAAGTTTCTATGAAAGTTATGTTCTTGGTAAAATGGCTAGGCATAGTTCCAACAAATCCACTTATTTTGCTAAGTTTCCTCTTGACTATATGCATTTTGTTCTATGGGGCATGCCCAAGTTGACATTGTCGGTGGTAGAAGATACTTCATGTCTTTAATTGTCACAATTCTAGGAAAGTTCGGGTGTATTTGTTAAGAACTAAAGATGAAGCTTTTGATGTCTTTAAAAACTTGGAAAATGTCTATTGAGAATGAAACCAACTTGAAACTTAAGTGTCTTAAAACAATATCTTAAAGTTCCTAGCACTCTTCAACATAATAGGATTATTGAGAGAATGAATAGGACCTTGCTTGAAAAAGCAAGGTGCTTGCTCATAGGTGCTAGGATGAAACCTTATTTGTGGAGTGAGCCAATCATTACTACCTGCTACCTCATAGATAGGTCACCATCTTTTGTGGTGAACTTCAAAACACCACATGTGATGTGGACTAGCTAGGAAGAAACCCAACTTGAGTATCAAACATTTTGGTTGAACTTCATATGTTGATGTTTCTCAAGGTAAATAGCAACCAAGAGCTCATAAGTATGTCATTTTAGGTTATCTAGAAGGCATTAAGGGTTACAAGTTATTACTTTGCCAACCTCATTGCTACAAGTTACTAACTTCTAGGAGTGTAACCATTAATGAGTCATATTTTCATTTCAAAATAAAGGAGAATAGAATAGGTTCTTCTTGCCACATGAAGCAACCAATGATGAATAAAATGAGTATGACAATGCTCAAGATTCGGGAGTTTCAATGGAGGAAGAAGCTAGAACTGAAGAAGATGGTCATGAGGAAATGACCAGCCTGGCCCAAAAAGCAATGAAAATATCACTAAGATTATAGTTGAACAATCAAGTACTATAGACAAGAAGCTTTACCAATCAGGTGGGGAAGTAAGCAATGATGTGTCTAGTCCTTCTATGCCCTCTAGTAGTAATAACAATTTGCTTGATTATCAGCTGACTAGAGATAGAGAGCCAAGGATTAGGATGCCTATTAGGAGGTTTATCATGTTTGCCGAGTTTTTAGATCTTCTTTCTTATGTGAACTTGATTGAGTATGCTTGTCTAGCTATTGAGCATGTTGTGAATTCATTTACCCCTAACACTTATGAAATTTCTACGAAGTCTATGCATATAGATGTAACACCCTTATTTTTAAACCAAGGAATCTACTACCGATGACCTCGGATTTCTCCCATCAAATGCCACTTAGGCTTTAAGGTAATACAACACATTTCAATGTAAACCAAATACAAGATTTATAGTACAAAAATATTAACCTTGTTCATTACATGATTCCAACAAAAGAAAATATTATTGTTATTACACCTTTATTGTTCTTGGAGGGGAAAACATATTAACTGAGCGACAATGGAAAATAAGATGACGGGTGAAAAACTATTGTTCATACAAAAGCATGTGGAATCCAAAACATTTAAAATATTCAAAAACTCTTCCTTCCTTCGAGGCCTTCGAGGCTTCGTACCTAATTTGCAATGGTTTGACCTTCACTTTTTGATACTTTCATAAAAGACAAGAAATATCAGTCGGACATACCGGGAAAGAAAGAAAGATGGATTAGTGTAGCAAGAGACTAAATAAATGGACGAATACAAGTAGTATTCATGGAAGTGACAGAACATGTGGCATCGAAACTCGAATAACAAATCGATCGATGATCCAACAACTAGCATTCCAAAAAAAAGATATTAGATTTCAAGAAAAAGACAATACAATACAATAATGTGGTTCAATGACTTCCATTAAAATTATGATATTTGTTGGGAACTGTACTATCACACATTTTATAATTTGAAAAGCCTTTGTCGATTGTCAAGACCTCAACCAACCCCATCATACTCGTAGGTGCCGACAAGGATTTGGCCACTAGGGCTTTCAACACCAATCCCATCTCTCCATTTCATAGGCATATGAAACAAATCAAGCATGAATTCAGATTAGGAAGACGATCTTTTCAAGCCAAGAGCAAGAACGGTTTTCCAAGTTGTATCGACCATCGTTGTTCATTTAATTATAGCATATTAGGCACAATTCAGTTGATGACTTTTAAGTTGGCTTTAAAGATAGCGGAGATACGAAGGATAATATTTCAGACCTTCTATATGGAGTGCACTTAACTAGAGAACAAATCTCCTCTCTTATCGATAGAGAAGGCAGAGTCATGACCCAAAGGTTATGAGCCGATAATAAATATACCTCCTAATAGTTATAAACAGATGTTGGGACTTTCTTTCTTGTTCTTACTTTAACCATAACAAAAGATCTCAAATGAGGCTTTAACTCATAAGACCAAAAATCAACATGCCTAAATAGTACTAGTAGTACAAATAATAATATGAAATAGCAAACATTCGTTAAATTTAAGCAGTAAATTAAATAAACATATTTTCGTTTATTTAACAAACAAGCTCCCAACAATTAAAAGATATTAAACAGAAATAACAATTCACGTTCAAAAGAAAGTAATATAGAATCGTCCACTTGCTTTGAAGTTTGAGTTTGATCTTTAGTCAAGACTAGGTTCGCGAAGAAGTCCATTTCAAAGCCTCGGTCCTTTTGAGTTCACGGACGATCAGAAATATAATAAAATAAATTTTTATTATTGTATTTCCTTTTATTGTTTTTATATGAATTCCTCGTTCAATAAAAACGAGCGGAGTAACAACTAGTTTGTTATATAATTAAAGAAAATATTATATATCCTTTATTATAATGTTGTTTCTTAGGGTAAGGATTTGACTGTATAATGACTAATTTTCCGTACGTCCATATAAATGAAAAGTGTTCATTTATGTAATATGAACATCATATTAAAAATGTGGACATTTAATATGAACTAACCAAACATATATAAAGGGTTGAAGTTTATTACAAAACGTGAATGACACAAGAGTTTAGACCAATAATTTGAGAAACGAGACAACCCAATGACATCAGGGAAATGACACATGGCTACGACATCCACGGCAGGCAGCACAACAGATCGAGGTGAGCAAGTGGTGGTCCTGAGTTGGCGAACCGATGGGAGGCTGTAGAGGGGAATGCGAGCTTGTCGGGTTGCACAACGATGAGCGGTTGGAGTGGTGTTGCGGCTAGAGAGAAACTAATGGTGGAGGGTGGCGCACAAGAGGAGGATGGTGGGAGTTGCCATTTTCAAATGGAGAAGAAAGGTGGAGGTAGAGAGATTTAAACGTGCGCGCGTGCATGCGAGATGAATGGGCCAAGACTAAACCTCTCACCTTTAAATTTGTTGGCATAAGTTACAAAAATATGATCGTAACAGATAACAAATTAATTAAGAGGGTCTTGGAAACAAATCTAGAAATTCTCTAAAATATCTTGAAAAAATACGGATATTACAACTAAAAACTAGATAAGTGCCATGAAAAAGGAAATCCAGTCTATGCATGCTAAAAATACTTGGGTCCTTATTCCCAAGCCAACCAATGCTTGACTAATTGATTGTATATGGATTTATAAACTTAAAGATGGTGCTCATGTTGGAGATTTACCTGGGTATAAAGCTAGGATTGTAGCTAAGGGGTTCTCCCAAAAGGAGGGCATAGATTATATATAATGATGTCATAGTTCCTGAGATTATGTATAAGACCTTGAGGTTCTTGCTTGCTATGGATGTAAAAACAGCTTTCTTACATG
This sequence comes from Fallopia convolvulus, assembly GCA_964016875.1. Classification (NCBI taxonomy): domain Eukaryota; kingdom Viridiplantae; phylum Streptophyta; class Magnoliopsida; order Caryophyllales; family Polygonaceae; genus Fallopia; species Fallopia convolvulus. The sequence goes on from OZ024719.1 coordinate 40,911,730, forward strand.
GAGAATTACATGAAACAAGTTATTTAAAATAACCTAAAGGATTTTTGAGTACTACAAAACCCGATCATGTATGCTTACTTATAAATTTATTTATGGTCTTAATTTGTCCCTCGGGCAACAAAACATAAAATTTATTTATGCATGAGGAAACTTGTTTTCCAAAGAAGCATTTATGAAACTTGCCTCTATTTTAAGGGAATTAGAACCAAGACTCCCCTACCTGTGCTTTTTTTATGTTGATGACATACTATTGATGTGCATGTCTAAGGTTATCATAGTTGGTGTACATGTGAAAAGAGACAAAGTTGCCCTTTGATATGAAGGACTTCAGGGTTGCTCAAACGATCCTTAGCATAAAAAATTACTAGAGATAGGAAAAATAAAACGATATGGTTGTCTCAAAGTGATTACTTGCTTAAAGTTGTCTCAAAGTGATTACTTGCTTAAGGTTCTAGAAAGATTCAAGATGTTAAACTCTAAACCTACTTCTATACATTTAGAAGGGTATTTAGAGTTGTCTAAAAAAATTCTGTCCCACTACACTTGAAGAGAAAGCTAAGTTGTCTAATGTGCCTTATGATGTTGTTGTTGGGTCTATGATGTATGTTATGCTTTGTACTCGTCCTGACTTGGGTTTTTCAATTAGTGTGTTGAGTAGATTTATGCCAAATCTTATTGAGTGCCATTGGAATACTATGAAATATTGCTTGAGATAGATGAATGGTACTAGGGTTTTTGTCTTGTTTATTCTAAGCATTCTTCTACTAATGAGTTATATGGGTTTTGTGACTCTTATTATGCAAGTAACAAAGAAAATAGGAAATCTACTTATGCATACTACTACATCTGGGTTGGGAATTGTTTATCTTGGAAGGCTCAACAACAATTTGTTGTTGCCTTGTCCTCCACTAAGGCTGAATAAATAGCTTCCATTGAAGCTGCAAAAGAGGCAATATGGTTGACAAGAATTCTAAAGAAAATCCAAGTTGTACCGTTGATGCCAGTGCTCCACATGGACGGTCAAAGTGCAAGGATCTAATGTTTCATGAAAGGTCTAAGTACATATATATGAGGCACCATTGAGTTTAGATTGAAAAGAAGTCAATAGAGGTCAAGAAGATGGAGGGTGAGGACAACCCAACCAACTTTGGGACCAAGATTATGATTACTAACAAGTTCCATTTTGCAAGGATTTTTTGCCTATTTGGGACACAACATTAACTCTCTGGTTCATTGGCCAATGAGGGAATAAGACAATGATATAACCAATCCACTACTAGTGAATTAGGTTCTATCTTTAGAAAGGATTAGGAGAGCATTTGGAATGTTTGTTAATCATATGTTGTACAATTTAATAAACATAATCTTTATTTAGTGATTACACACATAGATTTAGGTAGAGGACCTAGAGGTTAAGACATAGAATTGACTCATGCTTGAGGATCCATAAACCACCTTGATCGGACCATGACTCACCCACTTGAGTCGCTTGATCATGCCATGAACAAGTATGGGTCTTGTGGTTGTTGTTTGGCTAATTTGGGTCGGTTTGTGTATGACTTCGACCATGAGTTTGGCAGAAGTCTTATTGGGTTGATCCTTGATTATAGTCGGTTGAAGCTTTTAACTAAAATGCTCTACTTCTCTCTGATGAGAAACAGATGAGAGGGAACGATGTCATTTGAGCAATGGGTTTAATATAAAAGTAAAGTGAGAATCCCTAGTTGCTCCGTCCTTGGCATTTCTCTGCGCCGTTGTGATTGAGTTAGGATTTGAGCTCTAATAGATTTTCTTTGGAAAACTCACATTGACTCCTTGAGATCCGCGAGATCCAAGAAGAAGAAGAAATGGGAGGAGAGATAGAGAGAGGAGGGGGTCTCGGTGCCTTGGTGGTTCGAGTTCCTTTCGAGCTCGAGAACTTCCTTCTTTGCTCTTCATACTTTATGCTACTTTTGGTTCTTTGATCTTTTTTCGCAGCCTTATCTATTTGTGTGTTGTTTCTTTCATCCAAACAACGTCAACAACTCTTTGTGTCTATTTTTGGCAAATCTAACATTTAAACACGAGACTTGCTATAAAGAGGGAACTCTAGTCAATCACCAATCTAAATCTATTAACACGTTATAATATGAAAATAGAAAAAGTAAAATAGCCAATTGAATGATAAAATTTGAATACGAAATATATATATGAAAATAAATAACAAATTCCAAGAACATGACAATGAGTAAGCCTTCACTTCCTAATTACAAATAGAATGAGATTGCATACTTTAAAAGGATGAATCGATGCGAGTGGTAATATGCAAGTTTATTCTTCCTGATCTCAAACTTCAATCGCAGTTGTCGACACATTTGTTGATTGAACAATAGATATTGAAATAAATAGACAAAATTATTCAATAACAAAAATAAACTTCACTTTAATTTCTTTCAGATTTTCAAGGACAATTGAGAGGTACACTAGATTTGATCTTCTTCGACGAAAAGAAAGAGAACTCTAAGGTATAGAAGGAATAATCCAAGTTCTATCTAAAACACTATCGATTTTATATGTCAATTGTTTCTTTTTGTAGAGAGATCATCCCCATTTTTAGACTTCTTATTGGTCAATTTTGAATGTCAATCCCGAGAATCTCTCCTTGCCATTACTACCTTCCAACGGCTACTTGAGCAATTAATGCTTTCGTGATTTTCGCCATGTCGTTGGAGCATTGGGCATTTACTCCTTCCATGATTTTCGTCGTGGAGTTAATGCATCTTCAATCATTAATTTCTTTCGTTCTCTTCTCTTTTCTTTGTGTCCCAACATCAAATTTAGCCCAATATTTTAGGACTAAACAATACACCCAAACATGCGCAAAATTCCTTTTGTATATTTTGATGCGTGTTTTAACTTGCCTTGGGACCGTTTTCTAAAGTCATCAAATTGATAGTCCCCTCATGTTGCCTTCGTTGGTTTGTGAAGCCTAGTCATAGACTCTTAAACGATTTGTGATCCGCTTATGAATTGTGCCCATGGCTCGTACTTTGAACATATATATTGTTTTTGATACTCTGTTTTGTGTCTTCATCATTTGTTTTTCAAATACAGGCTTCGCAAGACAGACTGCTAATGGATTAAGATGGCACATTGTTCATAGCGTGTACCCTAGTTTTAGTGTAGAAGAGCGCTTTTGTAAGAATGCTAAGGGGTTTTTTTGATTTTGAATTGTGATGATACAAATGAGAAATGTTTTATGTATGTGCACTATTACATTTCATTTGAGCTTAAGGAATCCCCTTGCTCTAGAGCACCTTAAGTATCCTCAACCTTAGAATCTTTTACCGGTCTTGTGCACATATCGGCATGTTTGAAAGGCATGGCCTATGTTTATGCCGTAACATCACAAGGCATCATTTTCTACTTTTTGTTCGAGAATCTCTCTTTTCCATTACTACCTTCCAATGGATAGTTAAGCATTTAATGCTTCCATGATCTTCGCCATGCTATTGACGCATTGGGAATTACTCCTTCCTTGATTTTCTCCATGGAGTTAATGCCTCTTCAATGGCTAGTGGTGTCATTAATTTCTTTCTCTTTCTTCTATTTTCATTGTGGATCAACGTCAAATTTAGCCCAATATATTAGGACCCAACAATACCCCCTAAAACCGCTCAAAATTCTTTTCGTATATTTGGTGCGTGTATGAACTTGCATTGGGACCATTACCTGAAGTCATCAAATTGATAGCCCCTTCTGTTGCCTTTGTTGGTTTGTGAAGCCTAGTGTTAAGCTCTTAAACACTTTGTGATCCACTTATGAATTGTGCCCATGGGGCATAATTTGAACATTTATCTTGTTTTTGGTACTGTATTGTGTGTGCTTCATTCATTTGTTTGTCAAATATAAGCTTCGCAGGACAAGCTGCTAATGTATCAAGACGACGCATTGGTCATAACGTGTACTCGGGTTTTAGTGTAGAAGCGCGCTTTTGTAAGAATGCTAAGGGAGTTTTTTTTCTTTTTAATTGTGATGACACAAATGAAATGTAATTGCATGTGCACTATTACATGTCATTTGAGCTTAAAGGATCCCCTTGCTTTAGAGCGCCTTAAGTATCCTCCACCTTAGAATCTTTGACTTGTCTTGTGCATATATCAGGCTGTTTGAAAGGTAGGGCCTATGTTTAGCTTGTAAAATCACAAGGCATCACTTTCTACTTTTTGTTCGATCTATAATAGCATTTGAGGCCAATGCTTCATGTTTTGGATATTGAGGCCAATGTTTCAAGTGCTAACACCTGAGGCCAATGTTTCAAGTGCTGGCCATTGAGGCCTATGAATCTGGTGTTGGCGATTGAGGCTAATGTTTCAAGTGCTAGTGATTGAGGCCAATGTTTCAAAAGCTGGCGACAGAGGACAATGTGTAGCATGTAAAAGAATGTATTGACATATGTGAAAATGAATGGTAAAGTACCTTTGTCCTGAAGTTTATGTTGCTAGCTTTTAACGTGTTTCTGACGATTTAAAAGTGATTTAGCTTTAAATGTGCTACATCTTAGTTTTGCTGAAATAAGTTCCTCGTATTCCACTTTCATTGTTTGTCGCATTGAAATTACATCGCACGACTTGAGCTACCCCTTGTGGTGACCTCAATATGTAATAATTGCCTTCCTGATTGTAACTTGTCGTCTACTTGCATTGTTTCTTGTAAGGGGTCATCATGTTGTGTAAGAGTGAAGTCGACCGCATAATCCGTCAAGGCTTGCAATTGAACAGATGTACGAGACTCAAGATTGATATCATAGCCACTCAAATTTACCAACCATCTAACAAGTCGACCTGATAATTGTTTTGGGCAGATTAACCACGCAAACGTGTTACCTGTTAAGATGAGGGAATCCTAACCAAGAAGTAATCACAACGCGTTACAAACTACTAGTAAGATGTAAAGTAAAATGAAAGATAAGAGAATAAGAATGAGCAAGTTGTAATATTCGTATTATTATGGAGATTGCAAATGAATTTCTTGTTGATACAATCGAACCCTTGAACAGAATGACTGGGAAAGAATGAATTGAACTTTAGTAGGTGTTTTTTGAGTATGAGTCTCGATGCCCCCTCTATGTCTGCCTCGTCCTTAATTTTATAACCTTCTGTTGACGGGCGTTTTCTTGACAATAAATAAATTTATAAGTCAAGACCCCGCTGAGTTTAGCGAAGTCAGGATCGTTCCATGGGAAGCACGGTTGTTTGTATATCAACTACTAAAAATAAAACAAGCAAAACAACACAAAACACCTATGACCAACCTCGTTAACGACTTTGTCAAGGTCGTTAACGAACCTGAAAAATATTACGAAAACACTTCAAACGACCTAAACAAAGGTTCGGTACCGAGGCAAGTAACTCGATAACGAATATAACCAAAAGCAAACTCAAATGAGAATAAATATCTAGGACAAGGGTCACCACAACATAACTATGCATAAAAACTCATAAGAAGATAAAGATCATGCCTTTAACTAGATAAATTTATCAACTTTCGCTGACTACCAAGCAAATCAATTAATTCTCATAAATCAATTCACTCAATCACTTGTTTTGGATCCAAAGCTCGAAACTTTCGTAATCGAACAATATCAACCTTCAAGTCAACAACTATCTCTTTCGATCAAATTGCAAACTCAAATTACCTCGACTATCATCTAGGCATAAGCACAACAAGCAATCTAAAAATAGATAAAAGGCATTCAAAACATCAACTCACTCATCAAACATGCATAACTATGCCGAGTTTCAACCCCGACCCTAGATAGGAAAAATACTCACTACCCATAACTATAAAACAAACAACTTCAACAAGAGAAAACATTGAAAACAAAACAAACTACTTCAAATTAAATAGAGAAATATCGTCCTACAAACCTCATAAGAAACCGAAAATACAGAAATATCGAATAGAAAACTCAACTAACGACCCAAGCTTCACTCTCGATCCACCTTGGCTCGTTGCTCGTCACTCTCGACTCTCCAATCGGCTCTCCTAGAAGAAATAAAAATCGTCCCCCCTCTTAGACTAGAAAGAACGGTATTTATACTACTAAAGCTATCTACTAAAAACATAAAAGATAGAAACTTATTCTAAAACGATAATAAGATCTAAGATAGAAGATATTACAACCTAAAAATCAATTAAAACCCTAAAACAAATTAAAAACTCTACCGACACGGAATTATCATCAATAACTTTCGCACAGGGTTGGTAGGAATACAAAATCCATCAGAAAATTCTATCTTTAATGCCTCGTTAATGACCCTTCATAGGCTCGTTAACGAGCCTGGGATTTGGCTTCTTCGATTCTTCTCTTCCTTAAGGCTTGGACTTTCAACTTCCTTATTTTCACATTCTTTCGACCTCCACCATAGCACTCCAATCCAACCAAAAAGCGCTCTTTCCTACTAAAAATCTATAAAACGACACAAAACGGAGTAGCTTCCATACTTTTCACAAAATATGCAAACTCATCCAAAAACACACAAAACTACTTCTAAAACCATTAAAGCTAAACCTAAACAAACTAAGAAACATACTAAAAACACAAATATCACCTTCTCTTCAATTCGGACCGTTGGTGAGGCGCCTAGCGTATCCCGGAGATTTCACCACCGGAATGAATGATGCAGCCGTTGAGGTGATTAATTGTTGAATCCGAGATTCTCGCCACGCCTTGACTGCTTCTTCAATTTTCTTCTCCAACAAACGGCTTGGGCTATCCGTTCCGGGCTGGTGTCATTCTCTTGGGCTGGATTTTTGAGAGGCCCAACAACACCCCCTCAAAACCCGAGAAAATTCCCTCCACAACTTTTCTAGGGTTTTTTATTTTTCACATCGGAAGTTGTAGCGAGTAAAGACGTGTCCCATCAATCCTTATTTATAGCGGTCATGATGATCTCTGGAGACTTCAACTGCGCTTACTGGTGTACAGGTACGTCTCCCTCCTCTTCATCCTTCATCTTCTCTCTTTTATCTGTTTATGGCGACTTCTTTCTCTTCCCCAAAACCTTCTCTTTACTGTCTCGAACCTGTCATTCCTCCTTCTCTAACTTCTCCCAGAATCCTCACCTCTTACCATCAAAAATATAGTTCCTCGGAAGATCCTCATATCTTCGCTTTCTCCACTGGCTTTCCTTCGTCCGCAAAGATATTCTCTCCTCCTCCCGGAATCTGGGCCGATTTCTACGTCGACGACTGGGTATGCTTGTACGAGTACCCCTTTCGTATCGGCCATCGCTTCCCTTTTTCCCCACTAGTTAACGATTTCCTAACCACTCTCAATGTGTCCCCTTGGAAACTTCTTCCTCAAGTTTGGAGGCTTCTGTTGTCTGTTGACCTCTTATGTTCCTCTCATGGCCTTCCTTTCAAAGATGCCGACTTTTTCCTCAACTATCGCCTTTCCAAAGGTGGTCCTGGCCGTTTGACCTCGAAAACCCTTACAAATAAGTCTGACCTGATTTTCAACATATCGAAGTCAGTTCGAGGTTAGGCTGATAAATTCTTCTTCATAAAGTTGTCTTCTTTGGGAGTTGATACGTCCAACAGGTAGTGTTTCTCTCTTTACTCGTCATGCTTTGTTCAATTTTAACCACTGGTTGTCTTCTTTGTGCAAAGAATCTCGCTACCCCCAACCTCACATGGTGTCATTCCAGGTCATCTCTCACATAGAGGCTCTCTTGCTGGAAGAGAGGTTTTATTCCAAACTGGTGAAAGCGTGCTTCATAGACCCCGAAGATACCAAGATGTCGAGTAAGTTTTCTTCTTACTTTACTCCTTGTTTTGACGCCTTTGCTATCTATTACCCTCGTTACTTGCATATTGCCAGGTTGGAGAACTACCAGATCCATTGTTGATTTATCTACCCTGGAAAGAGTCGAGGCCAGGAAGAAAAGGAAAGCGGAGATTACATCTACTGCAAACACTTCTTTGGTGGTGGCCCTTCCTCCGAAAACTGCAGGCGACGCTTCCAAAGTCTCTTCATTGAAGAAAAGCGCATCCTCTCGCATGACCAATCTTCCCAGCACCATGATGTCTCTGGACATGGATGCAGAGAAATGCCTAAAATCTCTTATGCCTCTTCACGTGGATTGTCTCCGTGATTTAGGACACCGATCTACCTTGTCGAAATTCTTTGGCGAGATGCTAGCAGCTCAATGGCAAGTATTTTGGTTAACAACCAGTTGGCTCAAAGCAAGATCAACATGCAACTGGAGAAAGACATATTGGTCATCTTAGGGCAAGAGAAGAAAATTCTGGAGAAAAAGGTCACTGATCTGCAAGGTACTCTTGAGAAAGTTGCTGGAGAATCCAAAGAGTGGGAGGACAAGTTCAACTCTATATCAAAGAAAAGCGTCGCTCTTGCTCAAGAGATCGGGGATACGACTGATTACGGGTCGCTTAGAGCCCGCGTCGAGACAATAGAGGAATTTGCCGTAGGGAAATACTCTTCCTTGGACGCCGTGAAGGAGAGAGAGCAATTTGAGAACTTGTTCCCTGACGAAGCAAATGCATCTAAGAAATCCTCTCTTGTTGATGATATTTCTCAAGATGCCAAGGAAGTGGCTCAAGAAGAGATGGAGAACCAGAAGTCTGCCGAAGGCGTTTCTAAAGAGTGAATTCTCTTCTTTCTTGAAGTTTGACTGTTTCACTACCCCCGGTGTGTCGGGGTAAAACATTTTATTTTGTATGACCGCTTGTTTTTAGGGCCTTAGCGTGGACGATTTTTACCCCTTGCTTTTGACGATTTTAGGGGTTTTATTATGAATATTAGTTTAGCACTCGTATTGTTTTGGATCTGCCTTTGTCTTTTTTGCAGGTGATACATGTCGGCTTTTACGAAATGAAGACCAACACATTCTGAGAAGATTGTTTGTAGTTTTTGATAGAATATTATAGTAATAGCGCTTTTGTGTAAGATGCTGAGAGAGAGAGAGAGAGAGAGAATAATGTATTTGGCAGAATGTAAACACTTGTGTTTTATAAAATTGTGAATTGATTACAAGCATCTTGTGAGACTCTTCTTGTTCTAGAGTTTTCTTTACACGTTCTCATCTCTTGCATCTTTTGACTAGTCGTTGTGTGCACAGCGTTGCCTGATCATAAGGCGTGGGCCTATGTTTTGGCCTGTAACGTCACAAGGCGTCCCTTGTTAGTTTGTGTAAGACCGTTGTTGCTTTTTGCGTGTAAGAAGATATAACAATATAATGTAAAAAGAATGAAGTATATGATATGTACCTTATTGCGACTTGCTCGCCTAGAAGTGGTACAACTTCAAATTCATCGCGTTCCAGCTTCTAGGGACCGCCTTCCCATCGTGTGATACCAACTCGTAGGCCCCTTGTCCTACGATCTTCGTAATCTGGTAGGGTCCTTCCCTATTGTCTCCTAGCTTGCCAGCATTCAACTCTTGCGTGTTTTGAAAGACTTTCCTCAATACCCAATCTCCCACTTGAAACGCCTTTGCATTAACACATTTGTTGTAATTCCGAGCGACCCCCGGTCTATATGCCGCCATACGAACTGATGCTTCATCTCGTAACTCGTCAACAGTGTCTAGATGATGTAACAAGTTAGGCAGATTTCACTCCTTGGTAGTATGTCTGTATCGAACTGTGGGCAAAGTTACTTCTATTGGTAACACAGCTTCGCACCCATAGACTAAGGAGAAAGGTGTATGCCTTGTAGCAGTCTTGGGAGTTGTTCGATCTGACCATAGGATAAGGGGTAACTCGTTTGCCCATCTTCCCTTAGCCTCTTTGAGGCATTTCTTCAAGTTGTTGATGATTACTTTATTGCTTGCTTCTACCTGACCGTTGGCTTGAGGATAACGTGGCGTCGACATGATCAACTGAATGTTGTATTGCTGGCAGAATGATCTCGTTTTGTCACTGATGAATTGAGATCCGTTGTCGCACACGATGGTGGATGGTATTCAAAATCTACTCAGGATATTTCTTTTTATGAAGGAAATGACATGGGTGTCTTTGACTTCATTGAAAGCTTCGGCTTCAATCCACTTAGAGAAGTAGTCGGCCATTGCTAGGATGTAAACGCATTGTCCTGAAGCTGGAGGAAGTTTTCCCACAATATCCATTCCCCACTTCATGAATAGCCAAGGGGAAGTTATGGGATATAACAACTCCGAAGGTTGATGCGGTATAGGTCCATGACGCTAGCAAACATCACACTTGTGGGCGAACTCCACTGCATCTTTGTTCATGGTGGGTCAGTAATAACTCATCCAGTCGCCTTCCTCGCCAAATTGCGACCCCCTGTATGATTTACGCATTCTCCATCGTGTATGTCTTGTAATACCGTCTGTACCTCTTCCTCCCTTACGCATCGCGCGTATATCCCTGATGACATCCACTTAAACAAAATGTTATTCTTAATAGCGAAAGTGGAAGCTTTTACCTTAAGTTGTCGGGCTTCTTCCTTGTCATCTGGTAGGATTCCATCTCGTAACCATCTTCAGTAAGGAGTTACCCAGGAAGTGTCTTCATCAAGATCTCAGATGTCGAGCATTTCTGCTTCTTTGATTATAGAAGGCGCTTGGTACACGAAAGGTATCTTATCGTACTCTCTTGGGTCGATTGCGGATCCGAGGTTAGCTAAGGCGTCTGCTTGCGTGTTAGCATCTCGAGCAACTTGCTTTATCTCAAAGTGCTTGAAATTGTAACTTGATTTACAATAAGTAACGAATCACAAATTACCTCAATTTCTTGTACGTTCAAATCTTTGGTAATAAGTAACCCTGCTATAAGCGCCTCATATTCTGCTTCATTGTTGGTGGCTTTGAATGTACATCGAACAGCCTGGGCTATCCTATCCCCCTGTGGTGACTTCAGGACTACCCCTAGTCCTACACCTATCTGATTTGATGCTCCATCTGTATGCATTAACCACTTACCGCCACCACATGAACCTGTTACATGTAACACGTCTTGATTCTCTTCTTCCAAAATGGTAGGAGTGAAGTCGACCACAAAATCCGCCAAGGCTTGAGATTTCATTGTTGTTCGTGGCTCGTAAGCAATGTGGTAACCATTAAGGTGGATCAACCACCTCATTAACCGCCCCAACAGTTTTGGTTTCGACATGATACTCTTCATTGGATAGTTAGTCCTCACAATAATAGAATGATTTTCAAAATAAAGACATAACTTTATTGAAGCCATTACCAGAGACAATACAAGTTTCTCTACGGGTGAATACATGGTTTCTGCATCAAGCAAGGTTTTACTTACGTAATAAATGGACAACTGGTCTTCATTCTCCTCTTGGATCAAAACGGCACTTATAGCTACTTTGGTTACAACCAAGTATACATACAACTTCTCGTCTGGCTTGGGATTGGAAAGCACCTGCGGGTTAGATAAGTAATTTTGTAATTCTCTAAAAGCTTCTTCATGTGCTTCCGTCCACTCAAATGACTTGTTCTTCTTCAAGATGTCATAGAACAACTTGTTTCTGTCCGAGGATTGAGATATGAATCAGTTCAATGCTACCACTCGTCCTGTCAACTTTTGGACGTCTTTGACGCACTTTGGTGACTGTAACTCCATTATTGCCTTGATCTGGTCTGGACTTGCCTCCGTTCCTCTTTGCGTTACTACGTATCCGAGGCACTTCCCTGATGTAACTCCGAAAGAGCATTTGGCCGGATTCAGTTTCATTTTGTAGCTTCGTCAGATTTGGAACGCGTCCTTCAAGTGGCTAATGTGGTCCTCTACCTTCAATGACTTGACTAGCATGTCGTCAATGTACACCTCCATTGTATCCCCCAGTTTTTCTTGAAACATCTTATTAACCAATCTCTGATAAGTAGCACCTCGTCATTGATTACCTGATTCGGTTCGGGTGCAAACTTACGCCTTTTCTTCTTTACTGGTGGCATCTTCTTGTTGACATTGAGGGCGTGTGTGATCACGTTAGGATCAATGCCTACCATATCCTCATTCGACCACGCAAAGAAATCACTGTAGGACCGTAGGAACTCCACCAATTGTCTACGTAAAGTCGGCTCCAAGTCCGCTCCTATTTTAATCTTCCTTGATGGATCAAGTTGGTCAAGAGCTACTTCTTCGAGTTCTGGCATTTCTGGCTTTAAGTAGTAAGTGGTTGCTCTACAGTCCTTTAATTGTTAATCTGACGACTTCCTCCCTGCTTCAAGTTGTAGGTTTTTTGAAGTCATTGCCTTCATTGTCACAAAGTAGCACTCTCGTGCTAATTTCTGTTCCCCCTTGATTTCTTGAACTCCCCATGGCATTGGGAACTTTACACATTGATGGTAAGTGGAAGGAACAGCCTTCATCCCGTGGATCCATGGCCTGCCCAAAATGACATTAAAAGGTGATGGGCAATAAAGTTCTTGAAATTTACCTGGTAATTTATTCCTCCTGCGATGATCGGTAAAGATATTTCTCCCAATGTGTTGCGTGATTCGCCACTAAAACCTACTAAAGTCGTAGACTTTTTGACAATGTCATCCATCCCAAGACCTAAGCTGTACAAAGCATCCAACATGAGCAAGTTAGTGGAACTTCCGTTATCAACTAATATTCTTTTAACAAGAAAATTTGCTATTTTTAAAGAAATTATTAAGCAATCATGGTGAACTTCCTCTTCTTCGACTTCATCAAAGGTAATTGGCATCATGTCGTGACCAGTTCGTGGAGGAACTCTGGGACACTCTCTCCTAGTATCCCTTGCGATTCTCTTTGCTGCGGAGTATGTTATACCACATATTTCGGATCCCCCGGTGATGACGTTGATCACTCTAGTATGCTTCGGAGGTGGAGGAGGGCTAGCTTTCTCTTTGTTGCGCTCTAACTGCTCCTTTGCTTTTTTTTGATATCAAATCCTTGAGGTACCCCTTGCGTAATAGTTCGCTTACCTCCTCCGCAATGCGATACAGTCGTCCGTTCGGTGACCATGATCAAAGTGGAAATCGCACCATCTGGACTTGTCTTTCTGATGTGAAGGTACATTACTCTTTCGGGGCCATTTGACAATATCCCCCATGTTGTTGAGAGTTCGAACTACTTCTGTTGCATCTACACAGAAATTGTAATGGGAATGTCTAGGAGGCAACCTGGGATTTTCTTATCTTTCGCCTTGCCTAGCAAATGTTGTATTAACAGTTGTTTTGGCAGGGGATGAAGTGGAATATGGAGCATATCTAGGTTTTCGCCTTCCTTGTCTTCGTTCTGGACGATGAGGGCTAATTGTTATTTCGGCAAAGAGATCCTCCTCCTCCAATCTCACATGTGCTAACGCCTTCACATGCACCACATCGAAATTTGAACAAGGTTACTTAGTTAATTCGCGATATAATTCAGGGTTACAAACCGAGATGCCCCTTCAGAATGCTCCCACGGCTGTAGCGGCATCGCATCTTTCTATAGTCACTAGATCCTCGTTGTAGCGGTTAAGGAAGGTCTTCAAGGATTCACCGGGTTTCTGAACCATGCGGTATAAATCGCTTGATCGTTTCTTAGCGTGTCGACTGCTCGCAAACCTTACCCTGAACTTGTCAATCAACTCAGTAAAAGATGAAATACTTCCAAGAGGTAAATGAGAGTGCCAATTGAGTGCGGGTCCGGATAACGTGTTTCTGAACCAACGAAACATAACAATCTCCTTCATGTCAAATGGGATTGTCCTAATGTTCATAGCCTGCTTGAACGCGGCTATGTGTTGGTCAGGATTTGTAACTCCCTCGTACATAGGTACGTCAGGGACGTGATACTTTCGAGAGATATCGACTCTTGCGATAGCGGGTATGAAGGGGGAATCCGTGTAGCCATCCCTTCTTTCCATTGCTATCGGTTGAGGCACTCTTGGGACTTGAGTGATTCGATCCTCTAGAGCTTTGAGGCGTTCCCGTAATTGGGAAACCTCAGCATCTTCCCGTACTACCCTTAGTGAATTACCGTTTACCTGATACCCAGTGACTGGTCTGATGACGTCAGGCGTTATGAGACTTGGATCATCCATATCTAGTCGTCTAGCGACACCTTCTACTGCGTCTATTCCGCGCGGACGGGTAGGAGCTGATTGTACCTAGGATCGAAGCAAATTACGTTCATTAGTCAAAGTTTCGATTTTTTTTTCATATACCTCGGTGAATTTAGCATCAGCCTCCTTTTGGTTTTCCAAGTCCTTTTGAGGGCGATCATCGTTGTGCGGAGTTCCATGATGACGTCAGAATCACCCCCTCCTCCTCCTCGTTCCGCAGAGGAGGAAGGGTTGCCATTTGCATTCCCAGAGTCCTGTTCAACTCCTTCTATATTCCCGACTCCATCAGCGTTTCCAGTTCGCTAGTTGTCATTTTCTTGATTGATCTCGTGGTTCTCGGGATTTCCCACGTGACTGTAAGTAGCTCATCTCCTTCCATCTTGTTGACAGAACCTGTAGCTCCCTCTAGCGTGACTTCTTTTTGGTTAGTGCCCCACGGTGGGCGCCAATTGTTTTGGGCAGATTAACCACGCAAACGTGTTACCTGCTAAGATGAGAGAATCCTAACCAAGAAGTAATCACAATGTGTTACAAACTACAAGTAAGATGTAAAGTAAAATGAAAGATAAGAGAATAAGAATGAGCAAGTTGTAATATTCGTATTATTATGGAGATTGCAAATGAATTTCTTGTTGATACAATCGAACGCTTGAACAGAATGACTGGGAAAGAATGAATTGAACTTTAGTAGGTGTTTTTTGAGTATGAGTCTCGATGCCCCCTCTATGTCTGCCTCGTCCTTAGTTTTATAACCTTCTCTTCAATTCGGACCGTTGGTGAGGCGCCTAGCGTATCCCGAAGATTTCGCCACTGGAATGAATGATGCAGCCGTTGAGGTGATTAATTGCCGAATTCGAGATTCTCGCCACGCCTTGACTGCTTCTTCAATTTTCTTCTCTAACAAACGGCTTGGACTATTCGTTCCGGGCTGGTGTCGTTCTCTTGGGCTGGATTTTGGAGAGGCCCAACAATAATTCTGGTTTTGTCATTATACTCTTCATAGGAAAGTTAGTGCACACTTTTGTCGAATGACCTTTAAAGTAAGGGTGTAACTAGATAGAAGCCATAACTAGTGCAAGCACCAATTTTTCGATAGGAGAAGAATCAAGGAGAGTGTTACTTATATAGTAAATCGCTTACTAGTTTCCATCTTATTCCCATTATGAGTACAATGCTAACATCCACCTCAGTCACAACTAAGTACATGAAAAGTGCTTCCTCGGGTTAGGGCTTTGAGGGAACTTGGTGACATGATAAGTATTTTTCTAAATCCTACAACTTGTTCTCGTGTTCTTCCATCTAGTCGAACGACATGTGCTTTCTCAAAGGCATTGACTGTAGCTTGACTCGCGCTTGTCATGTTACCAATATGATCGTAGTCCTTCCATCGTGTTAGTGATAAAGAGGTCATCCTCTTCCAGTCGAATATGCAGTAACACCTTTGCATGTACTTCATCAGAGTTTTAGTAATACTTAGTTAATTCACAATAAAGTTAAGGGTTACTTACGGAAATCCCTCTTCGAAATGCTTCTGCCGACATCACGACATCGCATTCTTCAATGGTGACGAGTTCCTTATTGTACCAATTTAAGAAGTTTTTCAAAGACTCACCAGATTTTTGCACCAGGCGGTATAAATCGTTGATCCTTTTTTGGTATGTCGGCTACTTATAAACCAGAGTCTAAACTTGTCAACCAATTCAATAAAAAAGATGATATACTACGAAAGACAAGTGTGAATGCCAATTCATGGTCTGACCACATAAGGTATTTCCAAACCAACGACACATTACTACCTCCTTCATTTCGAATGGAACGGTGCTAGTGTTCATTACTTGTTTGAAAGTTGCGACATGTTAGTTTGGGTCGATTGTTGCTTTGTACCAAGGTACATCGAGAACGTGATATTTTCTCAAAATATCAACTTTTTCGACAGTCCGAACAAAGGGGAAGTCGGTATAACCATCTCGCCTTTTTGTTGCTATTTATTGAGGTACCCCTAGGACCTCAATGAACTAGTCTTCGAAGCCTTTAAGCCACTGTCGTAATGCTAGCGCTTTGGCGCCCTCTTGGATAGCACAAAGCATGTGATTGTTTACCTAATAACTAGTTACATGCCTTCCTTCAATTGGTGTGACGAAATTAGGGTAGCCAAGATCTAATTGCCATGCAATACCATCAATCGTTTCCAAAACTCATGGTTGACTCAGACCTGATTGCACTAGTGATTGAACCTGTGATCAAAGCAAATTTCTTTCTTGAGTCAGAGATTCAATTTGTCTTTCATAAACTTCTATGAATCGGCTATTAGCCTCCTTTTTCTCTTACAAACTTTTATTTAGGGTGTTCATTGAGGCCTTGAGTTCGACTATGACAACCGAGTCAGGTGTGACCCCAGTTCCTATATCGCGTTAGGGTCATTTGGCTCGAGAGTTTGGTTAGTGGATGTGCCAATTTGAATATTGGTGGGAATAAGGAGAGGTATGACTTGTGGATGAGTGGGATTGAGGAAGTTAGCTTCTTGCTTTCCATGTCCACCAAAGGGGGAACTTGAAAGTCTAGTTGTTTGTCATTTTGGTAGCAGGGTGGTGGTAACGTGTTTGATTGATTTTTGGCTAAAGTCCCCATGGTGGGCGCCAATTATTTTGGGCAAATCTAACGCGTAAACGCGAGAGTTGCTATAATGAGGGAACTCTAGTCAATCACCAATCTAAATATGTTAACACGTTATAATTCGAATTTAAAATATGCAAAATAGCCAATTGAATGATAGGATTTGAATACGAAATATATCTACATGCAAATAAATCATGAATTCCAAGAACACAACAATGAGTAAGCCTTCGTTTCCAAGTTACAAATAGAGTGAGATTGCAAGCTTTAAAAGGATGAATGATTAGTGTGGTAATATGCAGACTTATTCCTCTTGATTTCAGACTTCAATTGTAAGTTGTGGACAAGTTAGTTATTACACTTCACTTCAGTTTGATTTCATTCAGATTTTGAAGTACAATTGAAAAGTACACTAGATTTGATCTTCTTAGACGAAAAGAAAGAGAACTCTAGGGTATCAAATGAATAATCAAAGAGATATTAAAAACACTATCGATTCCTGAGAATCTCTTCATGCCATTATGTTAGATTTCGACCAATATTTTAGGGTCCAACAGTGTCTTGTATTTTTTTTTTCAAAGTTTTCAAACTCGACTTTTAAACAATCGAAGCGAATCCGTTTAGATATAGGTCACAACAGAAAAGTTGGTTAGCTCACATGGAATTTAGCCTTAAATTTATCGGAGGAGGATTTTGTAGATAGAACAGAAAGGTGGAAATTGAAAAGGAATTCATCATTGCCCTTACATCCAATATAGAAATTAGAAAAATTATACCCACAGGAATGGAATGGGATTGGGAAAGGCAAGATAATATGTAACTTGTAGATTGTAGAACGTGGGGGGTTGATCACATTTCATGGGGAGCATTTACATTAAGACTAGATTGTTGGCAGAAGTAACGAGACACACGTTCTATTGGAAAACAAATAAGCAAGTTAGAATAATAATAATAGGGTTATGGTTATAAACCACACATATAATGGAAACAAAAAGCGTTAGTAGAAAGAAGAAGTTGGTGATGATGATTGAAGGGGGAGGTGGATGCATGATGTGTGGCTGTAATGATGATGGGCTGAAGAAGAGCAAGGACCGGCTCAATGCAAGTTTTATTAGACATTCGATTAGATGAGGAGGAGCAAGGGGAGAAGAAACCAAAATCTACTACAAAGCAGACGCAACTCTCATCAATCCAAATCCATCATTGCGAATCTTCGGATGGCTTAGCCCACCATCATTTTTGGGACCTCAGTGTCATTTCCCAATTTACCCTTCTGCTACTTCTATTCTATTAATTCCCTCATGGATTTGAACACGGACACTGTCACTTTTTTTTTTGTTTTGATTCATTATATTTATTTTATTATTAAATATATTTTTCAATTTATAAATCCATTGACCCTGAATATTTAGTGAAATAAATTCAAATTATTCATTATCATTATCTTATATGATAAATGGAGTACATAACATACATACAGACATACAGTAACATCATCATCGATCTAGGACGGAAAAAAAGGATTGGGCTCACTCCCTCCCTTCCTACTGGCATATATCATCATTAACATGACGCCATACCCTTCTCATGAAATCTCCTCCGAAATGAAAACCCCAAAATCCAAAATCATGAAAGGGGCTCAAGAAAGAAGACGAGGGTATCATGATTAGCTTTTCTTTTCACATTTTTTGGGGTAAAAGTTTAAATTCAGAGCACCAAAAACATTAAATCCTCACACCCTACGGGCCGCCTTCCATGCTTACACTTGCATGATTGTTGTGGCAGCGAACAGAAGGGTGCATGTCCCCTTTATTCTTCTTCTTCTTCCTCTTCTTAACTACAAAAAAAAAAACATAAATTAAAAATAAAATTCTCAAAAAGAAGAAGAAGTGTAGGTCTATAAATTGGAGATTAGGCTCCATGGCTTGGGCTTGAACCTGTCCCAACCTCTTCCAAGTCCCCTAAACTAAAAATTGAAAATTGAAATTCCTCCTCTCTTTCTGAAGTCTGAAGTGGTGACTGGTGACTGGTGGTAGAGAGACAGAGCCTCCTCTGCCCAACCTTTGAAACTTGAAAAGGTGATCTTTCTTGAAAACCTCAGAGTGGAGTTGAGTGGGGTGGAGGCCCCCACCTCCACCTCCACCTCCATTTCTCTCTGTGCCTTACTTCTCCTTCTTCTTCTCCCTACTATATGTTAAGGTTTTACTTTCACTAACAAAGCTAGGCAAGAACAATATATGTCAAGGACCACTACTACAGTTTTTTTTTTTTAATCCTCCTTACTTTCTTTTGTAGCATATATATATATATATATATATATATATATTTTGTTTTTTGGTGATTTTTTTTTATTAGGTTTTTAGAGGATTAGTAGTTGGGTAGGCGTTATTTTTCTGACCAAACACTTCATGTGGGTTACACTACATTGCATTATCTTTTCCTTTCTCTGTTTAGGTGCTTAGAGAAGAGTCTTGCCTCTTTTGTGTATGTAGCAGTTTCTCTCAAGGAGGGAATGTCTGTTGATTGATTCCCTTGTTCCTAGCTTTTTCCCCTTTCTCACTTGCTGGCACTCCTCTCTTTTGTTTAGATGAAATTAATTTCACCCCACACTTTCTGTGTTCACCATTATTCTTGTGGTGGTGTTGGTATGCAAGTGAAGCTTGTTTGTTTGTATCTTGTAACACAATCACATAATCTGTACTGTCATATTCTTTCCTTGCCAACAAGGGTTAGGGTACCCACAAAGAAGGTATATGTTTTGTTCCCCACTCCTTTAAACATTTTGCTTCCCCTCATCCTCAAGATATACACAAGATCTTGTTCCCATGTCTTTCTCATCTCCTCCTCCTCCATTTTTTCACTATAAATTATGTTTCTATCAGCAATACAATAATTAACGTCTATATATTTTCTCATGCTCTGTTCTTTACTCTCTCTGTTCCGCTCAACAGGTCTAAATTCTGCTGATTTCTTATGGAAATCTCTTGCTTGCTTCTTCTCAGCTAATCAATGGTTTTTGAATTCCAGGGCTTGCTTGCTTGATCAAAACAGAGGAAAATGGAGAGGCTAAACTCAGAGCTCTACTTGCAAAACTGCTACATAATCCAAGAGAACGAGCGGCTGCGGAAGAAAGCTCAGCTTCTGAACCAAGAGAATCAGCAGCTTCTCTCTGAGCTCAGGCATAAGCTGTCGAAGCAACCCAACCAAAGCCCCAACACCGGCAACAAGAAGACCAAGAACAAGCACAACAATGGCGGCGTCCCTGAGCTCACCATCTGCTCCTCTTCCAACCCAAGCCAGCCCAACTAACTCTACGCCAATGCTTTAAAATCCAAGTGGTGGTGGTATAGGGGAAATGAAATTATGGGTAGGTATTATTAATTGGTTGAATAGATGATATCTGTATCTTTTTTGGGTGGTTCAAAAACCCATGGAATTTCTAGCTGCCTTATTACATGAATATGATGCATGTACGTTCCATCAGAGTTGATGGTTTAGCAGATGGAATTATAATACTACTAGTAATATTTGCTTAAAATTCAACCGACTTTTGAGAAATGCTTCTCTTGATTATACATTCGATTCAAAGTATGATAGGTTTGCGATACAAGGGAACATGGGCATGAGAGGATGGAATATTGGAATGTCATGAGTCATGACCAACATGAGGATTCAAAAATTCATAATTACCATGAGAAAACTATAATTAGAGAGATATTTGATATTCCAGTACAAGAAATAACTTGTTCAACTGAAAATACAGTGCTGTGAAAGATTTTAAGTATAAGATTAACTGTTGTTCACTTGGAAATGGAGTAATGAAATAATCTGAGTATAATGTTCAACTTGTTTAATTATAAACTGACTTCAATGTAATCCAACTTGCACTCACTATGGTAAAAAAGAAAAACACTTAAAATCACTAAATTTCTATATCAAACTCAAGCTTACCCAATCAGTTTTAACTGCCAAAAGCCCACTACATGCGACATCCTAGTTTAACTTTATATTATCAGTTTCCATATGTTCGATCAGCAAATATAGTTTTTCTTGCAAATGTCAATAGCTAAACAAAAAAAAGAAGAAGAAGAAATGACAGGAAGAGGAGGCTTGGGGGTTTTTTTCATTAGAATCAGAGGTAACGTCATCAATCGATAGAAAGAGAAGAAGGTCAATGAATGAAAGGATGGAGAGGGGACCCACAATATCTACTCATTGCATATGACGTGGACTTTTGTCAAATATGTGATGGAGGGTTGACCATCTACTCTGAACCGTCAGATGATCCCTCCTCCTAGCTCCCCAACTAATTTCTTTTTTCTTTTTGGTTAAATTGCAGTATTTAGTCTCGACCCTCAAATATAAACGTAAAACAAAATTGTGAGTTTAGATTTTGTGAAATCAGCAAGATACATAGAGTGAGAGTCACAAGGTTGATGATGAATCCGCAAAATCTAACAACTAG
Organism: Fallopia convolvulus; assembly: GCA_964016875.1. Classification (NCBI taxonomy): domain Eukaryota; kingdom Viridiplantae; phylum Streptophyta; class Magnoliopsida; order Caryophyllales; family Polygonaceae; genus Fallopia; species Fallopia convolvulus. The sequence goes on from OZ024719.1 coordinate 40,932,866, forward strand.
CTCATATATATTCATTATTCCAAGCCCGCCTAGCCTTCTAAATTATTTAGATGCTCATCTTGAATAACCTAAGAAATTGTTCAGATCAACTATGCACTAGTTGGCCCCCCTCTGCTTACTTTCGCCTAGTAATTTTTAAAACATTATATACATTATGGATAAAAAAATTCAAAAAAGCCCAAAAGTCATAGACTAAATAGTCTAAATTAAGCTATTGAAATGATTACATGTTTGAAGATATAACTATATTGTTACCTCCAAAAATAATATTACTCTAAATTTACAACTTTCTAAAACTTATGAGGATTTAGACACATGAGTTATTCAAATCGTTACAGTAGAAGTTGGAGTTGTAATTAGATATGTTAATATGCCAGGGGGATGGGACTCGGGGAGGAGTCCTTGACTCACAAGGGATCGTAAGGGGCTCCGCTAGGGGGTCGGGGGTATGAAAACATTGTACACCACTATTTTGTGTTTTTGGGTCTATCGTGATATGTTTTGGCCTATAGCCCATGATTTAAATTAGGGTTTTAGAGCTAGTCTATATATAAACTTTGGAAACACCTCATAATTGTAATTTGTTTATAAGCCTCCTTAATAAGAATTTTGTTTCTCTACCTGTGGACGTAGCTAACACATTGTTAGTAAACCACGTCAAATCAATGTGTCTTTCTTCGTAATTATATATCGTTCTCGTTACAGGAAACCAGTATCAAAGTCGAGGATTGAATTCTGTCATGAATGATTTCCGAATTCGTGTTAAAGATTGACAATTTCACTAGAAGAAACAATTTCAATCTATGGAAGATAAAGATGCGGGCTTTGCTGGATTAACAGGGTTGTGCACTACATTGGCCTCATATAAGAACGGAGCAGATACATCCAACACTGAGTAGAACCTTCTAGAGAAGAAGGCTCATTCAACGATCATGTTGTGTCTCGCAAACGATGTCATCACGGAAGTTGCTGATCACGATACCATTATTGGTTTGTGGTTGAAGTTGGATAGTCGTTAACTAACAAGTTGATGTTAAAGTAATGTCTTTTCATCTTGCGCACGTCGGAAGGTACGCCTCTTAAAGACCATCTAAACCAATTGAATACAATTCTATTGGAATTGCATAATATTAACGAACATGTGGGGGATGAGGATGCTTCCTTAATACTGTTGGTCTCTTTGCCTCTATTGTATGAGAACTTCGTGTAGTCTTTTATTGTTGAGAAAGAAATCGTGTCTCTAAATGAGGATAGGTGTTCACTATACACTAGAGATTTGTGTCATAAGGCAACTAGGACAATAGAATCAGGCTTCTAGGATTATGGCCAACGGAAGCGAGGAAAACAATAAGAAGGGAAAGAAGAAGAATAAGCAGCGAGGGCAAAGATCAAGCCCGAAACAAGACGACATCTATAGCTACTATAAGGAAAAAAATCATTAGAAGAATGATTGTCCTAAGAAGAAGAAGAAGAAGAAAGGACGAAAAGTCTTGTTGCAATAGAAAAAGGTGGATACAATTATGAGGAAGATATTATTTTGCTAGCAAAAGAACACGCACATTAGGCTAATGTGTGGCTTCTTGACTCTAGGGTGTCCTATCATATATGTCCCAAGAGAGAGTTGTTTACAACGTATATCTATGCAAATGGGGATATTGCCTCTATGGCAAATGGTTATGTTTGCAAGGTTGTTGTGATCGGCTCAATCATGATTAGGGCACATGATGTGAAGTTTTGCACATTGAAAGAAGTTAGACATGTTCCACTTACAAAGAAGAATCCAATATATCTATGTTTGTTAGACAATAAAAGTTCTAGTTTTATAGTTGAAGGTGGAGATCTACATGTTTGCAAAGGTTCAAGTCACAAATTCTATAGTCATTGCATCAGTTGAGGTTAAAGAGGCCGGTCTGACCTGGCTATGGTACATGAGGCTTACTCATATAAGTGCACGGTGAATGCATATTCTCCCAAAAGGAGAATTTTTTGGTGGTCACAAGAAGAAGGAATCTTAAGTTCTATGAGCATTGTGTGTATGTGAAGCTACATCGCATCAACTTTTCTAAGACAAGTCATTGAACAATAGGCATACTAGATTACATCCATTCAGATTATTAGGGGTCCTTCTCGTGTTAAGTCATTGGGTGGTCACATTTATTTTCTGTCTATTATTGATGATTACTCTCGGATGACATGGGTATTCATGATGAGGCATAAAGGTAAGGCATTTAGTAAATTCAAGGAATGAAAGATGCCAGTGGAAAATCATGTTGGAAAGAAGATCAAGAGGATGCAAACAAATAATGGCTAGAATTTTATTCATCTGAGTTTGATGAGTTTTGCAGAGATGAGGATATTTATGGGCATCACACAGTGAAGTATACATCACAAAAAAATGTCATAGCACAACAAATAAATCAAACACTTTTAAAGAGAGCGAGATGCATGCTCATTAACGCCGATCTTGCTAGAAGGCTCTAGGAAGAAGCAGTTACAAAAAATTTATATCTAATCAGTCGAAGACCACACACAAGTATCGACTACAAAACACCTTATGAGGAGTGGATTGGAAAAGTTGTTAATTACTCAAAATATGAAGGTTTTTTGTTGTAGTGCTTATTACCATGTAAATGAGTGTAAGTTAGAGGTAAGAGCTAGGAGGGGGGTCTTCATGGTCTATGGTGCAAGTATGAGAGGGTATTGGATCTGGTTTGACTACAAGATTATAATAAGTAGAAGTGTAGTCTTTGACGAGAGTTCCTTGTTGAATTCTAGAAAGAAGACTAGTGATACAATTGAGAAAGAGGTTGTTGTTGAGGAGGTGGATGTGCATTCACTCCTGGGGAGAGTCAGACATATAAGTTGGCCACTAGCCAACTACCACAGTCAAATACCGATTACCCAAAGAATACACCACCAGAAAGAAGACCAGATGGAGTTATGTGGTAGAGTATTGATCTAGACAGACCAAGAAGGGTCAACATCAAACCTCCAATAAGGTACAAGTTTAATGATTTGGTGAGATATGCATTGCAGGTGGTCGATGAGGTGGAGGATAATAAGCCATCCACCTACAAGGCTTTTGTATCTAGAGATGAGTCAGCATAGTGGCTTGTTGAAATGAGAGAAGAGATAGAGTCCCTTCAAAAGAATAAGAATTGGGACCTAGTCAAATTACCTACGGACCAAAAGGTAATTACTTACAAATGGGTTTTCAGAAAGAAGGAAGGAATGTTAGTTACTAAAGGTATCAAGTATAAAGCATGAGTAGTTATGAGGCAGTGGTATAATTGCTTTAACAACTATATGGTGGAACTTGGTTACAATAGGAGTACGTATGATTGTTGTATGTACCACATCATCTTGGAAAATGGTTCATACATTATCTAGTACCCTGAGTTGATGATATTGTGATTGTTGCTCAAAAAAAGTCATTTATTTAGAAGTTAAAGGATTGTCTCAGTGTAGAATTTGAGATGAAATATTTGGGTGCTACTCGAAGAATTTGGGGAGTAGAGATATATAGGGATAGAAAAAAAAGGGAAATTCCTTTTGGTGCCCTTAGTTATTGACATTTCCTTTTGGTGCCCATAAAAAACACGTATTCCTAAAAGTGCCCTTCTACTTTGTACAAATACATTCCCGTAACCTAAAGTTCAACAAAACACCAATTCCATCCATCTTTTTTCAGTTCTGTTAAAAAAATAAGCATAATGAAAAAAGGACTGAATTTCGGGAACGATATCCAATTGCAGAACCCCACTGCTTGCTTCGCCACCTCAACTCGCCGCTCCTCCTCCTCCTCCGTCGACTCCGAATCCATCATCCACCGCCGCCTTCTCCTAAACTCACTCGCTTTCACCCTCTCCTCCTCCTCCATTAATCTCTCCCAATCTCCGCCGACACTCACAAACTCTTCTAAACGCCCCCTCTCAAGCTCGTCAACAAGTCCAATTTCTCAATTCCCGCTACCAATCGCAATCTAATTTGTTTTTCCATGGTTGATTTCGTGCGTAGTCATGTTTACGGAGGTAAACTGCATGTACTTTATGGTTAAGGCTGGAGAATCGGAGTACGAATCCGGTGGCGAAGACGTCGGTGGACAACGACTTTTCATAGATCGGACAATGCCAAACGGTGAGGGCGGCGTTGGCGTTGAGGGAGATGGGTGCTTGTCAAGGAAGCTGTCGGTTTTGTCCTTCCATGCTTATCAAGCTGTTGTAGCTTTCTTGACATCCGAGGGCTCTGAGTTTATGTGTTATGAAGGCAAGACACTCAAATCCATCTCTGAAGTAAGAATTTAGTTCATTAATCTGCAAGATACACTTGGATTCATACCTCAATTTGCAAAATAAGATTATAAAGTAAACCACATTTTTTTATCATGGTGCAGATTTATGCCTCAGATTGAAAGGGCGAACGAAGTTCTTTTTTGTTGTCATTTGGATCATGATGCCCTCTACTTTATTCCAAATCATTTATGATTAGTTTTTTGTTAACGAAAATGAAAAAAAGATGGATGGAATTGATGTTTTGTTGAACTTTAGGTTACGAGAATGTATTTTCACAAAGTAGGAGGCATCATTAGGAATAAGTTTTTTTTATGGGCACCAAAAGGAAATGTCAATAACTAAAGGGAAACAAAAGGAATTTCCCAAGAAAAAGGAAAACTCTTCCTATTACAAGAAGGTTACATTAGAAAGATATTCAACAAGTTTGGAATGTCTTTAGTTAAGCATATAGATACTCCAGTAGCGTCTAACATCAAATTGGGAATGTACATAGTTCAGACCGAGGAGGAGAAGGAGTACATTTGTCGAGTTCCATATGTTAGTGCAATTGTGAGACTGATGTATGTATGGTCTGCACTCAACCAGATCTGGCATTTGTTGTTAGTATGGTAAGTCGATTCATGGTACAACTTGGGAAGGAACATTGGAAAGCTCTAAAGATGATCTTTCGGTACCTCAGAGTCATTTCAAATATTGGCATATGTTATGGGAATGATACAAAATGTTTGGTAGCTAGATTTTCAAACTTTGATTATGCTGGAGATGTGGATAGTAGGAGATCTATGACTGGTTATGTCTTCACTCTTGAAGGTTCTATGGTGAGTTGGAAGGCAACTCTACAGCCTACGGTCACTTTAACTACTACAAAGGCAGAGTACATGGCATTGCTAAGGAGGGTATATGGCTAAAGGAACTAGTTAATGATCTAGGCCTACATCATGATCAAGCTTTAGTGTATTGTGACAACTTGAGTGCAATATACTTAACTAAGGATCAAGTCCATCATGAGAAGACGAAGTAGATTGATGTCAAATATTACTTTTTGAGGAATGAAAATAGAATCAAGGTAAAGAAGGTAGGCATGGATAATAATACCGCTGACATGTTCACCAAGCCAGTTCCAGAGAACAAGTTCCAACATTTTTTGGACTTGCTTAATATCAAAAGTTGTTAAGTTGTCCTTCGGTGAAAATTTGAGTCCCCCTTTAGGGACAAATTTGAGGGAGAGAAACTTCCAGTCCATCCGGCACTATCATGGTGCGTTCTAGTACATCTATTTTTGGGAGAATTCCAGACAATGTGGAGATTTGTTAATGTGCCTTGAAATCTGTTGTTGACTGGTACTTCTCAGGGGTCCAGAGGTGCGTGAACTATTTTCTGTTCTTGGTCCTGTCATGATATGTTTGGGCCTATGACCCTTAATCTGAATTAGGGTTTCAAAGCCTATATATAAACTCCGGAAACACCTCATAATTGGAATCTGTTTTTAAGCCTCCATATTAAGGATTTTGTTTCTCTACCCATGGACATAGCTAACACATTTTTAGTTAACCGTGTTAAATCTCCTTGTCTTTCATCGTAATTATCGTTCTCGTTACAACAACACTACAAAAGGATGATTTAGAGACCACTTTTACCAACTTTTGGTTACTAAACGTGGTTGCTAAGTGAACGTAGTCTCTAAATTCAGTGAACATGCAATATCGTTGTAGATGGTCACGCAATTTGGGTCCCGATTACATGGTCACAAAATAGCGACCATGTGGTCGCCAAATGTTGAATACCAAAATAATGTGCACGATCTGGTTGTTAACTAAGAGATTGCGCACGATCATGCACTTATGGTTGCCTAAATCTCGCGATACGATTTTTTGAATTTTAACATTAATTATTTTATTATTTTAACTTAATTAATTTGTTTGATTAAATAAATTTTTAAATATAAAAATAGAAAATTTAAATATAGTATAAATCTAATTAATTAAAATATTTACACAATACAATTCTACAATATTTACAAAACAATTCTAAACTAATTCGTCTAGTTTGCATCGATGGAAGGTGGCGCATACGGAGCGGACGTGGACGCTGGTGTTCGGTTTGCCCTCATCTCTTTCATAAACTAATACAAGGCTTCAATCTATGCAGCTTGTGCGACTATGTTGGCGCCCTGCGCGGTTTGGCTCTGCTCGAGTTGGGCCACTTGAGCACGCAGGGAGACATTCTTCTATTGGATCTTTGCTATCTGGGGGGCCTACCTCCAGATCGCTGTTATCTGATCACCATAGTAATTCGCCACGGCAGCAGGCCCCGAAAATAGCTCTTCTTGTTTGACTCCTCTAACAACCTCCATATTGGCATCGTACTCATCTTAAGAAGACGGCGGGGTTTCAAATTGGGAGGACCTCTAAGTGAGGATCTCTTGGGAACACACCTACACATAAAACGTTAGAAAAGAAATATAAAAATAAACAGCGAGGAAAGTAAGCAAAACTACTTACAACGATATCAGTTGATTATTGCTCTATAAGATGTCGGTCTGATCCTTATGTATGAGTCTTGATGTGCAACTCAAGTGGTATTACGGCCAAACCAAGACGTTGTACCTATAAAATAAACAAAGCATTAGTAATTGTAGAAATATAAATGTAAATGCCTAACATAAAATTATATTTTCATACCCACAACAATCGGGTCTCGGTGGGACTTGGAACCCCTTGTGTGGATGGCAAGATTTTCCCGTTGGTTCACCCTTGCCGTTTGGACTTGGCCTTGAACTTGGATGTGTTCCAGTACACCACCCAAAGGTCACAAGCCACCTTCTCTATTCACTTCGGGCACTTTTTTGTGGCCCGAGCCTTATCGACTAAGTCATCATAACGTCAGGGAGCCTGCTTTTCCCACAACATATCCGGATGCATGTCCAGCCTTGTAGTGTCCAAGCGGAAGTGTGCCTAAAACAGGAAAATGTTAAGGATATTACATAAATTTCGAATTATATGACAAGAAATGTGAAAGCTTACCCTCCGGGCTATGAACCATCGAGCTCGTTGTTCTAGACTCACAAAAATGAACTCTAAAGCCAGGTGATCGAGTCAATTGGTTGTGACGTACATCGACCATCGCAGTACAAGGTCGAACGACTCCAACTTGCCTCAAAAAATGTGTTTAGTAACTTTAATAAGGGCCAAATATAATTGATGTCATTTGTAAAAGAATGTATACCTCCCATCAACAATACTTAGCTCCACAAACTTGTTATGGTTGAGCCCACGCAATCAGCACTAGGGCAACTTGATGACAGGGACCTTGGATGTCGTGTCCTCTAGATGCTCATTCGTCGTGTCGGTCTTCCTCTGTTGTCTGCATCATCTCATGAGGCAAGGCCTCCTCTAGCGTGTCAACCTCCTCTATCAAAGAGGATGACACATGTGTCGAGGATGACAATGCATCTTCCATTTGGTGAGGCGGACGAATGTGTCTACGTGGAGACATAAGCACATATTTGAGCGCTAAATTAATGAAATCATCCAATTTTAATTATATCAATTTGATCCTAAATTTATTGCTAACAAAATTTGATCATAATTCATTAATTCATATTTAACTCTAACATTATCCTAATTTAATCCTAAAATTAATCAATTTGATCCTAGAATTAACCAATTTTCCCCTAAATTTATCTTAATTAAACAACAAACTAACAACGACAACAACAACAACAACAACAACAACAACCAAAAATAAGAACAACAAATTCACAAATTAAAATTGTCAAATTCATCAACTTGACTTTCATTAAATTATAAATCAATTCATCAAACATTAAGAATAATTAATTCATCAAAATTATCCTAGAACAATATTAATTCATCAAAGTTATCTCAAATTATCCAATTTAAACCCTAATACCCTAAAACATAAGAACAAAACACTTACTAAAAGAAAAATAAAAATTTGGGGGCTTGTTGGGCCAAGCGAATTAGGGTCGGCGTAACAAGAACACAAATCGATCTCGGATATAAAAATCCAAACGTTGGTAGCGGGCGAAGAAAGCGCTTGTAACGGCTAACACATTAACAATGGTGACGAAATTTTCGGGATATGGAAGCTAGCCATTTAGCGTCTCTTTGGAAGGAAGAAGACTATAAATAGGCAAGAAGAAAGGAAGAAGGGGGCATATGAACACACTCCAGCTTTTGAGAATCTCTCCATTCAATTGATATTCTATCTATTTGTGATTATAACTATGGCCTACAAAAAACCAAAACGACAAAACACAAGAGAAGGCATACAAAAACCAGGCCAACACCAAGGGGCCCAGGAAGAAATGCCCATACAAGGGTAAAGATCAAGGCCCAAGAAAGAAATGAGCAAGTTTGAAAATAAAGAACATGCATGCCCACCAAGCCTAGGCTCCAAACCAACACTTTCGAGAGTAGTCAAAATCGAAGTCAGAAAAAACAAAGTCGAGGCAAACACTGAAAATGAAGGTGGTGATGACGGGATCAGTTTGGCAAGATGTTTGGTGGTCGGATTACAAGGTAACAACCTCGCGGTCACAACCAAGTTCTAGAACGTAAACTCTGAAAGAAAGGTCAGAATCGATCGAAACTGTCAATGCAAGAAGGTAGAGAAAAGCGGGCCGCTAGAGTATGTGATCATGGCAAGTGGCGAACAAGCTCATTAGAATCAAATACCGGAATAATCGATGATAGATCACTAAAAATTTAGAATTTTGGTCTAAAGGCTTGAGGATGGGAGGAAAATGAGAAACCAACTAAAAAACCACTGAATGAACTAGATCATAGCATAAATTGAAGATTGGCAGAGGGCTAAAAGGATTTTCCACTCAAAAATCTAAATTGAGACCAAAACAAAGCTAAATGCAGGAAATTGTTCATCAAATTGAATATTTGAGTACTGCAAAGGAAGAAATTTTGAAGGTCTAAAATAATTGCAAGAGTCTTCATACCGGTAAAATCAGTCGACAAGAGAGAATCAGAAAACACTGTGTTAGTGATCTAGATTGACTTCTTTCCAAAATGATAGAGAAAGAGAATTCCTCACCCATTTCTTTTTCAAAATTTTTTCTAGAGGGATGCTCTAACCTCTTTCTAAATTTTTACAAGAACTAAAGATTGAATTGTCATTTTTTTATAAGGAATGGGGTTAAGGGCACCACTAGTAGACTGGTGGTCGTCCTAAAGCATCCTATCGAATGAGATATTGCTTTTAAAGCCTCGGACTTTACAAATGATAAAGAGTGATTTGTCAATGATATTGTATTAAACATGCATAGATAAAGAAGTGCATTGTAAGTAAAAAAAAAGGAGGAGGTGTGCTAAAAATAAATATGGCTTTTTACGAACAAGAGGCTCTTTCACTTCACTCGTTCTCGCTGAAATTTTAAAGCCCGTCTCTCTCTCTCTCTCTCTCTCTCTCTCTCACACACACACACACACACATACATCTTAGACTTTTATACAGAATCGAGAAAACAAAGTTCAACTATTACGAAAGGGAAAGCTCCTTTCGGATTTCTGCCATGGCGGGCGGGGTGAACAGGAGGATATCGGCATCCTCAGCTAGGGCTCATACCCGCAAATCCCAATCTAATTCGTTCAGTGTCCCATCCGGTATCATTTATTTTCATCTGATAATTTCTTTTTCCGGGTCAGTGATTGCTCATCTGATAAATTTAGCACTATTCAATTTCTTATAGGAATTTGGTTAGCTTGTTTCGTTCGAAGCTCATTTGAAGTTATTGATTTGTTTTTGTTCCAACTGATGCTTTGTATTTCTCTAGATTTGAAATTTCTTCGACCCCAGCTCTGTAATCATATGTATGATCCTGCTTTTAATTAATTTATGCAAAATCAAAGAGATTAGTCAAAATTACTAGGTTTTTTGTTTGCTGTGATTTCGAATGCCAAAAGTGTGAACATAGGAGCTAGGCTGCTACTAGTCAAAATTACTAGGAATACTAGCTTTCAATTTCTTTTTGTGCTTCTGGGGTAGGTATTTTCGTAAGGTGGGTGAGACTTTAGAGAGTAAGGTTGACGAAACTCATGATATTCAATAAAGAATGAAACCATGATAACCATGAATTCAAACCAAGAAAAAGTCACAAGAAATTATCTCAGATCATACATGATGGAATTGGTTACAACAGCTTATTTCAATGTAAATTAGCTTGCGTGGATCAAACTTATCATATACATGGCTTCACTCTTATTTCCTTCAAACAGTTGGCTAACTTCTTTTTTTTTTTCTCTCGCTCTTCTGTTGTTCAGCATTTGCAATAAGAATCACTTGATAATGAGGAAATTGATCTAAACAGTCATAAGAAATCTGGTCTGATTTGACAACCTTCAAATTGCAGGTCTCATTCGGAACATTTTTCTTGTTTTGCTTGTGGGTTGTCTGGCTTGGGCTTACCAGGCAACTCGCCCTCTTCCCCCCAAAATATGCGGCTCTCCTGGTGGGCCCCCTGTAACGGCACCAAGAGTAAAGCTGAGAGATGGAAGGCATTTGGCTTACAAAGAGCATGGTGTGCCAAAGGAAAAAGCAAAGTACAAATTTGTTTATGTTCATGGCTTTGATTCATGCAGGCATCATGCTGCAATTGCAACTGAAGTTTCTACTGTATGTTTAATTTATGATTCATTCTTTGGATTTCTTATTCAGTACTTCAATGTATTCCAACTTATTTCCATTTTATTCCTGGATTCAGGAAACAATTGAGTCTTTGGGGATATATATAGTGTCTTTTGACAGACCCGGATATGGTGAGAGTGACCCTGATCCCAAACGAACAGTGAAGAGCATTGCTCTGGATATTGAAGAGCTTGCTGATCAGTTAGAACTAGGACCTAAGTTCTATCTTGTTGGCTTTTCCATGGGTGGCCAAGTTGTTTGGGGCTGCCTCAAGTATATTCCACATAGGTATGTTACTGAGATCTTCAAAAACTAGTTACTAGTGAAATTGAGATTCTCTAATTTCCACATTTGCTTCCCAATATATTCCACTACAATTTTTGCCTGATAGTGTCAAAATAAATCAGAATAAAAAAAGTTATTTATCAATAACATTAAAAAAAATGTAATAGAACCAATTAAGACAACGGAGTATACAACGTTTTGGGGAGTCAAGATGTCCACCAGGCAGAGCTTAAGCTTAGACTGTTAATCTTTAGTAGTATTTTCCATTTATTCTCTGATGATATTTGATCAATGGTCATATGTTAGCTTCATCGATGTTGTTGAAGTTGAAGAGTTCACACAATGGAGCTTATTTTTGTTCTCTTATAATGCTTTTCGAATGAAAGATCGTTTGTTTTGTTTCTTTCGTTTGTGTTTAAATCCGCACCACCTATAAGATGAATTTATGTAGAGGTTTTGGTTGAGGTAGAGTTAATATTATAGCTTTGAAAGTTCTGCATGAAGTGAAAATGGATGATCACTGCATAATAGAGGATGCTTCTTTTATGAATGTGCTCTCCATGCATATGATATCATGAGCAAAGCTTGCATTGCTTATTTTTTGCTTTCCTTTTTTGCCAAAAACTAAAGTTCCTCTTTTTTCACCTTTTAAGGCTCTCTGATCTCTCTGGCTCTTCTTGTTGAGAAAGTGCTTGGTGCTGGTCTGTCAATGATGATGCCCCATTTTATAAAACGTTTTTGTGCTTTTTTGGCTGGTGTTCTTATGCATATCCACTTGCAATTACCATTGTTATTTAGGTCTCAATCATGTTTTGCCTCTACCAACTTGCTAAATTTTAGGTGTTTGGCTAAGTATTTGCAATGTAGTTGATGTTAAGAGGCCACTAAATCCACTTAAAAAATGCTTTCCTAATCAATTTTCGAAAATGGGTTCAAAGTTCAAGTACACCATTATTATCCAGAATTCATTCCTGGTTACGCTAATACCCATAAACAAACTACCTTGCAGTTTTGTGAACAAAAAAAAAAGGGTTGGCCATAGAAATTTAAAATTCCTCATTACTTGCTTATGATTTCACATATTTCTCACATTTGACAGGTTAGCTGGAGCGTCACTGTTAACTCCAGTTGTCAACTACTGGTGGCGTGGTTTTCCTGCAAATTTTAGATCAGAGATTTATAGGAAGCAGCTTAAGCAGGATCAATGGGCATTGCGTGTGGCACATTATGCACCATGGCTGACATATTGGTGGAATACTCAGAAGTGGTTCCCACCGTGTGCTGCTCTTGCTCACAGCCCTGATGTCCTGTCAAAACAAGACATGGAGATTCAGATAGAAAGGATGGCCGCAGAGGATTACATGTTTGGACGTGTAAGTTCTCTCGTTCTTCTTTCCAGTTTGTGACAAAATAGAATATGCACTTCAATTGACATTATATAATGGTTTTCCATGACTAGTGATCTTCATGTAAAGAATAAACCATCCTGATTCCTGCCAAAATGAAAGAAAATTCTCCCACCTAGAGTTTTGCTATGTACGTAGGGGTTTGTTTAAATGTCATGTAGTATAAAGAAAAAATGGGTGTTTTTTGGGCATCCAAACATCCATTTTTTACATTAGGCTGTATAATGTAAAATAGTATTATACCACAAATTATGTATCCAAACAGGGGCCTAGAATAAAGAACGAGACGGGAACAAAGTTTTAACTACTAAAAAGCATGCTTAGATCAGAGTGTAAAAAATGGTCTAATTCTCTTGTTTGGCCTTTATATTACAGATTCCTTAGTTCACTTCTGAATAATACCAACCAATAAATTGCCATCTCTTATAGCCATTGATTTAATTTTATTCCTATTTCATCTTGTGCATTTGCTGCGTTGATGAAATTCATCAGGGTCCAGTGAGACAGCAAGGAGAGTACGAGTCCCTCCACCGTGACCTAATGATTGGATTTGGAAACTGGGAATTTGATCCTACGGAGCCAGCAGAGCTAACGAATCCTTTCCCAGATGGTGAAGGTACCGTTCACCTGTGGCAGGGAGATGATGATCAGCTCGTACCTGTGGAACCTCAACGCTTCATAGTTAAACAACATTCATGGATTCAATATCATGAGATACCAGGCGCTGGACATTTGTTCCCATATGCTAAGGGAATGAGTGAAGCTATCATCAAGGCACAGTTATCTGTTGACAACTAAAGCCCTTGTATTTTTCAGGATGCAATTTTATGCAATTTGACGTTCCACTTTCTTTGGTGGGTGACTTATGAAGAGTCTAGGTGTCTTTGATTGCCCTAGATGCTTTTGTTGTGTTTTTAAGCCTTGCATGAGGTTGGTATGTAATATGCAACTTATTAATTAGTTTTATATGAAGTTTTTTCCCTCTATTTTAGTGGTTTTGTGGCCTTTGTTTTCTTTAATATCGGCAGATGGAATGTAATACCGGTTGAATTTGATGTACCGGTTCTTGCATCACTTACTTTTGCAAAATATAACTCTTATTCTTATCCTTATTTTGCGTTTAAAATTCTTGGATCTCTTTGATTTAAGAGTTGATGTTATATCTTTTTTTAGGGACTCGGAGAAATTTTGGTAATTTTAGTAATTTTGGTAATTTCTCGGAGAAATTTTGGTAATATAACTCTTATTCTTATCCTATAAAATAAGGAGCGTTTAAAATTCTTGGATCTTTTTGATTTAAGAGTTGATGTTATATCTTTTTTTAGGGACTCGGAGAAATTTTGGTAATTTCTCGAAAATTACAAAAGTGTATCGCTATCGTGAAAAAGTGCATTTCTAAATAACAAAAAGTACATTAATAAACCAAAAAAGTGCAAATAAAAATGAAGCCAACAGGGCGATTCACTGTAAAAGTACATTATTATGGTGAAAAAGTGCATTGCGAAGTACCAAAAAGTGCATTCATAGACCAAAAAATGCAAGCACGAATAAAGCCCACGGTTGCTTGCTTGTGCACTTGTGCTCCATGTTTAGTGCATCATTATGGTGGAAAAGTGCATTGTGAAACCGATAAAAGTCCAGTACAAAAGTGCATCATCATGAGCGTTCAACTAACTCAATTCCGTATCAACTCAATCCTTCCTAATTTTCCGGTTTAGTAATGCATTTTTACCAATTTTGTAATGCACATTTTCATCATAACGATGCAATTTTGTAATTTTCGAAATATTACGAAAATGCCACCGCGTCCCTAAAAGAGATAGAACATCAGCTATTGGATTAAGTGGATCCAAAGGTTCTAAATACTCCTTATTTTATAGGATAAGTAGATGTTTTATTTGAACCAAACTCAATAATAATCTCAAAAACATTCTCTTTTTTTTAGAAAGAACTAGTTGTACCCGTCGTACCATGTACGACTACGATACGGTATTTTACATTATGAATAGAATATTAATAAATAAAAATATAAAATAAACTTTAATATAAGTAATTTATTGCTCTTAGAATGTATACTTTTTTTAATCAAATATTATATTATTCATATTTTATTACTTCTTATGTACGTAAATCAAGGTTATTAGAATCGGGATTTTAGGTTGGATCGTTAAGGGTCTTTTGGATCGGATCGTAAGATCGGATCGCTGAATCGTAAGATCTTACATTATAACTAAAAGTATGCAAGGATAACCTAATAGATTGTATATTTAGTTATATATGAAGTAAGAAAATGATAAACATTATTAATTTGATTATTAAAAATGTTAAAAGATGGACTAGTCAACTATTTTAATGGAAATGATACGTTAACCGTGAAATTATTAATAATATAAAATCATAATTGTCATTTTATAGGATCGTAAGAATCGTTTGTAGGATCGTTAGAATCGTTTATAGGATCGTTAGAATCGTATGTAAAATTGGGATTGTATACTAAATCATTTAAGATCCTACTTCAATAAGATCCTACTTAGGATCGTGGATCGTTTTCAGTGTCATGGATCGTAGTATCGTTAGAATCGTAGAATCGGATCGGGATTCTGATAACCTTGACGTAAATTTAGAGATTATCAAATATTTCAATATATCTATTAAATATTTTATTATCTATTTTGATTAATTTTAAACATTATAAATATTTATCATTAATTTTTTATAAAAGAAAATCAATTTATATTTATAAATAAATTTGTCAAAAGATATATGCTAAAAGATTTATATTTATTTTAAAATATTTTATCTTTAATTTTAATACTTGTATAAGGAAGCTTTCAAAAGATATTGTTGTACTAAATAAATATTTATTTGATGTTAGAGATAAATTTAAATATTTAAAAAAAAATTAATATGAAGAAGTTATAATAATAGATAAAAATTAATTTTTTAAATATAAAGTGGGGTCAGAACCATTTTGGTGGCTCGAAAAGGTTTATCTTTAATATATAGTTATAGATGTGAATGAGACTTTCTAGAATTATTATTTAGGTTCTTAAGTTGAAAAAAAGTTTTCATTATTTTATTCAAATTATGCCATGTGGCGCAAATTTTTACACAGACTTGATTTCTGCTTTATAATGTATTAGGATAGATAACGTATTTATACAAAATTATATTAAATTTTACATTATGCTTTATATAAATATCTTATTTATAATAAAAAAATAATTTTAAATTTAAGTCGTAGGCATGCATGTATGACGAATTTAACTAAGTAAATTTTATAGGTAGAATACATAAACGGCCCCCTGTACTTGGGTCAATTGGTCACTTGGCCCCCTGTACTTTAGCCCTAACCGTTTGGCCCCCTATAGTTGCACATTGCGACCTATTGAACCCCTATTGAGCCACTTATCCCAGCTTTTTTTAGGAGTGTGGTGCACGCGCAATAATATGTTATATTGTATTGCCACAATGGCGATGACATGGATGCTATGAATGACATGGATGACATGGCGATGACATGATGTGTTATATTGTGTTGCCACAATGACATCCATGTCATCGCCATTGTGGCAACATAATATAACACATCATCGTGCGTGCATTACACTCCTAAAAAAGTTGGGATAAGTGGTTCAATAGGGCTTCAATAAGTCGCAATGTATAACTATAGGGGGTCAAACGATTAGGGCTAAAGTACAAGGGGCTAAGTGACCAATTGGTCCAAATACAGGGACCGTTTATGTATTCTGCCAAATTTTATAGCCAAAAACAACTCCATGATATTGGTTTCTAGCTCAAAATGATCCATTATTTTTGCTGTAAAAACTTTAAAAATCCATGGTTGTGTGTTTTGCATTTCAAAAAGATTTGATTGGATGTATCTTCGTTGCTGAGATCCTTCTCCCCATCTTCATCTAACTACCATTTAATTCTCTCTTCTCTGCTGCGAAGAACGACTACGTAATTTCAATATGCCGAAATAGATATTTAAGTGCTAGTCCCAATTTCACCTCAACTAGACTGAAGAGAGAGAAAGGGGAGGAAAACCAACAAAAGCCCCCCACACAAGAACACAAGGAGTAGCATAGAGCAAACCCCAAAGGAAGCCAGCCGCAAAAGTCACCATTTCTACCCCTCTCTCTCAAATGCTTCTCCGCATCTTCTTTCTTTAACAGTAGCCCTACATTTGCTCAAGGTATCACTCTTCACCCACGTTGATTTTGATCTGCTTTTTTCTTATTGTGGTTTTCTAGTTTTGAGTTAGTACCCTATCTTATCACATACTTGGTTTTGTTTTCAATTTTGTCTGAAATGTGGGGTTTTCTCCTGGTTACATTGATTACTGGTTTCTCTTTTGCACCCGGGCAAACAGATATACATCCAGAGTTTGATTGTGATGTGACACCCTGAATTTGGGTATCATAATTGTTAAGGATTTCCACTCAATATCACAAATGGCGACTTGTGGGTCACTTTCTCTTGCTTGTGCTGATGTTGCAAGTTCTGTGTCTGCATTGACTGTTCTTGGTGGTGCCGGTAGGCTTTCAACGAATCAACAACTGGGTAGTGTGAATTGTTTAAGACTTGTTGATGAAAAGACTCTCTTCTGGAGCCACCGCCATAGAATTCGTCCAAAATTCAAGTGTTCAGTCAATTCTAATGGTATAAGTCCCAATAACAACACAGACTTGTTTCTGAATCTGCATCCTGAGATCTCTTTGCTTAGAGAGGGTGATAAGAGCAGTGCAATGAATAGCCCTAAAAATGACGGTCCTTGTGGAATCATCACTGAGATTTTTGGAGAAGCCTCAGCTACTAACAACTATAATGAAGCAAAGATTAAAGCTATTGGGGTAGGGGGTGGTGGGTCAAATGCAGTCAATCGAATGATTGAGAGCTCGATGAAGGGTGTTGAATTCTTTGTTGTGAACACTGATATTCAAGCAATTAGGATGTCACCTATCAGTCCAAAGAACCGCTTGCAAATTGGTGAAGAGCTTACTCGAGGCTTGGGTGCTGGTGGGAATCCGGAAATAGGCATGAATGCTGCTAAAGAAAGCAGAGCCTCGATTGAAGAAGCAGTGAGTGGTGCAGACATGGTGTTTGTGACGGTATTTACACTTCTTATACAATTTTTTTTATGACAATGCATAGTTTTGCATAATCTTTAGCTTAGATAAAAGGGTATTTTATTTTTCCTTCTAAATTGAGGAATATGAACACTAAAATCTACACGATATAATATTTGCTACTGTAGAATTTGAGGGGGAATGGGCATGTCTTATGATTTTGCAGGATGGCCTATTAGTTGCTCCATACAAGTGAATAGATATAAAAAAAACATGTACTCAATCTATATAGGTCTTTCTCATCCAACAAAAGTTCATGTATTTTATAGCAAATCATTAAATTATTAATTATAAGCATACATTATGTTCACTTCATATAATAGACAATTTATTGAATTGGATTAGTTGCTGTCAGGCTGGAATGGGTGGTGGCACTGGTACTGGTGGGGCTCCTGTAATTGCGGGAGTTGCAAAATCAATGGGCATTTTGACGGTTGGCATTGTAACAACCCCCTTTGCATTTGAAGGGAGGAAAAGAGCAGTTCAAGCTCAAGAAGGAATTGCAGCTTTGAGAGAAAATGTAGACACACTGATTGTTATTCCTAATGACAAGTTATTGACAGCAGTTTCCCAGTCTACTCCTGTAACAGAAGCATTTAATCTTGCTGATGACATTCTCAGGCAAGGTGTTCGTGGTATTTCTGATATAATCACGGTATGTCATAAGCCTCTTTTTCTAAGCTGGAATCCTCTCCAAATATCAATGTTCATTTTTCCTGTTGTTAATTACTTCAAGATTTTTATCTTGCACTGAATTGGGAAACTATCTTTATGACAATGTAACCTTCCAGCTAAAGTACTTGTAATATCAAATGTTCAGGATAAGCATTTGCCTTCAAAATATTCTTATCCTTGATCATTTGATCCACAAGTTTGAATGCTGATTTGGCTCTAAACATTGGCTAACTTTGGCTTCGTTCCCTTATTATTAATTGCAGATTCCAGGATTGGTTAATGTTGATTTTGCTGATGTTCGTGCTATTATGGCAGAAGCTGGTTCTTCATTGATGGGAATAGGAACTGCTACTGGTATATAGTTTAACTATTGGCTGTATATTTTATGCGATTTCCCTTCATATCAGTTAAATATCATGCTATCTCGGATTACTTCTTAAGGTCTAAACTATTATTTCAACCATTGTTAATTTGTTCCAAACTCCCGTAGATGAGTGATTGTAGATTCATACGGCCCTCTCTCATCTGTACTGAAATGACCCTCGGTCACCCTTTGCTTCATAGCTTAAAGAATGATGTTCATGTTCACAATTTTCACATATTTCACATATTCCACTCTTAAAAAGTGTTTTTTGTGCAGGTAAAACTCGAGCAAGAGATGCTGCTCTAAATGCCATTCAGTCACCTCTCCTAGATATTGGAATAGAGAGAGCCACTGGAATTGTGTGGAACATCACCGGTGGAACGGACTTGACTCTTTTAGAGGTACCTTCCTCTATTTCTTGCCTGCTGTCTCTATCCAGACACGAGTCCTTGGTATAAGGATCAAATCCAACCTTCTCTCCTTAGCAAACGCATGATCCTTTTAATAAACTGTTGTTTTCAAGTTAGTGCATGTTTGGATGCATACTACATGCATTATGTATTGGATATTTTTATGCATTATAAAGCCAAATAAATTATAAGTGCAGTCTGTTAAGTCCGAAATGTAATAATGCTTTATGATAATTGATATAATGTACTTTTTTGGGTCATAAAACATGAGGCATATTAACTTAAATACTGCATTATGAAATTTAATGCCTGATAGTGCACAAGTTGTTTACACTACATGACATCCAAACAAACCTGTAGCCATGATGTAGAAATAAAGTTTTCCAATTGCTCACCAAATTTGTATAAGAATAAGATGACGCTGACACTTGAATTCTGGAAGGTGAATGCTGCTGCAGAAGTCATATATGATCTTGTTGATCCAAATGCGAACTTAATATTTGGAGCTGTGATAGACCCTTCTCTTACCGGTCAAGTAAGTGCCCCTTAAACCAAGTTATGCTTGAGCATAGTTTCCAGCTTGTATGCTGTTTGGCATCTCATCTTCAGACTCCAGCAATTATCATGCTTTTCAAGCTAATACCTTGATTTTGCTTTCTCAGGTAAGCATCACTTTGATTGCAACTGGATTCAAACGACAAGAAGAAGCCGAAACCCGACCAATCCAGGTTTTCATCATACTTCTTGTATATAGATAGATACCCAGAGAGTGGGTAGAATCCGAATTGATTTTGTTCTAATGACATCTCTTGCTTAAATACGGTGGCAGGCCAGCCAGCGAGCACAGGGAGAGGTCAGCCAACGTCCATCTTTTACTGAAGGCACTTCAGTGCTGATTCCTGAGTTTCTCAGAAAGAAAGGTCGCTCCCATTTTCCAAGGGCATGAGCGAATATGTTAAACTCTACCTCAACCACTTGATTTCTGTCTTTTTATTGCTTTACAGTTAGTTGTTCTTATGGACGTGTTCAAATTTGCCATACGTAGAAGTTTTTTTTTCCGTCCTTTTCCCTTCTATGGGTAGTAAATATTGTCATGACCTTGTTGGAACACGTAGGGTTTTAACTTTTAATAAGATATTGATGAGTTCATGTTTTATTCTGGATTTCTTGGTTGATATCTTCAACAGTTGTAGTCCTAAGGGAAGATTTTTACAGGTGTTCGTCCAAGCAATAGAAAGATTTTTCAAAAGAATTAGTGTGACAAATTTGAGTCATGAACAACCCCAAAGAACAAGTGGTTACCTGTCTATGCTGCTGATTGCAAGCGAATATAAAATATCTGCTTACAGTTACCATTGGTGCCCACCAAGTGGTTACCTGTATACGAGGATTACTACTCAAAATACATTATCTTGTATTATAATACACGCTTTAAAGAAGTTCTACTCTTCAACATTTCATTTCCTTTGTTTTTTTAAGAAAACAAACTTTTTGCATCCTCGTACAGTAGTGCTGGCCAAACTGGGAAAACTAACACCACACAATATGGAGTGGAGTGGAGTCCAATTAAAAAGCAAGCGACGTAAGCTTGTCGATTACCATACAAAGAAAGAGACCCTCCTCCCATATTTGACGTCTAAACTAACTCCTGCACTCAGAAAGAATCTCATACCCCTCTTTCCTTCCTGCACAAATTATTCCTCCATTAGATGAAGAACATGAAGCTGCAAAAAACACAACACGAACCAGATCCGCCAAGTCGGCAAAACTCAGCAGGAGTACTTCAAGCAATCTTACAGAAACCCATTTGCAAAATCATGAAAGAAGCAAAACCCACAATCCACAAGATCCAAGTTTCACCATCTCATGTACGGAGGAGAAGCGATGATGCAGCTTCTTCAGCTGCTCACATAAAGAAGAAGAGCAGTACAGAATATCATCAGTCTCGCCATCAGAACTGGCAAAGCGACAACGAGAAGAAGGGATCTGATTTGCGCAAGGAATATGATTCTTCCTTGAAAGGCGACGAGGAGAGTGGGAGGGAGAGGATAAAGAGGCACAGAGTTGAAGTGGCTGGGGAGGTGCGGATACCCGACGTTTGGGGGCAAGAGAATTTTCTCAATGATTGGATTGATTGCTCGGCTTTCGACTCCGCCTTGGCGCCAAACGGGATCATGTCGGCCAGCGCTGCTCTGGTTGAGCACCTTCAGGTAGCCTCATCTTGAATATATGGACCCAGGTTGATTTGGAGCAAGATCTGTAAGAAAAGGACCAATTTACAAGGACTGTTGATTCCTTACGCTCTACCCTTGCATCTTTTTTCAGTCCAGCTCCAATTGTTTCTATAAACACTATCTTGTAAGCTTCGTAGTGTAATTTATTAGTTATGGCATTATTGAAAGATTAAAAGCCAGGCTAGTTGCTAAACTTTCCTGTAAGATTGAACGCCAGGTAAATTGCAAAAGTTTTCCATCGGGAAAAAGAAGTTGATGATTTTGATTCATTCAGCCTTGTTGTGAAGACCTGTCAATCGGGTCGGGCGGGTCGGGTTCGGGTTTCGGTATGTCGGGTTCGGGTCAATTTCAGGTCGGGTCATTTCGGGTCACAAATTTATCGGGTTCAAACAGGTCGGGTCACTACGGGTTTGTTGCAGGTTCGGGTCGGTCAACGGGTTAAATAACCTGGGTTTTCCTATTTATTTTAACAATTTATTTGTTATTTTTTAGTTAATTTTTTTCATTCTCGCTTATTTACCTAAAAAGTTATAGTATAATCTAACTTGAGCCTAAATATAAGGATTTGGATTTTGGATACAAGACGCTCAAATTTGGTATTCATTAATATTAATATTTAATCATAATGTGGTATCTCACTATTTTAGGAACATTTTTGTATTGACTCAAAAAAAAAGGAACATTTTTGTAACCAATCATGTGTTAGACTAAGGGGGTGAATAATCACAATGACAAGTCCTAATTTCACATTCATGGTGCTTGGTGGCAGAAGAATTTCAACAAGAAATGATTGACTTCAAAGTTCAAATCGTAAGAGATTCAAAAGTGATTATGAAGAAAAAATAACACATGACCTCATAGAGTTCTTGTATGCATATACTAGGAAACATATATCAATTCAGAATAGGAAAACTTACAATCCACGTATTATTAAAAAGTATGGTATTCCCCCATTTTGTATATATTTCAGCTTTAATAAAGTCATAATCATTTATGTAACCTAGAACATCTTTAATCGATTGGCTATTAATAATTTTAATTGGTTACTATTAATCGTTTGCCCAAACCTTGAGAAGTATATATACATCTTTTTCGGAGATATTAACTAATAACATCTTCAACTAATTGGTTTGTTTAATGTTAATAATCTAGAAAATTAGTTTTTCAAGCAATCGATTGGAGTCAAGTCCAACTATTGATTAGAGGAAGGAACGAGACTGCAACCAAACTTGACTTGGTGTGAATTTTTTTTCACCATTCTCGGTTTTTAGTTTGACCCAACGGGTTGAACCAAACCCGTTCGGGTTTGACCCAGAAATTTCTCGGGTCCTCGGGTTCGGTTAAAATCGGGTTTCGGGTTAATTTTTTCGGGTTATGACCCAAAAATTTTCGGACGGGTCGGGTCGGTTTTTCGGTTCGGGTCATATTTTGCCAGGTCTATGTGAAACCCATTCCAATCGGGTTAATTCTTTCATTGCTTTGTCAACGGGTCAGTCTCTTAAGCACTTTGATATTAATAAATTTTTGGAAAATTACTTTTGGTGACCCTAAAGTTTTGACTTTTTCTCTTGGTGTCTAAAAATTTTTTTTATTTTTTTTTGGTACCCTCGTTTTTTTAAATAATAATTCTTTCTCGTAACCTAAACTCACTCAAAATATCAATCTCCATCAAAAAAAAAAATCAAATTTCCGTTAATTTTTTTTAAAAAACTAAATAAATAACCAGGAATTTCCCAATTTTCGTTTGATACAAGGTTGATCGAAATTAAATCACGATCAATGAAACTTCATGAAAGTGTAGTAGTTAATCTTCCGACTCTACATAGTAAAAATGTCATCAACAGAGCTATCACAAAAACAAACATTCTACCTTTTGAGCTCCATGCCCTTCTTACTTCTTAGAATCTAAGGCTTTTAAATCTTTCTGATCAATATGTAGATTTATAGCCATTATTTCAGCAACAGCTGGTCATACTGGGAAATATAATATCGAAACCAATAGGAGAATAAAGACTATATCATCCATCACATATGCTAAATTCAACCTTACGAAGTCTAATCCTGCAACAAAATAAAAGGTGATCAATTTAGAAAGGATAGAGAATGAGTTTAACCAGTTCAAATTAACTTGCCATCTTTTAAGGAATTTGTTGCAGGGAGGTTCTGTCTCAACTGAAATTGAATCCCACAAGGGGGAATTTGTTGAGGTTCAAAAAAAAGAAAGGGGTAAAACAAAAGGGTGAAATTCTTGGTTTTTTATTTTTTATTTTTAATTTTTTAATGGAGATTTTGAGTTTTGTTTTGGATGGAGATTGATATTTTAGTGTGTTTAGGTTATGAGAAGAAATTGTTTAAAAACACGAGGGTACCAAAAGGAATAGGAATTATTTTTGGACACCAAGAGGAAAAGTCGAAACCTCAGGGACACCAAAAGGAATTTCCCTAAATTTTTTTTGAATGGTGATTTATGACACACTTTATATGGATCAGCCGTTTTGTTGATTTCGATACTCTACAAACAATTTTTCCTGTAAGACCATCTAGATCAATTGAATACTATTCTGTTGGAATTGCGTAATATTGATAAAGAGGTGGATGATGAGGATGTTGCCTTGTTATTGCTGGTGTCTCTGCCTCCGTCGTATGATAATTTTGTGCAGTCTTTTATGGGTGGAAAAGAGACTGTGACGCTGGAAGAGGTTAGATATGCTCTTCACACCAGAGAGATGCGCCATAAGGCTGCTGGAATAGGTACAGAAAATCAGGCTTCTGGATTGATGGTCAAAGGAAGCAAGGATGGTAAGAAGGGCAAGAAAAAGACAAATCAAAGCGAACAGAAATCAGACCCTAAATTACCAAACGACGTCTTTGCTTACTATAAGGAGAAGGGTCACTGGAAGAGTGATTGTCCTAAGAAGAAGAAGCAACAAGGGCAGAACTCCGGATCTGCAGCAGTAGCAGAATGTGTAAATACTTCTGAGGAAGATATTGTTTTGCTAGCAAATGATTACACACATCAGGCTAATGTGTGGTTTCTTGACTCAGGGACATCCTATCATATATGTCCCAAAAGAGAGTTGTTTACAACATATAGCTGTGCAGATGGGGGTAGTGTCTCCATGGCAAACGGGTTCGTCTGCAAGGTTGTTGGGATCGGGTCAATCAGGTTTAGGACACATGATGGGAAGTTTTTCACATTGAAGGAAGTCAGACATGTGCCACTTATGACAAAGAATCTGATATCTTTGAGTCTGCTAGACAGTAAGGGTTTCAGTTTCAAAGGTGAAGGTGGAGGTCTACATGTTTGTAAAGATTCTGATGTGATTCCGAAGGGAGTCAAGTAGGGAACTTTGTATGTTTTATAAGGTTCAACAGTAACAGGTTCTGCAGTTGTTGCATCAGTTGAAGTTCAGGGATCTGATTTGACCAGGCTATGGCATATGAGGCTTGCTCATATGAATGAACGAGGAATGCAAATTCTTTCAAAAGAAGATCTTCTCGGAGGCCATAAGGCCAAGAGTCTTGAGTTTTGTGAGCATTGTGTCTTTGGGAAACTACATCGAAGCAAGTTTCTTAAGGCAGTTCATCGAACAAAGGGCACTTTGGATTACATCCATTCAGATTGATGGGGTCCTTCTCGTGTTGAGTCTTTGGGCGGTCACATATATTTTCTGTCTCTTATTGATGATTACTCTAGGATGACAAGGGTATTCATGACGAGGCATAAAAGTGAGATGTTCAGTAAATTCAAGGAGTGGAAGACGCTGGTTGAAAATCAGACTGGGAAGAAGGTCAAGAGGCTGCGAACTGATAATGGCCTGGAATTCTGTTCATCTAAATTTGATGATTTCTGCAAAGATCAGGGAATTGCTCGCCATCACACAGCCAGACATACACCACAACATAATGGTGTAGCAGAAAGAATGAATCAGACACTCTTAGCGAGAGCAAGATGTATGCTCTCCAACGCAGGTCTTGCTAGACGGTTTTGGGCAGAAGCAGTTTCAACAGCTTGTTATCTCATCAATCGGAGCCCACACACAGGTATTGACTACAAAACACCCTTTGAGGTGTGGACTGGAAAAGCTGCTGATTATTCGAATCTGAGAGTTTTTGGTTGCACTGCTTATTATCATGTAGATGAGGGTAAGTTAGAGCCAAGAGCTAAGAAGAGAGTTTTCATGGGCTATGGAACAGGTGTGAAAGGGTACATGATCTGGTCTAACAACAAGATTATACTGAGCAGAAGTGTAGTATTTGATGAGAGTTCTATGCTAAAATCTAGAGAGAAGGTAAGTGATACACTAGAAAAAGAGGTTGTTGTTGAGGAGGTGGAGGTGTAATTCAGTCCAGAGGAGAATCAGGCACTTAAGTTGGTTGATGACCAACTACCACCACCAGGTACCGATGAGTAAGATACAGATGAGTCTGAGTATGTACCACCAGAGACTACTCTAGAGGAAGTTGAACATCGGAGCATTGCTGTAGACCGATCTAGAAGGGTTGGAATCAGACCTCCAGCTATGTACAGGTTTGATGATATGGTGGGATATGCATTGCAGGTGGCCGAGGAGGTGGAGGATAATGAGTCGTCCACCTATAAGGCTGCAATATCTGGGAATGAGTCAACAGAGTGGCTTGCTGCAATGGGAGAAGAGATAGAGTCCCTTCATAGAAATCAGACTTGGGAGCTTGTAAAATTGTCTGCTGATAGAAAGATAATTACTTGCAAGTGGGTCTTTAGAAAGAAGGAAGGAATGTCAACTGCAGAGGGTTTCAAGTACAAAGCACGAGTGGTTGCAAGAGGGTTCAATCAGAGAGAGGGAGTAGACTACAATGAGATTTTCTCGCCAGTAGTCAGGCATACTACCATCAGGGTGTTACTAGCAATAGTTGCATATCAGGATCTGGAACTTGAGCAACTAGATGTGAAGATAGCTTTTCTACATGGAGAGTTGGAAGAGGACATATACATGAGCCAACCAGATGGATTCCAAGTTCCAGGAAAAGAGAACTATGTTTGCAAGTTAAAGAAGTCCTTATATGGGCTAAAGCAGTCCGCTAGGCAATGGTATAAGCGGTTTGACAATTATATGGTGCAACTTGGCTATCACAGGAGTCCTTATGATTGTTGTGTGTATTACAGTGACTTGCAGAGTGGTTCACGCATTTATCTAGTTCTGTATGTTGATGATATGCTGATTGCTGCTCAATAAGTCAGACATTCAAAAGTTGAAGGGTTCTCTCAGTGCAGAGTTTGAGATGAAGATCTAGGTGCTGCTCGAAAGATTTTGGGAGTTGAAATCTATAGGGACATGAAGAATAGAAAACTCTTCTTATCACAGGAAGGGTACATCAAGAAAATTCTGAGCAGGTTTGGAATGTCTTCAGCCAAGCCTATAGATACTCCAATGGCATCTAACAGTAAGCTGGGAATGTACACAATTTAGACTGATGAGGAGAAAGAGTACATGTCTTGGGTTCCATACACTAGTGCAGTTGGGAGTCTTATGTATGCTATGGTCTGCACTCAACCAGATCTAGCATTTGCTGTTAGTGTGGTACGTCGGTTTATGGTTCAGCCTGGAAAGGAACATTGGTAAGCTGTTAAGAGGATTTTTAGGTACCTTAGAGGCACTTCAGATGTTGGATTGTGCTATGGGAATGATATAGAGTGCTTGGTTGCTGGGTTTTCAAATTCTGATTATGCCGGAGATGTGGATAGTAGGAGATCTATGTCTGGTTATGTGTTCACTCTTGGAGGTTCTGTGGTAAGCTGGAAGGCGACTCTACAGCCTACAGTTACTTTGTCTACCACTAAGGCAGAGTATATGGCTTTGACAAAAGCTGCTAAGGAGGGAATATGGCTGAAAGGACTAGTTAATGATTTAGGCCTACATCAAGATCAGGCTATAGTGTATTGTGACAGCTTGAGTGCAATATGCTTAACCAAGGATCAGGTCCATCATGAGAAGACGAAGCACATTGATGTTAGGTACCATTTTTTGAGGAATGAGAAGAGAATCCAGGTGAAGAAGGTAGGACAGCTGATAACCCTGCTGACATGTTCACCAAGCCAGTTCCAAAGAGCAAGTTTCAACATTGTTTGGACTTGCTCAATATCACAAGTCAGTAATCTGAGCCCTTAGGGGCAATCTGAGCCCTTGTTTAGGGGCAATCTGAGGCAGAGAAATTCTGGCACTGTCATGGTGCATCTGATTCTGTTTATGAGAGGATTCAAGTCAAGGTGGAGATTTGTTGATATGTCTTGAATATAACATTAATTATGTTTGGGCCTCTCGTAATCTAGGCCTTCGGCCCATAATTTGTACTAGGGTTTCCTGAGTCTCTATATAAACTCTTGAAATGCCTATTGTTGTACACTCTGAAATCAGCATCCATAATAATATACACTTTCTCTGCCTGTGGACGTAGGTAACACACTATTACCGAACCACGTAAATCTCTGTATCGATCTTGTTTATTATTCTCGTTCGATTTCTTGTTACAACAGGAAACTTGGAAAACAACCAAAGGAGAGTTAGTTACAAACCAATCTATTCTCTTCAATCCCCTCTCAAGTTTCTATCTTAAAGTAAATTACAATATAAAATATAAAAAAGATAATATTAACCAATCAAACCTCTAAGTAAAGTAAGTATGATTTCTATCCAATATATAAATTATCAAAGCTATTAAAGTCTTCAAATAATAATTAGAATAAGCTAGCTAAAGAAAGTAGATACTTCCTGCACAATCTTGCAAAACTCTTAAAACTGGATATTGATCTTCTTGTTAAATATTCAAATCCATGTAAACTATGAAGTTGTAGACCTTTAAGTTAAATTTTCAATGCATCTTGAGTGAACTTGAGATTAATTTTGTAGTCAATGTTATGACCATTTTACTAAAGATTGTCCAAAATTCAACGTGAACATAAACTTTCGAAATTCCTTTTTAGAAGCTCATTAAATTTATCATCTTCCTTGGTAGCCATGGTAATCTATTAAAGTGTTCTTCAAAGGGTTGAATATAGAATCTGAGATTCTTGAACATCTTCTTGAACTTGAATGTCCAAGTAAAATATCTTAAAGTAAATTACAATATAAAATATAAAAAAGATAACATAAACCAATCAAACCTCTAAGTAAAGTAAGTACGATTTTTATCCAATATATAAATGAATAAAGCTATTAAAGTCTTCAAGTAATAATAAGAATAAGCTAGCTAAAGAAAGTAGATACTTCCTGCACAATCTTGCAAAACTCTTAAAACTAGATATTGATCTTCTTGTTAAATATTCAAATCCATGTAAACAATGAAGTTGTAGACCTTTAAGTTAAATTTTCAATGCATCTTGAGTGAACTAGAGATTAATTTTTAGTCAATGTTATGACCATTTTACTAAAGATTGTCCAAAATTCAACGTGAACATAAACTTTCGAAATTCCTTTTTAGAAGCTCATTAAATTTATCCTCTTCCTTGGTAGTCATGGTAATCTATTAAAGTGTTCTTCAAAGGGTTGAATATAGAATGTGAGATTCTTGAACATCTTCTTGAACTTGAATGTCCAAGACCTCAAGAATGATCTTTATCTAAGTCTTCGAATCACCTTTTTTCGCATCATTGGCTTTCATGGTCCTTTGGTTGGTATCATTCTTCCCCACTTGGCCTCAAATCACCCTCGATTTGGCGTTGTATGCGATTGGAAAGTAGGAATCACCTAGCAACACAGAAGAAGGTGGCAACACACAAAGAGATTGAATAACGAACACAGCTAAAGAAGGTGCAACAATAAGTGTAACATGCAGTGTAGTGTGGGCTGCAACAACATCAAATAATGGATCTTCATCTTCGGTAGTTGATGTCCTCCTTTTTAGTCATGTTTTTAGGGTGTGTTTTTGTGTCTTTTTCTTTAGTTTTGTGTTTTGTTTTGAGTCGTTTGTGTAGGTTTTCGTATTTTCTTAAGATATGGAGTCTACATAAGCTTTTGTGGTGTTTTGTAGGTTTTTAGAAGCTATTTGGAGCATTATTTTGTAGAAAGGAGCAAAGCCTGTGAAGATAACACTCAAGCATGAAGAGAAGATGAAGATTAAGCGCTCAAGTAAAGTTATTGAAGATCAAGTTTGAGCTTGGAAAGAGATATAGAAATTCGTTACAAGAACATAGGAAAAAGAATCAAATCAAACGGAGTTGTAACGAATCTTCTACGCAAGTTTTACTCAAGGGTCGTTAACGACCCTGTCAAGGTCGTTAACGAGGCAGCGAGAGCAGCAGAGATCCGAGTCGGTGCTATTAATGGGCTTCTATCTTGTTTCCTTTTTTATGTTATTAGATAGATAGAAGGGGTATATTTTATTATAAGATATTATTTTCTTATAGTTACATTTAAGATAGATTTATTTCCTTAGAGATAGATTTAAGATAGAATAGTTTCTCTATAAATACTCTTGTCTACCCTTTGTTATTCTCTACACAATCAATGGCCTTGGAAGGCAAGTAAGAGGAGGAGGAGGAGAGAAGAGAGAGGGGCGAGGGGACGAGTAGAGAAGATAGCTTGGAGAACAAGTTTTGTTTTGTATTCAAAGTTGTAAGCTTTCTCTTTTAATTTAATTTGGATGTTTTCAATTATTATGCTTTGTGAGTAGTCTCTCTTTCTAAGGTTGGGGTTAAACCCAACAATGGTTGTGCATGCTTGTTTATGATCATGTCTTGATTGTTTTTTATTGCATGAATCTATTCTCTTGTTCTTAATCCTTGAAACGAAAGTTGAAAGGAATTTCTCATTCATAGTTAAAGCGAAAGCAGAAACTTTGGATCAGAATAGTCAAATTAGGGTTTTGAAGCGAAAGCAGATCTATCCTAGTTGAAGTAGAACAGATAGATAGTAAGTTTATTGATAGGGCGAAAGTTGATTGATTTACTTGCTTAAGTTGACGAAAGTTGACACCTTTATGTGATAAAAGCATGATCTTTATGTTTCATAACGTTGGCATTTCATGATTATTGTTGTGGTGATACCTTTACCTTAGAATCTCTCTCTTACTTGATAAAAACCCTAGTTTTGTTGATTGCTTGCGTGAGAAGTAATAGAACTTAGCACTGACTTTCTCCCTGCGGACGAACCTGACTCTGCTATACTCAGCGAGGTCTTGATTATAAATTTATTTGTTGTCAAGAAACCCTCTCAACAGTAGTCTACCCACAAAGTACCTCTTCATGCTTCAATGAAGTGGACTGGAAAGAGGCATCAACAACTACTAGTGGCTCATTGTATTCGGTTGGCTCAATCACCTTTATGTCAACCATTACCATAGTTATTTCAACTTTAGGACCTTAGTAAAGAACTCCTCATTCAAGATAAATGGACTCATATTTTCTATTAGGACAAACATTAATGAGGTGTCCTCTTCCTTGACACAGGAAGCAATGAAGATCTCATGCTTGTATCAAACATTTTCGAACAAGAACTCTCTTTTGGTGGGCAAGAACACAACTTCCTTGTACCATCTACACATATTCTCGTCGTTTTCCACATACATCTTCTGCATTATAAACATTGGTTGGTGCCATTCTATAATTGGGATCAAGCCTTTACTTCTTCTAGATTGACACATCCACAACCACCAGGAATAGGCAGTGCCAACAAGGTGCTTAGTCACCAAGGGAAGGCTTTCCCATTAAACATAACCATAGCAGTCGAGGTAGTACTCAATGACTTGCTCCCATTCTAAGTAATCATCTAGTACATGCTCATCGGAAAAAGCTCAATCTTTAGAGGACTTTTTACCGTGAAGCATCATCATAAGGATCTCCCAAATATTATGATCAATATATCTTAATCTTGAAATATAAGCAAACCTCAAAAGCATAAGAGATCACAAGGTTTGGACTACTCACAACTTTGATCCACAGAATTCGAATCGCACTTCTACTTTATTTGAGTTGGATATTTCATTATGAAGGTTGTTGTCTAAAGTCACAATTTAGCTCTTCTCAAAGTCTAAGTTATGGTACTACTATCAATTTAGAATCCATGTACTCTCGTGACGAAAAAAAAAATCAATAGAAGCTCTTTACGTACTTAGAATTTTAAACGATAAATTAAACTTGCCCCACTCTCGTGATGCATCAAATTCAATTCAATCACCTATAAATTCTATGAAAATTTAAAATCACAAGAAAAACTAATCTCAAGTTTGATCCCAGATTTTTCAAATAGAAACAATCGCCTCTTTCTCTATTTAACTACTCACTAAAATAACCATCTCTTGATGCTCAATCAAAACAAGACTCTAATAAGTATAAACTAATTAGGTTAATCCTAAGGATCAAATCATATTATTTTTCAACTCAATTCAAGTAAAAGGTATTGAGTTTAATTCGCTTCACATCGTTGGGATCACCCCAACCTTAAAACTAGAAAATTTAGCCTAGCGTGATGAAGATCATATATGATCAACGCAATAGGAAAAAAATGATAGAAGATTAGAACAATAATGAAAGACAAACATACCCATTCTTTAATTGAAAATTGCATTGAATTCAAAGTGTGTGAAGAGAAAATCTCTGAATTCAAAGACAATAGAAAAGTAGTAAAAACTAGAATTAAGTTCTTTAGCTCTTCTTCCTAATTTCCAAATTAACTTCTAATCATGTTTCTTGGCCTCTAAAGAATTCTAAAAAAATTCATTAGGGTAAAAAGATATTCCAAATTAAATAACTCACACCCAACACAAAAGAAAGATCAAAGTTCGCAACGCGCAACATGCACGTCACGGCTCGTGACAAGGCTTTTGAGAGCAATATATTGATTAGCACATCTTGGTTTGGGTCTTGGTGACCGTCACAACTCATGAGAAGGATCATTCCTTAGCTTGTGCCACGACTCGTAGTGGCTTCTCCACAACTGTTAAAGCTTCTTGAATTTCCATATCTTCACCCCTTAGTTTCTTTTCAGTCTTAAGCTCCACTATGATCTTGTCTCAATGTCATCTTCTCCATTTGACTCTAAAATACCAACAAAGAACCTAAAAATGCAAACAAAGATGTATAGATCTCCATGATATATATATAATACGAAAATCAACACAAAATGCAAAAGCGAAACTAGAAAAAGAAAAGAGACTAACCAAAATACCAATGTAAAACTGGATGACTTCACAAGTCGATGATCATTGCGCGTTCTCATTTCTCTCTTAGCGGATGTTCTCAATGTTCTAAACAGCACCAGACGAACCCTAGGCAGATAAGGGCCATCTAATGCTTAAGCGACCTAAACTGTTGCCTAGAAAGACTTAAACATGTTTATAGATGGATCGAGAGACTAGGTGGAACGATATCTTTCAGCGCCTAAACCGGACTTAACGAAGCCTAGACCAGATGTTAAGAAATGTTACTTGTAAACTCAACGAAAGAGGAAAAAAAACTTAAAAAACGGAAAGGGGAGAGTTGGAAACCCTACTCGCCAAGCTTACTTGAAACTACTATCAGAAACATTCTCAGTTTCTCACTTCACTTCGCCGCGCAAATTACAGATTTTGAACCCCAAAAAGAAATGAAGCTCTGCTCTCTCCCTCCTTCTTACCCAACTGATGCCTCTTCTCTCAGTAACCCTCTCAATTGCGCCATTAGTGGCTTCAACAAGCCAATTCTCAGAATTCCACGTCATGTATCCTCTCACCGCCGGCTACAGATTCAATGCGCAGTTCGGTTCCGCCCGTGCATTGACATACACAAGGTGTGCAACAGATTCGATCTTTGAGATATCATGTTGAGAAACTTAATTTTCCTTTTTGAGATTTTTTCATCCAAGGTGTGATGTTGAATTTTGATTTTAGGGCAAGGTGAAGCAGATAGTCGGCTCAACGCTTTCGGATTCCAAGGACGGAAGTCTCGTTACAAATTTCGAATCCGATAAATCAGCGGCGGAGTATGCAAAGATGTACAAGGAGGATGGGCTTACCGGGGGTCATGTTATCATGCTCGGAGCTGATCCCTTGAGCAGAGCCACCGCAATTGAAGCTCTTCAAGCTTATCCTGGTTGGTTGATATTATATTTTGCTGACTTCTAATTCATATCCTGCGAATTTGATTGGCATTACTTGCCTTTTATCAAGCTGATCAGCTATATCGAAATCTTACTTGATTATGCTGACTGTTGTATTAATCGTTCTAGAAGTTACTTGAATTGATAACACCACCCTGAGAGAACTGATCTTAATTTCATAAGAGCATCCATTTGCATAAGGGGACTGTATAGACTGTTTGGTTAGTTTAATCTGATATGCTTGGAATTCTTCCACTTTAGTACTTCAACACAGGGGGACTATATATATAGGCTGAGTTTTGAATGTTTTGTCTTGTTTCATTGGTAGCTTTGTCTAGCCATGTTGGGTGTGCTTCATATAAAATAAAATGGGGAAAAAACAAACGGTTTTCTTATTTAAAATTTGAATAATACATGTAAAGTTGATTTGTTCTGCTCTGCTAAACTTACTGCAATAGGTTGGTAACATATAGGTGGTCTGCAGGTTGGAGGTGGGATCAATTCTGACAATGCGTTGAGTTACATTCATGAAGGAGCTAGCCATGTTATTGTAACATCGGTAGGATTTTCCCCTTTCTCTCTTTGTTTCTCAATATATGTATGTTGCCCTATGGTTGTTATGTTATTGTAAATCCTTTTTCCTCTTTCTCCTCCTGTGAAATCTTCAAACATGCTAACTGGCTGCCTATTGGTTGCATATGATGGCAGTATGTCTTCAATAATGGGCAAATGGACCTTGACAGGCTCAAGGATCTTGTCCAGAAGGTTGGGAAAAAGAGGCTGATACTTGATTTAAGTTGCAGGAAGAAGGTAACTGTACTATTCCATCATTTGAGGAATTATGAAGAAGTACTATCATTATTTTTCAATCAATTTGAAAACAAACATTTTTTATTTCCTCGAACATTTTTGACTTCCATGTGCAGGAGGGTAAATATGCAATTGTTACTGATAGATGGCAGAAGTTCAGTGATGTATTTGTTGATGAGAAGACTATGGAGTTTCTTGGCAATTATGCAGATGAGTTTTTGGTTCATGGGGTTGATGTTGAAGGCAAAAAGTGAGTTTTTGGATTTCTTCTTGTTTTTATCAGTTTGCAAGGTGACAATTTCCACCATCTCAATGCAATCTCTCTTGTGTAGGCTTGGGATTGATGAGGAGCTGGTTTCGTTATTGGGTAGATACTCTCCAGTAAGTTCATCATTCAATCTAACTTTATGCTAGTGATGAAAATCTTGTTCCGGGAAGATACTCTCTAATGTTATGTAGTTATAGCCATTAGCTACTCTTTCATGTTGTTATGCCCGTGTCTTCAGATTCCAGTGACTTATGCTGGTGGTGTGACGGTAATAGAGGATCTGGAGAGGATAAAGTTGGCAGGAAGAGGACGTGTAGATGTAACTGTTGGCAGTGCCTTGGACATTTTCGGAGGCAACTTACCTTACAATGATGTTGTAGCTTGGCATGTGAAGCAGGAGGCCATTCTCAGTGGTTAGAGTTTCATTATGCGTGCTGGTTTTTGTTTTGCTGAGTGCACTTTTTTCTTTGCCTGTTATTTGATGCAGATCTATCATATGCTCTCTTTTGATGGCCAGAGACCCTTTTTTTTATTTTGTTTCTGTTGTATTTTTGTTTTAGAAATTAAAACCCTATTTGGAAATAAATGTACCCTATTAAAATAAATAAAATTGTCCTATATAATACAAACTAATAAATTTTTTCTATTTCAAGGGTCTTAAGTCTTAACCTAATGCCCTTGGGGCATAGGTTAGAAAAATTGTATTTATTTATTCAGTATCTCATATTTCTATATTTTTTCTCTTAGAAAAAAAGAATTGCTAGAAGCTTTATATTTATTTTGACAACATTTCTATTTTTGCCTGCCTTAACGTGAAAAATAATGAGCCTTTGGGTCCTATACTTGTGATATTTGAAATAATAATTACACAGAACATTCATTAAACAACATCTGCACAGCTAGACTAGAGAGCAAATCAGATTGACAGAGAAATTACTAGTGCACCTTACAGATAACCAAGGACCTCTTCACAAGTACGATGATCTAGAAAATGGGTTTTAAGAGCCCATCTTTGATGAGTCGAAACTCAATATTGGACAAGCATCGAACGGTAAATGGACAAGCATCTTACGGAATTACTCTTAGATCGGGATCAAATGATCGAGCATACCTTCATTGGGGGTGGAAAGTGGCTATAATTCGATCTTACGAGCATTAGCACTAGAACATAGGATATTAACAGCTACAACAACGAGATTAAGGAAGCTAAGTATTGAAGGAGATAGCTAGTCCTGGAGTCCTCTTCGGGCTTGCCGACTTCATGGCATCGTTCAGGTCCGCCCAATAAAGGAGCGATCGAGTCCCAAAAACTGGTGTGGCGGGGCGTGTTGATAGTTATCCCATATCTGTAATTGGAAACTACAATTGCCTAGTATATAAGCTCAATAGTTACTACACCCATTACCATGTGGTTTTATTGCTAAAAAAATATGCCTTGAAAATATTTGAGCACATATTTGAGGCAATTGCCACCGAATTTAGTAGCGAGCTCGTATTCATGGCTAAATAACCTTAAATATTTTCCGAGGCTATAATTCAAGGCTAAATAACTTCGAAAAGTAAAATTGAAGCCAAACTCGATACTGAATAGACCCGAACAACAACCATGGCTAATTTTGAGGCTAATATTCGAGGTCGTTTTCCCTTAAAATGTATTCAAGGCCAGGTACGTGGCTATATTCGTAGGAATTTAACCTCAAAACTGGTTTTGAGGCTAAAAGCGAGGTTAAATAGAAGAGACTCAATTCGAGGTCATATTCGAGGCTAACTTCGAGGGTAAATTGCACCAACCTTATTTAATGTTTGAACACTTATTTACAAACCTTATTTATTGCGGTTAGGGTTTGCTTTCTACCAGATCGTGCACAATCCCATTTTCAAGACTTCTCATTCCCTTCTACACTATTTTCCTCTCTTTGCTCATTTTAAATCTTTGTAATTCCACACAACTCTTGCTTGGAAAGATCTAGTTGGAATGTTTTCCACTACTTGATCAAACTGATTGGTACGTATCATCCTTTTTTTAATTTTAGGGTTAGGATTTAGGTAATTATTGTTATTTATGTAAATATTTTTGTGGTTGAATACTTAATTTTTGCTAAACTTCATATATGTGATTGAAGTGTGTAAAGCATACATTTCATGTGTAGTCATACAAAAAGTTGTTTTTTGATGCAAGAAAAGAAACCAAGGGATCCAATGCGTAAATAGTGAAGAACAAAGCAAAGTGAACTTGTTTCAAAATTATTTAACATAGGCTCCAAAAGATGAACTCGAGGCTAAATTCATGTCTAATGGCTTCAAATTTAGCCTCGATATCACTATTTTGAGGCTATTTTTGAGGCTATTCATGTCTAATGGCAAGTTAAAGGATAGTATTGAAGCCCTCTATGTGCATTTTAGCCTCAATTGTATGTTTTATGGCATATTTAGCGGCTAAAAGAATTGGATATATACGTATTTTGGATTAAATTCAAAACCATATTCATGGATGACTTAAATAAAGACTCTTTTTCTTTAAATGTAATGTAGTGGTATATTTTGATGCAGGTCATTCAATACACATGGATAATCGCAATTGGATGTACATTTGACGTTTACCAAATGGAGGTGATTGGAATCAACAATTTCTTGATGGGGTTAATGGTTTCATCGAGTTTGCAACTTCACAAGTGCATTTGATGGAAGAGAATAAGATGTCCCTATATGAAATGTAAGAACGGAAATTTGAGGATGTGGAAACTGTTCGGGTTCATTTATACTTGAAAGTTTTTGTTGAGAACTATCATCAATGGATTGCACATGGAGAGACACCTTTGGCTCAACCGTTCCCAAATGTGGAGGAACCTTCTAGCTCAAGCCTTAATAATTTGTACTTCTTTGAGATTGGGATGCATATATTTGATAATTTGAATCCTTGTCAAAGGATGGTTTTTGATGTGGTTGGACCTAGTTTTGTTCCACTTCATGACCAATTCAATGTTGGCACTTCAATTGATCCTTCTAATCAACAAAGTGGCTTAATAGAGAGGTGGGGAAATTTTATGGTTCATGAAGAAGTATTAAATTCACCACCACCAACATCTTCTGGTGATAACCATGATGACATCTAATTGTTATTTGATTGGTTCTTTGATGTGTTGAGAGCAACAAATGAGCCATTGTATTCTGGTTGTCCTGTGCCATTATTATTTGTAGTGGGTAATTTTTGGAGGCACAAGACAGTAAACAACTTGTCACAAGCAGGATATAATCAAATTATTCATGATGTACAAAGACTTTTACCACCAGACACCAAACTTCCCAAAAGTTTCTATGAGACAACGAGGTTGATTCGAGATTTAGGATTGCCCGAGAAAAAGATACATATGTGCCAGCAGGTTGCATGTTATTTTGGAAGGATGATGCCAATGCCATAGCGTGTAAATCTTGTAAGAGTCCAAGGTATAAGCAACATTTGACAAATAAAGGCAAACCGAACCCGCTAAAAGTCTTACGCTACTTGCCCTTGATCTCGCATCTACAAAGATTATATGCTATGGAGGACACAACTCCACACATGCGTTGGCATGCTGAGTACCGACTAGTGGAAGAATCATGAGCCACCCTTCTGATGCAGAAGCTTGGAAGCATCTTGATCACACATTTCTGCACTTTGCATCAGAGGTTCGTAATGTGAGATTAGGTTTATGTTCTGATGGGTTCTCTCCTTTTGTTCAGACTGGCAAGACATATTCAGCATGGCCCGTGATTGTTACCCCTTATAATCTACCACCTAGTATGTGCATGCAATCTCCGTACTTGTTCTTGGTCACCATAATTCCAAGTCCACAAAACCCGAAGAGGCTAATAGATATTTGCTTGCAACCTTTGATTGATGAGTTGCTAGTGCTATGGAATGAAGGTGTCACAACCTTTGATGTGTATTCCAAGGAAAAATTCAAGATGCGAGCATCTCGTATTTGGACAGTGAATGACTTCCTAGCATATATGGGATGTTGTTTGGGTGGAATAATGTTGGAAATTTAGCTTGCATTATTGCATGGAGAAATCACAAGCCTTTAGACTAACACATGGGGGTGAAAGGCTTCGTGGTTTGATTGTCACATATGCTTATTGTTAAAAGATCATCCATTCAGGTTTGATAAGAAAAGTTTTTACAAAGGATGGATAGAGACTAGAGATCCTCCATCGTATTTGTCTGGACATGAAATGTAGGAGCGTGTTCAAAATATCCCAACTGTCATGGAATCACATATTTCCTTGCCCGAAGGTTATGGTGATACTCATAAGTTTACAAAATAGAGTATTTTTTTTGGAGACTTCCTTATTGGAAACATCTTTTGATTCATCGTTGTTTTGATGTCATGCATATAGAAAAAAATGTCTTTGACAAAATGTGTTTAATACCATAATGGACATCAAGGGGAAGACAAAAGACAACTTGAGTGCAAGAAAGGACCTTAAGTTATA
The DNA here is from genome assembly GCA_964016875.1 of Fallopia convolvulus. Classification (NCBI taxonomy): domain Eukaryota; kingdom Viridiplantae; phylum Streptophyta; class Magnoliopsida; order Caryophyllales; family Polygonaceae; genus Fallopia; species Fallopia convolvulus. Next base: position 40,971,925 of record OZ024719.1, read on the forward strand.
TTGTTATCGACCAAAACTTCAAGTGGATGAAGATCATAAAGGTCCAAAACCAAAAGCATTGTACACATTAAGTAGAGAGCAAAGGTCAGAGTTGTTGAATTGGTTGAAGAGCTTGAAGTTCCCTGTTGTATATGTTTCTAATATAGATCGATATGTTCATTTGCAAGAGGGAAGGCTAGTTGGGATGAAGAGTCATGATTGTCATGTGTTTATGCAAAGACTTTTACTGATAGCTTTTAAGGAGCTTCTTCCAGTGGGAGTGTGGGGACCGTTGACAGAGTTGAGTTTGTTCTTTCAATCCATATGTTCATCCACTGTGGATGAGCAACATATTATAGAATTGGAGCGTGATGCGCCTCTTATATTGTTCCAGTTAGAGAGGATATTTTCACCATCTTTCTTTGATTCCATGGAGCATCTCATTGTTCATTTACCATATGAGGCGATATTAACATGTCTTGTACAATATCATTGGATGTATCCAGTTGAAAGATTTTTATTCGAGTTAAAATGCAAAATGAGGAATCCAAAACATGTAGAGGTAGTTGAGGCATATTTGTTAGAGGAAATCACAAGTTTTACTAAGCATTATCTCAATCTTGAAGATTCTGATAAGAGAAGGAGGCATGGTAGAAACGAGATTAATAGTTTTGATGGCTATCCTCATATTTCTATCAACAACCAACTAGGTCGTCCTAGTAGAAAAGCTAAGGTTTCATGGATGAACGACGAAAGAGATTTGCATGCATCACACATATACATCTTGGTCAATTGTCCGAAAGTTGATCCATATATCAAGTAAGTCATTAAAAGTTAATTATATTGATATGCGATCCATTAATGTACATTATGTAAGTGACAAATTACTACTTAATTTTTATACGAATACATGCAAGAGATTTAAAGAATTAGTAGGACCAGATGATGATAGTGCTCTTGCCACATTCTTTCTGGGATGGTTGAAAGAAAGAGCTTAAGATATGAGAGAGATTTTAGGATTAGGTGTAAACTTGTGTATCTACCCTATAATAGTTATTTTGCTCCTTTTTTCTTATTAAATCTCATCCATCTATTAAATCCAATCTAACGACTAATATTGTTTCTCTTGTTTCTCTAGAAAATGAGGTTTCTCTAGAACCTTATTCCATATACATATACAGGGGGAAGTTCCGGTAGAAAGGATTTTATAGTAGAAAGTGAGAGTGAATATAGTGCGTTGGATTAAAATGGATTAATGGTCAGATTTGATGTTCCATTTTAAGTGAAATGGGGTGAATCTTACTATAGTAGATTTCATTTGCCAAAAATAAACCCATATTCTTTAAAAGTAGCAAATAACTTATTTAAAAAAAGGAAAGAATTAATCAACCATATCACGTAGAAAATCTGAAATTTTTTGTAAATATTATTTCTCTCTCCTATTTTTAAAATCAAAACAAATATTTTTTAATATTGATTAGATTCTATTTTAAAACTAATTGATATTGATGTAATTTTTCATCACTATTATCGTAACCTGTCAGATGATTGAATACCAACATGATAAACAATGAATATACATCCTTGTATTCTGCCGAGTGAATACCATCATGATAAATAGTGAATATTGTTGGGCCTTAAAATATGGGGCTAATTTATGAGGTGGGACCACGAAGATATGAAGAAGATCGGAATGAATTAAAGACATTATTCACCATTAATGGAGCATTAAACTGCATGGAGGAAATCAAGGAGCATTAAAGAGCTGTTGTAACGCATTAAATACATGGGCGAAAATCACGGACACCTTAAATGCCTAACGCGTTGCCGATTCAGCAGAAGTGGTAACTGGTCAAACTAGTTGTTCGAAGACATTAATAACCAAACGAGATTCTCGGGATTGATACTCATAAATGACCAGAATGTAAGCCTATAAAAGGGGAGCAAGAACATCAGCAAACGGAGATTTTCTCGGACTCCTTCTCACACGCTCTCTCTCTCTACAACAAAACAACCTACATATTGTATCTTTATTCTTTGATTATTTATCCACAATTTCAAAAGCTATTTTGCTCTTCATCTTCTCTCTGGCGTACTCATCAATTGTCCTTCAAACATCTGAATGGAATCATAGTGAAGTTTACCCTTGTTATTCTATATTTTTGCCTATTTATTTCGATATCTATAGTTTTACCAATTAACATGTCTACGACCTATCATTGGTATCTTGAATCATAAGGAGTAAATCGCAGCAGTGTAATTGCAATCTTATTTCACTATTTTGAACTCATATCTCTTTCTCTACATGTTTACTAGTTCATTCGCTATTTCTCTTCGTGAATCTCTAATTATTTGCGAATTAACGTGTTTAATCTGATTTTTTACTAGAGTTCCCTCATTATAGCAGATAATGCGTTTATGTGTTAAATCTGCCCAAAACAATTAGCGCCCACCATGGGGCCTTTAGCCAAAAATCCAATCAAACACGTTACCACCCTACCAAAATGACCAATGACCAAACTTCCAACACTAGTCTTAGTAGTGAGCTTGGAAACCGAGAACCTAACCTCGTCACTCTCAATCAGCCACAAATCATACCTCCTACTATTCCCACCAGTATTCAAATCGACACATCTACCAACCAAACTTTCAAGCCAAATGACCCTAACGCGTTACCGGAACTGGGGGTCGCATCCGATTTGGTTGTCATAGCCGAACTCAAAGCCTCTATGCTTTCCATGCAAAAGGATCTGGAACAGCAAAAGGAGGCACACAACCGATTTATAGAAGTTTATGAAAGACAAATTGCATCTCTAACTCATGAAAGAAATTTGCTTCAATCTCTGGTTCAATCACAGAAACAATCAAGTCAAGTCGACCAAGGGTTTTGGGAACAATGGATCGTGGAGTTGCGCGGCAATCGGATCTTGATGACCCTAATCACGTCACACCGAGTAACGGGAGACATGCAACACGTTATCAAGTAAGTGGTAACACGCTTCGTGCTGTCCAAGAGGACGCCGAAGTCGTGGCTCTAAGAGAGTGGCTTAAAGCCCTTGAGGACCGGTTCAGTCAGGTCCTAGGGGCACCTAAACCAATAGTCATGGAGAGTCAAGATGGTTATACCGACTCCCCCTTCATTCCGGCTATTGCGAGATTCGATATTTCGAGAAAGTATCACGTTCCCGGTATACCAAAGTACGAAGGAATGACTGATCCAGACCAACATGTTACGGCTTTCAAACAAGCGATGAACATTAGTACTGTCCCATTCGAAATGAAGGAAGTGGTAATGTGTCGTTGGTTCGGTAACACGTTATCTGGTCCAGCTTTAAATAGGCACTCACACTTACCACTTGGAAGAATTTCATCATTTGCTGAATTGATTGACAAGTTTAGACTCGGGTTTGCAAGTAGTCGACGCACCAAGAAGCGTTCAAGCGACTTATATCGTTTGGTGTAAAAATGTGGAGAGTCTTTGAAGACATTTCTAAATAGGTACAATGAGGAACTCGTTGCCATTGAAGAGTGCGATGCCGCAACTTCGGTAGAAGCATTTCGAAGAGGGATATCCACAGGTAACCCCGAACTTTATGATGAATCAACTAAGTATCCTTTCTCCAACTTTGATGAAGTACAAGCAAAGGCGTTAGCACACATTCGACTAGAAGAGGATGACCTCTTTGTCGCTGACACGAGGGAAGTACTACAATCAAATCGGAGGCATGGGAAGCGCGAGTCAAGGTATCGTCCGTACGCTTGAGAAAGGACATGACGTTCGGATAAATAGAAGAGCTCGGGGATGTGTTACAATGAAGCTCTAGGAGTTGATGCAGCTCTGTTGTTATTCCATTAATTGGAATGAAATCGTAACGTAGAGGTAGACTTTGCCAAGGCAAGGAAAGTAGTAAGAAAGATATCGATGGAGGGGGCAGAACCTCGAGACTCTAATATATCGGCTAGTTAAAACATAGTGTTGAATCCCTCTTCTGATTCTGTTCTCCATAAATAGGCATATCCGACTGTTATAGAATCATGCGACGATTATGAGGGCCCGAGCGGGTATTCCTTAGTTAAGGTGGTTTTCATCATTGAACTTGTAAGGAAATAAAATACAAACAAGTTATTAATCTACCATGTAAGCGAAACTTTACTTCATGCTAGAACTAGATATTCCTCCATCAAAAAATCGGTAATAATACTAGTTGTGAATCCTATCTGATGTCCGTCTTTTTAGTCATGTTTTTAGGGTGTGTTTTTGTGCCTTTTGTGTCTTTTTCTTTAGTTTTGTGTTTTGTTTTGAGTCATTTGTGTAGGTTTTCGTATTTTCATGAGATATGGAGTCTACATAAGCTTTGGTGGTGTTTTGTAGGGTTTTAGAAGCTTTTTGGAGCATATTTTGAAGAAAGGAGCAAAACCGGTGAAGACAGCACTCAAGCATAAAGAGAAGATGAAGATTAGGCGCTCAAGTAAAGTTATTGAAAATCAAGTTTTAGCTTGGAAAGAGATAGAGAAATTCGTTACAAGAACATAGGAAAAAGAATCGAGTCAAACGGAGTTGTAACGAATCTTCTACGCAAGTTTTACTCAAGGTTGTTAACGACCCTGTCAAGGTCGTCAACGAGGTAGCGAGAGCAGCAGAGATCCGAGTCGGTGCTATTTATGGGCTTCTATCTTGTTTCCTTTTTTATGTTATTAGATAGATAGAAGGGGTATATCTTATTAGAAGATATTATTTCCTTATAGTTAGATTTAAGATAGATTTATTTCCTTAGAGATAGATTTAAGATAGAATAGTTTCTCTATAAATACTCTTGTCTACCCTTTGTTATTCTAGAGACAATCAATTGCCTTGGAGGGCAAGTAAGAGGAGGAGGAGGAGAGAAGAGAGGGGCGAGAGGACGAGTAAAGAAGATAGCTTGGAGAACAAGTTTTGTTTTGGATTCGGTTGTAAGCTTTCTTTTTAATTTAATTTGGATGTTTTCAATTATTATGCTTTGTGAGTAGTCTCTCTCTCTAAGGTTGGGGTTAAACCCAACAATGGTTGTGCATGCTTGTTTATGATCATGTCTTGATTGTTTTTATTGCATGAATCTATTCTCTTGTTCTTAATCCTTGAGATGAAAGTTGAAGGGAATTTCTCATTCATAGTTGAAGCGAAAGCATAAACCTTGAATCAGAATAATCAAATTAGGGTTTTGAAGTGAAAGCGGATTTATCCTAGTTGAAGTAGAAGAGATAGATAGTGAGTTTATTGATAGAGCGAAAGTTGATTGATTTACTTGCTTTAGTTAACGAAAGTTAGCACCTTTATCTGATAAAAGCATGATCTATGTGTTTCATTAACGTTTGGCATGCATGATTGTTGTTGTGGTGACACCTTTACCTTAGAATTCCTCTTTCCTTGCTAAAAACCCTACCTTTATTGATTGCTTGCGTGAGAAGTAACAAAACTTGAAACTGACTATCTCCTGTGGACGAACCTGACTCTGCTATACTCAGCGGGGTCTTGATTATAAATTTATTTGTTGTCAAGAAACCCTTTCAACACTATCATGTTACATCTTTACTTTGAAAGTCAATCCATAAAGTGAGCACTAACTTTTCTATGAAGAGTACAATGTCAATACCAGAATTATCAAGACGTGTTACAAAATATTTTTATGGTCAACTTCATTCCTATCCAAACTGATGACACCTTACAAGAAACAATGCAAGTAGACAACAAGTTACAATTAAGAAAATGGTTACTATAAACAAAGGGCGCATCAAATCAAGGAGGCGAAGGATTGGGGGTGGCATTCAGCACACCACTGGGGGTGGCCCAAGTCGTGTAATGCACATTCAAAGCAACGAACAACGAAAGTGGAGTACGAGTCATTTATTTTCAGCAAAGTCAAGATGTAATACACAAAGATTCATCGCTTCTAAATCATCATGAACGCGTTAAGAGCTGGAAACATAATCTTCAGGTCAAAGGTACTTTACCATTCCATTTTACATATGTCAATACATTCTTTACATACTACACATCGACCTCTGTATCCAACACTTACAACATCGGCCTTAGTCGCCAGAACACGAAACATTAGCCTTAGTCGCTAGCACATGAAACATCGGCCTTAGTCGCCAGAATACATCAAATAAAAACTAGCAAGGGATGCCTTGTGACGTTACAGGCCAAACAACATGGGCCCTTGCCTTATGATCAGGCAAACGATGTGCACACATGACCGGTCAAAGATGCTAAGGTGGAGTACACCTAAGGCGCTCTAGAGCAAGGGGAGCCCTTAAACGCAAATGACATGTAATAATGTACGTGCATATTACATTTGTCATTTGTGTCATCACACTACATATACAAAAAACTCCCTTAGTACATTCTTACACATGGGCGCTACAATAATTACAACCTACGCCTCTATTGCCAGTACCTACAACATCGGCTTCTGTAGCAAAACACTTACAACATCGGCCTCTCTCGCTAGTACGTACTACATCGGCCTTTGTAGCCAACACTTACAACATCGGCCTTTTTCGCCAGTACTTATATCGGCCTCTGTCGCCAGTATTTACAACATCGGCCAATGTCACCAACACTAAAACCCGGGTACACGTTATGACAAACACGTCATCTTGATTAGCAGCTTGTCTTGCGAAAGCCTTCGTTCAAATCAAGCATACACAACACAACATATTGATTAACATCAAGTTTCACAAACTGAGAAAGACAACATGAGGAGATCATTAGTTTGACGACTTCAGGCAATGGTTCCCAAAGTAAGTTCAAACCCGCACTAAAATATACGAGAGAAATTTTGAGCGGGTTTGGGAGGTATTGTTGGGCCCTAAAATATGGGGCTAATTTATGAGGTGGGACCACGAATATATGAAGAAGATCGGAATGAATTAAAGACATTATTCACCATTAATGGAGCATTAAATAGCATGGAGGAAATCGAGGAGCATTAAAGAGTTGTTGGAACACATTAACTACATGGGCGAAAATCACGGACACCTTAAATGCCTAACGCATTGTCGATTCAGCAGAAGTGGTAACTGGTCAAACTAGCCGTTGGAAGACATTAATAATATAGCGAGATTCTCGGGATTGATACTCATAAATGACCAGAATGTAAGCCTATAAAAGGGGAGGAAGAACATCAACAAAAGGAGATTCTCTCGAACTCCTTCTCACACACTCTCTCTCTACAACAAAACAACCTACATATTGTATCTTTATTCTTTGATTATTCATCCATGATCTCAAAATCTATTTTGCTCTTCATCTTCTCTGCGGCGTACTCATCAATTGTCCTTCAAACTTCTTAATGGAATCATAGTGAAGTTTACCATCGTTATTCTATATTTTTGCTTATTTATTTTGATATCTATTGTGTTACCAATTAATGTGTCTATGACCTATCATTGGTATCTTGAATCATAAGGAGTAACTCGCAGCAGTGTAATTGCAATCTTATTTCACTATTTTGAACTCATATCTCTTTCTCTACTTGTTTACTAGTTCATTCGCTATTGCTCTTTGTGAATCTCTTATTATTTGCGAATTAACGTGTTTAATCTGTTTTTTTACTAGAATTCCCTCATTATAGCAGATAACGCGTTTACGTGTTAAATCTGCCCAAAATAAATATGTACTTGTATTACGGTGAATACCATCTTAATAAAAAAAATGAATATGTATTTGTGTTACGGTGAATAGAATTAAAACTAATAGTTGTACAATCTCATTATATTTTTTAAATGAATACATCCGTTTTTATTGAATATATATTAAAATGAAGATGAATATTATCAAGTACTATCAGTTTGTCACATCCCAATTACATAAAATGGATAAATATCACCACTAATTAATTTCATGAATATCACCATCCTATCTTCATCTTTCGATCTTCATCTTCTTAATCTTCATCTTCAAAATCTTTATACTCCACTTAATATTGTAGGTCCTTGATCTTCATATTCCTACTAGTACAAAGGCTTCTTCAACAATCTTCTTTGCATGAGTTGTTTAAAAGTTGAAAAACAAAGAATATCAACTTTGATAAAAAAGGAATATCAATGTGAAAGATAATGAATATCAATGACTACTTGATAGTTATTCACAAAATAAATACAAATATATAACATAGAAACTCATAGTGAATAAGATATCATAAACCAAGTTACAAAGATGAATATCAAAGCACACTTTAATGAATACCAACATTAATCTAAATGAATATCATCATTGCATACAAAGTAAAATCAGAATATTAATAGCGATTAGCATATTATAAACCATTTTTCAAAAATGAATATCAATGCACATTAATAATATCATAATTAATCTCAATGAATATCATAATTGAATAACACGATACAATTAAAAACTCATTTGCTAATACCATAGTACAAAACAATTTAAAAGATGAATATCAATGGACAATATAATGAATACTAGAATTAATCTAAGAGAATATAGCATACGATTTCTTCAATGTGCAATTGATTATAAATTCCGATTTCTTCATTAATTTTGGACGTTCTTCCTTAAAATTTTCCCTCCTTTCAATTCATATTTTTTTTTTCAATGGTGTTATATTATCCTATCACAGATCCATACATACATACACATAATCAATCACATACATACACATAATCACGACATCTTAATTAATTAATAAAGGTAAAAGTGATTTCATTGCCTAAATCAAACCTTATCAATACCTAAATAATACACTTAAATGGCTAAAAAAAGTAGACCTGCCTATTCAAATATTACATTCATCGAATATTAACCATACCTTGTGAAAGAATTCACCAAAATTACGCTAGAATGACAACCAATTCGACCATAGAACGAGATTTAATTTGAAAAAACATGCAAAATTTAAACCCTAAACACCGAAAAAAATAAACGATGAGCAATTAACAAATTATGATAGGATCTTATTACAAGGAGCCAATATAGTCGAAAATTGCATGTAATTGTCATAAAGTTGTTGTAAGTAATCATGTGGTGCTTTTGAGTGCAGATCTTGTAAATTGTATTGAAAAATCGAAAAGCACATAATTAGAAATAACCATGAACAATTACAAGATGCTATTAAATCAGAAGAAAGAATAAAAATAACCTGAGATCAGACTATTTTTCATCGAAATTGCACTTGATGGAACAAACTTTGATAGGAAGAGAGCTTGGAAAAAAAAAGAATGGTTAATTTTTACGTGAATTGGAAAGAGAGAGATATTAAATTAGAAAGAGAAAAGATCTTCTATTCAAAATTATCTCTAGTAGAAATAAATATGTGTGATGTAGTTAAACAAGAGAGTATTTAATTGCAACACCGGAATAAACCTGACCAATGCGGATCAAATCGCTGATTTCTTCCGAAACCAAATTAAAGAATGAAAACTTGCAGAAACCGCAGTTGTCTCTAGTCCCCGTAACCGTAGTGTACGCGACCGGGATGGTAGAAAACGAAAGAGATGGGAAAAACCCAAAAGTGACTTTATCAAATTGAATTTTGATGATGCAGTTAGTGCAGATGGCGTGGCTTCGTTCGGGTTCATCCTCAGGGACTCTGGTGGCTCCCCCATCCATTTTGATGGAGGATTGATTGGTCGACAGTCTATTTTGATTTCCGATACCATCGCCTTATGCCAAGGACTTCTCGAGGCCATCAGACGTGACATTCCCCGGATCCAGATTGAAGGCGATAGCTTGCTGCTGGTCAATGTCGTACTCGATGACTGGCGCTGCCCGTGGGAGATTGAGTTGCTGCGTGCGGATATCCATTACTTGCTGGCTCGTTTCCAGGATTGGCGTATATCTCACGTTGTTCGGGAGTGCAATTCTGTGGCAGACTTCATTGCTGGATCGTTCAAACGCGTCTCTTCCGTCCCACTTGCAGTTTATTCGGGCCTTCTTACCGTCATCTGCCAAGATGCTCTAGGGTGATCACTAGCCTGTTGTAGTCAACCTAATCTCTTTCCTTATCAAAAAAAAATATGTGTGATGTAGTCTATATCCTATTTTACACCCTTTTTTAGAAAATCTCAACCATTTAAAAATTGTAATACAACGGCTCTAATTAACACACACACTTTCTACCCTAATAATGATTTCTACCAGAACCTAATACTACATATATATATTATCGCATATATCAAATACCTATTTGTCTCAAAATCCAAATACATATCCAATTCGAGCATCTAGTATTATTAGCCAAATCGGTTCAGCGAATCGGATAATTTTACTAACCTCTACAACTAAGATGTATTTTTCTTAAGTGATTTTAAGAGAATAAAAGATTCAAGCAATGTCAAAGCTCTTCGTTCCTCTTATGTAATTTGGTTTGCAAGAAACTACATCATACTAACTAATTAAAGCAATTAGATTTTAAGGCATCTCCTTCTACCACGTGTCATTTATTCAGCCATAATATTTTTTTCCTTTTTTATTTACAAAATTCTACCACGTTCTTAATAAACTGAATCACATCCTTTAGAAACCGGCAAACTGCTCTCCTCAATAAACTGAATCAGATTACTCATCAATCTCTCTTCTCCTTCTGCCACGTGTCCATTTTTTAAGCCAATTTCTTTTTCTTTTTTTCTTCTCTCGCAAATTCAACCCCGCCAACTTCTTCGACCAAGTTCTTGCCTTGATATCCTAAAAATGCTTATCTTCTCTCCTAAATTACAATCTGACGAAATGATCCTCTTCTCTCAAATGGTATTCTATTTGTTTCCTTCCCGAACAATTTCTTCCAGACTCCTCTTGAACACTCTTCTTTTTCAGTTTCTCGCTTCCATTCCTTCTCTTGGGCTCTCTCTTCTCTGGCCTCCTTAACCTCATCTTCTTCACCGCATGTACATCCTATTGGTATTGATGGTGTCGATTTCACAGCTTAAACCACTACAATCACCAGCGACGACAACAACTTCAACTTCAAATGCCTGTCACCTTGATGAAAGGCCCAATCCTTAGCCTCTTCAACAAACGCACCTGAGACCCGGAGCGCATGGATATTACTATCTCCAAACGATGGAGACACTTTTCCTGCGCAAATTCCTCAACAAGGATCAATAGAAAACCCTCCGCTATAATCCTCGTGTCTTTGCTCTCGTCCTCTTTATTTGTTGTTTCTCCATTCCCTCTAATCTAGGTTTGTTTTCTCAAAGGAGGGTGAATTTTGGCATCCGAGATTGATCGGTTTTAACTTGTCGTTCTCAATTGTACCAGAGAACCAGGACTACAAATTCGTCCTCAAAATTGATCATTTTCAACTTGTCGTTCTCAACTTGATTTGGTCAGATTTTTAGTTTCATTACTCATTAAATTTTTTAGGGTTAATGCAATTCCTACTTTTTCGTATTGAATTATTTCTCGTCTTTGTTAACCGACTATGATGGAGGAAAAAAGGGCTACGCCACTTGATGTATGATGGAGGAGAGATGGATGTGCACATATTGATGTCATCTGCTATTTCATTTACATCAACTTCATATTGTCAACTGTGCTTGCATTTTAAGCCTTATAGAGCCATTGTTCTAATGTGCAATTCAATCCATTTATCCTTTTCTAATTAATTTCATCTATACATGTTCTTTGTTTGGTTGCCATGGAGAAGCCTGTTTCCATGAAACCAGAGCATATTTGGGATGAAAAAGTCAAGGTATCTGATTTCTTTTGCTTGCCTGGATCATTTCTACTTTTTAATGTAAAATTCTATTGACATTTTTGGAAATTGATTTGGATTTTACATTCGGGTTCTTCAATCAATACTTTCCATACGTGATGAATGATGATGAAGTTGTACTTGGACTGTATGAAGGCTATACAACAGATTCAACTATTCTTGACAATTCAAATACTCCAACTTTTGCAACTATAAATCTGCGGATTTACAATGAAAGATTGGAAGGTACAATTCAAATACTCCAAACTCCCTTGAAGAATGTCTTCACTACGAGGCAATATTCTTTAATTTCTTCAAGTATCCACACATCATAATTGATGCGTTTGGCCTCGCTACAAGGATCGACGTCTCGAGTTATGAATCCCACTTCGATCTAGGGCTGAAATTGAGCGGAAGCAATTGATGGATTTGGGTACGCAGGGTTGAACCACTTGTTGTCACAACGGAATGATGGACTTGAACGGTACGACACTAGGGTGCTAGTGTCGTCACGAATGTGAAATAGTTCCGACGGAATCGAAACAAAGAACTTTAAGGGCGATTGGAAGAAGGGTTTAGAAGGATTTGACACCTGAAGCCTAGGGAAGAGAAACTCGATGCACATAGGCAATTTATCAATTCATTCAAGCGTAAATTGAAATTAAGAAAGTGTAACATATTAATAGAAATCTAGATCTAACCCTAGAAACCCTAGCGAGAATGGGCCTAAGCATGCAAGCCCAACCCATCTCGTTAATTAAATAACTAGCGGAAATAAAATTAATACAAAACATAGTAATTGTCTCACTTAAAATCCCGATATGAAATTAAGATAGAAACCCGAAGACCCGAAATTTCGAAAGGATTCGCAAACACTCGGACATCCTCTTAGCGAAGCCCAGCTCGTCCCCAGAGGAGCGGGCGCGCTCCTAAGGCTCCAGCCCGCGCCCGAGGGTATTGACATTCTGAGGGTGCGGCATGATCGCTCTCGGATGCGAGGGTCAAGAGATACAATTTATAACCCGACCCCGTTGTAGTACGTGGTGGGTGTCGAACACTCGGGAAGTCTACTCGATCGGTGTGCCTAGATACTAGGAAGCTAGAAAGGAGAGCATAAAACAAAGGAAAACAAAGAAAATAGTCGGGACCGACACTGAGGTCACGTCGGGCCCGAGGTTGGCGACAAGAGGAAGTCGGGACCGACACTGGGTAAGTCGGGCCCGAGGTAGCTGGGGATGTCGAACTCAAAGATTTTAAAAGTAGATCTTGGGCTTTTGGGTTCCTTCCCTAGTAGATTAAGGCTTTTCCACCCCAATTCAGGCAATGAGTGATGATCGGACTAGGATCGAGTGCTTTCGCCCTCGTTCCAACCACATCTACACCTCGATCCATGGGGAAATCCCCTTCGAAGCAAGGTCTTGAGATTGACACATGTTCACTTTCGCTACTTTGCCAATCTCAAGCCTTGATTCCCAACTTTCGCAAGGAATTGTAGCTCTATGTAGAGTGGGTTCCTTAGATCAAACACTCAAGGCTATGGAATTGGGGTTTCTAGCCTAAACCTAGCTAGGGTTTTCCCCCATAACCCAAGATCAAGGAGATCTACTCCATGTGACAAGCAAAGAAAGCAATCAAATCAAAAGAGAAAGCAATCATCATAATCAATCTCAAAACAAAGCAAGGTTTCATTCAAATCCAAAGCAATCCACAAATTCAAATCAAGGGTTTTCAAATCCACAAGATCAAAGCAAATCAAAGCTAAACAATCAACAAAACCTATCAAGCCTTCCTCTCTCTTGGCTGATTCTCTCTCTCTTCCTCCTCTTCTCCTTCCTCCTTGCTCTCCAAGTATCCTCTTGGCTCCCTTGGAACCCCCCTTTTTGTGTGTGTGTGAGGGAACCCTTCTTAGAAGACAAGAGGGCCTTTTATAGATTAGATGAAGGGCAAAAGTGGAAGTCCACAAATTCGTGCCTTGGAGCCCAAGTAGTCCGGTGACCGACTCGGCCCGACACGGAGGAACCTCGGGCCCGAGGTACTGTGCAACTCGGTCCGAGGTTGGAGACTTCAAAGTCGGGCCCGACGTTGTTGCAACTCGGTCTTGGCTTCGTTCCACCTTCTTCTTAGTTGGCTTCTCTTGTTCTTCTTCATGGCTTGCTTCTCTCTTTCCCGCTTTAGCTCGGCCTTTGCTCCATGTCTCGACCCTCCTTCAAATTGATCCTTGATTCATGCCAAATTACCTACAAAACACATAAAAGGTGCGTAGTCTCCGAATCTCATAGAAATGCGGGAACTACGCACAAGAAAAGGGGAAAAAGAAACATATTTACAAAGGAAATCACATATGAAAACACCACCAAATAGAGAGACATCACGACACTGTGACGGAGGCGGGGAGCACATGCGCACTCCGAGGAACCCATCTCGTGCCCGTGTTGGCTTCCTTTCTGGTGGCATGGCGCGGGAACATGGGCGGGAGTGCGGTCGCGCCCGGCGTGGCTTCGGCTGCTCTAACGGTGAATCCTTCAGGAATACTCGACTCGACCCCCGGCTCCTCCAATTGGTCCGAATGTGTGTCTTGGACCAAAGATGTCATCAATATAGTTAAAGGCGGGTCTTGAATCGAACTCACTGATTGATTAGCTCGACTTGTGATAGAACCCGTTGATGCCATCAAAGGCCGGAATCCATCAACAATCGTGCTATACTAGTGTTACATTTCTACTCAAAGCAAGAAAGGCACTAATTTCTAGAAAAGTCGAAATACATGCCAACTTAAGGATGTTCCCGATGATAGTATGTGGTATCATTTTTCTCCGGTAGTCCAACTCCTTATATTTCCATGTGTCGTAATTTCCTCCCACATTTGGATTTGAATTTAGAAGTTATGTAGTGTTATGCATTTAGAAATAGTTTGAAAACTTATTCTTATATACACATGCTGCCACTATTGTCAAATATGTATTAATCATTTTTGTTTTCCGATAGTTTAAAATAGAGCAAATTCTTCATATATATGTCCTTTCATGCCTTAATGTTCTGAAATTTCTTGAATTCTTCTGCAGGTAAAAAACAGGGACGGAATATATTTGTTATACGACTACAACCATTAGAAGTAATGTACATGAGGCTTACAATATGTTTTCAGATCTCTCATTTTTTTCGCAGTTTTTAATCATACTAATCAATTAGTAGCTTTGAACTGCATCTTGGAAGTAGGAAATCACTATTTAATAGATCCAAGACAAAAACTGTCAATTAAGGAATTCCTTTATATTACTTGTGATGGCACGGCGCGGTGATGTGATCCCCTCACTGATGGCAAGCCAAGAAGAGGAAGACTTGTCCGTGCGCTCCGACGGACCCATTACTCGAGCCTGGACCCATGACATAGCTCGAGCCACGACGTCCCTCGTCGTGCGAGTCTACGCAAGCCGTGGCGCATCCACCGGTGCGCCCCTCTTCAAGTGCCTCATCGTCATCGGTACCAGTACTGACGCCTCGCACCACGGTGTCGAGGACCTCGTGTCCGGTACTGAGCCACCTTGGGTCGGTACCATGCCAGCCACACTCGGTACCGAGTACTTTACCTCGGTACCGACCCCCATGTCCGCGCCGGGCCAAGCCGGCATCGTGACGTGAGGTTCGCGTGCGCCGCGCACCCTGGCCCGTCATGCCACACCTAGCGTGCCGCGACAACCTTGGCTGCGCCGCGTGCCTTGGTCGTGTCGTGCCACACCTAGTGTGTCGCGACACGCCTTGCGCTGGCGTGCCGACACCTTGTCACAACCTTGTTGGGACACTCGCGACATGACCACCGTGACCATTTATGTCTCCTTTCGTTTTTAGTATCATTTCCATTCCAGACTTTACTATTTATGTCATTTCTACATATATTAGTATTTTTGGGCTTGGGCTTGCATGATGGGCCGCTTGTACGCATCCCCCATATGCCCCCACGCCCCTAGGGTTCTTACTAGGGTTTTACAAGGAGCTCCTCTATATAAAGAAGTCTCCTCTCTTATTTTTAGCACACTTGAATTTAGATACCGAATTGTTGTCGAATTTTCTCCAGACTATCTTGTTAAGGCGTCAACCAATATTCTTTTCCCGACCACATATTCTCCTGGCCTACGTCAAACAAGGCCCCCTTATCATTCCTTTCACTTCTCACTCAAATCCAGTCTAAGCTTCGGCCTCAAATCTATTGGTTCGATTGGTGAAAAGACCTAATACGCATCCATGTCAAGATCCGCTCGTGAATCCTCAACGGGGTTCACATCAACTGGTATCAGAGCCGAAGGATTGCATAAGTCTTTCTCACCCTTTTATTTGTTTTTGGACAATTTTTTTCCTTTTTCAATCAATTTCATTATCTTCCACCATCTCTACCATCATTCACGTAGTTCCATTGTTTGTTGCTTCGAAAAAATTAAAAAAACTCCACAAAAAAATCGTCTACCCTACGACTAGCACTTGTGCTCGGTTTAATTGCTTGAGTTTCGAGTTTTGCTTGCTTCATTCTTGTATTTTTGGATCGATTGATTGGTGTGTGTCATGCATATTTGCTTGTTTGTGCGAGATTTGGTCCGATTTGGCCTTATCTCGTTGTGGTTATTGAGAGCAAGAATCTTGGGGGATAAAATCCACAAGATCTTGTTAGTTGCTATTTTTATTTTTATTTTAAAAATCATTGGAAGAGAAAAGCCAAAATAAGGCAATCTCTTTCCATAATAAAAGAAAAATCAATTAAAGATCTCAAAAGATCTCGTGATATACACAAGCCAAAATAAGGCAAGTATCTCACCAAATTTTCGGCCATCTCTCTCATATCTTGCATAATCTTTTTAATTTGATTTGCATATCTTCTTTGATTGCATATCTAGTTTGTTGCCTTTGTGAAGACACAATCTTGCCTTCCCTGGCCGAGATCTGCTTTCTTTCTTTCCTTCTATCTCACACGTTCCAAGGCTACCCTCGTTAGCCGACGCCTCTTTCTCTCTTTCTTTCTTGCTTGCTTTGTTTTCTTGCTTGTTCGTGCTTTGGCTTGTGCTGTTGCTTGTGTTAAGTCGAGACCTAAGCCTCCCCAACCCTTTTAAGCCCCTTCTTTCGTGCAATTAAGGGTACTTGGGTGGTGAGCCTTACAACGTCTCTACACTTTGTTTGTTTGTTGTTTTAGAACTCTTGACTTGTTCCTGTTTATGCTAGTATGGAGTCTAGAGAGCCACAAAACAACAATAACACCACAACCAACAACAGTTACCGACGAATCAATTGGGGCTTCTCGTCACGCCTGGCGCTTTGCAACAAGGCCTCGGTATCGTGCCACCCAGCCTCGGTACCGTGCCACCAGGCCTTGGTACCGTGCCTGCCACAAGCTTCGTAGCATGGGAGGCACGATTTGCCACCATGGAGCGCATCCTTATGCGCCTAAGGTCTTTCGTGTAATTAAACCCAAAGGAGTCCCAATGTTGGCCGGCGGCGGAGCACAATCTAACACGTCTGCTTGAGGGACTGAATAAGCCTCCTCAATTGGGGCTGGGGCCAAAACTTCTTCTTCACCCATGGACTCATATCCAACAAAAGCTTGCACAAACATGAATTTCTTGGGGTTGGGGCAGTCCTTTTGGTAGTGACCACGCCCATCACAAGTGTAACATTCCAAATCTCGGGCTCTCTCACGGTTTGGTGGGGCCGACTTTTGAGGAGTCGGGCATGAAGAGTTAGGGATCGTTGTTTCACCCGAACGAGTATATGAACCCTGTCCTGCGGCACTAGGATTATCATTAGTAACAAAACTGTATTGACGAGGATTAGAAAAAACATACCTGCCCGAAGAAGGTCGGGAATCATTGCTCTTGTTGCGTACATGTTGTTGATGGTTTTTCATGGCCTTGTGCATTAATGTGTTGATATCCTTAATAGGCAAGATCTCAAGCTGATCTTTAATAGACAAATTAAAGCCACTAATAAACTTAGTACGCAAAGTGGACGGAGCAACACTAATGTTCGCTTTGAAAAACATGTCCTCTAATTTTTCGAAATACTCTACAAGGAACAATGAACCTTGGCGAAAATCAGCGATGTCCAAACGCATTTTGTTAAGGTAATCAGTTGTAACGTATTTTTGAGTCATAACATAAGCCAACTGATCCCATGTAGTCACTGTTGTAAGACCCCGACTCAAACGGTCATCCACAAAACGTTTCCACGAAACCCGTGCTGAACCACGGAAGTGTAAGGTGGCCGCTTGTACATGTTCATAAGCGGGGATATTACAATAGCGCAAAGTATGCACCGTCACAGTAACCCATTCCAAAAAGACCGCAGGGTCATTATGCCCTTCAAACAGTTCTATCTTGACATTGACTTCGTGTCGTTGGTACCGGGGAGTGTCCCGGTCGCCATTAGCAACACGAGCATCATGGCCACGATCAATAGGGGACCAAGGCCAGGCCGACACTTGCCTGTAATAATGATCTTGCCCTTGATCATGTTGTCGGGGCGGAACTTGTGTGCATCGCTCGGTAACAAGATCAAAAGCGTGTTGGTTTTGACGCATTTGGGCATTACCAATATTGGGGGTGGGAGCTGGTGGAATCCAATCCGATGGACGCTCATCCAATTTGGGAGGATCACCCAACGCTGGAAAATTATGAGGATTAACCATGCCCGAATCTTCATTTTGTTCATCATCGAACTCCTTGAAGTCATCGAGGATAACCGGTGTAGCAAAATTGTACTCCAAGGAACCATGTCAAAGATTGTGACTAGGTTCCTTCTCATAAGGCCTTTGGTTCATAGCAAACATTATGATCAATAATCGGTGCTGGAAAGCGTTGGTCACACATGCCTTGAAGCCGGCGTGCTCGTGCATCGTCAACAAATTGTTGGGGAGGCTAGGCACTACGAGAGGTGGTGTAACACCCCTATTTTGCAACGATAAGTGTTACCGCCAGTGAACTCGGGTTTTACTACCCAAAGTCACCCTAGTCTTTATAAGGTATCAAATTAAATAAAACATGCATACTTAAAAAGTCATTACATAGAAAAGAGAGTAGCTCACATGTGAGACTTTTAAAAGTACCCATCACATAGTTCGTACTCGAATTGACAAATCATAAAGCTTAAGAGTTGTTTATGCAACGGAATATAAATTACATTGTTCAAACCAACGTGGAGAAACCCACAAGTAAACAAAATGCAATTCTTGAAAATTCCCAACCTTCCTTCCTTCAATTTGAGTAGTCTTCGTCTTTTATGCCTTCGGGGGAGGTTTCCTAGCGTCTAGCATTTGGCGCGAAAGGCGAGAAATGCCAGGCAAAGATGCGGAAAAACTGAATTATTCTAAAGAGACTAAGCAAGTGAGAACAGACATCCTTAAGGCAATTTGGTAAGAATTGAAGTTATTATTACGAAGTATTCGAGAAGTGTTTCGAGAATTGTATACTTTAGGTGGAGGTTATTAGGAACGGAATGAGTGAATCTCGAGATGAGATAACTCGTAAATCGAAAGAACGAACTACGGAATTGTAGAACATTCTAGAATAGAATAAATGTTGGGAACGTTAATTACACATAAGCTATTAGAAAACCTCTCGCGCCCTTGCGGACCGAGAGCCGGATCGATCATTTGAGACCGGTCCGGTTTTGGTTCCATTAAATGTGCTTTAGCACTTACTTTCTTTCGTGATGAAAAATTTCACATTAGTTAAAGAATTTTAAGAGTGTGGGGGCATGAATGGACCGACGTACCACTTACTGGAACTGAGTTCCGACACCTAGCTAGGGTGTTTTCGCCCCTCCTCCGAGTAGGAGCACACAATAGATCATGATCCTTGAAGTCGTAGAAAAGTTGGTACTTCACGATGTGACTTAATATGTTATATAGAGGAGTCTGGCCGGGCCCACACACCTTACTACACTACTTACGGATTTAATTACGAATCTCGAAAAGAGATTTTAAACAACCAAAGGCCACACAAACAAGCTTAGCATTATATCTACTAACAATAGTAATGCTAACAAAGGTCATTATTTCTAACAATCAATATTTTCAAAGTTCGTTTTATTAAGCAAACAAGGTGTTCCCAACATCGAACAAGTTAACGAAATCGAATTTATCGAAAGGTTCAAGTAGGAATGTCCACTTGCCTTGAATTTCTTTCGGAGATGTTACTAACTCGGAAATAAGATGGTTTAGTGCCGTTTGAGAACCTCGACCTATTTAACCGCAAGAATGATAATGAACACTTACTAAAATCTTTATTTTAATTTAAAGGTAACCTTTCTCTTAGTTTCCTCTTCTAAGAGAAGGTGGGTTAAACTCAATTATTTAGTTAAATAATTTAGTTACGAAGAAGGGTAAAATAATAATAATTCTTTTTATTATTATTTTCTAGGTGACACATATTAAGGGTTTTGTAACTACTTAGTTTAAGAACATGAATGTAAGGCTTTACTTAGCCTAAGGAAAGCACTTTTTAACTTACAAACAAATATTTACGTATATTTAAAATAGTTCATAAAATGATTGGTATGCATCATTTTTTAGAAGACTTCTTCTTAAAGAAATTGTGTTTATTACAACTTTCATATAAATCACTATTTATTCAAAGGAAAATACCAGTATGATCATGCATGTGTATAAATGGCTTCTAAAAAAACTATTTAATCTCACAATCATATTTTGAAAGATTTTAACAAAGCTTATGTTATATTTCTTTTTATTGAAAACATATGGTAAAAATTCCATCTTAGCAAACTTAGAGCACATTCAACAATAATATTTATTCTAAAACTCCATAATTTCTACATGCAAAGTTTATAGAAATTAATTAAGTGTCTAGCAATTTTATATATATATAACCGGTTTTATTAAAAGAAAAGAAAATAAATAAAAATCCATTTAAGTGTTAAAATTGCTAGGAAATTACATGCAAGGTGATTTCTCTTAAAAAAAATTCATTTAATGTAGCATGCGAGAACTTGTAAGATCATCAAAGTATTTTATAAACTCATAAGACTAAGTTCTACATAAAACATCATAAAAATCCATCTCTTTCTCAAATGAGACATGCATGTTGATTTTCTTCATAAAAATTCCATTATTAATACATGCAAGAACAATTTCCATTTAAAATCCTTCTATCTTGAGTTTATTAGATCTTAAAATTTATAAAAGAATAAACTAATAGTTTAATCTTGTTAGTGGATTTTTGTAGAGATTGCTTCATATATCTTGTAATGATTAGTCCGACGCGTTTGCAAACGGACGGAGAGTCGGTTTGTGACATGCGTCGGATTGATCGGGTCTTAAGAAAGGAATTTTTCGTTAACAAAGAATTTATTAAGTTCTATCGTTAATAAATTCATTAACTAGAATGAGGATTTTATTATAATATTGTAATCTCTTTTCCTTTTTAGAAATTTATGAGATTATTTTATTCAATAATTAAATATTACAAAATGAAATTTATTCATTTGACTGAAATTGCGGTTATTACAACAGTACCCACTTAAATTAGTTTCATCCCCGAAACTAGGAAAACAAAGGATGGTAAGACGTTGAAGTACGAGATTAGTTACAACCACTCGGGTAGTGCAAGGGGACAACAAAGTTACTAGTACCCCCTTAAAGAACATTCCAGCCTAAACTTATGACGACAACAACTCGGAAAAACGTTTATGCATGTCTTGCTTGGTTTCCCAAGTCTCCCATGTTGTACCTTCCTTTGACCAGAGTACTCGGACTAGAGGTACCTCTTTGTTGCGTAGTTGCTTAACTCGACGTTCTACTATCTTTAAAGGTCTTTCTTCGTAGGTGCCATCTGGCTGAATTTCCACATCATCATAATTGATTGTGTGGGATTCATCAGGCACATACTGCCTCAGGAGTGACACATGAAAAACGTTGTGAATTGGGTGCGCTGATGAAGGTAGAGCAATGCGATAGGCCAACTTGCCTACTCTTTCCAAAATCTCAAAGGGTCCCAGATAACGAGGATTGAGCTTTCCTCTTTTTCCAAAACGGAAAAAACCCTTCGAAGGATATACTTTGACGAAAACTTTACTTCCTACTTCGAACTCAACATCTCTTCTCTTTAGATCCACGTATGACTTTTGTCGACTTTGAGCAGTCAACATCCTTTGACGAATTAAAGCAATGTCTCCGGTCCGAGAAGAATCTTGTCAGCATTATCATCCCAACAAATTGGGAATCGACATTTTCGGCCATACAAAGCCTCAAAAGGAGCCATCTTTATGGTTGAGTGCCAGCTGTTGTTGTATGTGAACTCTATCAAACTTACGTTGACGTCCCAACATGTTGTGCGATCCAAAACACAAGCTCGAAGCATATCCTCAAGAGTCTGAATGGTCCGCTCAGATTGACCATCGGTTTGAGGGTGAAAAGTTGTGCTAAACTTCAGTTCGGTACCCATGGCCTTACGCAACTCTTGCCAGAAATTTGCCACAAAACGTCCATCCCTATCGGAGATGATTGTCTTTGGAGTACCATGGAGGCGGACGATATCCTTAATGAAAATTTCTGCTAGCTTTTGGACTCCCCACTTTTTCTTGATTGTAATGAAGTGAGCACTTTTGGTGAGTCGGTCTACGATCACCCATATAGCATCTTTCTGCTTTTGAGTCTTAGGTAAACTGGTAACAAAGTCCATTGCTATATCTTCCCATTTCCATTCTGGCAGTGGAAGTGATTGTAGCATTCCTCCCGGTCTTTTATGCTCAATTTTCACCTTCTGGCAAACCAAACACCTCGAAATGAATTCTGCCACTTCTTGCTTCATATTCGGCCACCAAAAATTCCTTCGCAAGTCTTTGTACATCTTACTTGCTCCGGGATGAACGGAATATGCAAAAGAGTGAGCTTCTTTCAAAATTATCTTACGAAGCTCATCTATGGAACACACACAAATCCTATTTTGAAACCAAAGGGAACCATCATCTTGGATAATGAACCCAGGTGCCTTGCCTTCCTGCACTTCTCCACTGATCTTGATCAACATGATGTCGTTAGCTTGTTTCTCACTGATGTCATCTAGTAAGTCTGAATGGATTTCCAATGTGGTTAGACAACCTTGCTGTCTTCCAAACCAAACTTCAATGCCTTCTCGAATCAACTCTTGTTGTAGCTTTGGTTGAACTGTCAACATTGCAACTATGCCCTCTTGTTGTGTCTTCTGACTTAAGGCGTCGGCTACAACATTATCTTTGCCCCGATGATAAAGCAATTCAATGTCGTAGTCTTTGAGTAGTTCTAACCATCTTATTTGCCTCATGTTCAACTCTTTATGAGTAAACACATATTTCAAGCTTTTGTGGTCGGTGTAGATCTGCCACTTCACCCCATACAAGTAGTGTCGCCAAATCTTTAAGGCGAACACCACAGCTTGCTAACTCGAGGTCATGTGTCGGGTATTTGACTTCGTAGGTCTTGAGTTGACGAGATGTGTAAGCTATTACTTTCCCGTTTTTCATTAATACACATCCCAGACCTTGCTTGATGGCATCACTATACACCATGTATCCTTCATGTCCATCTGGCAGAGTCAGTACGGGTGCACTTTTGAGACGTTTCTTGAGCTCTTGAAAGCCTTCCTCACATTTCTCATCCCACAAAAACTTCTTGTGGGTCATCCGGAGTAGCTTGGTCATTGGTAAAGCGATCTTGGAGAATCCCTCTACAAACCTGCGGTAGTACCCTGCAAGTCCGAGGAAGTTGCGAATTTCTTTCACATTACGCGATTGCTTCCATTCTGAGACTGCTTCAATCTTTTGTGGGTCCACCATTACTCCATTCTGGTTGATGACATGACCTAAAAAGGCGACTTCCTTTAGCCATAGATCACATTTTGACAACTTGGCATACAATTGGTTGTCTCTTAAAATCTGTAGCACTATCCTAATATGTTCCTTGTGATCAGCCTGACTTCCTGAGTAGATCAAAATGTCGTCGATGAAGACGATCACGAATTTATCGAGGTACTCATGGAAACATCGGTGCATGAGATCCATAAATATTGTCGGTGCATTTGTCAACCCAAAAGGCATTGCCACAAACTCATAATGGCCATACTTAGTGCGGAAAGCCGTCTTTGGTATATCCTCTTCACGGATTCTAAGATGGTGATATCCGGACCTTAGGTCGATCTTGGAGAATACTTTGGCACCTCGAAGCTGATCTAGGAGGTCATCTATCCTTGGTAGAGGATACTTGTTCTTGATGGTGACTTTGTTCAACTCCCTGTAGTCGATGCATAAGCAGAAAGTCCCATCATTCTTTTTCACAAAAAGTACAAGTGCTCCCCAAGGCAAGGAGCTCGGTCTGATGAAGCCCTTCTATAGCATCTCTTCAAGCTGACTTTTGAGTTCCTTCATCTCTATTGGAGCCATTCTATACGGTGCCTTGGAGATCGATGTAGTTCCTCACTCTAAACTGACTGTAAACTCGACTTCCTGTCAAGGAGGTAGTCACAGAAGCTCTTAGGGAAAAATGTCGGGAAACTCTCTAGCTACAAGAATCTTTCGAATGTATACGACCTTCTTTTCCGTCGATTCTAAATAGCACAGGTACCTTGTCGGAGTAGTTTCCCGGCCTTCATGGCGTTGATCATTTTTCCATTTTCTTCTTCTCGCTTTCCTTTGAACTTGCAAACATGCTTTCCCTTAGAGTTTATTGTTGACGTTTGAGTGTGGAAATCGATTACGGCTCCATGACGCGACAACCAATCTCTTTTGAGAATGATGTCGTAAGGGGCCATCAGAATGCATATCAAGTTGGATTTAAAGCTTCCTCCTTGAATGCTTAGCGAAAAGTTACTTAACTGCCTTGTTCCTATTATTCTCTCTCCTTTTGGAAGGTTCACAACAAAGAGTTCGCAGAATTCATGACACTCTAGACCTAGGAGTTCTACACAACTTTCGGATATAACGGAATGCGATGCACCAGAGTCAAACAATAGGAAAATTGCTTTTGAGTGGACGAATAAGGTACCTTAACAAATAGGTGCCTCGGGCTTGTCACTAGCGCGCATTTCATAAAGATGTTGTCCTTGATTCTGAGACTTCATCGATGCTTTCCCCTTGTTGTGAGCAGTTGACTAAACCAAAGTAGTTCCGGCAGTCCTGTTTGAGGTCTGAGGGTATTGAGAAACCGAGTTGGAGCATGCTTGACCTGACTTACTTCCAGTTTGCCTACAGTAAAGGCGAAGGTGTCTTACTTTTCCACAATTATAGCAAGTTCTGTGTTCCTTAGGGCAATTCCGGTTGATATGTCCTTGTTCCCCACAGTTGTGCCAAACTATCGGGCCTTTCTTAGATTCCGATCGATGAAACGACCTTGCTCCAGTTGATGCAGGCCTACTCTTGTTCTTCTTTGACCAGTTCGAACCTCGGGGTGATGCTGGCCTCTTAAACCCACTTTGGTTTGAGTGATGAGGCTTCCCACCACCGTGCTTTCTGCATTCAGGTTCACCTAGAGTGGTCTCCATGCGGTAGGCTGCATCCACATACTCTTCGAGTGTTGTGAAGTTGCGGTTCACCATCCAAGGTTTGATGGTGTCGCTCATCCAATTATGGAAACGTCAGATCTTCTATCGTTCAGTGGTTATTTCCTCTTCAGCGTATTGCAGCAAATGATTGAACTTCTTTGCTCTTTCCAGAACACTGAGCCCGTGGACCTTGGGCGAAAGCATCTCGTCTAGTTTCTCGTCTTTCATGACAACAGTGAAGAAACGATTCATCATCTTTTCTTTGAACATATTCCTTGTCAGATTGGGATGGATAGCCAAGCTCGATCTCTCCCACCAGTCTCCGGCTTCACCCTTAAGTCTTAGGGCAGCCATGTGTACCTTATTAGCCTCAGAGCAGTGCACGTTCCTTAGCAATCTCTCTACATGGGAGAACCAATACTGAACTCCGGTGGGGTCTCCACTCCCGTCATATGATTCCGTTTTCATAGTGTTGAAGACCTTAAGGCCACTTGCAAATCTTGTCTCTACCTCTTTATCACGAGCATCAATTGCTCCTTGTACTACATCTTGATTCTCCTCCATAACTGGATCAGACACGATTGGCGGAATCTCCTCTCGTATTAAGTCTCGAATCATGGTTTGAAAGGTTTCCATTGTGCCTTCGTTGAGCACTACCGGAGGGTTAGGTATAGGAGGACGATTGACTAAAGGCAATCCTCTAACTTCATATTGACTTTCCTCGTTCTCGTCTCTAACTTGAGTTCGGTTTTAGTGGCTAGTAGCTCTTGTATCCACCATCTGAATAACGATACACAAATGTTTCCATTGATTACTTAACATTTGTATAGAGCGATTATTAAGGCACATCTTTAGAGAAAAAGTGGTACTTATATACATTAGAACTTTTTTAGAAAGGATATACAAAAGGCTTTATAAGCATAGCTTTTTCATTACTTAAACGAAAACATAAACTACTGCCGGCTTGACTATTGAAGAAAAACTAATAGCCAAGCGGAGTGATTGACTACACTCCTAATGTTTAGAGGATACAACTATAATACTAGGAACAAGTCTGGACACGAAACTAAGGTTTACAAAAGAAATCTAAGAAACCGTCATCAAACCAACTTTCATCCAAAGTCTCCCCTTCGTGACCCAACAACACATTAGCTTGTCGAACGTTCCTCCTTGCTTCGTCCACAACTCTCCGAAGGGATGCCACACACGTCTCGTGTTGATGAAGCTTGTTTTGGGCGGTCGAGATCTCATCTAGCCATGTCTCCTTACACTGGGCCACCAAATCCTTGTTAGGGTGGCATTGCCTTCTCTCATAAGGCCAGGCTACAGACGAGAGGTTCCTATGCGGCGATTCGATCGGAGGTCGAGATGACTCCCCTTGGAGCATGTTGACTAATCCTTCCGTTTGATGCTCAACTGGGGCCATGTCAAATTGTGAGTACAGGGAGGTGTCAGCGTCAGGCAAAGGTACCTAAGGAAGATGAAGCTAGGGGAAAAAGTAATTTTGGAGGTCTCCTTGAAACTCCGAGATCCTTGGAGGGGACGGCCTTTCAACCTTAGGTATAAGAAGTGGTGGCTCAGGGATAAGGTAAGGCTCAAGCTCAACGATGGGTTCCGAAGGTCCTTGCTCGGTATAGTACGTGCCAAGTTGGAATTGATGCATCAGAAGGTAGTCCTCGTGGGACCAATTGTTGACAGGAGGCGGAGGTACTTCCAGTTCGGGCATCATTGGTGGTGGAGCAACTTCAAAGATAGGCGTCACAAGAGGCGATACCTCGGGGTTGTAGACTTCCCCGTCGTTGTTGTTAGACCCAGATTTTAGGCGAAGAAGCGACGACTCATAGTCAGGAAATCTCCAACGCATCTAGAGTTGCGGAAGGTCTTCGGGATTGGTTAAGTCGGCTGGAGGAGAGAGGGTCCGAGATATGTTTGTTACAAGATAGATTCCTCTCCAGATTGTATCCGTTATAAGATTGAGATAAGCCAAGATTTGTTAGTTAGGGATAAGATTATATCTTTAACTAAGATAAAATATGTTCTAAGGGGCTATATAAGTGGAGGTAACCCTTAGGCAAAAGGGACGCTTGATTCATACAATTTCTTGTGATTTCTACATCAATAAAAACGCACTTTCGTTCATATTCTTCTCAGTTTATTCGATCAAGGCCCGATTTAGGTCAAAGTTTTGCCTTTGGTAAATTTTGGCTCAAACAATTGTCCTCTTCCATTTATTCCTCTTCTTCTTGGAACTCGGGTTCCATCTACTCGTCCTCGTTCATAAAGTAATCCTCCGGGTTATAATAGGATACTTCTTCTTCCTCTTCCTCAGAGTAGTAAGACTCGGGGCTATAATCTGGAACCATGGTCTCGGGTTCGAACTCGTGTACCTCGAGCTCATATACCGGTGTGGTCGGCAACTTAGCAAGTTCGGCATGTATTTCTTCCTCTCCTCCTTCTGGTTCCGACTCCGCCAACTCAGGGTCTTCTTCTGGATCCTCTCCGGGGTCCTCCTCAGGATCCTCTTCTTCTTGTGCTCCCACATCGGGATTCACCACTGGACCCTCTACTTCTTCTTGTACATGGGCGGCCTCTCCGGGCTCTTAAAAAGGGTCATCCTCTACATTCTAGTAAGGCCAATGCGGATTAAACGCAAAAGCCTCCTCTAACTCTCGGAGATCCCCCTCTAGGGTTTTCCTAAGGCGAGTAGTCCTACGTGTCCAGATCATGTTGAAAGAAAGAAAGGAAAGGAGGGGTTAGACATGGAACATCCTTGAATTCTATAAGGCAAAGATACTTGAAGGAAGTTTAGGGAATTTTAAACAAGATGTTTAAACATAAAAAGAGGAAAAGAAAGGTTTAAGATAAATATTATTTTTATTGGAATTATTTAGAAGAATTCTTAATTCTTAAGTTTTTCTTAAAACTTGAATTCTAAATAGAATTTCTAACTTAAATTTTTCTTTTTAGACTTGGATTTAAACTTGGAATATTTTCAATAAAAGTAACTAAGTTAAGAAAGTTCAAAACCTATTATTTAGGTTTTGAAAGTTTTGAAAGAAAGTTTAATTAATAAAAAAAATTGACTTGAAAGTAAAGACCTTGGTTTTGAAAATTTTCGGTTTCGAACGTTTTCGGTTTTGAAAACGAAACGTTCGGCTCTGATACCATAACTGTAACACCCCTATTTTGCAACGATAGGTGTTACCGCCAGTGACCTCGGGTTTTACCACCCAAAATCACCCTAGGCTTTAAAAGGTATTAAATCAAATAAAACATGCGGAATTAAAAAGTCGTTACATAGAAAAGAGAGTTGCTCACATGTGAGACTTTTAAAAGTACCCATTACATAGTTCGTACTAGACTTGACAAATCATAAAGATTAAGACTTGTTTACGCAGCGGAATATAAATTAACATTGTTCAAACCAACGTGGAGAAACCCATAAGTAAACAAAATGCAACTCTTGAAAATTCCCGACCTTCCTTCCTTCACTTTGAGTAGTCTTTGTCTTTTACGCCTGCAGGGGAGGTTTCCTAGCATCAAGCATTTGGCGAGAAAGGCAAGAAGTGCTAGGCAAAGATGCGGAAAAACGAAATTATTCTAAAGAGACTAAGCAAGCGAGAACATACATCCTTAAGATAATTTGGTAAGAATCGAACTTATTATTACGAAGTATTCGAGACATCCTTTAAGTGGAGATTATTAGGAACGGAATTAGTGAATCTCGAGATGAGATAACTCGTAAACCGAAAGAACGAACTACGGGATTGTAGAACATTCTAGAATAGAACAAATGTTGGGAACATTACACATAAGCTTTTTAAAAACCTCTCGCGCCCTTGCGGAGCAAGAGCTGGATCGAACATTTGAGACCGGTCCGGTTTTGGATTCTTTTAATGTGCTTTAGCACTTACTTTCTTTCGTGATGAAAACATTCACATTAGTTAAAAAATTTTAAGAGTGTGGGGGCATGAATGGGCCGACGTACCACTTCCTGGAACTGAGTTTCGACACCTAGCTAGGGTGTTTTCGCCCCTCCTCCGAGTAGGAGCAAACAATAGATCATGATCCTTAAAGTCGTAGGAAAGTTGGTATTTCGCGATATGACTTAATATGTTATATAGAGCTGTCGGGCCGGGCCCGCACCCCTTACTACACTACTTACAAATTCAATTACGAATCTAGAAAAGTGATTTTAAACAACCAAAGGCCACACAAACAAGCCTAGCATTATATCTACTAACAATAGTAATGCTAACAAAGGTCATTATTTCTAACAATTGATATTTCCTAAGTTCGTTTTATTAAGCAAACAAGGTGTTCCCAACATCGAACAAGTTAACGAAATCGAATTTATCGAAAGGTTCAAGTAGGAATGTCCACTTGCCTTGAATTTCCTTCGGAGATGTTACTAACTCGGAAATAAGACGGTTTAGTTCCGTTTGAGAACCTCGACCTATTTAACCACAAGAATGATAATGAACACTTATTAAAATTCTTATTTTAATTTAAAGGTAACCTTTCTCTTAGTTTCCTCTTCTAAGAGAAGGTGGGTTAAACTAAATTATTTAGTTAAATTATTTAGTTAGGAAGAAGGGTAAAATAATAATAATTCTTTTTATTATTATTTTCTAGGTGACACATATTAAGGGTTTTGTAACTTATACAAATACTTAGTCTAAGAACATGAATGTAAGGCTTTACTTAGCCTAAGGAAAGTTCTTTTAACTTACAAACAAATATTTACGTATATTTAAAATAGTTCATAAAATGATTGGTATGCATCATTTTTAAGAAGACTTCTTTTTAAAGAAGATTGGGTTGATTACAACTTTCATATAAATCACTATTTATTCAAAGGAAAATTCTAGTATGGTCATGCATGTGTATAAATGACTTGTAGAAAAACTATTTAATCTCACAATCATATTTTGAAAGATTTTAACAAAGCTTATGTTAAAGGTTATATTTCTTTTTATTGAAAAGATATGGTAAAAATTCCATATTAGCAAACATAGAGCACATTCAACAATAATATTTATTCTAAAACTCCATAATTTCTACATGCAAAGTTTATAGAAATTAATAAAGAGTCTAGAAATTATATATATATATATAACCGGTTTTATTCAAATAAAATTAAATAAATAAAAATCCATTTAAGTGTTAAAATTGCTAGGAAATTACATGCAAGGTGATTTCTCTAAAATTCATTTAAAGTAGCATGCGAGAACTTATAAGATCTTCAAAGTATTTTATAAACTCATAAGACTAATTTCCACATCAAACATCATCAAAAATCCATCTCTTTCTCAAATAAGACATGCATGTTGATTTTCTTCATACAAATTTCATTATTAATACATGCAAGAACAATTTCCATTTAAAATCCTTCTATCTTGAGTTTATTAGATCTTAAAATTTATAAACCTCATAAAAGTCTATTTCAAGTATTAAAAATGACATGCGTGTGGATTTTAAGCAAGATCCAAATATCTTAAGTGGTTACCATGGAATTACTAGTATAACTTATGGATTTTTAACAAGAAAAAGGGGCTTCTTAGATCATTTAAATAAAGTTAAAAAAATCAAAAATAAAAAGGTGAAAATCACCATTAAAATATGTAGGATTTTAGTATAAGTTCACATGATTTGTAGAAGACACCATTCTTTCTAACATGGTATGCATGCATGTAAGAATCAAGGGAAAATTAAGCCTTTTTTTATAATATTTTATATTCTGAATTTTGAGAGGAAAAATCAGATTTTAAATCAAGGTTAATAATACTAAAAACAACTTAAAATGGTGTAAAAAGAGTTAGAGTTTATACCCTTAATTTGTGGAATTTTTGGAGCAAGAACACACCACAAGAGGGGAAGGAAAGGGACGGCGGCACGGCTGGACGAAGGCGGCTCCGGGCCTGGATGGCGGCGCCTGGTGGTGGTCCGAAGTTGCTCCACCACCAATGGTGGTGGAGGGCCTGGTGGTGGTCCGAAGTGGTGGTGGTGGTGTGATGGAAGAACACAAAGGGAATTTTATGGAGGAAGAGAAAGAGCTAGAAGAGAGAAATGGCGAAGGTTTGTTATGACACTCTCTCTCTAGTCATATATCTAAGCAGAGAAAATGATGAGGGGAGATTGTGTAGAGATTTGGGAATATTCCCTTAATGATCAAATTTGACTAACAAAAGAATAAACTAATAGTTTAATCTTGTTAGTGGATTTTTGTAGATGAAGCAATCTCACTGAATCTCTTCCAAAAATCTCCATATATCTTGTAATGATTAGTCCGACGCGTTTGCAATCGGATCGAGAGTCGGTTTGTAACGCGTGTCGAAACGATCGGGTCTTAACAAAGGAATTTTCCGTTAACAAAGAATTTAATAAGTTTCGTCGTTAATAAATTCATTAACTCGAATCAGGATTTTATGAGAATATTATAATCTCTTGTTTTTAGAAATTTTATGAGATTATTTTTTTCAATAAAATAATTAAATATTACGAAATGAAATTTATTCATTTGACTGAAATTGCGGTTATTACAAGTGGTGGCGTAATAACCATCATCTCCTTGACCATAAGAATTACTAAGAGGGAGCTGAGAAAACATACCTTAGTCTTCAGCGTAGATACTCGAAGACGGATCTTAAGCATTGGGGTCGCTATGAAGCACCCGGGTGTCTAGGCCACGTCTAGACGCAGTGGCGAGCTCTTGTTGTGGAACCGACGGTTGGATAAGATCGGCAGGGCCTTTGTCCTTGCGCCGAGGGTCTTGAGTATCAATAGGAATGGGTTGAGTAGCCAAAACCGGGTCCAACGAAGGTTCTGGCGCGCCAATAGTGATGCCCGAGGCCTTAGCGCGAGCGCATGTCAAAGGCCCGGGAGGAAGTTGTTGTTGCGTCGGGAGTATAGCCAAGGCTTGTTCTTGGTTGGAACTAGCAATGTCGATGCTCGGTTGGGTTGTTGGAGGCACAGTAGGTTGTTGTGACAAGGATTGTGCATTCAACCGAGCAAGTATCTCATTAACCACTAAAGTTAAGCGGTCAATCTTTTCATCCGTAGTACTATGCTCAACCACAACAGCGGGATTGAATGGATTATTGCCATCACTTGCTTTAGGAGTACCTGAACCATCATGAGAAGACATGGCAAGTAACAAGGAACAAAACGAACAAAGCAAACAAACACACAAAGTCTTAGCTCTTGAACCGAGCAATGCACTCGCACAAGGTCACAGGTGTCTTTTGTGCGAGAGGCGGCTTAGGCTCACGAGTAAAACAATGGTGTTATTAAAACAAAATAAACTTAAGGCAAGATATGCACCCACACAATTTAGTAATATCAAACAAGTAGTGCTAATCAAACAAGCAATGATGCAAACACTAACAATGCTAAAATCACTAACAAAGTGTGGTGTATGGCTTACCTTATTTTGGCTATGCCACCCACAAATCTTTTTTTCAACAAATGTGGTTTTATGGCTTACCTTATTTTGGCTATGCAACCCACAATTGAGTTGTTTTTTATTTTATTTTTTTAAAAGTAGGGCCAAATTTTTTTTGTTTTTTGTTTTTTGGATGCTAAATTTATCGACCCACAATCAAAACAACGATTAATATGCAGCGATAATTGTAGTTCAATGCAATCAAACGCAAGCAAGACAGCTTATCAAGTAATGAAAATTACTAACGATGGGCAATCAATCAAGCAAAGTAAAGCAATGAACAAATCACACCACAATTGTACTCAAAGGACAAGAACATTTAATCAGGGTTTGGCTAAAAAACGTTTTTAGGTTTTTTGTTGAATTAATGGCGGAATTATGGTGGTGAAAGTGCAAAGATCGAATCAGGAGACTTACAAGACAATGGCTCTCATGTCAGTTGATGCGTTTCGCCTCGCTACAAGGACCGACTTCTCGAGTTATTAATCCCGCTTCGATCTAGGGATGAAATTGAGCGGTGTGCGCAGGGTTGAACCACATGTTGTCGCAACGGAATGATGGACTCGAATGGTACAACCCTAGGGTGCTAGTGTCGTCTCGAATGTAAAATAGTTCTGACACAATCGAAACCAAGAACTTTGAGGGCGATTGGAAGAAGGGTTTAGAAGGATTTGACGCCTGAAGCCTAGGGAAGAAAAACTCGATTCACATAGGCAATTTATCAATTCATTCAAGTGTAAATTGAAATTAAGAAAGTCTGGCATATTAATAGAAATCTAGATCTAACCCTAGAAACCCTAGCGAGAATGGGCCTAAGCATGCAAGCCCAACCCATCTCGTTAATTAAATAAATAAGGAAAATAAAATTAGTACCAAACATAGTAATTGTGTCACTTAAAATCCCGATATGAAATAAAAATAGAAACCCGAAAACCCAAATCCTCAAAAGGATTCACAAACACTCGGACATTCGCTTAGCGAAGCGCGGCTCGTCCCCAGGGGAGCGCGAGCGCGCTCCTAAGGCTCCAGCCCGCGCCCAAGGGTATCGAAATTCTGAGGGTGCGGCACGGTCACAGAGGCGGGGAGCACAGGCGCACTCCGACACACCCTTCATGCGGTCGTGTTGGCTTCCCTTCTGGTGGCACGGCGCGGGAACATGGGTGGGAGTGCGGTCGCGCCCGTCGTGGCTTCGGCCGTGCTGACGATGAATCCTTCGGGAATACTCGGCTCGACCCTCGGCTCCTCCAATTGGTCTGAAAGTGTGTCTTGGACCAAAAATGTCATCAATATAGTTAAAGACGGGTCTTGAATCGAACTCACGGATTGATTAGCTCCACTTGTGATAGAACCCGTTGATGTCGTCCTAGGCCGGAACGCATCAACAATCGTGCTATACCAGTGTTCCATTTCTACTCAAAGCAAGAAAGGCACTAAATTCTAGAAAAGCCGAAATACATGTTCAACTTAAGGATGTTCCCGGTGACAGTATATGGTATCATTTTTCTCCGGTAGTCCCGTTCCTTCTTATATTTCCATGTGTTGTAATTTCCTCCCACATTTGTATTTGAATTTAAAAGTTATGTAGTGTTATGCATTTAGAAATGGTATGGAAACTTATTCTTATATATACATGCTGCCACTATTGTCAAATATGTATTAATCATTTTTGTTTTCTGATAGATTAAAATAGAGCAAATTCTTCATAAATATGTCCTTCCATGCCTTAATGTTCTGAAATTTCTTGAATTCTTCTACAGGTAAAAAACTGGAACGGAATGTATTTGTTATATGACTACAGCCATTAGAAGCAATGTATATGAGGCTTACAGTATGTTTTCGGATCTCTCATTTTTTTCGCATTTTTTAATCATACTAATCAATTAGTAGCTTTGAACTGCATCTTGGAAGTAGGAAATCACTATTTAATAGATCCAAGACAAAAACTGTCAGTTAATGAATTCCTTTATATTACTTTTCTTCTTCCATGTTTAATATCTTACAACTCCTTATAGTGGAGCCATGTGTACCTGATTCCTGAGAAGCTATTGTGACTCTTGCATTGTGTAGTCTTGCATTTAATTCTTTACGTACTAATTGTGGCAAATTCAATAATCATCATCAAGTTTTTCTTCGTTGGTATGTGTTTTTGGTTTTGTTGCTCTATGATTCGGGATTGAGTTGGATTAGATTGAAGAACTTTTATCTCGTTATATGACACAAAAACTTAGTTTTGTTAATTTTATTAGCAATGATATGTTTATGTGAAGCTGCATAGAGTGTTGATCGATCATGCTTGAATGACCTATTGACTTAAACTTAGTCATGATTTCAAGCTGCTATGTTAGATTTTAAAATAGCTCAAATTGTTGGATAAGTCTATGCTTTTAAACTTGTATGACTTCCTTTTTGTGTTTGCATTATTCCGGTTGGCCCATGTAGATAACTATATAGTATGATGTACAATATTTAGAATTTCAGGCATGGGATGCAAGTATGCAACCTCTATCTCTTTGACCGCAGCCCACAGGTTGTCTTCTCTTTATGATTTTATGTCACAAGAACTTCATATGGCTTTATGCTCTAAGATTGTGCAGAGAAGTTTATTTTACCTTTTCCAGACATGTAATAAAACCATTACTGCTCTTGCCCAAGACTTCATATTAGATGGTTGTACAATTTTGGTGCATGGTTTCTTTTGGGTAGTTTTGGAACTCGTGAAGACCAAAGCACATAATAAAAAGTTAGCCCTGTTATGAAATGATTATAAAAGCAAGACCACTTTAATCTTTTGGAAAGAACACTTAAACAAACTTTATGAAAACTTTTAGATCATTAGAAGAGAGGGAGAGAGAGTAGAACTTTAGAGAGTGTATTTCTTACTCTACTTTGGTGCAAGTTTTACAATGGATGATGGCCATATTTATAGGCCAAGAGTGGGGTAAAACTTTGGTAAATCTTCATGATTTATGCATGGAAATAAGGAGGTGAAGAAGGTGAATAATTCACCTTGTACAATTTTCCTACATTATACACTTGTTCATACATAATATGTGTGATACATGTGTGTGTAAATAGATAGCTTGTAGTATGATAATTTGGACTTCATAACACTCCCTTTAAATATTCACCTTCTTTTCATATGGATAGACGTTGCCTCATTAAAAACCTTGTCAGGAAAAAACCAGTGGGATAAAAACCTAAATGAAGGGAAAAAGAGTGCAACTATTGATCCCATTGTACGCCTTGATGTTGCCTCATTAAAAACCTTGTCAAGCAAAACCCAGTAGGATAAAAACTTGATCAAAGGGAAAAAGAGTGCAGCGCGTATGATACTCCCCCTGACTTCAACCTATGTCTCGAAGTGTGCACATTCCAATTCTGGATACCAGTTCTCCAAATTTCTTGGGGATTAAAGACTTTGTGAACAAGTCAGCCAAATTGTCGTTTGATCGAATTTGTTGGATGTCCACTTCACCAGCTTCTTCCAATTCATGAGTGGAGAAGAATTTTGGAGATATGTGCTTTGTGCGGTCACCTTTGATGTAGCCCTTCTTCATTTGAGCAACGCATGCTGAGTTATCCTCATATAATATTGTTGGATCATAAGTGATGGGCTTCATTCCACTTTCTTTCTGGATGAATTGAATCATTGCTCGAAGGGACACGCATTCTCTTCCTACCTCATATAGTGCAATCAATTCTGCTTGAATTGATGATGTGGCAGTCACAGTCTGCTTTGTTGATCTCCAAGAGATGGCAGTGCCTCCGTATGTGAGCACATAGCCATTTTGCGATTTGGCTTTGTGTGGATCAGACAAGTACCATGCATCTGCATATCAAATTACGGTCGCATCCCTTTGGTTACAATAATACAACCCAAGATCATGTGTGCCTTGGAGATAGCGGAATATATGTTTGATTCCGTTCCAATGCCTCCTTGTGGGTGCAGTGCTATACCTAGACAACAAATTTACTACAAAAGCAATATCCGACCTTGTATTGTTAGTTAAGTACATTAAAGTACCAATTGCACTTAAATACGGTACCTAGGGACCAAGAACATCTTCGTCCTCTTCTCGGGGACGAAATTGATCCTTTTCTACGTTGAGGGATCGAACTTCCATTGGAGAGCTTAAAGGGTGTGCTTTGTCCATGTAAAACCTTTTAAGAACTTTCTCAATGTAATTAGACTGATGGATAAAGATTCCATCCCTTAAATGCTCAATTTGTAAGCCAAGACAAAGCTTTGTTTGTCTGAAATCTTTCATCTCGAATTCTTTCATCAAATATTTTGCAGTATCTTGAAGTTCATTTGGAATTGCATAAACTCTTGATGTGAGAAGGTGGGAAAACTGAAGCATGGGATGTCAAGGCCTAACATCGGGTGCACCATGACAATGGGAACCTTAACAGGTATATCATGTTGATTTTCTCCCTCATGGTTGTCTACTTCATCAGCAAAGAAATCATCTTGGTCGACAAAAGAGTCTTCTTCCAAAACCGTAAAACCCTCAAGCAATTTACTCCACGTGAGTGAAGATGACTCAGGCTCCCTAGGCTCTGTAAGAATCTCTATGCCAGCACAACTTCCTTTGGCTCTGTGATGATCCACTCAACTTGCCTTATAGGTGTGACTTCATATTGGACATCAAATTCATCCTCATAACCCACATCAAGTGTCTTAGATTTCTCCTCAACTTGAATTTGGGTGTTTGACTCATGATCGTTTAACTCCAATGTGATTCCACCACCATTTCCACACAACTCAAAAGGACATGAGATTGTGGAATGAAAACTTGAAGAACATGACTCACAGTGCTCCATGATTATAGCATCCGCCCCTTTTGACATATCCCTGATTATATCCTCAAGAGACTTATCAACCGGCTGGGGTGGTTGAGAAGATGACTCAACTAGAAAGCTTTGGTGACTCATGAAACAGAAGAAATCCCAGCATTCCTCAGGTCCCATAAAGAAAAGCCTCTCATTGCTCATGTAGTCAGCCAATCCCCTTGTCTCAAGATTCATACCATGGATAACTCCCATGTTTACCTTTCTATCACTGTACTGTAATCCCCAAGCACCGAGTTCAAACACATGGTCTTGAAATCTTGAAAAATAGTCATGAAAGTGTTCATCCTGCAGCTGCCTACAATCGAACAAAGCCATAGATTAGTAGCACATGTGTTATGAACCGTAAGATAGGTTCACAACACCCAAAATAGCACAAAAGTAAAAACACAAATAGCGAAGAGTCCCCGGCAATGGCGCCAAATTTGATGAGGTATTTTCGGTGGTCGTTATACCTATCAAAGAATCCTTAACTTTACCAAACTCAGTAGAGCGGTAAGTAAGGGTCGAACCCACAGAGACTCGTGTAAATGTGTTATTGCTTAAGTGCCAAGTAACTAATATGGGGGGTTTATTGATTGAAAATCTAAACTACTATGCAAATTGAAACTAACTATGAATGCAAATATGATTGAGTTTAACAAATATGAGAAAAGCGTGTTCAACTAATTAGATCCATCATGATATTGCTTTATTGATCATCGATTCTCTTGATTCTCTTCTCACTTGAATAATCTATTGTGGATAATGATCCTACTAAGGATTAAGACCCGAACTTCAGATTTAGTTGATAGACCAACCAGTTCTAACAACCCTAATTAGATAATAACCTAGAAGACCTTCTAGATTCAATTAAATAACAGCATGAAGATTCAAGTTATCAATAGAAACAAACACTTAGAGCAACCAGACATCTAAGTGACTTGTGAATTTATTCCCTACTTTAATCAACTTGTCCAACCGGTAATAAATCAATTAAAGTCTACTCTTGATCAAATTAACTCCAATCGGTAATTAATCAGATTCAGTTGTAAATTAATATAGAAATTCTATTAGGGAGCTAATTTAACAAAACCCTATAATAATTCTGATTCAATTAAGCACAGGGAATAATTTCTATTCAAGTTCGTTGAGAATCAATTAAACCTCACAATCATACACAAATCATAACTTCACTAATTAGTCAAACACAAGAGAAATTAGCAATGCATAATTGAAATTAAAATCAAACTTAGAAGAGGTTCAAAGATTGCTCCTTTGAGAAAACTCTCTCCAAAGAAACTCTAGCCTCCAAAGTTGATCAAAAGTTATTTAAAATAAACTAACATAAGGTTTATATATGTCCTCTAAAATAACCCTCAAAAAGTCTATCATTAAGCCACTACTCGGATGATATAACCCAAGCCCAAAAATCAAGCCCAATGATTGTTCGCGTAAAAACTCCGATTACTCGGGTTGCATGAGGATTGTGCGGCTGAGCAATTGTCATCCCGTGCAATCGCCCCTCAGTTGGAATTGCGCGGCTTAGCCTATGAATTGCGCGGCCGCGCAATTGTCATCCCGCGCAATTGCCCCGGTTCAGCATTCAGGTGTCACTTCAAAGCCTGTTTTGACCCACATAGAGTTGGAATTTGGACTCGGAGTAAAAATATGAATTGTAGCTCTTTGAATTAGCGTTCCATTGATACTAAATTGAGCCTCATCCGAGCACTATAGCTCCCAAACCAAGCATTGCAAGATAGAGGTGTCGAAACAAGAACTCCAATGCATAGCCCGGGTTTAAGCGTTCTTTTCACACAAGCTCTTGGGCGTTAAATCTTCTAATCTTCACTTGTATCACTCTAAGCTTCATCAAACTCCACCACAATCATCTAAGATCCATCCCATCCATACTTGTTTACCTAAAGATCTGCAAAACCGAACAAAACAAGCGCAACTACCCAAAAACACAAGATCCTAGAAACTAAACTAAAACTAACTAAAAATTATGCAAAATAAACATAAATATGCATCCTAAACACTACCTAAATGAAAGCTATCAAATTCCCCCATGCTTGACCCTTGATTGTCCTCAAGCAAGACATAAATCCAAATCACACCATAGAAGTGCAATCTTACATCCATCTCAAATCAAACAAGCATTTCACATATAATTAAAAACTCAACCAAGACTTCTCAACATGCATTATGGTAAGCAACAAGTAAAGACCATTAATCCATTATAAACCTCACCAAGGAAATTGTGTTTGCACTCAACTCTCAAGTGTATAAAGGACCTGTTTCACTCAAAAATCACCCATGAAAACTAGACTACCATATGCTTGCATCAGAGTTCTAAATCTCCACCACTGGGGATCAAATACGTAACAAAAATCATGAGGTCTTTTTTCGGCTTGTAATGGGGCCAAGGTAAAGAGAAATTTGGAAGGGATAATATTTGGCATGTGGTGCTAAATCCGGGATAAAGAACTAATCCTAACCCAAACTCAACACTTTCTTTTTCTTACTTCTTCCAAACTCTTCTTTCTCAACACCATACATTTACATTCAAACACTTTGCTTCTTTTTTTTTTCTTTTCTTTTGCCTCTTTTTAACTCTTTCTTACTTTGTTAATGAAGACTACTAACATTTAAGCACTTTTTCTTTTGCTTATTTTGCAACAAATTTCATCTTCATTTTTTTTCCACTTTGAAACCAAGAGTTTTATTTCCTCTTTTTCAACCTTTTTCTCCAACTCCCCCATACTTACATCCAACTCACACAGAATACAATCACAGCCTAAAGTCCTAAATCCCGGATTAAGGGTCAAGCTTATTCGGCTATGGATCATTTTGTGGAGCTAATAAAAATAGGCATAAAGCTCAAAAGATAGGGGTGTCAAGAACATGGATCTTGTAAGGTAGGAAGGGAAATAATAGGCTATAAAGAAACATTGCCTCAATCATTTTAATGTCATGCATTCAATCATATAAGCAGCCTCGAAATAGAGTATTAATGCAAGTTCTAGAGCTAGATAATCATGGTGATACACTCAAGAATGTAAAGAACAACTATATCATGAAAGGCCAAAAATAAAATCTCACAAGGCTAATTGTTGTCTAGAGCTTCAGAATGAATCAAATACTCAAGCTAAATACATGCTCCATCCTATAATCAAGTCATTTAATCAATGATCATGCTCATATCATATCAACTTCAGTAAATCATGCAAATCATGGGTTAGAATTTATACTTAACTTAGAAACACAAGAGGAATCCAACAATGGGGAAATAAGAACCTAAATGCAATATTTTTGTATTTTTCAATTTTTCTAATTTTTTTCTTTTTCATTTTTCAGGATTTTAATCAATGCATGCAGAAATTTTAAATATGACCTAATCTAATGCAAACTATATGCAATGCAAACAAGTAATTCCCTTCCCCCATGCTTAAAACATACTTTGTCCCCAAAGTATAATAAAAAGTAAAGAGAAGAGAAATACTCACAAAGATCTCTAGTCATCCGGGTAATGCGGCGGGAAAGCCGACGGTGGTGGTGAAGGCTTCTTCAGGTTATCAATCTTCAGACCTAGGATATCTAACACACACACACAAAACTACCTAAAAAGCAAAAGATTATAACTGAAAAACAAAACTACTCTAAACCTTGGGTTGCCTCCCAAGAAGCGCTTATTTAACGTCATTAGCTTGACCCTTAGCATGAATTGACAAGATTAGACATTGTCAATGCCCTTAATAACCTGTCAAAGCCCTGTGCACACAACTCAGAAAAGCATAAGTAACACAATGATAAATCAATTAAAAATAATATAACTTTCAAAGACCGTTTTAATTTATCAAACATGTGTGCCCAATTTTCATGAGGTGGCATTTGTTCAAAGAAATTCAGCACAAGTGGTGGCTTTAGAAAATACTTACAGTATGAATCAAAGCACTTGTCAGCAATACCACTTATATCCAAGATGAACTCCATATATTCTCCATCTTCCAGCTTATGTTGTAGACTTGGCTCCTCATCTTGGAATTGCATAAGCTCTTGATGTGAGAAGGTGGGAAAACTGAAGCATGGGATGTCAAGGCCTAACATCGGGTGCACCATGACAATGGGAACCTTAACAGGTATATCATGTTGATTTTCTCCCTCATGGTTGTCTACTTCATCAGCAAAGAAATCATCTTGGTCGACAAAAGAGTCTTCTTCCAAAACCGTAAAACCCTCAAGCAATTTACTCCACGTGAGTGAAGATGACTCAGGCTCCCTAGGCTCTGTAAGAATCTCTATGCCAGCACAAACTTCCTTTGGCTCTGTGATGATCCACACTCAACTTGCCTTATAGGTGTGACTTCATATTGGACATCAAATTCATCCTCATAACCCACATC
Source organism: Fallopia convolvulus (assembly GCA_964016875.1). Lineage (NCBI taxonomy): Eukaryota > Viridiplantae > Streptophyta > Magnoliopsida > Caryophyllales > Polygonaceae > Fallopia > Fallopia convolvulus. Next base: position 41,013,785 of record OZ024719.1, read on the forward strand.
AAGTGTCTTAGATTTCTCCTCAACTTGAATTTGGGTGTTTGACTCATGATCGTTTAACTCCAATGTGATTCCACCACCATTTCCACACAACTCAAAAGGACATGAGATTGTGGAATGAAAACTTGAAGAACATGACTCACAGTGCTCCATGATTATAGCATCCGCCCCTTTTGACATATCCCTGATTATATCCTCAAGAGACTTATCAACCGGCTGGGGTGGTTGAGAAGATGACTCAACTAGAAAGCTTTGGTGACTCATGAAACAGAAGAAATCCCAGCATTCCTCAGGTCCCATAAAGAAAAGCCTCTCATTGCTCATGTAGTCAGCCAATCCCCTTGTCTCAAGATTCATACCATGGATAACTCCCATGTTTACCTCTCTATCACTGTACTGTAATCCCCAAGCACCGAGTTCAAACACATGGTCTTGAAATCTTGAAAAATAGTCATGAAAGTGTTCATCCTGCAGTTGCCTACAATCGAACAAAGCCATAGATTAGTAGCACATGTGTTATGAACCGTAAGATAGGTTCACAACACCCAAAATAGCACAAAAGTAAAAACACAAATAGCGAAGAGTCCCCGACAATGGCGCCAAATTTGATGAGGTATTTTCGGTGGTCGTTATACCTATCAAAGAATCCTTAACTTTACCAAACTCAGTAAAGCGGTAAGTAAGGGTCGAACCCACAGAGACTCGTGTAAATGTGTTATTGCTTAAGTGCCAAGTAACTAATATGGGGGTTTATTGATTGAAAATCTAAACTACTATGCAAATTGAAACTAACTATGAATGCAAATATGATTGAGTTTAACAAATATGAGAAAAGCGTGTTCAACTAATTAGATCCATCATGATATTGCTTTATTGATCATCGATTCTCTTGATTCTCTTCTCACTTGAATAATCTATTGTGGATAATGATCCTACTAAGGATTAAGACCCAAACTTCAGATTTAGTTGATAGACCAACCAGTTCTAACAACCCTAATTAGATAATAACCTAGAAGACCTTCTAGATTCAATAAAATAACAGCATGAAGATTCAAGTTATCAATAGAAACAAACACTTAGAGCAACCAGATATCTAAGTGACTTGTGAATTTATTCCCTACTTTAATCAACTAGTCCAACCGGTACTAAATCAATTAAAGTCTACTCTTGATCAAATTAACTCCAACCGGTAATTAATCAGATTCAGTTGTAAATTAATATAGAAATTCTATTAGGGAGCTAATTTAACAAAACCCTATAATAATTCTGATTCAATTAAGCACAGGGAATAATTTCTATTCAAGTTCGTTGAGAATCAATTAAACCTCACAATCATACACAAATCATAACTTCATTAATTAGTCAAACACAAGAGAAATTAGCAATGCATAATTGAAATTAAAATCAAACTTAGAAGAGGTTCAAAGATTGCTCCTTTGAGAAAACTCTCTCCAAAGAAACCCTAGCCTCCAAAGTTGATCAAAAGTTATTTAAAATAAACTAACATAAGGTTTATATATGTCCTCTAAAATAACCCTCAAAAAGTCTATCATTAAGCCACTACTCGGATGATATAACCCAAGCCCAAAAATCAAGCCCAATGATTGTTCGCGTATAAACTCCGATTGCTCGGGTTGCATGAGGATTGCGCGGCTGAGCAATTGTCATCCCGCGCAATCGCCCCTCAGTTGGAATTGCGCGGCTTAGCCTCTGAATTGCGCGGCCGCGCAATTGTCATCCCGCGCAATTGCCCCGGTTCAACATTCAGGCGTCACTTCAAAGGCTGTTTTGACCCACTTAGAGTTGGAATTTGGACTCGGAGTAAAAATATTAATTGTAGCTCTTTGAATTAGCTTTCCATTGATACTAATTTGAGCCTCATCCGAGCACTCTAGCTCCCAAACCAAGCATTGCAAGATAGAGGTGTCGAAACAAGAACTCCAATGCATAGCCCGGGTTTAAGCGTTCTTTTCACACAAGCTCTTGGGCGTTAAATCTTCTAATCTTCACTTGTATCACTCTAAGCTTCATCAAACTCCACCTCAATCATCTAAGATCCATCTCATTCATGCTTGTTTACCTAAAGATCTGCAAAACCGAACAAAACAAGCGCAACTACCCAAAAACACAAGATCCTAGAAACTAAACTAAAACCAACTAAAACTAACTAAAACTTATGCAAAATAAACATAAATATGCATCCTAAACACTACCTAAATGAAAGCTATCATGTCCCCATGCCGATGGTGGTAATTTTGATTTCATCAATAATGGTCTGGCAATTAATTGCAATCACTTTATCAATGATTCAACGAGACCATTTTGTGTGTGAACATGAGCCACTAGATGCTCTATATCAAGCCCAATTGACATACAATAGTCATTGAATGTTTGAGATGTAAATTCTCCTGTATTATCGAGACGGATTTTCTTTATTGTATAATCCAGAAATTGGGCCCTTAATCGGATTATTTGGGCAAGGAGTTTAGCAAATGCAACATTTCTCGTTGATAGTAGGCTTACATGTGACCAACGTGTAGATGCATCAATTAGCACCATAAAGTATCGAAATGGTCCACATGGTGGAGCAATTGGAGCAACTGGACCACATATATCTCCTTGGATTCTTTCTAAGAATGCAGGATTCACACTTGCAATCTTGTTTTTAGAAGGCCTAATAATTTGCTTTCCAAGTGAGCAAGCAGTGCAATTAAAATCACTGGACGGAAGAACCTTAATGTTCTTTAATGTATGTCCAAGCGAGCTCTTTATGATTTTGTGCATCATTACTGCTCCTGGATGACCCAATCGACATGCCATAATGTGAATGCAGCTTGGTCATATGACCTTTTGTTAAACATTGCATTGACCTCAAACGGATAAATGTTTGTGTGATATAATCCGGAGGTTTTCTTTGGCATCCTTTCGAGAATCTGTTTATGACCAGATTCATGTTTTATGATGCACAAGTATTCTTTCCCATTTTTATTCATGGTTTCCATATGAAACCCATTTAGACGCACATCTTTAAAGCTCAGTAAATTTCTTCGAGATTTACTCGAATATAGTGCGTCATTTATTACTAGCTTTGTTCCCTTTGGGAGTAGAATCACAACTCTTCCAGAGCCTTCGATGAGTTTTGACACACCGGATATTGTAGTCACATTGCCTTCAAAGGCTCTTAATTGGATAAAGTATTCTTTACTCCTCAAGATGGTGTATGTTGTTGCATTGTCCAAAAGACATTGCTCCTTCCCATCGGGTTTTTCACTTTAGGTGAGTCCATGTTTTTCTATAAATATAAAGAAGAAAAAAAAGAATTAAGACATCAATAAAAGCTTCATATATTATACAAGGATAATTCTATTACACAAGTTCTATTATACAAGGCTTATTATACAGACTTATGCGAAATAAAGGTTAAAGCATGGAATACAAAAGAAATTGCAAGTATTATAAAAATAGCATGGGAGATAGTAGAGATATTTAGGGGTTCGTTCTTTTCATTTAAGCCCCTAAGGCATAGCCATCATCATTCTCAAAGTTGAGAAAGTCATTGACATCCAAACTAGTCACTGATGACCTATCCACATATTTATTATCGATGTAGTTGGTCTCGGTAGATCTTTCTTTATTCTTTTCAGCTTGGTAAAGCTTCAATAGGTGTGGAGTTGTGCGGCATATCTTTGACCAGTGACCAATCACGCCACATCTATAGCATGTTGATTTGGATTTCTGGGATGATCCTAATGGACCTGTCTGGACCTTTTGCTTTACATCCCCCTTGTAGCCATGGTTCTCACGGTGATTATCGTGGCTTTTGTTGTAGACGCGGCCACGTCCATGGCCACCACGACCACCACGGCTCCCATAGTTACCACGACCTCGTCCACGCCCATTGTTACGGCGTGATTGCTGCCCACATTCATTGTCGTTCCTTTCATGGAGCGCTTTGTTCATGGCATTTGCTTTTGGGGCAGTTGTTGAGCCAGTAGGCCTTAGGTTGTGGTTTTTCATTAGGAGCTCATTATTCTTTTCAACAACCAACAATACTTTCAACAAGTCAGAATATCTTTTGAAATTTCTTTCTCTATATTGTTGTTGCAATAATATGTTTGAAGCATGCATAGTGGAGAATGTTTTCTCCAACATCTCTTCTTGAGTGATCGTCTTACCACATAATCTCAATTGAGAAGTGATCCTGTGGATAGCACTGTTGTACTCAGTGATGGACTTAAAGTCCTGGAACCTTATAGTGTTCCACTCATGTGTTCCTTGTGGGAGCAAAACTTCATTTTGATGAGCATAATGCTCATTCAGGCTCTCTCACAATTCTCTAGGATCCTCCATAAAAGAGTACTCAGTTTTGAGACTCTCATGAATGTGGTGACGGAGGAATACAATGGCTTTCGCCTTTCCCTGTGGGGTGGCACTATTGTTTGCCACAATTGTTTCCTCAAGGCCATTTGCCTTGAGGTGAGCCACGGCATCTACCCTCCATTCGAGGTATTTCGGGCCCGATAGATCAAGGATATCAAACTTCCTTTTAGCGATGTTTGTCATTAGTTGCTACATATAAAGATATGAAAATTAAAGGTTAACCTAATCAATAATATAATGCATGAGTCGTGTATAGGACGATTGAAGGACATGTCATATCAAACAATAAATATATGCATGTAGATGATATATTCAGAATGCATAAAGAAAGATTGTGTGAGTCAGAGAAGTAATCAATATAGATATAGCCATATAGGCATAGACAATATCGTAAGACAGAAGTAAGAGATCATATGAAATGAAAGAAAATTATATAGCGGGAATTTTAAAGTCTTTAAAGTCCTTAAAGTCATTAGAGTTCGAAGTCCTTAATATCCTTAGAGTCTGAGGTCCTTTAAATCCAAAGTCCGACATCCTTAAAGTCCGATTCCCTTCATCCCCTTTTTTTTCACCCTTTTACTTCCAACCTTATCTCCTTCCTCCACTTCCATATTCGACCACCTTTACCAATTTTTCTTTCGACATTCTCCATGGCCGACGATGAGATTATGCGTCGTCTTAGAGCCGTTAATAGGAGATTTTTGAATGAGCTTTTCATTTGCCTTGTTCTTATTGTAATTACCAACATCATGCTCATAATTATTTTGGTTAAAACTTACTTCCAATCCAAGTGGTGAAAGTGAAGAGTCCGGAGATGAAATCGGTTTATACTTCAAAAGAGGTAAGCAAATCTAATATTTTGTTTGTATCTTGTACATATCCAAAAGTATGATTTATTTTGGTAAGAAATCGTTTCAAATCTAGGAAGAAAACAAGTTTCTGATGTAGAAGATCCTAAATCGGGCAACTACAGAGCATACTCCTCAAAACGGTTTTAGGAAATAAACTTTTGCATGACTAAGATTAGGAAGAGATAGAATTTGTACCTTGGTGATTAGTAAAGCTCAATTGGTAATTAGATACTCGTGTTGATAACGTGTTATGAAATGATTATAAAAGCAAGACCACTTTAATCTTTTGGAAAGAACACTTAAACAAACTTTATGAGAACTTTTAGATCATTAGAAAAGAGGGAGGGAGAGTAAGAACTTTAGAGAGTGTATTTCTTACTCTACTTTGGTGCAAGTTTTACAATGGATGATGGTCATATTTATAGGCCAAGAGTGGGGTAAAACTTTGGTAAATCTCAATGATTTATGCATGGAAATAAGGAGGTGAAGAAGGTAAATAATTCACCTTCATGTTTTTGGCAAAAATAAGCGAAAAAATTAAAAATAAAAAAAAACTTTTATTTTATTTTTTTGTCAAATTTTTTTAAGTCGTTTAACGCCTGTATTATGATTTAATCGAACATGAACACATGACCATAAAACATGAACAAACAGTAATAATATATGAACACACTTGTAATATATGTGAACTTATTATAAAATCTCTGAACTAAAAAATGTGATAATATGTGAACATGTCTTATTATAGTGTGAACATATGCATAAAATATGTGAACGTAACGTAAAAAATCAAATTTCGTGTTTTTGGCAAAAACAAGCGAAACTAAGAAAATTTTTAAAAAAAATTATTTTTTTTATTTTTTGTCAAAATTACCATTTTGCCCCTATCTCTTCTAATCTTAGCCATCCATTTCTCAAATCCAAGGGTCTTCATTTGTTCTTAGTTTTCATGGCCCCATTTCCATGTGAATCAACCTCTCATTCTACTTACGTAAAAAGACTTAAAAAAATAAAGTAAGAAATTAAAAAATAAATTATTTTTTATTTTTTTATTTTTTATTTTTTTTTCTTATTTTTGCCCAAAACACGACGGTTGACATTTTACGTTCTGTTCACATATTTTATATACATGTTCACAGTTTTACAAGGGTTGTTCACATATAATCGCATTTTAACTTCAGAAAATTTAGTATACGTTCACATATAATATAGATACGTTCACATATTAGTATAGCATGTTCACGTTTTATGGATTTATGTTCATACTCGATTTACATCATTCTACATACGTAAAAAGACTTAAAAATAAAGTAAGAAAATAAAAAAAAATTATTTTTTTATTTTTTTATTATTTTTTTAATCGGATGGTCTAGATTCATTTCTAGTGTTTCAATTGGATGGTCCAGATTTATTCTTAGTTTTCATGATAAGCCCCATTTTCATTTGATTCAATCTCTACAATTCATATTAGCCGTTTGAAATAGGTTTTCAGAGGCATTGTGACATTTTATACGGTCTTAGTCAATAGAGAATACATTGTGGTTTGTCAAAATAGCGTGCGTATAAAATAATGACATGATTCTTCAATTTTTAGGCTTGTAAACAAAATAAAATTTGGAATATACGATCTAAAGTTATAATCATTTATGTACAATTAATTACTTAGCCTTGTTCTCGTGTTAACACAGGACCATCTACACTAGTTTTTTTTATAAAATGACAAAATTCTTTGAAACTTGGACAACTTACCATTTGTCGAAGCCTAATTACTCTAGTTGATAAGTGATAACATAGGCAGAACTATTGTGGGGCCAGAGGTGACCATGGCCCCTCCAATCCAAATTTTTTAAGTATATGTACCTTGTCGAGAGTTTCAATTTGATATATTATACGCTTTAATATGACACTTGAGTAAAAGTTATGAGCATTTGAAAATTGATTGTAAACGAACTATTTTTACAAGTCATTTACTTAATTAAAATGTTTTTATCATTTGCTACATTGCATAGTGTCATAATGTAATTGAACCCAAGAGTATCGAAACAATTAAATATGATTGTAATGTCTTGAATCACAAACTAAATTTATTAACTTTTGAGGTTTTGTTCAAATATTTTTTAATATTTTGTATTTTTTTTTAAAATTAAAAAAATGTTAGCTATGTTAAAAAGAAATTTGACCCCTACAATGAGAAGGTTCGAGTTCCGCAACCTTGATGACTATAATGGTTGCGAGTTCGAATCCCTCTCCCACTGTTGTAATAGCCTTGAGTGCCTCTTATGGACCCTAAAAAAAAAATCTCCATATAGACGCGGGAACTTTAAAGTGGTCAAAACCTGTTGATGAGGAGGAATGGAGGAGCCGAGTGCACATGTAGCGATCTAAACCTAGCTTCTTCAAAGTAATGACTTTGCCTACTCTCTTTTATGTAAATATATATATCATATGACCAGGTCAGCTGATGCTAAAGAATCCTTTTGACGCCCATTAATTAGAGACGAGCGAGGTATCTCCTCCAATTTCCCATTTTCAAGAAGGAAGATCCGTTCCGCCATTAGCACTGTTTCTATTCGGTGGGCGATTACTAATACCTACACAGATGAAGACAAGTTTGTATAATATATACACAATGAGAAGATTCCAAAACATATGTTGCAGGAAATTCAAGTTTGCAGATATCATTTATGGTTGGTAATAATTTCTCATTTATGAAAGTGAGTAGTAGTAGTAGTAGTTTAAAGTTGAAGAGTGCAAGAAGCCCTTACAGTATGATTTTCCGTCAAGCGCTCTAGAGCTTGTCTAACCAGCAGCTCAGACATGCTATCCAAAGCAGAAGTTGCTTCATCCATAACTAATATTGACGAATTCTGATAAAGAGCCCTTGCAATGGCTAATCTGCATAAGCAATGTGGGGGAAGGATTGCCCACAGAGATCAGAATTGCAGTCTAGTTTTATGTGCTTGTAATAATGAGATTACTACTTGACCAAAAAAAAAATGAGATTACAATCAACAAGTGTCAACGCTAGGAAATTTTTTAGTAAGCAAGGAGACTTTCCCATGTGACGAAAGAACACAAGCAAAACCTTTTGGCACCTCTGAACAAACTCCATCATAAAAGCATACAATCAACAACAAAAGTTGAATTGAGTTTCATACCTTTGCTTCTGGCCTCCACTCAAAGTTACACCTCTGGGTCCAATTTCTGTTTCGTACTCTTCAGGAAGTGATCTAATGAATTCATCTGCATTAGCAGTTTTAGCAGCTAGCCTAACTCTCTCCATATCAATTCCATTCATCAAGTCCTTATACCCAATGTTCTCTGAGACTGTTCCTGAAAAGAGTGTCTAATAAAAAGAACATCAGAGTTGAAGTTTCAACAACTATTACCAACAATGTAATAGGGAGCTTGGCGTGTGGAAATTAAAGAAATAAAGAAGAAGTAAATTTATTAGGTTTATTATTTGGGAGCTAGGAGTGTGGAAATTAAATAAATAAGGAACAAGTCGAATCAACTTTTTTAGGTTAGTTATTTGGGAGCTACAAATGTGGGTACAATATTATTTGGACTTACTTATTTTTGTTAACAATAGGTGAATCCATTCATCTCAAAAAGCCCATAAATAGACAAAGCCAACTTCATGAGTGATAAAGATGATTGTTAGGAAACCTTTATGCTTATACGGAATATTCAGGAAAAGGCAGAAGTAGTTATCAAGGGTAGTATGGTCTTTGAAATAAGAGGTACTTAGTGTGAGTGCTCCAGCCTGCGTATCGTGTGTGTTGCTTAAGAAGTATATATAGAAGAGTCTAGCTACTAGGAGAGGCATCCAGAAATCAGAAAAGGATCAAGGCATGTTGCCTTTGGGGCTCATTGGAGTGTTTTCCTCCGAGATTAGGCTCAATTGGAGGTTTGTCTCCATTGAGAGGTTACTTTTGTTCACTCATTTTCCAGATTATCAATATACTAGTGGTTTTATATCCTCTTGTCTAAAAATGATATTCAGTCACTCACAATATCTTGTGACACCAAACCAACATGTCTTCTTAAGCTTTCTAGTCGAAGACTCTGAACATCATGTCTGTCAATATATATTGAACCTGAAAGAAGGTGAAACATATTAAAAGTTGCCCGAGTGGAAGAAACTAAAAATGATATATGAATAGCATTGACTCTTTACAGGACACAACAATTACCGCATAAAGGATCATAAAGACGAAGAAGTAGTTTCACAAGCGTCGTCTTTCCTCCTCCAGAGGGGCCAACGAAAGCAACAGTTTCCCCAGCTTTTATATGCAGATTTACTTCATTTAATATAAGTGGCAAATCATCACCATATCTAAATGAGACACCACAAAACTTCACTTCTCCTGTTACGGAAGTTACATCAATCGCATCTGGTATCTCGGTAACCTGTTTGTAATAATCAGTAACTCAGAATGACACTAATAAAAATACTAGAAGTGTTAAAATGTTAATTGGATTAACATGCTAGATCTGCAAGTGGAACAGAGCTGAGCATAACGAACCAAAATACCAACCATATTTGTTCATACAAACAACAACAATTCAAAATTTTAATTGACTATTCTGTAGTTTACTCACCTGAGGTTTGAACCTAGTAAGCTCAAACAATCTCTCAATGGCTGGCTCTCCTTGCTTCCATTCATTGTAGGCTTTTCCAACATCCTGAGTTATATTCGCGACATAAGATAGGAAATTAAAATAATTCCTCAATAGCTAAAGAAATTTACAAATCAAAACGAAGGATCAAGAAAATATTCAACAAGGTATTAGCTATATACAGGAGCAAATCAGTTCCTAGAGACTAAGATCACTAATATCATCCATACTACAACCTATCTGTAGTGCTTCTACAATCACCTTAAAGTTAAAACATTGTAATCATCAAAGTCGTTAATTACCAAGGGGAGGTAAGTAAAACAGATGAGGAAAGTCTGGGAGAAGGTTACAGAAAAAGGGTGCCCCTGTGTACCTGAATTGGCCCAATTAAGAAGACTAAGGAGGTGACAAAAGAGATCGTGTTGGAAACATTAAAGGACCCACATGAGAGGACAACAGATCCCGCAAATAAGCCACTTAAAGCTCCAAAGTATACAGCCTGTACAATATGTGGAATAAGAGCCTTCAACTTCTTCTTCTTAATGCGTCTGACTAAGTCCACATGAGCCAGCCTTTTAAATCTCAGGTTCTCAGACCACTCAGCACCACTTGCCTTCACAAAAAGAATGGATGGAAGGACCTATCAAAGCAACAATTCATTCAATAAAACCTCTTGTCCATCCTCCATCCATAAACAACTGTGTAATCAATTGCAAATCCTATACTCCATAAATGTAAATACCTCATTCAGATAAGCTGAGACAGCTGCAATACTGAGATTTGCCTTCTTAGATACATGACGAAGCCATCTACCTAGGTAAGCAATGACCAAACCCACTGAAGGTATTACCTTCAAGTAAACAGGATCATGGGTATGAGTTAAGCATCACCATGTAGAACATCACATAAACTGTCTACAAAATATTAAGCCACTCCTCACCAAGGCAGACATTAGTGATAGAGCAGGACTGATCACCAGCATCTGAGCTGTCATTGTTGATAACTGCAGAGCACAGGGCACTATAGTCTGCGCATAACAAAAAATATCTCAAGCAAGCAATTGACTTTAAGGCTTAAAAGTTGGAAACTATGGCGGAGAGAGGGCCACTCACATTAAGAAAGGAGAACAGAGTATCACCCACGTCTCCCACCTCAGCGGTGATCCGGTAGGCGATATCTCCAGCAGAGACGCCGTCACCGGACTCAAAGAAGGCCAAGTCTCGCTCCAATACCTTACTGAACACATGAACCCTGACTTTGTAGGCGGCACTGAGAGCCGCCTCCCATAGAAACGCGTGCTGCATTGTATTTGCCAGCATCATAACAAGAAACCAAGCAGCAAGCACCAATCCCTCTCGCTTAACTGCTCCGATATCGCTCACAATCGAAGAGATTTGTCCCGATTTGGGAACGATTTTCGACAGGGAATAGACGGAAACGGCGCTGGAGGTCCAGCCGTAGAGAATGGGCTTCCACTCTGAGAGAATGAAGGGTTTGATGGCTTCGAAGGGTGAGAAGTTATCAGAAGACACGTAGTTAGCGCCATTGCCAGTATCTGCGGCTGCTCGAGGATGGGGGGAGGAGGATACGAGGATGGAAATGGAAGAATTAGGTAGGGGTTTGGGGAGGATCTTGAGTTGGAAATTTGAATTAGGATTTAATGAACGGAAATTAGGGTTAAACAACTTAACGGACGTGAATGAAGATGAGAATGGGGGCTGAAGTTTAGTGATCGCCATCTTCGTCTTCTCCTTGGAAGAGGGCGAAGAAGGAGGCGTCTTTGGAGGAGGAAAAACTAACTCCGCATCGCGCCTTGAAGACTCCAGAGTTGTGTGGACTCTAGTCAAAATAGTCACCCTTATTATACAGCCACTGCGGAATCGAGTCAAAATAGTCACCCTTATATACAGCCACTGCGGAAAAGATCCCACCCCCACCGTCGTTAGTCGTAACACATAACTATAAATGGAAATTTTCTGATTTCACTAGGGCTATTTGATCAGCAAACCCATTTTTAAAATCGAATATATACAAGTTTTCACTAAGAAGATCAAGAGGTGAATCATCTTCATTATAGCATTTCATCATGTGCCTACTCGGCGGCATATCTTGGTGAGTTGAGAGCTTTAAGAACATTTCATCATGTGCCTACTCGGCGGCATATCTTGGTGAGTTAAGAGCTTTAAGAACCATTGCTAACATATGGGGGAAGCCTTCTCCGCTGATTTGGCCGAATCATTTCACGATTAAGATATGGTAATTGTCAATCTGAATCAACAATTCAAGAGCAAAAGGGTGTTCCATCATCCCAAATTTATAAAAAAAAAAAAAAAAAGAGTAGATGATTCAGACGATCTTAGAATTGGTGTACCATTCAAGAATCGACTTTATCCATTGTTTTCATTCTCAGAACAAAAGAAGATATTGGCCATCCATACACTAGAAGCAGAATAGACATAATCAGTATAATACAGTTATAGTGCTATCCGGAAGTTAAGATGACCTATAAATACAAAAATTGGCTCTCAAGTCTCCCCCAGTCACTGTTCTACTGGTGATATGCTCTCTTCATCAACATACCAGCATAATCCAACATAAAGCATGAGAACAAATTATATTTGAGATCAAACTGTTGCCATTGTTAAAAATTTCAAAAGATCACCTTCTCTTAGGCCTGTGGAAAAAACATTATTAATATGCTTTAGTTACCCGATCCAAAGCCACGGGGACTTGGTCTAGATGTTGATGAATCTGCAAACTGTCTTCTTGAAGCTGATTTCCTCTTTCTTTTAGCGGCTCCAGGAGGCTGCGGTGGAAACATGCACTTGTTCAGATAGTGATACAACCTTCAACTAGCATTTTTTTACTTTGTTTTCGTTGATATTGGCATGTCTAACTATGCAATTTATGTACTGTATTTGTAGAGGTGTTCGGAGAAAATGACAAATAATTGAAATTCTGAAACCATAAAGGTAATACTAATATACAGGCATACTCAAATGTAAAACCATAAAGGTAGGGAAGCAAAATAGCAAATATTCTTGTCACTATATAGGAGAACAAAGCACACCTTTTGTTCGGGTTTCATTGCTTCTTGAATATCGCTTATTGCAGGAAGAGATCCACCCTCCATTAAACCCATTAGGTTCTTCATACGGGCACGCATTTCATAAAGTTGGGCAATAAGTTGACTAACCTGAATCAGCAAGCATTACATCATCAAATGTAACCTAGCGTCAAATAAAACTGATGAGCTAGGGAGAATTTGCATCAGCAAACTTTAACTTAAAAATTGAAATCTGAGTATTACAAAATCCTCTTATGCAATGGCAAGTGTGGGTTTATTTGTACCTGTTGCTCTGTTTTCCCAGAATCTCTAGCAACTCTTTTTCTCCTAACAGGAGATTCTGCCAAAAGTTCTGGTTTTTCTCTTTCCTCTGAATAAGCAACAGAGACCTGAAGGTCAGAAAGGAGATCATCCAAACAAGAGGTAGCATGCAACACAAGAGCACATTATTCATGCTCATAGAGTTTGTTCCTAGTAAACAATGATAAAGAAAAAAAGAACCAACAACGTGCAACTATAGTACAACTGAAGCACCCCATCCTCATCTGACAGCTAACATAGTAATGGGTCATTTCTTTCTTGTTGGAAAATGGATAGCCACACAAAATGAGAAAGAGAATCTGATTCACTTAATCAAAAAATCAGTAATAATAGAACAAGTTTATGCAAGTGCAATAACTAATGTTTTGCACTAATTCTTGTCAAATGCATCATCCATTCATCCGGCACCCCTTTATCTTTAACAGTCTGCTGTGCATAAACTAAACCCCATCTGATGATAATATGGAAAAAGCCATCATCAATAAGATAATTTAATCAAAAGACAAAACAAGTACCTGGGGTCATGACTTCTATCATCGATTCCATTAGCTTCAAGCTCTTCTCAGCTTCTCTAATTTGGGCAGGAGTAATCTATTTTCATATGTTAACATTTCAGCTGATCAAACTCCTTATCTTCTAGATTTTGCTAATAATGGAGTTAAGCATAAGAGAGGTATTAATTGTTTAGAGTGGCATCTACATAAATAATTCAGTTTTAGTACCTTCCCCATGCCTGGAATCATACCAAGAACACGGGACATAGAGCCCATTCGTGCAACAGTGCGGGTCTGCTTAAGAAAGTCATTGAAGTCAAATTTTGCACTCTTTATCTTGTTCTGAAGTTCTTCAGCCTCTTCCTTTTCCATCTGTATAGTCAACATGTAAGTTAGGGCATCAACATCTTAAACTGTTAAATAAACTTGCTTAGTACGTACAACTTCTTGTGCTTTTTCTACAAACGAAAGAACATCCCCCATCCCTAAGATGCGTCCTGCCATACGATCCGGATAGAAGGGTTCCAGGTCCTCCATGCGTTCACCACGTCCTACAAGCTTGATTGGCTTCCCAGAAACCTTGATGAAAAGAGGAAAGTGAAAAAGCCTATTTAGTCAGAGTGATAGATACTAGGTTCTTATTACCTGTGTAAGTATGAAATTTCAAATTGTGAAATACTCAAGTCTCAAAGCCATCCAACACAATAATATCAGTGACAACTGACAACTAATAAGATGAAGCATAAAACTGAGCAAACCCTAAGGGATAATACTGTACTTACAAGCTACAACTTATGAGTTATGACCATGGCCATAAGATAATATAAAACATAAGTTATGTGACGACAATTTTTTGAGTGACTTGTGAGGATTACCTCTTTAACAGTAAGAGCTGCTCCACCTCTAGAATCTCCATCCAACTTTGTCAAGATAGCACCAGTAATCCCAATCTCAACATTAAAGGTGGACACCAGTGCTGAAAGTAAAGGATAAAAAGCCTAATAAGAAGAAAGCATGGAAGTCTACATCCAACATTTATACTCGGACAAAATGTGAGTTCAGTGTAACAACCTTATCCTGTATAGCTATTATATAACAATGTATCAATAACCATGTTTAATCATCTATGTTCAGCAAAATTGCAAAAGAGAACAAGCTTCCAAGCTCATAAAAGAAGTACCCGCCAAATATAACATTTCTGTTAATATCAACTACACAGAGTATTTTACAATTTACACTTCCTTGTCTCGCCTATTCAGGGGCTGGGCAATTATTCTGGAACTGACTGAGACTGTATTTAAAGAGTGATTTATGAGTCATTACTTGCAGCTTCTTGACCAGTCATTGCATCCACAACAAGCAGAACTTCTGTAGGCTTTATAGCCTGTTTCACCTCTTTCAACTCATCCATCATGGTTTTATCAATCTAACCCAAAAGTATAAAGCAGCTCAGCACACTATTTAAACTTTCAGAAATTCATTCAGTTCAGTCATACAACCTGAAGTCTTCCAGCAGTATCCACTATGACTACATCAATTTTCTTCTTTTTGGCTTCCTCTAGACCTTGCTTAGCTATGACTGAAGGCTTGACATCTGTACCTGCTGTGTAGACAGGCACATCTACCTGGTATAGATTTATTAATAAATATGGGAATAACATTAACCTGATATTTTAAAGGGATGAGAAAAACAAAACTCCTATCAATCTTCAATGTTTAACCAAGTGTAGACAGGCACATCTACCTGGTATAGATTTATTAATAAATTTGGGAATAACATTAACCTGATATTTTAAAAGGATGAGAAAAACAAAACTCTTATCAATCTTTAAAGTTTAACCAAGTAAATCAATAAATTGGAAGCTAGCTAAATGAATTCTAACCACTTTGGGTTTGTTTGGTAAACATAAATGTAACTGGTGTTGATAAACTAATAGATAATATATGTTAAGGTAACTCATAAGATCATAATATACTGATAAAAGAAAGACATAAATTATGAATGATATGTTGCCTAACACAATCGGACCAGCTTGCAGTTTCAAATAGAAAGTGAAAACAAACACACACACACCAAGACTGATTCAGGTATGGGAAACCTGAAGTCCTACCATTTAGTGTGATGGGAGTTATATGATTAGGCAAATATTTCAAGTGAATAGATTAAAATCACCAAGTGCATCTGATACATAAATACCACAAGGGACTTTACAATGGACATTGGCCAGACTTTACCTGTTTGCCAAGAATAGCAAGCTGGTCAATTGCAGCAGGTCTGAACACATCACCAGCAACTAACATGCAGCTCTTTCCCTGTGGTTGATTTCACATCCTGGCTCTTTGTTACACAGAATGCTAAATA
Organism: Fallopia convolvulus; assembly: GCA_964016875.1. Classification (NCBI taxonomy): domain Eukaryota; kingdom Viridiplantae; phylum Streptophyta; class Magnoliopsida; order Caryophyllales; family Polygonaceae; genus Fallopia; species Fallopia convolvulus. The sequence continues at coordinate 41,029,880 of OZ024719.1, forward strand.
CAGTTCAACCATATATTGAAATAATTCTATGTTTACCAGCTTTTTAAGATAGAAAGCCAACTTTGCACAGACAGTGGTCTTCCCAACACCTTGTAGCCCAGCCAATAATATTACAGTTGGGCCAGATTTTGCGAAAACCAGCTCTGAGACTTCTCCTCCCATCAATTTTACAAGTTCATCACGCACAATCTGCAATATAAGGTAGCACAGTGAATATGAATAAGGTCACCCATAAAACCTTCCATTCTCCCAAACTGTGTGTTGCATTTTTAACATGTTGAAATATTTAGTTCAGCAAGCAAGCTAATATGCAATGTGGAACTAGATAGTGGATACAAGAAAAAAAAATACAGTAAATAACTCATGTTTCGCATTTAGGAATACGTTTAATATAAAAGATTTTTTCTATACTTTGACAAGTTGCTGATCGGGCTGCACTCCTTTAATCAATTCAGTTCCAACAGCCTGATCACTCACAGACTCAACGAACCTCTTCACCACTGGAAGACTTACCTATCAACACAGCATCACCAATTGATTAACTTAAGCATCAATTGAAAACAGTTAAGTAATTGATTGTGATGCGTAATTGTTGGATATATAACACAGTAGAAACTGACATCTGCTTCTAACAAAGCTCTTCTTATATCCCGCATAGGTTCGGCAATATTTTCTTTGGTCAGGACCTCTGAGGCACAGAAAATTCATATCAGAGTATTAATTTCATAATTCCCATAATTATGGAATTGGATATTCGGATGAGTAAACAAACGTCTTAAAAATGAAGATTAAACCAAAAAATTGCGTTTTCTCCTACTAGCATAGTTTTACAGATAGGGATTGGAAGACTTTCAGGAAACAGATAGAGATTGAAAGGCAACATTTTGAAAAGAGAGTAAACCTTGTCCTTTGAGCTTGGACCAAGCGGCTTCAAAGCCACTTGTCAATTGGCCGAACATCTCCGCTCTTATCACACTACGCATTTCTCTTCTAACAGTTACAGCCTTCGCGTTCACCACTCTCCATAGCTCCGTCTGCCAATTATACCACAACTATTCGATGACCTTATAGGAGAAAGATTGAATTCTTAAATTTTCGAAACTATTTCAGAAATTGTTGAATTTTCTTTAAGGAAGAACACACCGCAAACGAGCCTTTCGACGAAAGACCAGAGGCAACTGCTGACCCGGTCCAGGGCGAATAGAAGGCCGAAACATTCGCTTTCACTTTCAATTTCGATTTTGATGCATTTCGCGAAGAGCAAATAGCTGTGAAATGAGAGGGTGAGGTAGGCAAACCAGCTGGAGAGAAATGGCGGGAAGAAACCGAGCAAAATTGTATGGACTCCATTGGCAATAAGATCAGACAGAAGAGACGTGGTCAACACGGCGGAGGAGAGCGTCGCGGAGTCTTTGCGTCTCTATTAAGAGGTTGCTGGTTCCGGTGTGGTGGATATTCTATCCATTGCAGTCTTGCAGAGCTGAGCAACGCTGCGCTGAACAGTATCTAATCCGTTGTAGTTTTTTTTTTCAGCAATCTAATCCGTTCTAGTTTTTTTTTTTAACAATGAGCTACTAGCTCATTATAAAGCAAACATTAGATCGCCCCAATATTACAAGGCCGACCTAAATCATCATTATAGATGATCTTAAAAAAATTAAAAACTAAAGATTGCAGACAAAACAACTGTCTTAACCTTATTAATAAGATTTCATCAAAGCACAAATCTAAGCTAGAGGAAGAGATTGCTTGACGGATATGAGGAATGCTGACATGTCTTATTGCTAAGAAGTCAGCTGCGGAGTTAGCCTCCCTGTATTAATGAAAAAAAACCACCTCTAAAAAACCCGACACCAAACGTCGGATATCCTGAATAATAGAATAAATTTCCCAAGGTACTTTCCAAATATTTTTGAAAGAATTAATAAGAATTAAATTATCTCCTTCTATAATAAGTTTTTGAATATGTAAATGTACTCCCATTTTCAATCCATCAAGGAGGGTTGAGGCCTCAGCTTTTAGAATCGACATTGGTTGAAGGGCCACTTTATCACAACCTAAAATTGAACTCGAATGATCCCTAAAAATAAAAGTAGCATAAGTAGCCGAATTCCTCTGTTTGGAGGGATCAAAATTAAGTTTAATCCAAGATGGAGGAGGTTTAATCCACCGGCTTCCATTCTTCCTTTTAGGCTTATTAGAAATTGTTTTATGCAAATTAGAGTTTGCATATTCCCATTGTAAGAACTCATATAGCGCCAAATCACATGGCAATAGATGAGAAATTATCCAAGAGGGGCTAAAAATTAAAGAATTTTTATGATTCCAAATAAGCCACCATAAAAAACAAAGAATTTTTTTGTTCTTATTTAAATTAAGGGTTGAAATAAGGTTATCATTAAAGCATCCAGACGTTGCAAAATCAAAGGAGCAATGAAGATTAGATTCCAATTTGGCAATCATTTTTCTTGTAAAAGGGCAGTGGAATAAAATGTGGTTTAAATTCTCATTTTCTAAATCACACAAAGAACAACAATTAGGAACACAATTAAAGAAACGATTTAATCTATCTGTTGTAGGAAGCCAATCACTACACGCTTTCCAAATAAAGTTTTGAATTTTAGGATGAAGTCTCATTTTCCAGATCCAAGAAAACCCAAATGAAGTAATATTTCTTGATTCATTTAAAAGAGTCGAAGCAGATTGGACAGTAAATGTTCCATCTGAAGATGGAGCCCACACAACGCGGTCTTCAAAGTCCGAGAAAGGAATCCGAACTTTCAAAATTAAATCTATAATAGAGGGAGGTAATATCTCATTAAGAGCCTAAACATCCCACAATTTAGAGGAGGTAATAAAATCAGAAACCTTAAGTAACGGTTATTATTGTCAACATAACAAAGGAGATTTGATTCTCCAACCCACTTGTCCGACAAAAAATTTATAGACTTTCCATCTCCTACAATTCATTTAACCCCTTTCGAAAAATTATCCCTCATATTGAGTAACCGGCCAAACTGCCAAGAAGTACTTTTCTTTTGATATTGAAAAAGATTTTGTGATCCTAAATATTTATCCCTAATAACTTGAACCCATTTATTATGAGGTTCCGTTAAAATTTTCCAAAGAAGTTTCATCTGAAGTGAAATATTCATATTTTGAGCCGTCCTAAGAACAACTCCTCCATTTTCCTTGGGAGTACAAATTTTTTTCCCAACTACAAAGAGGATGATGATTAGGTGTAAACTTATTCCAGAAGAACGATTTATTAATTTTATCAATGTCATCTCAAACTCCTTTAGGAAGTAGGAAACTCTGCATTAAGTAACTCACTTGTCCTAACAAATTTGACTGAATTAAAACCGAACGACCAGCTTGAGAAATAGAATTTGCTTTCCACTGAGATAACTGCGACTTTAATTTAGCAATGATTTCAGCAAACATAACATTTTGAACCCTACCCTTAAGAATAGGTATACCCAAATATTTTTCCATAGTTGTAGTAACATGAATGTTTAAAATACTAGCTAGAGAAATAGTAGAAGCTCTGGAGATATTTGCTGATGTTTGAAAAGAGCTTTTATGAAAGTTAATAGAAAGGCCAGAAATACGAGAGAAAGTAGTTAAGAATTTTTTTAATGAAATTCATATTAGAGAAAGTTTCATTCGCAAAAATAATAGTATCATCTGCAAAACTTAAGAAAGGGGTACAAGTCCCATTTGTAACTAGTTGGACCTATATGAGGAATGGTCTGGACCGAATCAGCTTGAAGCGCTCTAGTAAGGTATTCCATTGCAATTATAAAAATAAAAGGAGACAACGGATCGCCCTGTCGAATACCACATGTGGGATTAAATTCACAGCCTGGTTCATTATTGACAAGAACAGAAGAAGAGGAAGTAGAAATACATGTCATAACTAAATGAACCCAATGTTGACTAAATCCAAATTTAAGAAGGATCTCTCTAATAAAATCCCAGTCAATCTTATCATAAGCCTTTTCCATATCTATGCCATCCAACCTTTACTACCTTTTTTCCTTTTATGAAACGAGTGAAAAATCTCATGAGCTATTAAAATATTATCCTGAATTAACCTGCCTTTAACAAAAGCGCATTGTAGAGGATGAACTACCTTTGGTAACAAATGTGAAATGCGATTTGCAAGGATTTTCGAAATAACTTTATACACTGTTACAAAGACTTATAGGTCGGAAATGACTTATGGTTTGTGGATTTATAATTTTCAGAATTAAGGTTATAAAAAATTTGTTTATTGATCTTAACATATGCCCAGAATGAAAAAAAGGCATTGACTGCTAAAATAATCGAGGAGCCAATAATGGGCCAATATTGTTGAAAGAATTCAGCAGTGAAACCATCCGGGCCATGTGTTTTATCCTCTGGCATTTCAAAAATTACACCTTTAATTTCCGAAGGAGTTGGCGATTTATCTAAAGAAATATTATCATCTATATCAATTAAATTTGGAATGATATCTAAGTCATTTGGATAGAGATAACATGCATTATTTTTAATAATACGTGATTTCATTTCTTCAGTAATGTGGTGAGAAATTAATTCATGATCATAAATAACTGTACCACTATTAGTTTGGAAGCTTGAAAGTCGCTGTCTATAGGATCTAATTTTAGAAACTGACTGAAAATATTGTGTATTTTTATCCATATTTTATAAATGTTTAACTTTGGCCCTTTGTTTCCAAAAATTGTGCTGGAAAAATAAGAGCGTATTATATTTATTTAAATGTCTTTGTAGTTTACTTAATAAATTTGAATTTGAAGGATCATATAACAGTAATTTCTGTAAAGATTGTAATTGGCTTTCAGATATTTTCAACTATTCATAGTTTTTATTTAAATGATGTTTAGCCCAAACTTTTAAATATTTCTTAAGAAGTTGGAGCTTCATAAAAACCCGAAACATAGAAGAACCATCAAGATGATAACGCCAAACCTTATGGACTAAAGAGGCATATGTAGGGTTTTGAAGCCATGCATTTTCAAATCGAAAAGGGATTTTTCTAAAAATTTTATTTTTTGAGATATTAAAGGTGATAAGGCAATGGTCCAAAGTTGTAAATGGATGATGATGCACTTTTAAATTTGGGGATTCTTAAGCTAAGGATTGATGTATAAGAAGACGATCCAGTTTTTCAAACGTATTTTCATTGGCAGTCGAACTCTTGCACCAAGTAAAAGGAAACCCTGAGCAATTAGCATCAATTAATCCAAAATGATTCTTAAAGTTCAATAGTCTAGAAAATCTAGACAAAGATGGCAAAAGACCACCCAATTTTTCTGACGTGCTACAAATTTCATTTAAGTCTCCAACTAATATGAAAGGTAAATGTGAAGTTTCTATAATCTGATGTAAAGAATTCCAAAAACAATTCTTATCTGATTTCCTAGACGGAGCATATAAAAAAATGATTAGGAAGATCAAATTGTTACGAGAATATTTTAAAATGATTAGGTTATAAGCGTTTTAAAAAAAGTTCACATGAATTGGTGAATGTATTTTGACAAATAAGTAACCAAAGACCACCCTTGGTACCTATACTTGGACTAAAGATCATATTTTGAAACCCACATTTTCTAATTAAAGCGGTAGAAGGATCGATTTCTGTTTTTGTTTCCGCTAAACAAAGGAAATTCAATTTATTGTTTTTTCTAAAAAATCCAATTTCTTCCCAGAAATTGGATCGACGTACACCTCTTACATTCCAGAAGGCGATACTCATAAAAAACCTTTTAATAAGTAATGTTCAAATAACCGGTCAATACAACCTGTAACGAACTTATGAAAGAATTGTAACAAAAATAGCAAAATTGAACAATTATCATTTGAATGTAACATGATCTTTAGAGTAAACACTTAGCATAAGTGCCTGAATTCCCAACATACAACAATCATGATAAAATACTTGAAAGGACCTTTTGGGAAGCCAAAGGAGAGCATACAAATTTTTACAACAATGTTGAGAATAAACAACCCTATTAACCCTTACAAAGAGAAAATTAAGAACTTGTGCAAAATATTGAATACAAGATTTTCCCAAGAATTGAATACGAGCTTCCTCAAAAGATAAGAATAACCTGCACCTTTGATATTTAACATTTATAAAAGAACTTGGATTATGATCTTTATTTAAAGTCAAACTTGTAATAACCTGCGGAAAGAGAGATATGGAAGACAATCTTGTATCAAAATTCTTCAAGAAATGAAACAGAACCCCTATAAAACATTGAGACATCATTTTATAAGAAATAAAAGAAGAATGGAATATATGGAATTTAATAACAGGAGTTACTAAAGAGATAGAAGAGGAGATTGTTACCACTTGATCAGTCAAGAAAACCATCAACACTTTCAGAACAATTTTTATCTTAACTTTATCACATATATAAGTGTTCATCATGAAGAGTGTCTGCATTCCAATCCCGTTGAACTATCAATATCTCAACTAAGTCTACCAACTCAAAAGAGGGCAAACAAAGGAGCTTTTGACATGAACTTAGAGTCCGAAAGCTCCAAATTAACATATATGTTGAGTTGCAAACTTTCAGAACCATTTCATAGCAATAGAGGTTAAGAACAGGTTCATCATCAAACTTTGCACTGATTAAAAAATTATAGGAAGTCATTAGCTCAACCTTGCACATACCATTAAGGCCTAAACAACAAGGGAGCCAATGAACAAGCCTATAAGCAAGATTGACCAACTTGTAAAGAAGCCAGAGAACAGAATTGAAATGAATATTTCTGAAGTCAGGCACCACAAACCAATAGGAAAGGTGGAGACTCCAATCATTACTCAAGTTACCCCAGATTTGTAAGGAACAAGTTTCATTGTTAAGTTTCATGCCTTACCTGATCAAAGGAATGGCCAAAAGCTCAACCTTATATGTGAAAACAAATTCCCACATACTTAGGAACTCTTGAAACATACCAAGATACAAGAAAGGAAGGTTTGATGAAATAGGCAGAAATACAATACCTTTCATGAGAGGGCAGCAAAGCCAGAGGCAGCTTAACAAACCCACCAGAGAGAAACACACAAAGGCAGCCATCCAGAATAGCAAACAAAAACCGCAAAGGAGAACATACCAACAGCACCAAAGGCAAAACCCATCAAGCCCTAAACATCAACACAAGAACTCCACACAAGAAGAAGGCTCCCATATATCTCAACATTTTGAATGCAAAGAAGAATTGTTTGAACAATATAAACTGCATCCAGTTCACACAAGAAAAATGTGTAAGGCCACAAACGCATAAGAATAAGCAAAGCTTATTAAAGGTAAGAGAGTACTCGAAATGAAATGCTTCAATTAGAGAATTGTTTTTATAAATTTGGAGACAAAGGTTCAACAATTTTTTAGCAGGATAAGTTTCAGTCTCTGAAAGCAACGAATGAGACAGATTATCAATCTTGATAGACTTGGAGGTCAAACAAGAGAAAAGGAGTCCAAAACAAAGCAAGCAAAGAAAAGTTTGAAGCACCAACCAGAAATAAAAGCAAAGAAAAACAAGAAGAGAAGAAGGATTCACATAACCTGATAAAACCGAGATCCAAAAGCAAGAAGAAAGACAAGAAAAAAACTTGCCCTTCAACAAAAGCCCAAGAACAGCCATCAAATTAACCTTAGATTCCTCAAATAAAGAAGAATCCAAAGCACCACTTCCCAAACTCGAAGCCAAGAGCTCCACTAGAGCACATCGAGCAAAGCTGCAACCTTCTGGATTCACAAGGAGGCCACCACAAACATACCCCCACAACAGAAGCACACTAAACAAGGGAGAAGAAGCCACAAACCAAGAAACGATGCCATACTGAGAATGCCATGACCAAACGCTCCAGAGGAAGGAACGAGAATAGGCAGTAAAATGTCGAAGGAGAGGGGTAAAGAAAGGGTCAAAACGGCACAGAGACCCAATAAGTTTGAGAGATCGAGAGGTGTAAGGAAAGAGATCGTATGCATAAGGTTCAATAGCAGGATTAGAGCAACGAGCAAACCCAGATCTAAACAATAAATCCGAGGCGCTCAAGAAACCAAAATCAATGCCAAAAGGGTTAAGCGAAAAGTTTGAAGTGTAGAAGCCATTCAAGAGGAATGAATTCAAGAAAAACACGGAGGCGGATTTACAAAGGATCTCATACAGGGGAGACGGAAGAGAAATTGGAAGAGGCGGAGCAAGAACCCTAGCTGAGAACAAGAGAGCTTTCTCCCTCCAATATACTTGGATTCACAATTATGAAGATAGTAATCCGTTCTAGTTATTATAAGTGTGTAAAACCGTAGTTCTTACTTCTTGTGCATTCTATACGCAACGTTTAGGCGTCAGTCGGTGCCCATGAAAAATTACTACCATATAATTATTCATCATATTCTCTCTTTATCATCAAATTTATTATAAGAAGTAAGAACAAGTACTAATGCAATTATTTTATTTGTCAATCCTCAAGCTGTGATGAATAGTTTATAATCAACCTAAGAACTTAAGAAGAATTGATTGATTATAATTAATATGAAGAGTTACAACATATATCATTTTATATGGAAGCATCTACAGTATAATATCTACACATAATAGTTTTGTACGACCACTTTTGAACAAGGCTATTGGGGGTAATACGGGATAATAGTGGTAAATGGTTCACTGGTTTTGTTTATAATATTGGCATTTGCTCAGCTTCTATTGCTGATTTGTATGGTGTGCTTCAAGTACTTCATCTGGCATAGGAGAGTGGTAATCATAATGTTGAAGTTAAAGTGGATTCTGAGGTGGTGATTCGACTTCTTTGTCACCTTTTCATTTTGACTCATCCACTTCATAGCTTGGCAATCCACTACCAAGGCTTTCTTTGTAAGAACCGACATGTACAATAACGACATATCTTGTTGATATCAAGTTAGAATGCCATACGGAGGTTGAAGGAAAATTCGGTTCTTATAGATCCTTAGAAGGATAATCAATACACTTTGAGTAGATCCCAAGGGTAATCTCGTGTGGGTGTGGGTCTAAGAGGCAATCAACATCGAATGAATTTAATGTCTCGGATAATGGTAACAAGTAACTCAAATAAACCGAGTTTTCCTTCAATGTTTATTGCCCCTAGTTATGCCAAGGGTTGAGCTACAATAAAGTTGTGGGATAAAATGCTCCTACACAATGAACTGTGGCAATCGATCTCATCATTGCGCATATGACACGGACCGCGATCCCGTGTCCAAGAGGATGCCCCGATCCATGTGCCAAGACCGATCAAGGGGCCTTTCAGAGGATTCTAGAGGCATCGGGGATGTTTCCGAAGGCATCGGGAGAGATCCGGGGCGTGGAGGCAAGGAGAGCAAGAGTGCACCCCTTCTAGAGAATTCTAAAGAGTGCGCCCCTTCCAGAACTCTCTAGTAAGGGCACGCCCCTTTTAAGAGGGAGCTTCCCAAGTGCGCATATTCTGGAACATTCCAGAGAGGGTGCACCCCTTCTGTGCAAGGGAGAAGCACAGGCAAGCCCCTCCAACGAGCGCTAGAAGTTTCTAGCATGGGCGCGAGTCTCCTTGGGGAGGATCCCATAGGCACGCCTCCTTGTGTACGGGTCTAGATTGTTCTAGGATTATGTATACCTAGAATTTTCCCATGTGTGTGTGTGTGGGGGGGGGGGGGGGGGGGGCTCAAGTATAAATGGCCCTCACCCCTCATTTGGCAAGGCATCGAGCTCCTCTTATCTTTCTCTAGGCATCCAAAGTCTTAGGCAACTAAGCACTCTTGTAAAGCTTCCTTGTATAAAATAAAGCCTTTCCAACAAAATACTTAGCTTCCGCACTGCAACATTGAGGCATAGGCTTGACTTAGCTTATCAGACGTGTCGATCTAGCTAAGAGTCGCACGGATTAGAGTCGAGATCTCTCATCCTGTGTCACATACACATACTTGGTTCGACTATAAGTGTTTTTCTTTGATTTTGATATCTCAAATCAATAATTGAATCTCTCAAATTCCACATAATCAAAGGGTGAGGCATCTGTCTTTTATAGGCAAAGAACCAGGCGGTTCAATGGCGATTTAGGGCGGTTTTGGGAACTTATGGAGTGGTTGGGTGGTTGAGGGCAGTTGGGCAGTTACTCCTCTTTATCTACACATTTTCTTATGTGATAAGGGTTGATAATCACTGCTTGTAACTACCTATAAGGCTATAACCACTTCTTAGAAAGCCCATGCCAATTGGCCAAGACAAGGCCCATTGATAGCTTGCATATAAGTAGTGTTTAGGATGCATGTTTACGTTTCTTTTGTTGTTTTTCTTGCTTCACCATCTGTTGTGGCTTTGAAGAATTGAGGGGTATTTCCTCGACTTTCTTTAACTCAAGGTCTTGGGAGGGCATTGTTCCCTTGGCTTCATGTGATTTCTATGCGGTGTAGCACTCCCTAGACAGTCATTGGTCGCCTTTCATCTTCCAGATTCCCCAAGGGGTGGGAAACTTGATGGTTTGGTGGTATGTGGACGATACTGCCTTCATTTCATGTATCCACGGGCGTCCCATGATGATGTTGTAGCACGATGGACAAGCTAGGACAAAGAATTGTACTTGTAAATGAACTTGTTTTGGACGAAAAATAGACAACTATTCTCACATCATAGATCGGGGTTACAATTGAATGATTAAGGAAAGAAATGAACGTTTTGATTGAATTATGAAAAACTGAGATTTAGAGTCTATCGGTTTTGGAATTCGAGAGCTCTACTCTCTTGAGTGTACAACCCATGAATCAATGCATACTATTGCCTCCTTTGTCTTAACATCTCTATACTATCCGTTATTCACGTCTTCTGCCATATTCCCACTTTCTTCAGAACGTTCCATAACCATTCACCACTTCCCACGTTTTCGGAGAAGAAAACCGCTATATGTAACCGTTTCTCTGGACGCGTAAACTCTTTTCGTGACCACAATCTTCTCTCTTCATTTTGATGATTGTTAATTTTTCACTAGTCTTCGTGGCATCTCTGATTACTATCTTCATGCATGAAGAATACTCCTATTTTCTCTTTGGGCTCCTTTGCTAAACGGACTTACATTTTTTAGGCCCAACAACACCCCCTTGGCATATGTGGGTAAAGTGATTCCGCCTACTGTGTGAACAATCTCGTTGTTGAACCCCACCAAAGCCATCGATTTTTCACAATATCCTCCTCCCTTAGACCCATCTCCTTGAGGGTTTCTAGGGTAAGCATGTTGGTGGAGCTCCCAATATCTATAAGGATTCTTCTCATCAAGACATTTCCTACTAAGAGTGAAATGACTAACCGATCATGACGTGGCCCGAATAATCAAAGGTGATTGTGTTCTCTGTCAGGATATCCTTTCTCTAGACGCTTGCTACCGGACGCCTAATGATGCCTTCTCGTGCATGTCATTTAGTTGTTGAATAGGAGATTCCACATATCTCCGAACTGTTGGTGATTACATTTACTACCTTGGTGTACTCTAGTGGAGATGGTTGGTCCATCAGGTTTTTGGCATTTTGGCATGTTGGGGGCCCGCATTCGCCGCAATCTCAGTGAGCCACCCTCAGGAATTTAGGAAGGCTAACTCTTTCCGAAGATCATGTCACTCATTAGTTTTGTGCCCATATCCTCTGTGAAAATCAAACCATCTTGTCATGTCTTTCTTTGGGTTAGGATTCTCGACCGTCTTGGGCCATCGAATTTTCCCATTGAATCTCTTGAGACCTTTCACCACATTAGAAGGCATCATACCGAGATTGTACTTGTGGACTCTGGGTTAAAGTGGCCCGTCATTTCTTCCCCCCGACTGCTTGATGTTGGCAGCGTGGACCCTAGGGGTCTTGGGGCGAGCCTTAAGATAGGGCTGGCCACGACGCTCTCAATGGTGGTTAGGAGCAGTTTTCCTTTCCACCCAGTCAAAAACTGACGAGGTCCACACTAGGGCTTCATCTTATTCTAACCAGATGTGCACCAAGGCTTTGACTTGGACATCCTCGAAGCTGAGGCACGGGTAATTGGTTAACTCCATGTAAAGCTCGCTATTGGCAATGAACCCTCAGTGGAAAGCTTCTTTCGAAGTAGGAAAGTCGTAAAGTGGAATAGTGACATTTTCCTTGTTGAATCGATTGAGGTAGGCCCTTAAGGATTCCCCGGGTGATAGGCGTGAAATGGTCGTGCAAATCACGACTATGCAAAAGAATACAAACTAACTATGAACCGTAGTTTTTAGGAAGTCTGGGTCGAATCCACAGAGAGGTTGGTTTATCTTTTTGTATGAATTTTATGACAATTAAAGTAGAAGGGTTTTTTAGAATTAAACTAACTATTAAGCATGCAAAAACTAGCAAAGCAAATAAAGTTTTGGTTTTTATCAATTTAGGGAAACACTTAGTCAACTAGAGATCCACATTCGTATGACAAGTTGATCATAGGTTCACTCAATATCGCATGCATATGGAATTCCAATTCCTTTTCAAAGATAATTAATAGCACAACCAGATACTATCAATCCTAACTAATTGAATAACCCTGAAACTATCAAGATTCAATTCAAAAGCAGCATGAAGAATAGGAATATAATCAGGATACAAATCTAGCATAAAACAACCAGCTTTTATACTAGAATGCAATTTAACTCTCTTCTACAATAGACTAGCACAACCAGATACTAGTACAATGCAGTTTGCTACTATGAAATAGAGAAACTCAACCAGTAATTTCTCTAGATCTAGCAATTGAGATTGAATAATAACAACCCTAGAAATTGCTGAAATCAATCACATAAACAATTCAAGCAAGAGAGTAAAATAATTCCATGCATTAAATAAAGAGTAGAAATCTCACAACTGAAAGTCAAAACAAAGCTTCAAACTGTCTGACTAAGCAAAAGGGCTTAGTTCTCCATGAAAGGCTAAAAACTCTCAAAGGAAAATATGATAATAGTATATGAATGAGAGATGCAACTCTCTAAAATCTAATATATCAAACTAGGTCTAAAAAGTCTATCAAAAAATACATAAACTCGGACTAAAGCTGATAAAGATATAACCAATCAAATTATAACACGTGTCTTCACTTTGGATTTGCTGACCGCCAAAGGCGGCGGTCGCCGCCAGCACCAGGACGCGATCTTCAGTTTTCTTCAATCCAGCTCTAAAACTCCAAATTAATGCATCTTCGGGTCTTCCTCTTCCTAGCTGTAGATAGCATATAAAACACCTAAAAATACCATAAACCAATGCTAAAACTCCTCCTAAATACACAATATAATTGTGTGTATCAAACTCCCCCACACTTGAATCCCACTCATCCCTGAGTGACTTAGAAAACTATCACTCATAAAAACTATAATCCCAAGATCATCAAAATGCAAGGAAGGTTACAAAGAGGAATAAAAGCAATCTCATGCAAGCACTACCAAACCTAAACAAAAATATATATAGCAATTAAGCTCCAACCATCTACCCTACTCAACATCAACATAAGTGAGCAAATCATCATCAACATCAAATCAACATAATGCTCAACTCAAACCACCAAAAACTAACCACTAACAAGTCCATCAAAAACACCAACAAAGAGAGTGAAAGTCTCCATAAATCTACACCTTATACCTCCTAGTGAAAACCTACCCAAAACACTCCTATACTCCACTTCTTATGTCTCCTGCGCCGATAAAAGATAGTCCTAAAACACTCTTTTTTTTCACTCATTTTGCTTAGGCGCTTTTTCAGGTTTTCACCTAACACTCTCATTTTATTTTTCAATAATGGACTCACCAACTCACACGACTCCGAATCTATTTTTGCCAAGGCCTAGTGCCTGCCACATTACCTGCTTATTACCTAGACCGCCCTTTCGGGTTTTCAGTCTATCCTAGGATTTTATTTGCCTTTTTTCAATTTTTATGACTCTTTTTTTATATATATTTTTTTATAGCATATCAATAGTAATATAATTCCAACTCCCCCACACTTAGAACACACATTGTCCTCAATGTAGTAAAGACAAGATAAAATAAAGGGGAAGTAGAGAATAATAGCACTACTGATCAGATGGTGGTGGTGGTGGATACTGTGGATAGTCAGGATATGAGGGGTAGGCAGGCCACACGCCCTGGAAAAACTGAGCATGCTGCTGGAAATAGCTAGTCTGCTGCTGAAAGAACTGAGACTGATCTTGGTGAAACTGGTGGATCCGGTCTATAGAAGTACAAAGAAGACTGCTAAACAAACATCTCCTCCTGTCGGACCAAAAGTCTGCTCATCTGGCGCATCATATCATCCTGCCAGCTCAGACTAGTGTCAACTCCAGAAGTAACAGGAATACTCGAACCAGGAACATCCTCATGCATAACGGTATCGCCATGTGGTACAGTCTCCGGAATAGGTTGTGAAGTAGATGGAGGAGGAGCTTGTGGAGCAGAAGAAGAAGAACCAGGAACGTCAACACATACTGACAACCGTCTGAGATCAAAGTGATGATACTCAGGTCCAAATGGGAGACCATCAATGGGCAGACGAATCTTATAAGCACTCATAGGACCAACCAGATAATCAATATGATCCCCAGCATCAGAAATCACTGAAGTGTTCTTCAAAAACTTCCTATCATAAGTGAATCAAGCAGCTAGCCGCTCAGCTGGTGGAGGAAAAGGAATGTCCAGCAACTCAACAATGAGAGAAACCATACCGCCAATAGCAATCTTGCCCTTCTTGTCACTCCTACACTTCTTGCAGCTAGATAAAAATAAAGCCTTCCAGTCTTTCACCAAAGCACACTTTGGTGTCAAACTCCAAACCGCCTCCCAGTCAGGATGATTGATCTTGTTTGGTTCAGAATGACCAAACCAAGCCATCCTAAGCACCCTGTGAGCTAACCGAAGAGAAGGATGTGACCACTTATAATTTTTCTCCCCTCCCTTAGAATTAAATGGAGTAGACTCAGTGGACTGATCCCAAAATGTAAACTGAGCACTCGCAGCGGTCCAATCAGCAGATTCAGAAGGCTGTTTGGTAATACCAAACGCCACATCCAGATCATCATAACTCAAAACATGCGTAGAACCACCTAATTGAAACGTGATCCTAGCTGCATCACGGTCATCCTCAAGAGTAATGATGAACTCTCTTGTCCACTCAAGATATGTAGGAGCATTCTTGAAATAAAAATTACCTAACCCTCCATGATCAAACATCCGCCTAGTACACTCCTCTAGGCCTAACTCTCTCATAACCGCAGGATCAAGGAATATAGTAGAAACAAACTCCTTCTTATCCACATTCTTCTTCCGCCCCATATAAATTTCAGATTGAGCGGATCTAGTAGCACCACGCTTCCTAGTACTCATATTCGGTTATAATGCTCAAAGGACCGAAAATAGAGAAGCAAAGGCCAGAAATACCCGGAAAAATAGCACGGCGAGGAGCGACACAGCTGCAGCGAGCGAAGTTCTTGGCGGCGGGCAAGCGGCGGTCGCCGCTATGAACTTTGTTCTTGGCGGCGGTCGCTACTATGAAACGGCGGTCGCCGCTTTAAAGGTTCGTCAAAATGCCTAGAAAGTCGGTGGCGAGGGTTGTTGTTGGGCGACGGTCGCCGTTCCTACGGCGGCGAGGCGAGCGGCTGGGCGGCGGCGAGGGAAGATGGCAACGTCGGGCTCAAATCCGTCCAGATCTGTAGTGGATCTGAGATTGAAACCTTTCTCCTCTCTCTCTCTCTCTCTTTTTTTCTTTGTAAAAACTCTCTATTTTTTTCAACACTCTATTTTTTATGACTCCCCTCTTTCCCTCTGTATGTTTTTCAACTCCCAGCACTCTATGTTTTTTAAGGGTAAAGAATTGGATTGACCGTACAGTAGGGCGGCGAGCGCCGTTAAGGAGCGGCGGTCGCCGTTCACCACTTCGTAGCTAAGCCACTTTTGAGACGAATTAATGGCGGGCGCCGCTACCCAGGCAGCGGTCGCCGCCTTATCCGTGGCGTCCTTTTATAAACCTGCAGATTAGTTCACCCAAAAAAAAAAGGGAAAAACGAAATGAAAACAACTAAACTAGAAAATAAGTAAAACAAGAAAATACCTAGGCCGGGTTGCCTCCCGACGAGCGCCTTATTTAATGTCGTGGCTCGACGTAATGCCAATTCATCAGTCTTCAACGTCGGGTTTTGTTAGGACAGCTTCCTCAATTGTGTCCTTGGTAAATCCCTCATAATACTGCTTCACTCTTTGACCATTCACTTTGAACAAAGCATGAGTTTTGGAATCATAGAGCTCAATTGCACCATGGGGAAAGACTTGAGCAATCACAAAAGGTCCTGCCCAACGGGATCTTAGCTTGCCTGGAAAGAGTCTAAGGCGGGACTGAAATAGAAGGACTTTGTCACCAGCTTTGAAGTCCTTTCTCAAGATATTTTTGTCATGCCAAGCCTTAGTCCGCTCTTTGTAGTGAATAGCATTATCATAAGCTTCAATCCTGGCCTCCTCCAACTCCTGTAATTGGAGCTTTCGAAGCTCCCCAGCTTCTTCAAGTTGTAAATTGCACTTCTTGATAGCCCAATAGGCCTTGTGTTCCAACTCAACTGGGAGGTGACAAGCCTTACCAAAAACCAACCTAAAAGGTGAAATACCAATAGGTGTTTTGTAAGCTGTCCTATAGGCCCATAATGCATCATCAAGCCTCTGGCTCTAATCTTTTTTGCTAGGGAACACCGTCTTCTCTAGAATGGATTTAATCTCCCTGTTTGATACTTCAGCTTGGACATTTGTTTGAGGATGATAGGCAATAGAAACTCTTTGATTGACATGATACTTCTTTAATAAGGCAGTGATTGTCCTATTACAAAAGTGAGTTCCCCAATCACTTATGAGGGCCTTGGGGATTCCAAACCTGTTGAAAATATGGGACTTCAAGAAATCTGCAACAACTCTAGAGTCATCAGTTCTGGTGGCCTTCGCTTCCACCCATTTGGAAACATAGTCCACCGCAAGCAAAATATAAATATTTCCACTAGAGTTTGGAAAAGGTCCCATAAAATCAATACCCCAAACATCAAATATTTCACAAAAAATTAAACTAGTTTGGGGCATTTCATCCCTACTGGACATATTTCCAACCCTTTGGCACCTATCATAGAATTTACAGTAGTTGTGTGCATCTTTAAAGATGGTAGGGCACCAAAATCCTGCATCAAGTACCTTCCTAGTAGTTCTTTGAACCCCAAAGTGTCCCCCACATGCTCCAGAATGACAAATTGTAAGGAGATAATTTACCTCATTTTCTGGAATGCAACGACGGATTACCTGGTCAGAGCAGTGCTTCCAAAGATAGGGGTCATCCCATACAAAAATCTATATGTAATGCGTAGTCTGTCCCTCTGAGCTTTGTTGAAAGGTTGAGAGAATTCACCTGTGCTGAGGAAGTTCATCAAGTCTGCATACCATGGCTCTATGGTGCTCATCTTGAATAAGGACTCATCCGGAAAGCTTGCTTGAATCTGCTTTTGAGGTGTGCTTTCTTCTTGAACAACTCTGCTGAGATGATCATCTACCGGGTTTTCAGCACCCTTCTTGTCCTTGATCTCAATATCAAATTCACTGAGCAATAGGACCCACCGAATCAATCTTGGCTTTGCTTCTTTCTTTGTCAGTAGGTATCTCAGGGCAACATGATCAGTATATATGCTGACCTTTGTTCCAAGGAGGTAAGGTCTGAACTTCTCAAGTGCAAATACCACTGCAAGCATCTCTTTTTCTGTAGTAGAATAGTTCCTTTGTGTACCATTCAGGGTCATTGATGCATATTGAATCACATGAGAAGCTTTGGCTTCCTTTTGGCCTAGCACAACCCCTACCGCATAATCGCTAGCATCACATTATTTCAAAGGGCTTAGACCAATCAGGAGCTTGAATTATAGTGGCACTTGTCAAGCGGGCCTTAAGATCATCAAAGGTTGCCTGACACTCAGTTGTGAACTCAAACAGTGTGTCTTTCTTTAATAGTTTGCACAGGGGTGCTGAAATCTTGGAGAAGTCTTTAATAAACCTGCGGTAGAAACCTGCATGAATTAAAAAAGAACGAACTTCGCACACATACGTAGGATAAGGCAAAGATTGAATTACTTCAACATTTGCCTTATCGACCTCAATACCCCTAGCTGAAACTATATGACCAAGTACAATACCCTGTTCTACCATGAAGTGACACTTTTCAGAATTAAGCACTAAATTAGTGTCAACACATCTAGCAAGTACAAGAGTTAAGTGATTTAGGCATGCATCAAAATTATCCTCGTGTACAGTAACATCATCCACGAATACCTCAATGTACTCAGAAAAGATGCTTACCATACATCTTTGGAAAGTCCCAAGAGCATTGCACAACCCAAATGGCATCCGACGGTAGGCAAAAGTGCCAAATGGGCAAGTGAAAGTTGTCTTGGCTTGATCTTCAGGGGCAATGGCTATCTGAAAGTAGCTTGAGTACCCATATAGAAAGCAATAAAATGCCCTGCCTGCCAATCTCTCAAGCATCTGATCAATAAAAGGAATGGGAAAATGATCCTTCCTAGTGGGATGCATTTAGCTTGCGGTAGTCAATGCAAACTCTGTAACCTCTCTGCAGTCTTGTAGGGACCAATTCTCCTTGCTGATTCTCCACCACTGTAATTCCTCCTTTCTTTGGTACAACCTGTGTGGGGCTAACCCATTTGTTGTCAGAGATAGGGAAAATCATACATGCTTGCAAGAGTTTCAAGACTTCTTTCTTCACCACATCCATCATAGGTGGATTTAAACGCCTCTGTGGTTGTCTAGATGGTTTCTCTTCTCCTTCCAGCAGTATACGATGCATGCAAGTAGTGGGGCTGATTCCCTTGATGTCAGCAATGGTCCAACCAATTGTTGTATTGTACTCTTTTAAAACTACCACTAGCCTAATTTCTTGATCTTTTGTAAGCTTGTTGGAGATGATCACTGGTAATGTCTCCTTGTCTCCAAGGAATACATACTTGAGGTGGTCTGGGAGTTGCTTCAACTCAATCACCGGTGCCTCCATAACAGAGGGCAAAAGCTTTTCCCCTGGCAGGGTTAATGGTAAAGGAGTTTTGCCAGGTGGCTCAAGAGGAAGCTTATAATAAGCATCCATCTCATTTACAATCTCCTATATATCAGTTGATAGAGTAAAATCCAAACTAGAATCAACAATAATAGATTGCACCTCATGTAGTTGATTTTCATCAAAAACATCCTGCACCACAGGCTCAAGCATATCAATAGCATAAACAGAGTAATCATCAGAAGGATATTTCATGGCTTCATAAATGTTATAATTAATGATTTGACCATCAAATTCCATGGTTTCTCACATTGATTTTAGTATTGGCTGTTTTCAAAAAAGGTCTCCCTAACAGAATAGGGATTGCATGATCATCATGTTCCATTTTGAGCACATAGAAATCAGCAGGAAAAGTGAGATCACCAACCATAACCAAAACGTCCTCTACTAAACCTATAGGAAGAACATTAGACCTATCAGCTAATTGAATGGAGATATTAGTGGCATGCATAGGTCCAAGTTTCAAAGATTCACAGAGAGTAGAAGGCATTACATTGATGGAAGCACCCAAATCTAGTATGGCTTTGTCAACTTTAGTACCTCCAATTGTAATAGGGATAGTAAACATACCTGTATCTCCGCACTTCTTAGGTAAGCGTTTTTGAAACACAGCTGAAACATGCTCGCTTACCTTCACCTTCTTTTTACTATTCTTGTCCTGAATCCGCTTTGTAGTGCACATCTGCTTCAAGAACTTTGCATAGCGTGGAACTGACTTGATCAAGTTAAGGAGAGGAATGTTAACCTCAACGTTCTGAACATCTCGAACATTTCTTTTTCCTGCTTCAGGGGCTCTATACGCTTTAATGCAGATGAAAATGGAGCAACTTGCTTCCATTCAGGAAGAACTGGAGTTTTTTCTACATCGAAGGCTTCAACAGGTAAGCGGCGGTCGCTGTCAGAGGGGCGGCGGTCGCCGCTTTTTTCAGAAAAATCAGACTTGAGTGGATCACCGTCACGGCGGTCGCCGCCTTTTATTTCTTGCCCGCCGCTCGAATTTTCAATTTTGTCGTAGCCAAGCTCGATTTGATGGCGGGCGCCGCTATCCAGGCGGCGATCGCCGCCCTTGCCTTCGTCAGATTCTTCCACTTCTCTATCCTCAAGTTGCTTCCCACTTCTTAAAGTAACATCACTGACATTGCGAATATTCGGGTTGACTTCTTTTTGAGAAGGAAGCTTACCCGAATCTCTTGCTTCTAGTTTGCTTACAGCTTTAGAGATTTGACTCATTTGTCGTTCCAAGTTTTAAATGCTTGCTAATGTAGTATCCTGGAACTTCACTTGATTTTGAGTCAGTTGAGTCATACTATTTTGATGCTGAGTCATACTATTTTGAAGAGTGAGGTTATTTTGCATCAACATCTTTATCATGTCGTCCATAGAAGAAGCTGCATTGTGATTCTGTCCTTGAGGCCTTGGCACATATGGCTTAGCTTGTTGAAACTGATCCTGTTGCAACTTTGATTCAAGCTCTCTCCACCTGAAGTTCTGATGATCTTTCCAGCATGGGTTGTAAGTGTTTGAATAAGGATCATGTCTTGGCTTCATTTGGTACCCTCCAACTGCATTCACTTCCTCTTGTAGTGTAGGACATGAATCAGTAGGATGAAAGGCGTCATTACAGATTCCACAAGCCTTCAGCTTCAACCACCTCACTTCTTCTTTCAGCACATCAAAGTCAGCTTGATCAATTTTAGAGTGAGAGTTGGCGGCTGACAAGTTCTTAGAACCTCTTCAGGTATATTGCCTAGAATCATCAACCAGTGTAGAAAAGATGTCTAGAGCCTCATCATAGGTTCATTTCATGATGTTTCCAGCACAAGAGCAATTGACCAATCGCATGTCCTCCTCACAGAGTCCTCCATGGAGATAGAGAATAAGATCATGATTAACATAACTAGGGGTGTTCAAAAATATCCGATCCGGTGATCCGACGATCCGATCCGCGAAAATCCGAATCCGTTGGAAAATTATCCGAATCCGATCCGATCCGAGAAAATTAGCCGGATCACCGAATTGGATACGGATCGGTTCGTCAAACCCCCCAGATATCCGAGGGTATAATACTATCCATATATATTATGTGCAATAACAAAAAGTTTAATAGTCCAAGTAGTTTTATGTGTTTCGACTTCCTAGTACTACCCCTTTTTTGGTTTTTTTAAAATTATTTTTAATATATTTCACCCCACAAATAAAATTAACATTAAATAAAACCTAAATCTATATTTAACACCCCATTTTTATTTTATTTTAAATTATTTTTCTCTTTCTTTTATGCGGATGATTATTTGGATCATGATTTTTGGGTGATATTTACCGATTGTATAAATTATTTGGAACTTAAATACAAAATAAAAATAAAAATATGAATATTCGGATATCCGGGCATACCCGGATCGGATACGGATATTGTTTTAGAGAAATTTTTATTGCGGATATCCAATCTGATTAGCCGGATCGGGTCGAATTTCCGGTTATGAACACCCCTAAGCATAACCATGGTAGGGACAACTCTTTACTAGCTTCTTGAAGCGCTCAAATATTCATAAAGCGACTCGTTGGGGAATTGCTCTATGTTACAGATCTGCTTCTTGAGTTGATTGGACTTGATTGCAGCGAAGTATTTGTCCAGAAACAACTTCTTCAAGCTCACCCAAGTAGTAACGCTTCCAAGAGGTAGAGCATGATACCAGTCTTTAGCGGATTCCTTCAGAGAAAAAGAAAACGCTCTCAGCCTCATTTGTTCTTCAATAATATCAGAGGGACACATGCTGGTGCAGACATCAAGGAACTCATCAAGATGTTGAATGGGATCCTCAAGTGGAGTTCCGTTGAATTTTGGGAGTAGATGAACTACTCCTGTTTTGAGCTCAAACTTCACCCCTTCACCAAGGGCCGGGAATTGCACTGCACGTGTAGGCTAATTCAGATTAGGAGTTGTCAAGCTCTCAAGAGTAATGCCATCACCCATTGTTCGAATTCCTTACAGTAGTGCACGCATAGCTCGACGAGTTCTGAAAAGAGTCCGTTCAATTTCTGGATCAAAAACAAGTGGTGAATTATTAGTAGCACGGGTGTGAACCATAAGATAGGTTCACACCAAAATTGGCACAAAAATTACACAAGAAGACAATTATTGCCTCCCCGTCAACGGCTCTAATTTGATAGGCGTGAAATGATCATGCAAATCACGACTATGCAAAAGAATCCAAACTAACTAAGAACCGTAGTTTTTAGGAAGTCTGAGTCGAATCCACAGGGAGGTTGGTTTATCTTTTTGTATGAATTTTATGACAATTAAAGTAAAAGGGGTTTTTAGAATTAAACTAACTATTGAGCATGCAAAAACTAGCAAAGCAAATAAAGTTTTGGTTTTTATCAATTTAGGGAAACACTTAGTCAACCAGAGATCCACATTCGTATGACAAGTTGATCATAGATTCACTCAATATCGCATGCATATGGAATTCCAATTCCTTTTCAAAGATAATTAATAGCACAATCAGATAGTATCAATCCTAACTAATTGAATAACCCTGAAACTATCAAGATTCAATTCAAAAGCAGCATGAAGAATAGGAATATAATCAGGATACAAATCTAGCATAAAACAACCAGCTTTTATACTAGAATGCAATTTAACTCTCTTCTACAATAGACTAGCACAACCAGATACTAGTACAATGCAGTTTGCTACTATGAAATAGAGAAACTCAACCAGTAATTTCTCTAGATCTAGCAATTGAGATTCAATAACAACAACCCTAGAAATTGCTGAAATCAATCACATAAACAATTCAAGCAAGAGAGTAAAATAATTTTATGTATTAAATAAAGAGTAGAAATCTCACAATTGAAAGTCAAAACGAAACTTCAAACTGTCTGACTAAGCAAAAGGGCATAGTTCTCCATGAAAGGCTAAAAACTCTCAAAGGAAAATATGATAATAGTATATGAATGAGAGATGCAACTCTCTAAAACCTAATATATCAAACTAGGTCTAAAAAGTCTATCCAAAAATACATAAACGCGGACTAAAGCTGATAAAGATATGACCAATCAAATTATAACACGTGTCTTCACTTTGGATTTGCTGACCGCCAAAGGTGGCGGGCGCCGCCTGGTAGGCGGCGGTCGCGGCCAACACCAGGACGCGATCTTCAGTTTTCTTCAATCCAACTCTAAAACTCCAAATTAATGCATCTTCGGGGCTTCCTCTTCCTAGCTGTAGATAGCATATAAAACACCTAAAAATACCATAAACCAATGCTAAAACTCCTCCTAAATACACAATATAATTGTGTATATCACCGTGCCTTTGGGCCAACCTGTACAGGGCATTAGATTGCTTCATGAGCTTTCGGATGCTAGCAAATTGGACCCTAAAAGTGTCCACGGGGCTTGCGAAAGATCTGATGCTCCCCCGGGGCAAATTAATGAACCATGTAAGGGTTGCGTCAAATAGAGCCGTTCCGAACCCTTTGCACATTACGGCCTCCTTAGAGTTTCTTGGGATTGAGCTCGACATTATTTTTTGTTTTGTTAGAAGATAAAGTTTTGATGGTTCCAGAGTCAGTGACTGCGAGTTTGCAAGTCGAGTCGGCGACTTGGCAAAGTCACTGACATGACCAGTTGGCGAAGTAATCTATTTAAGGAAGGAACGCACAACGTGTGTGCGTGTATTTAGAGACAACTGTGTTGTTCTATTTTAGGAGAAGATCATCATAAAAGAGTGCTAAAATCAAGATAAAGACGATCTGATTCTCCTAGAATATTTCATTCACTGTTCTAAAAATCCCTTCTCGGCCCCTTCTAGGCCCCGCCTAGGCGCTGGAAGGTCCCTGCCCGCCTAGCCTTCCAGACCGCCTAGGCACCCGTCTAGGACCGCCTAGGCAACCGTTCAGGCCGTCTAGGCGCTAGGCGGTTCCTCTCCGCCCAGGGTCCGCCTAGCGTTTTTTAGAACACTGATTTCATTGTATGCGTTAATGTATATGGCCTTGTTTCACTTATAGATGAAAAGTTGTTTTTGGGGTGAAAGTTATTTTTTGTGTCTCAAAAAACGTAAAAAGCAAAGAGGGGTGCACGAATTTCAAGACTGTTAAAAGTAGATTTTTTATAAAAAGTGATTTTGGGGGGAAAAAGAACAAGGCCTATTTGGAAAGATATGTAAAAGATTGAGTGTGTATCATTTCCCTAGTCGAATGGGAGTTGATACACATGAGATCTCTCTTAACTTAGCTTAAATACCCTCTTGTTTAGGATAGTGGTAAGACTTTTGAGCGTCATTTCATTATTTGTGTAAGAAAGAAAGAGTGAACTTGTGCGTGAGATCGTACAAGTGGTAAGTCAAGTGTTCTTAGGCATAGTGTGAGATTGAGAGTTTGAGTGCAAAGGTAGAGCGTGGTTCAAGGGTGTGGGATTCAGTCTTGTACACGGGAGGGCCTTATAAACACTCAAGAAATCAATAGAGCTAGTCTAAGGACTCTTGAAATCCGACCAAGTGAGAAGCTTGGAAGGGAGTGGTTTTTCTTCGAGTAAACTAGTTGGTTTACAAGAAGTTTCCACTATACATCGCTTGTCATTGACTGTTGGTAATGTTCATTTTACTGTCTAAATATTCCGCTGCTTTATTACTCAAATTTGACGACTTCGCATGAGTCATTGACTGTTGGAAAATGTCGTCTACCAACACCTTTGTGAATTACTCTTTCTAGAAGTCTCCAATTCTCAAGGTTGGAGAGTATAACTGGTGGGTCGAACAGATGAAGACCCACATCTGCTCTCTTGATGGCCAACTGTGGAAAGTGATAGAGGTTGGTCCGGAAACCTTTGCTCTTAGTCAAGATGGAAAGACCGAAAAGACCACGGCTGAGTACGATGATGTTTACTTCAAAAAGCTTGAAAAGAATGCCAGAGCGAAGAAGGTCCTACATCATGCTCTCACATACGGTGATCTAAAAAGGTTATGGAATACTCGATTGTCAAGGAAATATGGGATGCTCTCAAAAGACTTCATCCAGAAAATAATGATGTCAAGAAGGAAAGAATTATAAGTCTCGAAATGGAGTATGATAACATCTTTCAAGGAAAAGGAGAATGTCTCCATGATTATCATTCCAAGGTTTTAGACGGTCGTGAATCAATTAGAGTTTCTTGATGAGGAGATTCCTCAATGGAAACAAACCAACAAGTTGATCTCAGGATTAAACAAGAGCTGGGACAACATCGCTTCGTCTCTACTCACTCAAAAAGAAACCAAGTCGCTGACCTTGGAAGATCTTGTTGGACAACTCACCATGTATGGAGGCATTCAGCAAAGAAGAGTGGAAAGACTTGAATCAAAGAAAGTCAAGAACATTGCTCTTAAAGTTGAAAGAGCTTTTGACTTGGCTGAGGGAGACGGTGATACTGAAGGAATAGATGAGGATGTTGCTCTCATCTCTAAGGCTATGAAGAGACTGTGGAATCGCAACAAAGTTCCTGTCAAGGCTCCTGAATCAAGTAAGGAAGGGAAAGATATGAAGGATGTCATCTATTATCAATGGCAGGATAGAGGACACTTTGCCAAGCAATGTCCAAAAAGAAAAAGTGGAGAAGCTGATAAAGGAATGATGACAACTTGGGATATGTCTGATGATGATGATGAAGTGGTGCATGCAAGAGGAAATTGTTGCATGCCTATTGAAGACAAATCGTCCCAAGAGGTAAATGACTCTGAACTCTCTTCTCTTTTGGCTAGAAAATCTAGAGAACAGTTGGTTGCTATCATCGAAAAGCTTCGAACTCAAGTCACTGAGTTAAGAGAAAAAGTGGAAGAAAATGAAGAAACAATCTCCAATTTTTTCGATGATAACAAACTTTGGTCCTCTAAGGCTATTGAATTAGAAAAGATTTTGTCTCCTAAGTCAATGACTTATAAGTCCTGCTCAGACTCAAAAAACCAAGTCGTCGACTGGCGAAAACAAGTTGATGACTTGGAAAAACAAGTCATTGATCTAGAAGTTGAAAGGCTTATGCTTAGGCTCGGTAATGCTAAGCTATCTAAAGAACTAGAAGATCAAAAGATTGATGATGAGTCTAAAAGAAAAAGGTGGCTAGATGAGTTTGTTGCTGAAAAGGCTCAGGAGGTCAAAAATTGACAATAAAAAGAAATATGGCAAAAACAAACCCAGAACTCGCTCCCTCACAAATTGACTTTCAATCTCGCATCAACAACAAACCCATCTATCCGGGCTACAACAAGTATGTTGCCCTAAAGTCTCATAGGACATTCTGGTATTGTGGCAAGCCTGGTCACTACCAACATGATTGTCACAAAAAAGCAAGAGATGATGAAAATGGAAGGTCACAGACTCTGAATGACAGTTCTGGCAGATCCATTGTCATTGACTATCCTTTAGGATCTGTGTGTTCTAATTGTGAGAAGTGTTGCCCTAGAAACTACTATGTCGTCAAACCTAGAGGAGTTGGATAACTCTGGGTTCGTAAGAACTAATTTTTTCAATGCAGCTTGAAGTGGTATTGGTACGGTAAGATTTTCTGATAAGTTGACTATAGATAATGTGAATTTAGTTGATAATTTCAGTTTTAAGTTGTTAAAAGTTTCCCAAATTTGTGCTCATGGAAAATATCAAGTTGTCTTTGATGAGAAGGGTTGTCAGGTATAAGAAATTAACTCAGGGGAGATTCTTCTGAAAGGGGTGTGTGAAAACAATCTTTACAAGGTGGACCCCTGTTTCGAACCTGACGAAAAATTGTGCCTTAGAACAGTTGCAGACGTCGCCAACCTCTGGCACAAAAAGGTTTGGTCATGCGATCTTTCAACTCCGTGACAAACTTCATAGGCAAGAGCTAATTAGAGGGCTACCAAAGATAGATCCAAGCAAGCATGAAGTTTGTGAAACGTGCGTAAGAGGTAAGCAAGTAAAATTATCCTTCAAATCCAAGAAGGAGGTAAGTACCACTAAACCTTTAGAGTTGATTCATATAGATTTATGTGGTCCCATGAGAATCCAAAGTCGTGGAGGAAATAGCTATATTTTTTTCATTGTTGATGACTTTTCACGGTATACTTCGACAATTTTTCTGTCTTCTAAAAGATCAGGTCTTTGAAGAATTTGAAGCATGGGTAAAGGTTGTTGAGAAAAAGCTTGGAGTTGTTATTGTGTCTGTTAGATCAGATCATGGAACAGAATTTTACAACTTTGAGTTTCTGGTTTTCTGCAAGAAGAATGGCATAAGTCGCAACTTCTCAGCGCCAATAACTCCTCAACAAAATGGCGTGGTCGAAAGGAAGAATCGTGCCTTGGAGACCATGTCGCGAACCATGCTTATCTCAAGTGGTGTTCCAAGGAATTTCTGGGGTGAAGCCATTAATGCATCTTGCTATGTGATAAATTGAGCCATGCTTCATCCGATTCTTGGAAAAACTCCTTATAAGCTGCTAAGAGGAGTCAAGCCCAGTGTCGCCCACTTACACACCTTTGGTTGCAAGTGATACATTCATAATGACGGCAAGGACAACTTGGGAAAATTTGATACAAGGAGCGATGTTGGCACTTTTATAGGTTATTCCCCTCATAGTAAATCCTACAAATTGTTCAACAAAAGGACAAGAAAATTTGAAGAAAGTGTGCATGTTGTGTTCGATGAGAACACGATGGGGGGCTCGATGATTGAGGATCTTGATGATGGTGATCAATGATTCTATCTGGTCCAAGAGGATCTACTTCCAACTGATACAACAGAAAAAGAATCAATAGTCAGTGACAATGTCGGTGTCGCTGACTTAGACAGTTCAGGGGGAAGTAATCAGGATCAAAGTTCAAGTGACAATGAGTCAGAAAATGAGAAAACGCTTGAGAGAAGTTCAAGTCCGGAAGATTCTGATGAAGAGTCAGGAAGAACACCACAGACTCAAGTCGGCGACTTGACAGAATTACAGATCAGGAATTATCAACAGAAAAGTGCTCATCCTGTCACATACATCCTCACTGATTTTTCAAAGAATGTACAAACCAGGTCTTCACTGAACAACTTCTTTGCTTTCAATGCTTTCATCTCAATGTTGGAGCCTAAAAATGTTGAACAAGCATTGAAAGATTCGGATTGGGTCAGTGCCATGCAATAGGAGCTTCATCAGTTTGAAAGAAATAAGCTTTGACATTTGGTCCCAAGGCCAAAGGGAAGATCTGTGATTGGAATACAATGGGTGTTCAGAAATAAACTACATGATGAAGGAAAAGTGGTCAGAAACAAAGCAAGGCTGGTAGTTAAGGGATACAATCAGCAGGAGGGCATTGACTATGATGAGACGTTTGCTCCAATGGCTCGTCTTGAGGCCATTCGGTTACTCATTGCCTATTTTTCTCAGCATGGGTTCAAACTACAATAAATGGACGTCAAAACTGCATTTCTAAATGGATATCTGAAGAAGGAAGTGTATGTTGAACAAACTCCGGGTTTTGAAGACGTCGCCCACCCACATCATGTCTACAAACTAGACAAAGCTCTTTATGGAATGAAGCAAAGCACCGTGTGCTTGGTATGATCGTTTGTCTCGGTTCTTGATTCAACATGGATATGTTCGAGGAGAGGTTGAAAAGACTCTGTTCTTGTTAAAAGAAGGAAGTCATACACTGGTTGTTCAGGTCTACGTCGATGAAATCATCTTTGGTTCAACAGATGATAAGTTAGTGTTGGTAGGGTCTCCCGACAACAAATAAATTTGTAGTCAAGACCCCTCTTTGTATAAGGAGGTCAGGATCATCCACGGGAAGCAAGTTATGTTTGATTACTATCCTAGAAAACGAGAAAACACAGAAATAAAGTAAAGGAAAGATGAAAGTAAAAACGAGGCTACGATCACTTCAGTACCGACCTTGTCAGGGTCGGTATCGATGCTGACTCTCAGCTCGAACAAGACAACTAACATAGACAAAACGCAGGCTTGGTACCGACCTGGCTACCTCGGTACCGATGCAAAACAAAGAAATACGAAAGTGTTTTCGAATGGAGAAAAGATCTAGGATAAGATTTTGTACGACATAATCATGCATTCAAGATAGTGTGAAGGAAAAATTACATGACTTGAAGACAAAGCTATCAACTTTCGTTGAATTAAGCAAGCAAATCAATCGATTTTCATGAATCAATTTACTTTCTACTTATTTTTTATCCAAAGCTCGAAACTTTCGTTGTCGAACAATATCAACATTCAAGATTACAACTTTCCCTTTCGATTAAGCAATAAACTCGAATTACTTCGACTTTCTTCTAAGTATAAGCACAAAACAAGTAGATAAAAGATAAAAGGCAATCAAACATTTATCACACATTCAATCATGCACAACTATGCCGGGTTTTCAACCCCGACCCTAGAAAAGCGAACTACTCACTCATAATTGAAACGAAATAAACAATAATATTGAATGAAAACAAAACAAAGGCTTACTTGAATTAAAATCGAAACTTTGTCTTAGATTACAAAACAAACGCGAAATAGAGAAACAGAGGAGAAGAATCGAGCCCAATTCACACCTCTCTCTCTCTCTCTCTCTCTTCCGGTCTTCTCTCAACTATAAAATCGTTCACAAAACTAGGCTAAAAACGGTATTTATACTAAGAGAATCTATCTATAAAGTTTCTAAAAGATAGAACTTTCCTAACTTAAAAGATTGTGAAATAAGAAGATAGAATAACTCAAAGTCGGTGCGCCTACCGACACAGGTGACCTAGGTGTCGACCTGACAGGGTCGGTAGGTGTCTTGGCTGAATTCCACGATTTGCTCTGTTGCACAGCTCGGTACCGAACCCACATGGTCGGTATCGAGTTCTTGTTCTTGGTCTTTTTGTACTTTTGCCACATCTTCTTTTGGATTTGTCGGGATCTTTAAAGCGTCTTCTTCTACTCTTGTCTTCGACCATGCTCCACCATCAACCTCTCGATCTCAACTCCTTCGGAATGTTCCCTTTTTCATTCGAAAACCTACAAAAAACACGAAAATGGAGTAGCTTTCACTCTTTTCACAAAAGATGTAAACTCATCCAAAAACACACAAAACAAATACTAAAACTCAACTATACTAAGCTAAACAACTAAGAAAAACACTTAAAAGCTATACTAAAAACACGAA
The DNA here is from genome assembly GCA_964016875.1 of Fallopia convolvulus. NCBI lineage: Eukaryota > Viridiplantae > Streptophyta > Magnoliopsida > Caryophyllales > Polygonaceae > Fallopia > Fallopia convolvulus. The sequence goes on from OZ024719.1 coordinate 41,060,157, forward strand.
CATCAAAATACCCCATACTTAAGCTTGCTTGTCCTCAAGCAATCACTAGACATAAACCAAAACCAATCAACATGCTTATCAAGTAATAACCTTCATCTAAAAAAACATAAGCAATCACACACATATATGCAACTAATAGACATAAGCAATTACAATCCATCCTCACCAAGGGTAATGTGTTTCTCTCAACTCTCAAGTGTTTAGGCTTAGAATAACAACTCTCAACTCAATCTTATATTCAAAAACTCATAGAAATTGGAACTTATATCACCAAACTCTCCACCAAAGATTTGTCAAAACAAGCAAAAATCATCAAGAGAACTTAGACTCAATGAAAAAATTCATAGAAGTTTCCATTCGGTCAGGTTGTAATGGGGCTTGGTAAACACAATAGGGCGTGGAAATATTTTGGCTATGTGGTGCTAATAATATCCGGGAATAAAGACTCCTAAAAACTCACATATATCCAAAACTCTTCAAAACAACATACCGAACTCTCTTAAACAATATCATACACATTCTCTTCACTCACCCATTTAATACTAGAAAGCCTCATAAATATAAATATAAAGAAACTCTAGGTTTTAAACTTTTGAATACCTTGCACACTTTCCTTCCTTATTCCTTCCTTTCACTTTTTTTCTTTTTTTTCTTCATTTTTTCTTCATTTTCTTCACGGGTAAGCCTCGGTACCAACCCTGAGAGGGTCGGTATCGAGCTGCAACTTTGTCTCCTTGGACTCCTTTGAGAACCTCGATACCGAGACCACATAGGCCGGTATCGAGCTAAAATTCCTTTCTTTAACTTCTCTTCTTTGTGTGCATTTTCTAACCAAGAGATCTTTTTACATAATTGAAACAAGAGACTTCCAACTACCCCAACCAAATCTCTCATTTTTGAACCAACACATATCTTTTGCACTCAACAAAAACAATTCCTCTCCAACTAAGTCCTAATCCCCGGATAGGGTCAAGCTTATATCGGCTAGGGATGATTTTGTGAAGCAACAAATAAAAAGGCTTAAAGGCTCAAATTGGCTATAAAAACAAGGATAATGTAAGGGTGGATATGGATTAGTAGGGCTTATGAAAAATATTTCTCTATCATATGATTTTCACAAGTAATGAACTAAAAATCTTATATAGGTCTTGAGAAATAGATAACCATCATAATTCCAAGAGATAATATACACATAGTGAGCAAATCACACATGAAAAATCAAGGCTAGAAATAAAGCTCACAAGGTCAATTTTTGTTGGTTTGCAACTACTCATGATTACAGTCATATATGCTCAGTTTTATCACATGCTATTTCACCATAAAAACAATTTCATCATGAGACTCATGCTACACTATCAAAAACATGCTAAAAGGAAATTACATGGTCGTGCAAAGCAAAAGCAATCATAGAACCATAAGATCAAGGGTACTCATTTGTTCTAAAATATTTTTTGGAATTTTTCAATTTTTTGGGTGATTTTTTTTAACACGAAAGCAACTTAAAGCAAGTATTAAGAAAAACAAACTAACACAAGAACATGAAAAAAAAACACAAAAACAAACAAGTTTTCGTTTTCCTCCCTACCCCATACTTAAACATTAAAATGTCCTCACTATAAAAACAAAGTAAACCATAAGAAAAGATAGGGAAAAGAAAATAAACTCAAAGAGCAGTTTTGTCGATGCAAAGGAAACATCCTTTGAAAGAGAGATCATCATTGGTTCGGTGGTGGGAATTAGCGATTCATGCTATACATAAACTGATCCATCGTCCTCCAGCGAGCGCCAGCCCTCCGATGACGTGCATCCTCAAGTGCCATTCGAGCTGAGTAAACATTCTGCCAATGATTCATCTATTGGTGTAGCCGAGAATGCTGCAAATTCAGCTGTTGCATTTGAGATGACAAGTCTTGTGCCCACTATGGTGGAGCGTCTTAACCAGAGTAATCGGCATGGGGCGGCTGCTGGTAATAGTGGTGCTGAGTGAAGGGAGCATATGGCACGATACCGTATGATGGTGGTACGGTAAGATGCTGAGCATGATCGGTCTTGAAGTGGAATGACTCGGTGTCAGCTTCGAAGTACTCAGTATCGAGGCTAGGATGCTCGGTACCGATGTTGGCAGTCTATGCAGGGGCCTCGGTACCGGCCTGGTGGCCCTCGGTACCGAGCCCTTCCGCAGGGGCTGGATCATCTTCTTCCATGACGGCCTCCTCTCGCTCATACCTCGTCTCGGATATCCTCAATGTAGGCTCATCCTGAGGCTTTTTGGCTAAGGGGAACGGTTGAGAAGTCCACAATTTATACCAATTGGGCAAGTGTAGCAACTCCAGCTTCTCTCGAGTAATGCGCACGGGCTGACCATGAATCAACGTGGCGACTCCCCCTCCCTCACATCTCTGAAAAATACCGGAAGACAACCAGTAGCCGGTGTTCATCTTTTGTGGATGGTGTGCACTGTAGCATGAGAGATCGACTCTAAGAGCTATGGCCAAGAGCCTTACCAAGTTACCACAATACACTCCTTGTAAAGTGGTCCCGTTTTGCTCTACAGACTTCAACCATTCATACCCCAGGTTCATAGGAGCGGGGTCTTCAAAAAGGATTGTACGGAGGCATCCAACCTCCGTCCTTGTTGGCCTAGAGAGCTCCTTTTGGGGACAAATCGTTGTGCTCAAAATTCTGAAGATAATGCGAAAGATGGGGTTAATGATGTGTGCCCTGAGGAGTGCAGGAGTGTTGGGATTTTCTTTCCCAGAAATGTAACCCCAAGTGTACGGAACCTTGAAGTCGTCCGGTGCTTTGTAGTTTCGGGAATGGTTAGGGAAATCAAGAAGTGCATTGAACTCTTCCATATTGAAATCATGATCTGCATTGCCTAACCGGAAGTTGATCCTCCCCGGAGATGTTTTTGTCTTCAAGCTGGTGCGGAGAGTGGCTACAAACTCCGAAGTGAGGGCCGGATAATGAGAGATTTCCTCTTTTTTGAGGAGCTGAGGCACATCGAGGATGGAGAAGGCATGCTTAACATCTTCATAAATGCCTGATTGCTTTGCACTGGACCTTGAGAACCATCTTGTGATATGAGGCTTATTGAGGACAGAGTCGTAGATTATCCGCTGGTTCTCTGTCTGGAGTATGACCTCATCCATTCTCGGTAGAGATGGAGATCGTTGGGTCCTCTTCTTCTTCCTTGATCATGGGTTAGCTTTGCTTGAACTGGCCATCTTAGTACCTGAAAACCACAAACAACCATGGTAAAAACGATTCACGCAAATCCAACACCAAAGAAACCCTATACTTGCATTGAAAACATGCTCATTAAGACAACAATTAACTATTCGAAGTGGGTCGGTACCGAGCCTGAAGGGTTGGTATCGAGGTCCTTGGATTCTAGCGTGTTCTGGGTGTTACAGGTTTGGTACCGACCTTCACAGATCGGTATCGATCCTATTCCCAGAATGTCGCACAATGAATCGAGTTTTCAAACCCCGAATTTTGACAATAAGCACATCTCAAGTAAAATTCCAAATCAAAAACCACAAAATCAAGTACCTACAACCCCATACTTACTCAAAGCCCTATAAAATCATGCCAAAAATTTGCAAAAATCATGGTGAAAATCATGCAATGTCAAGAACGGGTTACTTCAAGCTTTTATAATGGAAAGAAGTTGCAATCCAAGCATGAGGGAACAAAAATCATCAAGATTAAGCACCAATATGAAGGCAAAGAGGCACGAAGGTAATAAGAACATGTAATCTTCGGATTATACATAGATCTAGGTATGAAAAACACCAAAAATTACCATAAATCTTCAAGAATTTCAAGTAAAGAGTAGGGTTTGAGAAATCATACCGTATACTTTGAGATTTAGATCCGATAAATTAAAGGGATTGAGAATAACGAGGGTTGGAACTCGGTAACAAATCAAACCAAACGATTTGCTCGGTATCGAAGGAAGGCTACGTGACTTAGGTTGATTGGATCGAGTGGATTGAGAGGGGATGCGTGATTTGATCTCGATCGATTTGTGGAGATTGGTGTGAGATTTTTACTTGGGAATGTTTTGGAATTATGGTAGAGGCGACGTGGGAAAAGAAAGGCAAGGAAAAGTTTTTAGGTTAAGAAGGCACTTACCTGCCGCGCGTCGTTTTTGAGTTTTTCGCAAGTCGGTATCGACCCTCATAGCTCGATGCCGAGCCTGTCGCGGCGCTTTCTCAGCGTTATTGACCCGAATTCTGTAACATGTTAGCCAAAAATATTCTATTCCGCAAACTTCTACTCTACTAAAAAAACTCAAAAGAAAGCTAACAAAAAGAACTATAAAAGGAAAGAAACACTAAACCGGATTGCCTCCCGTAAGCGCTATTTTTAACGTCGTTAGCCCGACGAACTTATCTTATCTAATCTGACGATGTGAGAGCCTAAGTGGCTCTACTTTCTTCTTCCGGGTCGTCTTGCTCATAAAACTTCTTCAACATGTGTCCATTGACTTTGAAGATGGCTCCATTGTTATCTACTAGATCCACTGCTCCATGAGGGTATATGTGGTGAACCACAATTGGCCCACTCCATCTTGACCTTAGCTTCCCTGGAAATAAGTGGAATCTAGAGTTAAAGAGAAGTACCTTGTCACCAACTTCATAAGTTTTGGGCACCAATTTCTGGTCATGCCACCACTTTGTACGCTCATTGTAGATCTCGGCGTTCTTGTACGCCTTTAGCCTCAACTCCTCTAGTGCTTGAAAATGCATGAATCGTTTTTCTCCGAATGCGTCGAGGTCCATATTAAGTTCTTTGGGAGCCCATAACGCCTTGTGCTCCATCTCGACAGGCAAATGACACGCTTTACCATACACTAGATTGTTGGGAGTGGTGCGTAGGGGTGTTTTGTACGCAGTTCTGTAAGCCCATAGAGCGTCGTGCAGCTTAGATGACCAATCCTTCCTTGAGCGTGAAACCATCTTTTCTAGGATGCTCTTGATTTGCATGTTTGAAACTTCAACTTGGCCACTGGTTTGGGGATGATATGGTGTTGCCACCCGATGTGATACCCCATACTTAGCCAAAATGTTTCAAAACTCCGCTCTATGAAATGTGATCCACCGTCGCTAATGACGACTCTCGGTACACTGAACCTGGGAAAAATGTTAGTCTTAATAAACTTTGCCACGGTTTTAGCATCATTGGTCCTTGTAGCGACAACCTCCATCCACTTAGAGACATCATCTACCGCAACAAGGATATACTTGTAGGGGCCCGATGAAGGGAAAGGTCCCATAAAGTCTATGCCCCATACGTCGAATAATTCGATCTCTAGTATCCCTGTCAGCGGGTTCTCATGTCTCTAAGTGATGTTTCCAGAGCGTTGGCATTCATCACCTGAAGTCACATAATCTTGTACGTCCCTGAAAATAGTTGGCCAATAGAGACCACTTTGAAGAATCTTCGTCGTGGTTTTGAATTCTTTTGCATGGCCACCGGTGGGAAGTGTGTGACATTGACGGATCACACTCTCTATCTCTTCTTCTAGAATACAACGCCTAAAGAGGTGATCACTCCCTTGCTTGAACAAGTAAGGATCATCCCAATAGTATTGTTTAACATCATGGAGCTAGAAACTTCTTTTTCTTTTTTGGTGTCAATCCCTTGGAAATTACGCCTCCTACAATGTAGTTAGCAAAATACGCAAACCAAGGGGCTTTTGACCCTTTAACAGCATGAATAGAATGGAAAGAAGTAGAAGCAAGAGATGAGGAAGGAATTGAGTTAAAAATAATGAAATTAGGTTGAGAAAACATACCTGGATGGGTCGTTACCGAGTCTAGTTGGGTCGGTATCGACCTTGGAGCTTCTTTGTGTCCTTCGGTAACGATCTCTTATGGCTCGATATCGAGCTCTCCAACTATGGTATCGATGTGTCCTAATACATTACCGGTGTGATCGGCGTCCTCCAACCTCGGTGATGACTCGGTACCGATCCCATTAGGGTTGGTAACGAGCCTTCTACCGTTTTCGACCTCGTACAGCATGAGATGCTCGTCCGGCTTGGAGTCATTAATTGTCACCGCATTGTTGGGGTCGGTAATATGTTCAACTGCCAACCTAGATAAGTGATCTGCCACCAAATTTTGTTGATCCTTTTTTATCTCGAATCTCATGATCAAATTCCTGTAATAAGAGCATCCAACGGAGTAGCCTAGGTTTGGCATCCTTTTTGGCCATTAGATATCTAACGACCTCATGGTCAGTATAAACTATTACTTTTGAACCAACAAGATATGAACAGAATTTATCGAAAGCAAATACCACGACGAAGAATTCCTTCTCCGTCTTAGTATACTTACTATGCGCCTCATCAAGCGTCTTACTTGCATAGTAGATGGTGTGGAGCTTTTTATCCTTTCGTTGTCCTAGTATTGTGCCAACAACATAGTCACTGGCGTCACACATAATCTCAAAGGGCATGATCCAATCTGGGGACTATATGATAGGAGCGGAAACGAGTGCTTCTCAACCTGTGAAAAGCTTCAAGACATCTTGGAGACATCTCAAACGCTACATCTTTCATTAGTAGGTTAGTCAATGGTTTAGCTATCTTAGAAAAATATTGGATAAAACGTCTATAGAAGCTAGCATGTCCTAAAAAACTCCTAACGTCTTTGACAGATGAGGGGGAGGTAGTTTTTCAATAAGCTCAATTTTAGCTTTGTCTACTTCTATCCCTCTTTTTGAGACGAGGTGTCCTAGTACAATCCCTTCTTGAACCATAAATTGACATTTTTCCCAATTAAGCACAAGGTTGGTTTCTTCACATCTTTTAAGCACACAAGCAAGATTAGCAAGACAAGTATCAAAAGAAGAACCATACACAGAAAAATCATCCATAAAGACCTCTACAAGGTCCTCTATCATGTTAGAAAAAATAGCCATTATGCACCTTTGGAAGGTGGTAGGGGCATTACAAAGCCCAATTGGCATTCTCCTATATGCAAAAGTCCCATAGGGACATGTAAAGGTTGTTTTCTCCTGATCATCAGGATGAATGGGAATCTGCCAAAACCCGCTATAGCCATTTAAGTAACAGAAATAATCATGTTGGGCTAAGAGTTATAACACTTAATCAATAAAAGGAAGCAGAAAATGGTCTTTCCTTGTAGCACTATTGAGCTTCCTATAATCAATGCACATCCTCCAACTAGTTGTAGTTCTCGTGGGGATTAGCTCTCCCTTATCATTTTTCAATAATGGTCATTCCCCCTTTTTTAGGGACTACATGGACCGGACTAACCCATTGGCTGTCCGATATAGGAAATATGATCCCAAAATCAAGTAGTTTAATGATTTTCTTTTTAACTACCTCTTTCATATTAGGCTTGAACCTAAGTTGATCCTCTATGGTGGGTTTATGATTATCCTCCATGTAAATCCGATGCATGCAAAGTGAGGGGGATATGCCAGTTATATCGTCTAGGGAGTATCCTATGGCTTTTCTATATATCCTAAGCACATAAAGAAGTTTCTCTACTTCCTCATCTTTGAGTTTAGCATTGATGATGACGGGAAAAGTAGAGTTAGGACCAAGAAATTCATACCTGAGGGAGTCTAGAAGTGGCTTGAGCGTTGGGGTAGGATGAGCCGGAATAAGAATGGGCTCTTAGGGTTCTGTCTTCAAGACTTCTTCAAGAAAATCAAACGCCAAGATCTCTTCATCCTTAGTCGAAAGGCCCGGTAGCGACGCAGAGGGGGTCGTTACCAAGTTGTCTTCGCCTGCCAGGACACTCGATACCGAGGTAGACATGCTCGATACCGAGACTGCAGGATCTATCTCGGCCCATCTACCTCCCGAGAATGTATCACCTGCCAATAATCTTCTGATTGGGTCCCCGCATTCAATGAAATCATTGAAATCATTGTGGGTGTAGATCATTTTTAACTTTGGCTTTGTTGGTCTCCTTCATTGTGGGGTTGAACCGGAATTCCACTACATCATCACTAATTTCGAAAGTTAGGAGTCATCTTCTAACATTAATTATGGCATCGGCTGTGGAGAGGAACAGTCTCCCTAAAATGATAGGCACCACCGGATCTTCTATCATTTCCATAACTATAAAATCATTGGGAACAAAGAATTTGCCCACTTGCATTGGGAAGTCATCAACAACTCCCGTCGGCTTGACGCAGGATCCATCTGACATGTACAACCGCATGTTAATAGGCTCCAATGGTCCCATGTTAGCTTTGGACCAAATCGACAATGGTAGAAGACATGCAGTGGCGCCTAATTCACATAAAGCTTTGAATCTATGGGCACCTATGCCAATGGTGATTGCAAACTTTCCTGGGTCACCTAGCTTCTCCGGGAGCTCTAAGGATCGGACCTCATCCGTCAGCTTTGACATCAACCTTTTCCTGCTAAGAATGTCTTTCAAGAGTTTTGTGTAAGCCGACATTTCGCTTAGGGCCTCAACGAATGGTATGGAAATATTTAAGCCCTGAAGAATCTTAACGAAACACTTAAACTTTCCTTTTGTTGAGTCCTTAGACTTCTCAGTAGGGAAGGGAAGAGACTTCACCAGTCTCAGAACCAAAGCATGCTCGAGAGGTGGTGCTACCGAATCCACAACAGGGTCAATTGGTGCTGCAAAAGGTTCCTTACCGACCCTAGTGGGGTTGGTATCGATCCTGGTACTAAGAGAGTGGCTCGGTGTCGAGGACTTACCTGGATTGGGATCCGTAACGAGCTTTGGAGCATCAGTACCGAGCTTGTTAGGCTCGTTATCGATACTTTTTGGCTCGTTATTGATCTTGGTCGGGGCATTTTCTTCGGTACCGGGGTCTTTTTCCTTGGCCTCGGCACGGTCTGGTAATGTCTTTCCGCTCCAAAGGTGCACAACTGCTATTTGTCCTCTTGGGTTCTGTCGGGGTGGCCCGGGAGTTGCCCTTGAGGTCTTGGAATTTGTGCAGTGAGGTTGCCTAGTTGGGAGTCAATACTCTTTTTCCATGTTTCGAGACCATTTAACCGATTATTAAGGCTGGCTTGGACTCCATCAATCTTGTTATGAACTCCATTAATCCCTTCTTGTAAACCCCGGACCCATGAAGGTGGCTCTTGATAACCTGGAGGTCGGTAAGGAGGAGCTTCCTTTCTTGTGGTGGAGGTGCTTGGTTTTGATTCTGATTGTAACCTCCCCAACTAGGATAATTGATTGGCCTATCATAATTATTAGGCCGGTTTCTGTATTGCCCTCTCATATAATTCATCTCAGCATATGTCTCAGTGACTCTAACCTGCTCAATGTTAGTGCAAGCAGAAGTACTATGGGCTTGGGAGCCACACTCTTGACAAGGTTGAGTGGTTTTCAGAAAACTCACCTATTTCTTTAGGCGGTTGATCTCATCTTGTAAAAATTGATGTTTAACCTCGAGATCAACTTCATCCTTATTTGGAATGTAGAGATATTTTTGAGGCTGGGGTGGCTGTTAGGTCCCATACATAGCATCATAATTGGTCAATTTATCCAACAATTCCCATGCAGCATCAAGCTCCGTCTCTATAAAACTGCAGGTAGTGTGCAAGTTGATGCGGTTCTTCGTCTCAGCATGTATACCCTGAAAGAATATCTCCTGCAAGACGTATTGTGGTTGACCATGGGTGGGGCATTGCCTCAGCATCTCCTTGAATCGCTCCCATGTCTCCATGAATGTCTTATTAGGCAGCTGGTGGTAAGAAGTAATTCGCTTCCTTAACTCCGTAGTCTTGGCAGGAGGGAAGTCATGAACAAGTCATGCAAAGTTCTACATGTCCTGACTGATCTAGGAGGCAAGCTTTCAAGCTAGCTCAAGGCCTTACCTGCAAGAGACCATTTAAATGCTTTTAGTTGGACATATTCAAGAGAGACACCATCAGCATCAATGGTGTCACATAAATCAACAAAGTTACAAATATGTTCCATTGGTCATTTAGTAGGTTTCCCTTCAAACTGAGACCATTTAATTAAAGATATAAATTGAGATTTAATCTCAAAAGCCTTGTTTATCTCAGGAAGCACTATTGCTGAATCTAGCACCCTCAGTTTTGGATGCATATATTGCTTGGCATTCCTTGGGATAGCGTTCAGTTGTTCCTATAAAGGATTGGTGTTTAATTGTTCACGTTTAGCGACAACATTAGTAGCGTTAGTGGCAACAGTAGCAGCGTCTCGATTAGCTTGTAACGCCTCCATCTGCCTACGGAGGGCGTTCATCTGCTCGGCCATCTCCTCAGGTGAAGCGGCCATTGTGCGGTTTTCTCGTCTCTTACAATGAAGGACACGTTCAGGCTCAGAATAGTAATCGGATTGATCAAATTCAAGTCGGCGTCTCCCTGCTGGCATAAGCTGAGAAAACAAACAAAAACTAAACAAGTCAAAAACAAAAACGGGGTCGGGCTATTCCCAAACCCATGAGTAATCAAACAAGCACTGTTGCTTTCCCGACAACAACGCCAATTTGCTGGTAGGGTTTCCCGACAAAAAATAAATTTATAGTCAAGACCGCCATTGTGCGGTTTTCTCGTCTCTTACAATGAAGGACACGTACAGGCTCAGAATAGTAATCGGATTGATCAAATTCAAGCCGGCGTCTCCCTTCTAGCATAAGCTGAGAAAACAAAACAAAACTAAACAAATCAGAAACAAAAACGGGGTCGGGCTTTTCCCAAACCCACGAGTAATCAAACAAGCATTGTTGCTTTCCCGGCAACAACGCCAATTTGTTGGTAGGGTTTCCCGACAACAAATAAATTTATAGTCATGACCCCGCTGTGTATAGGGAGGTCAAGATCGTCCACAGGCAAGTTATGTTTGATTACTATCCTATAAAACGAGAAAACATGGAAATAATGTAAAGGAAAGACGAAAGTAAAAACGAGGCTACGATCACTTCGGTACCGACCTTGTCAGGGTTGGTATCGATGCTGACTTTCGACTCGAACAAGACAACTAACACAGACAAAACGCAGGCTCGGTACCGACTTGGCTACATGGGTAACGATGCAAAACAGAGAAATATGAAAGTGTTTTCGAATGGAGAAGAGATCTAGGATAAGGGTTTACCACGACATAATCATGCATTCAAGATAGTGTGAAGGATAAATAACATGCATTGAAGATAAAGCTATCAAATTTCGTTGAATTAAGCAAGCAAATCAATCGATTTTCATGAATCAATTTACTTTCTACTTATTTTTTATCCAAGGCTCGAAAAGTTTATTGTCGAACAATATCAACATTCAAGATTACAACTTTTTCTTTCGATTAAGTAATAAACTCGAATTACTTCAACTTTCGTCTAAGTATACGCACAAAACAAGTAGATAAAAGATATAAGGCAATCAAACATTCATCACACATTCAATCATGCACAACTATGCTGGGTTTTCAACCCCAACCCTAGAAAAGCGAACTACTCACTCATGATTGAAACGAAATAAACAATAATATTGAATGAAAACAAAACAAAGGCTTACTTGAATTAAAATTGAAACTTTGTCTTAGATTACAAAACAAACTCGAAATAGAGAAACATAGGAGAAGAATCAAGCCCAATTCATGCCCCCCTCTCTCTCCCGATCTCCTCTCAACTAAAAAATCGTTCCCCCAAAACTACGCTAAAAACGATATTTATACTAAGGGAATCTATCTATAAAGTTTCTAAAAGATAGACCTTTCCTAACTTAAAAGATTTCGAAATAAAAAGATACAATAACTCAAAGTCGGCGCGCCTACCGACACAGGTGACCTTGGTGTCGACCTGTCAAGGTCGGTAGGTGTCTTGGCTGAATTCCACGATTTGCTCTATTGCACAGCTCGGTACCGAACCCACAGGGTCGGTATCGAGGTCTTGTTCTTGGTCTTTTTGTACTTTTGCCACAACTTCTTTTGGATTTGTCGGGATCTTTAAAGCGTCTTCTTCTCCTCTTGTCTTCGACCATGCTCCACCATCAACCTCTCGATCTCAACTTCTTCGGAATGTTCCCTTTTTGCTTCGAAAACCTAAAAAAAACACGAAAACGGAGTACCTTCCACTCTTTTCACAAAAGATGTAAACTCATCCAAAAACACACAAAACAAATACTAAAACTTAACTATATTAAGCTAAACAACTAAGAAAAACACTTAAAAACTATACTAAAAACACGAACATCAGTTAGTAAAGAAGTTTACTGACCTCATGTCTAGTGAGTTTGAAATGAGCAGGGTCGGTGAGCTCAAGTTCTTTTTAGGACTTCAAGTTGTGCAAGGTGAGGATGGGACACAAGTTCATCAACAGAAGTATCTCAAAGAGTGTGTTAAAAAGTTTGGTCTAAAAAATGCTAAACCTTTTGATACTCCCATGACGCTGACTACCTCACTTGGAAAGGATGACCAGGATCCAGAAGTCAATGCTACTATGTATCGGGGTATGATTGGATCATTGCTCTATCTTATAGTGAGTAGACCCGATATTGTGTTTGGAGTCTACCTTTGTGCTAGATTTCAGGCTGATCCAAGAGAGTCCCACTTGAAAGTTGTTAAGAGAATCATTCGGTATCTTAAGGGGAATGACAATCTGTGTTTATGGTATCCAAGAGGATTTGATTTTGAACTTGTCGGCTACACAGATGCTGATTTTGCCGGAAATCGTGTTGATAGAAAAAGCACTTTAGAAATGGCTCAATTTCTTGGGCCTTGCCTTGTATCATCGGGATCTAGAAAGCAAAATTATGTGTCTCTATCAACAGCGGAAGCAGAGTACATTTTTGTTGCGGCGTGTTACTCTCCACTCTTATGGATTAAGCAACAAGTCAGTGACTATAGTGTGAAGTGTGGGTCAGTACCTATACTGTGTGACAACACTAGTGCAATCAAGATCTCAAAGAATCCAGTGGAACATTCAAAGACAAAGCATATTGAGATAAGGCACCACTTTCTACGAGATTGTATGGAAAAAGGCATGGTCACTATGGAATTCTGCAGAACAAGTGATCAAAGAGCATACATATTCACAAAGGCCTTAAATCGTGAACCCTTTGAACAACTCCGCATGGAACTAGGTATGATCTCTCTTCAATGATCTATTTCCCTACATGAATTCCCTCGATGATTGGCTAGAATTAATTGCTTTGCATATGTTTTAAAGTCATGCTTTTATGGTGTAATTCTTAACATTCTTGATAGACTTCATATTCAGGAAACCTCATGCATTTTCTTCGGTGATGATTTTCTTCGTGCACTTCTGTTTGGGCACTCATCTTCCTCAACCGCTCTCCCAACCGCCATTGAAAACCCATCTCTAAACCCATCCTTTTCACAAGATCAAAATCCAAACCCTTCTCCTCAAAAATCAACTCCCTCATCTCCCATTCCCACTGAAGAATCCCAAAACCCTCCATCCCCACAAAACGAAACCGAAACCCTAACCCGCTCACCGGAATCTGGAATACCGCGCCAAATGGCGCAACCAGTGGTTATTCCAGAAATCGATGACTCATCTACACCCAAACCCTCAGAGCGAGAGAATGTAGAGGAAGAGAGAGTGAAAACTCCCAATTTGGAGTCGATGGAGTTTGAGGAAATGGAAACGGTTGTCGGGTCGTTTGAGGAAAAGGAAGAAGAAAAAGCCTCGGAGGTTGGAGTGGAAGGCACTCATGAGCAGACTGGAACAGAGGAGAACCAACATCTATATCCTAAAGATCAAACAAAGGCTGTCAATGACTCTCCCAAAGTCACTGACACAAACGCTGGTATGGAGATGGATGACAAGGTTTCTGACAAGGAAGTCTCTCAAAAGGAACCGATTGAAACTTCTGAAGAAGGTACTCGTTTTGATCCAATCTTGGTTTCTAGAAAATCTAAGTATGTTGATTCTGTTAAGAGAAACCTAGAGAAAGATTTGTTTGAAGATGATTTTGAGTTGCTCAAAGATGATGAAATTGAGATGCCTCCTGCTTTTCGCCCTAAGACCAGATCTGCAAGTGCTAGAGCCACGGTTGTGGCTCTTAAAGCCAAAAAGGGCAAGGGGTTGGAAACCCCTGAGGCTACCTCAGAGGGCGGTGACTCTTCCTTCTCTGAGAGGTCACAAGGAAGAAAAGGGGGAAATCACCAAAATCTGTTGTTGGTTCTAGCAAGAAGAAGAAGTCGAGTATGATTGTTGATATGACTTCTAGGGAGTTTACCAAGGATTTACTGTGGGAGGAAAGTTTCTTAAGAGAGTTCAAACTGTCTAAGGTTATTGACTGGCTAGAAAAGCAAAAATGGGATAATTTGGTGCAAGGGGAGCATGAGTACAATCCTCAGATGGTTAAGATGTTTTATGAGTCTTTAGTGATTGAGGACACATGGAACATGACTATAGGGAGATACATGGTTGACAAGAAGACGTACTCTTTCATTAGCAAGGATGTCAGTGACATCTTAGAGATACCACATAAAGGTTTTGCTGAGTACTTCAAAGGAGCTTGGCTTGAAGGTGTTGATGAGCGTGAGATTATCAGAACTGTCACTGATAGTGATGATAATTTCACCAGTCCCTATCTGGTCAACAAAATGGGAATTGAGAAAAATTTGATGTTCAATTATCTTATCAGCAACTTGCTTCTGAGAGAACTCAAAAGGAATGTTGCCTCCATTCAAGATCTGTTGATTATGGACAAGATTATCAAGGGAAAGAAGGTGAACATGCCTCGTTTGATGATGCTTCATATGAAGCATGTGCTTGAAACTGCTAAGCATGCGCTTCCTTATGGCATGTTGATTGCTTTGATGATGGATGAACATAAAGTATATGTGGATGGTGGTGACGTCCTCAACACCAAGGTTCTGAACAAGGAAATAATTAGGAAGTTTGGTTGGAACTAGGTTGATGGACAATGGGTGTCAAAGACTTCACAGGTCAGTGACAAGGATCACCAGGAAGAGGGAAATAAATTTGCTCAAGTGAACGATGAACTAAAAGATCTCAGGGAGCAGAATATGATTCTGAAGGGGATGCTCGAGAAACTTCAGAGCATGGTTGGCAATGTGCTTACAAAGATCAGTACAATAGAGGTCCGGCTCAATGATTTTGGATTCTGATGTTAGTGACTTTCACACACTCATGGCCTTCTCTACCCCTTTCTTTCTACCCTTACCACATTATCCATGCAGTTTAAAAGACTTTTCTTTTTAGTTCAATATGGTTGTAATGCATTTTAGAATTGTTTATGTTTGTATCGTACTTCTCTTTTGCCATGGTGGATGACTTTTTATGACTGTTTTGATATTATGCATTAAGTTTCTATATTTGCCTCTGATTTCTTTACTTGTTTTAGCAATCTTTTTGATGATGCCAAAAGGGGGGATTAACCAAGGGAATAGATTTATTAGGGAGATGAAAATACTGAAATCATGTGATTACTAAGCTTAGGGGGGACTTTTTATGGTTTTTGTACTTTGCTCTTTTTACTGTGATTATGTTTTGTATGCTGCAAAGTTTATATCAGAACAGGTTGTTTGTCACCATCGAAAAGGGGGAATTTGTTAGAAGATAAAGTTTTGATGGTTCTAGAGTCAGTGACTCCGAGTTTGTAAGTCGAGTCGATGACTTGGCAAAGTAACTTACATGACCAGCTGGCGAAGTAATCTATTTAAGGAAGGAACACACATCGTGTGTGCGTATATTTGGAGACAACTGCGTCGTTCTATTTTAGGAGAAGATCATCATACAGAGTGCTAAAATCAAGATAAAGACGATTTGATTCTCCTAGAATATTTCATTGTATGCGTTAATGTATATTTGGAAAGATATGTAAAAGATTGAGTGTGTATCATTTCCCTAATCGAATGGGAGTTGATAGACACGAGACCTCTCTTACCTTAGCTTAAATACCCTCGTGTTTAGGATAGTGGTAAGACTTTTGAGCGTCATTTCAGTATTTGTGTAAGAAAGAAAGAGTGAACTTGTGTGTGAGATTCATACAAGTGGTGAGACAAGTGTTCTTAGGCATAGCGTGAGATTGAGAATGTGAGTGCAAAGGTATAGCGTGGTTCAAGGGTGTGGGATTCAGTGTTGTACACGGGAGAGCTTTGTAAACACTCAAGAAATCAATAGAGCGAGTCTAAGGACTCTTGAAATCCGAACAAGTGAGAAGCTTGGAAGGGAGTGGTTTTTTTCCGAGTAAACTAGTTGGTTTACAAGGAGTTTCTACTATACATCGCTTGTCATTGACTGTTGGTAACGTTCATTTTACTGTTTGAATATTCCGTTGCTTTATTACTCAAAGTCGACGACTTCGCAGGAGTCGCCGACTCGTTTAAGTATTAATGATCCTACATGTTTGAATACAGCCATATGCTCATCAAGATCTCTGGTCCCATCGTACGTTGGGATTGTTGGAATGGTGAATTTCTTGGGTATGTCCACACTAGCGATTGCAACCGAGAAGAGAGACTCGTCATAGCCATCCGAAGCCTCATTCTCAATAGGACAGGGGACCCCCTAGATTTGGGCGATCTTCTCCTCTATTCCCTTCATATTCTCTCTCATATACTTTTGGAAGAGTGTGTCCATGTAGGAACCTAGAGGGGTCTTCTGACCTTCTAACCGTCCATCGTACATGGGATGGTAGACGTCGGTTCCTTGAGCCCTGCTACCGGATGCCAATGTAGAGGGCGCCCCTAGGATAGTGGCTGGTGGCGTGACCATGTCTGCCGTCAAGGGTTGGCCATCGAACGCCCAAGAGGAAGGATTAGTCGCCCAATCCATGTTAAGGTAAGCAGTTACCTCCTGAATGGTGCCGATGGGCCTTGCAGCCTGGACTGGACTGTAGTTGGTTACGTAGTCGGGTATTCTCCTCTAATAACTGAGCGATGCGTTCAAGGTGGCTTTCGCTACGGTCCCATTGGCTCGATATGTCTTGCTGCAAAGCCGCGATCTTGGCGGTGAACTCTCCCAGGATGTCGTGGATGTCCTAGGAGCCCTTAGAACAGCCCGCCACGATAGCGTCGCGGTTCTCGTTTTGGTCATCCTAAACAACAGTGGTAGTGATCTTGAGCGGGTTGGACATTTCGATGGTCGACTTAGGATTTCTGATGGAGAAAACCGGTTAGGGCCCCACGATGGGTTCCAATTTGTTTTGGACAAGAATTTACCAAAGGCTAATTCAATATCCTAAAAGTAGTGTGGAGCCAATCTAGCCGATCTTGCACTCATAAACAGTAAAAAAAACAGATTGTGAATACTTGGACAGTGATTTGAATTGGAGGCAATCTAGCCGATCTTGCACTAGAACGAAAGGAGTGGAGGGTGACGTGAGGGGCTAAAGATCAAAGTCTTTAGCATTCGGGTCAAAAGCGGACCAATTAAATGAAGTGGACTACTGACGTTGCCTCCACCGGCATGAAGGATCTTCAACAGCCTCGAGAACGTCCAAACGACCGCGCCAAACACATACAGACCCCACCCAATCATAGAACCAATTCTCGGAGTTGTACAAACCGTGTTCGGATCAACCTGCCAAAACAAACACGAAGCATAGAGAAAACAACAACCGAAAAAGGGCCAACAAAGAAAGCCCGGAAAAAGGGATCAAGCAAAACCAACATTGGTCAAGCCCAAAACAACAGAGATAGCCCAAAAACAAGGCCTAGAAAGAAAGTGGGCCAAAGCCCAAAACCATGTGAAAGATAGCCTTCCTCGTAATCAAAGGATAGCCACCACAATCAATTAAAGCTCAAAGGGCCACGTAGCCCAAAACCGGTCATGAAAGAGGAAAATCCCACAATAGTCCTACTTTCAATTATTAATTCCAACAATATACCCCTACTCTATCTTGTTTCCAAAACTATATCTTTTTATTAAAAAATACTAAAATACCATTAATAATAATCTTAATAGGTGTATTCACGATTTTTAATCCACGATAACAGCAAAACCTCTCTACCGCCTGACAACAGCCTACAAGAATCGAACTCCACTATTTCGATATACTCTAGAACCTTTGGATCGGGCAATTGAGGGGCCAGACTCGTAACCGAACGACGTCGCCTGCCATTTCTTAAAGACGATTGCAGGTTGTTAGCCGGCTCGGACGAAGGACGCCTGACATGGTTGTTCTTTCGTGAATCGGACTGAGCGACCCATTCGAACGGCACCGTCGGCGGCAAGGAGACTAGCGAGAGCAAAGGGATCACGACGACATTTGTCTGGATCGAAGAGGGAGCGCGGTGCTGGAGCCGAATGCTGGTGGCGGATGGCAGATTCAGGTTCCATTGGGTCACGTTTATGTGGATTATGCGGTTAGGGATTTAAGAGAGATTAGTTACATAAAATTAGTAGAGTTATTAGTTAAATTAGTGTAAATCAGTTGGTTGACAATTGATATTTGTGTGGATTGTACAGTTAGGGAAGATTGGGAGAGATCGATCAGTAGATAAATTGGTTAAGTAAAATTAGTAGAGTTATTGGTTAAATTAGTGTAAATCAAAATTAGTGTAAAGTAAATCAGTTTGGTTTATGTTTATGTATCAAATTTAGGGTAAATCAAATTTAAATTAGATTACATAAAAGTATATGAAAGAAATTATTGTAAAATTAATATTACATAAAATTATACTACATATGAAAAAAGTTATTGTAAAATTAAGATTACATTAAATGTATATTTATCGGTTACATAAAATTAGTATTAATGTATATTAGGGTTACATTAAATGTAGAGGTACTAATTACATTAAATTAGTAATGTACTGAAACTAATGTAAAATAGGGTTAAATTAAATGTAGAGTTATTCGTTACATTAAATTAGTGGTGTATTGAAATTATTGTAAATCAGGGTTTAAATTACATTGCATAAAATTAGTGTATGTAGTTGTATCATGAACATGGAAATGAAGAAAGAAATTAGTGTAAATTAGGGTTACATTATAATAAGTGTAAATTATCTACATTAAATGTAGAGTAGAATTTAGTGTAAATTCGTCAAAATTAGTATAAATTATCCACATTTAATTTAGAGTAGAAATTAGTGTAAAGCGTCCAATTTACCGGCATAAGATAACGTAACTGGTATTTCCTATATAAAATACATTAAATACAATTTGTCTAATAAAATTAATATACAAGAATTGTTCTACACAAATTTATGTAACAATTTAATGTAATAAAATTGAAATTAGTTTACACAAAGTATAATAAATTAACTTATTAAAATTTGTGTAACAAATTTTTTGTAACATAATTTATGTACCAAGAATAGCTTACATAAAATTTGTGTAAGAAAATTTATGTAAGAAAAACACCTTACATAAAATTTGTGTAATATAATTTATGTAACAAAAATACATTATGTAAAATTTGTTACACGGAATTTATGTAACAAAAACATCTTACATAAAATTTGTGTAATATAATTTATGTAGTAAAAATACCTTGTATAAAATCCGTGTAATAAAATTTATGTAACAAAAATACCTTACATAAAATTCGTGTAACAAAATTTATGTAACAAAAACACCTTATATAAAATTTGTGTAACATAATTTAGGTAACAAAAATACATTACATAAAATTTGTGTGAAAAAATTAAAAATAGGGGTATTTTAGTCTTATTATTTACAAGAGGTTACTATTGGAAAAATTAAGATGTAAGGATATGTTTTTGGAATAAATTATAGAAATTAGACTAGTTATGTCTTTTACTGGTCATGCTTTGCAAACACCGAAATCAAAGACGGTGATGTTCGGTGTTACCCTGTGACTTTTCCTAGAGTACACATGAATCCCTTCCACTCTTCCCCATTACATTTTATCCCTCTCTTCTTTGTTGCCGACAGTTACTCTCCACTCACCCCCTGATCTTCGTCCCACGTTCGCTTGTTCTTCCCTGTTTCCCTTCGTGGATTTCCGATCGCAATTGAATCCACCGATTGAACTTACAAGATCAAGGCCCAACACAAACCACGCAAAGAAAACAAGAAAAGACATGCATAAATTTCTGCACTGTCCTACCTGATAAACTACAGTTTTTTTTTTTTTTACTCGGGTGAATGAATTAAGGAAGAAGAAATGAAATCGGAAATCTGGTAACAAGACACGCTCGATTCAAATTAAACTTGGCAAGCAATAGACTGAAAACAAACCAACTTAAAAGCCAAAAACATTTCTACCAAAAAAAAAAAAAAAAAAAGCCAAAAACATTTCCAGTTTCATTCTCCCATTAATTATGCAATCATCCAGCACCCTCCCATCGCCCCCAACCCCATCCCCAGATAGCAAATTAACATGGTTCATCGCCAAGCTTCAATCCTCTCAGACTGAGGATTTATACGACTAACAACGTTTGCCACTTTGATCTTGTCCACAGGCTCATTGGTATCGTTTCGCTGTGCCTTGTCAAGTCTCGATTTGATCAATTGATCCCTCAGATTCCTAGCCCCTCTACTCGAGCTAGCATTGTCATCTGACCCACTAACGATTATGTTTTCAATAGAATTGAAAAACCCAGGGCCTTCACAATCAGCTTCATCGCCATCTTTCGAAATCTCATCTTGTGCAAGAAGATGAGCAAGAATACGGTTCTCTGCGCCAGGTTTGTGAGTCGTGAGCTGATTCGGAGCGTCAAACCACTCACCAGACCTTTCAAAAGCCCTTTGCAAGAGACTTGGAGGGGTATTTTCGTCCGATGGTTCATTGGTGGGCAGGGGAGCATCCAAGAACACGTCTTCTCTTTCTCTAAGCCTTCTTAGAATCAGAGTCTTGAGAAAGTTCATCACCTGGACCGCGTGCATCAATGCCGTTAAAGGGTCTAGTACCTGCCAATTTGTAGTTAAAAACAAGGATGGTGTAAGAGATCCCGAGAAATTTCCAATATTACTAAAATGTAGGTCCAAGAACTCACTCACATGGGTCATGTTGGGAGCGAACACCACGGCTACATTTCTAGGATTCATCTTGTTTAGGTGCTCGTGCTGGGCGATATCAGCCATCAGATTTACCGCCCAGTCCAAGAGAAAAGCTTCGGTCAAGGGCAACGTCCTAGCTAGCTGCACGTGCTCCTCCTCTGTCTGGGATTCAATGAGCTGCTCTGGTGAGAGCGAATCTAGGAGTCCAGTAGGGAGTTCTCTGAACCAAGCCTACATCAAATCCACAAAATGTTGCCATGGAATAAGATATTGATATTTTAAGAAGTCCTTACTCTACAACACTTTTGTAATTCTAGGCATATCAGATGAATCTAATCTATAAGTGTGCTCTAGTATATTAAAAGAACTTTGCATTATTGGCATTAAAACTCAAAATGCAGTATTTGATTCGATATACATTAAGTGTTATGACCCAAAATACATATATTAATGCATCATAAACATGTTGTATAATGCATGTATTATGCATCCAAACAAGCACTAAAGCCAAAATCCACACTACATGTCTACATAATGGATGTTAAGAGCCAGATTTTTGGCAAAATGCCAAAATTGCGAGTAGGAAAGTACCTTTATAAGACCAGCTAAGCAATGAACATCAGCGTCGTCTGGAACCACTCCTCTATTCAACTGATCCCTCACATACTCTTCTTGATCATTGCCAGCGTTGATTCTGAAGATGCCCTCCACCTGTAAGACGTTTTTTTCAGGTAGCAAGAGCACCATAATTCAGAGTTCAGTGAGAGGCAAAATTTGAATTTTATAACAGAGAGTTGAAAGAAAGTTTATCGACAAGATTTGACCTCGAGCCCTCTCAGTGCGTATAAACGCCTTTGCATCCTTAGAAGTATGGAAGGGACGCTATTTCCTCTCGAGTCAAAGGAGAGCTGCATAGAGTTGGTGGAAACTCCAAAAACTGTTGTACTACAAAGTAAAAACAATAGCTTCATGATTATTAGGTTACTAAGTAATTTGTGTTCTGTTTTGAAAAAAGAAAGGGGGAATACTTGTGAAGCATAAAGTCATGATGTATGCAATATGCTTCTTAATTCTGTTAAAAACAATGAGACTCTTGTTCATTGCATCTCATGTTCAAGTAGCCACTTTAGTCTTATAGAGGCAATGAGGCATAGAGCTCAGTCGAACGGCATCATCATCATTGACCCAGTGAGGCTCCGCTATAACGAAATCTAGGGGGTTAAGATGTGGGTACTCCTGCCCAAGGAAAAGGGGTATGCTCGATAGACCCAAGAAAAACTGAAATTCAACTATGTGACAATAATAACTGAATTTAGTCGAAGGACATGAATTATTTATTTGTATTATTTTGAATTCTCAAGTCACAAAGGCAAACTTTTTCTTATAACTAGTAATGGTTGCATATGAAACCTCTTCGGTTTGATTCTCTTCAATCCTAAATGTCAGTGTATGATACCATCTTTGTCAGAAATATAATGTTTTCTTTTCTCATTCTAATTTTCCTATATGCTTGCAAAACATAGCTTCTCCTCTCAAGTCTCAACAAACAAGATTTGATCCTCTTGATACTGTGCAGGTCACATTCCAAACAATGCCAAAAGAATTGGGATCTGTGGGGATGTGAGAGTTTGGGAATTGGGCTCACAAATCTCCAAAACAGAAACTTTAGTGAGTGGAAAAGAAAAGAATGAACAGAAATTGTTTATTTTAATATATACATGCCTAGCTCCCACAATAGCAAAATTCAAACTTTCAAAAAGGCTTCCACATCAATAAAAGTACAAGGAAAACTCCAAATCTACAATTCCTTCCTTATCCCCCTCTTTCACGTTCATTCAAAACTGTAGCAAAAGAATCCAAAGCACCACCAGAAGAACACCCCGATCAACTTGAAGGCAGTAATAGCACAAAATCAGAAACCCAATCTCTTGATTCAAAATGAAAGCAAATAAAAATAAAAATTCAACATATATATATCATGAAAGAGCAAAATGAGAAGTTGAAAATACTACAAACCTGGCACTAGGAGCTCTGGTGGGAACCTCAGGTTCAAACTCAACAGGAAGACCAAGAAATCCACTAAACCTATCAAAAGTGACATGGGCAACATGTCTAACATTTGTGGGCAAACCAATTTCCATCTTCTTAGCCCAAGAAGAAGAAACTGAACCTTCTTCAACCTTATTGTAACACCTGACCAGAGAATTTCTAAAAGCAGTGACAAACAGGGCCAAAACAGACAGCTGATGTTCTTCCTCTTCTTTCTCACTTCTGCAATTCCTATCTTCCTCTTGTTGTTGTTGTTGTTGTTGTTGTTGTTGTTGTTGTTGTTGTGTGTCACTTTCTAAAGGGTCAAAACGGGAATTTGGAGTGGGGCTCCCGCATTGTATTGAGCTTGGAGATGAAGATTGAACGACCATTGCTGTCATTTTTATAGTATTATTCTTCGCAAAGAAACCGTTTGCTCTCTGCAAAACCTAAAGGAAGGCGTGAAATCGTCTTGAATTGGATGAGAATAGATGAGGGCTTGTTAGAAACTGGGGAAACAGGAGTTTTCTTGGTGGGGTTTCCGCTTGGGAGGAATAGGAAAATGGATTGAGTGTTAAGTTGGGAAAAGTTTAGAGAGAGAGAGAAACAGAATGTGGAGTTGGATTAAAGGCAAAGAAGAGTTGGGGATGGATGGTGAAATTGGTGAGGTGTAAATATCATTACTCTCTGAAAGAGAGAGAGCGCGAGCACTTCAATTATAGAAATAGATAGGATAGGCTAGGGGATAATAAGCAATAAATGTGAATTATGCATATTAATCACTTTGACACATTTTTTTGAAGGGAATTAACAGTATGTTTGGATGTGAAAAAATGGAAGGATATTTTTTTTAAAAAAAATTGTATCTTTGTCCCATGACGTACGTATAGGTTGAAAATATGAAACCAAAACGATGATATTTACTTGCCATAATGATCTGATATATTTAAAAAAAAACAATTATTCCATATATTGCACTTGCAATATCCGAACAAAAATCAAGTTCACGTCATGCCCACCGATATTTATAAATAAATAAATGCCAAAATGTATTAATGACCAAGGTATGTGTTACTCAACTTGGATAATGACCAACCATTGAAATTCACTCTGGTCACAAACCCTTGTTAAGGCATTGCTGAAATTCAAAGTCTAAAACCTACAAGTGTCTGTAAAATAGATAATTTTAAATCACTAGTGAAATGGAAGTATTTTCACAAATTCACTACTGTTTAAGAAATTGTCAACGATGGCCCTCCCATTCAACAATAATGTAATGGTGCAAGGTGACATCAAGTATGTGACAAAAGCAGATTTGGAAGTAGTTAACCAAACAAGAAATACAGTTGTAAGAAATTTTAAATATGAAGATAACAACCAACTGCCACAGCATTTCCCGGACAAATTGCTCAAATTTTTTAATTAGAACAGGACAGCCTTGGCTTAGAATTTAGCACTGCTTCTGAATATAAGATTTTGTCTTCTTCCAAGTCCTGTATCCCCACAAAACCTTGTTGATTACTTAGATCCCTTTTGGTTAACTAGATTCCACACTTCAGAATTAATGCCATATGGCCCATATCCATCTCTCATTGATAAGGGCTATTTGGTATTATTGTGATTTACCATTTGATACTCTTAACAAATTGAAACCTCTTGTTATTATATAATAACCAGAGAGGGTAAATTTAATATCATATAAACAATGGTAAACTTAGTTGACAAAAATGGTACCATTGACAAGTTTGGTTTCCTTTTGTTAAATCTATAAATTTGTATATATATATATATATAATATTAATTATGAATTTTAATTGGGAGTCCAGCTGAGTGCAGCTAAGACAATAAAGCAGGCAAATTTGAGGTTCAAACTCTCTTTAAAAGAGACTAAAATGGGGCTTCAAAAGAGCCAAAAAAGTTAAAAGCATCAGCAGCCAAAGCAGAGAGGGCTGCGTCAGGGCAAAATAAAAATCTCTTTGACGTGCTTTTACCCGGCCCTCTTATTTTAAACGGCTACATATGTATATGCTTTCATGCAACGGCTACCCTGTGAAGAGTTCAAAGTATATGCAAGTTTCAAGTGTAAGATCAAAATTGCATTAATACTACACTACCAATCAAAAAGCACACATCAAAGGATTTGAACATTAAGCGTGTATTTGGACTGAAGAAATACTTATAAATTATGGTGCATCTGGATTTGCACAAGATGGAACCCTAAAATGCTTCCTAGCCAGGTCTGGGAGATCAAAGATTGGAGCATTATTCCCTCTATTTGCAACAAAAAAAAGTTTGGAGCATTATCAGTTTATCAGCACAACAATCGAATGCTTCTCCATTCATGCATGGGATTATTCACTTGAAATGTTCCAGAGATGGACAAATCAAGCTCATAGTGAGGTTGTCTTCCGTCGCTAAAATCTCTATTTGAGAAGCAAAACAAAATGAGGCAGCGATCCACTTTCAATTTTACCATCTATGCACACTAAGGTACAAATGGAGGAATGAAACAGATGTAGCATCA
Source organism: Fallopia convolvulus (assembly GCA_964016875.1). Taxonomy (NCBI): domain Eukaryota; kingdom Viridiplantae; phylum Streptophyta; class Magnoliopsida; order Caryophyllales; family Polygonaceae; genus Fallopia; species Fallopia convolvulus. Next base: position 41,085,613 of record OZ024719.1, read on the forward strand.
TAAAACTGGTTGCATTTAAATCCCATACTCAATCAATGCTTATACTTGAAGTTAATGGCAGCAGAAGGTTCAAGGAGAATTTGCAAGAATTAAATACATAATTTTTCTTCGGAAAATAGAGCACCATCCCTCTAATATAGACTTCACTACAAAAGTAGATCTGCACTTGTGTCCACATCCATACAGAAACAATGATAACTATGATCTGTTTACAGGCTCAAGAGCTTCAACCGTGACAACGCTATTACCTCTGATAACCTACACAAGCGGAAAATCCATTTTGATAAGCATCAGCAGAAATGCTAAAACAATACACAAATTAACAATTAAGAATCTTTGGTTAGGTTATGTTAAAGTTAGTCTTTGCAATGTTTTATTCTCTGCATATGATATAAAATGCTTGTACAAAGGGCAAAAACTAGTAGTCAAAAGAGGAAATTCTCACCACCATGCCAATCTCATTCCTCTCATTGCCATTTACTTCCACTGTGTTATCAATCACCAGGTTCATAAATTGGTCAAAACCACGAAGAGTACCCATCACTGTCCTATTTGCATTCAGCTTGACTGCAAGAACAAAGAACTTCAAATTCAAATTCAGCTACCAAAAACATTACTAAGCGAAATGAATATTTGAAACTCGTCAAAGTATGTCCAACATGAGGATCATCCCTTCTTATCAGTATTAGGCCAAAACTTGGTAACATATGAACAAACCAGACCTGCTAAAACAATTTTATTTTGAATGAAAACAATCTAAGTAGACTGAATAATTTAGAAGCAAAAGAACACAAGTCTCGTTCCAAAAACTAGTAATCATTGATTTACATATTCTTCTCCTCATACAGCCATATTCCTGTAGAACAACCCAAACAAGAAACAAATACAAGGCCCTCTTATCCAGAAATATAAATTGTTAACAAAGTCTGTTAATATATTTTCACTGTGATGTGCATTACTAGAACAACTAAAATAGGTTTCTATAGGTTTAGATGTGCCAAGTTGTGTAGCATACTAGAGTAACCTCCTTTTCTCGGGTATGCTACACAGATTGGCACATCCTGCTTAAAAGCACTCTATAGACCATAAGAAACAAGGATGTTTACTTAAGAGTTGGATGAGGCCTTTATATTAATCCACTGCTTTATTACTCTCTTTGTGACCATAGTGTTAATCAAGGTTGCAGCGGCACGTGTAATAACACTCTTTGTCTCAGCAATTATGCACTTAAACTACATTATTACCGATTAATACAGAAACACTACAAACAATCAAAACAAATTTTAACTAGCTATGTCACCCAAGAACAGCAGTCATTCTAGATTGTCCATGCTCTTTTTCTACCCTAACTGCCTAAAATACTGTATCAATGTTTCTCAGCATAAAAATATAAAATCGATGAACAGGAACGTGAAATTGCAAGCAAAGAATGAGGAGCTAAGAAAAATGGAGAAACCCCCAATTCCTATCAAGTTCAAAAACAGAATTTCAAAATTTCTTCCCTAAGCATTCGGTCTACAAAAGTACCAATTCCTGGAAAAGAGCATCAAATAGTAAGAGGCATTAAATAATACAGATAGGACTTACTTTGGAGGTGCTTGTCCATGTATCTGCAAATTTGCAACACCGAAACAAAAAAAAAATAAAAAAATCGAGGGCGTTAGCACAAGGCAGAATTTGAGAGTTCGAACTATTTATCAAAGTAAAGAAGGAAATAGAAACTGAATTAGATTCGCTTACTTCTTGAGATCCGGAGGCTGACCCGACCTGCTCATGGTGAAAATCTGGGAAGGGAGTTGCGCAGTTCGTAGGGGGCGGTGATTGCTCGAGTTCGAGGGTTTATGGTTTGTGTTGGGAAGGCCTTTGCGATATGTATTCGAACTGGGCATTCGGTTTGGGATAATGGGCTTCCTATGCTGGATTAAGGCCCAAAATTTAATATTCGGCGTACTACTACATTATTTTTTTGTAGTAGGTAAGAGTTAGGCCAAACCACGGTAACATCTTTCCGAATGAGAATTTGATTAGAATTTGAAGTCCTAAGAATTATACTGAATTTGGTGATGGACAACTATATTGTAATTATGAGGCACATGTAAAAAAAAAAAAATTTACAAGTTCACCAAAGCGTCGACAATTATTATTTCTTTAGGCCATGGGCACGATTGACTACCTAATAACATATTTATGACATGGATATTGTAACCTTCCAACTCAATTTTCTTGAATTGTCTCTCCGTGGCCGCAAATACGATATGGCCTACTACATTACTTAAATGTATGCATATAATCTATAATAAAAAAAATTAATCAAAATAATACCAACTTTTTTATATTAACAAAAAGTAATACGAACTTTTAACTTTTCTCTACTAGTTATCACCCCTAAACCGATGGCCAAAACAAAGTGACCAATCGAACCTTATGAGCCCTACTCCGCACCTTGCTCAAGGACAATCCCAAGCATTAGGAGGACTTACTTTCTATTTTGGAGTTTTCTTATAATATTTGCAGGCAATTAACTACTAAGCTCACTCCATGCGAGGTTGTTTATGGAAGAAATCCCATGACGCCCTTTGATATGCACCCTCGGCCGCTTCAAGACGAAAACCATGTAACCACATCCAATTGTGTCAAGCATATTTTGGAGCTACACTGCCGAACCCGAGAACAATTCGAGAGGCGAGCCCACCAATACGCCTCAAAACATAATCGCATCTGACGTTGGGTTGTCTTTGCACCGAGAGACCAATCTTTCTCCTAGAGGCGATGGACCATTCAAAGTCCTTCGTGCCATTGGTGACAATGTGACATCGCTTATCAACTCGAGCTTCTCGACGACATGAACGTCCATGCCACTTTCAATGTCGTTGATCTAATTCTCTATGTTGAGACCGAGTTTGATGACGGGGAAGCGAGGACATTTCCAATCCACCGGCCTTGTGACAAGATCCCGAGTCAAAGCCATTTCAAGGGTCACTTAGTCTCTTGTCACTCTTGTCACCAAGCATTTCGACACATCAAGCCACAACACCGACATTGTCCTCTTCGCAACAGTCGCGTTGGGCGCCCCCCTCGCATGAAAGTGCTCATGTATCGGCTCACTTTCGCTATCGGGTTTGCCTTGTGCCACAAGCTTCACCGTCTCGCAAAACCCGGACTCGAGGCCTTGGAGCTCAAGTATTGTGCCATCGCTAGACCCGAATCCATAACTAGCACCGTAACACGCAAGCTTCGCTAGTCAGATGGCCTAGGTCGATGCATTGCGCTGACTCTCCCAACACCTTGTCGCGCAAGCAAGGTTCTTGCCTTGTTCGCCAAGACACCCAACACGCCCTTCGCCCACGTGGACCAAGAGGTTGCTTATTTATGGAAAGTCTATCTATTTTAGATATTCTAATCATAAAATTTATCTTTATTAATGTTTTATTTATGTATGGATATTTTCCTATTTAGTTTTAATAATTTTAAAAACTTGTCTTTTATGTTTATTTTGGGCCTAGGCATGGGCTCTTGTGTGCTGTAAGACCTAGCCTAGGGTTTTTAGGATTTCTAGTCTATCTTGTAAGTTCTATCTTTAGTCTAGCTCTTCATATAAACTCGCAAGTGTAAAATTTTATTCTTTATGTTCAATTTAATTCAAGTTTAAGTCTTTGAGTAGAGAAAACCTCCTCATTACTTGAATTGGACGTCACCCTCCTTTATTTTCGATCGGGATGATTCGAAGCCAATGTCTTGATTTTAGCCCATGATTTGGTGGAGAAGGCGAAACAGAGGAGAAAAGAGTGAAGAGAGGAGATAAAGGAGGGAGAGAAATAATTGCTCTGAAGATGGGAACGAAGGATGACTAAAAATTACTAACATCGGGGTAATGATAACACTGAGTAGAAAAACACTTCCTTTCCCTGTGAACTATCAAATTGCTCGGGGACTGCCACGTATCCCTAGTCACATCAAGAAAAGGTGGCAAATCAAATCTGTATCTCTTGCCCTAATCCGGATCAAATTTGGGGGTAATGTTGGATCCAACTTTTTGGGCCCAAGATACTCAGTTCTCATTCGCCAGGAGATCTCGGCCCAGATCGCAACTAGAGCTGGAAGACTTGGTGAAGACCATGGTCATTTGACTGGACGAATGATGACCGTTGACAGCTCCGAAGAAGGCGGGATCCGAGACGGTTGCAATGTCCACCTTCCACTTCTCGCAACGTGGATAGTGGGCGACAGTTATTCAAAAATTAACGAGGACACAGACGTGGTTCTAAGGGTGGTGGAATGAGGATTAGATATAGAAAAATATAGAAAAAAAGAGGATGAGATGTATGTACGAGCAAGAGAACAATATAAAAAAAACATTGTTCAATTGTAATCCAAATATGGGAACATCTCTGTCATAAATACGAAATTTTTCTTATCATTCTAAATTCTACTTGTCATTGTTTGTTTGTTTTTGGTTGAAGGAGAGGCGGTACTCTCCGGCTCCTCAAGGGAGCATTTTATTAATACGAAAAAATGGGCTAAGTAGTCAGCAAACGGGGGATAGCCCGACCCCTAACATCATCAAGCAAAAGGTTCATAATCCCCTCAGGCGGGGTAAGCAATACATATAAACCAACAGGAAAAAGAAACGCAAGGGACGCGATGCGATCTGCAACGACGTTAGCCTCGCGGTAAACATGACGGAATCGGATAGTCCAATCCCTACTAATAAAGTCTTGGCATTGAGATACCAGACTAAAAAACGGGTGACATCTGGTCACCCTAGTACCTAACAAACTAACAACTAATTTAGAATCTGACTCCAAGAGAACTTTTCTGTAGCCTTTCTCCCAAGCCAGCTTAAGCCCGTTGAAAACGCCCCAAAGCTCAACTAAAGGTACGGTACAACTCCCAATTCGATGAGCAAAACCACCAAGCCAATCACCTCTATCATTCCGCAACACTCCTCCAGCTGAGGCAAGCCCGTCATCTTTCACAGCTCCATCCGTATTGACTTTGATCCAACCCTCTTCTGGCATCTCCCATGAAACACCCTGCAAAGATTTGGGAGCAGAAATACTAGAATTGACAAGCTTACCAGCAGCCTGGCGAACTTCCCTTGTTTGATTAATTATGAAAACCGTTTTATCGGTGATCGCAATCGCTTCTTTAAACACCTTCGCGTTCCTCCACTTCCAGCACCACCAAAGAACCGTTGCAAATAAAGCGTTCCATTCCACATTCTCCACCAACCTATCGTCCAAAATGTTCCGATGCAGCCACGAAGCGAACGGATCCTGAAAGAAAGAAGGGTAGAAATTAGTAACCCTCAATTTAATCCAAATGGACCTTACATGCGAGCAATCGCGGAGCATATGCTCGTATGATTCACTCGAATTACAACCATGAGGGCACCGATCAACAGACGCAATGTGACGACGACACCGCTCCAAATTAGTGAGAACACCCCCTCTGCTGGCCAACCAAACAAACCCACAAATTCGTTCTTTCACCGTCAACGACCACAACCTCTTAAAAAACTGATCATCAGCATCCTTCTTCCCAATATTTCCCCTGATGAGATCATAACCCAAAGCCACAGAGTAAGCCCTGTCAGCAGATAAACACCAGCACAACTCATCGCTCTCCCCCGACTCCTCAGGCATTAAAGCCACAACAACAAGTTTCATCAAAATCGAACTAGGCAGCAACGGAGACAACACACTCCAGTCCCAACAAGTACACTCAATCCAGTAATCTCGAACGACAAAATTCATATGAGCATTGTCAATACTCAGCACAACCCTGTTACAGATAGGCTCTTCAACGAGCCAAATATCAGTCCAAAAGCGAGTGGAATTCCCATCTCTAACCAGCCACTTTGTTCCCTTAACGACAACCTCCTTAATTCCCGTCTTAATACCTCTCCAAATATGAGAGATCGCCCCAGAATTACCCAAAGCACTCTCCACATATTTTTTCTTAAGAACAGAAACCCAAAGATCCCCATCCTCCATAACAAATCTCCACCCCAACTTCCCGATAAGAGCCACGTTCAATTCCCTCATAGAGCGGATGCCAAGACCTCCAAGACTCCGAGGTTTCGTAATCTCCTCCCAAGCGACCTTGTGTATTCTCCTATGCTCGGTAGTACTACCCCAAATGAAATCACGATTGATTTTATCAATTTGATTACACATACTCACCGGTAGTAAGGCCGAAGACATAGTATACACAGGAATGGAAGTAAGAACTGATTTAACCAAAGTAACTCTCCCGGAGAAACTAAGAGACCGCGATCTCCAACCAGCCAGCTTCGATTTAAATTTATCTAGAATAGGATTGAAAGTATCCTTGTTAACAGCCTTGTGAAGAATCGGCATACCGAGATAATTACCTAAATCAGACGTGACTGAATACCCATTGGCAGCCTTAAGCCGCCTAATCATCCGGCGCCCCACATTCGGGGATACGAAAATTTTGGACTTGCTAGCACTCACCCTTTGACCAGAAGCCGCACAAAACATATCCAAACAACTCTTAATCAAAAGAATCTGCTCAACGGAAGCCTCAGCTAAAAGCATAATGTCGTCCGCAAAGAAAATATGAGAGAGGGACGGACCGTTTCTAGTGAGCTTAATCGGCTTCCACCCCTTAGAGTCAACTGCATCAATAATAATGTGGCTGAGTCTTTCAATGCACAACAAGAACAAATAGGGATTGATAGGATCGCCTTGTCTAACACCCCGAGAAGCAGCAAATTGATCTGTTAACTCGCCATTCCAAAGCACCTGTAATCTAGTTGAAGAAACACAAGCCATAATCCACTGAATCAACTGATCCGGGAAGCCAAACACACGCAAAGAGGAATCAATAAACTCCCAACTTAACCTGTCATACGCCTTCTTGAGATCCAACTTCAAAATCATCCACCCTTTGGCACCCCTCTTCCTCTTCATAGAGTGAACCACTTCTTGAGCAATAACAATGTTATCCGTAATCATACGGTCCGGAATGAAGCTTCCCTGCGTAGGACCAATAATATCCATCATGTAAGGCTGGATACGGTTAGTCAAAATCTTCATAATCGTCTTATACAAGACGTTACAAAGACTGATAGGCCGAAATTGACTAATACTCTCAGGTTTTGCCACTTTGGCCAACAAAACGATCACTGTATCATTCATGTCGATCGGTAATGAAGAAGTGCTGAAAAAATCACGAACAAAACTTATAACCGAACCCTTGACCAAGTCCCAACAACGCTGGAAAAAGACAGGTTGAAATCCGTCGATTCCTGGCGACTTAAATGGACCCATAGACTTAACCGCATTCCAAATTTCCTCAATAGAAACCGGCGTCGTAAGCTGGACAGCACTATCAATGGGAATAGACGGCGAAATACCATTCAGAAGCGACATTCTATTCAGATCAGTCGGCTCTGCATTGAACAGATTGCGGAAGTAGTCAACTGCCATTTTCTCAAGTTCGAATTTGTCCTCAACCCAACTTCCATCACTGTTTTTGAGCCCCTCGACCCTATTCCGAGCCCGCCTAATAATAGTAGAAGTGTGGAAAAAGGAGGTGTTTCGGTCCCCACAAGGTAAGTGTAAATTATTTTTCTCTATGTCTTGTTGGTTATATATTAGGGTCTTAATACAATTATTATATATGTATTTGTGCAAATCTCTCCTTTAATATTATGTTGGAAGTCTATTCTCATTAAAATATAAAAATAGTATATTGAATGTTTTTTAATTATATTTCTACTTTTTAATATCATATTGGTATTGCTCTTTATTATCTAATTAAATTATTGTTAATTTAGATCTAAAAAAATTTTCCTTTAAAAAAATCTCAATTGTTGTAAATTATTATTTGCTATTTTTCCTATATTGTCTTGTGAAATGATCATCGGTTTATATTGATTATTTCAATTGTGACCCAAATCTAGGGCGTTTGAATACTCTTTATTTTTACCCCAAAACAATGCACATTGTCAATTTCATTTATTTTCCTTTTAAAACAGAAAAAAAATTATACACCATATATGTGCAGCTGTGCTATACATACAACTTCTTAATTCTTTTGACAACTCCTTTTACACAAGAAAGAAAGAAGCACTCATGAACAGGGGAGCAAATTCTAGCATAAGATCGATGCAACTATATACCCACACTGGTGAGACCGTACATATAATATGGACACAACTACTCGACCTGTGATATGAAAATTCCTCCAAGAAACAGCTGCTGCATCTGCTCCCTAGAATGCAAAAAATTTCAAATTTCATTACGATTAGGAGGAAGAACTGTCCACCAGAATCTTCTTCATGTGATGAACCAGCTCCTGCATCTGCTCCCTAGAATGCAAGGGCGCAGGGTAAACGCAGGTGCAGTCCAAGACCCCGTCTCTAATGGTGTCAAACAAGGCGAGTGTGGGGCCCACCCCGTGCACAGAGGAGCAGCCCATGCAGTCCTCCACCCCCATCTTCTCTAAATCCGCGTCTACCTTATCGACCACGACGTCCTCAAACATGGAAATGAAAGACGTCCTTAAAGACGAGGATGGAGTGAGGCCCGGGTTGTCGATTGCTCTGCACATCAGGGAGTTGAGATCCGCCATGTCCGTGAAGTGCTTGTGAGCCTTCTTCGCTTCTTGGAACGACTTGTATGTTCTCTTTGCAAGCTCCCATAGGCGCTCTGTCCCGTTAATGTCGTGTGTGTCGAGGATGGCAGAGTGGTAGAACCCTGCACTTTAACAACGTTGTATATAATTTGCATGTAAAGATCTAAGAAAAGGACAAAAGAAGTACCATACATGATACATACATATATAGCACAGGAGAAACAACAGCTTCAGGTATTAGAATTACCAATGTCATGGCTAGTGAGAGCAGGCTCGAGAATAGGACGACAATCGGTAAGAGTCACAACTCCAAACTTCTCCCTCTGTCCTTCCGGGATGCGATTACACAACCTTGCAGCCATCAACCCTGCAGCCGCAACTGCTCCACACAGCTTGATTCCCCTTTTCTTACAGCCCTGTATTCCAAAATTTTAGTTCCATTGCAAGCAAAGCAGTAGACATACCAAAAGAGTATCGAATTTAACTTCTTAACCTTTTCATCTAAAAGGGATGGATGTTAAGATCAAGGAATTGACATATACCACCATGATATGCTAAGCATTGCTCCTAAAAATAACAGTTTGAATAGGATGATATAGCTAACCAGCATCCCAAATGAAAACAAACACAGGACAGTCTATTTCAGTAAGAAAAGAAATCATCAACTTGTTTTGAAATTGATAAAATCTTGAAAGATCCGGCAGGAGGCAAAGCTATGAATTTCCTTGAAAAATCAAAGGAAATTGCAAGCGAGAGATAAGGAGACAGAGATCGGAGAAGGTTTATTATATTCTATTTCAGCCTAATTCCTCCACAATCAAGATCAAAATAACAAATGAAATAGAAAAAATAACAAAATTGATCCTGATTCTGACAGTGTTATTTGCGCAACAGAGGGCATGCGCCAAGATCTTGACTAACCCATCATTTAATTCAAAAACAATATTTCAAACTTGCAAGATTTCTCCATTTCGCATTTTATAATGCCTACCAATCATGTATGTATATATAAAACAAGAAGAAACCAAAACATTCTCCATTTCGCAACTTGCCTGAAGAAGGCTGGTGGTTTGCTCCTGGTCAAGTTGGAACCTAACAAGCTGGGAGCGGCGGGGTGAATCGGGATCCACAAATTCGATATTGGCGAGACGGAAAGAGTTCAAGGAGTAGCCGAGCATGTCGACTCCACGCGCCCAGAACGGCTTCTTCCCCTTCCCTCTCGGAATATAATCTTCGATCCCCATCTTAACCTCGGCTTTAATCTCCCTCCTTGCCCCTCCTCCCTGCTTCATCAGCCCCAACAGCTCCTTCAGCACCACCACCGCGGCGGCGCGGTCGCACGCCGCCGTGTGCAGCTTGAGCGCCACCACCCACCGCCCTCCCTCAATCTCGTACGTCTTCGCGTGGAAGACGCCTATCCCGTCGACGGACGACAACTCCGATGCGTTCTCCCATGGATTGACGTTGATCTCGTGTTCTACAATGCACTGGAAGGCAGGGAAGCCGGAATCGCTGCGCCCTAGGATCTCGAGCGTTGATTCTAGGTCGAAAGATTTCACCTCCACGGCCGGCGATTCTTCGGGGACGGCGAAGGCGAAAGATTGCGTGCTGGAACGATTGAGGCGGAGCCTGGAGCGGAGGATAGGATGGGAATTTTGGAGATTCTGGAGGGCGTTATTGAGGATTAGGTGGTCTGGGGGTTTGGAGAGGAGGAGCGCAAGAACGGTAATGCCGGTGCCGCCGGGAATCGCCCGACACCAGCTTTGCTCGGTGGCTCCCACAGCCCGCGAGTTTCGAAGATCCGCCGCGGACATGTCGGCGGTCGTGGATTGAGGAAATGGGAAACGATGAGGGGAAGAGCGGGGGAAAAGTGATGGAAACAAGAAACGTGATTTGGGAATTCGGTTAATTGTGCAAGCAGGAAATATACGTGACTTCGAACGATACCGTTTCTCTGACTTCTCAAAAATAAGATTGGAACTGGTTTTTTTGCTCAAAAAAGAATGAAACTGGTTTTTCGTATTGCTGAACCGGTTTCTGTTGTATTTTTATTTTTTAGATTGTTTTTTTGAAAAGAATATTGTGTTATTATTATATCTGCTCGTTCATACATGACTTTAAACGAGTTATAAAAAGAGTCACAACATTTTCATGTCTAGTGACATATTTACAAGCAAAAGAACATAAAATAAAAATTACAACAACCATTAATCCCCAAACATTAGCACCACATAAGATAGCATTCCGATAACCTGATAAAATACGGCTAAAATAAACTGTTAATAATGCCAAATGACTCTTCCGACCAGATGTTCATGCATACATACTGAAAAGCTCAGCTTTTGTTGAGCATTCGTGCAAGTTTGCCTCTGCGAAAAGTAAGTCATCAACAACAAAACGGAATTGTGGAATCGGAATTACCCAAAAATCATTAAGTGCATTGAAGAAGATAGTAATTGCAGAATTAGAGTGATCCTCGGTACATGAATCGAGTGATGGTGTGTCACCAAATGCAGCCCACAAATCAAAATACCAATCGACTTGATAAAGAAATGCAGGAGATCGTAGTGGTGTACATGAATTGAAAGTCAACAGATTTACAAGAAGAAGTAACTCTGAATCAGTAAGGAAGCCATAAATCAGATCTATCCAGTCATGGTGGTTCTCTCGTTTACGAATCTGATTAGGCAGACGATCTCGTCGGATGAAGAAAAAAAACAAATCTATCCACTTATGGTCGTTCTCTCCTTCCCAAATCTGATTAGGCGACCGATCTCGTCGGAAACCGGCAACGCCAACAAAAATATAGAGATTGGAAAGAGGGACAAACATGTTACAAACAAAGATGATTGGAAATCGGTGGGAACAGAGTGGTCGAGCATCAATAGTTTCTCGCAATTGATCATGAAACCAGAAAGAGAGAAACAAAATAATGGTTAATTGAACATCAAAAGACCTTGATTTCTTCAGATCTGAATTCTTCCAACAAAGTAAGGACCAATTTGTCTTTTGTCCAAAACAAATTGAACAGATAACACCATCCAGATCTGAAACGATCATTGTTTCGAAAGGGTTAATTAAGTTGACAGGTGAAAAAATGGACTGTTTGAGGGTGCCATGAGATGAGAAAGGGGGAAACAGTGGCAAGGAATAAGAAGAAGGAGACAACACCACCAAGAACTGTCACCATCGACGAGAGCTGACCAAACGGCCAGACAATCCCTAGAGAGAGCGCTAGGGACCCTCTGTGTCGCACTTGTGCTAGAGCAATATTTTAAGATGAGGTCTTTAGGATTCGGTTTATGATATTATTAGTGCACAAAAATTTACCTTTAATGCACTAATTGAATGTTCCTCTTGATTCTCCTCTTCACCTTCCGTTCCAAGCTTCTCTTTCACTTATAACCTGCAAAACAATGGACACAGAGGGCAGGATGACCCTAATCCACCTTCGATGCCTAAGTCAAAAGAGCAGTTTGTAAATTGAACGTCCATGTAAGGGTAAGACTTGCTTGCGAGCTCAGCGAATATGAGTATGCTCACCACCCATGGCGATCCTATGTATTTATAATGGAGGAAAGGGAGAGAGAATGCCAAAAATTCTATCTCTAGGGTTGGCCGAGATGCCTTGATATCCAAGCAAGCGATATCTTGCCCCCAATCTGCTAGAAAATTCTATCTCTTAATTAAGATAGAATCATCAATCATAGGGATAGTAAAATCGGTAATTTAATAAGGAAAACAATAAAGAGGGTTGAGAAAAATACTTACAGAAAATACTTTTTAATATTTACTCGCTCACAAATGCCCCAATTGGGTGTTAGTTACGTTTGAAAGCAACTAAGAAGCAAGTACTCTAGCACCTATTCGAACTGTCCATGCGGAATAGTCGACGAGTTCCCCTTAGCGCATTCGTATATTCGTTGATTCGTATATTTGTACATCCATGAGCTAGTATCATGGGATCCATTCTCTTCCTTAAGCATTTCATCTGCCGAGAATTAAGATACACTCATTGGAACAAGCAAACAGAGAAGAGAGAATAGAACGTTGAAAGAAAATAAAAAAGGTTCCTAACCAAGATTTTTTTTTAAGAAAACAAAGAATAAAAAATGAGCTTGTTCTATTAGCCATTCTTAAACCAACATCTATGTGAGAGACTTCCCAAATAGCTCATTGTCGGCGATCCGCGATCGCGACTACGTGGCATACGGTCACTGTTAACAGATCCACGGTCGTGGCTTGCTTTACGAGAAGAATTTCTTCAAATAGGCGACATTCCAAGTCCGAGGGACGACCTTCCCGTCAAGACTCTTCAACGAGTAAGCTCCTCGACCATAACTGACGTCACTTGATATGGACCCTCCCAATTTGAGTCGAGCTTGCCATCTACGGGATCGCGTGCGCTTCCCCTGACCCGTCGAAGTAAAAGGTCACGAACTCGAAAAGCGTGTTATCTCACGCATCAGGCTATATATGACCCGTTCAGCTGCCCTTTGGTAGGCCGCACGGTTGCATTGTCTTGGCGTTCCTCGGCGAAGTCGAGGTGGTCGGAAAGAGTGCGACTATTCTCTTTGGGATCAAACAACATTGCTCTCAAGGTTGGCAAACCGACTTCTAACGGAATTACTGGCTCCATGCCATATGCTAAAGTGAAGGGCGACTCCGCGGTCGATCTACGAGGGGTGGTGCGATAGGCTCATAGCACGTCTGGTAGCTCTTCAATCCATCTTACCTTAGCTCTTTCAAGGCGCTTCTTTAACCGTTCAACGATTACTTTGTATGTTTTCACGGCTTTCCCATTTGCTTGTGGGTAGCCAACGGAAGAGTACACATTTTGTATGCCCATCCCTTTGTGATACTCCCTAAACTTCTCGTTGTTGAACTGTGTCCCGTTGTCGGAGATGAGGGCAAAAGGGATTCCAAAGCGTGTGATAATGTGCTCCCAAACGAACTTTTGGGTGTCGGAATCACAGATATTTGCTAAGGGTTTTGCCTCCGCCCATTTAGTGAAATAGTCTGTGGCGGTAATAAGGTAACACACGTTCCTTAGCGCTCCCATGAAGGGACCAACGATATCAATGCCCCATTGTGCAAAGGGACTATTCAAGGCGTGGAGTTCCTCAGTTGGCATGTGTGTGAGCCTGGTGAAACTCTGACACTTATCGCACTTTTTCGCATATAACACCGCATCTTTTTGCAAGTAAGGCCAACAATATCCTTGAGAACAAGCTCGGAATGCCAAACTGCGACCATTGGCGTGCATCCCGCATATGCCTTGCTTGGGGTACACATCTAAAGTATGACCTGAAAAAACCCAACGATATAGAATCTTTTCCAGCGATAGCCAAAACCTTTGAGCTCTTAAGCGAACTTTCCTGGCCTCGTTGGTATCTGAAGGCATGATGTTCTCTTCCAAGTAACGTATCAAGGGCATTTGCCATCCGAGATACTGCACAGTTTCGCTTCCTGCGGCCTTTGTCGAGGCGATTTCCGCTATCGCGGCTGCGGACATAATGTCGCTTGCAGTTTTGTTTAAGGTGTCGATTGTTGGACATCTCGAAACTTCGACATGAATCGAGGTCTTGAGTGAGCCTCCTGAACAAGCAGCCAACATTGCTAAGGCATCACCACACTTGTTTTGATCGTGCAATCACTGTCTAAGCTCATATTGCTCGAACTCTTCTAGCAGTGCTCTCGCTTTCTCCATATATGTGAGTCAGATAGAACAAGTAGTCTGGCGATTCCGAGACTAGTTGTTGTTTCTATCCCGAGTATTAATGCTTCATAATCGGCCTCATTATTGGTTGTGTTGAAGCCGAGGTGAACGACAAGATGAAGTGCCTCTTTGGCACGTGATGTAAGCACGATTCCAGCTCTGGATCCTTGATTGTTACTTGCGCCATCGATTTCAAGGATAACATGTCGCGATCGCAGTGTTATTCAACTGGGAGTTGATGCTTCTCTGAAGGTCGTCCACGACCACGGCCTCGTCGGCCCAACCGTGGTTTCACCGGCCGCGACCGCGGTCATGTTGTCCGTGATCGTGATTTCTTCAACTAGTTTCACTTCGCGATTTTGGAGGTCAACCGTGACCGGGGTTTCGCTTGCCTTGCGCGACTTCTTTCGGTACGCGGGAGAACTCGTCTACGAAATCTGCCAACACTTGTCCCTTTATAGAAGTTCAAGGGACGTATTCGATGTCTTATTGTCCCAACTCCACAACCCATTTTGCGACCCGCCCCATGAGATCCGAGCTTGAGAGAAGCAGTCGTAATGATTTGGATTGGTTGTTTTAGAAATAATGGTAGAGCTTGTGAGATGCGGTGACCAAATCTAGTAACATTTGCTCCATGGGCGAGTATCTTGTTTCAGTGTCAAGCAACGTTTTGCTGGTGTAGTAGACGGGTCTTTGATTTCTGTTTTGCTCCTTAATCAAGACGGGGTTGATTGCTCGAGGGGACACAACTAAATAAAGCTTCAAGGTGTCCCCTTTATCAGTCACGATCAAGATCGGAGTTGATTGCAAATATGTTTTTAACTTTTGCAAATCTTCTTGACACTACTGACTTCATTCGAACGAGCGGCCCTTCTTTAACGCTTTGAAAAATGATTGGCACTTATTTGAAGACCGGCTAATGGATCGATTGAGGGTTGCAACCATTCTTGTCAACCTTTACACCTCTTTGATGGTTCTTGGTCTTGCAATGGCGTCAAGGGCTCGAATCCGATCAGGACTTGCTTCTATTATTCAACCGGTAACGAGGTGTCCCAAAAACTTGCCGAAACCAACCGTGAATGCACATTTCATGACGTTGAGCTCGAGTCGGGATGCTCGAAGGATGTCGAAAATATACTGGAAGTCATCGAGATGAGACGATGCCCTCTTACTCTTGACCACCATGTCATTGATGTAAGCCTCGATGGTCTTCCCGATTTTTGATCCAAATAGCTTGGTGACAAGTCGTTGGAAGGTTGCCTCAACGTTTTTCAATTCGAAACGCATCACCTTTTAACAAAATATCCCTTGTGGTGTGATTAACTCGGTCTTCTCTTGATCATCTTCATGCATTGAGATTCGATCTTAGCCCCGATATGCATCTAAAATGCTCATACGCTCATGGCCTGTTACAGCGTCCACTAGCTAGCCGATTTTTGGAAGTGGAAACAAGTCTTTTGGGCATGCTTTGTTGAGATCAGTAAAGTCCACGCAGACTCTCCAATCTCTCGTCTTTTTCTTGACTATGATGGTATTTTCCAGCCAAGTTGGGTACCATACCTCTCGAATGGCGTTGGATTCTTGCAATTTCTTTATCTTGGCAATCAGGCTTCAGTATGCTGGATAGAGGATCGTCTTGCTCGTTGTACGATCGGCTTTATGTCTTGGAGAACGTTCAACCAGTGGCAAGCAATATCGAAGTCTATTCCAGGCATGTCCTATGGGCTCCAAGCGAAGATGTTACGATTACTTCACAATAGATGGATGATGGATGAAAGTTTGTCGTCCGCGAGATTTGCCTCCATAAAGAATATCTTCTCATGCTTATCCTCTTCAACGGAAATCTCTTGAATTTCATCCATGGATTTCTCACTTGGCTTTGAGCCTATGCCGCTCAAATACTTCGGCCCGCTTGTCTTTTGTGGATCTGCAGCCCCAGGAGACCCGCAGTCGAAGTTGCGCAAGCCGTGATTGCAATTGTCTTGACTAAGGCTACTTTCTGGTGAACCGCGAGTCGGCCAATTGATTGTTCCCAGTTTTGGGAGAGTTGCAGTCGCGGTTTCACGAGCCGCGGTTGTCCCAACGGTTGCACGCGATCGATCGGGACAGACCCGACCTTTGCCGCATGTGCAATCTTTGGCTTTGGCCCAGGAAGTCGATGTCTTCCCAACGCTTGGGCTTTGTCGCTTTGACAACCTTTGATCGTTGACAACGATAGCAAAGTTAGTCGCGAGGAGGATTGAAACACGGTTGCTGGGCAAATGATGGTGGCGGAGGAGGAGGTGAACAAGTCGTAGGTGGCAAAATTGGTCGAGGAGGATTGAATTGGGGTTGCGAGAACCAGATTTGGGCGGAGGAGCCGAAGGATTCGGCGGCGGAGGAGCCAAAGGAGTCGACGACAACGGAATTGGTCGAGGAGGAGTGAACGGGGCTGCAAGAATAAGATCTACATAGACGAGGTGGTTGAGGATTCGGAGCAATGACCGACGACAAAATTGTTCGAGGGAATCAACGCCACGTAGGGTGGGTTACCAGTGTAGGCGGTCAAAGGAGATAGTACGAAGGTGATGTCAAAGATTATGTGAAATTTTGCATTTTTAATTACAAATTTCTTAATAATCAACTTGGAATATAAATATATTAATTAAACTTTCATACTTTTTCGTAACTTCACACTTTTTCAGTTAAACTCAACTGGTTATTTCGATCACCTAAATTGATAAATTCAGTTCCAACTCCAGTTATATATCCACCTCAAACTCATTTTTCTGAACAAAACCGAAATCAAAACCCTACCTTACTTGTAGACTTGTCAAAACATAACTTGACAATCCAACCCCGACTACGAGTTATTAGTGGGTAAGAAACATCTTGTACCCAACCCGAATTGTAATCAAACCGAGTCAAGTCGTGCTTTGAGTTGCTCAAGCTCAGCTCAGTTAAAAATAGGCGAGCTTGAACTCAGGCGCAAGCTTGGTTCAAGTTGTTTGAGCTTAGTTCATTAAATGTTTACCGAGCTCGAACTTAGCTCGCGAACCTCTCATTTAGTTTTTTCGTGTGACAAATCCGCGACCAACTCATTTACTTGATTAATTATACAAACAAATGAAACTAAATCTTAAATATATAGTTTGAAAGAGACTACCAAAACTATGTAATTTGATATAAACTATACATCGTATATAATATATATATAGTAAAACTTATTCATAAACATGTAATCTAGTTTTTTATGAGCATATAATCAAATTTGCTCATGAGCGTATAATAAAGCTTACTTGTGAACAAGAAGTCGAATTATTTTATGCTCAAACTTAGTTCATTTATCTTTCGAGCCTTTAAATTATTCTCAAGCTCGGCTCGTTTATAAATCGAGCTAAACACGAACAAGTTTTAACTAAGCCGAATACCGAATTTCTCACAAACGGTTCTGTTCATTTACAGCTTTAAACCCAACCCATTTTTATTATTTATTTTCAACATTAGAGTATTTATTATTGTTAACAAATAATAGTTTAATTATTAAAAAAGTAATTATAATATTATTTATACAATCCCACATCAAACTTCAAACAAGATCCAGCTGCCCTTAAATTTTAGTAACCTGGAACCGGAACACATTTTGACCCGAGCTGATCTGCTCGACTTTACTTTCTAGTCATCGAGTTGAGAAGAAAAAGAGTACTTAGCAAGCAAGTGAATTAATCACTATCGTTTATTAGGTTCTAACTTCATTGCATTTCTTTAGAACCCTTTCCATAATCTGCATACACCCGATTTTAGAGGCCTTCCAAAAAATAATCATTTTTCAGTAAACATAGGCTCTATAACGTCAGTTTCATCATTAAGAAAAGAAACTTTTAATCATAAGTAAATACTCTCAGGATGGCAATCCAAACATGATCTCAACTATGAGAAGTCTAACACAAAAATTGATCGGAAAATCCTTAAAACAGAAGCTAAGGAGCTACACCATGAACCGCCATTTGAGATGAGCAAAGAAACAACATAACAAGCAAAGAAGCATACGCTTCACAGCCTCCTTCCCCTTCTTCCACCCTTTCTACGGGTACTGTCAGTTGGTATGGGAGTTACATCCTCTGTTAACAACACCAAATCAATAAGCTAAAGCTACTGGACAAGGAAAACTGGCAAAGAAGGTCAAAGAGACAGTATATGCTGAGTCAAAGAAAGACACTTACCGATTCGGCCAATTTTCATGCCCGACCGAGCAAGAGCTCTGAGTGCAGACTGAGCACCTGGACCAGGAGTTTTGGTTTTGTTTCCACCAGTAGCACGTAGCTTAATGTGAAGAGCAGTGATACCCAACTCCTGTTGTAAACACACACAAGATCAGACCAATTTTGACAAGCCAGATGCTAATGGAACCATAAAGTAAAAACCATGTCTTCTTCTAGTGAAATTGCTACATTTGTAGTATGCATAGTTTTTATGCTTTTCACAAATTAAAATCAAAATGATTACAAGCAAAACCTTAAGAGGCATTCAAAAAAGCTTTTACCTTGCAACGCTGTGAAACATCTTGGGCTGCAAGCATAGCAGCATAAGGGGAAGATTCATCTCTGTCAGCTTTCACCTTCATCCCACCTGTTTCATAGGATAGAAAGATGTTGAGACAAAAATAAGAACGAGATACAAAATCGATCAGAAACAAAACATAATATACAACCCATTATCTGATACATTTGAATTAAAAAGATTCAGAACGTGACTAGTTCAGATATGGCTAGAAAGAACAGCTATTGATTGAATTTAATTATTAAAGCAACTAATTCATGACAACCAAAACAGGAATGAGCTAGTGAAAATTTAGTTAAACGAGCAACTAAAACTAGCACAATTTGTAAATCTAACAAGATACCAATAGCCTGGTTTCAATTAATAAAAGAAGCAAGCAACATAGTTAATCATTCAATTCAATCCACGTAAACCAATGATGCAACTTACAACTTGATGTATTTATCTACATCAAAGAAACTTGTAATTATTCAATTCTATCCAAATGCACTAAGGTTATTACAGATCTGATTCTGAGGGTAATTATTATGCATTTCTAAGTTGAAAGAATAGCAGTTCTGATGTCAGCTTACAGCACCAGTAAATCAACATTGATACATATTGACGCTTGCCATTACTGCCTACAGAATTCACAGCTCAGGAATCAAACATACCAGTTATGCGAACCATTGTTTCCCTCCCAGACAAATCAGTCACGTGCTGCGTTTATCAAACAATTCAATATTCAAACTTTAGAAACTGAGTAAGGATAAATAAATCGGAAAGAATGTAAATCAGAGACTTACGATGAATGTATCGTTGAACGAAGCAAAAATGTGAGCGACACCAAAGACGTGCTCCCCGGGCTTCACTGTTGGTCCGAGAGTAACAGTCTCCTCCTTAGGCTCCTTTGTCCTTCTCTTCGACTATCAAAACAAAACGTAATCGCGTTAGGAATAGGATACAGAGATAGAATTAAGAACCGCACATGCTAAAACTAGCACTTGAGAATAGATCAAATGTATTTTATGCTGCAACCGCTCATTTAACTTCCAAATTGGGCAAAATATTTCAAACTTCATAGGTGTAAAATGATTAGCGTAAGCTGGTCGCAAATTTCACCAAACCCAACCAAGAATCACGCGAAAACGAAGTTGAAGGAGAAGACGGAGACTCACCATGGTTGCAGATGCGAGTGAGATAACTCTGGCGGGTTGTGGTTCTTGCGATCTCTCCGCCTCCAAGCACCTTTCAGCGAAACAAGAAAAAGAGAGTGCAATGTCGAGTGATATATTAGGGTTTTGTGATTCTGCTGCCTGGAGATTGGGCTGGGCAACCCGTTATGAAATTATTTCAGCCCAACTACACGCGATGTATGAAGCATAATTAAAAATTGAATCATTCAT
This sequence comes from Fallopia convolvulus, assembly GCA_964016875.1. Lineage (NCBI taxonomy): Eukaryota > Viridiplantae > Streptophyta > Magnoliopsida > Caryophyllales > Polygonaceae > Fallopia > Fallopia convolvulus. The sequence continues at coordinate 41,105,863 of OZ024719.1, forward strand.
GAAAAAAATGAAAAAAATGATTTCGGGCCATGTCAATGTTAAAACTAAAGATGCTCAACGGATCGGGTCGACCAGCAAACCATAAGAAAATTTTGACTTGCGGGTCACCACTCCAACAGGTCGGGTTGCAGGTCGACCCGTTTGACTACAAAAAATGATTTTTTTACTTAAAAATATGTATTTTTTTAGGTAAATCCATCGTGATTGCGGGTCGACCAATTGACCCAATGGTTTTTTTAATAAAAAACAGTTTATATATTAATAAAATTATAAATATATATATTTTTTAAAATATTGCGGATCGCGGGTTATCCATGACCCGAAAAATAAAAAAACTTTGACCTGCGACCCGACTCGACAACAAGGGTCGCGGGTTGACCCGCAACCCGCAAATTGCGAGTCGGGTTAGTGCGGGTCGCGGGTGACCCGACCTGTTGAACACCCCCAGTTAAAACCAACTATCTTCAAATATAAAAACGAGCATAAACCATCTTCGAATAATTTTTCAAACCAGCCGCTGCCTCTAGACGGGCGCCCTTTAGGTTTTTTCCTTGACCAACATCATGGTTTGGATCCTAGTTTGAGAAGTACTTTTATTTTCATTGATGATAGATTACTTTCCATTACAACAAACTTGCATGAATGCTCAAAAAAAATTGAATGTCTTAGTATATACAAACGAGTATCAGGTCAGAAACGTCATGGCACAATCAGAAGTTTGCTCAAGTGATAATATATCATTGTGAGATCCTTTTGCTTTTGTCATATGGACTACTCTTTTATATACAAATATGTCTTATATTCGTGCTTTTGTAGTTGTTGTTCGACAGATTGTAATTCTCTCGTCTTTTACTAGGTGTAGTCATGTCACTATGCGCATAAATATTGTGAATCTTTTTATATAATAATAACATATTTTCTTTTTCAAGAAAAATGTTAAAACTATCTTAGGGCCTGTTTGGTATCGATATCTAAGATATCTGATATTAAAATCAGATATGGGTATGAAATTTAATATCCATATATGTGTCTGGTATATTGAAGATATCAGTCATATCTAATATCTCATGTTTGGTGAAAGGTAATTTGATATGATATCAAATTGTAACTTTTATAAAATTTATATTTTGAGTTTTTAAATAATATTAATTTTATCAAAATTTTATCTTAATTACATTTGTAACATCTCCGACCAAAGTGCATACGTCATTCTACATTCATGTAAGATTAGTAGCATATGCATAGCATAGTGGCATGATATATAGTGAATTTCTGAAAGTAATATTTATTTTCTAATTAAGTTTATTATATTTTAAAAAGTTTTTCACTCAAAGTTAATTAATAATTATTTCAGGGTAAAGTTTGTAATAAAGAATATTTTAGGATGCAAAGTGAGATTTTTTTTTAAATTTAGTCATCTTAGCCGAGATATATACCACTTGCTTTGTATCTCTTCTTCATTAAGGATCCAAAGTTAAAGAAAAAGAGAGAGCATACATAGAAAGAAAGGACGAGAGGAGAGGAGAGAAAGAAAGACTTTGATCTTGTTATTTTTGTTGGTTTTGATACAAAATTTCTTCTATCGGGTTTTAATCTCGAAGTACAAATATGGTTTAGTAAGTTGTAATTATTTAATGGTTTACTTGGATTTCACTGATTTTTCCGGATCTAATTTTATAGTTGCTTATGATTTAGAAATTAGTCGATTTATAGTTCTCAAAAGGTGTTTTTGATATCAGATTTATATTCGGTAAAAGATTTCTGAGTAATTTTAGGGTTTTGATTTGTAATGATATTAGGGGACCTTTGATCAAGTTTTACAGAAAGGTTTGAACTAGAAAAATGTCCTTATATATAGTTTATCGTTGTAAAGTTTTAAAGGATTTAGAATTATGCACAAGAAGTTATAACGCATATTGGCATTATATTGCATTTAGGGTTAGAGTTTGTAAGAATAAATAGCCTAATTTGCATTGGGTTACACATAGGAGCACAAGTCATATATCGTGGTCAGAGACAATGGGGAGAAATATAATATTTGTCTTAAACAGGTGGATCGAAGATTAAACCCTATGTGTTATATGTGCTATATGGATATATGTGCTATATGTGTAATATGGATATATGTGATATATGTCCTATATGAGTTATATGGATATATGTATTATATAAGTTATATGGATATATGTGTTATATGAGTTATATGGATGCATGTGTTATATGTGATAGCTCTGAAATTTTCAGAGTTGTTTGCACAGAAAGTATGTTAACAGATGGCATATGATATATGATTACAGGATGCACTTGATTGCATAGCATATTGCATGAGATTAAAAGGACATGTGACTGTCTTGCCCTGAATTTGTGTACAGAGGAGACCTACGGGTCATACATGAGGCCTAAGATGCCTAAGAGATGGTATATGAGAAAATGAGGCCTAAAATGCCTAAAAGATGGTATATGCATGGGAAAAATTCAGTATATGGAAAAAAATTGGTCTATGGAAAAAAGTCGGTATATGGAAACTCGAGGCAGATTCAGGCTTGAATAGTTCATATAATAATAAATCGGATACATCCGCATTTGCATAGTAAATTCATATATATATATATATGTACATGGACTAAATGTTTGACTCTGTGTGAAATAATTGATGATGATTTATATTCACTGAGTATGCGACTCATGCAAATCGCAAAATAATTTTTCAGGTTTAGCTAGATTGTACTGACGTGTGTCACTTTTAGAGGTCACATTCATACAGGTCGGCCGACTGAAACTCTATGCAACCTTCTCATCCTCATTTTGCATCTTAGATATATGTGTTAAACTGGAGTTAGAGTGACGGATGTATTAGTATAAGAAGTGTTTACATATGTGTGTGAAGCCTTTTATGGTTGTCAATGTCTGCTATATGCTTACGTGAATAGTTAAAATGTCTTATATGTCTATATAAGAGATAAGTTATTACTAAGCATACATCATTGGGTATAAGGGTTTCATAACATTTTAAAGGTTAATCAAAATAAAAATGCAAAATCGATTATTCATTTGTAAGCGAAAATTTGCCAAATCAAAATTTTCCCGGTTTTACGCTAATTATCAAGCACAATTAAAAAACATAATAATGACAAAATTTAAATCAAAGAACTCCATATTTATTTGAAATTGAGGAGGTGGATAGATCTGGTGTTAATGCCTCATATCAAAAATAGCTAGAAATTTTCATCAAAAAAATTGCTAGAAATAGATAGATGTAAATAAAAATGCAAAATCGATTATTCATTTGTAAGCGAAAATTTGCCAAATCAAAATTTTCCCGGTTTTACGCTAATTATCAAGCACAATTAAAAAACATAATAATGACAAAATTTAAATCAAAGAACTCCATATTTATTTGAAATTGAGGAGGTGGATAGATCTGGTGTTAATGCCTCATATCAAAAATAGCTAGAAATTTTCATCAAAAAAATTGCTAGAAATAGATAGATGTAGAAGAAATAGGGAGTGAAGAGGAAATGAGGAGTGGAGAAGAATGAGATAAAAAAAAAGATGCAACGTAGGGAGAGGAAATGTGGAGTGGAGAAGAACCAGATAAAAACTCACGAGCAACAACGAGATACAATACAAGATGGAAAGAGAAGGGGAGAAGAAGGATATCAACTATACCTCTCCCAAAAGCAATATATCAAAATTGGAGAAAATTGATATCAGTTGATATTGATATCAATACACATATCTTATATCAAGATATTGATACCAAACGGACCCTTGGATTACTTTTTCCTAATCTCTTTCATTATCAAAAAAATAAATTAGATTACTTTTTATATGGTATATTGGTATCTCAATTGTCAACAATTCGAAGATTTTTTGCATAAAAAACAATTAAGGATTTTAATTTCGGTATTTGAAATTTGAAATCACTATCTACTTTGGTTAAGGGTCATTCTGGACTTCACATCCTGATCCACAAATATGCACTAGGTTGAATCGTGAATTTGATCTAACTTTTACCTACTCAAAAAATAAGTTAACATGTATAAGTTTGTAAGCTTTTAAAAATGAAAAAAAATTACTTATTAATCCAGTCAGCAGTGGCTTGATTGATGAAGCCAATAAATGCTTCTCCATTTGTCTTTTTGGATCCATTGAAATTGATTTTTTGAAAAATTTTTAGGGGTCGGATTACCTATTAACACTTTTTAAAATGAATGTCTCGGATTACCCCCACGGTTTTTTTGTTTGTTATATCTCTATTTTTGTAACACTCCTATTTTATCTCAAGTGATATTATCGATAGTGATCCTAGATTATCCCACCAAAAATCTCCCAAGGCTATAAAAGTATATATCTTAAAGGAAAAATGAATTAAAGAGCGAAAGTTTCATTCATTTAAAAGTAATATAGTTTATTACAACAACGAAATGTAAAACCTATATTACAAAAGGGTTGTTCAAAGGACAACTCATATGTTGACGAGTTCCTTATTTAAAATAGAAGAGTTAGTGCACCACCTTTCAAATGCTTTGCTCTAAGAGAAATTCTTCTTTCCTTCAACTTTGTCTCGCCTTGATCTTTAGTTCCTTATATCCACGCCTTCGGTCTCTGATGTGTCGTTAGAAGTAAGGGTAGACACCAGCCGACCATGGAAGGAAAAAGTGGTTGGGGTTGTCTAATGAAAACTAAGCGAGTGGAGGGACATAAGGATTAGTGACTAAACATGTTAGCATCGAAATCCGAATAAAATACGGTCGATGATCCAACCATTAGCACTTATATTAGAATAGGAGATTGATACACAAGTAGAAGAGGTAGGACACTATAAGGCTATGGTTCCCTTAGGAATAGGATCTTCATTAAGAACTTATTTCAATTAATAAGTTCAAAGAGATCTCCATTGGTTTATCATATTTATTATCAATCTCATCGCATGTAGACGATACGAGTTTTAGATTGAAACTAGAATCAACTTAAATCAAAAGTAAAGTGTTGGATACTGGTACCATGGGAACAATAAAGCTGGTACCATGGGAACAGTAACACTGTTACCATCGGAACAGTAACGTTCGTTCTCTTATGTTTTGATAATGACAAAGTCTAAGAGATTTGATGGGTTGTATGTTTCCATAGTAATTTCAAGTAATACAGGTCAAATGAGAAGTATGGAAGCAAGAATGAGTTGATGCTGGTGTGAGGGAACAACATCTGTGCCAAAGGGAACATCAGTGTCTGCGCTTGGACAGATTCTAAATAAGGAAAGCGCGTCCTTTCAACTTTGGAAGATTTGATTCTCGAAGATTTGATAGCTAGAATAGTTGGTTATTAGAAGATAATCTCTAAAGATAAAATCGGAATCTTATCTCACCAAATTAGGAGTAGCTTGTGATGCAAGGAGAAGATTTCTAGGTTAAGGAAAGATCTCATGGAATATTATATTGCGAATCAATTTTTAGAAGATATTTTGGGTGGAAAAATATTATTTCGTGGCAAGGAAATAATATTATATCAGATCCAAGTCTCTTCTATAAATAAGAGTACAATTTAGGTTTTCCATTGACCGATCTTGACTGATCTCCATTGCTATCGAGCAGCAGAGCATTCAAGTGCCATTGAAGCTTCGTCAAGGTGTTAAGTAAGTTGTTGCTAGGGTTTTTAGGTCTTCTTAGATTATTATATTTACGTACTTAGGCTGAGAAGTTAGGGTTTGATAGATCTAGGCTCTAGAGATTAGACTAGATTATCTTGGAGTCCCTGCTTGCCTTTGTAGCTCGTCAAAGAATTAAGAATATAAGAAGTCATTTGAAATCCTCTAAGGAGGTAGTGGTTTTACTCGCTCAACTAGTTGGTTGATCGAGGTTTCCACTCTAAGGAGATCGTGTCAAACTATTACCTGCATAACTATATCTATTTCCGCTGCCCAGTTCACTGTTCTCGTGGGAACAATGTCTGTTTTACTAACACACTCGTTCCAACAATTGGTATTAGAGAAGGTTGCTCTATATAGTGTGTTTCTCTTTGCAAGACAACAGAATGAGTTCTAACTATGAAGTTGGTATCAAGAAAAACAAGCCACCACTGATGAAGGCTGGCGAATATCAACACTAGAAGTTCCTATTTGCTCATTGGATCCATAGTAATGACTATCAGGCTTGGTACACCATCGAGGATGGTGATTATGAGGTTCCTGCTGCCAAGAAGGATAACAAGAAGGACTAGGGACCCACTGAATACCAAGGGATGGAGAAAGTTTTCAAAGCTAGGATGTATCTCATGAACGCCCTTGGAAGTGAAGATATGTTGAAGGTTGTGAACATGAAAGATGCCAAAAGCATGTGGGCTGCAATTGAGCAGATGCATGTTGGAAGTGATGACCTTCACAAAAGTCATCTTCATGATGCCAAGCGTGAGTTCTTCAACTTTGAAATGAGAGAAGATGAAACTGTATCAGCCTATCAATCAAGGTTCGACATGTTGGTTAGTTGTCTGAATGCTCTAAGAGTCGATTAGAAGATCATTGACCAGGAAGAGAAGGTTCTGAAGATCGTCAATGGTCTTCATTCCAAGTCTGCCTATACTAAAGGTCTACTCAAGGAGAATCCTAAAACAAAGACTTCAACTTTACATGAGCTATTTGGGAAAATCAAAGAATACGAGAAGTATCATTTCAATATTGAACCTAACAATACTTCAAGCAAGGGAATAACTCTAAAGATTGAGAAGGCATATGATAATGTCAAAGCTGAGAAGGCATATGATAATGTCAAAGCTGAGAAGGAAGAGTATGAAGATGACAATGATGAAGAAACAGCCATCATTACTCGAGCCATGCGAAATCTCTACAACAAAGGAAAGGCTCGAGGTAGTCAAGACTGTGGGAACAGTAGAGATAGAGGAGACCTCAAGGATATAATATGCTACAAGTGTCAGGAGAAGGGGCACTATGCAAAGTACTGTTCACAAGGTAACAATTCTGAAAAAGACAAAAAGAAGGTTTTTGTTGCAACATGGGACAACGACTCTGAAGATAGACCTGAGTCTTGGACAACTTCAAACATGTGTGCCATGACCATCCAAACCAAGACAGTCGACCAAGAGGCAAACCATGAACAATTTCTTGATACTCTTAATTCTAGTAGTAGATCTGATATTGTCAAACTTCTGAAAAGAATGTATGAAGAAAATCTAGGTTTACAAGATGACTTGAATAATACTGAGGAACAATGTTATAATCTGAAAAAGAAAATGACTATTCCCATTGAAGGTGCTACTGTTCCCTGTAAGACTTGTGGTCCCTTGAGTGAAGAAATTGACTCTCTTCAAGAGGTTAACAATTCTCTTAGATCTGATTTACTGGAAGTTGAGATAGAAAGAGATGAACTTTTAAAGGAAAAGGAGAAAAATGAAACGAAGTTTTGTCCCTCTAGACATGGAATAGGTTATGTCTCAAGAGATGATGAGCCTACACCTGATGTTCCTGTTCCACAAATGATAGAAAATAGGGATAAAGAAATTCAAAATCTTAGGGAAAAGAATTGTCACCTAGAACAAAGGCTTAAAATCCTAGAAAGTGGAAATAGTGGGAAAAGGGATTGGTACATTGGTCAAACGGCTCACAAAATCTTTATAAAGCAATCTTTATGTAATGAACCAAAAGACTTGAATGTTGACCTTGTTAAGGAGAGAAGGCTTCACAACCTCATCCTAAGTACTCTCTTGGAATGTACTATCAATTCTGTAGACAGTGTGGTTAGAAAGGTCATGATCACACTAAGTGTAAGACGACCTAAATCTATCAAAACTATCAGAAAAATATAGGGAACAAGTCTTATAACCAGAATGGTAACAGTGGTGAAAATAGAAAAGAAATAATTGTCACCACTGGGAAGGGAACAGTAACCACCAGAATCAGAATTCATACTCTCCACTTGTTCAAGATAATAGCTCTATTGATCAAGAAGTGTTAAGAAAAATCATGAAAACAAAAGTCGAAGCAATGATGTTAATATAAATGAATACTTTGTTGCTAGTCCTCAGGAACATAAACGTTTTTATCCTAACCGACCCAAAAAGGCAATACTTGCCCGGGTCATGAAGCCTTGAATTGCTCTTTTGTAGAACGAAGTGAGGGGGAACGACCAATGGTATATAGGGAACTTGTTCCCGTACCACACGACAGGAAACAACATGAATCTATCCTCACTTCATAAAAGCACTAGAGGAAGCATTTCCTTTGGTGACAAACGACAAGGAGCAATCATAAGAACAAGGAAAGCTAAACTAAGTGATCACATCAAGGTAAGAAAGGTAAGGTTGGTCAATAATCTTGGTTATAATCATATGAATGTTGCATAGATCTAGTCCCAAGGGAACAACAAAAAATGTTTTCTCAAGAGAGCGTATTGTGGAGAATAAAAGGACCCAGAGGATAATATTGAGATGATGATGAGACCAGTGAACCATTGGATGCTTTTGAGACCGGGAACAGTACTACAAACTTTGGAGGTAACATATGAGTAGTTCCCAGGGGAACAATGATGATATTATTGATACCACAAAAGTTCTTGACAATGTTCATGACATTTTAACTGATCCCACTTCAAATCCCTAAGAAGCGCTTGGTGCCACTCTAACAAAGGACTTCGTGACCTATGTTGGAGGGGAACCATGCATTCGGGGGGAAGAGGCGAGATTAGAGTCAATTGATGTCACGAAAATTCAAATCAAGAGCTACCAACAAGAAGCAATAAAAACCACCACAATTGAGGGCTATAAGGCGGAACGAAGCATTCAAAGGAAAGAAGATGGAACGACAACCTATGTCGTTGTTACCTATGGAACAATGCCCAAAGGAACAATCCAAGTAAGTATTTCTAACCTTATTTTTTTTATTTCTATTGTGATTAGCTCTTTGTTCCATAGAATTGCATGCATCCATGAGTCTTTAGATGTATCTATGTTGGGTTGAAAACTAAGTTGATGATATCCTTACCAAAGCATTGGACAGAAAACCCTACGAGCATTTGAGGATGCTCATAGGAACAATCACCTTGAACTTGCAAGTCCCGGTCCATAATTCCCTCAATGATTGGCTAAGATGATTAAAACTATATAGGGAACGATGATTTCAGTTGCTTGCTTTTCTGATTATGATTTCTTATGGTGATATGGTTAGTGAAGTGCACATCCTTTCATGATTACATGCATGTAATTTCAAAAAATGTTATGGAACAATAGCATAAGCATAAAAGCACTTCTTTTTAGCCCAAAACAACCAACTTGATCTATGTTATCACTCATTATAAGCCGATATGATAATTGGTCGTACAAATGTCCTAAGGCATGGTCCAAGTAAATGTTTCCTATGAGATTGATTATTTTTATACCCCCCAACGGGACTCAATTACTTGGACTACTAAATGTTCCCTAGCATGGTTTGTTTGTTTGGATATGCTATGTTTGTCTTCTGACCCCTTGCTATCCAAACCATCCTTTTCATTCCATTCATGATGACGAGGAAGGGAACAATGATTCTCAAAGTTCAAAACAAAAGAGAAAAGGGAATGTGTTTGAAGGCGGAGTCAAAGAACTTGAGTGGCTAAGCATGCGCCAAAAGAAAAGAAAAGAAAAGAAAAGAAAAGAAAAGAAAGAAAAGTGATCTTCAAAAATTCTTGGTCAAAGAAGTTAAAGGGGATAAGAGAACAATAAGAGAAAAGAGTCAAATGAATTCATGAATGAATGACAAGTTGGATATGATTTTTGGAGGTTCAAATGAAAGATAGTGAGAATAAGAATCCCTGACTCAAAATCATGAATGAATCCGTCTTTCTCCCCTTAGCCATCATTTCCTCCTCTAAAAGGTTTTCTTTTGATGTTTTTGGTGTTTTTGCTTACTATTCCCGTGACTACCTATGATCTTATTTTTCTATGTGCATGTAATGGTTATGTAATCTTTGCCCAAAATGCTATAATGACAACTTTATGATGATGAGTTTAAATTCTGTTCATCATTCCATTGGTATGGTCTTTGATCATTTGATGATGCCAAAAGGGGGAAGTATGGAAAATTATAGAGATGCGCTTGTTTACAGGTTTAGAAAACGGTTCTCTAGGGAACGGTTCAAAAGCTAGGGGGAACAATGTCACTTGGTTGTTTGTATAGTAAAGTCCTATTAAGGGGGAACATTTGTTTGTTTCATACACATGGTGTGTCTATTTATCAACTTCATAGATGATAGGGCAATTTTGTTGTATGAGTTTGTCATCATCAAAAAGGGGGAAATTGTTGGATACTAGTATCATGGGAACAGTAACGTTGATACCATGGAAACAGTAACGCTGTTACCATGGGAACAATACTGACCATTCTCTTGTGTTTTGATAATGACAAACTCTAAGAGATTTGATGGGTTGTATGTTTCCATAGTAATTTCAGGTAATACAGGTCAAATGAGAAGTATGGAAGCAGAAATGAGTTGATGCTGATGTGAGGGAACAACATCTGTGCCAAAGGGAACAACAATGTTTGCACTTGGATAGATTCTAAATAAGGAAAGCGCGTCCTTTCAACTTTGGAAGATTTGATCTCGAAGATTTGACAACTAGAATAGTTGGTTAATAGAAGATAATTTCTAAAGATAAAATCGGAATCATATCTCACCAAATTGGGAGTAGCTTCCATGGGAACAGTAACGCTGTTACCATGGGAACAGTACCGATCGTTCTCTTGTGTTTTGATGATGACAAACTCTAAGAGATTAGATGTGTTGTATGTTTCCATAGTAATTTCAAGTAATACAGGTCAAATGAGAAGTATGGAAGCAAGAATGAGTTGATGCTGATGTGAGGGAATAACATATGTGCCAAAGGGAACAACAGTGTCTGCGCTTGGACAGATTCTAAATAAGGAAAGCGCGTCCTTTCAACTTTGGAAGATTTGATTCTCGAAGATTTGATAGCTAGAATAGTTGGTTATTAGAAGATAATCTCTAAAGATAAAATCGGAATCATATCTCACCAAATTGGGAGTAGCTTGTGATGCAAGGAGAAGATTTCTAGGTTAAGGAAAGATCTCATGGAATATTATATTGCGAATCAGTTTGTAGAAGGTATTTTGGGTGGAAAAATATTATTTCATGGCAAGGAAATAATATTATATCAGACCCAAGTCTCTTCTATAAATAAGAGTACAATTTAGGTTTTCCATTGACCGATCTCGACTGATCTCCATTGATATCGAGCAGCAGAACATTCAAGTGCCATTGAAGCTTCGTCAAGGTGTTAAGTAAGTTGTTGCTAGGGTTTTTAGGTCTTCTTAGATTATTATATTTATGTGCTTAGGCTGAGAAGTTAGGGTTTGATAGATCTAGGCTCTAGAGATTAGACTAGGTTATCTTGGAGTCCCTGCTTGCCTTTGTAGCTCGTCAAAGAATTAATATTATAAGAAGTCATTTGAAATCCTCTAAGGACGTAGTGGTTTTACTCGCTCAACTAGTTGGTTGATCGAGGTTTCCACTCTACCGAGATCGTGTCAAACTATTATCTGCATAACTGTATTTATTTCCGCTGCCCAGTTCACTATTCCCGGGGAAACAGTGTTTTACTAACACACTCGTTCCAACATAAAGATTTATATCAATAGTGTATTCAAGCACTTTATCTTTTTCTTAGTCATACAACTATATATTCTAGTTAATGACTTTTAAATGTGAAAGCTCGAGAGAGACTAGACCAATAGAATAGAGGGCGAAGATTTCCCGAGTACTTACCTTGTACTATATTGTACAATAGCATATTTTAGTTTGGTGATTAACACGGCCACTGAAAGGAGCTTAGACCAACATATAAAGAAACAGATAGTTCGAGCACTTAGTAAGAGTGCAACATCCCTCAATATAGGATTGAGCATGCAAAGTCATGAAACAGTATTAATGGAACAATAGTAATATTGCATCACCACCTTCACTCACATAATATATATGTTATAAAGAGATGTGGATCCTTCAATATCACATCCCTGGTTTTATTTTTACCCTCACCAAAATCTCGAATGAGATATTTGAAACAAATAAAGTTATTTATATCACAACTATCGGTTTAGTTATGAGGAATATGCGAATATGTGAATATGCGAATATGTGAATATGCTAATATGCGAATGATATAACATAATGTCATTGTTTCTATAGCATAAATAAACTTAGATCCATTTATTTAGCAACAAATTTATTGCAAGGCAAAAATAAACATAGATTCATTTATTTAGCAACAATTTATTCCCCAAGAAAATAAATATCGAACGGATTGGAAATCCGCGTTTATTTGAAAACGAGATAGAGAAAAATCCACTTGAAATGGTGAGAGGTTGGAAGTATGAGCGAAAATGGCTCAAGAACTTATCCAAGTTCGAGTTCGGATGGTGTCAGAAAATAATGAAATAAATATAATTAATTTATATCCTTTCATGATTATTTCCAACAATCATTATTCTTGTATAATAAAAAATTGTTATTCCTATTTAACAGTTTTTAAGAATTGAAAAAACGAGTCATTATTCCTTCATAAGAGGTCAATATAAATTAAGCTTAAATAATTCTTATCTCAAAATGCTTATAAATAAATCCTCATTTTTATTATCCTTATAAAAACGACGTCATAAATTTATATAGTCATAAATTTATTGAGTGAGTATAATAACAGATCTTTTCGTATAGTTCTTATAACAAGTCATATAACTTGCACAAATTTGTTGTTACAATTCATTCTACATATTTTTAAAATTGATTAAAATACAAAAACGAAATGAGGGATCTTTATGAAACAGAAAAATTGGCAAAGTATACCGCGAAAATTCATGGATGATAACAAAGATATATCTATTTCCTCCACAACTTTGTATACGCATGGGACCACACAACTCTAATGGCCTAGAGGTACTGACCTCCTTTTTGGATTTGAAGGAAGACCTTATTTGTTTTCCTTTCACGCAAGCATAAAAAACTTTGTACTTATTTGGATCAATCCTTAGTAGTCCTCCGACTAGCTCTTCTTTGTGAAGCTTATCAATAAGTTAAAAACTTTCATGGTCGAATCTATTATGTCAGAGGTTGGCAATATCAGCAATTGTTTCGAGACAAAGTTTTTCCTTGGGTTTGAAACAAGGATCTACTTTATATAGACTGTTCTCACATACTCCTTCAGAAGAATCTTACTCAAGCCAATTTCAATTACCTGACAACCTTTCCAATCAAACACAACTTGATTTTGACCATTGACACAAAGTTGGGCAACACTTGCCAAGTTACAACCAAGATAGTCCACCAAGTTCACATAATCAATAAACACTTTTTCAAAAATACTTACTTGTCTTGTACATAAAATGATACCTTTACTTTTGTTGTCGAAGGTAATATTACCTCCTTTATATTGTTGAAATGAGATGAAATCCATGCGGTTATGAACATATGAGTTGACCATACACTATCAATAAATCAATAAACCAAGGCTTGTTGTCCCCCAATTCAAACTACAAGGAAAGAATTAGTTCTTACAAACCTAGAGTTGTTTAAGTCCTCTAAGTCGGTATTCTTACAAACCTATGCTACATAAATTAGAGAATAAATTGCATATTACCAAACATATTATTTAAACAATGGAATTTGATATTAAAATATAGGGACTAACAAAAAAAATTATAAACCATTTTGCAAAATAAAAATAAAAATAAAAATAAAAATAAAAAGGGTACATGCATGTGAAATATAAAGATTAGGAAAAAAAATTATGTAATAAAAAAAGGTTACAAGCATGTAAAAAATAAAATTGGAAAGTTGAAAATTTGTGAAATATAGGTGTTTGTCTTCAATTCATGAAGTAGGCACGGAACTAGGGGTGGGCTAGGGTTTACTACAACCCACCCCAAAACAATAATTACATATATAATTTAGTAGTATTAATGGACCTAGTGAAAATTTTGTGTAGATGGTGCGCAAAGCTAGGTCAAACTCAAATTGCCCATGTTCGAACCTCAATTGCAGCACAACGTTTTCAACTTTCATTTTAACTTTTTCCTTTTTGATACCACTTTTCATTTTTATATACAATTAGTTATTGTGGAAAATTATTTAGAATTAGATTTTATATATAATAATTATTATTTCTTCAAATAAAAATGTAATTTTAGAATCATATGAACTCTTTCAAAAAAGATTTAGTTTTATCATTGGTTGATATCGATATTCATTGAATAAACAATAGATCTCATCAATTTTTTAACATATAAGATAAATTCAGCCCACCCAGACTTCAATTCCTGGTTTCGTCTCTGTCATGAAGTAAAGAAAACTTAAAAATCAATCCCTTACATTTTACACAAAGTAATTATTTTATGTATGAAAAACAAATTAGTTACTTTTTACACGAAGTAAAGCAGACCTATAAATCAATCCTTTCACAGACTTTATCAGCTCTGCTTCTTTTGATCTAATGCCTAGGTTTGACTTGTTAGTCTTCCATTCAAACCATAAGAAGGTCGGAACCTATCAATGGTGCAGTTGGGGCGTTGATTTCCACTGCGATTGCACCAGTCGTGACCAAGGGAGAGGGTGAATGCTAGTGAGGGACGATGGGGTCCGTGCTTCTATCAATGTCAGTTTTGCTAGTCTACATCGAGAAATTGGTAATTGGATATTCTCTCTTCTCTTTTCCCAAATCTTTTCCCTAAACGACTCTCGGTCCCTTTGATAGGGTTGCATCTCCTTCTACCAAAAAGGAAAAATGACTCTAAATAATACCAACTATCGCATTTAGACCAAAAATAATACAAACTTTAGAAATCATAAAAAGATAGCCAAACTATCATCATATATACCAAAAATGATACGAGGTCAATTTCTGGTGAAAAAAAATGTGACGTGACTATCGGAAAGATGACATGTCAATTTTTTTTAAAAACCTTGTCATTTATCTTTATAACTGAAAATTACACATCATCAACTATATCACCACTAGGTCGAGCCGGTCGGTGCAAGTCGGTTTACCTAGTTCGTGTGCTTTGCCGGCTAGTTCACGGACCCGTGGTCTACCACCAAAAGGTGGGTCCCTCATTAAAAAAAGGAGAACTAAAATCAATTTAAGTGAAATCGTAATCTGTAGCAAGAAGAAAAACGAAGACCTTCTCCCTTCTAAATAGCGAAGAACTTCAAACCCACGAAGAAGAAAAATTAGAGAGAACGCGCGAGAAGAGAAGAAGAGGACAGAACGAGTCATCCATGGACACGACTTCTGTGAGCACGACATATGCGAGCGTGAGAAGAGAAGGAAACATTTGTTCGTGAATTTGAAGAGACAACAACAGATGAAGTGAAGGAATCATACGTGAGTCATTAGTGTGCTCATCTACAATAGAGAAGAATCATCTAAAACTAGAGTCGAAGAGAAGAAAAATCAAAGTATTCAGAACTTCTATTTACCAAATTTTCAAAAGCTTTGTTGAACATAAGCTAAGTTCGAAGGCAAATCGTCAATTCAAATTCATGGATCGTCAATTAGATATATCCAAAATAGAGTATTTATTTGATTTTAGGGTTTTCTACTATGGTAGATTTAAGATATTTAAATTAGGTTTGTTGATTTTCTTAGAACTTTTATCGTCGTCAAATTGTTGTGCAATTTTCAATTGTTATGATTGATTTATTGTCATCATATGTGATGAGTTTCTGCTGAGAAAGATGTTGAATACTTGTTATGATTTTTAATACTCAATTGATGTTGGTGACTACAAATTATTACTTGCTGCAACTTGAGAGTTTAAAAGTTGTATATAACTGACATATTTTCGAACCCCATATTGTTCCTTATTGGTTGCAGCTTGCAATAGTCAGTTGCAGCTTGCAACAATCAGTTGCTTAATTCATCATGTTTTGATTTTGTGGTCTAATAAGGCAACAATTTCATCTTGAAATTCATATTAACTATCAAATATCAATACAACATCAATTTATTTCTAGTGTAACAACATCAATTTTCAACGTGATAATGTCTAATGGGAAGTGATGGAGTCTATTAGTTAAGTTATGTTGTAGAAGCAACAGTTTTATGCAATATTATAAAACTCTATGATGCATTTATTGCTTACTGGTTGTAATTACTTTCATTCTGAATAGAGAACTTTCACGGTGGATCTCATGGAAAAAAGTTCTCAATTGAGGATTAAAGGTGAGTGTGAAAAATATAAAAAAGAGTTTTAATAGCTAAATGATCTTTTACTGTCATGAATAAGCACGACTAACTTGAGTGGATGTCATAACATTAGCACCAAAATCATCTCATTATTTTTTGTGTGAAAGTGTAAATCAAAATCATCTCATTAATTAGGAGTGGTGCTCATATCTCATTTTCTTACTACATGTGTGGTATATAATGACATAATTTGAGTGGACATTCTAAGTTAACCAAAATTTTCTACTGTCATGAATTGCTACATGTGTGAAAGTATAAACGAAGGGTGCATTTGGCAAGTGTTTATTTGGGTCTTTAACACCCCCATTTTATACACTTATAATGGATGGTTACCTTTGGCGGACTTAGACTTTCCGTCCAAGGCCGTTGAGGCTTTAAGTGACCGTAAATGAATAAACACACGTTTTAATAACATAATCTGATAAAATAATTTGTCTTATATTCATAAACATGGTTACAAGAGTTTACAACGGAATACATAAAACATGAATCGTTGTTTTTGGAATTACTTTCAAAATCATGGAAACGCCTCTGTGGAGACATCACGTCTTCCAAAGCTTCCTTCCTTTCTTCTTTCCTTCCTTTCCTATCTATCCTTTCCTTTCCACCCTTCCATGGTCTTCAAGCTTGAACTTCTTCAGTCTTCTTCCTAAAACCTGATATTTCAATAGAAGACAGAATTATCAGCCGCATGAAACCGGGAAGAAGCAAGGGTATTAGTCTTCGAAGAGACTAAGCAAGTAGGAGAGTGTGTTTTGGTTCACAAAAGCAAGGTCCAGACGTTTCAATACCATAACCCGAATTCAAATGGGGAAATGTATAATAGTCCAAAGGACTATAAAGAATAGGACGACAATAATCTTATATGTGGTAAGCCGATCGCAAGCTTTCTTGGAAAATAGGAAACCACCAAAAGTAGTTCCTAAGAAAGATAATGTGGTTAAATATTTGTTGGGAATATTATTAAATACACAATTATTTAGAAAAGGGTGCATCCATCGACTAATTAGATCCATAACCACCCTCATAGCATACGTGTTGTGCATCTCCAGAGTGGAAAATGGAAACTTTCATAGCGAGGAGTCAGAGCGGTGTTTCCAAGTTGTAATTTACCACCTTGCAGATTATCATTACTATGCCCGAGGCACTAGTCTTTTATTAGTCATAAAACTTTGCATTATAGTTATTGTTTTTTAAATGTTGATGCTCAACTACTGAGACTTATACAGACAAGAGAAAGGGATGAAATTCCTAAGCACTCACAGGCGCTTCACTTTCTCACGCTTGATTGAGAAAGTAGGTCATCACTAGTGTCAAGCGTATATACCAGAGTATAACTCCCTAACACGTTGTTATAGAGAGACTCTCAGGGTGTTTCCACAAAATTCCTAGTTCTAAAACCTATCCACAACAAAGAGATCTCAAAGGAGACTCTTGAGCACAAACAACTACCCTAACAATACTATCAATACGAATATAAAGAAATAACGAACAGTCATAAAATTTAAGTAGTAAATAAACCTAATTCATTTATTTAGCAAGCAAGTATTCCCAACATAAAAATGATAACGGAACACAGGTTCATGATTATCGATTACTCCAAAAATGATATATAAAACAGAGTTTAAAGATATCGAGTTCAAAAAAGGATAAACCACCCACTTGCCTTGAAAAACGAGCTTAAGTCCGATCAAGACAATAAAGTTGAGTCCTTATATCTTTCATGGTAAGAATTAATATAAAAACATTCAAAAAGACATTTTATGAATAAACTCCTTAACTATTTATTCAATTTTTAATGTCTTTTCGGAAACGGGCAACGTAGCGACTTATTTTCATTATATATATAATAACAAAAAATGTTTTATATATAAATCGTTTATAATAACATCGTTACTTAGGGTGAGATTTTGACAACATAATGTCATGTTTTTGGTACTTTCTTATAAATGAAAAGTGTTCATTTATAGCATACATACGTGGTGTTAAATTCTCGGAATGTATAAAAGGGTGAAATTTTGACAACATAACGTCATATTTTTGGTACTTTCTTATAAATGAAAAGTGTTCATTTATATCATACATACGTGGTGTTAAATTCTCAGAATGTATAAAAGGGTCGAAAGTTTTTTACCAAATGTTGATGTTATGGAACTTCGGGACGTCGGTTTCAAGCACAGATTGATCCAATGGCATCGTGGAAAATGTCACGATCCTAACGGCATCAATTGCGGGCAGCGTAACGGCTCAGAGAGGCTCAACGGAGACTTCGAGGCAACGTTGCTAGGACTAAGCGTCTTGATGGGAACAACCAGCGAACTTCCTTGTCTAGTCTTGAATCCTGCTTGTAGTATGCCGAGGGAACAATCAATGATATCTTTACTCGGATAGATTTGAATCGTGTGAACACTTTTCGAAATCATAATTTTTCCCCTTACAAGCCTTAGGGAATCCGCAAAATCTGAAGTGAGATAAGACAAATCTTCTAGTTCTCTCCAAGGCTTTTGGAAAGAACTAAGCTACAAAAAATGTATGAATAGATTGTGGCTTCGGTTTTTGGTCAGATTTTAAGTGAGATCTTGTTCAACAACCACGACTCTATTCCCCTTTGTTTTTAAATAGGACGTGGGAAATGATAGCGATTGATTTCTGGCCGTTATACAGAAGTTACATGGTGGTTACATGGTGGTTACCAACGGTTACCAACCATTCCTTCTATCATCAATGTCTCTCATCAAAGAGACACGTGTTTAAGTACAAAACAGTCATAAAATGAATTTACAAGACGTTTAAACTTCAGTTATCAAGGCGGTTATCATCCAATAAACACGTGGAGAAAATTAGTCAGACCGCTAAACTTTTGTTCCCCACAACACAATTGTTGTTCCCTACAACACATCTGTAATTTCTGTTGAACAAAATTATGAAAATATTTGCAAACATATTTTATTTGATTTTTAAAATTGAGTTCGACCCTTTCCTTTTTACCCTATTGATTAAAAGTCATACACGTACAAAGGATTTGGTTTGTTTTAAGATTAGGGCTGCACCCGAGTTTTGGCGGGTTGCCTACGTATCTCTTTAAAGAGAATCAAGCCTTACGTAGTTCAGAGTGTTTTGGCTTTTATTTATGTGTGAGATTTTTCATGCATCAGAGGAACGAGAATAGACCCACCTTCTAGGAAGGGTTGCCTAGATCGCTCCAACTATCATTTGCATGATGCGAATAGTACTAAACCCACCTTCTAGGAAGGGTGATCTAGTCATTCACATTTGGCGTGCACAATTATTTTTAGTGCATTTTTGGATTTGGGAATTTTAATTTGATTTGAGGTGGTGATTGAACACGATGGACAAATTGTCTTATATCGAGTTTCCTACGTACCCTTTTAAAAGGGATAAAATCGTACGTAGTTCCTTAAAAGGAAGATTTTAATTTTATAACCCAAATTAATTATGACTAATAAGATTTTTTTAGATCAAGCTTTGTGCTTTAATTGACCATAACTTTATATTAGTCATAAACTAATTTCGGGAATATGGGTTATGCATGCATAATTAATTAATTATGCTTTGAGCTTGACTACTTGAATAGTCTTGATCACTTTAGCGATTTAATTTGGATTTGGCGACTGTACTCGATTAAATTTGATATCGAGTTACCTACGTAGCCTTTTATAGGCGTCAAGTCTTTATGTAGTTTTGGAAGATGAAATTTTAATTTTATAACCCAAATTAATTATGACTAATGAGATTTTTAGACCAAGCTTTGTGCTTTAAAATGATCATAACTTTATATTAGTCACAAATTAATTTTGAGGACATGGGTCATGCATAATTAACTAATTGTGCTTTGATCTTGAATATTTGGGTAGTCTTGATCGCTTTAACGATTTAATTTGAAATTTGGCGACTGAGCTCGATATATGTTAAATTTGATATCGAGTTACCTATGTAGCCTTTTATAGGCGTCAAGTCCTTACGTAGTTCTGGTAGAACGATTTATAATTTGTTGACCCAAATTAATATGAGCAATAATATTTTTAGACTAAGCTTTGTACAATAAATAGTCTAATTACATATTAATCATAATTTGTTTGAAAATATTTTTAATGGGTTAATTTTCTAATTAGCCCATTTTGTGGGTCATTTTCTTAATTGAGGGAAAAAAATCAATGCTTAGCACATGCGGTTTTATACCAGCCATCAGACTAGAATGCTTAATGCATTGAGAAATAAATCAAATCATCAATTTTTGTTTCGAAGCTTTGATTAAATAGTCATGATGGCTTTTAATTTGTGTTGCAAGATGGACACTATCTCATTTACTCCATTTGTGGGCAATTATATGAATGCTCACACGTTTCAGTACACGAACTATGTACACAGCCTGGTGGGAGCTTCCATCTTGAATTTGGATAGCCTAGCCTGTTTAAATTAAACTTTTGGTTCTAATATTAGATCAAAGTATTTTTCCTTGACCCATATTTATCTGAATATATTTACAATGAGGTAACTTCAGTTTATTGAAATTCACAGTTTAATTTCCAGCCTAAACTTCAATACCAACACATCATCTCTTCTACACTTTCATGAAAGTTCTTATCTTCACAAGTGACACATGCACCCGTAGATTAATTGAAATTTCCTTGTCAACTGATCAAAGCCTTCATGTTTTTATGAAGCTTTCTTTACAAGAGTTCATCCGATTGAAATACGGAGCATTCAAAAGAACGAAAAGTTCCCCTATTTTTTACATGTACGAGGTTGTTAAAATTTTGGTAGAGTCTCCTCTTAATTTTGATCATTTTATGATTACGGGATTAATGAATCCCTTGAGTCTTAATCAAGACTACAAATTTGTTGAAACTCTACCATACGTAACTACGCACATGTAGGAATTCTTTTTCTTGTTGAAATCCCGAGTGACTACTCAAGATCAGAATTTAGGAACTAACTAGTTCCAATGTCCAAACACACCCCTTTCACAAGGAGTTGCACACAAATACGTAACTACGCACATGTGGGTTTGGCAAATTGTACACAAGTACGTAACTACGCACATGTGGGAATTTTTTTGTTGAAATCCTGAGTGACTACTCAAGAGAAATTTAGGAACTAACTAGTTACAATTTTATCAAAGGGATTCCCAAAGAATTTCCATGAAATGATACCAAATCCAGGCCCATATGTGAGACTCTAACTAGACTCTCACGAGCAGGATTAGGACCAAACATGAACGTTTTGAGAAGAGGAAAACGGGCCATATGCTACCTTGTCACCCTGACCGAAATTGTCTTGTGGAGATTGATGGAAGAACACGAAGGTAAAGTTGGTTTTTTTTCCTCTGTGACTTTCTCTTGCTTTGTAGAATTGTGTACGTATTGAAGAGCAACCAAAATGGCCCCCGTTTGACACACTTATATATAGTGGAGGTTGTAGAGTGATGGGCCTCCATTTTAATAACCAACCACTACATGCACTTCTTCCCCACTTTTTCTTTTAATTTTGAATATTAATGATTCAAATTAATGTGTACCCCAGAAGTTTATTTTGGCAACAACCCATATTCAACACCAAACTTAATTCTCTTTTCTTTCATTTTTTATTACCAAATCAAATTTGTTATCGAAAGAAAACATTGGGCTTTGACTAATTTTTGGGTCTAAGTAATCAATTTGGGCCATATCAAAAGCTCGGGCTTTAACAATTTGCACACCCCTTTTAAGCAATAACTGACCCAATTTTTTTTAATTTTTCGGCTCAACAGTTTCCATTGTTCCTTAAGGAACAACATAACTTAATCTTTATATATCTCTCTAGACCTCAAGTATACTTACACAAGCGTGTACTCCACACCCTCAAACTTGTGATATAGCTAAGTGAGATCCCATAGCATCGTATGAACCCCGATCACACTAAAAGGCATTGTTTCCATATAGGAAACAATCACTTGATGACACTAAAATCACTAACAATCTTCCCCCATTTTAGTGTAATCCTTGATTCATAAAATAAGCAAGCCTTCATCCCAAACTCATGCATAAACACAAATATCAAAACGATTGAATTTATGTCTTAGTGTAATTATACATGTCAAACACCCCATAATCATGGTATCTCTTAAAGATTGAACCAATCAACCACTTTGGATGCATGAAGATAAAACACACATAAGCTACTTTACAATTCTATAGTCTAACATGACTCCATTTAGGGCCTTGAGTCCTTATCCATTCTTGAGCATATGTTGTGACACCCCTATACCCTATGACGTATACTTAGTAATACTTATCTCGTATATAAAGAGATAATTCACATATAGCAATTATCCATATAAGCACAAAGCGAAATTAACAACCATAAAAGGTTGCACACACATCTGTCGCTCTTAACTTATATTACAACTCATATGTCTAAGATGCAAAAATAAGGAGGAGAAGGTTGCTTAGAGCTTCAGCCGTCCGACCTGTATGAATGTGACCTCTAAACGGACACACATCAGAAAGAACTAGCTGAACCCTGAAAAATTATTTTGCGATTTACGTGAGTCGCATACTCAGTGAATATGAACCATCATAAATTATTTCACATAGAGTCAAACATTTAATCCATATACATATACAAACATATTATACATATCATATATGAATTTACTATGCAAATGCTAATGTTTTCGATTCTTTATTCTGTGAACTGTTCAAGCTTGAATCTGCCCCGGGTTTACTGTATATGGACTCTTGTGGTCCCCTTTAAGAAAGAAATCCGAAGATCTCCTCATTATGACTCTTATGGTCGCTTTAAGAAAGAAATCCGAAGATCTCCTCATTGACCCGTAGGTCCTGTATGATCCGAAGATCCTGTATGCTTTAAGAAAGAAATCCGAAGATTTCCTCATTACAGTTCAGGGCAAGACAGTCACAGGTCCCTTAAATCTCATGCAATATGTTATGCAATCAAGTGCATCCTGTAATCATATATCATATGCTATCTGTTAACATACTTTCTGTGCAAACAACTCAGGAAATTTCAAAGCTATCACATATATCCAAATAAATCATATAGTACACATATCCATATGGCTCATATAACACATATATCCATATACCTCATATACCACATATAGCGCATATATCCATATATTCATATTTCACATATAGCACATAGGGTTGAATCTCCGGTCTATACTCTCCTGTTTAAAGCAGATACTATATTTCTCCCCCTTGACTCTGACCACGGTCTATTACTTGGGCTCCTATATGTAACCCAATGCAAATTAGGCTATTTACTCTTATAAACTCTAACCCCAAATGCAATGAAATGCCAAAATGCATTACAACTTCTTGTGCATCTTTCCAAATCCTTTAAAACTTGACAACAATAAACCATATATATAGAAGAACATTTTTCTAGTTCAAACCATTCTGAAAAACTTGATCAAAGGGCTCCCTAATATCCTTACAAAACAAAACCCTAAAAATACTCTAAAATCTTTTACCGAATATAAATCCGATATCGAAAACACCGTTTGAAAACTATAGATCAATTGATTTCTCAAATAAAAGCAACTGTAGATCTAGATCTGGAAAAATTAGAAAAATCCAGAAACCTTTAACTAATTAAAAACTTACCAAATCATGCTTGTACTTCGAGATCAAAACCCGATATAAGAGATCTTGTACCAGATCCAGTTTAAACAATCAAATCCTCTTCCTCTCTAATTCTTTCTCACCCACAATAGCCTCTGTATAATTTTTCTTCTTCATTTCTTAGTTATTTGATGATAAGAAGATGATATATATATACAAATCTCAGCCAAAAGTCGGTTTACATTTTTCAAAATTTGCGATTTTTACCCTCAAATCTCCTTTACTACAAACTTTACCCTGAAATAATTAATAATTAACTTTTAGTTAATTTTTTTTTTAAAATATAATAAACTTAATTAGAAGATAAATATTACTTTTAAAAACTCACTATATATCATACCGATATTCTATGCATATGCTATCACTCTTATATGAATGAAAAATGACGTATGCATTTTGGTCGGGGATGTTACATTTCTCCCCCTCTATAAGAATTTTGTCCTCAAAATTCGCTATCTCTTCATATGAATTTCTCATATAATCAGTTAACTAAGTTGTTTCCTCTAAACCATGATTCTTCCAAATTACTTTCGGAATCTCCCTCTGTAACTGTTTGATTCTATAATCTACTATCATGATCGATTCCTCTAGGTAACTCTGATTCTCTGCAAGTTGTACTTCTGAATCTTTTAGCACATGTGATGGATCAAATCGATACTGTAGCAACATACTGACATGTAAAACATTATGAATCTGAGTCAAACATCAATGTGTCACCCTGAATGTCAAATGGTGTATCCTTACCTTGTTGAACCTGTTCAAAAATTCTATCAACTTCCCATCTCAGATGTGCATCTTTAATTTTCTGTCTCAACACTGGCCGAATCTCAAAAGAAGCAATCAGTACTCCAACTATATCAAGTTGTAGTCTAGCATTTAGATCTCACTAAGCAATCAAATTTGATAATGAAGTCATGTGCATATCTGTCATCATATCACTAGACTTTTGACTCAAAACATATGCTACAACATTGGCCTTTTCCGGATGATACTCGATTGTACAATCATAATCTTTCAATAGTTCTATCAGCACCTCTGTCTCATGTTCAACTTCTTTTCGCTCATCATATACTTCAAACTCATGTTATGTAAAGATTTAGAATGTTTCTTCATATAGATAATGTCACCAACTCTTTAGGGCAAATACTGCTGCTGCCAATTCTAAATCATGTACAAGATAAGAAATTTCATGTAGTCGCAACTGTCGTGATGTATAAACAATTACTTTCCATCCAGCATAAAGACACAATCAAGACTCTGATATGAAACATCGTTGTAAATACCAAATCCTCTTGTACTTGTAAGAATTCTCAGTATTGTTGTTGTAGTCTTTCGGTGCTTTAACTCATCAAAAACTCTGTTGGAACACATAATACCGATGGAATGAAGCATTCTTTCATAACAATTTAGTGAGTGGTGCAACTATAGTAGAGAATCCTTCCACTAATAGTCTGTAGTTTCCAGCCATACTAAGAAAGATACGAACTTCTGAATTTGTACTTGATGCTTTCCAGTTTACCACTGCTTCAACCTTCTTATGATCAAACTATATACCTCTTATATGTTCTAAAAATATCACAGGATTCAACCAGAATTCACACTTACTCAGTTTAGCATATAACTATTTTTCCCTCATGACTTGTAACACATACGCAAATGATCAACATGCTCATCTGTACTTCACGAATATACTAATATATCATGAATAAAGATGATCACAAATTTGTCTAGAAAAGGTTGAAATACCTTGTTCATCAAAGCTACGAATGTTGCTGGTACATTAGTCTAACCAAATAGAATTACCAGAAACTCATAATGCCCATATCGAGTTCTGAATACTGTCTTGAAAATGTCATCTTTAGATATCTTTAACTGATGATATCCTGATCGAATGTCTATCTTCGAAAATACCTTTGCATACTGAAGTTGATCAAATACATCATCTATGTAACACCCCGACTTCCGACGGAGCGCTACTAAGATATAGACCTTACTAGGTACTATTAAATAGGTTGACAACTACACTTTAGGATCTTGCAACGCAGGCACGACGAGAAAACAAAATAAAAACATCCAACATTTTTTATATAAATATAGAAAAACGTAGTTATGTATGAATTCCCGAAAACCTGAATATAAATATCCCCAAATCCGACGAATTGCCACCAATAATAAAATCATTCAATGAAACAAGAAGACAAGTAATAGTACCGACTCTAACGTAATAGTAAAAACAACATCCTAGAAATCATAAATAAACTAATGTCAAAACCCATCCCACTATGACACGCGCTCTTTACCGCTCCGGCCCGCCATCTAGCCTCGATTCCTGCACAACTCCCTGGTTCATACCTGGAATAGGAAAATATTCTCCGAGGGGTCAGCGTCTAATCTATCGAGTTAGAAAGATTACGGAAATTGTAGAACGTTTTGAAATCATTTATAGAGTCAACATACAAATCCACAATCGCAATCATAACTCTAAATGCCAATACCTAAATTAGTTATAATCAGTCACACATAGCCACATACGCATTTATAATCACAATCCCATAACAATGCAATTCCTCCTTTTCCACAATCCGACTTTCCAGGCGCTCATGACCGCGCCGAGTGCAGAGGCAGGCCCTCTCACTCCACTTCACAATCTCCCTTCTAACCCCGACTAAGCCTCCACTGGAGCGCTTGCCAAAAACACACAAATAATAATTTTCGCTTTGAAGGGGCACGATTTCTCTGTCACACGGGTCAAACGTAGCCAACTCTTCCTCAACACCAGCTACGATGGGCCGTGTCGGAAACGGTACCAGCACAGAGAAAACGTTCCAAAAATATATTTCTGATAAAATACATTCGAAACCATTTTACGCACACATCAATTCAAGAAGTTCAAAACAATTTAAAAGGTATTCGGGACTAGTTCCCAAAACCCGCCCTACAATAACGATACGCAATCTAACAGTGTAGAGAAGAACTGAGCAAGTCGAAAACGACTTACCTCGAAGGTAGGGATCCTCTGAAGAAGACACAAGTTAAGACCCCGAGCGGAAACGATTCCCTAAAGAATTATAAAGAGGAAGATTAGTTTAAGTACGAGCCAGACCAACTGTCCCAAAGAAGAAGCCACTACCAATTTCCTTAAACAACCGACTTCTATTAAAAGGATTTCTAACTAGTAGTTACTAGAATATGCTAATCATAACCACTTAATAATATTATCCTATTCCTAACAAACCCAGCCCAACAAATTCAACCATCTAATATCCGATCTCCCTGTACCTAATTAGATCAGCCCAGCCCAACTAACAAAATTAAAAGAAAAAACAACCCAACCCATATTAATAAAATTAAAAGGAAACAACCAGCCCAAATGGGTAGAATTGATCCAACTACCAGCCCAAAACTAACGTGAACCCTCGTGACTTGATTCTCAATTAGCCCAAATATACCACTCCAATCAACCTTTGACATTTCAAAGGCGGGCCCCACCCCCCTTCTTCTTCAACCTAACACATCCGAACTCACCGCCCGACCCTCTGGTTCAATTCCTCGCCCAACTTTCCTTCCATCGTCGGCGCTCTTGAAACCCGGATCCCCGCCCCTACTGACTTTTCAACACGGGTCCACCTTGCCAAACCTTTCTTCTTCAACCTCGAGAAAGAACAACACAGCAACTCGCGTCCTCTTCTCCTTACGCCCGACTTCGCGAGCCCCTAGCTCAACTGGTTCACCTCCTCCGACGAGTTCGTGACCTCGCTTGGCCGTGTTTTACCTCCCCGTCCGGCGCGCATCAAAGGAAGGCAACGGCGAATTCCCCCGCTGCCCTTGTTCACGGCTGCTGACCAATTCCGCTGGCACCCATCATCGCCCTCCCTCTCGTCCCAAGTTCCGGCCACGGCGTACTCCGACCCCAACCCAAACCTAATTTCCGACCCAAGAACAGCACAATGAAACAAAGAAGAAGGACTCACCGGAGATGATGGTGTCGTGCTGCAGGCGCGGTCGGAATATCCCCGGTGTGTTGGTGACGACGCGGTGGTCGAGCGGCGGCAGCGCAGAACACCGATTGGCGACTCACTCTCTGACCTTTGCAAAGCCGGATAAGGGCTGAACGGATTTCGAACGATTTTCGAATAAGGACTGAACGGAGGATTTCGAACGAATTGCGTCTCCCAGGTTTATTTGCAGATTGGTTTATTAATATAGGGGTCCATCAAGTAATCCAAGATTTGGATATAATCGATTAGATTATGACAGATTTTTTTTTATGGAACCGATTTGGCTTCCGAATATGTTGGTTGAATTGGTCATAAATTAGATAGCAAATCTAATTAGTTATCATATAGATAAACTAATTATTAGCTAGGTGTTCAAACTAATTATTAGCTAGGTGTTCAAACGGATTATTAAATCGGTTTTAACTAATAGAAAACTCTTTTCCGAGGGTTACTTGCGGATCAAGAACTTAAATGCTTGTAAGCAAAGGAAACCCATTTTCAGACTCACGAGACCTAAAACGACATTGGTGTTATGTCCTACAAGGGGACAAGGAGGGATCGCACATTCAGGACATACCAGTAGTGTGCGAGTTTGAGGACGTTTTTCCCGAGGAGCTTCCAGGATTACCTCCTCAGAGAGAGGTAGACTTTGGTATTGAGTTGGAGCCGGGGACGAGACCGATTTCGAGAGCTCCATATCGCATGGCCCCGATGGAAATGCAGGAGCTGAAGGCTCAATTGGAGGAGTTATTAGAGAAGGGGTATGTACGACCAAGTGCTTCGCCATGGGGAGCTCCAGTCCTATTTGTGAAGATGAAGGATGGTTCTCTCCTTCTGTGTATCGACTACCGGGAGTTGAATCGAGTTACCATCAAGAACAAGTATCCGCTGTCGTATTGATGATTTGCTGGATCAGCTGCAGGGGGCTACTGTGTTCTCCAAAGTGGATTTGAGGTCAGGATATCACCAGCTGAGGATTCGGGAAGAGGATATACCTAAGACGGCTTTCCGAACGAGATATGTACATTATGAGTTTGTAGTGATGCCGTTCGGACTGACGAATGCACCCGCTGTATTTATGGAGTTGATGAACCGGGTGTTTATAGACTACTTGGATAGATTTGTAGTAGTGTTCATCGACGATATTCTGATCTACTCTCAGAGTAAGGAGGAGCACGCCGAGCATCTCAGGCTAGTGTTGGGAGTACTGAGACACCATCGGTTATTTGCTAAGCTGTCCAAGTGTGATTTCTGGCTGCCTGAAGTTACCTTTTTAGGGCATGTGGTATCTGCCCAAGGAGTTATGGTGGATCCGACAAAGATTGAAGCTGTAAAGGCATGGGAGCCTCCGAAGAAAGTTAAGGAGGTGCGGAGCTTTCTAGGATTGGCAAGGTATTATAGAAGGTTTGTGGAAGGGTTTTCCCGGATAGCCCAACCACTTACCAACCTGCTTAAGAAGACCACTCGCTTTGAGTGGAATGAAGCCTGCCAACGGAGTTTTGAAGAGCTGAAGGGAGGTTGACTTCGGCTCCTATACTTGCTCTTCCTCAGGGGAATGAGGATTTTGTGATTTACAGTGATGCTTCCAAGGTAGGCTTGGGTTGTGTGCTGATGCAGAGGGACAGGGTGATTGCTTATGCCTCCAGATAGCTGAAACCGAATGAGTAGAATTACCCCACTCATGACTTGGAGTTAGCAGCCGTGGTACATGATCTGAAGATTTGGCGTCATTATTTGTATGGGAGCTCATGCAAAGTGATGACAGATCATAAGAGCCTCAAGTACATCTTCACTCAGAGGGAGTTGAATATGAGACAGAGGAGATGGGTTGAGTTACTGAAGGAGTACGACCTTGAGATCCTTTACCACCCAGGGAAAGCGAATGTGGTCGCTGATGCCCTTAGTAGGAAGACGCCTCAGGAGCGTATGTTAGCTCATTTGACAGTTCAACCAGAGCTACAGAGGGAGCTGATGAGGTACGGTATTGAGGTGCAAATTCAGCGTTATCAGGGCAGTTTGAGAGCCCTGGAATGTCGGCCGTCCTTACTTGAAGAAGTGAGATAGAAGCAGGAGAATTGCCCAATGATTCAGGATCTGAGGCAAAGATTGAGCCGTGGGGAGGCACCCGACTTTATGGAGAGAACAAATGGTATTTTGTGTATGCGTGGTCGGATTTGTGTGTCTCGAGATGCAGAGTTGAGGCAGAAGATTTTACAAGAGGCCCATGCTACACCTTACTCAATCCACCACAGGGCGAGTAAGATGTACAAGGATTTGCGACAGTTTTATTGGTGGGATGGCATGAAGCCGGATGTAGTGAGATTCGTCGCTAAATATCAAGTCTTCCAACAGGTGAAGATCGAGCATCAGAGACCCGGAGGAATGATTCAATCGCTTCCTATTCCAGAATGGAAATGGGAGGACATCTCCATGGATTTCGTCACAGGTTTGAGACTCAGTAGAGGCCATGATGCCATTTGGGTAGTAGTGGATAGACTGACGAAGACTGCTCGCTTTTTGCCGATCAGGGAGACATGGCAAGTGAGCAAGCTAGTGGAGGTGTTTATTAATCAGATAGTTAGACTGCACGGAGTGCCTAAGACGATTGTGTCAGACCGAGATGGGCGTTTTACTTCCAGATATTGGCAGCAGGTGCATGAGGCATTGGGGACGAGATTACATTTCATAACTGCTTACCATCCACACTCAGACGGTCAGACAGAGAGGACGATTCAGACTCTATAGGACATGCTTAGGTCCTGCGTATTAGACTGGGGAGGTCAGTGGTCGGATCACTTGGCTTTGGTGGAGTTTGCCTATAATAACAGCTGGCATTCGTCGATTCAGATGGCTCCTTATGAGGCTTTATATGGTCGGAAGTGTAGGACACCGTTGTGTTGGGATGATCCCTCGGATGTAGTAGGTGAGAGGCCACAAATGATTGAGGAGACGATCGGGAAATTGGCCTTAATCAGAGAGAGAATGTTAGCTGCTAAGAGTCACCAGAAGTCCTATGCAGACAAGAGGTGTAGGCCGTTGGAGTTTGAGGTAGGAGCCCACGTCTGGTTGAGAGTATCGCCTACCCGCGGGGTAAGAAGATTCAGGGTGAAAGGGAAGCTGAGTCCTCGATATATCGGTCCGTTCGAGATTCTGGAGAGAGTAGGCGAGGTGTCTTATAGGCTAGCATTGCCGCCTGCTTTGGAAGGAGTGCACCCTATATTCCATGTTTCACAGCTGAGACAGTATGTCCCGGATCCTAGTCACAAACTGAATTATGAGGATTTGGTGGTAGAACCAGATCACACTTTCCGGGAACAACCGCTGAAGATTTTAGATCGACGAATGAAGAAGCTGCGGAACAAGGAGATGTCGCTGGTGTTGATTCAGTGGTCTCGACGGGGAGTCGAGGAGGCCACCTGGGAGACGGAGTCCATGATGAGAGGAAGTTACCCAGAAATCTACCCGGGTTTAGTAGAAGCGTTTGAGGGGAAGGTTAGTAATTAGTGTGGTTTTTTTAGATTCGATGTTTGCTTCGTGATTGTTATTCCTTTCACTTACCTGTTTGACTGTTGAAATATTTGTTTGACGTGTTGCGTATTTTGGATGGCTAGTACTGGTTAGGATTACCGTTACCAACCAATTCTGGTTCGAGGACGAACCTCTTTAAGGGGGAGAGGTTTGTGAAAACCTCGAATATCTTTTCTTTCGTGTAAAAGTTTCGGGACGAAACTTTCTTAAGGGGGGTAGTATGTAATATCCGTAGTCGTTTTAGGTCTCGTAAGTCTGAAAATGGGTTTCCTTCGCTTACAAGCATTTAAGTTCTTGATCCGCAAGTAACCCTCGTAAAAGAGTTTTCTATTAGTTAAAACCGATTTAATAATCCGTTTGAACACCTAGCTAATAATTAGTTTGAACACCTAGCTAATAATTAGTTTATCTATATGATAACTAATTAGATTTGCTATCTAATTTATGGCCAATTCAACCAACATATTCGGAAGCCAAATCGGTTCCATAAAAAAAATCTATCATAATCTAATCGATTATATCCAAATCTTGGATTACTTGATGGACCCCTATATTAATAAACCAATTTGCAAATAAACCTGGGAGACGCAATTCGTTCGAAATCCTCCGTTCAGTCCTTATTAGGAAATCGTTCGAAATCCGTTCAGCCCTTATCCGGCTTTGCGAAGGCCAGAGAGTGAGTCGCCAATCGGTGTTCTGCACTGCCGCCGCTCAACCACCGCGTTGTCACCAACACACTGGGGATATTCCCACCGCGCCTGCAGCACGACACCATCGTCTCCGGTGAGTCCTTCTTCTTTGTTTCATTGTGCTATTCTTGGGTCGGGAATTAGGTTTGGGTTGGGGTCGGAGTACGCTGTGGCCGGAACTTGGGACGAGAGGGAGGGCGATGATGGGTGCCGGCGGAATTGGTCAGCAGCCGTGAACAGGGGCAGCGGGGGAATTCGCCGTTGCCTTCCTTTGATGCGTGTCGGACGGGGAGGTAAAAAACGGCCAAGCGAGGTCACGAACTCGTCGGAGGAGGGGAACCAGTTGAGCGAGGGGCTCGCGAAGTCTGGCGTGAGGAGAAGAGGACGCGAGTTGCTGTGTTGTTCTTTCTCGAGGATGAAGAAGAAAGGCTTGGCAAGGAGGACCCGTGTTGAAAAGTCAATAGGGGCGGGGATCTGGGTTGCAAGAGCGCCGACGAGGGAAGGAAAGTTGGGCGAGGAATTGAACCAGAGGGTCGGGCGATGAGTTCGGATGTGTTAGGTTGAAGAAGAAGGGGGGTGGGTCCCGCCTTTGAAAAGTCAAAGGTTGATTGGAGTGGTATATTTGGGCTAATTGGGAATCAAGTCAGGAGGGTTCACGTTAGTTTTGGGCTGGGAGTTGGATCAATTCTACCCATTTGGGCTGGTTGTTTCCTTTTAATTTTATTAATATGGGTTGGGTTGTTTTTTCTTTTAATTTTGTTAGTTGGGCTGGGCTGATCTAATTAGGTACAGGGAGATCGGAATTTAGATGGTTGAATTTGTTGGGCTGGGTTTGTTAGGAATAGGATAATATTATTAAGTGGTTATGATTAGCATATTCTAGTAACTACTAGTTAGAAATCCTTTTAATAGAAGTCGGATGTTTAAGGGAATTGGTAGTGGCTTCTTCTTTGGGATAGTTGGTCTGGCTCGTAGTTAACCTAATCTTCCTCTTTATAATTCTTTGGGGAATCGTTTTCGATCGGGGTCTTAACTTGTGTCTTCTTCAGAGGATCCCTACCTTCGAGGTAAGTCGTTTTCGACTTGCTCGGTTCTTCTCTACCCTGTTAGATTGCATATCGTTATTGTAGGGCGGGTTTTGGGAACTAGTCCCGAATACCTTTTAAATTGTTTTGAACTTCTTGAATTGATGTGTGCGTAAAATGGTTTCGAATGTATTTTATCGGAAGATATTTTTGGGACGTTTTCTCTGTGTTGGTACCGTTTCCGACACGTCCCATCGTAGCTGGCGTTGAGGAAGAGTTGGCTACGTTTGACCCGTGTGACAGAGAAACCGTGCCCCTTCAAAGCGAAAATTATTATCTGTGTGTTTTTGGCAAGCGCTCCAGTGGAGGCTTAGTCGGGGTTAGAAGGGAGATTGTGAAGTGGAGTGAGAGGGCCTGCCTCTGCACTCGACACGGTGATGAGCGCCTGGAAAGTCGAATTGTGGAAAAGGAGGAATTGCATTGTTATGGGATTGTGATTGTAAATGCGTATGCGGCTATGTGTCACTGATTATAACTAATTTAGGTATTGGCCTTTAGAGTTATGATTGCGATTGTGGATTTGTATGCTGACTCTAGAAATGATTTCAAAACGTTCTACAATTTCCGTAATCTTTCTAACTCGATAGATTAGACGTTGACCCCTCGGGGAATATTTTCCAGTTCCAGGTATGAACCAGGGAGCCGTGCAGGAACCGAGGCTAGATGGCGGGCCGGAGCGGTAAAGAGCGCGTGTCATAGTGGGATGGGTTTTGACATTAGTTTATTTATGATTTCTAGGATGTTGTTTTTACTATTACGTTAGAGTCGGTATTATTACTTGTCTTCTTGTTTCATTGAATGATTTTATTATTGGTGGCAATTCGTCGGATTTGGGGATATTTATATTCAGGTTTTCGGGAATTCATACACAACTACGTTTTTCTATATTTATATAAAAAAAAGGTTGGATGTTTTTATTTTGTTTTCTCGTCGTGCCTGCGTTGCAAGATCCTCAAGTGTAGTTGTCAACCTATTTAATTGTACCTTGTAAGGTCTATATCTTAGTAGCGCTCCGTCGGAAGTCGGGGTGTTACAATCTATTCTTGGCAATAGATATTTGTTCTTCATTGTCACCTGATTCAACTTTCTGTAATCTATGCACAATCATAAGATACACTTGTCTTCTTCAGAGGATCCCTACCTTCGAGGTAAGTCGTTTTCGACTTGCTCGGTTCTTCTCTACCCTGTTAGATTGCTTATCGTTATTGTATGGGGTTTTGGGAACTAGTCCCGAATACCTTTTAAATTGTTTTAAACTTCTTGAATTGATGTGTGCGTAAAATGGTTTCGAATGTATTTTATCGGAAAGATATTTTTGGGACGTTTTCTCTCTGTTGGTACTGTTTCCGACACGGCCCATCGTAGCTGGCGTTGAGGAAGAGTTGGCTAAGTTTGACCCATGTGACAGAGAAACCGTGCCCCTTCAAAGCGAAAATTATTATATGTGTGTTTTGGGCAAGCGCTCCAGTGGAGGCTTAACCGGGGTTAGAAGGGAGATTGTGAAGTAGAGTGAGAGGGCCTGCCTCTGCACTCGGCACGGTGATGAGCGCCTGGAAAGTCGGATTTTGGAAAGGAAGAATTGCATTGTTATGGGATTGTGATTGTAAATGCGTATATGGCTATGTGTAACTGATTATAACTAATTTAGGTATTGGCCTTTAGAGTTATGATTGCGATTGTGGATTTGTATGCTGACTCTAGAAATGATTTCAAAACGTTCTACAATTTTCGTATTCATTCTAACTCGATAGATTAGACGCCGACCCCTCGGGGAATATTTTCCAGTTCCAGGTATGAACCAGGGAGCCAAGTAGGAACCGAGGCTAGATGGCGGGCCGGAGCGGTAAAGAGCGCGTGTCATAGTGGGATGGGTTTTGACATTAGTTTATTTATGATTTCTAGGATGTTGTTTTTACTATTACGTTAGAGTCGGTACTATTACTTGTCTTCTTGTTTCATTGAATGATTTTATTATTGGTGGCAATTCGTCGGATTTGGGGATATTTATATTCAGGTTTTCGAGAATTCATACATAACTACGTTTTTCTATATTTATATAAAAATAGGTTGGATGTTTTTGTTTTGTTTTCTCGTCGTGCCTGCGTTGCAAGATCCTAAAGTGTAGTTGTCAACCTATTTAATAGTACCTAGTAAGGTCTATATCGTAGTAGCACTCCGTTGGAAGTCGGGGTGTTACAAATTGGTATCAGAGCTGGCATTTGTCGATTCAGATGGCTCCTTATGAGGCTTTATATGGTCGGAAGTGTAGGACACCGTTGTGTTGGGATGATCCCTCGGATGTAGTAGGTGAGAGGCCACAAATGATTGAGGAGACGATCGGGAAATTGGCCTTAATCAGAGAGAGAATGTTAGCTGCTAAGAGTCACCAGAAGTCCTATGCAGACAAGAGGTGTAGGCCGTTGGAGTTTGAGGTAGGAGCCCACGTCTGGTTGAGAGTATCGCCTACCCGCGGGGTAAGAAGATTCGGGGTGAAAGGGAAGCTGAGTCCTCGATATATCGGTCCGTTCGAGATTCTGGAGAGAGTAGGCGAGGTGTCTTATAATTTAGCATTGCCGCCTGCTTTGGAAGGAGTGCACCATGTATTCCATGTTTCACAGCTGAGACAGTATGTCCCGGATCCTAGTCACAGACTGAATTATGAGGATTTGGTGGTAGAACCAGATCACACTTTCCGGGAACAACCGTTGAAGATTTTAGATCGACGAATGAAGAAGCTGCGGAACAAGGAGATTCTGCTGGTGTTGATTCAGTGGTCTCGACGGGGAGTCGGGAGGCCACCTGGGAGACGGAGTCCATGATGAGAGGAAGTTACCTAGAAATCTACCCGGGTTTAGTAGAAGCGTTTGAGGGTAAGGTTAGTAATTAGTGTGTTGTTTTTAGATTCGATGTTTGCTTCGTGATTGTTATTCGTTTCACTTGCCTGTTTGTCTGTTGAAATATTTGTTTGACGTGTTGCGTATTTTGGATGGCTAGTACTGGTTAGGATTACCGTTACCAACCAATTCTGGTTCGAGGACGAACCTCTTTAAGGGGGAGAGGTTTGTGAAAACCTCGAATATCTTTTCTTTCGTGTAAACATTTCGGGACAAAATTTTCTTAAGGGGGGTAGTATGTAATATCCGTAGTCATTTTAGGTCTCGTAAGTCTGAAAATGGGTTTCCTTCGCTTACAAGCATTTAAGTTCTTGATCCGCAAGTAACCCTCGGAAAAGAGTTTTCTATTAGTTAAAACCATTATATCCCTTGAGAGGTTGGATTGTATTATTTTATGTCTATTTAAGTGCATATATGTGTGAGGATGTTAATAGTCTTTTGCTATAATTTTCTTATGTATAGATGTTACTTTTTGAAGATGGCTATGTCTTGATAAGCATGATTTGTTTTGGTTTTGGTTAGTATCTTGATTATTGCTTGAGGACAAGCAAGTCTAAGTATGGGGTATTTTGATGTTCGCATTTTTGATATAGTTTTTTGATAGGTTTTCTTTGTTTATTAGGATTAATTTTGTCTAGTTTAGGTTTCGTATTAAGTGTTTTTAGTTAGTTTTGTATAAATCTGCGAAAAAAGTGGAATCTACGCTATTTTGTGTATTTTGCAGGTTTTAGCTAGGAAATGAGCTAAATGGAGATAAATTTGGAGCATCACAATGAAGGACGGGAAAGTGCAAGATTTAAGAAGTCGAAGCTCAAGAAAACGGGAGGAGGTGTTGAAGAAAACAAAACCCCAGGCTCATTAACGAGGCTGTGAAGGGTCGTTAACGAGGCCACGACGACGAAGATTTCGGAGTATTATTTTATTATTCACCGATCCTGAACGGGAATTTATTTCCGTATCGGTTGAGTATCTTTTTAGAATCTTTATGGGTTGATAGAATATGTATTTTAGGGTTTAATATCTTTTTAGATTTTATTTCTATCTTTTAGAGATTGTTTCTATCTTTTTAGGAAAGTTTTTATCTTTTATCTTTTTAGTTTTTAAGGATTTTCTAGTATAAATACCCTTCTATCTAGCATAGAAAGGGGGGGGGGGGCTTAATTTTGGAGTAGAGTTTTAGAGTTAGTTTTGGAGAAGGGGGGGGGCTTAATGTCTTACAACCCGGTGATGTACCAAGATCACTTCCAGCCTCACTACCCACCACCTCCTCAGCCCGAGTACGCAGGATCGAGCATACCACCACCATGGGCCGAGGATCTTTCTGCACGGATGCAGCAGCTTCACCTTCAGACCGATCACATTCATCGGAGGATGGATAGATGGGAAACCGTCTATTCCGCTCGTATGTCGATGGAGGACGAGCGGCAACGTCAAAGAGAGGCAGAGGATGCTGAGCGTTGGAGGACGATGTATGACTTCATGGGGCACTTTGAGCACTATTTTCCTCCACCGAACCGTTGATCAAGCTCAAGATGAAGTTTCCTTTCCTTGTTTCTACTTTTGTAAGTTTTATGTCTTTCTTTTTCTTTTTAATTTTCTGTTTTCTTTTCTATTTCTTTTCCCTATTCATCTTATTTTTCTTACAGTGGGGACACTGTAATTTTAAGTATGGGGTGGGAAGAAAGTAGAAAAATTATGTCCTAGGTGTTTTTATGTTTTATATAGTTGTTACTTCTGTTAAATCGAAAAAACCAAAAAAAATTGAAAAATTTGAAAAATCCAAAAAGAGTTTAGAATTGATAGATATCCCTTCTTAAAAGTTCTATGATAGCAATCATTAGCTTGACCATATAATTCCTTGCAAATATGTCTTTGAAAGTATAGCCGGACTCTTAAAAATTGAAATTATTGTTTTTTAGAAGAGAATAGCATTAGATGAAATTGAGCACATATACTTTATAGCATAGATGATGCAATCCAACAAAATCTACCTTGAGAGAAATTTTTGGCCTTATAGGGAGAACATTCATAAGTCCCTCTTCTTTTTTGTGTGATTTACTCTCCTTATGCATATTATCTCTTGGAATTGTGATGGTTATCTATTTCTTGAGACCCTTATAGGATTTTTAGTTCATTACTTGTAAAGATCATATGATAGAGAACTTATTTTTATGAGCCCTATTATCCCCTATCTACCTTTACATTATTCCTTCTTTTGATAACCAATTTTGGCCTGAAACCTTTTATTTTTAGCTCCACAAAAATTGTTCCCTAGCCAAGATAAGCTTGACCCTATCCGGGAATTAGGACTTAGATTGGAGAGGTGAAGTCTTGTGTTTTATTGAAAAGAAAAGAGTTTCTATTTGCTTGAATTAAAGGGCATTTGGGAAGGGTAGATTTGGAAGTCTCTTGTTATTACATGTAAGAAAGGTCTCTTGAAAAAAAAGATGCACAATTAAGTTTAAAGGGAAGAAATGTATACGGTGGATCGTTAACGACCCGGATGTGGGTTCGTTAACGAGGCAGCGAAAGAGAAAAAGAAAAAAAACATAAAAAAAGAGAAAGAAAGAAGAAAAGTTGAAGTGCATTTGTGTTTAAAAATAATATCAAGAGATTCTTTTATTTTTGATTATGAGACTTTCTAGGATGATAAATGGGTGAGTGAAAATAAGTGTGCATAATATGAGAGTGAGTTTGGTTATTTTATATGAGAGTTTTGATGTTATGTGTGAGTTTTTTTTTAGGAGTCTTTGATTCCCGGATATTATTAGCACCACATGACCAAAATATCTCCATGCCTTATTGTTATTACCAAGCCCCATTACAACCCGGCCGAATGGAAGCTTCTTTGAAGTTTTTCATTGAGCCTAAGTTCTCTTGATGATTCTCTGCTTGTTTTGACAAATCTTGGGTGGAGAGTATTGGTGATATAAGTTCCAATTTCTATGAGTTTTTGTATATAGGATGAGTTGAGAGATTGAAATTATAAGCCCAAACACATGAGAGTTGAGTGAAACACATTATATCCCTTGAGAGGTTGGATTGTATTATTTTATGTCTATTTAAGTGCATATATGTGTGAGGATGTTAATAGTCTTTTGGTATAATTTTCTTATGTATAGATGTTACTTTTTGAAGATGGCTATGTCTTGATAAGCATGATTTGTTTTGGTTTTGGTTAGTATCTTGATTATTGCTTGAGGACAAGCAAGTCTAAGTATAGGGTATTTTGATGTTCGCATTTTTGATATAGTTTTTTGATAGGTTTTCTTTGTTTATTAGGATTAATTTTGTCTAGTTTAGGTTTCGTATTAAGTGTTTTTAGTTAGTTTTGTATAAATCTGCGAAAAAAGTGGAATCTACGCTATTTTGTGTATTTTGCAGGTTTTAGCTAGGAAAGGAGCTAAATGGAGATAAATTTGGAGCATCACAATGAAGGACGGGAAAGTGCAAGATTTAAGAAGTCGAAGCTCAAGAAAACGAGAGGAGGTGTTGAAGAAAACAAAACCCCAGGCTCGTTAACGAGGCTGTGAAGGGTCGTTAACGAGGCCACGACGAAGAAGATTTCGGAGTATTATTTTATTATTCACCGATCCTGAACGGGAATTTATTTCCGTATCGGTTGAGTATCTTTTTAGAATCTTTATGGGTTGATAGAATATTTATTTTAGGGTTTAATATCTTTTTAGATTTTATTTCTATCTTTTAGAGATTGTTTCTATCTTTTTAGAAAAGTTTTTATCTTTTTAGTTTTTTAGGATTTTCTAGTATAAATACCCTTCTATCTAGCATAGAAAGGGGGGGGGGGGGGGGGCTTAATTTTTGAGTAGAGTTTTAGAGTTAGTTTTGGAGAAGGAAGGAAGGCTGAAGGAAAGGCTGCCGAATCGGAAATCGGTGACGAGGGGTCGGTGACGACGGTTTCCGAGGTTTGTTGATCGAGTTTGTGGTTCGGTGATTGTTTTGTTTTGGTTTTTCTTCTGATTCTCTGTAAGACGATATTTTTGTTATTAATTTAAGTTTGAGTTTTGTTTTCATGTTTGTTTTTATTGAAGTTTTTGGTTTCTTAATCATGAGTAGTGAGTAGATATTTTTCTAGGGTCGGGGTTAAGCCCGGCATAGTTGAGCATGTTTGATGAAGTATGGTAGTGTTTTGAATGCCTTTTATTTTTATTGAGATTGTTTGTTGTGCTTAATACCGAAATGGGAGTTGAGGTAATTTGAGTTTTAACTTGATTGAAAGAGAAAGTTAGTAACTTGAAGGTTGATATTGTTTGAAAACGGAAGTTTCAAGCTTTAGATCCAAAACAAGCAATTGAGTGAGTTGGTTTATGAAAATAGATTAATTTACCTGTCAAGTCAATGAAAGTTGATGACTCTATCTATTTAAAGGCATGATCTTATCTACTTACGAATTCTTATGCTTGGCTATGCTGTGGTGTCCCTTATCCTAGATATTTGTTTTTATTGAATTATTTCTGATAAATCTTCGTTGTTGAATGCTTGATTCGGTACCGAGTATTAATTAGAATTTTATTAGTTCGTTAATAGATGTTTTTATATTCGGTGGTTCGGTAACGATCCTGACAAGGTCGTTAACGAGGCATCTCGTGAGTGATTGTGTTTGATTTTGTTTGATTTTTATTAGATTGATAGACAAATAACCTTGCTTCCTGTGGAACGATCCTGACTCCACTGTACTCAGCGGGGTCTTGACTTACAAATTTATTTGTTGGCCGAGAAACCCTATCAACAGTGCGTAAAATGGTTTCGAATGTATTTTATCGGAAAGATATTTTTGGGACGTTTTCTCTGTGTTGGTACCGTTTCCGACACGGCCCATCGTAGCTGGCGTTGAGGAAGAGTTGGCTACGTTTGACCCGTGTGACAGAGAAACCGTGCCCCTTCAAAGCGAAAATTATTATCTGTGTGTTTTTGGCAAACGCTCCAGTGGAGGCTTAGCCGGGGTTAGAAGGGAGATTGTGAAGTGGAGTGAGAGGGCCTGCCTCTGCACTCGGCGCGGTGATGAGCGCTTGGAAAGTCGGATTGTGGAAAAGGAGGAATTGCATTGTTATGGGATTGTGATTGTAAATGCATATGTGGCTATGTGTCACTGATTATAACTAATTTAGGTATTGGCCTTTAGAGTTATGATTGCGATTGTGGATTTGTATGCTGACTCTACAAATGATTTCAAAACGTTCTACAATTTCCGTAATCTTTCTAACTCGATAGATTAGACGCTGACCCCTTGGGGAATATTTTCCAGTTCCAGGTATGAACCAGGGAGCCGTGCATGAACCGAGGCTAGATGGCGGGCCAGAGCGGTAAAGAGCGCGTGTCATAGTGGGATGGGTTTTGACATTAGTTTATTTATGATTTCTAGGATGTTGTTTTTACTATTACGTTAGAGTCGGTATTATTACTTGTCTTCTTGTTTCATTGAATAATTTTATTATTGGGGGCAATTCGTCGGATTTGGGGATATTTATATTCAGGTTTTCGGGAATTCATACATAACTACGTTTTTCTATATTTATATAAAAAAAGGTTGGATGTTTTTATTTTGTTTTCTCATCGTGCCTGCATTGCAAGATCCTCAAGTGTAGTTGTCAACCTATTTAATAGTACCTAGTAAGGTCTATATCTTAGTAGCGCTCCGTCGGAAGTCGGGGTGTTACAATCTATTCTTGGCAATAGATATTTGTTCTTCATTGTCACCTGATTCAACTTTCTGTAATCTATGCACAATCATAAGATACACTTGTCTTCTTCAGAGGATCCCTACCTTCGAGGTAAGTCGTTTTCGACTTGCTCGGTTCTTCTCTACCCTGTTAGATTGCGTATCGTTATTGTATGCGGGTTTTGGGAACTAGTCCCGAATACCTTTTAAATTGTTTTAAACTTCTTGAATTGATGTGTGCGTAAAATGGTTTCGAATGTATTTTATCGGAAAGATATTTTTGGGACGTTTTCTCTGTGTTGGTACCGTTTTCGACACGGCCCATCGTAGATGGCGTTGAGGAAGAGTTGGCTACGTTTGACCCGTGTGACAGAGAAACCGTGCCCCTTCAATGCGAAAATTATTATCTGTGTGTTTTTGGCAAGCGCTCCAGTGGAGGCTTAGCCGGGGTTAGAAGGGAGATTGTGAAGTGGAGTGAGAGGGCCTGCCTCTGCACTCGGCGCGGTGATGAGCGCCTAGAGAGTCGGATTGTGGAAAAGGAGGAATTGCATTGTTATGGGATTGTGATTGTAAATGCGTATGTGGCTATGTGTGACTGATTATAACTAATTTAGGTATTGGCCTTTAGAGTTATGATTGCGATTGTGGATTTGTATGTTGACTCTACAAATGATTTCAAAACGTTCTACAATTTTCCGTATTCTTTCTAACTCGATAGATTAGACGCTGACCCCTCGGGGAATATTTTCCAGTTCTAGGTATGAACCAGGGAGCTGTGCAGGAACCGAGGCTAGATGGTGGGCCGGAGCGGTAAAGAGCGCTTGTCATAGTGGGATGGGTTTTGACATTAGTTTATTTATGATTTCTAGGATGTTGTTTTTACTATTACGTTAGAGTCGGTATTATTACTTGTCTTCTTGTTTCATTGAATGATTTTATTATTGGCGGCAATTCGTCGGATTTGGGGATATTTATATTCAGGTTTTCGGGAATTCATACATAACTACGGTTTTCTATATTTATATAAAAAAAGGTTGGATGTTTTTATTTTGTTTTCTCATTGTGCCTGCGTTCCAAGATCCTAAAGTGTAGTTGTCAACCTATTTAATAGTACCTAGTAAGGTCAATATCTTAGTAGCGCTCCGTCGGAAGTCGGGGTGTTACAATCTATTCTTGGCAATAGATATTTGTTCTTCACTGTCACCTGATTCAACTTTCTGTAATCTATGCACAGTCATAAGATACACTAGCCCTAATAAATACTTTGTCCAACAAATCCTGTAACTGTTTCTTTAGTTCCTGTTACTCTAGAAGAGCCATCCTATATAGAAGAATAGAAATCGATGTAGTATTTGACATTAATTCCATAGTAAACTCTATCTCTCTATCAAGTAGCAATCTTGGAAGGTCCTTTGGAAGCACATCGGGAAAATATTTAACAACTGAAATATCTTTAATCTCATCACATTCAACAATATGATCTATAACATGAGCCAAATATGTTTCACATCCCTCTCTGATCATACGAAAAGTTGCTGTTTTAGATAATAAGCAAGTGGGTACCTTTTGTTTATCATCATAGAAAACCACTCTAGATTTTCCAAGCGAGTCTATCACTACCTCATTGGTATAACAATCCACTTTAGCATGGTTTCTTGACAACCAATCCATTCAATGTAACATCAAACTCATGCAGAAATAACAAGATCAGATCAACTGGTAACTCTACTGTACCCACTCGTATTATACAATCTTGATATACTATAAATACCTTTACCATTTCCTCTATACTTCTTGTTTTAATGATCCGTGTGTATGAAATGTATATTCATGTATTGCTGTATGAGATGCTCTTATAAACTGATGTGGCACGGCTGAACCTTCTCTCCTTTATGCATCATGCTTATGAATGCAATCTATTGTCAATTACATATGCTTATGAATGCAGAGTCCCTTAAAGAATCATATCCCTGCTCTGATACCAAAAACTAACTATGACACCCCTATACCCTATGATGTATACTTAGTAATACTTATCTCGTATATAAAGAGATAATTCACATATAGCAATTATCCATATAAGCACAAAGCGAAATTAACAACCATAAAAGGTTGCACACACATCTGTCGCTCTTAACTTATATTACAACTCATATGTCTAAGATGAAAAAATGAGGAGGAGAAGGTAGCTTAGAGTTTCAGTCGCCGACCTGTATGAATGTGACCTCTAAACGGACACACATCAGAAAGAACTAGCTGAACCTCAAAAAATTGTTTTGCGATTTACGTGAGTCGCATACTCAGTGAATATAAAGGATCATGAATTATTTCATATAGAGTCAAACATTTAATCCATATACATATACAAACATATTATATATATCATATATGAATTTACTATGCAAATGCTGATGTTTCCGATTCTTTATTCTGTGAACTGTTCAAGCCTGAATCTGCCCCGGGTTTACTGTATATGGACTCTTATGGTCCCCTTTAAGAAAGAAATCCGAAGATCTTCTCATTATGACTCTTAT
This sequence comes from Fallopia convolvulus, assembly GCA_964016875.1. Taxonomy (NCBI): domain Eukaryota; kingdom Viridiplantae; phylum Streptophyta; class Magnoliopsida; order Caryophyllales; family Polygonaceae; genus Fallopia; species Fallopia convolvulus. The sequence goes on from OZ024719.1 coordinate 41,150,159, forward strand.
GGTCGCTTTAAGAAAGAAATCTGAAGATCTCCTCATTGACCCGTAGGTCCTGTATGATCCGAAGATCTTGTATGCTTTAAGAAAGAAATCCGAAGATTTCCTCATTATAGTTCAGGGCAAGACAGTCACAGGTCCTTTAAATCTCATGCAATATGTTATGCAATCAAGTGCATCCTGTAATCATATATAATATGCTATCTGTTAACATACTTTCTGTGCAAACAACTCTGGAAATTTCAGAGCTATCACATATATCCAAATAAATCATATAGTACACATATCCATATGGCTCATATAACACATATATCCATGTACCTCATATACCACATATAGCGCATATATCCATATATTCATATTTCATATATAGCACATAGGGTTGAATCTCCGGTCTATACTCACTTGTTTAAAGCAGATACTATATTTCTCCCCCTTGACTCTGACCACGGTCTATTACTTGGGCTCCTATATGTAACCTAATGCAAATTAGGCTATTTACTCTTATAAACTCTAACCCCAAATGCAATGAAATGCCAGAATGCATTACAACTTCTTGTGCATCTTTCCAAATCTTTTAAAACTTGACAACAATAAACTATATATATATAAAAGAACATTTTTCTAGTTCAAACCATTCTGAAAAACTTGATCAAAGGGCTCCCTAATATCCTTACAAAACAAAACCCTAAAAATACTCTAAAATCTTTTACCGAATATAAATCCGATATCGAAAACACCGTTTGAAAACTATAGATCAACTGATTTCTCAAATAAAAGCAACTGTAGATCTAGATCTGAAAAATTAGAAAAATCCAGATAAACCTTTAACTAATTAAAAACTTACCAAATCACGCTTGTACTTCGAGATCAAAATTCGATATAAGAGATCTTGTACTAGATCCAGTTTAAACAATCAAATCCTCTTCCTCTCTAATTCTTTCTCACCCACGATAGCCTCTGTATAATTTTTCTTCTTCATTTCTTAGTTCTTTGATGATAAGAAGATGATATATATATATATACAAATCTTAGCCAAAAGTCGGTTTACATTTTTCAAAATTTGCGATTTTTACCCTCAAATCTCCTTTACTACAAACTTTACCCTGAAATAATTAATAATTAATTTTTAGTTAAAAACTTTTTAAAATATAATAAACTTAATTAGAAAATAAATATTACTTTCAAAAAACTCACTATATATCATACCGATATTCTATGCATATGCTATTATTCTTATATGAATGCAAAATGACGTATGCATTTTGGTCGGGGATGTTACATATGTGAAGCCAACTCAAACTTCATGAAGCGACCAAACTCCACGCCCATATAGGTAGATCCTTTAATCGTACACCTACAATTGCACTTTTTCAAAGGAACTATTAAAAAGAGTAAATCTTTAACCTCCAACTTGTAGGAACAGAACACACATTTGGGGATTGTTCCATCGTGCTCACAGTTTCTAGGTGTGGGTTTCACATTGAATTCTGTCAAATTTTCATTAGATAGGAATTGGGTATCCCACCACTAGAAAGCTTATACGGGTCTTAATCACATCCCCTTAGCAAACTTTGAGACCAAGTCCCTAGCCAACCCCTTCGTCAAGTGATCAACCAAATTTTGTTGTGACCTAACAAAATCCACCGAAATCACCCAATGTGTAATGAGCTCTCTTACCACACTATGCCTCACGCCCAAGTGATGTGATTTCCCATTGTACACATGGCTATATGCCTTTGCTATACACACACTTGTCCGCTTGGTTCAATTTGAATCCATGGGACAACACAACCTCATCAAACTTTCGATGCCATTTGCTTTGGTGCTTGCTTCAGCCCATAGAAGGATTTGATCAATTTGTACACCTTATACTCTTGTCCTTACATAATAAATCCTTCAGGTTGTTGCATATAAAATTCCTCTTCAAGATCTCCATTAAGGAATGCATTTTTTATGTCCATGACTGGCTTAAAATCGTTGATGCCAAATCAAAAATAATTCCCTAATTATGAAACTAGTATAGTCAGTAAGTCGGGTCGAACCCAAGAGACACTTGTATCCTAAGTTTTATTATTATCAACTCAAAGAGGTAACAAAAGGGGGGATTTTGGAATCAAAACTAGAAACTAAGAATTGAAACAAACAAAGCAAGCAATCAAACAATGCAAAAGTTGGATTTTTATCAATTAGGGAAAATCAATCCTATTCAAGTATCCACTTTTCTTCCTCAAAGTTATTGATCCTAGATTCAAACGAGTTATTTCTTTCAGTTATTCCTATCCTGATCAGAATTATAATATGGCAACGAGACATGCAACTTAACATCCAAACAATTCATGAAACGATCATAAATAATAAGGATATTAGCATTAAGAACAAGGATAAACAGGATACATGCAATTGAATTCCAACGAGTCAAACAATCAACATGCATTCAAATCTCTTCTCAATTGTTTTAGTCCAACGAGTCCTAAATCAATTGAGTTGCTACAAAGATCAGGCTTTGCTACGAGAAAACCTAAATCTAGCAATAGATAATATTAATTCCAACAAGTTAGCTAGGCCTGAAAGAATCAATACAATCAATAATAATCACTCACAAGAGAATTGAAATAACCTGTAGAAATAAACCTGAATAGACGAATCTCAGAACAACTTGAGTCTGAAAAGCTTCAACTCGAATAGAATTTAGGGAGTTTAGTTCTCCATGAGAAAACAAACACAAAAGTCTCAAATTAGGTCTAAGAGCGAATACCAAAACAAAGTCTGAAAAAAAATAACCTAATATAGTCTCGACCCAGTCGAAATTAAAAATATAAAAATATAAAATAATAAACTAAGCAGATAAATATGAACACGCGTCAGATCCAACAGAGTCGCGATCGCCACCAAAACCTAGCCGCGATCGCTGCTTAGCTGCAAACCTTGACCCATCGGCGATCCCTGGAAACCGCTGTTGAGAGGGTATTCTTGACAACAAATAAATTTATAAGTCAAGACCCCGCTGAGTATAGCGAAGTCGGGATCGTTCCACAGGAAGCAAGGTTGTTCGTTTATCAACTACTAAAAGGCAAACAAAATCAAACAAAATCAAGAACAAGTAGCCTCGTTAACGACGTTGTCAGGGTCGTTAACGAACCACCGTACCTAAAAAGACTCAACTAACGATCTAAATAAAATCGGTACCGAGGCAAGGAACTCATCAACGAAATTCACTCAAGATAATTCAAATAATAAAGAAAGATCTAGGACTAGGGACACCACAGCATAGCCAAGCATATAAACTCGTAAGAAGATAAGATCATGCCTTTAAATAGATAGAGTCATCAACTTTCGTTGATTATCAAGTAAATTAACCTACCTTCGTAATCCTAATTCACTTAATTGTTTGCTTTGGATCTAAAACTTGAAACTTTCGCATTCAAACAATATCAACCTTCAAGTTACTAACTTTCTCTTTCAATCAAGTTAAAAACTCAAATTACCTCAACTTTCATCTCGGTATAAGCACAACAAACAATCTCAATAATAGATAAAAGGCATTCAACACATAATCTCACTTATCAAACATGCTCAACTATGCCGGGCTTAACCCCAATCCTAGAAAAGAAGACTACTCACTAATCATAACTATGAAACAAACAAATTCAATAAAAGAAATCATTAAAAACAAATTACTACTCAAATTAGATAAAAATAAACCTGTCTTACAGAAATTCAGAAGAAACCGAAAAAAGAACAAAATACCGAACCAAAATCTCGATCAACGAACTCGGTAACTTTCGTTCACCGACCCTGATCTCCTCGCCTCCTCTCTCGGCTCTTCCTCTTCTCTAAAAACAATCCCTAAAAGTCTGAACTCCCCCTTTCTATGCTAGATAGAATGGTATTTATACTAAAAAGACTAAAAACTAAAAAGGCTAGAAGATATAAACTTTCCTAAAAAGATAGAAATAAAACTCTAAAAGATAGAAATAAAATCTAAGAAGATAACAAGACCTAAAATACATAATATAATAACCCTAAATATCACAAAAAGATACTCTACCGACACGGAAATATTTTCCCGCACAGGATCGGTGAGTCACAAAGTCAACCTTCGAATATTCTGTCTCATGGCCTCGTTAACGAGCCCTCACAGCATCGTTAACGAGCCTGGGCTTGATTTCTTCCACACTTTATCTCATAAAACTTGAACTCTGACTTCTTCAATCTTATATTCCTCCGTCTTTCACTGTAGTGCTCCAAATTCAGCTCCATATAGCTCCTTTTCCTTGCTAAAACCTACAAAATACACAAAATAGAGTAGCTTCCATACTTTCTACAGAAATATGCAAAACTATCCAAAAACACACAAAACTAAACCTAAAATTATTAAAACTAAACCTAACAAGCAAAGAAAACCTACTAAAAACTATACTAAAAATGCGAACATCAAAATACCCCATACTTAAACTTGCTTGTCCTCAAGCAATCACTAAACACTTAACCAAAACCACACAAACATACTCATCAAGACATAGCCATCATCAAAGAAAAACAACTTCTACACATAAGAAAAATATAGCAAAAGACTATTAATGTCATCACACATATATGCACCAAATAGACATAAGACAATACAATCCAACCTCATAAGGGATATAATGTGTTTCACTCAACTCTCAAGTGTTTAGGCTCATAAATTCAATCTCTCAACTCATCTTATATACAAAAACTCATAGAAATTGGAACTTATATCACCAATACTCTCCACCCAAGATTTGTCAAAATAAGCAAAAATCATCAAGAGAACTCAGGGGGCTCAATGAAAAACTTCATAGAAGCTTCCATTCGGCCGGGTTGTAATGGAGCTGGGTAAAGACAATAAGGCGTGGAAATATTTTGGTCATGTGGTGCTAATAATATCCGGGAATCAAAGACTCCTAAAAGCTCACACATAAACCAAAACACTCTTTATAAATATACCAAAACTCACTCTCATTATGCACACTCATTTTCACTCACCCATTATCATCCTAGAAAGTCTCATAAAATAACTCAAAAGAATCTCTGATATATCTATTAACACACATGCACTTCAAACTTTACTTCTTTTTTTCTTCCTTTTTTTTTCTGCCTCGCTACCTCGTTAACAAGCCAACTTCAGGTTCATTAACGAGCTTTCGTATGTATTCTTCCATTGTTTCTTTCTCATTACCTCCAACAAATAACTTTACTTTGTGCATCTTTTGCTTATCAAGAGATCTTTCTTTTTACATAATATTAGAACAAGAGACTTCCAATCTACCCTTCCCAATAATCCTTCAATCAAAGCAAACATTATATGTCACTCCTTTTTTTTTACACTCAACAAAAAAATACCTCTCCAATCTAAGTCCTAATCCCCGGATAGGGTCAAGCTTATCTCGGCTAGGGAATAATTTTGTGGAGCTTAAAAATAAAGGCTTCAGGCTAGAATTGGTTGTCAAAAGAAGGATCATGTAAAGGCGGATAAGGAATAATAGGGCTTATAAAAATAAGCTCTCCATCATATGATTTTCACAAGTCATGAACTATAAATCCCATATGAGTCTCAAGAAATAGATAACCATCGCAATTCCAAGAGATAATATGCATATAGAGAGTAAATCACACAAGAAAAAGAAGAGGAATTTACTGATGTTCTCCCTATAAGGCCAAAATTCCTCACTAGGTAACAATTTTGTTGGATTGCATCACTTATGCTATAAAGTATATGTGCTCAATTTCATCAAATGCTATCTTCTTCTAAAAACAATTTCAAATTAAGAATCCGGCTATACTATTAAAGACATGCTTGCTAGGAATTATATGATTAAGCTAGCAACTACTATCATAGAACCTAAGAAAGGGATATCTATCAATTCTAAAACTCATTTTTTTTTAAATTTTTCAATTTTTTTTATTTTCGATTTTCAGAATAAAAACTTAATAAAAACACATAGACACTTAAGACAACAAGTTCTCTATTTTCTCCCACCCCATACTTAAAATTACAGTGTCTCCACTATAAGAAAAATAAGAAGAAGGAAAAGAAATAGAAAAGAAAACAAACAAAGATAAAAATAAAATAAAATAAAAACATAAAAACTTACAAAGTTTTAAAAGTGGGAAACAAGGAAAAACTGCGTCTTCAGGCTGAATCAACGGTTTGGTGGAGGAAAGTAGTGCTCAAAGTTCCCCATGAAGTCGTACATCGTCCTCCAACGCTCAGCGTCATCCGCCTCTCTCTGACGATGCCTCTCATCCTCCATCGACATGCGAGCAGAATAGACGGATTCCCATCTATCCATCCTCCTATGAATATGATCCTGTTGGAGGTGAAGCTGTTGCATCCGTGCAGAAAGATCCTCGGCCCATGGTGGTGGCATACTCGATCATGTGTACTCGAGCTGAGGAGGTGGTGGATAGTGAGGCTGGAAATGATCTTGATACATCACCGGGTTGTAAGGCATGAGTCCATAGGACTGAGGGTCGGTAGGAGCTGGTGGTGGGTCGACAGAAGCTCTCGGCGCCTCGTTAACGAAGCTGGGTGCCTCGTTAGCAGTGTAAGAAGGAGGCTGGAAGTGGTCGTTAACGAGCCTGGTGGGCTCGTCAACGAGGACGTTGCTCCCCAATACTTTCGTGTCGATGTCTTCTTCTTCGAGGTTTAGCTCCTCAGTTCCGCCCTCGATATCGGCCTCTTCAGTGTCGTCGCCTACTACCTCGGTATCCTCATCTTCATCTTCATCCATGGCCTCAACCTCTCGCTCAAACCAGGATTCACATGGCCTAAGCGAAAGCTCATCCTCCGGCTTTGGTTCCAATGGGTAAGCATGCCCCGTCCACGCCTCGTACCAATTCGGTACGTAGAGAAGCTCTAACTTATCGAGGGTCGGTGTAACGATGCGATCTTGTACCTTCACTTTGAATCCTCCCTCGGCTTGAATGAAGACACTGTAGCTATACCAATAGTTCTTGTTGAGGAGTTGGGCGTGAGCCGGTGTGTAGAGAGTGAGGTCGACTCCAAGATTTTTAGCCAAGAGGCTAACCAAGTTTCCACACCAAACCTCCTTGGACTTGGTTGATTTCCCGATGTAATAGAGCCATTCGTACCCCAAATTCAAGGGGCCGGGCTCCTCGAAAAGGATGGTGCGGAGACAAGCAACTTCCGTCCTTGTTGGCCTGTTCAACTCTCTCTTTGGCCAAAATGTAGCGGCTAGGACTCGGAGAATAATCCTGAAGATGGGGTTGATGATGTTTGCCCCGGATAATGCCGTTGTGGAGGATTGAACCTCTCCGGTGATGTAGCTCCAAGTGCGAGTTACTCTGTAATCCTTCAAGCTGTACTCTTTAGACGGGTTCGGAAGCTCTAAAATTGCGTTGAACTCTACCATGGTGAACTCACGGCTCACATTACCGAGCCGAAACCGGATTCGTCCCGCCGAAGTCTTCGACGAGAAGTTAGTCTCCAAGGTGGCCAAAAACTCGGATGTGAGGGTCGGATAGTGTGGTAAATTCTCCTGCTTCAGGAGATGAGCGGCACCAAGGATAACAAAGGCCTCCTTGACGTCCGTGTAGATCCCTGTATTTACAGCACTAGACTTCGAGAACCAACGATTGTAGTGGTCTTTCTCTAGAATATCACGATAACGACGCACTTGGCCTTGCGTGCTCAAAATCACGTCATCCGCACGAGGTGGAGATGGGGACCTCTGGTTCCTTCTCTTCTTCTGAGCTCGGGTAGCGGGTCTGCTTGAACTTGCCATGAGATCCTACAAAACAATCAAGAATTTTTCCAAGATAAGATCTATTCAAAATAGATAGGCAAGGGACCCCATACTTGGTCTCGAAATAGACTCGGAAATGTTCGTTGTCTACCCAATTGGGTTGTTTACGATTTTGGACTGGCGTTGATTTCTGAAGCTGTGCAGGGTCGTTAACGAGCCTGGGTGGGTCGTTAACGAGCTGCCGAGAGCCATATCACAGAATTCCGAATTTAATCTACCTTAAAATTCAAGCAAAAATTAAACATGCAATCCTCTAGACTTCTTCATTAGTCACACAATCGGATATGCGCACCCCATACTTGCTCGATTACCCATCCCGAACATGCTAATTTTACCCGAAATTTTGACATGTTAAGTTTAAAACTTGATACTATAACAAGAAAAATTCACGCTTTTCACACTCATCTTTTCACAATGGAATCTCTAGCATGAATATCCTTCTATAGATCTAGAATTACGAAGAAAAATCAAACTTTCATGGGCAAAATAATGAACATCGATCCTTTATACGAACTTAATTCTAGACATGAAATTTCTACCCTAAAAAACCTAAATCGTGCAATTTCGAGTTAGGGTTTAGAAAACATACCGAAAAATCGAGAGAATTGAAGAACAAAAGGGTCGGAAGTCGGGTGAGTAACGAACTCGGTGAGGGTTAACGAAAGCTCGGATATTCGATGGTGGAGAGAAAGATTTTCGGGATTCGGTAACGACGGTTGCTCGGTGGTGGTTAGTGCGGGATTCCGATCGGTGGGAGGGGGTCTTCAAAATCTTTGGTTGAGTTTTGGAATTGAGAGGATTTGAGGGTGGATTTGTGGAAGGGGTAAAAGGGTTTTATAGGAGAGGGAAGAGATATGAATAGGAAGAGGGGGCGGCGGCAATGGGTAGGTAAAAACATAGATTAGGTTAAAAAAAAACTTACCTGCCCCGTTTGCCGAGTCGGGTCGTTCGAACCGGGTCGTTAACGACCCTGGGTGGGTCGTTAACGAGCAACCGTAGCCTCTTGAAGTGATTTTCGATCCCTTCTCCTGCATCTTGTTAGCTAAAAATTTATCTTAATTTCTATCCTAAAAATTACTAAAAAGAAAGCTAAGAAAATAATTTAAAAAGGAAAAGAAAAGAAAAAGAAAAAGATTCTAATTCTAAAAGCGGGTTGCCTCCCGTAAGCGCTATTTTTAACGTCGTTAGCCCGACGTGCTCCTTTGACTAGTCCGATGATGTGAGAGCCATGGTGACTCTGATCTCTTCGTCCGGGTCGGTTTGTTCATGGAACTTCTTCAGCCGGTGTCCATTAACTTTGAAGATTACGCCTTGGTTATCGATCAACTCTACCGCTCCGTGGGGATAAATGTGATGAACCACGAATGGTTCACTCCATCGTGTCCTGAGCTTCCCTGGGAATAATCGGAGTCTAGAGTTGAAAAGAAGCACCTTTTCGCCGACAAAATAAGTTTTGGGCACTAATTTCCGATCATGCCACCTTTTAGTGCGCTCTTTGTAGATTTCAGCATTTTCATACGCCTTTAACCTTAGTTCGTCTAATGCTTGAAAGTTCATGAATTGTTTTGCTCCCGCCGCGTCGAGGTTCATGTTGAGCTCCTTTAGAGACCATAATGCTTTATGCTCCATCTCGACCGGTAAATGACATGCCTTGCCATACACTAGATTATAAGGAGTGGTGCGTAGAGGTGTCTTGTATGCTGTCCTATATGCCCACAGAGCGTCATCCAAAACCGTCTTCTCCAATATGCTCTTTATTTGCCCGTTTGAAACTTCAACTTTACCACTAGTTTGGGTATGATAGGGTGTTGCCACCCGATGGGATACCCCATACTTAGCCAAAAGTGCTTCAAAACTCCGCTCAATGAAATGAGAACCACCATCACTGATAAGGACCCTTGGAACGCCGAACCTGGGGAAAATGTTGGTCTTGATGAATTTAGCCACAGTCTTGGCGTCGTTAGTCCTTGTAGCAACAGCTTCCACCCACTTAGAGACATAGTCGACCGCAACTAGGATGTACTTATAGGGGCCTGATGCAGGAAACGGTCCCATGAAGTCTATGCCCCATACATCAAATAGCTCAACCTCTAATATCCCGGTTAGTGGATTTTCATGTCTCCAAGTGATGTTGCCTGAGCGTTGACATCCATCACATGCCGTCACATAAGCTTGCACATCCTTGAACATGGTTGGCCAATAGAGACCACTTTGAAGGATCTTCGCCGTAGTTTTGAATCCTTTTGCATGCCCTCCGGTTGGAAGTGTGTGACATTGACGGATCACATTCTCAATCTCCTCTTCTGGAACACAACGCCTAAAGAGGTTATCGCTCCCTTGCTTAAACAAGTAGGGATCATCCCAATAGTATTGTTTCACATCATGGAGAAATTTCTTCTTCTTTTGTGGGGTAAGGTCCTCGGGAATCACTCCTCCTGGATGGGTCGTCAGCGAGCTTGAAGTCATTATTTTCTCCTCGGTAACGACCTCCCGTGGCTCAGTAACGACCTGATTGACTGTCATGTCGACCCGTTCTGAAAATTTATCCTTGAAATTTGTGCCTTCCAGCCTCGGTGCCTCGTTAACGACCTTGAAGGGGTCGGTGATTGTCGACCTCGTTCAGCAGGAGGTGTTCATCAGGTCTGGAATCGTTTATCGGCACCTCATTATTGGACTCGGTGATATGCGCTACTGGCAATCTGGACAAGTGATCTGCCACTAGATTTTCTGCTCCCTTTTTGTCTATTATTTCATGGTCAAATTCCTGCAGTAAGAGCACCCAACGAAGCAATCTAGGTTTGGCATCCTTTTTAGCCATTAAGTATCTAACATCTTCATGGTTAGTATAAACAGTCACTTTGGATCCAACAAGGTAGGACCAGAATTTTTCAAAGGCAAATACCACAACAAGGAACTCCTTCTCCGTTGTGGTATACTTACTCTGCGCCTCATCCAGCGTCTTACTGGCATAATAGATGGCGTGGAGTTTTTTGTCCTTCCGTTGCCCTGAAATTCGCATTTATAGTATAGTTTTTGATAAGTTTTCTTTGCTTATTAGGTTTAGTTTTGTTTATTTTAGGTTTAGTTTTGAGTATTTTTAGACAGTTTTGCATATTTCTGTGAAAAGAGTGGAATCTACGCTATTTTGTGAATTTTACAGGTTTTAGCGAGAAAAGGAGCTGAATGGAGTTGAATTTGGAGCATTGCAGCGAAAGACGGAGGAGTGCAAGATTGAAGAAGTCGCAGCTCGAGAGTACAAGAGGAAGTGTTGAAGAAAACAAAGCCCAGGCTCGTTAACGAGGCTGTGAGGGCTCGTTAACGAGGCCACGAAAAAGAAGATATGGAGTACTATTTTATAATTCACCGATCCTGAGCGGGAATTTATTTCCGTATCGGTTGAGTATCTTTTTAGAATCTTTTGGGGTTGTTAGAATATGTATTTTAGGTCTTAATATCTTTTTAGATTTTATTTCTATCTTTTAGATTTTATTTCTATCTTTTAGATTTTGTTTCTATCTTTTTAGGAAAGTTTATATCTTTTAGCCTTTTTAGTTTTTAGCTTTTTAGTATAAATACCCTTCTATCTAGCATAGAAGAGGAGAGCTTAATTTTGGAGGAGATTTGAGGAAGGACCGAAGGAGTGAGAGAAGTCGGATCGGAATTGGCGTTGCCGAGGCTCGGTAGACGACGGTCGCCGGGTGGTCGTTGGTCGTGGTTGTGGTTCGGTATTTTTATGTTTTTTTGGTTTCTTCTGAATCTCTGTAAGACGATATATTTTTAATTAGAGTTTTGAGTTTTGTTTCAATGTTTCTTTTTATTGAAGTTTTTAGTTTCTTAGTTAGGATTAGTGAGTAGTTTATTTTTCTAGGGTCGGGGTTAAGCCCGGCATAGTTGAGCATGTTTTGATGAGTAAGATTGAGTTGTGAATGCCTTTTATTTTTAATTGAGATTGTTTGTTGTGCTTATACCGAAACGAAAGTTGAGGTAATTTGAGTTTTTAACTTGATTGAAAGAGAAAGTTACTAACTTGGAGATTGATATTGTTTGAAAACGAAAGTTTTAAGCTTTAGATCTAAAACAAGCAATTAAGTGAATTAGGATGCGAAAGTAGATTAATTTACTTGCTAAGTCAACGAAAGTTGATGACTCTATCTGTTTAAAGGCATGATCTTTTCTTCTTACGAATTCTTCTGCTTGGCTATGTTGTGGTGTCCCTTGTCCTAGATTTTTGCTTTATTTTGAATTATTTCTGGTGAATCTTCGTTGCTGAGTACTTGCCTCGGTACCGAATTTTAATTAGAATTTTATTAGGTCATTAGTTTAGTATTTTAAGTTCGGTGCTTCGTTAACGACCCTGACAACGTCGTTAACGAGGCAGCTCGTGAGTGTTTTATTTGTTTTTGTTTGATTTTTGTTAGATTGATAAACAAACAACCTTACTTCCTGTGGAACGATCCTGACTCCCCTGTACTCAGCGGGGTCTTGACTTACAAATTTATTTGTTGGCCGAGAAACCCTTTCAACAAATTGGCGCCATTGCCGGGGAAGCAACGAGTTGTTAGTTTATCTTCGGGATCGGGAATAGCCCGACCCCGTTTTTGTTTTTAATTTTTGTTTTCTTTGTTGGTTTTCTCAGTGTATGTCGGTAGGACGAAGAAGGCTTCGGTTTGATAACACAAGTTATTACTCAGAACCAGAACGTTCCCTGCACCGTCGACTCCGAGAAAACCGAGCCATGGCCACAGCAGAAGAGATGGCTCGAGAGTTAGAGATCCTCCGGACCCATATGGAGGCACTGAGAGCCAAAAAGGACGGCGCAGACGCAGAAGCTGAGCGTCAACGAGCTGACAAGGCTCGACTACAAGAAGAGCTAGACGCCTATCCAACGAATGCCAAACAATACATGCATCCGGAACTAAGGGTGCCAGAATCCCCTATTGTGCTTCCAGCGATAGAAAAACCTTTTGAGATCAAGTCTCAATTTATATCCTTAATCAAACGGGCTCAGTTTGAAGGGAAACCTGCTGAGTGCCCTATGGAGCATATTATAAATTTTCTTGATTTATGTGACACCATAGCTGCTGAAGGTGTCTCGTTAGAATATGTTCTGTTAAAAGCTTTTAGATGGTCTCTTACTGGGAAGGCCCTGAACTGGTTAGAGAGCCTACCTTCTAAGTCTATCAGGACTTGGAAAGCTTTGTATGATCAATTTCTTACAAAGTTTTTCCAATCTGCCAAGACAACGGAGTTAAGGAAACGCATCACCTCTTATCACCAGTTGCCTAATGAAACATTTGTTGAAACATGGGAAAGATTCAAAGAGATGCTTAGACAGTTCCCTACTCATGGGCAACCTTTATATGTTTTGCAAGAAATCTTTTTCCAGGGTATCAGCGCAGAGACCAAGAACCGCATCAACACGCATACTGCATGCGGTTTTATAGAGATGAACCCGACAGAGGCGTGGGAACTGTTGGACAAGCTGGCGAATTACGATGCTATGTACGGAACCCAGCAGGCTCCACAAACTCAAAAACGTCTCTATGTACCCAACCGAGATGAAGTTGACCCCGATGTTAAAAATCAATTCTTACAAGATGAGGTCAACCGTCTAAGGAAACAGGTAAGTTTTCTGAAATCCTCTCCATCATGTCAAGAATGTGGTTCTTCTGCACATAGTACTTCTGCATGCACTAACATTGAGCAGGTTAGAACCGTTGAGACAATAGCTGAGATGAATTACATGAGAGGACCCTACAGGAACCAGCCTAATTATAATGAGAGGTCGAACAACTATCAACCATGGGGCAATCAGAATACAAGTCAAAATTATGCAAGGCCCCCACCAGATAGACGACCTGCACCATATCGACCTCCAGGCCATCAGGAGACGCCATCATGGGTTCAGGAGATAAAAGAGAGCATCAACGGAGTGAACAACAAGGTTGATGACGTTCAAGCCAAGCTGAACCGACAAGATAAAAGATGGGGATAATTTGATATTTGGAAGAGGAGTGTTGATTCCCAACTAGGGGACCTTGCTGCACGGATTCCAAGACCACAAGGGCAACTCCCGGGCCGCCCCGAGGAGAACCCTAGAGGCCAAATAGTAGCGGTACACTTCAGAAGTGGGAAGACACTACCGGAGAGAATTCAAGCTGAAGAGAAGGAGGAACAGGACCTCGCTAACCATCATTAACGAGCCAGCGAGAGCACACACCGAGCCCGCATACCAAGGTGACGAGGCTCCAAGGGTATCTAACGACCCTAACCCAGGTAAGTCTACTAATCCGAGCCTCCCTCTCAATCCCAGGGTAGTTAACGACCCCATCAGGGTTGGTAACGACCCGCCGAGGACATCAATCGACCCCAATGTCGACCCGGTACTCTCACCTCTCGAGCCTAACTTGGTTCCGAGAATGGTGAAATCTCTTCCATTTCCAACTAAGAAATCTATGGACTCTACTGAAAGTAAGTTCAAGCGTTTCATTAAGATTCTTCAGGGCATTAATATTTCCATCCCATTCGTTGAGGCCCTAAGCGAAATGCCGGCTTACACAAAAATTTTGAAAGATATTCTTAGCAGGAAAAGGTCCATTACAGAGCTGTAGGATGAAGTCAGATCGATAGCTCTACCAGAAAAGCTGGGAGATCCCGGGAGGTTTGCAATCACAATCGGCATAGGCAACCACAAGTTCAAAGCTTTATGCGATCTTGGTGCCAGTGCTAGTCTTGTTCCGCTCTCAATCTGGTCTAAAGCCAATATGGGACCACTAGAGCCAATAGACATGAATCTGTACATGGCAGATGGGTCAAGTGTCAAAGCCACAGGAGTAGTGGACAATTACCCTATTCAAGTCGGGAAATTCTTTATACCGAATGATTTTATCGTCCTCGATATGCCTGAAGACCCTCATGTCCCCATAATTCTCGGGCGACCATTCTTAGCCACAGTAGGAGCAAGAGTTGATGTGCGGAAGGGAATCCTCACTTTTGATATAGGAGAAGAACGGGTGGAATTCAACTTGGATCAAAAAGCCAACGACCCAATTGGAGTGGCACAAATAGAGTTGACTCAACCCGAACTCGACACAACAGTCCCTACCAAGCCACATCTGTCGATCACTGAGTCTCACGTGCATAAGTTCAACCAAGGCCCTACTACAGAGGTTACAGAAAAGTCCAAACCACCTTGGGTTTCAGACTACACCAACAATCCAGGGATATCGAGCTTGCTGATAGAAGAAAAGGGTCCTAATTTAGCAATTCAAGCACACAGAGGCAGTAAGGCTACAAGCAGGGTATCTCAAGACCCCAACATGGCCATACATGAACCACCATGAGACTAGCAAGGAAGCTCGTCGGGCTAACGACGTTAAACATAGCGCTTACAGGAGGCAACCCGCTTTTTAGAATAGGTTTAGTTTATTTTCTTTTCTTTTCTTTTTCTTTTTAGATTATTTATTAGCTTTCTTTTATTTTTATTTTTAGTTTTAACTAGGATAGAAATTAGAATTTTTTGAGCTAACAAGATTTCAGGAGAAAGGGATCGAAAAATCACTCAAGAAGGCCACGGCGGCTCGTTAACGACCCACCCAAGCTCGTTAACGACCCGGTTTGGAAGACCCGACTCGTCACAATACGGGGCAAGTAAGTATTTTAACCTAATCTATCTATTTTACCCTAGCCGCCGCCCCCCCCCCCCCTTATACCCTTACCCCTCCTATATAAACCCTTCTACCCCACTTCCAAAATTCTACCACAATCATCTCAAAATTCACTCCCTCTCAAACCCAAAATACTCGCAATCCCTCTCCCTTCTCTCCCACCGAGTCGGAATCCCTCATGCTACCGATCACCGAGAGGCCTTAGTTACCGAAGCTCGAAAACCGTTCACCGACGAGGCCAAAGCTCGTTAACCACCTCGATTCCGACCCTTGTTCTTCAATTTCTCGGTTCTCCGGATCCATGGCTAGTTCAAGCAGACTCGCTACCCGAGCCCAGAAGAAGAGGAGGAACCATAGGTCTCCATCCCCACCTCGAGTGGATGATGTGATTTTGAGCAGTCAGAGCCAAGTACGGCGCTACCGAGATTTTTTGGAGAAGGACCACTACACCCGATGGTTCTCGAAGTCTAGCGCTGTCTCCACGGGCATCTACACGGATGTCAAGGACGCCTTCATCATCCTTGGGGCCGCCCACCTGTTGAAGCAAGAGAGCTTTCCACACTATCCGGCCCTCACATCCGAGTTCTTGGCCACTTTGGAGACCAATTTCTCGTCAAAGATCTCGGCAGGACGAATTCGGTTCCGGCTCGGTAACGAGGACCGTGACTTCACCATGGAGGAGTTCAATGCAATCTTGGAGCTCCCAAACCCGTCAAGAGATTATAGCTTGAAGGACTACCGAGTGACCCGCACTTGGAGCTACATCACCGGGGAGGTTCAATCCTCCATCGCGGTGTTATCCGGGGCAAACATAGTCAACCCCATCTTCCGGATTATTTTGAGAGTCCTCGCCGCAACATTTTGGCCGAAGAAAGAGTTGAACCGGCCTACAAGAACGGAGGTCGCTTGCTTCCGTACCATCCTCTTTGAGGAGCCCGGGCCCTTGAATTTGGGGTACGAATGGCTCTACTACGTCGAGAAATCCACCAAGTCCAAGGAGGTGTGGTGTGGCAATTTGGTTAGCCTCTTGGATAAGAATCTCGGAGTAGATCTCACCCGCTACACACCGGCTCACGCCCAACTCCTCAACAAAAACTATTGGTATAGTTCCGGGATTTTCGTGCAAGCCGAGGGAGGTTACAAGGTGAAGGTTCAAGATCGACTAGTCATACCTTCCCTCGACATGTACGAGCTACTCTATGTACCGAATTGGTACGAAGTGTGGACGGGACATCCCTACCCATTGGAGCCAAAACCGGAGGACGAGCTCTCGCTTAGGCCATGTGAAACCCGGTTTGAGCGGGACGACGTGGATGAATAGGAAAGAAGAAGATGAACAAGAGGACACCGAGGTAGTAGGCAACGACACCGAAGAAGCCGACACCGAGGGCGGCACTGAGGAGCTCAATTTTGAAGAAGAAGACATCGACACGGAGGTGTTAGGAGGCAACATCTTCGTTGACGAGCCCACCAGGGTCGTTAACGATCACTTCCAGCCACATCCCAACCTTGTTAACGAGGCACCCAGCTTCGTTAACGAGGTGCCGAGAGCCCCTGTCGACCCACCACCAGCTCCTGTCGACCCTCATACTTATGGCCTCATGCCTTACAACCCGGTGATGTATCAAGACCATTTCCAGCCTCACTACCCACCACCTCCTCAGCCCGAGTACGCAAGATCGAGTATACCACCACCATGGGCCGAGGATCTTTCTGCACGGATGCAGCAGCTTCACCTCCAGACGGATCACATTCATAGGAGGATGGATAGATGGGAAACCGTCTATTCCGCTCGCATGTCGATGGAGGATGAGAGGCAGCGCCAGAGAGAGGCGGAGGATGCTGAGCGTTGGAGGACGATGTACGACTTCATGGGGATTTTTGAGCACTATTTTCCTCCACAGAACCGTTGATTCAGCTCAAGATGAAATTTCTTTTCCTTGTTTCCACTTTGTAAGTTTTATGTCTTTCTTTTCTTTTTTTTTAATTTTTTGTTTTTTGTTTTGTTTTCTTTTCTATTTCTTTTCCCTCTTCTTCTTATTTTCCTTACAGTGGGGACACTGTAATTTTAAGTATGGGGTGGGGAGAAAGTAGAAAAATTATGTCCTAGGTGTTTATGTGTTCTATGTAGTTGTTATTTCTTTAAAATCGAAAAAAATCGAAAAATTGAAAAAAAAATTGAAAAAAAATTGAAAAAAAATGAAAATTCCAAAAAGAGTTTTAGAATTGATAGATATCCCCTCTTAAGTTCTATGATAGCAATCACTAGCTTAATCATATAATTCCTTGCAAACATGTCTTTAAAAGTATAGCCAGATTTTGTCAAAATTGAAATTATTGTTTTTAGAAGAGAATAGCATTTGATGAAATTGAGCACATATACTTTATAGCATAGATGATGCAATCCAACAAAATTTACCTTGTGTGTATTTTTGGCCTTATAGGGAGAACATCATAAATCCCTCTTCTTTTCTTGTGTGATTTACTCTCTTTATGCATATTATCTCTTGGAATTGTGATGGTTATCTATTTCTTGAGACCCTTATAAGATTTTTAGTTCATTACTTGTGAAAATCATATGATGGAGAACTTATTTTTATAAGCCCTATTATTCCCTATCTACCTTTACATTATTCCTTCTTTTGATAACCAATTCTGGCCTGAAGCTTGTTATTTTTAGCTCCACAAAAATTATTCCCTATCCGAGATAAGCTTGACCCTATCCGGGAATTAGGACTTAGATTGGAGAGGTAAAGTTTTGTGTTTTGTTAAAAAGAAAAGAGTTTATATTTGCTTAAATTGAAGGGTATTTGGGAAGGGTAGATTGGAAGTCTCTTATTATTACATGTAAGAAAGGTCTCTTGATAGAAAAAATGCACACAATAAAGTTTTTGATGGATGTAGTGAACAAAAAGGAAGAGGAATGTATACGGTGGATCGTTAACGACCCGGATATGGGCTCGTTAACGAGGCAACGAAAAAAAAGAGAAAAAAGGGAGAAAGAAGAAGGAAATAATAAAATGAAGAGTTGAAGTGCATTTGTGTTTAAAGATAATATAAGAGATTCTTTTATTTTTGTTATGAGACTTTCTAGGATGATAAAGGGTGAGTGAAAATAAGTGTGCATAAAGAAGAGTGAGTTTGGTATGTTGTTTTATGAGAGTTTTGGTGAGATGTGAGTTTTTAGGAGTCTTTGAATCCCGGATATTATTAGCACCACATGACCAAAATATTTCCACGCCCTATTGTCTTTACCAAGCCCCATTACAACCCGGCCGAATGGAAGCTTCTATGAAGTTTTTCATTGAGCCTAAGTTCTCTTGATGATTCTTTGCTTGTTTTGACAAATCTTGGGTGGAGAGTATTGGTGATATAAGTTCCAATTTCTATGAGTTTTTGTATATAAGATGAGTTGAGAGATTGAATTTATAAGCCCAAACACTTGAGAGTTGAGTGAAACACATATCCCTTGTGAGGTTGGATTGTATTATTTTATGTCTATTTAAGTGCATATATGTGTGAGGATGTTAATAGTCTTTTGCTATAATTTTCTTATGTGTAGATGTTGCTTTTTAGAAGATGGCTATGTCTTGATGAGCATGATTTGTTTTGGTTTTGGTTAGTATCTTGTTTATTGCTTGAGGACAAGCAAGTCTAAGTATGGGGTATTTTGATATTCGCATTTTTAGTATAGTTTTTGATAAGTTTTCTTTGCTTATTAGGTTTAGTTTTGTTTAGTTTAGGTTTAGTTTTGAGTATTTTTAGATAGTTTTGCATATTTCTGTGAAAAGAGTGGAATCTACACTATTTTGTGAATTTTACAGGTTTTAGCGAGAAAAGGAGCTGAATGTTGTTGAATTTGGAGCATTGCAGCGAAAGACGGAGGAGTGCAAGATTGAAGAAGTCGGAGCTCGAGAGTACAAGAGGAAGTGTTGAAGAAAACAAAGCTCAGGCTCGTTAACGAGGCTGTGAGGGCTCATTAACGAGGCCACGAAAAAGAAGATATGGAGTACTATTTTATAATTCACCGATCCTGAGCGGGAATTTATTTCTGTATCGGTTGAGTATCTTTTTAGAATCTTTTGGGGTTGTTAGAATATGTATTTTAGGTCTTAATATCTTTTTAGATTTTATTTCTATCTTTTAGATTTTGTTTCTATCTTTTTAGGAAAGTTTATATCTTTTAGCCTTTTTAGTTTTTAGCTTTTTAGTATAAATACCCTTCTATCTAGCATAGAAGAGGAGAGCTTAATTTTGGAGGAGATTTGAGGAAGGACCGAAGGAGAGAGAGAAGTCGGATCGGAATTGGCGCTGCCGAGGCTCGGTAGACGACGGTCGCCGGGTGGTCGTTGGTCGTGGTTGTGGTTCGGTATTTTTATGTTTTTTCGGTTTCTTCTGAATCTCTGTAAGACGATATATTTTTAATTTGACTTTTTGAGTTTTGTTTCAATGTTTCTTTTTATTGAAGTTTTTAGTTTCTTAGTTAGGATTAGTGAGTAGTTTATTTTTCTAGGGTCGGGGTTAAGCCCGGCATAGTTGAGCATGTTTTGATGAGTAAGATTGAGTTGTGAATGCCTTTTATTTTTAATTGAGATTGTTTGTTGTGCTTATACCGAAACGAAAGTTGAGGTAATTTGAGTTTTTAACTTGATTGAAAGAGAAAGTTACTAACTTGGAGATTGATATTGTTTGAAAACGAAAGTTTTAAGCTTTAGATCTAAGACAAGCAATTAAGTGAATTAGGATGCGAAAGTAGATTAATTTACTTGCTAAGTCAACGAAAGTTGATGACTCTATCTGTTTAAAGGCATGATCTTTTCTTCTTACGAATTCTTATGCTTGGCTATGTTGTGATGTCCCTTGTCCTAGAGTTTTGCTTTATTTTGAATTATTTCTGGTGAATCTTCGTTGCTGAGTACTTGCCTCGGTACCGAATTTTAATTAGAATTTTATTAGGTCGTTAGTTTAGTATTTTAAGTTCGGTGGTTGGTTAACGACCCTGACAACGTCGTTAACGAGGCAGCTCGTGAGTGTTTTATTTGTTTTTGTTTGATTTTTGTTAGATTGATAAACAAACAACCTTGCTTCCTGTGGAACGATCCTGACTCCCCTGTACTCAGCGGGGTCTTAACTTACAAATTTATTTGTTGGCCGAGAAACCCTTTCAACATGCCCTAAGACCGCGCCAACTGCATAGTCACTGGCATCGCACATAATCTAAAAGGGTAGTGTCCAATCTAGGGACTGCATAATGGGGGCAAATACAAGGGCAACTCTTAATCTGTAAAATGCTTCAAGACATTCTGGAGACACCTCAAACACTACATTTTTCATTAGTATGTTAGTCAAAGGCTTAGCTATCTTAGAAAAATCTTGAATAAATCGTCTGTAAAAGCTAGCATGCCCTAGAAAACTCCTAATGTCTCTTACAGAAGAAGGAGGAGGTAGTTTTTCAATAAGCTCAATTTTTGCTCTATCTACTTCTATCCCTCTTTTAGAGACAAGGTGTCCTAGTACTATCCCCTTTTGAACCATGAAATGACACTTTTCCCAATTTAGCACTAGATTGGTTTCTTCACATCTTTTAAGCACTCGTGCAATGTTAGCAAGACAAGAATCAAATGAAGAACCATAAACAGAAAAGTCATCCATGAAAACCTCTACAATATCCTCTATCATATCCGAAAAAATGGCCATCATACACCTTTGAAAGGTAGCAGGGGCATTGCAAAGCCCAAATGGCATTCTTTTATAAGCAAAAGTTCCATAGGGACATGTAAAGGTTGTTTTCTCTTGATCATCAGGGTGAATAGGAATCTGCCAGAAACCGCTATAGCCGTCTAAATAACAAAAATAATCATGCTGGGCTAAGCGTTCTAACACCTGATCAATGAAAGGAAGTGGGAAATGATCTTTTCTAGTAGCACTATTAAGCTTCCTATAATCAATGCACATCCTCCAACTAGTGGTGGTTCTAATCGGAATAAGCTCTCCCTTCTCATTTTCTAACACATTCATCCCCCCTTTCTTTGGGACTACATGGACCGGACTCACCCATTGGCTATCCGATATAGGAAATATGATCCCAGCATCAAGTAATTTAATAATTTCCTTTTTAACTACATCCTTCATGTTAGGATTTAACCTACGTTGATGCTCTATGGTGGGTTTATGATTGTCCTCCATGTATATCCTATGCATGCAAAGGGAAGGGGAAATGCCAGTTATATCATCTAGGGAGTAGCCTATGGCTTTCCTATGCATCCTAAGCACATTCAGGAGTTTTCCTACTTCCTCATCTTTCAATTTAGAATTAATGATGACAGGCAAAGTAGAATTAGGACCAAGGAATTCATACCTGAGGGAGTCTGGTAGGGGTTTAAGTGTTGGGGACGGTTCAGCAGGGATTAAAATTGGCTCTTCTGGCTCCGTCTTCAACACCTCCTCAAGATATTCAAAGGCTGAAATTTCATTGTCGTCTATCACGGTCGTTAACGATACTGGTGGGGTCGTTAACGAGCCTGCTTCTTCTTCCAGGAGATTCGGTAACGTGGCTGGAGAGCTCGTTACTGAAACTGTATTAGTTATTTCTGCCCATCTTTGACCTGAAATTTCATTGCTTGATGCTGATCTTCCTATAGGGTTTCCACATTCAATGATCTCATTGTGGGTGTAGAGCATCTTGACTTCGGCTCTTTCGGTCTCCTTATTTGATTGTTTGAATCGGAATTCAGTCACCTCATCCCCAATTTCGAAAGTTAGGAGTCCCCTCCTAACATCGATTATGGCCCCAGCTGTGGCGAGGAACAGTCTTCCCAAAATAATAGGCACCACCGGATCTTCGGGCATCGTCATAACGATGAAGTCATTAGGAACAAAGAATTTGCCCACTTGAACTGGAAAATCTTCTATTGCCCCTGTTGGTCTGATACAGGATCCGTCTGCCATGTAAAGTTGCATGTTGATGGGCTCTAGTGGTCCCATATTAGCTTTAGACCAGATTGAGAGAGGGACTAAACTAGCATTAGCACCCAGATCACATAAAGCCTTGAACTTGTGGTTGCCTATGTCGATCGTTATTGCAAATCTCCCTGGGTCTCCTAGCTTTTCCGGTAGAGCTATCGATCTGACTTCATCCTGCAGCTCTATAATGGATCTTTTCCTGCTAAGAAAATCTTTCAAAAACTTTGTGTAAACCGGCATTTCGCTTAGGGCCTCAACGAATGGGATGGAAATATTAATGCCCTTAAGAATTTTTACGAAACGCTTGAACTTACTCTCAGTAGAGTCCATAGATTTCTTAGTTGGAAATGGAAGAGATTTCACCATTCTCGGAACCAAGTTAGGCTCGAGAGGTGAGAATACCGGGTCGACACTGGGGTCGTTTGTTGGCCTCGGCGGGTCGTTACCGACCCTGGTGGGGTCGTTAACTACCCTAGGAAAACTTACCTGTGGTAGGGTCGTCAGGAACCCTCGGAGCTTCGTCATTCCTGTATATGGGCTCGTTAGTTGCCCTCGCTGGCTCGTTAACGAGCCGTTTGGTGACGTCCTCTCCCTTCTTCTCCTCAGCTTGAACTCGCTCCGGCAATGTCTTCCCGCTCCTAAGGTGAACCGCTGCTATATGTCCTTTAGGGTTTTCCTCGGGGCGGCCCGTGAGTTGCCCTTGAGGTCTCGGAATTTAAGCAGCGAGGTTCCCTAGTTGGGAATCAACACTCTTCTTCCATATATCGAACTCTCCCCATCTTCTATTTTGTTGGTTCAGGTTGGCTTGAACTTCGTTAACCTTGTTGGTCACTTCGTTAACTTTGTTGGTCACTCCGTTAATGCCTTCCTGTAATACTTGAACCCATGATGGTGGCTCCTGATGGCCTGGAGGTCGATAGGGTGCAGGTCGTCTATCTGGTGGAGGCACTCCATAGTTTTGACTTGTATTCTGATTGCTCCATGCCTGATAGTTGTTTGACCTGTCATGATAACTAGGCTGGTTCCTGTATCGTCCTCTCATATAATTCATCTCAGCAATTGTCTCAGCGGCTCTAACCTGCTCTATGTTAGTGCAAGCAGAAGTATTATGTGCAGAAGAACCACATTCTTGACATGATTGAGAGGATTTCAGAAAACTTACCTGTTTCTTCAGACGGTTGACCTCATCTTGTAAGAATTGATTTTTAACATCTGAGTCAACTTCGTCTGTGTTAGGTATGTAGAGACGTTTCTGGGGCTGTGGAGTCTGCTGGGTTCCATACATGGCATCGTAATTGGAAAGCTTATCCAACAGTTCCCATGCCTCCGTCGGGTTCATCTCTATAAAACTGCACGCAGTATGCGTGTTGATGTGGTTCTTGGTCTCTGCGTTAATACCCTGGAAAAAGATTTCTTGCAAAACATATAAAGGTTGCCCATGAGTGGGGCACTGTCTAAGCATCTCTTGAAATCTTTCCCATGTTTCAACGAATGTTTCATTAGGCAGCTGGTGATAGGAGGTGATGCGTTTCCTCAACTTCGTCATCTTAGCAGGAGGGAAGAACTTTGTGAGAAATTGATCTTACAAAGCTTTCCAAGTCCTGATAGACTTAGAACGTAGGCTCTCCAACCAGTTCAGGGCCTTCCCAGTAAGAGACCACCTAAAAGCTTTTAACAAAACATATTCAAGTGAGACACCTTCAACAGCTATGGTGTCACATAAATCAAGAAAATTTCTAATATGCTCCATAGGGCACTCAGTGGGTTTCCCTTCAAACTGAGCCCATTTAATCAAGGATATGAATTGAGACTTGATCTCAAAGGGTTTTTCTATCTCGAGAAGCACGATTGGAGACTCTGGCACCCTCAGTTCCGGATGCATGTATTGTTTGGCATTCCTCGGATAGGCATTAAGCTCCTCCTGTAGACGAGCATTAGCGGCTCGTTGACGCTCGGCGTCGGCAGCAGCGCCTTCCTTCTCGGTCTTCAGCACCTCCATCTGATTTCGGAGGTCTTCCATTTGACGAGCCATCTCTTCTGGTGTGGCCATGGCTCGGTTTTCTCGGAGTCTACGGTACAGGGAACGTTCAGGTTCTGAGTAATAACCAGTGTTGTCAAACTCAAGCCTTCGTCGTCCTACCGGCATACGCTGAGAAAACAGACAACGAAAACAAAAATTAAAAACAAAAACGGGGTCGGGCTATTCCCGAACCCACAGATAAACTAACAAACTCGTTGCTTCCCCAGCAACGGCGCCAATTTGTTGAGAGGGTATTCTTGACAACAAATAAATTTATAAGTCAAGACCCCGCTGAGTATAGCGAAGTCAGGATCGTTCCACAGGAAGTAAGGTTGTTCGTTTATCAACTACTAAAAAGCAAACAAAATCAAACAAAATCAAGAACAAGTAGCCTCGTTAACGACGTTGTCAGGGTCGTTAACGAACCACCGTACCTAAAAAGACTCAACTAACGACCTAAATAAATTTGGTACCGAGGCAAGTAACTTAGCAACAAAATTCACTCAAGATAATTCAAATAATAAAGATAGATCTAGGACTAGGGACACCACAACATAGCCAAGCATATAAACCCGTAGGAAGATAAGATCATGCCTTTAAATAGATAGAGTCATCAACTTTCGTTGACTATCAAGTAAATTAACCTACCTTCGTAATCCTAATTCACTTAATTGTTTGCTTTGGATCTAAAGCTTGAAACTTTCGCATTCAAACGATATCAACCTTCAAGTTACTAACTTTCTCTTTCAATCAAGTTAAAATCTCAAATTACCTCAACTTTCATCTCGGTATAAGCACAACAAACAATCTCAATAATAGATAAAAGGCATTCAACACATAATCTCACTTATCAAACATGCTCAACTATGCCGGGCTTAACCCCGATCCTAGAAAAGAAGACTACTCACTAATCATAACTATGAAACAAACAAATTTAATAAAAGAAATCATTAAAAACAAATTACTACTCAAATTAGATAAAAATAAATCTGTCTTACAGAAATTCAGAAGAAACCGAAAAAAGAACAAAATACCGAACCAAAATCTCGATCAACGAACTCAGTAACTTTCGTTCACCGACCCTGATCTCCTTGCCTCCTCTCTCGGCTCTTCCTCTTCTCTAAAAACAATCCCTAAAAGTCTGAACTCCCCCTTTCTATGCTAGATAGAATGGTATTTATACTAAAAAGACTAAAAACTAAAAAGGCTAGAAGATATAAACTTTCCTAAAAAGATAGAAATAAAACTCTAAAAGATAGAAATAAAATCTAAGAAGATAACAAGACCTAAAATACATAATATAATAACCCTAAATATCACAAAAAGATACTCTACCGACACGAAAATAATTTCTCGCACAGGATCGGTGAGTCACAAAGTCAACCTTCGAATATTCTGTCTCATGGCCTCGTTAACGATCCCTCACAGCCTCGTTAACGAGCCTGGGCTTGATTTCTTCCACACTTTATCTCGTAAAACTTGAACTCTGACTTCTTCAATCTTATATTCCTCCGTCTTTCACTGTAGCGCTCCAAATTCAGCTCCATATAGCTCTTTTTCCTTGCTAAAACCTACAAAATACACAAGATAGAGTAGCTTCCATACTTTCTACAGAAATATGCAAAACTATCCAAAAACACACAAAACTAAACCTAAACTTATTAAAACTAAACCTAACAAGCAAAGAAAACCTACTAAAAACTATACTAAAAATACGAACATCAACCGCGATCGCCACCCGAACATGGTCGCGACCGCGGCCTTCGTGTCATCGCGGTCCTCAACGGCGATCTTGATCCTTGTCGGCGACGCCCACCGCGGTCGCCCTTAAGAGTGACAGCGATCGCGGCCTTCAGATTCTTCGAAGTCTCCAAATTCTTGCTAACTCTGAACTTCCGGCCTTCAAATCTAATCTTCAATAATGATCATAATAGGCCTAAAATACTATAGAAATATGTACTAAAGAGTCCTAGTTATGATGTACAAAACACAGCATATCAGTCCATTTGGTGGATAACCAGGTTGTGTATCGCCGCCAATGCAATCAACAACCTAATGGTGGTTATACGTGCAACTGGTACATAGGTATCAAAGTAGTCGGTTCCATACCTTTGTCTAAAGCCTTGGACAACCAATCGGGCCTTAAACTTGTCTATAGTACCATCCACTTTCATCTTCCTCTTGAAGACCCATTTACTTCCCAATGGTTTACATCCAGGGGGAAGATCAGCCAGAACCCATGTACTGTTCCCCATGATAGAATCCATTTCATCATTAATGGCATTCTTCCAAAAGGATATGTTGTGAGACTTCATTGCCTCATCAAAAGTTCTTGGTTCATCCTCAATATTGTAACAATACAAATATTGGGATTCAATCTCGTCTCTAGTTCCCTCTACCAAGTAAACTTGGAAATCAGGACCAAAGGACGTTTTCTTCCTTACTCTTTTACTCTTCTGAATCTCTGGTTCATTGTTCCCTAGTGAGACGTCACAGTCGTTGTTCCCACTAGAACAGTGAATCATGTTATTGTCTCTACTTGAACTGGGAATAATGTCCTTTGGTATAGGTGTCGATGAAAATATATTTTCATCAAATATGGCATCTCTTGACTCTATAACAGAGTGAATCAAAATAGATTTGTTTGATTCAATCACATAGAACCTATATGCCTTGGAATGCTCAACATATCCAATAAAAATGCACTCTACACCTCTTTCACCCAAGGTTTTCCTCTTGGGATCGAGTAGTCTTACAATCGCCCTATAACCCCAAACTCGAAGGTAATTCAAGTTGGGTTTCCTTTTGAACCAACGCTCATATGGGATAGTCTTGTTCCTCTTGTTTGGAATTCTATTCAATAGGTAACAAGCCGTTAACATGGCTTCTCCCCAAAACTCATCATTTAATCCCAAGTAGGAAAGCATGGAATTGACCATTTCTTTAAGAACTCGATTCTTCCTCTCCGACACACCATTTTGTTTTGGTGTATAGGGAGTTGTAGTTTCATGGATGATACCTACGGATTGGAAATATTCTGGGTCGAAATATTCACCACCTCTATTGGTGCGCAACTTTTTGATCATTGTTCCCAATTGTAGTTCCCCTTCAGATTTATAAAGCTTAAATTTTTCTAGGGCCTCATTCTTAGCATGCAACAAAAATACATAGCAATAACGAGAATAATCATCTATGTACGTGACCACATATTTCTTATTTCCCAAAGAAGGGGAAGCATGAAAATCACACAAATCATTATATATTAAATCAAGCACGGCACTGTTCCTTTGAACACTAGGAAAAGGTTGTCTACTTTTCTTGGTAAGCATGCATGTTCTACATTTTTCTATATTCATGTCAAAAGATGGAATTAAACTAGTCCTAGACATATCAAACATGCGTTTATAATGTACATGTCCTACCCAAGCAAGCCATAGAGAGGGGATTGTTCCTGAGAAAACAATATTTGTTCCCGAAGGAACAAATTCATGTGTACAAGTCATGTAAATAGAATTTATAACTTTATTAATATTCAACTTAAACATTCCATTACACATGTAACCACAACCAACAAATACACCACCTTTCGACAATATAAATTTGTCGGCTTCAAATACCAAACGAAAACCTAACTTATTAAGGATACTACATGAGACTAAGTTTTTTCTTATTTTGGGTACATACAAAACATTATTAAGAATTAAAGTCTTCCCATATGAGAACTCTAACTCCACTTGGCCTTTGCCTAGTACGGGGGCAATTGACTCATTTTCCATATGAAGGACACTTCCATCATCCGCAAGAGTTAATGACTTGAGCATAGACTTGTCCATACACACATGAGTGATAGCACCTGAGTCAACCCACCATGATATCTCATCATCTTGCATAAAGAAAACCTCAGAAACTATAGAAACAAAATCTGAACTAGGAAATGTAACTATACTGGGAACAATCATTGTTCCTTCTTGACCTTGATGAGATTTCTGCCCCTGTTCCTTAGAACCGTGAGCAGTCTGGTTAGAACCATTGTTCTTCTTCCCCTTTGGAGCCCGACAATCCCTTCTAAAATGTCCAAGCTTACCACAATTCCAACATCCATCTACTTTAGGGGAGCGTCTCTTGTTGGGATCGTTACTTGTGTTGTTACATGGCCTCTTCTTGCCTTTGTTCTTGTTCCCTTTTTGGGAACCATCTTCCACCATGTTAATGGAGGAAGGTCTTATATTCTCTTTGTCGTTTCCTTTCTCTTGCGTACGAAGGCCCTCCTCGATACGCAAATGGCTTCCAAGTTCCACAAGGGAATATAGGGTAAAGGGGTTTGATAAACAAAAAAAATATTTTTAATTAAAAAATTATTTTTAAGGGTTTTTTGGTCATTTCCTTAATTACCTTTTAAAAATCAGCAAACATTCCAACTGAACACCACTTGCTTACTTCAGAAATAAATTTTGACTTATAAGCATCGGAACTTATCAGCACCATCAA
The DNA here is from genome assembly GCA_964016875.1 of Fallopia convolvulus. NCBI lineage: Eukaryota > Viridiplantae > Streptophyta > Magnoliopsida > Caryophyllales > Polygonaceae > Fallopia > Fallopia convolvulus. The sequence goes on from OZ024719.1 coordinate 41,179,084, forward strand.
CTTATCAATAACTTATCAGCATCATTAACTTATCAACAACTTATTAACAAAGATGACCCGAACGCAGCCTAAGAATATTCAATGCTACATCTCATTTTAACTAATTAATATGGCATGTCTAATTAATTTTGAATGCATCTCATTGTAAATCAACATCTAGTGTCATGAATTTACTAATTAATCTTGAATACATCACTACCAAAATATATCACAATTTTCAATAGAAACATATTAATACAATGTAGATCATAATGAATTTGAAGTCATCACTACCATAATGAATTTGAAGTCAGAGAATACATCTCATTAGTTTTGAGTGGATGTTATTAAACTATTCAAAATATCAAGATTACTACACTAGTCTCCCGTGGATGAGTAGATGCCATTAAAAGCAGTTGATTGCTGCACTTCTTGAGATCCTTGGTAATCTGCAAGATGCTCATGTGCCTAAAAATCATAGAAATATATTAATACCATGTAGGCCTTAAAGCTCAACATCGATTTTGAGTAATTTAATGAATGCTAAAAATTGAATAAAAAGTACCTCTACATGTCCTCGCTTATATGACACTGCTTGTCCAAATGTACTAGATCTATATAAAAATGATCATCTTTGTTAATGTATTATTCTAACCCCTGTATTAGCTAAATCCATCTATCTCCCCATCCCTCTCCCTTTGCCCTTCCCCCTCCCCCTTCCCCTCCCATTTATAGCTCTAGCACCTTCACCTAGAAGAAATAATGAGTAAGTATATTGATTAAAGCATAACTGAAATTTAAAAGAGTGTTTATTATATATATTACCTGCAGATCTAGTAGCTCTCTCGACAATATTCACTGCAACTCTTCGAGGCCTACCTCGTGCCCTTTTCTCAGCAAGTGAAGACAAGTATCTTTTTTCTGGACACCTCCTAATGTTATGATCAGTTGAGCGACAATTATTACACCTCATTTGTACCTCATGCTTTGTAAGTTTTCCTAGCCTCTTTGGATCTTCATGCGGGTCTCTCCTTCTATTCATGGGAGGTCGTCCTGGTTTTGTTTTTAAAGGAGGCGGGTCAAAAGGAAAGCTCACCTTTGGCCAAAACTTTTCACTGATACATGGACTTATATATTCTGCGTAAGCCTTTGAATAAGTCCCCTTCTTGTAGTAATTATGGAAAAAATCCTCTGACTTCAAATTCATATATGAAATCGTAGCTACATCATGATGGCACGGTATACCCGTGAGATCCCACTTTCTACAGGTGCATTTGTGATTTTGAAGATCCACCTTCAACACATCTACGCATTCTTTCACTTGAAAATTTGTCAATGATGAAGGTGGGACTCCTACTTTCCATGCTTTGACCTTCTCCTCCTCTAGTTTCATCTTTATTCTAGGACAAATGGCATGTTCTTCTAGGCCTTCCATCACTTTTTGCTTAGCAACCACTCGTTCCATGAGTAAGATCCTTATAGTACCATGCATGTCAATGATGTGCTTTTCCCTAGCTTTTAGAATATACCCATTAAACGTCTCGGCCTTGTTGTTTACAACTACATCACTCTTGCTTACATCAGAGAAGAATGCCCGTCCAAATACCTGTGGGTTTTGATGTAAAAAATCTTCTACAACTTGAGGAATTATCATCTTAAGCTCTCCAATAGCCTCCTCAAAATCAGCTTCAGTAAAAGCTCGAATAGCCCTCCAAAATGCCAGCTTTAATTCATCACCTTTATGCACCTTTTTCCAGTTAGCATATATATATATATATATATATATATATGTCTTGCACAATTTCTATGGTCAGCTCTAGGGAACACAAAAGCAGAAGCTGCAAGATGACCCTGTGCACACAACCAAAAGAAAATTTAGTAAGTACTTGACTTGAAATAAACAAAATATTAGAAACAAGAAGAGGAAAAATATTACCTTTTGTTGATTAGACAAGAAAGTCCAGCCTTCCCCATTTGTCCCATTCAATTCAAATTTCAAAGAATTCAAAAACCATTCCCAACTAGTTTTATTCTCCCCCTCAACTACATCCCAACATAATGGAATCATTTGATTATTTCCATCCCTTCCAATTGCATTAAGCAAAATACCACCTGGGAATGTTTTGAGAAAACATCCATATATCCAAGCATATAAATCGTCTACAAACTTCAATCAATCCACTTCTTAATGATTTGAAGCATACGAACAATATTTGAAACACTGGAGGGCTCGATGGGATTGAAACTATCTCAAATGTACTTCCTCTATTTGATCTCCTTAACTCTTCAATGTACCTCCCAACCTTGTTATAGTGTTGTTTCACCGAACCATGTAACATCTTAAGTGCATCTGCCTTTGCCTTGTATGCAATCCAAGGTTTAATGATGACACCATACCTTCTCCTCACACTGTCAACCATCTCCTTTGCTTCCCACTGAGGGCTCTCCTTGAAACGCCCAAGATATTCCTTAGCAAGCCATTTGATGTAAGTTGGCTATTTCTTTGCATATCTCTCACGCAAGAATGCACATTGTTAACATTCTTCACACAAGTATACAACTCTCCTTGTGATGCCATGATGCATAAAGTTTGAATGGACAACCTTCCTTACAATTTGCTCTAACCTTTATCCTACGCTTATCATACACACCAAATTTCAGACTAACAATTGAAAATACCAAACCTTCTCACAACTTCCTTAAACATGGCAATGTTTGGAAATCTCAAACCAACTTTCCACTCCAATGTTTTAAAATATGTTCTTGGACCAATGGTCATTTTGCTTCTTCTTCTACTCCTAATCTTAGCATTTTCATCATCTTTATTTTCAAAATTAATTTGTATGTCACCATCAGAGTCTTCATATTCACTTAATTGCCCTTCTTTTTGTTTCTTAATTTCTGCTTTGTATTCTATAACCTTTTGTCTTACAACTTGAAACTCCTCATCAGAAGTGTCCATTTCATGTGCATTCAATCCAAGCAAATCCATATCCTCCTCTTCAGAAGACTCATCAAGTTCATATAAATATTTTTTTCCCTTTAAAACTCATCATCAATTGGCCTTTTTTCTTTTCAGTAGAAATCTCTTTAGACATCTCTTCATCCTCATCAGATTCTTCCTCATTAGATATATACATCCCCATCGAATTCATCCTTATTAGATTCATCCCCATCATAATCATCCTCAAACTCTTCCCAGTCCATATCAGCTTCATCATCAGATTCTCCATAAGCCATCCTTTCATTCTCAAGAGGGTTATTCTCAAGGGTATTTTGAGCAAATATATCACTAGGTTCAATGTCATCCATTGCTACAAATCAAATCATAAGAAAAAATCAAAATCAAAGTTTAACATGGAAGAAGGATTTAACTAGTACTTTGAAACGAAAACCCTGCATTGATTGTAATATTTGTAGCCAGTGGCGAATCTAGGGGGGCTTGGGTGGGCGCCCCCCCCCCCCTTTCATTATATAGTTTTATTAGTAGAACTGTTGTACGTATGAAATTTGTAGCTCAAGTGGCAACCGTTCAAGGGTAAAAGCTACTCAATCCCGTGTTCAAATCCTTACTAGCCCCCTTCTCCCCATATTTTAGGCTTTTTTACCGGAAACCACCCTTACAATATGCCATATTAGCGTAAACCACCCTTTCAATGGCTATTTACCGAGAACCACCCCTAGAATGCCCTATGTTACGTTTTGACCACCCAATTAAAATTTTCCGTTTGAAAACATGTTAACTCGTGCAATGACCCTTTTGCCCCTCTATTTTCCCCCAAATTACACCCCATTCTTCCTCTTTCTCCCTCTCGACTGCGCATACTCCCATTTCAATTTCTAGGGCTCCAAATTGGTAGGCGAAATTAGTGGAATTTGATCTCACACGCTCCATCTCTGAGGAATTCGAAGCAAAGCTGCACAACTATTTCCAAACTCGATTGTAAGTCGCACCTATTTCCAGTTCGAGCTTTACCTCATTCAATCACCAAGGAAGGTATTGTTTTTATGGAATTCGGGCTAGGGAGTCCACTGCTCATACTGAAAAGAATTTTGGAAGAAGATTTTATGGTTTTCGTATGTACCGCTCACCTAAGAAGTGCAATTTTTTTGAGTGGAGGGATGAGGAATACACTGAGAGAGAAATTGTTGTAATCAACAATTTAGTGGCGGAGAAGGAAAAATTAGAAGGTGGGAATTGGAAGTTGCAAGCTATAACTCACACGCATCAGATGGAGCTCGAAAAGTTGGTAGGAGAGGCTGCAACTTATAAGGCCACAATTCAGAAGCTAGAGCTGCAATTGGAAGAAGCAAAAGTCATAATTTGAATGTTCTTGCTCCAAATGGAACTACTGTTGTTCTGTTTACTGTGTTTCTTTTGATTTTTCTCATTGTTGTGATAATGAAGTAGAGCATGTTCATGTTTAGGCTACTACTTAGGCATTGTAAGAGTTGTTCTTGAAGATCAATTGCTAGTGTTCATTCCTGTAATGAGCAAGTACCTGTAATGACTTGTTTTTTTCATGCTGTAATATGCAAGTACTTAATGAAATTGAACTGAAATTGTGCCATTATTTACTGTCATAATTTTTGTGAACTGATTACCCATAGCAACAACAAACAAGATGGTGATAAGGAAGACAGATTGTTCCCTGTAATAGAATTGATAAATAAAAGATGGTAAAGACACCTGACAAACTTGCACATTTGCTTAAAAGACAATACATCATTGTGCAACACAATTGACATAGATGCTAAACCAAAAGGGGCCATTAAGGTCTTACACAGCAATGGCATAGATATGTGTCTTACATAGCACACAGATTCTCAAAAGGGGCCATTACAGGGGCCATATAAGTCTTAGTTAAAATCAAAAGGGAATCAAATTGTCTAATACTTAAATCAGTACAAATCAAATCTAGGCATAATCTAGGGCTTGGCTTGACAACCTCCTTGTTTCCCGGGTGAACGCCTTATTTCAAGTGCTTGCTTAGATGCAATCATCTTTCTCCTAGGCAGTGATTGAGTCAAATTGGCACTCAACATCACCTTGTGTGGAAGCCTGTGGTTGGGACATCTACAAAATGCAAGAATTTGGGTGTAAGCTATACTTGTCAGGCAAGGGTAATAGGCTGGATTTTATTGAAGATTATACCTGAGTAGAGACATCAAATGTTGTTGCTGATGTTGTAGAAATTTGTGATGCAATTGAAGGCATTTCATGGGGGTGGATCGACCTGATCGACCTGACTGATTACTTGCTACTTGGGTACCCAGGTCTACACTATGGTTTTGAGGAGTAACCTAGAGTCCATTAAGCAACAGAATTACAAGGTATTCAAACATCCAAGTACATAGTGTTGTAATGATCAAGTATGTAAATTAAGCAAGAGAAATACCTTTTTAATGTACTTTCTTTTTTGAGATCCTATGAGCACAGTGTCCTTGTTTGGTGGTCTTCCTCCTCTCTTAGCTGGCTTAGGTTGAGCTGGTCCTTGAGTTGGGTTCTTACAGTTGTTCTTGTAATGACCACTTTGCCCGCAATGTGAGCAATACTTTGGCAAAGACACCCTAACCTTCTTATTCTTGCTAGGTGGCTCTTCTCCAATCCCTCTTTTCCTGCATTTTCTAGGCCTTCTAGGTTGCTCCACGTATTTAGGAGGCTCAGGAGCAACTACATCAGACTTCTCCCACTGGTCTTGGCCAGGCATTGGACTGATAATTGAGCCATAAGCTCTTAGATATGCTTCCTTGGTATAAAAAGGATGAACATAAGCTTCTACACTTCTCCTTTCCTTCATTATGCAGCTCATGGCATGATAGCAAGGGATTCCAGTTAGTTCCCACTTGTAACATCCACAAGTCTTCTCACCTAAATCAACCACAAATGTCCTTCCTCGATGATCTACCTCAAGTATGTCCCCTCCACCCCAAAATGGTGTACAAGTCCTCAATCCTTCTTCTTTAGCAGCCTGAATCTTTTTCGTAGCAGTAGGGGTGAACACTCCAGTGTACTTCATCATTCCCTCTCTCTTAGCTAAACATCTCTTCATTAGATGTCTTCTTATCCACTCAAACATACTTAAGACAGGCAATTCTCTTGCACCTCTTATAATTGAATTAAAGCTCTCACAAATGTTGTTGAGAAGCATATCAGACTTACATGTAGGATGAAATGCATGTCTAGACCATGTCCTAGGGTTTGCATCCATCAAGTACTTGTAGGACAATTCATCCATGCTCTTAATTTCTTCCATTATTTGCAAGAACTCATGTGTGGTAGCCCTTGCTGCTGCCCACACAACATCCTTGAAGGCTTTTCCCAACCACCTCACCTTGAAGTTGTTGTACATATGCCTCACACACATACTCTTGTATCTGATGTGGGCACCACTTCAGCCAATGCTTCAATCAACCCCTGAAAATAAACCAATTTCCAAAATTGAAGTTAATGAGTAATCAATAAAGCTTACAGTTTGAAAGAAGATGTTCATAGCTTTTGTCTGTCTGACATGAATGTAGGCCTTGCATTCCCAATATCTCTTATCAGTATATCCAAAAACCAGGCCCATGTTTCCTTCCTCTCTGCCTCCACCACTACATAAGCTATGGGAAAGATATTGTCATTCCCATTCTTTCCCACTGCAACCAACACTTGGCCAGTGTATGCACCTCTTAAATGGCATCCATCAAGGCCTATCAATGGCCTACAACCTTCTAGGAACCCTTTCTTGAATGCATCAAAGCAAACATACAACCTTTCAAGCACTGGCTTCTCAATGATATCATTACACACCTTAACAAAGGCAGAACTTCCAGGATTCCACTTTCTTATTGTTAAGGCACAATCCCACACCTTCCCATACTGAACTCTAGCATCCCCTTGTGTTAGCAACATTGCCCTCAAACGTGCCTTCCATGCCTGAATGTATGATATAGACACACCATAGTCTCTCTTTACAACATTTATGAATTCATTCAACAACCACTCAGGATCATCCCTATAGTGTTCTAAATACTTCAATGCTATCCACTTAGAAGTTATCTTCTTGTTAACATGTTTCCAACCACATTCATGCTTAGGGTGTATGCTTTTCAATTGACAACTACCATTTGTAGACAATTTCCTAGCAGAAGCTCTAAATGGACACAACACCTTGTCACAAACACACTTCTTCCTACCATGCTTCATAGGAGAATCACATCTAAACTTACAATACACAGTAATTTTGGACTTGTCATTGTACCATTCTCTACATACCATTGCCTAAGAACCATTCTAAAGATCTCATTAGATGCAAATATTATACCATCCTTGAAAGTGATTTTCTTCTTAAAATCAACATGATGATTGAATTCAGGATACCTTTGTCTTGGAGGCCCATCTGAGTCACTTACACTCCTAAGATCTTCTGAATCATTTAGTGCTTCCTCATGATCACCATCAATATCTCCACAGGTTGGCTCAAGTACATAATCCTGACCTCCAAATTCTCCAACTGTGTCATCAACACTCTGCCAGAACAGGTCATCATCATCATCTCCACTCTCCACGAAGTCAAATTCAACATCTGTAGAGGATTCTGAGCCTAAAACAACATCATCTTCATTGACATCTTCACTATCTACATCAGATTGTACTGGATCTGGTATGGATGGAGTGGCTTTATGCTTAGATGCTCCTTGCTTAGATGTAGTTGGGGTAGGTTTTTTTGTGGAGACAGCTTTGAAAGGTTTCCTTGTAGAGGCAGCTTTGGTAGGGTTTTTTGTGGATGCAACTTTGGTAGGTTTGTTTGAGGATGCAATTGGGGTAGATTGAGATGGTGGTGGGATGGTGTATGTCATGCTCTCAGGAATTGGTTGAGATGGAGTAAGAGTTGGGCTTGTTACTAGGCTTGGGTATCCACTCTCAGTCGGGCCCTTACTTCTCAAAACACTTGGGATGGCCTCATTCTCCCCAACAATATACACATGCACAAGCTTATCATTTCCAACTCTGGAGACAGCCTCCATCACATCTGCATCTCCAGCAATGAGCTTCAAACCATTTTGGATTGTCTGTCCAGGTGGTAAGAACCAAAGCTCATAGACACTGACTACCCCTACATCTTCTTTCAACATTGCTTTCAATACAACTTTTGACACACAATCTGAATCCACTTTATCATACACATAAACTTTGCCTTTCTTGTACATTAGTTGTCCAAACCTTGAGGTGTAAAACTGACCCTCATACATATATATGAAATTCACCTGCATTTGTAGCAATAAAGAACACATAATGGAGAAGTAGTGAAACAAATAATCAGGGTTTTGGGGTTATTGGATTAACTCTTCAACCTTTTTTTTTCTTTTTACAATAATTATTTCAATTAATTCTTTGATGCTACAAATAATCAATTTTTTTCCATCCAAAAAATAATAAAAATTAGTACCAAGCAAATAATAACTTATCAAAATTAAACTATCACTAACAATAAAATACAAATAATGAGTCATTGAAGTTAATTAATAAATTATCACTACAAGTTAAAGTAAAACACCTTTACCAAAAGAAAAAGTAAAAGTAAAACACAAGACCAAAATTCCATCAATTCATCTTTATGTTCACGTTTTTGACATGTTCAATTGTATGCTTGAGTTCATAATTTTTTCCATGGTTAATTTTTTTCCATGTTCACTAATTCAAATCTATGAACTCTAATAGCCCCAAATCAAATAACCCCAAAACTAATCTATAATTGAAATACCAAATTCGTTCCCTACAAATCCTAAATTGATATGTTTTGAAATTTAACTTCAAAAAGCCCTAAATTCGTTCTGTAAAAATACAATTAATCATCAAGGTTAAAGAAAGAGAAATTGAAAGTGTTAAATTAAAAAAAAAATCTTACTTTTCATCCAATAGCTAAGCAAATAGGTTGAATTTTGGTCACTTATCACTTAGGTGGTAGAATTGAGAGCAAAAAAATGAAAGAGAAATAACCTAGATGATGAGAAGGTTAGTAGAGAATTGGATAGAAGAAATTCCAATTTGAAGGGGATATTTTAGAGGCAAACTATTTGGGAAAAGAAAAAGAATTGAATTAGAGAATAGCGTTAGAGAGAAAATTTATGGATAAAAGTTTGCCTTAATTACTGTCATTAATTCTCATTTTGGAGAAAGTAAATTTTTAAGCGTGGAGAAATTTTGGGAATACAAGGAGCCTCATCTACATGTATAAGGAAGATTTTTTTTAGATTTTTTACGTATGAAAAGGAAAAAAAATATATTACATATAATATATTATATAAAAAAATTGGGAGCCCCTAACATTTGGGGGCCCTGTTCCATTGGGTTGTTTGCACAGCCCAATGAACGGGCCTGCCAAAGACCTCGGATTAATATTCTTGTTAGCATGTGCTTTATATTTGCTTCAAAATAATACTCAGAAGGCTCCAAAAGCAGCCAACAACCATTGAGATCCTCAACAGACATAGTGTACATTGCACGTGTATAACATTCATTACAGGTACTTAGAATTAGTGTTATCCTTTGTTTACTTTTTCTTTTGTTTCTACTAGTGGTGATGCCCGTGCATACGCACGGGTAAAATTGAATTTATGTATTTTAAAAACATGTATTTATGTATTTAATATTTTAATTATATTATTTTGTCATCCAATGATAAAATTGAATCTTACATTATTCTTTCACCATAATTAAAATTTAAAAACTTTTGCTAAACATATGCTTTCTAGTTTGAGAGAAGTGAAAAAATAACAAACATGAAATTAATCTAATATCATATATTATTTATATAAAAATTCAAAGAATTATTAATGCATCTTACCATTACATCAACCGTGCACGTTTCTTCAAACAATAGTATATCTTCTTATTGTCTTGTGCAATACAGTTGAATGCTTGAAATCCCTTTGAGTCTCTAGCCATCAAACTTCAAGCTTAAGATTAAATTTTTTTTATTATATCAATAAGAAAAGTTGGAGCATTAAGTCAACAATATCGTGTGACCGAATTAAAGTCAAGTTAAATGGTATATTGTCAATTTCACCTCTTTTAAAATTGTAGAAAAGGAAATATATATATATATATATATATATTGCATGTCATGAAATAAGTAATTTGATCATCAGGATGATAATGAAAGATTTACCTTCAAAATTATTTAGTGCCAATTACTTGAAATTTTAGAAATTCTGGTGCACCGACAATTTCATTGACAACTTAGAAAAAGAAGAAGAAGAAAACAATGTTAATCTATCAATGCCCAAACCAAACACTTACATTTTAGCGAACATCAAAAATTCATAGAAATAAGCTTGAGATTAACGATTTCCTTCCTTTGAAATAAAGTTTTTCTAGCACAATTTTAGTTCTTTGTGTGTTTCATTTTTTTTTTGAAATTTAAAAAAATTGATTAGATGGAAAATCGATTAGTCGGGGTTCTATTTATATTGAGCATTATCCTATTGAGTACTTAATACTCCCATTTCAATATTGGAATTGATGATTAGACTAAATTGTTTTAGCGGTTACAACTTTTGGATTTCTATCCAATTAATGTATATGTTTATTATAATCATATTAACTATGGTTGTAAATAGCCAAAATTAATTATACCACAACTAACGTAGGTAATGAAGAGTCAAAGTTATTTTTTTTATGCCATTCTCTCAATCAATTGTGTACTGAAATAGCATATATATGTCTTATAATATAATAATATATTGAGTATGCTATAATTCAATAAATTAATTGAGCAATGGAAAAAAATTAATTTATATGTTTAGAAATATATTTAAAATATTAATTATTAATTAATTAATTTATATGTTTAGGTTATAATTGTATAATAAAGCAATTTAGATGGTAAAAAACGGTTTCGGTACCAAAAAACGGTTCTTCTTCTATGACTTTATATGCATTTAATGGTATCACTTAAATGTCTTAATATTAAATCTTCTTGAATTCTAAACATGACCATGACCATATTACTATAAATCCTTTTAACTTCCTAGCATTCATATGTCCATTTTTGAGTCACTAATAAAATAATAATAATAATAATAATAATAATAATAATAATAATAATAATAATAATAATAATAATAATAATAATAATATATAAAAGTGTAAATCTTTCTACATTTAAAATTAGAATTAGTTTTAATTTCAATTATAAATCTTAATATTGAATAAAGGTATAAATATATTTATCAAATTAGATATATTATGAATTTATCATTAAAGTCCAAAACATATATTGAAGACCAAAAAGGCCAAAAAAAATACTTGATTGCTATTGGTGTACAATAAGTTAATTTGAAAGACCCAAAAAAGTTTTCACATAAATTCACTCCTTCGACCTTTTATTGTAATATATTATTTTATTTTATAGCTTTTAATCATTAGATGTAGTATATTATAGCTTTTTATTTTTATTATTCTTTTTTATAGATTAATATTAAGTATATAGTTAATATTACATTTTATGTTCTACCAAAAAAATTACATTTTATGTGTGTATATTTTTCTTTTAATCCAAAATATATAGTCAATATCACATTATTTGTTTGTGCATGAAATTTCTTATTAATTATTTGGGTATTAATGGCTAAAAAAGATTCTCTCCAATGTTAAATTTTTATAGATATAAATTTATTGTATGCTTGGAATGAAATTATAGAATACCTTATTATTTATATGAGCATTAATGACCAAGTTATTTAAGTTTATAGTATTATAGATAGTTGCACTTATAATCCTTAGAAACCTTCCAAATAACCATAATAGAGACATAAATCTTATAATAGTTAAAACAAATAGGCTTCATAATTCTTAAATACATCACAGAGGTCATGATCAAACCACACCTTCTAGAGAAGACTTTAAACCAGACTTTATAGGAACGCTCTAAAACATTCTCATCAGGGACAACTATAGTGGTGTCTTCAATCAAAGCAAGAAACAAATAGATACAATGTCTAGCATACCTCAACCTTTGAAGTTTTTGAGTGTAAGTATCTAATTTTATGAATGTTCCCATTTGGTTCCACTTCATTATTGTGCTTAACATATTGAAGCTGAGGTACTCAACTGGAAGGTTTGGGATTCTCATCCAAACATCGACAATAGTAACAGATTCACTTGAAAGATCAAAGATTCAAAGTTAAATCTCCATGGCTTAAGGATCATAAGTTGGGCAAAAACATGAAAGGGTCTCCCCTCCCATGCTTTATTCTTTTCAAGAGGATATGCAAATCGAAGCTTTATCCACCCATGAGACCTAACATGGACATAAAACTCCCAGTTAATTTGCCAATCCGTCCTAAGTTTCTGCCTATCCGTCCTAAGTTTCTGCCTGAGTCTAACCACCTCAATAGAATCCCCCAAAACATAGGTAAAAAGAGAGGTTTCCTTAAGAAGTAGAATGTTCTCTCTAACCCCCGACAGTTGGTCAAGGAAAGCACCCATATCAATTTTCTCTTTATTCTTCCCTTTAGTTTTCTTAGATCCCGAAGGAAAGGCCTAGCATTCTTGCCACCCTTCAAGGTCTCAAAGACCATGGTAGGCATGAAGTGATCAGGGTTTTGGTCTAAAGGCAATAGTTGGTATTATTTAGAGTCATTTTTACTATTAAAAAAATAACTAATTTTTACACATTTTAAAACTAAAATACAATGTTTTTTTATTTAAAAAGTACTTTTTTCAAAATTATATCAACGCAATAGTTGCAGAATTGGGGATTATAGGCTTGAGACAGGGTGAGCATTAGAGAGAGCGTTCTGGCCCTTCTGGGGACTGGGTTTAATTTTGAGAGAGTTTCTATATGACCAATATTAATAAACTAAAATTAGATGGTGCTACAATATAAAAAGTCTGGGGAAGCTTATCAGAAGAGTTTCGTTAATTTAGTTGTTCAAAAGTAAAGTCAAACTTGATACATTTGATAAATTCATTTAAAATTCTATTCACAGATTTGTATCGAGGGGACTTTTGATATTCTAAATTGCCAAGGTAAAGAGTAGCCAAATTGCAGAATTTGATTAAAAAAAAAGCAATTTTAGAAGTAACCATAGAATCAAACCAGCAAAATAAAGGATAAGCGTGGCTCATATGTCTCCTAATCCATTATAAACCAACAAACAAGATATAGAAGAGTACAGCTTCCAAAATGTGGCTTCCTAAAGCCTTAAAACAGAGAGGTTCCCTTCCCCTTCTTGTCTCCTCCAATTTCAAAATGCTTGCACCTCTGCACAAGTGAAGGCCAAGCAAGAAATTAGATTTAAGGAAACACTGACAAAACAACAGTTCGGCAAACCAGGGAAAGAGTCTAACCTTGATTGAGTGCTGTGACATATGCTTGCAGGACTGGCACTGCAGCCTCAGCACAATCTTCTTGGTGGTCTTAGCCTGTTACATAACAAAGCGAACAACAAAGACATTCAATAGGTGAGGAAATAATCAATTTTTGAGACAGTTTAGATATAGAGATTAGAGATGGACCTTCTTGTGGAAGACGGGCTTTGTCTGACCACCATAACCAGACTGCTTCCTGTCATAACGGCGCTTTCCTTGGGCAGCCAAACTGTCCTTACCTTTCTTGTACTGGGTCACCTTGTGCAAGGTGTGTTTCTTGCATTCCTTGTTCTTGCAGTAGGTCTTCTTGGTCTTTGGGACGTTCACCTGCAAGGTCAGGTCAAACGTCAGTTCATCGAGTATATAGAAATAATAGGACAAAGCTGTGCAGAAATCAGATCTTTATGCTAGCTAATCACACAGTCTCACACTTGACTGTTTGTTTTAAAAACAAACACATTCATGCAACATTAACATATAATGCTAGCAGATTTTAAATCAGAAGAAATGTTTGATGTATCAGGTAGCAATGGATGAGCAGAGTCAAAATATCAATAAGCCTCGTATATTATGCTCATAAAGGAAAGAACCCTTAGCACATCTAATGAATTCATCATTCCTGCCAGCCACATTTATCCCAATGTTTTAACACAATAAATACAATTGCTAGGGCAATCAGTATTATCTAATCTATACTTAAAATTTTTACTCCAGAGACCAAAGAATTTACCTGCTAGTACATGCAGCATTGATAATTATGCATAGAAATGTTAAGAGTGATTGAGTAACACATTAGGGAAGTCAGAATATCAATAAGCCTCATGGATTGAGCTCGCGAGGAAAGTATCATTCTTGCCAACCACATTGCCCATGTTTCAAACACTTAATTGTATGCTAGAAGCTCCAGGGTTATATTACTTTAAAATACTAAGAAAGTATCATCTTGATGCATTTTAAATCAGAAGAAATGTCTGAACCATATTGGATAACAGATTACCAAAGTCAGGATGTAAATAATTTAAAATTAACACATACATCTTTTAAGAGGGAACCGTATATACAAAATCTACAGTGAACGCTTATGTTTAGTGTTTCTCCCACCATAAACAAATCCATTCAAGAAAAGCCATACTGGATTCAAAGCTAAATGCATCAAATGAAGCGAGAACCAAGACAACATAAACAACAGAAGCTGAAATGTTGCTCGGACGCCCATTGTAACGCAAGAAGAGAGAAATCCAAGTAATTTAACGATAGAAATGGATCGCCTTTGGGTTGGGTGGGAGATTGAATCCTCTCAAAAGGAAAACCCTCAAGAAAGGAAAAATAGATTAATATAGCGCAGCTATGACTCAAAACGCTTCCATTTTAATTCTTTGGAAGGCGATCTTAAGGGCTGCGCAATCAAAAATTAGGAATCGGTACAAAATAAAATCCACAAAGATTCAAGTTCGATGGAAATAGAAAACCTATTATCTGCAATCATATAGTGTAACAGATAGAAGAGAGAAGAGGCCGGCTTACCATGGTTGAAGACGTCTTCAAGTTGCCAAGATGAGTTCGAGTTGAGAGCTTTCTCGCTGCTCCGTCGCTAGTGAAATCTGAACGGCTCCCGTCCAATATAATATAACTAGGGTTTTACCATTTTACTTGTGTACTTGGGCTTGAAAGCCCAGCTATGAATAGATCCTTTGGGCCCGTTTAATAAGTACACACGAAAATAATACAAGCCCCCCTAAAGATAGGGCGATGATGGTCCGTGTTAAATTTAGGCTTTGTTAAATAAAGGGATCCTTGCGAGAGTCGAACTTCACACGTAAGTGTTTGACGGATTAAAGTTTTTTCGCTGAATTGGGGTGACAATGACAAAAAAAAAAAAGGCTTTGTTAGGTTCTAATAAGATCATTCTTATATTGCTACTAATATAACACGTTCACTTTTCTAAAAATCTCTGCTTAGCTCCGTCGAGGCACTGAAGGTTCTAACCCGCCTACTTTTTAGCACGTCTAGGAGATCTTCTACTCTGTCTAGGCACCTGTTTAGGCCGCCAAGGCGCTAGGCCGCCTAGGCAGTCCCTCTCCGCCTAGGGGCCGCCAAGCGTTTTTTAAAACACTGAGTGCGGTAGATTGAAATTAATATACGGTGGTAATTATAGGGAGTATCCATCTTATTATGAAGATTTTCCTATTTTACAATTTCATATAGAGAGAAGGTAACTACCATATCTAGTATTAACTTGATTTACTCCCATAATTTCTTCGTAACTCTCTATTACAATCGACAATAGGTATGTCCTGCGAAAATCTTCCTTATTAGTGCTCGTTTGGTTAAATGGAGGAATTATAATTCACATGAAGTTAGTTCACAAGAAATGAATTCATACGAATTAAAATTCTCGAGATTCGGAGAAAACATGTTTGGTTGAATTTTAAAATTAAGAAATTAAAATGGAGGAAGTTAGGATTTTGTGTATAAAAAGGGTGGAAGTAGAACTTACATAGGGGGACTAGGTAAGTCTACTTCCTACATTAGGCATGAATTTAAATTCATGAGAAGTTGTTTTCTTAAAATTTTCTATTAATTTTTATTCAAGCAAACACATGAATTTGCTCCAACTTCCTGGAATATTTCAATTCATTGGATTTTTATTCTACTTCAATTCCCGCGACTACAAGCTTCATCATCAATCTTCGGCTTTGAAGCTTCCGATCTCCTTACAACCGCCGGATTTTGCATCAGTTTCCATCTCATACGAATCAAATTTTGAGGTCAATCTCAATCTAAGCATTTCGACAACTACAAATTCGTTACCATGGTAGAAGGTATGCTTTTGATTTATAAATATACATATTCATTGCTTTAATTCAATGTAAAAACTTTGATTGTATATGATTCCAACGCATTTGTATACATGATCTATGGAAAAAAAATATAAGGGTCGAAAAAAATATTATAGTACATGTATATACATAAATAATTATGATCGTATACGTGATCACTTATATGTGTATACATTATTAAATTACATCTTATTATCACCAATATGAGAATTATTATATACATGAGTAAAATATGTAAATGTACAACATTATACTAGTAT
The DNA here is from genome assembly GCA_964016875.1 of Fallopia convolvulus. Lineage (NCBI taxonomy): Eukaryota > Viridiplantae > Streptophyta > Magnoliopsida > Caryophyllales > Polygonaceae > Fallopia > Fallopia convolvulus. The sequence goes on from OZ024719.1 coordinate 41,195,526, forward strand.
TTATACATGGTTAAACACATGTGTATACATATATATAGTATTTGTATATGTAATATTTGATTTATAACTGCTTACATATATATACATATATACATTATTGTTTTTAGAAAGAATTGTGTAAAATGGTAAAATTTTACTACCTAATTAGGCGCTTGTAATCTGAACCTATTTTTTTAGATTTTTGTTAAGTATAAAAAACCCTTTAATTTTTTTTCGCCATCTCTTTCCTCCAATTTTTTCTCCCAATGGTTTCTTCCGCTCCGCTGTAGATCTCCATCTTCTTCCTCTGACCTTCTCCTCCTCCTCGTCCTACCGACGCCACATAGATCTGCCACCTCATCCTACCATTGCCGGATCTAAGGTTCAATTGATGGTATAATTCTCAACGAGGACGCAGGTTCTCACCTACAATTCATCGCTCGCGACAACAATGGTAGGGTTCAATCGGTAACGACAGGAACAAATCGTCGGTATCGGCAAAGAAAGCACCGAATTTGGGATCTTCGACGTCGAGAAGATTCTGAGGGAGAGAGATCGGATTTTTGGAGTTTCAGAAGGAGCAAAAACCCTAACACCAACCCCCTCAGTAGAGGCTCACGAGATCGCGAATCTGAAGATGTACACAGTGTTCTACTCGATGTATGGCCACGTCGAAGGTCTGGCGAGGAGGATAAAGAAGGGAGTGTACAACGTTGAAGGTGTGTTGTATAGGGTTCCGGAGATGCTTTCTTTCGAAGTCCTTCAGCAGATGAAGGTGATGAGGTATTTTCGGTGGTTGTTATACCTATCAAAGAACCTAACTTAACCAAACTTAGTAGAATGGTAAGTAAGGGTCGATCCCACAAGGACTCGTATATTTGTGTTACTACTTGGATGCCAAGTAACCAAGATGGGGGTTTATGATTGAAAATTCTAATCTACTATGCAAAATAAAAGTAAATATGAATGCAAGGATGTTTAAATCAAATACGAGACAAGTGTGTTTAACTAGTTAAATCCATCATAAATATGCGTATTGGTCATTAATTCTCTTGATTCTCAATTCTCTTGAATAATCTATCATGGATTATTATCCAAAACTTTATATTTAGTTGAAAGAGCTAATAGTCTGAACAACCCTAATCATCTAACAACCTAGAACAACGTCTAGATTCAATTAAATGACAACTTTAAGTTCAAAGTATCGATAGAAACAAATACTCAACGCAAACAACTATCAAGTTATTTGTGGTTTATTCCCTTCTACAACTGAATAGCCCGAACGGGTCCAAACAATTGTAGTTGCTACTTTATCTAATCAATCCCGAACGGGACTTGATTAGATTAGTTGTAAATTAACCTAGAAATTCTATTAGGTGATCAATCTAAGAAAACCCCAGAATTATTATGATTCAATTAAGCACAGGGAATAAAACCTATCTAAGTTATTGAGAATCAATCGCACCTCACAATATTATGCAATCTATGATTTCAATAACTAGCCAAACACAAAAGATTTAGCAATGCATAATAGAATTAAGAAAAACTTACAAAAGGTTCAAAGGTTGCTCTTTGAGAGAAAAACCCTAGCCTCCAAAATTATGATCCAAGTTATGAAAAAGATAAACTAACAAAAGCTTAAATATGTCTCCCAAAACAATCCTCAAACCCTCCAATTAAACATAATTTCGGACAAGATATAACCAAGCCCAAAAGTCAAGCCCAAAAGTCGTTTGTCCATGTCCGTGTGAAAAGCCCAATTGCGCAGGTTACACCTTGAATTGCGCAGCCGCACAATTGCTCTCAGTCAAAATTGATCGGGTTAGGTCCAAAATTGCGCGGTCGCGCATTTAGCGTGCAACCCGCACTTTTACCCTCGGTTTAGCATTTAGGTGACACTTCAGAGGCTGTTTTGACCTACTTAGAGTTGGAATTTGGACTCGGAGTATAAGCATGAATTGTATCTCTTTGAATTATCTTTGCAATGATAACAAATTTAGCTCCATCAGACCACAATAGCTCCCGAACCAAGCATTGCAAGATAGAGGTGTCGAAACAACAACTCCAATGCATAGCCTGGATTAAGCGTTCTTTTCATAGAAGCTCTTGGGCCTTAACTCTTTTAAACTTCAATTGTATCAATATAAGCTTCATCAAACTTGACCACAATCATTTAAGATCCATCCCATTGATGTTCGTGTTTTTGGTATAGTTTTTAGTGTGTTTTCTGAGTTTATTAGGTTTAGTTTTAGTAGTTTTAGGGTCAGTTTTGTGTGTTTTTGGATAGTTTTGCATATTTTGTGAAAAGTATGGAAGCTACTCCGTTTTGTGTCTTTTTGTAGGTTTTACCAAGGAAATGGTGTTTTTTGGAAGCTGAATAGAGTGCTATGGTGAAGGACGGAAGAATACGAGATAAAAGAGTCGAAGTCAAGATTTTTAGAGAAGAAGTGTTGAAGAAGCAAACTCCAGGCTCGTTAACGAGGCTGTGAAGGGTCGTTAACGAGGCTTAATGATAAGAGTTTTTCGAGAGTTTGATCTTATGATTACCGACCCTGTGCGGAAGTTTATTCCGTGTCGGTAGGGTTTTTAATGAGTTTTTAGGGTTATTATATTTTGTATTTTAGGTTTTATTATCTTTTAGGTTTTATTTTTATCTTTTTAGAGTTAGTTTTTATCTTTTAGGAAAGTTTTTTTTTTATCTTATAGCCTTTTTATTAGACTGCTTTATTAGTATAAATACCCTTCTTTTCTAGCTAGAGAGGAAGGAGGGTTCGGACGTGTTCGAAAAGGAGAGAGAAGCCGAGAGAGAGAAGTCGAAACCGAGGCTAACGAGAGTGAAGCTTAGGTCGTTAATTGTTTTTTTTTCGATTCGGTGTTCTTGTTCTTTTCGGTTTTCTTCTGAATTCTGTAAGACGATATTTTCCTATTAATTTGAAGTAGTTGTTTTGTTTTCAATGTTTTCTCTTATAGAAGTTGTTTGCTTTATAGTTATGAGTAGTGAGTAGTTTTCCTATCTAGGGTCGGGGTTTAAACCCGGCATAGTTATGCATGATTTGATGAATAAGTAGATTGTGTTGAATGCCTTTTATCCCTTTTTAAGATAGCTTGTTGTGTTTATACCTAGGTGAGAATCAAGGTAATTTGAGTTCTTAACTTGATTGAAAGAGAAAGTTATAGACTTGAAGATTGATATTGTTCGATTGCGAAAGTTTCGAGCTTTAGATCCAAAACAAGTGATTAGGTGAATTAGTTTATGAGAATGAATTGATTTGCTTGTTAATCAGCGAAAGTTGATGAATTTATCTAATTGAAGGCATGATCTTATATCTTCTTACGAGTTTGTATGCATAGCTATGTTGTGGTGACCCTTGTCCTAGATACTTGTTTTTATTTGAATTTCTTTGGTTTTATTCGTTACCGAGATTCGCTGCCTCGGTATCGAACCTGTTTTTAGGTCGTTAGTGTGTGTTAGTAGTTTATCCAGGTTAGTTAACGACCCTGACAAAGTCGTTAATGGGGTTGGTCGTGTGTGTGATTGTGTTGCTTTATTTGTTTTATTTTTGTTTAGTAGTTCGATAAACAAACAACCGTGCTTCCCGTGGACCGATCCTGACTCCCCTATACTCAGCGGGGTCTTGACTATTAATTTATTTGTTGTTAAGTAAAACCCTCTCAACAAATTGGCGCCTTTGCCGGGGAAGCAACAGTCTGTGTTTGTTTATCCGTGGGTCTGGGAATAGCCCGACCCCGTTTTTGTTTTTAATATTTTTGTTTTCCTTGTCTGTTTTCTCAGCGTATACCTTGTTGAACGTCGAAGGCTCGAATTTGACAACGTTGGTTATTATTCAGAACTTGAACGTTCTCTACACCGTAGACGCCGAGTGAACCGAACTATGGCTACACCTGAGGAAATGACTCGTCAGATGGCCGAACTACAGAGGCAGATGGAGGCTTTAAAGACCGAGAAAGAAACCGTTGCTGCCGAGGCTGAGCGTCAACGAGTCAACAGTGCTCGCCTACAGGAAGAGTTGAATGCCTATCCGAGGAATCCCAAAGAATACATGCATCCGGAACCTGAGGGTGCCAGAGTCTCCAATTGTGCTTCCAGAGATAGAGAAACCATTTGAGATTAAGTCTCAGTTTATATCCTTGATCAAACGGGCTCAGTTTGAAGGGAAACCTTCTGAGTGCCCTATGGAACATATTAGGAATTTCTTGATTTATGTGACACCATAGCTGCTGAAGGTGTCTCACTTGAATATGTTCTGTTAAAAGCTTTCAAGTGGTCTCTCACTGGAAAGGCCTTGAGCTGGTTGGAGAGCTTACCTTCTAAGTTTATCAGGACATGGAAAGCTTTGTATGATCAATTTCTTACAAAGTTTTTCCCTCCTGCTGAGACAACGGAGTTGAGGAAACGCATCACCTCCTATCACCAGCTGCCTAATGAGACGTTCGTTGAAACATGCAAAAGATGTAAAGAGATGCTTAGACAATGCCCCACTCATGGGCAACCTTTATATGTGCTCCAAGAAATATTTTTCCAAGGTATCAATGCAGAGACGAAGAACCGCCTCAACACGCATACATCGTGTGGTTTTATAGAGATAGAACCCACGGCTGCATGGGAATTGTTGGACAAGATGTCTAACTATGATGTCATGTACGATACCCAACAATCTCCCCAGCCCCAAAGGCGTCTCTACGTGCCCAACAAGGAAGATGTTGACCCAGATGTCAAAAACCAATTTATGCAAGACGAGGTCAACCGCTTGAAGAAACAGATAAGTTTTCTAAAATCCTCTCAATCTTGTCAAGAGTGTGGTTCTTCTGCCCATAGTACTTCTGCTTGCACTAACATAGAGCAAGTAAGAGCCGCTGAGACAAATGCTGAAGTGAACTATATGAGAGGCCCCTACAGAAACCAACCAAGTAATTTTGACATGTCAAATAACTATCCAGCATGGGGCAACCGAAATCCAAATGCCAACTATGCAGCGCCCCCACCAGATAGAAGACCTGCACCGTATCGACCTCCAGGCTATCTAGAGCCACCATCATGGGTACAAGGGTTACAGGAAGGCATTAGCGGAATCCAAGCCAACCTTAACAATCAAAACAAAAGATGGGAGAGTTTGATATATGGAAGAAGAATGTCGATTCCCAACTAGGGAACCTTGCTGCATAGATTCCAAGACCACAAGGGCAACTTCCGGGCCGTCCCGAGGAGAACCCTAGGAGACAGATAGCAGCGGTACATCTTAGGAGCGGAAAGACAATACCGGAGCGAGTCCAAGCTAAGGACAAGACTGAAGAGGACGCCATGGTTCAGCTCGGTAACGATCCAGCGGGAGCGAGTACCGAACCAGCACACCATGGTGACGAGGCTCCGAGGGTACCTAACGACCCTAGTACAGGTAAGTTTTCTGATCCGAGCCCTCCTCTCAATCCCAGGGTAGTTAACGACCCCATCAGGGCGATAACGACCCGCCGAGAGTACCTAACGACCTTAGTGTCGACCCGGTAGCAACACCTCTCGAACCTAACTTGGTTCCGAGAATGGTGAAATCTCTTCCTTTTCCTATTAAGAAATCAAAGGACTTTGTTGAAAGTAAGTTCAAGCGTTTCGTAAAGATTCTTCAGGGAATTAATATTTCCATCCCATTCGTTGAGGCCCTAAGCGAAATGCCGGCTTACACAAAATTTTTGAAGGATATTCTTAGAAGGAAAAGATCCATCACAGAGCTGTAGGACAAGGTCCGATCTATAGCTCCACCAGAAAAGCTAGGAGATCCAAGAAGGTTTGCCATAACAATTGGCATAGGTGACCACAAATTCAAAGCCTTATGTGATCTACGAGCCAATGCTAGTTTACTTCCTCTCTCAATCTGGTCTAAAGCCAACATGGGACCACTGGAGCCTGTAGATATGAACCTCTACATGGCAGACGGGTCATGCGTAAAAGCCACAGGAGTTGTGGACGACTATCCCATTCAAGTCGGGAAATTCTTTATACCGAATGATTTCATCGTCCTCGATATGCCTGAAGATCCTCACGTCCCCATTATCCTAGGCAGGCCATTCCTAGCTATAGCAGGTGCTAGGGTCGATGTGCGGAAAGGACTTCTCACTTTTGATATTAGTGAGGAACGCGTGGAATTCAGCCTGGAGCAAAACGCCAATGACCCAACTGCGGCTGCACAGATCGAGTTGACCCAACCGGAACTCGACATAGCTGACTCTACCGAGCCTCCTCCAACTACCAAAATGGAAGAGAATTTCACACAAGTCCCTACCGAACCTCATTGGCCCATCATCGAGTCCCACATGCAAGGGCATAATCAAGGTGAGTACTCTAACTATGAATTCGCTAATGCTGGCTCTGATCATTCTTCATACTTTGCTCCTACACCACGCCCCACTATATATGCTACAGAGGAGTCCAGACCACCTTGGTTTTCGGATTTCACTAACCCTTATGTAGGAATACCAGGCATACTGATAGAAGATAAAGGACCAAATTTAGTGACTCAAGCTAATAATGCCTACAAAGCTAAGTATAGGGTACCTCAAGACCCCAACATAGCTGCAAAAGAGCCACCTTGAGCCAAGGTAAGTACATCGGGCTAACGACGTTTAAAAATAGCGCTTACGGAAGGCAACCCACTTTTAGTATAGACTAGATTTTTCCTTTCTTTTTTAGATCTTTTTCCTAGCTTTCTTTTGAGTTTTTAGTAGTTTTTAGGATAGAAAATAGGATAGTTTCTTTTTTAGCTAACAAGATGCAGGAGAAGGGCTCGTAAAATCATTCAAAGAGGCTACGTCGGCTCGTTAACGACCCACCCAGGGTCGTTAACGACCCGGTTTGGCGACCCGACTCGGCGAACAGGCAGGTAAGTTTTTTTAACCCTAATCTATCTTATATCTACCCATGGGCCGCCCCTTTCACCTCTTCCCCTACCCTCTCCTATATAACCCTTCTAAACCTTCTAAGATTCTACTCTCAAATCCTCAAATCCCAAGCTTAAACTCCCAAAATCCCTACCGAAATCCTTCACCACCGATCGGAATTTTCACCTCCACCGAACTTCAGAAAACACCCCCGTTACCGAAGTCTGCATCCCCTGCATTCGTTACCAGCGAGATCCAAGCTCGTTAACCACCCAATTTTCGATCTTTTGTTCTTTAATTTCTCAATCTACCAGTATGATTTCTAAACCCTAACTCTTTATTACACGATTCATGGTTTTTAGGGTAGAAATTTCGTATCTAGATTGCGTTTATGGAGAGGTGGTCGAATTGCATGTTTTGCTCTTGCTCATGAATTATGTTCGTGCTTAGTTGTTCTCGATCTAGGAAGGGTTGTTCGTGCCTAGTTCCTCATTGTAATTTGATTGGAAAAGCATGAATTTTCTTGTTCTATAAATCGAGTTTGATCTTCACCATGTTAATTTTGGGCAATTCTAGCATGTTCGGGATGGGTAATTGAGCAAGTATGGGGTGCTTATATCCGATTGTGTGTCTAGTGTAGGATTAGGAATGATGCATGTTTGATTCATGGCTTAATATTGGAGTTTTTCTTACACTCGGAAACTGCGAACTGGTTCTCGGCAGGTCGTTAACGACCCACCCAAGTTCGTTAACGACCCTGCGCATTAACAGGCCTTTAAAAACCAGTCCAGATCCGTTAACGACCCAACTGGGTAGTTAATGAGGCATTCCGAGAACTATTCCGAGACCAAGTATGGGGTCTCTTGTTTATCTACTTGAGTGGATCTTATCTTGGAAAAATCGTATTTTTTGTAGGTCCACATGGCAAGTTCAAGCCGAGCCGCTACCCGAGCCCAAAAGAAGAAGAGGAATCAGAGGTCCCCATCTCCACCTCACATGGATAACGTGATCTTGCGCACTCAAGGGCAAGCGGACTGATACAACACCATCCTAGACAAGGACCACAACACTCGGTGGTTCTCGAGATCAAGTGCCAAATCTATGAAGATCTACGACGTTGTCAAAGAAGCCTTTGCTATTCTCGATGTGCCTCACTTGTTGAAGAAGGAGAATTTACCACACTTTTCGGCTCTCACATTCGAGTTTCTAGCCACTCTTGAGACGAGCTTCCCGATGAAGACTTTGGCGGGACGCATCCGATTTAGGCTCGGTAATGTGAACCGAGAGCATACTTTGGCAGAGTTCAATGCTATTTTGGAGCTCCCAAATCTCTCTCGAGATTACAGTCTTAAGGATTACAAGGTGACGAGGACTTGGAGCTACATCACCGGGGAGGTAGAGCCCTCCGCTACGGCATTATCCGGGGAAATCATCATCAACCCCATTATTAGGATTATTCTCCGAGTCCTAGCCACTACATTCTGGCTAAAGAGGGAGTTAAACATGCCGACAAGGATAGAAGTTGCATGCCTCCACACTATTCTTTTTTAGGAGCCCGCCCCATTGAACTTGGGGTATGAATGGCTATATTATGTGGAGAAGTCAATCAAGTCAAAGGAAGTATGGTGTTGGAATCTGGTTAGCCTCTTGGCGACCAATCTTGGAGTCGATCTCACCCGCTACACACCAGCCCATGCTCAGCTGCTCAACATGAACTACTGGTTTAGTTTCGGTATGTTTACTCAGGTCCGGGATGGGTTCGTTACAAAAGTTCAAGACCGAGATGTTGTACCCACCCTGGATAAGCTGGAGCTTCTTTATGTACCTGATGTTCGCATTTTTGGTATAGTTTTTGATAGGTTTTCTTTGCTTATTAGGATTAATTTTGTCTAGTTTAGGTTTAGTTTTGAGTGTTTTTAGTTAGTTTAGTATAAATCTACGAAAAGGGTGGAATCTACGCTATTTTGTGTATTTTGCAGGTTTTAGCAAGGAAAGGAGCTAAATGGAGCTAAATTTGGAGCATCACAGTGAAGGACGGGAAAGTGCAAGATTTAATAAGTCAAAGCTCAAGAAAACGAGAGAAGGTGTTGAAGAAAACAAAACCCCAGGCTCGTTAACGAGGCTGTAAAGGGTCGTTAACGAGGCCACGACGAAGAAGATTTCGGAGTATTATTTTATTATTCACCGATCCTGAGCGGGAATTTATTTCCGTATCGGTTGAGTATCTTTTTAGAATCTTTTTGGGTTGTCAGAATATGTATTTTAGGGTTTAATATCTTTCTAGATTTTATTTCTATCTTTTAGAGATTGTTTCTATCTTTTTAGGAAAGTTTTTATCTTTTAGCCTTTTTAGTTTTTTAGGATTTTCTAGTATAAATACCCTTCTATCCAGCATAGAAAGGGGGGGGGGCTTAATTTTGGAGTAGAGTTTTAGAGCTAGTTTTGGAGGAGAAGGAAGGCCGAAGGAGAGAGAGCCGGATCGGTTCGGTGACGAGGTTCGGTGACGACGGTTTCCGAGGTTCGTTGATCGAGTTTGTGGTTCGGTGATTGTTTTGTTTTGGTTTTCTTCTGATTCTCTGTAAGACGATATTTTTGTTATTAATTTAAGTTTGAGTTTTGTTTCAATGTTTGTTTTTATTGAAGTTTTTAGTTTCTTAATCATGAGTAGTGAGTAGTCTATTTTTCTAGGGTCGGGGTTAAGCCCGGCATAGTTGAGCATGTTTGATGAAGTAAGATAGTATTTTGAATGCCTTTTATTTTTATTGAGATTGTTTGTTGTGCTTAATACCGAAACGGGAGTTGAGGTAATTTGAGTTTTAACTTGATTGAAAGAGAAAGTTAGTAACTTGAAGGTTGATATTGTTTGAAAACGGAAGTTTCAAGCTTTAGATCCAAAACAAGCAATTGAGTGAGTTAGTTTATGAAAATAGATTAATTTACTTGTCAAGTCAATGAAAGTTGATGACTCTATCTATTTAAAGGCATGATCTTATCTTCTTACGAATTCTTATGCTTGGCTATGTTGTGGTGTCCCTTATCCTAGATATTTGTTTTTATTGAATTATTTCTGATAAATCTTCATTGCTGAATGCTTGCTTCGGTACCGAGTGTTAATTAGAATTTTATTAGCTCGTTATTTGATATTTTTGTGTACGGTAGTTCGGTAACGACCCTGACAAGGTCGTTAACGAGGCATCTTGTGAGTGATTGTGTTTGATTTTATTTGATTTTTATTAGATTGATAGACAAACAACCTTGCTTCATGTGGAACGATCCTGACTCTGCTATACTCAGCGGGGTCTTGACTTACAAATTTATTTGTTGGCCGAGAAACCCTCTCAACAGTACCGAATTGGTACGAAGTGTGGACGGGGCATGCATTCCCATTAGAGCCCAAGCCGCAAGATGAGCTTATGCTCCGACCATGTGAGGTACGATTTCAGAGAGAGGGAGAAGAGATGGAAGAAGATGATGAAGATGAGACTGAAGAGGCAGCTATAGAGGGAGGTACAGAGGAGCTCGACATCGAGGAAGATGACCTCGATACAAAAGTTCTGGGCATCAATGTCTTCGTTAACGAGCCCACCAGGGTCGTTAACAACCATTTCGAGGACTCTACCGATGCTCCTACCGAGGCACACATCTTCGGTAACGACCCGCCGAGAGCACCTACCGACCCCTCCCAGCCTCCTATCGACCCTCATTCTTATGGAATCATGCCATACAACCCAGTGCTTTACCAAGACCACTTCCAGCCTCACTATCAACCACCTCCTCCACCCGAGTACACTAGATCAAGTATCCCGCCACCATGGGCCGAAGATCTTTCAGCTCAGATGCAGCAGCTTAACCTTCAGCAGACACATATTCATCGGAGGATGGATAGATGAGAGAGTGTCTATTCTACTTGCATGGCGTTTGAGGATACGAGGCATCAGCAAAGAGAGGCGGATGATGCAGAGCGCTGGAGGACGATTTACGACTTCATGAGGAACTTCGAGCATTACTTTCCACCACCTAACCGCTGATTCAGTTTGAAGAGTTTTCTTGTTTTCTGCTTCATGACTTTGTAAGTTTTTTGTGTTTTGTTTTGTTTGTTTCTTTTTCTTTCTTTTTTTTCTTTTTCTTTTCTTTTCTATTTCTTTTCTTCTTCTTATTTTTTTTATAGTGGGGACACTGTAATTTTTAAGTATGGGGTGGGAAAGGATAGAAAACTTATTTGTCTTGTGTTATGTTTTATGTGTTTTGAGTGGCTTTTTATATCCATAAAAATCGAAAAAAAAAGTTGAAAAATTTGAAAATTCCAAAAAGAGTTTTAGAATTGATAGATATCCCTTTCTTATGGTTCCATGATAGTAGTTGCTAGCATGATCATATAATTCCTTGCAAGCATGTCTTTGATAGTATAGTCGGAATCTTGTTATTAAAATTGTTTTTAGGAAGGAATAGCATTTGATGAAATTGAGCATGTATACTTTTTGGCATAAGTGATGCAATCCAACAAAAACAATTACCTTGTGAGTTATTTTGGCCTTATAGGGAGAACATAAAAAAAAAATCCCTCTTCTTTTCTTGTGTGATTTACTCTCTATATGCATATTATCTCTTGGAATTGTGATGGTTATCTATGTCTTGAGACCTATATAAGATTTATAGTTCATTACTTGTGGAAATCATATGATAGAGAACTTATTTTTATAAGCCCTATTAATCCATATCCACCCTTACATTATCCTTCTTTTGACAACCAATTTGAGCCTACAACCTTTTATTTTTAACTCCACAAAAATTGTTCCCTAGTCGAGATAAGCTTGACCCTATCCGGGGATTATGACTTAGTTTGGAGAGGTATGTTTTGTTGAGTGTAAAAAAAAGGAGTGGAATGTTATGCTTTGGTTCAAAATCAAGGGTATGGGAAGGGTAGATTGGAAGGCTCTTGAGTTGATTTTGTAAAAAGAAAGATCTCTTGATAATAAAGGATGCACAAAACAAAAGAAATTTGGTGAAAAGTGAAGGAAGTATACACGATGAAGCTCGTTAACGACCCATGTGGGTGCGTGGGGGAAGAAGTTGTTAAGAAAGAGAAAGAGAAGTAAGATGTGCATTTGTGGTTAAAGATAAATCAGAGATTCTTTTTGAGTTATGTTATGAGACTTTCTAGGATATAATGGGAGAGTGAGAAAGTGCATAATGTTTGAGTGAGTGTGGTATTTTGTTCTTTTATGAGTGTTTTGTTTATGTGTGAGTTTTTAGAAGTCTTTGATTCACGGATATTATTAGCACCACATAGCCAAAATATTTTCCACGCCTATTTGTCTTTACCAAGCCCCATTACAACCCTGCCGAATGGAAGCTTCTATGAAGTTTTTCATTGAGCCCCCTAAGTTCTCTTGATGATTTTTGCTTGTTTTGACAAATCTTAGGTGGAGAGTTTGGTGATATAAGTTCCAATTTCTATGAGTTTTTGTATATAAGATGAGTTGAGAGTTGAATTTATAAGCCTAAACACTTAAGAGTTGAGAGAAACACATATCCCTTGTGAGGTTGGATTGTATTTTCTTATGTCGATTTAGTGCATATATGTGTGATGACGTTAATAGTCATTTGCTATTGTTTCTATGTGTTGAAGTTGTTTTTTAGATGATGGCTATGGATTGATAAGTATGATTGTTTGGTTTTGATTAATGTTTAGTGATTGCTTGAGGACAAGCAAGTTTAAGTATGGGGTATTTCGATGTTCGTGTTTTTGATATAGTTTTTAGTGTGTTTTCTTAGTTTATTAGGTTTAGTAGTTTTAGGGTCAGTTTTGTGTGTTTTTGGATAGTTTTGCATATTTTGTGAAAAGTATGGAAGCTACTCCGTTTTGTGTCTTTTTGTAGGTTTTACCAAGGAAATGGTGTTTTTTGGAAGCTGAAAAGAGTGCTATGGTGAAGGACGGAAGAATACGAGATAAAAGAGTCGAAGTCAAGATTTTTAGAGAAGAAGTGTTGAAGAAGCAAATTCCAGGCTCGTTAACGAGGCTGTGAAGGGTCGTTAACGAGGCTTAATGATAAGAGTTTTTCGAGAGTTTGGTCTTTTGATTACCTACCCTGTGCGGAAGTTTATTTAGAGTCGGTAGGATTTTTAATGAGTTTTTAGGGTTATTATATTTTGTATTTGAGGTTTTATTATCTTTTAGGTTTTATTTCTATCTTTTTAGAGTTAGTTTTTATCTTTTAGGAAAGTTTTTTTTTATCTTATAGCCTTTTTATTAGACTGCTTTATTAGTATAAATACCCTTCTATTCTAGCTAGAGAGGAAGGAGGGTTCGGACGTGTTCGAAAAGGAGAGAGAAGCCGAGAGAGAGAAGTCGGAACCAAGGCTAACGAGAGTGAAGCTTAGGTCGTTAATTGTTTTTTTTCGATTCGGTGTTCTTGTTCTTTTCGGGTTTCTTCTGAATTCTGTAAGACGATATTTTCCTATTAATTTGAAGTAGTTGTTTTGTTTTCAATGTTTTCTCTTATAGAAGTTGTTTGCTTTATAGTTATGAGTAGTGAGTAGTTTTCCTATCTAGGGTCGGGGTTTAAACCCGGCATAGTTATGCATGATTTGATGAATAAGTAGATTGTGTTGAATGCCTTTTATCCCTTTTTAAGATTGCTTGTTGTGTTTATACCTAGGTGAGAATCAAGGTAATTTGAGTTCTTAACTTGATTGAAAGAGAAAGTTATAGACTTGAAGATTGATATTGTTCGATTGCGAAAGTTTCGAGCTTTAGATTCAAAACAAGTGATTAGGTGAATTGGTTTATGAGAATGAATTGATTTGCTTGTTAATCAACGAAAGTTGATGAATTTATCTATTTGAAGGCATGATCTTATATCTTCTTACAAGTTTATATGCATATCTATGTTGTGGTGACCCTTGTCCTAGATACTTGTTTTTATTTGAATTTCTTTGGTTTTATTCGTTACCGAGATTCGCTGCCTCGGTATCGAACTTGTTTTTAGGTCGTTAGTGTGTGTTAGTAGTTTATCCAGGTTCGTTAACGACACTGACAAAGTCGTTAACGAGGTTGGTCGTGTGTGTGATTGTGTTGCTTTATTTGTTTTATTTTTGTTTAGTAGTTCGATAAACAAACAACCGTGCTTCCCGTGGAACGATCCTGACTCCCCTATACTCAGCGGGGTCTTGACTACAAATTTATTTGTTGTTAAGTAAAACCCTCTCAACACCCATCCATGCTTGTTTACCTAAAGATTTGCAAAACCGAACAAAACAAGCGCAACTACCCGAAAACACTAGATCCTAGAAACTAACCTAAAACTAACTAAAACTAAGAAAAACTTAAAGCAACATAAAACATGCATCTAAACTACACCTATATGCAAGCTATCAGAAGGTGCCGCCGAAGGACAATTCGGTGCCGGAGATCACGGCGTCGGAGCTCGTGGAGGCGGACGGAGTGTTGTTTGGGTTTCCGACGAGGTATGGCAGTATGGCGGAGCAGATGAAGGCTCTCTTTGATTGGATAGGGAGCTTGTGGAGGGAGCAGAAGCTCGCTGGGAAGCCGGCTGGGTTCTTTGTGAGCACTGGTACACAAGGTGGAGGACAGGGACTACAACGTAAGCCATCGCCATCTCTGTACTCTATTCAATTTGAGTAATTGAAGTACAATTGTGCTGAGCATTTATTTTTGCTGCCTAACAAATTTAAGTTGCTCTAGTTTAGCTGTTTAGGTTACTGAATGATATTGTTTGTCTGCATTCATGAGAAATGGCTGATATGGTCCATATGGCTGCTATTTGTAATTTTTGGTGAGATTGAAGCAATCGAAGAAAGGTTTCCGTTTGAAATAAATTTTAGTAAAAGATTAAACTTTTGAATTGTAATCAATCAATGGTTTGTCTGGTAGTTTGGAATAGGTTATGTAGATAAATGATGCTTTGATTCAGTGCTTGTGTTAGGTTCGTGTGGTAGTTTGGAATAGGTTCTTATGTTTGATCAAAAAGCAACTATTAACATATATGGTAAGCAATAAAATGGTCAAGATTATTTAGGCATACAATGATTATGATGCTTCTATGAATGTATATGGTAAGCTGGAATTTCTTTTCATTTTTAAATTCAGCTTCTACATGCTATTGTAAAATGATACTCCCTCCGAGCTTTTGTCCCTGTACGATTAATGTTCGACCTAAAGGACGGTTTTCACACAATTTAAGAAAATAAAGTGAAGAAAAAGTAGCCAATAGAAATAGGAGAGAGTGTGATGTTGATGGATAAAGATGGGAAGAAAGAGAGGGAAAAAAGGAAATGACTAAAAAGGATATTGGAGTAGATTTTTGATTGGATAATAGGAATAAAGGTGATATTGAATGAGAGTAATATTGTAAGAAAGATATATATATATATATATATATATATATATATATAAAAGGAAAGTGGACAAACATTTTGGGACGACGGAAAAGGAAACAAGATAAACATTATGGGACGGAGGGAGTACTTATTTGATACTCTCACTATAAAATGTGTTTGGTCTATTAGCTTAAATGATAGAGCATTTTTTAATGAAAAATATTGTGGGTTCAAATCCCACATAGGCTTATTAAGTTACAAAAATATTGTCGTGATGACAAGTGATGATATTTGATGACCAATTTGTCATTAAGGTCCTTTGATGAAACTTGTTTGTCATCAACGCCTTTTGATGACAAACAAATAATGTCATTAAGGTCCTTTGATGAAACTTGTTTGTCATCAAGGCCTTTTGATGACAAATAAATCATTCAAACCGTCATCAATTAGTGATGACAGTTGATGACAATTGAATCGTTATCAAGAAGCGATGACAATTGATGACAGTCGAACCGTCATCAAATAACGATAACAATTGAAGACAATCACCGTCATCAAGTAGGGATGACATTTGTGATGATAGTTGATGACAATCAAACTATCATCTAGTGACAAGTGATGACAGTTGATGATATGGTGACACGTATTTGATTTTACTAGAAAAAATTATATGTGATGATACATATTTGATGACACTTTGAATGATGACGTTTGTGATGATAGTTGATGATAATCAAACCATCATCAAGTAGTGATGACAAGTGATGACAGTTGATGACGGTTCGAACCGTGTCATCAATAATTTTTTGATGACACTTTGAGTGGTGACACATATTTGATGACACTAGAAAAAATTGTATATGATGGCACATATTTGATGAAACTAAAAAATTAAACGTGAAGATAGATATTGTGATGACGATGAAATAAATTGTGATGACGGTGAAATAAATTGTGATGACAGTGATGACGGTTGTTTTTATGTGGTTGAATGCATTTGAGAATACTTTTTGTCATCAAAAAGTGTCATCAAGACATTCTGATGACACTTTTTACCTTTTATTATACTTTTTGTCATCAAAAAATTGTGATAACGGTGAAATAAGTTGTGATGACGGTAAAAAAATTGTGATGACGGTTATGAAAGTGATGATTGTGATGATGGTCAACGCCGGTCAACGGTCGGTCAATGACCCAGTCAACTCGGTCAATGAACGAGTCAACGACCGAGTCAACTCGGTGGGAGTGGGGTTGGGGTGGGTGATGGTTTTTTTTTTTGCTATTTACCTAAAATTTACAACCTCCTTAATATCCACCTAATTAGCCTCTTTATTTGCTATTTGTTTAAATCACCCTTGTTTTTACAACTTAACCATATTAAAATAATTTTAATGTTTACCAACTTAGCCGTATTTAAAATAATCAATTCCTTTTAGAAATTAAAATTAAGGGCGACATTATTGGTTTTTTATCGCCCAAAATGTATCTATGACGACATATTTAGTTTTCCGCCGCCCAATGTTCATTTAGGGCGAAAAAAATCTTTATGTCGTCAGATGTTGCCTTTGGGCGATAGAAAAAAATCGTAGCCCTTGTTTCATTTTTTTATCGCCCAAAAGGTATTTTCTTGTAGTGGTTGTTTGGTCCTTTTCTTTGTCCTAAAAACTAGGGTTGTGCAAACATGGACCAGACCAGACCATAATATTACAGTTCGGTCCAAGACTGGAATCGAGACGCCCCAGTCCACGATCCACTATATGTTAATATTATAGATTACGGTCTGATTCAGTCCAGGACCTTTAATTTAAGATCCGGACCGGATTGGACTGTAATAAATATATTTTTAAAAAATATATTTAAAAATAATTTGATATATATGTTTTACATAAAATCTAAATTTTTAATAGTTATAGTTGACACAAAAACTCAATTTTTATTGTCCATTTAAACTAGAAAATTAGATTAGACCATAATTTAATTATTTTTTAACAAATATTAAAACTTTATTTTAAAATATGTAAACTTAGTCCTTACAATCCAATATTAGACCGAAACATATTAATTCGTTTCGGTCGAGCTCACGCACCAAAGTTTACAAAGTTCATCGATCTGGATCGGAACCGTATATTCGGGTACCGTCCTCGATCTATGTAACCAGAGTTTTCCTTGGTCCTAATCAAATACATCACGTACAACATGAATATGCCTAGATCGATCACAGCTGTCTGATTATAAATTTGCCCAAAACTGGCCGGGGATCCGAATACAATTTCGTTCTGCTGCGATGCAAGCTAAGCGACTGACTTGAGTAGGTAAAACGTAGCAATTAAGAATACTAACGTGCCGTATGCGGTATGCATCTAATTAATCAAACCTTGAGGAGTTGCATCTTATTCAAGAAAGTAACCGCAATCCACTCCGGCTCAACCGGAGACCAGCGCACATTGTTGAGCTCAGCCGGGGCCCCGTACCACATGACCGGTTCGACATCCTCATCTCCGGCTTCGGGGTGCGGCCCGAGGCCCACCACATCCCACACCAAAGTCCGGGAGTCATCACTCACCGAGCACAGCTCCCTCCCCGTCCGCGGGGCCCACGACACGGAGTTGACGCTGGCCTTGTGCTTCCGGAGCTCCATCAAGGGCGCGGTGGGGAACCGGATATCCAGGACCACGACCCGGCTGCTGTCCATCCCCACCGTGGCCATGAACCTTGGGTCGGCCTTGTTCCACTCCACCCTCAGCAGCGGGCCCGGGTTCTCGTAGATGATGGTCGACCGCTCCTTGTCCCGGAGGTCAAAGACCCGGACGGACCCGTCGGCGGAGACGGAGGCGAAGACGCCGGGCCCGCCCCACGAGACGTCGTAGACCTCCTTGTCATGGGCCACCAGCTGGGTGTCGAGGGCCTCCCTCTCGACGTCCCAGACGGTGCACGTGGTGTCCACGCTGGAGGCGGCGACCCGGTTGGGCTCGTACTCGGACCAGTCGAAGGATGTTATGGCCGAGTTGAACTCGCCGGAGTTGTTGGCGTTGAGGAGGGTTTTGAGGTGGAGGGTGTCGTCGCCGCGGACTTCCCAGAGGCGGAGGAAGTCGCCGGAGGTGGCCAGGAGGTCCGGGCAGGAGGTGTCTTCGGAGGGGTAGAACATGAGGTTGGAGGGGGTGTAGGGGTGGTCCAGGATCAGGCGGTGGTTGTTGGGGGCGGCGAAGTGGCCGGAGTCGGGGTTGAAGTGGATCAGCTCCACTTTGTTGGTGTAGTCTTCCAGGAAGCTTCCGACGGCGAGGCGGCTTTTCTTGTCACGGCGGACGCTCCAGGCTAGCGAGTAGACGGCCCATTGGGCCACGTGCGTGTATACTCCCACTCCTGGTTTCATCTCACCTGGGCTTTGCATAATGGTTCGATCTGTTGCTTTCCTTCTATTTCTATAGGTACGTATTGTGTGCCTTCGAATTGATCCTCTCAATAGTTGTGTGCATGGGGTCCTTGTAACCACAGATTAGTAAACCCAATCAATTAATGTCATCTAGCTAGGAACTAATTAATTAGATACGTAAGTCGTTCTAAGAAATCTATAGTACGTTATGACTTTCATAAAACATTAATGTTTACTATATCTACTCAGCTCAAGTGATCACGCATATCCCCGTATATAAAAACAGTGTTGCTAGAAAAAGTTTTAGTGCAAAATTTGTAAAGGATGCATACAAACGCACCACAAACAAACTAATTAATTGGATCAAAGCACATCTATCAATCTATGATTAAACAGCAGTCAATGAATATACAAACTCGACCAAAAAAAAATGAATATACAAAATCTTTAGAAATTAATTAATGGAATGATGATAGTTGAAGAGCATTGACGTACTTACCCTAGTCGAAATTAAGCATTCTCCGGCCTGGAGCTGATCGATCTCAGGCTCGTACGTAATATATGCATGGTAAGCTACTTCTACTTATGAGAGGAAATTAAAGGATCATGATCGATAGGTTAAAAGATAGATAGATTATTCCCCGGCCCTTTCAGCTGGGTCTGAAGAATGTGCGAGATTGGAAGATTGAGATTGTGTGGGAGAATTGGAGTAGAGAAAGGCAAGGGGAAGAGAAGTGTACGTTGTGCTGGCAGTTTTACCTCACCATCAAAGAGAGGAAGGTAAGGTATATCTGATTGTCAACACGTGCGTGTCAGAGAAGCTGGGCCGGTGGGAACCGGATTTTTCTCACCTGCAAACAACCACACACAGCTTCATCATTTATACCGTTGACTACTACTCAATTTACTTTGGAGACATTGACTTATTAGGTATATATAGTAAGTCGGCTCTTACTGTTAATAAGAAAAGATATAGCAAGTTGGAGTAGTGTTTTTAACTTATTATCAATGAGATGTCACCCCATTAAATAAAGAAAAGATTTTTGTAAGTAAATCTTTATATATATTTGTAGAATTTCTTGTAAGTGAGTTCAGCGTATCCATAATTTAAAAACCAATAAGTATTGCGCTTTTTTATATACCAAGGTCAAGGTTATATTTAATAAGCAGAAATAAACACTGAGCAAGAGACAAAATGAATTGAGAGATTCAATAACTTGACAGTACAAATTATTACTGAATTTATTTCACCTTGAATCTAGAGGACTTAACATTTGGAACTTGTTGAAAAAATAACATAAGAGAGGGTAAAAAAAAAAAGAAGGTATTGATTCAAATGAAAATAGTTTTTTTTAGTAGGTCAAAATTAGGCCAAAAATCAGCCTAGTACATTCATACGGATGAGGACTTTGAGTCCATGATAGGTCTGAATTTCATTGATATTGCAAGAATGTCGCAAAGAAGCAATCAAATCCGCCGCTTGACTACAACCACGAGGATTCTATTTCTAACCTCGTCAAAAGACTGTATTATGACCATTGTGTCGGCAATTAGCATTTCAATTTGCCATGGACATGACTTATTTCTTTTTAGGGCATTTATAGTAATAAGACTACCACCCTCAATCTCGATCTTCCGCATGTTTCTAGTTTTGGCCTCTAGAACTGCGTTATACATAGCTCTTGCTTCGGCCCGAATTACATTCCAGTATCTACAGGAAACAACATTCATGCATATAGTTTGTCCTTCATGATCTCTTATGATATATACTGCAGTCGCATTTCCATTGTCATGTTTAGATCCATCGAAATTTATTTTGATATAATGCAGTTGTAGTTTGGACCATTTCTTGTTTTCTTTCTCCGATCAGTTTTATCATTTCGATGGTGACTACCATTACCATCCATGTTTTCTTGTTTAGCCTTGCTCCATAGCGCGATTTGAGATTGAACAAATTCTTCTATATTTTTTGTAGGGCCTTCATTCATTTGATTGTAAATTGTACGTACGATTTCTAAAATACCATACACTCCACCAAATTATTAATAGGTTTTGGAACGCGGAAGCACTTAGTTGTACCTTAAGATTCTCTAGGACGCTTAATAGGTCTTCATCACCATTTTGGATTTGGGAGATCGCTCTAGCAATTATAGGGTCAATTTTCTGAATAGCTGTGCGAGTAAATGAACAATGGAATAGTAAGTGCTTCACACTTTCAATCTGATTTTGACATAGCGGACAATCCGCCGTAACTACAACATGTCTTTGGATTAAGCGATCTTTAGTCGGCAAGCCTTGTGTACATATTTTCCATAGTAAAATTTTGATTTTTGGTATGACCTCTAATGTCCAAATCCATTCGAAACCGCAGTCACGATGAATCTCATCTTTTGCAACTAGCATTGTAGCTGAATGCGTAGAAAACCATCCATTTTTGCTCGGATGCCAGTATAGTCTATCCCTAATTCGATTTTAGGAATTATCATAGATATTGATGAAAACCGAAATAACGGCTACGCTACGAGACAAGAAATAAGATTATTATATTTGAGTGCAAACACTTGCTCCTTTATTTATGATTTTTCCGTGGTTGCGAGGTTACAAACCTACGAGGTTGATGTACAACTTCAAGAATCACACCTAGACCTCCTACGAGGTTCCGAGATCGCACCTATTATTGCGAGATCGATTCTAGGGCGAGGTAGATTTGGGGATATGATGTTGGGAGTTTTGTGAGTTTCTGTAGTGAGGTCTCAGGCGTGAGTGAGGTCCCTGTGCGACTTTGAGGTCTTTCTGTGGGTTTCTCTTATCTGTAGCGAGGTCTCTTGACATGTTCCTATCACGTCGATCTTTAACAAGCAAGAGGGTTCTTGAGTTCAAGTGGTTTTTCGACCCCTTCTTCCTACGAGGTTCTTCTCTATTTATAGAGAATTGGGGGGCTGAGTTTAGGCCAATGTTCGATGTGGGATACTCGAAATAAGGGCTTTTGATTGGTCCATGAGTGAGGTCACTTGTGATTGGTTTGGGAGTGAGGTTGCTGGTGATTGGTTCGAGCGGGCGGGCGCATTAGTAGAGTCGGTGACGAGGTCGAGACCTCGTCTCGAGATGTTTGAGAGACCTCGCATCCGTTGGGAGTTTTGTTTTTAAATAACCGAGCATTGACGTGGTTCCCTAACCTGCCTATGGGAGTCCTCCTGGGCCCACTTTTTGCTTTTACTGTTTTGGACATCATCACAACCCCATGGCCTGGGGGCCTCGCCCCGAGGGTCGCAGGGCATAAGTTTCCTGGATTCGCGAGATGCGGGGTGTTTTTTAGAGGTTATGAAGTTCTCGAGGTTGGGAGGGCGCTTTGCGAGGTGTGGGGCTCTGTTCTGCGCGAATGAAGATCTTTGGGCTTTTTCGCCGTACTTTGCTTAGTGGGCCGTCCAGGTGAGACAGGCCTAAGAAGCCTTTCGGGAGTGGGAGGAGGCCCAAATCTGCTCTATATAAGGGCGTATCCCACACGCCTCCCCCTCATCTTCTCTCTCCAATATTTTCGCTCCTTCTCTCTCTTTATCTCTTCGGTTTCTTCTGAGCGGTTTCTCCAGACGGTTTCCGACGAGCTTTTCGCCGTTCGCTAGTTGCGCCACCGCCTCTCGTTCGCCAACCTTTAAACAAGTAAGTTCTTGATCTTCTTCCTCCTGTCTTTTGGTTTTTTTTTTTTGCCTTTGATTCTTCCTTTGTTCACGTTTTGCCCCGCGTTTTGTAAGGGCGACGGTGTGTCGCCCGGTGTTTCGCGCCGGCGTCACGGTGGCGAAGCGGCGGTGGCAGGGTTGTGTGGTTTTTGGCGTTTGCCCTTGTTATTTTTCTTTGTTCTTTCTTCGTTCCGTTTTGCATCTGGGTGGGTGTTTGTGATTTCTGGGTCTTTCTTTGTTGGCTGCGCGGCGGCGTTGTTGGTGGTTTTTGTTCCGTAGAGCCCTTGTCTCCCCTTGGTTTTTCGTCTCATCTCCTTTCTTTTCGTTCTGCTTTTCTCCCCTCTTTTTTCTTTGCGTTACGCTCCGGGGGGCGGTGTTGCGGTGGTGAGACGGTGGCGAGACGGTGGTGGGGGGTGGTTGCCGCCGTGAAGGTATCGCTGGGCTTTTGGGTTTATCGCTTTTCTCTCTCTCTTTTTTGCTTGGGGTGACGATTGAACTTCCGTTTCTCCGCCCACCACTTTTCGAATTTCGAAAACCCTCGGGAGCCCAAACGTCATGATGTCTGATTGACGGGACGCTTGGGCTTCCACCGCTGGCTTCCACCGTTGGTTGGCCTTCCTTCTCTTTCCTTTCTTTTGGCGCTTCAAATTCTTCTTTGCCGTCCTATCTTGTCAGAGTAGCCCGTAGGATGCCACATGGCCTTTTCCTCTACGACCTCGCGTTGCTTTGTCCCCCGAGGTTGCGACCTCGTGCCCATTTTCTCCCGAGGTTATGATCTCGTGCTTTTTCCTTTTCGAGGTTATGACCTCGTTCTCTTTTCTTTTCGAGGTTATGATCTTTGTGCTTTGATCTCGGGCTCGACCTCGTCCTTCCTTCTTTCCCGGGGTCATGATCTCGTTCTTCGATCTCGGGCTTGACCTCGTTCTTCCTTCATTCACGGGGTCATGATCTCGTGTTTTTCTCTTTGTTTGCCTTGCCTTTAGTGCCTTACTGACCTTTTCTTTTCCAAGTGCTAGCTTTTCGCGGCCTGGACGTTGTCTTTTCATGCCTAGGAGAGCCTCTGCGAGCCCACCGCCCGGCTTTGTCTTTAATTTTCAAGAGAATTTCTATCAGGAGGTCTTCGAGTCCGTAGGAAGTGTAGAGCCTAGTGATTCTCAGAACCCGAGTTCCCCTTCGTTGGTCTTCAGCGAGCCCTCATCCAGCGACTCCGCTGCTTCGATCAATTCGTACTTCCCCCGTCTGCGCATATATTCTGGTGTTGAAATGGCTTCCTCTTCTTCTTCTGATGTGATCGCCGCCGAGGTCGAGGCGAGGTTGGACGCGGCAATTGCCTCAGCTTCGGCCGCGTATGTGCCATCGAGCTTCCCCGAGGCCTATATTACCGACGACGTGTCCGGTATTCCCGTCGTCCTCAAAGAAAGGATTCCTATGAGTCCGAGCACTCCCGAGGCCCTCCTGTCCGAGGGGGCGGCCACCGATTTGACACTGGACGACCTTGCGGACATAGCTAAAGATTTCGCTTGGCCCGAGGGAGTCGAGCTGGCACTGCCAGAGGAGGAGGGGCGACCCTTGGCGTCCTACGAGGGGTGTGCGGTCGTGAACCTCGTCAGTCTCCAAGCGGGCTTTAGGCTGCCCTTGGCCCAGCACATCGTTGATTTTTTGTGGGCCATGGGTGTCTGCCCCGCTCAGTTGTTCCCGAACGCCTGACGGTTGTTATGTGCTTACACAATTCGAAGCCGGGAGCTTCTGGACGAGCCGAATCTCAGTGACTTGTCGGCGTTAGT
This sequence comes from Fallopia convolvulus, assembly GCA_964016875.1. NCBI lineage: Eukaryota > Viridiplantae > Streptophyta > Magnoliopsida > Caryophyllales > Polygonaceae > Fallopia > Fallopia convolvulus. The sequence goes on from OZ024719.1 coordinate 41,219,561, forward strand.
CTTGGCGAGGAGAGAACCTCGCTGTTCCCTGGTGAACCTCAGCACACCGAACGTTAAAATCATTACGACCCAGTCGAACGTCGGGACGTGGAAACCTAAATGGTTTTTGGTCCGAGACCTCAGCGGGAGATATCTTAATTTCCCTGTGGCACCGGGTAACTACGAGAGATGCGTGTGCCCGTACAAGGTCGCCGAGTTCCAGGCGCTCAAGGCCAAGTATGCCACAGCGTACCAGGCGCCATACGAGCGCTACCTTTCTCAGGACCGGCTTGAGCGGGCCGAGCTGAGCCTCAGTTTCCCTCCTCGCGAGGGCGGAGAGGGTATTTTATTATCACTATTTCCCTGATTGTTTTCTTTTTCCTTGTATGGTTGCGGGGTTATACACCTCATTACATTCGTTTCTGACCTCGTCCTAACCTGCTTTTTTCTTTTTATTCCTTTCTTGACAGTGGATTTTCTACACGCTCTTACCACAACGTCGAAGGGGAAACAGCCTATGACGTCTACTTCTAAGACCCCTGCTCCCCGGGTCCCCAAGGGGATTTCAATCAACGAGCCGAGCTCGCAGCCGAGCTCGCAGGCGAGGACAGGTACAACGCATTCGGGACCTGTCCCGCCAACGGCCGCGGCAGGGGGAGCCCTGCCCAAGGGGAACGTCACGAGGACGTCGCAGTGGGACGTCACGGGGCTGCCCCAAGGGGAAAAAAGGCCTGATGTGGTTCCGTCAAAAGGGGCCACCACGAAGGGGACCACCCATCCACCCCGTGCGTCCGACGACAAGGCCGGGCGGAAGAGGAAGGAAGCGGGGTCTTCCCCCGAGAAGAAGAAGAAACCCCGGTCGGGCGACCACCAACGAAGCTCGCGGGATCTGGAACTCATTCCTGCTTTCAACTTCGAGGGGCGAAGCCGCGGGGATACAAGCCCTCATCCTGCCAGGTTTCACTGCCCTGGACCCATCAGAGGGGCCCCGTTGCATTGGGCCCGGGGAGATTACAAGGAGGAGGTCGCGTGGGCCAACAACCTCACCGAGGCGGCGCTCGACGACGAGGCCGCTCGGTATTCGGCCATGGTAAGCCTCTTCTTTTTTTGTTTTTGTGTGTTTAATTCTTGTCTCTTTCTTGTTTCTTTTCTCATCCTTCTGTGAACCTGCAGCACACCTTTTTTGATAATTACAACCGAAGTCGCATCGTCCTCCTTCATTCGAGGATGGACAAGATGGAGGCGGCACTTCGGGCCCGCAGCGAGGTGTGCGAGCGACAGGCCAAGGAGCTGGCCGAGGTCGCGGAGTCGTCCAAAGCCGCAGAGGCTGCGACCAAGAAGCGGGTCGAGGCCGCGGAGGCCGCGGCAAGGGAGGAGGTGAAGGCGGCGAGGGAAGGGGAGAAGAGGGCGAGGGGTGAGGCCGATGTTCTGCGGGGCGAGGTTGAAGGGCTTCGAGGCAAGCTCTCCGCCGAACATGAGTTCTTCAAGGCGAAGGAAGCGGAGTTCCTGAGGGCCGAGGAGGAGATCAGGCGCCTCGAGGGGCGCATTGTTGAGCTTAACGAGGAGGTCGTGGCCGCGGGTCCCAGGTATGTGGACTCGGAGGAGTACAAGGCGGAGCTGGTGGAGAGTGTGAGGACAATGTTCCACCAGGCAGTCCGCATGGGCGTAAAACAGGCGGTGGCCATGTATGGGCACCTCAACCCCCAGATCGTCTTCTTCAACCCCAACTATAATGAAACCATGGGAGAGTTGGGGTCGAAGGATCCCGAGGGAGAATGCTAGTTCTTCCTCAACGAGGACGGGACTGTGTCCAGCACCGCGCCCCCCGAGGTAGAGCTTATTGGAGGGAACCCGAAGTTAACCTCCACGGGACCTCAGCCCGCGACCAGTGCGCCCGCGCCTCTTGCCTCCGCTGCCCCTGCTCTTGCTGAGCCTGCTCCTGCTGAAGCCTCGGTTGCCTCCGCCGAAACCCCTAAAACCATTGATCTTACCGGTCCCGAGGTTGAAACCTCGAAGAAATGATGATAACTTTTTTCTGGTGGCCCTACGGGGTTTGTAATTAAAACATCTTTTTCTTTTTTTTGTTTGGGTGACCCTACGGGGTCTGTAATCGAAACACCTGTTTTTGATTTTGTGCCCTTCGTCACTTTCTTTTCCTATGCTTGTTTGATTTAGACTTTCTTGCATACGTCAGTCCTTATCCGTCCAACCCCATGGTTCGAGGGTCACATCTTTTGTGGGGCTCGGACCACACCGGGCGTTGTAGTCCTGCGACGAGGTCGTGAGCCTCTGTTCGGACCTCGTTTTTCTGGAAGTTCGTTCCAACCTAAAAATATCCGTCCGCGAACCTCGTTCGTGTCCCAAACGGGAAGCGAGGGGTGGAACTTTTCACCGAGATTCTCCAACCCCAAGCGCGAAGCGAGGGGTGGAACTTTTCACCGAGATTCTCCAACCCCAAGCGCGAAGCGAGGGGTGGAACTTTTCAACGAGATTCTCCAACCCCAAGCGGGGAGCGAGGGGTGGGAATTCTTCCAAATGAGTTTCTCCAACCCCAAGCGTGGAGCGAGGGGTGGAACTTTTCAACGAGACTCTCCAACCCCAAGCGGGGAGCGAGGGGTGGAATTTCTTTCGAACGAGATTCTCCAACCCCAAGCGTGAAGCGAGGGGTGGAATTTTTTTTTTTCGAACGAGATTCTCCAACCCCAAGCGGGAAGCGAGGGGTGGAATTTCTTTCGAACGAGATTCTCCAACCCCAAGCGTGAAGCGAGGGGTGGAATTTTTTTCGAACGAGATTCTCCAACCCCAAGCGGGAAGCGAGGGGTGGAATTTCTTTCAAACAAGATTCTCCAACCCCAAGCGGGAAGCGAGGGGAGGATCTTTTCAGCGAGATTCTCCAACCCCAAACGGGAAGCGAGGGGTGGAATTTCTTTCGAACGAGATTCTCCAACCCCAAGCGTGAAGCGAGGGGTGGAATTTTTTTTTCGAACGAGATTCTCCAACCCCAAGCGGGAAGCGAGGGGTGGAATTTCTTTCAAACGAGATTCTCCAACCCCAAGCGGGAAGCGAGGGGTGGAATTTCTTTCAAACGAGATTCTCCAACCCCAAGCGGGAAGCGAGGGGTGGAATTTTTCAACGAGATTCTCCTACCCCAAGCGGGAAGCGAGGGGTGGAATTTCTTTCCAAACGAGATTCTCCAACCCAAGCGTGAAGCGAGGGGAGGATCTTTTCAGCGAGATTCTACAACCCCAAGCGTGAAGCGAGGGGTGGAATTTCTTTCAAACGAGATTCTCCAATCCCAAGCGGGAAGCGAGGGGTGGATCTTTTCAGCGAGATTCTCCAACCCCAAGCGTGAAGCGAGGGGTGGAATTTCTTTCAAACGAGATTCTCCAACCCCAAGCGGGAAGCGAGGGGTAGAATTTCTTTCGAACGAGATTCTCCAACCCCAAGCGTGAAGCGAGGGGTGGAATTTTTCAGCGAGATTCTCCAACCCCAAGCGTGAAGCGAGGGGTGGAATTTCTTTCAAACGAGATTCTCCAACCCTAAGCGGGAAGCGAGGGGTGGAATTTCTTTCGAACGAGATTCTCCAACCCCAAGCGTGAAGCGAGGGGTGGAATTTTTCAACGAGGGAGCGTTTTTAGAAAAGCCTGCAATCCTTTATTTACCAATTGTGAGGAACAGCGGGGTTTCGAGTTTCTACATGTAATATTTTTTGAGTCGTGCGACGTTCCATGTTTTGCTCAGTGTGCGCCCCTCGTCGTCCCTGAGTTTGAAAGCCCCGGGCGCGACTTCTTCTCCGAGGATGTAGGGTCCTTCCCAGTTAGGGTCCAATTTTCCTCCTTCGGTGCGTCTTAGCACGAGGTTTCCCGTGGCCAAGAGGCGAGGTCTGACCTTCTTGTCGTGGTATACGGCGACACGTCGCTTGTATTCTCTAGAGCGTAGGTCCGCTACCTCGCAGATTTCATCTCGGAACTGCAGTTCGACTTTGAGGTTGGCCTCGTTTTCTTTTTCGTCGAAGTTGTACACCCTTGCTGATGGAATTAGGGTTTCTACGGGAACGAAGGCTTCCGCCCCGTAGGTAAGAGCGAAGGGGGTCTCGCCCGTTGCGCGGCGCGAGGTCGTGCGATACGTCCAGAGGACGAGTGGAAGTAATTCGGCCCAGCGGCCCTGTGCCATGCCCAGGCGCTTTTTGAGGTCTGTCAAGATGCGGGCATTAACGTTTTCTACCTGGCCATTGGACTGGGGATGAGCCACGGAGGAAAATTTGAGGTTGATGCCCAGCTCAGAGCAGAAAGTCCGAGTTTCTTCGCAGTCGAATTGGGGGCCATGGTCGGTCATGATTGTCATGGGGACACCGAAACGACAGACGAGGTTCTTCCACAGGAATTCGCAGACCTTTGCCCCGGTGATTTTTGCCATTGCCTGCGCTTCGACCCACTTCGTGAAGTAGTCCACGATGACCAAAATGTATTGCACCTGGCCTGCAGCTTTAGGAAAAGGGCCTAGAATGTCCATTCCCCACATTGCGAATGGGCACGACGCGTGAATGCTGCGGAGGGGAGCCGTCGGGGTGTGCTGGACGTTCCCGTGTTTCTGGCATCCGACGCATTTTTGGACGTAAGCTCTCGCGTCTTGTCGGAGAGTGGGCCAGAAGTACCCCAAATGGACGATTTTGTGTGCCAAAGACCTCCACCCCGGGTGTCCCCCACAAACTCCCTCGTGGGCCTCGAAGAGGACGTGGTCCGTGGCCTCGGGCGGTATGCACAGCAGGTTGGGTTCAGCGTAGCCCCGACGATAAAGCTGGTCGCCGACGACGCAGTAGCGGGCGGCTTGCATTTTTAGTTTTCTGGCCAGCGCGGGGTCCTCTGGGAGGATGCCGCTTTGTATGTACCTCGTCACCGGGAACCTCCAGTCCTCGGTCCTTACGGACATGACCTCGCTATCGACGCTTCGTGAGAGCTTTCTCTCCACCATTATGCGGTTTCCCACATCCAAGGGAAGTGCGGAGCCTAACCTGGCGAGGGCATCCGCCTTGGTGTTTGAGGTCCGCGGGATTGACTCCACTGCGAAGGTTTCGAGGCATGAAACCAAGGCCTTGACTTTTGCTCGGTAGGCGGGCAGAAAACCTGTCCTGGTGTCGTATTGACCGTTGAGTTGTCGTGCTACCAATTCGGAATCTGTGTAGACCCTGATTTTGCGGGCTCCGTTGAGTAGCGCCATCTCGATCCCAGCGATCATTGCCTCGTACTCGGCGTCGTTGTTGGTGGCATCAAAGGCGAAGTTGAGAGCATACTCCGTCTCGATTGAGGGGCCAGCGAGGAACACCCCGGCCCCGCCACCGATGTCACATCGTGAGCCATCAACGAACACCTTCCATTCGTCCGAGCTTGTGTCTGTCTCGGGGAAGGTGACCTCCACCATAAAGTCGGCGAGGGATTGTCCCTTCATCGCGGTTCTCGGAAGATAATTGATATCGAACTCGGAGAGCTCGACGGCCCACTTGGTCATACGTCCGGAGAGGGCGGGCTGATGCAGAATCTGACGAAGTGGGTGGTCCGAAAGAACCTGGATGGGATGTGCGTGGAAGTATGGGCGTAGGCGCCTTGCGGCGGTCACTACAGCCAGCGCCATCTTTTCTGCCGGGGAGTACCTCTGCTCCGCAGGTTGGAGCACGCGACTCAAAAAGTATACCGGGTGCATGGCCTCTCTTGTGAGCACCGCGCTGATGGTCTCGGGACTCACCACCACATATAGTTGCAAATCTTCGCCCGCGTGTGGAGGTGACAAAGTGGGGAGCTTGGTGAGGAAGGTTTTTAACTCGGAGAAGGCTGTCTCGAGCTTCTCGTCCCAGACGAACTTGTCATTCTTTTTGAGGGCGGCAAAGAATGGGAGGGACTTGTCTGCTAGGCGGGAGCAAAACCTCCCCAAGTAATTTACAGCGCTGTTGAGTCTCTGTACCTCGGTACGAGATCGGGGAGACCTCATTGCGAGGATAGATTCTATTTTGGCGGGGTTGACGTCGATCCCGCGCTCGCTGATCATGAATCCCAAAAACTTCCCCGAGGACACGCCAAAAACGCACTTCTCGGGGTTCAGGCTGAGCTGGTGGTGTCCGAGGGTGGTGAAAACCTCGGCGAGGTCAGCCAGGTGCTCCTCGGGGCCCTTGCTCCGTACCACGATGTCGTCGACGTAGGCGGATACGTTCCTGTCCAGGTGGTCTTTGAAAACCCGATCGACGAGGCGTTGGAATGTGGCCCCTGCGTTCTTGAGGCCAAATGGCATGACCTTATAACAGTATGTCCCCCGCTGAGTGATAAAGGATGTCTCCTCTTCGTCACGGGGATTCATCGAGATCTGGTTGTAACTCGAGTAGGCGTCGAGGAAACTCAAGACCTCGTGCCCAACGGTCGAATCTACAAGTGCATCGATCGAGGGCAGGGGGTAGCTGTCTTTGGGGCATGCCTTGTTGAGGTCTTTGAAGTCTACACACATCCGCCACTTGCCGCTGGCCTTTTTGACCAACACGACATTGGACAGCCATTTCGGATACTGGACTTCGCGTATGAAATCTGCGGCCAACAGTTTGGCCACCTCTTCATTTGCGGCGGTTGCCCTTTCTTCGTTCATTTTTCTTCGACGCTGCACCACAGGACGAATGGTGACGTCGATGTTCAGGGAGTGCTGGGCCAGGGTCCGAGGCACACCTAAGAGATCTTTTGCAGTCCAGGCGAACACGTCGCGGGACCCAGCAAGCAGGGCCTCTAGTGACGCTGCTGCATCCCTAGTGAGGCAACCCCCGAGGTAGATCTTTTCTGATTTGTTTTCAAAGGGGGTAATCACCCTTCTTTCTGTCTCGGAAGTGGGTATTGTGAAATCCCGGACCTCGAGGTCTGCTTCACCCGAAGTCTCCACCATGAATACAGAGCATTTTTGCTTAGCCGAGGTCATGTAGCAGACGCGGCCCTCTTCTTGGTTGCCCTTTACTTCTCCGACGCCCACGCTGGTGGGGAACTTCATTTTCAGGTGGTAGATGGAGACCACCGCCTGGAATTTCATCAAGGAGACTCTCCCGATGATCGCATTGTAGGCCGAGGGCAGGTGCACCACCGTAAACTCTATTACCTCGGTTCTCGTTGTTGAGCCAGTACCGAGGGTCATCCACAGGTCTATGAGACCAGCGACATCGACCTCGTTTCCCGAGAAGGAGGTGAGCTTCCCAGCGTAGGGCCTCAAGGATGTCGCGGAGATCCCTAGCTGCTCGAAAGCACCAAAATACATGATGTCCACGGAGGAACCCGTGTCCACCAGTATTCGCTTCACTATTTTTGAGCCCAACTGAGCGTGTATCACCAGGGGGTCGGAGTGGGGCATATGGAGCCCTTCGGCGTCTTCTGTCGTGAAGGCCATACCCACGTGGGACCGTGAGGTTTGTGTCACGCTGTATACCGAGGGCTCATGGTGACTTGCCTTCGCGTATCTTTTTCTTTCCGCCTGGCTCGAGCCCGCCAGCGAGGGCCCGCCCGAGATGGTGTTGATGTACCCATCGGGCGCCGCGACTTGTTTGGAGCGTGACTGCCTTGCCGGAGCTTGTTGTTCTGCGTTGCTTGGTCGGGACCGGGTTGGCTCCTGCTGCACGAGGTTGGCCCCCGACGCGGGGTTGGTGCGCTTTTTCTCGTTTGGGTTGTAGGCGGGGCCACCTTTGCCTCTGTAACCTCGTGGCTTCCCGCCGAAGCAGCTCCAACCCCCACCGCCGCGGTTGTCGTAGCGGTTGTTGCTTCTATTGTCGTTGTTGCCTCTGTTATTGTTGTTGTTTTTGTTGTTGTTGTTGCTTTTGTAATCGGCACGCCGGTCGTGAGTTTGCGTCATGTACGCGTCCCTCGCGGCCGGCGCAGCCACCTTAGCTTTTCCCTTAGACTCGGTCACGATTTCCTTGTCGTTCCTCGGTCGCGAGCTCTGGCTGGCAGCGTCCTCGGCGTAGACCTGTGCCATGATTCGAGCACACAGGCTCTCATATGTGGTCGGATTTTTGAGAAAAATGCGACATTTGAAATCCCCCTGGCGAAGGTTGCCCATGAGGATGTCGCGGACCGAGGCCTCGTCGATTTGCGCGATCTCAGCGACCGCGGTGGTGAACCTCGTAAAAAAGGTACCCAACTTCTCGTTTTCCCCCTGCTCGATGCCACGGAGATCGCGCATGTTCTTCTTGCGCTTTCTCGAGCCGTTGAAGTGCCCGACGGAGGACTCGCATAGCTGCGAAAACGAGGCTATCGACTCGACCTTAAGGCTGGTGAACCACGTCATTGCCGCCTTGTCCAAAGTGGTCGGAAAGATCCGACAGAAAATGGCGTCATTGTAAGAGTTGACGTTCATCTGGACGGCGTAGTGTTTTATGTGGTCCTCGGGGTCGGCCGTGCCGTCGTAAAGTCCCATTTGTGGCCAATGGAAGCCTTTGGGCATGTGTGCCTCTTGGATCTCGGGTATGAAGGGATTCCTGTAACCACTCTCGACGGATGGGCGAGCAGACTTCGACTTTGACCTCGCCAGAGGGAGTGGCGCGCTTGCCGCCGTCTCGGACAGCTCCATGTCGCGCCTTTCTGCACGTCGCGAACGGGATCGCGAGATCTGCATCGGATCTCGGGAGGGTCTCTCCGTGGTAGATCCGTTCGTGGGCGCCTCCTGCCCCGGCATGTAGCCCGGGACATATGCGGGCACGTACTCGGAGTGAGGTTGCCCCTGGGGGGGGATCGGGACGTATGGGGGAGCTTGGCCCTGTTGGTACTGCCCGTAACCCGGATAGGGATACTGGTTGAAAGGAGCGCCACTCTGTTCATATCCCTGGAACGGGTATGGGTTTTGTGGGATGTTGTATGTCCAGCACGGCGGGACCACAAAAGGGTATCCTGATGGACCCGTCGTCGCCCATGGAGGGGTCTTAGCCATGTTGTCGGGATGTTGGGGGAAGAAATTGTTTGGACAAGCCATTCTGAGGGGGTTTTAGGAATCAAGGTTTGCACTAAAATGGGAAGCTGCTTAGGATGAAGAGGTTCCCACAGACGACACCAGTGATGAAACCCGAAATAACGGCTACGCTACGAGACAAGAAATAAGATTATTATATTTGAGTGCAAACACTTGCTCCTTTATTTATGATTTTTCCGTGGTTGCGAGGTTACAAACCTACGAGGTTGATGTACAACTTCAAGAATCACACCTAGACCTCCTACGAGGTTCCGAGATCGCACCTATTGTTGCGAGGTCGATTCTAGGGCGAGGTAGATTTGGGGATATGATGTTGGGAGTTTTGTGAGTTTCTGTAGTGAGGTCTCAGGCGTGAGTGAGGTCCCTGTGCGACTTTGGGGTCTTTCTATGGGTTTCTCTTATCTGTAGCGAGGTCTCTTGACGATGTTCCTATCACGTCGATCTTTAACAAGCAAGAGGGTTCTTGAGTTCAAGTGGTTTTTCGACCCCTTCTTCCTACGAGGTTCTTCTCTATTTATAGAGAATTGGGGGGCTGCGTTTAGGCCAATGTTCGATGTGGGATACTCGAAATAAGGGCTTTTGATTGGTCCATGAGTGAGGTCACTTGTGATTGGTTTGGGAGTGAGGTTGCTGGTGATTGGTTCGAGCGGGCGGGCGCATTAGTAGAGTCGGTGACGAGGTCGAGACCTCGTCTCGGGATGTTTGAGACACCTCGCATCCGTTGGGAGTTTTGTTTTTAAATAACCGAGCATTGACGTGGGTCCCTAACCTGCCTATGGGGGTCCTCCTGGGCCCACTTTTTGCTTTTACTGTTTTGGACATCATCAGATATGATTCGCGAGACCCATTCAAGAGGTAGGACACGATCGAGTTCTTGACATTTCCATTGTTTATTTGAATCCATGAAGTCTGACACAATTGCATCATAGTTTATACCTTGGGTCATAGGGAGAATATCCAAAAGTGGTCGATTTTTTATCTATGAATCTTTCCAAAACTTGACAGAAGATCCGTCTCCTATTTGCCATATAAGCCTTTTCTTAAATTCATCCATTAAAGTCATTAATTTTCCCCATTGCCATGAAACATTTCTCATTCTTATGTTATCTAACAAAGATTTACCTTTGAGATACTTTTCTAAGATCACCCGAACTCAAACATCATTTGGTTCTGCAAGTATTTTCCATAATAATAGCATTTCTAAGTCTTTGTTCACATGTTTTGCCTTTATGAGGCCTAATCCTCCTTTTTTCTTTGGTCTACAAATTTTATCCCATCATATCAAAGGGACATGACCATTTGTTTTATTCCAAAAAAATTGTCTATTTATGGAGTCTAGTTTTTCTAAAGTTCCTTCCGGAAGTAAAAAGTTTTGCATCATATAGTAAGGTTTCGTTGCTAAATTCAATTTTATTAGAGTCATTCTGCTTGCTTGGGATAAAGAATTTGCTCTCCATTTATTCAATTGTTATGATGATTGGATTACAAAATCAAAAGTACCTTTAGTAGTTTGGAACGTAGATTTATGGAAATTCACTTTTTGTCCTGATATGTCACAATATTCTTCCAAAATTTTCTTGATACTAGAAATGAATTTGAGTCATCTGATTAAATTTTTTTTAAAAATTCATTTTTCATATTTTTTTACTTTTTGAAAGTCTTTTAACGTTTATAAAATGATATAAATCGAGTATGAACATGATCATAAAACATGAACATGTAATTCTAATATATGAATGCACTTATATTATATGTGAACATATGCTAAGTTTTCTAAGTTACGAGATGGTTATATGTGAACAGGCCTTGTAATAATGTGAATATGTGTATAACATATGTGAACATAATGTAAAATGACAAGCGTCATATTTTTGGACAAAAAAGTGATTTTAAAAATTTTTAATTTTATTTTTTTCATAAAAATACCATTTTCCTCTTATATCTTTTAATCCTAGCCAACAATTTTTTTTTGTGAAAGGCACTGTACATGAGAATCGAACCAGAGAACTCTAGGTACAACCCTTGGAGGCTTAACCGCTTGACTAGTCCACAATTTCTAATTTTCATGATAATTAAGCTTCATTTCCATGTGAATCAACCTCCAAAAAAGAAAGGGGGTGGTGGGGAATTACTAATTCATTTGCTTCAAAAGGGGAAAAAAAAGAAAGTAGTCTAGCACCCAGAGTGATGTTGAAATCTCGCATATTTAGCAGGACACATATTAAGCTAGGCTCCTTACTTTGAAGAAAGTTGCTATACGTCTCGCGCTTTATGCGTGAAAAGCATCCCACGTCTCTCCCCTTTCTTTTTATTAGCTTTTTTTTGGTAGAAGGAGAGGCGACACTCTCCGGGCCCTTAGGGGGCTTTTTATTAAAAAGAAAAAAGGGCTAAGTAGTCAGCAAACGGGGATAGCCCGACCCCTAACATCATCAAGAAAATATAAAGAAATCCCCATGGGAGGGGCACTCAATACATGATAGCCTAACAAAAATTGAAAAGCAATCGAGGCAAGGCGGTCCGCAACAGAGTTTGCCTCATGGAACACATGGTAGAATCAGATGATCCAATTCCTACTAATTAAACATTGGCATCTCGATGCTAGGCTAGAAAGAGGAGTCATCCTCTTAACACAGGTGCTTAGGAGATGTATAATTAGCTTCGAGTCCGCCTCAAGGAGCACTTGGCGGTGCCCACTTTTCCAAGCAAGATTCAAACCATCATACACCCCCAAAGCTCCGCTGTCTGGACCGAACAAATCCTTATGTTATGGATGAACCCTTTGAGCCACCTACCATTACAATCCCTAATAACACCTCCCGACATTGCCCTACTGTCCTTCATGGCGCCGTCCATGTTGATCTTTATCCAGTTTTCCTCTAGTTTGCACCAATGGATGTCCTCGACGATTTTTCTTTATACTTGTTTGAAAAACTAGCCTTACTTGCAGCATTGTGAGCTTCCTTGACACGATCGATAATGAAGGAGGTCTTGTCCCTGTTGCTTGTGCAGTCCTCGAAAATTTTCACGTTCCGCCATCTCCACACCCACCAAAGAGTAGTGACAAAAAAAGCACTCTAGTCCAGCTCTCCGACCTGCTTGTTCTCGAGGACGTTCTCTCTTAGCCAAATGGAGAAGTTATCTTGGAAGAAACTAGGGTAAAATTCAGTCACATTCAAACTAACCCAAAGAGGTCTCACCTGAGAGCAATCGCTAAAGAGATGCTCGGACGATTCTTCTTCCTGGCAGCCATAGGCACATGCAACAGTCGTAGCAATGTGACGTCTCCTCCTTTCAAGTTGCAAAAGCACTCCGCCCATGCTGTCCAGCAATCCAAAACAACGCACCCTTTACGGAACAACCGTCTTCTAAAGCTTGTGAAAGAAATTAGCACCAGTATTCGTTCTAATAAAATTCGCACATAAGAGATTATACCTTGACGCCACGGTGTAGGACCCATCCGCTGAGAGGGTCCAACTAATCTCATCCTCGTCTCCACCCTCGTCTCTAACGAGAGCCACAACATCTAGCTTCATCACCACTATATGGGGCAACATCGTACCCAGAAATCTCCAATCCCAACAGTCCTGATTGGTCCAGTAGCTAGACACCAAGTCTTGCCCCCTGTCTTTGTTAATAGTCACAGTAGCCACATCAACAAGTGACGAGTCAATTAACCAGACATCAATCCAGAACTTGGCGGAGTCGCCATTACGAACCAGCCAATGGGACCCTTTAATAAAAACCTCGGAAACCCCCGTGCGGACACACTTCCAAATCACTGAGCAAGCACTAGACTTCCCTAACACTTTTCCGACATACTTATTCTTCAATCACATTGTGAGATAGTGAGGCGTGCGTGTCTTATTAGAAGGCCACGACTTGTGTGGTTCATTGCTTGGATTGTGAGAGTGTTTTATGACATTTGGAAATTTTGGATCTATTTTGTTATTTCTTAAACTTTTCCTAAGGAAAATGTCAGTTTTGCCCTTAGGTCTTTATTTATAAGCCACTAGGGCTCTAGTTTCCTAGTTAGACAAGATTGAAGCCAAATTCCAACTCTTTGTCTCTCCTCTTTGGAATTTTTTTTAAGCTTTGTTTTTAAATCAAAATTCAGATTTTGGTTCCTTGGATTGTGAGTCATATCAATCCAAATCTGAAGGTTGATCGCGGTGAGTCATATCCTCGATTGATCTTCATAGTTCAAGTTCAATTCAAGGTGAGTCATATCCTTGAGTTTTGCTTGTCCATATCCAAACCTCAATTTGCCATAACCATCCACTTTTCCATCACCTTTCATCCTCAAAATCTCCATCTCATCCTCCATCAAAATCGGATCCATAAACCCCATCAAAAACTCCATAAAAACAAGTCGAAATTCAATCCCGGTGGACTCTGCAATGCCACAGTAAAAGAGGCATAACGTTCGAACCACAAAATATTTTGTTCTAAATTTTTGAGGGATTAAATAAGACTCGAATATCTAACTCTGGGATTTAGAATCACCTAATTCCGAGTCCGGAAGAGGGAGATATGCCCTTGTGAAGCCAGAATAGAAGTTCTTCCATCAAGATTGCTCGGGTCTTCCTCGGATTGTCTTGCACCGCTTGCAACATCAAGATCCTCTAATCAAAAGCCAAGTTCAAATCATTCATGGATTTAATACCAAGACCACCATGTGATTTTGGTTTAATGAGCTCCTCCCACACCACCTTGTGCATGCGCCTTCGATTACTCGAACTACCCTAAATGAAGTTTCTATCGCTCTTTTCAACCGCTTTGCAAGTACTCGACGGAAGAAGCATCGTTAACATACTATAAATTGGGAGGGACGTCAAAACAAACTTCACCAAAGTAATCCTTCCGGCAAGGCTAAGTGTCATGGACAACATTCTGCGGTGTACAAGTTATTGAAAAAATAGTACCTTCCAACGCCTAGGCGGAGCCTAGACGGAGCTAGGTAGGGAGTTTTAGAATAGTGGATGTCTACACTCAAACAAAGCCATGGATTAGTAGCACGGGGAGGGTGTTGTGAACCGTAAGATAGGTTCACAACACCAAAAACAGCACGCAAACAAACACACAAATAGCAAACAAGTCCCCGACAACAACACCGAATTTGATGAGGTATTTTCACAATCATTTAATATCTACCAAAGAATCCTTAACAAACCAATTTCAATAAAGCGGTAAGTTAGGGTCGATCATACAAAGACTTGTGATTGAATGATTTTCTAAACCTAAGATGCAAAGTAAAAATCAAAGCACGAATGCAATTATGTTTGTAAATGTAAAGTATGAGAGAAACATGTTTAACTAATTAATATCCATAATAGATATGCTTATTGATCATTGATTCTCTTGATTCTCACTTATATGGAGTAATCTACCGTGGAATTCCAATCCAAACTTCCGTTTTAGTTATTAGAACTACCAGTTTAACAACCCTAATCATCTAACAACCTAGAAGACCTTCTAGATTCAATTAAACAACAACTTTACATATCAAGTATCGATAGAAACAAGAACTTAGAGCAACATAACATCCAAATAACTTGGAATTTTATTCCCTCATACAATTGCAAAGTCGACCGGGACTAAGCAATTGAAGATCCTACTTTATCTAATCAACTCCAAACCGGTAATTAATCAGATTAGTTGTAAATGAATCTAGAAATCTCATTAGGTGGCCAAACCAACAAAACCCTAGACCAATTATGATTCAATTAAGCAAGAGAATAAAAACTACTCAAGTTTGTTAAGAATCAATTGAACCTCACAATATTTAGCAATCCACAACTTTCATCAACTATTCAAACACAAGGGAAATTAGAAATGCATAATTTGAAATTAAAATAAGGTTTTAGAAGTCTTCCTTGGGATAAAACTCTCAAGAACAAACTCTAATTCTCCAAATTGTAATTGTTATATCTCTTAAAAGATAAAACTAAAGGTTAAAATATTTCCAACATAAACATAGAAAGATAACATCCAAAATATCAAAAAATAAAATAAAACAATCCAAACACGTCATTCAAGAGTCAATAGAATTCTTTATGCGAGACGAAGAATTGCGCGAGCTTAGCTTCAATTGCTCAACCGAGCTTTTCACCTTCTGCCCATGCTTTTTGTTTCTGTTGGAATTGCTCGGTTTGGTCCATGAAAAGCGTGGTCGCACAATTCCTACCCAACCCACGCTTTTCTTCTCTGTTTAGGATTTAGGTGACACTTCATAGGTTGTTTTGACCCCTTCGAGTTGGAATTTGGACTCAAAATCAAAAATATTAATTGTAGATCTTTGAATTAGCTTTCTAATGATTCCAAAATCTGCTGCATAAGACAACTATATCTCCCAAATGAAGCAATGCAAGATAGAGGTGTCGAAGCAACAACTCCAATGCATTGCCTAGATTCAAGCATTTTTTTCCCACAACCTCTTGGGCCTTAATGATCATAAAAAGTGACTTGCACATCCTTGGAAAATACACTTGAACATCTCTGATCTTGAATCATCCAACTTAATATGGCTCAGAATTCCATGTAACCAATCCTTGCTCCTAATAAAGACCTAAAAACACGAAAACACAAGAGTAGACACCGAAATACAAAAACTACAAAAACTAAGAAAAATTAAGGAACTAACTGAATTTTAAACATAAATAGGCCCTAAAACTAACACTTAAATACTTGCTATCACAATGCAATCCAATGTTTCTTCCCTCTCACCATCTTATACTCTTGAGCAGAAAGCAAAGAGAGGCGACAAGCATATTGTTAATTCATTTCCTAGTAAATTTGTCTAGATGTCAACAAAATCACACAACTTTGCATTAGATGTCACATGGCTACATTAATTTGAGGTCAAGTTATAGAGAAAAGTTAACCTATTGCATTTGACATCTTGGTTTGTGGGTTTCCTTCCGAATTCAAGGTAATAACAATTCTAATCCCTCCTTTGCAAAGATGTATAACAAAAAATTCTTTGAAATTTCACTCATGGAATTCCCAAAACCTTTCCCTATTAACTTTCCAACTTGTTAAGATGTGATTATTTATGACAAGAATATTTACCAAAAGATTGGCATTTAGTTTGAGCCTCTAGAAAATGTTGCTCAAACTGAATGTTGTAGAGAGCTTCCTCCAACTTACCTATTTGCTCTATCACTAGCTTAAGATGCTATGAAGATGCAAAATAACTTACATTAGAGATGTTCATCAAAATCCAAAAGAGAGTGAACAAAAAATAGAAAGCATGCTTACCAATTAAACTAAAAAATTAATAAACTATGAACCTTAAATCCATCACTTCATGTATGATTTAAACCCAATTTATCTAAAAATTCACAAAATCAACATTTAGGATTTAAAATTGGGGGAGAAGTTTTACCTTGAGACGAGGCGAGCAGGTCGGACGAGGATGCGTGGACGGAGGACGATAGCACGACGTCGAGCCCCTCAGGTGCGGTGGCGGCGGCGGTTGACAACCTAAGCCTCTTCTTCTCCCTGATGGGCTGCGTTGGGTAAAGGGGGTGGCTAGGAACTGGTTGAAAAATAACAAGAGAGGGGTACAAAATAGATAGGGGATGTGTAGGAATTACTAAAGTCATTTATTGAATAAAAAGGATAAAAACAAGAAATTAGCTTGAGACCTATAGCGAGATTGAAATCTCTCATATTTGGCGAGATGCACAACATTTCTTCCTTAGTATTTAGTTGCAATATACAAAATAAATTCAAAGTATTTAGTTGCAATATACAAAATAAATTAAACAGAAACTCTATCAAAGTAACTATATAAAATAAGTTAAAAAGACTATATAAATTCAATCACACAAATCACAAAGAAAGCTCAATTCAGTATCAAAGTAACTATAAAGAGCACTAAGAAGTAAGAATCAAGTAAAAAAGGACACAAAATGATTCACGATTCTTTTAAAAAAGAAGAGGCGTAAAACTGTTGGGCCTTCCAAAATCCAGCCCAAAAGAAGCATTACAAGCCCAAAGCAATTGGTTCGAATAATTTGATAGAAGGGGAGGTCAACGAAGTAGTCAAAGCAAGGCTGAAATCTCGGACCCCATGATCACCATTCAACGGCTATCTCATTAACGACGGGGGCAAGATCTTCACGATTTACTAGACATTTTAACCAACGGTCGAAGTGGGGAAGAAAGCTATAAATAGGGACGAGGCAAGGATAGAGGACACACAAGACATCGACACTGATATTCTAAATCACTCACGAAAGCTCGAATCAATATTTGTTCAGTCATTCAACTTTGTTCCGACATTCACTTTTGTTAGCAGGAAGATCCATTCACAATCTCGATCATAATACGAATCCTATCATTTCCTTGCTACTATTTTATTGTCTTTTATCTTGTTTTACCACTTACTTGTAACTAGTAACGTGTTACAGACTTTGTTTGGTTAGGATTCCCGCATCTTAGCAGGTAACACGTTAATGTGGTTATCCTGCCCAAAACAATTGGCGCCCACTGTGGGGCCCTAGCCAAAAAGAAGTCACGCTAAAGGAGCTACAAATTCTACCGACAAGATAGAAGGAATTCAAAATACTTACAGCCATGTAGGAGATCCCGAGAATCACGAGATCAATGAGGAAACAAATAATCAAGGTGCTGGAAACGCTGGCGGAATTAGGAACGAAGACGGAGCTGGGAACGTGGATGGAGAAGAGCAAGGTTCCGGGAACACCAACGACTACCCTGGCACTTCCGAGGAACGAGGAGGAGGAGGAGGAGTCGATTCCGTCATCATCATGGAGCTCCGTGCAACAATGATCGCCCTCCAAAAGGACCTGGAAAGCCAGAAAGAGGCCAATGCTAAATTTACCGAGGTATACGAGAAGCAAATTGAAACTTTGACTAATGAGCGCAATTTGCTTCGATCTCAGGTACAATCAGCTCTAACCCGACCCCACGGAATTGATGTGGTAGAAGGAGTTGCCAAACGATTAGACATGGATGACCCAAGCCTCGTAACACCTGATGTCGTCAGACCAATAACTAGGTATCAGGTAAATGGTAATTCCCTAAGAGCGGTACGGGAAGATACTGAGATTTCCAAATTACGGGAACGCCTCCAAGCCTTGGAGGACTGAATCACTCAGGTCCCAGGGGCACCTCAACCGATAGCAATGGAAAGAAGAGATGACTACACCGACTCTCCCTTCGTGCATGCTATCGTAAGAGTTGATATCTCCCCAAAGTATCACGTTCATGACGTACCTAAGTACGAAGGGGTAATGGATCCTGATCAACATATAGCCGCATTCAAGCAGGCTATGAATATCAGTACAGTCCCTTTTGATATGAAGAAGATTTTTATGTGTCGTTGGTTCGGGAACACGTTATCCGGACCCACACTCAACTAGCATTCGCACTTACCTCTTGGAAGTATTTCATCTTTTGTTGAGTTGATTGACAAGTTTAGGATAAGATTTGCAAGCAATCGACATGCTAAGAAACGATCAAGCGACTTGTACCTCATGGTCTAGAAACCGGGCGAATCTTTGAAGACCTTCCTCAAATGCTATAACGAGGATCTGGTGACCATTGAGGGATGCGATGCTGCTACAGCTGTGGAGGCATTCCCAAGGGGCATATCGGTTTGTAATCCTGAGTTATATTGTGAATTAACTAAATACCCTTGTTCGAATTTCGATGAAGTGCAGGTGAAGGCGTTAGCACATGTTCGATTGGAGGAAGACGACCTATTTGTCGAAAAAGCAATCAGCCCTCAAACCAAACCGAAGACAAGGGAGGCGAGAACCTAGATATGCTCCATACCCCACTGCACCCCCTGCCAAAACAACCATCAATACAACATTCACTAGGCAAGGTGAAAGATATGAAAGTCCCAGGCTGCCTCCCGGACTTTCCCATTACAACTTATGTGTGGATGCAACAGAGGTGGTTCGAACTCTCAATAGCATGGGGGATGTTGTCAAATGGCCTCGAAAGAATAATGTACCTTCGCATCAGAAAGACAAATCTAGATGGTGTGATTTCCACTTTGATCACGGTCACCGGACGGACGAATGTATCGCGTTGCGAAAGGAGGTAAGCGAATTATTGCGCAGGGGGTATCTCAAAGATTTA
Source organism: Fallopia convolvulus (assembly GCA_964016875.1). Taxonomy (NCBI): domain Eukaryota; kingdom Viridiplantae; phylum Streptophyta; class Magnoliopsida; order Caryophyllales; family Polygonaceae; genus Fallopia; species Fallopia convolvulus. Next base: position 41,238,632 of record OZ024719.1, read on the forward strand.
ATATCAGAAAGAGCGAAGGAGCAGCTTGAGCGCAACAAAGAAAAAGTTAGTCCTCCTCCACCCCCGAAGCACACTGGAGTAATTAACGTTATCACCGGGGGATCAGAGATCTGTGGCATAACATACTCCGCAGCAAAAAGAATCGCGAGGGACACTAGGAAAGAGTATCCTAAAGCTCCTTCACAAGCAAGTCTCACCATGATGCCAATTACCTTCGATGATGTCGAAGAAGAGGAAGTTCACCATGATTGTCTAATAATTTCTTTAACGATATCCAATTTCCTTATTAAAAGAATTTAGTTGATAACGGAAGTTCTACTAACTTGCTCATGTTGGACGCCTTGTACAACTTAGGTCTTGGGATGGATGACATTGTCAAGAAATCTACGACTTTGGTAGGATTCAGTGGTGAATCATGCAACACGTTGGGAGAAATATCCTTGCCAATCGTCGCAGGAGGAATAAACTATTAGGTAAAATTTCAAGTACTCGATTGCCCTTCACCCTTCAATGTCATTTTGGGCAGGCCATGGATACACGGGAGGAGGGCAATCCCTTCTACTTACCATCAATGTGTGAAGTTCCCGACACCATGGGGAGTTCAAGAAATTAAGGGGGAACAAAAATTAGCAAGAGAATGCTACTCCGTGACGATGAAAGCGACGACTTCCAAGAACTTACAACTTGAAACAAGGAAGAAGTCGTCAGATTAGCAATTAAAGGACTGTAGAACAAGCACTTATTACGTGAAGCCGGAGACGCCATAACTTGAAGAAGTAGCTCTTGATCCACTAGATCCGTCAAAGAAAATTAAAATAGGAGCAAACCTGGAGCCAACTTTACGTAAACAATTGGTGGAGTTTCTATGATCCTACAATGATTGTTTTTCGTGGTCAAACGAGGATATGGTGGGCATTGATCCCGATGTGAGCACACACGCCCTTAATGTCAATAAGAAGGTGCCACCAGTGAAGCAGAAAAGGCGTAAGTTTGCACCCGAACGAAACCAGGTAATCAACGATGAGGTAAAATCCTTGCTTGAATCCGGAAAAATTAGAGAAGTTAAATATCCTGATTGGCTTGCGAATGTGGTAGTCGTAAAAAAGAAAAATGGTTAATGGCGCGTTTGCGTGGATTTTACCGATTTAAACAAAGCATGCCCTAAAGATTCGTTCCCTTTGCCTCATATCGACACAATGGTGGATGCAACAGTGGGGCATGAGCTCTTAACTTTTATGGATGCATATAGTGGATACCATTAGATAATGATGCATCCCGACGATCAAGAAAAAACCGCATTCGTAACCAATCAAAGAACTTATTGTTACAAAGTTATGCCCTTCGGGTTGAAAAACGCAGGTGCTACTTATCAGAGATTGGTCAATAAGATGTTTCAGGAAAAACTGGGGGATGCAATGGAGGTCTACATTGACGACATGCTAGTCAAGTCGTTGAAAGCGGAGGATCACATTAGCCACTTGAGAGACACGTTCCAGATCCTGTGGAGCTACAAAATGAAATTGAACCCAACCAAATGCTCTTTCGGAGTAACATCAGGGAAATTCCTCGGATACATAGTAACACAAAGAGGAATCGAAGCGAGTCCAGACCAGATCAAGGCCATAATGGATCTACATTCACCAAAATGCATCAAAGACGTCCAGAAATTAACAGGGCGAGTAGCAGCACTGAACCGGTTCATATCCCGATCCGTGGACAAAAACAAGTTATTCTACGACGTCTTGAAGAAGAACAAGTCATTTGAGTGGACGGAAGCACATGAAGAAGCCTTCAAAGAGTTGAAGAATTATCTATCTAACCTGTAGGTACTTTCCAAACCCAAGCCAAATGAGAAGTTATACGTGTACTTGGCCGTGACCGAGGTAGTAGTAAGCGCCGTCCTGATCCGAGAAGAGAATGGAGACCAGTTGCCCATTTACTACGTAAGTAAAACCTTGCTTGATGCGGAAACCAGGTATTCACCCGTGGAAAAACTTGTATTGTCCTTGGTAATGGCTTCAATAAAATTACGTCCTTATTTTGAAAGTCATTCTATCATCGTGATGACTAACTATCTAATGAAGAGTATCATGTCAAAGCCAGAATTATCAGGTCGGTTAAGAAGATGGTTGATCCACTTAAATGGTTACGACATCACTTACAAGCCAAGAACAACAATGAAGTCTCAAGCCTTGGCGGATTTTGTGGTGGACTTCACTCCTACCACTTTAGAACAAGAAGAACAAGATGTGTTACATGTAACAGGTAGCGACAAATGGTTGATGCATAGAGACGGAGCATCAAATCAAGTTGGCATAGGATTGGGGGTAGTCCTGAAGTCACCACAAGGGGATAGGATAGCCCAGGCTGTTCGATGTACGTTCAAAGCCACTAACAATGAAGCATTTTATGAGGCGCTTATAGCAGGGTTACTCGTTGCTAAAGATTTGAACGTGTAAGAAATTGAGGTAATTTGTGATTCGTTACTTATTGTAAACCAAGTTACGAACTCATATGTTGCCAGGGATTCAAAGATGAAGGCATACTTAGAGAAAGCTCAAGAGATCATTAAACATTTTGAGATAAAGCAAGTTCCTCGGGATGCTAACAGACAAGCAGACGCTTTAGCCAACCTCAGATCCGCAATCGACCCAAGAGAGTACGACAAGATACCTTTCGTGTACCTTGATGCGCCATCCATCATCAAAGAAGCAGATATGTTTGAGATTCAAGATCCTGATAAAGATGATTCACGGGTAACTCCTTACTTAAAGTGGTTACGAGATGGAGTCTTACCAGATGACAAGGAAGAAGCCCGACGACTTAAGGTAAAAGCTTCCACTTTCACTATTAAGAATAACATTTTGTTCAAGTGGATGTCGTCAGGAACATACGCCCGATGCGTAAAGGAGGAAGAGGTACAGAAGGTGTTACAAGACATACACGATGGAGGATGCGGAAATCATACAGGGGTCGCAACTTGGCGAGGAAGGCGAGCAGGATGTGTTATTACTGGCCCACCATGAACAAAGACGCAGTGGAGTTCGCCCGCAAGTGTGATGCGTGCCAGCGTCATGGAGCTATACCACATCAACCTTCGGAGTTGTTACATCCCATAACTTCCCCTTGGCCGTTCATGAAGTGGGGAATGGATATCGTCGGGAAGCTCCCTCCAGGATCAGGACGTGTCTATATCCTAGCAATGACCGACTACTTTTCTAAATGGATTGAAGCTGAAGCCTTCAAAGAAGCCAAAGACACTCAGGTCATTTCTTTCATAAAGAGAAATATCCAGAGTAGGTTTGGAATACCATCCACCGTAGTGCGCGACAACGGATCCCAGTTCATTAGTGACAAAACGAGATCATTCTGTCAGCAATACAATATTTAGTTGGTAATGTCGACACCACGTTATCCTCAAGCTAATGGTTAGGCAGAAGCAAGCAACAAAGTAATCATCAATAACTTGAAAAAGCGACTCAAAGAGGCAAAGGGAAAATGGGCAGATGAGTTAACTCTTATTCTATGGTCAGATCGGACAATCCCTAAGACTGCTACGGGCCATACACCTTTCTCCTTGGTCTATGGATGCGAAGCCGTGTTACTGGTAGAAGTAACTTTGCCCACAGTTCGATATGGACTTACTACCGAGGAGTCAAATCTACCTAACTTGTTACACCATCTAGACACGGTGGACGAGTTACGAGATGAGGCATCAGTTTGTATGGCGACATATAGACAGGGAGTAGCTCGGAGTTACAAAAAACGTGTTAATGCAAAGGCGTTCCAAGTGGGGGATTGGGTATTGAGGAAAGTCTTTCAAAACACGCAAGAATTAAATGCTGGCAAGTTAGGAGCAAATTGGGAAGGACCTTATCAGATCACGAAGATCGTAGGACAAGGAGCCTACGAGTTGATATCATGTGATGGGAAGACAATCCCCAGAAGTTGGAACGCGATGAATTTAAAGTTGTATCACTTTTAGAACGTACAAGTTGCAATAAGGTATATATCACATACTTCTTTCTTTTTACCTTGCATCATTACATCTTGATACACACATGAGACAACAACGGTTTTGCAAAAACTAACAAGGGACGCCTTGTGACGTTACATGCCAAAACATAGGCCCTCGCCTTATGATCAGGCAACGTTGTGCACAAAACGACTAGTCAAAAGATGCAAGAGATGAGAACGTGTAACACAAGCTCTAGAATAAAGGAGAGCTTCGCAAAGTACTTGTAACTCAATTCGCAACTTTATAAATCACAAGTGTTTACATTCTGTCAAGTACATCATTTTCTCTCTCTCAACATCTTACATCAAAAGCGCTATTACAATGAGAAATCTATCAATAAAACTACAATCAAGCTTCTCACAACGCGTTATTCTTCATTCCTTAGTAGCAAACCTGCTTCACCTGCAAAAAAGACAAAAAACAGATCCAAAACCACAACGAGTACTAAAGCATCATTAATAGCATAAACCCCTGAAAAACCAGCAAGGGGTAAAAATTGTTCACACAAAGGCCCTAAAACAAGCGGCCATACAAAATAAAGAGTTTAAACCCCAACACACTGGGGTAGAGAAAAGTTTAAGAGATAAAAGGAAACAAGGGGAAAATCATTCCTTGGAAACTCCCTCGGATGACTTCTAGTTCTCCATCTCCACTAGAGCCACTTCTTTGGCAACTTGAGAAATCTCTTCGACAAGGGAAGATTTCTTGGATGCGTTGACCTCATCAGGGAAAAAGTTCTCGAACTGCTCCCTTTCCTTCATGGCGTCCCAAGAAGAGTGCTTCCCTGCGGCAAATTCCTCTATCGTCTTGACGCGGGCTCTAAGCGACCAGTAATCAGCCATGTCCTTGATCTCTTGAGCAAGAGCAGCGCCTTTCTTCGATGCCGCATTGAACTTGTCCTCCCATTCCTTAGACTCTCCAACAGCTTTCTCGAGGGCACTCTGCAGATCCACAATCTTCTTCTCCAAAACCTTCTTCTCCCGTCCCAGGATGACCGTCTTGTCCTTCTCAAGCTGCATACTGATCTTGCTTTGGGCCAATTGCTCGGGGTAATCCTTGAAGGTGTCAAAAGCCGCGAGAGTAAGTTGATGACCCTGAAAAACAAGTATAGAACTGTCAAGAACCAAGATGATTTGCAATAGAGATGTGGAAAGTTGCTAAATACCTGCCATTGAGCCGCTAGTATCTCGAAGAATAATTCAGGAAAAGTAGACCGGTGGCCTGAACCATGAAGACAATCCACTTGAAGAGACATCAGAGACCTCAGACACTTCTCAACATCCATGTCCAGAGACATCATGGTGCTAGGAAGGTCAGTCATTCGAGAAGATGCACTTTTCTTTGATGAAGAGACCTTAGGAGTGTCACTTGCAATCTTTGGAGGAAGGGCCACCACCAGAGACGTATCTGCGGTATAAGCTATTTCCACCTTCCTCTTCTTCCTAGCTTCGACTCTTTCCAAGGTCGATAGCGCAGCGGTTGATCTGGTAGTTCTTTAACCTGACAGCATGAGAGTAACATGATTAGTGGACGTCAAAGGCGTTAGAACAAGGAGTAAGGTAAAAAGAAAACTTACTTGACATCTCGGTATCCTCAGGGTCTGTGAAGCACGCTCTAATTAGTTTGGGGTAAGATCTATCTTCCAGCGGAAGGGCCTCGATGTGAGAGATGACTTGGAATTATACGTTACGAGGTTGATGGGTGGCGAGACTCTCTGCATAAAAAATAGCCAACGGTTAAATTTAAGTAAGGCGTAACGGGTAAAAAGAAAAATACTACCTGTTGGACGCCATCGAGTTTTCAGAAAAGACGTGTCAACTCCCAAAGAAGACAGCTTTACGAAGAAGAACTTATCGGCCCAACCCCGGTCGGACTTCGATACGTTAAAGATCAGATCAGACTTGTTTGTAAAGGTTTTCAAGGTCAAGCGACCAGGACCACCTTTGGAAAGGCGATAGTTGAGGAAAAAATCAGCAGCTTTGAAGGGAAGGCCATGGGAGGAGCATAGGAGATCAACAGACAACAGGAGCCTCCAGACTTGAGGAAGAAGTTGTCCAGGGGACACATTAAGAGTGGTCAGGAAGTCAACGACTAGTGGGGAAAAAGGGAAACGATGGCCAATACGAAAAGGGTACTCATACAAGCACACCCAGTCGTCGGCGTAGAAATCGGCATGGATGCTGGGAGGAGGAGAGAATATTTCCGCATGTGGAGGAAAACCCGCGAAGAAGGCAAAGATGTGGGGATCTTCCGAAGTACTATCCCTCCGGTGGAATGGAGTGAGAATTCTAGAAGAGGTGAGGGAAGGGGGAATGGCGGTTTCAAGGCAGTAAAGAGAAGATTTTGGGGAAGAGCTAGGAGACACCATAACTAAGAAATGGGAGAAATTGAAAGATGATGACGAAGAAGACGTACCTGGACACCAGTAAGCGGAGTTGAAGACCGAGAGGTCATCATGACCGCTATAAATAGGGACTGATGGGACGTGCCTTTACCCGCTACAACTTCCAAGGAGCGAAATCAAAAACCCTAGAAAAGCGGTGGAGGGAATTTTCCCGGGTTTTTGAGGGGGTATTGTTGGGCCCTCTGAAATCCAGCCCACAAGAAGCATTACAAGCCCAGAGCAATTGGTTCGAATAATTTGATAGAAGGGGAGGTCGATGAAGTAGTCAAAGCGAGGCTGAAATCTCGAACCCCATGATCACCATTCAATGGCTATCTCATTAACGACGGGGGCGCGATCTTCGGGATTTGCCAAACGTTTCAGCCAACGGTCGAAGTGGGGAAGAAAGCTATAAATATGGACGAGGCAAGGATAGAGGACACACAAGACATTAGCACTAATATTCTAAATCACTCACGCAAGCTCGAATCATTTTTGTTCTGTCATTCAACTTTGTTCCGGCATTCACTTGTGTTAGCAGGAAGATCCATTCACAATCTCGATCATAATACGAATCCTATCATTACTTTGCTACTATTTTATTGTCTTTTATCTTGTTTTACCACTTACTTGTAACTAGTAACGTGTTACAGACTATGTTTGGTTAGGATTCCCGCATCGTAGTAGGTAATACGTTAACGTGGTTATCCTGCCCAAAACAAAAACCATTTCATCCATTAGTAGATATGTCTAGCTAACATATTGGATAGGATCAACACATTACCTACAAACCTTTCACATATGCATACCTCCACTTATACAAATTATACAATGTCCATGATATGGTTCATAAAGTGATATTATCTAGATTTCAATATTTATAAATATCATTAAAAAGGTATTTCTAAGCTTCTATACCTATATCGATTCAAATAATTAGATTCAAATTTTATGAACAAAAAATTAAAAAATTAAAAAATATTTGGATTAAAATGTAAACTAAAATAATAATATAAGAATGTGTAACATATTTATTTACAAATCTACACAAATGTAAAAAACTTGTCCATAAAGTATTAAAATTAAATCTTGTCATCTACTATATTTTTTGATCAAGAAACAAGGGAACACCTGTGAAATATTATTGAAGGAAACTAGTTATACCTAGTGGGGGTTACATAGTCAAACGTAATTAAACTCTTAATGTTGCTAGGAATGGAATTGAAACTAAGAATACTAAACTTATCATTAGAACTAAGGGCCAAATTAGCTAGACTATCCGCCACTTTGTTTGCATTTGTTGTAACATGATGGACTTTTGCCTTGCCAGGTTGAGTCTTCAAGAGTTGTCTACATTGCCCCACTAGATAGTAGTTGCAAGGTTGGACCAAATCAGGTAGATTCAAGAGATTGCATCCATGAGAGAGTCAGACCTAATTATGAGGGACGGGAGTTCAAGATAGATGGCCTATTCTAGGCCATATTTGAGGGCCCATAACTCCGCTTTCAAGGCGTCACAAAATCCACAAGTGACTGTAAATGTCATGATGAAGGCGGTGGATTTCTCTTGGATTCTGCATCAACATTCATAGAAAACGATCCTGAAGGCGGTGGTACCCATTGGTAATTTGACAACAATGGAATAGGCAAATCCATATGAGGTTGAATCACTGTTGACATCTTGCTTGAAAATGTCTTAAAGGCAGTTGTTATTGATGTGACAATGCTGGAAAGCCTTGACATAGAGTCTACACCATCAAAACATAGTTTATTCCTTGTCTTCCAAGTTTGCCAAGCAATGTAAGCAAAGGTTATGCTCCAAGTGTCACAATGTTTGATGTTGTTGTAGATCCAAGAGGTGATGTCGTTGCAGGAAAAGAAGTTAGTCGACAAGGAATTACCTCCGAGATCTAGCTACACATCCATGACAATTGCATTGTCCCATAACAGATGCAAAGTCGATTCATCATTAGGGCACCTAGGGCATGCCGCAAACAAATCAAGATGGCGAAGCACTTGGGTAAGGTTGTAAAGAATTGAATCATGGACAATAAAGAATAAGAAGTGGTGGACGCGCTGCGGTGCAAGAGTCTTCCAAATCGCTAACCAAACCTTATTAACCACATCAGTAGCCATCGGCCGAAGAAATTCCATGGCTGAATACGAAGAAAAAGAACCAATAGATGTCGGGTGGCAAAGAAATTTATCACATGCATCAACATCATCAATCATAATCTTGGATTGGAGTTGTAGCATAATGTCAGTTGGTAATAAAGGTGAAAGAAGTTGATGATTCCAGCATGTTGATGTTTAGAATTCCGCCACCGTAAGAGAGTGTGTTCGCTCGCTCAAGGGGTGTAAAGCAACGTCAGCAAGAGGTCTTGATACATAACAACCCAAGGAGTCTCCATGAAATGTTGAAGAGTAATGACGGGTCCAATCGAAGGTCTTATCACCAGAAGTCTAGTCAAGAAGATTGAGAAAGGGATCTTGATTGCCTTGAGTTGTCTAGCATCAAGGATTCATAAGTCAGCTCGAGAGAGATGGGTGACGATGCTTTATGAGCATTCATATTTGGAGTTTTCTATTAATTATCTTAATTTAGGGACGAATTTAGTAGGTGATCGGTTAAGGTAATTAATAGCACTGTTGGTGTGTTTTTGAGTTGCTTGTGCATTTTTGGCATCACCAATACGTTTTCAACCGAGAATGAGCACTGCTAGTGCGTTTTCAACAGAGAATGTGCACCGCTTGTGCGTTTTCAACCGAGATCATGGCTCTGCTAATGCTTTTTTTTGGTTGGACTATATAATATTAGAATTTTATTATTTTATTTTTATTTCATTAATTTGATTGTTAGCTTTCGCATTTAAGCATAACTCTATCTTTATTTTAGGGTTATCATGAATTTGAGAGAAGATAACTATGTGTATTCTACTCCTACGCCAACTTGAACAACAATACAACCTTTGATGTTTGGTTTGGATTAAATTTGGTTTATGCACTTGGAACTTTGTTTGATTTGATACTTAAGTTCTACTCCTCTTCTTTAGTAGTTTTTCTTGTTTGGTTGAATTAAGGATAAGAAGTTCATCAAGGCCTTATACTACTTGCAAGATCTAGATGCGAGTTTATCAATCATTTTCATGGAAGGAGCAACCTCGACATGGCATGCATTAGGTCTAGCTAAAAGCCATGAATGCTTCCAACAGAAGGTATGTCAGCAATTACCAACCTCCATTCCAAGCCCTTGTTCAAGGTTTTTGAACCATGCACAAAGCCTTTCCACATGTGTGATGATCGGGATCTAGGGAGAAACATGTTGACATCCAAGCGGCCTTTGTAGTTTCCCCCCTGACAGCTCTACTCCAAATGGCGTGTGGTTCCTATAGCAGACGCCAACTGAGCTTGGCCAACAAAGCCGAATTCGACCACCTCATAGAGCGTAAACCAAGACCACTTGTTTTCTTCGATTGCACAACTTTCTCCCAAGCAAAGAGATTTATTTCCTGCCTCTCACTTGTGGAATGGAACCCCAAACCAAATTGTGAACAAGCTGGTCAATTTTATCAAAGATGGAGCTAGATTCGATTGCATCACGTAGATTTAAGACTTGATAAGACCGAGTTAGCGAGAGCTACCCCCGTAACCGTAGACGATAAGGTTTTAGCTTGCCATCCTTGCAGTCTAGTCACCACTCTATCCAAGAGAAACGCATGCCTGTCCTTTTTCATTTATCCACATGTTTATGGACGCCCAAATAGGTTACAAAGTCCTTAGTGACAGGTATTGAAAGGGCACAACTAACATCCTCTCGAGTGTAGGTAGGCACTTTTCGGGAGAATAACATGCAACTCTTATCAAAATTGACTTTTTCCCCAGAATAAGAGCAAAATCTCTCAAAAAACCCTTGATTACATTAGCATGTGACACTAAGGCCTCATGAAAAAGAACCAAGTCATTTGCAAAGAAAATGTGTGATAATGGTACACGTCCTTCCATGATCAGTTTCCATCTACCCATGGGTATACCTTCATTGATAATATGTGAGAGGTATTTCATGTAGATCATAAAAAGGTACATGCACAAGGGATCTCCATGACGGACACCCCTCGAGGGCATAAACCTTCACCTTTTGAACTATTCCATAATAACTCCTTACAACCCTCAGATTGGCATTTCATAATGACGTCAATTAGATGAGACGAAAACTACACTTCGGTAAGAATAAGGCAGCACATGTTTGAGCCGATTAACAATAATTTTAGTTGCAATTTTGAATATAACATTCAAGAAAGATATCGGTCTAAACTGAGTAGAGTATTTGGCTGCTCAACTTTAGGAATAAGCACAAAAGAGCATCATCAACCCTGTCTAGCAGAACCCCTTTGTTGTCAATGCGCATGACTATTGCCGAGACCTGGACTCCAACCGTACACCAGTTGTTTTGATAAAATAATTGCAAGTAAACCGTCTAGGTCGGGTGCCTTGAAGAGACCTATGTGTTTCAACGCATCCCACACCTTAGCGGCTACTGATGTTCGTGTTTTTAGTATAGTTTTAGGTGTCTTTATTAGGTTGTTTAGTTTAGTTTTAGTAAGGTTTAGAGTTAGTTTTGTGTGTTTTTGGATAAGTTTGCATATTTTGTGAAAAGTATGGAAGCTACTCCGTTTTGTGTCTTTTTGTAGGTTTTTGAAGTGGAAAGGAGCATTTTCAAGTGAGTCTGAAGTCAAGTTGTGAATGGTGGAGTGCATAGAAGAAGAAAAAGAAGAGTGCATGTTAAAGATCTCGGTGAAGTTCAAGAAAAGCCATGGAAAGAGTTTAAATAAACCCGAAACAGAGAGCTCATTACCGACCTGTGAGGATCGGTACCGAGCTGTGCAATGAGTTTTTATCAAAGGATTTCAGCAAGTGTCTACCGACCCTGTGCAGGTTGTTACCGAGGTGACCTGTGTCGGTAGAGCAACGCCGACTTTCAGAAATTATATCTTTTATCTTGTAATCTTTTTAGTTTAGAAAGTTTTTATCTTTTAGATCTTTCTTAGATAGTTTCCTCTAGTATAAATACCCTTGTTCTAGCCTAGGATGAAGGGGGATTTTCGTGAGTTTTGAGAGAAGACGGTAGTTTGGAGATTACGAACCTGGTTCAATCGAGAGAGAGAAACAGGGTCGTGATCGAGTTTGCTATTCTTGTTCTTCTTTCTTTTGAAGTTTGAACGTGTTGCTTGTAAGACGTTATTTCTTTTAATTTCAAGTAAGTTTACTTTTCAATATTCTCTTTTGACTTAGTTGTTTGTTTTGATTCAATTATGAGTGAGTAGTTCTCTTTTCTAGGGTCGGAGTTGAAACCCGACATAGTTGTGCATGGTTGAATGAATGTGTTGAAGTTTTAATTGCCTTCTATCTTTTGAATTACTTGTTTGTGCTTATGCTTAGACGAGAGTCGAAGTAATTTAAGTTTATTACTTCATCGAAAGTGAAAGTTGTAAACTTGAATGTTGATATTGTTCGATAACGAAAGTTTTGAGCTTTGGATTCAAAACAAGTAGAAAAGTGAATTGATTTATGAAAGTTAATTGATTTGCTTGTTTAGTCAACAAAAGTTGATAGATTTATCTTCAAAGGCATGATCTTTATCCTTCACATGAGTTTATATGCTTAGCTATGTCGTGGTAACCCTTGTCCTAGAGCTTTTTATCCTTTGATTTTCCTACGTTTTGCATTCGTATACACTCGTTACCGAGGCATACAGATCGTTACCGAGCATGCACTTGCTTCGTGTTATTTGTTCTATTTTAGTAGAGATCCAACATCGTTACCAACCCTGAGAAGGTCGATAACAAGGTCTGTCGTAGCTGTTTGCTTTTGTTTTGCTTTGTTTTCTTGTTTTCTTAGTTCGGTAAACAAATAACCTTGCTTCCCGTGGACGATCCTGACTTCGCTATATTCAGCGGGATCTTGACTACAAATTTATTTGTTGTCGAGAAACCCTATCAACAAATTGGCGCCGTTGTCGGGGAAGCAACAGTGTTTGTTTGTTTACATGTGGGTCTGGGACTAGCCCGATCCTGTTTTTGTTTTTAATTTTGTTTTCTTTTGTTTGTTTTCTCAGCTTATGCCAGCAGGATGTCGCAGGCTCGAGTTTGATAGCACTGGTTATTATTCTGAATCTGAACGCACCCTACACCGCATGAGAAGAGGAAACCAAGCCATGGCAATGACTCCTGAAGAGATGGCACAACAGATGGCCGCTCTCTAGAGGCAGATGGAGGCGTTACAAGCTGATCGAGACGTTGCTACCGCAATAGCTGAACAAGAGCGAGTAAACGTTGAACGTCACCGAGAGGACAATGCCCGTCTACAGGAGTAGTTGAATGCCTATACGAGGAATGCCAAACAATATATGCATCCAGAACTGAGGGTGCCAGAGTCTGCAATCGTGCTTCCGGAGATAGAGAAGACATTTGAGATCAAGTCTCAATTTATATCCTTAATCAAACGGGCTCAGTTTGAAGGGAATCCTACTGAGTGCCCTATGGAACATATTAAAAATTTCCTTGATTTATGTGACACTATTGCTGCTGAAGGTGTCTCACTAGAATATGTTCTATTAAAAGCTTTCCGGTGGTCTCTTACTAGAAAGGCCCTGAGCTGGTTGGAGAGCTTACCTCCTAAGTCTATCAGGACTTGGAAGGCTTTGTATGATCAATTTCTTACAAAGTTTTTCCCTCTTGCCAAGACAACGGAGTTGAGAAAACGCATCACCTCATATCACTAGCTGCCTAACGAGACCTTCGACGAGATGTGGGAGAGGTTCAAGGCGATGCTCAGACACTGCCCCACTCATGGGAATCCCCTATATGTGCTCCAAGAAATCTTCTTCCAAGGGATTAATGCAGAAACAAAGAACCACATCAGCACACACATTGCTTTCAGATTTATTGAGATGGATCCCACTGCTGCATGGGAACTGCTGGACAAGTTGTCTAATTACGATGCCATGTATGGGACCTAGCAACCACCCCAACCACAGAAGAGTCTCTACATACCTAATAAAGACGAAGTCGATCCTGATGTCAAAAATCAATTTCTACAGGATGAGATCAACCGTCTAAAGAAACAGGTAAGTTTTCTGAAAACCTCTTAACCTTGTCAAGAGTGTGGTTCTTCTGCCCATAGTACTTTTGCTTGCACTAACATCGAGCAGGTTAGAGCCGCTGAGACATATGCTGAGATGAACTATATGAGAGGTCAATACAGGAACCCGTCTAAAAATTTTGAAAGGCTAAACAATTATCCGGTTTGGGGAAATCAAAATCCAAATCCGAGTTATGCAGCACTCCCTCCGGATAAAAGGCCCAAGCCGTATCAACCTCTAGGCTATCAAGAGACACCACCTTGGGTGCAAGGACTCTATGAAGGAATTAATGGCGTAAAGAATGAAATCACTGGAGTCCAAGCCAACCTTAACAACCAGATGAAAAGATGGGGAGAGTTTGATGTTTGGAAGAACAGTGTCGACTCACAACTAGGAAACCTGGCTGCACAGATTCCGAGGCTGCAAGGGCAACTCCCGGGCCGCCCCGAGGAGAACCCTAGAGGACAGATAGCGACCGTACATCTCAAGAGCGAGAAGACACTTCCGGATCATGCCAAAGCCAAAAAGAAGGATCCCGTTACTGAAGAAGATACCATGACCCAGGTCGACAACGGGCCAAAGAGGGTCGTTACCGAGCATGAACCACTCGGTACCGATGTTCCTAGGGTCGTCACCGATCCCAACTTAGGTATGTTTTCTACACCGAGCTCCACTCTTAGTCCCAGGCTCGATACCGACCCCACCAGGGTCGGTACCGACCCTTCTAAGGCACCAATCGACCCTATTGTCGATCCGGTAGCATCACCTCTCGAGCCTGTTTTGGCTCCGAGATTGGTGAAGTCTCTCCCCTTTCCTACTAAGAAGTCTAAGGACTCAACTGAAGGCAATTTTAAGCATTTCGTTGAGATTCTCTAGGGCTTAAATATTTCTATTCCATTCACTGAGGCCCTAAGCAAAATGCCGGCTTACACAAAATTTTTGAAGGACATTCTTAGCAAGAAACAATCAATAACAGAGCTTATAGATGAGGTCCGATCCATTACTCTTCCAGAGAAGTTAGGCGACCCCGAGAGATTTGCTATCACAATTGGAATTGGCACCCACCTATTCAAGGCTTTATGTGATCTCGATGCCAGTGCGAGTCTCCTACCATTGTCAATCTGGTCGAAAGCCAGCATGGGACCATTAGATCCAATGAACATGCGACTATACATGGCAAATAATGCGTCAGGCCAACAGGATTTGTAGAAGATTTTCCGGTTCAAGTGGGCGAATTCTTTGTTCCCAATGATTTTATAGTCATGGAGATACCCGAAGATCCGGTGGTTCTTGTTATCTTAGGGAGACGATTCCTCGCCATAGTAAGAGCCATAATTGACGTTAGGAGGGGACTCCTAACTTTCGAAATTGGGGATGAGGTGGTGGAATTGAGGTTCAACCCGACAATGAAGGAGACAAATAGAGCCGAAGTTAAGATGCTCTACACCAACAATGAATTCATCGAATGTGGGGACCCTGTTGGAAGATTGTTGGCAAGTAAATTCTCAGGTCAAAGATGGTCCGATATAGTTCCTGCAATCTCGGTTACGAACCCATCCACCTCGGTACCAAGTCTCTTGACAAACAAAGACAATTTGGTACCGACCCCTTCTGCATCGGTACCGAGCCTGGCCGAGGATGAAGAAATCTCGGCATTTGAATACCTTGAAGAGGTCTAGAAGATGGAACCCGAAGAGCCTATCCTCATTCCGGCTGAGCCTTCCCCAATGCTCATGCCCCTTCCAGACTCTCTCAGGTATGAATTTCTTGGTCCTAACTCTACTTTCCCTGTCATCATCAATGCTAAATTAAAAGACGAGGATGTAGAGAAACTTCTTACTGTGCTTAGGACACATAGAAAAGCTATAGGCTACTTCCTAGATGATATAACTGGCATATCCCCCTCACTTTGCATGCATAGGATATACATGGAGGATAATCACAAACCCACCATAGAGCATCAACGTAGGTTAAATCCTAACATGAAAGAAGTGGTTAAAAAAGAAATCATTAAACTACATGATGCAGGGATCATATTTTCTATATCGGACAACCAACGGGTTAGTCCGGTCCATGTAGTTCCTAAAAAAGGGGGAATGACCGTAATTGAAAATGAAAAGGGAGAGCTAATCCCCACTAGGACCACAACTAGTTGGAGCATGTGCATTGATTATATGAAGCTCAATAATGCTACTAGAAAAGATCATTTTCCGCTTCCTTTTATTAATCAAGTGTTAGAAAGCTTAGCCCAACATGATTATTTCTGTTATTTAGATGGCTATATCGGATTTTGGCAGATTCCCATTCATCTTGTTGATCAGGAAAAGACTACCTTTACATGTCCCCATGGGACTTTTGCTTATAAGAGGATGCCATTCGGGCTTTGTAACGCCCCTGCTACCTTCCAAAGGTGTATGATGGCCATTTTTTCTAAAATGATAGAGGATATTGTAGAGGTCTTTATGGATGATTTCTCTGTGTATGGTTCTTCCTTTGATGCTTGTCTTGCTAATCTTGCATGTGTTCTTAAAAGATGTGAAGAAACCAATCTTGTGCTTAATTGGAAAAAAATGTCATTTTATGGTTCAAGAGGGAATAGTGCTAGGACACCTTGTCTCCAAAAGAGGGATAGAAGTAGACAAAGAAAAAATTGAGCTTATTGAAAAACTACCTCCTCCCTCTTCTGTTAAAGACATTAGGAGTTTTCTAGGGCATGTTGGCTTTTATAGACGCTTTATAAAAGATTTTTCGAAGATAGATAAACCACTAACTAACCTACTAATGACGGATGTAGTGTTTGAGATGTCTCCAGATTGTCTTGAAGAATTTTACAGGTTAAGAGCGGCCCTCGTTTCCGCTCCTATTATGCAGTCCCCAGATTGGACCTTTCCCTTTGAGATTATGTGTGACGCCAGTGATTATGTTGTTGGTGCAGTTTTGGGACAACGGAAGGACAAAAAGCTCCACGCCATCTACTATGCGTGTAAGACGCTTGATGAGGTGCAGAGTAAGTATACTACAACAGAGAAGGAATTCCTCGCTGTAGTATTTGCTTTTGAAAAAATTCGGTTCCTATCTTGTTGGTTCAAAAGTGGTTGTTTATACTGATCATGAGGCTGTTAGATATCTAATGGCCAAAAAGGATGCCAAGCCTAGGCTACTTCATTGGATGCTCCTATTGCTGGAATTTGATCATGAAATTAGACATAAAAAGGGAGCAGAAAACTTGGTGGCAGATCACTTATCCAGGTTGCCAGTTGAACACATCACCGAATCCAACAACGAGTGCCGATGAACGACTCCAGACCGGACGAACACCTCATGCTAAACGAGGTTAGAAACGACAAGACCCTCATTACCGACCCTGCAGGGGTCGGCACGAGCCATCATCGAGGCTGGAGGGTGCCGATCACAACAACAATAAATCAAGGCTCATCGATACCATAATCAGGAGGCTCGATACCGAGCCACACGACGTCGTTACCGATGGGAATACAAAAGCTCTAGGGTCAACACCGACCCAATCAGATTTGGTAACGACCTAGTCAGGTACGTTTTCTCAACCTGAACTCATTCCTTTCAATTCCAAACCTTCCTCATCTATTGCTTCTACTTCTTTTCAATCAATCCATGCTATTAGAGGGTCAAAAGCCCCTTGGTTTGCGGATTTTGCTAACTACATTGTAGGTTAAATAATTCCCGAGGGACTAACCCCACAAAAGAAAAAGAAGTTTCTCCATGATGTCAAACAATACTATTGGGATGACCCTTACTTGTTTCAGCAAGGAAGCGATCACCTCTTTAGGCGCTGTATTTCAAAAGAGGAGATAGAGAGTGTGATCCGTCAATGTCACACACTTCCTATCGATGGCCATGCTAAAGGATTCAAAACCACGGAGAAGATTCTTGAAAGTGGTCTCTATTGGCCAACCATTTTCAAGAACGTACAGGAATACGTGACATCATGTGATGAATGCCAACGCTCTGGTAACATCACTTGGAGACATGAAAACCCGCTGACTGGGATACTAGAGGTCGAACTATTTGACGTTTGGGGCATACACTTCATGAGACCTTTTCCTACACCGGGCCCCTACAAATATATCCTAGTTGCGGTTGATTATGTCTCCAAGTGGGTGGAGGCCGTTGCTACAAGGACCAATGATGCTAAAACAGTGGCTAAATTTATTAAAACTAACATTTTTCCCAGGTTTGGCGTCCCAAGGGTCCTCATTAGTGATGGTGGATCTCACTTCATAAAGAGGAGTTTTGAAGTACTTTTGGCCAAGTATGGGGTCTCACACCGGGTGGCAACACCATATCATCCCCAAACTAGTGGTCAGGTAGAAGTTTCAAACAGGCAAATTAAGAGCATATTGGAAAAGACGGTGTCCCACTCAAGGAAGGATTGGTCATCTAAACTTGACGACACTCTATGGGATTATAGGACGGCATACAAGACGCCCATACGCACCACTCCTTACAATTTATTGTATGGCAAGGCATGCCATTTGCCGGTCGAGATGGATCACAAGGCATTATGGGCTCTCAAAGAGCTCAATATGAACCTCGACGTAGCCAGAGCAAAACGATTCATGGACATGCAAGCACTAGAGGAGTTGAGGCTAAAGGCGTACGAGAACGCCAAGATCTATAAGGAGTGTACCAAACGGTGGCATGATCAGAAATTGGTGCCCAAAACTTATGAAGTTGGTGACAAGGTGCTTCTCTTCAACTCTAGACTCCGTTTATTTTCAGGGAATGTAAGGACAAGATGGAGTGGGCCATTTGTGGTTCACCACATTTATCCTCACGGGGCCGTAGAGTTGATCGATAATAATGACCCCATCTTTAAAGTGAACAATCACCGATTAAAGAATTTCTATGAGCAACCCGACCCGGAAGAAGAGATTAGAGTAACTATGGCTCTCACAACGTCGGATTAGCCAGGTAAGTGCGTCGGGATAACGACGTTAAAAATAGTGCTTACAGGAGGCAACCTGGTTTTAGTTTAGTTTTCTTTTCTATGTATTAGCTCTTTTTCCTAGCTTTCTTTTGAGTTTTTAGTAGTATAGAAGTTTGCAAGATAGAATATTTTTGGAGCTAATATGTCATAGGAAGTCGGGCTCGAAAGGCGCTGAAAATGAGTCACCCATGCTCGGTACCGAGCTGAGAGGGACGGTACCGACCTGAGACGCACTTAAAATCTAGCAACGCGGGCATGTAAGTTTTAAACCTAAACCTATCTTCTATCCTTACCTCTCCCTCCTTACGCCGCCTCTTTCCCCTTCCTATTAAACACTCTCAAGCTCTTAAATCTCACACCAAATCTCAAGCCAAAACCTTCAAAATCTCAAACGAATCCCACCGAATTTCCCACCTCTGTCAAAACGCACTGCTCGCACCCCAGTCCCGATCGCAACCTACTCGATAACGAGCACAACTCTTGTGATTCGTTACCGGAGCACTCAAGCCCTCGTTACCCTTTCAAATTTCGATTTTTATTCTTCAATTCTCCAATCTACAGTATGATTTCTAAACCCTTACTCTTTTCTTGAGGTTTCATGGTAATTTAGGGAAGTTTTCATATCTAGATCTCTATGTGAGAATCGGTTTGCATGTTTATATTGCATTGTGCTTCTATTGCTTCTTTGATTTGTGATTGATCTTGATTTAATTTCGGTTATTCTTACTTGATTTGCATTGAAATTTGATAAGACAAAGCATGAAGCAACTAGTTCTTGAAGTGAATGATTTTCACCATGAATTTTGGCAATTATTGGCATGATTAGATAGGGTTTTGAGCAAGTATGGGGTTGCATGTTCTAGATTGTGTGTTTTTATGTGGAATCATGTTTGAAATTGTGCTGAATTGTTGGAAATTTTGAGATTTTGTACTCGGAATCACTTGCGAATTGTTCTCGCCCAGGCTCGTTACGACCTGAGAGGGTCGGTAACGACCTAAGAATGCTCAGATCTAGAGCCAAACCCAAATACCTTGTTACCTACCCAATTGGCTCGGTACCAAGGTGGGTCGAGACCATTTTCGAGAGCAAGTATGGGGTTTTAATTTGATTAGTTTGTGTGGATCTTATCTTGGAATTTCATGGTATTTTCAGGTACCAAATGGCAAGCACAAGCCGAGCTAATGCTAGAGCCGGAAAGAAGTGGAGGACTCAAAGATCCCCATCTCCTCCACGCAAGGACGATGTCGTGTTGTCTGCTCGGGAGCAAGTTAAGGTCTTTGATTCCGTCCTTCAGAAGGACCACTTCACTAGGTGGTTCTTGAGATCAAGTGCCAAAGCCATAGCGATCTATGATGATGTCAAGCACGCCTTTGCTATTCTCGTTGTGCTGCATCTATTGAAAAAGATGGGCACACCACATTACCCCGCCCTCACCTCCGAGTTCATATCCACTCTCCAAATGAGTTTCAAGACCAAGACTTCGGTTGGAAAGATCAAGCTTTTGGCAGAGAAGTTTTTGTCGATCTCACGCGATACACTCCTCAACTTCCCTAAAACCTAGACTCTAAGTATTGGTTTTCTTCCGGTATCTTTGTGAGGATGCAAGGTGGAGTTGCCACCAAGGTGCTTGGACAAGATGTGCCGATCACTCGGGAAAAGTTGGAGTTGCTCTATGTTCCAAACTGGTATGAAGCTTGGACGGGTCATCCGTTCCCGTTGGAAACGAAGCCACAAGATGAGCCATCATTGCGGGAATGTGAGACTAGATACGATAGAGATGGCATTGCTATGGATGAAGACGAGGAAACTACGAAGGAGCTCGACAACGAGGATGACGACTTCGGTACCGAGGTACTTGACTAAGTTAACGACCTCGGTAATGAGCAAAATGGGCTCGATTACGAGTATTTTGAAGTCAATACCGAGGCATTTATCTTCGGTAACGAGCCTGCCCCTCCGCCGACCGAGCCTCAATCATACGGTATGGTGCCCTACAATCCGGTCATCTATCAAGAGCACTTCCAGCCCCGAGATCACTACCAACCTCCTCCTCAGCCCACCTATTCTGGATCAAGTGTTCAACCTCCATGGGCTGATGAATAGTCTTTCCAGATGCAGCAACTCAACTTGCAGCAGACACAGGTTTCCCAACGGATGGAGCGTTGGGAAGGCGTTATGCAGCTCGTATAGCTCTTGATGATGCAAGGTGTTAGGCCCAAAATCTCTTCGGCCCATTTGGTAAACCGAGCCCAAAATCAGACATGAAAAGTTACCAGGTGGCTTGATCGCAGAAGAATCCAAGAACAAAAAGAAATCACCAGTCACTCAAGTGAAGATAGAAGGTTTCCGTCATGAGGATGTGGAGCGCGTTCAGAGGACAACCGCTATGACGTTTCTTACCTCCGATAGACACCGGAAGTGGGTAGTAGTTATAGATATGCCCTATAAACCCGGAGATCGTGGGAAGTGGGAACGAACGTTGGTCTGAGGGGATTCATAGATAGATTTTTTACGGTTAACGTAGGTACACGCACTTGTAACGGAAGAGATAATCAAAAGAGAGCTTTTTTCCTCAATATCACAAAATCCTTACTTTCTCGAAGTGTTTGCATTCCAATCGATTCGATCATGCCTCAATCTAGGACAAAGATTTGTTAGTCAAACTTTTTTCCAAAACACAAGGCATCAACAAGCGGATGCTCGTTGGAGGACGATGGAGCAATGGGTGACGGTTGATGAGGAGCCTAGAGGACTATGTATAAGTTCATGGGCAACTTTGAGCGCCAATTTCCACCACCACCACAGAGATAATTCAGCTTTCAAAGAATGTTTCTTCTACTTCAAAGTTTATATTGTGAGTTTCTTTCTTTTCCCTATTCTTTTCTTTTCTTTTTTTGATTTTCTTTATTATAGTGGGGACACTGTAATTTTAAGTATGGGGTAGGGAGGGAAAAGAAAACTTGTTTACTTTCTTCTTTGTTTGTTTTGTTTGTTTAGTTCAATTTTCTTGTTTTTAGTTGTCTTTGTTTTATAAATTATAAAAATCACAAAAAAAATTGAATTTTTTTGAAAATTCCAAAAAGATTTTAGAATGGATAAGTACCCTGTCTTTTGGATATATGATAGTTAATTGCTTGCATGACCATGTAATTTCCTTTCAGTAGATTTTTGATGGTATAGCCTGATTCAGTGATTCTTATTATGAAATTGTTTTTATAGAGGAATAGCATTTGATGAAATTGAGCATGTATAACTTTTAGCATGAGTAGTTGCAATCCAACAAAAAAAATTGACCTTGTGAGTAATTTTTGGCCTTATAGGGAGAACATCAAGAATCCCTCTTCTTTTCATGTGTGATTTACTCTCTTTATGCATATTATCTCTTAGAATTGTGATGGTTATCTATTTTTTGAGACCTATGTGAGATTTTAGTTCATTACTTGTGAAAGTCATATGATAGAGAACTTATTTTTCATGAGCCCTTTTAATCCCTATCCACCCTTTATCATGATCCTTGTTTTTGATAACCAATTTGAGATTTAGCCTTTTATTTGTTGCTCTACAAAATTATTTCCCTAGCCGAGATAAGCTTGACCATATCTGGGGATTAGAACTTAGTTGGAGAGGTATGTTTTGTAGAGTGCAAAAGTAATGTTTTGGTTCAAAATAAGGGTTTTGGGGAGGGTAGATTGGAACTCTCTTGTTTTATTTTGTAAAAAGATCTCTTGGTTAAGGAATATGCACAAAAGGATGAAAAAGAATGTTTGGATCGATACCAGCCTATAGGGCACGGTACCGATAATGAAAGAAGGAAAAATCGAGGAGAAATGTAGCTCGTTATCGACCCTCTTAGGTCGGTAATGAGGCAAGTCGTGAAGAAGAAAAAACTGAAAAGCAAGAAGGAAGAGAAGGCAGATGTGCAGTGTGTTTAAAGTAAAAAGCAAAGATTCTTTATGTTTTTATGAGGCTTTTTAGGATTAAAGGTGAGTGAAGAAAGAGCATAATAGGAGTGAGTTTAGTATGTTATGTTTATGAGAGTTTTGGTGTTGTGTGAGTTTTTAGGAGTCTTTGATTCCCAGATTTTAATAGCACCAGATGACCAAAATTTTCCAAGCCTTATTGTCTTTACGAAGCCCCATTACAACCCGGTCGGCTGGAAGCTTCTATGAAGTTTTTCATTGAGCCTGTGTTCTCTTGATGATTTTTTCTTGTTTTGACAAAACTTAGGTGGAGAGTTTCGTGTTTTTAGTATAGTTTTAGGTGTCTTTCTTAGGTTGTTTAGTTTAGTTTTAGTAAGGTTTAGAGTTAGTTTTGTGTGTTTTTGGATAAGTTTGTATATTTTGTGAAAAGTATAGAAGCAACTCCATTTTGTGTCTTTTTGTAGGTTTTTGAAGCGGAAAGGAGCATTTTCAAGTGAAGCTGAAGTCAAGTTGTGAATGGTGGAGTGCATGGAAGAAGAAAAAGAAGAGTGCATGCTAAAGATCTCAGTGAAGTTCAAGAAAAGCCATGGAAAGAGTGAAAATAAACCGGAAACAGAGAGCTTGTTACCGACCTGTAATGTTCGGTACCGAGCTGTGCAACGAGTTTTTATCAAAGGAATTCAGCAAGTGTCTACCGACCCTGTGTAGGTCGTTACCGAGGTGACCTGTGTCGGTAGAGCAGGGCCGACTTTCAGAAATTATATCTTTTATCTTGTAATCTTTTTAGTTTAGAAAGTTTTTATCTTCTAGATATTTCTTAGATAGTTTCCTCTAGAATAAATACCCTTGTTCTAGCCTAGGATGAACGGGGATTTTCGTGAGTTTTGAGAGAAGACAATAGTTTGGACATTACGAACCTGGTTCGATCGAGAGAGAGAGAAAGAGGGTCGTGATCGAGTTTGCTATTCTTGTTCTTCTTTCTTTTGAAGTTTGAACGTGTTGGTTGTAAGACGTTATTTCTTTTAATTTCAAGTAAGTTTACTTTTCAATGTTCTCTTTTAACTTAGTTGTTTGTTTTGATTCAATTATGATGACTGAGTGAGTAGTTCTCTTTTGTAGGGTCGGGGTTGAAACCCGACATAGTTGTGCATGGTTGAATGAATGTGTTGAAGTTTTGATTGCCTTCTATCTTTTGAATTACTTTTTTGTGCTTATACTTAGACGAGAGTCAAAGTAATTTGAGTTTATTACTTGATCGAAAGTGAAAGTTGTAAACTTGAATGTTGATATTGTTCGATAACCAAAGTTTCGAGCTTTGGATTCAAAACAAGTAGAAAAGTGAATTGATTTATGAAAGTTAATTGATTTGCTTGTTTAGTCAACGAAAATTGATAGATTTATCTTCAAAGGCATGATCTTTATCCTTCACATGAGTTTATATGCTTAGCTATGTCGTGGTAACCCTTGTCCTAGAGCTTTTTATCCTTTGATTTTCCTACGTTTTGCATTCGTATACACTCGTTATTGAGGCATACAAATCGGTACCGAGCCTGCACTTGCTTCGTGTTATTTGTTCTGTTTTAGTAGATATCCAACATTGTTACCGACCTTGTCACTGAGGTCTGTCGTAGATGTTTGCTTTTGTTTTGCTTTGCTTTCTTGTTTTCTTAGTTCGGTAAACAAATAACCTTGCTTCTCATGGACGATCCTGTCTTCGCTATACTCAGCGGGGTCTTGACTACAAATTTATTTGTTGTCGGGAAACCCTATCAACAGCTACAAACAGATGGCTTAGGTGGTCCATGCTTTCAGCCGACGAAGAAGGGAAAGAGATACCAAGAAGACATTGACAAGAATGGTCCCTAGGAGAATCAACAAAATAAAGAGTTTTAAACAAAGATAAAACTAGACCGTGCACTTGGCTTTCATTCATGATTCAATTTCCTGAACTATCTTGTAGAGACATTATCTTGTTGGCTTATCTATGGATTACTACCAAGAGATGATATAAATGGGTGTTACGATCTCCCTCTACTAAAAGGACGCACACGACTTCTAGAACCAAAATAATTGTTCTTAGTTAAGAATCTCTTCCAGCTTTTTTCGCAACTTGAACTCCGGGTCTAGAAAAAAACTTGATCAGCTTTGACTCCATATGATCGCTCGGGATTGCGAGGGTCTAGAGATACAATTTATAACCCGACCTCGTTGTAGCACGTGGTGGGTGTCGAACACTCGGGAAATCTACTCGATTGAGGTGCCTAGACACTAGAAAGCTAGAAAGGACAACTTAAAACAAAGGAAAACAAAGAGAATAGTCGGGACCGACACAAGTGTCACGTCGGGCCCGAGGTTGGCGACAAGAGGATGTCGGGACCGACGTAGGGCAAGTCGGGCCCGAGGTAGCTTGGTTTGTCGAACTTTAAAGATTGAAAGTAGATCTTGGGCTTTTGGGTTCCTTCTCTAGTAGATTAAGGCTTTTTCCACCCCAATTCAAGCAATAAGTGATGATCGGAGTAGGATCGAGTTCTTTCGCCCTCGTTCCAACCACCTCTACACATCGATCCTTGGGGAAACCCCCTTCGAAGCAAGGACTTGAGATTGACACATGTTCACTTTCGCTACTTTGCCAATCACAAGCCTTGATTCCTTACTTTCACAAGGAATTGTAGCTCTATGTAGAGTGGGTTCCTTAGATCAAGCACTCAAGGCTATGGAATTGGGGTTTCTAGCCCAAACCTAGCTAGAGTTTTCCCCCATAACCCAAGATCAAGGAGATCTACTCCATATGACAAACAAAGAAAGCAAACAAATCAAAAAGCAAAGCAAACAACATCATCAATCTCAAACCAAAGCAAAGTTTCATTCAAAATCAAAAGCAATCCACAAATTCCAATCAAAGGTTTCCAAATCCACAAGATCAAAACAAAGCAAATCTAGTCTATCAACCAAACCTATCAAATCTTCCTTTCCCTTGGGCCGATTCTCTCTCTTCTCCTTCTCCTCTCCTTCCTCCTTGCTCTCCAAGTATCCTTTTGAGGGTTGTTGTGTGTGAGAGAGCCCTTTTGGAACCCCCAAATTAGAAGACAAGAGGCCTTTTTATAGATTAGATGAGGGGCAAAAGTGGAAGTCCACAATTCCGTGCCTTGGAGCCCAAGTAGTCCGGTGACCGACTCGGCCCGACACGGAGGACCTCGGGCCCGACTTACTGTGCAAGTCGGTCCGAGGTAGAAAACTTCAAGTTGGGCCCGGCGTTGGTTGCAACTCGGTCCGGACTTCGTTCCCCCTCTTCTTGTTGGCTTTTTTCTTGTTCTTCTTCATGGCTTGCTCCTCTCTTTCCCTCTTAAGCTCGGGCCTTGCTCCATGTTCTGACTCTCCTTCAAAACGACCCTTGATCCATGCCAAATTACCTACAAAACACATAAA
The DNA here is from genome assembly GCA_964016875.1 of Fallopia convolvulus. NCBI lineage: Eukaryota > Viridiplantae > Streptophyta > Magnoliopsida > Caryophyllales > Polygonaceae > Fallopia > Fallopia convolvulus. Next base: position 41,264,484 of record OZ024719.1, read on the forward strand.
ACGCGCGTAGTCTCCGAATCTCATAGAAATACGGGAACTAAGCTAAAAGGAACAAAACACACAAGAAAAGGGGAAAAAGGAACATATTTACAAAGGAAATCACATATAAAAACACCACCAAATAAAGAGACATCACCATACTACGTTTGACCCCTTCCAATCTCACCCACAATTTGTGCTTTTGGTAAAAGATGTTTCCAAATACCGAATTATTCCAATCGAGAACCTCATTAGAGATATTGTTCAAGGAATCCATTAACTCCTTATCCCGTCGCCATTTATTCTGCAAAAATTTATTGAACTTGTCATGAAGGAGTCAGGTGGCTTAGAATCGAAATGGTTTATGCCCCCTAGTAGGCTATTGTTCCATGCTTAAGTGAATCAGGATAGGGCGGTGATCCGAGTGTGAGGTTGAGAGATTGTACACTATATCATTAGGAAATTTTAAGCGCCAATCTTCATTATAGAGACCTCGATCAAGTCTTGCCGCTTTAGAAGCGTCGATCAATCTACCTATTGTCCAAGTGTATTGGGTCCCGAAAATCCCAAATCAATCAACTGTTATTTATCAATATCTTCACAAAATTTCAATGAGGCAACATTAGAAGCATCCGATGATTCCACCCTCTCTTGAGTAGTTACAATAGCATTGAAATCTTCTGCTAAAAGCCAAGGTTGGTTGCTGATGTTAGCAAACGTTGCCAGCGAATAACATAAGGCAACACGGGAAGTTGGATTAGGGTAAGCGTAGGTAGAAGATAAGATCCATGGGTCCTCGCCCCTACGATGTACTTCAACTGTGATATGTTGCTAGTGAAGTCAAATAAGGTAAACAATCACATCCTAGGTCCGCCATAAAAGCCAAATTCCCATGGTAAAGCATGAAGCATCAACTCAAATAACTCCATCAAACCTAATCTGCATCCAGGCCTGATTACTTTGTATTCCACTAATCCTCGGTTCAATTCTAGCTAAAACAGTAGGATCATGTAGTCGGATAAGCACCCGAATCGATAACATAGAGTTGGTGGCCTCCGCACCTCAAGCATTTCAAACAAGCGCACTCATTCTATGCATAACAACCATGTCAAAATCAATTAATTGGGTCACAAACACAAACGTTAAATCTTCCGAATTCATTGCAAGTTCAACAAGACGTTGAGTCGCTCTATTGAGAGTGCCTGACATTGAGACCCTTCACAGAATTGGTTGGATCTCAGTCATTATCGGAAGCAACTCCACTCACATTCGTTTTGCTAACCGCGAGATGTGCATTATGACTGACCCCATTCGGTGGTTTGACAACAATGTGCTTCAGTATTACGCCAACTCACATATGCCACAAGACACTCCAAGAATGAATCACCCCATCTAATGATACAAGTCGCCTTATTACTTACTGCTTACTACTTTATTTTATTATAAATTTATCAAGTCATTAGTAGATAATTTGTAATGTATTTGGCGTCCATCGTGGGGCCCAACGATCGACAAGGGTTCATCTTTTCACATTGAAGGAAGTTCGGGAAGATTGCCATGAGAAACCCTAACGAAGGTAGCCAAGAGCTAAACACCAGGGATGATGGAGGCGCACGCCAAGGCACATCTGCAGCCCTTCGCCTCGAATTGTCCGAGTTCGCTCAAAGGCTCCAAGCTTTGGAGAAGGAACTGACTGATCAACGTGATTGCAACAAAAAGCACATGGCTAGCTTCGATAATGACGGTTCCTTTGGAAACCACACCGATAATGACGATTTACGCTCCCAACTCTGGCCCGTGTCGTCTGTCGGTTCGCGTGACCGAGTAACGGATCGAACTTGAAACAGTGGGGTTGAAGGTTTCTTTGGAAACCACACCAACCGACGCGAGGGAAATCATGGCTTGGAGTTCGTTACTCCACCAGCAACAGACCTTGGGGTGTCGTCGTTTACCTCTACACAGGGTAACCCTATTAGCGAGGGGGCAAGGGCACCCATACGCCTTCGATCGGCGCGAGAGGTTAGCCCTCGACAACTTTGAAGATGAATTCATGGATGATGACGAGGATTGGGACCGCCGCCGTCCCCGAGACCTCGAAAGTATCGTTCGAAATCAATTCAAAATGTTCACCGAGCAATTGGCGAAGATACCCGGGGTTCCACGGCCCATAGAGAAGGAAGCGGTTGACGGTTACGACGAATCACCTTTCGCTCCTCACATCACCCAAGTTGAGATACCAAAGAAGTTCTCGGTAACCAGCATGATCCCTTATGACGGCACGGGGGATCTCGACGAGCACGTGGCCATATTCAAGCAAAAGATGATGACCAATGCAGTCCCGTACCACTCTCGTGAAGCACTGATGTGCAAGGCATTCGGAGGATCTCTTGTGGGACCGGCCTTGAAGTGGTTCATCAACCTTCCAAGAGGAAGCATCCGCTCTTTCGTTGAGTTGATAGATTCATTCCGAGTGCAATTTGCTAGCAGCTGGAGATTCGAGAAGCAGTCTAGCGATCTATACTGGGTTATCCAAAAACAAGTAGAATCCACCCGAGAGTACCTAGACAGATTTAACCGAGAGAAGATCTCCATCCCGCACTCTGACGTTCGGACGGCTATGGAAGCCTTCCGTCAGGGGGTAAATCAAGACGGAGACCTCTACAAAGAGCTCACTAGGCATCCTTGCCAAAGTTTCAAAGATGTGCAAACCAAGGCTCTAGCTCTAATCAGGCTTGAGGAGGATTTGAAGATGAGGAAGCCCGTAAGCGTCTGGGAAAGGGTGGAGAAGAAGGCAACACCAGATCACCGTCGTGAACGCCGCGACCAACCATACCGACTCCTTCATCCCGACGCGGTGAAGGTGAACGTCGCCGAGACCAAGCCGGCCAAGTCACTACCGCCAAAGTATGATGAGTTCAACCTGGGTATATCCCCCGAGGACCTCGTGAAGAACATAGCCCAAACAATACGAGGCGTTAGGTGGCCGAAGAGGAAAGAAAAGCCCTATCCAAACAAAGATATGAGCAGGTGGTGTGACTTCCATGACGACTATGGTCACGTAACCAAGGAATGCGTGACACTAAGAAGATAGATTGCCTACCTCGTATCTCGGGGAAGAATCACAGAAGTCGCGCCAAATGCGCAAGTCCCCCCGTACATCGTGGAAGCCTCGTGCGCAAGAAGGCCAGCGTCGCCAGTACCTCCCAAGGTCATGAACGTGATCACCAGAGGGTCAAGCGTATGCGGCCTTACATATTCAGCAGCGAAAAGGAATCTGAGAGAAGGCACTCTTCATCGCCCAACGCAAATGAAGAAAGACGTCATCAATGTTGCAATACATTTTGACGAGGATGACGTCAATGTTCTCGAAGGACCCCACCATGACGGTCTCGTGATTTCCCTATCGATCGGAAACGTCTTAATGAAGCAAGTCCTCATTGATACCTGAAGTTCAACCAACCTCATGAAGCTGGAGGCTTTGAGAGGAATGGGGTTGAGCGAGAAGGACGTGGTGAAGAACCCCACGACACTCGTAGGTTTCAACGGAGAAGGGAAGCACACTGTGGGAGACATCATCCTTCCCACGTACGCAAATGGCGTGAACATCCAGGTTAGGTACTCTCTTATGGATTGTCCTTCTTGTTATAATATAATAATGGAAAGACCATGGCTCCATGACATGAGAGCCGTCCCGTGTACTTACCATCAAACGGTGAAATTCCCAACACTGTGGGGGGTTCAAGAGATCCGATGAGATCAAAGAACGTCCCGAGAGTGTTACAAATCGGCGCCGAAGCGAGCTGCCAATCAAAAATCCACCTAGCATATAAAGGAGACCGCTAACTCTACCTCTCCGAAAGAAAAAGAAAAACAAAAGAAAGATGAGCAGGTAGAGAAAGTGGTCCTAGACCAATTTGACCTCAATCGGTCCGTAAGGATTGAAAAGGGTTTGGAGTTATCCATGAAAAACGAGCTGATAGACTTCTTGAGAAAAAATACAAAATGTTTTGCTTGGTCCCATGAAGACATGGTGGGTATCGATCCGGAGATCATCACTCACAGGTTGAACGTGGACCCTAATCACCCACCGATAAAGCAGAAAAGAAGGAAATTCGCTGTCGAGAGAAATAAGATAGTGGATGAAGAAGTGAGAAAGCTGATGGAAACTGGAAAGATCAAGGAGTTCTAATACCCAAAGTGGCTGGCAAACGTAGTCGTCGTGCCAAAAAAGAATGAAAAATGGAGTATGTGCGTAGATTTTGCGGATTTGAACAAGGCTTGTCCCAAGGATTCGTTTCCGTTACCTCACATAAACGCCCTAGTAGATGCTACGACGGGCCATGAATTGTTGACTTTCATGGACACCTTTAGTGGTTACAATCAGATCAGGATGGAAGAAAGCGACCAGGAGAAGACATCCTTCATCACTAGTAAGGGAACATACTGCTACAAGGTGATGCCCTTTGGGATGCAAAACGCCGGGGCCACATACCAAAGACTGGTGAATAAAATGTTCCAAGGTCAAATCGGAGAAACTATGGAGGTGTACATAGATGACATGCTCGTCAAATCGATGAAAGTTGTGGATCACAGAAGTCATCTAGAGAAAGCTTTTAAAATCTTGAAGCAATATAATATGAAGCTGAACCCGTAGAAGTGTACTTTCGGCGTAAAGTCAGGGAAGTTCCTAGGGTATCTAGTCACCCAAAGGGGGAAGAAGCCATCCCCGAGCAGGTTCAAGCCATAGTAACGCTGAAGTCTCCCAGGTGCGTGAAAGATGTTCAAAAGCTCACTGGGCAGATCGCCGCTTTGAATAGGTTCATATCTAAATCGACGGACTGATGTCGTCTCTTTTACGAAGTACTTAGAAAGAATAATTGCTTCAAGTGGACTGCCAAACATGAGGAGGCTTTCCAAGAACAGAAGAAATACTTTTCTGATCCTCTAATCTTAGCAAAATCCAAAGCAGGAGAAGCCCTAGCCCTATACATGACCGTCACAAAGCAAGCCATTAGTGGAGTGTTGGTCCGAGAACAAGACGGGCAACAACAACCTGTATACTATGTAAGTAGGACCCTCCTGCCGGCCGAGACCCGCTACTCTTTCTTGGAAAAGCTGGTTTTAGCACTAGTCATATGCTTCAACAAACTTCCCCCGTACTTTGAGGCACACACGATAGTGGTGAGAACTACACATCCATTGAAAATGGTCATGCATAAGCCTGAATTCATAGGAAGAATGGTTAAGTGGGAAATTCATTAAGTACGAGCCTAGAACCGCATTGAAGTCCCAAGCGCTAGACGACTTTGCGGTTGATTTTAGCCCCACGATGGAAGAAGGATCAGAGCCAGCGGAGCTAATGACGCTAGAAGCGAAGTCTCCAGTCAAATGGACTCTTCACACGGATGGCGCCTCTAACGCTGGCAGAATAGGGATAGGAGTAGTCCTAAAATCAAACAGAGGGATAGGGTGGCACAATCTGTGAGATGCACGTTCGAAGCTACGAACAATGTAGTTGAGTATGAGGCTCTGATTTTCGGTCTGATTCTCGCCAAAGACCTGGGCATACAACAGATAGAAGTCAATTGTGACTCATTGTTGATAGTCAACCAAGTTCTAGGGTTATATGAATCCAGGGATGAAAGAGTGATAGCTTATCTAGATGTGGTCAAAAATCTAATTCCTGGGTTCAAGAAGGTATCCTTCGCACAGATCTCAAGAGAGCAAAAAGCTCAGGCAAACTCTATCGCCCGTCTAGCGTCATCCATTGATCCTAACGAGTATCATGTAATCCCGATGATTCACATCATGGTCCCTGCCATTAGAAGAGCTCATATGGATGACAACAAGAGATCTGATAGTATGATCGAAGACGTTTGCCTTTTCATAACTACTTCTCACAATGATGTCTTCATGAGAAGTGACGACGTCGACGCTAGGAGTTACCGGAACGATCCCGACCCAGATTTGCGTCTGAGTAGCTCGAGTCACGAGAGAAATCCCTTTGCTCACTCGGAGGCCAATGAAGCACCTTGGACTCAGCCATACCTGGATTGGCTAACCAATGAGAAACTTCCGGAAGATAAAATCGAAGCTAAGTTGTTGAAGATGAAGGCTACAAAGTTTACAGTAGAGGACGGGAAACTATTCCATTGGTCGGCAGTGGGAACACTAACACTACAATGTTTCCTAGCCAAGGAAGGTGTCTAGAGACTTCTTGAAGAACTTCTTGAGGGAGACTGTAGGAACCATACCAGAGGGAGAAGTCTATCCAACAAAGCCCTTCGACAGGGGTGGTATTGGCCTACTATGAGAAAAGATGATGTAGACATCTTCCGTAAATGTGACGCCTGCGAGAGGCATGCGCCAACCGCTCACCAACCTCCAAAGCCACTCTACCCCACACTCACGCCATGGCCCTTTATGCGATGGGGGATGGACATAGTCGGGAAATTACCCCCCTTCGTCCGGACAAAGAGTATTCTTCCTCGCAATGACCGATTACTTCTCTAAGTGGGTCGAAGCTGAAGCTTATCGAGAGATCAAGGATGAACAGGTGATCTCTTCATCATCAGGAATATTCTTTGTCGTTTTGGGGTACCCTCGGAGATCGTGTGTGACAATGGGTCTCAGTTCATAAGCCAGAGGACCAGAGACTTCTGTAGTCGCTGGAAAATCAGTCTGGTCACCTCAACACCCCGCTATCCCCAGTCAAACGGGCAGGCTGAGGCTAGCAAAAAGATGATCATAAATAATCTGAAGAAGCGTCTTGCGAAGGCTAAGGGAAATTGGGCTGATGAGCTCCCTTACGTCCTTTTGGCCGATCGAATGACGCCAAAAGTAGCGACCGGTCAATATCCTTTCTTGTTAACGCACGGATGTGAAGCGGTCATTACCGCCGAAATTCTTATCCCAACAGCCCGCACTAGCTTTTTGACCGAGGAACAAAATCATCTGGAACTGTCGGCTGACTTGGATACTTCTGGCGAGCTTCGCGACCAAGCCCGATTACGCCTAGCTAGACACCATCAACAAGTCACCCGGAGCTACAACCAAAACGTCAGGATTTGGACCTTCTGACTCGGTGATTGGGTGCTACAAAAAGTCTTTCAAAATACCCATGAGACCAAATCGGGTAAGCTAGCCCCGACATGGGAAGGACCCTACAAGATAATCGGGATCATCGGACAAGGCGCATACCAGCTGGAATCCAAAAACGGAAAAGCCATCCTAAGAAGCTGGAATACGGTATACTTAAAGAAGTATAAGTTCTGAGGGAAGTCTTCCCTTATCGGAACGTAAACTTCTCTGCTACCCCCAACAGAAAATTTCCTCGCCAGACACTCAAGACATTCGAGGTCATCTATCCATAGGTGTTATCTTGCTTTTGTTCTAAGTTCATCTTTTTCGTAGTACAATTGTGATCAACCTGTTTGTGTGAAGGTTCCTTGTTGTGTGACTTCTGTGTTGTGGTATTTTGTTGAATGAATGAAATTTGCGTGCATTATTGCTTGATCACACTTATTTCTTTGCATAAGTATAAGTATTAAGTCAAAAGCATGTTTTATTCATCATCATGTAGAATACATCATACAATCGAACACAAGTCCAAATAGTAGAGGTAACTAATCCAAGACTAAAGACATCTTTAATCGACCGAACTTCCCGAGCGCAAGTTCCGACATGATACTCGTCACCCGCCTGGAAACCCCCTTGGGTAAGCGTAGCTGCCACCCGTGACCAGAGACTTCTGCGGGAGTCCTCGTCTTGAAGCCTTCAGTCTGAAGCATCCGCGAGTCCTGAAAAACCTGCACGCAAAGGAAGGACATACCAAGCAAAATACGCAAGAGAGAAAGCATGCATGCACCAAAAAACATCTACCATCTCCCCCTCAGGAAGAGACGTCGCCCGTTCAACGGACAAATATTGTTCATGGCTCCTAAGTGGCCCACACACACCAGCGAAAGTTTGTTCAAAAAAAACCATCACAAAAGAAATCTTTTGCAAGGGCCCGCAGCCCTAATCTTCATCTCTGTCAGAAGTGCCCCTTGGTTTCTCCCCCGCGTCCACTGAAAGCCCATCCAGCCCTTCGCCCTGGTCAAGTGCTACACCCGCGCTCGGGTCACGATCACCACCGTCTTCCTCCGCGTCGAGAGAGGCAAAAAGCTCATCGCTTGGAGCTGGTTGATCTGGGGGGTAGCAATCATGAAATGACGCGATCTCAGCATCCAGATCCCAGTCCGAGTGTTGATCGGCTACAAACTGCTTGATTGTTTCCACCCTTGACATCATTGAGTAGTAGGCTCCGATCTCGCCAGCTTACTTAAGAATTCTTTTGTTCCCAGCCTCGAGCTCGGTGATCTTGGATCGATTTAAAGCAGATTGAGAATATTGACGCTTGACCGTCTCAACGAGTTTTGCAAGCTTGCCTGCATCCATCTTTTGGCGTTCGATCGCAAGAGTTGTTTCCCTCTCCAAGGCAGCCTTCTCAGCGTCCCACTTAGCCTGATGCTCTCTTAAGAGCTGGTCTTCTTTGTCAGCAGCATCCGCAACATAGAGAATGCCTTGTAAGGCCTATACACAAGAGCAAGATATCATCCGCAGTGAGGTATAAAAAAAAGAAGAATAACTGGATGAAAGCAAATCTTCCAAATCGATAGACCGGCATCCCTAACCAGGGCGGGAGTGGGAACTTCCAAGCGAGGTTTCTCTTGGCAGGGGTCACCTTCGCCGCTGCCTCAATCTTTATCTTGGGATCCAAAGGAGGTTTCTTGTCACTCGACTGCAGTTTACGCTGAATCAGAGTTGTAGCAGAGAAACTCCTCCCCAAGGAAGAAGAAACTTCTGGGAAGACAAACGTTAAAACCCATAGATAAAGCTGGTACAAAATTCAAAAGCAAGGGAAAAAAGTACATACTGGCAAGGTTATTTACGTGGTTCGTGGTCACCTCAGCAAGCTTCCCAAGGACGGGAGCACTATCCTCGATTGTCTTCTCAGAGCTTCCCGATCTCGCATCATCCTCGCCATCCGATTGACCCTAAGTGATTGTCGTCGTCTTGTTGTTGGACTCACCTTCGAGCACTTGCTCCGCGGACCTCCAGTACGTTCTCTTTGCTTCAAGAAGAGCGAAGAGTCTCCTGCATGCTTTTGATTCCAAGACATGGGTCTACAAGCTAGATGGAACTGCATGTAAAGTTATCCAAATCAAAAACTCGGTAAAAAACAGCAGGTAACGATAGAGGGGTGCTGAAATTAGGGTTAGAGATACTTACTCTTAGTAGGCTACTTGGTACATCGCCCTTAGTGTAGCTCTCTCCCTGAAAAAGAAATGCGATGCCCAGTCCTTATCATTCACCTTGGATTTCGGAATCAAGGGGTTCTTGGCGTCCCTCACATGGAGAGTAAAACGTCCAGCCCTGAGAGGACAAACCCGATACGCACACAGTAGATCCTGCACGGTGAAGTCAATCTTCTCCCCCAAACAGGTTTCACTTATCTGGTACAAAATCTTCCATACCGACGGCATCAATTGCGCCGGAGAAGCTTTAAGAGCAATCAAGAAATTCAGGATCAAGGGATAAAAAGGGAAAAGAGCCCCCAGAGTGAAGGGATACTCCAAGAAGCAGATCCAACCCTCCTTAACCCAGTCCACGACTTCGCACGTGGGAGTCTAGAAGTTGGTGCTAGCCGGAAAACCGTGGTTTCGAACTATCTTCTCTACTTCATCCGAAGAGAGAGAGAGCAAGGGCGAGAGTCATGGGGTTCAAGGTTATGGGAGGATTCGAAACCGATGTCCTTAGCGTCAGTATTGGCCATGGAAAACGTGTAATAGAGAAATAGGGTAAAAACTGGAAATTGAAGCAAGAAGACGATGAGGCAAAAAATAGGAAGAGATCAGCGCGTATCTCTGAAGAGGTCTAGGCTAGAGCATTGAAAGCCTGAGCGATGTGACTCTTCATGCTCCCAAGAATGATCGGATGGACATGGTTAAGCCGCGTGTCACACGAAGCCTGTAGCTCGCACGACAAATCCGATCCAAATCACGCCTAAAAGATTTGGATCAGGATTTGGGGGTATTGTTAGGCCCAAAATCTCTTCGGCCCATTTGGTAAGCCGCGCCCAAAAGCAGACAGGAAAAGTTACGAGGTGGCTTGATCGCAGAAGAATCTAAGAACAAAAAGAAATCACCAGTCACTCAGGTGAAGATAGAATGTTTCCGTCACGAGGAAGTGGAGCGTGTTCAGAGGACCATGACAATGACGTTTCTTACCTCCGATACACACGGGAAGTGGGTAGTAGTTATAGATATGCCCTATAAACCCGGAGATCGTGGGAAGTGGGAACGAACGTTGGTCTGAGGGGATTCATAGATAAAGTTTTTACGGTTAATGTAGGTACACACACTTGTAACGGAAGAGATAATCAAAAGAGAGCTTTTTTCCTCAATATCACAGAAATCCTTACTTTCTCGAAGTGTTTGCTTTCCAATCGATTCGATCGTGCCCTAATCTAGGACATAGATTTATTAGTCAAATTTTTGTCCAAAACACAAGGCATTAACAAGTGGATGCTCGTTGGAGGACGATGGAGCAATGGGTGACGGTTGATGAGGAGCGCTAGAGGACTATGTATGAGTTCATGGGCAACATTGTGCGCCAGTTTCCACCACCACCACAGAGATAAATCAGCTTTCAAAGAATGTTTCTTCTGCATCAAAGTTTATATTGTGAGTTTCTTTCTTTTCCCTATTCTTTTATTTTCTTTTTTTGATTTGCTTTATTACAGTGAGGACATTGTAATTTTAAGTATGGGGTAGGGAGGGAAAGAAAACTTGTTTACTTGCTTCTTTGTTTGTTTTGTTTGTTTTGTTTGTTTTGTTTTGTTTTCTTGTTTTTAGTTGTCTTTGTTTTATAAATTACAAAAATCACAAAAAAATTTTGAAAATTTTTGAAAATTCCAAAAAGATTTTAGAATGGATAAGTACCCTGTTTTTTGGTTCTATGACAGTTAATTGCTTGCATGACCATGTAATTTCCTTTTAGCATGTTTTTTATGGTATAGCCTGATTCAGTGATTCTTATTATGAAATTGTTTTTATAGAGGAATATCATTTGATGAAATTGAGCATGTATAACTTTTAGCATGAGTAGTTGCAATCCGACAAAAAAAATTGACCTTGTGAGTTATTTTTGGCCTTATAGGGAGAACATCAAGAATCCCTCTTCTTTTCATGTGTGATTTACTCTCTTTATGCATATTATCTCTTGGAATTGTGATGGTTATGTATTTCTTGATACATGTGTGAGATTTTAGTTCATTACTTGTTAAAGTCATGATAGAGAACTTATTTTTCATGAGCCCTTTTAATCCCTATCCACCCTTTATCATGATCCTTGTTTTTGATAACCAATTTGAGATTTAGCCTTTTATTTTTTGCTCCACAAAATTAATTCCCTAGCCGAGATAAGCTTGACCCTATCCGGGGATTAGGACTTAGTTGGAGAGGTATGTTTTGTAGAGTGCAAAAGTAATGTTTTGGTTCAAAATAAGGGTTTTGGGGAGGGTAGATTGGAACTCTCTTGTTTTATTTTGTAAAAAGATCTCTTGGTTAAGGAATATGCACAAAAGGACGAAAAAGAATGTTTGGATCGATAACAACCTATGTGGGCTCAGTATCGATAGTGAAAGAAGGAAAAATCAATGAGAAATGTAGCTCGTTATCGACCCTCTCATGTCGGTAACGAGGCAAGTCGTGAAGAAGAAAAAAATGAAAAGAAAGTAGGAAGAGAAGGCAGATGTGCAGTGTGTTTAAAGTAAAATGCAAAGATTCTTTATGTTTTTATGAGGCTTTTTTGGATTAAAGGTGAGTGAAGAAAGAGCATAATGAGAGTGAGTTTGGTATGTTATGTTTATGAGAGTTTTGGTGCTGTGTGAGTTTTTAGGAGTCTTTGATTCCCGAATTTTATTAGCACCACATGACCAAAATTTTCCACGCATTATTGTCTTTACCAAGCCCCATTACAACCCGACCGAATGGAAGCTTCTATGAAGTTTTTCATTGAGCCTAAGTTCTCTTGATGATTTTTGCTTGTTTTGACAAATCTTTGGTGCAGAGTTTGGTGATATAAGTTCCAATTTCTATGAGTTTTTTCGTATAAGATTGAGTTTAGAGATTGAATTTATAATCCCAAACACATGAAAGTTGAGTGAAACACATTTTATCCTTGGTGAGGTTGGATTGTAGTTGCTTATGTCTATTAGTACTTATATATGTGTGATGATGTTAATAGTCATTTTCTATTTTTGCTATGTTTTGATGTTTTTTTTTTTGAATAAGGTTATTGCTTGATGAGCATGATGTTTGGTTTTGGTTATTGTTAGTGATTGCTTGAGGATAAGCAAGCCTAAGTATGGGGTATTTTGATGTTCATGTTTTTCGTATTGTTTTAGGTGTCTTTTTTAGGTTGTTTAGTTTAGTTTTAGTAAGGTATATAGTTAGTTTTGTGTGTTTTTGGATAAGTTTTCATATTTTGTGAAAAGTATGGAAGCTACTCCGTTTTGTGTCTTTTTATAGGTTTTTGAAGCAGAAAGGAGCATTTTCAAGTGAAGCTGAAGTCAAGTTATGAATGGTGGAGTGCATAGAAGAAGAAAAGGAAGAGTGTATGTTAAAAATCTCGGTGAAGTTCAAGAAAAGCCATGGAAAGAGTGTAAATAAACCCGAAACAGAGAGCTCGTTACCAACCTGTGAGAGTCAGTACCGAGCTGTGCAACGAGTTTTTATCAAAGGAATTGAACAAGTGTCTACCGACCCTGTGCAGGTCGTTACCGAGGTGACCTGTGTCAGTAGAGCAGCGCCGACTTTCGGAAATTATATCTTTTATCTTGTAATCTTTTTAGTTTAGAAAGTTTTTATCTTTTATATCTTTCTTAGATAGTTTCCTCTAGTATAAATACCCTTGTTCTAGCCTAGGATGAACGGCGATTTTCGTGAGTTTTGAGAGAAGATGATAGTTTGGAGATTACGAACCTGGTTCGATCGATAGAGAGAAAGAGGGTCGTGATCGAGTTTGCTATTCTTGTTCTTATTTCTTTTGAAGTTTGAACGTGTTAGTTGTAAGACATTATTTCTTATAATTTCAAGTAAGTTTAGTTTTCAATGTTCTCTTTTAACTTAGTTGTTTGTTTTGATTCAGTTATGAGTGAGTAGATTTCTTTTGTAGGGTCGGGGTTGAAACCCGACATAGTTGTGCATGGTTGAATGAATGTGTTGAAGTTTTGATTTCCTTCTATCTTTTGAATTATTTGTTTGTGCTTATACTTGAACGAGAGTCGAAGTAATTTGAGTTTATTACTTGATCCAAAGTGAAAGTTGTAAACTTGAATGTTGATATTGTTCGATAACGAATGTTTCAGGCTTGGGATTCAAAACAAGTAGAAAAGTGAATTGATTTATGAAAGTTAATTGATTTGCTTATTTAGTCAACGAAAGTTGATAGATTTATCTTCAAAGGCATGATCTTTATCCTTCACATGAGTTTATATGCTTAGCTATGTCATGGAAACCCTTGTCCTAGAGCTTTTTATCCTTTGATTTTCCTACGTTTTGCATTCGCATACACTAGGTACCGAGGCATACAAATCAGTACCGAGCCTGCACTTGCTTCGTGTTATTTGTTCTGTTTTAGTAATGATCCAGCATCGTTACCGAACTTGACAAGGTCGGTACCGAGGTCTGTCCTAGCTGTTTGCTTTTGTTTTGCTTTGTTTTCTTAGTTCGGTAAACAAATAAACTTGCTTCCCGTGGACGATCCTGACTTCGCTATACTAAGCGGGTCTTGACTTCAAATTTATTTGTTGTCATGAAACCCTATCAACAGCTACAAACAGATGGCTTAGGTGGTCCATGCTTTCAGCCGACGAAGTAGGGAAAGAGATACCAAGAAGACGTTGACAAGAATGGTCCCTAGGAGAATCAACAAAATAAAGAGTTTCAATGAAAGATAAAACTAGACCGTGCACTTGGCTTTCATTCATGATTCAATTTCCTGAACTATCTTGTAGAGATGTTATCCTGTTGGCTTATCTCTGGATTACTACCAAGAGATGATATAAATTGGGTGTTACGATCACCCTCTACTAAAAGGACACACACGGCTTCTAGAACCAAAATAATTTCTCTTGGTTAAGAATCTCTTCCAGCTTTTTTCGCAACTTGAACTCCGGGTCTAGAAAAAAACTTGATCGGCCTTGACTCCATACTACGTTTGACCCTTTCCAATCTCACCCACAATTTGTTCTTTTGGTAAAACATGTGCCAAATACCGAATTATTCAAATCGAGAACCTCATTAGAGATATTGTTCAAGGAATCCATTAAATCCTTATCCCGCCACCATCTATTCTGCAAAAATTCATTGAACTTGTCATGAAGGAGCGAGGTGGCTTGGAATCGAAAGGGTTTATGCCCCCTAGTAGGTTATTGTTCCATGCTTAAGTGAATCAGGATAGGGCGGTGATCCGAGGGTGGGGCCGAGAGATGATACACTATAGCATTAGGAAATTTGAAGCGCCTGTCTTCATTACAGAGACCACGATCAACCTCGATCAAGTCTTGTCGCTTTATAAGTGTCGATCAATCTACCTATAGTCCAGGTGTTTTGGGTCCCGAAAATCCCAAATCAATCAACTACAATATATCAATATCATCGCAAAATTTCAATGAGGCAGCATTAGAAGCTTCCGATGATTCCACCCTCTCTTGAGTAGTTACAATAGCATTGGAATCTTCTTCTAAAAGCCAAGGTTGGTTGCTGATGTTAGCAAACGTTGCCAGCGAATACCATAAGGCAACACGGGAAGTTGGATTAGGGTAAGCGTAGATAGAAGATAAGATCCATGGGTCCTCGCCCCTACGATGTACTTCAACTGTGATATGCTGCTACTGAAGTCAAATAGGGTAAACAATCACATCCTAGGTCCACCATAAAAGCCAAATTCCCATGGTAAAGCCTGAAGCATCAACTCAAATAACTCCATCAAACCTAATCTGCATGCAGACCTAATAACTTTGTATTCCACTAATCCTCGGTTCAATTCTAGCTAAAATAGTAGGATCATGTAGTCGGATAAGCACCCGAGTCGATAACAAAAAGTTGGTGGCCCCCGCACCTCGAACGTTTCAAACAAGCACACACATTCTATGCATAACAACCATGTCAAGATCAATTAATTGGGTCATAAACACAAACGTTAAATCTTCCGAATTCATTGCAAGTTCAACAAGATGTTGAGTCGCTCTATTGAGAGTTCCCGACATTGAGACCCTTCACAGAATTGGTTGGATCTCTGTCATTATCGGAAGCAACTCCACTCACATTCGTTTTACTAACCGTGAGATGTGCATTATGACTGACCCCATTCGGTGGTTTGACAACAATGTTCTTCGACATTACGCCAACTCACATATGCCACAAGACACTCCAAGAATGAATCACCCCATCTAATGATACATGTCGCCTTTTTACTTACTACTTAATATTATTTTATTATAAATTTATCAAGTCATTAGTAGATACTTTGTATATTAAGAAAGCATATGTATTTATGGAAATAATATAAAAATGAGTATAAAAAACCTATATAAAAATTATTATAACAAAATATAATAAACATATTATATAAATATTTTTTATTCATTTTATTAATTATTACAACTAAGACCACATAAATTATTTGAAAATATAAAATTATTATAAGATAAACAAGATCATTATAGTAAAGTATAATAAAATTAAAAATATTATATTAAAGTATAATAAACCTAAAATAGAAATATTTGTGTAAACATTTATTACAATAAAAATCACAAAGCATACGAAACATATAATCAAAATTAATAAACTTATATAAAATAAATATTTATTATATATGTGAGCGGGTAAAATTAATTGCCATAAATATTTTAGCTATTATCCTCAATATAAGTAATTTTATTATTAGAATTGAGAACAGATGCGAATTCACCTTATGGTGTAAAATGAGAGCAAATTTGGTGCGTTGGATCTCAGAAATCAACGGCCATAAAGAGGCGCGCCTCGTTTTATAATTTCTTAAACCTAGGCGTATTTATGTCTTTTCCCCAACAAAAATAGGTCCTTGTTGCAGTGCCATCTTTCACGAGTCCTCTTCGTCCACTGGACTACCCAAATTTCATCCGAGATTTCGATCGGTACTTCTCCATAATCATTGCCATTTGCTCCTTCTATTTTGGCATGATTTTATGTTTATTTTGGCCTCATTTGAAGTTCAATCTTTATGGAGTTTGGTATGATTTGTTTTTTTTAATGATTCAATTTTGTATTTGAGGCTTTTTCAAATTTGGAGTTTGGTGATATTCGTGTTTTTGGTATAGTTTTTAGGGTGTTTTCTTAGTTTGTTAGGTTTAGTTTTATTAATTTTAGGTTAGTTTTGTGTGTATTTGGATAAGTTTGCATATTTTATGAGAAGTATGGATGCTACTCCGTTTTGTTTCTTTTTGTAGGTTTTAAGCAAGGAAATGGTGCTTTTTGGAGCTAATTGGAGTGCTGCGGTGGAAGACGGAAGAATACGGAGATAAAGGAGTCGAAGTCAAGATTTTTAGAGTCGAAGTGTTGAAGAAAGCCAAATCCAGGCTCGTTAACGAGGCTGTGAAGGGTCGTTAATGAGGCTTACAAATTGAGTTTTTTGAGAGTTTTTTGAGATGTTTACCGACCCTGTGAGGAAATTTATTCCGTGTCAGTAGGTTTTTTTTTAATGAGTTTTAGGGTTACTGTATTTTATATTTTAGGTTTTGTTATCTTTCTAGGTTTTATTTGTATCTTTTTAGAGTTAGTTTCTATCTTTTAGGAAAGTTTTTATCTTCTAGCCCTTTTTATTAGACAGCTTTATTAGTATAAATACCCTTCTTTTCTAGCCTAGAGAAGGTGTGTTCAGACGTGTTCAAGGAGGAGGGTGTTCGGACGTGTTCAAGGAGGAGCCGAGAAGGAGGAGTTGAGAGAGAGAGTAATCGAACCGAGGCTAACGAGAGTGAAGCTAAGGTCGTTAATCTTGTTTTCGATTCGGTGTTCTTGTTGTTTTCGGTTTTCTTTTGCATTCTGTAAGACGATAATTTTCTTATTAATTTGAAGTAGTTGTTTTGTTTTCAATGTTTTCTCTATTTAAAGTTGTTTGATTTATAGTTACGAGTAGTGAGTAGTTTTCCTATCTAGGGTCGGGGTTAAACGGCATAGTTATGCATGGTTTGCCTTTTATCTATTTTTAAGATTGCTTGTTGTGTTTATGCCTAGATGAAAATCGAGGTAATTTGAGTTTTTAACTTGATTGAAAGAGAAAGTTATAGACTTGAAGGTTGATATTGTTCGATTGCGAAAGTTTCGAGCTTTGGATCCAAAACAAGTGATTGAGTGAATTAGTTTATGAGAATGAATTGATTTGCTTGCTACTCAGCGGAAGTTGATGAATTTATCTATTCAAAGGCATGATCTTTATCTTCTTACGAATTTATCTATTTGTTGTCAACGAAACCCTCTCAACAAATTGGCGCCATTGTCGGAGAAGCAATAGTGTTTGTTTGTTTATATGTGGGTTGGGAATAGCCCCACCCCGTTTTTGTTTTTAATTTATGTTTTCTTTGTCTGTTTTCTAAGCGTATGTCAGTTGGACGTCGAAGGCTCGAATTTGACAACGTCGGTTACTATTCCGAACCTGAACGTTCCCTGCACTGTAGACGCCGAGAAAACCGAGCTATGGCTACACCCAAGGAGTTGACTTGTCAGATGGCTGAACTACAGAGACAGATGGAGGCGTTAAAAATCGAGGAAGAAGTCGTTGCTGCTGAGGCGGAGCGTCAACGAGTCAATAGTGCTCGCCTAGAGGAAGAGCTGAATGCCTATCCACGGAATGCCAAAGAATATATGCATCCGGAACTGAGGGTGCCAGAGTCTCCAATTGTGCTTCCGGAGATAGAGAAACCTTTTGAGATTAAGTCCTAGTTTATATCCTTGATCAAGCGGGCTCAGTTTTAAGGGAAACCTTCTGAGTGCCCTATGAAACATATTAGGAATTTTCTTGATTTATGTGACACCATAGCTGTTGAAGGTGTCTCACTTGAATATGTTTTGTTAAAAGCTTTTAGGTGGTCTCTTACTAGAAAGGCCCTGAGCTTGTTGGAGAGCTTACCTCCTAAGTATATCAAGACTTAGAAGAACTTGTATGATCAATTTCATACAAAATTTTTCCCTCCTGCCAAGACAACAGAGTTGAGAAAGCGTATCACCTCCTATCACTAACTGCCTAATGAGACTTTCGTTGAAACATGGGAAAGATTGAAAGAAATGCATAGACAGTGCCCCACTCATGGGCAAACTTTATATGTACGCCAAGAAATCTTTTTCCAAGGTATCAATGCAGAGACAAAGAACCGCCTCAACACGCATACAACGTGCGGTTTTATAGAGATGGAGCCTACGGCTGCATGGGAATTGTTGGACAAGCTGTCTAACTATGATGCCATGTATGGTATCCAACAATCTCCCCAGCCCCAGAAGCGGCTCTACGTCCCAAACAAAGAGGATGTTGACCCATATGTCAAAAATCAATTTCTGCAAGACGAGGTCAACCGCCTGAAGAAGCATGTAAGTTTTCCGAAATCATCTCAATCTTGTCAAGAGTGTGGTTCTTCTGCCCATAGTACTTCTGCATGCACAAACATAGAGCAGGTGAGACATATGCTGAAGTGAATTATATGAGAGGCCCATACAGAAACCAACCGAATAATTTTGTAGGTCAAACAATTATCCAGCGTGGGGCAACCAAAATCTGAATGCTAACTATGCAGTGCCTCCATCGGATAGAAGACCTGCACCATGTCGACCTCAAGGCTATCAAGAGCCACCATCAGGGGTACAAGTGTTACAGGAAGGCATTAATGGAGTGAATAATAAGGTTAACGAAGTGCAAGCCAACCTTAACAATCATAACAAATGATGGGGAGAGTTCGATGTGTGGAAGAAAAATGTCGATTCTCAACTAGGGAAACTTGTTGCACAGATTCCAAGACCACAAGGTCAACTCCCGGGCCGTCCAGAGGATAACCATAGGGGACAAATAGTAGCGGTACACCTTAGGAGTGGAAAGACACTACCGGAGCGTGTCCAAGCTAAGGACAGGACTGAAGAGGACGCCACGGTTCAGCTCGGTAATGAGCCAGCGGGAGCGAGTGCCGAACTAGCACACCACGGTGACGAGGCTCCCAGGGTCGTCAACGACCCTAGTCCGAGTAAGTTTTCTAATCCGAGCCGTCCTCTCAACCCCAGGGTAGTTAACGACCCCATCAGGGTCGATAACGACCCGCTGAGAATACCTAACGACCCTAGTGTCGACCCGGTAACTTCACCTCGCCTGACTTGGTTCCGTGGATGGTGAAATCTCTTCCTTTTCCTATTAAGAAATCAAAGGACTCTACTGAGAGTAAGTTCAAGCGTTTCCTAAAGATTCTTCAGGGCATTAATATTTCCATCCCATTCGCTGAGGCCCTAAGAAAAATGCCGACTTACACGAAATTTTTGAAAGATATTCTTAGCAGGAAAAGATCTATCACAAAGCTGCAAGATAAAGTCAGATCTATTGCTCTACTAGAAAAGCTAGGAGACCTAGGGAGGTTTGCCATAACAATTGGCATAGGCGACCATAAATTCAAAACATTATGTGACCTGGGCGCCAGTGCTAGTTTACTTCCCCTCTCAATCTGGTCAAAAGCCAACATGGGACCATTGGAGCCTGTAGATATGAACCTCTACATGGCAGACGGATCATGCGTAAAAGCCACAGGAGTCGTGGACGACTATCCCATTCAAGTTGGGAAATTCTTTATACCGAATGATTTCATCATCCTCGATATGCCTGAAGACCCTCACGTCCCCATTATCCTAGGCAGGTCATTCCTAGCTACAGCAGGTGCTAGGGTCGATGTGCGGAAAGGACTTCTCACTTTTGATATTGGAGAGGAACGCGTGGAATTCAGCCTGGACCAAAATGCCAATGACTCAAATGCGGCTGCACAAATCGAGTTGACCCAACCGGAACACGACATAGCTTATCCTACCGAGCCTCCTCCAACTACCAAAATGGACGAGAATCTCACACAAGTCCCTACCGAACCACATTGGCCCATTACTGAGTCCTACACACAGGGCTATAATCCAGGTGCGTACTCTAACCATGAATTCGTTAATGATGGTTATGATTCTTCTTCATACTTTGTTCCTACCCCGTGCCCCACTATATATGCTATAGAGGAGTCCATATCACCATGGTTTTCGGATTTCACTAACCCTTATGTAGGAATACCGGGCATATTGATAGAAGATAAAGGAGCAAATTTAGTAACTAAAGCTAATAATGCCTACAAAGCTATGTATGGGGTATCTCAAGACCCCAACATAGCTGCAAAAGAGCCACCTTGAGCCAAGGTAAGTACGTCGGGCTGACGACGTTAAAAAATAGCGCTTACGGGAGGCAATCCGTTTTTAGTATAGGCTAGATTTTTCCTTTCTTTTTTAGACCTTTTTTCCTAGCTTTCTTTTGAGTTTTTAGTAGTTTTTTAGGATAGGAAGATAGGATAAATTTTTTAGCTAACAAGATGCATGAGATGGGTTCGTAAATCACTCAAAGAGGCTATGACGGCTCGTTAACGACCCACCCAAGGTCGTTAACGACCCAGTTTGGCGACCCGATTCGGCAAAACGGGCAGGTAAGTTTTTTTTAACCCTAATCTATCTTTTATCTACCAATGAGCCGCCCCTTTCAACTCTTCCCCTACCCCCTACCCTCTCCTATATAACCCTCCTCAACCTTAAAAAAAAAATCCACTCTCAATCTCGAAACCTAGAAGCTTAAATCCTCCAAAAATCCTACCGGTTTTTCTTCACCACCGATTGGAATTTTCACCGCCATCGAATTTCGGAAAACCAAACAGTTAACGAAGCCGGTCGCCCTTGTTCTCGTTATCGACGAGATCCGAGCTCGTTAATCACCCATTTTTCGATCTTTGTTCTTCAATTTCTCAATCTACCGGTATGATTTATAAACCCTAACTCTCTATTGTATGATTCATGGTTTATAGGGTCGAAATTTCATATCTTGTTCATAGAGGATCAAATGGCATGTCTTTGTTGCTCAATGATTTTATTGCTTGATATATTAGTGGTTGATCTTGCCTTCTAGAGGTTTGTTCTTGCTTGGATTCTCTATTGCAATTTGAGCTGAGAGAGAGAGAGAGAGTAATCGAACCGAGGCTAACGTGAGTGAAGCTAAGGTCGTTAATCGTGTTTTCAATTCGGTGTTCTTGTTGTTTTCGGTTTTCTTCTGAATTCTGTAAGACGATAATTTTCTTATTAATTTGAAGTAGTTGTTTTGTTTTCAATGTTTTCTCTATTTAAAGTTGTTTGCTTTATAGTTATGAGTAGTGAGTAGTTTTCCTATCTAGGATCGGGGTTAAACCCGGCATAGTTATGCATGGTTTGATGAGTAAGTAGATTGCGTTGTGTTGTTGATCGCCTCGAAATGCGAGGGTCTAGAGATACAATTTATAACCCGACCCCGTTGTAGCACGTGGTGGGTGTCGAACACTCGGGAAGTCTACTCGATCGATGTGCCTAGATACTAGGAAGCTAGAAAGGAGGGCATAAAACAAAGGAAAACAAAGAAAACAGTCGGGACCAACACTGAGGTCACGTCGGGCTCGAGGTTGGCGACAAGAGGAAGTCGGGACCGACACTGGGTAAGTCGGGCCCGAGGTAGCTGGGGATGTCGAACTCCAAAGATTTAAAAGTAGATCTTGTGCTTTTGGGTTCCTTCCCTAGTAGATTAAGGCTTTTCCAACCCAATTCAAGCAATGAGTGATGATCGGACTAGGATCGAGTGCTTTCGCCCTCGTTCCAACCACATCTACACCTCGATCCATGGGGAAATCCCCTTCGAAGCAAGGCCTTGAGATTGACACATGTTCACTTTCGCTACTTTGCCAATCTCAAGCCTTGATTCCCAACTTTCGCAAGGAATTGTAGCTCTATGTAGAGTGGTTTCCTTAGATCAAACACTCAAGGCTATGGAATTGGGGTTTCTAGCCCAAACCTAGCTAGGGTTTTCCCCCATAACCCAAGATCAAGGAGATCTACTCCATGTGACAAGCAAAGAAAGCAAACAAATCAAAAGGGAAAGCAATCATCATAATCAATCTCAAAACAAAGCAAAGTTTCATTCAAATCCAAAGCAATCCACAAATTCCAATCAAGGGTTTTCAAATCCACAAGAACAAAGCAAATCAAAGCAAATCTACCAACAAAACCTATCAAGTCTTCCTCTCTTGGCCGATTCTCTCTCTCTTCCTCCTCCTCTCCTTCCTCCTTGCTCTCCAAGTATCCTCTTGGTTCCTTCTCCAAGTGTGGGAACCCTTTCCCCCCTTTTGTGTGTATGAGAGGGAACCCTTTCTTAGAAGACAAGAGGGCCCTTTTATAGATTAGATGAGGGGCAAAAGTGGAAGTCCACAAATTCGTGCCTTGGAGCCCAAGTAGTTCGGTGACCGACTCGGACCGACACGGAGGACATCGGGCCCGAGGTACTGTGCATATCGGTCCGAGGTTGAAATCTTCCAAGTCGGGCCCGAGGTTGTTGCAACTCGGTCCTGACCTCATTCCACCTTCTTCCTTGTTGGCTTCTCTTGTTCTTCTTCATGGCTTGCTCCTCTCTTTCCCGCTTTAGCTCGGCCTTTGCTCCATGTCTCGACCCTCCTTCAAATAGATCCTCGATTCATGCCAAATTACCTACAAAACACATAAAATGCGCATAGTCTCCGAATCTCATAGAAATACGGGAACTAAGCTAAAAAGGAACAAAACGCACAAGAAAAGGGGAAAAAGAAACATATTTACAAAGGAAATCACATATGAAAACACCACCAAATAGAGAGACATCAAAATACCCCATACTTAAACTTGCTTGTCCTCAAGCAATAACAATGTAAGCAAGACCGAAACATAATCTTCAAGTAAAGCCTCGTATGAAAACACATTTTAAGCACAAGTGATTGATATTCAAGCGAGATTACATCAACACACATGATTAAGTGTTCCAAGGAATAAAGTCAATGCAACTAAGCCTCACTTTAGGGATATGTGAATGTGTATCACTCATCATGTGTTTGGGTTTAGCAATGAACACTCAAGCTCAAAAATCATGCAAGTAAAGACTTTACTATTGAAGCTAATATCACTAATTCCTCCACCTAGAGATGCCTAATGCAAAGTACACAAAGAATTTCGAAGTTGGCTCAATGGAGGTCCTCAAAGAGGTTCCATTCGGCCGGGTTGTAATGGGGCTTTTGGTATTTCTCAAGGTGGGAATTATTTGGTCTCGTGGTGCTTTCAATGGGGATTGAACAACCTAAACTCTCACCAACTTCACCAAAATTCCACAATTACTTTCACACTCACCCAAAAGACTTAATGATGTTCGCATTTTTGGTATAGTTTTTGATAGGTTTTCTTTGCTTACTAGGTTTAGTTTTGTCTAGTTTAGGTTTAGTTTTGAGTATTTTTAGTTAGTTTTGCATAAATCTACGAAAAGGGTGGAATCTACGCTATTTTGTGTATTTTGCAGGTTTTAGCGAGGAAAGGAGCTAAATGGAGCTAAATTTGGAGCATCACAGTGAAGGACGGGAAAGTGCAAGATTTTAAGAAGTCAAAACTCAAGAAAACGAGAGGAGGTGTTGAAGAAAACAAAACCCTAGGCTCGTTAACGAGGTTGTAAAGGGTCGTTAACGAGGCCACGAAGAGAAAGATTTCGGAATATTATTTTATTATTCACCGATCCTGAGCGGGAATTTATTTCCGTATCGGTTGAGTATCTTTTTAGAATCTTTATGGGTTATTAGAATATGTATTTTAGGGTTTAATATCTTTCTAGTTTTTATTTCTATCTTTTAGAGATTGTTTCTATCTTTTTAGGAAAGTTTTTATCTTTTAGCCTTTTTAGTTTTTTAGGATTTTCTAGTATAAATACCCTTCTATCTAGCATAGAAAGGGGGGGGGGGGCTTAATTTTGGAGTAGAGTTTTAGAGCTAGTTTTGGATTTGGAGGAAGGCCGAAGGAGAGAGAGTCGGATCGGAAGTCGGTGACGAGGTTCGGTGACGACGGTTTCCGAGGTTCGTTGATCGAGTTTGTGGTTCGGTGATTGTTTTGTTTTGGTTTCCTTCTGGATCTCTGTAAGACAATATTTTTGTTATTAATTTAAGTTTGAGTTTTGTTTCAATGTTTATTTTTATTGAAGTTTTTAGTTTCTTAATCATGAGTAGTGAGTAGTCTATTTTTCTAGGGTCGGGGTTAAGCCCGGCATAGTTGAGCATGTTTGATGAGTAAGATAGTGTTTTGAATGCCTTTTATCTTTATTGAGATTGTTTGTTGTGCTTAATACCGAAACGGGAGTTGAGGTAATTTGAGTTTTAACTTGATTGAAAGAGAAAGTTAGTAACTTGAAGGTTGATATTGTTTGAAAACGGAAATTTCAAGCTTTAGATCCAAAACAAGCAATTGAGTGAGTTAGTTTATGAAAATAGATTAATTTACTTGTTAAGTCAATGAAAGTTGATGACTCTATCTATTTAAAGGCATGATCTTATCTTCTTACGAATTCTTATGCTTGGCTATGTTGTGGTGTCCCTTATCCTAGATATTTGTTTTTATTGAATTATTTCTGATAAGTCTTCGTTGTTGAATACTTGTTTCGGTACCGAGTATTAATTAGAATTTTATTAGGTCGTTAATTGGTATATTTCTGTTCGGTGGTTCGGTGACGAACCTGACAAGGTCGTTAACGAGGTATCTCGTGAGTGATTGTGATTGATTTTATTTGATTTTTATTAGATTGATAGACAAACAACCTTGCTTCCTGTGGAACGATCCTGACTCCACTATACTCAGCGGGGTCTTGATTATAAATTTATTTGTTGTCAAGAAACCCTATCAACAAATTGGCGCCGTTGCCGGGGAAGCAACGAGTTGTTAGTTTATCTTTGGGATCGGGACTAGCCCGACCCCGTTTTTGTTTTTAATTTTTGTTTTCTTTGTTTGTTTTCTCAGTGTATGCCGGTAGGACGAAGAAGGCTTCAGTTTGATAGCTCCAGTTATTACTCAGAACCTGAACGTTCCCTGCACCGACGACTCCGAAAAAACCGAGCCATGGCCACAACTGAAGAGATGGCTCGAGAGTTGGAGATCCTCCGGACCCAGATGGAGGCATTAAAAGCCGAGAAGGACGACGCTGATGCAGACAAGGCTCGACTGCAAGAAGAGCTAAACGCCTATCCAAGGAATGCCAAGCAATACATGCATCCGGAACTGAGGGTGCCAGAATCTCCTATTGTGCTTCCTGCGATAGAAAAACCTTTTGAGATCAAGTCTCAATTTATATCCTTGATTAAACTGGCTCAGTTTGAAGGGAAACCTGCTGAGTGCCCTATGGAGCATATTAGAAATTTTCTTGATTTATGTGACACCATAGCTGCTGAAGGTGTCTCACTAGAATATGTTCTGTTAAAAGCTTTTAGATGGTCACTTACTGGAAAGGCCCTGAACTGGTTAGAGAGCCTACCTTCTAAGTCTATTAGGACTTGGAAAGCTTTGTATGATCAATTTCTTACAAAGTTTTTCCCTCCTGCTAAGACAACGGAGTTAAGAAAACGTATCACCTCTTATCACCAGTTGCCTAATGAGACATTTGTTGAAACATGGGAAAGATTTAAAGAGATGCTTAGACAATGCCCTACTCATGGGCAACCTTTATATGTATTGCAAGAAATCTTTTTCCAGGGTATCAACGCGGAAACCAAGAACCGCATCAACACACATACTGCGTGCGGTTTTATAGAGATGAACCCGACAGAGGCGTGGGAACTGTTGGACAAGCTGGCGAATTACGATGCTTTGTACGGAACCCAGCAGGCTCCACAAACTCAAAAACGTCTCTATGTGCCCAATCGAGATGAAGTTGAACCCGATGTTAAAAATCAATTCTTACAAGATGAGGTCAACCGTTTGAGGAAACATGTAAGTTTTCTGAAATCCTCTCAATCATGTCAAGAATGTGGTTCTTCTGCGCATAGTACTTCTGCTTGCACTAACATTGAGCAAGTTAGAACCGCTGAGACGATAGCTGAGATGAATTACATGAGAGGACCCTACAGGAACCAGCCTAATTATAATGACAGGTCGAACAACTATCAATCATGGGGCAACCAGAATACAAATCATAATTACACAGGGCCCCCGCAAGATAGACGACCTGCACCATATCGACCTCCAGGCCATCAGGAGACACCATCATGGGTTCAAGAGATTAAAGAGAGCATCAATGGATTGGATAAAAGATGGGGAGAGTTCGATATTTGGAAGAGGAGTATTGATTCCCAACTAGGAGACCTTGCTGCACGGATCCCAAGACCACAAGGGCAACTCCCGGGTCGTCCCGAAGAGAAACCTAGAGGCCAAATAGCAGCGGTACACCTTAGAAGCGTGAAGACACTACCGGAGAGAGTTCAAGCTGAAGAGAAGGAGGAACAAGATCTCGCCAGCCAGCTCGTTAACGAGCCAGCGAGAGCTAGTACCGAACCTACAAGCCAGGATGACGAGGCTCCGAGGATTCCTGACGAGCCCAGCCCAGGTAAGTTTTCTAAACCGAGCCCTCCTCTCAATCCCAGGGTAGTTAACGACCCCACCAGGGTCGGTAACGACCCGCCGAAGACACCGAACGACCCGGTACTCTCACCTCTCGAGCCTAACTTGGTTCCGAGAATGGTGAAAACTCTTCCATTTCCAGTTAAGAAATCTATGGACTCTACTGAGAGTAAGTTCAAGCGTTTCGTTAAGATTCTTCAGGGCATTAATATTTCCATCCCATTCACTGAGGCCCTAAGAGAAATGTCGGCTTACACAAAATTCTTGAAAGATATTCTTAGCAGGAAAAGATCTATTACAGAGCTGTAGGATGAGGTCAGATCCATAGCTCTTCCAGAAAAGCTTGGAGATCCAGGGAGGTTTGCAATCACAATCGGCATAGGCAACCACAAGTTCAAGGCTTTATGCGATCTTGGTACCAGTGCTAGTCTTGTTCCACTCTCAATCTGGTCTAGAGCAAATATGGGACCATTAGAGCCTGTCAACATGCGGCTTTATATGGCAGACGGATCTTGCATCAAACCAACAGGGCTGCTAGAAGATTTCCCAGTTCAAGTGGGTAATTTCTTTGTTCCGAATGACTTCATCGTGATTGCAATGCCGAAGATCCAGTTGTGCCTATTATTTTGGGAAGACCATTCCTCGCCACAACAGGAGCTATAATCGATGTTAGGAGAGGACTCCTAACTTTCAAAATTGGGGATGAGGTGACGGAATTCCGATTCAAACAATCCAGGGAGTCCGACAAAGCTGAAGTCAAGATGCTCTACGCCCACGAGGAGATCATTGAATGTGGAGACCCCATAGGAAGATCAGCATGCAATGATGAAATTTCAGGGCAAAGATGGGCAGAAATAACCACTGCAGTCTCAGTAACGAGTCCTCCAGCATCGTTACCGATTCTCCTGGCAGAAGATACAGGCTCGTTAACGACCCACTCAGGTTCGTTAACGACCCTTGCCGAAGATGGCGAGATCTCAGCTTTCGAATGCTTTCATGAAGTGTTGAAGACGGAACCAGAAGAGCCCATTCTAATTCCTGCCGAACCGTCCCCAACACTTAAACCCTTGCCAGATTCCCTCAGGTATGAATTCCTCGGCCCAAATTCTACTTTTCCTGTCATCATTAATGCTGGATTAAAAGATGAAGAAGTAGAAAAACTCCTAAGTGTGATTAAGATGCATAGAAAAGCCATAGGATACTCCCTAGATGATATAACTGGCATATCCCCTTCTCTTTGTATGCATAGGATTTACATGGAGGACAATCATAAACCCACCATAGAGCATCAACGTAGATTAAATCCTAACATGAAAGATGTAGTTAAAAAGGAAATTATTAAATTACTTGATGCAGGGATCATATTTCCTATTTCGGACAGCCAATGGGTGAGTCCGGTCCATGTAGTCCCTAAGAAAGGGGGGATGACTGTGATAGAAAATGAAAAGGGAGAGCTTATTCCGACTAGAACCACCACTAGTTGGAGGATGTGCATTGATTATAGGAAGCTCAATAGCGCTACTAGAAAAGATCATTTTCCGCTTCCTTTCATAGATCAAGTTTTAGAACGCTTAGCCCAACATGATTACTTCTGTTATTTAGATGGCTATAGCGGCTTTTGGCAGATTCCCATTCATCCTGATGACCAAGAGAAAACAACCTTTACATGTCCCTATGGAACCTTTGCTTATAAAAGAATGCCATTTGGGCTTTGCAATGCCCCCGCTACTTTTCAAAGATGTATGATGGCTATTTTTTCTGATATGATAGAGGATATTGTAGAGGTTTTTATGGATGATTTTTCTGTTTATGGTTCTTCATTTGATTCTTGTCTTGCTAACCTTGCACGAGTGCTTAAAAGATGTGAAGAAACCAATCTGTACTGAATTGGGAAAAGTGTCACTTTATGGTTCAAGAGGGGATAGTACTAGGACACCTTGTCTCTAAAAGAGGGATAGAAGTACATAAGGCGAAAATTGAGCATATTGAAAAACTACCTCCCCCCTATTCTGTAAGAGACATTAGGAGTTTTTTAGGGCATGCTGGCTTTTACAGGCGATTTATTCAGGATTTTTCTAAGATAGCTAAACCTTTGACTAACCTACTAATGAAAGATGTAGTGTTTGAGTTGTCTCCAGAATGTCTTGAAGCATTTTACAGGTTAAGAGTTGTCCTTGTGTCCGCCCCCATCATGCAATCCCCAAACTAGACATTACCCTTTGAGATCATGTGCGATGCCAGTGACTATGCAGTTGGCGCAGTTTTAGGGCAACGGAAGGATAAGAAACTCCACGCCATTTACTACGCCAGTAAGACGCTGGATGAGGCGCAGAGTAAGTATACCACAACGGAGAAGGAATTTCTTGCTGTGGTATTTGCTTTTGAAAAATTTCGGTCCTATCTTGTTGGATCCAAAGTGATTGTTTATACTGACCATGAGGCCGTTAGATACCTAATGGCTAAAAAAGATGCAAAACCTAGATTGCTTCGTTGGATGCTCTTACTGCAGGAATTCGATCATGAAATAAGAGACAAGAAGGGAGTAGAAAATCTAGTAGCGGATCATTTGTCCAGGTTGCCAGTTGAGCATATCACCGAGTCCAATAATGACATTCCGATAAATGATTCCAGACCCGACGAACACCTCCTGCTGAACGAGGTTGAGCTCTACAAGACCCTCGTTACCGACCCCTTCAGGATCGTTAACGAGGTGCCGAGGCTGGAAGACAATCAAGCCAATAGGGTCATTACTGAGCTACGGGAGGTCGGTACCGAGGTCAATAAATGGAAGCCTAGGTCGTTAACGACCCACCCAGGTAAGATTTCTGAACCTAAGTCTTCTCAATTAAAATTCACTCCCCCTCCTTCTTCATTTTCTTCTTCCTCAATATCAATCCATGCTATTAGAGGGCCAAAAGCTCCTTGGTTTGCGGATTTCGCTAACTATCTTGTAGGAGGCGTCATTCCCGAGGGCCTTACGCCACAAAAGAAGAAGAAATTTCTCCACGATGTGAAACAATACTACTGGGACGATCCCTACTTATTTAAACAAGGAAGTGATCACCTCTTTAGGCGTTGTGTCCCAGAAGAGGAGATTGAAAATGTGATCCGTCAATGCCACACACTGCCAACTGGAGGTCATGCAAAAGGATTCAAGACTACTGCGAAGATTCTTCAAAGTGGTCTCTATTGGCCCACCATGTTTAAAGATGTGCAGGCTTATGTGACAGCATGTGATGGATGCCAACGCTCAGGCAACATAACTTGGAGACATGAAAATCCACTAACTGGGATATTAGAAGTTGAGCTATTTGATGTATGGAGCATTGATTTCATGGGACCGTTTCCCGCCTCAGGACCCTACAAGTACATCTTAGTTGCGGTTGATTATGTTTCCAAGTGGGTGGAAGCTGTTGCTACAAGGACTAACGACGCCAAGACTGTTGCCAAATTCATCAAGACCAATATTTTCCCCAGATTCGGCATTCCAAGAGTCCTAATCAGTGATGGTGGCTCCCATTTCATCGAGCGGAGTTTTGAAGCCCTTTTGGCTAAGTATGGGGTATCTCATCGGGTGGCAACACCCTATCACCCCCAAACAAGTGGCCAAGTTGAAATTTCAAACAGGCAAATAAAGAGCATATTAGAGAAGACAGTTTCCCGTTCTAGAAAGGATTGGTCCTCCAAATTGGATGACGCTCTATGGGCATATAGGACAGCATACAAAACGCCTCTACGCACCACGCCCTATAATCTAGTGTATGGCAAGGCATGTCATTTACCGGTCGAAATGGAGCATAAAGCGTTATGGGCTCTCAAGGAGCTCAACATGAACCTCGACACGGCTGGAGCAAAAAGATTCATGGACTTGCAAGCATTATAGGAATTGAGGCTGAAGGCGTACGAAAATGTTGAAATCTACAAGGAGCGCACCAAAAGGTGGCATGATCGGAAATTGGTGCCCAAAACATACCACATCGGCGATAAGGTACTCCTCTTCAACTCTAGACTCCGATTATTTCCAGGGAAGCTAAGGACACGATGGAGTGGACCATTTGTGGTTCATCACATTTATCCTCACGGAGCAGTAGAGTTGACTGATAACCGAGGCGTCATTTTCAAAGTTAATGGACACCGGTTGAAGAAATTCCATGAGAAGCCTGATCCTGATGAAGAAATAAGAGTCACCATGGCTCTCACACCACAAGACTAGCAAGAGAGCTCGTCGGGCTAACGACGTTAAACATAGCGCTTACGGGAGGCAACCCGCTTTTTAGAATAGGTTTAGTTTATTTTATTCTCTTTTTATTTTTCTTTTAGATTATTTCCTAGATTTCTTTTATTTTTCTTTTTTTAGTTTTAAATAGGATAGAAATAAGATTTTTGAACTAACAAAGATTTCAGGAAAAAGGGGTCGAAATTCACTCAAGAAGGCTACGGTGGCTCGTTAACGACCCACCCAGGGTCGTTAACGACCCAGTTCGAACGACCCGATTCGTCACAATACGGTGCAGGTAAGTAATTCTAACCTAGTTAATTTTTCTAACCCTAGCCGCCACCCCCTCTATCCTTACCCCTCCTATAAAAACCCTTCTACCTCTCCCAAAATTCTACCACAATCTCTCCAAACATTCACTCTCAAACCCAAAACTCTCTCAAACCCCTTTCCCTTCTCTCCCACCGAGTCGGAAATCCCACGCTAACGACCACCGGAGACGCCATCGTTACCGGAGTTCGAAAGCCATTCACCGTCGACGACGAGCTCGTTAACCACCCCGATTCCGACCCTTGTCCTTTTAATTCTCGGTTCTCCGGTATGATTTCTAAACCCTTGCTTGAATTTGCATGATTGATTATCTATAGGGTTAAATTTCATATCTTGAATCATGATTTTTTAGGGAGATCGATGAGCATGCTTAAATTCCGTTCTAAAAATTCTTGATTGTGCTTAGTTGTTCATGTTTTAGGTAAGATTATTCATGATAGATTAGCTATTGTAACCCTTTAGTTAAGAAAGCATGAATTTTTCTTGTTCTAGATCTAAAAGTTCGAACTTTGCATGCCAAAATTACGGGAAATTTTTAGCATGTTAGGGATGGGTAATTGAGTAAGTATGGGGTGCTTTTACCCAATGAGGGAATTGTGGAGAATAATAGAAGATTTCATGCTTGATTTGTGCTGAATTAGAGGTAGATTTAATTTCGGAAATTTTTGGTTTTGCTCTCGGCGGGTCGTTAACGACCCACCCAGGCCCATTAACGACCCTGAACTTCATAGATGATCGATCCGAGCCCAGACTCGTGAACAACCCAATTGGGTAGTTTATGAATAATTCCGAGGTTAATTTTGAGACCAAGTATGGGGTCTCGTACCTATTATTTTTGAGTGGATATTATCTTGGGAAAATTTCGATTATTTTGTAGGATCCATGGCTAGTTCAAGCAGACCCGCTACCCGAGCCCAGAAGAAGAGGAGGAACCACAGGTCTCCATCTCCACCCCGGGTGGACGATGTGATTTTGAGCAGTCAGAGCCAAGTACGGTGCTACCGGGATTTCTTGGAGAAGGACCATTACACCCGATGGTTCTCGAAGTCTAGCGCCGTCTCTACGGGCATCTACACGGATGTCAAGGACGCCTTCATCATCCTTGGGGCCGCACACTTATTGAAGCAAGAAAGCTTGCCACATTATCCGGCCCTCACATCCGAGTTCTTGGCCACCCTTGAGACCAACTTCTCGTCGAAGATCTCACCAGGACGCATTCGGTTCCGGCTCGGTAACGAGGACCGTGACTTCACCATGGCGGAGTTCAATGCAATCTTGGAGCTCCCAAACCCATCTAGAGACTATAGCTTGAAGGACTATCGAGTGACCCGCACTTGGAGCTACATCACCGGAGAGGTTCTGTCCTCCCCTGCGGCGCTATCCAGGACAACCATAGTCAACCCGATCTTCCGGATTATCTTGAGAGTCCTCGCCGCAACGTTTTGGCCGAAGAAAGAGTTGAACCGTTCTACAAGGACGGAGGTCGCTTGCTTCCGCACCATCCTCTTCGAAGAGCCCGGCCCCTTGAATTTGGGGTACGAATGGCTCTACTATGTCGAGAAGTCCCACAAGTCCAAGGAGGTGTGGTGTGGCAATTTGGTTAGCCTCTTGGCTAAAGATCTTGGAGTGGATCTCACTCGCTACACACCGGCCCACGCTCAACTCCTCAACAAGAACTATTGGTATAGTGCCGGGATTTTCGTGCAAGCCGAGGGAGGCTACAAAGTGAAGGTTCGAGATCAAGTCGTCATACCTTCCCTCGACATGTACGAGCTACTCTACGTACCGAATTGGTACGAAGTGTGGACGGGCCATGATAGCTTGCATATAGGTAGTGTTTAGAATACATGTTTACGTTTCTTTTGCGTTGTTTTTAGGTAGTTTTAGTTAGTTTCTTTAAGTTATTAGAGTGTCTAGGAGTTTTGGGTTTTTGCACTTGTTCTATGTTGTTTTACAGGTATTAAAGTGAACAAGTGTAAAAGGAATTGAAACAAGGGAATGAGCGCTTGAATTCGGGCCATCCATTGGAGTTGATGGTTCGACACCTCTGTCTTGTAAGGGTTCGTTCGGAAGCTATAGTGGTCTTATGAAGTTGAGTTTGATATCATTGGAAAGCTAGTCCAAAGATCTACAATTCATGTTTTTACCCCGAGTCTAAATTCCAACTCGAAGTGAGTCAAAACAGCCCACGAAGTGTGACCTGAGTTCTGAACTAAGGTGCTGGCGGCGACCGCCGCCAACCCAGCGGCGCCCGCCGCCTTTGACAGCCGCGTGATTCGAGTGTTGCCACGCGTTATAATTTGATTGGTCATATCTTTATCAGCTTTAGTCCGAGTTTATATATATTTGGATATACTTTTTAGACCTAGTTTGATATATTAGGTTTTAGAGAGTTGTCTCTCATCTATTCATACACTATTATCGTATTTTCTATTCAGAGTTTTTAGCTTTCATGGAGAACTAAGCCCTTTTGCTTAGTCAGACAGTTTGAAGCATCGTTTTGATTAAAGTTGTGAGATTTCTAATTCCTTATCTATTGCTTGGGTTTATTCTTCTCTCTTGCTTGAATGTTTATGATTTGTTTCAACAGTTTCTAGCCTGATCAACTAGGGTTTGTTGTTATTAAATCTATTGCTAGATTTAGAGTGTTACTGGTTGAGCATCTCTAGATTGAAGTAGCAACTGCATCGTACTAGTATCTGGTTGTGCTAGTCTTATGCAGAAGAGATTTGATTTGCATTCTAGGGTAAAAGCTGGTTGTTTTATGCTAGAATTGTATCCTATTATATTCCTATCCTTATTGCTGCTATTAAACTGAATCATTGATGGTTTCATGGTTGTTTAATTAGTTAGAACTAATAGTATCTGGTTGTGTTGTTAGTTAGAATTGAAAAGGAATTGGAAAATCCATTGCATGTGATATTGAGGTGAAATCAATGATCAACTTGTCATACGATTGTGGATATTTGTTTGCCTAAGCTATCTTCTTAATTATTGTTTTTCATAATATTTTATTGCTTTGTTAGTTTTGCATTCTTAGTTTTAGTTTAATTCACAAAAACCCCTTAGTTACTTGTTTGACACAAAACTCATACAAAACGATAAATTTGTCTCCCTTTGGATTCGACCCGGACTTCCTAAAGACTACGGTTCTTAGTTAGTTTGGATTCTTTTGCATAGCCGTGATTTGCACGACCATTTCACGCCTATCAGGCCAGCCTTACCCATTGGAGCCAAAACCGGAGGATGAGCTCTCGCTTCGACCATGTCACACCCGGTTTGAGCGGGACGATGTGGACGAATATGAAGAAGAAGATGAGCAAGAGGGTACCGAGGTCGTAGGCAATGACACCGAGGAAGCCGACACTGAGGGCGGCACTGAGGAGCTCAATTTTACAGAAGACGACATGGAGACGGAGGAATTAGGAGGCAACATCTTCGTCAACGAGCCAACCAGGGTCGTTAACGACCATTTCCAGCCACCGCACAACACTGTTAACGAGGCAACCAGCTTCGTTAACGAGGTGCCGCAAGCTCCTGTCGACCCTCCACCAGCTCCTGTCAACCCTCATGCATATGGCTTAATGCCTTACAACCCGGTGATGTATAAAGACCATTTCCAGCCTCACTACCCACCACCTCCTCAGCCCGAGTACGCAGGATCGAGCATACCACCACCATGGGCCGAGGATCTTTCTGCACGGATGCAGCACCTTCACCCGCAGACCGATCACATTCATCGGAGGATGGATAGATGGGAAACCGTCTATTCCACTCGTATGTCGATGGAGGACGAGCGACAACGTCAGAGAGAGGCAGAGGATGCTGAGCGTTGGAGCACGATGTATGACTTCATAGGGAACTTTGAGCACTACTTTCCTCCACCGAACCGTTGATCAAGCTCAAGATGAAGTTTCCTTTCCTTGTTTCCACTTTTGTAAGTTTTATGTCTTTCTTTTGCTTTTTAATTTTTTTGTTTTCTTTTCTATTTCTTTTCCCTCTTCTTGTTATTTTTCTTACAGTGGGGACACTGTAATTTTAAGTATGGGGTGGGAGAAAGTAGAAAAATTATGTCCTAGGTGTTTTTATGTTCTATGTAGTTGTTACTTTTGTTAAATCGAAAAACCAAAAAAAAATTGAAAAATTTAAAAATCCAAAAAGAGTTTAGAATTGATAGATATTCCTTCTTAAAGTTCTATGATAGCAATCACTAGTTTAATCATATAATTCCTTGCAAACATGTCTTTGAAAGTATAGCCGGATTCTTAAAAATTGAAATTATTGTTTTTTAGAAGAGAATAGCATTAGATGAAATTGAGCACATATACTTTATATCATAGATGATGCAATCCAACAAATATCTACCTTGTGAGTTATTTTTGGCCTTATAGGGAGAACATTTATAAATCCCTCTTCTTTTTTGTGTGAATTACTCTCCTTATGCATATTATCTCTTGGAATTGTGATGGTTATCTATTTCTTGAGACCCTTATAAGATTTTTAGTTCATTACTTGTGAAG
This sequence comes from Fallopia convolvulus, assembly GCA_964016875.1. Lineage (NCBI taxonomy): Eukaryota > Viridiplantae > Streptophyta > Magnoliopsida > Caryophyllales > Polygonaceae > Fallopia > Fallopia convolvulus. The sequence goes on from OZ024719.1 coordinate 41,300,294, forward strand.
ATCATATGATAGAGAACTTATTTTTATGAGCCCTATTATCCCCTATCTACCTTTACATTATTCCTTCTTTTGATAACCAATTCTGGCCTGAAACCTTTTATTTTTAGCTCCACAAAAATTGTTCCCTAGACGAGATAAGCTTGACCTTATCCGGGAATTAGGACTTAGATTGGAAAGGTGAAGTTTTGTGTTTTGTTGAAATGAAAAGAGTTTCTATTTGCTTGAATTAAAGGGTATTTGGGAAGGGTAGATTGGAAGTCTCTTGTTATTACATGTAAGAAAGGTCTCTTGATAAAAAGATGCACAATTAAGTGTTAAAGGGAAGAAATGTATACGGTGGATCGTTAACGACCCGGATGTGGGTTCGTTAACGAGGCAGCGAAGAAGGAAAAAAAAAGAAAAAAAGAAAGAAAAAAAAAGAGAAATAAAGAGGAAAAGTTGAAGTGCATTTGTGTTTAAAAATAATATCAAGAGATTCTTTTATTTTTGGTTATGAGACTTTCTAGGATGATAAATGGGTGAGTGAAAATGAGTGTGCATAATATGAGAGTGAGTTTGGTTATCTTATATGAGAGTTTTGATGTTATGTGTGAGATTTTAGGAGTCTTTGATTCCCGGATATTATTAGCACCACATGACCAAAATATTTTCCACGCCCTATTGTTATTACCAAGCCCCATTACAACCCGGCCGATTGGAAGCTTCTATGAAGCATTGAGCCTAAGTTCTCTTGATGATTCTTTGCTTGTTTTGACAAATCTTGGGTGGAGAGTATTGGTGATATAAGTTCCAATTTCTATGAGTTTATGTATTTAGGATGAGTTGAGAGATTGATATTATAAGCCCAAACACTTGAGAGTGGAGTGAAACACATTATATCCCTTGAGAGGTTGGATTGTATTATTTTATGTCTATTTAAGTGCACATATGTGTGAGGATGTTAATAGTCTTTTGCTATAATTTTCTTATGTGTAGATATTGCTTTTTGAAGATGGCTATGTCTTGATAAGCATGATTTGTTTTGGTTTTGGTTAGTATCTTGTTTATTGCTTGAGGACAAGCAAGTCTAAGTATGGGGTATTTTGATGTTCGCATTTTTGGTATAGTTTTTGATAGGTTTTCTTTGCTTACTAGGTTTAGTTTTGTCTAGTTTAGGTTTAGTTTTGAGTATTTTTAGTTAGTTTTGCATAAATCTACGAAAAGGGTGGAATCTACGCTATTTTGTGTATTTTGCAGGTTTTAGCGAGGAAAGGAGCTAAATGGAGCTAAATTTGGAGCATCACAGTGAAGGACGGGAAAGTGAAAGATTTTAAGAAGTCAAAACTCAAGAAAACGAGAGGAGGTGTTGAAGAAAACAAAACCCTAGGCTCGTTAACGAGGTTGTAAAGGGTCGTTAACGAGGCCACGAAGAGAAAGATTTCGGAGTATTATTTTATTATTCACCGATCCTGAGCGGGAATTTATTTCCGTATCGGTTGAGTATCTTTTTAGAATCTTTATGGGTTATTAGAATATGTATTTTAGGGTTTAATATCTTTCTAGATTTTATTTCTATCTTTTAGAGATTGTTTCTATCTTTTTAGGAAAGTTTTTACCTTTTAGCCTTTTTAGTTTTTTAGGATTTTCTAGTATAAATACCCTTCTATCTAGCATAGAAAGGGGGGGGGGCTTAATTTTGGAGTAGAGTTTTAGAGCTAGTTTTGGATTTGGAGGAAGGCCGAAGGAGAGAGAGCCGGATCGGAAGTCGGTGACGAGGTTCGGTGACGACGGTTTCCGAGGTTCGTTGATCGAGTTTGTGGTTCGGTGATTGTTTTGTTTTGGTTTCCTTCTGGATCTCTGTAAGACAATATTTTTGTTATTAATTTAAGTTTGAGTTTTGTTTCAATGTTTATTTTTATTGAAGTTTTTAGTTTCTTAATCATGAGTAGTGAGTAGTCTATTTTTCTAGGGTCGGGGTTAAGCCCGGCATAGTTGAGCATGTTTGATGAGTAAGATAGTGTTTTGAATGCCTTTTATCTTTATTGAGATTGTTTGTTGTGCTTAATACCGAAACGGGAGTTGAGGTAATTTGAGTTTTAACTTGATTGAAAGAGAAAGTTAGTAACTTGAAGGTTGATATTGTTTGAAAACGGAAGTTTCAAGCTTTAGATCCAAAACGAGCAATTGAGTGAGTTAGTTTATGAAAATAGAGTAATTTACTTGTTAAGTCAATGAAAGTTGATGACTCTATCTATTTAAAGGCATGATCTTATCTTCTTACGAATTCTTATGCTTGGCTATGTTGTGGTGTCCCTTATCCTAGATATTTGTTTTTATTGAATTATTTCTGATAAGTCTTCGTTGCTGAATACTTGTTTCGGTACCGAGTATTAATTAGAATTTTATTAGGTCATTAATTGGTATATTTGTGTTGGTGGTTCGGTAACGATCCTGACAAGGTCGTTAACGAGGTATCTCGTGAGTGATTGTGTTTGATTTTATTTGATTTTTATTAGATTGATAGACAAACTACCTTGCTTCCTGTGAAACGATCCTGACTCCACTATACTCAGCGGGGTGTTGATTATAAATTTATTTGTTGTCAAGAAACCCAATCAACACTTAACATTTTCCTTTCAACCCAAAATTTCACTTAACATTCCACTTCATCTTTGCTCTTATGCTTTTTGTTGGATTTTCCACACTTTCTACATTTGGACCGACTTTCTTATGACATCGGGCCCAATGTTGCTTGTAACTCGGTCGGACCATTTTCTTGACTTAAGCTCTTTGCTTTATTTCACTTTACATTTCCAACATTTTCTTTCTTTCTTTTCTTTCTTTTTTTCATTTTTGTACAACAAAGATGCACTACCCACATGATTCATAACACCATTCTTTGCCCTTAAACCCAAGAGAATCTCAACTCTTCAAATACAATCCCAACCTCTCTTCTATAGTCCAATCCCATAAGGGTCAAGTCATATAAGGCTAGGAATAATATTTTTGAGGAGTTTCAAACAAAGGCTTAGGCTAGAACGGGGCTACAAACAAAGGATTAACTTCATGGTAGGATATGGAACATTTATGTGACTAGAAGAATAAAGTTCAAAATCAATGTGACCATGCTAGGACAATTCTCATGACGGTCTTGGAAAATATATAAACACCGCAATAGCAAGTTTTACTAAGCATGAATGAGCTAATCACACAAGAAACATGAGGGATATGCAAATATGAACAAGCATCCCTAAAATGGCCAAAAATCAATCTCACAAGGGTTATTCATACTTAGTTGCATAAGAACTCATCCTAGAACTCACATGTTCAATAAAACAAGCAAGATATCATGATCACATCAAAAGCAACATCATTTTAGAGGCTAAACTATCCAAAAATATGCAAAGGAATTTACATGCTCACATCATCATTAGCTTTTATTTTGGCAATCTAAGATGGGAATTTCTAGTCCAAAACCTACAAAACACAAAATCTTTTTGTTGTTTTTAACACAATTTTTCAATTTGTTTTTTTTGTTTGAATTTTGCAAAAATTTCTCTAAAACCAAAAACAAATACTCATCCATTCAAGACCAAATTAATCATCCATGTCTTTTATCAACCACAAACCAAGAAACAAACATCCCAAATACAAACTAGAGACACAAACTAAATATCCTCAAAATAACAAACAAACATAAACAAGTGAAATCATGAACACACTTACCCCCACCCCATACTTAAAATTTTGATGTCCCCATCAAACAAGGAAACCAAAACTTAAAAGCAAGAGAGAAGAGTATGAAAAGCTCACAATTTCTTATTCTTCAATGGCATGTTTAGGATCAATTGGCGAGGACGAGAGCCCATGAGGCTCTAACTTCTTCGCTTGGACCGGCCTTGTCATAGAACTTCTTCACTCGATGACCATTTACTGTGAAAATATGTCCTTGTTCATCAATCAAGTCTACCGCACCATGAGCATAGATATGGTGGACCACAAATGGTCCGCTCCACCTAGTTCTTAACTTCCCCGGGAAAAGTTTAAGCCTTGAATTGAAAAGGAGAACCTTGTCACCGGTTTGATAGGTCTTTGGAATCAACTTCCTATCATGCCACTTCTTGGTCTTCTCCTTGTACAACTTGGAGTTCTCATAGACTTTCAACCTCAATTCCCCCAACTCATGAAGCTCTAGAAACCTTTTCTCACCGGCCAAGTTGATATCCCAATTCATCTCTTTGAGTGCCCATTTTGCCTTGTGCTCAAGCTCTACCGGAAGATGACATGCCTTGCCATAAACTAGATTGAAGGGTGTAGTTCCCAAAGGTGTCTTGAAGGCGGTTCTATAAGCCCAAAGTGCATCATCGAGCTTAGAGGCCCAATCTTTCCTTGATCGAGATACGGTCTTCTCCAAGATAGCCTTGATTTGACGGTTTGACACCTCGACTTGCCCGCTTGTTTGAGGATGATAAGGAGTAGCAACTCGATGAGACACCCCATACTTGATCAACACATTCTCGAAACACCTCTCAATGAAATGAGGTCCGCCATCACTTATGAGAACCCTAGGTACACCAAACCTTGCAAAAATGTTGCTTTTCAAGAACTTCATCACCACCCTAGCATCATTGGTTCTTGTTGGTATGGCCTCCACCCATTTTGAGACATAGTCCACGGCTACCAAGATGTACTTGTAAGGCCCCGATGTGGGAAATGGTCCCATGAAATCAATACCCCATACATCAAATAACTCAACTTCTAGAATGCCAGTTTGAGGAGTCTCATTCCTCCTTGATAGGTTCCCCTCTCTTTGGCACTCCTCACACTTCCTCACATAATCATGCACATCCTTGAACATGGTTGGCCAATAATAACCACATTGAAGAATTTTTGAAGTGGTTTTGGAACTCTTAGCGTGACCTCCCGTAGGCAAGGAATGGCAATGGCGAATTATGCTCTCAACCTCTTCACTTGACACACACCGTCTATAGATTTGATCACGCCCTTCCTTGTAGAGATATGGATCATCCCAAAAATATTGTCTAGCATCATGTAAGAATTTCTTCCTAGCTTGATAAGACAAATTTGGTGGGATCACTCCCCCTACGGCAAAGTTAGCAAAATCAGCAAACCAAGGGGAAACCCCTCGTCTTACGGCACTAATAGAAAGAAGGCAAGTGGGGGAGAAAGAATTAATTAATTGAGAACGAGAAGGAATGGAAATCGAGTTAGGAAACTTACTTTCTTCCACGGATCGACATTGAAGTGTACCGAGCCCGACATGGTTGGACGCCGGTCTAGCTTCGCAGACACACAGGTCACTCGGGCCCGATGTTGATGACCTCGGTCCCAACTCACTCGTACTTGCCCTGCCTTCGGTCCGATGTTCTGGACCTCGGGCCCGACTTACTTGGTTCGTCAATCCACCCTTCCTTTCCTCCTTTCCGCTCATGAGAACTTCATCTGCTCTTGAATCATCTATAGTCAAACCATCCTCCATCTCCAACATGTACTCAATGGGCAAACGGGATAGATGATCAGCTACCACATTTTCCGCACCGGTTTTGTCCTTGATCTCATGGTCAAACTCTTGGAGAAGGAGCATCCACCTTAGAAGCCTCGACTTTGCATCTTTCTTCTTCATGAGGTATTTGATTGCCGCATGGTCCGTGAAGACTACCACCTTTGATCCCACAAGATATGAACGGAATTTCTCAAATGCAAACACTATCGCAAGAAACTCTTTCTCCGTCGTTGTGTAATTGCACTGAGTTTCATCCAAAGTTTTGCTTGCGTAGTAGATGGCATGCAACTTTCCATCCTTCCTTTGCCCAAGGATGGCCCCTACGGCGAAATCACTAGCATCACACATTACCTCGAATGGAAGATTCCAATCGGGTGCCGCCATTATTTGAGCTGATATCAAGGCATCTCTCAACCTACAAAAAGAACTCATGCAATCCTCGAAAAATTCAAAGGGCACATCCTTCATCAAGAGGTTAGACAATGGTTTTGCAATCTTAGAAAAATCCTTGATGAACCGTCTATAAAATCCCGCATGACCTAAGAAACTCCTAACACCACGAACACAAGAGGGAGGAGGTAGTTTTTCAATTATTTCAACTTTAGCTTTATCTACTTCTATCCCCCTACTAGAAACTAGGTGTCCTAGTACTATGCCCTCCTTCACCATGAAGTGGCATTTTTCCCAATTAAGCACCAAGCAAGTCTCCTCACATCTAGTCAAAACCTTGTCTAAGTTAGCTAAGCAAACATCAAATGAGGAACCATAGACGGAGAAATCATCCATAAACACTTCTACTATATCCTCAACCATATCGGAGAAGATGGACATCATGCATCTTTGAAATGTTGCCGGCGCATTACATAAACCAAAAGGCATGCGTCTATAGGCAAAAGTCCCATAAGGACATGTGAATGTCATCTTCTCTTGATCATTGGGATGAATAGGGATTTACCAAAACCCGCTATACCCGTCAAGGTAGCAAAAATATTTATGTTGTGCTAATCTTTCTAGGACTTGGTCTATGAAAGGAAGAGGAAAATGGTCTTTGCGAGTGCCACTATTAAGCTTACGGTAATCAATACACATACGCCATTTTGTTGTGGTTCTCATAGGTATCATTTCTCCCTTTTCATTTTGCACAACGGTGAGACCTCCTTTCTTAGGAACTACATGCACGGGACTCACATACTTGCTATCGGAAATTGGGAAGATGATTCCCGCATCCAACATCCTAAGTATTTCACTCTTTACCACTTCTTTCATGTTAGGATTTAATCTTCTTTGGGGTTCAATAGTGGGTTTATGGTTATCCTCCATATAAATCCTATGCATGCAAATTGAGGGAGAGATTCCCTTTAGTTCCTCTAGTGAATACCCTAAAGCTCCTCTATGTTTTCTTAGAACCTCTAACAACTTAGACTCATCATCATCATTCAAGTTGGCATTTATGATTACGGGTAAGGAAGAGTTGGGACCAAGAAATGCGTACCTCAAATCTTTTGGAAGCTCCTTGAGTTCTTGAGATGGTTCCGGTGGTGCTTGAACTTCTTCTTTCTCGACCTTGAACACCTCCAAATAAGACATCCTTTCCTCCAATTGTTCATGCTCAATCATATTGAGGGCTAGACCTTGGTGCTCTATCTCAATTTCTCTAGGTAGTGGGGTGGCTTTCAACCTAAGCTCCCTTGGCCTTGACTTCTTAGAAATGGCTTCCCATTGCAATCCAAGAGGAACTTGGATCATCTTAGCTTCCTTATGTACGGTCCCTTTTGAAGTTAGCCTAAAGAAAAACTCAATCTCTCTTCCTCCAATGTCAAGAGACAAGTGGCCCTTTTTTACATCAATGATTGCCCCAACCGTAGAAAGGAAAGGTCTCCCTAGTATAATCGGTTCACCCGGCACTTCTATCATGTCCACCACAACAAATTCGATTGGGACATAGTGGCCTTCAATGCAAACTGGATAATCCTCGACGATACCAATTGGCTCGATGGACGACCCATCCGCTATCGTTAACCTCATGTTTACCGGAGCTATGAGACCCATGGATGTGGATTTCCATATGGTGTAAGGAATGATGCTCGTGCTTGCTCCAAGATCACACAAGGCTTGGAAGTTTTGAGACCCCACACCAATGGTTATAGCAAAGCGACCGGGATCTCCTAGCTTTTGCGGTAACTCCAAGGTCTTGACCTCATCTTGCATTTCAACTATGGACTTCTTCTTGCTCAAAATCTCCTTTAAAAACTTGGCATAAGATGGCATCTCGCTCAATGCATCGGTGAACGGGATAGAGATGTTCAAGCCTTGCAAGAGTTTGAGAAACCTTTTGAACTTTTTCTCAACAACATCTTTCAGCTTCTTCGAGGGATATGGAAGAATTGTTGCACCTTGAATCTTGCTCGGATCAACCTCCTTGGACTTCCCTACTTCACTTGCTACATTTCCTGGTTGGACCGACTTAGGCACCATGCCGGGCCCGATGTTGTGGATCTCGGTCCGAGGCAGAGGAGTCGGATCGAGGTCTGTGTATGTCGGTCCTGAGTTACTCTCGACATCGGTCCGTGGTAAAGGAGTCGATCTTCTTGCTGGGTCGACTTCGGGGGACGTCGGACCCGACTTGCTGGGTAAGTTGGTCCGACTCTCTTCATTCTTCTTAGGCACGTGGGGCTCGGGTAGGTTTCGGCCACTTCTCAATCCAATTGCCCGGACTTCATTTTGATTGTTTTGATCTCGAGGGTTCTCCTCGGGTCGGCCCGGAAGTCTCCTATTCTCTCTCGGGGCTTCAGTCGCAATTTGAGCAAATTGATTGTCGACTTGCCTCCTCCATGCACCAAACTCATTGAATTGGGTCCTCATCTCCTTGAACCCATCTCTCATCTATTGAGCAAATGATTGTAGCTCATTGAATCCCGGTGGTCTATATGGTGGTGGTGGCGCCCTTGGCTCATTTTGGTTGAAGTTGTTGTTGTAACCTTGAGCTTGACCGTTGTTCCACTGGCCATTACCACCATTGTTGAAATTGCCTCTTCCACCGAAATTTCCTCGAACATAGTTTGCCTCCTCAATTCGCTCGGCCAAGCGCACTTGGCTCTCATTCGGACAAACTTGTGTAGCATGTGCAAAGGATCCACACTCCTCACAAGCTCTAGAATTTTTCTTGTAGTAGTGGACTTGCCTCTTAAGCTTGCTCACTTCACCTTCAAGGAATTGGAGCTTCACATCCTTGTCAATGTCTTCTCCCTTTGGATCATATAACTTCCTTGCACCTTCACCTTGAACTTTCACCTCTTTGCTAGCTTGACTCACCCCATACATGGCCTCAAAATCGGATAGCTTGTCAAGTAGCTCCCAAGCTTGATCCGGTGTCAAGTCTATGAACCCACAATCGGTGTGGAGATTGAGCTTGTCCTTCGTTACCGGATTGATGCCTTGGAAAAAGATATCTTGAAGCACATATGGTTGTTGGCCATGAGTAGGACATTGGCGCAACATCTCCTTGAAACGGTCCCATGCTTCGAAGAGAGGCTCATTCGGACCTTGTTGAAAGCTTGCAATCTTCCTTCTTAGCTCGGTTGTCTTTGAGGGCGGGAAGAACTTCATCTAGAAAGCATCATAGAGTGTCTTCCAAGTTGTGATTGACCTAGGAGCTTGGCTCTCGAGCCAATGTGTGGCCTTGCCCCCAAGTGACCATTTGAACGCCTTTAGAAGCACATACTCCAATGTCTCCTCATCGGTAGAGATCGTCTCACACATGTCCACAAAACGTTTGACGTGCTCTATAGGACACTCATGTGGACGGCCCTCAAATTGATCACGCTTGATGAGGGTAATGAATTGCGTCTTGATCTCAAAATTCTTGGCAACCTCGAGAAGCACAATAGCCGGCTCGGGTACCCTCAACTCTGGATGCATGTATTGGCGTGCATTCCGGGGTAGAGCGTTGAGTTGATCCTCGACTCTCATCCGTTGCTCCCGTTCTCTTCTTGCTACCTCCTCTTGATTGTCCTTCTCAAGTTGCAATCTAGCCATTTCGGCCCTAAGTTGAGCCAACTCCTCATCAACATGGAGAGCTTGATTCGCCATCCTTTTCCTTCTTCGGGCTTCTTTGAGGATACTTTCCGGATCACTCACAAACTCAAGCTCAAGTGTTCCTCGGGAGGAACGAGCTAGCATACACCTATGAAACAAAGACACAAACCAAAACAAATCAAAAAGAAACAAAGGGTTTGGGCTATTCCCTCACCCAAATCACTACCAAAACACAAGAAACTCACCAAATTGGCACTCAATGCACTTAGACTTCCCCGGCAACGGCGCCAATCTTTTGATCGCCTCGAAATGCGAGGGTCTAGAGATACAATTTATAACCCGACCCCGTTGTAGCATGTGGTGGGTGTCGAACACTCGGGAAGTCTACTCGATCGATGTCCCTAGATACTAGGAAGCTAGAAAGGAGGGCATAAAACAAAGGAAAACAAAGAAAACAGTCGGGACCGACACTGGGTAAGTCGGGCCCGAGGTAGCTGGGGATGTCGAACTCCAAAGATTTAAAAGTAGATCTTGGGATTTTGTGTTCCTTCCCTAGTAGATTAAGGCTTTTCCACCCCAATTCAAGCAATGAGTGATGATCGGACTAGGATCGAGTGCTTTCGCCCTCGTTCCAACCACATCTACACCTCGATCCATGGGGAAATCCCCTTCGAAGCAAGGCCTTGAGATTGACACGTGTTCACTTTCGCTACTTTGCCAATCTCAAGCCTTGATTCCCAACTTTCGCAAGGAATTGTAGCTCTATGTAGAGTGGTTTCCTTAGATCAAACACTCAAGGCTATGGAATTGGGGTTTCTAGCCCAAACCTAGCTAGGGTTTTCCCCCATAATCCAAGATCAAGGAGATCTACTCCATGTGACAAGCAAAGAAAGCAAACAAATCAAAAGGGAAAGCAATCATCATAATCAATCTCAAAACAAAGCAAAGTTTCATTCAAATCCAAAGCAATCCACAAATTCCAATCAAGGGTTTTCAAATCCACAAGAACAAAGCAAATTAAAGCAAATCTACTAACAAAACCTATCAAGTCTTCCTCTCTTGGCCGATTCTCTCTCTCTTCCTCCTCCTCTCCTTCCTCCTTGCTCTCCAAGTATACTCTTGGTTCCTTCTCCAAGTGTGGGAACCCTTTCCCCCCTTTTGTGTGTATGAGAGGGAACCCTTTCTTAGAAGACAAGAGGGCCCTTTTATAGATTAGATGAGGGGCAAAAGTGGAAGTCCACAAATTCGTGCCTTGGAGCCCAAGTAGTTCGGTGACCGACTCGGACCGACACGGAGGACATCGGGCCCGAGGTACTGTGCATCTCGGTCCGAGGTTGAAATCTTCCAAGTCGGGCCCGAGGTTGTTGCAACTCGGTCCTGACCTCGTTCCACCTTCTTCCTTGTTGACTTCTCTTGTTCTTCTTCATGGCTTGCTCCTCTCTTTCCCGCTTTAGCTCGGCCTTTGCTCCATGTCTCGACCCTCCTTCAAATAGATCCTCGATTCATGCCAAATTACCTACAAAACACATAAAATGCGCATAGTCTCCGAATCTCATAGAAATACGGGAACTAAGCTAAAAAGGAACAAAACGCACAAGAAAAGGGGAAAAAGAAACATATTTACAAAGGCAATCACAAATGAAAACACCACCAAATAGAGAGACATCAGTTGTTTTGCTTTGTTTTATTTTTCTTAGTAGTTTTGATAGATAAACAACCGTGCTTCCCGTAGAACGATCCTGACTCCCCTATACTCAGCGGGGTCTTGACTATAAATTTATTTGTTGTCAACGAAACCCTCTCAACATTTGGCACTTCGATTTTCATGTATTTGGTCATGTTTTGTGTTCTTTGAACTATTTTTTTGTTAATTTTACTCAAACCTATGAAAGTTGTGTATGTTCTACATTCCAATTTGATTTTTAGATTGAAAATCTAAGTTAATGGTAAATGTTCATCTAAACACCCACCATGTGTTTGATAAAATGCCTAAATGAACAACTTAGAGTTTTGCTATATCTAATTTTTCTGATTTTTCTCTAATTTTTATTGTTTCTTCTTTGATAAAATGATACTAGTTTTTCTAACAAGTTTGGTATGCATGGGTCCATAGAAGCGCTACAACAATAAGTGATCGCAAATGACATTCATGTTTCTTTTGTATGAAGTTGTATTTGAGTATTGATGAACTCATACTTGTATGTTTATGAATCATAATAAATAAAATTTATGATTATATACACAACTATCATAAGAGTTTTGATGACGAAGGAAAATTTGAAATATTGCTTAATCATGGGTTGAGATGAAAAGGGATTTTGTTCATATAGATGTTATGACTTATAACATTGTAATTGTGTATTGATGAACCCATATATATATATATATATATATATATATATATATATAGGGGAGCGCTCCGGTGCAATACATATTAGGGTGCAATGTGTGGTTAGATATTATGCATTGGATCAACCTAAATCAAAGGTTAATATTAAAGAATGAAAATGAGAAAAATAGGGAGGAATGTATAGGATTATCCCCATTTAATTAAAAAAGGAAGGTGACTGAAATTTAGGGGGAAAGAATAACAAATAGTTTGAAGATAAGAATCATAGAAAATCTTTTAAAGCCCACGATTTTTATATGGTAGTTGCATAATTTTAGGGATTGATAAGACGGAGAAGATTTATAGAAAAATTAAATAATCGAATTTACAAATACAAAAACTCAGTAGAATCATTGAATATCTATTAGTCGACATTTGAAAAACTCAATATGATTGTTTGAATAATTATAGAATCGTATAATATTTATAGTCGATATTTGAATAACTCGGTTTGATTGTTTGAAAAACTAAATATGATTGTTTGAATAATTACAGAATAGTATATTCTTTATAGCCAATGTTTGAATAACTTTGTTTGATTGTTTGATTAACTCAGTATGATTGTTTGAATAATTATAGGATTGAACATGTTTTAATGTTTGCATTATTTAGGTTGAATAAGTATTCATCTTACCATGAAAAACAATATGCTATAGGTTAAATAATGACATATTAAAATGGGTAGATACGACAAATATAGGAATCTTACATGAACATTGAATAAGACAAAAATGGGGATGGTTACATCTCGAATATATACTACAATGAATTTGAATAAGTACATCTACTTTTTTGAAAGTACAATGATATGTCGAAAACAACTAATCATTGTCGTTGTCTGCAAACATCACCCACTTATACTTCATCGTCATTCTTCAATAACTGCATAAGATATACATATATTAATATCAATCCACGCATAACAAAACATGTATATATGTATAACAAGTCACACATGTTTGAATAACAAGCCAACATGTATATACGAATAACAAAACACGAATAGATGAATAACAAGCCATGCATATATGAATAACAAATCACGTATATTTGAAAAACAAATCACTTCACATATGGATATAATAAAAACAATATGAAAAACTAAATGAAATTAGTTGAAAAACAACATTGTACATCCTGAATTTTTAAATATGATCATGTATTGATATGAGTTAGTGTTCTTTCGAATAATCATTACAATGCGTTTGAAAAACAACAGTTGGTATTATGAAAAAGTTGTCTCTTTGTATTATTTTAAGATGTAAATAATCATTACAATGCTTTTGAAAAATAATGTTGAATATCCTGAAAAATGTTTGAATTCTTCTATATTGTTATGCATCTGTCTATGTAAACACACTAGAATAACTCATGGCAATGATTTGAAATTTTTTATTATAATGAACCAAAATATAATAAATCATATTGTTATACGATTTGAACAACAACTTTCGTTTTCTTGTACAACAAAGTTCATTCTTTTGAACAATAATGATTTGAACACACCTTTTCATAATATTAACAAATTCATACCAACTAACGCCTTCTAAACCTAACATCGAATTTCTTCATTCTTAACCTAATAAATTTAACGGATAATCATTCTCGATTCGACTAAGTTCTATCTACAAATCGGCTAAAAATTGAAAACACTTACCAATTTTGAGAAAATCGACGATGCTTTTATTCTATTTCACCGACATCCTTCACCAATTTTGAATCGTCACAATTAGAGAGAGAGAGAGAGAGAGAGAGAGAGAGAGAGAGAGAGAATGGAACTCAAATTTCAAAATTGTCGAATTGTAATCTTCAACATCTACGAATTGGAATAGAAGATAGAGGAATAGTTCTGATTTTCGCAGAAAAATGGTTTAAAAAGGAAAGAATCATTTCTTCCCTATAATCAAGGGATTTTTGTCAAATTAGATATACATACAAATATTTCTATCCGGATTGAGTTTTATCTAGTGTATCTCACCCATATAACTTATTTGCACTCATTTTTATTTTAATCCTTACCCTTTATTAATTATAATCTGACGGTTTAAGATGAACCACATGATTTACTCTAAGAGGGTGATTCACTAGAGCACTATTCTATATGGTTATATATATATATAGGGGGAGGTTCTGGTAGAAAGGTAATTGTGGTAGAAAGTGAGTGAAAATTTGGGACGTTGGATTGGGTAAAATGAGTGGTTAGATTTGAGGGTGTATAATTACAAAAAATAGAGAGAGAAATATGAGATCAATATATAGAGATTTGAATATGGGTAGTTTCCTTAAAAAAAGGAGTGACTGATTTTTAAAAAAGAAAAAGAAATAATAAGGAGTTTATAAATAAATAAATTGGGCTATTAATATAATTTTTTATTCTCTACCCTATATTTTTAATAAATTAATATTGAAGTAAATGTTTTATCCTCATTCTCACAGTCTGTAAAATGAATACCAACGTGATATTTAATGAATATCTATTTTTCGGAGTAAGTCAAATGAATATCAACGCAATAAATAATGAATATCTATTTCTGTTATAATGAATATGACCAATATGAATAATGAATATCAACGTAATAAAAATGAATATCTACTTCTGTTATAATAAATATGATATGAATAATTGTATAATCTCATTATAACTTCGACAACCATATCAACTTCAATGAATATTGCTATATAAAAAGATGAATATATTGAATCAATAAGCTACATAAATATATCATTTATTGATAAGAATATGATCATTTATTTACATGAATATCATCAGCTAATACGGTGAATATGATCACTCAATTACATGAATATCACTATATAATGTGGTGAATATGACCTCCTAGTTACATGACTATCACTAGCTAATATAGTGAATACAACCACCCAGTTACATGAATATCACAAGTTATTATGGTGAATATGATCACTCAAGTACAAGTCTCACGAATAAAAAATAAAAAAATATATGATTATAATTCATGTCCTTATGTAGACTCCATCTTCCTCAACTTCCTTCGATATTTTTTGACCATTTGCTACCTTCAAATAAAAAATAGAGTAGATAAATATTCATAACAATATATAATCACTCAAAAAAATACATATAATTTTTAATGGAAAGAATGCATAATTAAAAAATATTCTAACCTATGTGAATATCATTGTTGATTACAATGAATATCACTCAAAAATATTAATTCTTGTGACCATTGAATACTGAATCAAAATATTTACATCACTAATTTTTATACATAAATATCCTAATATTATTTGGTGAATATCAATGCATTTACCTTTGAATATCATCAAATAAATAAAAATTCCAAATAAATACTATTACAGTACAAATCTATGAATATTAATGGATTCAGGAAGAACAATTTTAATGAATATGAACACAAAAAATATATAGCAGAACACGATGTACATAAATAAGTTGAATCACTATATTAACTGTACGGAAAGTAAATAAGTTGAATCATGAAATATCAAAAACTTTGCCATTCAATTAAGAATGAGCACATAATATTAAAATAATGAAACAATGTATATCACTCACCATTAATTTGCAATACATAATCACACGTTACCTATTAACTAACAGTTGCCAATTATTTGAATTCAATAACATATTTTATTAGCAAGACTAATTGAAAACAGTTATATGACGATTCAAATCGAAACAAATTAATTAAAAAATCTATAAGAATTTGAATTCGTCATAGTTCTCATGGATCTGAGTTGGAGAATCATGAAAGACTTTACCTTGAACGCAAAGGAGTGCGAAGATGAAATAGAAGAGGCAAATCGATGACCTGTTTAGGATTTGAATGTACAACATATGCCTCTCACGAAAATTACTAGTTTGAAACCATGGACGTTTTCAATTTTGGAAGAGGAAAGGAATACGTGGTTTGTGTTTTTGGAGAAAAAGAAATCTGTAATTGGTTTGGAAAGAATCAATTTATGAGAGAGATAAATAGAAATATTTAATATAAAATCCCTAAAAATTCTCACAAAGGAGAAAATTTGGTGAGGCACATCTATTCCATAATTGTGTAGCTATTTTTAACGAATCTGGAACGTTAAAATTTTCTCATCTAATGGCTTAAAATTACACTCACTTTTCACTCTAACTTACTTTCTACCATATCCTTATACTATATATACGCTGTCGTGCTTTTTTGTTGTGTACTTAAAATTTAATATTTGTGTAATGATTGTGAAGAATCATTTTAAAGCCTTTTAACCAAAAAGGGGAGAGTAATGTGTGCCATTGCACATGCTTGGGTTCGAAACCTACACATGAAACCACGAAATAGAACCACTTTTATGAATCTAAAGTCATGACACTAACTATTACGAGCAAGAAATTCATGAATCGTAAGATAACTTATTATGAACTTTAACATTTAAATTTATGAACCCACAAAATATCATTTATGTACTAGATTACATGACAAAAATAACAAGTATAATGAATTAAATTTCATGAACTTTATGAATTTTTTTTTATGAACTGATGTTCGTGTTTTAGTATAGTTTTTGATAGGTTTTCTTAGGTTTTTAGGATTAGTTTTGATAAGTTTAGAGCTAGTTTTGTGTGTTTTTGGATAGTTTTACATATTTTGTGAAAAGTATGGAAGCTATTCCGTTTTGTGTCTTTTTGTAGGTTTTAGCTAGGAAAAGATGCTGTTTGAAGCTGTAATTGAAGAGCTATGATAAAGGACGGAAGAATACAGAGTGAAGCAGCTGAAGTTCGAGTTTTTGGAAGAGAAGTGTTCAAGAAAGCCAAACCCAGGCTCGTTAACGACCCTGAAGGGTTCGTTAACTAGGCCACGAGATAGAATAATCGAGAAGACGACTTTGTGACTCACCGATCCTGTGCGGGAATTTATTTTCGTGTCGGTAGAGTATCTTTTTATGATTTTAGGGTTATTATATTATGTATTTTAGGTCTTGTTATCTTTCTAGATTTTATTTCTATCTTTAAGAATAGATTCTATCTTTTTAGGAAAGTTTATATCTTTTAGCCTTTTTTAGTTTCTAGCCTTTTTAGTATAAATACCCTTCTATTCTAGCATAGAGGGGGGAGATTGGATCGTAGTAGATATAGGAGAGAAGAGGAAGAACCGAGAGAAGAGAGAGACGAGTCGGAAGTGTGATCGAAGAGCTCGGTGGACGAGAGTTACCGGGGTCGTCAGTTGTGATTTTGATTCGGTGTTTTAGGTTTTTTTTCGGTTTCTTCTGAATCTCTGTAAGACGATATTTCTTATTTATTTGAGTAGTGTTTTGTTTTCAATGTTTTCTTTGATTGAAGTTATTTGTTTCATAGTTATGATTAGTGAGTAGTCCTTTTATCTAGGGTCGGGGTTGAAACCCGGCATAGTTATGCATGATTGGTGAGTGAGATTATGTGTTGAATGCCTTTTATCCATTGTTGAGATTGTTTGTTGTGCTAATACCGAGATGAAGGTTGAGGTAATTTGAGTTATTGACTTGATTGAAAGAGAAAGTTATAAACTTGAAGGTTGATATTGTTTGAATACGAAAGTTTCAGGCTTTAGATCCAAAGCAAGCAATTGAGTGAGTTAGTTTATGAAAGTAGATTAATTTACTTGTTGAGTCAATGAAAGTTGATGCATCTATCCATTTAAAGGCATGATATTCTATCTTCTTACGAGCTTGTGTGCATGACTATGTTGTGGTAACCCTATCCTAGATCTTTATTTTTATTTGAAATCCCTTATAACTATATTCATTGCTGAGTGTGTTGGATCGGTACCGAACTTGTCGAGGTCGTTAGTTTTGTTCTTTTTGTTCACGGTGGGTCGTTAACGAGGCTGACAACTTCGTTAACGAGGCTGCTTTTGTGTGTTTTTGTTTGCTTTTGTTTTATTTTTAGTAGTCGACAGACAAACAACCTTGCTTCCTGTGAAACGATCCTGACTCTGCTATACTCAACGGGGTCTTGACTTATAAATTTATTTGTTGTCAAGAAACCCTCCTCAACATGAACTTAGCCATATAAAAGACATGAACAAATAGAATATCATTTATGAATACATGACACAAAATAACAAGTATTGTGAATTAAATTTAATGAACCTTATTGACAATTGGTATGAAGCTAACCATGTAAGGACATGAACCAATAGACCAACTTTTATAAACTAAATGTCATGAACCGTGAGATGTAATATTATGATCTCGTGTTTAGAAAAACGTGAACCAAATGAATAAATATCATGAACTAAAAGATCTGAACAAGATTAACAACTAGTATGACTTAAAAGACATCAGTTGTAAGATAAAATATCATGAACCTAAGTATATAAAAAGATGAACCAAAAAAAGAACTACCATGAGCCAAAAGATATAAAGCGTACAAAGAGTTAGCCTATGTGGCATTTGAACCCGCATCTATGTGAACATACACATTGCTCTACCATTTGAGCTAATAGGCTACCAAATAACATCAAATATAAGATAAACTACTAAGAAATAAAAGTCATGAACCATAAGATATATTATGAATATAGCTTACAAAAACATGAACCGAAAGAACAAATACCATGAACCAAAAATCACAAAAGAATATAATAACTAGCATGAACAAAAAGACATGAACCATAAGATGAACTTTGAAGAACCTAATTAAGGTTATTTAAACATGAACCAAAAGAACAATTGTTATAAACAAAAAACATGGAACAAAATTTATGAACCATAATAAAAAATATTATGAACCTTATATTAAAAAGTCATGAACCTAAAGAACAACTAATAAGAATAAAAATATATGATCGTATCAAGAAGTATTATGTGTGGGATTTGAACCCACATTTATGTGCACATGCACATTTCTTTACCATTTAAGTTAACACTAAAAAGTTCAAAAAATATTTCCAAAGCTCAATGCCTTCGAGCGCCCCAAATAATTTCCCAAGTAGCTCAAACATACAAAGTTAGTGTTCTTTATTTTTTTTAAAGGCAATTAACCCAAATCGTTTGAGTTCATAAAAAAATCTCATATTCAAGTCAACTCAACTCAACAAAGCTCATCACCCATCATTAATTTCAAAAGAATCCATAGATCTACTACATGAATAATATTTGTATCACATTTCTTTGTCAGTTTTCTCAGCGCATGCCAGTAGGACGTCGAAGGCTTGAATTTGACAACGCTGGTTATTATTCAGAACCTGAACGTTCCATGCACCGTAGACGCCGAGAGAACCGAGCCATGGCCACACCTAAAGACAGGGCTCGTCAGTTGGAGATCCTCCAGACTCAGATGGAGGCACTTAAAACCGAGAAGGAAGGCGCTGATGCCGAAGCTGCGCGTCAATGAGCTAACACTGCTCGTCTATAGGAAGAGCTGAACGCCTATCCGAGGAACGCCAAACAGTATATACATCCGGAACTGAGGGTGCCAGAACCTCCTATTGTGCTTCCTGAGATAGAGAAAACTTTTGAGATTAAATCTCAATTCATATCCTTGATCAAGAGGGCTCAGTTTGAAGGGAAACCTACTGAGTGCCCTATGGAACATATTAGGAATTTTCTTGATTTATGTGACACCATAGCTGTTGAAGGTGTCTCACTTGAATATGTCTTGTTAAAAGCTTTCAGGTGGTGTCTTACTGGAAAGGCCCTGAGCTGGTTGGAGAGCGTACCTCCTAAGTCTATCAGGACTTGGAAGAACTTGTATGATCAATTTCTTACAAAATTCTTCCCGCCTACCAAGACAACGGAGTTGAGAAAACGCATCACCTCCTATCAACAGCTGCCTAATGAGACTTTTGTTGAAACATGGGAAAGATTTAAGGAGATGCTTAGACAGTGCCCCACTCATGGGCAACCTTTATATGTTTTGCAAGAGATCTTTTTCCAGGGTATTAGCGCAGAGACCAAGAACCGCATCAACACGCATACTGCGTGTGGTTTTATAGAGATGGACCCTACATCTGCGTGTGAATTGTTGGATAAGCTTGCCAATTATGATGCTATGTATGGAACCCAGCAAGCTCCACAACCCCAGAAACGTTTCTACATGCCCAACCGAGAAGAAGTTGACCTTGATGTTAAAAATCAGTTTCTACAAGATGAGGTCAACAGTTTGAAGAAGCAGGTAAGTTTTCTGAATCCTCTCAATCATGTCAAGAATGTGGTTCTTCTACCCATAGTACTTCTTCTTGCACTAACATCGAACAGGTTAGAGCCGCTGAGACAATTGCTGAGATGAATTATATGAGAGGACCATACAGGAACCAGCCTAGCTATTTTGACAGGTCAAACAATTATCAGGCGTGGGGCAATCAGAATCCAAATCCAAACTATGCAGCACCTCCGCCGGATAGACGACCTGCACCATATCGACCTCCAGGCCACCAGGAACCACCATCATGGGTTCAAGGGTTACAGGAAGGCATTAACAAAGTTCAAGCCAACCTAAACCAACAAAACAAAAGATGGGGAGAGTTCGATATATGGAAGAAGAGTGTTGGTTCCCAACTAGGGAACCTTGCTGCACAGATTCCGAGATCACAAGGGCAACTCCTGGGCCGCCCCGAGGAAATCCCTAAAGGACAAATAGCAGCGGTGCACCTTAGGAGCGGGAAGACATTGACGGAGCGAGTCCAAGCTAAGGACAAGAAGGAAGAGGACGTCACAATGCAGATCGGTAACGAGCCAGCGAGAGCAAGTACCGAACCAATATGCCATGATGACGAGGCTCCGAGGGTACCTAACGACCCTATCCCAGGTAAGTTTTCAAATCCGAGCCTTCCTCTCAATCCCAGTGTAGTTAACGACCCCATCAGGGTCTGTAACGACCCGCCGAGGACATCTAACGACCCTAGTGTCGACCCGATACTTTCACCTCTCGAGCCTAACTTCGTTCCGAGAATGGTGAAATTTCTTCCATTTCCAACTAAGAAATCTGTGGACTCTACTGAGAGTAAGTTCAAGCGTTTCGTGAAGATCCTTCAGGGCATTAATATTTCCATCCCATTCGTTGAGGCCCTAAGCAAAATGCCGGCTTGCACAAAATTTTTGAAAGATATTCTTAGCAGGAAAAGATCCATACTGAGCTGCAGGATGAAGTCCGATCTATTGCTTTACCAGAAAAGCTTGGAGATCCAGGGAGATTTTCTATCACAATTGGTATAGGCGACCATAAATTCAAAGCTTTATGTGATCTGGGAGCCAACACCAGTTTACTCCCTCTTTCAATCTGGTTAAAAGCCAACATGGGACCGTTAGAGCCTGTGGATATGAATCTCTTCATGGCAGACGGATCATGTGTTAAAGCCACAGGAGTTGTGGATGACTACCCTATTCAAGTTGGGAAATTCTTCATACTAAATGATTTCGTCGTCCTCGACATGCCTGAGGATCCTCATGTCCCCGTTATCCTAGGCAGACCATTCCTAGCTACAGCGAATGCCAAGGTCGATGTGCGGAAAGGACTTCTTACTTTTGAGATTGGAGAAGAACGTGTGGAATTCAGCTTGGACCAAAACGCAAACGACCCCACCGCGGTCGCACAAATCGAGTTGCCCCAACCAGAACTCGACATAGTTGATACTACCGAACTTTCACCAATTTCGAAAAAGGACGAGATCCTCTCACAGGACCCCACCAAGCTCACATGGCCCACTAGCGAGTCTCACATACAAGGGAATTATCAAGGTGAGTACTCTTCGTCTTACTTTACTCCTGCACCATGCCCCACAGTTTATGCTATTGAGGAGTCCAAACCGCCTTGGTTTTCGGATTCCACTAACCCATATGTAGGAATACCGGGCATAATCATAGAAGACAAGGGATCTAGCTTAGTGACTCAAGCAAACAACGCTTACAAAGCTAAGTATGGGGTATTTCGAGACCCTGACAAAGCTACAGAAGAGCCACCTTGAAGCAAGGGAAATACGTCGGGCTAACGACGTTAAACGTAGCGCTTACGGGAGGCAACCCACTCTTAGTTTAGACTAGACTTTTCCTTTTTAGATTCCTTTTTCTTAGTTTTCTTTTGAGTTTTTTCTTTAGTAGTTTTTAGGATAGAAATTAGGATAAATTTTTAGCTAACAAGATGCAGGAGAAGAGCTCGAAAATCACTCCAAGAGGCTACGGTGGCTCGTTAACGACCCACCCAGGGTCGTTAACGATCCGTTCGACGACCCGATTCGTCAAAACGGGCAGGTAAGTTTTTTTAACTAATCTATCTTTTTACCTACCCCAAGCCGCCGTCCCCTTTCACCTCTTCCTATCCCTACCCTCTCCTATATAACCCTTCTACCTCTCTTAAAAATTTCACTCTCAAATCCTTTAACTCCAAATCCCTCAAAAATCCTACCAAAGATCTTAGAGATCCCCCACTACCGATCGGAATCCTTTACTCCACCGACCACCGAGAGGCCGTCGTTACCGAAGCCCAGAAACCCGATTTTCTCACAGACGAGATCCGAGCTCGTTAACCACCCAATTCTGACCCCTTGTTCTTCAATTTCTCGATTCTCCGGTATGATTTCTAAACCCTAACTCGAAATTTCATGATTCATGGTTTTTAGGGTAGAAATTTCATGTCTTGGAGCTTGTTCATTGAGAGGTCGATTTGCATGTTTGGATTTTACTCATAAAATTCTTGGTTGTGCTTAGTTGTTCTTGATCTAGGGAAGATTATTCATGTTAGATTATCTATTGCAACACTCTAATTAGAAAAGCATGAATTTTTCTTGTTCTAGTCTTAAGTTCAATCTTTGCATGTCAAAATTTTGGGTAATTCTAGCATGTTTGGGATGGGTAATTGAGCAAGTATGGGGTGCATATATCCAATTGCGTGCCTAGTGAGGGAGTATAGATGATTGCATGCTTGATTTTGGTCTGATTTTTAAAGTTGAAAAACTCGGAATTCTGCGTACTGGCTTTCGGCAGCTCGTTAACGACCCACCCAGGCTCGTTAACGACCCTGCGTAGCCTCAAAGATCAATACCCAGTCCAGATTCGTAAACGACCCAATTGGGTAGTTAACGAATAATTCCGAGGACTATTTCGAGACCAAGTATGGGGTCTCTTGCCTAACTTATCTTGAGTAGATCTTATCTTGGAAAAATCATGATTGTTTTGTAGATCTCATGGCAAGTTCAGGCAGACCCGCTACCCGAGCTCAGAAGAAGAGAAGGAACCAGAGGTCCCCATCTCCACCTCGTATGGATAATGTGATCTTGAGCACTCAAGGCCAAGCAAAACGATACCGTGCCATTCTAGAGAAGGACCACAACACCCGTTGGTTCTCAAAGTCTAGTGTTGTACACACGGGGATTTACACGGATGTCAAGGAGGCCTTCGTTATTCTCGGTGCATCTCATCTATTGAAGAAGGAGAATGTACCACATTTTCCGACCCTCACATCCAAGTTCTTGGCCACACTAGAGACAAGTTTCCCGTTGAAGACTTCGGCGGGACGCATCCGGTTTCGACTCGGCCATGTGAGCCGTGAGTTCACCATGGCGGAGTTCAATGCACTTCTGGAACTCCCGAACCCATCTAGAGACTACAGTCTGAAGGACTACAGGCTGACTCGGACTTGGAGTTACATCACAGGGGAGGTCCAATCCTCCACATCGGCATTATCTGGGGCAAGTATCATCAACCCCATCTTCAGGACCATTCTCCGAGTCCTTGCCGCTACATTCTAGCCAAAGAGAGAGTTGAACAGGCCAACGAGGACAGAAGTTTCTTGTCTCCGTACAATCCTTTTCAAGGAACCCGGCCCTTTGAATTTGGGGTATGAATGGCTCTACTACATAGAGAAATCAACCAAGTCCAAGGAAGTTTGGTGTGGTAACTTGGTCAGTCTTTTGGCCACCAACCTTGGAGTCGACCTCACCCTCTACACACCGACTCACGCTCAGTTGCTCAACCAAAACTATTGGCTTAGCACTGGAATTTTCACTCGAGTCCGGGAGGGGCTCGTTACAAAAGTCCATGGTCGTGACGTACCGCCACCCCTACTGAAATTGGAGCTTTTATACGTACCAAATTGGTACGAGGCGTGGACGGGACATGCTTTCCCATTGGAGCCCAAGCCGGAGGATGAGCTATCACTTAGGTCGTGTGTGTCCCGGTTTGAAAGAGAGGAAGATGCAATGGATGAATATGAAGATGAAGATGAGGATACCGAGCTAGTTGAAGAAAACACTGAGGAAGCCGACACAGAAGGCGGCATAGAGGAGCTTAACTTCGAGGAAGAAAACCTCGACACGAAAGTACTAGGCGCCAACATCCTCGTTGACGAGCCCACCAGGCTCGTTACCGATCATTTCCAGCCTTCTAAATCCGCTGCTAACGAGGTACCCAGGGTCGTTAACGACCCGCCGAGAGCTCCTGTCGACCCTCCGCCAGTTCCTACCGATTCTTACTCTTATGGGCTTGTGCCATACCACCCAGTGCTTCACCATGATCACTTCCAGCCTCACTACCCACCACCTCCTCAGCCTGAATACACTGGATCGAGAATTCTGCCACCATGGGCCGAGGATCTTTCTGCACGGATGCAACAGCTCAACCTCCAACAGGACCACATTCATCGGAGGATGGATAGATGGGAGACTGTCTACTCAGCTCGGATGACATTTGAGGATGAGAGGCACCGTCAGAGAGAGACAGAGGATGCTGAGCGTTGGAGGACGATGTATGACTTCATGGGGAACATCGAGCATTACTTTCCTCCACCTAACCGTTGATCCAACTTCAAGATGTTTTCCTTGTTTTCCACTTCTGAAACTTTGTAAGTTTTTGTTTTCTCTTTTCTTGTTTTTCTTGTGTTTTTCTTTTCTATTTCTTTCCTTCTTCTTATTTTCTTACAGTGGGGACACTGTAATTTTAAGTATGGGGTGGGAAAAAGTAGAAAAAAACTAGTTTGTTTTGTGTCTCGTTGTCCCATGTGTTTTGTCTTAGGTAGTTTTAATTCCGAAAAAAAAGAAGATTTTTTTTATAATAACTTAAAATTAAAAAAAAAAGAGTTTTAGAATTGATAAATATCCCTTTCTTATGTTCTATGATAGTAGTTGCTAGCATGATCATATAATTCCTTGCAATCATGTCTTTGAGAATATAGCCGGATTCTTATTTTGAAGTTGTTTTTAGGAAGGAATGACATTTGATGAAATTGAGCGCATATACCTTTTTTTAGCATAAGTGATGCAATCCAACAAAATTTACCTTGTGAGTTATTTTTGGCCTTATAGGGAGAACATTAACGAATCCCTCTTCTTTTTTGTGTGATTTACTCTCTATATGCATATTATCTCTTGGAATTGTGATGGTTATCTATTACTTGAGACCTATATAAGATTTATAGTTCATTACTTATGAAAATCATATGATGGAGAACTTATCTTTATAAGCCCTATTATTCCATATCCACCCTTACATTATCCTCTTTTTGAAGCCAATTTTGAGCCTTAAAGCCTTTTATTTTTAGCTCCACAAAATTATTCCCTAGCCGAGATAAGCGTGACCCTATTCGGGGATTAGGACTTAGTATTGGTTGTTATGATTTTGTTGAGTGAGTAGTTTGGTTCAAGTGTGGGGTAATATGGGTTGGGTAAATTGAAAGATCTTGCAGTTTATCATGTATATGGAGTTTGGTTCCCTGTATGCACTGTATAAAGAAGGGAAAGTAAAGGGGAAAAACAAAAGAAATAGAAAATGCAGAATCGTTACCGACTCTAAAAGGGTTCGGTACCGAGCCCCCGCGGAGAAAAACAAAAAAAGAAAGGGAAGAAAAGAAAGATCATGAAAAGTCCAAGAAAGAGCTGAATAGTGAAAGTGTGCATGAGCCAAATTTCCTTAGTGTTTGTAAGCAAGATAAGTTGGGATAAATGGGTGAGTGAAAGAAAAAGTGCATAATGTTTGAGTGAGTTTGGTATATTGTATGAGAGTTTTTGGTAATACGTGTGAGTTGTTAGGAGTCTTTGATTCCCGGATATTATTAGCACCACATGGCCAAAATATTTCCACGCCTTATTGTTTTTACTAAGCCCCATTACAACCCGGCCGAATGGAAGCTTTTATGAAGTTTTTCATTGAGCCTAAGTTCTCTTGATGATTTTTATGTGTTTTGACAAATCTTTGGTGGAGAGTTTGGTGATATAAGTTCCAATTTCTATGAGTTTTTGCATATAAGATGAGTTGAGAGATATATTTATAAGCTTAAACACTTGAGAGTTGAGAGAAACACATTATCCCTTGTGATGTTGGATTGTATTTTCTTGTGTCTATTTTTAGTTACATATGTGTGTGATGACGTTAATAGTCTTTTGCTTTTTTTCTTCTATATGTTTTGAAGTTGCTTTTTAGATGATGGCTATAGTTTGATGAGCATGTTTTTTGGTTTTGATTAATGTTTTGCGATTGCTTGAGGACAAGCAAGTCTAAGTATGGGGTATTTTGATGTTCATGTTTTTAGTATAGTTTTTGACAGGTTTTCTTAGGTTTTTAGGATTAGTTTTGATAAGTTTAGAGCTAGTTTTGTGTGTTTTTGGATAGTTTTATATATTTTGTGAAAAGTATGGAAGCTACTCCGTTTTGTGTCTTTTTGTAGGTTTTAGCTAGGAAAAGATGTTGTTTGAAGCTGGAATTGAAAAGCTATGATAAAGGACGGAAGAATATAGAGTGAAGCAGCTGAAGTTCGAGTTTTTGGAAGAGAAGTGTTGAAGAAAGCCAATCCCAGGCTCGTTAACGACCCTGAAGGGTTCGTTAACGAGGCCACGAGATAGAATAATCGAGAAGACGACTTTGTGACTCACCGATCCTGTGCGGGAATTTATTTTCGTGTCGGTAGAGTATCATTTTATGATTTTAGGGTTATTATATTATGTATTTTAGGTCTTGTTATCTTTCTAAATTTTGTTTCTATCTTTAAGAATAAATTCTATCTTTTTAGGAAAGTTTATATCTTTTAGCCTTTTTTAGTTTCTAGCCTTTTTAGTATAAATACCTTTCTATTCTATCATAGAGGGGGGAGATTGGATCGTAGTAGATAGAGGAGAGAAGAGGAAGAACCGAGAGAAGAGAGAGACGAGTCAGAAGTGTGATCGAAGAGCTCGGTGGACGAGAGTTACTGGGGTCGTCAGTTGTGATTTTGATTTGGTGTTTCAGGTTTTTTTTCGGTTTCTTCTGAATCTCTGTAAGACGATATTTCTTATTTATTTGAGTAGTGTTTCGTTTTCAATGTTTTCTTTGATTGAAGTTATTTGTTTCATAGTTATGATTAGTGAGTAGTCCTTTTATCTAGGGTCGGGGTTGAAACCCGGCATAGTTATGCATGATTGGTGAGTGAGATTATGTGTTGAATGCCTTTTATCCATTGTTGAGATTGTCTGTTGTGCTTATACCGAGATGAAAGTTGAGGTAATTTGAGTTATCGACTTGATTGAAAGAGAAAGTTATAAACTTGAAGGTTGATATTGTTTGAATACGAAAGTTTCAGGCTTTAGATCCAAAGCAAGCAATTGAGTGAGTTAGTTTATGAAAGTAGATTAATTTACTTGTTGAGTCAATGAAAGTTGATGCATCTATCCATTTAAAGGCATGATATTCTATCTTCTTACGAGCTTGTGTGCATGACTATGTTGTGGTAACCCTATCATAAATCTTTATTTTTATTTGAAATCTCTTATAACTATATTCGTTGCTGAGTGTGTTGGCTCGGTACCGAACTTGTCTAGGTCGTTAGTTTTGTTCTTTTTGTTCACGGTGGGTCGTTAACGAGGCTGACAACTTCGTTAACGAGGCTGCTTTTGTGTGTTTTTGTTTGCTTTTGTTTTATTTTTAGTAGTCGATAGACAAACAACCTTGCTTCCTGTGGAACAATCCTGACTCTGCTATACTCAGCGGGGTCTTGACTTATAAATTTATTTGATGTCAAGAAACCCTCCTCAACATGAACTTAGCCATATAAAAGACATGAACAAATAGAATATCAATTATGAATACATGACACAAAATAACAAGTATTGTGAATTAAATTTAATGAACCTTATTGACAATTGGTATGAAGCTAACCATGTAAGGACATGAACCAATAGACCAACTTTTATAAACTAAATGTCATGAACCGTGAGATGTAATATTATGAACTCGTGTTTAGAAAAGCGTGAACCAAATGAATAAATATCATGAACTAAAAGATCTGAACAAGATTAGCAACTAGTATGACTTAAAAGACATCAGTTGTAAGATAAACTATCATGAACCTAAGTATATAAAAAGATGAACCAAAAAAAGAACTACCATGAGCCAAAAGATATAAAGCGTACAAAGAGTTAGCCTATGTGGCATTTGAACCCGCATCTATGTGAACATACACATTGCTCTACCATTTGAGCTAATAGGCTACCAAATAACATCAAATATAAGATAAACTACTAAGAAATAAAAGTCATGAACCATAAGAAATATTATGAATCTAGCTTACGAAAACATGAACCGAAAGAACAAATACCATGAACCGAAAATCACAAAAGAATATAATAACTAGCATGAACAAAAAGACATGAACCATAAGATGAACTTTGAAGAACCTAATTAAGGTTATTTAAACATGAACCAAAAGAACAATTGTTATAAACAAAAATCATGGAACAAAATTTATGAACCATAAGAAAAAATATTCTGAACCTTATATTAAAAAGTCATGAACCTAAAGAACAACTGATAAGAATAAAAATATATGATCATATCAAGAATTATTATGTGTGGGATTTGAACCCACATTTATGTGCACATGCACATTTCTTTACCATTTAAGTTAACACTAATAAATTTCAAAAAATATTTCCAAACCTCAATGCCTTCGAGCGCCCCAAATAATTTCCCAAGTAGATCAAACATACAAAGTTAGTGTTCTTTATTTTTTTAAAAGGCAATTAACCCAAATCGTTGGTGTTCATAAAAAAATCTCATATTCAAGTCAAATCAACTCAACAAAGCTCATCACCCATCATTAATTTCAAAAGAATCCATAGATCTACTACATAAATAATATTTGTATCAAATTAGGTCTAAAAAAACTCATCTTGAAACAAATATCGCAAATCTATGCCATATGCCCATAGCCCAATTAGTATCGGAATGGAGTGAGCTTAAGGGTGAGATTTCGAGTTTATGGTGGAGATTTTGCAATGGATCTAGAGGTTGAAGATGAGTCTCCTTTTCACCCAAAAAAGAATGTGTGCCATAATAAAAGAATATATATGTCTTGTCTTTCAAATTTTAAACAAATTACACTCCGTGCCATTGTAAATGAACGGGACTCGAGCGTGACTCTTTATTATTATGCTTAAGTATTTTATTATAAAATTAAATATGGCAGTTATTCGTTATAATGGAGGATTCTATTTTAGTCAAAAGATAGAATTTCCACTTGGATTGGAGAGCAAAAATTCGTTTGTTGGGCCTAGAGCATTATCGGTCCATCCTTAGAGATAGAGTTTCCGCCCTTCTTTCTCCCTTTCCTCCATTATAAATACATGTATTCGCCATGTATGAGGAACACCTAATATTCACTGAGCTCGCACGCAAGTCTTGTCCTTTACCTCGACTTTCAATCAAAAATTGTTGTTCTAACTTAGGCATCAGAGGTGGATTAGGAGGTCCCTGCCCCCCTATGTCCATTGTTTTGCAGGTTCTAGGTTAAAGAGGAGATTGGAACGGAAGGTGAAGAAGGGAGTATTCAACTGGTGCATTGAAGACGAATTTTTGTGCACTAACAGTTAGCGCTGTCCGTGGGAAACGATCCCAAAAGAAAAAGAACTAGTTTTTCAAAACCCTAGGGCAATCACGCAAAGTGAAATCGAGTGTGTGGTGCCCTCGGCGAACAGATTCGGGACCGCAGACCAAGAGGCCACGGTCGTGACCCCGAAATCCGCGACCGCGACATGCATGGCAATCACACAGAACTCCGATATTCGCTTGGAGGATCAAAACCTAGCGCGTCCCGAGGTTAGTAGTTGACCACCGTGTGACAATTTGGGTCCAAATGTGTGCCCAGTATCCCAAAAGCGAAAACTTGATCACAAAACGCATAAGGACAATCAAATGATATCAAAGCAACAAATCCTGAGTGTAGGGAAGACAACAACTTCCTAGTGTCGATCATAGTGCGAGTTGCGAAGTCAACGACATTGGGGCAAAGAACAACCATGCGAAACCCTTGTCGAATTTAGTCTCGCCTAAGGTCGGTAGTCAACCACCGATTGACATGCTGGCTTCGGGTGTACGTGTGCCCGGTAACCCAAAGTCGGAAACTTGATGATGAATCACATATCAATAGTCAACCACCATTGTGATGTCTCTTTATTTGGTGGTGTTTTTATATATGATTTCCTTTGTAAATATGTTTCTTTTTCCCCTTTTCTTGTGTGTTTTGTTCCTTTTTAGCTTAGTTCCCGTATTTCTATGAGATTCGGAGACTATGCGCGTTTTATGTGTTTTGTAGGTGTTTTGGCATGGATCAAGGATTGTTTTGAAGGAGGATCGGAACATGGATCAAGGCCCGAGATTAAGAGGGAAAGAGAGGAGCAATCCATGAAGAAGAACAAGAGAAAATCCAACAAGAAGAGGGTGGAACGAGGTCCGGACCGAGTTGCAACCAACGCCGGGCCCGACTTGAGTTTTTAACCTCGGACCGACTTGCACAGTAAGTCGGGCCCGAGGTCCTCCGTGTCGGTCCGAGTCGGTCATTGGAATGCTTGGGCTCCAAGGCACGAAATTGTTAACTTCCACTTTTGCCCCTCATCTATAAAGGCTCTCTTATCTTCTTATTGGAGGGGGGGACACACAAGGAGGGAGGTTCTCACACTTAGCAAGGAACCAACCCTCAAGAACTCTCAAGAGGATACTTGGAGAGCAAGGAGGAAGGAGAGGAGAAGGAGAAGAGAGAGAATCGGCCTAGAGGAGGAGATTTGATAGGTTTGGTTGATAGATTAGCTTTGTCTTGTTTTCATTTTGTGGATTTGGAAACCTTTGATTGGAGTTTGTGGATTGCTTTTGATTTTGAATGAAATTTGGCTTTGGTTTGAGATTGATGATGTTGATTGCTTTGCTTTTTGATTTGTTTGCTTTCTTTGTTTGCCACATGGAGTAGATCTCCTTGATCTTGGGTTATGGGGGAAAACTCTAGCTAGGTTGGGCTAGAAACCCCAATTCCATAGCCTTGAGTGCTTGATCTAGGAACCCACTCTACATAGAGCTACAATTCCTTGCGAAAGTAAGGAATCAAGGCTTGTGATTGGCAAAGTAGCGAAAGTGAACATGTGTCAATCTCAAGACCTTGCTTCGAAGGGGATTTCCCCAAGGATCGATGTGTAGAAGTGGTTGGAACGAGGGCGAAAGCACTCGATCCTATTCCGATCATCACTTATTGCTTGAACTGGGGTGGAAAAGCCTTAATCTACTAGAGAAGGAACCCAAAAGCCCAAGATCTACTTTCAATCTTTGAGTTCGACAAACCCAACTACCTCGGGCCCGACTTGCCCTACGTCGGTCCCGACTTCCTCTTGTCGCCAACATCGGGCCCGACGTGACACTTGTGTCGGTCCCGACTGTTCTCTTTGTTTTCCTTTGTTTTAAGTTCTCCTTTCCAGCTTTCTAGTGTCTAGGCACCTCAATTGAGTAGATTTCCCGAGCGTTCGACACCCACCACGTGCTACAACGGGGTCGGGTTATAAATTGTATCTCTAGACCCTCGCACACACGAACGATCACATTGAAGCGAAGAAGAGCCTAAACAAGGGAGAACCGACAACTTCCTAATGTAGACCCAGGACACGCACAAACGGCGATGATCGATATTCACTCAATCGAACGCATGTGGCTACCGAAATTGATTGCCAGAAAGACCACAACTACAGCCCGAGTAGCCACAACCCTGGACCATGCAACCGCGACCACGGAGGACAAATCCGCAACCGTAGAACCCCCAAAACTGATGATACTCGAAAGTCATCGCGCCGGACCGGAAAAGGCTCAAAGCCCATACGACTTGCCTGGAATAAACCCGGATCTTGCTTGCCATAGGATGAACGTCTTCCCAAACGTAAAGTCGATCGTAAAAGCAAGCAAACGGTCCTCTATCCAGCATACTAAAGACTTGCAAGTCGATCCTTCAGAGTCGTCATTTTACGTGGTGATGACAAGTAATGATATTTGATGGCACATTTTTTATTTTTATGTGGTGATGGCAAATAATTGAATGTCATCAAGGCTCTTTGCTAACACTTGTTTGTCATCAAGTCCCTTTGATGACACTTGTTTGTCATCAAGGCTATTTTGATGCACGCTCCATGTACAAATTTTTTTTTTTTATCAAATTACCCACTTTAATGTGTATTACATAATAAATAAAAAATATACATATATTCATAATATGATTTAAGAAATATTCAACCCCTCCAAAATAGGGACACTATTCCAAGGAA
Organism: Fallopia convolvulus; assembly: GCA_964016875.1. Classification (NCBI taxonomy): domain Eukaryota; kingdom Viridiplantae; phylum Streptophyta; class Magnoliopsida; order Caryophyllales; family Polygonaceae; genus Fallopia; species Fallopia convolvulus. The sequence continues at coordinate 41,332,707 of OZ024719.1, forward strand.
CTACTTGAACCAAATGAAGGTCAATGATAAGGGATAGATTTCACCTTGTTTAATGTTTGCTCGATGTTGCACATGTTGTAACTTTGCTTGGCTGATGGGTTGAAGAATTGATGAACCCTTCTTTAATTGTAGTTACCCTCCTTAGATTGCATAACAACAAAAGATGAAATAGGATGTAGACATGCCTCTTTTTTAGGCATGGATAGAACAAGCACACATAATTAAGTTGTGTAAACCAAGTATGAACTTGTTATTATTAAACCATACAACTTCTCCATTTTTTTTCCATATTTTTACTAGGGGTGAGCAAACAGATATATCTAATCCAATTCCATCTGGAATACCGGATAGCCAAAATATTTTCTAATAAAATTCTACTTCATAGTTGATTAATTATTAGTTGAATATCTTGAATACCAAATATTATCTAGTCCCGGATATATGAAATATCCATTTTTCAAAACCGTTGTTACTTTTATTAGATCCAAGTCTGATGCGACCCTTCTCGTCTTCAGGTCAAAAGAGGTCGGATCTAGGCTCGAAATGTCCGAATCTTCTCCGAATAGTAACTGGGATATGTACGAGTCCAACGTTATGGACGCTCGGGCTTCTAATGCTCTTTGGAATGAGGGCGGGGCGAGGCTAAAGGATAGAACGTCGAACTAATGTTAAATTTCTTATTAATCTCCTTCCTAATCTTCTTCTTCAAAAAAATGGAACACCACAAATTTGCGGATGAGTTGGCCGAGCAACTCTTTGGTGTCGGTGGTTCACAAGAAAGTTAAGCTAAACCCAATCAACCAACATATTCTTATTCCCATATGCCTATACCGACATCATTTTCCCTTCTACTCCTATTCCTAGCCAAAGAGTTGAGGAAGCGTCCACGACATCCACCCAAAGTACTAAGGAGCTCACATTTGATGTTTTCACGAAGCATTTCACCAAAGACGGTGTATTAGATGTACAAGGCTGATATGTCGCGAAGTGCAGCTATTATTCCATGAAGTACAATTGGAAGCACAATGGAGGTTATGACACCTTGAATAAGCATTTGGAGATAAAGCACAAAGAAAAGTTAGGCATGATGCAAGAACAAACACAATTTGTCGGGGTTGCAACTTCTTACTCTACAAATCTTCATTGTTTTAGTTACAATCATGAACATAGTGTTTACGCTTTGTCCGAAGCTATATGTATTGATCATTTGGCATTCCAATTTGCCAAAAATGTTCGTCTTAATGATTGGGTCACTAACCATTTCCAACCCGCTTATAAAAGAATTATTAGAAAACAATTAGGAAAAATGTGCTTAAAACATATAAGATTCGTAAAAACGAGTTGTCTTGGTTTTTTTCTCAAAATGATATCCATGTTTCTATTTCTAGTGATATTTGGAGTGATCACTTTCAAACTCATTCATACATGAGCATTAAATGTCATTTTGCTTATGATCAATTTTACATGCAAAAACGAGTTTTAGCCTTTCGGGAATTTGATGGGGCACATACAGCTAGAAATATTTGTAACATTATACTTACTATTTTAGAAGAGTATAAACTACTTCATAGAGTTTTTTACAATTTTATTTGATAATGTCTTTAACAACACCACTTCTATTAGTGGACTAATTCAAGTTTGTCAACCGGCTTTTAAAAACAAATATTTTCATATATGATATTATTGTAATATTTTAAACTTATGTGTTTAAGATGGTTTGAGAGTCTTAAACATATTTATTTAACCTATTAAATAAGTTGTTAACTATATTTGGCTAAAAAAGAAGATCACATTAAAGTGGAAGAAGTTTTATAACAGAAATGGTGTTGTAACAATACGTTTTCAAAAGAGGTTAGTCATCGTTCAAACTCTACTTATAAATTACTTCATCAATGTTTACATTGCAAAGAACTTTTTGCTTCCTTGACCGCTCAACATGTTCCGAGTTCACAAGAAATAAAATCCTTTTGGTACCGTTGCTATGAAATCGTGGAAATTTTAAAAAATTTCAATAATGCAACTTATACTTTTAGTCATACCTATGCACCAAGAGCTCATATATTTTATTTTGAAGCTTTGAATGTGATAGCGCCTTTAAGGAAGGGCTTACATGACCCGACATTGTCGATGCCATTTTCTTCATGAAAATGTAGTGGTTGAAAAATTACAAAACTATTCTCAATATTTATCCTATTGCTTGTGTTTTTCTTATCGTGGATTTAAAATAGAAGGTTTGCAAGATATTTTGGAGCCATACTATGAGTTATTGCAATTACAAGAGTAAGATCAAGATTGTAATGTTGATATCATTATGGAACGTATTAGATCTCTTGTTTATGATTTATATAAGGTTTATATCGCAATTGGTGAGGCTCCTTCTTTGCCTCAATTATCCCCATCAGCCACCTCATTTCCTCTTTCGTTTCTAGGAACGAGTTCTCATTTATTACAAAATCTTACAAAAAGATCGAGACACACGAGCTCACATATAGCTTATCTAACCACTACCTTTGATTTTGTAGATGGAATTTGGAAAAAAATTTGATTGACAAACCTCTAACCTGAATTAGGGCACGATTGAAATCACGAGAAGCTATTGATCTTGCACGAATGTGGGATTCGCAAGAACAATGAAACAAGAACAAGCACTTTTGCTCTGGAAATCTATAATCTCGTGTATATTCTTACTGATGTTCGCATGCCTCTACAAAAAGAAGTAAAATCAATATATATGTTTACATTGCAACGGTTATCTACCTAGTATCACGATCTCCGGATCTCTAGGACACGATCCATAACTACTTTTCCATTTTCCGTGTATTTCGGAGGCTTGAAACGCTATCTCGTGCGCCTTCGAGATGGTTATTTCCGCTTGTGACGGATGCTTTCTCCCTTCCATCGAGTGATTGGAGATTTCTCTATTCCAAGGTATCTTCTTGCACAACCCGGTTGGTGATTTTTTCGTGCATTCATGGGCTTAATTCACCGGATGGGCCGATAGATTTTTGGGCCTAACAATACCCCCAAATCCTGATCCAAATCTTTTAGGAGGGATTTGGATAGGATTTACCGCGTGAATGCAAGCGGCGTACGCCACGTGGGAACACCCATTCGTTCGATATTCCTCGAGAACCTGAGGAGTCCCATCATTCAGACATTAAATGCCTTGCTTAAGACCTCTTCAGAGATACAAGTCTTTTCCCTTGCGCTTCGTCTTCTTCTTGCCCCCATTTTCTTCTAACTCTCGTTTTACTCTTTTTTCTGTTGATCCCCATGGCCAACACCGGTGTCGAAGACATGGGTTTTGAGTCCTCTCATATCCTCGAACCCCATGAGTGTCGTCCCTGTTCCCTCACTTCAGAGGAGGTGGAGACTTTAGTCCGTAGCCACGGATTCCCATCTTATGTTAACTCTTATACCCCTACATGTGAGGCTGCCGACTGGGTAAAAGAAGGTTGGGTCTGCTTCCTGGAATATCCATTCACCCTAGGAGCCCTTTTCCCTTTTTCTCCCCAGATTTTAAACTTCTTGATGACGCTCAAGGTGTCTCCGGCGCAACTGATGCCGTCCGTATGGAAGATTCTGTACCAAATCAGTGATGTCTGTCGGGGCGAAAAGATCGACTTCACCTTACAAGACCTCCTGTGTGCGTACCGGGTTTGTCCCCTCAGAGCCGGACGTTTCACCCTTCATGCAGGAGACGCCAAGAACCCCCTGATCCCGAAGTCGAAAGTCAATGACAAGGACTGGGCTTCGCGTTTCTTTTTCGTGGAGAAGTCCTCTTTGGGAGAGGCATTCCAAGCTGCGTTCTTTGACTCCTGGACTACTAAAAGTAAGTGTTTTCTACCTTGTTTTCCTCTACCCTCGGTTGCTTTCCCTAATGGCTTCTCTATCAATTCCTTAACTTTAGGGATTTCTGTCGTAGTTCTGCCGAGTCTGGAGGTCCAAGTTCTGGAGTCGGAAGCCTGCAGGAAGCTTTTCTCTCTCCCGGAGGCCAGAAGGACGTATCGGAGGTCTGCGGAGCTGCTCCTTGAGGGCGAATCCAGCAATAGGACGACGACAGTCAATGGGGATCCGAAGGATGACGAGGATGATGCGGGGTCAGGGAATTCTGAGAAGACGATCGATGACGGTGCTCCGAAGCTAGGGGAACTTACTGGAAAGGGGCCAAGCCCTGTTAAAAACCCTACTAGTATGCGCTTCCCTACCTTTTTTATATTTTATTTATATTTATATATATTTTTATCCTTGACTCGTGAACGTGATGACGATTGTCTTCTTGAATTCTTGATGCATGTCTTCCCAGAGCCTTCCTCATCTTTGGGGAGAAGTTTTTCCGTTGCAGCCCTTATTCAGCGCAAACTCCGCTCAAGTGACAAGAAACCCCTTTGGATCCGAAGGTAAAGGTAGAGGTTGTAGCGAAAGCAACCCCGGCTAAGAGACCATCACCCAGTGTTACTGAAGTCATCGATCTGGACGAGAAAGTTCCCTCGGACTTATGGCAGATGCTTCGAAGTGTCCACGGCTCAAAGAAACCTCGCTTGGAAGTTCCCCGCTCCGTTTTGGTCAGGGATGCAGGCTTGTCGATCTGGAAGGTCCGTTTCCTCTAGTCATCCCTTCCTCTCTTATTCTCTTCTTTCCTTTTTTTGCAACTGATATCGTGTTCCTGTACACAGGTCCTGCAAGGCGTCCTATGGGTTGCGGAGGCTGTTGATGGAGAAGAGCTAATTCTCAAGGAGCGTCAAACCCAGTGGGATGTTGAAAAGGCTGCTTTGGAGAAGGAGATCCGTTTGGCAACTGAGCGCAGAAGACGGATGCGAGCAAGTTGGCAAAACTTACCGAGCCGGTCAATCGTCATTCCTCTCAAGCTATGTCGGACCGGTCCAAGATCGCCGATCTCGAGGCCAAGAACAAGAGGATTGCTAAAGAAGCTAGCGAGATTGGGGCCTACTGCTCGATGATGTCTCGGGTAGAGACGATCAAGCAATTCGCGCCTGGCGAGCACTTGGAATGGGATCTGGATGCCGAGATCGCGTCTTTCCACAGTTGTTATCCTCCACATCAGCCGGCTCCTGGTGACTAACTCTTGGCCTCTCTGGATGTGGAAGAAGAAGGTGGTGGTCGTGATCCGAGTGCGGGTGTGACACCGGGAGGAGGTGACGGTCTGTCCATGGACACCGCGGATCAGCTGGGAGGCACTCTTGATGAAGATTAGGGTCGCGAGCCCTTTTAAAAGATTTTTTTCTTTTTATGATGTTTTTTTTGCTTTTGTTTGAACAAAATTTTGGTGACTTGTGTGGGCCGTGTAGAGGTCGTGAACAATATGCTTCCTTTGTTTGGGCGTTGTCTTTTTCTCAAGAAGGGGAAGTACATAGTTTTTTTGGTGCATGCATGCTTTCCTTTTATTCTTTGTGCATTTTCGTTTGCATTTGTCCTTCCTTTGTGTGCAGGAATTTTTTGGACGGATAGGTGCTTCGGATCGAAGGCTTCAGGACGAGGACTCCTGCAGAAGTCTCTGGTCACGGGTAGCAGCTGCGTTTACCGATGAAGTTTCCAAGCGTGTAATGAGTATCGTGTTGGGGCTAGCGCTCGGAAGGGAGACCGATTAGAGGCGTTTCTAGGATTGGTTACCTCTATTGTTACAGTCTAGGATTGGTTACCTCTTGTTACTTTCATATTCATGTCTAAATGTACAAGGCACTCTGTATATACATGAAATACACTTTCAGCTTTCAGTTTTACTCATGCAAAAAAGGAAAAACAAGGATAAACATGCAGAGATAAATCAATGCCATTCATTCGATAAAATGAGACAGAGCATAGAAATCACACAACAAAGAGTCTTCACACAAATAAGATGAACATGCCAAGAAAGATGAACTTAAATAAAGGCAACATAACAAACTGCGGACTATTGACTTCTAGTGTCTAGACTGTCTGATGTGGAGGATCTTCTTTTGAGGACTCGGGGAGGTCTTTGCTCCGATAGAAGGAGTTCTCCCTTAGAAGTGATACTTCTTCAAGTGTAGTGCGTTCCAACTCCGAGGGACGGGTTCTCCGTTCTTTGACTCCAGCTGGTAAGCACCTTGCCCAACGACCCCTGTTATCTTACAGGGCCCTTCCCAGGTCGGTGCTAGCTTCCCCGATTTGGTTTCACGGGTATTTTGAAAGACACGTCGTAGCACCCAGTCGCCGACCCGGAAAGTCCGGATCCTGACATTCTGGTTATAGCTCCGAGTAACCTGTTGTTGGTGTCTTGCTAACCGTAACCGGGCTTGGTCACGAAGCTCGCCAGAAGTATCCAAGTCATCCGACAACTCCTGGCGATTACGCTCTTCGGTCGCGAAGCTGGTGCGAGCGGTGGGGATGAGAATTTCGGCGGGAATGACCGCTTCGCATCCGTGTGTCAAGGAGAAAGGGGATTGACCAGTTGCGACCTTTGGCGTCGTGCGATCAGCCCAGAGAACGTAGGGGAGCTCATCGGCCCAGTTTCCTTTGGCCTTCACGAGCCTCTTCTTCAGATTATTTATGATCACCTTGTTACTAGCTTCGGCTTGCCCATTTGACTGGGGATAACGGGGGGTTGAAGTGACCAGGTTAATCTTCCAGTGACTACAGAAGTCTCTGGTCTTCTAACTTATGAATTGAGAGTTGTTGTCGCATACGATCTCCGCCGGTACCCCGAAACGACAAAGGATGTTTATGGTAATGAAGGAGATCACTTGCTTATCTTTGATTTCTCGGTAAGCTTCAACTTCTATCCACATGGAGAAGTAATCAGTCATAGCAAGGAAGAACACTCTCTGTCCGGATGAGGGGGGTAACTTGCCAACTATATCCATCCCCCAGTACATAAAGGGCCATGGTGTAAGTGTGGGGTAGAGTGGTTCAGGAGGTTGGTGAGCGGTCGATGCGTGCCTTTGACAGGCATCGCATTTACGGCAGAAATCTACAACATCTTTCCTCATAGTAGGCCAGAACCACCCCTGTCGAAGGGCCTTGTTGGATAGACTTCTCCCCCCGATGTGGTTCCCACAATCTCCTTCATGAAGTTCCTCCAGAAGTCTCTGAATGCCTTCTTTAGCTAGGCACCGTTGTAGTGTTCGTACCGCCGATTTGTGGAACAAGTTTCCGCCTTCCACCGTGAACTTAGTGGCCCTTATCTTTAGCAACTTCGCTTCGATTTTGTCTTCTAGGAGTTTTCCCTTGGTTAGCCAATCTAAGTACGACTGAGTCCAAGGTGTTTCATTGGCTTCCGAAGGATCGGAGAAAGCTCTCTCTCCATTTGATCCGTCCAAGGGTAAATCTGGATCGGGATCGTTCCAGTAACTTCTGGCGTCCACGTCGTCACTACTCATGAAGACGTTGTGGGGGCTATTCCAAGAAGATTGATATCTTCGGTCACTCTTTCAGTCTTTTTGGCATCACCAGTTTGAGTTCTTTTTATGGTGGGAACCGTGATGTGGACCATCAGGATCACAGGGTACTCGTTAGGATCAATGGTTGACACTAGGCGGGCAAGGGAATCTGCTTGGGTGATCGCTCGGGAATGCGAGGGTCTAGAGATACAATTTATAACCCGACCCCGTTGTAGCACGTGGTGGGTGTCGACCACTCGGGAAGTCTACTCGATTGATGTGCCTAGACACTAGAAAGCTAGAAAGGAGAGCTTAAAACAAAGGAAAACAAAGAGAACAGTCGGGACCGACACTGAGGTCACGTCGGGCCCGATGTTGGCGACAAGAGGAAGTTGGGACCGACACAGGGTAAGTCGGGCCTGAGGTATCTGGGTTTGTCGAACGCAAAGATTTAAAGTAGATCTTGGGCTTTTGGGTTCCTTCTCTAGTAGATTAAGGCTTTTCCACCCCAATTCAAGCAATGAGTGATGATCGGACTAGGATCGAGTGCTTTCGCCCTCGTTCCAACCACTTCTACACCTCGATCCTTGGGGAAATCCCCTTCGAAGCAAGGTCTTGAGATTGACACATGTTCACTTTCGCTACTTTGCCAATCACAAGCCTTGATTCCCAACTTTCGCAAGGAATTGTAGCTCTATGTAGAGTGGGTTCCTTAGATCAAACACTCAAGGCTATGGAATTGGGGTTTCTAGCCCAAACCAAGCTAGGGTTTTCCCCCATAACCCAAGATCAAGGAGATCTACTCCATGTGGCAAACAAAGAAAGCAAACAAATCAAAAGGGAAAGCAATCAACATCATCAATCTCAAAACAAAGCAAAGTTTCATTCAAATCAAAAGCAATCCACAAATTCCAATCAAGGGTTTCCAAATCCACAAGATCAAAACAAAGCAAAGCTAATCTATCAACCAAACCTATCAATCCTTCCTCTTCCTTGGCCGATTCTCTCTCTCTTCCTTCTCCTCTCCTTCCTCCTTGCTCTCCAAGTATCCTTTTGAGGGTTGTTGTGTGTGAGAGATCCCTTTTGGAACCCCCAAATTAGAAGACAAGAGGCCCTTTTATAGATTAGATGAGGGGCAAAAGTGGAAGTCCACAATTCCGTGCCTTGGAGCCCAAGTATTCCGGTGACCGACTCGGACCGACACGGAGGACCTCGGGCCCGACTTACTGTGCATGTCGGTCCGAGGTTGAAAATTCCAAGTCGGGCCCGGCGTGATTGCAACTCGGTCCGGACCTCGTTCCACCTTCTTCTTGTTGGCTTTCCTCTTGTTCTTCTTCATAGCTTGCTCCTCTCTTTCCCGCTTTAGCTCAGGCCTTGCTCCATGTCTCGACCCTCCTTCAAATCGATCCTCGATTCATGCCAAATTACCTACAAAACACATAAAATGCGCATAGTCTCCGAATCTCATAGAAATACGGGAACTAAGCTAAAAAGGAACAACACACACAAGAAAAGGGGAAAAAGAAACATATTTACAAAGGAAATCACATATGAAAACACCACAAATAGAGAGACATCATTGGGCATTCTGCTCTCTTGGGATATGCGCAAAGGCGCTTTTCTCGAAACGAGGGATTAGATTTTTGACCTCCTCCAGATAAGCCACCATCCTCTCATCCCTTGCTTCGTGTAACCCCAGCACTTGGTTGACTATCAATAACGAGTCGCACTTGACCTCTATCTGTCGTATGTTCAGATCCTCGGCGAGGGTTAGCCCAAAGATTAGGGCTTCATACTCCACTTCATTGTTCGTGGCCTCGAACGTACATCTTACGGACTGCGCCACCCTATCCCCTTGTGTTGATTTTAGGACTACCCATATCCCTGTTCCCCCATCTTTAGAGGCGCCATCAGTGTGAAGCGTCCATTGGGATGGGGAGATTGCTTCTATCGTCACCACTTCCGTTGGATCGGATCCTTCTTCCGTCGTAGGACTAAAATCAACCACAAAGTGGCCAGTGACTGGGACTTCACCGCGGTTCTAGGCTTCTAATTAATATCGAAGCCACTCAGGTGGATGGCCCACTTGGCCATTCTTCCCGTGAACTCTAGCTTGTGCATTATTGTCTTCAATGGGTGTGTAGTTCTTACCACTATCGGATGAGCTTCGAAGTATGGGCGAAGCTTGTGGGAGCACATGACTAAGGCAAGGACCAACGTTTCTAAGGAAGAGTACCGGGTCTCGGCTGATAGAAGAGTTCTATTGGCGTAATATACGGGTTGCTGCTGCCCATCCTGTTCTCTAACCAGCACCCCGCTGACGGCTTTTTCAATGACCGCGAGATATAAAGGCAAGGTTTCTCCTACTTCGGGTTTCGCCAAGATCAAGGGATTGGAGAAGTAGCTCTTTATCTCTTGGAAAGCTTCTTCATGTCTGGGAGTCCATTGGAAGCATTTATTCTTCCCGAGGACTTCGTAGAAGAGACGACACTAGTCTGCTGACTTATATATGAACCTGTTTAGGGCGGCGATCTGTCTTGTTAATTTTTGGACGTCTTTTACGCATCTTGGAGATTTCAGAGTGGTTATTGCTCGAACCTGATCATGGCTAGCCTCTATTCCTCTCTGAGTGACTAGATACCCTAGGAATTTTCCCGACTTCACACCAAACGTACATTTCTGTAGGTTTAATTTAATGTTGAACTTCTTCAAGATTTCGAAAGTTTCCTCTAGATGACTTCTATGATCCACAACCTTCTTCGATTTGACGAGCATGTAATCTATGTATACCTCCATTGTTTCTCCAATCTGATCTTGGAACATTTTGTTCACCAACCTCTGATACGTGGCCCCAGTGTTTCGCAGTCCAAAGGGCATCACTTTGTAGCAATACGTTCCCTTGCTGATGATGAAGGACGTCTTCTCCTGATCGCTTTCTTCCATACAAATCTGGTTATATCCGTTGAAAGCATCCATTGTGGCCCGCCGTGGCGTCTACCAGTGCGTCTATGTGGGGCAACGGAAATGAATCCTTGGGACAAGCCTTATTCAAATCCGTGAAATCAATGCACATTCTCCATTTCCCATTTTTCTTGGGAACAACGACTACGTTTGCTAACCACTCCGGATACTTGACTTCTTTGATCTTTCCAATCTCCATCAACTTCCTTACTTCTTCGTCCACTATCTTATTTCTCTTAGCGGCGAACTTCCTTCTCTTTTGTTTTATTGGGGGATGGTTAGGATCCACATTTAATCAGTGTGTGATGACACCCGAATCGATCCCCACCATATCCTCGTGGGACTAGGCAAAACACTCCGAGTTTTTACTGAGGAAGTCTATCAGATCATTTTTCATAACTGGCTCCAAATCTCTTCCGATCTTTACGGACCGATTGAGGTCAGATCGATCTAGGGCCACTTCCTCTACCTGATCATCTTCTTTTTCTTTCTCTTTTAGGGGGGTAGAATTAGTGGCCTTCTTTAATTGCTAGGTAGACTTGTGATTGGCGGCGGGTTTCAGCACCGACTTGTAACACTTCCGAGACGTTCTTTGATCGCCACGGATCTCTTGAACCCCCCGCGGAGTCGGGAACTTCACCGTTTGGTGATAAGTAGAGGGAACGACTCTCATATCATGGAGCCACGGTCTTCCCATGATTACATTATAACATGAAGGACAATCCATGACAGAATATCTAACCTGGATGTTCACGCCCTTCGCGTATGTGGGGAGGATGATATCTCCTACCGTGTGCTTCACTTCTCTGCTAAAGCCTACGAGTGCTGTAGGATTTCTGTCCACGTCCTTCTCACTCAGACCCATTTCTTTCAGGGCTTCCAGCGTCATGAGATTAGTTGAACTCCCGGTGTCGATGAGAACTCGCTTCCTCAAAACATTTCCAATCGACAGAGAAATCATGAGGCCGTCGTGGTGAGGCTCGTCAAGGCCACTGACGTCGTCTTCGCCAAAGTGTATCGCGAGACTGAAGACGTCACTCTTCTCTCGTGCTGAGCGAGGAAGGGTGCTTTCTCGTGCATTCCTCTTGGCTGATGAATAAGTGAGTCCGCACATCTTCGACCCCCCGGTGATCATATTTACGACTTTTGTCGGTACTGGCGACACTGGCCTTCCCGCACGCGAAGCCTCCACAACCTCTGGGGGGACTTGTGCGTTCGGTGCGACTTCCGTAACCCTTCCTCGAGAAATGAGGTAAGCGATCTCTTTCCACAAGGCTACGCATTCTTTGGTCGCATGGCTGTAATCGTCATGGAAATCACACCACCTGCTCATGTCTTTATTCGGGTACGGTTTTTCGTTCCTCTTTGGCCACCTGATGCCCCGTATGGTCAAAGCTATGTTCTGCACAAGGTCTTCGGGGGATATACCCAAATTGAACTTGTCGTATTTTGGCGGCAGGGGTTTAGTCGGTTTGGCTTCAGCAACCTTACCTTCACTGCGTCGGGATGAGGGCGTCGGTATGGTTGATAACGGCGTTCTCGGCGCTAGTCCGGCGCGGCTTTCTTATCTACCCTCTCCCATACGCTCGTGGGTTTTCTCATCTTCAAATCCTCTTCCAGCCTGATTTGAGCTAGGGCTTTGGTTTGCACATTCTCAAAACTGTGGTAAGGGTGCTTAGTGAGCTCTTTATAGAGATCTCTGTCTTGGTTTATCCCCTGACGGAAGGCTTCCATCGCCGTCGGCACGTCACAGTGCAGGATGGAAATCTTCTCTCGGTTAAACCGGTCCAGGTATTCCCGAGTAGACTCCTCCGGCTTCTGGATAACCCGGTACAAGTCACCAGACTGCTTCTCAAACCTCCGACTACTGGCGAACTGCACCCGGAACGAGTCCATTAATTCAGCGAAGGAACGAATACTTCCCCTTGGGAGATTGACGAACCACTTCAGGGCTGGTCCCGTGAGGGCGGCCCCGAACCCTTTACACATCAACGCTTCCCAGGAGTGGTATGGCACCGCACTGGTCATCATCTTCATTTTAAATATGGCCACGTGTTCGTCAGGGTCCCCCGTGCCATCATAAGAAGTCATACTGGGCACTGAGAACTTCTTTGGTATCTCGACTTGGGGATGTGGGGAGCGAAGGGTGATTCGTCGTAACCGTCGACCGCCTCCTTCTTTATGGGCCGCGGGACTCCCGGTATCTTTGACAACTGCTCGGTGAAGATCTTAAATTGGTTCCGAACGATATCCTCAAGGTCTCGTGGACGACGGCGGTCCCAGTCCTCGTCGTCATCCATGGTCTCATCTTCCAAGCGTTGGGGGCTAGCTTCTCGCGCCGATCATAGGCGTATGGGTGCCCTCATTCTTTCACTATCAGGATTCCCCTGAGCGGGGGTCAACAACGGCACTCCGGGAACCGTTGCCGGTGGGGTGATGAATTCTCGGCCAGGATTTCCTCCGCAGCGGCCGGTATGATTCCCCGAGGAACCTTCACCCTCGTTGCTTCGGGATCGATCCGTCATTCTGACACGCGGGCCAACAGAAGACACAGACCTGAGTTGAGAGCGAAAACCGTCATTGTCGGCGGTTAGCTGCTCGATGCTCGCCTTGTGTTTCTCATTGCAAACACGTTGATCCGACAACACTTTTTCCAAAGCTTGGAGCCTTTGGGCAAACTCGGACAACTCGAGACGAAGGGTTGCTGATGCGTCCTAGCATGCGCCTCCCTCCTCCTCGACGCCTAACCCTTGATCACCGTCTTGAGAGTTACTCATGATGATCCTCCAAAACTATCTCCGATCTATTAAACTGAAATCTTTCTTTCGATCGTTGTGCCCCACTGTGGGCGCCAAATTGTTTTGGACAAAAATTTGCTTGACAAACCTCTATCCTGAATTGGGGCACGATCGAAATCACGAGAAGCTATTGATCTTGCACGAACGTGGGATTCGCAAGAACAATGAAACAAGAAAAAGCAATTTTGCTCTGGAAATCTATAATCTCGTGTATATTCTTACTGATGTTCGCATGCCTCTACAAAAACAAGTAAAATCGATATATTTGTTTACATTGCAACGATTATCTCCCTAGTATCATGATCTCCGGATCTCTAGGACACGATCCATAACTACTTTCCGATTTTCCGTGTATTTCGGAGGCTTGAAACTCTATCTCGTGCGCATTCGGGATGGTTATTTCCGCTTGTGACGAATGCTTTCTCCTTTCCATCGAGTGATTGGAGATTTCTCTATTCCAAGGTCTCTTCTTGCTCAGCCCGATTGGTGATTTCTTCGTGCGTTCATGGGCTTAATTCACCGGATGGGCCGATAGATTTTTTGGCCCATATTGAAGGTAAGAATACTACATGGACTTTGATTCCTCTATAACCCCAAGAGGATATGTAGGTAACTTAATATTAAGTTCAAGCCCTTCAATTTCCCAACTCTTCTTTTCCCTAATTGTGCAATCGAAACTATTGTGTCCCGGAATCTCGGGTAAAAAATAAGGGTGAAAAATAAGAAAGTTATGATCGTGACTTTGCTATATTTTGCCAAGACTTGAAGGCGCACGATAACACACATGACCTTTACCACTAACAGAGACGGATCGTGCGATCGTGCGCCATAAGATACACGACCTTAGCCGTTAACTGAAATTTAAAGCACGATGTGTTAGATGCACAATCGAGTGTCCTAACACACAATTGTGACTTTAAAAAAAGAGGAATTAGTGCCCCATGCCCCAATTTAAAAATAACATTGCCAATATGCCTTATTTTTTTCAAAGTTACATCAATGCCCAAAACAATAGCACATATGCCTAAAAATATAGAAAAAATACCCCAAAATCATACCCTTTCCTATTTTAGACAAATATTAAAATAATTTAATTTTTTATTTTTCAACTAAAATAATTTTTACAAATTAGGAATTAAAATAGAAAAAAAAATTGAAAAACAAGTTAAAAGAAATGTAAAAGATGTTATAAAATAAATAATTGGTTATGTTTTTAATGTATGAAACGAAAAATCAAAAGTGAAAAATATGATAAAAGGAAGTAATTTATATGGTAAAATATACTAGTTTGTTAAGATTTCCGTCAAATACTGCCAACCTTTTATATTATATTGTCATACTTCTATACTACGTACTTAAAAAGGAAAGAGATAAAGCATAAGTTATTAGATTTGTTACGAAGTCTAATGTTTCCTTTTACAAGTAAAATGAGAAATATTACTAGAATTTAGAAAGATTTCAATCTCCAAAGATATCAATCTTAATTGAAAACAGTAATAAACATGTACTATTTTTTATAAACTTTCACTCGTTCTCTAAGTTATTTCATCTTTTCATCCTAGAGTTTTGTTCTTTACATTCTAGAGTATTCTAAAATTCATTAGGATGAAAAGATAAACATAGATCATGATCCTCTTTCATTTATATCATGCATTTGGTACCTCTAAATTTGGTGCATTGATGTGTAAATGCGAATGGGTTGGTCTCAAGATGCAAGTATTAATAGCAGGTATCTCCAAATGCTTTGTTTTTCCAAAATCAAATTCCTTCAACTCTAGTTATGTCTGAGCAATTTAGCCCTAATGGTCCCCTTTCATGTCATGAAACACTTTCCCATCAATCTGATGAGAACATATCTCCATCTCTTGAGGTTGTTTTTGTGCCTTAAAACTCTATCTTACAACCAAACACTTTCTCTTCCACTCTCCCTTTACCTAACCCAACTATTATCCCATCTGTGCAAAAATATCTGCATGAGCTCATGCATTTTACCTCGCTCTTTAAAATGGTGGAGGAGCCTGTTTCTACAACTTTGATTAATGGCAAAATGAAAGAGGCTTGGAAGGATCTAGCAAAGGGAGAAATATTGTTCCAAGAGTTTTCAAACTTCTGGATTCTCTTCAAGTTTGCTAATAGAGAATCAAGGGATCTAGTTTACAATAAAAGGCCATACCATGTTCAGGGTAAGTTGGCAGCTCTTTATCCTTTTTATCCCGAGTTCGACCCCTCTAATGATGAAGTTATAAAAGCTGATATTTGAGCGAGAATTCCTTCTTTGCCATATTATCTTTTTACTCCTTCTGCTCTCGACCTCATTTTAAAGGATAACCATGTGGGTGATTTCTTAAGGCTAGATGACCTCTCAAATGCTAAAAATAAGATGAAGTTTTGTAGGGTGCTTACTAACACTGATGTGTATGTCCCCCTCAAAGGTTGTGTTAAGATTCTTGCCCATGATAATACTGAGATAACCCTTAAGGTTTGGTATGAAACTGTCTCCCTTGGTTGTGGTTGTTGTGGGGAACCTGAGCATGGATTTGAAGAGTGTCCTTTAAACAATATCCAAACCAGAAAGCATAAGCTTACTGTGGATACAAATACTGCAGATGCTGATTTAATTCAGCAAACAAGATCCAAAATGCATGCAAATTTGGTTGGAAAGTCTGTTGCCCCTAAATCATCTACTGCATTGACCTTTGTGAGGTCAAATGTGGTTAACAATATGTTTGCTGCAAATATGATGCCTCCTTTGTCCACTGTATCTACTGCTGGTGAGACTAATTTAGGTGTTGGTTTTCGTATGCCAGTTCCTCAAGTTCCAGCTCCTAATTTGAATCATGCTGCAATTTTTGATATGTACTCTGATGTGGATCCTACTTTATTTGTTGATCCTATTGTTTCCATGCATGCTCGAGAGCAGATGGCTTATGCCTTTGCTGCTATGAATATCCCCTTTCCAGAGACAATGATGATTCCCCCATTTGTTTGTACCTCTCCCATGGTTTCTGCTGGGTTAGGTTCAGGCTTAGCTCCTGTCATTCCTATCCCTCAGTTGCCTTATCTTTGGATGACTGGTATGATCAATGAACCAAGGACTGAGTCCTCCAACAATATGTTAAGTAACAATCTTAATGCAGTTGAAATCAAGTCAATAGGTGAGAGCTCTACTGATTCCCCAAAAAGGAAGATTGAAGATGAGATCGGTGACAAGGCAAATGTGGTGACATCTTCTTCCAAGAAACCTAAAAGGTACAGGGCTCGCAAATCAAGTGCAGTTTAATGATTAGTTTCTCTTTCAAGGTTGGTGCGGTTTGGGGATGTTCATCTTCCCATCTTTTGAAGGTTGTTTATCTATGTTTCTCTAGTGTTTGTAAGATAATGTTTCAAGGACTTTTAGTATTTGGTCATGTTGTTCTAGTACTTGTTTTAAGCTGGAAGGTTGATGGTTTTGTTTTGATGAAGGATGCAAGTTTAAGGATGCTAGTGTATGTTGAAATTTTATGTGAAATATTAATGCTACTCTTTTGGTATTATGAGTGTCAAGTTCTAATTTTAAGTTGTATACTTTTACCAAACTGTGATGTTATGATTTACATTAAATTATATAATTACAGGTGTTGGTATGTAATTGTTATTAGTTTAAATGATGGGTCTTCTAATATACAATTTTAAGTTGAATTTTAAGCTATAGTTTATCAATTCCTATGAAACAATCTTCCTTGATTATTTTTTATGTGTTTCGTGGAATTTACATTTTAAATACAGGTTTATGATAAGTACTTTGTCTCTTATGTACCAAAGTTTTAGGATAATACGACTTATTAGTAATTTCTCTTCTACATTATCCCATTCTAAATTACAAACTCATATAATTTTATATGCACCCTTAGTTTATAACTTGTGGTATTTCCTCTATATCATCTTTCCCTATTTAAATTATTCTTTCAAAATAAATGTTCTTATTATACAAGATTTTTTACGAGTATCGCTTATTGGAACCTTAAGGGTGTTCGTAAACCTAATTTCTGGAAAGAAATTGGGTTTATTAGAAAAAAAAATAAGTTACATATCATGTGTTTAGTTGAAACTAAAACAGATCAATTACCTTAGATTAAGTGCTTGTTTGGTTAACACTTCAAATCATATGAATTAGAAAATCATGGGAAGTAAGACTAAATAAACGTGTTTGGTTGAAAAATTATGACAAAAAATCACATGATTTTAAAATCCTGGAAATTTGAATTTTATGTGTTTTGTAGGAAGTTGACTTACTTAGTCCCCCCTTGGAAAGTTCCAATTCCCCCATTTTTCATGTAAAATCATAAATTATTTTATTTTAAATTCTAAAGCTTACAATTCAACCAAACATATTTTCTCAAATCCATGGAATTTCAAATCATAGGAATTTAATTCTTGGGAAATAACTTCTTGGGAATTGCACTTCCTACATTCAACCAAACAAGCCCTAATTCTTGGACAAAATGCCGATTTTATAAGATTATTTTTAGTCCTAGTATAGGATCTCGAGGTGGTATGTGGATTTTAATGACAAATGATTCGTTTTCACAACATTAAACGGAGTATTATAATTCAACAAATCTTATAATATTACATTACGAATATAGATCAAAATTTTTTTTGCTCGTTTTTGTATATGCACCTTCTGGGGGAGAAGAAAACCAAGATTACTGGGATTTTTTACAAACTTTTTTATTACATTCTGGTCTTCCATTCATTATCATTGGAGATTTAAATGAAATTAATTTTGATCATGACAAATTAGGGGGGTGGGGGTTTCCATCCCAATCAAGATTTATGCGTTTAATAAATTTGAAATTAAGGTTAGGACTTATTGATGCACCTACATCGGGTTTTCCATTTACTTGGAGAAAGAGTTCTACTTCTTTACACAATACTTTTGAAAACCTAGATAGAATTTTAATTCATCATTCTTTAATTGAACATTATCCCTCTATTAAAACTTTGCACCATCTTTTTACAACTTCGGACCATTGTTTAATTTCGATAAACTTAAATAATACTCATTTATTTAAAAAACTCCCTTTTAGATTTGAGAATGCTTGGATATCTAAACCAGCTTTTGAGGGTCTTGTCTCTAAAGTATGGAAATATAATCTAACTAGTACATATATGTTTAAAGTTTCAGCCAAAATGCGGTTACTTAAAAAATATGCTAAGATCTGGGCTAAGAATCATGTTAGTAATAATTATGAACAATTGAAAATTTCATTAGCACAATTGAATGATTTACAAGATAAGTTATTAACTAATCCAAATTGCATTAATGTGCTTAATAAACTCCAATTTCATTTGAATAAATACAATGCTCTTCTTCAATTTCAAAATATGTATTGGAAGCAACGCGCGAAAATTAAACATCTTCAAAACTTAGATAAAAATACTAAATATTTTCAGTCTATCTCGAAAGTAAGATCTTTTAAACAAAAAATTGTTAAATTTACGACTTCTCAAGGTATAATTGTTTATGATCAAGAAGCTACTACCCAGTCAATTTTCTCGGAAATTGACTAGACTAAAGTCGTTGTGCCGTGATCAAAAATAAATTACCCAAAATTACAAACTAAGTATAGCATGCAAGTAAGGGGTCGAACCCAAGAGAATCAGTGTTTCTAAACAATCAGCAAAGACAGGGATTTTGGGTTTAAGCAAGCAGACAAGTTTAAGTTTCAAATCAATTAAAAGCAAGTAGAGTTAATTCAATCAATTCCACCTTTTCAATCCTTCAATCATTGATTTATCCACTTTTCTATATTTCCTAGGTTAATTCCGATCCTTATTAGGGTTTCCGCTTGTCCACGGTCCAAGCGAAACTATGATATGAACAAGGACGCTTAATTCAAATCATGCAATGCAATTAAGGATAATAGGAAATCAAATCATGCAATCAAACAACGAGTCTCATGCATAAAATAACCATCAAACACTCTTTCTCAATTCCAGTCCACAATCCTGGAAAAGAGTTGTTTCAAGGATAAATAAGATTACATAGACAACAATCAAACCTAATCCAAACAGTAGATCTAAGTCAATCAAACAAGGTGATCAAGCTCATAAAATCAAACATAGATCATGAAATTAAAAACAAGAGTTTTGATATTAACCTAAGAATAGAAAAGTTACTAGAATCTCATGAATTCAACAAATGTCTTCCTTGGTTGAACAATCTCCAAGGAAGATTAGTTCTCCATAAAAACTGAAATAAAACTAGGTTAAACTAAAAGTATGCTCTCCCCAAAACTCAATACGAAACTAGGTATAAATACTACAAACATCCGAATAAAAATAAATACTAAAGATATAATAAAAACATAAGATAAAATAAACGAAGTCGGCGCAGACTCGGTCCAACCGCGAGCGCAGGTCCACAGCCGCGGGCGCGGCTCATCCTCGTCTTCAGCCCTCGCGGATCACAATCTCCCCACGGTATCGGTAATCATCCCCCAGGCGCGGGTCTTCACATATGTAATTCCTTGCAACCGCTTCTTCAGCTCGAACTTGGACTTCTGTCTTCAAAGTAGTCTTCTGTAGGCTTTACTGATCTTACAATTAAACGCTCTAATCTAGCATAAAACACTCAGAAATCCTAATAAAAATACCTATTTACGATGTACGAAAACCAGCGTATCAAATTCCCCCATACTTAGATCTTCCTTGTCCTCGAGTAAGCTCAAACAAAATTTAACAATCAATACAACAAAGATCCACAGGAAGTAATAAGGGAATATGAAAAATCTAACACTCTTAACTCACAACCCGAACCCATGTAGAGAAAATAATGAGCAAAAACATGAAAGCTCAAACACACGCCTCACCACATTACAAATAAAAATCAACTCTCAAGCTCTAAAAATTGTAGAGCAACCTAGGATCTACCCGACATCTAAAATGTAATCCCCAAGCCCCAAAGTAGAATGAAATCCTAAACACTCTGATTTTTTCACTCAATTCTACTTAGGCTCCCTTTCGGGTTTTCACCTAATCGCTCATTTCATTTTTCTTCAGGTGTGCTCACATATACTCACATCTCTCATTAACCTCTTATTACCCCAACCTAATGCTGGTCCGGGTTACCGGCTTATTACCTGAGCCGCCCTTTCGGGTTTTCAACTCACCCCAGGATTTTATATGCCTTTTTTCAAATTTTTATGACTTTTTTGTTTTTTTTTTTAAAAAAATTTTTAAACTGAAAACAACTGAATCAAATGACAGAAATAATATTCAACTGTATATATATCACAAAGCAAAGCAGTGAATCCCCTCCCCCATACTTAAACTCTTCATTGTCCCTAATGAAGCTAAGAAATATAAAGCGAAGCATAGAAGAGGGAATCAAAAGACTCACTGCTGATCTGGTGGAGGAAAAGATGGATAACCTGGCCACTTAGTCTGGAAGAAAATAGCAGCCTGTCTCTGATGCTCAGTAAGTGCATCCAACGATCGATCCATAGCATCCTGGCGTACTGATAAATATTGCAGTCCAGTGAACAACAACTCCTCAAAACTCATCTCAGCAGTCCAAGGAAAACCAGAAGGAGCAGATGTAGATGCAGAAGTAGATGGGTTAGGTCCACCCCATCCAACTGTAGAATGTGGGCCCGAAGCAGCCCAACCAATCGACTCAGAAGCATATCTAGACTGGTACGCTGCAACATGATTGATGTTCGTGTTTTTGAAATAGTTTTTAGTAGGTTTTCTTAATTTATTTGGACTAGTTTTGATAAGTTTAGGGTTAGAATTGTTTGTTTTTGGATAAGTTTGCATATTTTGTGAAAAGTATGGAAGCTACTCCGTTTTGTGTATTTTTGTCGGTTTTAGCAAGGAAAAGGTGCTATTTGGAGCTGAATTTGGAGTACTATGATGAAGGACGGAGGAATACAAGAAAAAGAAGTCGATGTCTAAGTTTTTGAAGAAGAAGTGTTGAAGAAGCCAAGTCTAGGCTCGTTAACGAGGCTGTGAAGGCTCGTTAACGAGGTTACGAGATAGGTTTTTCGAAGAATCTTAGTGATGTCCTACCGATCCTGTGCGGGAGTTTATTCCGTGTCGGTAGAATTTTTTTAATGAGTTTTAGGGTTATTATATTATTTATTTTAGGTCTTGTTATTCTTCTAGATTTTATTTCTATCTTTTTAGAGTAGATTTCTATCTTTTAGGAAAGTTTTTATCTTCTAGCCTTTTTATTTTATAGCCTTATTAGTATAAATACCCTTCTATCTAGCCTAAAAAAGGGAGTAGCAAGCAAGTAGAAGAGTTGGAGTAGAGAAGAAGGAAGTGTCGAGAGAGAGAAAGAGAGTCGAAGGTCGAGATCGAGAGCCACGGTGGACGAGAGTTTTCGGGGTTGTTAATCACGAGTTTTTGATTCGGTGCTTTGTATTTTTCGGTTGCTTCTGGATTCTGTAAGACAATATTTTCTTATTAATTTGAAGTAGTTGTTTTTTTCTCAATGTTTCTCTTGTTGAATTTATTTGTTTCTTAGTTATGAGTAGTGAGTAGTTTTCTTATCTAGGGTCGGGGTTGAAACCCGGCATAGTTATGCATGGTTTGATGAGTAAGATGATGTTTCGAAAGCCTTTTATCTATTTTTGAGATTGCTTGTTGTGTTTATACCTAGATGAAAGTCAAGGTAATTTGAGTTCTTAAACTTGATTGAGAGAGAAAGTTATAAACTTGAAGGTTGATATTGTTTGAATAACGAAAGTTTCAAGCTTTAGATCCAAAACAAGCGATTGAGTGAATTAGTTTATGAAAGTAGATTAATTTACTTGCTAGTCAATGAAAGTTGATGAATTTATCTATTTAAAGGCATGATATTTATCTTCTTACGAGTTTATATTCATGACTATGTTGTGGTGACCCTTGTCCTAGATCTTTGTTTTATTTTGAATTCTTCTAGGTTATATTCGTTACTGAGTTCGTAGCCTCGGTACCGAACCTGTTTAGTTCGTTAGTGTTGGTTTGTTGTTTGCGGTGGTTCGTTAACGATCCTGACAAGGTCGTTAACGAGGCTGGTCGTGAGTGTTTTTGCTTGTTTTTGTTTGATTTTTACTAGTCGATAGATAAACAAACCTTGCTTCTCGTGGAACGATCTTGACTCCCCTATACTCAGCGGGGTCTTGACTTATAAATTTATTTGTTGTCCAGAGTAAAGGCCCGTCAACAATGATCATCCCAGTTACCTCCACCATCATCCTCAGCCTCATAAACCTCCTCATCCATAGGATCATCCACATCAGACTGTAAATGGAAATCAAACACAGTGTTGCCATACTGTAATGCTCTAGGCAAATGCAGAAAAGGTGCAGCAGGATGCCCATGAAGCCAAGTCCAACCAACCTCAGTTGAACCTCTCAAACAGTTGGTAATTATTTGGCCTTTCTCGAGGATTTCACCCGAAAACCTTTTATTTTTTTTTATTTTTTTTATTTTTTTTTTAATTTATCGAAAATAAAACTACACTTCTGCCAAGAACAGAACCGCGACCGCATGTCATGGGCCATGGGTGCGGGTCCAGCCGCGGGCTCGGGTTCTATCGCGGGATTACACTTTCTTCAAGATAGAACATTTAACCTGCAAGTTAGCCCGATAGATCCAAAACGAAACTAAAAAGAAACTAAACTAAAAGGACATAAAAGAAAAGAAAAGAAAAAACTTACCTCGGGTTGCCTCCCGAGCAGCGCCTTTGTGTAACGTTGTTGGCTCGACGTCATTTATAGCTCAAAAGGGGTCCTCATCTAAATGAAACTAGACCTTTTTGCCCTCATGTGCCATTGATAATAAACCCTTGGCAACCTCTATCACGGTGGACGCTGTCATCATAAACGGACGACCCAATAGTAAAACAGGGTCGTATCTCCCTTCACCTATTTCCAGCACATAAAAGTCCGTCGGGAAAATCAAACCGTCCACCTGCACTAAAACATCTTCCATAAATCCTTTCGGACGCACATTAGAGTGATCAGCCAATTCAATATTAATATTAATTTGTATCCTGTAATGGCCCTAGACCTAACCTCTCATACATGCTTAGTGGCATCACATTTATAGATGCTCCCAAGTCAAGCATAGAACGCTCAACTTTTGTCTCACCAATGCTTACGGGAACAGTAAACCTCCCGGGATCTCCATACTTCTTAGGCAATTGCCCTTGAAGCATGGAAGAAACATTCTCTACATTCTCAACAAGAGCGACTTTCTTAACCTTCCCCTTCTCTTGTTGTTTCCTCTTAATAGTACATAGCTCTTTAAGAAACTTAGGAAACCGAGGAGTACTCTGAACAAGTTTAACTAAAGGAACATTTACCTCACACTTTGAGAAGGTTTCGAAAATATCCTTATCATTGGCTGGCTTCCGAATATCCTTGAGTGCCTTTGGAAATGGTGAAACGGGCTTTTGTGAACCCATGGGAGGAAAAGAAGGCCGAACGTAATGATCAGAATCTGTCGGAGAAGGGACCCGCGGGCGCGGTTGGACAACCGCGGGTGCGGGTTCACCGCGGTCGCGGTCAATTTCCTCGGGCGTGGTTCCTGGTTGACGTTCAGCTTCAACGTCGTCTTCTGTACCGCGATCGGGGCTATCCTCCTGCGAGCGCGGTTGGTTTCCGATGGCTGGGGCGTCAATATTCAGTTCCTTCCCGCTTCTCAATGTGATGGCGCTCACATTCTCTCTTGGGTTTATAGTTTGAGATGGAAGTTTCCCCAAATCTCTAGCTTCTAAGCGACTAAGACTGGTTGCAATCTAGCTCAATTGATTTTCAAGATTTTTCACTACAACCTTGGTCTCTTGATTCTCCTTCATGATTTGAGTGACAATGGCGGGATTTTCATGAGGAACTTGGGGCCTTGGCACATAATTAGGCTTGGGAACATAGTTGGGCTGCCCTCCTTGTTGTGGAAATGATTGTTGAGGTTGTTGATTCCATCTAAAGTTAGGATGATTCGCCCACCCCGGATTGTATATTGTCGAGTATGGGTCATTCTGGGGCCTTGATTGATCATAGTTCCCAATAGCATTGACATCAGTTGCTGGCTCTTGCATAATCGGACATGCAATCACTAGGATGGCTCGTTTCACCACAGATTCCACAAGCCCTTGAACTTGAAGCTCCATTACCCACCAACAGTTGCTTCATCATAGCCTTGAGCTCCCTTACTTCAACATTAAGGGATTCATTCATAGAATTTACAGACCTACTGTTCGACCTCTTTCTTTGGTTTCTGGCCTGTTCCAACTTTTCAAAAGCTTGTCTCGGAGTGAGATTCTCATAAGAACCTCTACAAGACGCATTCATCATGCGCTTATCAACATCACAGAGCCCTTCAATAAAATAGCAAATTAGATCTTTTTCAGAATAGCCATGATAGGGACAGCTGGCTATAAGCCTCTTGTAGCGCTCATAGTATTCATACAGATTCTCATCATCAGCCTGCTCCAAACGGCTCAGCTGCTTCTTGATAGATGTTTGCTTGGCAGCATGGAAGTATTTTTCCATAAAAGCACCCTTCATCTGAGCCCACGTAGTAATTGTCTCAGGTGCTAAGTATAGAAGCCATTCCCTAGCCGAGTCAGCTAAAGAAAATTGGAAAGCCCTCAACATAAGTTGATCTTCAGTCACATCAGTCGGCTTCATTCCCAAACAGACAGAATGGAACTTTGTAAGGTGTTTATTTGGATCCTCACCACTCAATCCATGGAACTTTGGCAAGTAATGGAGAAGCTCGGACTTTAGCTCAAACTTCACACCTTCCCTTAGTGCGGGAAATTGAAGACCAAGTTATTGTTGTTGTAGATTAGGCGCAGTCAGTTGCCTAATAGTTCGATCTGCCATTGGTATTGGTTGTTCTTCAACCTCTGAGTCAGATGAGGAAGAAGAAAAAGATGCTACTTGATCAAATTCAACGCACGGACTTGACGTCTCAAATCTCTTAGAGTTTTGTTAATCTCTGGATCAATAGGAACAACAAAAGAATGATTAGTAGAACGGGTAAGAACCATAAGATAGGTTCTTACCGATTCAGGGTTTCCAGAACGAACCAACCGCGGGCGCGGGTCAAGATGCGGGCGCGGGCGTCAAACCGAGGGCGCGGGTCGTTCAGAAACGCTGATTTATCAACAAAACAAAACCGATTCCCCGGCAACTGCGCCAAAATTTGACTCGACTAATGTCGTTGTGCCGAGATCAAAAATAAATTACCCAAAATTACAAACTAAGTATAGCATGCAAGTATGGGGTCGAACCCAAGAGAATCAGTGTTTCTAAAAAATCAACAAAGACATGGATTTTGGGTTTAAGCAAGCAGACAAGTTTAAGTTTCAAATCAATTAAAAGCAAGCAGAGTTCATTCAATCAATTCCACCTTTTCAATCCTTCGATCATTGATTCATCCACTTTTCTATATTTCCTAGGTTAATTCCAATCCTTATTAGGGTTTCCGCTTGTCCACGGTCCAAGCGAAACTATGATATGAACAAGAACGCTTAATTCAAATCATGCAATGCAATTAAGGATAATAGGAAATCAAATCATGCAATCAAACAACGAGTTACGTGCATAAAATAACCATCAAACACTCTTTCTCAATTCCGGTCCACGGTCTTGGAAAAGAGTTGTTTCAAGTATAAATAAGATTGCACAAACAAGAGTTTTGGGTAAATCTAAGTCAATCAAACAAGGTGATCAGGCTCATAAAATCAAACATAGATCATGAAATTAAAAACAAGAGTTTTGATATTAACCTAAGAATGGAAAAGTTGCCAGAATCTCACCAATTCAACAAAAGGCTTCCTTGATTGAACAAACTCCAAGGAAGATTAGTTCTCCATAAAAACTGATATAAAACTAGGTTAAACTAAAAGTATGGTCTCCCCAAAACTCAATACGAAACTAGGTATAAATACTAGAAACATCCGAATAAAACTAAATACTAAAGATATAATAAAAACATAAGATAAAATAAATGAAGTCGGTGCAGACTCGGTCCACCCGCGAGCGCGGGTCCACAGCCGCGGGCGCGGATCATCCTCGACTTCAGCTCCTCGCGGATCAAGATCTCCCTGCGGTATCGGTAATCATCCCGCGGGTGCGGGTCTTCACATCTGTAATTCCTCGCAACCGCTTCTTCAGCTCGAACTTGGACTTTTGTCTTCAAAGTAGTCTTTTGTAGGCTTTACTGATCTTACAATTAAACGCTATAATCTAGCCTAAAACACTCGGAAATCCTAATAAAAATACCTAATTACGCTGTACGAAAACCAGCATATCAGAAATTAAGGATAGATTTTTGGTAAATCCAATGTGTTCTATTCAAACAAATGATTGAGACATTATCCCTTATCTAGTAACACAGGAAGATAATTTCATATTTAGTAAAGCTCCTACTCAAATTGAAATTAAAAAAGTTGTTGGTGATTTGGCACCGGATAAAACATCAGGACCGGATGGATTCACGGCTGAATTGTTTCAACAATATTGGCATATAATTGGGAATTTTGTTTGTCTAGTTGTTAGCTCATTTTTCCATACAGGTTATATATAGAGTGAGGCTTTGGTAAAAACATTTCTTATGATGAAAAATGAGAACAATTTGGAACCATTGGATGAGATGCGTGGATGGCTCAGATTTGAAGAAATCCGATTTAAAAAAATAAGAAAAAGGAGATGGCTTCATTTAAGTGGCACAGAAGGTAAATTATGTTAAATTTTATTGGCAAGACAAAAATTCCCTTCTCTCACCCATTCCCATCTTCTTCTCCCTCGTCATTCTCTCGTTGTTCTTTGTATATCTCCTTCCCCGATCTCCGCCTTCCTCATCGATCGATCACCGAACAGTCCTAAATCAGAGATTGCACTTTATATATTAATTTGTGCTTGGTTAAGAGTTTTGATCGAATCCAAACTTGTTTATTTTGTTTGGTGAATTTGTGAAATTTTAGTCTTTTAATTTCTAGGGTTGTAGAACAATTGCGGAGCTCGACGAACACTCATCAATGGGGAAAAGGTCAGTTCAGACTTGAGATTTATTATGGGAACCAAATTCTCGGTATTTTAATTTCGTACTAATTGATGGAGAAAGTATGTGGATGGGATTTTGGCATGCCATTTTTCAAGTATGTGAATGTGTGATAATCCTTCAGTTGACTTATTTAGTACCCTTTATCGGGATAGATTGAGTATTATTTTATGTGATTGAAATCTGGTTTGAACCTATGTACAGTGAATTGTAGTTGTTGGATGAACTGCAAACGGATCAGTGGCCTGAACAGGGCCTTGCGGTGCACTGGTGTGGCTTTGAGTGTCACGGCTGGCTTGCTTTTTTGGAACTTGTTTGCCTAGAATATTTATTTCCTTCATATGTTCTAATATAGTTGGTCAAACCTTAGTTGTCTTAATTAAGGAGAAATCCACTAGTCCACTCTCTTTTCTTACATCAATCTGTCATAGCTGGCTTATGTTGGTAAAAAAAAATGGAGTTATATGGTTCTAATATTTGATAGCCTATTAGCTCAAATGGTAGAGCAATGTGCATGTGCACATAGATGTGGGTTCAAATCTCACATAGGCTAATTCTATAAACGCTTTATATACTTTGGTTCATTATAACACTTCTTTCATGATTTTGTAAGCTCGGGTTCATTATAGTTCATCTTACAGTTCATGTCTTTTGGGTTCATGACATTTGTTCTTTTGATTCATAGTAAATTAAAGTTTGGTTCATAATAGTTCATCTTACAATTCATGTCTTTTAAGTCATACATACTAGTTGTAATTTTGGTTCATGGCATTTGTTTTTTGGTTCAAAGTACATTTAAGTTTGGTTCATGAGTTTTTATGTTTCAATTTATACTTGTAGGTTGATTGAATACTACCTATGATTTTAATTACATTGTTATTACAATAGTTAGCTAGAAGTAGTGAAAATCACTACAAGTGCTACGCAATGGAAAGGGTCCATTTTGAGAAAACAATGTAAAAGATTGATCCTTGATTACTTACACGGTTCATAAAATTATTTACACGGTTAATAGTGTTCGACATGAAGGTTCATAGTGTTCGACATAAAGGTTCATATTGTTCAACATGAAGGTTCATAGTGTTCAACATGAAGGTTCATGGATTTTATATAATTAGTTCATTTAACATAAAATGCATAAAATTTGTAAAGAAGACATTCAGCTCATTGGTTTCGATGTGAAGTAAAAAACAATCTTAAAAGAAATTACAATGTAGCAAAGTGATTTGTCAAACACAAAATAACATAAAAATAGACAACTTAATCCCCAAAACACATAACAACTATTAAAAAGACAAATAGAGAATTGGAACTTCAATGTTCAATCTTGAGAATGAAATAAGAACAATCTTGTGATAAGTGAATAATGTAGGTGTCACTAGCTTAATCATGATCATCCAATGGAACTCCATCAACATTCTCATCATTATCAAGACCCTTTAATGAAACTCCATCAATACTAGCATCATTATCCGAATGAGACAAGTTAGGATGATCGGAGCTTGATGAACAACCTACAATAAAAAAAGGAAAAAAATTAAGCTAATTTATAAGCAACATGGAACACATAATGGACAATAAAAATATGGAAAAAAAACATTTTTCTTTGGTTCAAAAATATTGTCATTACGGTTCATAATATTACACGTACTATAAGGTTCATTGAAAATCACAACGCGATTCATGTAAATAACAATTGTATTTGACATAAATTGTATCAAATTTGGTCATTTTTGGTGGATTTGGAAACCAAATGACCAATATATATTAGTTTACTTCAAATGTTAGGATGACCGGAGCTTTGATGAATCCCATCAACACTAACATCATTATCAAGACCCTTCAATTGAACCCCATCAATTCTATCATCATTATCCAAATTAGACAAATTAGGTTGATCGGAGCTTGATAAACAACCTACAATAAAACGGGAGAAAAAGAAGAGATATAGTAAAAATGTGCAAATTACTGTTTTTCAGTTGGTTCACAAATATTGTCATTTTGGTTCATAATATTAAACGGAACGATTCACTGAAAATAACAATGTAGTTCATATAAAATAACAATACGTATTTTAAGTGAAACAATCTAACAAAAGTCACAAAGATACTAAATGCTTATTCAAAACAATATCTTACTAGTCAATATGGATAACTAGGCATAAACATATACACAAAAGTATCGTATTCAACAAAGCATACTAAGCATCATATGTAAACATTCATTTTATCCACAAGGGGGAATTTGAACACTAAAACATCATCAATACATGAAAAGGTCTTGCAATTTGTCCACATTATCTTCATATTCACTAATTAGAACATCAAAAACAATATTCCAAGACAAATTAGCAAAATATGATCATTGAGACATTTTATCAAACACTTTGTGGGCAATCAAATAAGCATACAAATTTTAATTCTAGTTTCTATAAAATTTTGTTTCCAATCTCAAAACCAAGAGTACAACACATTTCTCCATGATCTCAAGCAACAAAGAACCATAAACAACAACAAATTTAGGAATAATTTGAGAGAAACAAATCATCCACTAAACTAAACTCTTCTTAAGTATTCTCCACTTACCTAAATTCATTGTGCCTTCAATTTGGAGTAGGAGTATGGATCGAACGAAGGGGAGATCGAGATCGAAAGGGAGATCGAGATCGAAAGAGGGATCGAAGGGGAGATCATCGTGGTTGGCTGAAATCACGAACAAAGAGTAGGAGAGATCGGCTATACTTAGATTTAGGGGCTGGAAATTATAAAAATTATAGTAGTGTGACAAAAATACCCTTCTAGCTTTAAAAAAATAAAGGAGTGTGAGTGTTGATAGCAGCCCATCTGGACCCTTAATCTCAAAAAATCAACGGATGAGAGTTGTTCTCATTTCTTAGGATAAGAATTGTTCTCATTTGATCCCCAATCATATACTTTAGGCTTTTAATAAATCATTTATTACATTAATACCGAAAAATGAATATC
The DNA here is from genome assembly GCA_964016875.1 of Fallopia convolvulus. Lineage (NCBI taxonomy): Eukaryota > Viridiplantae > Streptophyta > Magnoliopsida > Caryophyllales > Polygonaceae > Fallopia > Fallopia convolvulus. Next base: position 41,362,854 of record OZ024719.1, read on the forward strand.
CAATAACTATTAATCATTTTAGGCCCAGTAGCTTGTGTAATACTATCTATAAAATTATTACAAAAATTATAGTAGCATGAATGGCATATATTCTCCCATCTTTAGTACATCCTTTGCAAAGGGCTTTTGTACAAGGTAGACTCATTCAAGAAAATATTCTAATAGCCCATGAAATTTTCCATTCGTATCATAAAAACAAAAAGGGTAAACAAGCTTGGATGGCAATTAAAAATAGATATGGAAAAAGCATATGATAAGATAGATTGGAACTTCATTAGACAAATATTGTTAAAATTTGGGTTTAGCTCTCACTGGGTTCATATAATTACGACATGTATTACCACTTCTTCATCCTCTGTTCTTGTTAACAATGAACATGGTCCTGAGTTTACTCCCCAATGTGAAATTAGGCAAGGTGATCTAATGTCTCCTTTCATTTTTGTTCTAGCACGTACTTTGCAATATGAGTCATCGAAGAACTCTCCTAAAATAGGGATTCAGTTAGTGAAAATGGAATTTGTATCCCATTTTTAAGTTTTGCGGATGATACCATTATTTTTGCAAATGCAACTTTTGATAATATTCAATATATAAAAACATTTTTGCAAAAATTCAGTACTCTTTCTGGGTTATCAATAAATTATAATAAAAGTTCGTTTCAAACTTCGGAAAATATTTCACGCCCTATGGCTGTTTCGTTAGCTGTTACATTAAATATACAAATTACTACTTAAATTGAACAATATTTAGGAATTCCCATTTTAAAAGGCCGTGTACAAAATTCAATGTTTAATGATATAACAGATAAATTACAACATCAATTAACTCAGTGGAAAGCTAACTCTATCTCTCAGGCAGGAAGGATTGTCTTAATTCAATCAAACCTTTTAGGCAAAATTAGTTATCTAATGCAGAGTTTCTTTCTCCCAAAAGGCATATGTGACGAAATTGTAACACCCCTATTTTTGCAACACTGGGTGTTACCGCTAGTGACCTCGGACATTACCGTCCAAAGTAACCCAAGTCTTTAAATAATTTAATTAAATATAATTAAAGATGAAATTGACTAAAACAAGAATTTTATTCATTGATAAGAACTTTCGTTCATTAAATTGAGAGTTGTTTTGCAAATGATGTAGCAGCGAAAGTAAAGCCCATTTATAAAGGGTTGAAAAGACGTATTTAAAAATACATGTATGTTTCTACAATACAAATCATATGATGATGATTCGCTTGGTTAAAATAGAAGAGCTGATGCACTAGCTTCTGAATGCTTTGCTCTTTAAACATTTCTTCCGTCCTTCAATGTCGTCTTGCCTTGACCTTCTATCTGTTAGACCCAAAAAATTCCAAGTATGATTTCATGACCGAAGACTGTCCTCATCACAAAGATCGAAGACTTTCGTTGTCACAAAGACCATCATCGTCAGAAAGACCGTCGTCGTCAGAAAGACCATCATCATCAGAGAGACCATCGTCGTTAGAAAGACCAAAGACTTCCGTCGTCATAAAGACCGAAGACCAATGACGTCAATCGTCATCTGACTATCCCGCAGCGCCAGCGAGATCCCGAGATCTCCGGGTCAGTTACAACTAACTTTGACCATATCTTCCACAACGTCCACTACCTATTTTTAAGGATCACGTTTATTCTAGCTTGTAACTACTTATATGTAACTCTCCCTACTATATAAAGGGCATAGTTAGGCCAAAGCTACAGATCCAGAGATACATACATTAGTGCATCATAATCCCCTCTCTTGTAATCAGAGCGCTCTCAATACTTATGTTGCTCCCGGAGACCTCTGTCGTCTGAGCAAGACTGCTAGCATCTGACCACTGTCTTCCTCAGCAGTTTTCGCTTGACTACGGGTCCTAAACCCCAGATCTAAGCTTGTAATCGCTTGTTTATAATTAATAAGAAGAGATAATCATTTCTTCTACATTTATATTGATTTTACATTTAGTTTCTTTACTTGCTTATTGCTTTTGTTAATCGTTTTTACCAGTTTTCTCATCAACCCGATCCAATTGTATCCCTTTGACTATCCGTCCCCATCTAGGACATTAAAGTGATTAATTGGTCATTTTTTGTCCAAAACACTATCCTTGTATAATGCATAGGAAGAAGGATGACTGTACAAGTAGAAGAATTATTATTGTACATTTTTCATAAGGAATCGTTATGTTAGTGTTCCTTAGAAAGATTCCCACATTTGAACTTATGTGTTTTAACGAAATCAAGGGATAGGAATGGAAATCCAATTGGTCTTGTTAGTGAAGTAGGCGGTTGGTCATGCAATCTTATCCGGAAGTTCTGGGTTGACCTTCCCACGTAAGAGTTAGACCATTTATAGAATAAAGATTCCAATTGAAACGAGCACTTAAGTGTTTCTAGGAAGCGAGTAAGAAAATGACTAATCCATTCTATACTTCTAGAATAGAGTCATTGCGGAAGAATTCTTTTAAGATGGATATTCGATAACTGTCGAGATGGAATCGAAGTTTGAATATGTGAAACCATGCATAGGAAGAAGGATTTCGAATAACAGTTTCTAAAGAAGTTACTAATGGGATAGGCGTTGGTTATATCACAAGAGAAGGTAAGCATGTTTATCATATCGTATCCGAATATATTACCTATCAAGAAGTAGAATGAACGTCCTTCTATATTGTACATTTTAATTCTTATAAGAAAGTAAAATTTTTTGTAAACAAGATTGAATCCGAAGAACTAAGTGGTTTCATTTCATCAATGTGATCAGTATCGGGGAAACTACCTCCAACATAATCCTTTAATATATGCCTTCATGGGAACAAGACCTGAAATTCTATCTCAACCATGTGATCAAGATGAGAGATAGAAATTCATCCTTATTCACCATTGTGAACAATATACTTTAAATGTTTAGTTATTTACCTATGATATTAACTACCATAGTTAAACTACGCAAAACGATTGAACTTATTTCTTGAAGTGGTAAGAGTAATTCACATATGAAAAGATGGAATGACTTCCATAATCTATTAATCGAAACTTAGCGGTTGAAATAGTGCTTTTGTAAAGAAAGTACCAACGAAGTCTTCAAGGCGGCTATGATAGCATAACAGAATTCAAAGTATAACACTTTGTGAAAGAAGATAGTTGATAATAATATTGAAAGTATTCAACTATGCTTCGATTATAACTGAGGTTGAGATTCTAATGACAACCATACAATTTATGTCACAAGCACCCTCGTTGGACATATTTAGATTACACGAGAAAGGATAAGATATTCTATTCGCTCATTGCGTCTATCGTTGAACTCCTTCATGGCTTGGTGGTTGAACTAATCCTCTTATGATGGTGGACACTTTTGGGCTTAAGGGAAACTTCATGTCGTGCGTTTTGCAATAATTGGTTAAACTTCGTGGCCTTCTTCTCGACACACTTAGTCCCTTAACCTTAAAGGTCCAAGTGATGATTAAGTCTCTCATCTCTCATACCATAAGAGAGGAATGATTCATTATTTAGTCTTAGTCTTAAACTTTTTTACCAACTCAGCATGACATGTTTTACTTGATTGTAATTCTCTTGCCATTCTCTAACTCCTCTCCGAGTTGTAAAGTGACAATATGGACCCTTTTTGCTTCGGTGGAATTAATACTTCTCAAGTATTTTGACGTAGGAGAACTATTAGTGGTTGTGGTTGTAACACCCCGTCTTTTCACAGGGCGCTACTTAGTTGCAGACCTTACTAGGTACTACTTAGGTGGGTTGAAAACAGCACTTTAGGATCTTGCAACGCGGGCACGACGAGAAAATTTAATAAAAACATCCAACCTTTCATTTAATAAAACTTAGAAAACATAGTTATGCATGCATTCCCGAAAACATAAATATCCAACTCCAACAAAACTCTACTAAAAATAAATTATTCTAGAATAACAATAAATAAGACATAATACCAACTCCAGCATAATAATAGAACCAACATCCTAGAATGTCATAGATAAACTAAAGTAAACCCGACCCACTATGACACGCGCTCTTCACCGCTCCGCTCCGCCATCTGGCCTCGGTTCTTGCACGGTTCCCTGGTTCATACCTGGAACTGAAAAATATTTCCCGAAGGGTCACCTACTAATCTATCAAGTTAGAGAGAATACGAAAATTGCAAGACGTTTTACAAGCATTTCTAAAGTTAGCATCCAAGTCCACAACCGCACTCATAACTCTAAAGGCTAATACCTAAATTAGTTTTGGTTAGTCACACATAGCCACATACACATTCACAAACACAATATTTCATAATGCAATTCATCCATCTCACATTCCAACCTCCATGACACTCAACCCCACACCGAGTGCAGAGGAAGGCCCTCTCACTCTACTTCACAATCTCCATTCTAACCCCGGCTAAGCCTCCACTGGAGCACTTGCCAAAATACATAGATAATATTTTTCGTTTTGACGGAGCACGGTTTCCCTGTCACACGGACCAAACATAGACAACTCTTCCTCTCCGCCAGCTACGATGGGGTTGTGCCGGAAACGGTACCAACACAGAGAAACCGCTCCAAAAATCTCTTTCCGATAAAATGCGTTCAAAACCGTTTTACACACACAACAAATCAAGAAGTTCAAAATAATTTAAAAAGGAATTCGGGACTAGTTCCCAAAACCTGTCCTACAATAACGGTATACAATCTAACAGGATAGAGAAGAACCGAGCAAGTCGAAATCGACTTACCTCAAAGCTAGGGATCCTTTGAAGGAAACGGAATTAAAAGCGTGGGCACAAACAACTTCCTAAGAGAAATATTAATGCGACAAAAGGATTAGGTTCAACCCAACTTCCTCTAACGATATATATGAAACGATCAACCCTTATACCACAAATCCGACTTAAAATGGAATCCAACTACAATCTTTAAGCTCTAGTAATCCCAAAACTCAACTACCTTATACTAGCACTTATATATATATAATATATATATATATATTATATATATATATATTATATATATATAATATATATATATATATATTATATATATATATATTATATATATCATTAAAACAAACGTTACACTTAAGGATTAACTAGGAATATATATTTAGTAATCTGTATGCCAAGTAGTACTATCCTATTTTTATTAAATAATAACAATCCACCTAAGATAAACCGAAACCATGTATCAAACTCACCCTCTCACCTAATTGTACGGCTCAAGCCACTACTATTAACAATTTAATTTTGCTTCACTTTTAATAAATGTTTGCTACGTATTCTCAGAGTTCATTGCCTAATAGTGTGGTTAATTAGTGGGTTTAAGCTGACTAACCCGATCAAACCTTATAATACTTATTAGAATTTATTTAATGACTTACCAAATATTTCCTTTTATATCCTCACATGCAATATGCATTCAATTTAGTTAAATATAATATATATATATATATGTGAAAAAAATATTTCATAAAGAATTATAATTAAATAAAATAATTCGGGAATTTATACCGACCGTAACGAGATGGGATTTGGACTTGCAAAACGATAAGGGTGAGTTTGGGCTTCTTCTTTCTCTTTTACCCTTGTTAAAAATATGATGGGCTAATTAAATGCATATGGGCCTAATTTGACTTCAACCCACCAAGCACACATCTCCTTTCTTCCTCTTCTTTCTTTTTCACGTAAAAAAAAAGAACAAGAGAGATGCATCAGGATGGAACGAACGACGGAGGTGAGCAACAGCAGGGCACCGGCGTGGCGGCTCCCTGGTGGCAACGGCGGCTGCGCGGCGTGGTGGGCGGCCCGGCCGGTGGTCGACGGTGGTCAGGCGGGCAAGGCAACCAAGGAATATAGGTTTGGGGATTTTTGTGAAAAAAATCAGCATTTAAACAATTAATTTGGGGGCTGAAATTCAACTTGAATGGGAGTGAAATTGTAAGAGAAAGATGAGAGGATGTATTGTGTGAATTTTCTATGGAGTTTTAGCCCTTTTTATAGGCAAATTTTTTAGCTCTCTCAATCCACCAACAATGGTTTTAGCCATTGAGGAAGGAGGCATTTGATGGTGATTGGTGAGTGGTGTGCTTCTTAGATGATGAAGATGTTTGGATGGTCTTTGAAGCAACAAGGATGATTGGGAGGCCATTGAAGCATGCATTGGATTAACCTTAGTTCAATCAGGCAAAAGTTTGATGTTCTCTTAGAAGAAGAAAATAAAGAATGTTTATAATTAAAAGAGTTGTATTATGAGTAATCAAGTTACAATGGTCTAGCGGATTGGAGTCTATCTTATTATAGAAGAGATGCAAGAGGTCTTGGGTTCAAGTCCCGGCTCTTGCCTCTTTTTATTTGTTTTTTTTCTTGTATTTTTGCTAGACTTGTAATAGCCTATTATTTAATAAATCCGAAAATTATAATGAATTATATTTATTTGAAATTTTTATTTTTTACCTTAGTAATCCGTTATAATATGTTTATAATTTTATTAAAAATATTTAACTCTATTTTAATGGAAACGGATATGTAAATATATACCCCACTTGCCTACTATGTTTAATTAAATTTTTAATCGTCATTGTAGTAACTTTTATAACCATATAATGTAATATGAGATTATTAAGATTATTAAATTTTCTATTTTAGAGAAAAAAATATGGGAATAAATACCCGTTTTATAATATTTAGAATTTAGCGGATATTACAAAAATAGATAAAATTAATAAAACATTTTTTTGGAATAAATATATACCCAATCATCATCCTTTAATTAGTTGGGAAAAGATTTGTTCCCCAAAAGAAAATGAAGGGGTTGGTTTAAGATCTGCCTATAACAATAATGTTGATGTTCAAATGAAATTGTTACGGAAGATTTGTTCCCCAAAGGAAAATGGAGGGGTTGGTTTACGAACTCAGCATATTCTTAATTATAAACCAAAAGCTACTTCTTGGCAATTTGGAAGATTGTTACATATCAGGGACATTTTTTTCTAAAGGTATTAAACGGCTAGTTGGAAATGGACAAAATATTCTATTTTGGCCAGACAATTGGGTAGGAAATTCAAATTTAATGGAATATTATGACAATGTTAATATTCATTTAAAGGTTTCTTCGTTCATATTACCTAATAAAATATGGAATATTTTGGGACTATCTAGTATTTTTCCACTTTGGGTAGTTACAAAAATTTCTTCTACCTTTCTTCCTCTTACTAATTTGCAGGATTATATAATTTGGAGCCCGTCCTCGGATGGTTCTTTTACAGTTAAATCAGCTTTTGAATTAATTACATCTTTAAGAATTTTGCCTAGGACGAGATTTTCTTGGATTTGGAAGTTGCAAATTCATCCTAAAATTTAAAATTTCATTTGGAAAGCTTGTTCTGATTGTTTACCTACAAGTGAAAGAATTAATAAATTTTATAATTCGGTTTATGCAACTTGTTCTTTGTGTGAGTCATCACCTGAATCTCTTCATCATTTGCTTTTCTTATGTCCTTTTACACTTAAAATGATGACCAATTTAGAGAAAAAATAAATTACAATTTTAGAATGGCTACTACAATAGACTGTTTTATGTCTGATTTATTTGAAACGTTAAAATTAAATACAAATACTGAGACGTTATGTCTTCTTTGACGGTATATTTGGAATCATAGAAATGCAATTATTTTTAAAAAACAAAATATAAACTCTAATTTAAGTCCCTCTGAGCTAGCTTTCAGAGAATTTTCATTATGGACCTAGCCAATCAAAAGACTCCTGTTATAAAAAATAATAATAATGCTAGACAAAGAAAAAGAAATGCGGTTTGGAAAAAACCTCCTCCTCATTGGTCTAAATTAAATTGTGATGCTTCTAAACATTCTAATTTTGACACTTATATAAGTTTATTATTAGAGATAGTAATAGTAATGTTCTTAGAATTGATCGCAATTTTTTTTTACCCGTTTCAGTTATTCAAGCAAAAGCAATTGCTATTATTGAAGGAATTAAAAATGCTTTATTACTCAATATTTCACATTTGATAATAGAAGGGGATAATTTAATGCTTATTAATTCTTTACGAAATACTTGGAATATCCCTTGGGAAATAAAATACTTAATCAAAGAAATCAGAGCTTTGGTTGGTGAGTTTCAAGAGGTGAGTTTTTTTCATTGTTTTAGGGAATGCAATGCTGCGGCAGACTTCCTTGCAAGAAGACGTGTCAATATTGGACATTGTCGACAAATTCTTGAAGACTTAAGTTCAAGTTCAAATCCTAGTCTTAGTAATTCTAGGATTTTTGTTTTTTGTTATCCTTTATTGTTGCATTTCTTAAAGATCATCTGTTGTGATGATTTAGGCTGACCTTGTTCTTTTAAGGCAACCTAATGTTCGCCTTGTAATGAGCTGGTTGCTCATTGTATAAAAAAAATATTATATGTTTATTATTTTGTGAGTGATTATATGTTTATTATTGTTTTCAATTAAGATTGACATCTTTGAAAATTGACATCTTTCTAAATTCTCGTAATATTTTTTATTTTACTTATAAAAGGAAACATAAGATTTCGTAACAAATCTAATAGTCTGTGCTTTATCATTTTCCTTTTAAGTACATGATATACAATATAGAAGTATAACAGTATAATATACAAGGTCACAATCTAGCCCTTTATACTTTGATGGAAATTTTAAAAAACTACACTATATTTCTCCATATCTTTTACTTTTCTTTTGTTTTTTTTTCAATTTAATTTTTTGATATTAATTCTTTCCATTTAATAATTTCCTTATAAGTATCATTAAAAAGTTATAATTCAAATAATTGCGAAAATGCCTAAAAGACATGATTTACAATTTTCGACATGATTTACAATTTAGGCTACTAGCCCTTGTATACTTTGAGGGATCAAGGGATTTTGGCTGGGACAGTGAGACCCTCACACAGCTCCGCGACTCACTACAAGAATCAAGGACATTATAGTCATTTAGCTCACAACACGCCGTTTGTACAAAACGCCGAAACTAAAAATTCCGAGATCCCATCGGGAAAAAGTAAACCGGAAAATCGAAGGATAGTAGCCTAGCCTTCAACCGCTGTTCCTGCTTCTCCATATCTCTCCCCCCTTGCTCCTCCCCCAGGGTTTAGGGTTTGTTGCAACGATCTAGAGATGTCTCAAATCGGGAAAATACTTCCTAATTTGGATCAAAACGGAACGAAGCTTCTTAATCTCACGGTTCTCCAGCGAATTGATCCTTCGATCGAAGAGATTCTGATGACCGCAGCTCATGTCGCATTCTACGAATTCAACATCGAGCTCAATCAATGGGTTTGTTATCCGATCTTTTGATTCTAACTTATAGATTTTCAATGTTCTCGCTTAAAGTTGATGAGTTATTTCCGATTCTGTAAATATAATTTGATTTTTTTTGTTCGATTTTAGAGTCGCAAGGATGTCGAGGGATCTTTATTTGTTGTTAAGAGGTATCTTTGCTTGATTGGTTTGAAATTTAAATAGAGTGTGTTTGGGATGAAATGTTATCGTTTCCCTCTTTCTTTGCCAACCTATCCTTATTGAGTGTGGACTGCATGCTAATTTGCTCCTTTTCACCCCTATAGGAATGGTGAACCTAGGTTTCAATTCATTGTAATGAATCGACGAAATACAGGTTCGCACATATCTTCCTCTTTGCATTACTATATACAATGACATAATTTGTAGATGGCCAGTTTAACATAATCTGGAATTTCGTTACCTTCTCTGCGTTCTATCAAGAAACTAGATTTGGACCGCCTTTTTCAAAAAAAAAAAAAAAAAGGAAGATTGATGAATAAATTTCTAGTTCTGTGTTAATGCAAATGATTTCTCAATCATTTTCCAAAAAAAAGTTGTTTGATCATTTGTCAATTCTGTTCTTGTGTAATTTTGGGAGCTGGCAAATTCTTACATTGGGGTGTTTTCAAAAAGCTTCATGTTTTGATCTACCACCAATTTGTCCTAGTTTGATGTGTTGTCACTTGTCATTGCTCGGTATCAAAATGAAGGAACTTGGTTTATCATAGCCCTAGTATCTAGCTCTGGTATGTGGAGTTAAAAATGTTGTGAGTTCATTTTTCTTTTGCATTGTTCTAACACTTTTTCTATTTCAGACAATCTTATAGAGAATCTCTCATGGGACTTTGAGTTCGAATTGCAAGTTCCTTATCTGCTGTACAGAAATGCAGCTCAAGATGTTAATGGCATTTGGTTTTACAACTCACGTGAATGTGAGGATGTTGCAAACTTCATTAACAAGTAATGTTTATATTTTCTTTTTTGATATACAGCTAATCTTACTTTTCAACTTTATGCATTCGTTCCAACACATATTGGCAACGGTTATTCCAAAGTTGCAAAGTTTCAGTGTGTTTAGAATTTTATAGTATTATGACCAAAAGTAATAATCTTATACTATTCTTTGCTTAGTAGTGTATGAAACAACAATGCCTAATACTGCAGTTACATTTATTTCAGGATACTCAATGACTACTCAAAAGAAATGGCACAGCCCAAAATATCATCAAGCAAAAGGTTTTCAGCTAGTTAACTCCTGCCTATATCTTGAAACCATTTCAAAGTACAAATAGTGCAAGGCCTGTATGGCAATAGCACAAGGCCTGTATGGCTAAGATGCACTTGGAGTACAACGTTTCGTCTTATAAAGATAACAGTTTTAGGATCTGATCCTAAGTTTTCTTTGCCAACATAATTCTTGAAGTCATTATTTGATTAATTGTTTGACCCCAAAATTTTGTTTAATACTTTCACTAAAATTATCCAAGGAAGATGACATTTGGTTAGTTACTTATATTGCAAATGTATGGCTAGTGGCAATCACTAACTGTATGAAATGCTTCTTAATGATTGGCTTCATTAAGACACTGGAAACTTCAATTCTATATGAGATTTGAATTGCAAATTCAGACCCATGCTATGACTGAGAATACATAAAAGCAACTGGAAGGTTGCTCATACTTACAACATTGTGCTATTATGTATGCTTAGAGTCTCAAGGTCCCTTATGTTGATTTAAAAGTTGCTTGTATGAGAATAGACTACACAGGAGACATGAAAGAGGTCTATAAGAGGATTCCTTATTATAATATAAATTGTTTTTTTTGAATGAAGTAACTTGCTTTTGCATAGAAAGTCCATTACTGTTTTGAATTTCTAAGATGTTTTCACCATTTATCAAACCCTGATATTCATAATAGACCCCAAATTTGAGATTATGTGCTTTGGGAGTTCAGATGACGAATGTGGGGTATCTTCTTTTACTGATTAGATGATTTCCAAGAGTCTTCTCCCAGAAGCGGGTTGCTGAATCGCTGCTCTTATCTAAGAGCTACAATGTGTTCCTCTGTCTTCACTCTTTATAAAGATGATGATTTGACCTATATCAATCCTCAGCTTGTCATCAAAGTAGCAAAAGTAAATAAGTTATGATTATACAATGCGATGTTAGAAGCTCACTGCCTATGTGTCTTTGATCTTTCTTCTAGGAGTGATAAGGTCTTGCAGTATTGAAACAGTGATATAAGTTATGATTTCTTGTACTGCAGTGAATTTGTAGATCTTGAAGGGGTGCCATCCATGGCATCTTTTGGGGGACCATTGGAATCTCTTTCTTCCTCCCGCACTGTTACTGATGTTGAAGATTCTTCATTCACAAATTTCTTCAATGTGCGTGTGTAATTTGGAAAGCATTTTAGTGTTTGTGCTAATATTTCTCCTTGCAAGTATTTATTTATTGAAATTGGGATTTGGGAGCATATTTTGACAATTATGATATAACTTGTTTTGAAGAACTTACATATGAATCCAACATGAAGGATTTTTGCAGAATTCGGGGATGAAAGTATCTTTTTTAATGTTGAAAAAATTTGTTGGAATATTGATTAATGGCACATCCTTGGACTAGTTTACTAGGTGGTAAACTAATCTAGTTGAAACTCGAAATGAGATATGAATTTGCTACTATTCACTTGGATTGTCAAGCTTGCAAATGTTCTGCATATGACTGGATAACTTCTGGATCTGCCAATCTGTGATGAAAGTCTGGGGGTAAATATTTGGTGATTTTCAAATATTGGAACATGAGAATGTCCCTTGTATGTGTATAAATGCTTCATTATACATGGGAAAATCTTTAGATTTTGGTTTCTAGTCTCTTGCTTTTTATCTGGTCACTGTTGTTCATGAATAATTATTTGTTATATCTGCAGGCTGCAACCACTTTTGGAAATGCCCATTCAAATTTGGGAAAGCCAGTACAACCTCATCATCCTTCTGCTATTCTCTCTACTTCTTCGATGGCATCCAATCTCCACCCCGCTATGTCTTCTCTACAACTGCCATCTACCACAGCCGTTTCAAGTGTCCCTCAAGTCCGTCTCCATGATACATCAGATATGGTTAGAACAAGCAGCCAGATCACAAACTTAGTGAAACCATCTACCTTCTATAACCCGCCAGCTTCTGCTGCTTCATCTGCATATATGTCACCGCACATCTCTTCTAATCCAACAGCTCCACTGCAACCCTCTACAACTCTGCAGCGGCCATATGGTGCTCCACTGCTTCAACCCTTTCCACCACCCAATCCGTCTCCATCTCTCACTCCAAGCAGCACTTCGCACCATGGACCTGTTATTGATAGAGAAAAAGTTCGCCAAGCTCTTCTACTACTCGCACAGGTAAAAATCCTTACATCCTTGGATGAATAAAATTCGTTGTTTTACTGCTTTTATGTCTGTAGTACATTTCCCTGGATCTATCGGGCGCATCCTCCTGACATGTTCAATTTATGGATGCCCCCATCTTGACCCCCTAGATCCCGCTTGAGGGGGACTATATTGGGTGATGATGTTGATGTTGTACTTAATAACTTTAATTGATTAGCTGCTCTGTTGAGATCTAAATTTTCAATCTTGCAGTATAATTTTTCCTCATTTTTTGTCTGTGTTGGATGAGTAAAGGAAAAAGTTTAACTATATGATTGAATGCTACCAGAAAATGTACACGCTGCTGCTCTTGCCTGGTTAATATCCATCTTAATTAGGGCGAATTGATTATATTAAAGATGTTTTTCATTTCTTTCTTGTAACATTCCACTGGAAACAGAATGATGAAATCTATTGACATTATTTGCAATTCCAGGATAATCAATTCATCGATATGTTCTACCAAGCATTGCAGAAGGTGCATGAAACATGAGTGCTTGGTGTGTTAAGCATTTGAAAGAAGGTTATATAGGTCCTATGGAATAGTTGATAGATGATCCTTTGTCTACTCAAATACACATTCATCATGTTCATATGATGGTATGAGGCTCTAATTCAAAGGTTATATACGGCCACAGTAGATCGAGAAGTCAAGTTTCTGGATGAGTCAACTATCTCTACTAACTGGGTTAAGAGTCCTCGTGTCAAAATGTTGAGTTTGTGATGAAGAAGGTGGTTTCTCAAAACCAGTTGTATATGGTTTTGGTTTGTTGCAGTTGTAATTGTGAGAGTTGTAATAGACATTTACTATACCTGCTAGGTTGTGCAATTACCAGTTTCAGTAATCAAGTTGTGTATGATTTTTTAGAATATTCTGGACTCCTTCAGAGTTATGCTGTCTCCTTTTGGGTTTCCCTCTCCTTTCGTTGTAATTTCGAAAACATTTCTAGGACATAAGAATTAAGAACCTCTTTGGACGACTATGAAGCAAAGGTTTACGTACTTGGGCTTTTGGTCATTTTCTGTACCGTTGCATCTGATGCATGTTTAAAGTTGTAGCCGTATGCGTCTCTCTCCCTCCCTCCCTCCCTCTGGTGGGAAAGCGAAATTAGTTAATTTATAAACATAACTACTATACACAACCCACTAATATTAATAATTCAACACTAAATTTAAATATTTTACAAATTAGACCTTATACTTAAACCCATATCCTTCTCCCTCTCTTGTATGTTCTTCTTCTTCATAGTCCTCCACTCCTCCCATGGCTGGTTACCGTCATCCTCCCCAACGTCTGCCAATGTCATCAACCACTATTTGGGCCGCCTTCGTCCTCCCCAACGCCGACCACCATCCTCCACCTTATGTTCGCCACCGTTGTCCTCCTTCACCTCCAATTTGACCCACAAACCCTAAATCTGAACCCCGAAATTCATTGCAATCCAATTCTGGTCAAAATGGATCCCAAAAAACACAAAATCAAACAATTTTTTTATCACTATGTATGCATAATTCAATCAATTTGTTCAATTTCGCATCAATCTTGACAAATCCATAATCCCTAAATTTCGAAATTGTAACCCAAATTAGAGAGATTTAATAAGTTTAAAATTTAAATTAATCTTGCATCTTGGAAAACATAAAATTTAAATCTCATAAGGATTAGAGAAGGTTGAAAACAGGCTATAGATTTCACAAGAATGTTGCTGCGTGTAGTTCTTCAGAGAGGGAAGAGGAGAGACCCGTGTTTTGGAAAAAGGAGTGATATGTAAATTTGGAAAAATTTAGGTTTTTTTATTAATTTTAGTGGGTTATGTTTAATATGACCCTTTATAAAAGGAAGAACAATTCTCCTCCGGAAAGCTCAGTAAAGCTATTCTATCCGCCACCGAATTTGCCTTGCCCAAACATGTTGAATCTGAACATTTCAATGATGTCGGTCAATCAGTTGCCAGCACCTTTGGATTAAGAAAAACTCCGAATGAGTAGCCAAACGCCTTGTATTCACCATAAGATGTGGAATTTGAGTGTCAAACTCCAAACCATAGTATACCACTTAGAGCTCGGCCATCAAATCTTTACAAGTGCTGCAAATAAATATGTAGGCCCTGATGAAGTCCCCCGAGTCAGAGCGAAGCAAAGCGCTCCCACCGGAAAGACCTGAGTTACCTTTAGATACCCCTCAACATTTAGTTTGATCGAACATATCGAGAGAATAGCCCAAGAATCCAATCTCCATGAGCATCATCACCCACCCCAAAGACGTGGCTTCATAGAGGGGTACTTGAGACGAAACGACCTTAAAAACCAGATTATTTCGGATTTTCCACGATTACCAAGTCATGTAAAAAAAATAGAACCTCATGATTGATAGCAATAAAGGATCATTAAAGGATAAGGTTGCAAAGAAGGTGCCTCGAAGGCCTAGAACAAGACCTTTCCCAAGTTCCCGCGCATTCAAGTTCAAGAGGGTCTTCAATAAACTCGCATTATCTTTTCAAATCAAGGAAGTTCAAAAAGCTAAGAAACCCGTCAAATCAGTGGCGAAGCCAGGAATGCTCAGAAGGGGAGGGGGGCGGACCTTCAAACAAAGGACCTAGACAAATCAAGCTAGTTTAATATATCAAATCGAGCTAGTTTAATATATTGATGTAGATAAGATTGATATATCAAATATACAAAGATAGTTTACACAAAAAATAGTAAAAAGAAAACTATATTAAAAAATATCAACAAATTTGAAAAAAATCGTTTAAGAATGACAGTTTTTTTTTTATTATGAAACACCATTTAATATGATTTTGACCAGAGATCAATATATTTTAAATATTTAAAAATTTAGTTGTAACATATAGATATGATAAAATAAGTAAATCTAATAAAATGTAAATAAAGACTATTAAAATATTTATAATGGATGCTTTGGTCAAAAACACCATAATCATCTAAAATATTAAAGCCTATCAAATTATTGAGAACAATATGTGCACAATGTACTAATGCCCAATTTACTAAGCCTTGAAAAAACAAAGGCCCAACTTCTTCTTTCCCTTTCTCCTTCAATCTGTTCAAGATTCCAAGTGGACAAGCGCCGCTTTCATCATCGATCTCCGACAGCAGCAGCTCCGGCCCCGACCTCACCTCTCGATGCACTGCAGACCACTCCCTCCCTCCCAACTCTCGAGCTTCGACTTCCGCCCCCGACCTCACCCCAGCCTTGGGGGCAGCTCTTTCAGAAGTCAAGATCCTTCGGCCGCACCCACCCCCCTCCCTCCGCCACTGCATCAAATGGAAAACAGTGTTCAGTAAAATGGTCATAACTTGGGATTGAAAATTGATCCCAATTCTGTTCATAACTTGGGATAGAAAATTTATCCCATGTCCGTTCAGTATGTGTTGGAAATATAATTAAAAGATCTACAACTTTGTACTTGACATCAAATCTAGAATCTAACAGCAAAGAGGCGAAAAATGCGTTTTATTGAGAGTTGTTCAAGTCTTACGAGAATCTTATCTTTAGCTTTAATTCTATCTTTAATACAGAGGATTTTCGGCCATAGGCTTAATGTTAGTGGCTGAAATATCTTGGTTATAATTTTGATATCTTTTGAGTTTTAGGATTAGTTTTTAGTTTTCTTATCCTTTAAGTCAATTTAGTTATCTAATTGATTTAATTGATAAGAAAACTTAGGATAGACGCTTTCTTATTATTATAAGCTCTTAGAAGTAAGAAGAAAGACCCAAATACCCTTCTAGGGTTGGCCATCTATCTTCCTTGGGATCTAAGGAACTTTAGCTTAGAAACTCTATTTATATGCTTGTTAATTGTTATTCATACAAAAACATGATGAAATTAAAGTGAGGCACCTTGGCTAAGGTGTTTCTCGCTTCTTCATCTAAAACTACAATCTTCTTCAATCATTATTATGTTCTTGAAATCTGAATTCTAAGTGTTGGAATCCGAAATCCTTACCCTGGGCAATTCTTCTCGTGACCATCTTCATCCCAGAGGTTGTCACTATCAATGACTCACCTTGATGGAGATTCATAGCAATCCAGAACTGGCTGTTCGTTTCAATAAGAGGGAATGAGGCAACCTTTTATCGGCTGTTAGGCCCTAAAAAGTCTTGGGATAATTCTGAAGTTGGTCCAGGATGAGAAAAAAAAAAAAGAAAGCCTAAGTAGCCATTGGAAGGCGGTAATAGCATGGCGAAAATCACGAAAGTAGTAAATGCACAAGTAGACGTTGGAAGGCAGTAACGACATGGTGAGATTCATGGGGTTGACACTTTAAAATTACTAGTAGGCAAATCTATAAAAGGAGAAGGGAACATCAATGATGGAAGAGGTTGGCTCTCTACCAAAAATAGTCTACATATAAAATCAATTGTGTTTTTGATAGTTCTTCGATTATTCATTCGATCAAGAGTCATTTTGCTTTTCGTCTGAGAAGACCAAATCTAGTGTACCTCTCAATTATCCATCAAAATCTGAATGGAATCGTAGTGAAGTTTATTTTTATTATTATATAACTTTGTCTATTTTTTTGATATCTACTATATTGTTCAATTAACTAACGTATCGACAACTTACAATTGTTGTTTGAAGTTCACATATTATCCCTCTCAATGATTCATCCTTCTGAAATTCACAATCTTGTTCTAGTTGTAATTAAGAAGCAAAGGCTAAATCATCATAGTGCTCTATACAAATTGACGTATTTTGCACACAAGTTATCTCATTTGATTTTCTTTATTTTGCTATTCTTTAGATTTTTCTCCCGTATTATAACGTGTTTACAAGTTTTAATTAGTGATTAACTAGAGTTTCTTGCATTATAGCAACTAGATGGCTTGGCCCGTCCGATGGACGGGTTAGAATTTCGTGTCTATAGTTATTGATTTTATAAGTGGACATAGACAAATGTGTATATTATTTGAATTAGAATATAAATGCAAGATATATGTGTGATTTGATGAAAAAAGTTATGAAAGGCAATTGGATTTAAACCTAAATTTTGAATGGTTAATTTGGTGCAGGGAAAATATATTATAAGTCGCATATAGATATAAGTATATAGTTGTATGATTATAATTGATGTAATGTTATATTTTTCCATCCTCTGTATTTTTAAGGGTGTGTATTTCAGTTGTAATGTTTTGTGGTGTACGTTTAATTTTGACATTTTCAAAAAACCAACTTGTTTATATTTTTCCAAGTTTAGTTAGACTATAATTTGAAGTCGTTTTTATCACTAATGTATGATGAGAAATATGTGACCATTTATGCATTTAAATAGTAAGACAGAAGTGTATGTTTATGCATTTAAGTAGTTAGATTATAATATTTTTCAGTATTCATTAGAGGCCTTTTGTATTTCAGAATATTTTTTAATTATTATTTTAACAAGGAGAAGTTGTGTAAACCCAATAAGATATATTAGTAATTTAGTAGGATAATTAGTTTGCATTTAGAAAATAGAACATTTATTGTTCTTGAGAGGGAGAGTTTTTATAGTTGTAAAGACTAGAAGGCTTAACCCGTCCGATGGACGGTCATAATTTTTTTTATCTTTATTTGTTGAATTTTAAATGTACATGGATTTTATAAGTATGGAGCAATTAGAATTAGAATACAATAAAATGTGTAAAAATAATATTAAGAATGGTTAATTATTTGGAAGTAATTAAATTTTATTATAATCCATAATTAACTATTTATGAAAAATATAATAGTGAGAATATAAACTATTTCACAATATATGTATAGTTGTTAAAAATAATTTGTTTTCATTTTAATTTAGTAGATGGAGTATTGTTTTAAATTTAGTTACTTAATTTAGAAGAAAAAAAATTAAGACCTGGAACTTGAAACGTATATTATCTAATATGCTTATAAGCTGTAGAATTTATACAAAACTGCATAAAAAATTTGATATTTATTATGTGTTCCAATAGCTAAATTGAGTTGTAGGGTTAATAGAAATAATAACTAAATTAGGTTGTAGGTATAATAAAAATTTAAACTAATACAAAATTAATAGCATTTATTGACAATAGATGGACAATTTTATAGGTTGTAAAGATAAAGATATAAAAAAATATAATTAATTAACTAAAAAATTAAGCATTTATTTGTCCTTTACTTTATATGTTGTATAAATTCTCATATTTACATGTTATATTTGCCCAAAATAATTGGCTCCCAATGTGGAGCCTTGGTAAAAAAAACACAATCAAACATATATGTTACGGCCACCCTAACAACAAAATGACCAACGACCAAACACCCAATATTAGTCCCTCTGGTGGACGTGGAAACCAAGAAGCCAACGCCGTTACTCAAGATCAGCCACAAATTTCCTCTTTCATTAGCCTCACCAAAAATCAAACTAGCACATTCACTACTCAAGAAGATTAGACTTTCGAACCGTACGATCCTAACGTCAGCCAAGAAAAGGGGATCAGATCTGATTTAGTTGTCATAGCTAAACTCAAGGCCTTTATGATTGCCTTACATAAAATTTTGGAGGAACAAAAGGAGTCTAATAGCCGATTCACAAAAGTTTATGAAAGACAAATGAAACTCTAATCCGTGAAAGAAATTTGCTTCAATCACAGGTTCAATTAGGTCCAATTCAACCACGTATTTTGGGAGTAATGGACGGTGTTGTGTGGTAACTGGTTATCAAGTAAACCTAACACGTTTTGTGCTATCCGAGAAGACGCTAAAGTTATGGCACTAAAAGAGTGAATTAAAGCCCTCGAGGATCAGTTTACTAGGGCCCCGGGCCACCTCAACCGATAGCGGTAGACATGTGAGATGATTATATCGAATCCCCCTAACTATTGGGAGAGTTGATATTTCGAGAGAGTATCATGATGTCTCTCTATTTGGTGGTGTTTTCATATGTGATTTCCTTTGTAAATATGTTTCTTTTTCCCCTTTTCTTGTGCGCTTTGTTCCTTTTTAGCTTAGTTCCCGTATTTCTATGAGATTCGGAGACTACGCGCATTTTATGTGTTTTGTAGGTAATTTGGCATGAATCGAGGATCGATTTGAAGGAGGGTCGAGACATGGAGCAAAGGCCGAGCTAAAGCGGGAAAGAGAGGAGCAAGCCATGAAGAAGAACAAGAGAAGCCAACAAGAAGAAGGTGGAACGAGGTCAGGACCGAGTTGCAACCACGTCGGGCCCGACTTTGAAGTCTCCAACCTCGGACCGAGATGCACAGTAACTCGGGCCCGAGGTCCTCCGTGTCGGTCCGAGTCGGTCACCGAACTACTTGGGCTCCAAGGCACGAATTTGTGGACTTCCACTTTTGCCCCTCATCTAATCTATAAAAGGCCCTCTTGTCTTCTAAGAAAGGGTTCCCTCTCATACACACCAAAGGGGGGAAAGGGTTCCCACTTGGAAAAGGAACCAAGAGGATACTTGGAGAGCAAGGAGGAAGGAGAGGAGAAGGAAGAGAGAGAGAATCGGCCAAGAGAGGAAGACTTGATAGGTTTTGTTGGTAGATTTTCTTTGATTTGCTTTGTTCTTGTGGATTTGAAAACCCTTGATTGGAATTTGTGGATTGCTTTGGATTTGAATGAAACTTTGCTTTGTTTTGAGATTGATTATGATGATTGCTTTCCCTTTTGATTTGATTGCTTTCTTTGCTTGTCACATGGAGTAGATCTCCTTGATCTTGGGTTATGGGGGAAAACCCTAGCTAGGTTTAGGCTAGAAACCCCAATTCCATAGCCTTGAGTGTTTGATCTAAGGAACCCACTCTACATAGAGCTACAATTCCTTGCGAAAGTTGGGAATCAAGGCTTGAGATTGGCAAAGTAGCGAAAGTGAACATGTGTCAATCTCAAGACCTTGCTTCGAAGGGGATTTCCCCAATGATCGAGGTGTAGAAGTGGTTGGAACGAGGGCGAAAGCACTCGATCCTAGTCCGATCATCACTCATTGCTTGAATTGGGGTGGAAAAGCCTTAATCTACTAGGGAAGGAACCCAAAAGCCCAAGATCTACTTTTAAATCTTTGAGTTCGACATCCCCAGCTACCTCGGGCCCGACTTACCCAGTGTCGGTCCCGACTTCCTCTTGTCACCAACCTCGGGCCCGACGTGACCTCAGTGTCGGTCCCGACTGTTTTCTTTGTTTTCCTTTGTTTTATGCTCTCCTTTCTAGCTTCCTAGTATCTAGGCACATCGATCGAGTAGACTTCCCGAGTGTTCGACACCCACCACGTATTACAACGGGGTCGGGTTATAAATTGTATCTCTAGACCCTCGCACCTTGAGGCGATCAAAAGATTGGTGCCGTTGCCGGGGAAGTCTAAGTGCATTGAGTGCCAATTTGGTGAGTTTCTTGTGTTTTGGTAGTGATTTGGGTGAGGGAATAGCCCAAACCCTTTGTTTGTTTTTGATTTGTTTTGTTTTGTGTCTTTGCTTCATAGGTGTATGCTAGCTCGTTCCTCCCGAGGAACACTTGAGTTTGAGTTTGTGAGTGATCCGGAAAGTATTCTCAAGGAAGCCCGAAGAAGGAAAAGGATTGCGAATCAAGCTCTCCATGTTGATGAGGAGTTGGCTCAACTTAGGGCCGAAATGGCTAGATTGCAACTTGAGAGGGACAATCAAGAGGAGGTAGCAAGAAGAGAACGGGAGCAACGGATGAGAGCCGAGGTTCAACTCAACGCTCTACCCCGGAATGCACGCCAATACATGCATCCGGAGTTGAGGGTACCCGAGTCGGCTATTGTGCTTCCCGAAGTTGCCAAGAATTTTGAGATCAAGACGCAATTCATCTCCCTCATCAAGCGAGATCAATTCGAGGGCCGTCCACATGAGTGTCCCATAGAGCATGTTAAACGCTTTGTGGATATGTGTGAGACGATCTCTACCGACGAGGAGACATTGGAGTATGTACTTCTAAAGGCGTTCAAATGGTCACTTGGGGGCAAGGCCACACATTGGCTCGAGAGCCAAGCTCCTAGGTCAATCACAACTTGGAAGACACTCTATGATGCTTTCTTGATGAAGTTCTTCCCGCCCTCAAAGACAACCGAGCTAAGAAGGAAGATTGCAAGCTTTCAACAAGGTCCGAATGAGCCTCTCTTCGAAGCATAGGACCGTTTCAAGGAGATGTTGCGCCAATGTCCTACTCATGGCCAACAACCATATGTGCTTCAAGATATCTTTTTCCAAGGCATCAATCCGGTAACGAAGGACAAGCTCAATCTCCACACCGATTGTGGGTTCATAGACTTGACACCGGATCAAGCTTGGGAGCTACTTGACAAGCTATCCGATTATGAGGCCATGTATGGGGTGAGTCAAGCTAGCAAGGAGGTGAAAGTTCAAGGTGAAGGTGCAAGGAAGTTATATGATCCAAAGGGAGAAGACATTGATAGGGATGTGAAGTTCCAATTCCTTGAAGGTGAAGTGAGCAAGCTTAAGAGGCAAGTCCACTACTACAAGCAAAATGCTAGAGCTTGTGAGGAGTGTGGATCCTTTGCACATGCTACACAAGTTTGTCCGAATGAGAGCCAAGTGCGCTTGGCCGAGCGAATTGAGGAGGCAAACTATGTTCGAGGAAATTTCGGTGGAAGAGGCAATTTCAATAATGGTGGTAATGGCCGGTGGAACAACGGTCAAGCTCAAGGTTACAACAACAACTTCAACCAAAACGAGCCAAGGGTGCCACCACCACCATATAGACCACCGGGATTCAATGAGTTACAAACATTTGCTCAAGAGATGAGAGATGGGTTCAAGGAGATGAGGACCCAATTCAATGAGTTTGGTGCATGGAGGAGGCAAGTCGACAATCAATTTGCTCAAATTACGACTCAAGCCCCGAGAGAGAATGGGAGACTTCCGGGCCGACCCGAGGAGAATCCTCGAGCTCAAAACAATCAAAATGAAGTCCGGGCAATTGGATTGAGAAGTGGCGGAAACCTACCCGAGCCACACGTGCCTAAGAAGAATGAAGAGAATCGGACCAACTTACCCAGCAAGTCGGGTCCGACGTTCCCCGAAGTCGACCCAACAAGAAGATCGACTCCTTTACCAAGGACCGAGGTCGAGAGCAACTCGAGACCGACGTACACAGACCTCGATCCAACTCCTTTGCCTCGGACCGAGATTCACAACATCGGGCCCGACATGGTGCCCAAGTCGGTCCAACCAGGAAATGATGCAAGTAAAGTGGGGAAGTCCAAAGAGGTTGATCCAAGCATGATTCAAGGTGCAACAATTCTTCCATATCCCTCGAAGAAGTCGAAAGATGTTGTTGAGAACAAATTCAAGAGGTTTCTTAAACTCTTGCAAGGCTTGAACATCTCCATCCCGTTCACCGATGCATTGAGCGAGATGCCATCTTATGCCAAGTTCTTAAAGGAGATTTTGAGCAAGAAGAGGTCCATAGTTGAAATGCAAGATGAGGTCAAGACCTTGGAGTTACCACAAAAGCTAGGAGATCCCGGTCGCTTTGCTATAACCATTGGTGTGGGGTCTCAAAACTTCCAAGCCTTATGTGACCTTGGGGCGAGTGTTTCGGTGATGCCCGCTAGCATTTGGAGAAGAGCAAATTTGGGTGAAATGGAGCCGGCCGATATGTCCCTAACTATGGCCGACGGTTCCATCATCAAGGCTAAGGGAATATTGGATGACGTTCCGGTGCGAGTTGGAAAGTACTTTGTCCCCGATGATTTCGTGATCTTGGACATGCATGAGGATCCCTTGGTCCCAATAATCTTAGGAAGACCATTCTTAGCTACGGCGGGGGCAAGGTTTGATGTCAAGAGCGGCAAGGTTTCCTTTGAGATTGGGGAAGAAAAGGTCGATTTTCACTTCAACAAAGCTTTGAATGAGCCGGACGCCTTGGCCATACTTAAACTTGAAGAGAGTGCCAAGAGAGAAAGTGAAGAAGTGGAAGTTGCTAGAGAGGTCGTTGTGTTAAGGAGTGATGAAAGCTTCAATGAACAAATACAAGTAAGGGAGTTGTTGGAGCAATTCAAGGATCCAAATGAGTCAACGATCAATGCTAGCCCAAGAAGAGATGAAGAGTATCCTTACTTATATCCTTTTAATGTTGGTGATGAGCGCAATTCTTCCCAAAATTTTGATTCCTACATTTGTTTAAGTGATTTGAACGATGACTTAGGAGATTCCTACATTTGCCTTAGTGATTTGAAAGATGAATTGGTAGAATCTCCTAGGAATTCTTTGGATAACTTTGGTGTAGGAAAAGAAAAACATGATGGAGCAAGTAAGGAGGTGAAATCTCATCCGTTGGAGGAGTATGATGAGATAGGCCCGAGATCGGAGAGCCATGCCTATATAGACCATCGTTGGTGGTTTTATGGGTATGAAGGCAATGGGAATGGGCATAACAATGGCGAGCAATTCACCGTGTTTCACCCGCCATAAGGTTGAGGTTAGGAAGTCAAGCTAGTGACTCTAAACGAGCGCTTCTCGGGAGGCAACCCGAGCTAGTAGCTTTCTTTTCGTAATTTTAGTTTGATTTTTTTTGTTTAGCTTAGCTTTTCTCTAACCGATCCCTATCTAGTGTTTTGTGGATTTATGGTGTTGTGCATCCTTCAAAGTTGTGTAGGATTTGAGGTGAAATATTTGAATGGAAATATGGGAAAGAAGTTGCATGAGGATGGAGTAAAATTGGTGACCCGAATACTCCCACATCGAGCCCAGGCAAGTCGGGCCCGACATAGGGACGTCGGTCCATGAAGTCGGTCCGACCCGATTTGACTAGTTGGAATGCCAATTTTGGCCTTGACCTAATTTGTCCCTTTCCCCCATTAAATATTATCCCCCACCTACCTACCATCTTCATTATCAACTACCATTCCCAAAATACAACCCCTCTCCCTCAAAAACTCTCAAAGTCGGCCGCCCCTACCCTCACCATACTCGATCCACATCCTCCCTACTTCATCTCGTTCCAACCACAAAAGGGCCCCCCAAACCCGAATCCGAGTAGAAATTTCGAGTTCAATATAGTCCTTCACCCCCCATCTAGATCTATATCTAGGAAATTTGAGTTCTAAGTTGCTTATTTGTTTAAAAGTTCAATACTCCTCGAATCCGGTATGTGTTACTCGATCTCTACTTATTTCTTTGAAAATTTTGTGCTTTCATTGCGTAGATTGAGTAATGCCATGTTTGATTGAGAGCTTGAGCTTGAGCATCAATGGTGGATTTGCATGATTTGTGAAATTGAGCTTTAAAGTTGTTTATGCATGCTTAGATCCATTTAGAACTTCGATTAGGGATGTTTGATGGTTGAATTTGAAATTTAAGTGCATGATAGAATATTTGGGTTGATTTGAGGTTAGAGTCGAAGCATGAACTAGGTCGAGATCGACGTGCCCAGGAGAGTCGGGCCCGAGGTGTGGAAGTCGGTCCAACAAGTCGGACCGAGGTTGAGTAAGTCGGGCCCGACATAGGTTGGAAGTCGATCCATGTTGTTTTTGCTCTCTTCTTGTGATATCATGTGGATTCATGTGGATTCATGTGTTTCATTGTTGGCTATAGCCTAATCATGATGTAGAATGATCATTTGCTTAGCCATTGTTAGAAGATGTCCATGATGATTTATGTTGGATTGAGATGCATGTGTGACTAGAGACTAAGTATGGGGTTCCCTTTGTGTTGAAGTGTTGTTGTGTGTTGATGAGTGCTTTTGTTGAGTTGTATGGAGTTTATCTTGGACCCTTTTGTTTGGTTGGATGTGTGTAGGTACCATGGAGACAAGAGCTTCATCATCTCATGTGGAAAGGCCAAGGAAGAAGTCCAAGAAGTCAAGGAAAGAGCCGAAGTTGGATGATGTCTATTTGGAGGATGATGAGCAAATGGAGAGTTATGCAAGATATATGGCGCTTGAGCACCATACGAGGTGGCTTGATTGGGAAGCCGTGAGGAAGATGGACATGGATCAAGCCCTTCTAAGATGCTACTCCCACATCGGTCTTAATGGGATGCTAAGGTGGGACAACACTCACTACCCCGCCCTCACCTCGGAATTCATGGCCACATTCGAGTGCACTTATGATAATGTGGAGGATGAGGAAGGGGCGATCACTTTCCGATTGGGCAATGAGGACCACAATCTCACTCTTACGGATTTGGCTACCTACTTCGGGTTTCCATGCCCAAGAGAAGAGACCGGCGTCAACAATGAGAAGGTGAACCAAGTATGGCGTCATGTGGTCGGGAAGAGTGAGATGAGAAAGGGCGCCTCCACAACCGAGATTGCTAGCCCTCTTTTTCGGGTCATGGTGCGAGTCTTGGGGTGTGCAATCTATGCTCGTCATGAGTTGAGCAAGTCGATGAAGGAGGAGATCATGTTGCTCCATGAGATGCTCTTCAACACCGAGACGCCCATGAACCTTGCATGGGAGTGGGTCAAGATGGTGCGAGACTTCCAAAGCTCCTCTTGGATCTACTTCGGCGGGATGATAGCAAGGCTCGCCATGCGTCTAGGAGTTGATCTTGACAAGTATTCTCCGGCTCCGAATGGTGTTGAGTTCATGAACATGAAGTATTTCAAGAAGGCCAACATCATCAAGGAGAAGCTCTACATGATTTCCTTGGCCCCTCACTCAAACTATGATGGTGTGTCGATCCGGTTAGTGCACAACCTCTATGATCTTTCTCGGTATCAAAATTGGTACCAAGTGTGGGCCGGCAAGCCACACTCATTTGGTGACCCCGAAGGTGCAAGAGAGGGGCGGCGACAACAATCTCAACACATTCGGTTTACCTCCCCTCCATCTACACCGGATTCCGACCAAGACAACTTTGTGTTTGCACCTCGTGGGGAAGACATGGAAGTCGATCAAGAGCTAAATGAAGAAGATGAGCGCTTCCAAGGTTTGATGGCCAACCACCGAGCCACGCACCAAGCTCCAGCACTGGCGGACCGAGGTATACACCAAGTCGGGCCCGACTTCCCTCAACGTCGGTCCAGTTCATTCCATGGTGGTGAGGTCCTGAGGCATTATGAACGTGGAGAAGGGAGCGGTGCAAGGCGAGAGCAAGGTCAAGGTGACGGTTATGAAGGCTATGCCCAATGGTACGGTCCGGGAATGGTGTTTCCCGAGCAACAACAACCGGTGGACATGTCCTTCTTAGCCAACCAAATGGCCCATCTCCAACTTCAACAAGAAAATGTTCTCCAAGAGGTCCATCAAGTGAATCTCCAACAACAACAAATGTACCAACATCAACAACAAATGTACCAACAACAACAACAAATGCTTCAACAACAAAGTTCTTTCCAAACTAGCAAACAAGAGATGAACCGAGCCCTCGGCTACACTAGACGAGAGGTGGAGGAGCTTAGGGAGGTGGAAGACCAAAGGTGGCGGGTCCAAGATAGCTTCAACACGTGGATGAGCGGGAACTTCCCTTCCCGTGAGGACCAATGGACATGCCCGGAGCCTCAACTCCAACCACCACCACAAGACTTCTACCAAGAGCAAGTGTACGAGAGGGAGCGGCAAGCAAGGCTCCAAAGAGGACGTAGACGTGACAACCCCTTCGATTGATCCTATACATGCCATTGAAGAATATGAAATTGTGAGCTTTTCATACTCTTCTCTCTTGCTTTTAAGTTTTGATTTCCTTGTTTGATGGGGACATCAAAATTTTAAGTATGGGGTGGGGGTAAGTATGTTCATGATTTCACTTGTTTATGTTTGTTTGTTATTTTGAGGATATTTAATTTGTGTTTTTAGTTTGTGTTTGGGATGGTTGCTTATTGGTTTGTGGTTTGATGAAAGACATGGATGATTAATTTGGTCTTGAATGGATGAGTTTTTTTTGTTTTAGAGAATTTTTTGCAAAAATCAATAAAAAAAAATTGATTGAAAAATTGTGTTAAAAACAACAAAAAGATTTTGTGTTTTGTAGGTTTTGGACTAGAAATTTCCATCTTAGATTGCCAAAATAAAAGCTAATGATGATGTGAGCATGTAAATTCCTTTGCATATTTTTGGATAGTTTAGCCTCTAAAATGATGTTGCTTTTGATGTGATCATGATATCTTGCTTGTTTTATTGAACATGTGAGTTCTAGGATGAGTTCTTATGCAACTAAGTATGAGTGACCCTCGTGAGATTGATTTTTTGGCCATTTAGGGATGCTTGTTCATATTTGCATATCCCTCATTTTTCTTGTGTGATTAGCTCATTCATGCTTAGTAAAACTTGCTATTGCGGTGTTTATCTATTTTCCAAGACCGTCATGAGAATTGTCCTAGCATGGTCACATTGATTTTGAACTTTATTCTTCTAGTCACATAAATGTTCCATATCCTACCATGAAGTTAATCCTTTGTTTGTAGCCCCGTTCTAGCCTAAGCCTTTGTTTGAAACTCCTCAAAAATATTATTCCTAGCCTTATATGACTTGACCCTTATGGGATTGGACTTTAGAAGAGAGGTTGGGATTGTATTTGAAGAGTTGAGATTCTCTTGGGTTTAAGGGCAAAGAATGGTGCTATGAATCATGTGGGTAGTGCATCTTTGTTGTACAAAAATGAAAAAGAAAGAAAAGAAAGAAAGAAAATGTTGGAAATATAAAGTGGAATAAAGCAAAGGGCCTAAGTGAAGAAAATGGTCCGACCGAGTTACAAGCAACATCGGCCCCAATGTCATAAGAAAGTCGGTCCATATGTAGAAAGTGTTGAAAATCCAACAAAAAGCATAAGAGCAAAGATGAAGTGGAATGTTAAGTGAAATTTTGGGTTGAAAGGAAAACGTTAAGTCTTTTGGGTGAGTGTGAAAGTAATTGTGGAATTTTGGTGAAGTTGGTGAGAGTTTAGGTTGTTCAATCCCCATTGTAAGCACCACAAGACCAAATAATTCCCACCTTGGGAAATACCAAAAGCCCCATTACAACCCGGCCGAATGGAACCTCTTTGAGGACCTCCATTGAGCCAAGTTCGAAATTCTTTGTGTACTTTGTATTAGGCATCTCTAGGTGGAGGAATTAGTGATATTAGCTTCAATAGTAAAGTCCTTACTTGCATGAATTTTTGAGCTTGAGTGTTCATTGCTAAACCCAAACACATGATGAGTGATACACATTCACATATCCCTAAAGTGAGGCTTAGTTGCATTGACTTTATTCCTTGGAACACTTAATCATGTGTGTTGATGTAATCTCGCTTGAATATCTATCACTTGTGCTTAAAATGTGTTTTCATACGAGGCTTTACTTGAAGATTATGTTTCGGTCTTGCTTACATTGTTATTGCTTGAGGACAAGCAAGTTTAAGTATGGGGTATTTTGATGTCTCTCTATTTGGTGGTGTTTTCATATGTGATTTCCTTTGTAAATATGTTTCTTTTTCCCCTTTTCTTGTGCGCTTTGTTCCTTTTTAGCTTAGTTCCCGTATTTCTATGAGATTCGGAGACTACGCGCATTTTATGTGTTTTGTAGGTAATTTGGCATGAGTCGAGGATCGATTTGAAGGAGGGTCGAGACATGGAGCAAAGGCCGAGCTAAAGCGGGAAAGAGAGGAGCAAGCCATGAAGAAGAACAAGAGAAGCCAACAAGAAGAAGGTGGAACGAGGTCAGGACCGAGTTGCAACCACGTCGGGCCCGACTTTGAAGTCTCCAACCTCAGACCGAGATGCACAGTAACTCGGGCCCGAGGTCCTCCGTGTCGGTCTGAGTCGGT
Source organism: Fallopia convolvulus (assembly GCA_964016875.1). Lineage (NCBI taxonomy): Eukaryota > Viridiplantae > Streptophyta > Magnoliopsida > Caryophyllales > Polygonaceae > Fallopia > Fallopia convolvulus. Next base: position 41,392,293 of record OZ024719.1, read on the forward strand.
CACCGAACTACTTGGGCTCCAAGGCACGAATTTGTGGACTTCCACTTTTGCCCCTCATCTAATCTATAAAAGGCCCTCTTGTCTTCTAAGAAAGGATTCCCTCTCGTACACACCAAAGGGGGGAAAGGGTTCCCACTTGGAAAAGGAACCAAGAGGATACTTGGAGAGCAAGGAGGAAGGAGAGGAGAAGGAAGAGAGAGAGAATCGGCCAAGAGAGGAAGACTTGATAGGTTTTGTTGGTAGATTTGCTTTGATTTGCTTTGTTCTTGTGGATTTGAAAACCCTTGATTGGAATTTGTGGATTGCTTTGGATTTGAATGAAACTTTGCTTTGTTTTGAGATTGATTATGATGATTGCTTTCCCTTTTGATTTGATTGCTTTCTTTGCTTGTCACATGGAGTAGATCTCCTTGATCTTGGGTTATGGGGGAAAACCCTAGCTAGGTTTAGGCTAGAAACCCCAATTCCATAGCCTTGAGTGTTTGATCTAAGGAACCCACTCTACATAGAGCTACAATTCCTTGCGAATGTTGGGAATCAAGGCTTGAGATTGGCAAAGTAGCGAAAGTGAACATGTGTCAATCTCAAGACCTTGCTTCGAAGGGGATTTCCCCAATGATCGAGGTGTAGAAGTGGTTGGAACGAGGGCGAAAGCACTCGATCCTAGTCCGATCATCACTCATTGCTTGAATTGGGGTGGAAAAGCCTTAATCTACTAGGGAAGGAACCCAAAAGCCCAAGATCTACTTTTAAATCTTTGAGTTCGACATCCCCAGCTACCTCGGGCCCGACTTACCCAGTGTCGGTCCCGACTTCCTCTTGTCACCAACCTCGGGCCCGACGTGACCTCAGTGTCGGTCCCGACTGTTTTCTTTGTTTTCCTTTGTTTTATGCTCTCCTTTCTAGCTTCCTAGTATCTAGGCACATCGATCGAGTAGACTTCCCGAGTGTTCGACACCCACCACGTATTACAACGGGGTCGGGTTATAAATTGTATCTCTAGACCCTCGCACCTTGAGGCGATCAAAAGATTGGTGCCGTTGCCGGGGAAGTCTAAGTGCATTGAGTGCCAATTTGGTGAGTTTCTTGTGTTTTGGTAGTGATTTGGGTGAGGGAATAGCCCAAACCCTTTGTTTGTTTTTGATTTGTTTTGTTTTGTGTCTTTGCTTCATAGGTGTATGCTAGCTCGTTCCTCCCGAGGAACACTTGAGTTTGAGTTTGTGAGTGATCCGGAAAGTATTCTCAAGGAAGCCCGAAGAAGGAAAAGGATTGCGAATCAAGCTCTCCATGTTGATGAGGAGTTGGCTCAACTTAGGGCCGAAATGGCTAGATTGCAACTTGAGAGGGACAATCAAGAGGAGGTAGCAAGAAGAGAACGGGAGCAACGGATGAGAGCCGAGGTTCAACTCAACGCTCTACCCCGGAATGCACGCCAATACATGCATCCGGAGTTGAGGGTACCCGAGTCGGCTATTGTGCTTCCCGAAGTTGCCAAGAATTTTGAGATCAAGACGCAATTCATCTCCCTCATCAAGCGAGATCAATTCGAGGGCCGTCCACATGAGTGTCCCATAGAGCATGTTAAACGCTTTGTGGATATGTGTGAGACGATCTCTACCGACGAGGAGACATTGGAGTATGTACTTCTAAAGGCGTTCAAATGGTCACTTGGGGGCAAGGCCACACATTGGCTCGAGAGCCAAGCTCCTAGGTCAATCACAACTTGGAAGACACTCTATGATGCTTTCTTGATGAAGTTCTTCCCGCCCTCAAAGACAACCGAGCTAAGAAGGAAGATTGCAAGCTTTCAACAAGGTCCGAATGAGCCTCTCTTCGAAGCATAGGACCGTTTCAAGGAGATGTTGCGCCAATGTCCTACTCATGGCCAACAACCATATGTGCTTCAAGATATCTTTTTCCAAGGCATCAATCCGGTAACGAAGGACAAGCTCAATCTCCACACCGATTGTGGGTTCATAGACTTGACACCGGATCAAGCTTGGGAGCTACTTGACAAGCTATCCGATTATGAGGCCATGTATGGGGTGAGTCAAGCTAGCAAGGAGGTGAAAGTTCAAGGTGAAGGTGCAAGGAAGTTATATGATCCAAAGGGAGAAGACATTGATAGGGATGTGAAGTTCCAATTCCTTGAAGGTGAAGTGAGCAAGCTTAAGAGGCAAGTCCACTACTACAAGCAAAATGCTAGAGCTTGTGAGGAGTGTGGATCCTTTGCACATGCTACACAAGTTTGTCCGAATGAGAGCCAAGTGCGCTTGGCCGAGCGAATTGAGGAGGCAAACTATGTTCGAGGAAATTTCGGTGGAAGAGGCAATTTCAATAATGGTGGTAATGGCCGGTGGAACAACGGTCAAGCTCAAGGTTACAACAACAACTTCAACCAAAACGAGCCAAGGGCGCCACCACCACCATATAGACCACCGGGATTCAATGAGTTACAAACATTTGCTCAAGAGATGAGAGATGGGTTCAAGGAGATGAGGACCCAATTCAATGAGTTTGGTGCATGGAGGAGGCAAGTCGACAATCAATTTGCTCAAATTACGACTCAAGCCCCGAGAGAGAATGGGAGACTTCCGGGCCGACCCGAGGAGAATCCTCGAGCTCAAAACAATCAAAATGAAGTCCGGGCAATTGGATTGAGAAGTGGCGGAAACCTACCCGAGCCACACGTGCCTAAGAAGAATGAAGAGAATCGGACCAACTTACCCAGCAAGTCGGGTCCGACGTTCCCCGAAGTCGACCCAACAAGAAGATCGACTCCTTTACCAAGGACCGAGGTCGAGAGCAACTCGAGACCGACGTACACAGACCTCGATCCAACTCCTTTGCCTCGGACCGAGATTCACAACATCGGGCCCGACATGGTGCCCAAGTCGGTCCAACCAGGAAATGATGCAAGTAAAGTGGGGAAGTCCAAAGAGGTTGATCCAAGCATGATTCAAGGTGCAACAATTCTTCCATATCCCTCGAAGAAGTCGAAAGATGTTGTTGAGAACAAATTCAAGAGGTTTCTTAAACTCTTGCAAGGCTTGAACATCTCCATCCCGTTCACCGATGCATTGAGCGAGATGCCATCTTATGCCAAGTTCTTAAAGGAGATTTTGAGCAAGAAGAGGTCCATAGTTGAAATGCAAGATGAGGTCAAGACCTTGGAGTTACCACAAAAGCTAGGAGATCCCGGTCGCTTTGCTATAACCATTGGTGTGGGGTCTCAAAACTTCCAAGCCTTATGTGACCTTGGGGCGAGTGTTTCGGTGATGCCCGCTAGCATTTGGAGAAGAGCAAATTTGGGTGAAATGGAGCCGGCCGATATGTCCCTAACTATGGCCGACGGTTCCATCATCAAGGCTAAGGGAATATTGGATGACGTTCCGGTGCGAGTTGGAAAGTACTTTGTCCCCGATGATTTCGTGATCTTGGACATGCATGAGGATCCCTTGGTCCCAATAATCTTAGGAAGACCATTCTTAGCTACGGCGGGGGCAAGGTTTGATGTCAAGAGCGGCAAGGTTTCCTTTGAGATTGGGGAAGAAAAGGTCGATTTTCACTTCAACAAAGCTTTGAATGAGCCGGACGCCTTGGCCATACTTAAACTTGAAGAGAGTGCCAAGAGAGAAAGTGAAGAAGTGGAAGTTGCTAGAGAGGTCGTTGTGTTAAGGAGTGATGAAAGCTTCAATGAACAAATACAAGTAAGGGAGTTGTTGGAGCAATTCAAGGATCCAAATGAGTCAACGATCAATGCTAGCCCAAGAAGAGATGAAGAGTATCCTTACTTATATCCTTTTAATGTTGGTGATGAGCGCAATTCTTCCCAAAATTTTGATTCCTACATTTGTTTAAGTGATTTGAACGATGACTTAGGAGATTCCTACATTTGCCTTAGTGATTTGAAAGATGAATTGGTAGAATCTCCTAGGAATTCTTTGGATAACTTTGGTGTAGGAAAAGAAAAACATGATGGAGCAAGTAAGGAGGTGAAATCTCATCCGTTGGAGGAGTATGATGAGATAGGCCCGAGATCGGAGAGCCATGCCTATATAGACCATCGTTGGTGGTTTTATGGGTATGAAGGCAATGGGAATGGGCATAACAATGGCGAGCAATTCACCGTGTTTCACCCGCCATAAGGTTGAGGTTAGGAAGTCAAGCTAGTGACTCTAAACGAGCGCTTCTCGGGAGGCAACCCGAGCTAGTAGCTTTCTTTTCGTAATTTTAGTTTGATTTTTTTTGTTTAGCTTAGCTTTTCTCTAACCGATCCCTATCTAGTGTTTTGTGGATTTATGGTGTTGTGCATCCTTCAAAGTTGTGTAGGATTTGAGGTGAAATATTTGAATGGAAATATGGGCAAGAAGTTGCATGAGGATGGAGTAAAATTGGTGACCCGAATACTCCCACATCGAGCCCAGGCAAGTCGGGCCCGACATAGGGACGTCGGTCCATGAAGTCGGTCCGACCCGATTTGACTAGTTGGAATGCCAATTTTGGCCTTGACCTAATTTGTCCCTTTCCCCCATTAAATATTATCCCCCACCTACCTACCATCTTCATTATCAACTACCATTCCCAAAATACAACCCCTCTCCCTCAAAAACTCTCAAAGTCGGCCGCCCCTACCCTCACCATACTCGATCCACATCCTCCCTACTTCATCTCGTTCCAACCACAAAAAGGGCCCCCCAAACCCGAATCCGAGTAGAAATTTCGAGTTCAATATAGTCCTTCACCCCCCATCTAGATCTATATCTAGGAAATTTGAGTTCTAAGTTGCTTATTTGTTTAAAAGTTCAATACTCCTCGAATCCGGTATGTGTTACTCGATCTCTACTTATTTCTTTGAAAATTTTGTGCTTTCATTGCGTAGATTGAGTAATGCCATGTTTGATTGAGAGCTTGAGCTTGAGCATCAATGGTGGATTTGCATGATTTGTGAAATTGAGCTTTAAAGTTGTTTATGCATGCTTAGATCCATTTAGAACTTCGATTAGGGATGTTTGATGGTTGAATTTGAAATTTAAGTGCATGATAGAATATTTGGGTTGATTTGAGGTTAGAGTCGAAGCATGAACTAGGTCGAGATCGACGTGCCCAGGAGAGTCGGGCCCGAGGTGTGGAAGTCGGTCCAACAAGTCGGACCGAGGTTGAGTAAGTCGGGCCCGACATAGGTTGGAAGTCGATCCATGTTGTTTTTGCTCTCTTCTTGTGATATCATGTGGATTCATGTGGATTCATGTGTTTCATTGTTGGCTATAGCCTAATCATGATGTAGAATGATCATTTGCTTAGCCATTGTTAGAAGATGTCCATGATGATTTATGTTGGATTGAGATGCATGTGTGACTAGAGACTAAGTATGGGGTTCCCTTTGTGTTGAAGTGTTGTTGTGTGTTGATGAGTGCTTTTGTTGAGTTGTATGGAGTTTATCTTGGACCCTTTTGTTTGGTTGGATGTGTGTAGGTACCATGGAGACAAGAGCTTCATCATCTCATGTGGAAAGGCCAAGGAAGAAGTCCAAGAAGTCAAGGAAAGAGCCGAAGTTGGATGATGTCTATTTGGAGGATGATGAGCAAATGGAGAGTTATGCAAGATATATGGCGCTTGAGCACCATACGAGGTGGCTTGATTGGGAAGCCGTGAGGAAGATGGACATGGATCAAGCCCTTCTAAGATGCTACTCCCACATCGGTCTTAATGGGATGCTAAGGTGGGACAACACTCACTACCCCGCCCTCACCTCGGAATTCATGGCCACATTCGAGTGCACTTATGATAATGTGGAGGATGAGGAAGGGGCGATCACTTTCCGATTGGGCAATGAGGACCACAATCTCACTCTTACGGATTTGGCTACCTACTTCGGGTTTCCATGCCCAAGAGAAGAGACCGGCGTCAACAATGAGAAGGTGAACCAAGTATGGCGTCATGTGGTCGGGAAGAGTGAGATGAGAAAGGGCGCCTCCACAACCGAGATTGCTAGCCCTCTTTTTCGGGTCATGGTGCGAGTCTTGGGGTGTGCAATCTATGCTCGTCATGAGTTGAGCAAGTCGATGAAGGAGGAGATCATGTTGCTCCATGAGATGCTCTTCAACACCGAGACGCCCATGAACCTTGCATGGGAGTGGGTCAAGATGGTGCGAGACTTCCAAAGCTCCTCTTGGATCTACTTCGGCGGGATGATAGCAAGGCTCGCCATGCGTCTAGGAGTTGATCTTGACAAGTATTCTCCGGCTCCGAATGGTGTTGAGTTCATGAACATGAAGTATTTCAAGAAGGCCAACATCATCAAGGAGAAGCTCTACATGATTTCCTTGGCCCCTCACTCAAACTATGATGGTGTGTCGATCCGGTTAGTGCACAACCTCTATGATCTTTCTCGGTATCAAAATTGGTACCAAGTGTGGGCCGGCAAGCCACACTCATTTGGTGACCCCGAAGGTGCAAGAGAGGGGCGGCGACAACAATCTCAACACATTCGGTTTACCTCCCCTCCATCTACACCGGATTCCGACCAAGACAACTTTGTGTTTGCACCTCGTGGGGAAGACATGGAAGTCGATCAAGAGCTAAATGAAGAAGATGAGCGCTTCCAAGGTTTGATGGCCAACCACCGAGCCACGCACCAAGCTCCAGCACTGGCGGACCGAGGTATACACCAAGTCGGGCCCGACTTCCCTCAACGTCGGTCCAGTTCATTCCATGGTGGTGAGGTCCTGAGGCATTATGAACGTGGAGAAGGGAGCGGTGCAAGGCGAGAGCAAGGTCAAGGTGACGGTTATGAAGGCTATGCCCAATGGTACGGTCCGGGAATGGTGTTTCCCGAGCAACAACAACCGGTGGACATGTCCTTCTTAGCCAACCAAATGGCCCATCTCCAACTTCAACAAGAAAATGTTCTCCAAGAGGTCCATCAAGTGAATCTCCAACAACAACAAATGTACCAACATCAACAACAAATGTACCAACAACAACAACAAATGCTTCAACAACAAAGTTCTTTCCAAACTAGCAAACAAGAGATGAACCGAGCCCTCGGCTACACTAGACGAGAGGTGGAGGAGCTTAGGGAGGTGGAAGACCAAAGGTGGCGGGTCCAAGATAGCTTCAACACGTGGATGAGCGGGAACTTCCCTTCCCGTGAGGACCAATGGACATGCCCGGAGCCTCAACTCCAACCACCACCACAAGACTTCTACCAAGAGCAAGTGTACGAGAGGGAGCGGCAAGCAAGGCTCCAAAGAGGACGTAGACGTGACAACCCCTTCGATTGATCCTATACATGCCATTGAAGAATAAGAAATTGTGAGCTTTTCATACTCTTCTCTCTTGCTTTTAAGTTTTGATTTCCTTGTTTGATGGGGACATCAAAATTTTAAGTATGGGGTGGGGGTAAGTATGTTCATGATTTCACTTGTTTATGTTTGTTTGTTATTTTGAGGATATTTAATTTGTGTTTTTAGTTTGTGTTTGGGATGGTTGCTTATTGGTTTGTGGTTTGATGAAAGACATGGATGATTAATTTGGTCTTGAATGGATGAGTTTTTTTTGTTTTAGAGAATTTTTTGCAAAAATCAATAAAAAAAAATTGATTGAAAAATTGTGTTAAAAACAACAAAAAGATTTTGTGTTTTGTAGGTTTTGGACTAGAAATTTCCATCTTAGATTGCCAAAATAAAAGCTAATGATGATGTGAGCATGTAAATTCCTTTGCATATTTTTGGATAGTTTAGCCTCTAAAATGATGTTGCTTTTGATGTGATCATGATATCTTGCTTGTTTTATTGAACATGTGAGTTCTAGGATGAGTTCTTATGCAACTAAGTATGAGTGACCCTCGTGAGATTGATTTTTTGGCCATTTAGGGATGCTTGTTCATATTTGCATATCCCTCATTTTTCTTGTGTGATTAGCTCATTCATGCTTAGTAAAACTTGCTATTGCGGTGTTTATCTATTTTCCAAGACCGTCATGAGAATTGTCCTAGCATGGTCACATTGATTTTGAACTTTATTCTTCTAGTCACATAAATGTTCCATATCCTACCATGAAGTTAATCCTTTGTTTGTAGCCCCGTTCTAGCCTAAGCCTTTGTTTGAAACTCCTCAAAAATATTATTCCTAGCCTTATATGACTTGACCCTTATGGGATTGGACTTTAGAAGAGAGGTTGGGATTGTATTTGAAGAGTTGAGATTCTCTTGGGTTTAAGGGCAAAGAATGGTGCTATGAATCATGTGGGTAGTGCATCTTTGTTGTACAAAAATGAAAAAGAAAGAAAAGAAAGAAAGAAAATGTTGGAAATATAAAGTGGAATAAAGCAAAGGGCCTAAGTGAAGAAAATGGTCCGACCGAGTTACAAGCAACATCGGCCCCAATGTCATAAGAAAGTCGGTCCATATGTAGAAAGTGTTGAAAATCCAACAAAAAGCATAAGAGCAAAGATGAAGTGGAATGTTAAGTGAAATTTTGGGTTGAAAGGAAAACGTTAAGTCTTTTGGGTGAGTGTGAAAGTAATTGTGGAATTTTGGTGAAGTTGGTGAGAGTTTAGGTTGTTCAATCCCCATTGTAAGCACCACAAGACCAAATAATTCCCACCTTGGGAAATACCAAAAGCCCCATTACAACCCGGCCGAATGGAACCTCTTTGAGGACCTCCATTGAGCCAAGTTCGAAATTCTTTGTGTACTTTGTATTAGGCATCTCTAGGTGGAGGAATTAGTGATATTAGCTTCAATAGTAAAGTCCTTACTTGCATGAATTTTTGAGCTTGAGTGTTCATTGCTAAACCCAAACACATGATGAGTGATACACATTCACATATCCCTAAAGTGAGGCTTAGTTGCATTGACTTTATTCCTTGGAACACTTAATCATGTGTGTTGATGTAATCTCGCTTGAATATCTATCACTTGTGCTTAAAATGTGTTTTCATACGAGGCTTTACTTGAAGATTATGTTTCGGTCTTGCTTACATTGTTATTGCTTGAGGACAAGCAAGTTTAAGTATGGGGTATTTTGATGTCTCTCTATTTGGTGGTGTTTTCATATGTGATTTCCTTTGTAAATATGTTTCTTTTTCCCCTTTTCTTGTGCGCTTTGTTCCTTTTTAGCTTAGTTCCCGTATTTCTATGAGATTCGGAGACTACGCGCATTTTATGTGTTTTGTAGGTAATTTGGCATGAGTCGAGGATCGATTTGAAGGAGGGTCGAGACATGGAGCAAAGGCCGAGCTAAAGCGGGAAAGAGAGGAGCAAGCCATGAAGAAGAACAAGAGAAGCCAACAAGAAGAAGGTGGAACGAGGTCAGGACCGAGTTGCAACCACGTCGGGCCCGACTTTGAAGTCTCCAACCTCAGACCGAGATGCACAGTAACTCGGGCCCGAGGTCCTCCGTGTCGGTCTGAGTCGGTCACCGAACTACTTGGGCTCCAAGGCACGAATTTGTGGACTTCCACTTTTGCCCCTCATCTAATCTATAAAAGGCCCTCTTGTCTTCTAAGAAAGGATTCCCTCTCGTACACACCAAAGGGGGGAAAGGGTTCCCACTTGGAAAAGGAACCAAGAGGATACTTGGAGAGCAAGGAGGAAGGAGAGGAGAAGGAAGAGAGAGAGAATCGGCCAAGAGAGGAAGACTTGATAGGTTTTGTTGGTAGATTTGCTTTGATTTGCTTTGTTCTTGTGGATTTGAAAACCCTTGATTGGAATTTGTGGATTGCTTTGGATTTGAATGAAACTTTGCTTTGTTTTGAGATTGATTATGATGATTGCTTTCCCTTTTGATTTGATTGCTTTCTTTGCTTGTCACATGGAGTAGATCTCCTTGATCTTGGGTTATGGGGGAAAACCCTAGCTAGGTTTAGGCTAGAAACCCCAATTCCATAGCCTTGAGTGTTTGATCTAAGGAACCCACTCTACATAGAGCTACAATTCCTTGCGAAAGTTGGGAATCAAGGCTTGAGATTGGCAAAGTAGCGAAAGTGAACATGTGTCAATCTCAAGACCTTGCTTCGAAGGAGATTTCCCCAATGATCGAGGTGTAGAAGTGGTTGGAACGAGGGCGAAAGCACTCGATCCTAGTCCGATCATCACTCATTGCTTGAATTGGGGTGGAAAAGCCTTAATCTACTAGGGAAGGAACCCAAAAGCCCAAGATCTACTTTTAAATCTTTGAGTTCGACATCCCCAGCTACCTCGGGCCCGACTTACCCAGTGTCGGTCCCGACTTCCTCTTGTCGCCAACCTCGGGCCCGACGTGACCTCAGTGTCGGTCCCGACTGTTTTCTTTGTTTTTCTTTGTTTTAAGCTCTCCTTTCTAGCTTCCTAGTATCTAGGCACATCGATTAAGTAGACTTCCCGAGTGTTCGACACCCACCACGTACTACAACGGGGTCGGGTTATAAATTGTATCTCTAGACCCTCGCACCACGAGGCGATCATATCACGTTCCCGACATACCAATGTACGAAGGGAAGATCAACCCAGACCAGCATATCATGACTTTCAAACAAGCGATGAACATTAGCATCATTCCATTTGAATTGAAGGAGGTGGTAATGTGTCATTGGTTAGGAAACACCTTATTTGGCCCAACTTTAAATTGGCATTCATATTTACCTCTTGGAAGTATATCTTCCTTTGCTGAATTGATTGACAAGTTCAGTCTCGGGTTTGCAAGTAGTTCATGAACTCGTAAACACGCTAGAAAACACTACAACAACTTATATTGTTTGGTACAAAAATCTAGCGAGTCACCGAAGAACTTTCTAAATAGATACAAAGAGGAACTCAACATGATCGAAAAATGCAATGTCGCAACATCGGTAAATGCCTTTCGAAGGGGGATTTTCAAAGGTAACCCCAAACTTTGTCGTGAATTAACCAAGTATCTTGTTCCAAAGGTAACCCCGAACATCGATAAATGCCTTGTTGTAGTACATGCAAAGGCGTTAGCGCACATTCAATTGGAAGAGGATCATGTTTTCCACTAACACGACGAAAGCACCGTAATCAAATTGGAGATATGGAAAGTGAGAGTCAAGCTATAGTCCGCACCCTAATGCATTTCCACCAGATCGTTCCTGTCCACATCAGCACACTCCAACCTCATCCATTTGATCAAATCATAGACCAATGACTTCCTCCAAGGCTACCGTCTCACAACTTCAACGTCAATGCGATCTAAGTAGCTAGAACGATGATCAAACTGGGAGGTTTATTTCCAAGTCATCAGATAGGAATAAGTTGTTCTATGACATCTTGAGAAAGAACCGATCGTTCGAGTAGATAGAGGCTAGGAACATGAGAACACGTTTCATGATCTGAAAAATACTTATCATGCCTCCAAGTTCTCTTGAAGCCCAAACCTAAGGGAAGAAGATGGAAACCAATTACTGATTTACTATGTAAGTAAAACTTTACTCGACGTTGAAAGCATGTATTCTTCTATCGAAAAATTGGTACTTGGATTAGTTATGGCCTCTATCAAACTACATCCTTACTTTGAAAGTCATTCCATAAATGTGTGAAGTAATTTTCCTATGAAGATTATCATGTCAAACCAGAGTAATCAAGATGAATAGCTAAATGGTTGGTACATTTGAGCGGCTATGATATCAATCACGAGCCTCATATAGCTATTAAATTGCAAGCCTTGGCGGATTTTGTGCCAACTTCACTCCTACCCAACTGACCTATTGCAAGAACAATGCAAGTAGACAACAAGTTATAATCAAGAAGGTTTCCATAAAGGTTTAGAATAGCCCAAGTTATGTGATGCACATTCAATGTCACGAACAAGGAAGCAGAATACGAGGCACTCATCTCAGAGCTCACCATTGCTAAGGACCTAAATGTGCAAGACATTGAGGTAATATGCGATTCATTACTTATTGTAAATCAACACTTTCATATGCAACCAAGGATTGAAAGATGACGGCGTATCAAGAGAAGGAGCATGACATGGTGAGGCACTTCCAACATTTTCAAATTTGGCAGATCCCTCGCGACACCAATACTCAAGCATGTGCCTTAGCCATTCTAGGGTCAACCATAGGTCCTAGAGGATATGAGAAATTTCCATTTCTACATCTACAAGCGCCATCGATTAATAACGATGTCGATATCTTAGAAGTCCGAGCAGACAAGCATCATCTTCTTGGGTGATACCTTTCCTAAATTGGTTGCAAGACGACATTTTGCCCGCTGACAAGAAAGTCGCACAACGACTTAAGGTAAAATTGTCCACTTTTGTGGTGGAATTAACATTTTGTTCAAGGTGAATATCTTCAAGGACACATTCTAGATGCCTTATAAAGAAAGAGGTCACAATGGTGTTGCACAAACTATACGATGACAAATTGTTACGTCTTGTTCCATCACTTGGATACAGTAGACAAGATGTGAGATGATGTCACTCTCAAGATGGAAATATACCGACAAGGGGTTCCCCTAGTTGAAAGCTTTTAAAGTCAAAGATTGGGTATTGAGAAAAACATTTCAAAACACACAAGAGTTAAGTGTTGTAATGATGGGAGAAAAATGGGAAGGTTTGTATATGATCACCAAGATTATAGGGCAAGGTGCTTACAAGTTAGAATCGGCAGATGGGAAACATGTTGTGCAAAGCTGAAATGTAACACATTTAAAGCTATATCACTTCAAAATCGTCTAAAAGACATTGAAGCAAGCAAGCCATATTTGAAATAAAGGTATCGTGCATTTTTTTACATTAATATATTTTGTTACATTTGGAACATTAGCCTCAGTCACTAACTTTGGAGACATTGGTCGCAGTCGCTAGCCTTTGAGACGTTGGTCTCAGTCGCCAGCCTACACTGAACAAAAAAACTAGCAAGGGACACCTTGTGACGTTTACAACCTATCACATGCCACACGTTTCAAATAGGCCGATATATTGCAGACTGGTCAAAGATTCTAAGGTGCAGGATACGTAAGGTGCTCTAGAGCAAGGGGATCCCTTAAGCTCAAACAACATGTAACAATTATACTTACTAAGTACATACATATTGTATTCGTTATGAGATTAATGTTCCAATGTCTGTAGAAATCTATTGTCTTTTAGCTTATAAACTGGGAACCATTGTCACACACAAATTCCGAGGGCATCCCAAATATACAAAGGATATTCTTTTTTATGAAGGAAATGATGCGTCCCTCGTATGGGATGCGGCGGATCTTTGCGGTGTTTGAGTAGTAGGTCTCCAAGAGTGCGGCGGAAGGCTTGTAAGGACTCGAATCAGCGTTGGACTGATCGAGTATGGCACGAACACACAAGAACAATTGCGAAAACGAGAGCTTTAGACTGAATTATAGTGGCGGCGCAAGCACAAAGGGAGAAATAAGGAGACAACCTCGACTCTATTAAACCCTAAAATGTGCGTTGAATGGAAAAACAATCCTAAACCACCTTATATAGAGGCGGCACAATAGTAAACTAAAAGAAACCCTAATCTGATGGAGGCGCGCCTAGGGCTGATGCGCAGATCAAGGCCCAGCGGCGCGAGTCCGTTATTCATCGGCGCAAGACCCATTAATCACTTACTAAAACCATAAAACTACTAATAGTAATGTTCTAAAGTGGAAACAATGCAAAAACTACTATAAAAATGATATGTCGTCCGTGACCGTGCTCGAAGTGTTGCATCAAGGCTGGCGCGGCGCTGGCGAGTCTAGGACACGGTGCTGGCGAGTGTCACGGCGCGGACACGGGCGCTGGCGAGGACCCTGGCGCGGGCGCTGTGGCGCGGGCCACGAGAACCTCAAGATGCGATCCATGGCACGGTGCTAGGCTCGGGTCCGATGGTGCCATCATTGGCTCGAGTTAAGGTTTCTCGACGCCGAGGACACATAAGGCATTGTGCGTCGGTGCGGCGAGGGGCGCGCCATGGCCTGCGAAGAGGCGCGCCACAAGCGATTGTGTCGCAACATGGATTGCTCGAGTCCTGGCATGAGTGACGGGGCCATCCGAGCGAAGTATGAAGGCGTCGTCCTCCTGGCTAGCATCTATGACGGGGGTCACATCACCCTCCCCCACTTGGTTGGGAAACGTCCCCGTATCCTCATAAGCTGGCTCAACTTAGGGAGAGAGTTCGGCGACGTTGAAGGTTGAATGCACCGAATACTTGCCTGGGAGGTCGATTTTATAAGCGTTGTCCCTAATCCGCTCCAAGACTTTGAAAGGGCCGTCTCCTCGTTGATGAAGCTTTGTCTTCCGTGAGTCTAGAAAATGGTCCTTGCGAAGATGCAACCACACGAGATCTCCTTGATTGAACATGAGCCGCTTGTGACCCTTTTTATGTTGCGCTTCGTACTTTGCTGCCTGGCGCTCCAATTGAATTCTTGTCCGCTCGTGCAATCTGCGAATGGCGTCAGCGCGGTTGGCCGCGTCGATGTGCTCTCCACTCTTCATGGGCCGAGGGACCAAATCCATCGGGGAGTGCGGGTTGAGGCCGTAGACGATCTCGAAAGGAGTCTTCTTCGTAGCCGAGTGTTTGGACCTGTTGTAAGCAAACTCAACAAATGGTATTAGATCTTCCCACCGTCGTGGGTTATGTTTGAGCACCGTCCGAAGAAGGGTGCCCATGGTCCGATTGGTCACCTCAGTCTGACCATCGGTTTGGGGATGATAAGAGGTTGAAAATAGTAATTGTGTTCCAAGCTTTCCCCGTAGCGTTCTCCAAAAGTGGCTACAGAATTTTGTGCCTCGATCACTAACAATAGTGCGATGCACACCATGAAGCTTCACGACATGCTCGAAAAACAAGTTGGCGATTTCAGTCGCATTGTTGTTGCCTTTGCATGGCACAAAGTGAGCCATTTTGGAGAAGTTGTCTACAAAGATCGAATCTTTTCCGCTCCTCGTCATTGGAAGGACCGTGATAAAATCCATGGATAGATCTTCCCACGGGGTATCCGGAATGGGCAAGGGGGTGTATAGGCCATGAGGTTGGGACCTCGATTTAGCGGTTTGGCACGGCACACAACCGCATCAATACTTGTGAACATCGGATGCCATGTGTGGCCAGAAAAAATGCTCACGAAGTGCTGCTAGGGTTATGGCTACGCCAAAATGGCCTCGACCGTCATGAGCCTCTTTGAGAAATAGATGCCTCACAGACGAGGTCGGAATGCAAAGCTTTCCGGCTCGGTAGAGGTATCCATTGTCCAAAAAATAGGACTCATGGATTCAACTTTGCTCGAGGTTCTCCATGATCGGTTTAAAAAATTGATCATGCATATATAACTCCTTAATCAAGGAGAACCCGAGCAAATTGGCCTAGAGTTGGGTTAAGAGTACATACCTGCGTGACAGAGCATCCGCCACGACATTGTCATTTCCTTTCTTATGGGCGATGATGTATGGAAAAGTTTCCATAAACTCCACCCATCGAGCATGGTGTCTACTGAGAGTCGTTTGACTCTTGAGATACGCTAAGGCGGCGTGGTCCGTGTGAATCACGAACTCGCTAGGCCAAAGGTAATGCTGCCATGTTTTCAAAACCCGAATAAGAACGTACAACTCCTTGTCATACGTCGGGTAGTTCAAAGTGGCCCCGTAAGTTTTTCACTAAAGTAAGCAATGGGGCGTTTGTCTTGGAGGAGTACGCCGCCTATGCCATAGTCAGAGGCGTCGCACTCGACCTCGAAGCGCTTAGTGAAGTCTGGCAATTACAAGACCGAAGTGCTACACAAAGCTGCTTTTAAGGCCTGAAAGGCAACCTCATGATGTGGCATCCACTTGATTGTGGTTGCCATCTTAGTGAGATTATGGAGTGGCCCAGCGATGGAACTAAAGTCCTTGACGAAACGCCGATAGAACCCTGCGAGCCCTAAAAAGGAACGAACCATTGTCGGGGTCGTAGGGGTGGGCTACTCACGGATGGCGCGAATCTTGTCGTCATCCACCTTTAGCCCATCCTTGGACACGACGAAACCAAGAAAGTTCGTCGTGTCCGTGCAAAACGAACACTTATTCAAGTTTACAAACAAAGAATGTTCACGAAGGCAATCTAACACCATCCTAAGGTGCCTCGCGTGTGAGTCCAAGTCTCTAGAAAAAACTAAAATGTCGTCAAAATACACAACGACAAAACGTCCTAAAAACTTCCTAAAAACAAAATTCATCAACCGCATAAAAGTACTAGGGGCGTTTGTCAAGCCAAAAGGCATGACAAGCCATTCGTACAAACCATGTTTGGTTTTGAATGCGGTCTTCCACTCGTCGCCTTCGTGCATCCTGATTTGGTGGTATCCGCTCCGGGGATCAATCTTGGAAAATAAGGCGGCGCCGTGGAGCTCATCAAGCATGTCATCAAGCCACGGAATTGGATGCTTGTACTTCATCGTAATCTGATTAATGGCTCGAAAGTCGACGCACATACGCCATGAACCATCTTTCTTCGGCACAAGGATCACCCGCACGGTGCACGGGCTCAAAGATTCTCGGACAAAGCCCTTGTCCAATAGCTATTGAACCTGTCATTGTAGCTCCTCGGTTTCCTTTGGCGAAGTCCTATAGGCTGCTCGATTAGGAAGGTACGCGCCCGGCACCAGATCGATCTTGTGTTCGATCCCACGGATTGGCAGCAAACCCTTCGGAAGCTCATCCGGCATGATGTCTTCGTATTCCTTCAAAATAGAAACAATACAAGACGGAATTGTATCATCCACAGATTTAGAATAGAGAGTAAAGGAACAAGGATGAAACAAGAAAGACTCTCCTGGAGAGATTTCTCGACGTCCCGACGCCTGGCTAGAAGAAGACGGTCTTGGCATGTGCCTAGCAAGGGCGGCTCTGCGTCGGCACTCGAACGTGCAGGTTCAGGGGCGGTTTTTGAACAAGTTGTAGCCCCTGGAATTTGGTGAGGAACGCCCCTAGAAACGCCGTGAAATTCGTCCTTGAGCTCCTGAAAACCCAGTTTCCGTGCAGCGACCGCGTGTTGCGCGACGCCTGGGGACTCTGGCAGCGGTCCTTTGCTTAGGTTCACTTCTTCGGGGCGTTTTTTCTTCAATTCTGTTGGAAATCCAATTTTAAGAGGTTTTCCACCAGAAACGTCTGTGGAATCTACATAAAGTTGTTGGAGGCCCGTTTTTGAGAAATCTGTGGCGTTCGGCGCGTTGCCGAGGACACGAGACGTGAACTGTCGGCCCGACTCCAGTTTCTGTCGGCGCACGTCATCTTGTCCATCTTTAACACTGGTTGGAGGAAGATTGGGACCAGAAGCGCCGCTGGAATCCGCAGTTTTCGTCGTGGATGCCGCTGACGTCATGCTTGGCACGGCGGTGCCGTTGTCGCTAGCTTTTTGCCTTTGCTTCTCGGCTTCATCCTGTAAAGCTTCGCTAGACGACATAGGTAAGAGGGTCACGCGCTTCCCGTGGTAATTGAACATGTAAGTGTTCAAATACCTGTCGTGAAGCACGCGATGATCGTATTGCCATGGGTGCCCCAACAAGAGGTGTGTGGCGTCCATTGGCGTTACGTCACAAAGAATTGAATCCGAATATGCACCAATAGAAAAATTGAAAATTACCTGTTTGTCGACCCAATCTCCGCCTTCATTTGATATCCATTGGAGCTTGAACGATTGCGGATGAGGTGTGGTCGGCAACTTGAAGTGTTCAACTACTTTCTTGGAGAGAAAATTGACGCAACTCCCCGAATCAATGATAACGCTCAACGACACATTGTTAACCAAGCAACGAGTGTGGAAAAGTTGTTCTCGTTGATCGGTTTTGGGTGCCTCGCACATGCTTAAGGCACGCCTCGTCACCAATTGAAGCTTGGAAATGCCGAGAGCCTCCGAAGGGTCGCACGTCAGCTCGGCGCCTTCGATCATCGGTGGCTCTATCTCCTCGTCCTCTTGGCTTTCATAAGGATCTCCTTGTGTGGTAAATAACACCTTCTTTGAATTTGTACAGTTCCGTTGAATATGGCCTCGACCTCCACACTTGTAGCACGCCAAGTCGCGGGCGTGGTCGGTACTCGGCTCGGTGGTGCGTGGTGCGGCAGACGCTTTGGAGGGCGTGGCTTCGGCCTTTTCCTTGGAACCTGTCGAAGCACTTGGCAAGGAAGGAGAAACCCGATTAGTAGAAAAACTGGATTGACTAGGATTAAAAACATACCTTTGATTCGACCAACCAGACTTGGCTCGCATTTCTTGTTTATGGATTTGCATTGCGGTGTGAACCAAGTTGTTGAGATCTTTTATTGGTATAATCTCCAAGCGATCTTGAATTGATTGTCGCAAACCCAAGATGAACCTCATCTTCATCACCGAGGGCGACACACTCATGCCAGCCTTGAATAACATGTCTTCAAGTTTGGCAAAATATTCCTCCGGCGTCATCGACCCTTGCTTGATGCGCATAATCTCTATATGCATCTTGTCCTTGTAGTCCGCCGGGATGTACCTTTTCTTCAATATGTAAACGAGTTGATACCACTCTCGGATAAGGGGCTTGCCTTGTCGAATCCTTTCGGACTCGAATCGGTTCCACCATGTCCGAGCGGCACCATGGAAGTGCAAAGTCACAACTTCCACTTACTCGTCATCTTCATAACCTAAATGATGGAGCATGTGCTCCGTGCCCTACAACCACTCGATAAACGCATCAGCATCATAAGTACCGTAAAAAGATTCGAATTTTACCTTAATGTCTCGGCGGTTGTGGCGTGGATCACGAGTGTCTCGACGATCATTGTCGCGCCGAGGCGGACCTCGATGCGGCTCATCGTCCCCATCGTCAGGATCATTACCGTCATCGGGTCTTCGAGGACGCCGAGCATCGCGGTCCCTGTCGCGCCTTCCTTTGGAGCCTTGATTGCGTCCTGAGCCATAGACTCGATCATATTCCTTGCGGTTCTTTGCTAGGCGCGGCGATGGGATCCAGTCCGAAGGCCGATTGTCCAATTCTTCGGGATCTTGCACATTTGGATGCTCAAACGAAGACTCGTTAGAATAATCACTAAACTCCTCATAATCATTTTCAAAATCTAATTACGGACTCCGAGCACTTTGATGCTCGAGGTCATCCTAAACTCTGTATGCATCGGCATCGTAATACTTGGCCCCGTGCTTCCGCTTTGCGGTTTCGTAAACATAAGTCGGCGACTTGTTCTTTTTCTTTTTCTTGGGATCCCCACTCTTGTGTCGGCGTCTATACTCCTCGGAGTCGTACTCCTCATCGGAATATAAGTCATACACTTGTGTGTCCCGATAATCTCGCGCCATTTGATAGCGATCCATGGTCCAGGGACCACCATCGTGCTTATCATAGTGGCGACTTTCTTTGATCGACTCCATCCGGTTGATTGTACCGAATTGAGACGATGGTTGCGCATGTTGCTTCCCCTTGGCACGAGCCTTGGTGACGTCGTCCACGGACACCCCCGGGTTAGCGTGGATCTCCGATTGTAAGACATGAGCCGCCGGCACCGTGTGCTTCGATTGGGCTTGGCTTTCGGCCAAATGCCTTTCGAGCTCTTGGATGCGTGCCAATGCTTCCAGAGAAAAATTCTGATTGGGGTTCGGCAATTCAGGATTGTTGTTGTTGTTGTTTCCATCACCCGATTCCGAAACGGTACCTATTGTCACACCAGTCATCGCAGTAAGAAGTTCACAAGCAAAAGACAATGAGTTTACGGTTCGCTTAAGTCAAGCCGACCCTTTAGTTCAAACCACACGAACAATGATTGGCTAGGCTAAGGTCACTCACCTCGATCTATCAATATGGCTACGAAAACACAATGCAAGCACGCAAGACAAGAAGATGTCGTGACCAAAATCAAACAAGGCAAGAGTATACGGTCAATTAGGGTTGCCGAATTGGTAGATCTTTCCTTATTCTGGCTTGTGATCTCCAACAGAATTTTTTTTTGAAACACAATCGACTACCTTACCTTATTTTGGCTATGATAGTCGAAACACTTTTTTTTTGTAAATACAAGGCAACACGAAACTAGGCTTTCTCTTCTAGAATCGGTACACGAGATAATAAGCAAGATCAACACGCAATTATACTCGAAAGAAGCACAAGAGAAATTGGCAAAACAAATCCTATGTTCATGCAACTAGCAAGACAAAGCGAAATCTTCACCAAAATCAATAGATCTATCGAGTTATGGTCACGGTTGATGTGTGTTTTTTTATCAAAATTACGAGTGCAAAAAAAAATAAAAAAATTTGGGACCCTAGATGGTGGTTTGCGAAGTGGAGGAGGAGATCTAGGGTTAGATGCAGCGGAAAGATCGTGTGAGAATGAACGAAAGAGGGTTAAACGAGACTTACTCAAACCTTGGCTCTGATACCAGTTGATGCGTCCCTCGTATGGGATACGACGGATCTTTGCGGTGTTTGAGTAGTAGGTCTCCAAGAGTGCGGCGGAAGGCTTGTAAGGACTCGAATCAGCGTTGGACTGATCGATTATGGCACGAACACACAAGAACAATTGCGAAAACGAGAGCTTTAGACCGAATTATAGTGGCGGCGCAAGCACAAAGGGAGAAATAAGGAGACAACCTCGACTCTATTAAACCCTAAAATGTGCGTTGAATGGAAAAACAATCCTAAACCACCTTATATAGAGGCGACACAATAGTAAACTAAAAGAAACCTTAATCTGATGGAGGCGCGCCTAAGGTTGATGCGCAGATCAAGGCCCAGCGGCGCGAGTCTGTTATTCATCGGCGCAAGGCCCATTAATCACTTACTAAAACCATAAAACTACTAATAGTAATGTTCTAAAGTGGAAACAATGCAAAAACTACTATAAAAATGATATGTCGTCCGTGACCGTGCTCGAAGTGTCGCGACAAGGCTGGCGCAGCGCTGGCGAGTCTAGGACACGGCGCTGGCGAGTGTCACGGCGCGGACACGGGCGCTGGGGTGCAGGCCACGAGAACCTCAAGATGTGATCCATGGCACGGTGCTAGGCTCCGGTCCGATGGTGCCAAGGTGTTGGAGGCTGGCATCGTTGGCTCGAGTTGAGGTTCCTCGACGCCCAGGGCGCACAAGGTAGTGTGCGTCGGCATGGCGAGGGGGATCTCCGTGGCCTACGGAGAGGCGCGCCACAAGCGATTGTGTCGCAGCTTGGATTGCTCGACTCCTGGCACAAGTGACGGGGCCATCCGAGTGAAGTGTGAAGGCGTCGTCCTCTTGGCTAGCATCCATGACGGGGGTCGCATCAGGAAATTACTTGTTTGTCTTTGACCTCTCGATAGGCCTTTGTTTTGATCCATTTGGAGAAGTAATCTATCTTGGCTGAGAAGAAGACTCTCCGTTCAGACAACGGTGGTAGTTTTCCCACGATATCTATTCCCCCACCGCATGAAAGGCCATGGAGTTAGAGTAAGATGAAGGGGCTCAGACGGCTGATGTATTGTTGGTGCATGCCTCTGATAAGCGTCGCACTT
The DNA here is from genome assembly GCA_964016875.1 of Fallopia convolvulus. Lineage (NCBI taxonomy): Eukaryota > Viridiplantae > Streptophyta > Magnoliopsida > Caryophyllales > Polygonaceae > Fallopia > Fallopia convolvulus. The sequence continues at coordinate 41,413,736 of OZ024719.1, forward strand.
CCGATAAAACTCCACCACGTCTTTCTGCATGTTCAGTCAGTACCATCCTTGGTGAAAGTGATGTGATCAAGCCCACCTGAACCCACCTTCCCGGCATGCCTCGAGTCGGCGTTCTGATCGGTGGGCCAGCCTCCAGCCTGCCTCCCGTCGACGATCTGACTGGTGGCGCTCAATCACAAGCCATGGGCTGCAGCCCATGCACCCCAACATGCAGGAGGTGGTACACCTTTTATCCTGCAGGATGTTGGAGGGGGTATTTGATCCCTTGACCTCCCTTTATCAAGGTGGGATTACCACACTTGATAACCAACTCCACTTCAAGTGTGGTAATCCCACCTTGATAAAGGGAGGTCAGGGGATCAAATCCCCCCTTCAACATCCTGCAGGATAAAAGGTGTACCACCTCCTGCAGGTTGGGGTGCATGGGCTGCATCCCATGGCTTGTGATTGAGCGCCACCAGTCAGATCGCCGACGGGAGGCAGGCTGGAGGCTGGCCCACTGGTCAGAACGCCGACTCGAGGCAGGCCGAGAAGGTGGGTTCAAGTGGGCTTGATCACATCAGAAAGGCTTTGTTTGACAAACACATTCCTTTGGTGTGATTGCCATAGTCCCATTAATGGAGTTCTTCGCGGAGTTTAAGGACTCCTTTCTTGGTCAAGCAACCTAGAGCGTGTCTATTATGGACCGATGGAAGAGCATTCCATTCCTGATCATGAACCGGGCAGCTTTGACCTTCAATACCCTTGCTTGCACCTTATCCTTCTAGACTTTACCTAGTGTCATCCAATCAAGATAAGGCTTGGTTCAAGGCTTGGTGGTATCTTCATTAGGATCAAGGCTGTCTTCTTGGTGGTTATGATCATTTGAAGGATGACTTTGGTCATGTTCAGGGGGCCTTTGCCCATCTTTCGGGCTACATGAAAGAGCATCTTTAGGAGGTATTTCTCCAATATTGATGACTTCCATTATCTTTTCGAGGGATTCTTTGTTGGCGGTTGTCTTTTGGTCTGTAAGGTCATTTCTTTTGATGGTTGGGGTCATGACATGTATCAGCGGAATCAAAGGGTACTCGTTGGGAACTATGGTTGACACTAGGCGAGCAAGTGAATCTGCTTAAGCATTCAACTCCCTAGGGATCTGTTCAGTGGAGATAACCTCAAACCTGAGAGATCAATACCTTCACCACTTCTAAGTAAGCGGCCATTTAAGCGTCCTTGGCCTCGTGCAATACCAGAACTTGATTGAAGATTAGCAATAAATTACAACCAATCTTAAGCCGGTAGATAGTTTTCTTGCAATAGTTAATCCAAAAAATCAGGGCTTCGTACTCAGATTCATTAAACGTTATACAGCTTGAGCCACTCTATCCCCCCTGTGGCGATTTTAGTACTACCCTAATCTCGGTATCTTTTTTCGCCCACGCGTATCACTTCCTCTCTTTCTTACTCGTCCCCATGAGTGACGACCCTCTCGAGATAATGTGAATAAACTCGTCGGGGTCCGTCGCATGGCATGCGCATGCGTGTTTTGCCAGGACATGTTGTTCCACGTTATCAGCCCACGTATTGTTTTGCCCTTGCAACACATTGTTCGTCCCCATGGTGGGGTTTCCCTTCTCGGCACCGTTTGGACGATACAGAGTCCCACCATTTCCTCAATAACCATGTTGTCCACCGCCAAAGCTATTCCAAGCTTTCTTACCGGTATTGCTTGCGGTGGCTTGTTGCATGGCTTGAGGTTGTGGGTAGACCTGGGTCCGGTTTGCAAACCGGGAGTTCCGGTTCCGCTTATACATGGAAAAGGAACCGAAACCGGCCATGGGCCGGTTCTCCGGTTCCGGTTTCCGCCGGTTCCGGCGCGGGTTCCACCCGGTTCCGTTTCCGAGCATTTAAAAAATATAAAAAATAATAATCTCTGTCACGCCGCGATCGCGGTGTCTGTTTACCATGATCGCGGTCCCAAAAAACAAAAGCTGTTTTTTTGGGCCAAAGTCCAAACGTGATCGCGGTTTGGACTTTGGCCCAAACCGAGCTTGAAATTGGACTACGAAAAATAGGCGATTAATGGTTGTTCTTCAAAACAAAAAAAAAAGTTGGATAATTAAAGGGCTTGGACTTAAAATTAAGTTGCCTACGTATCCTCTCGGGGTTATAGAGGAATCAAAGCCCACATAGTTCTCTTACCTTTCGATATGAAACCCCGATTTGCTTACCATCTACGTCGATGCATCCGAAGCGCTTTGCGATTGGGACTCATCGTCTTGGCCGTCCGAGTCGGAAGGTTCGGATACCTCCGCCTTTTGTTGACGAATTTCCGCCCTCTTCCAATCACATACGCACACTTGGGCTTCCAAGACATCGGGCTTCAAACTAGATCGTTTTGCGTCAAGGACGTGTCCTCCTTCGCTAAATGTTTGCTCTACCGATACGGTCGAGACAGGAACAACAAGCACTTGAGCCGCGATCTTGACCAAGGTTGGGAAAGTCTTCTTGTAGGTCTTCCACCAATCTAAAATATCAAATTCTCCTTACCAAACTCAAAGTGGGTTGTTAGATATGTTTCAAACTCCGCATTCGAGCTCGAATGTCTTGGTTTCTTGGTAAGGGTATGCAAAAGATTAGCCCCCCACCTTTTAGTAGCACCGAGGGCACTCGAACTCGAAGAGAAGGATGAATGTGGAGGTAATGGAGAAGAACTAACGCTAGATGAATATTCGGTAATGAATTCCTCAATTGATCTTCTAACTTTACTAAGTATATCCCCAACACTAGCAATATCATCATTAACATCCAACTCTAATGCATCATAATAATCATTCAAACACATTTCTAAACCACTCATCTTAAACCTAGGATCAAACACACAAGCAACAAGATAGATATCGGGGATAAATTTATAATACGTCAACCATTTCACTTTCATAGCACCAATAGAACCATAAAGTTCGGGGAATTTACGCCCCTCACAAAAACCGCCCGCCACATTCAATGCTTCAAAACAAAACAAATGAGCACAAGGTTCATAAACATGACTAAAATTTAATGTTGCATCATGAAATTTTTTCAAAATTCTAAGATTTTATAACAATAATCCCATACATGAGAAATAATGGGATTGTCGGGAAAATATATGGACGCAAAAGAAGTCAAAAGATCTTTTTAAGGCATGCATGCATGAAGTAGTTTATAATTGAAGTTCCAACGGTGGCAAACATCTTTTGGAAATGTTCGGGGTGGAACACCTTTTTGAGTACAAAACGCTGTCCAATCTTGGGTGGTTCGAGGGCTAGCCCACATACGACTAACAATATATCTAATAGGAGCAATTAAACCCGACATAACATTTAAACCTTCTTTGACACAAAGGTTTAAAATATTGCAAACACATCTTACATGAAAATACTTCGCTCCAAGAATTGTTGACAATGCGGAACCAATTCTCGGATTGAAGCGGTGTTGTTAGATGCATTGTCAAACGAGATAGAAAAAACTGGATGAAGTAGTCTATACTCTTCCAAAATAGAACGAATAATGTTACTAATCATTAAAGCGGTATGAGAAAAATCAAATACTCTATAAGCCAAAACACGTTTTTGCACATTAAAATGATCATCAAGAAAATGACATGTTAAGCCCATGTATGAATGATTTTGCCAATGATCACTCCAAATATCACTCCAAATTGAAACTTTAATATTATTTTGAGCAAAAAACTTCACCAATGCCATCTTACGGGTTTTATATGCTTTCATCACATTTTTTTACCGACTTCCTAGTAGTCGGTTTATAAGCGGGTTGTACATGATTAGTCATCCAATTGTTAAATCCTAACTTTTTCGCAAAACTAAATGATAAGTGATCAACACAAATAGACTCGGAGAAGGCATACATGATATCATTATGGTTATAAGTAAATAAATGAGGGTTATGATGAGGATTAAGGGAAGAAGAATTTGCAAACCCGGATAGTTGGGATTGTCCTTGCATCAAGCCTATCTTGTCGGGGTGTTTATTTTTCACGTGATTGGATAATGTTTCATAGCCCGATCCCGACAACCATGAGTAAACACTAGGACAATAGTTACAATGAACTTTAAATTTCTTGGTAGATGCATTATAAACTCCCTTCCGAAAATTTTTTGTAAAAATTTCGGATTTAAGGGATGGAACCTCGCTCGCCTCGGAAGGCTCCAATCCATGATCCACACCCACTCCCTCATTTTCATCAGGAGTGGACGATCCCGGTTGTACCACATTGAGATTGGGATTCGTAAATTCTAACAAGTTAATAGGAGGTGCAAATTCTACACGTTGGCTACTCTCTTGTGAGCCAAAAATTTGATCAATGTTAAGAAATCCTTCCATTTTCTAAAAATGTAACTAAAGAAGTAAGCAAAAAGAGTAAACTAGTAAAGTATGGTAAAGAAATATGTAATTAAGCAATAAGATGTAAGGACAATTGTGCTAATTTTTTAAAAGAACAATTAGGAAAGCAGTTGCAATTTGTAAAAACTAGTAAAGATTGAGAATTGAGAGAGCTTTGTAAACTTGAGAGATTGAGACATTGAAAGAGATTGGTAGTGTGGGTGGGAATGAGATCATTTAGTGGATATTTATAGGTAAATTTATCAAAGAGCCATTGGAAATGTGAACTAGCCGTTGGAAACTAGCCGTTAAAAACTAGTCGTTGGCATTTTAACCAAAACCGCGACCGTGGCCTGAGAACCGAGATCGCGGTTCGGTTTTTAGCCTAAAAACCGAACTTTCTGTTATAAAAACCGCGACCGCGGGTCTCAGGTCGCGGTCGCGGTTTTGTCTTTCATTCATAAAAAATAGTCGTTAACTTGCAAACTGGTGGTTCGAACCGGCGTAACCGGAACCGGTGGTTTTGAACCGCCAGTTCGACGGTTTCTAGGGGGCCAAACCGAAACCGGGGGGGGGAATCAGACCTACCGGTTCCGGTTCCCGCTGGTTTCTGAACCAGCGGTTCACCGGTTTAGGCAAACTGGAACCCATGTCTAGTTGTGGGCTAGCATGGGTCGGAGTCTGCAAAAAGTATGCCTCCCTTCCTGGTTGCAGGTTGGCTTTGGATTTTCCCTTTGTCTCGGCGGTAACCTCTTTCTCTGGTTTTGTCACCTCAGCACGACCCTTTTCCCTTTGCCCGGGAACTTTGGTTTGCAGCCTCCTCAACGCAGACTTGGGAAGGGGCCCTAACACAGAGGGCATCGTACGTTTTTGGGGACTTTTGAAAGATTCCCAATCATAATGACGTGCGTCGACGAATTGTCGACGTGCGTGATCTTTTCCACATCGGTGGTGAACCTTGTGAAGAAGGCACCAAGCGACTCATCCTCGCCCTGATTGAGACCGCAGAGATTGCGAATGTTCTTCTTGCGCTCCTTGAACCACTAAAGAGGGAGAAAAAGGCCTCAGTCAGCAGAGAAAATGATGTTATGGTCCCGTGGAGGAGGCTTATGAACCATGCCATGGCCGCTTTCTCAAGCGTGGTAGGGAACACTCGGTAAAAGATCTCATCGTTATAGGAGTTGACATTCATCTGGATTGCGATGTGCCTAACATTATCCTCGGGGTTTGCGCATCCATCATAAAATCCCATTTGAGGCCTATGGAAACCCTTAGGAATTGGCTTGCCTTGGATTTCTTTGGTGAACGCGGAAAAACTGCCTCCCTAGCGGGATCGAGGTCGGCCTTTCACTACATCCACACTAGACCTTCCCGACCGTTGCAACCGATGGGAGTCTGATCGTGAGATATTCATGGGATCCTAAGAATGTCCCCTTTTAGGCGAACCGTTGGTTGAATCGGCATGGCCTTTGGCCCTCGACACTCCAGGAAAGCACTCTGGTTCATATCTCAGAACATACTCCGAGTGAGGTTGCTCATATCTCAAAAAGGGGTTTGGTTGTTGTAATGCGTTATACGTGCCTTGATGCACATATTCCGGGAAGGGATACGACTACTATGGGATAGGCGCACCTTGTTGTGGGGTAGGTGCACCTTGCTATGCATACCTTTGGAAGGGATACGACTGTTATGGGATAGGCGCACCTTGTTGTGCCTACCTTGGAAATGGATACGACTACTACGACCTGTTGTACGTCCAACTCGGAGGCGCGTCGTGTGGCCAACCCGGATGTGGGGCCCCATTACTCCAATCGGGAGCACCCTTAGGGAGCGCGTTGTCGGGGTGAAGCGGGAAGAAGTTGTTGGGGCATGTCATCTTTGAGATTTTGAACGAAGGAAACCCTATTTGTCAAACCTTACTTAAGACGAAGAGGTTCCACACACAGACAACACTAGTTATAAACCTAAAATAAAAGAGCGCTAATATCGAGATTTCTATTATTTTAAAACAAAGGTCTTTTATTCGACGTGCTCTTTAAATAACATGCGTCGTTGAATTATTACAATAGATTATCGTGACTTCTTTAGAATATGTGTGTACTTTACACTTTTACTGAGATATTCCTCTCTTTGGTGACTTAAAGTCTTTTTAATGACTTTGCTTTGAAGATAGCGCGGTCGTTTCAAATGTTCAACATGTCGAATCTCCGTTAGCAAGAAAGTCTTGAGGTAGAGATGTATTTCGACCCCTTGAACCCTCGCCCTCGTAGCCTATTTATAAACATTGGGCAAAGATATCATTTCAATGTCTCCGATCTAGGACGAGCGAGTAGCTTATGTTTGATTGGTTGAGATTGAGGTGGCTTTTGAATGGTGTGAATAGTGACAAACTCTGATTGGTGTTAATAGTGGAAAACTCTTATTGGTGTGAGATACGATTTTCCAGTTTTCTTAATCTTTCGATGTGGGATAGGCCATCTTGCTTTATCCAAGGTCACTCTGTTAAATGAGCACGCTAATTTCACTTCTCCTTCTTTTGACCCGAGGTGTATTTTCTTGATTTGTCCCTTATGTGCAATGTACACGCTGCCTATATGTGTTTTTTTTACAGGAAAAGTCCAAGGTCGCTAGTAGTAATACCCTTGGTTTTAAAATAAGGGTGTTACATTCTCCATGTCACAAATCCAGGGGTAGTTGTAGGATATTCTACATTTATAGGGTTTGGTTTAGGTGTGAATGGGTGCCCAAGTGTAAATTGCAAATAACTATTGGTCGTTGGAAGGAAAAAATTCAAGGGTGTTGATCGTTTCACTTAAAATGGGGAAAAACAGAACGAGCAAAATTTTGGCGAATTATTCGCGTATTTTTCGGAAAAAAAAAGGAATACAAGGGATGTGAGTACAGTGTGCATCAAAATTGAATTTTTGTATCTAAAATGGTTGTAAGTGCATCAAAAAGGGATGAATTTGCATCAAAACTAGCACCTTACATATGTGTTTGATATCAAAATTAGTCGTATTGTATGTGCATCAAACTAACCGTCCTATGTGCATCAAACGAGTTGAGTGTGCATCAAAGTAACTAATAAGTGCATCTTATTTGTGTATGCATCAAAACTGGCTGAATATGCGTCAAAACCAACATCTTAAAATAACAAATAATGTGGTTCAATCTTTAATTTGGATCATTTTATTTATTATTTTAACATTCGGTTTAATATATATGTATATATTAAATATGATGATGATGATTGAGAGTGATGAAGCCGAAAATCCAATAACCCTAATGATTTTAAAAACTACCTTTGATTGGATTGGTTTTTTATTTTCGTAGAATTTGTTTCATTATTCAATTAAAATCTTTTATTTTGATAATACAAGGCAAATATTAGGTTATTCGTAAATTACAAGGCCAACCTAAATCATCACAGTGGATGATCTTGAGGAATTCCAAACCAATAGAACGCTGACAAACATTTGAATTTAACAAAACAGAACAACTATCACTATGAGATGAATTATCTTGATCAAGATGAAGAACTTGTTGAAGAAGAGTCTTAGAGATGTGTTTTCTTGCTAACAAATTTGATGCACTATTACATTCCCTGTAACAATGAAACACTTGAACATGCAGAATAGAAGAAGTTAAATCACTAATGTCATGAATTATAGATTGAATTTCCCAAGGATTTTTCCAAACACGTTTAATAGAATTAATAAGAGTAAGATTATCGCCCTCAATAATAAGGCGAGAAATTTTTGAAGACACAACAAATTGAAGACCAAAAAGAAGAGAGAACGCTTCAGCTTGTAAAACACTCATAGAAGGCAGATCCTTCCTATCCAACCCATGAATCTTAGAATTATGATCTCGAACAATAAAGCTAGCAAAAGTAGACGAGTTTTGTTAATTTGATCCAATCAAGAGCAGGCTTAACCCAAATTGAATTTTTATGTCTTTTTCTAACAGAAAGAAGTTTAGGAGCAATTGGATTTGTATAATTTCATTGAAGATGTTGCGAGATGGCTATATCATTTGGAAGGCGATTAGAAACAATCCTAGAAGGATTGAAAATAATCACATTCCTATGACACCAAATAAACCACCATAAAAAGCATAAAAGATTAGAGTCGGGATTAACTTTTAAGGTCGGAATTAGATTATTCAAAAACTCACCCGAAGAAATCATTTGGAAAGAGATATGAGTCTTAATTTCCAAATTAGAAACTATTTTTTGAGTAAAAGGGCAATGGAAGAACAAGTGATTTGTTGTTTCATTCTCCATTTGGCTCAAGGAACACCAACTAGGAACCCTATTATAAACTCTATAAAAACGTTCAGTCGTTGGAAGGCAACCAGTACAAGATTTCCATATGAAAGTTTTAATCTTTGGAGGGACATTTAATTTCCAAACCCACTCATGTCCTGGAGACGATAGAGTAGTTGGATTTGTCAACGTGGAAGCCAATTGAACTGAAAAGCAGCCATGTACCGCTGGAAGCCACACAAGGCGATCTTCAGAGACAGTAGAAGACAACCTAATTCGTAAAATAAGGTCAATTATATTTTTCGGAAGAAGAATTGCAAGAGCTGAAACATTCCAAGAGAAGTCTGCTGAAATAAAGCAAGAAACCCGAAGGAGTGGATTGACATTGTTATAATAAATTATTAAGTCAAAATCTTGAATCCAAATATCCGACCAGAAATTAATATTTTGACTATTAACAACCAACCAACGAATACCAACATCAAAAGACTACTAAATATTCAAAAGTCGACCAAACTGTTAGGATAAAGATACATAATTTTTCTTTTGATATTGGAGCAAAGATCCAGAACCCAAGTATTTGTCTGTCAAAACCCAAACATTTGAAGGTCAAGTCATTTTAGTTTCCACGGTAATTTCATTTGTAAGGAAATGTCACTAATATGAGCCGTACGGAGGCCCAAGCCTCTGGAATGTTTCGCTCTTTGTAATTACCTGGGTAGATAAAGTGGGTCTGATATAAATGTACATATTTTATACGGAGTGCAATATAATTATGTGGACTCCTTTTCCATCATCCTATTTGTAGAGACTTTTAACAAAATTTAGTGCCTATCCTGTGTAAAGTTTCGGCTGCAACTCAGACTTTTGCTTGGATTTCCTGTCCTGATTCCGCCACGTCCATTTAATCGTGTGGAAATTAAAGTTAGAATTTTAAGTCTTTCGCACAAAACTGCCACATTGGTATTACTTGAGATTTAGGTCAGTCAATTAATTAATTATCTCCATCGAAAACTAAATCGATCATAGATAGACTCTTAGCTTAGCTGTGTACAAAGACTTTTGCAAGCTACTATTAATATCTTCCTCGTAGTAAATTAAACTGTCCAATAAGATTGGAATTGGAAGTTTATAATTGTGTTCATTCCCAAATACTGAAAATAAAATACTTTGTACTACTAAATAAGAAATTAAAACGGAGCGATGACAGATGACGATACCAAAAGCCGACGACGACCCGGCGAGAATCGAGATCAAACGGAACCAATTAATCAACTAGCTAATAAAACTGCCTCGAACGTCGTCGTTTCAATGTAATCTGAGTCTCAGTGCATATCAATCTTAACTCAACCAAAAGCACACAAACAACGCCACGAAAGCCGTAACGACGACGCCAACGTACACCATGTCCCACTTGTCCTCCTCCCTCTTCCTCCTCTCCTTCCTCTCCCTCCTCCTCTCCGCGAACTCCTCGTACTTCTCTCTCCACCTCCCCGCCGCCTCATCGCCGCCGCTCCGGCCCCTCGCCGCCACTCTCCTCCCCCACTCCATCCCCCTCTGGACAACCTCCACGCTCTCCTTCCCGCTCAGCCTCACTCCCTCCAAATCCTCCACCTCCAGCCCCACCTCCCTCACCCTCAGCCGCCCATCCTCCGCGGCGGCGAACGTCACCTCCACCGCGCACACCACCGCTTCTCCGCCGGCGCCGGCGCCCTCCATCACGGTGGCGAATCGAGCCTGGATTTCCCCTGTCAACCAGTGGCGGTGGATCGAGACCGGATTCATGCTCGAGACGTTGATCGCCTGCCGTCCGATGGGATCGATCAGGATCCAGCTTAGCTCCAGGTCGCCGTACAGATCTTGACACGTGTCGTCCCGCCCCGGGCTCGGGATCGGGGTGGGGACCGCCTCCTTGGTGTCCAGGAGATCGATTCGAAACGGCGCGGAGCGGAACCAGCCGGTGACGGTTTCCGTCTCCTGTGTCTTGGAAAGAACCGGTTCGCCCTTGTAGTAGACATCGACGGCGGAGATTAGCAGGTCAGGGGAGGGAGTGGTTGATGGACGGTGGAGATGAGGGGAAGGGTCGAGGAGTGGGAAGGCGAGCGAGAATAAGGAGAGGGGTCCGTTCGGAAAGGTGGAGATGACGTGGCGGAAACGTGGCGTGTTGGTGGAGGGCCACGTTTGTCTGCAGATGTGGGACCACAAGTGATGGCTGGTGGAGAGGGAGCGGAGCTTGGCTGAGACGCAGCTCACGGTGGCTAGCGTGCACCCGTCTAGGCGGGGTAGTATGTGCGCTTGGATCACATCCGGGTGGATATCTGAAAACCCGGTATCCATTTTCATTCACGTACTAGGCGTTGTTTTTATATAGTTTTGAGCCTTTGTATGATCGATTATGAAGAAGCTTGTGGTTTAGGAGGCAGTGAGATTGGGTTCTCTCTATACATATATGTACTACCGAGTACAAGATATTTTTTTTTTATTAAGGCAGTCTTTTTTGGGGCTGTAATTTTAAATGTTTTATTATTCTAGAATGTGATAATGATATGAAGTGACCAATTGCAAGAAACACGAAACAAGTTGGGGAGGTGGGGGCCATGAAACGCCCATAGATAAGGAACAATCGGATTGGCCTTATGCGGACTAGTAGTTTGTATTGCAAGTATGCAAATCTACTATATATATATATAAAAGCAATAAGGTTTGGAGCTTTCTTATTACGCCACCTAAGATTTTGTCATATATTGATCCTATATTAAGTTATCTCATATTTTTATACGTGTCATTTTCTTATAATTTAGACGTCTTTATAAATATTCCATGTCATAGTCCACATGTCAAAAAATTTCCATATCACTCATATATTATGGTACACATCATATTGCCACATAATCTATAAATATCAATCAATTTTTTAATTTTTTTTATATTGAATTACAATAATGTTTTTTTGAAAATTTATTTACATATAAAAATATTTTTTACCATATCTTTATGATCCTAACAACTCTCTAATATAATCTACCAAAAAAACACATATAAATATATACCGAGATCTTATCCTATAATATAAATATATACCGAGATCTTATCCTATAATATATACCGAGATTTTATCCTAAAATATATACCGAGATCTTATCCTATAATATGTCAAGTCAATTTTATTTGTTAATCCATATTAAATGTCCCATATTTTTCATTTTTGTTATCAAAATCTTTAATTTAGAATTATGCTTTTTTTTCAATTTATATAAATCACCAATTCACAATTATTATTTATATTATATTTTTATTTATTAATATTTTTTTATAGTATATCTAAAAAAATATCGATTCATAGTCGTGCAGGGCACGACGGGGACAACTAGTATGCAACTATATATACATGTACATGACGATATGACCTGCTTCTTCTAGGATTAGGACTTTTCAACAGAATGGAGGGCCATAATACCCCTCTCCCCGTGTTCTGGTATTAATTCGGTCTATGCTGCTTCAAATGTATAACGAACTTATTCATTAAATTTATGGAGAGCTTATCTATCTATATACTTACAAACCTTAGATCATATTATTATATTTTTTTAACATTACTAGACAAATATTAGGTTATCTATTTATTACAATGTCAACCTAAATCATTACAATAGATGTTAAAAAAATCAAATAACAAAGTTTGCTGACTAAAAAGTAAAGTTAAGTACGAAGAAGAATAAGAGCCGCATATCGTCGTTGGGTGCATACTTGAAATATCTTTTTAAAAAAAGAGAATATTAACATGTTTTCGAGCTAAGGAATCTATTATATTATTACATATATTCCATGTAATAATCAAAGAATAAAATATGTTGAATATGGTGATCGAATTAAATGCCTAATATTAGATATAATTAATCGATTTTATTTTCAATGGAACTTTCCAAATTCTTTGTAAGGAATTAATAATAACTGAATTATCACCTTCAATAATAAGGTTTGAAATATTTATAGATGCAGTAAACTCCTTCAAGAAGAGAAATGGCTTCTAGCTACTTTTAGAATAGAGATAGAAGGAAGAGATATACTATCAAAACAATTGAACTCTTATAGTCACGAATGAAAACGACTGCAAAAGTGATAGAATTCGTCTATTTTGAGGCATCAAATTTTAGTTTTAGCCAATGAACTGGATATTTAATCAAAATACCCATTGGATTACACTTACGCTGATGTTAGATAAGACGATAGAAGCAAATTTGATAGAAAAAGACCCATCAGTCGATGGATGTTAGATAAGACGATTTTCAAAATTTATGATTTGGATGCAGATAGGAGTAATAAGATTAACCAAAAATGGAGGTAACAAAAGTGAGAGAGTTCTTATGTCCGAAGTCTTTTGTTTGGTTACAAAAGTTGAACTCGATCTTAAATTAGGATTAACAGTATCAAAGTAAGATAATAATTAAGTCAAAATTTTCAATACAAATATCCACTGTTCTGAAAATCCCTTCTAGGCCCCTCCAAAAGGTCATTGTTCGCCTAGCCGTCCAGGCCGCCAAGGCACCCATCTAGGACCGCCTAGGTAACCGTTTAGGATGTCTAGGCGGTCCCTCTTCGCCCAGGGTCCGCCTAGAGTTTTTTAGAATATTGCAAATATCATAACAGAAGTTAATCGAATGATCATTACCGACCACCCATTTAACCCCCTTAGAAATTTTTTCTATAATATTTAAAAGTAGACCAAATTTTCAAGATGTATTTCTCTTTTGATATTGAAACAAAGATGGAGAACCTAAATATTTGTCTTGAATGACTTTAACCCAAATATTTTCAGGTGAGTCAATAATTTTTCAAAGAAGTTTCATTTGGATAGATGTATTAGCATTTTCAGTTGTTCTAAGGCCAAGGCCACCCTCATCCTTAGGAGAAAAACTTTTTTCCTGACTAAGAAGACGATAATGATTTGGAGTGTATTTTTTCCAAAAGAAGGATTGTTTATTTTACCAATTTGTTTCAAAAACACCTTTGGGAAAAGGAAATTTTGCATAAGATAATTTACATGACCAAGCAATTTAGACTGAATCAAAACATCTTGACCTCTTAGAGAAATAGAGTTAGCTTTCCACTAGGAGAGTTGTTTCTTCAATTTATTAATAGATTTAGTGAACATTGTATTCTGGACATGACCTTTAAAAATAAGATTCCCAGATATTTTTTCATGATAGTAGTAATTTGGATATTATGAACACTAGCTAAAGACATGGCCGATTTTCTTGAAATATCAACCAAAGCCTAAGAAGTACTTTTATGATAATTTACTGATAGACCAAAAATCTAAGTAAACTTGTCAAGAAATTGTTTAAAATAATTCATATTAGAATGAGTGGCATTTCCAAAAATAAGGGTATCATCAATAAAGATAAGGAAATGCAAACACGTATCATTCTTAACTCATTGGATACCAACATGCCGAGGAATTTGGGAGAAGTAAAATTGTAACATTACAACAAGATGTTACATTGCAATAACAAATATAAAAACGTGAAATAGGATCCTCTTGTCTTATACCACATCGATGAGAAAATTCGATACTAGTTTCATTATTAACAAGGACAGAAGAGGAGGTTGTTGTAATATAGGTCATGACCAAGTGTACCCATTTAGGTTGAAATCCAAATTTAAGAAGAATACGTCTAATAAAATTTCAATCAAGTTTATCATAAACTTTTTCCATGTCCAAATATAAAGCCATCCAACCAAGATTTCCTTTTTTTCTTTTTTATGGAAAGAATGAAATATTATATGAGCTAAAAGGATATATCCTAAATAAGATGACTTTGAACAAAAGTACCTTTTAAAGTATGAATTAGTGTTGGTATAACAAGTGTCAAACGATCGGCCAAAATTTTTGTAATAATCTTATAGATAGTATTACAAAGACTAATAGGACATGAATGGTTAATTGTTAAAGGAGATTCAACATTAGGAATAGGCGCAATAGAGGATTTGTTTATAAAGTTGAGCATATAACCAGAGTGAAAAAAAGTATTAACTTCTTATATGACAGGGGACCAAATAATGGACCAATAATATTAAAAAACAATCGGTAGAAAATCCATCCGGGTCTAGAGACTTATCAGAAGCAAGATCAAAATCAAAATTTTAAATATCAGAAGAAGAGGGTGTTTTAAAAGAATTAAATTATCATCAAGAGAGAATAAACCAAGAATAATGTCCAAGTTATTTGGAGAAATATGCCACGCAAAATTAGTTTGAAATGAAGTTTTTATTCACTTGTAATATGTTGTGATATAGTTTCATAATAAAAAGATTAGTTTGAAAGGATAAAATCATTTGTTTATAGGATCAAATTTTTAAAAATAATTAAAAATGTTTTTATTTTTATCCATATTTTAGAGGTGTATAACCTTTTCTATTTGTATTCAGAAGTTATGTTGAAATCGTAACAATATTTATTTAAATGACGTTGGAGTTTGTAAATTGTGTAATTGTTGAGAGGATCAAGCAATAATTTAGATTGAAGAGTTTGCAAGTGTAATTTAGAAAATTTTAATCATTGAGAATTATTGTTCAATTGATGTTTACCTCAAATTAAGTATTTCTTAAGAAGCTGCATTTTCATAAATAGTTGATAGATAAAAGATTTCGATAAATGATAACTCCAAACTTTTTTGACTAAGCTAGAATATTAAGGTTTAGAAACCCACGCACTTCGATCAATATTATTGACTGCATGTACATGAGCATATTTGCACTTTTTTCTCATATTATGTCTCCACTACTACAAAATGACCCAAATACCCCGGGCGTTTCGCCCCAAATACACTGGATCTCGCCCGGGGTAAAGGTTGTTGAGGTATTTGATCAATATCCTAATGCACCGAATCCAATCCGAGCTATATTTTCTCCTTGAAGTTATCCTCTGATCTACTTATCTGGTTTATTAGCAATATTTAATACACCGGATAATCTTTATCCGGGGTATTTATGAGTGCTTTTTATCCGGGTGATTTAGTAACAAAACAACACTAGTTGTTGTTGTCTGGGGTATAATATATAGGGTATATACACTGGGTATGGAAGTCCGTGGTATTATGGTTAGGGTATATACACCGGGTGTTGATGTTCGGGGTATAATGGTTAGGATATATACACTGGGTGTTGAAGTTTGGGGTATAATGCTTAGGTTATATACACCGGGTGTTTGAACCGATGGTATAATTGTCTAGATATATACACCGGATAATTAATGTACGGTTTAATCGGTCTTGGAGTGTTAGGCGTGCAAAACACAATATAACTTGTGTTAATGTCCGAGTTAATTGCTCTAGGTGTATTAGCACAAAAAAACCATGTTCATAAGCTCCATTCTAGGTGTTAATTAATAGTATAAATCAAAACTAATTAACCGTAGAAATAATGTTGATATCAATAAATTAACCGTAGTCTTTTTTGGCTTTTGTTTCTACTCTTGACTAAAATTTTCTTTTTCTTTTGTCTACATCTTTTATGTGAAAAATAGTATTAATGTTTTTTGGTAGCATCTACCTTCTTTAATGAATTAACCTTTCATCCAAAAAAATAGTACTCAAAATCTATTTCTAAGTTTAAAACCAATAAAATAAAGCACATATTGAGTATAAAAAATACAAGTGAAAAAAGGAGAAAAAAATACAATTTATTTTTCAAAAATTTCTTTGAATACTCTTGAGTTTTAGTGTTTTCCCTAAAATTATTAATTTCCTTTTGGTACCCCATGATTTATAAAAAGTCTAACTTGTTCCCATAATAAGTGTTATACATGTTAACTACATTATAAACATTATTTTAAAAAATCATTTAAAAATAAAAAAATCACTTCATCCTTAACCTCCCATCTTGCACCTTCAACCTCCTTGGTCACCGACCTTCCTCATTGCCCTCCTTGGTCGTTGACCCTTGATTTTTAGTGCCCATAAGTATTATATAGGCGTACTGATCTTTCGTTGAAAATCTTTCTACAAATCACTTCCCAAATCGTTGAAGTTGTGGTTCCAATTCGTCGAACTATTCTATGTCGGATTTCTTTGGTTGCTTTTAATTCTCTAACTATGGATCCTGTCTCGTGTGGGTATTATGTGCAATAGAAAAAAAGATTGGAGAAGGCTTTTGTTATTGTTTATATTTGATGATTAAAGGGGAACAATTCAAATGTTGGTAGAAATAAGAAAGTTTTGCTAGGTTAGGTTGTTGTGCTTTGTAATGATATCGATTATGTTTCTAAGTTTGTTTTCCAATTAGGTTTTTTGGAGGTAAAATCAGTCATTTTTCAATAGTTTTTTTTGGTGGTGTTGTGGTTCAGCTTATATCTAATTGTGGCGAGGGATTAGTTTCCAATGTAATGTATGCTTTGCTTGGAACCTCAATCAACAATGTCAAGAGTAAGTAGACCATCCTTAGTATTTTGGACATTTCATATTTTTACTAATGTTATATTGGGTATGGGTGGTGAATTACAAGTCAAATACAAATTGAAATCAATCCCTTGCCAAAATCACCATTACCGTCCTATTCCACGTTGTCCACCAACAGAGCCAAAACTTGCAACCTTTGGAGATGCGTGGATGACAATTAGATCTGGTCATTACCGACTGCCGCTGTCTAAGGGATATGGCTAAAATTGCTTTCCACCAGACCTACTTTTGATGAAGATCTGACCCTCACTTCCCTACTCTTTCTTTTACATCGTGACCGATGTATTTCTTCCTTGGTGTTGTAGTTCAACTTATATCTAATTATGGCGAACGATTAGTTTCCAATGTGGTGTACGTTTAATTGGCTTGGAACCTCAATCAACAATGTCAAGAGTAATTAAGTAGATCATCATTAGTATATTGGACATCATATTTTTACTAATGTTATATTGGGTATGGGTGGTGAATTACAAGTGAAATACAGATTGAAATCAATCCCTCGCCAAAATCACCATTACCGTCCTATTCCACCTCGTCCACCAACAGATCCAAAACTTGCGGCCTTTGGAGATGCATGGATGACAATTGGATTTGATCATTACCTACTGCCGCTGTCTAGGGGATATGGCCAATATTGCTTTCCTCCAAACCTACTTTTGATGAAGATCTAACCCTCACTTCCCTACTCTTTCTTTTACATCTCGATCGATTTAGTATTTCTTCCTATTTAATTATTGAATTATCCTTCTACTAAAAAAATATTGAATTATCCGGTTGGATTGTAAAATTCTTTCTTGTTGTTCAATAGCTAATAGTTGATTACAGCGGATTCAAAGGATGAATAATATCAAAAACAAGAGGGATAGATTGGGATTTGATAGGCCAATTATTAACGTATGGTAGGGAGGTCGACCAAATCCCCTCTAAAAATTCACTCATCAATTTGCCGCCTTTGAGGATTAATTCGCCGATCTCAACACAAAAACAATGATTTTTTATTTTAATTCAGATTAATTTTTTTGTTTTTTCATATAAAAATACATAATCCTTAGTAAAATGAAGGGTTTATAAGACGAAAGAACACTGAGATGAGATAAGAGTACGAAAGTATTAAAATAAACTTGAATTTTTTGAGACAATAAGACAAAAACACTAACATATAAGGATATCAAAAAAAGTTTCTCTTTATTTTTTTTAAATGATGTTAAAAATCAAAACCAGTGATAGAGAAGATTTGTTTTAAATCGAACCGGATTATTCTAGTCTAGTTATCGGTTTAAGAATTTTTGTAGATTCCATTTCCTGTGTAAAAAATCGATTTGGTTCCTGTCTGGACGAACATAATGCCAATAAAAAAATAACTAGCTAAGGGACCTATGATATGAGTTGCGATATTCGATGATTTTAAGTCAAATCATCAAATCTATCATATGATTGAAATTGAACCTAAAATTTGTCAAATTGTCTAATCGATGATCCCATCAATAGAACTTGTAATGTTTTTTAATGGCTCGTTCAGTTTGATTACTTAGAGTAGTCAATCATCCATTGATCCTCATAATTTAATTTTTGTAAAAAACATTGTAGAGACTCATTTTTTTAGAGTGATCCTCTTAATTTAATTTTTTTTATACAAACGCTTAAAAAACTAACACTTTATTTTACTAGATCAATTGATTATTGGTATAGAACTAATAATGTATATTTAATATTATTTATATATTTATATTAAAATTGTTAATAAATTCAATAAGATGCTCCAAGTTTCATGCTAGAAATTATTAATTTTTTGGTTGAATTCTCGAATATTTTTTTATGAGAACATGGATGTCATTAATACTTGCTTGCGGATGCGGATAATGGATGACTAATTAATTGAAATTTTAATTTATCTTATGATTAACTACGTGTCACGATCGTTATGAACTTAAACTATCTAGGCTCCGTTCGGTAATGGGTAGTTGATGTAGTTGATTTGCGTTTATGGAGTTGATGAAGTTGATAGTAGTTGATATTTTGCAAAAAATATAAGGTTGGGGGAGGTACATTATGTAGTTGATGTAGTTGATTTGGGGGTAGTTGAAATTTTTTTGACATTGCCGAACGGAGCCCTAATCCACTTAGAATTGAAGGATTTATACACTATCTACACTAAATGGTAACAACATTTACTTATAAACGTGCATGCACTATATGATTTAGAATCGGATATTTTCATCCTTCATTTACGATATATATATAGGTTTTGGTTCAAGTGAGGATTAATCTTGGTAAGATCTTTTGTTTAAAATTAGGACTAATCTCAACCATTAGATTTATCTCAGCAATATATAATGAATGGTTAAGATTTTTTTTTATTTTTTTTTATTTTTTATTTGTTTTATTTATATTTTTTTCTTTTATTAAAAAAACTTTAAAAATACTAAATATGACAGTTCAATTTTTATATACTACGAGTTCATTTTTAAACACTAGAAGTTCAATTTTTATGTCAGGAGTTCAATTTTCTATATTGTATGAGTTCAATTTTTAAATTCTATGAGTTCAATTTTTTTTTTATCAATGTTAAGTTCAATTTTTATGTGCTTTGAGTTCATTTTTCAAATAATTAGATTTTAACAAAACTAAAAAATATTTAAAAAATAAATGATTTTTTCAAAATAAATATTTTTTTACCTTTTTAAAATTATTTTCTTATTTAAAAAAACCTTTAAAAATGTTAAATATGATAGTTCAATTTTTATATACTACAAGTTCATTTTTATACACTAGAAGTTTAATTTTTTATTTTAGCAGTTCATATTTCTATATTGTATGAGTTCAATTTTTATATTATACGAGTTCTTTTTTTTTTTATCTATGATAAGTTCAATTTTTATGTGCTTTGAGTTCATTTTCATATAATTCGATTTTCACATCACTAAAAAATAATTGATTTTTTTCTCAATTTTTTATTTATTTTTTTGACTTTTTGACTTTTTTCAAAATTATGTTCTTTTTTTTAAAAAAAAACTTTTAAAACATTAAATATGATTGTTCAATTTTTATATACTACGAGTTCATTTTTATATACTAGAAGTTCAATTTTTTATGTTAGGAGTTCAATTTTCTATATCGTATGAGTTCAATTTTCATATTCTACCTGTTCATTTTTTATCTATGATAAGTTCAATTTGTATGTGCTTTGAGTCATTTTTTATAAAATTTGATTTTCACAAAAATAAAAAAATAAAAAAACTTAAAATAAAAAAAAAATAATTTTTGAAAAAATCTTGTAAAAGAGTAAATTCAATGGTTGAGATTAGTCCTCATTTTAAGCCTAGTCCTTACCACAAGAATGGTCCTTACCGGAACCACGTTTACCCGCGCTTGGTTGAATTTCTTCACTTTGACATTCACCCTATTTAGAGTGTTGCATAGTGACTCAATCTGGATCGTTAGATTTAATTAAAATATATGGTTTTGATTTACTAGTAAAATTGGTGTGTGCATGCAATACACATGATAGAAATTACCTAGCGTAATTTTAGGAAATTGGAAGATTTGTTATATTTTTATTTCTAAAATAATCTATTTAGCTTATTTTCCATTTCGATAACCACTTTCTCTCTCTCTCTCTCTCTCTCTCTCTCTCTCTCTCTCTTAGAAATATCGATAGCAATTTCGCTCTCTATCAGCGATCTCGTCTTTTCTCTAAAAACACAATGAGGTTGGAGTTCCGTCTCTCATATTCGGCGAAAATTTACAGCATCTGTTCAATTCGAATTCATCGTTGACGTCGATTCTGGTAACTCCATCACCGACGAAAATCTACTGTAATTTCAGGCAAGTTTTAATCTATTTATGAGTTTTTCCCAAAAAAATCTGAATACAAAACTGTAATCATTTTTTCCGATTTCAGTATCTCTATCTCGAAAATCTAAATCCCGTTTGTAGGTCTTCGTCGGCGATCGAAAAACTCTATACCTATGCTATGTGGCCTTCCGACGCATCTACAATGAAATCTCGTTTCATATCCGGTAATTCATCTCTTGTGTGTTCACCTCTTCATTCTAATGATTTATGAAACTAGATTTGAGTTAGGGTTTTTAGTTTATACTAAAATTAACCACTGATTGCTTGAATTTCGAGTTAAGTTTTCAATTTCAACAAGATTTTAACTTTTCAAATTCGGTAATTCTTTTCATCCTCAATCATGTTAAGGATTCATGCTAGATTTCGAGTTACGTTTGGTAGTTTATACTAGATTTAACCATTTTTGTTTGAAATTTGAGTTCTATTTTCAAGCCAATGAAGATTTATGCTTGATTTTGTTTCAAATTCGTTTTAGGTGTTTTTTGTATATGACCAATTTTTGACTCTTTGGTTTGTGTTTGTAGTTATTTGATTTTTAGATCTTGTTGTCGTCATATGATGTTTGTAGTTATTTGATCCTGTATATATGACTTTAATTTATATATATACACAATTTTATTTACCTATATACATGATAATCTTCTTTCATTTGCATGATCAACTAAGACCAATATTAATGATATTGCTTGATATTGCATGATCGTAGTATATATATACATAATGGATTGAGATCGGGTGAGGAGAATTCTTACCGTAGATAATTAGGAGGATTCCGAGCCTTTAGATTTAAAAAAAATATAAAGGATAAGATTTTTTAGAATTAAAAGAAAAAGTTCTTGGTGTTGAAAAGTTGTGACTTATGCCATTTTTCTTAAAGAATACCAGAAACTCAGAGTTGTCAAATTCCCTCTCATGATCTATCCTAATAGATACAAGAGCAACTCCAAGCTTTTTCTCAACAACCTTCACCCATGCCTCAAATTCTTCAAAAACCTGATCTTTAGAAGACAAAAAAATTGTCCAAGTATACCGTGAAAAGTCATCAACAATGACAAAAATATAGCTATTTCCTCCACGACTTTGGATTCTCATGGGACTACACAAATCCATATGAATCAGCTCTAAGGGTTTAATGGTACTTACCTCCTTCTTCGATTTGAAGGATGACTTCACTTGCTTACCTCTTACACAAGTTTCACGAACTTCATGCTTGTTAGGATCAATCTTGGGTAGTCCTCTAACTAGCTCTTACTTATGAAGTTTGTCAAGAAGTTGAAAGATCGTATGGCCAATTCTTTTTGTGCTAGAGGTTAGCCACATCTGCAACTGTTCTAAGACATAGTTTTTCCTCGGGTTTGAAACAAGGGTCCACTTTATTTTCACACACCCCTTTCAGAAGAATCTTCCCCGAGTCAATTTTTTGCACTTGACAACCTTTCTTATCAAAAACAACTTGAAATTTTCCATTCGCACAAATTTGGGAAACACTTAACAACTTGAAACTAAGATTATCTACCAGATTTACATTATCTATGGTCAACTTCTCAGAAAATCTTGCCGTACCAATGCCAGAAATACCACATTTACTATTGTTGCCGAAGGTAATCTTGCCTCCCTTGTATTATTGAAATGAGAAAAAATCCCTGGAGTTCCCAGACATATGAGTTGAGCACGCACTATTAATAATCGGGGCTCCTTGTCACCCACTTCAAGCTGCATTGAGAGAATTAGTTCTTACGAACCTAGAGTTGTCTAACTCCTCTGGGTTTGGCAACAAAGTAACTTCTATGACAACATTTGTTACAACTAGCACACACAAATTCTGGAGGATAGTCGGCGACAACAGGTTGTCAAAACTGTCATCCAGAGTTTGTGACATAACATTTTTCTCATCTATGTCCTTTTTGTGGCAATCATGTTGGTAATGACCAGCCTTGCTGCAATGACAACATGTCCTATGAGACTTTAGGCCAATGCACTTGCTATAGCCTGGATAGATAGGTTTGTTGTTGATGCGTGATTGAAAATCAATTTGTGAGGGAGTCGAGTTTTAGGCTTGTTTTTTCCATATATTTTGCACCTTTTGATCAGGATTGTTGCTTCGCTTTGTCTTGTTTGGCCACCACATGAGTAGAACAACTTGCATTGTCACTACCCATAGGGGCTTTACCTTTAGACAAAAAGGGGGCATGTTTGGTACCCTGAGTGTTGGGTGCACGAGCATATCCAATCCCAGACCTGTCAACCACCTTCATAAATTTCTTTTTGTAGTCTATTCTGACCTCTTGAGCCTTTTCAGGAACAAATTCATCTAGCCATCTTTTTCTTTTAGTCTCATCATCAACTTTCAGATCTTCTAGTTCTTTGGATAGCTTAGCAAGACCGAGCCTAAGCATAAGTGTTTCTCCTTCTAGGTTAGGACTTGTTTTTCCAAGTCCTCAACTTGCTTTTGCAAGTCACCGACTTGGGTTTTTGAGTCAGAACAAGACTCACAAGTCAATGACTTAGGAGAAGAAATCTTTTCCAATTCAATAGCTTTAGAGGACCAGAGTTTGTTATCATCGAAAAGATTGGAGATAGTTTCCTCATTTTCTTCCACTTTTTCTCTTAACTCAGTGACCTGAGTTCCAAGTTTTTCGATAATAGCAACCAACAGTTCTCTAGACATTTTAGCAATGGCCATAAAATAGTTTTCTCTTATCGGCGACACCTCGTCATCATCGTCTGACATATCCCAAGTTGCCATCATCCCTTTGCTAGCTTCTCCGTATTTTCTTTTTGGACATTGCTTGGCAAAGTGTCCCTTAGCTTGACACTAATAACAAATCACTTCCTTCATATCTTTTCCTTCCTTGCTTGACTCTGGAGTCTGGACAGGAACTTTCTTGTAGTTCCATAACCTCTTCATAGCCTAGATGAGAGCAACATCCGAATCTACTCCTTCAGTGTCATCATCTCCCTAAGCCAAGTCGAAAGCCCTTTCGACTTTCAAAGCGATGTTCTTCTCTCCTTTTTTGGATGCCTCCATATATTGTGAGTTGACCAACAAGATCTTCCAAGGTCAGCTCCTTGGTTTTTTTTTTGCGTAAGCAGTGACGCCGCGACAGTGTCCCATCTTTTGTTCAATCCTGATTTCAAGAGTCCTTAGACTCACTCTATTGATTTCTTGAGTGTTACAAAGCTCTCCCGCATACAAAATGAGTCCCACACACTTGAACCACGCTCTACCTTTTCACTCACACTCTCAATCTCACGCTATGCCTAAGAACACTCGACACACCACTTGCACGAGTCTCATGCACAAGTTCACTCTTTCTCTTTCACAAGAATCACAAATTACGCTCAAGGTCTTACCTTTATCCCAAACACTGAGGTATTTAAGCTAGGGTAAGAGAGATCTCGTGTGTATCAAATCCCATTCGATTAGGGAAGTGACACACACTCAATCTTTACATATCTTTCCAAATAAAACATGTATGCATACAATAAAATATTCTAGGAGAAACAAATCATCTTCCTTTGATTTTAGCACTCTTTTGTGATGATCTTCTCCTAAAATAAATTGCTCCGACTGTTTGCAAATGCACGCACACAATCTGTGCGTTCCTTCCTTAAATAGATTTTCTCTCCAGCTGGTCATGTCAGTGACTTTGCCGAGTCGCCGACTCGACTTCCAAACTCGAAGTCATTGAATTCTTGAAACCATCAAAACTCTAAATATTCTAACACATTCCCTATATATAGGCAAAAAAGGTGCGGACCTCCCTCTAGATGTGCGACCCTCCTTTATACGCCTAGCGAGATCCTTCTTTTGTAGTGTTGTGCGCGAGGTCCCTTGTCAGTGGAATAAGGTGTCTTTTCTCAATGGAGATGTGCGATTATAATCCTATCAGTTGAGGTCCATGGTGGGATCTTTTCCCTTTGCCTCGAGTGCGATGTTCTTTATTGGTGGGATGTGATATCTTTCCTCCACGAGGAGGTGCGTGGTGATTGTTCATGATGGGCACCCTTGTGCTTTTGTTATTTTCGTGGTTCTAGCTAGCACTTTGTCTTTCCTTGATATGGGCCGCCAAGCTTGTTTGTCGTAATGGGCACAAAACCAGCTCATGACGATCGGCGTACGACCGACCCACTTTTCTTGGCTATAAAAGGTGTGAATACCCTTCCCTTCATCTTTGTCATTCCAACTCTCTCTTTCTTCTTTACGAATGTTTCCGCTTCCTCGAAGGTGAAATGCCCTCAACGACTCATAACGAGCAATCACTTCGCCGTCCCTCCACTCTGAAACTCAAGTAAGTCTCACCTTCTTTCTCTAACTGTGTTCTAGGTGGTTTTCCGCCCATTTCGGCCAACTTTCTTCCGGCGTTGCCCTTGGTTTGGTATTTCGGTTGGAGATGGCATGGAGTTTGGGATTTGCGCCGCCCTTCTTGGGTGTTTGGGGCGGCTGTAGAAATATCGCCGATTGTCTTACGTGCTTTTTTTCTCGATTAGGGTTTTGTTCTCTTCACCATCGTCGCTTTTCTAGGTTTGTGATGCCAGAGAAAAGGCGCGCTGCCGCATTATCACGGGCTTTCGATGGCTGGAGCCGTCGGGTTGGCTAGGCACCGCTTGGCGAGGGACCAAGGGTGTTCTTCTTTTTGCTTTGGATTTTGTAACGTTTTTTAGGAAGTTCAATCGGTTTGATCTCCAAGATGGGACATTTGCGCCATTTTGATCTTCTTGGTTTTGGGTGTATTTCGACCTTTTGTTTGTCCATATCTCGCTATTTGAACCATCTCGCTCTTTTGAAGCACCCTAGGAATGTGCTCCACCCGCTTTCTATCTTGCTTAACATTTCATCACATGTTCCCTAAAAACTTTTTCTTTTCAAGGTTCCTACCTTTTGTTCCCTGGACTCTTGTTTATTATGTCCAAGAGCCCCTCTTTAAGTACATCGCGAGGTTTCACAATTAAAGAGCGGGATAAGTACTACGAGGATTCCATTGATCTAGTAGTCACTAGTTAGGAGAGCGATTTGCAAAATCCACCTTCTCCATATCTACTCTTTGGTGAACCCTCCCCAA
This sequence comes from Fallopia convolvulus, assembly GCA_964016875.1. NCBI lineage: Eukaryota > Viridiplantae > Streptophyta > Magnoliopsida > Caryophyllales > Polygonaceae > Fallopia > Fallopia convolvulus. The sequence goes on from OZ024719.1 coordinate 41,439,742, forward strand.
ACCGTTCTGAAGTTTCTATTACCTCACGGTTGGCGCGTGCTCATATATATTCTAGAGTTGAAGAGGCTTCATCCTTGATGTCAGACGAGGAACCACTTGAATTTGAATTGCTCACTTTCGATTCTAGCGAACAACCCAACTTCTTCCCTCGATACATCGAGGATCATGTCTCAAAGTTGTCTTTTGTGAGCGAAGAGCGTGGTCAAATGAGATAGAACGAGGAGCCTGGGATGTTTCTTCCCCACGATGTAAGTTCGACATTAAACATAGTGTAACTTCTTTAGAAAGCCATGGATTACCTCTAGCCTTTGGGAGTCGAGTTAGCATTACCTGAGGCTAAGGGAAACTCTATGGGATGCTACAAATGATGTGCAGTGGTATACTACCATAGCCTCCGGGCCGGTTTTTGGCTCCCACTTTCTAGGCGAATTGCAACCTATTTGTGGACATTAAACATCTCGACGGCCCAACTATTTTCCAACGCGTAGAGGTACCTCTACGCGTACACTATTTGGTGTATCAAGCTGTTCAAAGAGCCCGGATTCGACAACATGTAGACAATGTTTTTTTCGAAGCCTCAAGGTGGTTTTATAAACCTTAGTCTACCCAACGTGGACCTCATGATCAATCCTTCCAACTTGGGAAGGTTGAGGGAGTAATGGTTGTTGGTTCATGACCATTCTAGGGCACTTTTTAATTTTTCCACCACGCCACTTTCTTACAAAAAACCAGCCAAAGCATGCCCGAAAGCGATAAACAAGGATTAGAAACTATTTAAGGCAGATAAAGTGAGGTCGCACAAATACCTTTTGACCTAGGATCGCCTTGAGCGCGGAAGATTGAGTCTCTGCTTTCTACAAGACGATGATAAGCAGGGTACCTGCTCTCTTCTCATGTTCACATTCTTTATTTGTTGTCTAACTCTGTGTTTATGCTTTTTAGAGATGAACTGCAATACGATGAAGGCAAGGATGAAGAAGCAGGGAACTGCCTCCAAGACGTCTACCTAGCATCCCACCGGCGCCGGCAAGGCTTCAGGCTCTCATCCTCCCGCGTCTGCCAAGGCAGGACTTAAACTCCTTGCCAAAAATGGAGCCGCAAGGGCGTACCCCTCCAAGGCGAAGGAGGCGCCGTGAGACAAAGCTGACACCAAGAGAAAGGGAGTGGGATCTCCAAACGCGACGGAGAAAAGCAAGAAGAAGAAGAAGGAAGACACCGCCGACCTTGCCCGTTCTGGCGGGAAGGAGATAACACTAACCCCAAGCACGAAGAAAAGCGTGCCTATCAAGGTCGAGGGGGTGCAGAGTCTCGACTTCCAATTCCCTAGGCCATCTTGGGCGTCGTTGAGATGTTGGAAGCGAGCGTAGTTCCCCGATAAGATTCGGTGGGCGAACGCACTCTCTTCGACCGAGCTTATTGATGAAACTCTTCGTTACTCGGAGATGGTAAGTTTAGCTTCTTTCTTTGCATGCTTGTTTTCGCGAAATGATTTTTATTGAACATGCTCTATATTATGATTAGCCTTGCAGAATTGGTTCTTTACCAACAACAATATCAGTTGACTTAGGCTCTTGGAGGCGGACAATGAAAACGTTTTAACGCTAACTTTGAAGTTGAGAAGGCGAAGACTGCTAAGCAGACCAAGGCGCTTGAGGAGATGGGGGAGAAACTCTTAGCCTCGGAATTACACGCCAAAGAGCTCAAAGAGGAGAAGAAGAAGGTAAAGTAGGCACTGTTCAGCACGTAAAAAAGCTATGACACAATTCATCAATACTCCGAGTTGAAGGAGGTGGAGCTGAGGGAGGATGAGAAAGAGATCAACCGCCTCCAACGATGTGCTAAGGAGATTAACGAGGAGGTGGAGAGGGAAGTGTCGGATTACGTCAAGAGCAAAGTGTATTTGGAGCAGTTGGGCTTGTCCAATAGAGGATGTACAGTTAGACCATTCGGATTGGATTTGGCATGCGGTCGAGAAGTACAAGTACATCGACCCCCGGATTACCTTCTTCATCCCGAACTACGAGGAGGACATGGGGATCCCGAGGAAGAGACCAAGGGAAAATGTAAGCTTTTCCTCAAGGGAAAGGAACAAGAGGACGCGTCAACAAACGCCGCCTGCTTGCAACTGACTACGCTCAAGTTGTTCACAACACCCCCTCACTCAACTTGCCATGGACTCTCTTGTTGTCGATGCATTGAAGGGATAATTTTTTTTCTCTTAGGATGTTAAGGTTTTTGTGGCCCCACGCAGGCTTGTAATGAACATATTGTGGCTCTGAGGAGCCTATGATTAGATCTTGGCCCTTCGTGGCCTATATCATGCCTTTTGCTTTTATTGCTTTCATTGTAAACATCATTTTGTTTTGAGTTTTTGGTTTATATTTTATTATATTTTGTTTCTTTTATGGTTACCTCGACCATCCATCGTCCACTTCCCACCTAACCCCATGACGCGAGGTGGCTTGTGGTTTGCGCTAACTCGGAGCACAAAGGGAGCTGAGGGTGTAATGTCCTTAGACTTCAATTTCATATATCTTTTATGTGTAGGTGTACAAGCCCAAACCGAGTTCAAAGATTATTCGCGGACGTCCCAAGCCCAGCTTGGAACGCGCACATCTTTAAATAGAGGAGGTGCAACCCCAAGCCACGTTTGAGTTTCACTCTTTCACAGACTATTTGCGGCGAATCCAAGCACATCTTGGAACACACACATATTAAAGAGATTAGGTGCAATCCCAATCCGCGCTTGAGTTGCACCCTTTCACATATGATTTGCGATGAACCCAAGCACATCTTGGAACACTCACATCTCAAAGAGAGTAGGTGCAATGACAAGCCGTGCTTGAGTTGCACCTTTTCACAGATTATTTGGGACGAACCCAAGAACAGTTTGGAACGCACACATCTTAAAGAGAGTAGGTGTAACCCCAAGTCACGTTTGAGTTGCATCCTTTCACATATTATTTGCAATGAACCCAAGCACAACTTAGAAAGCGTACATCTTAAAGTGAGTAGCTAGGTGCAACCCCTAGCCGCGCTTGAGTTGCACCCTTTCACAAATTATTTGCGATGATCCCAAGCAAAGCTTGGAACGCGCACGTCTTAAAGAGTGTAGGTGCAACCCCAAGCTGCACTTAATTTGCACCCCTTCACAAATTATTTGCAATGAACCCAAGCACAACTTGGAACACGCACATCTTAAAGAGAGTAGGTGCAACCCCAAGCCACGTTTGAGAGCACCTTTTCATAGATTATTTGCGATGAATGATATTCGCATTTTTAGTATAGTTTTTGATAGGTTTTCTTTGCTTATTAGATTTAGTTTTGTTTAGTTTAGGCTTAGTTTTGAGTATTTTTAGATAGTTTTGCATATTTCTGTGAAAAGAGTGGAATATACGCTATTTTGTGAATTTTGCAGGTTTTAGCGAGGAAAGGAGCTGAATGGAGTTGAATTTGGAGTATCACAGCAAGAGACGGAGGAGTGCAAGATTGAAGAAGTCGAAGCTCGAGAGTACAAGAGGAAGTGTTGAAGAAAACAAAGCCCAAGCTCGTTAACGAGGCTGTGAGGGCTCGTTAACGAGGCCACGAAAAAGAAGATTTCGAGTATTATTTTTATAATTCACCGATCCTGAGCGGGAATTTATTTCCGTATCGGTTGAGTATCTTTTTAGAATCTTTTGGGGTTATTAGAATATGTATTTTAGGTCTTAATATCTTTTTAGATTTTATTTCTATCTTTTAGAGATTGTTTCTATCTTTTTAGGAAAGTTTATATCTTTTAGCCTTTTTAGTTTTTAGCTTTTTAGTATAAATACCCTTCTATCTAGCATAGAAAGGGGGGGCTTGATTTAGAAAAGTTTTTAGAGAGCTTAATTAGAGAGGAGATTTTGAGGACGACCGAAGGAGAGAGAGAGATCGGATCGGAAGTAGATCGCCGAGGCTCGGTAGACGACGGTCGCCGGGTGGTCGTTGGTCGTGATTGTGGTTCGGTGTTTTGATGTTTTTTTTCGGTTTCTTTTGAATCTCTGTAAGACGATATATTTTTCTTATTAATTTGAGTTTGAGTTTGTTTCAATGTTTCTTTTTATTGAAGTTTTTAATTCCTTAGTTATGATTAGTGAGTAGTTTATTTTTCTAGGATCGGGGTTAAGCCCGACATAGTTGAGTATGTTTGATGAGTAAGATTGTGTGTTGAATGCCTTTTATCTTTTATTGAGAATTCTTTGTTGTGCTTAATACCAAAACGAAAGTGGAAGTAATTTGAGTTTTTAACTGAATTGAAAGATGAAGTTAGTAACTTGAAGGTTGATATTGTTTGAAAACGAAAGTTTCAAGCTTTAGATCCAAAACAAGCTATTAAGTGAATTAGGATGTGAAAGTAGATTAATTTACTTACTAAGTCAACGAAAGTTGATGACTCTATCTGTTTAAAGGCATGATCTTTTCTTCTTACGAATTCTTATGCTTAGCTATGTTGTGGTGTACCTTGTCCTAGATTTTTGCTTTATTTGAATTCTTTTTGGTGAATCTTCGTTGCTGAGTACTTGCCTCGGTACCGAATTTTAATTAGATTTTTATTAGGTCGTTAGTTTAGTGTTTTGTGTTCGGTGGCTCGGTAACGATCCTGACAACGTCGTTAACGAGGCTGCTCGTGAGTGTTTTATTTGTTTTTGTTTGATTTTTGTTAGATTGATAGACAAACAACCTTGCTTCCTGTGGAACGATCCTGACTCCACTGTACTCAGCGGGGTCTTGACTTACAAATTTATTTGTTGGCCGAGAAACCCTCTCAACAAATTGGCGCCGTTGCAGGGAAGCAACGAGTTGTTAGTTTATCTTCGGGATCGGGAATAGCCCGACCCCGTTTTTGTTTTTAATCTTTGTTTTCTTTGTTTGTTTTCTCAATGTATGCCGGTAGGACGAAGACGGCTTCAGTTTGATAACACAGGTTATTACTCAGAACCAGAACGTTCCCTGCACCGTCGACTCCGAGAAAACCGAGCCATGGCCACAGCAGAAGAGATGGCTCGAGAGTTAGAGATCCTCCGGACCCAGATGGAGGCACTGAAAGCCGAGAAGGACGGCGCAGACGCAGAAGCTGAGCGTCAACGAGCTGACAAGGCTCGACTACAAGAAGAGCTAGACGCCTATCCAAGGAATGCCAAGCAATACATGCATCCGGAACTGAGGGTGCCAGAATCCCCTATTGTGCTTCCAGCGATAGAGAAACCTTTTGAGATCAAGTCTCAGTTTATATCCTTAATCAAATGGGCTCAGTTTGAAGGAAAACCTGTTGAGTGCCCTATGAAGCATATTAGAAATTTTCTTGATTTATGTGACAGCATAGCTGCTGAAGGTGTCTCGTTAGAATATGTTCTGTTAAAAGCTTTTAGATGGTCTCTTACTGGAAAGGCCCTGAACTGGTTAGAGAGCCTACCTTCTAAGTCTATCAGGACTTGGAAAGCTTTGTATGATCAATTTCTTACAAAGTTTTTCCCTCCTGCCAAGACAACGGATTTAAGGTAACGCATCACCTCTTATCACCAGTTGCCTAATGAAACATTTGTTGAAACATGGGAAAGATTCAAAGAGATGCTTAGACAGTTCCCTACTCATGGGCAACCTTTATATGTATTGCAAGAAATCTTTTTCCAGGGTATCAACGCAGAGACCAAGAACCGCATCAACACGCATACTGCGTGTGGTTTTATAGAGATGAACCCGACAGAGGCGTGGGAACTGTTGGACAAGTTGGCGAATTACGATGCTATGTACGGGACCCAACAAGCTCCACAAACTCAAAAACGTCTCTATTTACCCAACCGAGATGAAGTTGACCCCGATGTTAAAAATCAATTCTTACAAGATGAGGTCAACCGTCTGAGGAAACAGGTAAGTTTTATGAAATCCTCTCAATCATGTCAAGAATGTGGTTCTTCTGCACATAGTACTTCTGCATGCACTAACATTGAGCAGGTCAGAACCGCTGAGACAATAGCTGAGATGAATTACATGAGAGGACCCTACAAGAACCAGCCTAATTATAATGACAGGTCGAACAACTATCAACCATGGAGCAATCAGAATACAAGTCAAAATTACGCAGGCCCCCCACCAGATAGATGACCTGCACCATATCGACCTCCAGGCCATCAGGAGACGCCATCATGGGTTCAGGAGATAAAAGAGAGGATCAACGGAGTGAACAACAAGGTTGATGACGTTCAAGCCAAGCTGAACCGACAAGATAAAAGATGGGGAGAGTTCGATATTTGGAAGAGGAGCGTTGATTCCCAACTAGGGGACCTAGCTGCACGGATTCCAAGACCACAAGGACAACTCCCGGGCCGCCCAGAGGAGAACCCTAGAGGCCAAATAGCAGCGGTACACCTCAGAAGCGGGAAGACATTGCCGGAGAAAGTCCAAGCTGAGGACGAGAAGGAAGAGGACGTCACAAACCAGCTCGTTAACGAGCCAGCGAGAGCACGTACCGAGCCTACAAACCAGGATGACGAGGCTCCGAGGGTATCTAACGACCCCAACCCAGGTAAGTCTACTAATCCGAGCCTCCCTCTCAATCCCAGGGTAGTTAACGACCCCATCAGGGTCGGTAACGACCCGCCGAGGACATCAATCGACCCTAGTGTCGACCCGGTACTCTCACCTCTCGAGCCTAACTTGGTTCCGAGAATGGTGAAATCTCTTCCATTTCCAACTAAGAAATCTATGGACTCTACTGAGACTAAGTTCAAGCGTTTCGTTAAGATTCTTCAGGGCATTAATATTTCCATCCCATTCGCTGAGGCCCTAAGCGAAATGCCGGCTTACACAAATTTTTTGAAAGATATTCTCAGCAGGAAAAGGTCCATTATAGAGCTGCAGGATGAAGTCAGATCAATAGCTCTACCAGAAAAGCTGGGAGATCCCGGGAGGTTTGCAATCACAATCGGCATAGGCAACCACAAGTTCAAAGCTTTATGCGATCTTGGTGCCAGTGCTAGTCTTGTTCCGCTCTCAATCTGGTCTAAAGCCAATATGGGACCACTAGAGCCAGTAGACATGAATCTGTACATGGCAGATGGGTCAAGTGTCAAAGCCACAGGAGTAGTGGACGATTACCCTATTCAAGTCGGGAAATTCTTTATACCGAATGATTTTATCGTCCTTGATATGCCTGAAGACCCTCATGTCCCTATAATTCTCGGGCGACCATTCTTAGCCACAGCAGAAGCAAGAGTAGATGTACGGAAGGGACTCCTCACTTTTGATATAGGAGAAGAACGGGTGGAATTCAACTTGGATCAAAAAGCAAACGACCCAATTGGAGTGGCACAAATAGAGTTGACTCAACCCGAACTCGACACCACAGTCCCTACCGAGCCTCATCTGCCGATCACTGAGTCCCACATGCATGAGCTCAACCAAGGCCCTACTACAGAGGTTACAGAAAAGTCCAAACCACCTTGGCTTTCGGACTACACTAACAACCCAGGGATATCGAGCTTGCTAATAGAAGAAAAGGGCCCTAATCTAACAATTCAAGCACACAGAGGCAGTAAGGCTACAAGCAGGGTATCTCAAGACCCCAACACGGCCATACATGAACCACCATGAGACTAGCAAGGAAGCTCGTCGGGCTAACGACGTTAAACATAGCGCTTACGGGAAGCAACTCGCTTTTTAGAATAGGTTTATTTTATTTTATTTTATTTTATTTTATTTTTCTTTTTAGATTATTTCTTAGCTTTCTTTTATTTTTCTTTTTTAGTTTTAACTAGGATAGAAATTAGATTTTTTGAGCTAACAAGATTTCAGGAGAAAGGGATCGAAAAATCACTCAAGAAGGCCACGGCGGCTCGTTAACGACCCACCCAGGCTCGTTAACGACCCGGTTCGGAAGACCCGATTCGTCACAATACGGGGCAGGTAAGTATTTTTAACCTAATCTATCTATTCTACCCTAGCCCCCCCCCCCCCCCTTCTACCCTTACCCCTCCTATAAAAACACTTCTACCCCTTCCAAAATTCTAACACAATCCTCTCAAAATTCACTCTCAAACCCAAAACACTCTCAATCCCTCTCCCTTCTCTTCCACCGAGTCGGAATCCCTCACACTACCGATCACCAAGGGGTCGTAGTCACCGAAGCTTGGAAACCGTTCACCGACGAGACCGTAGTTCGTTAACCACCCGATTCCGACCCTTGTTCTTCAAATTTTCGGTTCTCCGGTATGATTTCTAAACCCTTGCTTGAAATTGCATGATTAATTATCTATAGGGTCGAAATTTCATATCTTGAATCATGATTCTTAGGAAGGTCGATGAGCATGCTTAATTTCGTTCCTAAAAATTCTTGATTGTGCTTAGTTGTTCATGTTTTAGGAAAGATTATTCATGTTAGATTAGCTATTGTAATCTTTAGTTAGGAAAGCATGAATTTTTCTTGTTCTAGATCTAAAAGTTCAATCTTTGCATGTCAAAATTCCGGGTAATTTTTAGTATGTTCGGGATGGGCAATTGAGTAATTATGGGGTGCTTATACCCGATGGGGGATATGTGGAGAATAATAGAAGATTGCATGCTTGATTTGTGCTGAATTAGAGATAGATTGAATTTCGGAAAATTCTGGTTTTGCTCTCGGCGGGTCGTTAACGACCCACCCAGGCTCGTTAATGACCCTGCACTTCATCATCGATCGATCCGAGCCCAGAATTGTGGACAACCCAATTGGGTAGTTTACGAATAATTCCGAGGTTCATTTTGAGACCAAGTATGGGGTATCGAACCTATTATTCTTGAGTGGATCTTATCTTGGAAAAATTTCGATTATTTTGTAGGATCCATGGCTAGTTCAAGCAGACCCGCTACCCGAGCCCAAAAGAAGAGGAGGAACCATAGGTCTCCATCCCCACCTCGAGTGGATGATGTGATTTTCAGCAGTCAGAGCCAAGTAAGGCGCTACCGGGATTTTTTGGAGAAGGACCATTACACCCGATGGTTCTCGAAGTCTAGCGCCGTCTCTACGGGCATCTACACGGATGTTAACGACGCCTTCATCATCCTTGGGGCCGCCCACCTATTGAAGCAAGAGAGCTTGCCACATTACCCGGCCCTCACATCCGAGTTCTTGGCCACTTTGGAGACCAACTTCTCGTCGAAGATCTCGGCGGGACGTATTCAGTTCCGGCTCGGTAACGAGGACCGTGACTTCACCATGGCGGAGTTCAATGCAATCTTGGAGCTCCCAAATCCGTCGAGAGATTATAGCTTGAAGGACTACCGAGTGACCCGCACTTGGAGCTACATCACCGGGGAGGTTCAATCCTCTACCGCGGCGCTATCCGGGGCAAACATAGTCAACCCCATCTTCCGGATTATTTTGAGAGTCCTCGCCGCAACATTTTGGCCGAAGAAAGAGTTGAACCGGCCTACAAGAACGGAGGTCGCTTGCTTCCGTACCATCCTCTTTGAGGAGCCCGGGCCCTTGAATTTGGGGTACGAATGGCTCTACTACGTCGAGAAATCCACCAAGTCCAAGGAGGTGTGGTGTGGCAATTTGGTTAGCCTCTTGGCTAAGAATCTCGGAGTAGATCTCACCCGCTACACACCGGCTCACGCTCAACTCCTCAACAAAAACTATTGGTATAGTGCCGGGATTTTCGTGCAAGCCGAGGGAGGCTACAAGGTGAAGGTTCAAGATCGACTAGTCATACCTTCCCTCAACATGTACGAGCTACTCTATGTACCGAATTGGTACGAAGTGTGGACGGGGCATCCCTACCCATTGGAGCCAAAACCGGAGGACGAGCTCTCTCTTAGGACATGTGAAACCCGGTTTGAGCGGGACGACGTGGATGAATATGAAGAAGAAGATGAACAAGAGGATACCGAGGTAGTAGGCAATGACACCGAAGAAGCCGACACCGAGGGCGGCACTGAGGAGCTCAACTTTGAAGAAGAAGACATGGACACGGAGGTGCTAGGAGGCCACATCTTCGTTGACGAGCCTACCAGGGTCGTTAACGACCACTTCCAGCCACAACCCAACATTGTTAACGAGGCAACCAACTTCGTTAACGAGGTGCCGAGAGCTCTTGTCGACCCACCACCAGCTCCTGTCGACCCTCATGCTTATGGCGTCATGCCTTACAACCCGGTGATGTATCAAGACCATTTCCAGCCTCACTACCCACCACCTCCTCATCTCGAGTACACAGGATCGAGTATACCACCACCATGGGCCGAGGATCTTTCTGCACGGATGCAGCAGCTTCACCTCCAGACGGATCACATTCATAGGAGGATGGATAGATGGGAAACCGTCTATTCCGCTCGCATGTCGATGGAGGATGAGAGGCAGCGTCAGAGAGAGGCGGAGGATGCTGAGCGTTGGAGGACAATGTACGACTTCATGGGGAACTTTGAGCACTACTTTCCTCCACCGAACCGTTGATTCAGCTCAAGATGAAGTTTCTTTTCCTTGTTTCCACTTTGTAAGTTTTATGTCTTTCTTTTCCTTTTTAATTTTTTGTTTTGTTTTGTTTTCTATTTCTTTTCCCTCTTCTTCTTATTTTCCTTACAGCGGGGACACTGTAATTTTAAGTATGGGGTGGGAAGAAAGTAGAAAAATTATGTCCTAGGTGTTTATGTGTTCTATGTAGTTGTTATTTCTTTAAACCAAAAAAAATCGAAAAAACCAAAAAAATTGAGAAAAAATAGAAAAAATCCAAAAAGAGTTTAGAATTGATAGATATCCCTTCTTAAGTTCTATGATAGCAATCACTAGCTTAATCATATAATTCCTTGCAAACATGTCTTTAAAAGTATAGCCAGATTCTTAAACTTGAAATTATTGTGTTTTAGAAGAGAATAGCATTTGATGAAATTGAGCACATATACTTTATAGCATAGATGATGCAATCCAACAAAATTTACCTTGTGAGTATTTTGGCCTTATAGGGAGGACATCATGAATCCCTCTTCTTTTCTTGTGTGATTTACTCTCTTTATGCATATTATCTCTTGGAATTGTGATGGTTATCTATTTCTTAAAACCCTTATAAGATTTTTTTAGTTCATTACTTGTGAAAATCATATGATGGAGAACTTATTTTTATAAGCCCTATTATTCCCTATCTACCTTTACATTATTCCTTCTCTTGATAACCAATTCTGGCCTGAAACCTTTTATTTTTAGCTCCACAAAAATTATTCCCTAGCCGAGATAAACTTGACCCTATCCGGGAATTAGGACTTAGATTGGAGAAGTAAAGTTTTGTGTTATGTTAAAAAGAAAAGAGTTTATGTTTGCTTGAATTGAAGGGTATTTGGGAAGGGTAGATTGGAAGTCTCTTGTTATTACATGTAAGAAAGCTCTCTTGATAGAAAAAATGCACACAATAAATTTTTGACGGATATAGTGTATAAAAAGAAAAGGAAGTATATGGTGGATCGTTAACAACCCAGATGTGGGCTCGTTAACGAGGCAACGAGAAAAAAAAAAGAAGAAAAAAAAGGGGAAAAAAAAGAAAGAAGGAAATTATAAAGAGGTGAAGAGTTAAGGTGCATTTGTGTTTAAAGATAATATCAAGAGATTCTTTTATTTTTGTTATGAGACTTTCTAGGATGATAAAGGGTGAGTGAAAATGAGTGTGCATAAAGAAGAGTGAGTTTGGTATGCTGTTTTATGAGAGTTTTGGTGAGATGTGAGTTTTTAGGAGTCTTTGATTCCCGGATATTATTAGCACCACATGACCAAAATATTTCCACGCCTATTTGTTATTACCAAGCCCCATTACAACCCGACCGAATGGAAACTTCTATGAAGTTTTTCATTGAGCCTAAGTTCTCTTGATGATTTTTTTTGCTTGTTTTGACAAATCTTGGGTGGAGAGTATTGGTGATATAAGTTCCAATTTCTATGAGTTTTTGTATATAAGACGAGTTGAGAGATTGAATTAATAAGCCCAAACACATGAGAGTTGAGTGAAACACATTATATCCCTTGAGAGGTTGGATTGTATTATTTTATGTCTATTTAAGTGCATATATGTGTGAGGATGTTAATAGTCTTTTGTTATAATTTTCTTATGTGTAGATGTTGATTTTTAGAAGATGGCTATGTCTTGATGAGCATGATTTGTTTTGGTTTTGGTTAGTGTCTTGTTTATTGCTTGAGGACACGCAAGTCTAAGTATGGGGATTTTGATATTCACATTTTTAGTATAGTTTTTGATAGGTTTTCTTTGCTTATTAGGTTTAGTTTTGTTTAGTTTAGGCTTAGTTTTGAGTATTTTTAGATAGTTTTGCATATTTCTGTGAAAAGAGTGGAATATACGCTATTTTGTGAATTTTGCAGGTTTTAGCGAGGAAAGGAGCTGAATGGAGTTGAATTTGGAGTATCACAGCAAGAGACGGAGGAGTGCAAGATTGAAGAAGTCGAAGCTCGAGAGTACAAGAGGAAGTGTTGAAGAAAACAAAGCCCAAGCTCGTTAACGAGGCTGTGAGGGCTCGTTAACGAGGCCACGAAAAAGAAGATTTCGAGTATTATTTTTATAATTCACCGATCCTGAGCGGGAATTTATTTCCGTATCGGTTGAGTATCTTTTTAGAATCTTTTGGGGTTATTAGAATATGTATTTTAGGTCTTAATATCTTTTTAGATTTTATTTCTATCTTTTAGAGATTGTTTCTATCTTTTTAGGAAAGTTTATATCTTTTAGCCTTTTTAGTTTTTAGCTTTTTAGTATAAATACCCTTCTATCTAGCATAGAAAGGGGGGGCTTGATTTAGAAAAGTTTTTAGAGAGCTTAATTAGAGAGGAGATTTTGAGGACGACCGAAGGAGAGAGAGAGATCGGATCGGAAGTAGATCGCCGAGGCTCGGTAGACGACGGTCGCCGGGTGGTCGTTGGTCGTGATTGTGGTTCGGTGTTTTGATGTTTTTTTCGGTTTCTTCTGAATCTCTGTAAGACGATATATTTTTCTTATTAATTTGAGTTTGAGTTTGTTTCAATGTTTCTTTTTATTGAAGTTTTTAGTTCCTTAGTTATGATTAGTGAGTAGTTTATTTTTCTAGGATCGGGGTTAAGCCCGACATAGTTGAGCATGTTTGATGAGTAAGATTGTGTGTTGAATGCCTTTTATCTTTTATTGAGAATTATTTGTTGTGCTTAATACCAAAACGAAAGTGGAGGTAATTTGAGTTTTTAACTGAATTGAAAGATGAAGTTAGTAACTTGAAGGGTTATATTGTTTGAAAACGAAAGTTTCAAGCTTTAGATCCAAAACAAGCTATTAAGTGAATTAGGATGCTAAAGTAGATTAATTTACTTACTAAGTCAACGAATTTTGATGACTCTATCTGTTTAAAGGCATGATCTTTTCTTCGTACGAATTCTTATGCTTAGCTATGTTGTGGTGTCCCTTGTCCTAGATTTTTGCTTTATTTGAATTATTTCTGGTGAATCTTCATTGCTGAGTACTTGCCTCGGTACCGAATTTTAATTAGAATTTTATTAGGTCGTTAGTTTAGTGTTTTGTGTTCGGTGGCTCGGTAACGATCCTGACAACGTCGTTAACGAGGCTGCTCGTGAGTGTTTTATTTGTTTTTGTTTGATTTTTGTTAGATTGATAGACAAACAACCTTGCTTCCTGTAGAACGATCCTGACTCCACTGTACTCAGCGGGGTCTTGACTTACAAATTTATTTGTTGGCCGAGAAACCCTCTCAACAATGAACTCAAATGATCGCACTTTTCCAACTCGATTGTGTAAAATCTTGTTTGTTTATAATATTCGATGCAAAGACTCCAATTGCTTTATCAGTTTCTCCTTAAAATAGGATTTTTCTAGTGCCTTATTTTATATGGGGGCTATATATCCATAATCAGATCTTTAATGAGAAAATCAAATATACTAAAGAGAGGTTTAAACCTTACAATAGATATATAATTTTTTTTTTGTTTTTGCTCTTTGTGAGAACTTTTCAAGAAGTCCTTTCTTGTTTTGGTGAGATTTCTTTTAGAATGAGTTGAGATCAAATCCAAATTGAGACTTAACCTTTGATGAATAGACCTCCATTCACAGACCCCGTCCGGTTTTTCTTCCCTGCCAACCTGTCGGTTGGGGTTGAAAACCGGTATCCCGATTAACGCAACCTTCCTTGAGCCCTCCGTTTGCGGGTTCGACCTTTTCGGGTTTCCACAGATCCCGGTTTGTTTTGGCTTTGAGAACGCCTCTATGGGCCTATACTCGCAAACTTCGATCTTTATCCTTCGATTTCCAGCCTAATTGTTGATCATTGTTTTCTTTTGTGCGGTGGAGGACGTCGTTTCTACATTGTGTTGTTCTTGTTGCCGAACTGCCTGTGCATCACCTAGAACGAACACAGCATAGTCATATCCCCCTTTCCTTATTGGACTTTGTCTTGGGCCATATTGGGCCTTTGGTTGTTTTGTTTGGTCCGGGTCATGCGCTCAGTTTGGGTTCCGACCTTGTTTTTGAGGCTTCTTGCGTTCAATTGTGCAATTTGTTTTGCAGGTCTGTTACAATTGAGAGTTGAGGTTCATTTGCCTCCTTGTGGGTTTTCCAACCTGCCTCTTCACTGGTGTCTCGTTGGCTTGGAGTCTTGGCTCCGTTGATCACCGATCCTCATCCAGTTTGTTTTGTTTGGTCCGGGTCATGCGCTCAGTTTGGGTTCCGGCCTTGTTTTTGAGGCTTCTTGCTTTCAATTGTGCAATTTGTTTTGCAGGTCTGTTACAATTGAGAGTTGAGGTTCATTTGCCTCCTTGTGGGTTTTCCAACCTGCCTCTTCACTGGTGTCTCGTTGGCTTGGAGTCTTGGCTCCGTTGATCACCGATCCTCATCCAGTTTGTTTTGTTTGGTCCGGGTCATGCGCTCAGTTTGGGTTCCGGCCTTGTTTTTGAGGCTTCTTGCTTTCAATTGTGCAATTTGTTTTGCAGGTCTGTTACAATTGAGAGTTGAGGTTCATTTGCCTCCTTGTGGGTTTTCCAACCTGCCTCTTCACTGGTGTCTCGTTGGCTTGGAGTCTTGGCTCCGTTGATCACCGATCCTCATCCAGTTTGATTTGTACTGGCCTGTCCAGTCACCGGTTTTTCCGGTCTCTCGATTCATTGAGCATATTCAATGAATTGAATTCTTACCTTATTAATATATATATATATATATGAAAAAGAGTCACGTGCGAATGGGCGCCTAGGTGCGAAATAAGAATAAATCTCGATCGTCCATTCCAAAAAATCAACGTCCCTGATTAAACATTCATTTAAAAAAATAAAAAACGGCACGGGCGAATTTTCCCGTATTATTCGCGTATTTTTCAATAAAATACGACACGGACGAATTTTTCCCGAATTATTCCCGAATTTTTCGAAAAATACGTTTTTATGAGACGCGCCCAGTTTGTTCATCAGAAATAGCGATTTGTTCATCACAAACTAGCATTTGTTCATCAGAAACTAGCATTTGTTCATCACAAAATAGCATTTTGTGCATAAGAAACTAACATTTGTTCATCAGAAACTAGCATTTGTGCATAAGAAACTAGCATTTGTTCATCACAAAATAGCATTTGTTCATCAGAAACTAGCATTTGTTTATCACAAAATAACATTTGTGCATAAGAAACTAGCATTTGTTCATCAGAAACTAGCATTTGTTCATCAGAAACTAGCATTTGTTCATCACAAAATAGCATTTTGTGCATAAGAAACTAACATTTGTTCATCAGAAACTAGTATTTTGTGCATAAGAAACTAACATTTGTTCATCAGAAACTAGCATTTGTGCATAAGAAACCAATGAACAAATATGAATATAACAATGAACAAATCCACAATGTTGATGAACAAATCCACAATGTTGATGAACAAATCCACATTACTGATGAACAAATCCACAATACTGATGAACAAATCCACATTGTTGATGAACAAATCCACAATACTGATGAACAAATCCACAATATTGATGAACAAATACGCCAAAACCAATGAACAAATATGTATATAGCAATGAACAAATCCACAATGTTGATGAACAAATCCACATTGTTTATGAACAAATTGATGTTACTAATAAACAAATATGCACAAACCGATGAACAAATATGTCAAAACCAATGAACAAATATGAATATAACAATGAACAAATATGCATATATCAATGAACAAATATGTATAAATTAATGAACAAATTGATGTTACAAATGAACAAATATGCACAAAACTGATGAACAAAAATGCCAAAACCAATGAACAAATATGTCAAAACCAATGAACAAATCCACAGTGTTGATGAACAAATCTACATTGTTGATGAACAAATCCACAATACTGATGAACAAATCCACAGTGTTGATGAACAAATCTGGGCCGTTTTTTTTCAAAAATACGCGAATAATTCGTCAATAATTCGCCCGTGCCGTTTTTCCCCTTTTAAGTGAAATGATCAGCGCCTTTAATTTTTCTTGATCCAACGGCTCCTGTTCTTTCTTATTTCGCACCTGGGCGCCCATTCTCACCTGAACCGGACTCTCTCTCTCTATATATATAATGGTACAGAAACTGTCGAAAGAAAAACATACACCAAATGAATTATATTATGTTGTAAAAAACTATCGAGTTTATAAGCAACATACTAAATTAAGGTATTTGAGCTTTTGCAATTGGATGTTTCTATGCATAGAATATAAAATGTCGACATACAGCTTACATGGTTCGACCGTCAAATTGGCCGGCAAATGTTGACGTCTTAGATTAAAATATTAAATCCCATCAAAATAAATTAAAATTGATATTCGATCAGTGATCGTGAATTTGGCCGGTTCTTGTTATGCGTATATGTATCCTTCGGGGTTTTGTTAATGACATCGCAAGTGGGTGTATATGCTGATGAGAAGGAAGGCTGTCACATAGTTGAAAAAGCATCGATCTACTCACCTGCTCTCCATAATTATTCATCTATCATCACTTAGTTGACTTCTAAGTTCTAACCATGTACATTCCATCCCTTCTTCCCCTCTTTTCAGTATTTTTTTTTTTTTTGTTCAAATAGTTGCAAGTAGCTCTATTTTGATCTCGTACAAATTAAAATACTCTGGCCATTTAATGCATGATTAATCACACATTTTGTACATATAAAACACAAGGGATGGTTCGGGTGAGAACGGGTGCAAAGGAAAAAAAATTAAAATTCGGGCTAGTCATTGGATCCCAAAGAATTCATCATCATCATCATCATCATCATTGACCCATTGAGGCTCCACTACAACGGAATCTGGGGGTCAAAATAGGGGTACCCCTGCCCAAGGGAAAGGGGGTACGCATGATAGACCCAAGAACCCAAAGAAATCAACGTATCATATTAATATTTCAATTAAAATGAAAAATCAATACAATCGAATTATATTTGAAAAAAATGTGAAATTTATACTTGAGTTTGCTAGATGTTACAACTGGGTGTGCATAATTTTAGGGATTGGGATTATTTTTACGAGGAGTCCCTGCAATTAAAGATGCCCAGTGAAGAAAATAATTCTCAAAACCCACACTCTCCATCTTTACTAGTTAGTGATTCATCCTCCACTTCTTTCGAAACCTCAATATCCTCGAAGATGGCTCATACTTAACTCTATTCAGGGACATACATTGTTTTAGGTTTAGTGTCAAATGTTGAACCGCTTGGCTTCGAAGCGCGCTCCTCGGACTCTAACGAAACAACCCAACTTGCTCAGTCGCTAGATTGACGATTGTGTCTTCGTAGTTCCTCTTGTTACTTAGAGTTGGATCTTGATGTCATAGAATTTCGAGGTTGAAATGTACCTACCCAACGGGTCAACAACAATAATGAGTTAGGCCACACTGGTCAACATCTCCATAGATTTCCCATGGCATGAGGGAGTTGAATTGGCATTGCTCGTGGAGGGGGAATTCCACGGGTTGCTATGACAACTGCATTGTCGTTTATTATGATAGCCTTCGTACTGGTTTTCGACTACCTCTTCGCATGCATGTCGCTGAGTATTTGTGGCTGCTAAATGTTTCTTCTTCTTAAATATTTCCTAATGCATTGAGATTCTTCCATGCTTATACCATAAGATGCCTCGAGGTATCTGAATCATCAGCTATTTTCACTATGTAGTGTCTCTTGACGCCTGTAGAGATTAAAGGTTTTATCAACCTTAATCTCTCTAACTTGGATCTGATAACCACACATTCCAATCTAGAAAGCTTGAAGGAGAAACGATTTATTGTTCACGACATCTGGGGCGAGCTTTTCAACTTCCCTATTTCGTCGCACCCATGGATTAGTCCTGAAAAAATGTACAAAAAGGACATAAATAAGGCTACGAAAGTGTTCAAAGAAGAGCCAGGAGAGTTTGGAACGCACCGACCTATGTCTTTTTTCCCCAAAAAGATGATGAGCAGAGTACAAATGCCTTTTGATAGTGTTTGTTCTCTCATTAGTCTATTTTTTACTCGTGTTTCATTATTTTTGCAAAGATGAATGCAATTGCAATTGTTGAGAGGTTGAAGAAGAATAGCGCCCCTAACGGTAGTGCAGCAAAAAAGGACATGGTGGCTAGGAAACATAGTGTGCCTCCTTCACCTCCTAAGGTGACTTCTGTCACTGCCACGATTGGTGTAAAACGGAAGGTATCCACCCGATCCCCCACCTTAGAATAGAAGAAACAAAAAGTAGGGGGCTTGAGACAAGAAAGAAGAAGGAAGTTGATACTTCATCTAGGCTCATGATTACTGAGAGTGAGTGATCAAGATCTGGTAGAGTCAATCCCGCCTTAGCAGATGGATTTTCACTTCTCGGGAGCCTGCGATGTGACATGAGATGAGATCAAGGTTCTCCATATCGAGCAGAAAAGTAGTGGATTTAAAGTCTTGATGTTGAGAGTGCTTGTGTATAGTCTCTCAATCTCAGATATGTCGAGATACTAAGCGACCTCGCATTTTAAATGCCTTTTGTTTCATCAAAGTTGCTTGTTCTCTCATGATTTTTCTCTTGTAGGCCTTATTTTTTCTCACTTCATTGTGAGCAAGATAAAGGTGTTGAGAAGACTCTCATCCGCAAGTGTATAGAGCTTAAAGTTGAGAAAGAGAATTGCTTTCTTCTTGAGGAAGATTGTGACACGTCAACGCCTCAAGTCGTTGAACTTCAAGCACATGGAAAGAAGCTTGAGGATGAGGCTGAAAAACTAAAGGGTGATAATCATAAGGCGCACTCCAAACTTAATGAGGCAAAGAAGCTGATTGAAGATGAACGTGCTTGTCGAGAGGCAAGGAAGGATGAATTGATGGAGTCTGAAAAGGAGGTTTATCTCCAACAAAGAGTCAAAGAACTCAATGAGAAGGGCGAGAAAGTTGGGCCAATGTACCTATAGGTATATTAGCCCAACTTTCTCGACATTAGGCCATGGAATATATGGACACGGTTTGTAGCTACCAACATATATTCCACAGTTTGTAGCTACAAACCATGGAATATATGGACAAACTCTTCCAAGATAATATGAACATGTATCGTCAAGCCATGCGCGTTGGAGCTAGACATGTCGTCTATAAGTATCGTCACATCAATCCGTGCATTGTCTTCTTCAAAACAAATTATACCGAATAGATGAATGAGTCGAAGGAGTAGCCTGAAGGTGAGTATGATTTTTTTTCTGGAAGATGATGATCGCAAGAATGTAGCCAATGATTAGCAAATAACTCAACATGTCACTCCTATAGTGCGTAGTGATAAGGTCGTTGATCCGCCAACAATTCTAGCGGTCCTCGTTTATCAAATTCAACAATATCTCCTCTTAGACCATGACAAGGCAACGCCTCCATAAGACAACGAGACTCCCAATGCTATATGCGCTCCTTGTTTATCTTTATCTTTTTGAATATTTTTGTGGCCTTATGAGGGTTTGTAATTGACAACCTCTCATGATGTTTTTCAAGTGGATTTTTGGATGATTATAATTGCGGTCACATGAAGGTTTGTAATTGATATTTTCCCTTGATGTTTAAGGGTCTCTTGAGTGCGTTAATGTCTTTTATCCCTTTTTGCTTCAATTAGTCATGTTTTCTTGCTTTTTTGGATGGGATAGGTAATTAATCATTTTATTTGTTCCCCCATCCTACCACATGACTTGTGGTGTGTAATAGCCGCTATTTTTAAACAAAAGAAACGGTTATTTGTTTAATTAAGTTTTTATCAAAAATAGAGAGTTTAATTATTATTATGACTTTCATAGTATAATATTAAAAATTTATAAAGGTATAATATAATGACAAATAAAAATTTAATTAATTTAGGTTAAATAATATTACAATTTAATTTCATATTTAAATTAAATATAAATGAAAATAAAGGGAAAGGACCAAAAATAAAAATACAAGAGGTGAAACTCGAACCCATGAACTCTTGCATTTTCCAATACTAACACACACTCCTTTTTTGGTATGCTATGGTAGCTTATCTACCAACTTAGGATTTTTAATCCTCTTATTTCCTTATTCCTTCTTTCCTTGTTAGAAGTAATCAGTCTTGCTGGATTGATTTGACGTAGGAGCAATGCATGTTCTTCAACCTCCTACAATGGCCACTAAGACTCTCTCTTCTCACCTCTCCTCCTCACCAATGTCTTTTTTCCACCTCCATTGCAAGAAACACACCATTGACCAATCTCCATGGATCACCTCTTCCATGAGAGGTCTATCCATGGAGGTGTGGATTAATGGAGGTGCCCCCTTCCACTATAAAATGGGATGAGGTCTTCCTTCTCTTGTTATTTATCTCTCAATCAAGCAAAATTCAGCCAAATTAATTCAAGTTCAAGTGCTGATTTTTCCCCTCAAAAACCCCAAAACCCTAATCTTTTCTCCCCGGATCGCCGGACCACTGTCTGGCCGCCGCCCCCTTGCCGCGCACACCACCGCCGACCACCGTTGGACCTCCCGCCGCGCCGCTGCTTTTCCGCCCCCTCCTCAGTTCTCTCTTCTACTGTATTTTGTTTTATACATAACGTAGAAACTGGAGAAAGGTATTTTTTATTTTTATATTTAAAGCTTTTAAATATTATTAGTAGATTTTAATAAATTAAATTTGTATTTTCAGACCCATATAAATTTCCGCAAGTTAAAAATCAGATTTCATAAGATATTTTTCCTTGTACATAATTTAATAAAAATAACATGCATGTGGAAGATCTGAAGGGAAATATTTTTGGTAAGCTATTAAATAAATTCCAATAAATTGTAGGAATCATGAAAATGACTTTTAAGCATGAAATTTCTGAATTTTAAGAATAATATTCACTTAGACATATTTTTCTTCTATTATAAAAGAAATAATCTAAAATAAGGGGATTTAGTAAAACAAGACCTTATTAAAAAGGAAATAGTCTTGCATGTCATTTTAGTATTGTTATAAGCGTTCTTGTATGAGCTTTTGAATAAAGTAACTTAATAAGAACAAGAATGGGCTTAAATAATTTAAATCGATTTTTCTGGGTATAGGTTAAGAACCATTATTTAGAAATTTTCAAGCGTGTTTTGATTGTTTAACACTTTCAAAATTATTTCCTAAGAGTTATGCTTTCCTTATAGGGTTTAGTTTTCATATTCTGTATTATTATCCTATGCCTTAAGGGCATATGTTAGAAAAACCGAATTTAAATATGTAATTGTGTGTGGGTTAAAAGAACTTTATATAACTTAAATTATTTTTGCATGTCATTTTAGCTTACTATGCATTTGGAATAAAAATTGATTAAACTATAGAAATACTATCACCCATTAGATTAATGTTTTATTTAAATAAAAAAGGATAAAACTTCATGGGACTTTTAAAAAAAGACTATGTAAATTATTTCAGCTTTGCATGTCAACTTAAGACTTTAATAATAATTTTTGGAATATGTTATGAATAACTTTATACTTAATAAAAAGCATGGAAATAATATTTATTTAACTAAATTAAATAAATATTGTAGTAGGTTTCAAAAAGGAATTTCTTGGATTTATTCCAACTTTTGCATGAACCTTTAAATGCATATAAGTATTTTTATAAAGTTATTTTAAAACATCTATTTGAAAATAATAATCAAGGATTATTATTTGTTATCACTTCCACCTAAATTATTAAATAAAATAATTTATCTTATAATATTGTTCTCTTAGCGATAGGAAAAATAAGAGAAAAGGATAGTTTAATAAATGAGATAAGAATTTTAATAGAAATTCTTTCATTATCTCTCGAATTGCTAGGTCGAAGTTTCGAGCTCTCTAAGTCCGTCAAATTTTTCGAGCCTTGAAAAAAATCCGAACACGATTCAAGGCAAGTGGATATTCTCCTTGAAGCTTTTCGATAATTCGTTTCCGTTAAATTTCTCGATGTTGGGAACAACTTGTTTGATAAAATAAATGAACCTAAGAATACCGATTGTTAGAATTAACGACCCCTTTGTTATTGTTATTACGATTATTATTGTTAATAGAATTATTACTAGATTTGTTTGTGTGGCCTTTGCTTGTTTAAAAATCTCTTTCAAGATTCGTATGGATTTAATATTAAGGGATGCGGGTTTGGCCCCGAACATCTCTATATAACATGTCGAGTAGTATGGCTATACGCCCTCTCTTCCCGCGACTTAAGGATCATGATCTATTCCCTCTCCTACTCGTTGGAGAGATGTTTGCACCCTAGCCAGGTGTCGGAACTCCATTCCTTTAAGTGGTATCGGCTCTTTCATAGCCTCCAACCTTAAAAGTCATTAACGTTATGCAAAGTCTTGACACAAAATAAAGACAATTGTCAATGCACATTAAAAGAAACTAAAACCGGGTCGGATTAGTACAACGTGGAAGACCGATCCGGCTCTCGGTTTTTTAACAATCGTCTTTCCAATCTGAATGCTTATTTGGGCTTGTCAAGGTGGGCTTGGTACTTGAGCACCTTGGGGCCACCTCCCCGATCTGGAGCACCGAATAACATGAGGTTGGTTGAGGTCTGATAAGGGCGCGGGCGGTTTTCAAAAACTTGTGGGCAATTATAACGTTCCCAACATTATTCTACTCTAAGAAGTTCTACAATCTCGTAGTTCTTTCTTTCCGATCTAAGAGTTATCTCCTCTCGAGATCGACTCGTTTCCGTCCTTAAAGCTTCACATAAAGTTTCTACATCTCAAACACATATCGCTTATATCTCTCTAATGAATTGAAGTTGCCACTTTTACCCTTGAGAATTTCCATTCTTACTTGCTTAGTCTCCTTAGACTAATTCCGTTTGTTTCCGCACTTTTGTCTGGCATTTATCTCCCTTCGCGAGAAATGCCAGACTCTAGGAAACCTCCCTCTAAGGTTTGAAGACGAAGATCCAACAAGCAAAGGAAGGAAGGTCGAGTCTCTCGAAAATGTCGTTTCTCAATTATTTTGGATTATATTACGCTTTTGTACATACAATATTTCATTAATTCCTTTGTTAAACTCTTTCATATTTTGTTATGTTTAAAGATGTAAGGACAAATTTCCAACTCTCATGTTTGAGAGAACTTTTATAATATGTAATATTATTTTAATTTCCGCATTTTATTTAAGTTTAATACTTTATAAAGCCTGGGGTGCCTTCGGACGATAAAGTCTGAGGTCACTCGCGGTAATACCCATCATTGCAAAATACGGGTGTTACACAGTGTTTGCTTTTGTGACCGATTGCGAGTCACTAGATGGGTTTATGCTTGTGGTTTGATAATTTTGCGCCTTTATATATTGTGAGTCACGTCTTTTTCATTGATTGTTTGCGATGGTCCCAAACCTTGCTTGGATCGTGCATTTTTCAAAGAGGCTTGGTGCAACCCCAAGCCTCCCTTGAGTTGCACCCTTATTATTGATCATTGGCGACGATCACAAGGCTTGCTTGGATTGTGCATTTTTGAAAGATGCTTGGTGCAACCCCTAGCCTCACTTGAGTTGCACCCTTTTTTATTGATTGTTTGTGACGATCCCAAGCCTTTCTTGGATAGCACATATTTTAAAGAGATTTGGTGCAACCCCAAGCCTCGCTTATGTTGCACGTTTTTTATTGATTGCTTACGACGACCTTAAGCCTAGCTTAGTTCGAGCATTTTCCAAATACATTTGGTAAAACTCGAAGCCTCACTTGAGTTGCACCCTTTTTATTAATTGTTTGCAAGGACCCCAAGACTCGCTTGGATCATGTATTTTCAAAGAGATTGGGTGCAACTCCAAGCCTTGCTTGAGTTGCACCCTTTTTATTGATTTTTTGCGTCGACCCAAAACCTTTCTTGGATCACGCATTTTTCAAAGATATTTGGTGCAACCCTAAGCCTCGCTTGGGTTGCACCTTTTTTTATTCTTTGCGACGATCCCAAGCCTCGCTTGGATCATACATCTTTCAAAGAGATTTGATGAAATCCCAAGCCTTGCTTGAGTTGCACCTTTTTTTATTGATTGTTTGCGATGATCCCAAGCCTCATTTGGATCACACATTTTTCAAAGTGATTGTTTGCAATGACCCCAAGCCTTGCTTGGATCACACATTTTTCAAAGAGACTTGGTACAACCTCAAGCCTTGCTTGAGTTGCACCATTCTTATTGATTGTTTGCGATGATCCCATTCCTCACTTTGATTGCGTGTTTTTCAAAGAGATATGGTGCAACCTCAAGCCTTGCTTGAGTTACACCCTTTTTATTAATTGTTTGAGACGAACCCAAGCCTGAATTGGATCACGTATTTTTCAAATAGATTTGGTGCAACCCTAAGACTCGCTTGAGTTGCACCCTTTTTATTGATTGTTCATACCCAAAAGGGAAGTTTGGGATGGATTTTTTATTCTTATCAACCTGGGTTAGTTAGGCGAAATGACTCGTGACCTTTTTATATAATCGAAATTCAGTATGAGTACAGAAGTTTACGAGGGCTTACATGTATATTCTCTTGCCTCGTGTGATGTTCCACATTTTGGCTAGTGTTGTCGGGGAGACTTCTTCAACCAAGGAGGTATGGTCTTTCCCAATTGGGATCCAGTTCTCCTCCAACTCTTCTTAACACGAGATTGTTGATCATCAAGCTCATAGGTCATATTTTCTTGTCGTGATAAACCGTCACCCTTTGTTTGTACTCCACAAAGATTTTAAAGCTGCCACTAGAGTTGTGAAAACATGGACCAGATCAAACCAAGATCAGAATTTTACTTGGACCGGGCTGACACAGTTCGTTCTATGTTCCATTATAATTTAAATTTTACGGACCGGATTGGACCGTAATATATATGTGTGTTTTTTAAAATATATAAAAATTATTTATTATTTACATTTGACATAAAATCTCAATTTTTACGGTCCATTTACATTCCAAAATCGGACCGGACCGTAATTTAACCATATTTTACATAAAATAATAAAATTTTATAGTAACATATGTAACCTGGTTCTTATGTTAATAAGACCAGACCATATTAATCCGGTTTGGTCCGGTCCACATTCCAAAGTTTATAAATTTTACGGTTTATCAGTCCAAATGACTGGACCGTATAATCCGGTTTGGACTGAATGAACACCCCTAGTTGCCACATTGCACCACCCGTCTCTTAAGTGCAATCTGATTTTAACGCGGCTTCACAATCTTCGCCTTTGAAGTAAAAAAAAACAATTGAATGGGACCAAGGCCTCGATAGGTACTAGGTCGTCCACCTAATAAGTCATGGTGAACAAAGTCTTGCCATGTCATCCTTTGAGAACCGGTTAGCTAGGTCCATAATATTAGTGACAATAACCCGGCCCATCACCCTTGCACGGTGCCTAGGCATTTCTTAAAGTGTTCCAAGATTTGTGCATTTACATTTTCAACTTGACCATTGGATTCTCGTGGGAAATGGAGGATAATCTTAGTGTGATGCCCAAAGTAGTAGAAAAAGTGCGAGTTTCTTCGCAGTCAAATTACGGGCCATGGCTTGTCATGATGGTTATAGGAACTCTGCAACGATAGATGAGATTTTTCCATAAAAATGAGAAAACCTTCGCTCACCTGATCTTCACCATCCCTTCAGCCTTGATCCACTTCTTGAATAGTCGAGAATCATCAAAATATACTATAGTTGATGCCCCCCCTTTGAAAACGAGCCTAAAATGTCCATTCCAAACAATGGGACATGACTGTATTGATCTTAATGCACTCATAGGTGTGTGTTGTCTGTTACCTTGTCTCTAACACCTATCACACTTTGGTACGTGAGCCTTGAGGTTCTGCCTTAAGGTAGGCCAATTAAAACCCAACCTTGTGATCTTATGGGTGAGAGAGCGCTAATTAGATGGCTCTCACAGAGTCGCTACCCTTGAGCGGGCTCGTCGATGCAAAGCAAGTCAAGTTTCACAAACCCCTAAATTCAATTCCTTATAACACAATAGTGCATAAACTTGAGTTTCAATTTTTGAGCCTCAATTTGATCATTAGGCAGATCCTCATCTTGAATGTACTAGATTATGGGCTCCATCCAACCTTCAACATGGATGGAGAAAATTCATCATGTCATATTTTGTGTCATTTTCCTCTCAATCAATATGTGTTTTCCTACTTCCACAGGTAGGGTGGACCTTAACAAATAATACCAGTCCAATTCATATCAGTTCCTGGATATGGCCATCGAGTGTCTTATTGTAACAAATAATACCAATCCAATTGTAAGTGCAGGGATCTCCATGCTTCTGCCAACTTTTCAAGTTCTTCAATGGATTACTTAACTGTGCCTTAACAACAAAAAATGCAGTAACTGCAGGATAATCCAGGAACTTACATATTAAAACCTAGGGTTCTTTTTGTTTATTAAACCATACATCCTTTAGTGAATTCCCTTTTGTTATTTACATGAACCGCATTGTGATTTCAATGAACCTCATAGTGTAATATTATGAAACATGATGACAATATTTGTGAACCAAAAGAAAATAGATATTTTTTCACATTTTTATTGCTCGTTATGTGTTCCATGTTGCTTCTAAATTAGCTTATTTTTTTCCTTTTTTACTATAGGTTGCTCATCAAGTTCTGGTCATCCTAACTTGTCTCATTCGGATAATGATGCTAGTATTGATGGAATTTCATTGAAGAGTCTTGATAATGATGAACTTTATTGACTATTATTATGAATCTAACAACATAAAGCCATGAACCAATAGACCAACTATTATGAACTGAAAGATATGAACCATTAGATGAAATATTATGAACCTTTGCTAATAAATATATGAACCTAATAAACAAATGTTATGAACCGAAATAACAGCTAGTATGACTTAACCGACATGAACCGTAAGATAATATTATAAACCAGAGCTTACAAAAATATGAACCAAAAGAAGAGCTATAATGAACCACAAGACATGAATTGTATGAAAAATAGCCTATGTGGGATTTGAAATCACGTCTATGTACATAGACACATTGTTCTACCATTTGAGGTAATAGGCTACTAAATGAGATAAATTATATAGACACTTATTAAGAACCTAAGCATACAAAATAATGAACCAATAGGATAATTATTATGAACCTAATTTCCAAAAAACTAGCTTCCAAGGCAAAACTAAAATTTGACATACTATGAACCATACTGTAGAATAGCATAAACCTATGCTTTTATAATGCATGAACCGAACTTTGAATTATCTCAACCCTTTTTAATACATTAGCATGCATTGAATATATGGTACACGATAGTATTAACCTATGCTTAAACAAGCATTTGAATTGCAAGGAACCTATGTTTTTAAATATAAAAAATACAATCTAAATTAACAAGTACACTTAAAAACTTATGAACCAAACTTGGTCGTATGATGAACCATACTGTAGAATAACATGAACTTATGATTTAAAATGCATGAATTGAACCTTTTTCCATAAACAAGTAAACGATAAATGAAAATAGAGAATTTGACAAACATCTATGTGCATATGCACATCTCTCTACTATCTGAGCAAATAGGCTTTTAAAAGTGATTTTGACAAAATGTAGATAGTGTGTTGATATGAAAGTCTTGTTTTAATGTAAATTGATACAAATATAAGTCTTATAATGTAATATGGTATAAAAGATGATAAATAATGTTCTGATACAAATTCACCACATCAACACCAATATATGGAAATAACGAAATACATGGCCAAATGTTACAAAGAAATATTGTGAGGAGATTAACAATGACACTCAAAGCTTGAAATGCATATTCTAATCATCATTCCACAATTCAGTAGAATATAATGAAGAACACTCTTCATTACAACATGGCCGGATTACACCAAAATGAAAAGCCTTGATTGGAAGGCATAAATCTAAGTGCACATTACATAATCAAGGGCATAACGGGCAGTAAAATTGACAAGTCTAGCTTGATTCTAGTTTTTCATTTGAGGACCTTGAAAATAAACTGAACCAATTAATCTTCTTTAAGAAAATCCCCAATTCCACATTGCTTTTTTCCATGTTAATTATGCTAGTTCAAGCCTTCAAGGATCTAGAAACCAAACAATTGATGAGAACTTCATCAAATACGTACACAATACAAGTAGTCAAGTACACAATATTACAAGGCCCACTTTCACATAATCACAAGCCCCCTAATAGCATAAGAGCACCTGATTGAACAAAGAAAATTCTTTAAATTCTATAGAAAACATAAGACGACTAACTACAAACATACCTTTCGGGGAAAGCCTTGAACATTTTCAATGATCTAATCGGAGTCGAATTCATATCGAACCTCAAGATCAAAGAGTCTAGAAAGTAAAAAAGATCGCCTGAGTTGGTTAACGAGCTTCTTAACCTGATTAGTTTGGTCGGAGACGTGCCTTTTGTTACCGCCATTCTGCCCATCCTTCTGCTAAAAAATGATGGTGGGGAACCTCCCCGCTTTGTGCTCCCTATCGACGATTCTCTTTTGTTATCGTCGGAGCCTAACCTTAACCCTAACCCCCAGATCACCACATCAACACCAATCCAAGAGAATAAAATTAGGGAACAAAATTCCATTGAGAATGACCAGTTCAAAGCAATCAATTTTGGAGATGAATTTGTAGACTTTGATGAGGTAGAGAAGATATGCCGACAGTGAAGAATTCTTTCTCCCCGAGTCCGTCATTCCGTCTTGAACTCTTGATAGGGTTGTGCATGAACATGTTTAAAGGGGTATTTTTGGAATAGTATTATATTTTTTTCTAAATTACATTTGGAGCCATTTAATAACGAATTAGTGTTTTTTTTCCTGATATAATCTTATCCATTCACAATCTTCATCAAACGCTCCTAATTTCTTCTTAGTTTTCATTTTAAGAGACTTTTACACCATAGCCTTACTCTACAATTGGATTTGTGTATTTCATTCAAAAGTATTTTCAATATGTTTTGTAATGAGAAGCAGACGTGTGAGCATAGGCATGGTAATTTGACCCGAACCCGACGGATACCCAATGTACCCAACCTAAAAAAACGGGCGAAAACCTGACCAAAAAGGGTGAAAAATGGGTTTAGGGTGATGGATCCGGTCGGTTTAGGGTGTAAGGTTCATCCATCCATGACCCGACCCGTCATAATCTTCATCCAATGCTCCTAATTTATTCTTAGTTTTCATTTTAAGAGACTTTTAGTACTGTAAAATTGTAAAAACCCTAACTTGACTCCTTCTTGAGCCGCACCTCCCATAGTCCCATTCTACTCTTCGTCAAATCCCTTCATCAATCGTCGACTTGTCGTCAGATCTCTTCGGCAGTTTGGCCTTCTCCGTCGACGACTCTCGGGTTGGCGAGTCCAGATCCCTTCGGCCTTCTCCCTCAATGTATCCTGACTTCTCGAGTCCATATCCCTTCTCCATTCGGCCTTCTCCCTCGACGACTCGACAGAGGTCGACGCTATCTCCCGTGTCTCGAGTCTTGGTAAGTTCTTCTGTTCGTCGGTTCGTGGTATGGAAATCAGACTGTAGTGATATCGTCAGTTCGTCTCTTCTTCATTACTGATGTTGGCATTTTGAGTTTGAAACCAGGTTGTAGTCATATCAATTTGAAAGTAACTTGTGTGTTGCGACGATGTTGTGTTGCTTTGGGGCTTGGGCATGCTTTTTATGTTTTGGATTAGGGTTATAATTTTGGATTAGGGTTATAATGTTGTGTAACTAGTTGTGTTGTATCTTCTTCATTAATGATACTGATTTTTATTTGCATTTTCTGATCAATGTTATATGATTTTGTAGTTGAATGGAGATGGGTCAAAATATAGAAGATTAATCTTCATGCCCTCAATCAACTAAACAAACCGCCACCCCACCTTTAGTTGTTGCGAATGCATCTGTGAATGATGAATCTAGCCATCCATCTTCTTTTCCTGAGGTGTCGGGTCCCATTCATCCAAGGACTAGAAAGCTTACATCAGAGGTGTGGAATCATTTTGAGAAGATAATTGTTGATGAAGAACCAAAAGCACGATGCTTACATTGTAATCAACTACTTTCTGATGCGAGCAAGAATGGTACTTCACATATTAAAGATCACATGACAATAAGATGCCCCTGGAAGCATGTCAAACTCGATATTCGTCAACAACTGTTCAGCTATAGTTATCAAGGAGATGGCAAAGCAAAGCTAGAAAGTTATAATTTTGACCAAGGAATATCAAGGAAGGAGCTTGCAAACATGGTTGCTATGCATGAGTACCCTTTATTTATGGTGGATCATATCGGTTTTAAGAGGTTTGTTACGAGTTTGAATCCAAGCTTCAAGTTAATTTCTCGTAACACTCTAAGGAGTGATATTTTGAAGTTGTTTGCTAGCTGATGAAACCCGAAATAAACCGTCGCTAGAAGACAAGAAACGAGATTCTATTATTCAATTGTGCAAACACTTGCTCTTTATTTATTGTTTTCTTACAACGAGGTTACAAACTATGAGGTTACAAACCAACGAGGTTTACAAACAAACGAGGGTACACCTTAGTCCTCCTAAGAGTATTCGAGATCTCAATTTAACAAGGCTCGAGATCTTCTAATCGCTATGAGATTCTACCACCCACGGGCCACCTGATGGACTTTGGTGGCGAGGTCGAGTTTTGAGTTTGAGCGTGGTGATGATGGCTTGCGAGATGATGTAGCGAGGTCTTTGGTGTGAGCGAAGGCTCTCTGTGCGAATTGAAGTCTTTGTGTGGACTTCACTTGTCTGTAGCGAGGTCTTTAACGATGATTCAACACGTCGATCTTCAACGAGCAAGATAGTTCTTGAGTTCAAGATGTTTTTTGACTCCTCTCCACTTACGAGGTTCTCCTCTATTTATAGAGAACTGAGGAGCCGAGTTTTGGTTATTACTCAATGTGGGACGCCCGAGATCAGGGCTTCTGATTGGCCTGGAGGTGAGGTAGTCGATGATTGGTCGGGGGGAACGGCGACAGCTAAGTGGTTCGGACGGGCGGGGGTGTCAGCCGAGTCGGCATCGAGGTCGAAACCTCACCCCCGAGGTTTCAGAAGACCTCGTGTAGATAAGTATTTTGTTTAATTAAAAGATGGGTATGGTTGTGGGTCCTAGAATCCACCTTGGGAGCCCCGTCGGATCCGTTTATTCCTCGTACCCCGGGCCCACTTCCTGTTTTACCATTTTGAACACCATCACAAGCAGGAAAGCAACTCTTACAAAGAAGTTTGAGGATCATAATGGAAGAATTGCTATTATAACTGATATGTGGACCGCATCTCATGAAAAGAAAGGCTATATGGTGGTCATGGCTCATTTTATTAACGATGAATGGCTTTTGCATAACAGAACTTTGAGGTAACATATCTACATTATACTTGCACATTTTTTATACTATAATACCTAAATTCAGTTGTTTAATATATGATTTCTTGTTGTCCATGATTTTTTTCTTTCTTTGTAATTGCAATTGTTGTTGTACTATTAGGTTTGCTTATGTGCCTTCTCCACACACCAAAGAGGTTTTGGTTCAAGTTTTGCATGACTGTTTTAATACATACAACAATGCCGAAAAGCATCTACAATAGTTGTAGATAACTTGAATACAAATGATGCTATGGTAGCAATGAGAGAGATTTGATTCGGGTTCTCTATATTGTGTGGGGTGTTGAGGCGTAAAATTTCAATAATTTCATTGTTGTTTATTTCAAAACATGAATTTCCTATGTAATTAATTGAGGCACAAATATGTCAATTGGGCTCGTACAAATTTGTGTTAGCTCATAATCCCAAAACTAAAATGAAGAATGGGCTAAATATAAAACAAAAAAAAAAGTCTTCACGATCAAGATTTGCAGCAAATCATAATTAAAGAGAAATTAAGAAAATTAAAATTAAAAAAAGAAGGAAGTTACAAAAAAGATTCACGTGTGGCCTTCTACCAAAATCAATCAATGGAGAGACCAAATAAAAAAAAGTTAATTAATATGGTAAATGGGTGGTTAATTTGTAACTTTTCCATTATCTTCCATATGAAAAAGAGAGAGTCATTGTGCGTAGAAAAAAAAACTGATCTTCTCCTTCTGGTTCAGTTTGGCTCTCCATATCAAAGAAACTGCAAACAAAAAAGAACGAGAGGAAGAGAAGATTGAAGAAGGTAGTCTCCCGTTTTAGTTTTCCTCCTTCTTCCCTTTCTCAAAGTATTCATGGTTGATAATCCTAATCCCGCTCGTGAGTATCTAGTTAGAGTCTCACATATGGGCCCAGATTTAGTATCATTTCATGGAAATTCTTTGGGGATCCCTTTGATAAAATTGGAACTAGTTAGTTCCTAAAATTTCCTCTTGAGTAGTGACTCAAGATTTCAACAAAAATTCTCACATGTGCGTAGTTACGTACTTATGTGCAACGCCTTGTGAAAGGGGTGTGATTGGAACTATTTAGTTCCTAAAGTTCGGAAATTAATTAATTTCCATCTTGAGTAGTTACTCAGGATCTTAACAAAAAAGAATTCCTACATGTGCATAGTTACGTACTGTAGGGTTCAACAAATTGTATTCTTAATTAAGACTCAAGGGATTAATTAATCTCATAAGCATGAAGCGTTCAAAATTAAGGGGTTACTTTGGCAAAATTTAGGCACAATGAAACACAAAAAATATAAACGAAAGGAAAGCTTGTCGTCACAAATGTTTGCAGACGAAAAAAAATCAATCATAATTAGAGCTGTCAAAAGCAGACCCGACCCAAAAAACCGACCCGAACCGCCCGAAAATTTTAGGGTCAAGACCCGAAAATTTGAACCCGAAACCCAAAATAAACCGAACCAGATAGACCCGAAACCCGTTGGGTTGACCCGATTTTTTTATGTTTTTATAATATATAATATATTTTAAATTTTATAATATATTTTATTATTAAAATATATAAAAATAATAGATTATTATAAAATATTAAATATTAAATAAAACATTATCCTAATAATTGTAAAAAAATTTGATTTTCTTGACCTGTTTGGTCGAACCGACCAGCCGAAAACCCAAAATGACCCGACATGATTTGACCGGTGACCCGTTACGACCCGAACCTGACTCAACCCGAACACGAAATAACCAAACCAAAACACAACCTAACCGACCCGTTTGACAGCTCTAATCACAATCAAGGAAATATGGTGATTTATGTCCATCATAAATATTTGTATTTCATTAAAAGATCCACATATTCGGATTTTTTTTAAAGAAAAAAGTTTCACCCATAAGCAAAAAAGAATGGAATCATGCGAAACCAAAATCTTATTTCCTTAAACAATATACTGAGAATTTAAAATTTAAATTCATTTCGGGAAGCACTATATTCTGTGGACAAATAAATTGAGGTATACGAAATATCCATTAAAAAAAAGATCCACTTAATCAAGGTTGTGTTCGATGTTGATCAAGTTAATTACATGTTGAATGGGAAAGTGTGTTGGAGGCTAAGCACAAATTTGGCCTGCATGCGTATATTAAAAATAGTTACAAACAATGTAAAAAATTGGAACCGGTGGTTTTAAGCATAAAATATAAAAGTGGATCATTTTTCACTTTCAATCCATCAGTGTAAATCATTTAGAAAATTGACCCACTAAAAATGTTTTCTAAACTAAATTATGATCAATATAAAAAGTCCCACTATTTAATGCACAAACCTTAGTCTAAAAATATTATTGGTCATATTTAAATTTGGATCAACAAATCAAAATGAAAACATAAAGTGTCCTTGTTATAGATCTACGTAAAGACGTGACGCCTATAAAAGGCTACGTATGTAACTCGATATAAAATTTAATCGAGTACAGTCGCCAAATCTCAAATCAAATCAAAGATAAAAATCTTCTTCAAGAACTACGTAAGGACTTGACGCCTAAAAAAGGCTACGTAGGTAACTCGGTATCAAGTTTAATCGAGTACAGTCGCCAAATTCAAATTAAATCACTAAAGTGATCAAGACTAATCAAATAGTCAAGCTCAAAGCATAATTAATTAATTATGCATAACCCATATTCTCAAAATTATTTTGTGACTAATATAAAATTATGATCATTTTAAAGCACAAAGCTTGATATAAAAATCTCATTAGTCATAATAAATTTGGGTTACGAAATTAAAAATATCTCTTAAAGAACTACGTACGATTTGATCCCTTTTAAAAGGGTACGTAGGAAACTCGATATAAGACAATTTGTCCATAGTGTTCAATCACCACCTCAAATCAAATTAAAATACCCAAATCCAAAAATGCACTAAAAACAATTGTGCATGCCAAATGCGAATGACTAGATCACCCTTCCTAGAAGGTGGGTTTAGTACTATTCACATCATGCAAATGATAGTTGGAGTGGTCTAGGCAACCCTTCCTAGAAGGTGGGTCTAGGAAGGGTGGGTCTATTCTCGTTCCTCTGATGCATGAAAAATCTCACACACAAATAAAAAACCAAAACACTCTGAACTACGTAAGGCTTGATTCTCTTTAAAAAGACACGTAGGCAACCCATCAAAACTGGGTGCAACCCAAATTCTAAAAACCACTTAATATTGTGTATCGATATTGCTTTTAATCAAAAGAGTCAAAAAATAGAGTCGAACTAAAATAAAAATAATTTTAATGTGTTTTGCAATTTTGTTTACATTTTTGCTCAACATATTTTTGGCACGCACGGTGGGACCTTTTCTTCCTTTTCATCTTTAGGTTGTACATTTACTAATATTTGATCTCTTTTGATTGCAAGAAAAATGGCATCAAGAGCGATCGTGAATTTCAATGAGCTTGCAGCAACCTTTGTTGTGCAAGGAGGCAAACGTATGCGCAAGAGGTCCTTTGAAGTTGTCTTCGACATCACAGGGGACAAAATTTGTTCTCAATCTCAATCAAGAACACTTTTGAGGCGCTCCAATCCTCGATGGAGAAGAATGCTACTAAGTTGATTCCAAAAGCCCCTACCATGCTCTCAAGTCATAGGGGTAAGAAGTTCAAGACCGGTCAAGTTGGCCACAAAAATGGCAACAAGCCGAACAACCAATTCGGTGGCACAAAGCCCAATTTCCATCAAGCTAGAGGCACTAGCACTCCAAGTGTTCGTGACAAAAAGCCTTTCACCGGAGCTCCTAGTGCACCTACCATCCAAGTCAAAAAGACAAATGGTGGGATTGTCACAGCTTTCGTTCAAACTTCCATCAATGCCAAGAAAACAAACAAGTCAAGGAAAAGGCGTGGAAGTAAGAATGGTCCAAGTCGTCAAGGGAAAAGGGCATTTAACAAGCTTGCTCCTTCTCCAGCTTTGGAGTTTGCTAAGGAGACTCTTTGGAAAACCGCCAGAGATCTCATCTCACCAAAAAAGTCAATTGGTGTTTCTCAAGTCAACATTCCAAGACAAATTTACATAGGGTCCATTTCTATCAATATTGGAGGAGTTGAACAAGTCAACGTAATCTCTTCTTTCGAGGAATTTCAACCAAAGGCCTTAGAGGTCAAAACAACTAAGCCTTCAAGATCCAACAACGATCAAGAGGCTCAACAAGCTGGCCAAGTTTCTCGGGTTCGTGTAAAAACAAGAGGTTCATCAAGGTGGATGTCTCAAATGACCAAACCTCAAACATGTACGAGCCAAGTGACACGGCTAAGCGCTAAAGCAACGTCATTTGTTGACATGGTTTCAAAAACACCAACTTTGACCACTCCTATATTGAAAACTCAAGGAGTTATAAAAGAAATCCCAAGTTCTCCATTCCATGGATACATGTCGTCTATTTTCCAAAAGAAAGAATTTCCACCTTTATCTTGGAAGGGAAGTAAAACAAAATTTAGCTTCCTAGATGAAACAGAAAACGCATCAGTGTTCGCGACTGGTGTATCAACTATTGAAGAGCAATATCAAGAGTTGCAAAAGAAACTTGCTGAAAAAGATGCTCAAATAGCGTCACTCATGGCTCGAGTCAACAATCAAGAAAATGAAAGAAGACGAGAGCGAGCGAGGTCAAATGATGAAGGGCGAAGTAATAGCTCAAACATCTCCCCCCAAGACATAAAGGAGATGATTGCTCAAGGATTTCGAGAATATCAAGCATCACAAAATCCACCTATGATTGGGTATATAAAGCCATATCCAACATACTATGATGCAATTCCATTTTCCGCGGGCTATTGATTGAGCCAAAATTTACCAAAGGTAGAACTTTGACCAAGATCGGGCCTTGATCGAATGAACTAAGAAGAATATGAACGAAAATGTATTTTTCTTAATTATGTAGAAATCACAAGAAGTTATGTGTATCCATCGTCCTCTGCCCTCAAGGATTACATCGATTTATAAAGCTCCTTAGGGCATATTTTATCTTAATTAAAGATATGATTTTATCTCTAACTAACAGATCTTCACTTATTTCTATCTTATAATGGATAAAATCCTTGGAGAAATCTATCTTGTAACAAACATATCTCGGACCCTCTCTCCTCCAACCGACTTAGCCAATTCCGAAGATCTTCCGTAGCTCTAGATGCGTTGGAGATTTCCTGACTATATGTTGACGCTCCTCCACCTAAAATCTGGGTCTAACAATACCCCTAAATGCAATTTCAAAATTTAAATTCAAATTTCGAAAATTGCATTTAAGCTTGATAAGACGATTGGAGATGCCTTGGAAAACGGGATCTACTTCTGCCGCTTCCTCTTAATGACCTGAGAGGCTTTCTTTCTTTTACCATTATCTCGCCTTCATCTCCCCTCTTTTCCAATCTTGCTCTCGGCTTCCCGGGTAACGCTCCCTTCTTCTCTAGCTTTACTCTGTTTGATTTCCATGGCCAAACCTTCGCCCTTCACTTCTTCTTCAGCCCTGGGTCCCCAAAACCTCCATCGTTGTGAAATGATGCCGGAGGAGATCGCTGATTGGATCTCCTTTGGTGGCTTTCCCGAGGGGACCCGCTTCCATGCCCCGACCGTCGAGCTCATCGACTGGGGTGGATCTGCTTTCTTGATTATCCTTTCACCCTAGGCTTGAAATTTCCCTTCTCTTCATTTATTCGAGACTTCATCCAAACCCTAAAAGTTTCTCCTTGCCAAATCCTCCCGACCACCTGGCGTACTCTCGCTCGAATTGACGAGCTTGCCGCAGAACGGAGTCTAGAAATGACCATGGGAGAACTTCTGTTTGCGTACAAAATCGTTCCTCAAAGGGCAAGCCGGATCACCTTGCATGCTAGGGACACCAAAAACCCCCTCATTCCTAAGTTGAAAATATCCTCCCGGTGCTGGCAATCCCGTTTCTTCTTTGTTGAAAAAGCATCTTTAGGCGATATTGATGATGAAGTGAAAGACGTCTTTCTAGATGAATGGAACACATCTCGTAAGACGATATGATCTTCTTTATTGTTCTTCTTCTTTTTTATACATTCTTGTTGCCTTGTTTTCATGTTTGACTTGTTTGCGCAGTTCCGGTAGGAATCAACTCCAAGAGCACGGATACGGGCGTGTGTCGCCGCTTGTTGAAGATCAAATCCGAGAAACAAAAACCCGGAAAGATTCGTCCCGACCCAGAGGGTAGTGGTGAAGACGACGAACCTCCAGAATCCGACGAAGACAACACTGAAACGGAAGTCACCCCTCTGTCCTCTTATATGGCGAGTTCCTCTAAGAAGAAAACAGGTCGATTGTTCGATCTTTTCCCTCTTTTTTTCTTATGCGATTAATTTCTTCAACTTTGTTTTTAAATCCATGCTTCTTGAATTCTCCAGACACTGGTGTGGACACCTCGGCCGCGGCAATGGTTCGCCGGCTAAGATCTGATGGTCACCGACTCCTTACTTCTCCCTCTCCTAGCTCCGAAGCAACTAAGTCTCTTGCACTGAAACGAAAAAGAGTTGAAGATTCTCCGGCTTCTCCCATCGCCAAGAAGAAAGAGCCAAAAGACCTCCTCAACACTTTCGGGGACACGTTGTTGCCGAACGTCAAGCTAGACTTCCAAGTTCTAACCCCAGACGCTGCGTTTAGTCATGTGGGCACGCCGCTGAGAATGGTAAGTTTTCCCTTCGAGTCTTTAGATATTTGTTGCCATTTCTTTGGCGTTGCTTTGGCGCTTACTCGTTTTTCATCTGATTTGTCCTTATTCCTCCGTTTCCCCCTTTTGTAGGCTTTCCAGGAGCTAATGGCCACTAACGGCTGTTGCCAAGAGGAAATGAAGGCGCTGGAGGCAAAAGAGCAACAAGCGAGGGATTTGGCCACTTCGTCAGATAGGAAAGCTCGCAAACTCCAGTCGTCGGTGGATTCCCTGAGGGTTCAGGTGGAGGATCTTCAATCTGAGAAGGCATCGCTCGAGGCAAGGATGGATGAGGCGGAGAAGAAGATCAAGGGCTTTTCCCAAGTGGTGGTAAACGTGGCAGCGTACTACACGATGAAATCTCAAGTGGAGCTGCTGCAAGACCTTGTTGATGGAAAGAGCGCCAACTGGGATCTGAAGGAGCAGGAAGAGGCCCTGGAGATGTATTACCCCGCCTGTAACCCCCCTCCTGGCAAGGAGTATTTGGTGGTCGAGGATCAAGAGGACGATGCGGGCTCCCCGAACAAGGAAAAGAGTCGAGACGATGACGATGATGGGGGCCCAACCAGCAAGGAAGGAGATGGCGAGAAGGCCATGGATAAGGAGGAACCTTCGACCCCAGCTGATGGACAGTAAGCTCTAGGCGTGCCTATCTTTGATCTTTGTTTGATGAACTTTAAGAAGTACTTTGTTTTTCTTTTTGTTGTGTACGGGTTTGAAGACTTGGTAATCTCTTGGCCTGGAGGCCTAAAACTTTTGTGGCGTCCATTTTGGACTGTTTTGACGCCCTGTGAATGGCGCAACATTATATTTGCATATCTGTTTGTGTTTAGAAATTTTGCGTAGTACATTAGGATAGGTAGATTCCTGGAGAATCTCCATAAATTTGTTGCCCGCGAGTGGGGTACGCGTTAGGTTTTAGAGTTTTAAGAGGGAGTTTTGGTGCTCCTCTCTTTAGCGAGTTATTGTGAATCTCGTGTAGGATCACATTTCGCGTTTTGGGTGTTTTAGTTTTCTGCAAAGAGGCCGTGTGTAGTTAGTTACGATTAGGCTACCTTTGGCCATTGCCAAGGGTCGTTTTAGGAATTAACGCGTTCTTGGGCAACGGATCCTTAATTTTAGGATGTAGGTGTCATCGCGGCGTCCCGCGCATATGGCCATTTTGGGTTATATGCTATAGCTTTCCCCTTCCTGTACTAATCGGATGTTTTGTTGATCGGGCTTAGATAGGGGGTAACCATCTTATGGGTTACTTCGTCGACGTTGTATTCGTGACGACCTCGTCGTTTCTAGACGGTATAACCATGTGTCTCAATAGTGGTTTTTTGTGTTTTGATGCGTTTCATGTTGTATGGAACTTTGATTAGCGTGTGTTTGCGTTTTTGAGCAATAAGAAAGTGTGCTAGAATGGGAGAATATTTTTCTCGCAAATCATTATGCAAAAATGTGTGGAACAAACTTCGCGAACTAGGAATTTTGAAAACTTTGTTCGATAGTGTGGGCAAGTGCCCTGAGTCGTTTATTCGAAAAAGCCAAAAACTGCCTAAAGATTCTCTAAGCTAGAGCTAAGAAATGTCTAAAGATAAAACATGATAATGAATAAATTTAGAAGTAATACTTTTTTAGGTGGGTTGCGTTCCAGCTTCGTGGTACCGCTTTTCCATCTCTGGATTCTAGCTGGTAAGCTTCGTTCCCCGCAACTTTGGTGATCTTGTACGGCCCTTCCCAATTGGGTGCCAATTTGCCAACGTTGGGTTCTGCGGTGTTCTGGAAAACTTTTCGCAACACCCATTCTCCAAGTTGAAAACTCTTTACTCGGACATTCTTATTGTAGCTTCTAGCCACCTGCTGTTGGTACTTCGTGATCCGAGCATGGGCAGCCTCTCTGAGTTTCTGGATAGTATCCAGATTCGCTTCTAGTTCACGCCCGTTGCTGTCCGAGGTAGCGAGTCCATACCTTGCGGTTGGGACTAGGACTTCGGCCAGAATGACAGCCTCACATCCGTGTACCAGTGAGAATGGAGTCTGCCCCGTAGCTCCCTTTGGGGTGGTGCGATCGGCCCAGAGCACGTAGGGTAATTCCTCAGCACACTTCCCTTTGGATTTTATCAGCCGCTTCTTTAGGTTATTGATGATGACCTTGTTGCTAGCTTCAGCCTGTCCGTTGGCTTGCGGGTATCTTGACATGACTAAGTCAATGTTCCACTCCCTACAGAAATCACGCATCTTCTTGCTTATAAATTGTGACCCGTTGTCGCAAGTAATCTCCGCGGGAACCCCAAACCTGCTCAAGATGTTGCGCTTTATGAAGGAGATTACATGCTTGTCTTTGATCTCTCGAAAGGCTTCAGCTTCGATCCACTTAGAGAAGTAGTATGTCATGGCGAGGAAAAACACCTTTTGCCCCGTGGATGGGGGCAGCTTGCCGACGATGTCCATTCCCCATCGGATGAATGGCCAGGGAGTGATGGATGGGTGGAGAATCTCTGGCGGCTGATGTGGGACTGGTGCGTGCCGTTGGCACGCCTCGCATGATTGAGCATAGTTGATGGCATCTTGGCGAATGGTGGGCCATTACCACCCCTGTCTAAGGATCTTGTTAGCTAGACTTCGACCCCCAGTATGGTTACCACAATCTCCATCGTGCACCTCGCGCATGATTTTCTCAGCTTCTTCCTTCTCTACGCATCGCTGTAAAAAGCCTGAGGCAGATTTGTGGAAGAGGATCCCATCTAAGACGGCGAATCGTGTCGCTTTTGACCTTAAGGCTTTGGCTTCGATCTTGTCTTCGGGTACTTCGCCGCGTAGGAACTAATCAAGGTATGTCTTAGTCCAATGGTCGCCCGAACTGACCCCTGGAGTGGTGGATGCTTGGAGATTATCCGGGGCGAGTTGCTCTGATGGTGGTTCAGCAACTTGCGTCACTGATGTTTCCATTATAGCCGACTGTAATAAGTGGACTAATGGTATATTATCATACTCCCTGGGGTCTAGGGTTGAGCCCAAACCGGCTAGGGCATCGGCCGGAGCATTTTGGTTCAGCGGAATTTGCTCGAATTGTATTTGCTCGAAGCTCTCGGATAGTGTTTTAACCACATTGAGGTAGCTAGCCATCCTATCATCTTTAGCATCGAAAATGCCCAAAATCTGGTTGATGATGAGTAAGGAGTCAGCGCGTACCTTGATTTTCTTGATGGACAAGTCCTTAGCCAACTCCAGCCCAAAGATAAGGGCTTCAT
The DNA here is from genome assembly GCA_964016875.1 of Fallopia convolvulus. NCBI lineage: Eukaryota > Viridiplantae > Streptophyta > Magnoliopsida > Caryophyllales > Polygonaceae > Fallopia > Fallopia convolvulus. The sequence continues at coordinate 41,481,542 of OZ024719.1, forward strand.
ACTCCGACTCGTTGTTGGTAGATTCAAAGTCGCATCTGACTGCCTTTGCTATCGTTTCCCCCTTTGCCGACTTTAGCACGACGCCGAGGCCTGCTCCCCTTGCGTTTGATGCTCTATCGGTGTTTAGTGTCCATTCCTCCTGAGGTTCATCGAAGGACGAGACTAAGACCTCCTCTTTAGCGCTTTCCTTAAGAGTCGGGGTGAAGTCGGCAACGAAGTCGGCCAGTACTTGTGACTTGATTGCTCTTCGAGGTTCGTACCTGATGTCGTATCCACTTAGGTGGATTGCCCACTTCGCCATTCTTCCTGAGAATTCCGGCTTTTGCATGATCTGTCGGAGTGGGTAATTCGTCAGGACAATGATGGTGTGTGACTCGAAGTATGGTCGGAGTTTATTTGAGCACATTACGACTGCCAGTACCAGTTTTTCTGTTGGAGAGTAGCGTGTCTCGGCGGACACCATTGATTTGCTTACGAAGTAAACCGGAACCTGTTGGCCGTCTTCCTCCTTGACCAGGACTCCGCTTAGGACGCGGTCCGATACGGCTAAGTAGAGGTGCAGTATCTCCCCTGGTGTTGGTTTAGCCAGTAGTAGGGGATTGGCGATGTATCCCTTCAGCTCTTGGAAAGCAGCCTCGTGTTTTTCCGTCCACTAGAATTTCTTGTTCTTCTTTAGTACCTCGTAGAATAGTCGGCACTTATTTGAGGATTTGGAGATAAACCGATTTAGTGCAGCTATCATGCCGGTCAGCTTTTGCACGTCTTTCACGCTTCGAGGGGACTTCAGGGAAGCAATTGCCCGAACTTGGTCGGGGCTGGCTTCAATCCCCTGCTTGGTTACCACATGCCCCAAGAAAGTCCCAGAATGTACTCCGAAGATGCACTTTTGGAGATTAGCTTCATGTTGAATTCTTCGAGGATTTTGAACGCTTCCTCCAAATGCCCCTTATGCAGGGAGGCGCTTGTGCTTTTCACCACCATATCGTCGATATACACCTCCATTGTCCTGACAATATGGTCGCGAAACATCCTGTTGACTAACCATTGGTAAGTGGCCTTGGCGTTTCTCAAACCGAAAGGCATTACACGGTAGCAATATGTTCCCTACCCTGTGATGAAGGAGGTTTTCTCTTGATCTTCTGGTTCCATCTGGATCTGATGATAACCGTTGAACGCATCCATGAAGGTGAGGAGTTCGTGACCCACGGTCGCATCCACCATTGTATCTATGTGGGGAAGAGGGAAGGAGTCCTTAGGGCAAGCTTTGTTGAGGTCGGTGAAGTCCACGCAAACCCTCCACTTCCCGTTTTTCTTGGGCACCACGACTACATTAGCCAGCCAATCGGGGTACTTCACTTCTCTGATCTTTCCGGTATCTAGTAATTTTTTGACCTCTTCATCGACCGCCTGTATTCGATCTGGGGCGAACCTTCGTCTTTTTTGCTTGATTGGGGGATGCTCATGATCTACGTTGAGTTTGTGTGTAATGATGGAAGGGTCTATTCCAGTCATGTCTTCGTGACTCCACGCGAAACATTTCTTGTGAATTTTCAGGAAATGTACCAATTCTTCTCTGACTGATGGTTCGAGATTTTCTCCGATCTTGACAACCTTCCCCTCCTCTAGGGTCACCTCCTACGCCTTTTCTCCATCTTCAGTTCGCGCCGACGGAGGGGTGACGTTCTGTAATTGCTATGCCTCAGGTCTCAGGGTGGTTGGCTTGAGGGTTGCCTTATAACACTCCCTAGCCAACCTCTGATCCCCGCGAATTTCGTCTATTCCCCATGGTGTTGGAAATTTCACCGTTTGGTGGTAGGTGGAAGCTACGGCTTTCATTTCATGTAACCATGGTCGTCCAAAGATTACGTTGTAGCATGAAGGGCAGTCCATCACGAGGAAATTGACTTGCATATTTATGCCTCTGGAGAAGGTTGGGATGGCGATGTCGCCCACAGTGTGCTTGACCTCACCGCTGAATCCCACTAAAGGCACCGGGTGTTTATGAATGTCATTTTCGGACAAACCCATCTCCTTCAGGGCGGTTAGGGTCATGAGATTCGTGGAGCTTCCTGTATCAATCAGTACCCTTTTCATCAGCACGTTCCCAATGTGTAGAGATATTACAAGACCATCGTGATGCGGTTCGGAGGTGTTTTCTGCATCGGTGTCGTCAAACACGATGGCTTGTCCTGGAGATTCTCTGGCGCGGTGTCTTGACGACTGGGGTCGAGTGAAGCTGCTTTCTCTTGCGTGGCGCTTCGCTGCTGAGTACGATAATCCACAGATGCTGGATCCTCTGGATGTCGCTTCGCCTCTCTTGGTGCTCGGATTGAGGATTCTCTAGCAAATCTTTGGGTACTCGTGCATCTGGAGCTACGTCTCTTATTCTTCCCTCCGCAACTAGGCGGGCCAATTCTTTTCGGAGCGTCAGGCAATCGCGAGTCCAGTGCCCGTGATACTCGTGGTAGTCACACCACTTGGACATGTCTTTCCCAGAGCGAGGGGTTTTGTCTTTTCTCGGCCACCTCACAAGTTCTCCTTGTTTCGCCATGTTCCGAAGCAGTTTTTCCGTGGATATGTTGAGTTTGAAGGAGTCGAGCGAGGGTGGCATGGGTTCCCATTCTTTGTCGTCCGTCCATCGTGTCTTGGAGACGTTAACCTGCCCTGAGGCAGGTCGTGAGTAAGGATGGGCACGACGGTCTCTCCTTTGGTCTGCTAAACTTCGGTGGTTGTCGGCGGGTCCACTCCTCTCAGATTTCTCCGTCTCCGAAGACCTCTTCCTTAGGGACATGTCTTCCTCTAGCCGGACGTGCGCCAAAGCCCTAGCTTGCACTTCCTCAAATGTAGCACAAGGGTGTTTAGCTAGTTCCTTGTATAGGCCGCCATCGGGGGTGACCCCTTGCCTGAACGCTTCCACTGCGTTCGTCACATCGCAAGATGGGATGGAGATCTTTTCGCGATTAAAGCGATCTAGGAATTCTCTAGTAGTTTCTTGGTTCCGTTGGCGGATTCGGTAGAGATCGCTGGATTGCTTTTCAAATTTGCGGCTACTTGCGAATTGAGACCGGAAAGTGTCCGAGAGATCTGCGAAGGATCTAATGCTCCCACATGGGAGGTTGATAAACCAAGTTAGGGCCGGCCCCGTTAAGGTTGTGCCGAACCCCTTGCACATCACTACCTCTTTTGAGTGGGACGGGACCGCACTCGTCATCATCTTCTGTTTGTATACGGCCACGTGCTCGTTAGGGTCTATGGTCCTGTTGTACGTGGGCATGCTAGGCACTGAGAACTTTTTTGGAATCTCTACTCGGGCGATTCGACGAGAAAACGGAGATTCGTCAAACCCGTCGGGTGCTTCGGGCTCCAAAGGTTGGAAACCTTGGCTTCCCCTCCGGAGTTGGTCAGCGATGACGCTTATTTGTTCGGTCACCTTCCTTCGGATGGCTGCGTCTAAATCGATTGGCTCACGCCGTTCTCGATCTTCCCCATCGGTGCCATCATCTTCGATCCAGATTTCTTGAGATGGCGCTCGGCGTTGGTTAGCGGCTAACCGGAGATTGATTGGAGGATTGTTGTCGTGGAAGACTTCCTCACGGCGGACTCGGCCTTTGGGCTCTGGAGTCGCGTCTCGTTGTGTGGGTGCCTTGTCTCGGGGGTCCGGGTCTGCACCCTTTCCGGAAGTTCCGTCTCCAGCGTTGAAATCTATCCTCCTCACTATTCCGTCAGTGCGTTGGGCGACGCGGAGGGAACGGCGTCCCGTAGCCAAGACCTCGTACTGTTGTTTGAGTTGGCTATTTTCGGCAGTGAGGCGTTCTACATGAGCATCGTAGAAGCTTTTTTGGTCGCTCAATGCCTTTTGGAGAAACTCCATGTGTTGCCTGAGGTCCGTCATCTCCTCTTCTTGAGACCGAACGCCTTGGTTCTCAAGGTTTTGATCGTCACCGGTGATCGGAGTTTTAGGGCTTTCTTACCCGTTCCCGGCCATCGTGTTCCTTGATCCGAAAGGATGTAGAATGGTGATTCTTCTTATGCTTGTATCGATCACGGCCCCACGGTGGGCACCAAATTGTTTGAGCCAAAATTTACCAAAGGTAGAACTTTGACCAAGATCGGGCCTTGATCGAATGAACTAAGAAGAATATGCACGAAAATGTGTTTTTCTTATTGATGTAGAAATCACAAGAAGTTATGTGTATCCATCATCCTCTGCCCTCAAGGATTACATCGATTTATATAGCTCCTTAGGGCATATTTTATCTTAATTAAAGATATGATTTTATCATTAACTAACAGATCTTCACTTATTTCTATCTTATAATGGATAAAATCCTGGGAGAAATCTATCTTGTAACAAACATATCTCGGACCCTCTCTCCTCCAACCGACTTAGCCAATTCCGAAGATCTTCCGTAGCTCTAGATGCGTTGGAGATTTCCTGACTATATGTTGACGCTTCTCCACCTAAAATCTGGGTCTAACAGCTATCAAAGACCAAAGTTTGATAAGTTTGATGACATTCATGGCTCTCCACATGAGCATCTTGCTCATTTTTACTCAACTTGTGGTGAAACCGCCCTAAGTGATGTCTTGTTGATAAGACAATTCATGCAATCATTAAAAGGATCGGCCTTCACTTGGTACACTCAACTCCAACCAGGGTCGATTCAAACATTGGATGAATTACAAAAGGTGTTCTTAGCTCAATTTGTGAGCTCAAAAGCAAAGGTCTCCATAATGGTCCTCGCAAACACCTTCCAAGGACCAAATGAGCTCGCTAATGGTTTCATCACTAGGTGGCGAAGTTTAAGACTTCAATGCCATGAAAAACTAAGTGAAAAAGCATGCGTTCAAATGTGTACCAACAACTCGCTTCTAGAGTTAGCAGTACATGTTGGTACCGTCGAGCCTCATTCTTTTAGTGATTTGGTGTCTAAGGCATGCAACGTTGAAAAACAACTTGCTCGACGAAAGCAAGGATTTAATTATCCTAAATCAAGTAAAGTTGAAGAAGAAGATGAGGAGGAGGAGGAGTCACAAAATCAAGAAGACTCTATGGCGATCTTCATCAAACCTAATGACAAACCCTCTACCGAGAGTAGCTCCAAGGCTCGAGATAAGGGGAAAGTCAAAGAGTTCGCCAAAAGGCTTACTCTTCGAGAAAGAAAACAAAAGAAGTATCCTTTTGAAGATGATGATGTCAAAGGGATATTTGAAGAGTTGATGACCACCAATAAATTGTCACTTCCAAAGCCAAAAAGGCCAAATGAGGTTGACAAGAAGGATGATCCAAATTATTGTCCTTACTATCGACTCATAAGTCATCTAATTAAGGATTGTTACGTCTTCAAAGATGTAATAGATGAAATGATTAAAAGAGGAGAGATTGAAATTGAGGGGGTAACATCAAAGACTCCAATAGTTACATCAAACACCATTTTCGTGGTAGATGTTTCCGAGGTCGTTCCCACAATCCAAGAATCTCTTCAAATATGTGAATTGTTTCTCCCTAAAAGGTTCCTCAAGGATGACTCAACAAGTGATGATTTAGAGGTTGCTCAATGTTTTATGATCTCTTCAGTCTACACTTGTGAAGAAAGCCAATTAAATGTAGACCAAACTCTTGCCAAGAGTTTAAACGTTTCCCAAGAAGGAGGAGTTCTAATCGCGAGTTTCAAAGAGTCAATAACAATGGAGTCAAATGAGCTAAGCACAATCTCAAAGGATAAAGTAGTTATGTCTCGAGTGTTCAAAGGCTCGAAACAAGCTCAACAAATGGATCGTCTAAGCCTAATGTGTTTGAAAGGCTTGGCATTACATCAAGACCTTTTGTGTTTGAAAGGCTTGAAAAAGCTTGGAAACCAAAGAACAAGGCGATTCGAGTCAAGAACCACAAGAAGTGGAAGGCCAAGAACGAGAGATTAAAATCTCTAGTTCGCAAGTTTGAAGATGACATGAACTCCTAAGTTGGAGAAATGAGATCGATGCCCATCCTAAGAAAAAAACATCTTACAACTGACAGGGGGTATCGTCATCAAACTCATGTCTATAAAAAAAGAAGTAGAGTTCAACACTTTGTCTTCAAGCTCGAAAGCCTCAAAATGTTGGATTTTAAATAAAAAAAATGAAGATGGAACTTCAGGAACTACGTCAAGACTTGATCCCAACAAGGGTACGTAGGAAGTTCGATATCAAATTCAATGTATATCGGATTCAGTCGCAAACCTCAAAAAAAAATCAAAAGTGAAAAACCTTTGCGCAAATGATAGTCGAAATAATTTGAGCAACCCTTCCTAGAAGGTGGGTTCAAGTTGTCTCGGTGATGCGCACAAAAAGGTTTAAGAAAACGCATGCACATGATAGTGAGGCTAATCTAGACAACCCTTCCTAGAGGTGGGTTTAGATATCGCCCTCTGATGCATATAACAAAAACCATAAATTCAAATTGGTTCACAAAGAACTATGAACGGCTTGATCCCTCACAAAGTGGGTACGTAGGCAATCTAGTCGATAAAAATACTAGATGCAGCCACAACAACAAACAAAACAACTTCTTTCCCAAAAGAAGTAAATGATAAATGAGAAATGATAAATCTCCATCTCTCGTAGTCGCTTGATCATTATCACGACTACACAAAGAGGCAATCAAATGTGGTCCGAAGAGAAGCACCTAATCATACGATTCATGATAGGTGTTATAAGAAAATTCAAGTTAACAAAAAGGGAGAAGAAAAGATACACCTACGAAAGGTGTTCTGAAGAAGAGAAACAAAAGTAATATTTCAAGTTGAATTTTCTAGACCTCAATCATCCAACTCAAATCCGATGATTGATCCAAGTCTTCTCAACCAAAAAAAATTGCTTCCAAAGAAACATCAACAAACCTCCTTAAAATTCCAGAAACCAAGTTTTCTTCTCTCCAAACTTTCAAACTACCAAAAACAAAACCCCTGATGTCCCATTCTAGATAAAAGGACAAAATTTGTTGGCCTATATCATTTTCGTATAAGGTCATTCAAAACCCTCATAACAAAAAAAAACCCGCTAAATCTCATGGCGTAAATTGGTATGGGTACATGATACAAATTCATCCTTTATGAAGGAAGCCAAAATTTAAAACCATGTAGCACGAAGCTCTCAAAAAATCCTTCTTCACCAAGAACACCCTTATTTCCAAATTGACTCAAAGTCTTATATCCAAATCGGCATGAAATTTTAAGTTCGAAGCCAAACCCAATTCCAAGAAAAAAATCTCACAAATTTTCATATGTCCATACCGCCATACTATTTCAATGGTCACGAAAATCATCACAAGAATGTCCAAGTTCCCCTTGTGATAAAATTTCAAAAGGAACGATAACATAGGTTCCTATCTTCTTCGGACCAAAAATCAAACTAATTATTCCCTTCACAAGAATGTCTTAAAAAAGACAAACTTTGTACGGTACAAATCTTCACACGCACAAAGTTCGGGGGATAACTGGTGAGGAGTAAAATTTCAATAATTTAATTGTTCTTTATTTCAAATCATGAATTTCCTATGTAATTAATTGAGGCACAAATATGTCAACTGGGCTCGTACAAATTTGTGTTAGCTCATTAGCCCAAAATTAAAATGAAGAATGGGCTAAATATAAAACGAAAAAAAAGAAAAAAAGTCTGCACGATCAAGATTTGCAGCAAATCACAAATAAAGAGAAATTAAGAAAATTAAAATTAAAGAAAAGAAGGAAGCTACAAAAAAGATTCACGTGGCCTTCTACCAAAATCAATCAGTGGAGAAACCAAATAAAAAAAGTTAATTAATATGGTAAATGGGTGGTTAATTTATAACATCTCCATTATCTTCCATATTAAAAAGAGAGAGTATATTATATGCCTAGATAACATGGTTATCATGAGATTGCCCCTTAGACTGAAGAACAAGATAGAATCCATATTACAAAATTTAAAAGCGGTGGTGGAATGGATCATACAAAATTCAAGTTATTATGAAGATAGGATTTTGGAATTGTAGGGGGATAGGTAGAAAGTCGTTTTGGCCAGAGATTGACTCCTTCTGTAAAATTCAGAGAATACAAATTATGGCAATAGCGGAAACTAAAACGGACACACTTCCCAGTGACCAGGTTTGGAGACGCGCAGGATTCGATAATGTTGTCTGGTCTCCTGCCTCAGGTCGGGCGGGAGGCATTGCTATCTTTTGGAAGTCACACCAGCTTATCAATGAGGAAATCACAATTCTCGTTCAAGAACCAAGGTATGTGATTCTAAAATACCACCACCTTGTAACTAAAAATAAGATAGCCATTTGTTTTTCCTATGCCCCACCCAACGCTAGGGACAAAGAGGAATTTTGGAACCAATTAACGGTAACGATACAAAACGTAAACCTCCCTACTCTTGTGATTGGGGATCTTAAAGAAATACAAGAACCGAACGACAAAAAAGGAGGGGTGTACCCGGAGCCCATCCGTTTTGAAAGATTATTAAACTTCAAAAACGATTGTCTTCTAGAAGACATCCCGACTTCAGGTCATGCCTTCACTTGGAGAAAGAATAAGACTGAAATTGATAACATCTACGAAAAGCTAGATAGAGTCCTCGTAAGTAATTGTATCATACAAAAATTTCCAAATATTAGTGCCAAAAACCACGCGTTTACTAGTTCAGATCATTGTAAAGTAACGGTGGAATTAAGTAATGAAGAAACAATCAAAGCACAACCGTTCAAAGTAGAAAAAATGTGGATGTATAGAAAAGACTTTCGAAATGTGGTTAAGCAAGCTTGGAGAGTGCAATTCCAGGGTTCGAATATGTTTCAATTAGTTAGGAAGACACAACTTTTTAAACAACATGCTAAAAGATGGAATAAGCATACACTAGGCAACACGTTCGAGCAATTGAGGGAAATAGAAGAAGAACTGGTTGAGCTCCAAAACAACATCCTAACCTCTCCTCAACCGAGTACCATCCAAAAACAACTAAGATTATTGAATAAGAAAGAATGCATCCTAAAATTTCACAAAACATATTGGAAACAAAGAGCTAAAACAAAACACATCAAACTCTCGGATGCTAACACAGGATACTTCCACAAAATTGCAAGTGGTAAACGCAATCGGAAAATAATCAAGGAAATCACCACATCTGAAGGTACACAAATTCTAGGTATAGATAACATTAGAGAAGAAATACGAAATGACTTCAAAAAAAGATATACTAAGCAACCAACTCACCTAGATAATGCAAATGAATATCTTAACCTGATAACCAAAGAAATAACAGAGCAAGACAATACCATGTTAACTAGTGCTGTCACTAATGATGAAATTAAAACAACGGTAATGCAGTTAGGCTTCGACAAATCTCCAGGTCCAGATGGTATGACTGCGGAATTCTACAAGAGATATTGGGATATTGTAGGACCAACAATTATCAAAGCTGTAAAAAGTTTTTTCCATTCAGGGAAGATCTTACGACAAATTAACCATACGTTTATAACTCTCGTGCCCAAGATAGAGAACCCAAAATCAACTAATCACTACCGGCCAATAAGTCTTTGCTCAACTATCTATAAAATCATCTCTAAAATCATAACAGAAAGAATTAAAAAGGTAATAACCAAAATTATCCATCCTCTCCAAGGGGCTTTTATAGCAAACCGGTCTATTCAAGATAATATCCTTATAGCCCATGAAATTTTCAACTCATTTAGAAACACAAAAAACAAGGATGGATGGATTGCCATCAAACTAGATATGGAAAAGGCATACGACAGAGTAGATTGGGAATATCTATTAGACGTGATGATTAGATTCGGGTTTGATAGAAAAGTAATAGGTTGGATAAGGGAATGCATAAGCAATGTGTCACTTTCGATACTTGTAAATAATGGACCCACGGAACCATTTAACCCAGAACGAGGACTCAGACAGGGTGACCCCCTGTCGCCTTTCTTATTTGTTATTGCATCGGAAATTTTAGCAAGAAAACTACAATTAACTAGCGAACTTGATAAAAAAACAATAGGATTTCCAATTGCCCGAGGTGGGACGCGAATTCCCTTCTTAGCATTTGCAGATGACATCATAATATTTGCCAAAGCATCTCAGCGATCATGCGAAAAAGTAAAGACCATCATTGATGAATTTTGCAGAATTTCGGGTCAAAAAGTTAACTATAACAAGTCAGCTTTTCAAACCTCTAAAAATATGACGTCCCAGCAAAAAAATGTAGCACAACAGGCCTTGGGGATTGCAACAATGACGAATCTTGAAAAGTATTTAGGCTGTCCAATTATAAATGGTAAAGTCAACAAAGACACATTTAAAGACTCTATTGGAAATGCACAAAAACAGCTCACAAAATGGAAGGCAAACTCGCTATCTCAAGAAGGAAGGACGACATTAATAAGAGCCAACCTAGCCACAAAGCCGAACTACGTTATGCAAAGCTTTATGCTTCCGGCATATGCCCACTCAGAAATGGATAGGATAAATAGGGGATTCTTCTGGAACAAGGATAGAACTTATAAACCCTTGGTGGGATGGGATAAGATTTGCAAACCTAAAGAGGTAGGAGGACTAGGAATAAGGAAAACAGAACATACGAACAAAGCGCTCCAAATGAAATTGCTCTGGAAAATTTTGGCAGAACCAAATAATATGTGGGTAAAGATAATTTCACAAAAATATCTTAGAAATGATAATCTATTTTCGTACAAGATTAAAGCAAACACCTCATGGCAATGGAAAAAACTAATGCACCTAAGAGAAGAATTCTATAAAGGTCTAATTTGGCAAATTGGAGATGGGAAAACGGTCAAATTTTGGAAAGATAATTGGCTGTCGGGAGGTCCCCTTTGATCTCAAGCGAAGAACCCAACAAATATAGATGAAACAATAACGGTAGATGCATGGATTACGAATGATCATAGATGGAAAATTCATGAATTAAGACAAATTCTTACTGATAACATTGTTGAACAAATTCAAAATACTCCAATCCCGGATAACTATATCCAAGACCGATTGTATTGGGCCCCGAGCAAAAATGGTTGGTTCTCCACCTCGTCTGCAGTAGACTTAATCACAAATTTAGAAAGACAGACACCACACATAAATAACTGGTTGTGGAAATTGGATACATACCCAAAGGTAAAAAACTTCCTTTGGAAAGTTGATAATAATGGACTCCCCACGAAAGCTAGACTTAGGGATAAACAAATCATAACTCCGGGAGGTTGTGTTTTGTGTGACTGTAATAATGAAGACATAAATCACTTACTGACAAAGTGTCCGTATACAATTTACATAACCAACAAAGTAAACCCAAACATTGCTAATTCCATCCAAGGGTATGACCCACAAAACAAAACGCCTAGAATAATTCTAAACGAAATATACCAACTCCTAGGGAAAAAAGATTTCACGTGTCTAGCAGTTGTGTGGTGGAGTATCTGGCATCAACGCAACAAATTGATTTTTCAACATGACCAAAGCGAAGGAATATCAGACTTAACAACATATATAAGAAATCTAATAGTGAATTGGGAGAAAGCGTCGAAATGGACAGAAGATGAAGAAGCAATACCAACATCTCAATTGAAGGGTAGAAACAAAAACATAAGAACACAAAATAAATGGAAAAAACCCAAACCGGGATACATTAAAGTAAACTTCGATGCCTCAAAGTTGCCCAATGGAAACACTACTGGGGGAATTGTACTCCGAAACCACCTTGGTTAGGTAATGGATATTTTGACGACTAGCTTTGGAAAAGTGTCGGTATTGAAAGCTGAAGCTCTAGCTCTCCGGGAAGCGATTAGGCAAATAAAGAACAGAACGATAGAAAAAGTGGAAATTGAAGGGGATAATCTCCAGGTCATTAACGCTGTTAAAGGGAAAATCCATTGCCCTTGGGAGATCGAACTCGTTATCGCTGACATCTTTGTTTCCATTCACGGAAGCCAGGACCTAGTGATCAACCATGTCTTTAGGGAATGTAACGTTGTGGCCGACAAAATCGCTAATTTGGGCCACAGTCTCCATGTTGAGTGTATCAAGACTCACCCAGAACTGCTAGTTTTCATCCGAAAGGATGCTCTAGGGCGCCCTCCGTAAAGGAGAACACCCTAATCCTTACCTAATCAAAAAAAAAAAAAGAGAGAGAGTCATTGAGCGTAGAAAAAAAATGATCTTCTCCTTCTGGTTCAGTTTGGCTCTCCATATCAAAGAAACTGCAAACAAAAAAAACGAGAGGAAGAGAAGATTGAAGAAGGTAGTCTCCCGTTTTAGTTTTCCTCCTTCTTCCCCTTCTCAAAGTATTCATGGTTGATAATCCTAATCCCGCTCGTGAGGTTCTAGTTAGAGTCTCACATATGGGCCCGGATTTAGTATGATTTTATGGAAATTCTTTGGGGATCCCTTTGATAAAATTGGAACTAGTAAGGTCCTAAATTTCCCTCTTGAGTAGTGACCCAAGATTTCAACAAAAATTCTCACATGTGCGTAGTTATGTACTGTGTGGAACGCCTTATAAAAGGGGTGTGATTGGAACTAGTTAGTTCCTAAAATTCGGAAATTAATTAATTTCCCTCTTGAGTAGTTACTCAGGATCTTAACAAAAAAGAATTCCTACATGTGCGTAGTTACGTACTGTAGGGTTCAACAAATTGTAGTCTTAATTAAGACTCAAGGGATTAATTAATCTCACAAGCATGAAGCGTTCAAAATTATGGGGTTACTCTGGCAAAATTTTGGCAGAATGAAACACAAAAAAATATAAAGCTTGTCATCACAAATGTTTGCAGACGAAAAAAAATCAATCATAATCCTTGAAATATGGTGATTTATGTCAATTATAAATATTTGTATTTCATTAAAAGATCCACATATTCGGATTTTTTTTTAAGAAAAAAGTTTCACCCAAAGAATGGAATCATACGAAACCAAAATCTTGTTTCCTTAAACAATATATTGAGAATTTAAAATTTATATTCATTTAGGGAAGCATTATATTTTGTGGACAAATAAATTGAGGTTTACGAAATATCCATTAAAAAAAAAGATCCACTTAATCAAGGTTGTGTTCGATGTTGATCAAGTTAATTACATGTTGGATGGGAAAGTGTGTTGGAGGCTAAGCACAAATTTGGCCTGCATGCGTATATTAAAAATAGTTATAAACAATGTAAAAAATTAGAACTAGTGGTTTTAAGCATAAAATATAAAAGTGGATCATTTTTCACTTTCGATCCATTGGCGTAAATCATTTAGAAAATTGACCCACTAAAAATGTTTTCTAAACTAAATTATAATCAATATAAAATCGGGACTATATTAAGGCACAAATCTTAGTCTAAAAATATTATTGGTCATATTTAAATTTGGATCAACAAATCAAAATGAAACCACAAAGTGTCCTTGTTATAGAACTACGTAAAGACTTGGTGCCTAAAAAAACCTACGTAGGTAACTCGGTATCAAGTTTAATCGAGTACAGTCGCCAAATTTAAATTAAATCACTAAAGTGATCAAGACAAATCAAATAGTCAAGCTCAAAGCATAATTAATTAATTATGCATAACCCGTATTCTCAAAATTATTTTGTGACTAATATAAAGTTATGATCATTTTAAAGCACAAAACTTGATATAAAAATCTCATTGGTCATAATTAATTTGGGTTACGAAATTAAAAATACCTCTTAAAGAACTACGTACGATTTGATCCCTTTAAAAAGGGTACGTAGGAAACTCGATATAAGACAATTTGTCCATCGTGTTCAATCACCACCTCAAATCAAATTAAAATTCCCAAATCCAAAAATGCACTAAAAACAATTGTGCACGCCAAATGCGAATGACTAGATTAACCTTCCTAAAAGGTGGGTTTAGTACTCTTCGCGTTAGTGGTCTAGTGATACGTGATTGCCCCGGAATCCTCCGTAGAAACCTCGTATATGATCCACACGATCCCGATCTTGCCAGTAAACCAATTCAAACCTACAATTGCTTCCGAAATTAGATGACTTGAGACGCAAGTAACAATGAAACTGAATTGAATGATGACGAATGAAGAACCGATCGGATTGATAGAAATAAACCAACTTGATAGTTCAAACGGATTGGCTCAATCGCTAAATCCGAATGATTAACTAGTTTGATCTTTAATGATCACAACTAGAACAATCTAATTGATCCAAACTATAAACCATATTTCGAACAAAGAGAGAGAAGATAATTCGATGATGATGTTGATCGATCTTGGCTGAAATCAAAAAGTTGTCACACGTGTGTGTTTTTTTTGGAGCCCAAAGACTAGATAAACCTTTCTTAGGGTTTATCTAATCTCAAGCTGATTTTTCATTAATGGAATTGCAAAGTATAAATAGAAGAATACAAAGCTAATACTTGGGGAGCAAGCAAGAGCATGGCCAGCCCTAAGGAGGGTAGAATAGACATTTTCTTGCTTCCCAAGATATAATAAAATATCTATAATAAATCTATCTAGATCTCCCTTAAATAAAATAAATCATGGCTGATTTATTTATTTAAGGAAACTATCCTAACAAACTTAAAAGATAATAAAAATAATAAACTAAGACAATTCATCCATCTAACAAACTCCTATGGCCGAAATTATTGATAAACATAATATCTAGCTAAAGATAGAATTAAAGCTAAAGATAAGATTCCCGTAAGACTTGAACAACTCTCAGTAAAACCCATTTTTCGGCCCTTTACTCTTGGATTCTGGATTTTATGTGAACTAAAAGTTGTAGAACTTTTAATTATCTTTCCAACGAGTACTTAACCGACTTGAGATGAATTTTCTAGCCCAAGTTATGACCAGTTTATTGAGCATTGTTTTTAATTTGACGGATTTCTTAACTTTCCGAACTTTGAAGACTTCATCCTTTTCCTTGGTGGCCTTGGACGCCATTGATGAATATCTTCAACAAATAAGATCAAGTCCTTGAATTTATTCTTGAACTTGAATGCTCGAGACCTTGGGAAAGGTCTTGGTTTTGGCCTCTTAAACACCTTCTTTCCAAGCATCTTCTTCATGGTCCTTTGATCGCTATCATTCTCCCCCACTTGATCTCGAATCGTCCTCGATTCGATGTTGCATGTAAGATTAAGATGAGAAATATCTTGAAAGGCTGGAGATACTAAAGGCACCATGGTTAGTAAAGAAGGTTTTGGAGCAAACATAGTTGATGGAAGACATTGAATCATCTCTTGAACATTAAGGCTCTTTTTGAATGAAACTCCATTTGAGACATCAACTTCTTCCTCCATGCTCTCATCTTGCAAGTTGTCATCAGCTGAAACCTCCTTTAAACTTTCATCCATAATATGGCATTGAGGAACACATGGGAGGTCACTTGATTCTTTAGAGGTCTCTTGGCTATATGGGGCGGTAACTCTCTCTTCTTGAATTGATATTCCTGGTTTTGGTGAGTTAGAAACTCCCATTTCCTGCAAAAGGAGTTAGTATCTAAACCAATGGAAGAAGAGTTAGAATTGTACCTCATTTGACTAGAATTAGCCAAAGCCTCCTTAGTCAAGTCCAAAGACTCATACTTGTGATTCAAGGATCAGATTGGAGCTCTCTTTTGGCAAGCAGGACCACAAGCTTCCTTATAACGTCTATGCAACTCTTCGACAATTGTAACATAGATCTTTCGCATTACAAACTTCATTTGATCCCATGTTGTAATTGGAATCAAGCCTTGACGTCTTCTAGATTGACATATCCATAACCAAAAGGAACGGGCAGAAACAAGAAGGTAGTTAGTCACCCATGGAAGGATATCCCATTCATCATAACCATAGTAGTCAAGGTAGTAATCAACAGCTCGCTCCCATGCCAAATAATCATTCGGTCCATACTCTCCAGAAAAAGGCTCAATCTTTGGAGGTCTTTGTACCCTTGGAGTTGGTGGAATATCATTAAAGGGATCACACCAATACATCTTAATCCTGAAAACAAAGCAATAAAACGAGAGAGTAGTGTGTTCCAAAAGCAAATCACACAAGCAATACCATACCTTAATCAAGTCAAAACTTGCCTCAAAGCAATCCAATCAACTTAATTCAGTTTTTGGGTTGGATTGAGGGAGTAAAGGGTTAGATATAGTGTAGGTATGGTATACTAATGATAAATAAAGGAAATATGCAGTTCAAGCAAATGGCAAGTATGCAATAAGACAAGCAATGCAAATAATCCCTTTATGAGCTTCTAAACACATGCAATCTCTCAATTGACTCTATGCAAGTTAATAAAACCAAATTTAAGCATGCAAGGACAGAAATATGGTGGGCTTAGTGACTTTTATTTCGTCACTCTTTTTCTTCAAAGTGATTTCTACTTAGCTATTTTTTTTAAGCAAGCAATCACTAGGGTTGAAAGTGGCTTAAAACTAACTGGGGTCCTTTGATCGCTATCATCTAGGCAACCCTTCGTAGAAGGTGGGTCTATTCTCGTTCCTCTGATGCATGAACAATATCACACACAAATAAAAAACCAAAACACTTTGAACTACGTAAGGCTTGATTTTCTTTAAAGAGATACATAGGCAACCCATCAAAACTGGGTGCAGTCCAAATTCTTAAAACCACTTAATTGTAATATCCGCTAAATTCTAAATAAAATAAAATGGGTAATTATCCCAATAAATTTTTTCTCTAAAATAGAGAACTTAATAAACTTTATAATTTCATACCATATTATGAAAGGATACAAAAGTTTACTACAATGACAATTAAGAATTTAATTAAGTATATTATGCAAGTCGGATACCTATCTAAATATTTTCTCTCGAAAAGAGTGTATTTATTTGTATAATTGTCTCAATAAAAATATAAAAGTGTTATAAATATAATATCCGCAATATTCCAAGACTTAATCCAATATAATATAATTTTATAATTCTTTCTCTTATAAAGGAGAATTCTTAAAATATATTTTATATATAGCCCTTTTGCTCTTTAAAAAGAGATTCGTACATAAATTAAAATTAAATAAATAGCAAGAAGGCATTATAAGGGTTATGAATAAATAAAAGCATTTAAATAAAAATAATGCTTCATAATTTCGGTTTTAGTAAATAAAAAGAGGTACAACAAGATAGTAAAAATACAATGAAAATTCAATAAAAAAATGCAAGAGTCAAGACTCAACCCGAGACCTGCAATCCCCTCTCACACGCCTCTTCACACAATCCGCTAAGCCATTGTAACTTTCTATTTAATAACCCAACTCTTTTAACTTTATAATAATCCTATCTTCTTCTTCTTCCTAGAAACATCAGACTTTTGCCTGATGTGAATTGACGTTGATTGAAAATCCCTCCAATGCATGACAATGGAGCCTTCTCCTCCTTCTCCTTTGCTTGCAAGACTAAACTATTACATCATCTTTCATCACTCTCAAACAAACACAATCTCCACCAATGGAGAGCAATCTCCTTCTCCATCTATGGCCAATTCCAAGTGCCATGGATTAATACCTTGCCTCTATTTGCCTATAAAAGGAGGCTGAAATTCATTTCTCTTCCACACACAATACTGCTCTTCTTTCTTCTAGCAAAATTGCTATTCTAATTTGTCAATTTTCAGCCTAAGAAAAGTCCCACAAAATTCAGATTTTCTCCATTAAAAACCCCATAAAAATCCTTTTCTACACCTTTTGGCCACCGGACCACCGCCTATCCGCCCCTGCCTCCGGCCACCACCCGCGCGCACGCCTGCCGCCCTTGCCGGAGCTTCGCCGGCGCCCCACCACCTCCGTCCCGAGCCTCGTCTGTCGTCGTTCAATGCCTGGTACTCCTCTGGTTGTTTCACATAGAAGAATAAGGGGTAAAACTTGGGCCTTTGGTTGATTTTTGGGCTGAATTTTAATTAGGGCCATTTATCATTTATTACCCATCAGATTTTTTTAAAGGGGAAAGAGAAGGGGAGGCCAAAAATCCGCCCACCTCGAAGTCCCTTCCCATTCCGCTCTCATTTTCACTCGGTATAATTTCCCGACTCATATTTTAATTTTCTATCTTTTTATAAATAAATTTACATATATATAATATTTATTTAAATAAATTCTATAAATATTACAAATGGGCTTTTAAAAAGGAAATTATGTAATGAAATTAATTTGCATGCCCATCTAAGAGAGAAATATAATTTTCAATAAACCATATGTGAATTCATAAAATACTAATATTCATAACGATGATATTCTAAGCATATTAAGTTTTGATAATTTGAAAAGAATAATAACCAAGAGCTTTTATAAAAGTTTTTATAAAGTTAGTAGCATAAAGGTTGTAGCTTTTTATATACTAAATATTTTTTTATAGAAGAATAATTTTATTTATACAAGATATATGAATTTTTATAATAATGATAGTTATGTTAATGAAGCTATTGTAAAAAAATTATTGGTTTGCCATATCTCTAGGTGTAGAGATTTCTAAAAGATATAAGCTCCAATAAAAATATGATAGTGGTGATAATGAGTTGATATATAATATGCTATTATATTGCTATGTTATAAATGTTGCCATGTATGAAAAGATATTGAAAAATATGGGAAAGATGATAAAATTTGATTTAAGATATCATAAGATTATGCTTGATTTATTAAAGGAGATATTTTAGCCATGATCATATTTCTATGAATAAATGATATAAAGAGGATTTTATGTAGACAAGTAAATAAGATTATTTTATTATTATACTAAGTTATAGAAAGCTTTCCTTATAAAGTATATATAGAAAGTTCTATTTATTGAAGGATGATTTAAATAAATAGCAAAAAAAAGGCTAATTAGGTGGTAGATATTAAGGAGTGTGTGAAAATTAGCTAAATAGCAAAACCTCCCATCACCCACCCCCATCCCACTCCCACCGAGTTGACTCACCCGTTGACCGATTTGACTCGTATGTTGACCGACCGTTGACCGACGTTGACCATCATCACAATTATCACTATCATCATTTTCAAAACCGTCATCACAATTTTTTCACCGTCATCACAATTTATTTCATTGTCATCACAAATTTTTGATGACAAAAAGTGTAATGAAAGGTAAAAAAGTGTCATTAAAATATCTTGATGACATTTTTTGATGACAAAAAGTATCATTAAAGGCATTGAACCACATATAAAAAAACCGTCATCCCCCGTCATCACAATATTTTTCACCGTCATCACAATTTTTTGATGACAAAAAGTGTAATAAAAGGTAAAATGTGTCATCAAAATGTCTTAATGACACTTTTTTGATGACAAAAAGTATCATCAAAGACATTCAACCACATAAAAACAATCGTCATCACTATCATCACAATTTATTTCACCGTCATCACAATTTATTTTACGTTCATCAAAAAATTTTGATGACAAAAAGTGTAATAAAAGGCAAAAAGTGTCATCAAAATGTATTGATGACAACTTTTTGATAACAAAAAGTATCATCAAAGGCATTCAACCATATAAAAGCAACCGTCATCACTTGTCAACGTTACTTGATGACGGTTTGATTGTCATCAACTATCATCTCTACTTGATGACAGTTCGATTAATTTGTCATCAAAATGGCCTTGATGACAAACAAGTGTCATCAAACTATCATCACCTAAGCATCATCAAATATGTGTCATCACTATCATCACTGTCATCACTACTTGACGACAGTTTGGTTGTCATCAATAATTTTTTGATGATAAAAAATGTAATAAAAGGTAAAAAAGTGTCATCAAAATGTCTTGATGACAACTTTTTGATGACAAAAAGTATCATCAAAGGCATTCAACCATATAAAAACAACCGTCATCAACTGTCATCACTTGTCATCGTTACTTGATGACGGTTTGATTGTCATCAAATATCATCTCTACTTGATGACAGTTTGATTAATTTTTCATCAAAAGGGCCTTGATGACAAACAAGTGTCATCAGAATTATCATCACTTAAGCGTCATCACTATCATCACTGTCATCACTACTTGATGACGGTTTGATTGTCATCAACAATTCTTTGATGATAAAAAATGTAATAAAAGGTAAAAAAGTGTCATCAAAATGTCTTGATGACAACTTTTTGATGACACAAAATATCATCAAAGGCATTCAACCACAAAAAAACAACCGTCATCACATTTTTTTGATGACAAAAAGTATCATCAAATGCTTCGATGGTAATTTTTTTATAACAAAAAGTGTAATAAAAGGTATTAAAAATTGTCATCACTATACGATTTTTTCATAAATTGTCATCAATTCTCATAAATTGTCATCACTATTTGATGATGGTTTGATTGTCATCAACTATCATCACAAATATCATCTCTACTTGATGACGGTTCGATTGTCATCAATCGTCATCGTTAATTGATGACGGTTCGATATTGTCATCGATTATCATCGCTACTTTATGACGGCTCGATTGTCTTCAACTGTCATCACTATTGATGACGATTTGATTGATTTGTTTGTCATTAAAAGGGCTTTGATGACAAACAAGTGTCATCTCTACTTGATGACGGTTCGATTGTCATCACAAACAAGGCTTAAAGGCCTTAAACCGATTAATTACCAAAAAAACCATTGATTCCTCTCACATTGAATTCAAATAGGTATCCTTCATCTAACCTAGTCCTACGCATGGTCTAACAAAGAAGCACATAAAGTATGAAAGAAAGCCTTGACCAAAAAAAAGTATGAAAGAAAGTATATACCAGAAACAATAGAAGTTAGATCCCTAATTAAACTAACAATAATCAAAATAAAGACTTAAAACAGGAGCTTTTTTCACATTTATTTACAATGCAGTGCTACTAGCAAACATTATTCCTTTTCATCCACTTGACACCCCGTATTGTTAGAGATATGTTCTTCACGAGGTCCTCAAGGGATATACCCAAGTTGAACTCGTCATACTTCGGTGGCAGCAGTTTGGCAGGTTTGGTCTCGGCGACGTTCAACTTCACTGCGTCGGGGTGAGGGCGCCGATATGGTTGATCATGGTGTTCCCGTTGATGATTTGGTGCCGCCTTCTTTTCTACCCTTTCCCAGATGCTCGCATGCTTCCTCATTTTCAAATCTTCCTCAAGTCTGATTTGAGCCAGAGCCTTGGTTTCGACATCTTCGAAACTATGACAAGGGTGCCTGGTGAGCTCTTTGTAGAGGTCTTCGTCTTGATTTACTCCCTAATGGAAAGCTTCCATACCCGTCGGCACGTCACAGTGCGGGTTGGAGATCTTTTCTTGGTTGAACCTGTCTAGGTACTCCCGGGTGGATTCTTCTGGTTTTTGGATAACCCGGTATAGATCGCTAGACTGCTTATCGAATCTTCGGCTGCTAGCGAATTGAACCCGGAAGGAGTCCATCAACTTGGCAAAGGAACAAATACTTCCTCATGAAAGATTGACGAACCATTTTAAAGCCGGTCCTGCGAGAACTACTCCGAAACCCTTGCACATCAGTGCTTCACGAGAGTGATATGGAACTGCATTGGTCATCATTTTCTGCTTGAATATGGCTATGTGCTCGTCAGGGTCTCCCGTTCCATCATAGGGGCTCATACTAGGTACCGAGAATTTCTTCGGTATCTCGACTTGAGCGATGTGGGGAGCGAAGGGTGACTCGTCATAACCGTCAACCGCATCCTTCTCTATGGTTTGCGGAACCCCAAGTATCTTCGCCAACTGCTCGGTGAACATCTTGAATTGATTTCGGACAATATTTTCGAGGTCTCGGGGACGGCGGCGGTCCCAATCTTTGTCGTCGTCCATGATGTCGTCTTCAAAGGTCAAGGGCTAACTTCTCGCACCGATTGAAGGTGTATGGGTGCCCTCGCTCCTTTGCCCTGTGCAAGGGTAAATGACGGCACACCAGGGACTATTGCTGATGGGGTAATGAACTCCATGCCAGAGTGTCTCTCGCGTCGACAAGTAGGGTTTCCAATGGAACCTTCACCCCCACTATTCTGGATCCGATCCGTTGTTCAGGCGCGCGGGCCGAAACAGAAAACGGATCGGAGTTGAGAGCACAAACCTTCATTATCAGTGGTAAACTGCTCGATGTTAGCCTTATGTTTTTCATTACAGGCACATTGGTCCGTTAGTTCTTTCTCCAAAGCTTGAAGCCTTTGGGCAAACTCAGATAACTCGAGGCGGAGCGCTGCCGATGTGTCCACGTGTGCGCCTCCATCGTCCCCGACGTTTAGCTCTTGATTACCCTCGCTAGGGCTGCTCATGGAGACTTCTTGAACTTCTTTTGGTATGGAAAGACGATTCCTTTTCGATCGTTGGGCCCCACGGTGGGCGCCAAATTTTTTTGGACAAAAATTTGACACTCAAACTTTTGCCTTAGATTGGGGCACGATCGAATCGAGGGACGAAGTAATAATCAGGAAATGATCGAATCAGGGAAATCCGAATACAAAGCTCTCTTTTTGATAATTCTGTTTTTGTCTAAGTATGTGTGTACAACCGAATAAATCGTAAAAATCTATCATATATCTCCTTGCCCTAATGCTCTTCCCCCACATCCCACGATTTCCGTGTTCCTAGGGCATATCTCCGACTGCCATCCACTCCCCGCATATATCGGAGGAGAGAACCGCCGTGACGGTTGTCCCCTGAGCGCACATCTCTTTCTCATGACGGAAGCTTTCTTCCTTCATTTTGGTGATCGTTGACTTCCTTTCGCTCCCAAAGACTTCTGCTCTCACGTTTTCTCACGGTTTGTCGCTTGATCTTGGGTTTGTGTCTTCAAATGGGCCAAATCGGTTTTTGGGCCTAACATATGGTACTTGTACGAATGATGGTGATGATCTAGAGGAAGAAAGTACTATCAACAGTGTCAATAATGTTATTGATGTAAGTATATTTTTTTTCTTATCACTTTCAATAGTTGTCATGTAATATAAAGATAATACTAATATCTTATTATCCTTTATGATTTTGATATTTGATAGTCTATTGATGATGTTGAATAATGAAGATTGAAGAAGTTAGAAGAATGCAAGATTGAAGAATGAAGATGTTGGATTTTTTGTTTTTTTCTTTTATCTACTGCTGGAATCTTCAATGCTATTTTGCCTACTGATGTCTAATGTCTTGTACTATAATACTAGAGTATTGCTGGGTTTTTTGCATTTTAACATGTTGGATTTTATTGTTATTTTGCCCACTGATATACTGCTTATTTTTTTTTTTGCTATTTTGCCTACTGTTTTTTAAATTAGGTTTAATATAAGGTTGTTTAAAAATCATATTTAATACAGGTTAACACCCGAAATACCATCCGACCCACCCGACTCACCCTGAAATTTAGGGTGGATTGGATTAGGATGACCCATTCCAATGGGTGAGGTCGGGTTTGGATGGAGTTTTTTTTTTTGAGACGGGTCGGGTTTGGGAATGGTCCATCCACCCAAAATCCGACACATTGCCATGCGCCAATGTGTGGAGTGATGGACAAGAAGTTAAAAAGTGTGATATTGCCTGGTACTATAATTTGGGCCGGCCACTTCTAAATGCAATAAGCCCAATGAACCCTAGTCACAAAACGACGCCGCTAGATCTGTCCCCAGCTTCTCGTATTATTGCAGCGTTGAGAGAACAAGAAAAGAAGACCCCAGAACACACAGAGAGATTACCTTCGTACTCATGTCTATGGATAGGCCACGTCACTCTTTATTCCGTGACCATTAAACGTTTCTATCTCTCCCTCCAAACATTTCCAACACTCGAAAATGAAAATTCATCCGACACCGAGCACTGAATTTTGAAAGGGTCGTCGAATTATCGGAGGACTAGGGGAAAAAAGAAGAGGAGAAACATTCACTGTTTGCTCCAATTCTCCCGCGAAAAACTCCTGGCAGGAGAATTCATTCCAATTCCAGTTCATCGTCTGTCTGCCTCCATCTGAATTTCCATGTCAATCAAATTGCAGCATCAGAGCTTCCTGTCTCCAAGGTTTCTTTTTCTGCGCCATTCTGTTGCATTTGAATTGGCGAAACAGTGTGTTCTGGTCTTAACGCAAGTAAAGTGTGTTCTGGTCTTAGGGTTTCCCTTCTGGCACATGCTCAGTGTGTCTTGAATTTTGACATTTGCTAGTTAGTCTTGATGATATCAATTGTTTGAAATCGCATTGTTTAGTTGTAACTTGTCATGGCTTCTCGCCCGTGATTGTTTCTGCCTGTGTGATTGTTTTTCAAAAGAAAATGGCTGAGAAGGCCACAAGTACCATGGGAATCGGGGATGTTAAGTTGATAACAAACCCGTTGAAGGAAAGAAACCAACCTTTAAAGCTATATTTTGCTTGATAAAAGAACCTGATGTTACGAGTTTTGTGAAAAGTTATCGTTCTATGATCAGAGTAAAATAGTATGTTATTTGCTTTAAAACGTCTAACAGTCCGATAAACTTTATCTTAGTATCTTAAAATCGCCTGTATTCAGTATTTCACTCCCCTTACGAGGTTTCTTCTAGGTACACGTCATCTCTCTCCCCACCCGGCAACTAATTAATTATGTTGAAAATACATGATGCTGTACACTGAATATCAACTTTCTGTATTTTGCACTTGCAGTTCTTCAACTCAATGGCTTGCAGAAAAATCTCTGGGCAAAGTCATAGACTTGGATCATGTAATTTTTGTTTGTGCTAATACAAGGCAGAGGTCTTTCATCATGTGTACAGAGCTCAAATCTAGGAATGATAGTCGTTCTGGTAGAACATTTCCGTTTCGGATGCAAAAATTTGTTCCTCCTACACGGAAATGGACTGAGAACCTTTTGTCATTTGCTTCTGCTGATGACGGCATAGCTGTCAATGGAAGCCCTTCAGCTAGTACAAGCAGAAGTGTTGAAGCTATGAGAGTAAGACTTGATCAGTCATTGCAAAATGAAAATTATAATGATGGACTCGTACAATCATTACATGATGCAGCTAGGGTTTTTGAATTGTCATTCAAGGAGCAAAGCTCAACATCAAGAATAGCGTGGTTTTCAGCAGCCTGGCTTGGTATAGACCACAATGCATGGATGAAGGCTCTCTCATATCAGGTTTTTCAGACTATTTAAATACATTGGATATTCCCACTTAAACTTCATGAAACATGTCATCTATATTTAAGGTAGATTGATTGCTTTTGGATGCTAGATATTCTCATGGAAAAACCCAGAGTTATGCTCTGAATTACATCTTCTTGTTTGTTTTGCTTTAATCATCTCTGCATGAATATCTTGTAATGCTGCTTGTTCAATGATCTTTTATCTTCAAGCTCAACATGAGCATTATCTATATTTCCTTGTCATGTATGTATGAAGAATGACATTTTTTTTATCAATCATTATTAGTTTATTACCAATATTTTTATAATGTTTTTATAAGTACATATAATCCCTTTATAATGGAGAATGGGATCTTTCCAATTGCAGTTCTGCTTATATTCAGTAAAGTAAGGGGTGAACAAAATGGAAATGTGCTATGCATTGATGATTTTGATGTTTGTGTTGTGACAGCAAAAATTGAATTTTGAATCTAGGTAAATACATACCTGGTGTAGATTTGTCTACAAAAGTATCAAGTCAATATTTGTAAGCTATACATCAAAAATCCTAATTTAGCTGGTATCCACTCATTAACATTTTAATCATGAATTTTTGGGCATAAGGTTCGTTTAATCCCATTTCTATATTGCATGCAAGTAATTTTCTGCCGCCAAATAGGTCCATGGTCATGAAAATCTTTGAAATATCTTCCTTACTACTTAATCAGCTCTTCATTATTATCATTATTGCTTTTGTTGTTGTTATCAGGCTTCTGTATATTCCTTGATTCAAGCTGCCAATGAGGCTGCATCAAATGGTGATAGACAGGATATGGACATCAGTATTGCTGTTCAAAGAAGGTAAAAAAAAGACAAGTATCTGTAAATATATGCCTGTGGTCTAGGATTAACTTCATTAGGTGTTCACTCAGACAGTTTCCTTGATAGTTTCATACTCTGAAGGAGGTTTATTTAATTGATGTTCGATTTCTTGTTGCTAATTATTGGTTCATTGAATACAGTTTGGCCCATGACAATTGGCATGTGGCATACATATATGCTTAAACCAGGGTCTTTTGTCAGAGGTTGAAGGTTGTTGGCTTGAAGTGAATCATATATGTGACCATAGAGATCATGCAGTTTTTTGTTTTAACAATTTTGAACTTAAGATATTTAAGCCTGTCAGAGAACCATACTCGAATACTAGAAACCTGAAACATCCCTTGCACCAAGGCAAGAACAATATGATAATTCATATTTTTGGCTTGAAATACATGTTTGTTAGGTTGAGCTGTACGAAGAATTAGTTACCTTAGCTTTTGTAATCTTGAGGTGCACTTTGCATTTCACTGTGTAGTGTGTAGCTTGTAACTTTCTTATCCATCTCAGTAAGCTAGTAAACTTGTTCTTTGACCCCACTTGTACTTGCCTGACAAACCTATACTATTGACTTTGTCATGTAGCTTTTGATGTCCGTATGATAGTCATGTTTTCTTTTGCATTAGTTCTGATTAATAAAGTTTAGAGGCTTGGCATGTAATAAATATTCATTATATTGTTGGGATTTGCCTATAACATCTTATATAAATACAATTTCGTTTTGAGAGTTTTCATTTTTTTCCTGCATACTAGCAGTACATTTTACGTGGAAGATTTAGTTATATAGGAACTTCTGCTTTATGCTTTATCCTGTTGAAACATAGGGTTATTGACATAAATCACCATCTTCTTTTATATTTCCTTTGTTCACCGTGTTATGTTCTTTTGGAGAAATTGTAGCTTGTTGCGATTATCAGCCCCTTTGGAGAGCATAGTGAGGGAGAAGTTATCTACCAAGCAACCTGAACTGCTTGAGTGGTTTTGGTCTGAGCAAGTTCCAGTTGTAGTGAGGACTTTTGTCAGTCACTTTGAGAGGGACCCACGCTTCAAAGCCACTGCAGTGTATGTTTTCATCTTGATTCTAGTTTAGTAATTTATCATGGAGATTATAATCTGCACATGATTTGAAATTTCCTTCCTTTTTTCCGTTAACCTCTGCAGTAATGCTCTATTGTCTTTATTCAGGCCTGGAAAAAGAACACTACCTGCTCAAGGAAATGACAGTGATGTATCATTGGTCATGCTTTCATTGATTTGTATTGCCGCAATCACAAAGCTTGGTCCAGCCAAAGTATCTTGCTCACAGTGTTTCTCCATGATCCCTGATATAACTGGTAAATTAATGGACATCCTGGTGGAACTCATTCCTATACGTGAGGCTTACCATTCTGTTAAGGATATTGGTCTAGATAGAGAATTTCTGGTCCATTTTGGTCCACGAGCTGCAACAGCTGGAATGACTGGTGATTGTGGGACGGATGAGGTAGTTTTCTGGGTCGATCTGGTGCAAAGGCAGCTTCAACAAGCAATTGACAGGGAAAAGATATGGGCAAGGCTCACAACTTTAGAAAGTATTGAGGTGAGTGCTGTGTATATTAACAGCTCTGGTTTGTGTACAAGGCCAGGCTAGCTTTTCAAATTATAGTTATGAAAAGATTGTGGTTAATTAGACATCAATGGAGTTTAATAGGCGAATAGGTTTACATTAGCACTATGTAATATTTAGAAATTTATTTGTTTTTGGTCCCCATGGTTTCATTAAAATATTGCAGGTATTGGAAAGGGATTTAGCAATATTTGGATTCTTTATCACTTTAGGCAGAAGTACCCAGTCCTTCTTGGCGGCAAATGGATTTAATAGTCTTGATGAGCCAATTGAAGGATTTATAAGGTATTGCAAATTTCTTCACGGCTTCATGTATGCAAATTAGTTGTTAAACTTAGATGTTTGTCCGGTTCACACTCACTATTCTGTTTTCACTATAGGTACCTCA
Organism: Fallopia convolvulus; assembly: GCA_964016875.1. Classification (NCBI taxonomy): domain Eukaryota; kingdom Viridiplantae; phylum Streptophyta; class Magnoliopsida; order Caryophyllales; family Polygonaceae; genus Fallopia; species Fallopia convolvulus. Next base: position 41,509,485 of record OZ024719.1, read on the forward strand.
TTGGTGGATCTGTGCTATACTATCCTCAGCTCTCCTCAATCAGTTCTTATCAACTGTACGTCGAGGTTAGCATGTAGATTATATCTCTTATTATATTTGACATTTGATGTATATAATATATAAAGCTGATTTTTGGCCTTGCAGGTTGTCTGTGAAGAGTTGGATTGGCTTACTTTTTATCCTGGCTACGGTAACACCCTAAAACACTCCCATGGGCATAATAACTCTGAAGGTCCCAGTAACCCTGAAGCCCTCTCTAAGGCTCTAGATGTTTGCTCTCTTTGGATCAGAAGCTTTATTAAACACAGTAAGTGGCTGGAGAATCCTCCCCATGTAAAGGTGGCACACTTTCTCTCAAGAGGGTTAGTGCTCATGTCATGTTGAACCCTTATTTTTTTTATCTGTACTTGCATTCCTTAGTTGGAGGACATTTGGATTAGTTTCAAATGAATTTTCTGTGCTGATACCCTCTTCATCTTTCTTATGAAGGCACCGCATGCTAAAAGAATGCATGGAAGAAGCTCTGATACTAAAGTGAGTTGTCTCATAATAACCATCATTCTATTTTCTCTCATTTTTTTCCTTCAGGCGCTGAAGCTTGAAAAGAAAAACAGGTTTTCTGCATATGAACAATATGTATCTTAGGCGTTGTTCTAGTTTGATGCTGAAAGTACATTTTGCTCCAACATTACTTTTATATGCATTGAAAAGTGTGAAGATGAGTTACTTCTTACAAAATTCAATGCAAACAAAAGTAATTTTGCCCCAATTTGTACTTTCAACTCTAAACTAGAACATGGCCTAAGATTTCAATTTGAAGGCAAGTCACACACACCTTTGCAAGGATCTTGCCATCTTGGTCTTAGTTACTAACAGTTAAACAATAAATTATCTCGCTTTAATAGGAATAGTGGGGTCCTAAGAAATATGCAGAGTCCATCTATTTCTTAGTTACTTTCTTACTTAGTTTTTTTTCTAAAATGTTCTTAGTTGTTTCATGTCTGGTTAAATAACATTGTCAAAGATTGATAAACACCTAAGCTGATATGATCTTGAAAGTTAAATGAAGCACTTTTATCATTTTGAGTCTGTAAGGACCTTGGTCTTAATATGCTTATATGCATAGTCGATCTATTTCTGAGTAATTTTTTTCTTCCTTTATTTTTTTTAAAATTATTCTGAGCTGTTTCATGTTTAGCTACATAAGAGTGTAAAAAATAGATTAACACTTGGCTGATATTATCCTGAATGTGGAATGTGGCACATGACGTTTTGAGTCTGTTGGGATTCTGAAAAGAGCAATCATACAACTTAACAGATGTCACATGCGCAGATTCAAGTTTAGGGAAGCCAAGGGAAAACTGAGATGGTACCCCTAGTCAAAATTTTCAACTAAACACCAGCAGAGAGGAACACACTTTCTAGTCATTGCCCTAACGGCTATACTTCCTTTGGCTATAAATATCTCAGGATAATCCTAGATGAAGGGCTAACCGCGTATTTATACAGATATCAAGCACTAGGTCACAACATTGTGTGATATTACCCACTCCTCTCACCCACCCTAACAATCAGAATATACCCCTAGTGATTCCCTATTTCTCCTTTCTTCTCAATTAGCTCACAGGTCTTATAGCTTTTCCTATCAAGTATAAACTGTCTTGTTTGGTCTGAAAGTTTACTGCCCGTGTCAGTGAGAATGTGAATTTTTCTTTCCTGCAAGCAATATTTACCACCTATTAATTTTGGGTCCAGAGATCTGTCCGTAAATGCCAAGGTTATATCATCTTCTCAGCAACGGAGTATGTTTGGTCCTGATTCACTATCTGAGGAGGATCCTGGCTCTTTCAAAAAGGTACCTCCTATGCTCTCTTTATTAAAATTATTCTGGATAGTAGGTGGCTTATTTGTCAGGTTTGCATATATGTCATATGGTCTTAGGGCTGTTAGTAAGTTATACTTGTTTCTCCCAGGCATTAGAGAGCGTGGAAGAATCTATGGTGAAGCTAGAAAGTTTACTTCAAGAATTACATGTAAGCAGCTCTAATTCTGAAAAGGAGAATTTGAGGGCTGCTTGTTCTGAACTTGAGAGAATAAGGAAACTTAAGAAAGAGGCTGAATTTCTTGAGGCATCTTTTAGAGCAAAGGCTGCTTCTCTACATGAGGTAATTCCAGTGCATTATTGCATTTAGAAATAAGTTCACCTTTGTGTGTCTCCAACAAGAAGCAAGTACTCGTAGCAAATGCTCATGTCTGATTTTAGTAAACTAAGGCAAGGAATTGGGCGAGCTCTAGTAAATCGAGCATCAAAAGCATACTGCTTCTGTAGTTACCAACTCATTCACTTTATATTTTTTTGTAACTGTTTTAATGTAGGCTTTGCCTCTGATATTGTCTATGTATTTAAGTAGGTTAATGATGATAAAAAATCACAATCTTCTCCTGAGACAAGAAGATATGTATTGGGCAAGAACAAGAGGTATATATGATTTCACTGATTTAGGAATTTGATCCAACTACTTGATTCTGATGCCCTCTCAACTTAAGACATGGTTGTTTATGCTGAATAGCAAAATGGTAATTATGATATTATTTCCTTTTCAGATCCTTGGATAAGCCTAGTGGAATATGGAACCTATGGGTTCGTCCTCCGATGAAGAAGTCTGAACGCGGGTTTTCTGAAACTCCTGAAAACATTGTAGGAACTGCATTATCTAAAACATTACTAGAAGTGATGTCTTCTTTTTCTATCTTCACAATTACTTTTTTACTGAGTGAATAGACATAATCATAAAGCCCAGTGGCTCAGAGTTCAAGCAAACAGTTTCTGCTGTTCACCATTTCTTTTGTTTCCTCCTGCTAATAAACCTGATAGCTGAAAATAACTATCATAGATGAATGATTATTACCAGTTGTTTCTGGCTACATTTTGCACAACATGCTTGTTTTCCTGGCTTAATGTTTTCCCATTACTATTCTTGGTCATTTTATGCAGGAGAAGGGAACCTCAAGTCTTGATGATACTGACTTGGATTCAAATGCGTTTCAACGTTTTGAACTCTTAAGAGCTGAATTAATTGAACTTGAGAAGCGGGTCCAAGAAAGTGCCAATAGATCAGAGAATGGGAAGGTATGCATTCTTATGTTTAAGAAATAAAGTGCTTCATTAGAACTGCTATTTCTGTCTCCATTGTAGCTGTGTGAGCCTCAGAATATATTGTTATCTTCTTTTTTCTTTTTTTTTTTTCTTTTGCGAAAGTATTGCCCCTTGTTGATCCAAGCTAGTTTAGAGTCGTAACATAAGCATTGAAGGAAAACGCATGTGATTGGATTACCACTTAAAGTAGAAGAAGTTGACAATTGAGTACTCTTATTTGACAAACAACTATGTTTTTATGTTTTTGTTTTATCCTTCTTTGAAGGGGATCAAGGTTTATGGTGATGAAGATGGAAGAACTGGATTAGTACCTGTCAAGAAGAGTGACAACATTATTGAAAAATCATTCACTAAGCTAAAAGAAACAAGCACGGTATACTTCCCTTTTCTTCCAAATGTGATTGAGTGTTTGGAATCATAGCAATTTTTGTTTGTCACCACATTTTTTTTGGCTGCTCAAAATTTGGTATTTGGCTGTTTCTCCTGTTCCTTATCGTGTACCTATACTTGTTTCAATTCCCTTTAATTGCTTTGGATTTACACCGAACTAGTCTTTGGTCTATGATCTCTCATCCATGGTATCTCTTCCCGCTTTTGCTATTGATCCTTTCCTTTGCTCACACTCATATCATCATGTTATTTGCTGCAAGCGGGGCAGAGTCTCTAGTTGCATGGGTGAGATCTTTGTAGGTCATGGCTTAACTACTGCAATTGTTCTTGTGCTCTTGAGAAATACATTGAAAACTGACCATGATTGTCAGCCTGGTAGAAGTTTATTCTTTCTTGTTGTGATAAATACACACTCTGATGGTATTAACCTAGCTGAAGCCTTGTACTTAACCGTATGCATCATTAATTGTTATGTTGCTTTTTGTTACATGAGGACTTGAAGGTGGAAAAAGTTCAAAAAAAAAAAAGGGAAAACAATCACATTCTCCCATTCATTTCTTTCTCAACTTCCTCCTTGCAATTATAATAGCAGTGATACAACATGACTATATCTTTAATTGCATTGTAAGCAGGATGTTCTGCAAGGTACTCAGCTTCTAGCTGTTGATGTAGCTGCTGCTATGGGACTCCTTCAGCGATCGATAATAGGTGATGAACTTACCGAAAAAGAAAAGAAAGCCTTTAGGAGAACCATGACAGACCTGGCATCTGTTATTCCTATTGGATTTCTCATGCTCCTTCCTGTAAGTCTTGTATCTGATCTTGTTTCTGGAACATTACATTTTTCTTTTGAATCATTATCCTTGAAAGTTGTTTTTTGTTGAACATTGCTTTTCTCAATGCTGGAAGCTAAATACTAAAAATTAATTGTTTCTCTCTGATATTAAATTGTGGTCTGTTAACATTTAAGAGTAATAATATTAAGACATTTATGATGTTACAGGTGACTGCAGTTGGCCACGCTGCCATGTTAGCTGCCATCCAAAGATACGTCCCATCGCTGGTAAATTGCAACACATTCTTTCTATACAGACTGATGATAATCCCCTGTTGTCCTCTAAACACACAATTCTTTCCACAGATACCCTCCACGTATGGACCGGAAAGGCTAGACCTCTTGAGACAGCTTGAGAAAGTGAAGGAGATGGAAACCGTTGACGCCGAAGCAGATGACCAGGCCGATGAAGAGCTGACATAAGACTCGGGCTTGCTCGGTTCTCTCTCACCGTGACTCGGTTTTGAATCCATCAGCCAATAATTGGGCATAGAGAATAAGATTCCATACATCCGGGACCCCCGGGAGACACCAATGGCTGCAGTCTTCTGATATACTAGGAAGAGTTCCCGGCTCACGATGAATTGACGGGTGGCCGTCTGTTCTGAATGCTGACATGTAAGTGATGTTCAAAAACGCGGCGCTTCTGTATCCTGCTTTTTTCATTCCTTCAACTGCATCGTATATGAAATGATTGTGTAAAGAGTACAATTGCAATATTGTTTGGTCGGTCTCTGGTGCCTGCTTTTGTCTACATGTTCCTCCTCCACTCCATGATCCATTCCTGTGCACATTCAATAGGTCTGAAAAACTGCGCTTCATCTATTTAATTTGATGATGATAGTTAAAAGTGTAAGCAATGATTGTGAATTGTACATGTAATGATCAGGCGAGAGACTTCGGTAGAAGACATGGCTTTTCTGGGGATCTAATTTCTGTATTGCCCATGATTTCAACGTGCTCAATGATCTTCGGAATGCTTCCATGTAATCCATTGTCATGTTTATGGTCCTCCCTTCTTCAAAGTAGTTCCCCCTGTGAGATTGGAGAACAAAACAAGTTAAACATGTCCACTCTAGAATAACTCTTGTTTGGTATTATTGATACCAAAGGTACGAGATCTTGTTTGGTATTATTGATACCAAAGGTACGAGATATCAGATATTGGTATTGTAGGGGAATGACTCATTATGTCCTTACCAATATCTGATATTAAATGAGCCTTAAGAAAGATGAGGGTATTTACAAGTTGAACGTCTTTTCTTCGTTCCACCAGTGGCCGCCATTGAAGACCAAGACATGAGCTCCGATCCACTTATCAGAGAACCGGTGGAGCTTGTCAAGCTTAATCAACCCTCGAACCTGCTTTGGTGACCCGGGTGGTGGTCGGACAACGGATACTAGAAAAGGCACACGATAGTATTCGACGGTGAGATTGTAGTCGTGGAAGACGATAGAGAGAAAGCCCTTGTGTTTGGTGATCGGGTTGCCGTTTTTTTCGTACATTGAGGATTTGTTAGACATTCCTTCAGCAAGCATGCAGAGCAACGACTCCCATTGGTTCCTTCCGATTGAATCCCCTGCAAATACAATCCTTCTGTTTCGGCTTCTCTCTAGGAAATCTCTCGCGTTGAATCTAAACTTAGAGAAATAAATAAAAGGTAAAAAAACAAACAAAACAAGATGAGTAGAAATAGAGCAATTTTGACCCGGTGAACTCAAAAGTTAGTGTAAGAGCATTGTAGAAATAGTCAAGTTTGATATCCCTCCTCTCTTACCAGATCTTTTTTTTTGTGTGTGGAATCTCTTACCAGATCTTTATGTACGAGATTTTTCGAGCACTTTTTTCGACCTACGGTGAATAAAGTATTACCGAATATTTTCGATGGATTATACATATTATTGACGTTAAAATGTTACCAATTATATGCATGTACATGCATAAAACGTTCAACCTGTTAGTCACCGCTGGCACTAATCAATGTCATTAGATTGATGCATAATTGTATGTTTTTAATTCAATGCATGGAAATCAGTTGTCTTGTAAGGATTTACCCTCTAGAGAATCCACATAAACCAAGATTACATATACTGATATTTTGTTTAATTTGAAAGATACATACCTTGGAAGATCACAATCATAAGGTTGCCATCTCCATTTTCTAAAGTTCTGATCAATTCGCCCATTTTGATGGCACCGAAAGCCAGGATCAAGAAACTGGCATTCCTCGGCGTAGGTTTGGAAAAGGGAGGTTTCGTCCCAGACCCATCTTCCATTGTAGTAGTCACAATTAGTCGAAGACTTGTTATTAGAGAAACCGAGATTGGGAGATTTTGGGTAGAAAGGGTTTGGAGGGTTGAAATAGAAGAGAATTGTGGTGGTGAGGATTAAGAGAAGGAAAGACAGGAGATAGGTGTGTTTTTTGTTCATGTAAGAAACAAATTGTTGAGATTTTTTGTGATGGCTTTGTGATGGTGATGAAGAATGGAGATCCATGAGAATAGGAATGTCCATCAGAAGATCGATCTTATGAAAACACAAGGGAGAGAGTGATTAATATGTGGATAATTAGCAGATATAAATTTCAACCAAAAAAAAATTAGCAGATATAAATATTGATTTTGGTAGATTCAACCATTTTAGTTTATTCGGAAAATTGACAAATTAATATATACGTAGAGGTTTAGCGATAAATATTTAGACAAAAAATGGCATATAAGCTATAGTCCCCCAACACATGTACATAATGAGGCATTAGAGTATATTTATTGGTAGACCAATTTTATTGGTCACCAAAATATAATAATTATATTCTCTCTTCATTTTGAAAAATAAAAGCTTCTTTTGCTGTTTATTACACGTGTCACAAAGTTATATATATGTCCAAAATGAATTTTGGTCATAGTGGTGACCAGGTCATCAACTTTTTCACTCTCTTTCCTCATTTTATTATTTTTTAATGCCTCTTTCCTCTCGTGACCGATTTTTGGCCAACTGCTGGGAGTGCTCTTAGGACGTTAGAAAAAATTAGAGTTTGGTTCAAATGAAACAAACTTTTATTCTAAAACGTAAAACGAATGCACTTTTCCTAATTAGTAGTGCACTTTTTATACAAAAGTGCATTGCAAAATACAAAAAAGTGCAGTATGAAGAAATCCACTACAAAAAGTACGAAAAGTACACTACAAAGTACGAAAAGTGCAAATGCAAAAAAGTACACTCTGAAGTAGGAAAAGTGCAGTACGAACTAAGAAAAGTGTATTCGTTTCAAGATAAGAGTTCGTTTCATTTGAACCAAACTCAAAAAATTAATTAGGTATATGTCTGATTTGCCACATTTGCCCCTGCTCTTTTTAACAACTTCTTCATTGAGTGAGCACAAGTTCGAGGTGTATAGCCGAAATCCAACGTGACCGATCGAACGTTTTGAGCAAATTTGGAGCAAAAATTCGTCCAGCAGGTAGTGCCAGTCCTAACATATTAAGGGCCTTGGGCGCAAAAAAAAGTAAGGGCCCCTTTCTTATGTATTATAATATTTAAAAAAATTAGAAAATATAATAAAATTGTGTAAATCATCTTAATTTTCATATATTATTAAAAATAAGAGAAAAAATATTTTTTTTGAAGCTTTATACTATAATTACACTTAAATTCTACTAAAAATCAATTAATGACGGACCCATATTATTTGGTTGACAAGTAGAGTAATAATAAAAATAAAAAAGATACAAGAGTTGAACACATGACTTCTTAAAAAGAAAAGAAGCCTTAAATGTAATTTTCCACTAGGCAAACACATAATTGTATGCATATTTTCACTCTTTTAGTTATATTGAACATTAAGAATTTTGGGTCCCCAAAAATCATGGGCCCTGGGCCTGCGCCCACCCTGCCCTTACCTCTGGGCCGACCCTGCCAGAAGGTAATGACAAGCATAAATTTGAGGGAAAACCAATCTGTGGTAAAATTCTATTAAATTGCTTACAAATCAATCGCACAGAAGCAAACATTTGTCAACGTTGTGATCTCACTCACTACCTTAATTAGATTGGTTAAAATTCAAGCAACCATTTTTCTACAAATTCGATCAACTTTTTAAAAAATCTTGAAGTTTTTTTTGAATACAATGAGCTACTAGCTCATTACAAGGTAAATATTAAACCACTTTGAAGGAGCAAGGCCAACCTAAATCATTACAACATATGATCTTTAAAAAAAATGCAATAATAGAGGATAAAAAGACGAAAACTCCCTAAAATTACAAATATTAGGATCTTGAGAAGAAGAAGCTTGAAAAGATGCCAAAATTACTTGACGGTAATGATCAATATTGACATGTCTTCTGGTCAGGAAATTAAACGGTGCATTTCATTCCCTACAACAATGGAAAAACACCTCATGAAACCCCACAACCAAATTTCTAATTTCATTAACTAAAAACTTAATTTCCCAAGGTACCAAGAATAAAACTCCTTAATCAAAGAGAAGCCAATTGGTTAGGAGCACATACCTGTGAGAAAGGGTGTCAGCTACCACATTCTCTTTTCCCTTCTTGTGTTGGACGACATAAGGAAATGTCTCCAAGCACTACTACACAAATATCATTTTATCTCTAACTATAAGTTCCTGGGTGTTTTTTATCAAGGATAAAATAAGGTAAGATACTAAGAAAAAAATATTTTTTTTGAAATCGATGAAAAGCAATTATCCTAGATAATTTTTAAAAACATCAGGGATAAATGAAGATATATATATAGTATTAGAAGTGCAAACTCAAATATCTCCGATGGAATAAAAAGAGACACACCAGGGATAAAAAGTTAACCAAATATCCCGAATTAAGTAACCTTAGGGATATTATGTGTGAAGTTAAAAAAAGGCAAAATACATAAACGGCCCCCTGAACTTGTGTCCATTAATCACTTAGCCCCCTATACTTTGACCCTATTCGATTGAACCCCTACCATTGCACTTCGGCACCTATTGAACACCTGCTCGCTGAGACTTTTTTACGTGTATTGTACGCGCGCTAATGTGTGCAAATTTTTTCCACGTCATTTATTTTAATTAAAGCAAAAAGCGTGGTAGATTTTATATTCTGAAGCAATTTTCGGATTCAAATTTTAGGATTCATGAACCCATAATTTTCAGATCTGAAAGTCATACTTTTATGGCCTTGAATCTTAGCATTGCTTGAAGATATGAGTAGATCTGAGTTAAATTTATGTTTGTCACATAATTTGATTGCAATTGCTTAAATTTTCATGCTTAATTGAAAACCTTGTGTAAGCTTCCATTGAAGAGGCCATGAGAGGAGGTGAGAGAAATGTGTGAAGAAGAATATGAAAGAAGGTCCCCAAATCTCATCTCTATTTTTGCATATTCTTTGTTTTATCAAAAACCCAAATCCACCCACATAAAATTCCAAGTCCAACTCCTAATTAAAACTCAATTTAAAAAAATGCCATATAAGCGTCCTCACCTATCCAAAGAAGAGTCCAATTGCGTTTAAATTGCATGTGCCTTGCCACATCAGCAAGCAGGTGTTCAATATGTCGTGAAGTGCAACTGTAGGGGTTCAATCGAATAAGGCCAAAGTATAGGGTGCTAAGTGACTAATGGGCAAAAGTTCAGGGGGGCCTTTTTATGTATTTTGCCGTTAAAAAACAAATAAAAAATCCATACCATTGATGATACGTTTGAAAAGTGAAAACCTCGGAGCGTTCTCTTAATCCCTAACCCTAAGTCCCTAACCTCGATCCCAAAATCTCTCTTCTCCTAGGAGCTGGTGCGAAGGTGTGGCGGTCGACGGTGCGCGGCCTACTTCTCCTCTTTGATTCTCAGGTGCGGCGATGCAAGTTCATTCAACTGATAAACAACTCTAGGAAGGAACCCGAGAGAGAATCGGGATGGAATGACAGAATCAGGGAGAAAGAATTCGGAATCTTCACCGCTGGCCTATCTTCTCTACCTCGTCATGGTCTACAAATTCGTCTCCAAATTGTTCGGTTTAAGCTTGTCCTTCTCACAGAATTCGGATTCATCACCACCGACATATCTTCTCTACTTGGTCAAGTCTACAAATTCGTCTACAAATTGTTCGGTTTGAGCTTGTCCTTCCCAATTGAATTTTGTTTACTAATCTTTCTGTCAATTGTGGTTCTTATTTGTAATTGAGTTCCAAATTTTCACTTGTTTTGTGTCATTGGCGCGTGGATGAGAAAGGCTAACCTCACTTATATCTAACATTGCATGTTATTCAAAGTTTAATAATGTGATTATTTAATGAACTTTGCAACCTATTTATATATCTACTTGAGTTAGTTGTTTTAAATGAGATGAGGGAAAAGCCATGCTTGGTGGCCTATCCCGATTTAGCTTTAGATCTTGAGTAGCAAAATAGGTTCATTCTTTTTCAGTATTAGAAAACTTCTCATCACTGACAAACTACCATTGTAGGCGTAAATTTTATTCCCTGGGCAGTTAGTTCCTCGCCAAGTTTATGTTTGATGTTATTAGTCAATGAAAATAACAAGGGAAATTCCTTTTGGTGCCCCTAAGTTTTTGCCTTTTCCTTTTGGTGCCCAAGAAAAAAACTTATTCCTCTTGGTACCCTTGATGTTTTGACTTTCCCGTTAACGTCCCTCTCCGTTTCAAATTAGTCAATTTCAAGATTACCACTATGTTCATCACCCTTAAATTAGTAGGATTTGACTATTAAAACATCAAAATTCATAACCAAACTACATCAATTTGAATTTTTAAACAATTTTGTAAACAACCCCTTGAAATAGAGGATTGATGGATAAAGATGGGAAGAAAAAAAAAGGAAATGACTAAAAAGTTGATTTGGGATAGATTTTTTATTGGTTAATGTAGGTAAAAAGTGGGATTGAATAGGGGTAATATTGTAAGAAAACTTGGATATAAAAGGAAAGAAAAAAAAGTTGGATAAATATTTTGGGACAACTAAAACGGAAATTGGACAAACAAAATGGGACGGAGGGAGTAGTATTTTCTTGCCATATGTAGAAACTGAATGCTATATTTTTTTAACAAAAAAAACTCTAATATCCCGAGCGTGAATATTTATACCCTGGATATTAGACCATTTTTTTAATAAGAAGAAAAACTCTAATATCCCTGGCATGTTGTGTTTGCATATATCAAGGATATTAGGTTGGTTCTTTTATTAAATGAAGCATGTCTAATATCTCCGGCTTGTTTTTTTATATCAGGGATATTAGATTTATTATACCCTCAGCATTTATCCCTGGCTTGTTTTAGCCTATATCAAGGATGTATTTAAAAAACGTCGGGGATAAAATACCATTTGTGTAGTAGTGAAGAATTCCACCCATCGAGCATGTCTTCTATTCAAGCGTGTTTGGCTCTTAAGGTAGGAAAGCACCTGATGTTCATGTTTTTAGTCTAGTTTTTAGTATGTTTCTTAGTTTGATTAGTTTAATTTTAGTAGTTTTTAGGGTCAGTTTTCTGTGTTTTTGGGTAAGTTTGCATATTTTGTGAAAAGTATGGAAGCTACTCCATTTTGTGTCTTTTTGTAGGTATTTGAGCAAGAAGGAGCATTTTTTTGAGCTGAGCTGAAGTGTTGTGGTGGAGGTCGGAAGAACATGAAGATAAGGAAGAAATTTCATGAGAAGATTAAGTGAAGTTAAAGTTTAAGTTGAGAGAAAGACGAAGAAAATCCAGATCCCAGGCTCGTTAACGATCCTGTGAAGGTCGTTAACGAGGCTTAGAGATAAAAATTTTCGAGTGGATTTTGTGATTTCTACCGACCCTATGCGGGGTCGTTAACATTGGCTCCGTGTCGGTAGGGTTTTAACTGATTTTAGGGTTGTTATATCTTATATCTTTTATCTTGTTATCTTTATTAGAGTAAGTTTTTATCTTTTAGGCTTTTTAATAGATAGTTTCTTAGTATAAATACCCTTATTCTAAACCTAGAAGAGGGGGTGGACGATTATTATTGGAGAGCCGATATTTTTGAGGGACGAGAAGACGAGGAGAAGATAACGAGGAGGTTCGATCGATAGAGAGAATTATGATCGTTAGTCGGAATTTCTCGTCAATGTTGTTCTGTGTTTTCGGTTTCTTCAGGATATTGTAAGACAATATTTTTCATATTTATTTCGAGTGAGTTTATTTTTTTTCAATGTTTTATCTTAGTGAAGTTGTTTGCCTTATCATGAGTAGTGAGTAGTTTTCTTATCTAGGATCGGGGTTGAAACCCGACATAGTTATGCATGTTTGATGAGTGAGTAGATGTTTTGAATGCCTTTTATATATTTTTATTGCTTGTTGTATTTATGTTTAGACGATAGTCGAGGTAATTTGAGTTCTCAACTTCATCGAAAGGGAAAGTTGTTGACTTGAAGGTTGATATTGTTCGATTACGAAAGTTTCGAGCTTTGGATCCAAAACAAGTGATTGAGTGAATTGATTTATGAGAATTGATTTATGAGAATTGATTGATTTGCTTGCTAATCAGCGAAAGTTGATGAATTTATCTTTTTAAAGGCATGATCTTTATCTTCTTATGAGTTTATATGCATGACTATGTTGTGGTATCCCTTGTCCTAGGTCTTTATTTTATAAAGTTTATCTTTCGTAATATTCGTTATCGAGTTACTTTGCCTCGATACCGAACCTAAGTTTTAGGTTGTACGTTATTTTGTGTTTGTATTTTCCCCAGGTTCGTTAACGACCTTCACAAGGTCGTTAACGAGGTTGGTCGTGATTGTTTTTGCTTGTTTTGTTTGTTTTTCTTATTTTTTTAGTAATTGATAGACAAACAACCGTGCTTCCCATGGAACGATCCTGACTTTGTTATACTCAGCGGGGTCTTGACTATAAATTTATTTGTTGTCAAGAATATATCCTCTCAACAAATTGGCGCCCTTGCCAGGGAAGCAACAGTGTTTGCTTGTTTAACTTTGGGTATAGGAATAGCCCGACCCCGTTTTTTGTTTTAAATTTTGTTTTCATTATCTATTTTCTCAGCGTATGCCAGCTGGACGTCGTAAGTTCGAATTTGACAACAACAATTACTATTCAGAACCTGAAAGTTCCCTGCACCGTAGACGCAGAGAAAACCGAGCCATGGGCACACCCGAAGAGATGACTCGCCAGATGGCTGAACTCTATAGGCATATAGAGGCGTTACACTGCTGGAAAACGCGTCTATAGCCAGGACTGTTGGCCACGCGATAAGCCACAAAGTTAGCCAGGAAATAGGCTTTGCCACAACGGTTTCCACCAGTGTTCCCAGGACAAAAAGTTTGTGGTTAAAACGCTCGCGGGTATAGCATAGCGTGAACACTACCCACAAACTTTTGAGTCGTGCCTATTTAACCACAATATTGGGTATGAAAATCACATTCTGCTAAATACATGGTATAGCCAGAGACACTTTGTGGCTAAGTTTGAGTCTATTTTACCAGAAAATTAGCGTATAAGTATTTTTTTGGCTAAATTCGGGAGAAATAAATGATGTTCATCATCCACATGTCGTGGCCATTTAGTATCAAAGTTTACCTCGGATACATTTGGTGGATAAAGTTGTGGCTATTTAGCTTCGAAATTTGCTTTGAATATATACAGCGGCAAAATTTGTGGTTATATTTAGGCTTTAGCCAAGACTTTGTTGTTCCTACATTTGAGGCTACATGAGATCATGTTGTAGCTATTTCATGGCCAAATATGTATATAATTACATATTTTGAAATAATAAATCCACCAAATTATAATTTTGAACAATATCTATATATAGATTAACTAATTTTCCAATATAAATAAAATATACAAAATTCACATAACTTTTCAACCATACATGGGACAAAGAGCAACTAAACAACAAATGCCCCTATAATTACATACACATCCAACTGATGCTTCCAACTTATGAATCTACAATCCCTCTTCCCCTATAATCCTATGTATAAATATTTGATCATCCCAAGTTCCCAATAAAAGTTAACACCACTACACATTGTAATCAGTCTAACAAACTGATATATTTCTTAAGAATCACCATGGACCAGTTAGTTTGTGTTCTCCTCAGACATCTTCTGTTGGCTCCATATTGAGCATCCATCATCTCCAATGCATGTTATTAAACCCCAAACAGAACTGTGTTACAAAATCACAATCAATTGAATCAACAAGTATCATCAAACTTGAGAGTTGAGACCACTAGAGAGCAAATGTTTTAAATGTTGTAACTTCATAGAAGTACAAAGATGGTACCTGATTTTCCTAGATCTCTAGGATTTGCACCTGCAGAAACCGAATCTCCCAATCAGTTGAAGCTATATTTACATATATGTGAACATGAAATTTATAACAGTCACAAGATAGATGCTTATTGCATAGTTCTTCGTTTTCCTCTTTAAGCTTGGCACCTTCCTCTGCCAACTCCGTAAGGTAGGCCTGATATACAAGAAGTTCTTAATAATTCAACAAGGATAATGCAAAATTTATAATGATCTGCGAAAGTTATCAAGACAAGATTTTGTGTTCTTATAATAAAAACAAAAATGAACAATAGAGAACAATGGAGGTTCTCACCTTATGAATATAAAAAATGACCAAGCTAACTATATATGTTACTTGATGCATATAATAGTGCAAAGTGGAAACTCAAGCAGAATGACAAATCTGGGGAATTAGGTAACAATTATTATTTCTGAATCAACTGTTTACATTACAAGAGTTCCACTGAAAGTTGAATCATGAAAAAGTGAGCAGCAATGCAAAGCATGATACCATGGAATGCAAGTGGGGAAAAAAAAGAGAGAATAGATTTCAAAGATAGCAGACCAGAAGAATCAGTGAGGCTACAAATTCACATGATAATGCATTAAACTATCCCAATACAAGAGATTATATCTACAAAGACCTATGATTTTGGATGCCAACACTACTAAAATTTTGCTTTTCCATTTCAGACTATTTAGTAACACTACAAAAAAATGCCAAGCATGCCATCAAGAGTACATAAATCTAGTAAATGCATTATATCCAGTAAGGTTATCAACCATGTCTTGAAGCTCATTTTTTATCTTTAAGGAAACATTGACATACATCAGTTGTAGTCAAAAAATGCCAAACTTTATCTTAAGAGCATTGTAGAGGGCAATCGATACATCAGTTGTAGTCAAAAGGAAATAGCATCAGTTGTAGTCTACGAAAAAAGGATCCAAAAGGTGAAAAAGGCAGTCACTGGGATGGGTAAAAGGCTAAGAAAAACACAATTTGTGGAAATTCATATGCGTTCCTTTGCATTCTGAGGGTAGAGTAGAGCTTAGTTGAATCCGAAAAAAGAAAGAACAACATAGTGGGCGAGTATTACCTTGACAGACAAAGATCCATAAGGGCAATTCAATGCTTACCCTCTCCTTCCAATAAGCAATACAGCGGTCCATGAGATAATATGATGGAAAGAACACTAGCAACCCATCAAGTACAATTCCAGCAAAGTTGACTACAAGTGAAAAATAGATACAAGACTTCAGAGAAAGAGCAGTAAAACCAAATGAAACAAATATGGTCTGTTATCAGAAGTTTATTGATGAAAAGACACAACAACAGATGAACACATATGAAGTCCCTTTGAACCTGTGTGATGTTGTGGAGTTGAACACAACAGATGAAGACAATACACCAAAGTGACCTCTTCCAGAAGCAAAATTAACCCTCAACATTGACACAATAGAGAATCAGGAGTGGACTCGAGGTGCTATCGATCCACCTCTATCTAACGAGGTGCCCCTTCATATCCATCATTGCTACAGGTAGGGTTTGTCGAATCCAAGCTGTCATCCGGCAACAGCTCATCAAACTTCAGCAAGATGTGGTTGAAGAAGGAGAGAGGCGTTAAAAATCACAACCCAACCAGAAAACCTGACACTACAAAAAGCCATTAAAAATCACAAATCCTAGTGAAGAAATTAAACAAGGAATAAGAGAAACTTCAAACCTTCCAGCCTTCCAGGTTGATAAAAGTCGAAATTATTCTCCCCAAATGAAGCCTCGACGCCGAAATCATCCACCTCCATTCCGAATCTTCCTCCTTCAAACCTTCCAGCCTTCCAAGATGCGTTTGAGAAGAGATCTGGTTTGAGAGGGTGGAGAGTTTGTGGGAGAGGGAGGAGAGAGAGCATAGAACGGCGGCGGCGACGAATGTAGCGGGAGGTGGTGATGGGAGGAGGATCTGATTTGAGAAGGGATATGGTTTGAGGAGGCGCTACTTCCGTCGTTTGTGAAGGGATCATGTGAGAGGATGAAACGGCATAGAAAAATTAGGGTTATAGTTGGGGAACGCGTTTTGATTGGGAAAGAAAATGAGGAAGTGAACTAGGCCCAAAAATTTCAGACCACCCAAAATATTGAATATTCCCTCCTCCTTTTAATTTTAGCCCGCCCAAAATTTAGAAGACAAAAAATTCCCACCTTGTAGTATTTTTAGCCCGCCCAAAAAAAATGTAACCAAATATTCTCTTCTTTTCCTCTCCTAAATCAAATGTTCAAATAATTAAATTAGCAATTATTTTAAAAAAAATATAGAATATAAGAAATTTATGAACACTTAAATACAAATAATATAAACTTAGGTTCATATTGCTTTCATAAACACAAATAATGTAAAGCATTGTATACCTTTTTTTTGGTAGAATACATAAACGGCCCCCTGTACTTGGGCCAATTGGTCACTTGGCCCCTTGTACTTTAGCCCTAACCGTTTGACCCTCTATAGTTGCACATTGCGACCTATTAAACCCCTATTGAGCCACTTCTCCCAACTTTTTTAGGAGTGTAGTGTACGCACGATGATGTGTTATATTATGTAGCCATAATGGCGATGACATGGATGTCATTGTGGCAACACAATATAACACATCATGTCATCGCCGTGTCATCCATGGCATCCATGTCATTGCCATTGTGGCAATACAATATAACATATCATCGCGCGTGCACCACACTCCTAAAAAAAGCTGGGATAAGTGGCTCAATAGGGGTTCAATAGGTCGCAATGTGCAACTATAGGGGGTCAAACGGTTAGGGCTAAAGTACAGGGGGCCAAGTGACCAATTGGCCCATGTACAGGGGGCCGTTTATGTATTATGCCCCTTTTTTGGGGGGGCGCTGCCCCCAACCCTGCTAGGGGCGCGTTGCCCCCTAGACCTCCAACTCGCTGCCCCCTAGACCTCCAACCCCCTACTAGGGGGCTCCGCCCCCGAACTCCTGGCAGGTACTTATCAACATCAAGCATATGAAGATCATCATAGGGGTTTGGGTTTTATTAACAACTTATTTCTAAGAATGAACGATTCAAAAGGAATATAATATTTTCTTATAAGAATGAACGATTCTAAAGGAATATAATGAGTTCTTATTTGAATGAACGATTCAAAAGGAATATAACGCTTTCTTTTAAGAATGAACGACTCTAAAGGATTATAACGTTTTCTTATAAGAATGAACGACTCTAAAGGAATATAATGAGTTCTTATTAGAATGAACAATTTTAAAGTAATATAACATTTTCTTATAAGAATAAACGACTCTAAAGGAATATAATGATTTCTTATCAGAATGAACGACTCTAAAGGATTATAAGGAGTTCTTACAAGGATGAACGATTCTAAAATATAATGATGTCTTTTTAAAATGAACGTCTCTTAAGGAATATAACGTTTTCTTATTAGAATGAACGATTCTAAAGGAAAATAACGAGTTCTTATAAGGATGAACAATTCTAAAATATAACGATTTCTTATAGAATGTACGAATCTAAAGGAATATAATGATTTCTTATAATAATAAACGACTTTAAAGGAATACTGTATAAGGAGTTCTTACAAGAATGAACGAGTCTAAAGGAATATAATGAGTTCTTATTTGAATGAACGATTCTAAAGCAGTATAACTTTTGCTTATAAGAATGAACGATTCAAAAGAAATATAATGTTTGCTTATAAGAATGAACGACTCTAAAAGAATATAACGTTTTGTTATAAGAATGAACGATTCAAAAGAAATATAACGCTTTCTTTTAAGAATGAACGACTCTAAAGGATTATAACGTTTTCTTATAAGAATGTACGACTATGAAGGAATATAATGATTTCTTATAAGAATGCATGATTCTAAAGTAATATAACGTTTTCTTATAAGAATGAACGGCTCTAAAGGAATATAACGTGTTCTTATAAGAATGAACGATTCTAAAGGAATATAATGTTTTTTTATAGGAATTAATGAACGATTCTAAAGGAATATAACGTTTTCTTATAAGAATGAACGACTTCAAAGGAATGTAACGTTTTCTTATAAGAATGAACGAATCTAAAGGAATGTAACATTTTCTGATAAGAATGAACGACTCTAAAGGAATAAAACGTTTTCTTATAAGAATGAACGACTCTAAAGGAATATAACGTGTTCTTATAAGAATGAACGATTCTAAAGGAATATAACGTTTTTTATAGGAATTAATGAACGATTCTAAAGGAATGTAACGTTTTCTTATAAGAATGAACGACTCTAAAGGAATATAATGATTTCTTATTAGAATAAACGATTCTAAATGATTATAATGATTTCTTATAAGAATGAACAACTCTAAAGAAATATAACGTGTTCTTATAAGAATGAATGATTATAAAAGAATCTAACGTTTTTTACGAACGGTTAACCGATGAACCGATAACATTTTTACTACATATTATATGTTTTAAAATAGGGAATTATATATCTAAGTAGTACTCCATCCGTTCATAAAAACATGATTTTTTAGCCTAAACCCTAAAAATTAAGAAAGTACATAATTTGACTCAATTGCCCTTCTTATCAATTTCTTACTTTTACTTAAATTTAAAATATGAAATATTTTCTGATTTGGTTTAGATTTACTCCTTCCTAATACTCATTACAACTTCCTAAATTAATGTTCCTAAATTAATTTGGTTTGATTTCTATGCTTTTTCCCCCTTTTTTTAGAAGGGTAAAGCTGAAAAAATGTGTACATAAATAGCTAAAATATCATATTTTATTGAACAAGAAAAAACCACTAAAACATCATATTTTCATGACGGAGGGAGTATTAGTTAAAAATGAATGCATTTTAATGAATAACAAATTAGTTATTATAAATTATGTTTATAGGTTAATTTTTCAACTAACAGAGAGTCGGATAGAGTTGTGAGTTCTGGTGAAAGAGGCGTTAAAGTCTTCCATCTCAGTTTTACGCCAAAGGTCCAGAGGAGTGTGGACTAAAACCCTAAAAATTTCCCAATTCTTCGCCGCCCTTGCCAAATCTCCAGCCTCTTCGACTCTTCGTTCTCAAACACTACAGTCTACAGATTCCATCGCTGATTCGTTCTTCTACTCTACTTCTAGCCCTCTCCTGGTCTTCTTCGTGCTTCAGAAATCTCAAATAGATTTGTTGATTCGTTGAGTTCCATCGCTGATTCGTTGTAGCCTTCGCCCTCCAAGCCTGCTAGTGCCGACTGCGGAGTGTTGAGTTCCATTCACTGAGTCGCTTCCATTCTCTGAGTCGCTTGCAGCAGGCATCCCGAGTGTTGAGTTCCATTCTATGAGTCTCTTGCAGCAGGCAGCCCGAGAAAGGTTCCATTACGACAACTCTATAAGCCCTAGAAAGGTTCCATTATTGTTATTTTTTGTTGTAACTGTTGCTGACTTGCTATAAGCCCTAGAAATGTTCATTCTCCGAGTGCTTAGTCTTCTAGTTATTTTTTTTTGCAGCCCTAGAAAGGTTCCATTATCGTGAATTGTTGTAGGTTGCTGTTCATTCTCTGAAGGTCTCTGAAGTCTGAAGGTATTCGTGGTTGCTGTTCATTCTCTTTTTTTTGCGGTTGCTTTACTCGTGAATTACGGCATTATTGTGATTGTTGTCCATTCTCTTTTGTGGTTGCTGACTTGCTGTTCGTTCTTGTTTTTTTTTATGAAACATATGCCAGATTTGAGTCAAGCTCTCAAGGATATTAGCACGCTCTTTGTTTGTGCAGGAGCTTATTGGCTTATTGCTGGATTTTTGGGATTTTCAGCCCAGCATACAAGTTGACAAGTAGCAGCTTATTGCTTGATTTTGGGTGATTACCTACTGCAGTATTTTTGGGGATATCAAAAAAACAAATGAATTGGCATCCTATAGCATGATTGCCTAGTTCTTATAATAGTCAATACTGTTTTATTTGTTTCATACTTTCAGTGGTTTGTATTTTGTAATTTGTATGATTAAGTTAGCTTAATACTGTTTTATTTCCACTTACAAATGAAGAATTCAGCATGCTTCAGTATTGTTTTGGATATTTGGTTTGTATTTTTTGTATTCAGATTTCTGATTAAAAAAAATTAAAACAAGTCGGTTAACCGATAAACCGTACCGAGTTTTACAGTTAACCGTTAACGGTTAACCGGTAACGAATGGTACGGTTATGGTTATTTAAATTTACTAATCGAAATACCGGTTAACCGATGTCCGGTTAACCAAAATTCTGGTTAACTAACTGTGCCCACCCCTAGCGGCGACGGTGCACGATCGGCGGACGAAAACAAGCCTTGGCGACGACACCAACACGCGACCGAGGAATGAAATCTGGCGATGTATCTAGACCAAACCGAACGAATTCCGACACGAAAACTCCCTAACTCACTTGTATTGTATGGATTTTAAGAATAGTGAACGAAATTGATGTGAAACTCATCAAAATCCAACCTCTATTTATACCCAAACTCAACCTCTTCCACTCCCAATTGAAACCCTAAAATGATAACTCTAATTTAATCCTCATATTCATTATCCGAAATTGAACGCCAAGGAAACGAATCGGTTGGACTCCTAGTCTGACGTGGTGCTAATTACCCAAAGATAAGATTGAAACCGAAAACGTCGTTCCTTGTTCTTGAGGTTGAAGATGACCCACTTGGAAAAGGATAAATACAAATCCCTTTCTTATGGGTTTGCAAATTAAATTAGCACAATTGGTTGGGAGTCATTTATGGGTGTGCGTGGGAGTGGTCAGAGTTCGAGTTCGAGTCCTCGGAATTGCATTTGCCCATTTTTTTATTTTTTACCTTTGTTTCTTTTTTTTTTATTAAAAACCTATATAAACTTGTAAAATAGTACCCATTTGGAAAATTAATTTTTAAAAGAATAAATAATATTTTTATTCCACAAATAAAATTCTCAAAAATAATTTGTGTTTAAACTTTTGCGTAATGTGTTCATTAGGGATTTTAGAGATATACTATTATATCTCTAAAGGAATATAACGTTTTCATAAACCGAATTATTTTATATAGTTAATCTTGTGGTTCGATAGCTAGTCTATTTTTATAAAATAAATATGCCAGGAATAAATCGCTTAAAACTATATAAAAAATACCTTATATTATATAAAGTCTAAAACCGGACCCTTTTACCATATTCCATCCATTTTCGACCCGGTTCGATTTAATCTAAGTCGACATAAAATTATTATTTATAAAATAATAAATTATAAAAAAACATATATTATAGCTTCATAAAATCAGAAAAATTATAACCTTTATGGAACCGGTTAATTTACATTTTTATGAACCCTAAAACAAGGTGAACTAGACAATTTTAATTAAAATCGAACAAAAATGAACCGGGTTGAAGATGACTTTGTCACACGGGAGAAATTAAATACAACTCTTTCCCTTATACGCTTGAAAGAGTGGCTAGTACAATTGGTTTGGGTGTCTTTGGGAGTTTGGGTTGTGAGAGGTTGTGTGGGTTCTACTCTTGGGATATCAATCCTCTTGTGGCTAGTCTTGTGGTTGTTTTTGTAGATTTCTTACGAAATGAAGAACTCGTGGCTAATTTCGTGACTATTTTTGTAGAATTTTCCAAACAAATGAAGTTAGACATGAAAAATGAAGAACTTTTCTATCCATAATTAATAAAAAACTCATTTGTGTCATATTGGCCACAAACTTAAAACCAAATCTAGCTACGTAAGTCAATCGCGACAAAATGGCCGGAACTATAGCCGCAACCCATATTTTCATGGCTATATGGCCACTAACTTAGAATCGAATTTAGGTGTGTGATTATTTCGCGATAACTTTCCCACAAATTTAGAATCGAATTTAGCTGCGTAATATATTCGCGTCAATATAGCCGCAACTATAGCCACAACCTGTATTTTCATGGCTATATGGCCACAAACTTAGAATCGAACTTAGCTGCATGATTATTTCGCGACAAATTTCCCATAAATTTAGAACCGAATTTAGCTTCGTAATATATTCGCGTCAATATGGCCGCAACTATAGCCACAACCCATATTTTCATGGCTATATATATGGCCACAAACTTAGAATCGAACTTAGCTGTGTGTATATTTCGCGACAATATTCTCCCAAATGTAGCGCCAACCGTGAATTTCATGGGTAAACAACCAGAAAATTTGAGATTTGTGGGGGATGTTGTGGCAGTTACCCACAAACTTACCCACACCGGATATTCCTGGCTATTATTTCCTGGCTATATGCGCGTTTTCTAGTAGTGTTACAAGCTGACCGAGACGCCGTTGCTGCCAAGGCTGAACGTGAACGAGTGAACAATGCTCGTTTACAAGAAGAGCTGAATGCCTATCTGAGGAATGCCAAACAATATATGTATCCAGAACTGAGGGTGCCAGAGTTTGCAATTGTGCTTCCAGAGATAGAGAAGACTTTTGAGATTAAGTCTCAATTTATATCCTTGATTAAAAGGGCCTAGTTTGAAGGGAAACCTACTGAATGCTTTATGGAACATATTAGAAATTTTCATGATTTATGTGACACCATAGTTGTTGAAGGTGTCTCACTTGAATATGTTCTGTTAAAAGCTTTTAGGTGGTCTCTTACAAGAAAGGCCTTGAGCTGGTTAGAGAGCTTACCTCCTAAGTCTATCAGGACTTGAATGGCTTTGTATGATCAATTTCTTACAAAGTTTTTCCCTCCTGCCAAGACAACAGAGTTGAGAAAACGCATCACCTCCTATCACCAGCTGCCTAATGAGACCTTTGTAGAGACTTGGGAAAGATTTAAGGAAATGCTTAGACAGTGCCCTACTCATGGGCAACCTTTATATGTTCTCCAAGAAATCTTTTTCCAGGTTGTTAATGCAGAGACGAAGAACCGCATCAACATGCATACAACGTGCGGTTTTATAGAGATGGATCCCACAATTGCATGGGAATTACTGGACAAGCTTTCCAACTATGATGCCATGTATGGTACCTAGCAATCACCCCAGCCCTAGAGGCGTCTCTACGTGCCTAACAAGGAAGATGTTGATCCTGATGTCAAAAATCAATTCCTGTAGGATGAGGTCAACCGTCTGAAGAAGCATGTAAGTTTTCTGAAATCCTCTCAATCTTGTCAAGAATGTGGCTCTTCTGCCCATAGTACTTCTTCTTGCACTAACATAGAGTAGGTAAGAGCCGCTGAGACATATGCTGAAGTGAATTATATGAGAGGCCCATACAGGAACCAACCTAGTAATTTTGACAGGTCAAACAATTATCCAACATGGGGTAACCAAAACCAGAATTCAAACTATGCAGCGCCTCCACCGGATAGACGACCTGCACCGTATCGACCTCCGGGCTATCAAGAGCCACCATCATGGGTACAAAGGTTACAGGAAGGTATTAACGGAGTCAATAACAAGGTTAACAAAGTTCAAGCCAATCTTAATAGCCAATTAAAAAGATGGGGAGAGTTCGATGTGTGGAAGAAGAATGTCGACTCCCAATTAGGGAACCTCGCTGCACAGATTCCAAGGCCATAAGGGCAACTCCCGGGCCCGACTCGAGGAGAACCCTAGAGGACAAATAACAATGGTGCATCTTAGGAGCGGAAAGACACTACCAGAGCGTGTGCAAGCTAGAGATACGAGCCCCACAACTGATGAGGAAGCCATGGCTCAGCTCGGTAACGAACTAGAGAGGGTCGTTACCGATCCTGCATACCATGGTGACGATGCTCCCAGGGTCGTTAACGACCCCAGTCCAGGTAAGTTCCCTATTCCGAGCTCCTCTCTCAATCCCAGGCTCGTTAACGACCCCACCAGGGTCGGTAACGATCCTCTAAGCGTACTAATCGACCCTAATGTCGACCCGGTAGCATCACCTCTCGAGCCCGATTTGGTTCCGAGGATGGTGAAATTTCTTCCTTTTCCTACTAAGAAATCAAAGGACTCTACTGAGATTAAGTTCAAGCGTTTCGTAAAGATTCTCCAGGGCATAAATATTTCTATCCCATTCGCTGAGGCCCTAAGCGAAATGCCGGCTTACACAAAATTCTTGAAAGATATTCTTAGCAGGAAACGATCTATTACAAAGTTGCAAGATGAGGTCCGATCCATTGCTCAACTAGAGAAATTAGGCGACCCTAGGAGATTTGTCATAACAATTGGCATAGGCGACCACAAATTCAAGGCTCTATGTGATTTGGGAGCCAATGCCAGCTTACTCCCTTTATCAATATGGTCAAAGGCCAACATGGGACCATTGGAGCCTGTAGACATGAATCTCTACATGGCGGACGGATCAAGCATAAAAGCTACAGGAGTCGTGGATGATTATCCCATTCAAGTCAGGAAATTTTTTATTCCAAATGATTTTATCGTTCTCGACATGCCTGAAGATCCTCAAGTCCCCATTATCTTAGGCAAGCCATTCCTAGCTACAACAGGTGCTAGGGTAGATGTGCGGAAAGAACTCCTCACTTTTGATATTGGAGAGCAACGCATGGAATTTAGCCTTGACCAGAATGCCAACGACCCAACCGCGACCGCACAGATCGAGTTGACCCAGCCAGAACTCGACATAGTTGTTCCTAAAGACCCTCTTCCATGTAACAAAGAGGACGAGAATTTCACACAGATCCCTACCGACCCCCTTGGTCCGAAACCGGGCCTCTCATGCAACATAATGACAGAAGACTTGCCAATGCAGGCTCGTTAACGACCCCGACAACCTCGGTGTCAACATCGTTTCCAATAAATCAAGGTGAGTACTCTAACCATGAATTCACTATTACTGGTTATGATTCTTCTCCATATTATGTTCCTACACCGTACCCCACCATCTATGATATAGAGGAGTCCAAACCTCCTTGGTTTTCGGATTTCACTAACCCTTGTGTAGGAATACCGAGCATATTACTAGAAGATAAAGGACCAAATTTAGTGACACGTACCGATAATGTTTACAGAGCCAAGTATGGGGTCCGTCAAAACCCCAACATAGCTGCAAGAGAACCACCTTGAGCCAAGGTAAGTATGTCGGGCTAACGACGTTAAAAAAAGCGCTAATGAGAGGCAACCCGGTTTTAGTTTAGTTTAGATTTTTCTTTCTTTTAGATCTTTTTCCTATCTTTCTTTTGAGTTTTTAAGTAGTTTAGAAGTTAGAAAGATAGAATTGTTTTTAGGCTAACCTGATACAGGAGTTGGGATCGGAAAATCACTCGAAACAGGTCACGTAGGCTCGTTAACGACCCATTTCGGAGCCAAATAAGCGGACGGGCAAGTAAGTTTTTTTTGACCTAATTTTATCTTCTATCTTTTACTAGTGTGCCGCCCTTCCCCTACCTCTAGCCCTCTCCTACAAAACCCTTTCAAAGTCCCAAAATCCCACCCTCAAATCTCACAATCTAAAGCTTAAATTCTCAAATCAATCCTACCCGCTCCCTCTCACCACCGATCGGAACCCACACCACCGCTTACCCCGAATCTTACCCTGTTAACGAGACCCCCATTCTCGAACTCGTTACCGGCGAGGCACTAAAACTCGTTAACCACTCCCAATTTCAATCTCGTTCTTCAATTTCTCAACCATAAACCCTAAACCCTAACTTTTTGTTTTTTTTGCAAGATTCATGAGTTTAAGGGTAAAGGTTTCATATCTTGATCTTGTTTGAAGTGGTTGAATTGCATGTCTATTTTGCTCAATAATCTCTGTGCTACTTCCATTGGTGTTCGATCTTGATTTGTGATGGTTTGTTCTTGCTTAACTTTGCATAAGGAATTTTGAGAAGAAAAGGCATGAACTACCTTGTTCTTTGAATTGAGTTTAATCTTCACCATGTGTTTTTGGGCAAATTTGACATGATCGGGTGGGTAACAAAGCAAGTATGGGGCGCATGTGCATGATTGTGTGCCTTATGTGGGATTGTGTTGGTTTCATGCTTGATTAATTGGAAAATTGTGGAGTTTAGAGCTCGGAAACCGCAGATGGTTATCGTCTAGGCTCGTTAACGACCTGTCTAGGTTCGTTAACGACCTTGCATATTATCTAGTTCTAAAACGCAAGTCCAGGATCGTTAACGACCCCAATTGGCTCGTTAACGAGGAAAGTCGAGAGCATTACCAAGGCCAAGTATGGGGTTCCTTTTCTATTGATTTGTGTGGATATAATCTTGCACAATTCATATCTTTGCAGGTCCATATGGCAAGCACTAGCAGAGCTCCAACAAGGACCCAGAAGAAGAAGAGGACTCAATGGTCCCCGTCTCCTCCGCGCATGGACAATGTCATTTTGCGTACCCAAGCTCAAGTCGACCGCTTCAATGCCATATTAGAGAAGGACCACTACACTAGGTGGTTCTCAAGGTCGAGTGCTAAGGCAATGAGGATGTATGAGGATATCAAGGAAGCCTTTGCCATTCTAGGAGTGCCTCATTTGTTGAAGAAAGAAGAGGTACCGCACTACCCGGCTCTTACTTTCAGTTCTTGGCTACTCTAGAGATGAGATTCCCAACCAAGACCTCGGCAGGACGGATACGATACCGTTTGGGCAATGTCAATCACGAGTACACTATGGAGGAGTTCGATAGTATTCTCGAGATTCATAATCCTTCTCGGGATTACAATATCAAGGACTACAAAGTTACAAGGACTTGGAGCTATATTACCGGGGAAGTTGAACCTTCCGCTGCAACACTTTCCGGGGCAAGCATCATCAACCCCATTTTCTAGATCATTCTTCGTGTACTAGCTAATACTTTTTGGCCCAAGAGAGAGTTGAATAGACCAACAAGGACGGAAGTTGCATGCCTCCAAACCATACTCTTTGAGGATCCCGCCCCATTGAACTTGGGGTATGAGTGGCTACAATATGTTGAGAAGAAAGGGGCCAAGTCCAAGGAGGTGTGGTGCGGAAATTTGGTTAGTCTCTTGGCAGCCAACCTCGGAGTCAATCTTTCCCTTTACACGCCATCACGTGCCTAATTGTTCAACAGGAACTACTGGTTTGTCTCCAACATTTTCACCCAGGTTGAGGGAGGGTATACTACCAAAATTCAAGGCCAAGATGTCCCCCCACCTTAGCCAAGATGGAGCTTCTTTACGTGCCAAATTGGTACGAGTCTTGGACGGGTCATGCATTCGCATTGGATCATAAACCGCAAGATGAGCCATTGTTGAGGACGTGTGAGACACGGTTTGAGAGAGACGAGGAAGTCATGGATGAAGATGATGATGAGACGGAGGCAGGATCAGAGGCAGCCACTGAAGAGCTGGATATCGAGGAAGATGACCTCGATACCGAAGTTCCGGGCAACACTGGCAGCTTCGTTAACGAGCCACCCAAGGTCGTTAACGACTACTTCGAGGCTACTACCGAGGCACATAGCTTCGGTAACGACCCTCCGCCGCCACCTGTCGAGCCACATTCTTATGGTCTTATGCCCTACAATTCGGTAATTTTTCAAGACCACTCCCAGCCTCACAACCACTACCAACCACCTCCTCAGGCCGCTTACATTGAATCGAGTGTCCCACCTCCATGGGCCGAAGATCTTTCGGCTTAGATGTAGCAGCCTAATCTACAACAAACACACATCCACCAGAGGATGGATAGGTGGGAGAGTGTTTATTCTGCTCGTATGGCTCTAGATGATACGAGGCATCAGCAGAGAGAGGCGGATGATGCAGAGCGTTGGAGGACAATCTACGATTTTATGGGGAACTTTGAGCGCCAGTTTCCACCACAAAGGTGCTAATTTAGTTTGAGAGTTCCTTCTTTTCCGCTTTAAAAATCTTGTAAGTTTTTCCTTTCTTTTTCTTTTCCTTTTCTATTTCTTTTCTTCTGCTTATTTTTATTACAGTGGGGACACTGTAATTTTAAGTATGGGGTGGGAAAGGATAGAAAACTTGTGTCTTGTTTGTTTTATGTGTCTTGTGTGTTTTAAGTAGTTCTTTGTTTTAAAAAAAAATCAAATCACAAAAAAAAATAAAAAGTTTTGAAAAATTCCAAAAAGAGTTTTTGAATAGATAAATACCCTTTCTTTTGGTTTTATGATAGTAATTGCTAGCATGATCATGTAATTCCTTACAAGCATGTCTTTGATAGTATAGCTTGATTCTTGATATGAAGTTGTTTTTATAGAGGAATAGCATTTGATGAATTGAGCATGTATAACTTTTTAGCATGAGTGTTTGCAACCCAACAAAAATTGCTACCTTGTGAGTTATTTTTGGCCTTATAGGGAGAACATCAAAAATCTTTCTTCTTTTCTAGTGTGATTTACTCTCTTTATGTATATTATCTCTTGCAATTGTGATGGTTATCTATTTCTTGAGACCTATATAAGATTTATAGTTCATTACTTGTAAGATCATATGATGGAGAACTTATTTTTATGAGCCCTATTAATCCATATCCACCCTCACATGATCCCTCTTTTTGACAACCAATTTGAGCTTGAAGCCTTTTATTTTTAGCTCCACAAAATTGTTCCCTAGCCGAGATAAGCTTGACCATATTCGGGGATTAGGACTTAGTTTTGAGAGGTTTGTTTTGTTGAGTGAAAAGTTATAATTGGTTCGAAATCAAGGTTTTTTGGGAAGGGTAGATTGGAAGTCTCTTGTGTTAATTTGTAAAAAGATCTCTTGGTAAGAAGGGAATGCACAAAAGAAAGTTGTTGAAGAAAAACTGAAGTTGTTGAGTACACGATGAAGCTCGTTAAAAAACCTAGTTGGTTCGTTAACGAGGTTGTTCGAGAATAAAGAGTTGAAAAGAAGAGCTGAAAGAAATATATGAAAGTAAGTAAACAAAAAGGAGTAAGATGTGCATTTGTGTTTAAGAGTTAAGCCAGAGATTCTTTTGAGTTTTTATGAGACTTTCTAGGATATATTGGGTGAGTGATTTAAAGTGCATAAGGCAAAGTGAGTTTGGTATATCTTTTATGAGAGTTTTTGGATGTTATGTGAGTTTTTAGGAGTCTTTGATTCCCGGATATTATTAGCACCACATGACCAAAATATTTCCATGCCTATTTGTCTTTACCAAGCCTTATTACAACCCGGCCGAATGGAAGCTTCTATGAAGTTTTTCATTGAGCCTAAGTTCTCTTGATGATTTTTGCTTGTTTTGACAAATCTTAGGTGGAGATTTTGGTGATATAAGTTCCAATTTCTATGGTTTTTTGCATATAAGATGAGTTGAGAGATTGAATTTATAAGCCTAAACACTTGAGAGTTGAGAGAAACACATATATCCCTTGTGAGGTTGGATTGTATTTGCTTATGTCTATTAAGTTTTTATATATGTGCGATGATGTTAATAGTCATATGCTACTTTCTTCTATGGTTTTGATGTTGCTTTTTAGTTGGAGGCTATTAGCTTGATGAGCATGATTGTTTGGTTTTGGATTTTGTTAAGTGATTGCTTGAGGACAAGCAAGTCTAAGTATGATTGTTTGGTTTTGGATTTTGTTAAGTGATTGCTTGAGGACAAGCAAGTCTAAGTATGGGGTATTCTGATGTTCATGTTTTTAGTCTAGTTTTTATTATCTTTCAGAGTTTGATTAGTTTAGTTCTAGTAGTTTTTAGGGTTAGTTTTGTGTGTTTCTGGGTAAGTTTGTATATTTTGTGAAAAGTATGGAAGCTACTCCATTTTGTGTCTTTTTGTATATTTTTGAGCAAGAAGGAGCGTTTTTTGAGCTGAGCTGAAGTGTTATGGTGGAGGTCGGAAGAACATGAAGATAAGGAAGAAATTTAATGAGAAGATCAAGTGAAGTTCAAATTTAAGTTGAGAGAAAGACGAAGAAAAGCCAGATCCCAGGCTCGTTAACGATCTTGTGAAGGTCGTTAACAAGGCTTAGAGATAGAATTTTTCGAGTGGATTTTGTGATTTCTACCGACCCTGTGCGGGGTCGTTAACATTGGCTCCGTGTCGGTAGGGTTTTAACTGATTTTAGGGTTGTTATATCTTATATCTTTTATCTTGTTATCTTTAGTAGAGTAAGTTTTTATTTTTTAGGCTTTTTAATAGATAGTTTCTTAGTATAAATACCCTTATTCTAAACCTAGAAGAGGGGGTGGATGATTATTATTGGAGAGCCGATATTTTTGAGGGACGAGAAGACGAGGAGAAGATAACGAGGAGGTTCGATCGAGAGAGAGAATTAGGATCGTTAGTCGGAATTTCTCGTCGGTGTTGTTCTGTGTTTTCGGTTTCTTCAGGATATTGTAAGACAATATTTTTCATATTTATTTCGAGTGAGTTTATTTTGTTTTCAATGTTTTCTCTTATTGAAGTTGTTTGCTTTATCATGAGTAGTGTGTAGTTTTCTTATCTAGGATCGGGGTTCAAACCCGACATAGTTATGCATGTTTGATGAGTGAGTAGATGTTTTGAATGCCTTTTATCTATTTCTATTGCTTGTTGTGTTTATGCTTAGATGATAGCCGAGGTAATTTGAGTTCTCAACTTGATCGAAAGAGAAAGTTGTTGACTTGAAGGTTGAAATTGTTCGATTACGAAAGTTTCGAGCTTTGGATCCAAAACAAGTGATTGAGTGAATTGATTTATGAGAATTGATTGATTTGCTTGCTAATCAGCGAAAGTTGATGAATTTATCTTTTCAAAGGCATGATCTTTATCTTCTTATGAGTTTATATGCATGACTATGTTGTGGTAACCCTTGTCCAAGGTCTTTATTTTATAATGTTTATCTTTCGTAATATTCGTTATCGAGTTCCTTTGCATCGGTACCGAATCTCATCTCTATTTTTGCATATTCTTTGTTTTATCAAAAACCCAAATCTACCCACATAAAATTCCAAGTCCAACTCCTAATTAAAACTCAATTTAAAAAAATGCCATATAAGCGTCCTCACCTATCCAAAGAAGAGTCCAATTGCGTTTAAATTGCATGTGCCTTGCCACATCAGCAAGCAGGTGTTCAATATGTCGTGAAGTGCAACTGTAGGGGTTCAATCGAATAAGGCCAAAGTATAGGGTGCTAAGTGACTAATGGGCAAAAGTTCAGGGGGGCCTTTTTATGTATTTTGCCGTTAAAAAACAAATAAAAAATCCATACCATTGATGATACGTTTGAAAAGTGAAAACCTCGGAGCGTTCTCTTAATCCCTAACCCTAAGTCCCTAACCTCGATCCCAAAATCTCTCTTCTCCTAGGAGCTGGTGCGAAGGTGTGGCGGTCGACGGTGCGCGGCCTACTTCTCCTCTTTGATTCTCAGGTGCGGCGATGCAAGTTCATTCAACTGATAAACAACTCTAGGAAGGAACCCGAGAGAGAATCGGGATGGAATGACAGAATCAGGGAGAAAGAATTCGGAATCTTCACCGCTGGCCTATCTTCTCTACCTCGTCATGGTCTACAAATTCGTCTCCAAATTGTTCGGTTTAAGCTTGTCCTTCTCACAGAATTCGGATTCATCACCACCGACATATCTTCTCTACTTGGTCAAGTCTACAAATTCGTCTACAAATTGTTCGGTTTGAGCTTGTCCTTCCCAATTGAATTTTGTTTACTAATCTTTCTGTCAATTGTGGTTCTTATTTGTAATTGAGTTCCAAATTTTCACTTGTTTTGTGTCATTGGCGCGTGGATGAGAAAGGCTAACCTCACTTATATCTAACATTGCATGTTATTCAAAGTTTAATAATGTGATTATTTAATGAACTTTGCAACCTATTTATATATCTACTTGAGTTAGTTGTTTTAAATGAGATGAGGGAAAAGCCATGCTTGGTGGCCTATCCCGATTTAGCTTTAGATCTTGAGTAGCAAAATAGGTTCATTCTTTTTCAGTATTAGAAAACTTCTCATCACTGACAAACTACCATTGTAGGCGTAAATTTTATTCCCTGGGCAGTTAGTTCCTCGCCAAGTTTATGTTTGATGTTATTAGTCAATGAAAATAACAAGGGAAATTCCTTTTGGTGCCCCTAAGTTTTTGCCTTTTCCTTTTGGTGCCCAAGAAAAAAACTTATTCCTCTTGGTACCCTTGATGTTTTGACTTTCCCGTTAACGTCCCTCTCCGTTTCAAATTAGTCAATTTCAAGATTACCACTATGTTCATCACCCTTAAATTAGTAGGATTTGACTATTAAAACATCAAAATTCATAACCAAACTACATCAATTTGAATTTTTAAACAATTTTGTAAACAACCCCTTGAAATAGAGGATTGATGGATAAAGATGGGAAGAAAAAAAAAGGAAATGACTAAAAAGTTGATTTGGGATAGATTTTTTATTGGTTAATGTAGGTAAAAAGTGGGATTGAATAGGGGTAATATTGTAAGAAAACTTGGATATAAAAGGAAAGAAAAAAAAGTTGGATAAATATTTTGGGACAACTAAAACGGAAATTGGACAAACAAAATGGGACGGAGGGAGTAGTATTTTCTTGCCATATGTAGAAACTGAATGCTATATTTTTTTAACAAAAAAAACTCTAATATCCCGAGCGTGAATATTTATACCCTGGATATTAGACCATTTTTTTAATAAGAAGAAAAACTCTAATATCCCTGGCATGTTGTGTTTGCATATATCAAGGATATTAGGTTGGTTCTTTTATTAAATGAAGCATGTCTAATATCTCCGGCTTGTTTTTTTATATCAGGGATATTAGATTTATTATACCCTCAGCATTTATCCCTGGCTTGTTTTAGCCTATATCAAGGATGTATTTAAAAAACGTCGGGGATAAAATACCATTTGTGTAGTAGTGAAGAATTCCACCCATCGAGCATGTCTTCTATTCAAGCGTGTTTGGCTCTTAAGGTAGGAAAGCACCTGATGTTCATGTTTTTAGTCTAGTTTTTAGTATGTTTCTTAGTTTGATTAGTTTAATTTTAGTAGTTTTTAGGGTCAGTTTTCTGTGTTTTTGGGTAAGTTTGCATATTTTGTGAAAAGTATGGAAGCTACTCCATTTTGTGTCTTTTTGTAGGTATTTGAGCAAGAAGGAGCATTTTTTTGAGCTGAGCTGAAGTGTTGTGGTGGAGGTCGGAAGAACATGAAGATAAGGAAGAAATTTCATGAGAAGATTAAGTGAAGTTAAAGTTTAAGTTGAGAGAAAGACGAAGAAAATCCAGATCCCAGGCTCGTTAACGATCCTGTGAAGGTCGTTAACGAGGCTTAGAGATAAAAATTTTCGAGTGGATTTTGTGATTTCTACCGACCCTATGCGGGGTCGTTAACATTGGCTCCGTGTCGGTAGGGTTTTAACTGATTTTAGGGTTGTTATATCTTATATCTTTTATCTTGTTATCTTTATTAGAGTAAGTTTTTATCTTTTAGGCTTTTTAATAGATAGTTTCTTAGTATAAATACCCTTATTCTAAACCTAGAAGAGGGGGTGGACGATTATTATTGGAGAGCCGATATTTTTGAGGGACGAGAAGACGAGGAGAAGATAACGAGGAGGTTCGATCGATAGAGAGAATTATGATCGTTAGTCGGAATTTCTCGTCAATGTTGTTCTGTGTTTTCGGTTTCTTCAGGATATTGTAAGACAATATTTTTCATATTTATTTCGAGTGAGTTTATTTTTTTTCAATGTTTTATCTTAGTGAAGTTGTTTGCCTTATCATGAGTAGTGAGTAGTTTTCTTATCTAGGATCGGGGTTGAAACCCGACATAGTTATGCATGTTTGATGAGTGAGTAGATGTTTTGAATGCCTTTTATATATTTTTATTGCTTGTTGTATTTATGTTTAGACGATAGTCGAGGTAATTTGAGTTCTCAACTTCATCGAAAGGGAAAGTTGTTGACTTGAAGGTTGATATTGTTCGATTATGAAAGTTTCGAGCTTTGGATCCAAAACAAGTGATTGAGTGAATTGATTTATGAGAATTGATTTATGAGAATTGATTGATTTGCTTGCTAATCAGCGAAAGTTGATGAATTTATCTTTTTAAAGGCATGATCTTTATCTTCTTATGAGTTTATATGCATGACTATGTTGTGGTATCCCTTGTCCTAGGTCTTTATTTTATAAAGTTTATCTTTCGTAATATTCGTTATCGAGTTACTTTGCCTCGATACCGAACCTAAGTTTTAGGTTGTACGTTATTTTGTGTTTGTATTTTCCCCAGGTTCGTTAACGACCTTCACAAGGTCGTTAACGAGGTTGGTCGTGATTGTTTTTGCTTGTTTTGTTTGTTTTTCTTATTTTTTTAGTAATTGATAGACAAACAACCGTGCTTCCCATGGAACGATCCTGACTTTGTTATACTCAGCGGGGTCTTGACTATAAATTTATTTGTTGTCAAGAATATATCCTCTCAACAAATTGGCGCCCTTGCCAGGGAAGCAACAGTGTTTGCTTGTTTAACTTTGGGTATAGGAATAGCCCGACCCCGTTTTTTGTTTTAAATTTTGTTTTCATTATCTATTTTCTCAGCGTATGCCAGCTGGACGTCGTAAGTTCGAATTTGACAACAACAATTACTATTCAGAACCTGAAAGTTCCCTGCACCGTAGACGCAGAGAAAACCGAGCCATGGGCACACCCGAAGAGATGACTCGCCAGATGGCTGAACTCTATAGGCATATAGAGGCGTTACACTGCTGGAAAACGCGTCTATAGCCAGGACTGTTGGCCACGCGATAAGCCACAAAGTTAGCCAGGAAATAGGCTTTGCCACAACGGTTTCCACCAGTGTTCCCAGGACAAAAAGTTTGTGGTTAAAACGCTCGCGGGTATAGCATAGCGTGAACACTACCCACAAACTTTTGAGTCGTGCCTATTTAACCACAATATTGGGTATGAAAATCACATTCTGCTAAATACATGGTATAGCCAGAGACACTTTGTGGCTAAGTTTGAGTCTATTTTACCAGAAAATTAGCGTATAAGTATTTTTTTGGCTAAATTCGGGAGAAATAAATGATGTTCATCATCCACATGTCGTGGCCATTTAGTATCAAAGTTTACCTCGGATACATTTGGTGGATAAAGTTGTGGCTATTTAGCTTCGAAATTTGCTTTGAATATATACAGCGGCAAAATTTGTGGTTATATTTAGGCTTTAGCCAAGACTTTGTTGTTCCTACATTTGAGGCTACATGAGATCATGTTGTAGCTATTTCATGGCCAAATATGTATATAATTACATATTTTGAAATAATAAATCCACCAAATTATAATTTTGAACAATATCTATATATAGATTAACTAATTTTCCAATATAAATAAAATATACAAAATTCACATAACTTTTCAACCATACATGGGACAAAGAGCAACTAAACAACAAATGCCCCTATAATTACATACACATCCAACTGATGCTTCCAACTTATGAATCTACAATCCCTCTTCCCCTATAATCCTATGTATAAATATTTGATCATCCCAAGTTCCCAATAAAAGTTAACACCACTACACATTGTAATCAGTCTAACAAACTGATATATTTCTTAAGAATCACCATGGACCAGTTAGTTTGTGTTCTCCTCAGACATCTTCTGTTGGCTCCATATTGAGCATCCATCATCTCCAATGCATGTTATTAAACCCCAAACAGAACTGTGTTACAAAATCACAATCAATTGAATCAACAAGTATCATCAAACTTGAGAGTTGAGACCACTAGAGAGCAAATGTTTTAAATGTTGTAACTTCATAGAAGTACAAAGATGGTACCTGATTTTCCTAGATCTCTAGGATTTGCACCTGCAGAAACCGAATCTCCCAATCAGTTGAAGCTATATTTACATATATGTGAACATGAAATTTATAACAGTCACAAGATAGATGCTTATTGCATAGTTCTTCGTTTTCCTCTTTAAGCTTGGCACCTTCCTCTGCCAACTCCGTAAGGTAGGCCTGATATACAAGAAGTTCTTAATAATTCAACAAGGATAATGCAAAATTTATAATGATCTGCGAAAGTTATCAAGACAAGATTTTGTGTTCTTATAATAAAAACAAAAATGAACAATAGAGAACAATGGAGGTTCTCACCTTATGAATATAAAAAATGACCAAGCTAACTATATATGTTACTTGATGCATATAATAGTGCAAAGTGGAAACTCAAGCAGAATGACAAATCTGGGGAATTAGGTAACAATTATTATTTCTGAATCAACTGTTTACATTACAAGAGTTCCACTGAAAGTTGAATCATGAAAAAGTGAGCAGCAATGCAAAGCATGATACCATGGAATGCAAGTGGGGAAAAAAAAGAGAGAATAGATTTCAAAGATAGCAGACCAGAAGAATCAGTGAGGCTACAAATTCACATGATAATGCATTAAACTATCCCAATACAAGAGATTATATCTACAAAGACCTATGATTTTGGATGCCAACACTACTAAAATTTTGCTTTTCCATTTCAGACTATTTAGTAACACTACAAAAAAATGCCAAGCATGCCATCAAGAGTACATAAATCTAGTAAATGCATTATATCCAGTAAGGTTATCAACCATGTCTTGAAGCTCATTTTTTATCTTTAAGGAAACATTGACATACATCAGTTGTAGTCAAAAAATGCCAAACTTTATCTTAAGAGCATTGTAGAGGGCAATCGATACATCAGTTGTAGTCAAAAGGAAATAGCATCAGTTGTAGTCTACGAAAAAAGGATCCAAAAGGTGAAAAAGGCAGTCACTGGGATGGGTAAAAGGCTAAGAAAAACACAATTTGTGGAAATTCATATGCGTTCCTTTGCATTCTGAGGGTAGAGTAGAGCTTAGTTGAATCCGAAAAAAGAAAGAACAACATAGTGGGCGAGTATTACCTTGACAGACAAAGATCCATAAGGGCAATTCAATGCTTACCCTCTCCTTCCAATAAGCAATACAGCGGTCCATGAGATAATATGATGGAAAGAACACTAGCAACCCATCAAGTACAATTCCAGCAAAGTTGACTACAAGTGAAAAATAGATACAAGACTTCAGAGAAAGAGCAGTAAAACCAAATGAAACAAATATGGTCTGTTATCAGAAGTTTATTGATGAAAAGACACAACAACAGATGAACACATATGAAGTCCCTTTGAACCTGTGTGATGTTGTGGAGTTGAACACAACAGATGAAGACAATACACCAAAGTGACCTCTTCCAGAAGCAAAATTAACCCTCAACATTGACACAATAGAGAATCAGGAGTGGACTCGAGGTGCTATCGATCCACCTCTATCTAACGAGGTGCCCCTTCATATCCATCATTGCTACAGGTAGGGTTTGTCGAATCCAAGCTGTCATCCGGCAACAGCTCATCAAACTTCAGCAAGATGTGGTTGAAGAAGGAGAGAGGCGTTAAAAATCACAACCCAACCAGAAAACCTGACACTACAAAAAGCCATTAAAAATCACAAATCCTAGTGAAGAAATTAAACAAGGAATAAGAGAAACTTCAAACCTTCCAGCCTTCCAGGTTGATAAAAGTCGAAATTATTCTCCCCAAATGAAGCCTCGACGCCGAAATCATCCACCTCCATTCCGAATCTTCCTCCTTCAAACCTTCCAGCCTTCCAAGATGCGTTTGAGAAGAGATCTGGTTTGAGAGGGTGGAGAGTTTGTGGGAGAGGGAGGAGAGAGAGCATAGAACGGCGGCGGCGACGAATGTAGCGGGAGGTGGTGATGGGAGGAGGATCTGATTTGAGAAGGGATATGGTTTGAGGAGGCGCTACTTCCGTCGTTTGTGAAGGGATCATGTGAGAGGATGAAACGGCATAGAAAAATTAGGGTTATAGTTGGGGAACGCGTTTTGATTGGGAAAGAAAATGAGGAAGTGAACTAGGCCCAAAAATTTCAGACCACCCAAAATATTGAATATTCCCTCCTCCTTTTAATTTTAGCCCGCCCAAAATTTAGAAGACAAAAAATTCCCACCTTGTAGTATTTTTAGCCCGCCCAAAAAAAATGTAACCAAATATTCTCTTCTTTTCCTCTCCTAAATCAAATGTTCAAATAATTAAATTAGCAATTATTTTAAAAAAAATATAGAATATAAGAAATTTATGAACACTTAAATACAAATAATATAAACTTAGGTTCATATTGCTTTCATAAACACAAATAATGTAAAGCATTGTATACCTTTTTTTTGGTAGAATACATAAACGGCCCCCTGTACTTGGGCCAATTGGTCACTTGGCCCCTTGTACTTTAGCCCTAACCGTTTGACCCTCTATAGTTGCACATTGCGACCTATTAAACCCCTATTGAGCCACTTCTCCCAACTTTTTTAGGAGTGTAGTGTACGCACGATGATGTGTTATATTATGTAGCCATAATGGCGATGACATGGATGTCATTGTGGCAACACAATATAACACATCATGTCATCGCCGTGTCATCCATGGCATCCATGTCATTGCCATTGTGGCAATACAATATAACATATCATCGCGCGTGCACCACACTCCTAAAAAAAGCTGGGATAAGTGGCTCAATAGGGGTTCAATAGGTCGCAATGTGCAACTATAGGGGGTCAAACGGTTAGGGCTAAAGTACAGGGGGCCAAGTGACCAATTGGCCCATGTACAGGGGGCCGTTTATGTATTATGCCCCTTTTTTGGGGGGGCGCTGCCCCCAACCCTGCTAGGGGCGCGTTGCCCCCTAGACCTCCAACTCGCTGCCCCCTAGACCTCCAACCCCCTACTAGGGGGCTCCGCCCCCGAACTCCTGGCAGGTACTTATCAACATCAAGCATATGAAGATCATCATAGGGGTTTGGGTTTTATTAACAACTTATTTCTAAGAATGAACGATTCAAAAGGAATATAATATTTTCTTATAAGAATGAACGATTCTAAAGGAATATAATGAGTTCTTATTTGAATGAACGATTCAAAAGGAATATAACGCTTTCTTTTAAGAATGAACGACTCTAAAGGATTATAACGTTTTCTTATAAGAATGAACGACTCTAAAGGAATATAATGAGTTCTTATTAGAATGAACAATTTTAAAGTAATATAACATTTTCTTATAAGAATAAACGACTCTAAAGGAATATAATGATTTCTTATCAGAATGAACGACTCTAAAGGATTATAAGGAGTTCTTACAAGGATGAACGATTCTAAAATATAATGATGTCTTTTTAAAATGAACGTCTCTTAAGGAATATAACGTTTTCTTATTAGAATGAACGATTCTAAAGGAAAATAACGAGTTCTTATAAGGATGAACAATTCTAAAATATAACGATTTCTTATAGAATGTACGAATCTAAAGGAATATAATGATTTCTTATAATAATAAACGACTTTAAAGGAATACTGTATAAGGAGTTCTTACAAGAATGAACGAGTCTAAAGGAATATAATGAGTTCTTATTTGAATGAACGATTCTAAAGCAGTATAACTTTTGCTTATAAGAATGAACGATTCAAAAGAAATATAATGTTTGCTTATAAGAATGAACGACTCTAAAAGAATATAACGTTTTGTTATAAGAATGAACGATTCAAAAGAAATATAACGCTTTCTTTTAAGAATGAACGACTCTAAAGGATTATAACGTTTTCTTATAAGAATGTACGACTATGAAGGAATATAATGATTTCTTATAAGAATGCATGATTCTAAAGTAATATAACGTTTTCTTATAAGAATGAACGGCTCTAAAGGAATATAACGTGTTCTTATAAGAATGAACGATTCTAAAGGAATATAACGTTTTTTTATAGGAATTAATGAACGATTCTAAAGGAATATAACGTTTTCTTATAAGAATGAACGACTTCAAAGGAATGTAACGTTTTCTTATAAGAATGAACGAATCTAAAGGAATGTAACATTTTCTGATAAGAATGAACGACTCTAAAGGAATAAAACGTTTTCTTATAAGAATGAACGACTCTAAAGGAATATAACGTGTTCTTATAAGAATGAACGATTCTAAAGGAATATAACGTTTTTTATAGGAATTAATGAACGATTCTAAAGGAATGTAACGTTTTCTTATAAGAATGAACGACTCTAAAGGAATATAATGATTTCTTATTAGAATAAACGATTCTAAATGATTATAATGATTTCTTATAAGAATGAACAACTCTAAAGAAATATAACGTGTTCTTATAAGAATGAATGATTATAAAAGAATCTAACGTTTTTTACGAACGGTTAACCGATGAACCGATAACATTTTTACTACATATTATATGTTTTAAAATAGGGAATTATATATCTAAGTAGTACTCCATCCGTTCATAAAAACATGATTTTTTAGCCTAAACCCTAAAAATTAAGAAAGTACATAATTTGACTCAATTGCCCTTCTTATCAATTTCTTACTTTTACTTAAATTTAAAATATGAAATATTTTCTGATTTGGTTTAGATTTACTCCTTCCTAATACTCATTACAACTTCCTAAATTAATGTTCCTAAATTAATTTGGTTTGATTTCTATGCTTTTTCCCCCTTTTTTTAGAAGGGTAAAGCTGAAAAAATGTGTACATAAATAGCTAAAATATCATATTTTATTGAACAAGAAAAAACCACTAAAACATCATATTTTCATGACGGAGGGAGTATTAGTTAAAAATGAATGCATTTTAATGAATAACAAATTAGTTATTATAAATTATGTTTATAGGTTAATTTTTCAACTAACAGAGAGTCGGATAGAGTTGTGAGTTCTGGTGAAAGAGGCGTTAAAGTCTTCCATCTCAGTTTTACGCCAAAGGTCCAGAGGAGTGTGGACTAAAACCCTAAAAATTTCCCAATTCTTCGCCGCCCTTGCCAAATCTCCAGCCTCTTCGACTCTTCGTTCTCAAACACTACAGTCTACAGATTCCATCGCTGATTCGTTCTTCTACTCTACTTCTAGCCCTCTCCTGGTCTTCTTCGTGCTTCAGAAATCTCAAATAGATTTGTTGATTCGTTGAGTTCCATCGCTGATTCGTTGTAGCCTTCGCCCTCCAAGCCTGCTAGTGCCGACTGCGGAGTGTTGAGTTCCATTCACTGAGTCGCTTCCATTCTCTGAGTCGCTTGCAGCAGGCATCCCGAGTGTTGAGTTCCATTCTATGAGTCTCTTGCAGCAGGCAGCCCGAGAAAGGTTCCATTACGACAACTCTATAAGCCCTAGAAAGGTTCCATTATTGTTATTTTTTGTTGTAACTGTTGCTGACTTGCTATAAGCCCTAGAAATGTTCATTCTCCGAGTGCTTAGTCTTCTAGTTATTTTTTTTTGCAGCCCTAGAAAGGTTCCATTATCGTGAATTGTTGTAGGTTGCTGTTCATTCTCTGAAGGTCTCTGAAGTCTGAAGGTATTCGTGGTTGCTGTTCATTCTCTTTTTTTTGCGGTTGCTTTACTCGTGAATTACGGCATTATTGTGATTGTTGTTCATTCTCTTTTGTGGTTGCTGACTTGCTGTTCGTTCTTGTTTTTTTTTATGAAACATATGCCAGATTTGAGTCAAGCTCTCAAGGATATTAGCACGCTCTTTGTTTGTGCAGGAGCTTATTGGCTTATTGCTGGATTTTTGGGATTTTCAGCCCAGCATACAAGTTGACAAGTAGCAGCTTATTGCTTGATTTTGGGTGATTACCTACTGCAGTATTTTTGGGGATATCAAAAAAACAAATGAATTGGCATCCTATAGCATGATTGCCTAGTTCTTATAATAGTCAATACTGTTTTATTTGTTTCATACTTTCAGTGGTTTGTATTTTGTAATTTGTATGATTAAGTTAGCTTAATACTGTTTTATTTCCACTTACAAATGAAGAATTCAGCATGCTTCAGTATTGTTTTGGATATTTGGTTTGTATTTTTTGTATTCAGATTTCTGATTAAAAAAAATTAAAACAAGTCGGTTAACCGATAAACCGTACCGAGTTTTACAGTTAACCGTTAACGGTTAACCGGTAACGAATGGTACGGTTATGGTTATTTAAATTTACTAATCGAAATACCGGTTAACCGATGTCCGGTTAACCAAAACTCTGGTTAACTAACTGTGCCCACCCCTAGCGGCGACGGTGCACGATCGGCGGACGAAAACAAGCCTTGGCGACGACACCAACACGCGACCGAGGA
The DNA here is from genome assembly GCA_964016875.1 of Fallopia convolvulus. NCBI lineage: Eukaryota > Viridiplantae > Streptophyta > Magnoliopsida > Caryophyllales > Polygonaceae > Fallopia > Fallopia convolvulus. The sequence goes on from OZ024719.1 coordinate 41,552,208, forward strand.
ATGAAATCTGGCGATGTATCTAGACCAAACCGAACGAATTCCGACACGAAAACTCCCTAACTCACTTGTATTGTATGGATTTTAAGAATAGTGAACGAAATTGATGTGAAACTCATCAAAATCCAACCTCTATTTATACCCAAACTCAACCTCTTCCACTCCCAATTGAAACCCTAAAATGATAACTCTAATTTAATCCTCATATTCATTATCCGAAATTGAACGCCAAGGAAACGAATCGGTTGGACTCCTAGTCTGACGTGGTGCTAATTACCCAAAGATAAGATTGAAACCGAAAACGTCGTTCCTTGTTCTTGAGGTTGAAGATGACCCACTTGGAAAAGGATAAATACAAATCCCTTTCTTATGGGTTTGCAAATTAAATTAGCACAATTGGTTGGGAGTCATTTATGGGTGTGCGTGGGAGTGGTCAGAGTTCGAGTTCGAGTCCTCGGAATTGCATTTGCCCATTTTTTTATTTTTTACCTTTGTTTCTTTTTTTTATATTAAAAACCTATATAAACTTGTAAAATAGTACCCATTTGGAAAATTAATTTTTAAAAGAATAAATAATATTTTTATTCCACAAATAAAATTCTCAAAAATAATTTGTGTTTAAACTTTTGCGTAATGTGTTCATTAGGGATTTTAGAGATATACTATTATATCTCTAAAGGAATATAACGTTTTCATAAACCGAATTATTTTATATAGTTAATCTTGTGGTTCGATAGCTAGTCTATTTTTATAAAATAAATATGCCAGGAATAAATCGCTTAAAACTATATAAAAAATACCTTATATTATATAAAGTCTAAAACCGGACCCTTTTACCATATTCCATCCATTTTCGACCCGGTTCGATTTAATCTAAGTCGACATAAAATTATTATTTATAAAATAATAAATTATAAAAAAACATATATTATAGCTTCATAAAATCAGAAAAATTATAACCTTTATGGAACCGGTTAATTTACATTTTTATGAACCCTAAAACAAGGTGAACTAGACAATTTTAATTAAAATCGAACAAAAATGAACCGGGTTGAAGATGACTTTGTCACACGGGAGAAATTAAATACAACTCTTTCCCTTATACGCTTGAAAGAGTGGCTAGTACAATTGGTTTGGGTGTCTTTGGGAGTTTGGGTTGTGAGAGGTTGTGTGGGTTCTACTCTTGGGATATCAATCCTCTTGTGGCTAGTCTTGTGGTTGTTTTTGTAGATTTCTTACGAAATGAAGAACTCGTGGCTAATTTCGTGACTATTTTTGTAGAATTTTCCAAACAAATGAAGTTAGACATGAAAAATGAAGAACTTTTCTATCCATAATTAATAAAAAACTCATTTGTGTCATATTGGCCACAAACTTAAAACCAAATCTAGCTACGTAAGTCAATCGCGACAAAATGGCCGGAACTATAGCCGCAACCCATATTTTCATGGCTATATGGCCACTAACTTAGAATCGAATTAGGTGTGTGATTATTTCGCGATAACTTTCCCACAAATTTAGAATCGAATTTAGCTGCGTAATATATTCGCGTCAATATAGCCGCAACTATAGCCACAACCTGTATTTTCATGGCTATATGGCCACAAACTTAGAATCGAACTTAGCTGCATGATTATTTCGCGACAAATTTCCCATAAATTTAGAACCGAATTTAGCTTCGTAATATATTCGCGTCAATATGGCCGCAACTATAGCCACAACCCATATTTTCATGGCTATATATATGGCCACAAACTTAGAATCGAACTTAGCTGTGTGTATATTTCGCGACAATATTCTCCCAAATGTAGCGCCAACCGTGAATTTCATGGGTAAACAACCAGAAAATTTGAGATTTGTGGGGGATGTTGTGGCAGTTACCCACAAACTTACCCACACCGGATATTCCTGGCTATTATTTCCTGGCTATATGCGCGTTTTCTAGTAGTGTTACAAGCTGACCGAGACGCCGTTGCTGCCAAGGCTGAACGTGAACGAGTGAACAATGCTCGTTTACAAGAAGAGCTGAATGCCTATCTGAGGAATGCCAAACAATATATGTATCCAGAACTGAGGGTGCCAGAGTTTGCAATTGTGCTTCCAGAGATAGAGAAGACTTTTGAGATTAAGTCTCAATTTATATCCTTGATTAAAAGGGCCTAGTTTGAAGGGAAACCTACTGAATGCTTTATGGAACATATTAGAAATTTTCATGATTTATGTGACACCATAGTTGTTGAAGGTGTCTCACTTGAATATGTTCTGTTAAAAGCTTTTAGGTGGTCTCTTACAAGAAAGGCCTTGAGCTGGTTAGAGAGCTTACCTCCTAAGTCTATCAGGACTTGAATGGCTTTGTATGATCAATTTCTTACAAAGTTTTTCCCTCCTGCCAAGACAACAGAGTTGAGAAAACGCATCACCTCCTATCACCAGCTGCCTAATGAGACCTTTGTAGAGACTTGGGAAAGATTTAAGGAAATGCTTAGACAGTGCCCTACTCATGGGCAACCTTTATATGTTCTCCAAGAAATCTTTTTCCAGGTTGTTAATGCAGAGACGAAGAACCGCATCAACATGCATACAACGTGCGGTTTTATAGAGATGGATCCCACAATTGCATGGGAATTACTGGACAAGCTTTCCAACTATGATGCCATGTATGGTACCTAGCAATCACCCCAGCCCTAGAGGCGTCTCTACGTGCCTAACAAGGAAGATGTTGATCCTGATGTCAAAAATCAATTCCTGTAGGATGAGGTCAACCGTCTGAAGAAGCATGTAAGTTTTCTGAAATCCTCTCAATCTTGTCAAGAATGTGGCTCTTCTGCCCATAGTACTTCTTCTTGCACTAACATAGAGTAGGTAAGAGCCGCTGAGACATATGCTGAAGTGAATTATATGAGAGGCCCATACAGGAACCAACCTAGTAATTTTGACAGGTCAAACAATTATCCAACATGGGGTAACCAAAACCAGAATTCAAACTATGCAGCGCCTCCACCGGATAGACGACCTGCACCGTATCGACCTCCGGGCTATCAAGAGCCACCATCATGGGTACAAAGGTTACAGGAAGGTATTAACGGAGTCAATAACAAGGTTAACAAAGTTCAAGCCAATCTTAATAGCCAATTAAAAAGATGGGGAGAGTTCGATGTGTGGAAGAAGAATGTCGACTCCCAATTAGGGAACCTCGCTGCACAGATTCCAAGGCCATAAGGGCAACTCCCGGGCCCGACTCGAGGAGAACCCTAGAGGACAAATAACAATGGTGCATCTTAGGAGCGGAAAGACACTACCAGAGCGTGTGCAAGCTAGAGATACGAGCCCCACAACTGATGAGGAAGCCATGGCTCAGCTCGGTAACGAACTAGAGAGGGTCGTTACCGATCCTGCATACCATGGTGACGATGCTCCCAGGGTCGTTAACGACCCCAGTCCAGGTAAGTTCCCTATTCCGAGCTCCTCTCTCAATCCCAGGCTCGTTAACGACCCCACCAGGGTCGGTAACGATCCTCTAAGCGTACTAATCGACCCTAATGTCGACCCGGTAGCATCACCTCTCGAGCCCGATTTGGTTCCGAGGATGGTGAAATTTCTTCCTTTTCCTACTAAGAAATCAAAGGACTCTACTGAGATTAAGTTCAAGCGTTTCGTAAAGATTCTCCAGGGCATAAATATTTCTATCCCATTCGCTGAGGCCCTAAGCGAAATGCCGGCTTACACAAAATTCTTGAAAGATATTCTTAGCAGGAAACGATCTATTACAAAGTTGCAAGATGAGGTCCGATCCATTGCTCAACTAGAGAAATTAGGCGACCCTAGGAGATTTGTCATAACAATTGGCATAGGCGACCACAAATTCAAGGCTCTATGTGATTTGGGAGCCAATGCCAGCTTACTCCCTTTATCAATATGGTCAAAGGCCAACATGGGACCATTGGAGCCTGTAGACATGAATCTCTACATGGCGGACGGATCAAGCATAAAAGCTACAGGAGTCGTGGATGATTATCCCATTCAAGTCAGGAAATTTTTTATTCCAAATGATTTTATCGTTCTCGACATGCCTGAAGATCCTCAAGTCCCCATTATCTTAGGCAAGCCATTCCTAGCTACAACAGGTGCTAGGGTAGATGTGCGGAAAGGACTCCTCACTTTTGATATTGGAGAGCAACGCATGGAATTTAGCCTTGACCAGAATGCCAACGACCCAACCGCGACCGCACAGATCGAGTTGACCCAGCCAGAACTCGACATAGTTGTTCCTAAAGACCCTCTTCCATGTAACAAAGAGGACGAGAATTTCACACAGATCCCTACCGACCCCCTTGGTCCGAAACCGGGCCTCTCATGCAACATAATGACAGAAGACTTGCCAATGCAGGCTCGTTAACGACCCCGACAACCTCGGTGTCAACATCGTTTCCAATAAATCAAGGTGAGTACTCTAACCATGAATTCACTATTACTGGTTATGATTCTTCTCCATATTATGTTCCTACACCGTACCCCACCATCTATGATATAGAGGAGTCCAAACCTCCTTGGTTTTCGGATTTCACTAACCCTTGTGTAGGAATACCGAGCATATTACTAGAAGATAAAGGACCAAATTTAGTGACACGTACCGATAATGTTTACAGAGCCAAGTATGGGGTCCGTCAAAACCCCAACATAGCTGCAAGAGAACCACCTTGAGCCAAGGTAAGTATGTCGGGCTAACGACGTTAAAAAAAGCGCTAATGAGAGGCAACCCGGTTTTAGTTTAGTTTAGATTTTTCTTTCTTTTAGATCTTTTTCCTATCTTTCTTTTGAGTTTTTAAGTAGTTTAGAAGTTAGAAAGATAGAATTGTTTTTAGGCTAACCTGATACAGGAGTTGGGATCGGAAAATCACTCGAAACAGGTCACGTAGGCTCGTTAACGACCCATTTCGGAGCCAAATAAGCGGACGGGCAAGTAAGTTTTTTTTGACCTAATTTTATCTTCTATCTTTTACTAGTGTGCCGCCCTTCCCCTACCTCTAGCCCTCTCCTACAAAACCCTTTCAAAGTCCCAAAATCCCACCCTCAAATCTCACAATCTAAAGCTTAAATTCTCAAATCAATCCTACCCGCTCCCTCTCACCACCGATCGGAACCCACACCACCGCTTACCCCGAATCTTACCCTGTTAACGAGACCCCCATTCTCGAACTCGTTACCGACGAGGCACTAAAACTCGTTAACCACTCCCAATTTCAATCTCGTTCTTCAATTTCTCAACCATAAACCCTAAACCCTAACTTTTTGTTTTTTTTGCAAGATTCATGAGTTTAAGGGTAAAGGTTTCATATCTTGATCTTGTTTGAAGTGGTTGAATTGCATGTCTATTTTGCTCAATAATCTCTGTGCTACTTCCATTGGTGTTCGATCTTGATTTGTGATGGTTTGTTCTTGCTTAACTTTGCATAAGGAATTTTGAGAAGAAAAGGCATGAACTACCTTGTTCTTTGAATTGAGTTTAATCTTCACCATGTGTTTTTGGGCAAATTTGACATGATCGGGTGGGTAACAAAGCAAGTATGGGGCGCATGTGCATGATTGTGTGCCTTATGTGGGATTGTGTTGGTTTCATGCTTGATTAATTGGAAAATTGTGGAGTTTAGAGCTCGGAAACCGCAGATGGTTATCGTCTAGGCTCGTTAACGACCTGTCTAGGTTCGTTAACGACCTTGCATATTATCTAGTTCTAAAACGCAAGTCCAGGATCGTTAACGACCCCAATTGGCTCGTTAACGAGGAAAGTCGAGAGCATTACCAAGGCCAAGTATGGGGTTCCTTTTCTATTGATTTGTGTGGATATAATCTTGCACAATTCATATCTTTGCAGGTCCATATGGCAAGCACTAGCAGAGCTCCAACAAGGACCCAGAAGAAGAAGAGGACTCAATGGTCCCCGTCTCCTCCGCGCATGGACAATGTCATTTTGCGTACCCAAGCTCAAGTCGACCGCTTCAATGCCATATTAGAGAAGGACCACTACACTAGGTGGTTCTCAAGGTCGAGTGCTAAGGCAATGAGGATGTATGAGGATATCAAGGAAGCCTTTGCCATTCTAGGAGTGCCTCATTTGTTGAAGAAAGAAGAGGTACCGCACTACCCGGCTCTTACTTTCAGTTCTTGGCTACTCTAGAGATGAGATTCCCAACCAAGACCTCGGCAGGACGGATACGATACCGTTTGGGCAATGTCAATCACGAGTACACTATGGAGGAGTTCGATAGTATTCTCGAGATTCATAATCCTTCTCGGGATTACAATATCAAGGACTACAAAGTTACAAGGACTTGGAGCTATATTACCGGGGAAGTTGAACCTTCCGCTGCAACACTTTCCGGGGCAAGCATCATCAACCCCATTTTCTAGATCATTCTTCGTGTACTAGCTAATACTTTTTGGCCCAAGAGAGAGTTGAATAGACCAACAAGGACGGAAGTTGCATGCCTCCAAACCATACTCTTTGAGGATCCCGCCCCATTGAACTTGGGGTATGAGTGGCTACAATATGTTGAGAAGAAAGGGGCCAAGTCCAAGGAGGTGTGGTGCGGAAATTTGGTTAGTCTCTTGGCAGCCAACCTCGGAGTCAATCTTTCCCTTTACACGCCATCACGTGCCTAATTGTTCAACAGGAACTACTGGTTTGTCTCCAACATTTTCACCCAGGTTGAGGGAGGGTATACTACCAAAATTCAAGGCCAAGATGTCCCCCCACCTTAGCCAAGATGGAGCTTCTTTACGTGCCAAATTGGTACGAGTCTTGGACGGGTCATGCATTCGCATTGGATCATAAACCGCAAGATGAGCCATTGTTGAGGACGTGTGAGACACGGTTTGAGAGAGACGAGGAAGTCATGGATGAAGATGATGATGAGACGGAGGCAGGATCAGAGGCAGCCACTGAAGAGCTGGATATCGAGGAAGATGACCTCGATACCGAAGTTCCGGGCAACACTGGCAGCTTCGTTAACGAGCCACCCAAGGTCGTTAACGACTACTTCGAGGCTACTACCGAGGCACATAGCTTCGGTAACGACCCTCCGCCGCCACCTGTCGAGCCACATTCTTATGGTCTTATGCCCTACAATTCGGTAATTTTTCAAGACCACTCCCAGCCTCACAACCACTACCAACCACCTCCTCAGGCCGCTTACATTGAATCGAGTGTCCCACCTCCATGGGCCGAAGATCTTTCGGCTTAGATGTAGCAGCCTAATCTACAACAAACACACATCCACCAGAGGATGGATAGGTGGGAGAGTGTTTATTCTGCTCGTATGGCTCTAGATGATACGAGGCATCAGCAGAGAGAGGCGGATGATGCAGAGCGTTGGAGGACAATCTACGATTTTATGGGGAACTTTGAGCGCCAGTTTCCACCACAAAGGTGCTAATTTAGTTTGAGAGTTCCTTCTTTTCCGCTTTAAAAATCTTGTAAGTTTTTCCTTTCTTTTTCTTTTCCTTTTCTATTTCTTTTCTTCTGCTTATTTTTATTACAGTGGGGACACTGTAATTTTAAGTATGGGGTGGGAAAGGATAGAAAACTTGTGTCTTGTTTGTTTTATGTGTCTTGTGTGTTTTAAGTAGTTCTTTGTTTTAAAAAAAAATCAAATCACAAAAAAAAATAAAAAGTTTTGAAAAATTCCAAAAAGAGTTTTTGAATAGATAAATACCCTTTCTTTTGGTTTTATGATAGTAATTGCTAGCATGATCATGTAATTCCTTACAAGCATGTCTTTGATAGTATAGCTTGATTCTTGATATGAAGTTGTTTTTATAGAGGAATAGCATTTGATGAATTGAGCATGTATAACTTTTTAGCATGAGTGTTTGCAACCCAACAAAAATTGCTACCTTGTGAGTTATTTTTGGCCTTATAGGGAGAACATCAAAAATCTTTCTTCTTTTCTAGTGTGATTTACTCTCTTTATGTATATTATCTCTTGCAATTGTGATGGTTATCTATTTCTTGAGACCTATATAAGATTTATAGTTCATTACTTGTAAGATCATATGATGGAGAACTTATTTTTATGAGCCCTATTAATCCATATCCACCCTCACATGATCCCTCTTTTTGACAACCAATTTGAGCTTGAAGCCTTTTATTTTTAGCTCCACAAAATTGTTCCCTAGCCGAGATAAGCTTGACCATATTCGGGGATTAGGACTTAGTTTTGAGAGGTTTGTTTTGTTGAGTGAAAAGTTATAATTGGTTCGAAATCAAGGTTTTTTGGGAAGGGTAGATTGGAAGTCTCTTGTGTTAATTTGTAAAAAGATCTCTTGGTAAGAAGGGAATGCACAAAAGAAAGTTGTTGAAGAAAAACTGAAGTTGTTGAGTACACGATGAAGCTCGTTAAAAAACCTAGTTGGTTCGTTAACGAGGTTGTTCGAGAATAAAGAGTTGAAAAGAAGAGCTGAAAGAAATATATGAAAGTAAGTAAACAAAAAGGAGTAAGATGTGCATTTGTGTTTAAGAGTTAAGCCAGAGATTCTTTTGAGTTTTTATGAGACTTTCTAGGATATATTGGGTGAGTGATTTAAAGTGCATAAGGCAAAGTGAGTTTGGTATATCTTTTATGAGAGTTTTTGGATGTTATGTGAGTTTTTAGGAGTCTTTGATTCCCGGATATTATTAGCACCACATGACCAAAATATTTCCATGCCTATTTGTCTTTACCAAGCCTTATTACAACCCGGCCGAATGGAAGCTTCTATGAAGTTTTTCATTGAGCCTAAGTTCTCTTGATGATTTTTGCTTGTTTTGACAAATCTTAGGTGGAGATTTTGGTGATATAAGTTCCAATTTCTATGGTTTTTTGCATATAAGATGAGTTGAGAGATTGAATTTATAAGCCTAAACACTTGAGAGTTGAGAGAAACACATATATCCCTTGTGAGGTTGGATTGTATTTGCTTATGTCTATTAAGTTTTTATATATGTGCGATGATGTTAATAGTCATATGCTACTTTCTTCTATGGTTTTGATGTTGCTTTTTAGTTGGAGGCTATTAGCTTGATGAGCATGATTGTTTGGTTTTGGATTTTGTTAAGTGATTGCTTGAGGACAAGCAAGTCTAAGTATGATTGTTTGGTTTTGGATTTTGTTAAGTGATTGCTTGAGGACAAGCAAGTCTAAGTATGGGGTATTCTGATGTTCATGTTTTTAGTCTAGTTTTTATTATCTTTCAGAGTTTGATTAGTTTAGTTCTAGTAGTTTTTAGGGTTAGTTTTGTGTGTTTCTGGGTAAGTTTGTATATTTTGTGAAAAGTATGGAAGCTACTCCATTTTGTGTCTTTTTGTATATTTTTGAGCAAGAAGGAGCGTTTTTTGAGCTGAGCTGAAGTGTTATGGTGGAGGTCGGAAGAACATGAAGATAAGGAAGAAATTTAATGAGAAGATCAAGTGAAGTTCAAATTTAAGTTGAGAGAAAGACGAAGAAAAGCCAGATCCCAGGCTCGTTAACGATCTTGTGAAGGTCGTTAACAAGGCTTAGAGATAGAATTTTTCGAGTGGATTTTGTGATTTCTACCGACCCTGTGCGGGGTCGTTAACATTGGCTCCGTGTCGGTAGGGTTTTAACTGATTTTAGGGTTGTTATATCTTATATCTTTTATCTTGTTATCTTTAGTAGAGTAAGTTTTTATTTTTTAGGCTTTTTAATAGATAGTTTCTTAGTATAAATACCCTTATTCTAAACCTAGAAGAGGGGGTGGATGATTATTATTGGAGAGCCGATATTTTTGAGGGACGAGAAGACGAGGAGAAGATAACGAGGAGGTTCGATCGAGAGAGAGAATTAGGATCGTTAGTCGGAATTTCTCGTCGGTGTTGTTCTGTGTTTTCGGTTTCTTCAGGATATTGTAAGACAATATTTTTCATATTTATTTCGAGTGAGTTTATTTTGTTTTCAATGTTTTCTCTTATTGAAGTTGTTTGCTTTATCATGAGTAGTGTGTAGTTTTCTTATCTAGGATCGGGGTTCAAACCCGACATAGTTATGCATGTTTGATGAGTGAGTAGATGTTTTGAATGCCTTTTATCTATTTCTATTGCTTGTTGTGTTTATGCTTGGATGATAGCCGAGGTAATTTGAGTTCTCAACTTGATCGAAAGAGAAAGTTGTTGACTTGAAGGTTGAAATTGTTCGATTACGAAAGTTTCGAGCTTTGGATCCAAAACAAGTGATTGAGTGAATTGATTTATGAGAATTGATTGATTTGCTTGCTAATCAGCGAAAGTTGATGAATTTATCTTTTCAAAGGCATGATCTTTATCTTCTTATGAGTTTATATGCATGACTATGTTGTGGTAACCCTTGTCCAAGGTCTTTATTTTATAATGTTTATCTTTCGTAATATTCGTTATCGAGTTCCTTTGCATCGGTACCGAACCTGTGTTTTAGGTTATTTGTTATTTTGTGTTCGTATTTTTCCTAGGTTCGTTAACGACCCTGACAAGGTCGTTAACGAGGTTGGTCGTGTGTGTTTTTGCTTGTTTTTCCTATTTTCTTAGTAATTGATAGACAAACAACCGTGTTTCCCATGGAACGATCTTGACTTCTCTATACTCAGCGGGGTCTTGAGTATAAATTTATTTGTTGTCAAGAATATACCCTCTCAACAACACCGCATGGTCACTATGGATCAATAAATCTTGAGGCCACAAGTAGTGCTTCCAACTCCAGCGTTGGAAGCATCACATTCCACCTCAAATAGTCTAGAGAAGTCCGTCTAGTAATTGCAACAAAGGGGCATGGCTCAAAGTATCCCTTAAATCTTGGAACGCTCTCTCATGGTGCCTTCTCCATTCTATAATGACGCCCTTTTTAGTCATGGCATGTAAGGTTTCTACTATAGAAGAGAAATTGCACACAAACAGCTGATAAAATCTGGCCATGCCTAAGAAAGAGCAAACCTGCGTGGCCGTAGTAGGAATTGGCCACTCCTTTATGGTTTTAATCTTAGCATCTTCCACCTGCAAGCCACAAGAAGACACAACAAAGCCAAGAAATATGGTGGACGGACTAGAAAAAGTACACTTAGCCAAATTCGCATAGAGAGTCTCAGCACAGGCACGCCAAAACGAGCCTCAAATGGTCCACGTGGTTAGTGGAAGTCTTAAAATAAATTAAAATATCATCAAAATAGACCACTAGGAACTTACCAATGAAATCATGGAGGACGTGATTCGTCAATCTCATGAATGTGCTCGGTGCATTAGTGAGGCCAAAAGGCATCACTAACCACTCGTAGAGACCAAACTTGATCTTGAAAGCAGTTTTCCACTTGTCTCCCACCTTCATCCGGATTTGATGGTAATCGAACTTCAAGTAAATCTTGGATAAGATCGGGGCGCCATGTAGCTCGTCTAACATGTCATCGAGCTTAGGAATAGGATGCCAGTATTTGATGGTAATCTGATTGATCGCCCGAAGGATAGTCCTTCGGAGGGACCCTCATTCCATGCATATGAGCCATGATCCATCGTTTTTTGGAACAAGGATGACATACACACTGCAAGGGCTCATTGACTCTCTAACATAGCCTCTCTCAAGGAGCACCTGAACTTGTTTTTTAAAGTTCTCGGGTCTCATCCGGGCCGGCCTTGTAAGGAGCCCTATTAGGCAACGAGGCACCGGGCACCAAATCGATTTGGTGCTCAATGCCCCGTAAAGGTGGTAAACCAACAACTCATAAAGGAAAACATATTTGAATTCACTAAGTAAGGAAGTTACCTCGTTTGGCAATACCGGAGTGTCGGTGCTATAGGACGCCAGGGACGTCAGCACCAAAAGGAAGCACGGGGTGCGCCCTTGAAACGGTGTTGTGAGGGATAACGACTATGCCATCAAGACCCGACTCTCGACCATTCCTTGAAGTTGCACGCCTTGGGCTAAATTTTGGCGTGCTCGGGGCTACATTGGCTGGGTTGGGGGTGTCGATTTGCACGAGCAAGTCCTCAGGAGGCGTCGGCTGTGGTGACGCCGTGGGCAGGTGCACCTTGCCTAGATCTAAACGAGGCTTGCTGACTCCATGATCCTCAAAGAGGTTGTGATGAAGGATCTGGATGTTGCAAGCGGTGCAAGGCAATCCGAGGAAGACCCGAGCAATCTTGATGGATGAACTTTTATTGTGGATTCACAAGGGTAAATCTCCCTCATTTGAACTCAGAATTGGGTGATTCGAAATCCTATATTTAGTTCTACAAGTCCAGTTGAACTCCTCAAAATTTGAGCGCCATAAGATGAGTATATTGAAATTTATAGCAAATTTATTGAGATGTCGCAGAATTTACTAAGAAGAAATTTCGACTTATTTTGATGGTGTTTTTGAAGGAGATTATGGATCTGAGTTTGATAGAGGATGAGAAGGTGATTTTGAGGATGAAAAGTTATGGAAAAGTAGATGGTTATGAGGAATTGAGGTTTGAATATGGACAAGAAAAACTCAAGGATATGACTCACCTTCAATCTAACTTGAACTAGGAAGACCCATTCTTGGATACGACTCACCAAGGAAGGATCTTCGATCTTTGATCGATATTACTAACGATCTAATAAAAATACACTCAATAAAACTAAAAGAAGCATTACAACTCCTCTACGGAGGGAGTGGTTTTTCCTTCAATCAACTACTTGGCCTTTTTAAGGTTTCCACTATAAGTAATCGTGTTTACATCTTGCATATTTCTGCTGCTCAGTTCACTGTTCCCATAGGAACATGGTCTGTATTTCTAACACACTCGTTCCAAAAATTGGTATCAGAGCAGGTTTGCTCTAGATAGTGTTTTCATTACAAGACAACAATATGAGTTATAACAATCACTACGAAGTTGGTATCAAAAACAACAAGCCACCTTTGTTGAAGGCTGGAGAATACCAACACTGGAAGACAACAAGAAGGATTGGGGACCCACTGAATACCAAGGGATGGAGAAGGACTTCAACACAAGAATGTATCTAATGAATTCCCTTAGAAGTGAAGATATGCTGAAGGTTTTGAATATTAAGGATGCCAAGAGCATGTGGGCTGGGAAGTGATGATATTCACAAAAGTCATCTTCATGACGCCAAACGAGACTTCTTCAACTTCGAGATGAAGGAGGATGAAACTGTCTCAGCCTATCAATCAAGGTTTGAGATATTGGTTAGCCGACTGAATGCTCTAGGAGTCGATGAGAAAGTCATTAACCACGAAGAGAGAGTTATTTGGATCATCAATGGTCTTCACTCCAAATATGCCTATACTAGGGGTCTGCTCAAGGAAAATCCTCTAACAAAGACCTCAACCTTACATGATGTGTTTGGGAAAATCAAAGAGTACGAGAAGTTTCATGTCAAAGCTAAACCTGACAATGCTTCAAACAAAGGGAATAACACTGAAGATCGAGAAGGCATACAACTACGTCAAATCTATAAGAGACGCAGGAGTAGAAGAAAAGGATGATGAAATTGCTCTCATCACTAGAGAAATGAGTAACCTGTACAACAAAGGAAAGGCAAGAGGAAGCCGTGACAAAGGTAACAGTGGAACAAGAAAGGATCTCAAGGATGTCACTTGTTACAAATGTCAGGACAAAGGTCACTATGCAAAATACTGTCCCAAAGGTAACGATGTTGGAGAAGAAAAAAAGAAAGCCCACATAGTTGCGTGGGACAATGACTTTGATGAAGAACTTGAGTCTTGGGCAACCTCAAACATTTGTGCTATGGCCATTCAAACCAAGACAGTCGATCAAGAGGTAAACCATGAACAATTTCTTTATTCTCTTGATTCTAGTAGTAAAACTGATCTTGTGAAACTTCTTAAGAGAATGTATGAAGAAAACTTAGGATTACAAGATGACTTGAATAATACTGAAGAACAATGCTATAATCTAAAAGGAAACATGATTGTGTCTATTGAAAATGGTATTATTCCCTGTGAAACATGTACTGGTCTAAGAGAAGAAATTGACTCCCTTAGAGAGGTCAACAATTCTCTACGATCTGATTTATTGGAAGTAGAGATAGAGAGGGATGAGATAATTAAAGAAAAAGAAAACAAATGAAACCAAATTCTGTCCCTCTAGACATGGAATAGGTTATATCTCAAGAGATGATGAGGATGAGTCTAAACCAGATATCCCTGTTTGTCAGATGCTTGAAAATAGAGATAGAGAAATTCAGAGTCTTTAGGATAAAAACACTCATCTAGAACTGAGGCTAAAGACTTTAGAAAGTGGTAATACAGGTAAAAAGGATTGGTACACTGGTCAAACTGCTCACAAAATCTTTATAAAACAGTCTTTAGGTAATGAACCAAAGGATTTGAATGTTGACCGTGTTAAGGAAAGAAGGCTTCAAAAACCTCACCCTAAGTATTACCTTGGAATGTACTATCAATTCTGTAGATAATTGGTGATAGGAGGAGTGACCCATGACCTTATATACTAGCTTGTTTTCACTCCCAACTTCCCATGTGGCATTCACAATTGAACCCCAACAATCTCTCCCTCACTTGTGAATCCCTCACAAGCCCGAACGGCGGACCCTCCTGGTCCCTAAGCTGTACCATCGTCTCTGATACCACTTGTTGTGGGAGAGACATGCCCAACTGCCAAGCCTAGCATTAAAGCACATGAGGTTCCATCCCAAAACCAATTAAGGAAAACCCTTTGGCTGAAAACCCCAAGAGTCCCTCCCTTGAAAACCCTTCGCCTCTCAAACAAACTCCCCCTTAAGAAAATCCCTCTGAACTCTCTCTGAGCAAAACTTCTACACTCCCAATAGAAAAACCTTTAAGCTCTGCCCCCGAAAACACTTTACCCTCTCAAACTTCTAATCCTCTCCCAGAATCGTCTACGCTAAAGCGTAAGAGGACTCCATCTCCGTCTGAGAGTGAGAACGACACTCTTGAACTTGTCTCAAAGACTATTGCTGAGTCGGATGCCCATCTTCTTGCGAGTGATGAAGAGAAACAAGAATCTGAGCCTCGCCCTGTCAAAAAGGCTAAACGTATCAAGACTTAGGCCCCCAAACAAGAAACTAAAAGGCCTGGTCTTTGATCGAACTCCAAGAAGGCTCATACCACTAACGAAGGTTCTTCCACTCCAATCGGCTCATAAAACCAATCAATCGTCTCACCTCTCATCGTCACAAAAGAGATTCTGATCACAAATGATCTTCAAGAGCTTTAGGAGTTAATCTACTTTCAAGGGTGGATGTCTATAAGTATTGAACCAGTCAAAGTCAGTCCTGACCTCATTCAAGAGTTTTATGCCAATTTCTCTTTGGGGACCACAACTGATCGAGTCGGTACTACAGTGGTGAATGGTGAGGACCTCTCCTTCTCTAGTCTCCAAGTTGCCAATTTCTTGGGCATACCCTCTATCGGATTCAATTCCCTTCCTTCCCCTGGCACTTGGCCAAGTGGCAAAACGGCCATTCTCATAAGGATGTTTGGTAAAATACCATCTGGTGGCTACTCCACCAATGATCTATCCTTTGTTGGCCACGTTGTTGATCAGTATCTAATTAAGGTTCTGTTGCCAAGACAAGAGAAGCGTTGCAGTCTTACCATCCAAGATATGATCATTCTGGACAAGTTTCTGGCTCGAGAACACATAGATCTTCCTCGCCTCTCTCTCTCTTTCATATGCAGAAGAGTGTTGGCCAGGGTACTCATGCTTTACCCTACCCTAGTCTGGTAAAAAAGATCCTTGAGAAGTTTGGAATGTATTCCACTGAATTAGAGGAACAGTTTGGTTTCTTTCTGAACAAAGGGAACATTGAGAAAATGCACTTCAAGGGACATGTTAAGGCTGAGTCCTCCAAAAAACCAACTCCAAAGGGAAAAGAGGCAAAGGGAAAAGAGGCTGAGTCATCCACTGCTGAGCAAACCTTAGAGGTTCTCGAGGAGATTAGTTAGAAGATGGATCAATTACTGGACATAACTACTCAAGTTTTGAAGTCGAGTCCTCCAACAAACCAACTCCAAAGGGAAAAGAGGCAAAGGGAAAAGAGGTTGAGTCATCCACTCTGAGCAGACCTTAGATGTTCTCGAGGAGATTAGTTAGAAGATGGATCAATTACTGGACATCACTACTCATGTTTTGAAGCATCTCTCTAAACGTTCATAAATGGATCACCTTTTTCTCTTCCCAGCTCATTTCCCTTCCACAAAATTATCTTTTCTACTATTTTAAGGACTTTTGTTGTGTGTTTCTTTTGCTTTCTCTTCATGCCTAGTGGTTAAGGACTTTTGATGTACTCTTTGCTTTTCTCTAGTATTAATGAAGATATTTTGACGATTAGATCTTTTGTGCATTGTTTTTCTTCCCGATTTACTAACTTGTTTGATGATGTCAAAAGGGGGAAGTTTGGAAAATTGTAGAGATGCATTTAAGTTTAAAGGTACAGAACATTGTTCCCTTGGGAACTGTCCATATGCTAAGGGGGAACAATAATCACTTAAAAGGTCTGAGAATGATAATGACTTGCTAAGGGGGAACAACAAAATAGATGTCTAATTCAATTGTATACTTGTGCAATTTTTGTATAGGTTTGTCATCATCAAAAAGGGGAAAATTGTTGGATACTGGTATAATGGGAACTATGATTGTTACCATAAGACCATTGTCAAGTATCCCTCTTAAGTTTTGATAATGACAAACTCTATAAGAACTAATGATTTTTATGTTTTTGTAAGTCGCAATGTAGATTACATCTTAATACAAAGTATAAGGGTGCAATCGATGAAGCACTAATATGAGGGAACAGAGTGAGGGAACAGTAGTGCGAAAACACTTCATCTTTCCTCATTTAGTAAGCACGTTAATCTGTTATAAGAAGATCGGATTTTGGAAGATTTGACAGCTAGATGAAGTTGTTACTTGGAGAAGATCATAGAGTGGATATTTCCGAACAACATCTCCAAGATATTGAGGAAATCGGTTTTAGTCTTTCTAGGGTTAGATAAGATAGAATCGTTGTAATTAGATTTATAGTGAATAAAATAATCACAAGAAATATCTGAATTACGGAAGTAAGTAAGATATGATTGGGTTAGTTTGTTGCACTATAAATAAGGTTAAGTGATTAGGTTAGAATTACCGATTACAAGTGAAGTCATCGTGTAGCTTGAAGCCAGTCGTTGTAAGTTGTGTTATGATTTAGTTTTATTGTTGAATCGTTCTAGGGTTGAGAAGTTGAGTTAGATAGGTCTAGGTTCTAGAGAATAGGATAAGACTATCATAGATAACTCTACTTGCTTGTAGTTCGTGTGAAATCAATAAAACTATTAGAAGCATTACAACCCCTCTACGAAGGGAGTGGTTTTTCCTTCAATCAACTAGTTGGTTGTTTGAAGGTTTCCACTATAAGTAATCGTGTTTACGTCTTGCATATTTTCGCTGCTCATGGGAACATTGTCTGTATTTCTAACACACTTGTTTCAACACTTAATATAATCTGTCAAACCTGAAGTTCCCTTGAAATACTTGGACACAACACATTAATTCCCACGGAATGTTTGTCATTACTAAAACATAGGAGGATTTGATCCTTGTTAGAATGTTGTGGAATATGAGTTCCCAACACTCTTCCAACAATTTCATTAATATATACTAATGACTGTGAAAAGTACCTCATCACCTACACAGAAGGCATTCCCAAGAACCTACACTCGAACATCCATAAGCTCAATTTCCATCCTTCAATTGTGATTTTCTTTTGTACTGAAGCAAAAGATTTGCACTTAAACAAATTGAATATGTATTCCTCTGTTTTACAAGAATATATACAAGCATTCTTTGTCATTTTTTGTCCAATATTCATAGTTTGTAGATCTAGGTTCCAAGAGCCAGGATCTCATTGGTCGAGTTCATCCGTTGTGGCCCCTTGAAAGGCGAAAGACTGCTCTAGTCACTTTTTGCACAAAACATATCTTATTTTGTTATAATAGCTAGAACTGCTCTTCCTCCTCTCTTTTTTTTTTCCCTTATAGTTGGCTTCTGCCGCTCCACGTATATCTCTCACTAATACTCACTGTTTAACCCCCGACGTCTTGTCAGGACACCCATATTCACATTTATACTGTACACTTACCACTTGCTTTTCCTTGGTTTCTCTCTCAGTTTCAATTCTCTGGTTTCTTATCTTTGGACTGTTCTCTCAGTAGGTATGATATGTCATTCCTCAATCTTCATGGTATGATTTTGATTTGTTGGGTTGGGACAAGATTTCATAAATTACATGGGTACAATTTTTGGTTAAAAAAAAGGATGATTTGATAGGTGAGATTTTTTTCAGAGGGTAAAAATCCCTATTAAAAGAAGAATAAAGGAAATAGCAAAGTAGGTAGAAGTCCTAATTCATCTCTTTTACTGTTTAACTGGTATTGTGGGGGTGGTAGATATATGAATGATGATGATGATGATGATGGCACTATTCTCACTCTGAATCACCCAGAAAAGAATACCTCTGTTTAATCCTGACTTTCACTTTCCATCTTTACTCCCCCAGTTTGCACTATAGCAAATTAGCAATGAAAGATGTTAGTAAATTGCAATTCCCAATGCCTATGAATTTTCCAGGTAGTATATCTGACGTCACCTAAATACTCTATTCACCACCATATGTATATTTGTTAACTCCAAACTGTTTGAACTAGCTGTCTGACTAATCACAATACTTTTATCTCGAGTTTTACTTAAATTATTAGTGTGTTTACCTAATCTGTCATTTCTTTATGAGTTAATTCAAGGATCTTGTCGAGGAAAAGTTGTCTTTTGGCGATCACACTGGGTTTCTTCTACTTAGCTTTGACTGCAAATAGGATCATTCATGACAAATTAGCTGACAGAAACTGTAATTTTTTTTAAAAAAAAATTATTTTATATTTTGGAATCTTCTCTTGAGAGATGTAAACGTCAAATACAGCTAATCTGATGTGTATTGTATATTTGTATTGCATAAATCATGAATGGTAAATTTGTATTGATGTTTGCAAATTAATTTTTTGGGGTCCGGATCTTGTAGAGATTGGTGCTTGTTAACGTGTTTCACATGTCAACTAAAATATTGCACCACCATCAATTGTGAATGGTAGATGTACGCATTTTTTTTAATAAAAAAAAATGAATAAAGTAAATCACACAGACAGAGACAAACATATATAATATGTAAGTGGATCATAAAAACACAATGCCAAGTAAATTCTGTCACATTTGCCATGGGCATGTAGACACATCATTATATTTAACTACAATTAACTTAACGGCATCCCATTTTCCTTAAAAACAGCTTGGATTCATTGTGAAAAAAGAAAAGGCCTAAAAACTTCTAGATTATAAAGAAAAACAAGAGCACAAGAGATTGCTTGGCCAAAAGTAGCTGGAATTGGCAAGTGGGAGTGCCATAGAGTTTAGCCCCTGACTATTTTAGGCTCAACCACTAGCACAGACAGAGAGTCTTTGAGTGCATTTGTAAAAAATAGCAAATCAAGAAAGTACTGTAGTAATTAATAAAATTCTTTTTTTTTTTCTTCATTTATTGTTTGTGTTGAGGGATTGGCTTGCATACTTGCATTGCATATATATATATATATATATGGGTGGGTGTAGTTTTGTTGGAGTTGTGGGGACCCTTGTGCTTCTTCTGGCTTGTCTTATAGACTATAGAGACCCATACATACCCATACCTGATCAATCCCACTGGCCTAGCTTCATCTGTCCATTCCTCACGTTATCAACTTCTTCTTTTAATTTCTGCCCCCATACAAATCAAAAAACAATTCAAAAACAAACAGCATCCCTGAAACTGAGGCGGACCTAGCTTTTTCTGCTAGCTAGCTAGCTGCTGTAGCATTTTGGAAGTAATGTACAGAGAAATAGATAGATCCATCCATCTATCTGATCTATCTATCTATCTATCTATAAGATCAGGATCACATTTCTGTGCTAACAAGTAAACAAGTTGTGGTTAGTGAGTACAAAAGATGTCACATCCATGGATCTCTATCATCTTCATCATGATATCATCCCAGGCGATTCACTCCACCTTGTGTTTGTGTAAACTCCATTTCCTGTTCCACATGGGTTAGTCATTATTAGAGCCACCATCACATCAAATATTGCCCATGTTTTTGCAATCCATGTCATTTTACACCACATCTCTACTCTATAATTAAGCTTATAGCTATGTGTATTCATATATACATACATTATATAATAAAGCATGTGAAAAAATATACACACATTCAAAGACATAGGAACATGATTCATAGGTACGTCCTATTTTCATGAACAGTGTTCTAAGATTCCATCACATCCAAAAATAGAAAAGAAAAAGTATAGAGATCACTCATGTACAAGTACTAGTGTACTAGTACTACATAGATGTGCACATTTTGTTAGGATCCAACCAGATAGGTTGGTGCAAACTGCAAACTAGCTATAGCTCAATTACAAGCTTAGCTTCATTATTATTCTCATTTTTAAGTGTGCAAAAAAGGCCGGTCCCCTACTGTATAATTCGTGTCCTTTTAACTATTTGATTCTGGCTAGCTACTTTTTGGGTTCTTGTATAATTACTAGCTTAATTAATTGCATACATAAAAATGCTATATTTATCAACCCTAATCGCAGACAATATACATCATATATATATATATAGTCACAATAGATAGGATGAATTAATTATGTGAATGTGTTGATTAAATAACTAATTAAATATCATGTGATGAAACGTACCATGTGATGATGGTGATGGTGATGGTTAGGAGAGAGACCCATATAGTTAAAGTAATTACGGTAGGCCTCTTCTTGTGGGTGCTGTTGGGTTTGTATTGGCTGCTGGTGGTGGGAATTCGAAGCCTGTGACGACGTCGTTCCGGAAGGGGACGATGATTGAGCATTGCTGAGCTGGCACTCTAAGTTCACCCCGAACAGCCTCACCAACCTCCTCGGGTTGTTATTCCCATTTCCAACTGTCTCCTCCTCCTGCTTTGCTCCACCTGCACGCGCATTCAATTCCCTCAATTTTAACTCATACAGTTTAATTACTAAATACGCTCATTCGTACGTAGTAGTTGTGATTGAATAAAATTATGTATGCACTCGTTAATTTACCAAATTTACAGTTTCGAATTGAAAGAAAAGGAAAGAAGCGTTGTGTTAGGATCCCATTACGAGAATTTCCATTTCTAAAGATACAAAATTAAAGATTTGAAAGCAACGTAACAAGGGACAAACAAATTAACAAGCAAATTGCGTATTTGAGGTTTTATTTAAGAGACTCAAGAAACAAGATGAACTGAGCTAGCTGAAGAATAGAGAGCGTCACAACACGCGCTTATTTTTCCCAAGTAGTCGGAACAAGGACGGAGATACACAGAGAGAGGGACGGGGGAGAGCCGTGTCAGTCACGCACTCCCATAAGCGTAAAATAAAAACATTCTGCAACCAAATTCTGTTTTACTAATTGGTTTTTCAAAGCAAAATCAAGAAATATATCCGAAAGAAGGAAGAAACAGAAAGACAGTAACAGGAAACGCAGAGAAGAAATGAAGCGAAAGCGCGTTTTTCCGAGCAAGTACCTGCAACTCGTCGACGGTCATCTTGGTACGGGTGAGCTCCAACAGCGCCCCTCCTGCTATCCTGCGCCATGCCATACCCCTGCGCATTGTAGCAAAACGGCTGGGGCGGCACCGCTCCCCGGCGACGCCATCCGATTAACAGGCGTTCGGGCTCGGCGCGGTGGCGCTCGAAGACGACGACGTCGCCGGCGTCGAGGCACTTCTCCTTGACGTAGCGGCTCCAGCCCTTGGTCAACACATAGCTTTGACTGCTGTTCCAGTACGAGTACCGGAACCGCCAGCACTTCCCGGCCTCGTCCTCGAACCCGAGCAGCGTCCCCGCCGCGTCGGCGCCGCCCCCTCCGGCGAGGGGGAAGTACTTCTCGGCGTACTGCTTGGGAATGACGAGGCGGTTCAGCTTCCCGACGTCGCTGGGGGTGAGCGGCTTCTCGAACATGGTCTCCTTATCGTACGGTGGGACTGGCGCCACGTGGCCCTCGCTGATGAGCGGCTGGGATCGCTCAGGCGTCTCGTTGACCGCGGAGAGGCGGTCTTCCAAGTCCCGGGGAGGATCCATGGCGGATTTGTGGAATCGGTTCAGGGAGTGTTGGAGGTCGATGGAGAAATGGCTCATTTGCATTTTTCAAAGCCGAATTGAATCCTATGTTTGATGGAAAAGGGGAATTTGGGGTTTGCCCAAAGAAAGAGGAAGAAATAATACTCCGTATATGTAAGAGTGAAAAAGACAGGGGCAACCAAATATATGTGTATATTTATATAAAGGAGGATAGGGTTTTCTTGATGGTTGGGGAATGTGTATCTTGAGGATGATTTTTATGGCATGGGGTGTGGGAAAGACGAAGTGAACTACAAGCTTATATGAAGGGGGAGGAGCAAGTACATATTGATGGGGGTATATACTTTAAGGTTTTGCGTGAGGAGGAAATCTAATCATTATTTTTCGGCATACCCTTGACAAATTTTCCATTTTATTATTTCATTTAATCGGTTTCTTTAAATAGAAATTATATATTACTACTATTAATTTTAATATTACTTACGTGTCCATTTATTAGATAAACTAGTAAAATTAAAATTCTGCTGACATGCATAAATATAATAAGGATTTTTATAACCTATGTTATAAAGGTATAGGTTAAGCTTCTCAAAATGGCAAGATTTTATATGTTTGTATTTATTTAAAATTAATTAGATTTTGTAAAAGGGTTCACTACTTTCCTAATATGGTTTTAATTCCCTCTATTAGTATACTTAAACTATGTCTTAAAGGCATAGGTTAGAAAACCGATATCATAATTTTAACTCTACTATTATATATATAGTAAGCCATTTTTGTAAAAAAAAGTGAAGAAGGTGCCACGCCCAATATAGACCTGGCTCCGGTTCCAGTTCCTCGGAACCATGGAACCGGAATCGGAACCGGGCATGGGCCGGTTCCCCTGTTCCAGCCGATTCCGAAGCCGGTTCCAGTTCCGAAACTGGAAATATTAAAATTGTAAGAAAAAAAATTGGGTCGAGGATATGATCTCCTTGCCGCAATCGCGGGTTACACAAAGCGCGATCGCGGTTGGAGATAAGCGATCACAGTTTGTGGAGATCGAATCAAGGAAATTGTATAAAAATGAAAAAAAATTGATAATTAAAGGGTTTGGAATTAAAATTAAGTTGCCTATGTATCCTCTCGGGGTTATAGAGGAATCAAAGCCCATGTAGTTCTCTTACCTTTCGATATGAAACCCTTCTTTGCTTACCATCTACGTCGATCCATCAGAACCGGCGGAAGCACTTTGAGATTGGGACTCATAGTCTAGGCCGTCCGAGTCGAAAGTTTTGGATACCCCCGCCTTTTGTTGATGAATTTATGCCCTCTTTCAATCACATACGCACACTTGGGCTTCCAAGATATCGGGCTTTAAGTTCGATCGCTTTGCGTCTAGGACGTGTCCTCCTTCACAAAATGTTTTCTTTACCGATACGGTCGAGGCAAGAACAACAAGCACTTGAGTCGCAATCTTGACCAAGGTTGGGAAAGTCTTCTTGTGGGTCTTCCACCAAGCTAAAATATCAAATTCTTCTTCACCAAACTCAAAGTGGGTTGTTAGATATGTCTCAAACTCCACATTCGAGCTCAAAGCAGTGTTGTTAGATGCATTGTCAAACGAGATAGAAAAAACTCGATGAAGTAGTCTATACTCTTCCAAAATAGTACGAATAATGTTACTAATCATTAAAGCGGTATGAGAATAATCAAATACTTTGTAAGCCAAAAAAGGTTTTTGCACAACAAAATGATCATCAATAAAATGACATGTTAAGCCCATGTATGAATGATTTTGCCAATGATCACTCTAAATATCACTACAAATGGAAACTTTAATATCATTTTGAGCAAAAAAGAATCACCAATGCCATTTTCTTGTTCTTATATGCTTTCGTCTCATTTTTTACCGACTTCCTAGTAGTCGGTTTATAAGCGGGTTGTACATGATAGTCATCCAATTGTTAAATCCTAACTTTTTGGCAAAACTAAATGATAAGTGATCAACACATATAGACTCGAAGAAGGCATACATGCTATCAT
Source organism: Fallopia convolvulus (assembly GCA_964016875.1). Taxonomy (NCBI): domain Eukaryota; kingdom Viridiplantae; phylum Streptophyta; class Magnoliopsida; order Caryophyllales; family Polygonaceae; genus Fallopia; species Fallopia convolvulus. The sequence goes on from OZ024719.1 coordinate 41,576,404, forward strand.
TATTGTTATAAGAAAATAAATGAGGGTTATAATGAGCATTAAGGGAAGAAGAAGTTGCAAAACCGGAGAGTTGGGATTGTTTTCGCATCATGCCTAACTTGTCGGGGTGTGCTCTCTTCACGTGATTTGACAATGTTCCATAGCCCGGTCCCGACAACCATGAGTAATTATTAGGACATTTGTTACAATGAACTTTAAATTTCTTGTTAGATGCGTCATAAGCTCCCTCTCGAAAATGTTTTGTAAAAATGTCGGATTTAAGGGTTGGAGCCTTGGATCCATCCACTTCCTCATTTTCATCGGGAGTGGACGATCCTGGTTGTACCACATTGGGATCCGAGAAGTCCGACAAGTTAATAGGGGGTACAAATTCTACATTTGCACCACTATCTTGTGAACCAAAATTTTGATTAACATTAAGAAATACGTCCATTTTTTTTAAATGTAACTACATAATTAAGCAAAGAGCAAGGTGTGGTAAGGAAATATGTAATTAAGAAGATAATGAATCTTAAAATTACAAAGCAATAAGATGTAAGACACAATTATGTTATTTTTCTGAAAGAACAATTATGAAATCAATTGTAATAACTAGTAAAGATTGAGAGAGTTTTGTAAACTTGAGAGATTGAGAGAGATTGGTAGTGTGGTTGGGAATGAGATCATGTAGTGGGTATTTATACAAGAAATTTATCAACTAGTCGTTGCAATTATGAACTAGCCTTTGAAAACTAGCCGTTAAAAACTAGTTGTTGGCATTTAAACCAAAACAGCGACCGCGGCCTGAGAAACGCGATCACGGTTTACCATGTCATCGCCCATCTTACGAGTACGGGACTCAAAAAGCGATTGCAGCTTGCGACCCACAGTCACGGTTTTGGTTTTTGTCAAAACTCGAGCATTCTATTGAGCAAACCGCGATCGCGGCTCTCAAGCTACGATCGCGGTTTCAGATTATGTTAAAAAAAATAGCCGTTACCCCGGGAACCGACTCCCGGTTCCACAGAATCGGAGCCCATGTCTAGACCAATAGCATCTTTGTGGATGAGGCCCATGTTAAAAGGTCGGGACCAACTGCGAGTGGGATCGAAGAGACTTGATGGAAAGAGCCAACACTGAAATCTGCCATGGAATGGGCCTTAAGAAATGCGTGGGAGATACATCAACTCTGAAAGTTGGCCGGGAGGCATATAATGTTGGCCTCAAGAAACACGTCGTCCAAGCCATGCGAGACCGTCGTCCGAGGCAGCGCTGTTATTCTGGGATGATAGGCTCAACATCCCTAGTAGAGAGGAGACATTTTTTGGCCCTTTGTAAGGACTGGACGATACTTTGTCTGCGGTCCCTACCGTCGAACAAGGCTTGCAACATCGCTGATCATGAGGGCTCGACCCCAACAAGATCATGGATATGACCATTGTGAATGGGAGATACGAAAACAACCTATTTTACAACTTTTGTTATTCGGAATTCATATTAGTTAAATATACTATAACACGTTGTTTGAGATTTTGCAGGTTGGAGCCGTCTGGCTTAGCGTTGCGGAGGTCGACATTCGTATGCACCAACCAGACCACATAGCTTCAGAGATTCGCTTTGCGAGCTTAGAATTTGGTTTGAGGCTTCAGATATTCACATTTAACTTTACAAAATATGGATTTATTTACTAATACTGTTATTTATTCATTTTTTGTTTCAAACACATTTCTGATGGGACGCCACCCAACCTGACATGGACCTCGATACCGCCCGCCAACTATGGGAGAAACAAGCCAGGTTACAGTACGATGAAAAGGTCGGGAAGCATCATAACTCTGGCTAGAAGCCACCTTGGGATAGAGACGGTCATCTAGGACATTTGGGTGGCTTATTGGAACACGCCCGAGTTCAAGGCGAAGTCCCAACGTGAAAGGGCAAACCGTCGGATAAATCTTGCCCTCTACACTAACGGTTCGAGGTCCCACCGCGATATCCAGATTTTGTTGGTATGTAAATTAAAATTTGTGATTTTTGTACACTACACCATTTTGTAGATTTAGCACCATATAACTCCAAAATAAATAAAAAGATTGAGCGACCAAGGGGTCGTTAATTTAGCGATCGCGGAACATCTGGTCACTAAAACTGCTCGGGCAAATTTAGCGCCAAATGTTGACTACCACTTGATCGCTACCCTCAAGACCCATATTAGCGACCAAGTGGTCGCCAAAATCTGGCGCCAAAATAGGCAATTTAGGCAGGCATCGTCTTGTGGATTTGGTGACCACTCGTCTCTAAATACAGTAGTCGGCAAAATTGCCGCCAATTTGGCATCTATATAGTCGCTACAAATATCCTATATAAACTCTGCACAATCGTCATACCTTTGTACAAAAAAATTTCACAAACGAAGAAGAGATATTTGCACATCTAAGTTGCTTATAGGGAGGAATTTCGTCATATTTTTTCTATAGCTCCATTACAAGCATGTAATTACAAAAAATTCGGTTAATTCCGTCATTTTGTACTTATACTCAAATATTGTTGGTAGAAATTTTTCGTTTAAATAATATATGAGATTTTGTTATCAATGTCTACATTAATTTTATTTATGTTTGCGTTATTTTTGCATTGTTAAAAGTTTAGTTCCGATCATAATTTGACATTCAGCAACCATATGGACACTAAATAGCATCTATATAGTCGTTCAATCCCTATAATATAAAAATCGAGAAATATTACCATTATGTAGTTTTTGTTTGTAATTAGCGACCATATGGTCGCCAATTAGTACATAAAGTTTGTCTGCAATATTCTTTGTTTTTGTCTTTGGCGACCATATAGTCGCCAAATAAAGGCTATAAATTATTTACAAGCTTATCTTCATTTATAGGAAGAAAACACGTGAATAGATGTATTTGCATAATGTAGATGGGTTTTTTGAACGACCAGATTATTGTTGGTGTTGCTCAATTTTTCGAGTTATGCAAATCTATGTCGAGCTATAACCTGCAAAAATTAAGGTGTCCTTGTCAGATGTGCAAGAATAAGAAACTAATTTCAGTAGATGATGTGCATTATCACCTTGTTAAGGATGGTTTTGTTCCTCACTATTACAAGGGGGTTTCGCACGGGGAGACAGATGAAAGTCTAGATAGAATGAAGGTTTTAGTAGTACTGATCCAACACCATCAGTATCTAGGTATGATAACCGAATGGAGCAGATGGTCTATGATGGTTTTAATGCCCACCCTCATTACACTGATGATCCCGTCTAGAATGAGGATATAAGGCATGAGGGAGAGCAATATTATCATGAAGCGCCCAATCACGATGTAAAAACATATGTCTAACATGTTGCCGGCTGCGAATAGAAAGTTGTGGCCTGGATGTGATGTCGATCACCCAATCGGAGACGGAGACTAACCTACCTATCCTCAAGTCAAAATTAAAGATGAAGGAGTGCAGATACAACATGATTTTAGATTTCTGCGGACCCGTATCTCACCCGAAGACAACAACACCAGTCAGGTTTTACGACATGAAAAAATTGTTTAAGGGTCTCAGTCTTTTGTATGAAGCCATAGATTGTTTCCCAAAATCTTGTATGATATACTAGGGTGCAGATGTTGAATACGCAACTTGAAAGATATGTGAATATCCTAGATGGAGGAAAGACAAGACAAAGCTCATTCCATATTCTCGTATGTTTTACTTGCCAATAACTCAACGGTTGTAGAGGTTATACGCATCGATGGTGACTACCGAACACATAAAATGGCATACAAAGCATGTACAAGATGGGGTGATGCAACATTCGTCAGATGCAGAGGCATGGAAGCATTTCAATGCAATGTGGCCTGATGTTACAACAGAATCACGAAATGTGAAACTAGGTTTGTGCACGGACAATTTCAATCCGTTCAGGTCGTCTTGGCGGCAATACTCATCTTGTCCTGTGATTTAGACACCATCTAACCTTCCGTAGTCAATGTTTATACGAGACGAGGTTATGTTTCTGACAGTTATTATACTTGGACTGAAGAGCCCGAAGAAAAAGTTGGATGTCTACTTGCAGTCGTTGATAGCCGAGCTCAAGAGTTTGTGGCTTAATGGGGTGTGCAGATACAATGTGTGGAGGAAGCAAAATTTTGTCATGTGTGCAACTTTACTGTGGACTATTAGTGACTTCCCGCCATATTACATGTTGTCATGTATGTTGTTTCATGTTAAAAAAATGGTTAATTATATTCATGCATATATGTGCTTATTAAATTTATTGCGTTGATCCAATATATGTTTGTGTAGGATGGAGCACTTTTGGGAAATACGCTTGTCCTTTTTGCATGGAGGACACAAATTCATTTTATCTACCCATGGATGTAAAATGTGTTGGTTCGATGTTACAGGAGGTTTACAAAAGAAGAGCATTGCTTCTGAAACAACATGACTTATTTCAAGAAGGGTAAAAGGGAATGTTATGGTCGCCCAGTACTCCGTGACGAATACGAGATATTAGACCAAATTGACAGTATGGGGTTAATGAAGATAACTGAAGTGGGAGCCGAGGAGCACAATGTCGCAGTAAATAGAGGTTCGGGTTGGAAGAAGAAAAAAGATTTTCTAGGACCTACCTTACTGGGCAAGTTTGCGGGTAGAACATAATTTGGATGCACATTGAAAAAAAGTCTTTGATAATGTATTTTTCACCATTCTCGATATTCCTGGGAATTCGAAAGATAACTGTTCGGCAAGAAAGGATTTAAAGGATTTGTGCAAGTGACCGGAGTTGGAACCCAACGATGAGGATAATAGGTACCTAAAGGCTTGCTATGAAAAGCAAGTGCTTCTTAAGTGGTTGAAATCTGTAAAATTCCCAAATGGCTATGTTTTCAACTTGAGCCATTGCATTGACTTGCATAAGCTTAGACTTTTAGGGATGAAAAGCCATGATTGTCACGTGTTCATGCAAAGGTTGTTGCCTCTTGCTTTTCGATCATTTCTTGAGGACAAAGTTTGGGAGTCCATTGCTCAAATAAGTGCGTTCTTCAGGGACCTCACGTGTTACGAGCTTAAGTCTAAAGTAGTTATGAATTTGTACAAGGAAATAACAATAATATTGTGCAAGCTGGAGCGTATCTTTTTCCCCGGGTTCTTTGATTCAATGGAGCACTTGCCTATTCATCTACAAAGGGAAGCTTCAATTTTTGGCACTATTCAAATATAAATGGATGTATCCATATGAAAGGTATGTTAAATTTGGTTAAATTTGGATTTATCTCACTTTTATAAAACAAGCTTGTATTTTTGATTTGCAGGTTCCTAGGAAAGTTGAAGGGTACAATTAGTAATAAAGCTCGCGTTGAGGGCTCAATTTGCAGTGCCTATCTCGTTCAAGAAACATCCACCTTTTGCTTATATTATTTTAATTCACTTGTCGTGATCAATCAAATGGATGTTGCCCACAACGTAAGTTGCACACTTCCAATTGGGGTCGATGTAGGCAATTTGTCTATTTTCTTATCAATTGGTCGAACCTTGGGTAGAGCAAGTGGTCATGTGCTCATAGAGGCTGAATTTAATTTGATGCAAACTTACATACTCATGAACTATAAAGAAGTGGAGCCCTTTATTGAGTAAGTTTCTATAATCTCCATATATAAGTTGAATTGATTAAATTCAATTCATATACATGATTCAATTATTCTTTGATATATATTATTTGACAAACTTTGTATGCCCGATAAATCCAATAATAAACGAAGATGAAGTGCAAAAGATTTTAGAAAGACACTTTCGCCTCTGGTTCTACTCCCATGTAAGGATTAATTCATGTACATAATGAACAATTATCGATTCCACATGAATACACATGCGTCAACAAGGGCAACTGACAGTAGCGGAATTTGTGTTGTAGTACAAAGCTTCGACACGGACGAGGAGGACTTCTATGGTGTGCTTGAGGAAATAATTGAGATCAATTACATATCTCCAACCATCAAGCACCCTATTGTCTTCAACTGTTCGTGGTTAGACACTAGAAGTCGTGGAGGAACATGCATTCACCCACAACTAAAGCTTATTGATGTTCACAAACATAAAATGTTGAGAACGAAAGACTGTTACATCTTGGTACATCAAGCCACTCAAGTTTATTTCCTCGATTACCCAAAGGTTAGGCGAGTAGATGTTGATTAGATAACAATTTGTAAATTGAATTCACTTGTGTGGCCCGATGAAGGTACCGGTGTAGACCCTAATGAGAGCAGTTCCTGTTGGGTTGCCATTGAGGAGACATTTCAACAAGATTTGTCACTTCCACGAGTTATCTATGATACACACGATACTGATCCACCTCGTCTGCTAAATTACCCAAACAGGTATGATTATGTCGTTGATGTTGATGTTGAGACGTCTAGTGAAATGTCTGATGGGGAGTTTGAGATTGAATCGGATACCGATGAGGAAGAGCTGTAATGATTTTTATCACTCATATTGTTTTTGTACTTATATTAATTTATATTTTATAGTTATTAACAATTTTGTTTTATTTAGTAGCAACAACGTCGTGGTCACGAAAGTTCACCTCTTGAACTTCTAATCGAGACGCACACACAAGGCCCACACCGGCATTTTATAAACCAGTGGTCCGCTGATATCACTATAAGTACCGACCTTTATTTAATTATATTATATATTCTTATTTATTATTTAATATTGTTATTTTTATTTATGTTGTTTGCGTCTTTTCATTAGGCGCGGTCCCGAGAGATCCTTACCTAGTAGTCGTTAAACAATTTGGCGACCAAGTGGTCACTAACCATCAACCATGTGGTCGCCGAGATTGAATGGTCGCTAATATCGGCGATCAAGTGGTCGCTAATCGAGCTTTTAGCGACTATATAGTTACAAATAATTTACCTCTTGAGCTGATCAAATGGTGATACTTATTTAAATTTATATTCCTATAGTTACAAATAATTTTTTTAATTCGTAGCAACAACAAACCGATCGACTAATATCACCTCTTGAGCTGCTCATTGAGATATACACGCAAGGCCTAGACCGACATTTTATAGACCAACGGTCCACTAATATCAATGTACCGACCTTCCTTTATTTAATTTAACAATATTTATATATATATTCTTAGTATTATTTTCAATGTTAATTAGCTTAGGTTTCTAGCGTCTTTTGTTTAGGCACGGTCTTGGGAGATCCTCGACCAGAGGTCCTCCCAATTAGGCACCCATCATCCATTTTGGATGAGTGTGATGCATATCTAGAGGTCGTCGAGGCTCGAACCAGGAGGTGTTGTTTTCAAGCTCGACAACTCCACGTCAGATTACTACGACGATCAAATGAGAGCGCCATGTAGACAGGCTCCCCGGATAATGTAGATGGAGTAGGAGAACGCCTTCCTTCTTGATGAAGTGGCGGAACTCCGACAGAACTAGAACACGTAAGCCACCAACATAGCAGTGCAGGAAGCTAGAGCAACAGTGCATCAAACCCAAATTGAGCTCTTTAGAAGTTTATGGAGGACATGTGGCAAAACCAAACATCGTCGTTTGCGTCCCGAGCGCCCGATTCCGACAATGTGGGTGGAAAATTTTAGTTTAATTTTTTAATTTTTTTCTATAAATATTTTTGTAAATATTTGAATTAATTATATTTTTATAATTGTTTAAAAATTTATTAATTTATTTAAATATATAAGTAAAAAATTAAAATATAAATTTTTTAAACAAATATATGGCCGATTTAGTGTCCACGTGGTCACTATATTCAACAGTATTTAGTGCGCTAATTCTCGGTTAGCGGCCAAAGTCGTGCACCTATGTTAGATATTTAGCGACCACTTGGTTACTAAATCCGGCCCCGAAATGGCGACCACAAGGTCACCAATTAGCAATCTTGTGGTCAAGAATTCTGGACCGCGATTTGACGACCACATGGCCGCCATTATATGTGTGATGCGAACCCGTCTCCGAAAGGGTGCGACTACGCGCCAAATCTTTGTCTTGATTACGTATAGGGTCTCGAAGTGCGATGCTGAATCAAAGTTAATTTATGAGATTAGACAATAACCTTCATAAAAAATATCCAACTCAGTTTAGGTAGAAGTGAGATTCAAATTCCGTGGATCAAAGTTGTGGAGATTCCTAAACTTGAAACTTTGCATTCTCATATAGTTTTACATCGATATTTGCTTCTTTTAATTTCTTTCTTTAGTTAGAATTACTTCGAAATCGTTATATTTGGCTTAGGAACTGGTTTCTGGAATTTATTAAAACAGAAATAATCACCATGTTTCGATCCTGATCTACTACTATAATAAATCTCGTATTCTTGCGAGTGTGTGAGTAACCACCACAACAGTGCGCCATAAGCCAGCTCCCGTATGTATCGCCCTCTTCTGTGCAACAGATTTGAGATGCCTTTCCACCCTCTTTCTAGTTGGTTTCTAAGTTTGGTGTATGAAAATGATTTGTAGTTCGTCTTGCTAGCTTTCCAACGATATGTGGATCATCTTATTCCGATAATCGTAGCTCTCAAACGGTTGGTCGAAAGTCTGCTTCGTACTTCTTCAAGAGAAACGCCTAGTAGGCTCTTGGGATGCAATTTCGACCCACTTACGAGGGCTTTCCCGACTTGGTGTGTGAACGAAATTTTGCTTAGTAATTGAATCCCTCATTTGGACATTTCGTCATAAAAAATGGCCAAACAAGGGGCTCAATTATTGTTACGGAAGAGAGGAAAAATGAGCTTCTTGAGAGTTAGAGTTTATTAAGAGAGAAAAACATGCCTTTTATTCAACGGAGGCAGGCTTTAAATAGCCTTCAATATGGATCTAGGGTTTCACATTTAATGATAGAAATATAATCCCGTTATTCATATGCAAATTCTTTGTCTCATTTCCATGTCCCCTACCATGTCCCATTTACAATGATTGGTTGAAATTTATTTTTTATTATTAAACACAAGATAGCATTACTCGATGATTTTTAATTACTTTTCAACCAATCATCATAAACATATATGTAGAAAGTTTATTTACTATTATTATTAAAATAAAATTTTTATATATTATTTTAGTATTATTCATGCATTAAATATAATATAACATAAAATCTACTAGATAAGTTTTAATTATATAATATATTTATACTAATATTTTTATGGGGTTCATGTTTTAGATTTATCTTATTTTTTCTAAATTAGATTTTATTCTAACTTAATAAAAATACAAAAATAATTTTTTTTATTAGAAAACAAACTAATTTAGTTATAAAATAACGAAAATTCATAAGTACGGGCAGCAATCGAACTTTTGCATGAGTTCGGGGGTACCATCCGAAATCATTTTTTTTAGGAAATTTTTCTTAAAAAGGGGGTAAGTGAAGCAAGTTTATAACAAAGATTTGTGATAAATCTTGGGAAGGGAAGAGATTTTTAATGGGCATGGATGTATAAAATAATGTCTTGTACAACTTTAATTTTGTATGGTATATTGCTATGTATGTGCAAATTTATTTAGAAGCCCCTGAAGATAACGATAGTAACTAAAGTAGTTGATGATATGTATAATTAATACTATTTATGTCCGCTGTGAACATCTGATCGAGCAATGAAGCAAACAACCCCCACGTTACTTTGTAAAAGGCCAACCCCTTTCAGTTTCAATTTCCCACCCAATTAATTAATAATAATTCAATCGAACTAGCTAATTAATAGTAACTTTGTATAAGTCTGACTATATAAATAAATAATACAGGGGCCGGGGTAAATGGAACAAGTTGGTCGGGGACCATGGCATGTACATTATAGTAATACGCACCCTTTTGACAGCTCCATATCACAAAATTCACGGCTGCTCCTTCAACATGGATCAGCCCACATTTATCCTGCATTTGCCTTTATTAACTTCTTCTTCTTCTTTATTACAGATAAAAAAAAATTCAATACAGTAACATGCCCATTCTCTAATAAAACTATTAATGTGTCTATACATTTATGTCCCACATGCCTGCTGATATGCTGTGATTTTATTTACTTTCTTTAACAAAATTCTCCCGTTCAATTAAAGTAAACACACTGTGAGCGGGTAAAACAAACATAATTATCATAGTTATTTTCGCTATAAAGGTATTTATTAAAATTACTGTACAGTTATTTTCATTATTTTTCATATAAAATTATATGGCGGTTATGCAACTTAATGGAAGAGTCTATCTTTTATTAAGGATAGAATTAAAACTGGAGAGAGGGTGGAATATTCTCGACTTGGGCTTTAAGGCAGTTGGCTAGCCCTAGAAAGATAATATTTTCGGCCATACGGATAGAATTTTCGGCCCCCCTTCTCTCCTTCTTCCATTATAAATACACGCTCCAGGCGTGTAGGGAGAGACACATGTGCATAGCATATTCAGAAATCCTAGGCAGGCTAATATTCGCTTAGCTCGACTGTTTAGGGTTTCACCACTCTCTTGTTGTACCTCGACGCTCAAACGACAATTGCTCTTCTGACTCAGGCATCGGAGGTGGATTAGGGGGTCCCCGCCCCCTGTGTCCATTGTTTTGCAGGTTTTTCTAGGTCAAGAGATTGAAGAGGAGCGGAAGAGGAGGAGTTCTTAATTGGTGTATTAAAGACGAATTGAAGGCGAGATTTTGTACACCAACAATTGGCGCCGTCCGTGGGAAACGAATAATCGATCCACGTAGTCTGATCGATGGAGCAAATCTCGAACGAAAGCCTAGGATTTTTTCGAAACCCTAGGGCGTCCTCGTCTGGCGAAAACGATCGCGGCGCCCCGATCGGAGAAAGTCGCGCTCGCGGTACGAACGCCGCGATCGCGGAACAAGGAAGCCGCGATTACGGCCCTTCTGGCCGTGATCACGGTCGGAGGTGCGATCTCGCGAAGTTCGATTCTCGATCGAACGATCAAACCCTAATTAATCCCGTGATCGGAAATCAAGAGGAAGGCGACGGTCAAGGGGCAGATTCGTGTCGTAGCCCCCGGAAGCGAAAGTTGTGTGAAGAAGGACCCGTCAATCAATCGAAGAAGCAAAATCCGAGCGGAACGGAATCAGAGGATTCCGGGATCGAAAGAGAGGATCGCATAAGCAACAATCGCTCCGAGAAATTCAATCAGTCACGCGCGACCTCGAAAACCCTCTCGGAAACCGCCTGCGAGCGGGGAATCCAGGCTCGTGTTCACGGATCGTTCCGCGCCGATCGCGGAACGCCCCAATGCCAGCGCGGCTCACCTCGCGCCGATCGCGGATCGCTTCGCACACAGCGCGGCTCACCTCGCGCCGATCGCGGGTCGCCCCAGCACCATCACGGCTCGCCTCGCAATGATCGCGGTTCGACTCGCGATGACCGTGGCTCGCCTCGCCGCGATCACTACTTGCCCCACCGCGATCGCGGTCCACCCGAGGCCGAAAAATTTAGCGAAAGGCAGGAGCCTCTCGATTTCGCTAATATTGGCTCAGAACCGGCCCAAAAATCTGTGGACGAGCTTCAGGAGATCTCGGTTAGCGAACACGAACTCGAGAAGAAATTTTTCGTAGGAGCAAACCTCTCAAACGACGAACTTTTGGCTATCACACATCTATTGCGAAGTAATCGAGATGTCTTCGCTTGGAGTCCGTACGATATGCCCGGAATAGACCCAACTCTTGCTTGCCATAGGCTGAACGTTCGCCCTGACGCAAAGCCAATCGTACAGCGAACAAGACGGTCTTCTGTCCAGCACGCCGAGGCCGTAATCGCAGAAGTAAAGAAGTTGCAAGAGGCCGACGCCATAAGAGAAGTGTGGTATCCAACTTGGCTAGCTAATACTGTTGTAGTGAAGAAAAAGACGGGAGATTGGAGGGTCTGCGTGGACTTTACTGATCTCAATAAAGCTTGTCCGAAAGACTTGTTCCCACTCCCAAAGATCGATCAGTTAGTGGACGCTACTACAGGTCATGAACGCATGAGCTTTTTGGATGCATATCGGGGATACCACCAAATTCCAATGCATAAAGATGATCAAGAGAAGACAGCCTTTATTACCCCACATGGAATATTCTGTTATAAAGTGATGCCTTTTGGATTGAAGAACGCTGGGGCAACCTTTCAGCGCCTAGTCACAAAGCTGTTCAGTCATAGAATCGGAAAGACCGTTGAAGCATACATTGATGACATGGTTGTCAAAAGTAGAAGAGCTGCGACGCACCTCGAAGATTTGCAAGATGTTTTCGACATCCTCAGAGCGTCCAGACTCAGGCTAAATCCCGCAAAATGCGCATTTGCGGTTGGATCAGGCAAATTTCTAGGGCACCTCGTTACTCGTCGAGGCATCGAAGCAAGTCCGGATCAAATCCGAGCCCTTGGCACCATCACAAGCCCGAAAAATGTCAAAGTACAAAGGTTAACCGGAATGGCCGCCACCCTCAATCGGTTCATTAGCTGATCCTCTGACAAGTGCCAATCGTTCTTTAAAGCCTTAAAGAAGGGCCGATCTTTTGAATGGAGCCAAGAATGCGAGGAAGATTTGCAGAGATTAAAGGTTTATCTACAATCCCCTCCGATTTTGACTGTGCCTAATAAAGGAGACGCCTTGAAGCTTTACTTAGCCGTGTCTACTCGGGCGGTTAGCGCAGTCTTAATCAAAGAGGAGGGCGGAAATCAGAGGCCTGTCTACTATACTAGCAAGACGCTGCTCGATGCAGAAACAAGATATTCGCCTATGGAACAATTGCTCCTAGCTTTGGTAACAGCGTCCCGCAAACTCAATCATTATTTCCAGGAGCATCCGATTCAGGTCATTACGGCTTATCCTATTCGATCGCTTCTTTCTAGCTCGGATCTCGCAGGACGAGTCGCTAAGTGGGTTGTAGAGTTGGGGCAGTATGATATCGAGTACATGCCCCGAACCGCCATCAAAGCTCAAGTACTCGCGGATTTCATAGTGGAATTTGCTCAAAAGCCAGCGGACCACGTCGCGACTACGATCGCTCCGGCAACGATCGCCGTCGCGCCATCCGCAACCGTGGCGGATGATATCGCGATCGCGGCGCGCTCCCTTGGAGGAAGCGATCCTCGGACAAGCGAAACCGCGGCCGCGGGTCCTTCTCGGCATGCGGAAAATCCGTACTGGATTCTTGAAATCGATGGCGCAAGCAACAACCAAGGATGTGGAGTCGGAATTGTGTTGTCATCACCTACGGGAGAAGTTTTACAGTTAGCAGTTCACCTCGGTTTCGATGCCACTAACAATGAAGCCGAATATGAAGCCTTGATACTTGGGTTAGAAACGACAGCTAGTCTTGGAATCACCAGATTACTTGTTTTCTCTGATTCTTAGCTCATCGTCAATCAAGTACTAGGGCACTATGAAGCTAAGGGAGCAAAAATGATAAAATACATGGAGAAAGTAAGGGCCATGATGAACGAGCTCGAGCATTGCGAGCTTGAACAGAGATCGCGCGTGTAATACCCGAGTTATCCGTTCACAAACCATCAATTTAGCCTTGTTTCAAATCCTATCTTCTTGGGGCATTTTCCTAATTCATATTTCTCGTTGGGCTGGAAGCCCTTATTCGTTTGAAAAAAAAAACCTAAAGCCCAAGATCGAGGCCCAATACCGAACCCATTTCCTTCCTTTTCTCTTTTCCCCCTCCCTTACCCTACCACTCTTTCTACTTCACATCAAGCGCCGCTCATAACCACCGGAGAGAAGGAGAGGTCCACACTGTCGCTTCATCACGCTAGGAGATCGAGAGTCGTCGTCGTCATCCTCACCGCTGTCCTTCGGCCTCTTCGTCTCCCATCCTTGAACGCCAGTGGTGTCGAGGCAACAAGCGGTGAAAGCGCCGCTCACCATCGCCACTTGAGAGACCTCATCGGCGTTCTTCACGAGTCACGCCGTTCTCCATCTCCTCCGTCATTTTTTTTCCTGGCACGTTAGTATCGTCGAGATAGCGAGAGGTTGGGCCGTTCGAGGTCGCTTGTCGCCGTCATCTTGAAGCCGTCGCACCTCCCCTGTTCCGACTCAGCTTGGTTCGCCGACGATAAGGAGCGAACTTGTCGGTTTGACCTTCTTTCCTTTCCGTCGTTTTCTTTTGTCTTGCCTGGTCTTAATGTCGAACCCCTTCTGATCGGAAAGATTTGGGCTCGAACCCATAATCAGATGCTACCTCTGTTCCACACGCACCACACTCACGAGTCCGGCCTAAGCGCATCACAACTTTATCCTCGAGCTGCACATCTCGATCAGGTCTAGACCGCCAATGTCAATCGACTGTCTTCCCTTTCGTGACCTCATCAAGTTCAAGTGATCTTCGGACCACCATTCCGCTTGTGTTGGAGGTGGAACCTTGCCCCTTTTGTTCTTGCCCTTATATAATTAATTATTGTTCTTGGTCAATTGTTGTTGTACGTTTAATTGACTTTGATGTGTGTGGGAATTGTTGCTTGAATGGTGTAGAGGAGAGGATCAACGTTACTATTTAGTGTATTGCTACAAGGTTCAATAAATTTTGAAGTCTTAATTAGTGTTTTGATTAAGGTTCAAAGTCAACAATTAACTAATGTATTATGTGGGTTATATCTAGTTGGATGTAAAGGCCTGTTCGGCCCCTTTCTTAGTTTCTTAGCATGAATGAAAAGTTGTTTTGATCCGGTATGATGTTCGAGCTATTATTGGATGGGATTATGATTTCTTTTGTGTATCTGGACGGAAGTATTGGGAATTTAGTCTCGTGTGGATTGATCCCTCTTAGAAGGCGAGTAGTGTTAGAAGTTTCGAGTAAGATGAATGTTAGTCTCGACTATTTGTTAATTGGGTGAACTTGTTTGGACGGTTTTTCTTGAGTACGAACTTTGGGACCTAACATTATAATTTGTGAATTTGGACCTTGATTTTGGATTTGCCTTACTCTTCTCTGCCTTGAAGCGTGTTAGGCCTACATAGGAAATGCTAGTTGTTGAGAATAGTAGATGTTGGTCCGTGGGTCGTCATGTCTAGACTTTGTTTAATAATTTTAAAATCGAGCCAAGCCACATTTGTTGAATAACATGGAAGCTTGATAGATCACACTTGCTGAAGCCACTATAGTTGTGCTTGTCTAGAATCGAAAGATACTTCTCGCAGTTAGTCGCTTAACCGTGAACGTTATGATTCGTAGGTCTTTAGTATCGACGCGTTTCTTACTTCATTCAGGGATCGCCTTCCAGGTAAGTTGTTCTACAACTTGCTCGGTTTCTGTTCTAATTCTTGTTAGACGTTATACTGTGCTTGTAAGATTGGTTTTGGGGAACTAGTCCCTCTTTGCGTAATATTTTAAATCGAAATTCAATTGGTATTTGCAAGAGTTGTAATTGTAAGTGCTTGTGTGATTGCATTTGTGATTATGATTGTAAATATGATTGTGGTTGTAAATGAGATTGTATTTGTATATGTGATTGTGTTTGCAATTGAAACTGTGACTGTGCTTGTTGTTGTGATTATGACTGAAATTTTGATATTTGTATAATTCGTTTTTAAATAGTTTCTCGTATGTGAAATGTTGTGAATGGTTTCTCTGTGCTTTAATTGAAAACCGGCATGCAAAGGCGAAGAAGGGTTGCATTGCTGGAATGACATGCAAAGGCGAAGAAGGGTTGCATTGTCGCGTAGAATGCAAAGGCGAAGAAGGGTTGCATTGCCGCAAAAATAAATTATATAGGTGCGTGTGTGTGGACGTGTGGAGGGGAGTTGTAGGTGAATATTAGGTGCATGAAAATGTGTGTCTGTATGTACGAATGTGTTGATATGCATGTGTGGTGATTATTTGGAAATTAGGTATGGACTGTAGTTGGTTTGTGTGTGCTAATCTTGGTTGTTGAGTGTTAGGAACTGTGTGTTGGTTTTAAAACGTCTTACTGGTGCTGTATGATTTCTAACTTGGATTGGAATGGGAGCTGACCCCTCGGGGACTTATTTTTCAGTTGCAGGTACGAAGTGGGAACCGTGAGGGATCCCTAGCAGGGTGGTGGAGCGGATGTTGGAGCACGTGTCAATAGGTTTAGAATGCATTAGAAGTTTAGTTCTCCTTTTATCTTGCTGAGTGGTGAGAATTGTTTTAGAATTGAAAGGAATTTTGTGTTGTGAAGTTTGGTAAAAGTTAGATTTCTTTTTAAGTTTAAGAGTTGGGTTTTCATGTATGTTTTCTAACCTATTATTTGATTAAATACCAGTTGGATGTTTTAAACGGTTTTTCTTGTTGTGCCCGAGTTGCAAGATCCGAGTGATTTTGTTGTCAAACTAATCTGAGTAGTACCCGGACAGGGTCTACCACCAAGTAGCGCCCCGACGAAGGTCGGGGTGTTACAGCGCGATCAAAACAAATCTGCCGACGCATTGGCAACTCTGGCCGCTTGTTCAGGGGATGCACTCGAGGCTTCAATCCGACTGGAAATTTTGGGATGCCTAGCGATTAATACCCCAAATGTTTCCGCGGAAGTTTCCACGACACAGGCCACACCGGACGACGATCTCGGATGGCAGACGCCTTTGATTCGCTACTTGGATGAGAACTTCTTACCATCAGATGCCGCTGAAGCAAGAAAAATTCGTTTAAGGGCCCACAGATTTTGGCTGTCGCCGGAGAAGATTTTGTATCGTCGATCTTTCTCCGGGCCAAACTTGAGATGTGTACCTCCAAACAAAGTTGAGCCCCTATTGTATGAAATCCATGAGGGCATATGCGGAATGCATGCTGGAGGTCGTAGTTTAGCTTTCCGAGCTCGATCCCAGGGATATTGGTGGCCCTACATGCAGAGAGATTCTGAGCTGTATGTAAAAAGATGCGACAAGTGCCAAAGATTCGCCAAGATCTCACACATGCCGGCGGAAAACCTCCACTCTTTGACTAGCCCGTGGCCGTTTGCACAATGGGGCCTTGATATCGTCGGTCCATTCCCCAGAGCGCCCGGAAATGTGCGTTATCTCATCACTGCCACAGATTATTTCACTAAATGGGTAGAGGCAAAACCGTTGGCAAACATTCGTGATTCTGACACCCAGAAATTCGTCTAGGAACATATTATCACGCGCTTTGGTATCCCCTTTGCTCTCATCTCTGACAACGGGACTCAATTCAATAGCGAGAAATTCAAGGATTATTGCAAGGGAATGGGGATCAAAAATATCTACTCCTTAGTCGGCTACCCACAGGCGAATGGGCAAGCAGAGGCTACAAATAAAGTAATCGTTGATGGATTGAAGAAACGCCTAGAGAAGGCCAAAGGAAGATGGGCTGAAGAACTGTCGGCCGTTTTATGGGCCTATCGAACTACTCCGCGCAGATCGACTGGAGAATCTCCTTTTGATTTAGCTTATGGCACGGAAGCTGTGATACCACTCGAAATTGGGCTACTGACACTAAGGACAACGCAGTTCGACCCCGAAAAAAATAATCAGGCGCTCGCCGCTCATCTCGACTTAGCCGAAGAACGCAGGGATATTGCAGTTAAACGTCTTGCAGTCTATCAGGGGGCCGCTGAACGGGTTGTCGCTAGACGTATAAAACACCGCGCCTTCCGAGCGGGTGACCTCGTACTTCGACGAGTCATCGGGAGTGTGCGGGACCCCGTGGAGGGCAAGCTTGGACCAAATTGGGAAGGCCCGTTTCCGGTGACAGCAGCGTATGGATGGGGCGCATATAAGTTGGAGAATATCAGCGGAAAGGAAGTACCGCGAACTTGGAATGTCGCCCATTTAAAGAAGTTTTTTCCTTGAAAAGAAGGACTATAGACGATAGGTCGTCGATGATTGCCGCGGAGTAAAGTCGACCGTGGTCGCAGCTCTCGAGCCGTGAGCACGGGTTCGCCGGTAATCGCTTCTTGCGTGGATGTTGAGCTTAGACTGGGATCGCTAGAATGAACGACTTTATGTATTTTATTTCTATTTTCTTAAAATTAGAAGGCTTGGCCAAGCACTTTTTTCAAAATAATAAACGTTCTATTCTTCTCAGTCTGATTTTGTTTGTTCTAGAGATTCCATCTTATATCTCGACAGAAGATACGACTCGAAAAGATAGCTCTCGCCCCATGATAATCGCTCATGGATGTACGAATATACGAATATACGAATATACGAAAGCGCTAGGGGACCAATTGACCAATCTGCATGGCCACTTCGATTAGAAACCCTCTGTACCCTACGTCGCCTAACGGTGAGTCGTGTAAGGGCGGTGTATGTGGGGCATTTGTGAGCGGGTAAAACAAACATAATTACCATAGTTATTTTCGCTATAAAGGTATTTATTAAAATTACTGCGCAATTATTTTTATTATTTTCCATATAAAATTATATGGCGGTTATGCAACTTAATGGAAGAGTCTATCTTTTATTAAGGATAGAATTAAAACTGGAGAGAGGGTGGAATATTCCCGACTTGGGCTTTAAGGCAGTTGGTCAGCCCTAGAAGGATAATATTTTCGGCCATACGGATAGAATTTTCGGCCCCCCTTCTCTCCTTCTTCCATTATAAATACACGCTCCAGGCGTGTAGGGAGAGACACATGTGCATAGCATATTCAGAAATCCTAGGCAGACTAATATTCGCTTAGCTCGACTGTTTAGGGTTTCACAATTGCTCTTCTGACTTAGACATCGGAGATGGATTAGGGGGTCCCCGCCCCCTGTGTTCATTGTTTTGCAGGTTTTTCTAGGTCAAGAGATTGAAGAGGAACGGAAGAGGAGGAGTTCTTAATTGGTATATTAAAGACGAATTGAAGACGAAATTTTGTACACCAACACACATACAAACAACAGCATATCATTCTCATTACTCATGAGTATGCACTCGATCGATTATAACAAATTAAAGCAATATTTTCATCGAAAAGAAATTAAAACTAGCATTACTACTGGTATTTAATCTTGCAAAGAATAAAATTTGTATTGGCAGCGTACTATTATACTATTTGAGGGCAGCATATTCGCCAGCCCAACGCGCCGATGGCAGGCAGGCATTATTTAGTGTTTGGCCATCCCTAGTTCTTTCTAGAGGTGAGTCAAGTTTTTATTCAAAATTAAAAAAATACGGAGTAATACAGTAATGAAATGGGTGGGGAGAAATAATTTATTTCCATGGGCAAGGCTTTAGAATATTAATTTTTTGCCTTCCCCATGAACTCCATAGACATGGCTAGCTAGCTGCAGATAAGATTTGTCCAATTTCTACGTTTTAATTTTATTTTAACCTGTAATTGGGGGGGCCACACTAAGTCGTGTTTGAATTTCATCCTCATCTAATCAAATTTGTCCCAAATACAAATACTCATCTCTGGGTCTCTCTCTCCCGAAAACAAACAAATCAAATTAATTACGAGTCTTGTAAGTAGCTAGAATGCGTACAAGACATATTGAATGTGGGAGATATTTATTGGTCTTTATACTTAATTTAATATGCGTGTGTTTTAGTGTCAAACAGTCGCGATATCTGCTGCAAATCCCACGCACCTCAGTTTCCAGGTAGATTCGGACACTTTCGCCTTGCCCTTCGAAAAGCCCGACTAATAATTAGCTAGTTGTTATTTATGTGGGTTTTTTTAAAATAAAAAGATATTTTTGATTAAAATGCATGATAATTACAGGATTAACCTAAAAAGAGATTTAGTAAATGATGAGTAAGAATATATGAGACGGGAAGCTCTAAGATCAGGACTCCCCACAACTTTAATTCATAAAATTCGAATCTCATTTATTTCGATTTAAATCGATTGGATATTTTCTTATGAAATTTATGGTCTAATGTCATAAATTAGTTTTTCTCAAAGTCTAAGTTATTGTATATACTGTTATCAATTTAGAACTCACTCTCATAACAAAACAACATTAATAGAAGTCTTTTACGCACTTAGAATTCTAGACGGTAAGCTAAACTTGCCTCACTCTCGTGATCTATCAAATTCGATTTAATCACCTAGAAATTCTATGACAATTTAACCACAAGAGAAACTAATCTCAAGTTCAATCCTAGAATTTCCATATAGAAACAACTACATCTCGATGCATTCTCTCTATTTTAATTACTTACTTAAACTACGTACCACCTCTCGATGCATAACCTAAGCAAGACTCTAACAAGTTTAAACCAATTAGATTAAGACCCTAAGATCAAATGATGTTAATTTTCAACTCAATTCAAGTGAAAGTAATGTCTTTAATTTACTTCACGTCATTGGGATCACCCCAACCCTAGAACTAGAAATCTTAGCCTAGCACCATGAAATTCATGACAATCAATAAAAGAAAACATGGTAGTAACTATGAACATTATTGAAAAAACGTTTCAAATCTTGATTGAACAAAGCAAAAAAAATCAAAGAGTGCAAAGAGAATTCTCCAAGTTGAAAGCAAAAATAGATGTAAACCCTAGAAAGTATGTGTTCTTATCTCTAGTCTAGAAAATAGAAGCTAAAACATAATATTTCTTCTAAATTATCCTCCAATGAGTCTAAAAATAATATTACAATACTCACTCCGTTTCACAATGTAAATCATTTTTAGCTACAAAAGGCGTTTCATAATGTAAAATAGTCCATATATTGTTTAGTTTACTTCACATTCCAAAGTTCATTTAAAATTAGCATCAAACACAAAATTGAATTATTATTGGTATTGGAATTATAAAACATAATTATACAGTATTTAGTGTACTTGATAAACAATACTAGTACCCTGCTCATCCCCCTTTTATGAAAAACGAAGAATCAAGCCACCGCCTTCTAAATGCTCCTGGGTTATAAGCTCTTTTTGAGACCTCACGGTCTCCACTTTAAATGTTTTCTTGGCCTTGTTGATGTCCTTTTGAGACATTTTCTCCGGCCTACACAATGGGTGCAGTGAAATAGGAATGTTAAAAATTTTGCACCGGATGTCATGAACTAGAAACCATCCAAAAGATGGCCATAATATGCAACCACGTACTTTTCATAACAATCCATGGAGTCCCCCCCCCCCCCCAGGGCAACATCAATTCCATTCCCTCTAGCCATGGGAAATCTATGGAAATGTTGGCCAATGTGGCCCAATCCATTGTCGATACTAATCTGTTGGGCATGTACATTCTGACCTCATAATTCTCTAACATAGGGCTCCATCTCTACGAGACAAGAGGAATTGTGGAGGCCCGATTATCAATATAGAGACTAAGAACGCTAGACTGTTCATTAGAGTTTTAGGAGCACGCTTCAGAGCTGAGATGTTACTCATCTGGAACTGAAGTCGAAGAAGTGTTACCCCTAGAATAGAGTCAAGTGTGAGCCATCCTCGATGAGATTAACATTTCAGAAGAAGTGAAAGAGTGTGAATCACTAACGAGTAAAGATGGAGGGGTCGGGTTTTGAGAGTCGCTCTCTTCGCTAGAGGTCTTTGAGTCCACGAACTCCTCATACAATCGATCATATTTTCTAATGATAAAACCATGTAATATGTAAGAAGGACAACTCTCGGCGGACATGTGGGAACAAAAGACCCATGGCAAGGAAAGCACGAGCACCTAGAAAATGAAAGAAATTGGATCAAAAAGAAGAAATCACACGCGAAGGAAAAAATAGGGCAAAAAGCACAATGTCACGACACCGAGGAAGGTCCATTCCAACTCTCAGGAAAAACAACACTTTTGAAATAGAATTAAGAAAAAATAGATAAAAAAGTGGAATGTCAAATTAGGGAAAGACAAATCGATTAGATTTTCTAAAGAATATTCAAAATTCAGGAGAGAGAACAAGAACGCTCCTACTTTGTCACTGCCCCACAACAGTGGACACCCCGAGCCCCACGTTGATACTCGATGCATGTGCGACGGAATTTGACCATCGGACCACCATCCATGCCGGCATAAACCCAGAAAACAACTCCTAAAAATTAAAAAACCCTAACCCCCCACCACCAAGGAAGATGACGAGAAAATAAATAAAGACGACGACTTTCACCAAGGCTCAGCTCACAAAAGTCTAACGACGACCCATAAAGGTCCCCAACTACCCCATGACGATGGGAAGTCGAAACATTGCAAAGAAAAATAGGGTAAAAAGGGGAAAGAACGCAAGGAACAAAGGCGAGAGGGAAGAAGAAAAGATACTTGTTTGTTCGGAACGAAGACAATCGAAGCCTTCTGGTACGACGAGGCGGAAACAGGTCATTGGAAATTGGGGAGGCCTGTAAGGCATATTTGAAAGAACAAGAAGATAATATAGAAGACAATATTGAGGAGGAAGACCATTCGACTTGTGAGAAAGAAGGTCCAATAAGCAAAGTCAACATAAATGACCAACCCAACAAGTTGTCAACCCAAAGCCATGAAGCCCAAAATCGACCCAACAAATGAAGTCCTCTCAAGATGCTAAGTCATGGGAGATCCAAGGCAAACAAGCTCACATATTGGGAAAGAAGAGACATTGCATGTTTGCCCTAAGGTTCTCATAAGCGGAAACATGAAATCATAAGGTTGTGAGGGAGCATAGATGATTCAAGCGCTAGACGACAAACATGATGATTGAAGCAAGAGAAGAAATTGAGAAGACATGATATACACAAGCCCGAAACTTATTTCATGGCATGATGACACTGGTGAAATCACACAGCCTACAAAAATATTCACAAAGACCGAAGTCTCCTTGCACAAAAGCATGCTAAACACAGTTTCCTCAATGTACAAACAACGCACATAATGAACTAAAAGCATAAAGATCCAAGATCAAGCGAAACTCCCATGAAACTCAAGTATGAAAATCGCGCACATCCTACATGGCGGTCGACTACCTTGCCTAGTTGGCACGACGAATAACCACAAGATGAAATTGTGAATTACAAAGACTCCAAGTGATGACATCGCATACCAATCCCACCGACTTATGATTCAAGTCACATCAATTACATCATCCATAAATAACCAAGGGATACCCACATGTCTTCTCGCTCGTCCCACATCGGAGAGGGTGTGTGGAAGAAAATAGTTTCCCGTATTAGAAAATTTAAAAAAAAATAAATACCTAGTATATAAATATTGGGATTACTCCTTCTGTTACCAATTAATTTTAGGATGAAATTCTATAATTTTATGTGTTATGTTAATAACGCACTTATGCCCATGAATAGACATATTAACCCCTAAGGCCCTAACATTATATTGAACCACTGAACTTTATCACCCTACTATATATATATAAAATCAATAAAGTTTGGATCCATTTCCTTACGCCACCTCATCATTGTCCACGTGTTGTTCTAAGAATGTGCCACATCGGATTTACCATATTTCATCACCATATTAATCCATATATTTTACTTTCAAAACACCATAAAAAATTATAATTTTTGGTTTGATAATATCCTAACAAAATTTAAAAGATAATTTTCCTTTTTTTTATCAATAATATGCTTGAAAAATAAAAGAAAATATAATACCAAAATAGAGAAGATATTATCAAACAAAAATATAGAATATAAAATATAATATCTACGCAAACAAATTGAAATATTTGATTTGATAATATCCTAACAAAATCTAAAAGATTATATATATAAAACCAATAAGGTTTGGAGTCATTTTCTTGCGCCACCTCATTATTGTACACATGTCATTCCGAGAATGTGCCATGTCATATTTGCCACATGTTATCACCATATTAATCCATATATTTTTTTTTCAAAAACACCATATACAATAATCATATTACTTGAATAAGATTTAAACATATTTTTTTAATTGATCCTAACAACTATTTTAGATAATCTACCAAAAAAAGTCTCTCTTGGATAAATAGTCTAATAATGTTGTATAAATTAAAATTGGTACTTAGAAATCATTTGCTATCAACTTTTATGATACATATACCAAGATTTTTAAACTATATCTTTTAATTAATTATTCCATGATCAACTAGAAAAATTTTCTAAAAATTAATTTAATACTCTTATTTGAGTTAAATTTTTTCATATAAATGATTCTATTCTTTCTGAAAGATATTTTTTTTCATATAAATAATTTAATACCTCAAAGATAAATTTTTTTTAATCCAATAATACTACACTTAATAAATAAATAAAAATATAGTACCAAAATGGAGAAGATATTACTAAACTAAAATATAGAAGATAATATCTAAGGAAAAAATAAAAAAAGAATTAAACATTTCTTTTCAATTGATTCCTACCAAAAAAGTTTCTCCTAATTGCTGAAAAATTATCATGATTTTTAGTTTTTAAAATATTTTTTCCTAAGTGTGTAATATATATCTATCTATTACTAATAACTAAAGTCGTAGCAATTTCTGCCACCACATTGCGCCACATCACCCCTTTATTAAAATAATAATTTTAAATAGTTAGTTATACAAAAAATTTATCTCTAAGTAAACATAAAGATAAAATAATATTTGTAAAAATTTATCCCCACATAAACATAAAGATAAAATAATATTAGTAGATTTGACCAATATAGATAAAAAATGACATTATATTTGTAAGAGATAAATTAAAAAAGATAAGAAAAAATATGTACAAAGTACACGGGATCACATATATATCTTTGAAATAAAAATAGCCATCTATTACTAATAACTAAAGCCGGAGCAATTTCTGCCACCACATTGTGCCACATCACCCCTTTATTAAAATAATAATTTTAAATAGTTAATTATACAAAAAAATTATCTCCAAGTAAACATAAAGATAAAATAATATTAGTAAAAATTTATCTCCAAATAAACATCAAGATAAAATAATATTAGTAGATTTATCAATATAAATAAAAAAAGGACATTATATTTATTATATTTGTAAAAGATAAATTTAGAAAAAGATAAGAAAAAATATATACATGTGATCACGTATATATCTTTAAAACAAAAATATCTATATAAAAGACAATATCTTTGAAATATGGATTATGTGTTTACATAATTAATATTTCGAAATAAAGATAAAATATATCTTCCACGATATTTTCCTACCTTCTATTAAAATAGCTTTTAAAAATAGTGATATTAAAAATTGACAACTGTAATCTTACCTTATCATATGTAAAGTAAATATAGATAAGGAAATATTTTTATCTTATCATTTATGCAAATAATAAGAAATATTTTTCTTTTTTTTTTTATCTTTTTACTTCCACAGATCAATTAAATATGTTAGTTTTTACTTCATTTTTATATAATTTTTTATTCTTATAAGATAATAGCATAAAAGTGTTATTTTATTTGATTTTTTGTAATTTTATATTTTATAATTGTCTTCTTTCTTAAAACAACAATATAAAATTTATTAATTTAATTTATCATTTTTTCAAAAAGCTATTTAATTACGAAAATTATAATAAAATTATGTATCTAATAGAAATGGTTAAATAATTAGTTCTATCCTAAAATTGTAACATCTCTCAAATAGTAATTTTATATTTCATAAAAGAAATTTGTGTAAGTTTTATACTCAAATTTTAATTTTTTTTTCAAAATTTTTTAATTTACTAAATTCAATAATGTACATTTTGCGTAAATTTTTTATTTTTTTTATTTATCTTCTTTCATAAAATAAGAATATAAAATTTATTAATTCAATTTCTTATTTTTCTCGAATAGATGTATTTAATTACGAAATTAAATTATAAAGCCTTTTTAACAAAAAAGGTTAAATAATTAGATTTATCCTTATGTTTTAATATTTCTTAAATTTTATTTTTATATTGAAAAAAAGAAACTTGAGTAATTCTTATAGATGATGACGTATTTAAATTTTTTTAATATACTAAATCTAATGATTTATCATCAATTTTAATTAAAATAAATAAAGTTCATTTATCTAAAGCTGAACATTTTCAAGCCACATGAATAATTCCGCTCCCACCTCATGTTTAAAAAAAATTGTTTATTTATATTATTCCAATTTTTCTTATTAAATTCTTCTTATCAATTTAAATCTATCATTCACACTAAATTATCACAACATATTTAAAATAAAAAAGTAACGGTATCTTTTGAAGAATTCCTTATACAAATGTTTAAAATATAAAGTTAAATATTTAAAATATTAAAAAATAAGGATCAATATCTTTTATCTTTTAGCATGATATTTTTTAATCACAACATATTTAAAATAAAAAAGTAACGATATCTTTTGAAGCATTCCTTATACAAATGTTTAAAATATAAATTTAAATATTTAAAATATTAAAAAATAAGGATCAATATCTTTTATCTTTTAGCATGATATTTTTTTTTACCAATTTCTTTATAGATAGATGTTGATTTTATTTTACAATAAAAAATTAATGAAAATTTCTTTATAGATATATGTTGATTTTTACATTAAAAATTATGAACAATATAATATTTAATAATAGTTAGTGTCGTAGAAATATTAAAATAATTAATATTCTACAAAGTTTACTTACATGAAAAGTAAAAAAAAATATAGATAGTATATTATTTAAAGATATCTAATTAGTTTATTTAGCCACTAGAATAATTTTGGCACCACCATAACTTAAATTAATTATATTTTACCTATTTTTCATAAATAACTTATATTTTAAAAGTATATATCTTTTTTGTTTTATTTTAAAAATATTATATCTCATATTTTTAAATTAAACCTATTTTTTAAATATTGTTAAGGAAAAAGAGAATTGTAAATTATTTTATCTAATAATCTATCTTTATTCTCAACTTTAAACTTAGTAATTTAAATTTTATATTATATTATTTTTATGAATATTATATTTATAATATGTCTAAAAATGTTGTGTCATAGTCGTGCATGGCACGACGGACGGGTACAACTAGTATCTATCTATAACTATATGTTAAAGTTGTAACTTTTCTAGCAACCGCATTAATCTGACCCCAATTTATATTTAAAAAAAATTAATTTTATTATTTTTCCAATTAAAAATCCTTTCTATTTATTTATGCGGAAAAAATTAAAAATAACAAAAATTATTTTATCTTTATCATTTTATGTATTTATAAAAAAATATTTATCTTAAATCAAATTTGATAAAAAAAGTAAAAAAATATTAAATATCTATATAACTTATTGCCCAAATTAAATTTTTATAAAAAATTATATTATCTTTTCGTTAATTTCCTTTTTGGATTGTTTATGCAAATATAGAAGATTTTTTATCGTGAAAAAATCTACGTTTTTTTTATCTTCTCTTATTAATTATATTTTTAACTTTTTATTAAAAATATTTTTGAAGAATTGAATTTGATTATATTTTTCTAAGAACTAGTTATACGCGTCGTGCCGTGCACGACTATATGAATTTAATACTTAATTTATTTAATGAATATGAATTTAATTTAATATAAAAAATTATTTATTAGGAAAAAAATTATATAAAATTTTACAACTGTCATGTGAAACGGGGCCAAAATTATTAAGGTGAATTCACTATAATTTTTTTGATGGCTTAATGATAATTTATTTATGAAAAAATATAAATAAGAATTATTTGACTCCGAATCATTTAATTTTAAAAATCTTTTACAAAAAATATAAAACGTAAAAATAATCTAAATTCTTGTAATTTTTTTTGTCAAATTCAATTCTTAAAAAAATTGAATAAAATTTAAAAATATACTTACTAAGAAACCATGAAAAAATATTAATAAATAATGAATTTTTTAATGATAATAAAATCATTTATATTTAGATAAATAATTCAAAAAAAAATTAAGGAAAAGATAACGTAATTTGTTTTTGAACAAAGGTCAATTTAGGTAAGTAATTATCTAGATTTAAAATTCTATTTTTTTATCAAAATTTTGTTTACGATAAATCTTTTACATAAATAGATAAAAAAAAAATAAAATAATTTTCTTTAATTATAAATAACATTCGAATTTTTTCTTCATATAAATTGATAGAAATTTAATTGGAAAAATTAAATAAATATATCTATCTTAATATATACTCCGTATCTAATGTTCTATAATTTATTTTAATTTTTGATAAAATCTTTTTGGATATATCCTAATTCCTAATATAATAAATAATATATTTATTTTAGATAGAGGTTTCTAGATTAATTTATCCTATTTCTATATTATTCTAAAATAATATCAATATGCATAAATCCCCAAAATAAAAAGTCCGATGATTATATTTTTAAGAATTGACATTCTATTTGGATTTTTTTATATTTCCTTGATAAATATCATATTTATAATATATCTTAAAATTGCTGAGTCGTAGTCGTACATGACATGATGAGTACAACTAGTTATTTTCTATTTTGATACACATAGATAGTTATTTTTGAAATTGGATATTATATCTAATTTGATGTTCTAATCTAATAGTTATCTCTTATATAGTTATATATATGATTTTTTATTAGTTTGATTTTGGTTTTAATTATTTGGTAGATATTTTATTTTCTTTTTTTAGGGTAAAGATTTTCGGGCTAATTTGATATATATATATTTTAATTCGTGATTGTAATATTTAGATATTTAGAGTAAAAAATATAATTAGATAATTATTTTTCTAATAAATAATTTTTATATTAAATTAAATTAAAATATTATTTATTTAATAAATTATATACTAAATTTATATAATCGTGCATGACAAAACAGGTATAACTAATTATACTGGATTTGTTATATGATTCGACAACCTGTAGACTATTAGTGCTCATTTGTGAAAAGATTTGACGTACCCACTGGTTTATCATTTTTATATTGTAAAGTTTTATATGTAATTATTTGTTCATGTGATTAGTACACGTGTAGCATACTTGGGGTATTGGTCGGCATGTATAACAAGCTCTCAAAAATTATTTGAACCTCACGATTATAATGTCTAATATATTATTTTTTTTATGTAATATCATGAATCTTAATTTTTATAAAGTAAAGTAAAGTTTGTTGAGGATGTTCCCGCATGGAAAAATCGAGACAAGAATTGTTTAATATATAAATTTATGGGACTACATCACCCATTGTCATATAGTTTTGGGTTGGAACGTTATTGGGCTTTCATGTCAGGCCGTTATCGCACGACCCCTAAATTATCGACCCATCGGACTAGGTTTCGGTGTGGGTTTATTTCCTGAAGTCTTCTTCGGGCTTGCCGACTTCATGAGCCTGTTCAGGCAGTCCGTCCAATAAATGAGCGACCGAGTCCCAAAAGTGGCGGTTCACGAGTCTTGAAGGATTTTTTATGACTTATCGACCTTATGATCATATTCAAGCAACCCGCCCTATACAAGAGCTACCGATCCAATTGTGACGGTTCGCTAAGCCTTGAGGGATTTGTTTCAAAGTGTCAACTAACCTAGGCAGTTGTACTTGAGGGGGCATGTCGAGAGTTATCCCACATCTGAAATTGGGAACTACAATTGCCTAATATATAAGCTTATGAGTTACTCCACTCATTTTCATATGGTTTTAGGTTGGAACTTCATTGGGCTTGTATACTAGACCCATTACCACATGACCCCCAAATTATCGGCCCACCAGACTTTATCATGGTATCAGAGCCTGTTCGGTCTAGGTCCCGACTCCTGATCTATATGGGTTGGCCGGCCTAAAGGCATGATGTCAAGTTGCAACTGACATATTACGGGGCTAGGCATTTGCACTTGAGGGGGCATATGAAGATAAAGACTTTCCCACATCGGGAATTTAAAAAAGATAAATGCCTAGCATATATACGCTTGGGTTACTCTTCCTATTGCCAATTGGTTTTAGGATGGAGCCCGATGGGCTTATGTGCTAGGCTCAAAACGCGCTTATGCGCACGTACGAATGTGTGAACCTCCATGTTATATTGACCCACTAGAATTTATCAAATTTGATATTCTACTTGGTTCAAAAGCAAGGGATGAATACTAAATTGGAAAAACCATGGAAGGATGTTATTAAAATTAATATTGATAAATTATAAAAAAAAAATTGGGATGATTACAACAAGATATGTCATGAAAAATCACTTAGGGATGTAATTCACCTCAACACATACATGAATAAAAATTAAAATGTACTAAAAATTGATGCGATTGACCTATACTTTGCTGTCAAAGAAGCCAGGAATAAAACCTTCACTAAACCCAAAATTGAAGGGGACGATATTACTGTAGTAAAGGCCATTTTAGGATATAGATTGATCATGTCCTAGGCCGTTTTAGGAGATAGATTGATCATGTCCTTGGCCGATCGAAATGACTATCACTAATTCTCAAATGATCGAGTCTATAATTGATTGCGGATGTTAAAATTAAAAATATGCCACACAATTGTAATATAGTCGTTGATACAGTGGTTAAACTTTGACATTTTTCATCTTGTGATCAAATTAGGCTAAACCTAGAGCTACACTCTCTCATCCGAAAGGATGCAATAGGATGAAACGTGTTTTCTGATCTTTACCTTTTTTTTTAAAAAAAAACAAGAGATGAATGCATTGATTTTATGGTTGAATTTCATGATGTTTTTTTTCTAAATTTAATCTCTTTTACTTGTAAATTTTTTTTAAGACAAGATTATTATTGAAATACGAATTTTAAGGAATAATATTTTTTTAAAATGCATCCTATTTATATATTATAATTCTAACTTGACAAGTAATTTAAAATAGATATTATCATATATAATATGAATTATAAAACTTTTAATTTTACACAAAATTTAGGTTTAAATTTTTTTATTTTTTTGCTACAATATGTATTAATTTTGTAGAATATATAATGAAAGTATTATAACTTTTACTAAGTTTTGACAATTAAAGCTTCATTTTTAACAAAAAAAGGTAGGGTCTCAATTTGTTATTTTAAACAGGACCTTCATAATTCATTGGACAACCTTGAGACTTGGTTAAGGTAAAATGAAATTGTATGGTGAAACGAGGGTCATAAAATGGGATGTTGAATTACCCAATTCGCAAATGGGTCGGATTATTAGTGGGGGAGTTATTCCACTACCCAATTCGCAAATGAAAACGCTCCACTCTTGAACCATCCTTCAATCACTAGCTCCTGGGTTCTTCATGTGACCTGTTTACTACAAAAATGCTATATTTTCCTTTTTCTATTTTTATAAAGGAAAATTTAAGGCTAATAGATTTGAAAAGTCTAATAAAAATATGTTAGTTTTTCTTCTAAAATCTCACTCCTATTTTTATTATCTTGTGAATTTCCCACTATTTTATTAATTGCACTATACACCCTCATAAGTCCTAACCTCATTCATAACTATCGATCGATTTCATTAGATCTAACACTTACGTTCTATTTCCTCGTTTTTCCTTAAGATCCGTTTCTCCCGAGCGTGCCTCCATATATGTGCACAGAAGCAAATATATATGATGTTCTGATTGACGATTTGAACACAGAAGCATGTATAATGCACATGAAACGATTCACCACGGTTCCATGTATGATTCTTTTTGTAACTAAAATGGTAGAATAAAGCACAACATTCAAGATATAATTATATATGGAGTAACTTAAAACAAAATTGAAGGAAGCCGTAGAAAAGGGTAGGGAGAGGGGACCCAGCTAATGTAGTGACATATACTTGAAACATATAAGCGGCTCCATCTGCTCCTCAATCAGTGGCCAAGTCAAACATACCACCCAGCCAACCCCATTAACACATTTTATCTTCGATCATCTCCTGACTCCTACCAACACATACTTCTCCAATATTCGATCTGATTAGACCCATTTCTTTAATTTTCACAGCTAGCTAATAATCACTTGAAACTAGCTAGAAGCCTCTAACATACACATATTATTTTAATATACGTACATTGCCATGTATTATATAGTATATTTGGTTAATCTGTAACTATATATGAGGTCGAGTGGCCCATAGTATTTATGCAGGTGTAAGAAGGGGACAAGATATGTGTACATAGCCGCGGAACGTGCGAAATGAAGGCCGGCCAACAGTGCCTGCCTACTTGCTTCACAACACAATAATAATTAAATATCCACTTAAATGACTTAATTATTATAATAAAACATACAAGTATATATATATATATATATATATATATATATATATATAGGTTTGGTATCTAGAGAAACATCTCCTTATAGAGAAACTAGTGTCATAATAAGAGCCATTGGATTAAAAATATTTGATGGTCTAGATTTATCCAAATTGAGTGATTATTGGATTTAAATTTTTTCTCTCTCCATATCTTTTATACCAAATCAAAATTCTCTCACCTATATTAATTATTTCCAAATTAAAATACATTCAAATCGTTCTTTTTTTCACATCAGATTTCTCTTGACTCTCTATGCTCTGCATCTCTATGGTGACGACTCAAACATAATTTCGTTTTTCCGATCTGAAGATTCGTATTACAACAGTCTGAAGAAGATCGAAAGAAGACAATTCTGATTTCGACGATGAATTATATTATACAGGTAAAATTAATCTATCATCATGTGTGGTTTATGAGGAGATCTATTTGGATCATTATTAAAAATTGAGATTGGCGTGAATTGAACCATAATTAAGCAATTTTCTTTGTTTTTTTTATCCTTTTCTTTTTCGAATTTTGTTTTTGTTACAAAGTAGTGCTTATAAGTTGTACAGTGGTGGGTTTAATTTGTTGTGTGGGTTCAAGGATTAGCTTTCGAGATTGAATTTGTAATGTAATGAAATCATCCATTTAAGATTTTATTGTTTCGATTTAATTTTTTTGTTTGATAATTAACATTCGATGCTTTGATTATTCTCTCTGAATAGTTCAATTTTTCGTTTGAAGGTTATTCAGATCTGGAGATTTCAATGCTAATATGCATGGATAAACATTAAACACGGCATATGTTGTTGATTTATATTGAATATGAACATTGAATAATTGAATATACATGGACAAACATTGAATATATTCATACTTGTTGGTAGTTTATTTAAATTGAAGCTTTAAATATGCATTCTGAACAGTTGAATATGTATGGGTAAATGTTGAACAGTAACTCTTCTACGTATGTTTTATTGTGAATATATGCATATATTATTTGAATTCGTAGACATTTTACTCTGAATGTTTATGAGTTTTTTGTTGAATATTTTATTGAATATGCAATTTTACATTCTGAATATGAAATTTGATATTCTGAATATGCATTCCTAACAATCGAATATGAGGTTGAAATTCACGAACTACCAAATTTTTGAATATGTGAATGTTAGACAAGCAAATTTGAATTTATAGTTATTTGACTCGAATGTTTATGTATTATATGTTGAATATGCAGTCTTGAAGGTCAGCAAATATCGAGATGGTTGAAGAACATAAAGAAGCCTAAGGAGAATGAAAGAAGGATGATAAAGATAAAAAATGACGCTTAACACTAAAGAGGCGTCATTTTACTTTGAATATTTATATGTTGTTTATTGAATTCATAGACATGAATTGCGAATCAAATATTGTATTCTAATTTTTAGCCATGATGGAATCAGAATATGAACATGTAATGACCCTTGTTTTTCATATTCAATATATTACAATTACAAATTCAATGTTTACTATGTTTATATTCGATACGTAATTTTAATTACTTCCAATAAGACAAAACATAATCCACATTCAATAAAGTGGACTAGATATTCAAACAATGACAAATACGAAAAAGGTTTAATAATATTCAAACATTTTCAAAACATATTCAAACATACACATGACAAATTCAGATACTTATGCAGTCGAGTATTGAAGCAGTACAATCGAATTTACAATGTGTAACGATCAACATGTGCAAGATTTCGTCTGATTTTACCGTAAAATCTGTTCGAATATTCAAATGTTAACAAAAACGCCCTCTTAAATTTAGCCTAGAATCTAGGAACTTCCATTTTAGTAAATATATTTATATTTTTTCTTTTTTCCTATAATTATACACTCTAATCCTAGCCATCCATTCTTACAAATCCAACTGCTCTTATTGCTACATACGTACATATTGTTAAAGAAAAGGATTTATTATACGAATGCATGGTTAGAAATATCTCTGCAGGACGTAGCACCAAATTAATTGAACGGAATCAGATATAGCAATTCCCCATGGTATACATACAGTATATTAGTATTCAAACTTTATATTATATCAAGTAATGTTAGATTATTGTGGCAGAGATATATGTGTGATGGAAACCATCTCAAAGTAATGTGATTTGAATAAACAATTGAAAATGGCAAGTACAAGGGAAAGAGCCACGTCTCGTGTTTATTAATCAGATCGATGAGACCGACGGGGTGTGCAAGTGTAACAAGTTTAATGGCGTGCTTGGACAATCAATTCAATTCAATTCCCTAAAATAAATCCAAAAATTGGATCCAACCGGCAACCACCACCAGATTGATTAGTAGATTACCAGAGGAGAGGAGCACGCGACTATTTTTTTTTGGTCTGGAAGAGGGCAAAGCCCATGAAATTTTATTAAACTAGTTCATGATCCCAGGCGGGTACATATCTTCATACAGAAGGTCATGAATCATAATAGGGGGAGAGAAATAAAGCATAATGTCCATTGGACTACAATTATGAGAAAATAATTTAGCTAGCCTATCAGCCACCGCATTTGTCTTCCTTGGGGTGTAAGCGATTGCAAAATCCATCAAAGGAGACTGAAGGAGCACGCGACTATTGCCAGGCGGTCAGTGCCACTTACTCGCTGTGGGACCCACGAGATCACGGCCCCCACTCCCCTAACCCCCTCTCTTATGTATCTAGAAGAATAAGGGAAAGATAAATCCTAATACAAATTCTATCCGAAATACAAGATATTATCTTATGCTATTTAATATCCCTCCGTAAGCTGGGTGGTCGAGCAAATAGACCAAGCTTGTGTAGGAGAGACGTGAATTGTGGCCGGAGAATAGAATTTGTTAGTATATCAACCAACTAGTCTTTAGTTGACACATGAACAACTTGAAGAGTTCGAGCCTGAACTTGGTCATGAACGAAATGATAGGCCAAAGCAACGTGCTTCATGCGTGAGTGAAATATCAGGTTGGGGCTGAGGAATGTAGCTCCAGGTATGTCACAGTACATGACCGACTGATGAGAGAGCTGGACGCCCATATATTTCAGCAAGCAAGAAAGTGACCCAAAGTAACTTAGAACACGCATAAGCAAGGGCCTTATATTCAAGTTCAGTCGACGACTGAGAGAGAGTTTTTTGTTTACGAGAGCTCCCAAAAATAGGTTTAGAACCAAAGTAAATGAGATAGCCTGTAGTGGAGATGTAACTATACCGTCTTTGTCCCCTGCCCAATCGACATCGAAGAACCCATGTAAAGTGGGCAACGAGTTAGAGGAAATGTGAACCCCGAGATCAGCCATACAATTGAGATACCGAAGAAGGCGTTTCAAAGCTCCTCAATGTGTTGTATTAGGAGTTTGCATATATTGGGAAAGCTTATTGAGAAAAAATGCAACATCGGGTCTTGTAAACAACCAAAAAACATACGATAGTCAGAAGGAGTAGGAAGCGGAGTTTCGGAGTGCCGAGAAAGAGTGGTGTTTCCATCAATAGGTGTAGTGGCCGGTTTTGCATATTCCATACCAGCCTTGATTAACACATCATGAATGTACTTTCGTTGAGACAAAATAAACTCAAGGAGGAACGGAGAACTTCAACTCCAAGGAAGTAAGAAATTTCACCTAGATCTTTAAGAGAACTGTTGAGCAAGTGTCTGATAATGTCTAATTTAGTCATATTTTAAGGGTCTAGTTTCAAATTAATTTTAATCATATTCATGCATATTTTATATTTATTTTATTTTATTATGCAATCGGAATCTGCACCCGTTCTTTTATATAATTCAGGTATTTAAGGGAAATTTATAAGAAAAAATTTAAAGACGGATTTTTAAAAGCGAAGCAAGAAGGATGGTGACAATATTATTGATGGGCCGTGGATATTAATGAGCAACATATTGGAATCTTGAGGCCACGTACATATATAGAGAGGAGAGGTGATGTGGGATGGGCTTTGGCCCATGTTTTAGTTGTATAAAAGGCCCGTTTTGAATGGCGGTGTTCATCTACGTGTGATCACATCTATCTACTTAAGAGAGAGATATATAAGGGAGATGGGAGATTAGCTTTTATATTAGATTAGCTTGGTTTAAGTTTGAGCTTTCGTTTGTTTTTGAGCCGTTGCAGCCTGCAGACTTCGGTTTTCACGTGGAGTTCGGCCACTTGTTTGGAGATTTGGTTTATTCAAGACTAGCCCTTTAATTTGGATTATCTATATAATTAAGATTAAATTTTCTTATTCTTTGATTCTATTGAATAATTCCTGGCTAGTTTATACTTTATGATGATGTCTTCAATCATGCTTGGCTAAATTCCTAGTTCTAGGGTTTCGGTGAGTCATTCAATGCGTATTCAATTAAAGTTATATTCTTTGCCTGAATTGAAATATATTTGATTCGATTCCAGGTTACTTTACGCCCTATTTGTTTTATGCATATAAGATTCCTATTAGAGTTTGAGACCGAGAGGTGATAGCAATAAGAGGAGATTGATTAATTGAATAAATCGTTTTTTCATGTTAGATCCCTAGGATTGGACTTGAGAATTATTTGCGCGAGAGCGACTTAATTTCTCTTGTGTGATTTTTAACTATCGTAGTTGTTTTAGGGTTTGAGTAATTTCAGCAGAGCCCGAGAGAGGATGCTGACTTTATTTTTCCCTAATCTCTAAGAGCTTTAAGGATCTAAATTTTAGTTGCTTTGTGCGAGAGTGACTTCTAGTCGAGTTTAGGTACATAAACTATAAATAAGGATCTGAAAAGAGGCCGTGCTTACTTTAGATAATTGATCCTTCAAATAAATTCAGACAGATTATAATTTTATTTATTCAAACATTGTTGTGGTGATCCTTAACCTTAGACACATCTATCCCATATATTTTATCCTTTATATTTGCTTTATTAGTTGTTGCCTAGATATAAATTTCTCAATTCCTTATTTTTGGCCTAATTTACTAGTAGAATTTCAATTGATATTACATTGGTCCTTGTGGGATCCACACTTGAGGTATTACGATTGACCCCGTTCGCGCGCGAGTTAGTTGTGGCTGCATCAGTGTGGCAAGAAGTCGATGACAAGAGATACATCGTTTCCGATGACAATAATGTCATCGACATAAATAACTAAGTACACCATGAGGCCATCTCGATAGTATGTAAAATAGAGAAGCATCAAATAGAGAGGAGTGAAAACCAAGCCTAAGGAGAAAGGCTTCAAGTTCATTATACCAGGCTCGAGGGGCCTGCTTTAGGTCGTAAATAGCTTTGTGCGGACTACACACATGATGAGGTGCAACTAGATCAATGAAGCCGGGAGGTTGGCTCATAAACACTTTCTCATGAAGGGTGTCTTGCAAGAAAGCATTATTGACGTCAGATTGGCGAACATACCAACCTCTAGAGACAACTAAAGTAAGAACAAGGCGAATCGTAACAAGCTTCACAACGGGGATGAAAGTTTCAGAATAATCCCATCACGGGCATTGATGAAATCCCTTAGCAACGATATGTGCTTTGTACTTGTAAATGGATCCATTGGGCTAATACTTAATGTGGAACACCCACTTGCAACCCATAAGATTTTGAGAGGAATTTGAAGGATTGAGTGCCCAATTTTGGTTGGAATGAAGAGCATCAAACTCTGCTTGCATGGCAGCTCGCTTGGCAGGGTCTTTTAGAGCTTCGGTAATGGTTTTGGGTTCGGTGGGTGTAAAGATATGGGTGTGAAGGTTGAGTTTTTGAATTGGCTTAAGAATATTGTTTTTGGATCTGGTAATCACACATCGATCGGGTGGAGAGGATGGATTAGAGGCATTGGAAATAGGGTTTTGTGGTTGCAGATTATGGTTAGGGTTGGAAGTAGGAGGAGTCGCGAGTGAGGGCGCGTGAGGGCTAAAAGAGGGGAGATCAAGTGCGACTAGTGGAGAGGGTGGGCCTAAGAATATTTGTGGGGAGGAATTTGCGGAAGCAAAATATGATGAATGAGAAATAGAAGGAGTTGAAGATCTCTTATCTTCATTAGGAGAGAAAGAATCTTCTTCTCCTAAGTTAGAATTAGAGAGAGATGTAGAGGTAGGGTTAGGGTATGGATTAGACGTATGTGGTTGCTGCATGAGGATGAAAAATTCAACCCAATCATCGCCTATTAGGTTTTCAAAATTGGCTTGTGGAGAAAGCTTAGTGTATGAATATTCGGTTTCTACAAATTAAACATGGCGAGATGTGTAAATTCATCTAGCAATGGGACCAAGGCATTGATAAGCACTCTGAAGAAGAATAGCCAATGAAGACACACGGAATGGAACAAGGGTCAAGTTTGTGAGATATCTAAGGCTGAAGCCATGGGAAACAAAGACAACCGAAGTATGCACTTTAGTTGGCCATAGTTAGGTACTTGACCAATGAGTGTTTGGTAGGGAAACGAGAGTTGAAGGATTGGTGTAGGAAGACGGTTGATGAGGTAGACAACCATGATCAAGGCGTGAGGCTAATGATCAAGAGGAAGACTCGAGAAATTAAGGAGATAGACCTCGGTTACAACTATATGCCTATGACGACATAACGTACATAGGCCTGGTTAAAGTATTCTGGCCGCTCTAATAACATACAGTCGGTAGCGGCCAAATTAGTTTGAACATTATAGATATTTTCTTATTTCAAGGTTTTTTTGTCAATCCATGCAGACTCTGTAGACCTCATATTTTCGTGTCTGTTGCGGTGGACGCTACCGCTAAGGCAGAATCTGAAAAAAGAAAATTCAAGGGCTTGACCAGCTCGAATGATGTGGTACTTCTAAACCCTTCTTCACCCACCTCATTTGATGCTCTGAGCACATTCGAAGCAAAAATTCCCAAATATATTACAGCCCCCTTCAACATTCCTAACAAAATTCACCATCCTTCCATCTTCCGTTCGAGGTAAAAAAAATATCATAAAAAATTCATCTTATCCTTCCATTCTTCAAAGAACGAAAAATTCGACCAATTAGTAAAATTTGAAGATCTTTTGGCCTAGAAATCCGCCATGT
Source organism: Fallopia convolvulus (assembly GCA_964016875.1). Classification (NCBI taxonomy): domain Eukaryota; kingdom Viridiplantae; phylum Streptophyta; class Magnoliopsida; order Caryophyllales; family Polygonaceae; genus Fallopia; species Fallopia convolvulus. The sequence continues at coordinate 41,615,469 of OZ024719.1, forward strand.
CAAGTTGGATGAGAGAAATTAGGGCATGAATTTTTAATTTTAATTTAATTAAACAAATTTATCTTAATATTAGAAGGGAAATTTGATTAAAAAATTAATTAGGATTGGTTAAGAAATTCTAATGTCCACAAGCTAACCACAAGGATTGAACATGCCAATCAATGGGATAAAGATGACCACTAAATTGAACCAGATGGACGACGACGATATATGAGGGCGATTGGCATCGGTGTTACCCATTGAATTGAAAAGGAGCAAAATAAGTAGATAAGAAAAGGTGGCATCAACATCGTCACCCATAGGAATGTCATAGTTGATTAACTTGGTCATCTATGTATCATGTACGAAAGGCGGAACTAATTAAATAACATGTTCGTGGTACTTGTAAACAAATGAAGACAATAATCGAGATAGTACACATTGGGTAAAGACAAGTCTAGTATTTCATCACTTCGATCCCTTCTCAGTTTGATAATCGAGATAGTACACATTGGATTGTAAGTAATGGAGTGAAAATTGAGTTGTCATCATCGAGTTCATCTCTACCATCAGAACCTCATGTCGAAAATTGTACAAATGCTTCATAGATGTAATTTCTTGCCACTTTAGGCCTAATTATGTCATAAAAAACTTCGAGTCCACATTGGAAAGAGTTAATTGCTTTGCATCATCCTTTTGCTCCTCGATCTTGCAGCCAACAAATAACCCTCCAAATTGGTGGAAAGGTCATGGTTGTGGCAAGTAGATTATGCACGTAGATTTTATGTTGTACAACTTTTGATGCAAACACATATTTTATGCACGTAGTTTTGATTGACATTTGGCCATTTTTATTCATATACAACTAGTTTCGATGCATAAAGAAACAATTTTGATGCACATCTCGCGCTCATGTATCTGCTTTTTTCTAAAAATACGCGAATAATTCGCCAAAAGTTTGTCTGTGCCGAAGACACATGTTCTTTATTATTTCGCATGGGGGCTCCCTTTCGCTTTAGATTTTAATCCTTATATTTAAAAATATTATTTAATAATAGTATAATTTGTATTATTATCATATATTTTAATAATAAAATATATTATAATATACAATGTAGATTTTAGAATTTTCGCAAAAACAACAAATCGATTTAGCTTATCGACTTTCGGATTTCAGCTCAATCAAATTCATTTCAGTCGACTTCGGGTTGCTTTTTAACTCATACATTCTAGGGTTGACTTTCAATTCTAAAATTTTTAGATGATTCGAGTTGGTTTATCGGGTTGAGTTTTGACAAGTATCTATTAGGCATTAATTATATAATTAGATTTGAAGTAATAAATTATAGCGAATTTTGAATTAATTGGAGTTGAGAGTTTGTTAATAGATGGACTAGTTGACAAAAATTGGGAGTGATACGTGGAAGATGGGTGGTGGTCGGTGGGAAGTGGAGTAGGGCTCTCATAGCCCGATCGAAATGTAGAGCATGCTAATGGGGTAATTAGAAAATGTGGTTTCCAAAAAATAATTTTTAGTCCTAGTGTAGGTACAAAAGGTGGCCTTTGGTTGCTTATTTGTCAAAATACTTTTACCAATTCATGTAAACTATTTTTAAATACTAATAACCTAATCATTTTAAAATACTCTCATAACGCTTTGACTTTCCTAATTATTTTTTTATGCTCCTTCTCGGGAAAATAAAAAAATTGCATTTGGACCTCTTTACATCAAATAATAGAGGATTCAAGTTTACCGTTCATTTTAGTAGGAGATTTGAATGAGATTTGTAGCATGACGGAAAAATTAGGTGGTCTTATACCATCTTCATCTAGATTTTCTAGGCTCCTAAATTTCAAAAATCATTTCGGTTTACTAGAGGCTAATTGCTCGGGGTTTCCCTTCACTTCGCGCAAAAGCTCGATTGTAAATGAAAACACTTTTGAAAAACTGGATAGACATCTTATACATCAATCAATAGCGCAAGAATTTCCTAATCTACTAGTACATCATCATCCATTTACATCTTCGGACCATTGCATTATCACTTTTTGTATTTCAAAAATCAAGAGTTACAGAAAATTCCCTTTTAGATTTGAAAATGTTTGGATTCAAAATCCTACATATGCACCATTAGTCCATAAGGTATGACGTTACCATCTTAATGGTTCTTCGATGTTTAAGATTTATATGAAGCTCCAACTTCTAAAGAAATATTCAAAAGTTTGGGCTAAACATCACATAAATAATAACTATGATCAACTTAAAATTTATGAACGACAATTACAATCTTTACAGGAATTGTTGTTATACGATCCATCTAATTCCCGTTTGTTGGGTAAACTACAAAGACATTTAAATAAGTACAATTCAATTTTACAATTTCAGCATAATTTTTGGAAACAAAGGGAAAAAGTTAAACATTTGCAAAATATAGATAAAAATATACAAAATATTTTCACTTAATTAGATCCTATACACAAAGAATTTCAAGCTTCCAAACTAATGATGATACAATTATTTATGATCATGATTCAATTTCCCACAACATTACTGAAGAAATGAATCACGCTTTATTAAGAATAATTCTTGTTTTCTCTACCAAATGACTTGGATCTCATTCCGGAATTAATTAATATAGAAGAAAATATTGCTTTAAGTAAATCACCTACCCAATCGGCAATTACATGTGCAATTTTTGCAATGCCAACGGATTAAACTCTGGGTCTAGATGGATTCACTGCTGAATTTTCCAACAATATTGGTCTTTTGTTGGATCTTCGGTTATTTTAGCAGTTAATGCTTTTTCCCATTCTGGCCATATGTTAAGATCAATAAATAAATCTTATATTACTTTAATTCCAAAAATTAATAATCCACAAACCATAGGTCATTTCCGACCTATTAGTATTTGTAATACAGTGTATAAGGTAATTATGAAAATTTTAGCAAATCGAATCTCTCATTTTCTACCAAAAATAGTTCATCCTTTGTAAGGTGCGTTTATTAAAGGTAGGCTAATTCAGGATAATATCCTAATAGCCCATGAAAATTTTCACTCTTTTCATAAAAAAGAAAAAAGGCAATAAGAGATGGATGGCTTTAAAAATAGATATGGAAAAGGCTTATGACAAAATAGACTGGGATTTTATTAGAGAAATCCTTCTTAAATTTGGTTTTAGTCAGCATTGGGTTCATTTAGTTATGACATGTGTTTCTACTTCCTCTTCCTCTGTTCTAGTCAATAATGAACAAGGTTGGGAATTTACTCACAATTGTGCTATTTGCCAGGGTGATTCGTTGTCTCCTTTTCTATTCATAATAGCAATGGAATATCTGGCTAGAACACTGCAAAGTGTTTCGGTTCAAACAGTTCCTCATGTAGGTATCCAACTAGTAAAAAATGGGACTTGTATCCTGTTTTTAAGCTTTGCAGATGATACTATTATTTTTGCGAATGCAAATCAGTCTAATATGAATTTCATCAAAGATTTCCTATGTAAGTTCTCCCGTATTTCTGGACTTTCTATTAATTTTCATAAGAGTTCTTTCCAAACTTTAGCAAACATTTCTAGAGCTTCTACTATATCTTTAACTAGTATATTAAATATACAGATTACTACAAGTATGGAAAAATATTTGGGTATTCCTATTCTGAAAGGTAGGGTTCAAAATGCTATGTTTTCTGAAACAATTGCAAATTTAAAATTGCAGTTATCTAAGTGGAAAACTAATTCAATTTCTCAGGCTGGTAGGTAAGTTATAATTCAGTCAAACTTATTAGAAAAGTGAGTTATTTAATGCAGAGATCCTACTTCCTAAAGGAGTTTAGGATGAAATTGATAAAGTTAACAAATCTTTCTTTTGGAATAAGTTTACTCCTAATCATCATCCTCTTTGTAGTTGGGATAAAATATGTACTCCTAAAGAAAATGGTGGGATGGGTCTTAGAACATCTCAGAATATGAATATTTCACTTCAGATGAAACTTCTTTGGAAAATACTAACAGAACCTCATAATATTTGGGTTCAAATTGTTAAGGATAAATATTTAGGATCACAAGATTTATTTCAATATCAGAAAAAAGGTTCTTCTTGGCAGTTTGGACGGTTACTTAATATCAGGAATATTCTCAAAGGGAGTTAAGTGGATTTTAGGAAATGGCAATAAGATAAATTTTTGGATTGATAGGTGGGTTGGAGATTCAAATCTTATTTTTTTATGGACAATAATAATCCTTAACTTAAAGTTTCTGCTTTTATTAACTCCTCTAAACTATGGGATGTAGAGGCTCTTAGGGAAATTTTACCTTCATTTATTATAGATTTAATTTTTAACGTTCGGATTCCTTTATCGGATTTCGAAGATCGTATTGTTTGGGTTCCATCTTCGGATGGTAATTTCTCTGTCCAATCTGCTTCGGTTCTTTTAAATGAATCAAGAAATATTACCTCTGTTGGTTATTCTTGGATTTGGAAAATGAAATTACCCCCTAAAATTCAAAATTTTATTTGGAAAGCTTGTAGTGATTGCCTTCCTACAACAGATAGATTAAATCGATTTTATAACTGTGTACCTAATTGTTATTCTCCGTGTGATATGGAAAAGGAGAATTTAAGCCATCTCTTCTTCCACTGTTCATTTACACGGAAAATGATTGCAAAATTGGAAGCTAATCTTCATTGCTCGTTTGACTTAGATACCTCAGGCTACTTTTATGATAATCTCATTTCAACTCTTAATTTAAATAAAAATAAACAAATTCTTTATTTTTTTATGGTGGCTCATTTGGAATCATAGAAATTCTTTAATCTTTAACCCATCTAAAAAAATTCCACATCTTTTACCATGTGATTTGGCGCTATCCCAATTGTTACAATGGGAATCTACGAACTCTAAAGTGAAAAAGAGTTCTTCGAATAAACCTAAAAGGAATAATGGAAGCTCGTGGATTAAACCTCCACCTTCTTGGATTAAACAATTTTGATGCATCTAAATAGAAGAACGCGGCAACTTATACGAGTTCTATTTTTAGGGATCATAATAGTTCAATTATAAGCTGTGATAGAATGTCCCTTCAACCAATGTCACTGTTAAAAGCAGAGGTGTCAACTCTCCTGGAGGGTTTGAAAGTAGGACGGGGTTTACATATTCAAAAACTAATTGTAGAAGGGGACAATTTGATTCTTATTAATTCTATAAAAAATACTTGGAAAGTCCCTGGGAAATTTACTTTATTATTCAAGATATCCGACGTTTGATTTCGGGTTTTCCAGAGATGGTTTTTTTTCCCATTGTTATAGGGAGGCTAATTCAGCCGCTGACTTCTTAGCAAGAAGGCATGTCAGCATTCCACAGCTTCGTCATGTAATCTCTTCCTCTTACTTAGATTTGTGCTTTGATGATATCTCGGTAGTAAGGTTAAGACAATTGTTTAGGCTTCAACTGATAGTTTTTACTTTTTTCAAGATCATCCGCAGTGATGATTTAGGTTGGCCTTGTAATATTGGGGCGACCTAATGTTTGCTTTGTAATGAGCTACAAAAAAATATATGGTAGATGATGACTCAATTAGTGGGACCATGCCAATATATCACATCCATTCCATGTGAAAAATGAAGTTAACCCAATTTCTTGATTCATACATAGAGTCTAGACTGCTATGATTACTAATTAGAGAGATTACAAAAATTACTTTGCATGTTCTTGTAAAGCTACTGATATATTGTTTGGTATGATTCCAAAGGTATTAGAAATCGGAATAACTAATATAGATATTTTTGGTGCTTGGTACAATTGGAATTGATTTGGTTGATGGAATCAACACGTATTACATTAAACATTGACCACAATTTTATTCCTAAATCAAACCTAAGTTATAGGGTCATTCCCACATTTTTGAGAACCTACTGTCATTTGGTACCATGCCTTAGAGATAGGAAATAGGAATAGGAATCAACCATACACTTTTTTATTTACATTTGGTTGAGTATTAGTATGACTTATCTCATTTCTTGCACAAATTTGACTATCTAACTACCATATTAGGCACCTCTACTCCTCTAGTGACCTAGGACATTACAATTGAATGGCCACCGCCCTACTAGGCTCCAATCAATTGACAATAAAAGCACCATCCCCGTTTAATTAATGATCCACTCATATATGGATTTGATTTTGATTGAGGCTACACAAAATTCTTCACACTAATTTGATTTGAACCTCAAATTAAACCACATACCCAATTTAAGGAATGGTTAAACCCGATTCCAAATGTCAATCCTATTCCTAATTCTTGTAATGTACCAAACGAACCCTCAATGGTCTCTCAATTTACCTAGTTTGATTACTTTTGTTTTTTCCACGTGCTTCGGTCCATAATTTTCATCCGCACAATAGTTATAATCGGTTATTCTAACCTATTTCAATAGGGAATATGTTAAAAACCATTTTTTAAAAAACTTACTGTAAATTAGAAATATTTTTTTATCCTATTTCTCAAAGGCGTATAATAAGAGAGTTGAGATAAAATGAGGATGAACTTTATGGTGTAAAATGTGAGCAAATCCATTGGGTTGGATTTGGGAGATCAACAGCCATGAAGAGGCACACTTATGCGACCTAGACCATGGACGCATCCCAAGAGGAGCAAGCCATGTTCTTACGCTTCGACGGACTAGTCACACACAGTCAGACCAAGGCCATCGCAACCGTAACCCAATCGCTAGTGTCACGAGTCCTTGCTTCCCATGGAGCGCCAGAGAGCATGCCACAACAAGTCTGCCTTCTCGATATCAAAACCGAGGATCCATGCTCGTGCCAAACCATTCCAGGACTCTTCAGCGCATGCCTGCCCAACGTCAAAGACCTCGACACCACTTGAGGTTCTTGGCTCGACAAACGCATGCCAGCGCCTCAGTCGGCGCATTCCCACGCGCATGACAACAAAAAAGGGCTTGGCCTTGACACTCCCGGTGTCGGCGCCTTAGTAATTTTTGGGATGTTAGGCCTCAGTTGCATCCTTATCCCACATTCGCCTCTTTTAGCCCAGCTAGGGTTTGGAGCTGCCCCTTTATAAGGCTCCCTAGACTCTCTTTGTCAAGTTTACGCAGATTTTAATCCGAAACCTCAAGTTGAGTTCACTATTCCTTTTGGACTTGTAATTAAAAAATTTTCGTTTAGTACTATCATGTTATACTTATACTCAAATATTGTTTGTAGAAAATTTTCGTTTAAATAATTATATGAGATTGTGTTATATGGTAGTTGAATCCATATAGTATGTCGATAGAGATATATTACCAAGTTATATTTTTGAGCATTGAAATTGGCAACCATATGGTCGCTAAAACCAATATAGTGACCATATGATCACTAATTGCCAATAAGTACATAAGGAACTGATATTGTGGCCAATTATCACCAAGTACAATTATTCTCTGCTTTTGACTTTGGCGACCATATGGTCGCTAATCCAATATAACGACCATATGGTCGCTAATTCCAATATGGTCACTAATTAGTACATAAGTGACTAATATTGTGGCCAATTATTTCCATGTGCAATTATTCTCTGTTTTGTCTTTGGCGACTATATGGTCATTAATTAGTACATAAGTGACTAATATTGTGGCCAATTATTTCCAAGTGCAATTATTCTCTGTTTTGTCTTTGGCAACTATATGGTATCCAACTCTAATATAGCGATCATATGGTTGCTAAATATAGCCTAAAAATTATTTACAATCTTATATTCATTTACATTAAGAAAATGCGTGAATGGGTGTATTTGTGTACTGTAGATGGTTTTTTGAACGACCATTTTATTGCTGGAATTGCTTAATTTATTTAGTTATGCAAATTTATGCTATAACCCACAAGAATTAAGGTGTCCTTGTCGAAGGTGCAAGAATAATAAACTGATTTCAGTAGATGATGTGTATTATCATCTTGTTAAGGATGGTTTTGTTCCTCACTATTACAAGTGGGTTTCACACAAGGATTGAGTTGAAATGTTCGCTGTATTGTTGGATGAGTCTAGACAGAATGAAGGTTGTAGTAGTACTGATCCAACACCATCAATATCTTGGTATGATAATCGAATGGAGTAGATGGTCTATGATAGTTTTAATGCTCGACCTCATTACACTAATGATCCCGTATATAATGAGGATCCAAGGGATGAGGGAGAACAATATTATCATGAAGCGCCCAATCCCGATGCACATCATATGTACGACTTGTTATCGGACCATGCCATTCAGACGCGAATGGGCAAGTGTGTCTTGGATGAGATGTCACCTAGTTGGAGGAGGTGAGTGGGTACTTAGCCTCAAGTCAATGTTAAAGAAGACAAAGTGCGGATATGACATGATTTCAGATTTCTATGAATGCGTATCTAACCGCCTTCAGGCTACCTCTCCAATCTGGAACTCCGAATACGAAGAGTTTGGTCGAGGTCCGAAAAAGAGTACGTGAGGCTTTCTAAAACTTGATGTGTAATAAAACATTCTCAACATTAATTATACTCTAAGAACATTAATTATACTCTAAGAGGAACTACAATCTCGTAGTTTCCTTCGCTTTCGGATCCAAGTTTATTTCTTTTTGAGATCAACTAAATGCCGTCCTTATAAGCTCCACAAAATGATTATAACTTTCATATACATCTTCCCTTTATCTCCTTGATGAAATAATAAAATTACCAAACTACCCTTGAGAAATTCCATTCTCACTTGCTTAGTCTCCTTAGACTAATTCGAATTAGTCTAAGGAGACTAAGCAAGTGTAGCGACCATATAGTCTAAACAGATATGTGTTTTATAGTTGGCGACCATATGGTCGCTATATAGTCTAAACAGATATGTGTTTTATAGTTGGCGACCATATGGTCGCTGAATGTAGCGACCATATGGTCGCTATATGCTGGCGGGAAATTTCCCCGCTCACTTGTTGCGACTATAAAGGCCCAGCCACCACGTGGTCGCTGAATGTAGCGACCATATGGTCGCTAATTTGGTTTTATTTTTTTTTCCCGGTTTGACGTCCAGATTTGCGACCATTGGCGACCATATGGTTGCTAGTTAGCGACCATATTCCGTGGTCGCTAAAATATGGTCGCTAAATCTACAGAATGGTGTAGTGTTCTGCTATTTCCGTAGTTTTCCTGGTATTTCTCGCCCTTCGCGACAAATGCCAGACTCTAGGAAGCTTCTACCGAAGGCATAAGGATGAATATTCAACAAGTTGAAGGAAGGAAGGTTATGTCTTCTCAAAGATGTGTCTCGCTTATTTTGGGTTTTATTACGCTTTGCAAAGATAATGTTTCGTTATTCCGTGCCTTAACTCTTTCATATTTTGTTATTTTGAAACAAGTATAATATGTAATATCATTGAATTTCCGCATTTTATTCAAATTTAATACCTTATAAAGCCTTGGGTGACTTTGGATGGTAAAATTCGAGGTCACTGGCAGTAATACCCATCGTTGCAAAACACGGGTGTTACAATATTCATTCTTGTTGGTTGTATCCCTTAACCACAAGTCTATCTTTGTTTATCACAACATTCCCCTTATCATCTAGCTTGTTCCTAAACACCCAACCTGTTCCAATCACTGTTTTTTCTTTAGGTCAGGGAACTAGATGTCAAACCTTGTTTCTCTCAAACTGATGGTGTTCTTCTTGCATTGCACATACCCAATCTGGATCCTTCATGGCTTGATCCACTGTCTTTGGTTCAGTCATAGAGAGAAATGCATTGAATGCACAAAAGTTCTAAAGTGAGGAACGTGTTTGAACACCTTTTGAGAAATTGGATATGATGTTTGTCACTATGTGAGCATATTTCTATTAGTAATGCAGTTGAAGTTGAGTGAGGTCGACCACCTCACATTCACGATGCTCCTCAAATTCAGAGATGACATTATTTTAAGGTTCCTCACTTTCATAAGGAACTATTTCTTCATCATTCTCATCACCGTCATTTTTAGCTTCTTCCAGCGGTGGCATGTTAGAATCATCTAAGTCGTCCACCTGTTCTTGGTTGATGACTTCAGTACCTTGAACTGTTTCCATAAAGCGAATCTATTCCTCATCACAAAGTTGAAAGCCTCGATCACCTTCATCATCATCTTCAATAGAACTTCCACCCACTGTGTTCTCATCAAACATAACATGAACACTTTCTTCCACTTTTCTTGTTCTCTTGTTGAAGACCTTTTATGCTTTATTGTGCTGAGAATAACCAACAATTGTTCCTTCGTCACTTCTAGGATCCAGTTTTCCTAGATTTTCCTTGCCATTGTTATGCACAAAAAATTCGCACACAAATGTTCGCAGGTGGGTAGCATTTGGTCGTTTTTTTTCCTTCTAGAAGCTCATATGGTGTCTTTCTAAGGAGAGGACGCACCATAGCTCTATTCAACACATAACAAGCAACATTAATAAATTCTCCCCAAAATTTTCTTGGTAGACCACTCAAGATTAGTAGAGTTCTCGACATGTCCTCCAATGTTGGATTCTTTCTCTCAACTACACCATTCTATTGAGGAGTTCTTGGGGCTGAAAAGTTGTTGCCAACACCATTCTTCTTGCAAATGTCCAGGAATTGAGCAATTTGAAATTCTGTGTCATGATCTTATCTGATTGAAACCAAAGGTACTCTAAGAACCTTTTCTATTAGCTTTCTCCATGCACTGAATTCTTGGAATACATGATCCTTAGAAGATAAGAAAATGGTCCAAGTATACCGTGAAAAGCCATTAATAATAACAAAGATATGTCGATTACCTCCTCGAATTCTCACTCTCATAGGTCCAAAAAAAATTCATATATATTAACTCCAAAGGTTTAGAAGAACTTACCTCCTTCTTGGATTTGAATGAAGATTTGACCTATATCCTTTTGGCACATGCTTCACGAATTTCATATTTGTTTGGATCAACTTTAGGCAGTCGACGCACTAGATCCTGTTTGTAAGGTTTGTCAATAAGTTGCAAACTTGCATGACCAAAATATATTGTACCAGAGGTTGTCAACTTCTTCGATTACTTAAAGACACAATTTTTCTGCATGTAAGAACCAAGGATCAACTTTGTAGATATTGTTTTCACATATTCCATTCAGAAGAGTCCTATCTGAGCTGTTTTCAATAACTTGACAACCATGTGAATCAAAGAGAACTTCATGTAGATTGTTAGCGTATAATTGGGAAACACTCAATAGAAATCCAAGACCTTTCACAAAATTAAAGTTGGTGACACTAAAGTTTTTAGAGATACTTACCTTTCTAATGCCCATGACCTATACTTTACTGTTGTTACCGAAGGTAATGTTGCTACCTTCTTGTTTTTGAAGTGGAATGAATAATTCAAAGCTTCCTATAATGTGTGTTGAGCATGCACTATCAAAGAACCACAGATCGCTTTCTCTCACTTTATTCTACAAGGTAAAAGTCGGTTTCTACGAACCCAAAGTTGTTTAACAACTCTTCTGGGTTGGGCAACATAGCGTTTTTCAGGATTTCTTTCAAGATAAACTCTTTTGGGATCAATATTTGAATCACATTCATCCCCAAAGACCGTAGTATTTTCTATCTCTTTTCTTTTTCCTACACTCATGTTGATAATGACCTTCTTTTCCACAATACCAACAAGTTTTCTGAGATTTCAAGCCTACATACTTGCTATAGCCATGATAGTTCGGTTTGTTGTTAAGACGAGCTTGAAAGTCAATTTGTGAAGGTTTTGAGTTCTGAACTTTTTCCTTCCATATTTTATATACCTTCTGACCCGAGTACCAAAGTTGCTTACCTTTGTCTACGTTCCTCACCTTATTAGTAGAATAAATTGCATTTTATTTGTTGGGCCTAAAAAAAAGTAAGCCCATTTAGTGGAATGACCCGAAGATAAAAAAGATTTCTTGCTCGTGCATGAAGATAGCAGCCATAAGAACCTCAAAGATCAGAGAGATGTTAACAGTCATCCGAATGAAGAAAGAAGATTATGGTCATGGAAAGGGGTCATGCGCCCGAAGGATCAGCCATATGCGACGGTTATCTTCTCCGACAAGTGTGGGGAGGTGGCCAACGGTTGAGATATGCATTAACAAAGTGGAGATCGTGGGGGAGATAGAAAAAAAGGCTAGCTTTGCAGGGTTAAAGGAAAAAGAGGGGGATCTCAGTATTCATTCCATGTTATGCATAGAGAAACTCAAGCTCTCAAACTAGTGGAAACTTGTAACTTCATTTCACATCAGTTTAATCGATATTTTTTCACTTTTCTTTCCCTTGATTTTACTCGATTGTAGCCCCAATTTAGGACAAGAAATCAATTTTCTATTTTTTTTTGTCCAAAACAATTTGGCGCCCACCGTGGGGCCTTACGATCGAAAAGGGGCCTCTGTATAAGATCCGAGAAATCCAACGGTTACTATGAACAACTCCGACGAAAGAAACGAAGAGACAGACGTTGGGGTCGAAGGAGGCGCACGCTAGGGTGCATCGGTAGCACTCCGTGTCAAATGGTCAGAATTCTCCCTAAGGCTTAAAGCTCTCAAAAAGTAGTTAACAGACCATTGTGCTTGCAATGAGAAGCACAAAACCAACATTGAGCAGTTAACCGCCGACAATGAAGGACTACGCTCTCAACTACGATCCGTTGATCCTCTGTCGACCCATACGCCTGAAGAACGGATCGAGCACGAACCAATAGAGGAGAAGGTTCCTCTCAAAATCCAATTGGTTGGAACAAACGCTCCACCGGAATGGAGTTTGTTATCTCACCAGCAACCGTCCCGGGGTCCCATCTATTGCCCCTGCGTAGGACATCCATATTGGGGGAAGTTCTAGGCACCCGTTCGCCTTCGACCCGCAAGGGAAGATAGTCCGCGTTACTTCGAGGACGATCTCATGGATGATGAAGAAGATTGAGATAGTTGTCGTCCCCGATATTTGGAAGACATCGTGCGAAATCGGTTCAAGATGTTCACCGAGCAACTTGTTAAGATTACGGGGGTTGAAAAGGAAGCTTGGACGGCTATAACGAATCTCCCTTCGCTCCGAACATCACCCGAGTTGAGATACCTAAGAAGTTCTCTATTCCCAACATGAATCCTTACGATGGAACAGGAGACCCGGACGAACACGTGGCTGTTTGCAAGCAAAAGATGATGATTAGTGTCGTCCCGTATCACTCTCTCGAAGCACTTATGTGCAAGGGATTCGGTGTTGCTCTCGCAGGACCAGCTCTGAAATGGTTCGTAAATCTTCCACGACGAAGCATCCGCTCCTTCGTGGAGTTGATGGATTCATTCAGAATCTAACTCGCTAGCAGCCGGAGATTTGAGAAACAGTCCAGTGACTTGTACCGGATAATCTCGATGTCGGAGGAGTCCACTTGAGAATATTTGGACATATTCAACCGCGAGAAGATCTCAATCCCACACTGTGATCTGCCAACTGCCATGGAAGCCTTTCGTCAAGGAGTCAATCAGGATGGGGATTTGTTCAACGAACTCACCAAGCACCCTTGCCACAGCTTTGAAGACATTCAGACTTTCGCCTTCGACCCGCAAGAGAATATAGTCCGCGTTATTTCGAGGACGATCTCATGGATGATGTAGAAGATTGAGATAGTTGTCGTCCCCGATATCTGGAAGACATCGTGCGAAATCGGTTCAAGATGTTAACCGAGCAACTTGCTAAGATTACGGGGGTTGAAAAGGAAGCTTGGACGGCTAAAACGAATCTCCCTTCACTCCGAACATCGCCCGAGTTGAGATACCTAAGAAGTTCTTTGTTCCCAACATGAATCCTTACGATGGAACAGGAGACCCGGACGAACACGTGGTTGTTTGCAAGCAAAACATGATGATTAGTGTCATCCCGTATCACTCTCTCGAAGCACTTATGTGCAAGGGATTCGGTGTTGCTCTCGCATGTCCAGCTCTGAAATGGTTCGTAAATCTGCCACGACGAAGCATCGCTCCTTCGTGGAGTTGATGGATTCATTCAGAATCTAATTCGCTAGCAGCCGGAGATTTGAGAAACAGTCTAGTGACCTGTACCGGATAATCTCGATGTCGGAGGAGTCCACCTGAGAATATTTGGACATATTCAACCGCGAGAAGATCTCAATCCCACACTGTGACCTGCCAACTGCCATGGAAGCCTTTCGTCAAGGAGTCAATCAGGATGGGGATTTGTTCAACGAACTCACCAAGCACCCTTGCCACAGCTTTGAAGACATTCAGACTAAAGCCCTCACTCAGATTAGGCTTGAAGAAGATCTGAAGTTAAGGAATCCACTGAGTGTCTGGGAAGGGGTAGAAAAGAAGGCTAAGCAAAAGCACCGTCGGGAGCGTCACGATCAACCACACCGACGTGCTCATTCCGATGCAGTGAAGGTAAATGTCGCCGAAGCCAGGCCCACTAAGCCGTTGCCACTAAAATACGACGAGTTCAACTTGGTTATATCCCCCAAAGATGTCATAAAGAACATAGCTCTGACGCTGCCAGGCGTGAGATGGCCGAGAAGGAAGGAGAAACCCTAGCCAAACAAGTATATGAGCAAATGGTGCGATTTTCATGACGACTATGGTCATGTAACAAAAGAGTGTGTGGCTCTAAGGAGGGAGATTGCATATCTCTTGACTCGAGTAAGGATAACAGAAGTAGCACTAAACACACAGGTTCCTCCAAACATAATGGAGGCTTCACGTGCGGGAAGGCCCACGTCGCTAGTACCCGCCAAAGTTGTGAACGTGATCACTAGGGTTTCGAGTGTATGTAGTCTCACATATAAGCAGCTAAGAGGAACACCCGAGAGAATTCTTTATGTCGTCCTATTCATATGAAGAGAGACGTCATCAATCTCGCAATACATTTCGAAGAAGATGACATCAACGGTCTTGAAGGACCTCACCACGATGGTTAGGTAATCTCCCTATCAATAAGGAACGTCCTGGTCAAGCGCGTTATCATCGATACTGGAAGCTCCACGAATCTCATCATGCTAGTAACACTAAAGGAGATGGGATTAAGCGAGGACGATGTCGAAAATCGAAATGCGTTGGTAGGATTTAGCAGAGAATTGAAGCACACCGTGGGTGACATAGTCCTTCCCACATATGCGAAAGGAGTGAACATCCAGGTAATTAGATACTCAGTCATGGATTGTCCTTCATGTTATAATGTAATAATGGGTAGGCCATAGCTCCACGACATGAGGGCAGTTCCTTCAACATACCATTAGATGTTGAAATTCCGTACGCCCTGGGGGTTTAGGAAATCGGAGGGGATCAGAAGACGTCCAAGGAATGTTACAAGTCGGCTTTGAAGCCGACAGTGAGCCAGAGGTCAGCCCAGCAACTTACGAAAGCCACAAATTCCACCGTGCCAAAAGAGAAAGGAAAAGAAGATGAACATGTGGAAGAAGTGGCCATATACCAATCAGACCTTAATCGGTTCGTCAAGATTGGTACAGACTTGGAAACTTCGATGAGAACCGAGTTGTTAGCTTCTTGAGAAAAAATATAGAATGTTTCGCATGGTCTCATGATGACATGGTGGGAATTGACCCGGGGTCGCCACACACAAGTTGAATCCGAATCACCCACCAGTAAAGCAGAAAAGAAAGAAGTTCGCCGCAGAAAGAAACACGATAATAGATGAGGAGGTTGGAAAGTTGATGGAGACTGGAAAGATAAAAAAAGTAAAGTATCTTTGGCTAGCGAATGTCGTGGTCGTGCCGAAGAAAAATGGAAAATGGAGGATGTGTGTGGATTTCACGGATTTGAATAAGGCTTGTCCCAAGAATTCATTTCCGTTGCCTCACATTCATTCCCTAGTAGATGCCACGGTCGACCATGAGTTGTTGAAATTTATGGATGCCTTCAGTGGGTATAATTGATTCGAATGGAAGAAAGTGGACTAGGAGAAGACAACTTCCATAACCAGCCGAGGAACCTACTGTTACAAAGTCATGCCTTTCCAACTGCGGAACACGGGTGCCACATACCAAAGATTGGTGAACAAGATGTTCCAGAATCAGATTGGGGAAACCATGGAAGTATACATAGATGACATGCTAGTCAAATCAAAGAAATCTGTAGACCACTGTCGTGATCTAGAAGAGGGATTCAAGATCCTAAGACGATATAATATGAAATTGAACCCCCAGAAGTGTACCTTTGGTGTGAAATCGGGAAAATTCCTTGGGTATTTAGTCACCTAGAGAGGAATAGAGGCGAGCCCATAACAGGTTCGAGAAATAGTGTCCATGAAATCACCAAGGTGCTTGAAAGATGTCCAGAAACTCACGGGGAAGATTGTTGCACTGAACAGATTCATCTCGAAGTTTGTGGATCGCTGCTGTCTATTATAAGAGGTGCTTATAAAGAACAAATGCTTCTAGTGGACTCAGAAACAAGAGGAGGCCTTCCAAGATCTGAAAAGATACTTCTCCAATCCCATGATCTTGGCGAAATCGGAAGATGGAGAGGTCCTACCATTATACCTGGCAGTCACGAAGCAAGCCATCAGTGGGGTGCTTGTCCGTGAACAGGATGGCCAACAACAACATGTTTACTACGTAAGTAGGAGTCTTCTACCAACCGAGACTCGTTATTCTTCAATAGAGAAATTGGGGTTGGCACTAGTCATGTGCTCCAATAAGCTACTCCCTTACTTTGAATCACACATGATTGTGGTCAGAACCACACATCCCAGGACGGTCATGCACAAACCCGAAATCACGAGATGAATGGCCAAATGTGCAATACATCTAAGTGGATTCGACATCAAGTATGAGCCCCAGACCGCATTAAAATCCTAAGAATTGGCCGACTTTGTGGTCGATGTTAGCCCTACTACCGAAGAAAGAGTAGAGCCGATCGAGTTGATGACGCTAGAAGCAAAGTCTCTAGTAAAATGGACGCTTTACACAGATGGCGCATCTAACACTGGAGGAACGTGAATAGGAGTATTCCTAAAATCGACACAGGGGGATAGGGTGGCACAATTCGTAAGGTGCAAATTTGAGACCACAAACAATGAAGTAGAGTATGAGGCCTTGATTTTTGGATTGACCCTCGCAAAAGACCTAGGTGTACTTCACATCAAGGTTAGTTGTGATTCCTTACTAATAATCAATCAGATGTTGGGGTTATATGAGGCTAGAGACGAAAGAATGGCAGCTTATCTAGGAGTGTTGAAGGATTTGATCCCTCTGTTTGAGAATATATCCTTCACACAAATCCCAAGAGAACAGAATGCTCAAGATTATTCACTCGCACGATTAGCTTCAGCCATTGACCCTGGCGAGTATCCTTTGATTCCAATGGTCCATATAATGGTCCCCGCCATTAAAAGAACTCTGATCGACGATGGTAATAAGGAGTTTCATGAATGTACGAAAGACGTCGTTCTTCTTAGTACCATTCAGTGCGGAGAAGTCTTCATGAGCAGTGAAGATGTTGATGTCAAAGACTTCCGCAATGACCCAGATCCAGATCAGTCTTTAGACAATCTCGGTCATGACGAAAATTCCCTCGCCCCCTTGGAAACCGATGGAGAGTCGTGGAGCCAACTGTATCTTGATTGGTTGATTGAAGGCAAACTCCCAAAAGATAAAATGGAAGCCAATATGCTGAAAGTAAGAGCTACTCGATTCACAATTGAGAATGGAATTCTCTTCCATCAATGCTCCATAGGGATGCTTCAGCGCTGCTGCTTCACAAAAGGAGGTGTTCAAAAACTTCTAGAGCAACTTCACGAAGGAGACTGTAGTAATCTGTAATATCCGCTCTTTTAAATAAAGAGATATTTATTTAATTCTTCATAGTAATATCCTTCATTTTTATTGATTCTCGAAATTCATGCCGAAAATTCTTAGCTATTAAGTAATCTCGGGTAACCTCGTTTTTACTAAGATTTTATGTATTAAAAATCTTCCAGTTGTCAAAGTTATCTATTAACTTGTTTCTTAGTCATTAAGTAAACTCGTTTCTTAATGGAATAAAGATAGACTCGTAAAAGTTTTGATCTTATCCATGTTCCTAGATATGCGTGCCATACCTATCGTATATTCTAGAGATGTGTGCATGCCTATCTTATCTTCTAGAGATGTGTGCATGCCTATCTTATTTTCTAGATATGTGTGCTATGCTTATCTTTCTCCTTCAATTTTCGTGCCATATCTTCTAGATTGGCGTGCCTTGATCTTTGTCTCTCATATAAGTTGAATAGAATCTGTCTTCTTCCATCACATCTATATATAGCCAAGGCTTCACTTCCATATTACTCCTCCACCTTCTTTTCTTCTTCTCCTTCTTCTTAAAATTCTTCTTGCCTCGTCGGCCACCTTGCTCAGCCACGAGCCACTGGTCGCCGAGCACTAGCACTAGCCGCACACCGTGCAAGCCACCTCTGATGTCTCTCTATTTGGTGGTGTTTTCATATGTGATTTCCTTTGTAAATATGTTTCTTTTTCCCCTTTTCTTGTGCGTTTTGTTCCTTTTTAGCTTAGTTCCTGTATTTCTATGAGATTCGGAGACTACGCACCTTTTATGTGTTTTGTAGGTAATTTGGCATGAATCAAGGATGGATTTGAAGGAGGGTCGAGACATGGAGCAAAGGCCGAGCTAAAGCGGGAAAGAGAGAAGCAAGCCATGAAGAAGAACAAGAGAAGCCAACTAAGAAGAAGGTGGAACGAGGTCAGGACCGAGATGCAACAACGTCGGGCCCGACTTTGAAGTTTCCAACCTCGGACCGAGTTGCACAGTACCTCGGGCCCGAGGTTCCTCCGTGTCGGGCCGAGTCGGTCACCGGACTACTTGGGCTCCAAGGCACGAATTTGTGAACTTCCACTTTTGCCCCTCATTTAATCCATAAAAGGTTCTCTTGTCTTCTAAGAAGGGGTTCCCTCACACACAAAAGAAAGGGGGGTTCCAAGGGAGGCAAGAGGATACTTGGAGGGCAAGGAGGAAGGAGAAGAGGAGGAAGAGAGAGAGAATCGGCCAAGGAGGAGGAAGACTTGAGAGGTTTTGTTGATTGTTTAGCTTTGATTTGCTTTGATGTTGTGGATTTGAAAACCCTTGAATTGAATTTGTGGATTGCTTTGGATTTGAATGAACCCTTGCTTGTTTTGAGATTGATTATGATGATTGCTTTCTCTTTTGATTTGATTGCTTTCTTTGCTTGTCACATGGAGTAGATCTCCTTGATCTTGGGTTATGGGGGAAAACCCTAGCTAGGTTTAGGCTAGAAACCCCAATTCCATAGCCTTGAGTGTTTGATCTAAGGAACCCACTCTACATCGAGCTACAATTCCTTGCGAAAGTCGGGAATCAAGGCTTGAGATTGGCAAAGTAGCGAAAGTGAACATGTGTCAATCTCAAGACCTTGCTTCGAAGGGGATTTCCCCATGGATCGAGGCGTAGATGTGGTTGGAACGAGGGCGAAAGCACTCGATCCTAGTCCGATCATCACTCATTGCCTGAATTGGGGTGGAAAAGCCTTAATCTACTAGGGAAGGAACCCAAAAGCCAAAGATCTACTTTTAAAATCTTTGAGTTCGACATCCCCAGCTACCTCGGGCCCGACTTACCCAGTGTCGGTCCCGACTTCCTCTTGTCGCCAACCTCGAGCCCGACGTGACCTCAGTGTCGGTCCCGACTGTTTTCTTTATTTTCCTTTGTTTTATGCTCTCCTTTCTAGCTTCCTAGTATCTAGGCACATCGATCGAGTAGACTTCCCGAGTGTTCGACACCCACCACGTACTACAACGGGGTCGGGTTATAATTTGTATCTCTTGACCCTCGCACACCGTGAGAGGCGATCAAAAGAATGGCGCCGTTGCCGGGGAAGTCTAAGTGCATTGAGTGCCAATTTGGTTAGTTTTTTGTGTTTTGGTAGTAATTTGGGTGAGGGAATAGCCCAAACCCTTTGTTTGTTTTTGATTTGTTTTGGTTTGTGTTTTTGTTTCATAGGTGTATGCTAGCTCGTTCCTCCCGAGGGACACTTGAGCTTGAGTTTGTGAGTGATCCGGAAAGTATTCTCAAGGAAGCCCGAAGAAGGAAAAGGATGGAGAATCAAGCTCTCCATGTTAATGAGGAGTTGGCTCAACTTAGGGCCGAAATGGCTAGATTGCAACTTGAGAGGAACAATCAAGAGGAGGTGGCAAGAAGAGAACGGGAGCAACGGATGAGAGCCGAGGCTCAACTCAACGCTCTACCCCGGAATGCACGCCAATACATGCATCCGGAGTTGAGGGTCCCCGAGCCGGCTATTGTGCTTCCCGAGGTTGCCAAGAATTTTGAGATCAAGACGCAATAAATCTCCCTCATCAAGCGTGATCAATTCGAGGGCCGTCCACATGAGTGTCCCATAGAGCACGTCAAACACTTTGTGGACATGTGTGAGACAATCTCTACCGACGAGGAGACATTGGAGTATGTGCTTCTAAAGGCGTTCAAATGGTCACTTGGGGGCAAGGCCACACATTGGCTCGAGAGCCAAGCTCCTAGGTCAATCACAACTTGGAAGACACTCTATGATGCTTTCTTGATGAAGTTCTTCCCTCCCTTAAAGACAACCGAGCTAAGAAGGAAGATTGCAAGCTTTCAACAAGGTCCGAATGAGCCTCTCTTCGAAGCATGGGACCGTTTCAAGGAGATGTTGCGCCAATGTCCTACTCATGGCCAACAACCATATGTGCTTCAAGACATCTTTTTCCAAGGCATCAATCCGGTAACGAAGGACAAGCTCAATCTCCACACCGATTGTGGGTTCATAGACTTGACACCGGATCAAGCTTGGGAGCTACTTGACAAGCTATCCGATTATGAGGCCATGTATGGGGTGAGTCAAGCTAGCAAAGAGGTGAAAGTTCAAGGTGAAGGTGCAAGGAAGTTATATGATCCAAAGGGAGAAGACATTGATAGAGATGTGAAGCTCCAATTCCTTGAAGGTGAAGTGAGCAAGCTCAAGAGGCAAGTCCACTACTACAAGCAAAATGCTAGCAAGTCGGACCAAAACCTACCCGAGCCACACGTGCCTAAGAAGAATGAAGAGAGTCGGACCAACTTACCCAGCAAGTCGGGTCCGACGTTCCCCGAAGTCGACCCAGCAAGAAGATCGACACCTTCACCCCGGACCGAGGTCGAGAGCAACTCGGGACCGACGTACACAGACCTCGATCCAACCCCTCAGTCCAGGACCGAGATTCACAACATCGGGCCCGACATGGTGCCCAAGTCGGTCCATTCAGAAAATGTTGAAATTGAAGTAGGGAAGTCCAAAGAGGTTGATCCGAGCAAGATTCAAGGTGCAACAATTCTCCCATATCCCTCGAAGAAGCCGAAAGATGTTGTTGAGAACAAGTTCAAGAGGTTTCTCAAACTCTTGCAAGGCTTGAACATCTCCATCCCGTTCACCGACGCATTGAGTGAGATGCCATCTTATGCCAAGTTTTTAAGGGAGATTTTGAGCAAGAAGAGGTCCATAGTGGAAATGCAAGATGAAGTCAAGACCTTGGAGTTACCACAAAAGCTAGGAGATCCTGGTCGTTTTGCTATAACCATTGGTATAGGGTCTCAAAATTTCCAAGCTTTATGTGACCTTGGGGCAAGTGTTTCGGTGATGCCCGCTAGCATTTGACGAAGAGCAAATTTGGGTGAAATGGAGCCGGCCGATATGTCCCTAACCATGGCCGACGGTTCCATCATCAAGGCCAAAGGAATATTGGATGACGTTCCGGTGAGGGTTGGAAAGTACTTTGTCCCCGATGATTTCGTGATCTTGGACATGCATGAGGATCCCTTGGTTCCAATAATCTTAGGGAGACCATTCTTAGCTACGGCGGGGGCAAGGTTCGATGTCAAGAACGGGAAGGTCTCCTTTGAGATTGGGGAAGAGAGGGTAGATTTCCACTTCAACAAAGCTTTGAATGAGCCGGACGCCTTGGCCATTCTTAAGCTTGAAGAGAGTGCCAAGAGAGAACATGAAGAAGTGGAAGTTGCTAGGGAGGTTATTGCTTTAGGGGGTGATGAGAGCTTCAATGAACAAACACAAGTGAGGGAGTTGTTGGAGCAACTTAGGGATCATGATGAGTCAAGGAACAATGCTAGCTCAAGAGGAGATGAAAAGTATCCTTACTCATATCCTTTTAATGTTGGTGAAGATCACAATTCTTCCCAAAATTTTGATTCCTATATTTGCTTGAGTGATTTGGATGATGACCTAGGAGACTCCTATATATGCCTTAGTGATTTAAAAGGTGAATTAGTAGAATCTCCTAGGAATACTTTGGATGACTATGGTGTAGGGCAAGGAAAACATGATAGAGCAAGCAAGGAGGAGAAGTCTCATCCGTTGGAGGAGTATGATGAGATAGGCCCGAGATCGAGAGCCATGCTTATGTGGACCATCGTTGGTGGTTTTATGGGTATGAAGGCAATGGGAATGAGCATAACAATGGCGAGCAATTCACCGTGTTTCACCCGCCATAAGGTTGAGGTTAGGAAGTCAAGCTAGTGACTCTAAACGAGCGCTTCTCGGGAGGCAACCCGAGCTAGTAGCTTTCTTTTCGTAATTTTAGTTTGATTTTCTTAGTTTAGCTTAGCTTTTCTCTAACCAATCCTTATCTAGTGTTTTGTGGATTTATGGTGTTGTGCATCCTCCAAAGTTGTGTAGGATTTGAGGGGAAATATTTAAATGGAAATATGGGAAAGAAGTTGCATGAGGATGGAGTAAAAATTGGTAACCCGAATACTCCCACATCGGGCCCAGGTAACTCGGGCCCGACATAGGGACGTCGGTCCATAAAGTCGGTCCAACTTGATCCGACTAGTTGGAATGCCAATTTTGCCCTTGACCTAATTTGTCCCTTTCCCCCATTAAATACCAACCCCCACCTACCTATCATCTTCATCATCAACTACCATTCCCAAAATACAACCCCTCTCCCTCAAAAACTCTCAAACTCGGCCGCCCCTACCCTCACCATACTCGATCCACATCCATCCCCACTTCATCTCGTTCCAACCACAAAAAGGCCTCCCAAACCCGAATCCAAGTAGAAATCTCGAGTTCAATATAGTCCTTCGTCCCCCATCTAGATCTAGATCTAGGAAATTTGAGTTCTAAGTTGCTTATTTGTTCAAAAGTTCAATTACTCTTCGAATCCGGTATGTGTTACTCGATCTCTACTTATCTCTTTGAAAATTTTGTGCTTTCATTGCATAGATTGAGTAATGCCATGTTTGATTGAGAGCTTGAGCTTTAGCATCAATGGTGGATTTGCATGATTTGTGAAATTGAGCTTTAAAGTTGTTTATGCATGCTTAGATCCATTTAGAACTTCGATTAGGGATGTTTGATGGTTGAATTTGAAATTTAAGTGCATGATAGAGTGATTTGGGTTGATTTGAGGTTAGTAGTCGAAGCATGAACTAGGTCGAGATCGACGTGCCCAGGAGCGTCGGGCCCGAGTTGTGGAAGTCGGTCCAACATGTCGGACCGAGGTTGAGAAAGTCGGGCCCGACATGGGTTGAAAGTCGATCCTAGTTGTTTTTGCTCTCTTCTTGTGATATCATGTGGATTCATGTGTTTAATTGTTGGCTATAGTCTAATCATGATGTAGAATGATCATTTGCTTAGCTATTGTTAGAAGATGTCCATGATGATTTATGTTGAATTGAGATGCATGTGAGTCTAGAGACTAAGTATGGGGTTCCCTTTGTGTTGGGATGTTGTTGTGTGTTGATGAATGCTTTTGTTGGGTTGTATGGAGTTTATCTTGGATCCTTTTGTTTGGATGTGTGTAGGTACAATGGAGACAAGAGCTTCATCCTCTCATATGGAAAGGCCAAGGAAGAAGTCCAAGAAGACGAGGAAAGAGCCGAAGTTGGATGATGTCTATTTGGAGGATGATGAGCAAGTGGAGAATTATGAAAGATATATGGCGCTTGAGCACCACACGAGGTGGCTTGATTGGGAAGCCGTGAGGAAGATGGACATGGATCAAGCCCTACCAAGATGCTACTCCCACATCGGTCTTAATGGAATGCTAAGGTGGAACAACACTCACTACCCCGCCCTCACTTCGGAATTTATGGCCACATTCGAGTGCACTTATGATAATGTGGAGGATGAAGAAGGGGCGATCACTTTCCGATTGGGCAACGAGGACCACAATCTCACTCTTAGGGATTTGGCTACCTACTTCGGGTTCCCATGCCCAAGAGAAGAGGCCGGCGTTAACAATGAGAAGGTGAACCAAGTATGGCGTCATGTGGCCGGGAAGAGTGAGATGGAAAAGGGCGCCTCCACAACCAAGATTGCTAGCCCTCTTTTTCGGGTCATGGTGTGAGTCTTGGGGTGTGCAATCTATGCTCGTCATGAGTTGAGCAAGCCGATGAAGGAGGAGATCATGTTGCTCCATGAGATGCTCTTCAACACCGAGAAGCCCATGAACCTTGCATGGGAGTGGGTCAAGATGGTGCGGGACTTCCAAAGTTCCTCTTGGATCTACTTCGGCGGGATGATAGCAAGGCTCGCCATGCGTCTAGGAGTTGATCTTGACAAGTATTCCCCGGCCCCGAATGGTGTTGAGTTCATGAACATGAAGTATTTCAAGAAAGCCAACATCATCAAGGAGAAGCTCTACATGATTTCCTTGGCCCCTCATTCAAATTATGATGGTGTGTCGATCCGGTTAGTGCACAACCTCTATGATCTTTCCCGGTATCAAAATTGGTACCAAGTGTGGGCCGGCAAGCCACACTCATTTGGCGACCCACAAGGTGCAAGAGAAGGGCGGCGACAACAATCTCAACACATTCGGTTTACCTCTCCTCCATCTACACCGGATTCCGACCAAGACAACTTCGTGTTTGCACCTCGTGAGGAGGACATGGATGTCGATCAAGGGCAAAGTGAAGAAGATGAGCGCTTCCAAGGTTTGATGGCCAACCTCCGAGCCACGCACCAAGCTCCAACACTAGAGGACCGAGGTACACCCCAAGTCGGGCCCGACTTTCCCCAACGTCGGTCCAGTTCATTCCATGGTGGTGAGGTCCCGAGGCATTATGAACGTGGAGAAGGGAGCGGTGCAAGGCGAGAGCAATTCCAAGGTGGCGGTTATGAAGGCTATGCCCAATGGTACGGTCCGGGAATGGTGTTTCCCGAGCAACAACAACCGGTGGACATGTCCTTCTTAGCCAACCAAATGGCTCATCTCCAACTTCAACAAGAAAATGTTCTCCAAGAGGTCCATCATGTGAATCTCCAACAACAACAAATGTATCAACAACAACAACAAATGCTTCAACAACAAAGTTCTTTCCAAGCTAGCCAACAAGACATGAACCGGGCCCTCGGCTACACTAGGCGAGAGGTAGAGGAGCTTAGAGAGGTGGAAGACCAAAGGTGGCGAGTCCAAGATAGCTACAATACGTGGATGAGCGGGAACTTCCCTTCCCGTGAGGACCAATGGACACGCCCGGAGCCTCAACTCCAACCACCACCACAAGACTTCTACCAAGAGCAAGTGTACGAGAGGGAGCGGCAAGCAAGGCTCCAAAGAGGACGTAGACGTGACAACCCCTTCGAGTGATCCCATACATGCCATTGAAGAATAAGAAATTGTGAGCTTTTCATACTCTTCTCTCTTGCTTTTAAGTTTTGATTTCCTTGTTTGATGGGGACATCAAAAATTTTAAGTATGGGGTGGGGGTAAGTGTGTTCATGATTTCACTTGTTTATGTTTGTTTATTATTTTGAGGATATTTAGTTGGTGTTTCTAGTTTGTGTTTGGAATGTTTGAGTCTTTGGTTTTAGAGAAATTTTTTTGCAAAAAAATCCATAAAAAATTGAAAAATTGTGTTAAAAACAACAAAAAGATTTTGTGTTTTGTAGGTTTTGGACTAGAAATTCCCATCTTAGATTGCCAAAATAAAAGCTAATGATGATGTGAGCATGTAAATTCCTGTGCATATTTTTGGATAGTTTAGCCTCTTAAATGATGTTGCTTTTGATGTGATCATGATATCTTGCTTGTTTTATTGAACATGTGAGTTCTAGGATGAGTTCTTATGCAACTAAGTATGAGTGACCCTTGTGAGATTGATTTTTGGCCATTTTAGGGATGCTTGATCATATTTGCATATCCCTCATTCTTCTTGTGTGATTAGCTCATTCATGCTTAGTAAAACTTGCTATTGCGGTGTTTATCTATTTTCCAAGACCGTCATGAGAATTGTCCTAGCATGGTCACATTGATTTTGAACTTTATTCTTCTAGTCACATAAATGTTCCATATCCTACCATGAAGTTAATCCTTTGATTGTAGCCCCGTTCTAGCCTAAGCCTTTGTTTGAAACTCCTCAAAAATATTATTCCTAGCCTTATATGACTTGACCCTTATGGGATTGGACTTTAGAAGAGAGGTTTGGATTGTATTTGAAGAGTTGAGATTCTCTTGGGTTTAAGGGCAAAAGAATGGTGTTATGAATCATGTGGGTAGTGCATCTTTGTTGTACAAAAATGAAAAAAAGAAAGAAAAGGAAGAAAGAAAATGTTGGAAATGTAAGGTGGAATAAAGCAAAGAGCTTAAGTGAAGAAAATGGTCCGACCGAGTTACAAGCATCATCGGGCCCGATGTCATAAGAAAGTCGGTCCAAATGTAGAAAGTGTTGAAAATCCAACAAAAAAGCATAAGAGCAAAGATGAAGTGGAATGATAAGTGAAATTTCGGGTTGGAAGGAAAATGTTAAGTTTTTTGGTGAGTGTGAAAGTAATTGTGGGATTTGGTGAAATTGGTGAGAGTTTAGTTTGTTCAATCCCTATTATAAGCACCACAAGACCAAATAATTCCAACCTTGAGAAATACCAAAAGCCCCATTACAACCCGGCCGAATGGAACCTCTTTGAGGACCTCCATTGAGCCAAGTTCAAAATTCTTTGTGTACTTTGCATTAGGCATCTCTAGGTGGAGGAATTGGTGATATTAGCTTCAATAGTAAAGTCCTTACTTGCATGATTTTTGAGCTTGAGTGTTCATTGCTAAACCCAAACACATGATGAGTGATACACATTCACATATCCCTAAAGTGAGGCTTAGTTGCATTGACTTTATTCCTTGGAACACTTAATCACGTGTGATGATGTAATCTTGCTTGAATATCGATCACTTGTGCTTAAAACGTGTTTTCATACGAGGCTTTACTTGAAGATTATGTTTCGGTCTTGCTTACATTGTTATTGCTTGAGGACAAGCAAGTTTAAGTATGGGGTATTTTGATGTCTCTCTATTTGGTGGTGTTTTCATATGTGATTTCCTTTGTAAATATGTTTCTTTTTCCCCTTTTCTTGTGCGTTTTGTTCCTTTTTAGCTTAGTTCCCGTATTTCTATGAGATTCAGAGACTATGCACCTTTTATGTGTTTTGTAGGTAATTTGGCATGAATCAAGGATGGATTTGAAGGAGGGTCGAGACATGGAGCAAAGGCCGAGCTAAAGCGGGAAAGAGAGAAGCAAGCCATGAAGAAGAACAAGAGAAGCCAACTAAGAAGAAGGTGGAACGAGGTCAGGACTGAGATGCAACAACGTCGGTCCCGACTTTGAAGTTTCCAACCTCGGACCGAGTTGCACAGTACCTCGGGCCCGAGGTTCCTCCGTGTCGGGCCGAGTCGGTCACCGGACTACTTGGGCTCCAAGGCACGAATTTGTGAACTTCCACTTTTGCCCCTCATTTAATCCATAAAAGGCCCTCTTGTCTTCTAAGAAGGGGTTCCCTCACACACAAAAGAAAGGGGGGTTCCAAGGGAGGCAAGAGGATACTTGGAGGGCAAGGAGGAAGGAGAAGAGGAGGAAGAGAGAGAGAATCGGCCAAGGAGGAGGAAGACTTGAGAGGTTTTGTTGATTGTTTAGCTTTGATTTGCTTTGATGTTGTGGATTTGAAAACCCTTGAATTGAATTTGTGGATTGCTTTGGATTTGAATGAACCCTTGCTTGTTTTGAGATTGATTATGATGATTGCTTTCTCTTTTGATTTGATTGCTTTCTTTGCTTGTCACATGGAGTAGATCTCCTTGATCTTGGGTTATGGGGGAAAACCCTAGCTAGGTTTAGGCTAGAAACCCCAATTCCATAGCCTTGAGTGTTTGATCTAAGGAACCCACTCTACATCGAGCTACAATTCCTTGCGAAAGTCGGGAATCAAGGCTTGAGATTGGCAAAGTAGCGAAAGTGAACATGTGTCAATCTCAAGACCTTGCTTCGAAGGGGATTTCCCCATGGATCGAGGCGTAGATGTGGTTGGAACGAGGGCGAAAGCACTCGATCCTAGTCCGATCATCACTCATTGCCTGAATTGGGGTGGAAAAGCCTTAATCTACTAGGGAAGGAACCCAAAAGCCAAAGATCTACTTTTAAAATCTTTCAGTTCGACATCCCCAGCTACCTCGGGCCCGACTTACCCAGTGTCGGTCCCGACTTCCTCTTGTCGCCAACCTCGGGCCCGACGTGACCTCAGTGTCGGTCCCGACTGTTTTCTTTATTTTCCTATGTTTTATGCTCTCCTTTCTAGCTTCCTAGTATCTAGGCACATCGATCGAGTAGACTTCCCGAGTGTTCGACACCCACCACGTACTACAACGGGGTCGGGTTATAATTTGTATCTCTTGACCCTCGCACACCGTGAGAGGCGATCAACCTCCACCCCTGTTGACGTTGTAATCTTCTTCAGAGCCTCTGTTGGATCTCTCGAAGTTGTCACATTGCCAGTCATTGACGCCGTTAGGATCATGATGTTGCCTCGTTTTGTGCGTTGCATCATTTTGTGCGCCATCTAGATTTGCGTTTAAGTAAATCCCGAAAACGTGTTGCTAGGTAATTTTTGTCTTTCGAGTTTGACTTATATTAATGAATGATTTTTAGGATAAAATCATTCAAAGTTGGGTTTTCGTATTAAATCTCGTAAAGCATGATTTATCGAATCATGTAACTGATTAAGTTAAAAGTCGAATTAAGTCAAGCAAGTCTTTGACAAATTATTATAAGGATATAATAATTTGTTTATATCTTGAAATGGAAATAAATTGATTATAATTTATTTCTATATTCTTTTCCGGTACAATCAAGCTCGAGTCTTGGATACACGTCGTTCGAGATAGAACTAATCGCTTTAAGTGGAGATTTTTCGTATAAGGCAAGTGGACGGTTCTCTCTTGCATTATTGTTATTAAATGAGAAATTGGATCCCATTTAATATTTGTGTTGGGAACAACTTGTGTGCTTAATAAAATATGATAGGTTGTTATATTTGTTAGAAATAATGACCATGTTGTTTATTCAGTTTTGTGGTAGAACTGGATTTAGGTCTGTTATGTGTGACTTTGTATGCTGTCTCACGCAGAGACATTGTTGTTGAATTAAGGTAGTTTAGGGAGTGGGACGTGGTTCCATATCCTCTCTTTAAAAAGATTACATTAGGAGGGGCCTAATCCTAATGGTGGGTCATGACTCTTCCCCTGCTCTTCGTGTGAGAGGGGTGATGCGCACTCTAGCTAAGTGCAAGTTTGGCACGGTGCAGTTTAGACAACAATATGATAGGCCTCTGATCTCTACAGCACTAGGTGCAAAATGAAAGATCAAGGATCGCTTAAGTCCTGTGATCTTGGTACAGGGTAGATGACCATGGATGAAATACTCTGATGATCTCTACAATACCAAAATATTTCGGCAGTAGTTCGAGCCGATTATGAATCACCAACCTGTTTGTGAAAAGTTTTGAAAGTAATATAAGATAAGTGCGTTAGACACATTAATATATCTGAATGGCTCGTCCAGTCGGAAAGTCATTCTTGCTCCCGGCTATGAATGATTCTTAATCAAACTGTGATTAGGTTAATCTGATTAGTCGATGGAGGTTTTTTCAAAAATGTTGTGTGAATAATATGAGTTCTTAACAATTGTTCATGTTTCGTAAAGGAACCACAAGTTGTGTTGTCCTATCTCTTGATTATGCATGCCTCATTTTTATCCTCTATGGGACTACTAACTGTTGGATCATCGACCAATGTTATTCGGATTTTGATGCCAATATGTTTAGTCACTACCATAAGAACCAGTCATTTTCTCCTCTTGCTTAGTCTTTCATTAGACTAACCCGACCACTTTATTCAATTGCATGGTCGGTTGGTGTCCACCATTGTATACGACACATCAGATATTTCTTGTAATTTGATTTGAGAAGCGGATCAAGAAGTTGAAGAAACGTTTCCAGAAGTTGTGTTTGAGCGAACTTTATGGTTGGGCCACTACAAAGCTATGTTGGAAAAGAAGAAGCTAAGAGTTTACATACTAAAGACTCTGTTCAAATAGAAGACCGTTCTATCATCTTGTCATAAAAGCTAATGGTGTTTTAAGACCATTTATATTTATTCCGCTGTAACGTTTTCTTAAAACTTTGTAAATTTGGAGTTATCCAATAATAAAGATTAAGTAATTTTACAACATTTTGTGATCTTCCATTTTCATATTTCTGTTTTAAATGACTTCAGCTTTTGGATTTTTCGTTTGTTCAGTCAGTTTAAAGCCTTGGGTAGCTTCGGTTTAGTCTTAATCGGGGTTACTGGCAGTAATACCTCCAGGGTAGGAAGGGGGTGTTACAGAAGTGGTATCAGAGCTAAAAGTTCCAAGTCTTCTTTAAGACTTTCATCTTTCCATATAGAATTATGGAGATTTCTATATTGGTGTTGTCCTCGAACCATTTACGGAAAGTGGTTAAGATTGGAGGTCAGTGTCGCGAAGAGATAGAAGGAGGAATGGGAATTAGAGACATGAGGTAATAAGTTTGTAATAATTTATGTGAATAAGGTCCTATAGGGACATTTGATTCCCTGGATATGGGAGTGGATTCCGAGAAGGATCCTTAGTAAGATTAGGTGAAGATTCCTAAAGTTGAACCAGTTCTAGATCAAGTTCTCAATAAATTCCTATTCTCTCTTAAGAGTCTAAATTGGGTATACCCTCGTCGTTTCTTCCCATTTATTAGGAAACTTCTTGTGAGATTTTGAAGTTAAGTATTGTACTTCATAAAGACTTTCTATTTTGAAGGTTTTCTATTTTAAACTCGTGTGATGGAAGATTTCAAGTTAAGAATTTCGTTTAAAAAGGTCAATTCAAAGTTATGTGAAAGAAATTGTTAATTTCTTTTATTGAAATGTGAAAGTTCAAGTGTTGTCTTTAAAAAGGAAAATTTTAAATTGAGTTTCTTTGATATTGAAGTCATAAGATTAAGAGTTTTCATGGGAATATTTTTATAGGAATTGCTGAACTTTGAAATTCGAGTATCAATAGAAGTTTGGAATTAAAACCTTTACTTCTATCGTTGAGATTTGGAAAATCTTATGATTCTTGAGTGATTCTAAAAGATCAGTATGGATCATGAAGTGAGGTAAAATAATCCTGAATAGAAAAGGATTACCTTTGGAAACTTTCTTCAACAATTGTGTTTGTGAATCTATCGTATAGAATCATGGATATGCTATACTTTTCTTTGCCCAGTCGGAAGTTAAAGAGCTTTGAAGTGCTCAAGTGTGTGTTGGATTAATTGAATTGTTAAACTATTGGAAGATGCAGTTCAATTTTGAATCTGATAGTATTCGAACTCGGATTTTCATATATGTTGTTATCCTTTGAGTTAAGAGGATTGAAAATCCTAAATGGAATGGGAACCTCTTTTTGGTTATAGTAAGGAAGAGAGGGAGAATATTGGTTCAGATTAAATGGTGTACAAGTGGTTAATCACCAAGGTTGTTGTGAATAAGTTTGATTGGTTAAAAAGGATTGAACAAGAAGAAGTTCATCGATGATGTATTTATGTTCAATTAACTACTTAGTGCAAGTTTTAATGGATTACATTGAATTGTATATCCAGAGGATTAACGTATGTGACAACGTTATGGTTCGTTGTATGATACCTAGCTTGAGATAATGAGAAGAGACTTGAGGTCTATAATTGACCAATAATAGAATCAACAATAAGATGTTCAAAATTGCCAATGGGATTGGCTTATGTTTCTTCAAGGATGGGAATGATAAAGTTCAGTTTTGAGAAGATCAATCAAGGAATGATTTTAGCATATTTGTCTTTGATATTTTAAACAGTTGGAAGAAAAATATCAATAATTCAATATTGTGGTCAATAAGGCTTAGACCCTATCGCTGGAAGATAATTTCAGTTGTGTTTGGGTTTTGAAGATTTTATATCAGTCAAACCTAATGCCTAAAGGTGGTACTGGTGAAACTGTTAAGTTGTCGGCAAATCTCCTAACCACAAGTTCTTCCTTTGCAACGTGGTTTGAACTAAAGCTAATGAAAAGGTACATGTCTACAACTTATGGTTAAGTAAGAAGACAAGAGAATGATGGATTAGTTTGTTTACTAATGTTGAATCGGGATAAGTTTAAGAGCATCTTGTGTGCATTCTTCTGTTAAAAGAAATTGGAAATTAAAGGACTCTTATTATATATAGAGAGGTATATGGATTGAATGTTTTGAACTAGATGCAAAGTTTAAAAGTTCACTTTTTATATTGAGAGGATTAAGTTGTAAAAGGATTGAAAGTCCTTAAAATCGTCAAAACAGTTTGATAGTTCCCTTTTTGGATATCGGGATTTAAATGACTATTAACTTGCAGAAGGCTTGTTGTTTTGTGAATGGATGAACTCAAGTATTAAATTTTTGTCAATGGATCATATTTGCATAGCTTTAAAGTACTATGTCAAGGAGACATACAAGTTTAGAACAACCTCTGAACTATCTTCCATGGGTAAGAAGTGGTTGAAACCACATCTTTACTAAGGATTGCAAGTAAGTGGATTTGAGCGATCAACTCTTGTAGTGAACTTGCGAAGTTAAGTTGGGTTAAGAAGACTGAGTTAAATCAGGCAAAGATTTCTCAATACTATGGATTACAGAAAAGTCTGGTAGTATGTTATGTTTAAGAAAAGGTCAATGTATGTCATCAGGTTCTATCTTGAGGAAGGAATGAAGTGTTATATTCGAAGGGAAATGTTGAGATCATAAGTGAATTGGATTATCTTATCTCCTTTGAGGCTCAGTTTTGATTCAAAACTTTGGCCAAGTTGGTAAAGTCAGTAATGTGCAAGTGTTAGCACAGAACTAGGGCAAAGTGTTAGTAGCATCATTAAGATAAGGTCAGCAATTTTATTTTGATGCATTGGCTTGAAGTGCCCAATCCTTCAATAGGATAGCTAATCTTTGTTTCAACGACATTAAAAATTAAAGCATGTATACTTGTAAACTATGTCAAGTTTCCTGTTAAGCTTCAACATCTTTTGAGATTCGTTGATAGATATTCCCTTTCATGAGTAATTTTAATTGTGTTACCCATTTGTCAATCTTTGTAAAATTGTTATATTTTACTCTTGGGTTGTGATCTTTTATGATCATATTAGACTTCTATTTGTCGAATTGGGTAAAGATTTATGTGAGTCAAGTTGTCATGATTTAAGGAATATTTGAAATTATATTGTGATTTTCTCTTTTGAGAAAAATCTCAGGACTTTGTAGAATTCAGGTATAATTTTTTTAAAAGAAATGTTGATTTGATATACGGGATTCATGAATAAATTTTCTACGATTTTCATGGTGGTGAGTATGATTGTATTTTGTCTTCCATCTTTATCACATGGTAAGACAAGATTACATGTCTTATTCCTATGAAAATGCAGTAAAGTGTTGTGTTGGTTCTGTTTCCCCATCCGGATCACATGGTGGAATAAGATCACATAATTCCTCAAGTTTAAGTTTGAATTAAGGAATTTGTAGAAGTTATATTTCTTGTCAAGGTTTGGATGATTTGCACAAAAGTTGTGATGGGAATTTGGCAATAACCATTTCTATTTGTATAAGGGATTTTGTTTGATTCTTAAAGAATAAAACATTTCTAGTATGATTTGGCAATCATATAAGTTTTGCAAG
Source organism: Fallopia convolvulus (assembly GCA_964016875.1). NCBI lineage: Eukaryota > Viridiplantae > Streptophyta > Magnoliopsida > Caryophyllales > Polygonaceae > Fallopia > Fallopia convolvulus. The sequence continues at coordinate 41,649,457 of OZ024719.1, forward strand.
TATAGTTCTTTGAGATGTAAAGACGCAAGCTTTCTTTTGCATTATAGCAATTGCTATATCTAGCTAGTATCTTGTAAAACTCCTTTGAGTTAGTATATCTTTGGTATCCTATACCATTTAAGATGTATGGTCAAGCTTCCCAAAACAGTTCAATTATAAGTAAAGAAATTTGGTAAGATTCTTTACTAATCTTTGATGGTCTCCGAAGATCTTGGAGTAACTCCGTACTTCTCATAAAGTTTGGGATTGTTTTAGTCAACGATTAGTGGAATTCTCTAAGCAGTTTGCTAATAGCTCATCTTGTTTGACTGCATGACCTAAGAAAGTCATTGCCTTTTTAGCAGATTTGTCCTTGGAAGTAAGTCGGTACATATTCTTGAAATGCAGCCCTCTCTAAGAAACGATACTCTAGTAATCCTTTCTTTGGAATAAAGGATATACTAATATGTTCTCCATTAGTTGATACTGCTTTCACGTTGCTCTGAAGATTTAAATCTCTTTGATATAAGATGGTTAAGTGAGGACTTTAAACAAAGCTCCCATAGGTTTGGAGTTTGGATATGTAATATAGTATTGATGTTCAATCTCAGCTTGATAAGTAGTTGGATGTAGAGAGTGGACACTTGAGAATATGTTTTTAATCTTGAGAGATAGATTGTTCAACAAGTCAGTGCGTCAAGTAAAGTTTTAACCGTTCTTCAATGACAATGACTACTAATTGTCAATGGAAACAATTATGCTAGAAGTTCCTTGGATTGGAAGTGTTATTGTGCAAAATGTTGAAATGATAATGTTGAGGATATGGTTTTGAATTAAGATGGATACAAGATGACTATGAATGGACACAAGTATATCCAATCCAAGCTTTGATAGTCAAAGTTTAGTAAAAGTTCTATGTCATTATGGAGCAAGGAGTTGCTAAATTGACATGGTTGATAGGTTTTGTCAAGTGACTCTATTAAAGGATGTATTCTTGTTTATAAGTAAACAAGGTAAGTTTCATCCTTGTTATGTTGAACCTTACAAAAGATTGGAATGAATTGGCAAGATAGACTATTATCTTGTCATACTTATTATGTTATCTAATCCATAACAACTTTTAAATGTTGTTATCCTGAGAGGAAAAGTCGGATGAATCTCACGTTCTTGGTGAAGATGATGTTGAGATTTTATCTATAAGAAAGTTGAGTAAGGATTGCGAGACATCCTTGTGAAGAAGTTATGAAATAAGAAAGAACCATTAGTATGAAAACTCTGGTTCAAAGATGGTGGTACAGAAACCTCAAATATAGTGCCACCGAAATTGCTTAGGTAAAAGTTTGGAAAACCGAGCAAGTTATGCAAAGGTGTTTCCCTGAGTTGTTTTACCCTAGTTAAAGAATAAAACATTCTTTAAGGGGGGTACTTAAGTGATAAATCAATTCTCTTCGGATAGTGAATGGTTTTTAGTATACGTTCCAATGTTCATATGTGTACCACCCTAGTCTTTTCTAGTTTCGGGGACGAAACTATTTTTAAGGGGGTACTAATGTAATATCCGCTCTTTTTATAAAGAGATATTACTTTAATTCTTCACAATAATATCCTTGATTTTTATTGTTTCTCGAAATTCATGCTGAAAATTCATAGCTATAAAGTAATCATGGGTAACCTCGTTTTTACTAAGATTTTATGTATTAAAAGTCTTCTAGTTGTCAAAGTTATCTATTAACTTGTTTCTTAGTCATTAAGTAAACTCGTTTTTTAAAGGAATGAAGATAGACTCGTAAAAGTTTTGATCTTATCCATTTTCCTAGATATGCGTGCCATACCTATCTTATCTTCTAATATGTGTGCATGCCTATCTTATCTTCTAGTTATTTATGCATGCCTATCTTATTTTCTAGATATGTGTGCCATGCTTATCTTTCTCCCTCAATTTTTGTGCCACATCTTCTAGATTGGCGTGCCTTGATCTTTGTCTCTCATATAAGTTGAATGGAATTTGTCTTCTTCCATCCCCTCTATATATAGCTAAGGCTTCACTTCCATATTACTCCTCCACCTTCTTTTCTTCTTCTCCTTCTTCTTAAAATTCTTCTTGCCTCGTCGGCCACCTTGCTCAGCCACGAGCCACTGGTCGCCGAGCACTAGCACTAGCCGCACACTATGCAAGCCACCTCCACCCATGTCGACGCTGTAATCTTCTTCTGAGCCTCCGTTGGATCTCTCGAAGTTGTCACATTGCCCGTCATTGACGCCGTTAGGATCATGATGTTGCCTCGTTTTGCTCGCCACCTCGATTTGCATGCAAGCAAATCCCGAAAACGTATTGCTAGGTAATTTTTGTATTTCGAGCTTGACTGATATTAAGGAATGATTTTTAGGATAAAATTATTCAAAGTTGGGTTTTCGTATTAAATCTCGTAAAGCATGATTTATCGAATCATGTAACTGATTAAGTTAATAGTCGAATTAAGTCAAGCAAGTCTTTGACAAATTATTAGAAGGATATAATAATTTGTTTATATCTTGAAATGCAAATAAATTGATTATAATTTATTTCTCTATTCTTTTCCGGTACAACCAAGCTCGAGTCTTGGATACCTTTCGTTCGAGATAGAACTAATCGCTATAAGTGGAGATTTCTCGTATAAGGCAAGTGGACGGTTCTCTCTTGCATTATTGTTATTAAATGAGGAATTGAATCCCATTTAATATTTGTGTTGGGAACAACTTGTGTGCTTAATAAAATATGATAGGTTGTTATATGTGTTAGAAATAATGACCATGTTGTTTATTAAGTTTTGCGGTAGAACTGGATTTCGGTCTGTTATGTGTGACCTTGTATGCTCTCTCACGCTGAGACATTAATGTTGAATTAAGGTAGTTCAGGGAGGGGGACGTTTTTCCATATCCTCTCTTTTAAAAAGATTACATTAGGAGGGGCCTAATCATAATGGTGGGTCATGACTCTTCCCCTGCTCTTCGTGTTAGAGGGGTGATGCGCACTCTAGCTAAGTGCAAGTTTGGCACGGTGCAGTGTAGACGACAATATGATAGGCCTCTGATCTCTACAACACCAGGTGCAAAATGAAAGATCAAGGATCGCTTAAGTCTTGTGATCTTGGTACAGGGTAGATGACCATGGATGAAATACCCTGATGATCTCTACAATACCAAAATATTTCGGCAGTAGTTCGAGTCGATTATGAATCACCAACCTATTTTTGAAAAGTTTTGAAAGTAATATAAGATAAGTGAGTTAGGCACATTAATATATCTGAATGGCTCGTCCAGTCGGAAAGCCATTCTTGCTCCTGGTTATGAATGATTCTTAATCAAACTCTGATTAAGTCAATCTGATTAGTCGATGGAGGTTTTTTCAAAAATGTTATGTGATTAATATGAGTTCCCAACAATTGCTCATGTTTCGTAAAGGAACCACAAGCTGTGGTCCTATCTCTTGATTATGCATGCCTCATTTTTATCCTCTATGGGACTGCTAACTGTTGGATCATCGACCATTTGTTATTCGGATTTCGATGCCAATATGTTTAGTCACTACCATAAGAACCAATCAATTTCTCCACTTGATTAGTCTTTCATTAGACTAACCCGACCACTTTATTCAATTGCATGGTCGGCTGGTGTCCACCGTTATATACGACACATCAGTTATTTTTTGGAAGTTGATTTGAGAAGCGGATCAAGAAGTTGAAGAAAAGTTTCCAGAAGTTGTGTTTGAGCGAACTTTATGGTTGGGCCACTACAAAGCTATGTTGGAAAAGAAGAAGATAAGAGTTTACATACTAAAGACTCTGTTCAAATAGAAGACCGTTCTATCATCTTGTCATAAAAGCTAATGGTGTTTTAAGAACATTTATATTTATTCTGCTGTAACATTTTCTTAAAACTTTGTAAATTTGGAGTTGTCCAATAATAAAGATTAAGTTGTTTTACAACATTTTGTGATCTTCCATTTTCATATTTCTGTTTCAAAATGACTTCAGCTTTTGGATTTTTAGTTTGTTCAATCAGTTTAAAGCCTTGGGTAGGTTCGGTTTAGTCTTAATCGGGGTTATTGGCGGTAACACCTCCAGGGTAGGAAGGGGGTGTTACATAATCACATAGGGGGAAGAAATCTATCAAACAAGGCCCTCCGCTGCGAAAGGTACTGGCCAACAATGAGGAAATATGCGATAGACTTCTGTTGTAAATACAATGCTTGTCAGAGGCACGCACCGACTGCACACCAACCTCCCGAACCACTTTACCCCACGCTCACACCTTGGCCCTTCATGCGTTGGGGAATGGATATAGTCGGGAACTTACCCCCATCATCCGGTCAAAGATTCTTCTTCTTAGCCATGACGGATTACTTCTCCAAGTGGATTGAAGTCGAAGCTTATCGAGAAGTAAAAGATAAATAGGCAATATCATTCATGACTAGAAATACCCTTTGTCGTTTTGGATTACCATAAGAGATTGTATGTGACAACGGTTCCCAATTCATAAGTCGGATAACCATAGACTTCTGCAAGCTTTGGAACATTAACCTAGTCACCTCAACGCCTCGATATCCCTAGTCTAACGGGCAGGCCGAGTGATCGCTCGTGTGTGCGAGGGTCTAGAGATACAATTTATAACCCGACCCCGTTGTAGCACATGGTGGGTGTCGAACGCTCGGGAAATCTACTCGATTGAGGTGCCTAGACACTAGAAAGCTGGAAAGGAGAGCTTAAAACAAAGGAAAACAAAGAGAACAGTCGGGACCGACACAAGTGTCACGTCGGGCCCGATGTTGGCGACAAGAGGAAGTCGGGACCGACGTAGGGTAAGTCGTGCCCGAGGTAGCTGGGTTTGTCGAACTTCAAAGATTGAAAGTAGATCTTGGGCTTTTGGGTTCCTTCTCTAGTAGATTAAGGCTTTTCCACCCCAATTCAAGCAATAAGTGATGATCGGAATAGGATCGAGTGCTTTCGCCCTCGTTCCAACCACTTCTACACATCGATCATTGGGGAAATCCCCTTCGAAGCAAGGTCTTGAGATTGACACATGTTCACTTTCGCTACTTTGCCAATCACAAGCCTTGATTCCTTACTTTCGCAAGGAATTGTATCTCTATGTAGAGTGGGTTCCTAGATCAAGCACTCAAGGCTATGGAATTGGGGTTTCTAGCCCAAACCTAGCTAGAGTTTTCCCCCATAACCCAAGATCAAGGAAATCTACTCCATATGGCAAACAAAGAAAGCAAACAAATCAAAAAGCAAAGCAATCAACATCATCAATCTCAAACCAAAGCAAAGTTTCATTCACAAATCAAAAGCAATCCACAAACTCCAATCAAAGGTTTCCAAATCCACAAGATCAAAACAAAGCAAAGCTAATCTATCAACCAAACCTATCAAATCTCCCTCTCTATGGCCGATTCTCTCTCTTCTCCTTCTCCTCTCCTTCCTCCTTGCTCTCCAAGTATCCTCTTGAGAGTCTTTGAGGGTTGGGTTCCTTTCCAAGTGTGGGAACCTCCTTCAATTAGAAGACAAGAGAGCCTTTATAGATGAGGGGCAAAAGTGGAAGTTTACAATTTCGTGCCTTGGAGCCCAAGCAGTCCAGTGACCGACTCGGACCGACACGGAGGACCTCGGGCCCGACTTACTGTGCAAGTCGGTCCGAGGTCGAAAACTTCATCTCGGGCCCGACGTGGTTCCAGCTCGTTCCGGACCTCGTTCCACCCTCTTCTTGTTGACTTTTCTCTTGTTCTTCTTCATGGCTTGCTCCTCTCTTTCCCTCTTGAGCTCGGGCCTTGCTCCATGTTCCGACTCTCCTTCAAAACGACCCTTGATCCACGCCAAATTACCTACAAAACACATAAAACGCGCGTAGTCTCCGAATCTCATAGAAATACGGGAACTAAGCTAAAAAGGAACAAAACACACAAGAAAAGGGGAAAAAGAAACATATTTAAAAAGGAAATCATATATAAAAACACCACCAAATAAAGAGACATCAAAATACCCCATACTTAAACTTGCTTGTCCTCAAGCAATAACAATGTAAGCAAGACCGAAACATAATCTTCAAGTAAAGCCTCGTATGAAAACACATTTAAGCACAAATGATTGATATTCAAGCAAGATTACATCATCACACATGATTAAGTGTTCCAAGGAATAGAGTCAATGCAACTAAGCCTCACTTTAGGGATATGTGAATGTGTATCACTCATCATGTGTTTGGGTTTAGCAATGAACACTCAAGCTCAAAAATCATGGAAGTAAGGACTTTACTATTGAAGCTAATATCACCAATTCCTCCACCTAGAGATGCCTAATACAAAGTACACAAAGAATTCGAACTTGGCTCAATGGAGGTCCTCAAAGAGGTTCCATTCGGCCGGGTTGTAATGGGGCTTTTGGTATTTCTCAAGGTGGGAATTATTTTGTCTTGTGGTGCTTACAATGGGGATTGAACAACCTAAACTCTCACCAACTTCACCAACATTCCACAATCAATTTCACACTCATCCCAAAAGACTTAACATTTTTCCTTCCAACCCAAAATTTCACTTAACATTCCACTTCATCTTTGCTCTTAGGATTTTTGTTGGATTTTCCACACTTTCTACATTGGACCGACTTTCTTATGACATCGGGCCCGATGTGGTGTGTAACTCGGTCGGACCCTTTTTCTTCACTTAAGTTCTTTGCCTTCATTCCACTTTACATTTCCAACGTTTTCTTTCTTTCTTTCTTTGTCTTTTCATTTTCTTTTTGCACAACAAAGATGCACTACCCACATGATTCATAACACCATTCTTTGCCCTTAAACCCAAGAGAATCTCAACTCTTCAAATACAATCCAAACCTCTCTTCTAAAGTCCAATCCCATAAGGGTCAAGTCATATAAGGCTAGGGATAATATTTTTGAGGAGTTTCAAACAAAGGCTAAGGCTAAAACGGGGCTACAAACAAAGGATTCACTTCATGATAGGATATGGAATATTTATGTGACTAAAAGAATAAAGTTCAAAATCAATGTGACAATGCTAGGACAAATCTCATGACGGTCTTGGAAAATAGATGAACACCGCAATAGCAAGTTTTACTAAGCATGCATGAGCTAATCACACAAGAAACATGAGGGATATGCAAATATGAACAAGCATCCCTAAAATGGCCAAAAATCAATCTCACAAGGGTCACTCATACTTAGTTGCATAAGAACTCATCCTAGAACTCACATGTTCAACAAAACAAGCAAGATATCATGACCACATCAAAAGCAACATCTTTTTAGAGGCTAAACCATCCGAAAATATGCAAAGGAATTTACATGCTCACATCATCATTAGCTTTCATTTGGCAATCTAAGATGGGAATTTCTAGTCCAAAAACTACAAAACACAAAATCTTTTTGTTGTTTTCAACACAATTTTTCAAATTTTTATGGATTTTTGCAAAAAATTCTCTAAAACCAAAAACAAAGACTCATCCATTCAAAACCAAATCAATCATCCATGTCGTTCACAAACCACAAACCAAGAAACAAACATCCCAAACACAAACTAGAAACCGAAAACCAAATATCCTCAAAATAACAAACACACAAGCAAGTGAAATCATGAGCACACTTACCCCCACCCCATACTTCAAATTTTGATGTCCCCATCAAACAAGGAAACCAAAACTTAAAAGCAAGAGAGAAGAGTATGAAGAGCTCACAATTTCTGTATTCTTCAATGGCATGTTTAGGTTCACTCAAAGGGGTTGTCACGCCTACGTCCTCTTTAGAGCCTCGCTTGTCGCTCCCTCTCGTACACTTGCTCTTGGTAGAAGTCTTGTGGTGGTGGTTGGAGTTGAGGATCCGGGCGCGTCCATTGGTCCTCACGGGAAGGGAAGTTCCCGCTCATCAATGTGTTGAAGCTATCTTGGACCCGCCACCTTTGATCTTCCACCTCTCTAAGCTCCTCCACCTCTCGCCTAGTGTAGCTGAGGGCTCGGTTCATCTCTTCTTGGCTAGCTTGGAAAGCACTTTGTTGTTGAAGCAATTATTTTAGTTGTTGGTACATGTGTTGTTATTGGAGATTCACTTGATGGACCTCTTGAAGAACATTCTCTTGTTGAAGTTGAAGATGGGCCATTTGGTTGGCCAAGAAGGACATGTCCACCGTTTGTTGTCGCTCGGGAAACACCATTCCCGGACCATACCATTGGGCGTAGCCTTCATAACCGCCACCTTGAGCTTGTTCTCGCCTTGCACCACTCCCCTCTCCACTCTCATAGTGCCTCGGGACCTCATAGGCACCGGACCGACTTTAAGGGAAGTCGGGCCCGATGTGGTGTGTACCTCGGTCCGCCAATGTTGGAGCTTGGTGCGTGGCTCGGAGGTTGGCCATCAAGCCTTGGAAGCGCTCATCTTCTTCATTTTTCTCTTGATCGACGTCCATGTCTTCCCCACGTGGTGCAAACACAAAGTTATCTTGGTCGAAATCCAGTGAAGATGGAGGGGATGTAAACCGAATGTGTTGAGGTTGTTGTCGCCGCCCCTCTCTTGCACCTTCGGGGTCACCAAATGAGTGTGGCTTGTCGGCCCACACTTGGTACCAATTTTGATACTGAGAAAGATCATAGAGGTTGGCCGCCAACCGGATCGACACACCATCATAGTTCGAGTGAGGGGCCAAAGAAATCATGTAAAGCTTCTCCTTGATGATGTTAGCCTTCTTGAAATACTTCATGTTCATATACTCAACACCATTCGGAGCCGGAGAATACTTGTTAAGGTCGACTCCTAGACGCATGGCTAGTCTTGCTATCATCCCGCCGAAGTAGATCCAAGAGGAGCTTTGGAAGTCTCGCACCATCTTGACCCACTCCCATGCAAGGTTCATGGGCTTCTCGGTGTGGAAGAGCATCTCATGTAGCAACATAATCTCTTCCTTCATCGGCTTGCTCAACTCATGGCGAGCATAGATTGCACATCCCAAAACTCGCACCATGACCCGAAAAAGAGGGCTAGCAATCTCGGTTGTGGAGGCGCCCTTTCTCATCTCGCTCTTCCCGGCCACATGCCGCCACACTTGGTTCACCTTCTCGTTGTCGACGCCGGTCTCTTCTCTTGGACATGGAAACCCGAAGTAGGTAGCCAAGTCCCTAAGAGAGAGATTGTGGTCCTCATTGCCCAATTGGAAAGTGATCGCCCCTTCCTCATCCTCCACATTATCATAAGTGCATTCAAACGTGGCCATGAATTCCGAGGTGAGGGCGGGATAGTGGATGTTGTCCCACCTTAGCATCCCATTGAGACCGATGTGAGAGTAGCACCTTGGAAGAGCTTGATCCATGTCCATCTTCCTCACGGCGTCCCAATCAAGCCACCTTGTGTGATGCTCAAGCGCCATATACCTTGCATAACTCTCAACTTGCTCATCATCCTCCAAGTAGACATCATCCAACTTTGGCTCTTTCCTTGACTTCTTGGACTTCTTCCTCGGCCTTTCCGCATGAGATGATGAAGCTCTAGTCTCCATGGTACCTACACACATCCAACCAAACAAAAGGGTCCAAGATAAACTCCATACAACTCAACAAAAGCACTCATCAACACACAACAACACTTCAACACAAGGGGAACCCCATACTTAGTTTCTAAACACACATGCATCACAATCCAACATGAATCATCATGGATATCTTCTAACAATGGCTAAGAAAATGATCATACTACATCATGATTAGGCTATAGACAACAATGAAACACATGAATCCACATGATATCACAAGAAGAGAGTAAAAACAACATGGATCGACTTCCAACCTATGTCGGGTCCGACTTACTCAACCTCGGTCCGACTTGTTGGACCGACTTCCACAACTCGGGCCCGACTTTCCTGGGCACGTCGATCTCGACCTAGTTCATGCTTCGACTCTAACCTCAAATCAACCCAAATCACTCTATCATGCACTTAAATTTCAAATTCAACCATCAAACATCCCTAATCGAAGTTCTAAATGGATCTAAACATGCATAAACAACTTTAAAGCTCAATTTCACAAATCATGCAAATCCACCATTGATGCTCAAGATCAAACTCTCAATCAAACATGGCATTACTCAATCTATGCAATGAAAGCACAAAATCTTCAAGGAAATAAGTAAAGATCGAGTAACACATACCGGATTTGAAGAGTATTGAACTTTTAAACAAACAAAGAACTTAGAACTCAAATTTTCTCAACCTAGATCGAGATGGGGGATGAAGAACGAGATTGAACTCGAAATTTCTACTTGGAATCGGGTTAGGGAGGCCTTTTCGTGATTGGATCGAGATGAAGAAGGGGAGAGTGTGTGGATCGAGTATAGTGAGAGAGGGAGGGCCGATTTTGAGAGTGTGAGGGAGATGGGATGTATTTTGGGAATGGTGGTTAGTATGAAGATGGTAGGTAGGTGGGGGATGGTATTTAATGGGGGAAAGGGACAAATTAGGTCAAGGGCAAAATTGGAATTCCACCTAGTCAAATCGGGTCGGACCGACTTCATGAACCGACGTCCCTATGTCGGGCCCGACTTACTTGGGCTCGATGTGGGAGTATTCGGGTCACCAATTTTACTCCATCCTCTTGCAACTTCTTTCTCCATATTTCCATTTATATATTTCACCTCAAATCCTACACAACCTTGAAGAATACACAACACCAAAAATCCACAAAACACTAGATAGAGATTGGTTAGAGAAAAGCTAGGCTATACTAAGAAAAATCAAACTAAAATTACGAAAAGAAAGCTACTAGCTCGAGTTGCCTCCCGAGAAGCGCTCGTTTAGAGTCACTAGCTTGACTTCCTAACCTCAACCTCAAGGCGGATGAAACACGGTGAATTGCTCGCCATTGTTGTGCCCATTCCCATTGCCCTCATACCCATAAAACCACCAACGATGGTCTATATAGGCATGGCTCTCCGATCTCGGGACTCTCTCATCATACTCCTCCAACGAATGAGATTTCTCCTCCTTACTTGCTCCATCATGTTCCTCTTTTCCTACACCAAAGTTATCCAAAGAATTCCTAGGAGATTCTACCAATTCATCTTTCAAGTCACTAAGGCAAATGTAGGAGTCTCCTAAGTCATCTTTCAAATCACTTAAACAAATGTAGGAATCAAAAGTTTGGAAAGAATTGTGGTCATCACCAACATCAAAAGGATATAAGTAAGGATACTCTTCATTTCTCCTTGGGCTAGCATTGATCCTTGACTCATCTTGATCTTCAACTTGCTCCAACAACTCCCTTGCTTGTATTTGTTTATTGAACCCTTCATCACTTCTCAACACAATGACCTCACTAGCAACTTCCACTTCTTCACTTTTTCTCTTGGCACTCTCTTCAAGTTTGAGGATAGCCAAGGCGTCCGGCTCATTCAAAGCCTTGTTGAAGTGAAAATCGACCTTTTCTTCACCAATCTCAAAGGAAACTTTGCCGTTTTTGACATCAAACCTTGCCCCCGCCGTAGCTAAGAATGGTCTTCCTAAGATTATTGGGACCAAGGGGTCCTCGTGCATGTCCAAGATCACGAAATCATCGGGGACAAAGTACTTTCCAACTCGCACCGGCACGTCATCCAATATTCCCTTAGCCTTGATGATGGAACCGTCGGCCATAGTTAGCGACATATCGGCCGGCTCTATTTCACCTAAATTTGCCCTTCTCCAAATACTAGCGGGCATCACCGAAACACTTGCCCCAAGGTCACATAAGGCTTGGAAGTTTTGAGACCCCACACCAATAGTTATAGCAAAGCGACCGGGATCTCCTAGCTTTTGCGGTAACTCCAAGGTCTTGACCTCATCTTGCATTTCTACAATCGATCTCTTCTTGCTCAAAATCTCCTTTAAAAACTTGGCATAGGATGGCATCTCGCTCAATGCATCGGTGAACGGGATAGAGATGTTCAAACCTTGCAAAAGCTTGAGAAACCTCTTGAACTTGTTCTCAACAACATCTTTCGGCTTCTTTGAGGGATATGGAAGAGTTGTTGCACCTTGAATCTTGCTTGGATCAACCTGCTTGGACTTCCCCACTTCACTTGCAACATTTCTTGGTTGGACCGACTTAGGCACCACGTCGGGCCCGATGTCGTGTATCTCGGTCCGATGCAGAGGAGGCGATCTTCCTGCTGGATCGACTTCAGGGAACGTCGGACCCGACTTGTTGGGTAAGTCGGTCCGGCTCTCTTCATCCTTCTTAGGCATGTGTGGCTCGGGTAGGTTTCGGCCACTTCTCAATCCAATTGCTCGGACTTTATTTTGATTGTTTTGAGCTCGGGGGTTCTCCTCGGGTCGGCCCGGAAGTCTCCCATTCTCTCTCGGGGCTTGAGTTGCGATTTGGGCAAATTGATTGTCGACTTGCCTCCTCCATGCACCAAACTCATTGAATTGGGTCCTCATCTCCTTGAACCCATCCCTCGTCTCTTGAGCAAATGATTGTATCTCATTGAATCCTGGTGGCCTATATGGTGGTGGTTGCGGTGCCCTTGGCTCGTTTTGGTTGAAGTTGTTGTTGTAGCCTTGAGCTTGACCGTTGTTCCACCGGCCATTACCACCATTGTTGAAGTTGCCTCTTCCACCGAAATTTCCTCGAACATAGTTTGCCTCCTCAATTCGCTCGGCCAAGCGCACTTGGCTCTCATTCGGACAAACTTGTGTAGCATGTGCAAAGGATCCACACTCCTCACAAGATCTAGCATTTTGCTTGTAGTAGTGGACTTGCCTCTTAAGCTTGCTCACTTCACCTTCAAGGAATTGGAGCTTCACATCCTTGTCAATGTCTTCTCCCTTTGGATCATATAACTTCCTCGCACCTTCACCTTGAACTTTCACCTCTTTGCTAGCTTGACTCACCCCATACATGGCCTCATAATCGGATAGCTTGTCAAGTAGCTCCCAAGCTTGATCCGGTGTCAAGTCTATGAACCCACAATCGGTGTGGAGATTGAGCTTGTCCTTCGTTGCCGGATTGATGCCTTGGAAAAAGATGTCTTGGAGCACATAAGGTTGTTGGCCATGAGTAGGACATTGGCGCAACATCTCCTTGAAACGGTCCCATGCTTCAAAGAGAGGATCATTCGGACCTTGTTGAAAGCTTGCAATTTTCCTTCTTAGCTCGGTTGTCGTTGAGGGCGGGAAGAACTTCATCAAGAAAGCATCATAGAGTTCCTTCCAAGTTGTGATTGACCTAGGGGCTTGGCTCTCGAGCCAATGTGTGGCCTTGCCCCCAAGTGACCATTTGAACGCCTTTAGAAGCACATACTCCAACGTCTCCTCGTCGGTAGAGATCGTCTCACACATGTCCACAAAGCGTTTGACGTGCTCTATGGGACACTCATGTGGACGGCCCTCGAATTGATCACGCTTGATGAGGGAAATGAATTGCGTCTTGATCTCAAAATTCTTGGCAACCTCGGGAAGCACAATAGCCGGTTCGGGTACCCTCAACTCCGAATGCATGTATTGGCGTGCATTCCGGCGTAGAGCGTTGAGTTGAGCCTCGGCCCTCATCCGTTGCTCCCGTTCTCTTCTTGCCACCGCCTCTTGATTGTCCTTCTCAAGTTGCAATCTAGCCATTTCGGCCCTAAGTTGAGCCAACTCCTCATCAACATGGAGAGCTTGATTCGCCATCCTTTTCCTTCTTCGGGATTCTTTGAGAATACTTTCCGGATCACTCACAAACTCAAGCTCAAGTGTTCCTCGGGAGGAACGAGCTAGCATACACCTACGAAACAAAGACACAAACCAAAACAAATCAAAAACAAACAAAGGGTTTGGGCTATTCCCTCACCCAAATCACTACCAAAACACAAGAAACTCACCAAATTGGCACTCAATGCACTTAGACTTCCCCGGCAACGGCGCCAATCTTTTGATCGCTCGTGTGTGCGAGGGTCTAGAGATACAATTTATAACCCGACCCCGTTGTAGCAAATGGTGGGTGTCGAATGCTCGGGAAATCTACTCGATTGAGGTGCCTAGACACTAGAAAGCTGGAAAGGAGAGCTTAAAACAAAGGAAAACAAAGAGAACAGTCGGGACCGACACAAGTGTCACGTCGGGCCCGATGTTGGCGACAAGAGGAAGTCGGGACCGACGTAGGGTAAGTCGTGCCCGAGGTAGCTGGGTTTGTCGAACTTCAAAGATTGAAAGTAGATCTTGGGCTTTTGGGTTCCTTCTCTAGTAGATTAAGGCTTTTCCACCCCAATTCAAGCAATAAGTGATGATCGGAATAGGATCGAGTGCTTTCGCCCTCGTTCCAACCACTTCTACACATCGATCATTGGGGAAATCCCCTTCGAAGCAAGGTCTTGAGATTGACACATGTTCACTTTCGCTACTTTGCCAATCACAAGCCTTGATTCCTTACTTTCGCAAGGAATTGTATCTCTATGTAGAGTGGGTTCCTAGATCAAGCACTCAAGGCTATGGAATTGGGGTTTCTAGCCCAAACCTAGCTAGAGTTTTCCCCCATAACCCAAGATCAAGGAAATCTACTCCATATGGCAAACAAAGAAAGCAAACAAATCAAAAAGCAAAGCAATCAACATCATCAATCTCAAACCAAAGCAAAGTTTCATTCACAAATCAAAAGCAATCCACAAACTCCAATCAAAGGTTTCCAAATCCACAAGATCAAAACAAAGCAAAGCTAATCTATCAACCAAACCTATCAAATCTCCCTCTCTATGGCCGATTCTCTCTCTTCTCCTTCTCCTCTCCTTCCTCCTTGCTCTCCAAGTATCCTCTTGAGAGTCTTTGAGGGTTGGGTTCCTTTCCAAGTGTGGGAACCTCCTTCAATTAGAAGACAAGAGAGCCTTTATAGATGAGGGGCAAAAGTGGAAGTTTACAATTTCGTGCCTTGGAGCCCAAGCAGTCCAGTGACCGACTCGGACCGACACGGAGGACCTCGGGCCCGACTTACTGTGCAAGTCGGTCCGAGGTCGAAAACTTCATCTCGGGCCCGGCGTGGTTCCAGCTCGGTCCGGACCTCGTTCCACCCTCTTCTTGTTGACTTTTCTCTTGTTCTTCTTCATGGCTTGCTCCTCTCTTTCCCTCTTGAGCTCGGGCCTTGCTCCATGTTCCGACTCTCCTTCAAAACGACCCTTGATCCATGCCAAATTACCTACAAAACACATAAAACGCGCGTAGTCTCCGAATCTCATAGAAATACGGGAACTAAGCTAAAAAGGAACAAAACACACAAGAAAAGGGGAAAAAGAAACATATTTACAAAGGAAATCATATATAAAAACACCACCAAATAAAGAGACATCACCGAGGCTAGGAATAAGGTGATTGTGAACAATCTCAAGAAACGACTTGTGAAGGCTAAAATTAACTGGGCCGACGAACTTCCCTATGTTCTATGGGCCGATCGAACGACGCCCAAACTAGCAACCGGCCAACCTCCTTTCTCCCTGACCCATGGATGTGAAACAGTTATTCCCGCCGAAATTCTCATGCCCACTCCAGCTTCTTGACCGACGAACATAATCATCTAGAGTTGGCAGCCGACCTGGACACTTCAGACGAGCTTCGTGACCAAGTTTGAATTCGCTTGGCTAGGCATCAACAACAGGTCGTCCGAAGCTATATTCAAAACATCAAGATACGGACTTTCCAAATCGATGATTGGGTGTTGCGAAAGGTGTTTCAGAACATCGCCAAAACCGGTTTCGGAAAGTTAGCTCCATCATGGCAAGGACCGTACAAGATAACCAAGGTCGTCGGCCAAGGTGCATACCTACTCGAACCCAAGGACGGAGACGCAGTCCCACAAAGCTAGAACGCGATGCACTTGAAGCGGTGCCACTTCGGATGAAGTCCCTATTTCTCGAACTACATTCCCCAAGGCACTTCGGACAGGAAGCCTTCGCACATCAAACACAAGATGTCCAAGGTCATCTTTCTTTAGTTATCAGTTTATTTGATCTCTGTTTTGATCCTTCGCTAGTTTGTATGCAGTTTACCTGATTTTGTGAGAACTATATGTTGTGTGAAAACCATGTTGCAATGTGTCGCTTTGTTAATGAATGATCTTTGTTTGCATGACTACTTGCCAACAACCGTGTTTTTTTTCACATAGTATTGATCTCGTAGAAAATAAAGCATGTGTCTCTTAGATATCTCTTAAATAGAATACATCATTTATTCTCTCGCATATACATTTACAAGCCTCAAACGGCTAAGGCATTAAACCCTAGACTATAGACGTCTTCAAACGACGAAACGTCTCAATTGCACGATCGACGCGATAGCCGTCATTTGTCAGAGGACCCTACATGGTAAAGCACAGCTGCCACCCGTGACAAACGACTTCTGCAGGGGTCTTTGTCCTAAAGCCTTCAGCAAAAAGCATCGCATCGTCCAGGGACTCCTGCACAAAAAGGTCGGACACCACAAAATAGATACATGCAAAATATGCAAGCAAACCCAAGAAAAACATTCAAACAAACATGCATAACATAATTTGAAACCCCCCTAGTGGGGGTGCCATATCCAAAGCAAGGTAGAAATGTTTACGGCCCCCAAACTGGCCTACACAACGTCACCAACAAAAACCATCTTACTTGAAACTAGTCTGAGAAATACCAAAAGAGAGCTAGCAAAAATAACTACAAGGGCTCATAGCCCTAATCTTCATTCCCATCAGCATTATCATTCACCGTATTCGCCCCGCTCGTCGAAGGGTCGTCCAGACCCCTTCCCGCCTTGGGCACAACTTTGGCATCAACTTCACGGTCGCCATCATCCTTCTCATTGTCAGAATCCTCATCCACCATTTCACCTTCTGAAAGACCCATGGATGTGAAGATCTCGTCGCCAGGAGCTGGCTTATCTGGAGGGTAGCAGTCATGAAAATTCTCGATCTCCACTTCTAAGTTCCAACCTAAATGTTGCCTTGCCATAAATTGTTTGATCGTCTCCAACCTCGACATCTTGGAATAGTAAGCGCCAATTCCCCGGTGTCCTTGAGAATCTTCTTGTTAGCCGCTTCAAGCTCAGCAATCTTGGACCTATCGGAAGCAGCCTGGCATGAATGACGTTTGACCGCTTTGGTCAACTTTCCAACATCCAACTTTCCAACATCCATCTTGGACCTATCGGAAGCAGCCTGGCCTGGTATGCATGAAGAGGCTTACAATAGAAAAAGGATAGGAAGATTCACTAGGTTGCAAGATGAAAGTGAGTGTAAAAGAAAGAATAGCAGGAATGCATACCAGCAGGTTTCCCTGAAGGCTTTGTTGTCTCCTTGAGAGCCGCTAGCTACAGGTGACAATACTTCGTATTCAACTATCTTCTCCGAATTCCCTGATTTTGCGTCATCATCTCCATCGGTTTGGTCCTCAAAAGGAGTCGTTGTCTTGTTACTTGATTCGCCTTCCAACATTAATTCTGCAGACTTCTGATAAGTCCTCCCCCCGTAGATAAAGCGAAAATCTTCATGCATGCATCACATTCCAAGGTAAGGGCATCCAAACCCAGAGGGACTACAAGCAATCATCACAAAGCAAAGAGCGTAGTAAGAAAGGATACATCTTATAGAAATGAAGACTTACTCTTGGAACTCCAGTTATCGAAAAAAGTTGCTTGGAACATAGGGCCCAGAGTCGATCTCTTGACAAAAAAAAAAAGAAATGTGTCGCCCAGTCCTTATGATTCACCTTGGATTTTTAAATCAATAGGTTCTTGGCATCCTTGGCGTGGAGCATGAAGCGGCCAACTCTGAGAGGGCACACCCGATACGCGAAGAAAAGGTCCGACAAGAAATTCAGAGCCAACAAGAAATTCAAAACTAGCGTGGACAAAGGGAAAACAGTCCCTAGTGTGAATGGGAACTCGAGAAAGCAAACCTATCCGAGCTTCACCTAGTCTATGGCCTCTTGGGTAGGGCAGTAGTAGCGCGTGTCTGGAGGAAAACCTTGGATTTTGATGATCTTTTCGACCTCTTGTTCGGACATCGAGCAAGGGCGACAATACTAAGGCTTGAGGGAGTGAGAGGAATCAAATCCCATGTCGGAAATTCTAGCTCTAACCATGGTGGAGAACGAGAGAGAACTTGGAAACAAGAAAAGTGGGAGGAAGACGAAGGAGAAGGGGAGAAATCAATTGACGCGTATCCCCGAGAGATCTACACCCGGGTAATTATAGTCTGAGTGACACGAGGTCTCCCCTCCCAAAAATGATCGAACGGACCGGGTGATCCCACATCTCTCATATCGTGTATAGAAGATATTTTAGATTTGGGGGTTATTGTTGGGCCTAAAAACAGTAAGCCCATTTATTGGAACGGCCCGGAGATAAAAAAAGATGTCTTGCTCGTGCACGAAGATAGCAGCCATAAGAACCTCGGAGATCAGAGAGAAGTTAACAGTCATCAGAATGAAGAAAGAAGATTATGGTCACGGAAAGGGGTCATGCACCCGAAGGATCATCCATATGTGACGGTTATCTTCTCCGACAAGCGTGGGGAGGTGGCCGACGGTTGAGATATGCATTAACAAAGTGGAGATCGTGGGGGAGATAAATAAACGGCTAGCTTAGCAGAGTTAAAGGAAAAAGAGGGGATCTTAGTATTCATTCCATGTTACGCATAGAGAAACTCGAGCTCTCAAACTAGTGCAAACTTCTAGCCTCATTTCACATCAGTTCAATCGATATTTTTTCACTTTTCTTTCCCTTGATTTCACTCGATTGTAGCCCCAATTCAGGACAAAAAAAATCAATTATCTATTTTTTGACCAAAACATTATCTATATGAAGGGACGTGATCCTTAGACTTAGGAGAGCATATGGAAATTGAACCTTTAATTAGATACATGGGAAAATCCAAGTCTAGGTCTTGACTTTACAAATGTCTTTGCATAGTCCTCGGTGGTTTTCATAACAACAGACTCTTCTCTCCATTTTTCTTTTTAATCTAATCACTTATTTTGATATTTTAAGATCATTAACTAAATTATCATTTCCAAGTTTTAACATGAGATTTTCACCTTCCAGGTTGGTGGCTTTCCTATCTAAGTTCTCAACTTCAATCTTGAAATCATCGCAAATTTTACATGCAACAAACTTAGATGTAGACCATTCTTTTTCCAACTTCATGAATTTTTGTGACCATCCTTTGTTATAATCCATTAGGTTAGAAATAGTATCCTCTTTTTCTTCTAATTTTTCACTGAGTTCGGAAACCCTAGTTCCCAACTTCTCAAAGATTGCATGCAATTGTTCTTTAGATTTACTAGACAAAATAGAAGATATTTTAGAATATTGTACCTCTTTTGGAGTGTTAACAACAATGAGACAAACTTCTCCTTGTTGACTTGAGTCTTCCTCGACATCCTTTGTTATAATCCATTAGGTTAGAAATAGTATCCTCTTTTTCTTCTAATTTTTCACTGAGTTCGGAAACCCTAGTTCCCAACTTCTCAATGATTGCATGCAATTGTTCTTTAGATTTACTAGACAAAATAGAAGATATTTTAGAATATTGTACCTCTTTTGGAGTGTTAACAACAATGAGACAAACTTCTCCTTGTTGACTTGAGTCTTCCTCGACATTGGAATCATCCCAGGTGGCCAACATAGCATTTTTGCCACCTTTAGTCTTTCTTTTGAGACAGTTTCTTGCAAAGTGTGCCTTTCCATAACAATGATAGAACACAACATCCCTCATGTCTCTATTTGGTTAAGAACCTTTTAAAGGAACTTTGTTTCGATTCCAAAGTCTCTTCATAGCCCTTGTTATGAGTGCTACCTCATCATCAACATCGACTTGACCTTCAGTTGGAGAAAGATCAAAAGGTCTTTCCACCTTCAAGGCAATGTTCTTAACCTTGTTAGTTTTAAAGCGACCATCCCATCGTTGCTTGATTCCTCCATACATAGTCAATTTTCCAATGACATCTTCCAAAGTGAGAGTCTTAGTCTCACTATTAGCTAGCAATGCCATAACAACTTCATTCCATTTTGACTTGAGCCCTTGAATCAATTTACTAACTTGCTTCATTTGAGGAAGTTTCTCACCAAGAAACTCAATTTGGTTAACCACAACTTGAAATCTAGAGTGATAATCACCCAAAGATTTATTCTTTTCTTGACTCATCCCTTCCAAAGTTATGATGAGATCCTTTTTCACATCATCATTCTCTTGATAAAGTCGTTTGAGAGCATCCCGAATTACTTTGGTTGTTTTGTATTGAAGGACTTTCTCTGAGAGATCATGCATGGTGGAGGACCTTATTTGCGCGAGAGTTTTTCTCCAACTTTTTGAAGTCTGCATCATTGTAGTCCTCTTTCTTCGTTTCTTCATTTCCATCTGTAATGAGAAAAGTTTATGGGCCTATCTTAATTACCTTTCAAAGTTGTCCATCAAGAGAACATATGTGGGTTTTCATTTGCTCAACCTACCAATCATACTCACCAGCCTTGAGCACCGGTGGCTTTCAAAATGAATCATTACTTGTTGTGTTTGTCGAAGTCATCTTTCTTGTAAACACAAAGTAATAAAACGAATATAGAGCCAAGGCTCTGATACTAATTGTAAGATTGTTAGTACGTTTAAGTCACCGACTTGGATGTGTACGTAGCGGAAATGATAAACAAAAAAGAATTGTTTGACATAATGATTTTTATAGTAGAAACACTTGATCAACGAACTTTGTCAATCAAGTGTAAAAACTATTGCCTTCCAAGTTCTTGATTGGAAGGACTAAAATCTATAGTTTGCTTTATTAACCTCTTAAATATATTTACAAGAACAATCCGAAGCTAACCCAACTCTTCCTAGTATGCTAGCACTTGTTTGAAACGAGTAAAGCCCTATTCTCAATAACCTTACAAGCCTACAAACTTTCTTCTTCTTTCGAACTCTCGAACACTTTAGTTTCTTTCTTTCACAAATGCAGAGTATGAGTTCGTGCTACCGTAATAATCTCTAAGTTTAAATAGATGAAACTAAGTTGAGTAGAAATATATTATCTTCCAATTCGGTTATGGAAAGATAATATACTTCTAATCATACAAATATCATCCTAAGCAATAAGAAATAATACACCAAGATATGGCTTAGGTCTTAAGGCAATATCGGTGCCCTATCCAAACTGAGAAGATACTATCTATAACCAGAATATCATGATCAAATCTTTAATATCACGCACATCTTCAAGATCTTCTCCATTTGCCTTTATTTCACGTTGGAGACTCACTATGCAGACTTGAGTTTGTCCAAATGACTTGCATTTAGAACCATCAAAATCAAAGCTCCACTTTTCTAACAGAGTTGTTTGCCCTAGTTCAAGTCCTGAAAGTCTGGGAGCACTATCTTTTGCCTTGGGAGTTTGTAATTCATTCTGATCATGTGGCATTGAAGCTTTTGAAGGGGAAAAGCCAGATGAACAAGTACCATGTTAAGTGGGGGGAATTGATAGAATCCCTTACTTATGTCATCAAACATAAGAAAAGAAAAGGCAATGACGTGGTCGATGCATATCCCGATAGTATAAACTTATTTATCTACTTGATGCTCGTTTGTTGTGTTTTTCTTTCATGAAGGAATTATATGCCAATGATGCTGATTTTGGTGATATTTTTCGTGGTTGCTGAGTGGGGGAAGTCAGGACCAATTCTATTTGCATGATGGGTTTTTATTTAAGGGTCCTAAGTTGCGAGTGCCTAAGGGGTCGGTTAGGATTTTGTTGGTTGAAGAGGCCAATGGAGGCGGCCTCATGGGACACTTTTGTGTTATAAAAATGTTACACATGATTAGGGAACATTTCTATTGGCCTCACATGCTTAAGTTAGTTGAAAATTTTTGTGCTTCATGTTTGATTTGTTTGCGAGCCAAGTCTAAAGTGCAACCACATGGCTTGTACACCCCTTTACGCATTCCTCGATTTCCTTGAGAAGACATTTCCATGGACTTATTTTTGGGGTAACCTAGGTCTAAGAGAGGTATGAACTCTATTTTTGTGGTGGTGGACCGTTTATCTAAAATGGCCCATTTTGGGGCATGCCACAAAACCAGTGATGCATACCATTTTACTAGTTTGTTCTTTGAGCATATTTTCATATTGCATGAAGTCCCTAAATCTATTGTGTTTGATCATGATGTGAAATTCTTGAGTTATTTTTGGAAGAGACATTGATCCAAACTTGGCACCAAACTACTCTTTTCCACCACTTGTCATCCTCAAACGGATGGACAAACAGAGTTTGTTAATCGCACTCTTGGATCTTTCTTGCATTCGATTTTTCATACTAACTTAAGTAGGTAGGAAGATTTTTTTCCATTCATTGAGTTTACTTACAAATGATCGGTGCATTCGGCCAGTAAAAAGACTCCTTTTGAGGTTGTCTATGGGCGCAACCCCATTACGCCTCTTGACTTGATGTCGTTTACTACCAAGGATCGAGAGAGCCAAGAAGGAATTGATCAAGCTGCCAAGGTGATAGATTGTATTTAGGTATATTTTAGATGCATGTTTATGGTTTTTTTGCATAGGTTTTAGCTTAGTTTTTAGGGTTTAGTGTTTTAGGGTAGTTGTTGTTTTGCTCGGTTTTGCAGGTTATTAGGTGATGGAGCAAGGCGGGACGTGATCCGAGCAAACTATGGTGGTGCATTAGAGGATCATGAACGAAGCTTAGAGTGGTGCAAGTGAAGGTTAAAAGAGCTAAGGCCCAAGAGGTTGTGGGAAAAGAACCCTTAAATTCGGGTCATGGATTGGAGTTGTTGTTTTGACACCTCTATCTTGCAATGCTTGGTTTGGGAGCTATAGTGATCTGATGGAGCTGAATTTGTTATCATTGGAAAGATATTTCAAAGAGATACAATTCATATTTTTACTCCGATTGCAAATTCCAACTCGAAGGGAGTCAAAACAGCCTCTGAAGTGTCACCTGAATGCTGAACCGAGGGTATGACGCGGGCTTAAGGGTAAACATGCACAGCCGCGCCACTTGATGTTGTGCCCGCACCATCTGCTTTTACACGGACAAGTTGGGCTGATTGAATGGGCTTCAACATGGGCTTTTATGATATAATTTCTGACCTGTTAGATGTAATTTTGGGATATCTTAGTCTTTGGATGTTTTAGGGGTATTTAAACCTTGTCTTTGACTTTTCTTTCATAATTTTGGAATCACAATTTGGAAACTAGGATTTCTTTTCTAGAGAGTTTTCTCAAGAGGCAACCTTAGAACCAAATTTGTATGTTTTATTTTAATTTAATTATGCATTGTTAAATCCTTTGTGTTTGAATAGTTATTGAAGTCATAAATTGCATATTATTGTGAGGTTTGATTGTTTCTCAACAAACTTGAATAGGTTTTATTCCCTATGCTTAATTGAGTCAATGTTTATCTAGGGTTTTGTTAGATTGATCACTTAATAGAATTTATAGGTTAATTTACAACTAATCTGATTAATTCCCGTTCGGGGTTAATTAGATAAAGTAGAATCTACAATTGTTTGAACCCGTTCGAGCTAATTAATTGTAGAAGGAAATAAATCCACAAATAACTTAGATGTTTGTTTGCTCTAAGTGTTTGTTTCTATCGATACTTGAACTTAAAGCTATTGTTTAATTGAATCTAAAAGTTCTTCTAGGTTGTTAGATAATTAAGGTTGTTTTGACTGCTAGTTCTATCAACTAAACCTGATGTTTGGATCATAATCCACGATAGATTATTCAAGTGAAGTGAGAATCAAGAGAATCAATGATCAATAAGCATATTTATGATAGATTCTTTCATATATCCACAATCATCCTTGCATTCATATTTAGTTTTAATTTGCATCTTAGATTTGAGAATCATTCACAAAAACCCCCATATTTCTATTACTCGGCATGCAAGTAAGAACACAAGTACACGATTCTCTATGGGATCGACCCTTACTTACCATTCTACTAAGTTTGGAACGTACTTCAAGTTCGTGATCTCAACGGTGAGTCATATCCTTCTTCAAACACGTCCATGTCCTTGCTTTTCTCGTCACCTCCATCACACCTTTCTCTCACAAAATCACCTCACAAGATCCCTTTGAGATCATCCTCTACCGAATTCAAGGTTTCCATACTCAAGTCTTGTATTCGGGTCTAGCTTTGAATCATCCTTGCACTGAACCGCCTACATCGATCATCATTAGAATTGCCATTGAGCTAAAAATGCTTTTCTCCCCTTACACTTGCTTAGTCCAAGTGAACAGCCCAATGACCCATTAGCTTGGCTCATTAGAAAAGTTGGCAAGACAAAAACAAAAAAACAGATGGAAGGGAGGAGCTGAAGCTCAAACCCATTACTTGGATACCAAGGCATGTGCACAATCGCCCTTACCACCTCTACCAACTTGCCTTCTAGGAAGTATAGGCAATCTTTTTATTTTATATCAAGCATCAACCCAAATTTGAAATAAAGGATAAGACAAGTTGTGTGTACAGATATACAATGACCGACATCGACTTACTTCGTAGCCGCCCCAACTTCCAGCCTCATCGTTTGGACGTCTCATCCCTCTCTTCCCGACCTGCTTCCACCCATGCCCCTAAAAGCTTGGCACTACAAGGTAGTCGATTCTCCTCTCCTTCTAGCCCTAGTTCATCCTAAAAGGAAAAAAAAATCAAGCAAGAACCCCAAATTCAGATTCCTATACTTCCCCATTTCAAACAAAATTTTCCAAACAAGTTTTATTTTTGGGAAATTCTGCGTGGTAACTATAAAGTTTTGCAAATTCTATGTGGTACATAATGTTTTTCGAATTTCTACGTGGTAACCTCTATCTTTTACAAATTCTACGTGGTAACCATATTATATTATAAAACATAAAAAGCAATTGAAAATAACACAATATCTGACTTAACTACATAAAATCACCATACATTTATATATT
This sequence comes from Fallopia convolvulus, assembly GCA_964016875.1. Classification (NCBI taxonomy): domain Eukaryota; kingdom Viridiplantae; phylum Streptophyta; class Magnoliopsida; order Caryophyllales; family Polygonaceae; genus Fallopia; species Fallopia convolvulus. The sequence continues at coordinate 41,674,368 of OZ024719.1, forward strand.
TAAAAAAATACCTAATTGAATCCCATCATTTTCTCTTCACTTTCCTTGATTGACCCGACTCGCAATTTGTGGGTTACGGGTGGACCTGCGACCCACAATATTTAAAAAATATATTAATTTATAATTTTATTAATGTATAAAATTATTTTATAAAATTATTTTTTTTTGAATTTATGGTAAAAAAATTTATTTTTGACTCAATTAACTTAGTCAAATAAGTTAAACAGCTCAATCCGCAACACGGCTCATTGACCCACAATCCATGTCCCACAAATCGGGTCAAATTATACTTTTTTTTACGGATCATGGGTCGACCCGACTTATTTAACATCCCTATTGTTTTTTTGATTGAATGAACATCCCTATTCCTAACATGCACAAACGTGTCCAAAAATAGTTTCAAATAGTAGATGGTCAAAGACAAGAGAAGCCGTTTTGACTTTCTTCTATTGACATTTATAATAACCACTGAAATTCTGACACGTCATCATTTCACATGACCTCTCTACTTTCTACCTCTCTCTTCTCCGGTTTTTCCCTTTTCCCCTTAACCCTCCTTTCCTTTCTCTTTACTCTTCTCTCCCTCTCCACAGGCCTGCAAATTGAATCCCATCATTTTCTCCTCACTTCTCTTTTCAACCCCAAATCATTTCAAAATTTCCTTCTCATTATCGATTCAATGCTCTGCCAGTGAAATCCAATATTCCATTCCCTGGGAGAACAAACCCCCGTTGCTCAAATTCTCGACTGGATCAGTACAAGTTTTGTTCAATGATGCCAATTTGTATAGCATTGTGGGGGGATCTGAGCTGAAACCACAACAGTAAAACAGTTCCAGACAAAATCAGGAGTTGGGCCGAGTTGGAATTTGAAATTCAACCTCGATGCGAACAAAATGCAAAGGCAAAAGCACACATTTGAAGGTCCAATAATGGAGGAGGACGCGACTAAGATTCGAAAGACCCGATGCTCTCCTTCTTCCTCTACGTCATCGATCATCCACAACCACCGGCCTAAGAAGGCGGCACTGGTGAGGAAACGCGGCGCTGGGTCAACCACGCCGGTGCCCACGTGGAGACTCGTAGCCTCCCGGTCGCCATCGATCTCCCTCCGCATCGCCGCCGCCTCCGAGACGCCTCGAAGCAAGTCAGGGAGGTCGACGGCGGCGCATATGCAACCAGTCTCGGCGCGGAAGCTAGCGGCGACCCTGTGGGAGCTGAACGAGGTGCCGGCGCCGATGCCGAAGGATGGACGGAGGAGGAGGAGAGAGAGAGTGGAGTCTTTCTCATCGTTGCTTCCACCCCATTTGTCCGATCCGTCTCACAGCCCTGTATCAGAGGTTTTGCTCTTCTTCTTTTTCTTTTTCTTTTAAACCTATAAAATTATTTTCTTCTTTCTTTTACACCTACTGGCTACTGGAAAGTTGGTGGTATTGCAATTATGAGTTGTAAATTAGATTGGTTGTTGGCCATGGCCCCATTCGGTCGCTTTTGATTTATGAAGAAGAAAATTGTGCAGTTTTTGTGTGTGTCTGTCTACCTTACCGTCTATCATGTATGGTGTTCTTGGTTATGCAGAGATCAGATCGATCAGGAACCGGAACTCACCGGAGAAGGCAATCATCTTCCTTTTCTAGGAAGCTGCGTAGTAATGCTCCTGACATTGGAGTTCTTGATTCAGTCAGCAATGCTAGTTTTATGGAGGTACTTGATTTCACTGTATAGTTCTTTCCTTAGATCCAGCTGATCACCCTATCAATATTGCTAGAAGCACTTTTTTCTTCCTTGTAAAATCGCAATTCAATCCATTTGTATAATCTTACATGGCATCGCCCGTGATGACACCTTCCATTAAGTATTAACCATGATCACCTTAACATGTAAATAAATGCAATAATTTTCATCCTATTAACCATGATCACCCTTACTAGTTTAAATGATCAAGCAAACACTCATTCTACGTGTCCCCTTGTTCATCAGATTGAGACTAGATCTCGATGCCAAAGCCAGACTCCTGCCATGTCCACAGATGGTTGTAGAAATCGTCTCAAAGACGTTAGCAACGCTCTGACCACTTCAAAGGAGCTGCTCAGGATCATCAACCGCATGTGGGTCCAAGAAGACAACAAACCTTCATCGAGCACTTCTCTCATCTCAGCCCTTCAAACCGAGCTTGAGAGGGCCCGCTTGCAGGTAAATCAGTTGGTTCACGAGCAGAGATCAGACCAGAATGAGATCCACTATCTTCTGCAGTGCTTTGCAGAAGAGAAAGCAGCTTGGAAAAACAAAGAGAAAGAATTAATCCGGGCTGCAATTGAATCGGTTGCTGAGGAGCTAGAGGTTGAGAGGAAGCTCAGAAGAAGAATTGAGAGCTTGAACAAGAAGCTTGGGAAAGAGTTGGGAGAGACTAAATCGCTGTTCTCAAAGGCTATGAAGGAGCTTGAGAATGAGAAGAGGGCGAGAGGGATAATAGAGCAGGTTTGTGATGATTTAGCTTGGAATGTAGGGGAAGACAAGGCTAAAGCTGAGGATTTGAAGAGAGAATCACTGAGGATGAGAGAGGAGATTGAGAAGGAAAGAGAGATGCTCAACATAGCTGATGCTTTGAGAGAGGAGAGAGCTCATATGAAGCTTTCAGAGGCTAAGCACCATTTTGAGGAGAAGAATGCAGCTGTTGATCAGCTGAGGGACGAGCTTGAAATGTTTCTAAAAGATGAAAGAGGTACATGTCATCATTTTGGCAGAGACGAAGAAAGGGAAGCGGATGATGGGGAAGTTGAAGACGATATGCACTCTATAGAACTAAATATGAACAGATTAAGAAAAGGCTACAAACCCAGTTTCGGTACAGTGACTCCTAGAAGAAGCACTTCCTTGCTTAGGAGTGCTTCGAATGTGCTTGAGAGTCTCCAATCTGCAGCAGATGGTGAATTAGGGTTTGGTTATGAGAGATTTTCCAAGGCGCATAGAAGAAGCTGTGGGGATGAGTTGCAGAGGAGTAAGACAGTTAAAGGGCTCAGGGATCATGTATTGTCTAGCTCTAGGCTGGGACCGAGCCGGATACACCAAGAGGATGCAAGAATTGACTCAAAAAAACGGGAGAAGACCAAGACATTGAGGTGATTCATGGATGTTGGCTACTTATGGATGTTTTTTGTATTTTTGTTTGATCAGCTATGTCCTGCAGCTCTTTCAGTATTTAATGCAGCATTCAGCTGTTTGAGTGTTTGAAGTTTTTATAGAAATCTAATTTCTGATAAAGGTTCATAATCATTTCACGCGCATCCTAGATTTTCATTTAGTCTTATTTCGAATCTTGTTTGCTACTATGGTTTTGTGTTTTTCTGTCCTGTTGGGTCTCTCGGTGGCACCCCTTCAGCATTAAGCCAGGGGTGCCTCTATCATGACCCCCAGATTCTCCTTGAGGGAACTGCACTGGGTCAATGTTGTTGTTGTTGTTGTTGTTATGTTGTATTAATGTTCGGAAGAAACAAGAAGATACTTAGGCTGGATGGAACCACCAATTTATGGTTTATTACCGAAACATTAAATCATATTCATAATTTTCGCCAAAGAATTGACGGATAAATGTAGTAAAGGTTGCATCTTATAATCAATTGACAAAAGAAGCAACGACTCACCAACTTTATATACACCTAATCAGTCCTTATGTTTCAATGTGGCACGGAGATACATTTCAGCATATGTGGACAATAAAACTATTATCCTAACTTATAAAAGATGAACCCTAGAAAAGAATTTAAACAATCCTGTCTTGTAAAAGCCAGCAAATATTTTCTAAATTTAAATTGCTCTAAAATTCCATACATGTACAGTGATGGTCTGGTTGAGGCCTCTAGATTTGTAATAATTACGTACCAGACATCATAAATACAAATAGACAAACAAAAGGAAAGCAAAAAGCAGTAAAATTAGAGCCCTAGAGATTTGGTGGTGATCTGCCAAGCTTCACTCCACAATATCCATTTATTTCCAAACTTGATAAACTACCAAGTCCAAGAATTCAACAATTTAAAACATGAACTTTGGGACAAGGGTTCTCTATTCCTCTATTCACCATTAGGCTTGGCAGAAACCAGCATTAGAATGGCTGTTCAAGTAAGACATGGCCATAGCAGCATTGAAAGCTGCCCCAACAGGAAATGAGTCCTCATCCACAAAGAAGTAAGGCGAGTGCAAGGGCTTGTCGGATTTCAATGACTCGTTCTTGATCCCCACCACAAAGATTGCAGCTGGCATTCTCGGCACAAAGAAGCTGAAATCTTCTCCCCCCATTGTTACAGGAAGCAAACCAACCTTGGATTTTCCCAACATAACTTCTGCCACATTTTTTCCATGCTCATATAGCATCTTGTCGTTGACCATAACAGGAGTTGGCAGTGGAAATTCCTCCATGAAATCAAGAACTGCATTGCACTGGTACACTTTTGCTTGCATTTCAAAGATCTGCATAAAAAATTATGGGATTTTGTGTTATCATTTGAGCTTAGCAAGAAGAACGCCATTTTGAGTAGTTAGATATACCACATGCGTGCTATACCTCTTTGATTCTTCTTTGCAAGTATTTGAGGCCTTCTGGTGAAAGGCTTCGGAACGTTCCTCCAATTTCCACGGACTCCGGGATCACATTCTTTGCTTCACCTCCTCTGAAGTACCCAATAGACACCACCTGTGTAGAATTCCCTTTAATACCTAAATAAGCCCTCCTAATCTAGCAACTTTGAGATAATCGTGGTCATGTACCACAAATATTATTTTAATTCAACAACTTTACAAAGTTTGCTAGCAAAGGCCAAATCAGAAATTAAGAACATCATCATCCAAAAGTTCATCAACACAAAGGCATTTTCATCCCACATTAATTTCTAACAAAGCTAATCTAGGCATATGGTAATTAATTAAGATTCTAACCGTGTTGACTTGCCACCAACTTCTCTGATCCAACAGAAAACGTTTCAGACTCCACAGTATTCACCCAATGCTTTGCAGGTCATAGAGTAAACAATTCCGATTAATCATTCAAAGCAACCGCGTTGAATCTTTTGACTTGGAAAAATCACAGTGAAATTCAATCAGGTGTTCTCCCAAAAGCTAATTCAGGAAGAAAAAACACAAAGCATTTTCAAAAATTGTATCCTACAATAGTTCCTATACAATCTAATCTAGGCAAAATATGGGCACGAGGATTAATTCACAGGTTGTTTATAACTGGAATATTTATTCGCAATGGATTGAATAAAGAGATTTTACCCCAGACTCGAGAGGGTCAGTCTCTCTTGAAACAATTTGTTGGATAGCAAGCACAGCTGAGGAAGCAGCGACAATTGGATCCCTGCTCAGATGAGGCTGAGCTCCGTGTGCACCCACCCCTCTAATGGTGGCTGTGAACATACCTGCACCAGCTAGGATTGGACCCGACTGGGACGCAATATGACCTGTGGGGAAAGCAGGGTACACGTGTATACTGATTATTGCATTGATATCATCAAGAACGCCTTCTTTGAGCATATGATACGCTCCACTATAGCCTTCCTCCCCCGGTTGGAACACCAATTTCACAGTTCCCTTCAGTGAAATTCACATCATAAAGCGTCAGATCATACAAGAGATAATGTAAATCTGAGTAAAGATTGTACTTAACTAAACTGACTGCTTATATAGATCACCTTGAGCTGATCTTTTCGGGCCACAAGTAGTTTGGCGGCTCCAAGAAGCATTGCAACATGGGTATCGTGTCCACAGGCATGCATTCGACCCTTTACTTGGCTCTTGAACTCCCAATCAACTAGCTCCTATTCAAGATAAAAAAAATCAGTCATTTCAAGTTACATAAAAAGGAACATAATGAAAACAAAAACTACTAATCATTCATTCGACCCTTTACTTGGTGTAAAATTATTTTTTTTTAACGAAAAAACGTAACACTACGCTTCAAGAGAAACCCAAACGTGAAGTTTGACCTTCATTTTCAGGTTTTAGAAGAAGAATAAGAACAATATATCAAAAGACAATAAGTTAATAAGTTACTAGAAGATCAGTAGACCAAGAAAGAGAGAGAGAAAGAGGGGACCTGCAAAGCGGGAGCGTCCATGTCAGCCCGGAGACCGAAAATAGGTTGACCCGACCCGATGGTAGCGACGATCCCAGTCTTGGCAACGGGCCACTGGTACTCGATTCCGAGCGCGTCAAGCTCGGATCTGATGAGTTGACTCGTCTGGTGCTCTTCGAACCCCAACTCGGGGTGCTGGTGAATCTTTCTCCTGATTCGCTTCATCCACTCGGACACCGCGGGCTCCTTCGCCGATTCCAGCAACTCCTTACTCAGCGAATCGAGCTCCTCCGCCGCCGCTCCACCCCCACCACCACTGCATTGACCCGCCGCCTCGGCCTCAGCCAATACCTGTTGACCCGAAATCAGTAGCAGCACAAGGAAATAGCCCAGAAGCTCCATGGTTGTAATTTTGGGTTTTCGTCAAAAAAAGGTCATTTTTCAGAAGCAATTTTCTCGAGTTCTGGGAATTTTGTAGAGTGTAGGGATTCTGAAAGTGTGCGAGCACTGACTCCATTTCCACCGTTTCTCCTGATCATCTCCTTTATTTTGGCCTGATTTCCCTCATTTGGCAATTTTAAAATGACACGAAACAAGTAGGTTGTTTGATTTTTTGAGTGATAAGTAGGACCCTACAGCAGAGTGGTCGGCCTTATGAACCGTAGCTAATGTTTATAGAGCTACAAGTATAGGCAAACAGATGAAGCATTGGTTACGTCAAGAAGTGGTGCTATCTTAAAACGAATAGTTTTCATTTTCCTTGCGACAAGATAACGATAATCTTTTATGATGTACATTTCATTTTGGGATTGCCGTTGAACGGAATAAAGGCGGCAAAAACGCATGATGATCATGATCTGAACGCCTAGATAATGAACTCTTACAACTTGACCACAAAAGTAGATTGGAGCGCTACAGGGAAGGAAAAGTGTTTTCATCACGTGTTGGCATGATGTTATGAATAACATGTTGATTAATGGAGGAGACCCGATTTTGTTGGTGACAGAATATCTATTCGAGTTGTTGGGAGTGCTCTATTCATTGATAAGACAAACGATTCGGCATTGCTCAAAGTGTTGCAAGATCGGATTTTTATAGATGAAAAGTGTGAGCGAAATGGGTGGGCATTATTCGAGTTATATAGACGAAGTATCCACTCGTTGGGAACTAGTTCCAACGGATGGCTCGTTGGTCCATACGATCGACAAGTGTGTCAGTCACCTCGACCAACGAAATCCTTCTAATTTTGACTTTTCAAAGCCCGTCAATCGAGGTGACTAACGAGGGCGCTTGAAATATTTCGCTGGGCGCTTCTTCAGCCCGAGTTAAAAAGAATCAGCTCTCTCTCTCTCCAGCGTCCCAAATTAAGTAGGTTGTTTGTTGTGTTGGAGAATCGTACTGAGATCATGTAGCATTTTCAGATATGTGTGGTTAGAGTTTAAACTACACCTATTCCACTTTATTAAAGCTGTTCTAAATAAAAGATCTTTAAAATTACAAAATCTGAAGGAAAAAAAAAACCTTATCTAGGCTAATAAAAAGAATTATAGAAACTAATTGCTTGTTTGGTTGTTAAATGCATTCATAGGCATTAAAAAGAATTATCGAAAGTAATTGCTTGTTTGGTTGTTAAATGCATTCATATAAAATTGAAAATTTTCAAGTCAATATAATACACTACATTTTATGGTTCAAGATATTTTATAAGAAAATAAAAACCATAATTTATAACTTCTGTGAATTTTTTAATAATTTTTTTTTAACTTGAGTACCCCTTTTACACCTTGGTGGTATAAGGTTTTCTTCCCAATAAATTTTCGGGAAATAAATCCTTTATTAAACATGTTTTCTAAATTACCGTGAATTGCAAATTCTATTAAATTACTTCACATGAATTAAATTATTATACTTCTCGCATTTAACCAAACAAATACTAAAAAGTTTAAATGCAACATGAACTTACAGAAAACAGTAAAAATGACAATTATCAACAAGACATTATTGTGATACTGTTGTTATCCACAGCATTCTCTTATTGAACAACCCTCCATTTGAGGTACCTATATTTTAATTAACCAAGTGTTGCACAAAAACGACATACCATGCCAATATGCCATGAATGCAACAACTAAAACTTTCTAATTTCTTTTCCAATCATTCAAGTAAGAGAATGCAACAGCAGCATGGAGGGCAGCTCCAACAGGAAGCACCTCCTCATCCACAAAGAAATGTGGAGAGTGCAAAGGCTTGTTGGATCCGAGTGTGTCGTTCCTAATCCCAATGAAGAAGAACGCCGCAGGAATCTGTTGTGAATAGAATGCGAAATCCTCAGCAGCCATTACAACGGGAGCCACACCGACGTTTTCAGGACCGCCTAGCAAAATCTCTCCAATACCCTTCACGTACTTGTACATTCCCTCGTCGTTGACTGTTGCAGGGTACGGCCTCCTTTCTTCCTCCATGAAATCTATGGAGGAAGTGCACCCCTGCACCTCTGCTTGCATCTCAATCACCTATTAGTTTGATTACACCAGCAACAGTTCAAATCTCCTACTCATCAGCCAATCATGTTGTAGTGAAGCAATTGGGAAACAAATTCGATGCATGTTTGGTAAGTTAGGTAGATTACGTCAACTCTGCTGATAAGGTTGTTATTAAGATGTACCTCTTTAATCCTCTGCATAAGTTCAACCAGACCCTCAGATGTAGTGCTTCTGCAAGTTCCTCCCAATTCCACATGTCCCTGGCTTTCCCTGGCCCTCACAAATCCAACAGTGACCACCTACACAAGTTTAGAAAAATAAGCCAGAGACTAAATCGGTTAAGAAAAAAAGATTGCAGCAGGCAAAGAGAATTTAATTACTCTGGAATCCAAAGGATCGGTTTCTCTAGATATAAGCTGTTGAAGGACCACAATCATCATGGACGTCGCAAGAACAGGATCACAGGCTTGCCTTTGTGATTTAACAGTTGCTATGAATCGGGCTGAACCAGCAAGCAGTGTGCCGGGCCTGGAGTCAATTTTTCCAGTTGTGATTCCGGGTTCAACATGTAAGCCCAAGATAGCTTTGACCTTGTCAAGAGAGCCCTCTTTTATCATATGGTATGCGCCTGCACGCCCTTCTTCCCCAGGCTGGAAGATAAGCTTAATAGTGCCCTTTGGAGACAAGATTTCAAATCATTAAGGTTTTTTTTTTCTTTTTCTAAGCAGATTGATCAAAATTCATCAGAAATGAAAAAAGATTAAAATGTTATTTTGCTATATAGGAGTGAGCATAACTTGAAGTTTGTTACCTTCAATTTTTTCCTGTTTTGTTGGAGCAACTTGGCTGCTCCGAGTAGCATTGTAACGTGAGCATCATGGCCACAAGCGTGCATCTTGCCATCGTTCTTACTCTTGTATTCCCACTCCACAAGCTCCTGATAGTATAAATGCCATTTTTTTTATTAAAAATGTTAAATAAAAAGTCATAATGCATAAACACTAAACAGCAACCTCAACACAGAGTGAAGTCCCTAGAGCCCATCAAACTCTTCGATGGAAAATTTAAAATTAAACGGAAGAATCCATTTGATTCATACATGATTGGACAAATCCAGTGCCAGCCTCATGAATAAGCATTAATTTTGAAGTTCAGATCACAGATTCAATCAAAAGAGTTCCTTGAAACCTTTGCTTCTTTCATTTCCTTTTACTCAAAAACCTAATAATGCTTAGCCTAATTAGCCAAAACTCAAAACGTGGTGAGGAAGAGAGAGATGAAACCTGAAGAGGAAGAGCATCCATGTCGGCCCGGAGAGCAAACCAAGGCTCATGACCCGACCCGACAATCCCAACGACGCCGGTGTTGGCAACGGGCCAAGTGTACTCGATCCCGAGCGAGTCAAGCTCTGAGCGGATGAGTTCGCTCGTCCTAAACTCCTCCAACGCCAACTCAGGGTATTCATGAATCCTTCTTCGAAGTCTCCTCAGCCAATCGAAGAACTCGGGCTTCCTCGCCGATTCAAGCAGCTCTTTAGCGAATAATCCACGATCCCAATACGAATCCGATTCCGATTCCGAATCCGGGCGGGTGACCGAATGCTGCGTAAATCCTTGAGCCGGAATAATAGATAAGGTGCAAAGGGAGAGGAATAGGATCCGGTAGTAAATCCGACAGAAACCCATGTTCCCCTGCGCTAACTGCGATCAGAATTCAGGTCATTTTACCAACTCAAGCAGCAGCGTAGTGGAGTGTTCGACTCTTACCCAAAAAGTAAAAGGGCTCTTGTAAGATTCAAACTCTAGACGTTTGATAGAGCAAAACTTCTTTGCTTAACTGAGGTGACAATGAAAAAAAAAATCACATCATTTTATATATTATACATGGTTTTGTATATTATATATAAGTATAATTTTATTAATCAATTTGGTTTGGTTATCTAATATTTTAACACTCCATTGTATAAACAAAGTCAAGATAGGCGTGGATTAGTCATGGCCGGTTTGGTTTAAAGCATCGAACTGGACCCGCTTAAATTAGGACCGGAACTGAAATCGGTCGTTTCAACCCTTAGATAGTTTCAATTCTGGTTTATTTCATAACCTAACCGTCGAACGGGTGGTATGGCTGATTTCAAACCATTCGTGAAAAGCCATAGTCGGAACCTGCCAAACCGTCGATTCTAGTATTTTTTTTAATTTTTTATGATTTTGCCTGTTGAATCAGTCAAAGGCTAGTTGGGCATTCGAACCAACCGAAGGCTAGTTGGGCGTTCGAATCAACCAAAGGCTAGTTGGTCGTTCGAAACGCTGATTTGTGCGGTTTGAAGCAGTCCCAACAACTAATTTTTAATTGTTAGGTATTTTTTATTTTGTTATAAAAATAACCTAAAAGGTAAATTTTTTATCACTATTTATCTTTTTTTAGTTGAATTATCAATATTTATCTTATATGTATCCCAATCCATCTTCATTTCAACACACTAATCTCTCATATCATATACTCCTTCCGTTCAGATAAACTTTGTCATTCTCTACCTTGATTTTCTTGTTCAATAAGAGCATCCATAATCATGCTTTGCTACAGTGTCATGCACCCCTACTTTTTCCATTTCTCTCTCTGCCACATCAGCTATGCACCCCATTACAATTTATTTCTATATCCATGCACCTCATAAACTCCTACTTTTCCCATATACAATTACAAGTATACCCCTTTCTCTGATTCGCCACTAGCTCATGTATTGTTAGCCTTGTTATAGCAACCAACAAACAATGTAACAACTAACAACCCTCTTAATTCTATTATATTTAGTCTTACATGTGCTTGCCGATCTAGGCGCTTGATGCTTGTTCTTGTACCGAGCGTAGTTATCCGCAATGCCCTGCCAAAATGAGGTGGACTTTTGGTCGTTGCCTTGAATTGGATCAGTGCTGATATTGATATAAGTGGTAATGAGGAGCACAAAGTCGATTGGCTCCTAATGACGCTTTTCAGTTTCTTGTCTAGGAGCAGCCCTAGCACTCCCATGAGATCCACCACCATGCACAACCTCTGGTTGGGTGCTATAGTCTGGTTTAGAAGAAAGATCCACACTTCCACCAGAGCTTATGAGCGTTGGTGGCGGTTGAGTGTGAAACAAAGTTCGACGGGGAAAGAGGCATAACAAAGGCATTTGGATTACCAGAAGATTGAGAGAGGAGTTGTGTATAGTACGTCATATCACTTTGACTCCCAAAGTGGAAGGGGTTTTGAGAGGTTGCAACTTCTGCTATCCAAAACCATGAATATATAGCCACGGATTAGGGTTTTCCAACCTAAAACAATACCATCAAAACAATGGGCAAATAAAACCACTTATAAAAGAACCAAGGGTAGATAAAACACTCATAAAAAACCAGGGTTTCAGGGGGCTCCACCCCCCGACAGGGCTTCCGAGGGGAAGCACCCCTCGGGAGTCCGGGGGCGAAGCGCCCCTGGCAAGATTGGGGGCAGCGTCCCCGAAAAAAAAAAGGTATACAATGTTTTCTATTCAATGGATTATCGTAATTTGTATGGAGCCTAGGATTTATAATTTAAATAATAAATAATTTAGCTTTGGAAATTAAATATCATAAACAATACTTTTAAATTTAATGTAGTCAAATATATACAATATTGGTGTCTATGGAAAGATACAAAAATATTATGAATTATGGTAAATAATTTAGTTATGGTAATTAAATACCATAAATAATACTTTTAAATTTAATGTAATTAAATACCATATTATGAATTAATTGCCCCTAGGCGCCACGCATCGCCCGTTGAGCGGGTCGTGCTCGCCCATTGTGAGCGCGACTCGTGGCGCTTCTTTAATTTTTTAGCCGTAAACGGCTCAAAGTGACGCGTTTTGTTCTTCAGTGTGTCAAAGTCAAGCGTTTTTGGCTCTCAGAAGGTGAGCACACGCGCATGCACCAACTTCCACTGTTTTTGTTTGGGGTTTATTCTTTGCACCAAAATTTCTCGGGACAAACAAAACAGCATATTTTTTATATTATTTCTGGCACCATGCACCAATGCATGATTTCGTTGTGGGTGCTCTAAAAGTTGTCATTTGACTTATTTTAACCCATTTTTTCCAATAATATCCCTATTATTTAAAAATATTTACAAAAATCTATAAAATAAGGTAAAAGATCTTTGAGGATGTTTTAATCAAATTGAGCGATTTCTTAATTTTTAAGACAAAATCTAAAACAATAAATTTAGCTTAACAAAGAGAGTATCATATAAAATTACAAGCTTTCTTACAATTTTTTAAAAGGGATTTACACATTTTAGCCCATTTTAAGTTAATAATTACATAAAAGTGAATCTAACTCTCACAATAGCTCATATAGCCTTCCCCTTTTGTAGATTTTTATCTTTTAAAAATTAAAAAACCCCTCACCCTTCCCCCTCGAGAAATTGATGGAAATCTCCTGATCGGCGAGTTGTTCCCTTTGCCTTCCTCCATCGCCCACCCCAACTCGATCCTCTTCGGTCACTCAAAGACCTCCTCCTAGATGCCTCCTCCATCTACCCCTTTTCCGATGACGAATCGGCAACGACCGATTCGGGCACCGGAATTAAGACACGGGCGTGAAATCAAAAACCCTCACCGCTCCTTCTGCTGAATTCCACCACCAACACCAAAAATCGTTGCCTTTTCAAGGACGCCTTCGTCAAGATTAGCGACCCCCTTCCAACAACTACCGTCACTCCTCTAACCGGATCCCTTGACGCTGTTAGTTTTCAATTTCCTCTCTCCGTTCTTAGGGTTCAATAGATGACATCTACTTAATATCGTGAAAATTGTTGAAAATCGATGAAAATTATTTTGCAGATTGTCGAAATGCTTTGATATTTACTATTTTAAATTGGGGGATTTTGGAGTGCACTTTAATTTGGCTACTAGTTAATGAATTGACATTTTTCCTATTTATTAGGCTCCTTTTGAATTGTTGTCGAGTGATTGTGAATATTGGCAGATCCAGGATAGACTAGATGTGGGGATTTTAAACAAGTCTAATAGCAAAAAAAAAAATCAGACAAATTAAACTAATTTAAATATCAAGTATACAACAATAATACTAAAAATAGTTTTACATTAAAAAAGAACAAACGTATTGCATTTGTAATCAAAATATTTACATTAGAAGTTTGCGGTAAAAGCTCAACACTATGCGAATCAATTAAAACATTTCGCCTTTTTGAAAAATACATGTCCATTCTAATTCAACACTCCAACCTATCAATTAATAAATGACAACAATTCTTGTCAATTTCAGAATTTTCAATAAGTAACCTTATTCTAAATAAATACAAAAAATTAAAAAAATAATCATCATTTTAATTCAACAACTAACTTATCAATTCAGAATACGAGACGTCGGTCCTTGTAGCGAGGCGAAACGCATCAGTGTTGATCATGGGATCCATGCTCTCCCTTAAGCAAATACACCGTCGGATATCAAGATACACTCATTGGAACAAATAAAACAAAGAAGAGGGAGAACAGAACGTTGAAAAAAGATTCATGGCCAGGATTTTATTTGAAAAACAATAAATGAGTTTGTTCCATTAGCCATTCTCAAATCAGCACCTAGGCGAGGGGCTTCATAAGGTGCTCACTGTCGGCGATCGGAGATCGCGGATATGAGGCTACGATCACGATGATAATTTGCGATCGCGACTCTTTTTACAACAAGAACTTCGAGCTTCATTCCAAGTCCGAGGGACGACATTCCCGTCAAGATTCTTCAACAAGTAGGATCCCCAACCGTACGTTGCGATCACTCATTAAGGTCCCTCCCAATTCGGGACGAGCTTTCCATACATGGGGTCGTCGGGGAATTACCGCTTCCCTGCCATATGCTAAAGCGAAGGGCAACTCCTCAGTTGATCTAAGCGAGATGGTGCGATAGGCCCATAGAACAACCGATAGCTCTTCGGTTCATATTCCCTTATCTTTCTCGAGGCGTTTCTTTAACCCTTCAATGATTACTTTGTTTGTCTCCTTGGCTTGCCCATTTTCTTGTGGGTAGCCAATAGAAGAGTACACGTTTTTTATGCCCATCCCTTTGCAATACTCCTTAAATTTCTCGTTGTTAAATTGTGTCCCGTTTTCGGGGATGAGATAAAAAAGGATCCCGAAGTGCATGATGATATGCTCCCAAATGATTTTTTGGGTATTGGAATCACGAATGTTTGTTAAGGGTTTTACCTCCACCCATTTAGTGAAATAGTCGGTGGTGGTGATTAGGTGAGGACATTCCCGGGCGCTAGCGAGAAGGGACCGACGATATCAAGGCCCCAAAGCGCGAAAGGCCATGGACTAGTCAAGGCATAGAGGTCCTCAACTGACATATGTGTGAGCCTAGCAAACCTTTGGCATTTATCGTGCTTCCTTATGTACAACTCTGCATCTTTTTGCATGTAAGGCCACCAATACCCTTGAGAACGAGCTCGGAATGCAAAACTACGACCTCTAGCGTACATCCATAAATTCCTTCATGGATCTCGTATAGTAGAGGCTCAACCTTGCTTGAGGCTACGCATCTAAAGTATGGATCAGAAAAAACCGACGATACAACATGTTTTTCGACGATAGGAAAACCCTATGAGCCCTTAAGCAAACCTTTTAGGCCTCGGTGGTATCCGAGGGCAAGACGTTCTCATCCAAGTAGCGTATCAAGAGAATTTTCCATCTGAGATCCTGCGTAGTTTCGCTTCCCACGACTGCGACCTTTGTCGAGGCGATTTCCGCAATCGCGGCTGCGGGCATGTCATTCCTTTAGATTTCGTTTGAGGCGCTGATTGTTGGACATCCTAAAACTTCGACATGAATCGAGGTCTTGATTGATCCTCCCTAACAATCAGCCATCATTTCAAAAGTACAGTAAATGTTTGTTCAATCAAATGATAAGAGTCTCGAAAACAACAATGAAAATAAAAGTACAAATTAAAAGCCAATTTGAAGACTAAGCACATGTAGCAAAAGTGATCTTTTCTCATCTCCTTGAAAGCCTTCCTTTGGTCTTCAGTCCTTGATTATGAATCCCTTATAGACCCAATTTGTGGCTTGGTCGATTAACATCCTCAGACAAGATGGAGATCAACCGATGAGGGGCTGACAAGGTCTCTCCTTGCCCCCATCGCCATCCAATTTGCAGTGCTCATAGTGATCGGCGCTGTCCGCGATCGCGGGTCACTGCTGGTTGTGATCGCGATGACAATCCACAATCGCGGCCCTGCTTAGGGTTCGCAGGAACCCCGAGGAGACGATTTCTTGTTGCTCTTCTCACCATAGCAATTTCTTGTGGATATGAATATTCGTTTCCCATAGACGGCGCCCTATTGGTGCATAAAATTTTGCCTTGATGCCCTAATGAATGATCCTCTTCGCCTTCTATTGTATGCTTCTTCTTCAACCTAAAACCTGTAAAACAATGGACACAGGGGGAAGGGTCCCCCTAATCTACCTCCGATTCCTAAGTCAAAAGATTAGTTTGTCGATTGAACGTCAACATAAAAGTAAGACTTGCGAGCGGATTCAGGGACTTCAAAATATATTTACCATACATGGCGATCCCATGTATTTATAATGGAAGAAAAGGATAGAGTTGATCGAAAATCCTATCTCTAGGGCCGATTGAGATGCCTTGACACCTAAGCAAGCGATATCTTGCTTCCTAATCCACGCAAAAATTCTATCTTTCGACTAAGATAGATTCCTCCGTCATAATGATAAGAAACACTCAAGCCTCCTCATGATTTTGATTTGAATTTATTCCCAAATGAACAATCAGTGTCTTCAATGATGCTCATGATGCACTTGGAGAAAACAAGATGCCCCTCGATCCAAAATAGAGAGATCCTTATGACCAAAGAACTATGACAACTAATAACAATCATGTTCCATGGCCTCTAATGAAGAGTGTTCTTAAGTGAATGATCTTCTAGTAGTTATCGTAGGTGATCTCTTTCGTGGTGTTTTATAGTTTGTGGGATTGAGAATTGATTTTGGATTTAATGAATATGTTGAACATCATTAGTGTGCATGCTCCACATGGAGGTTTGAGTTTCGAGGAAAAGAGACAGTTCTAGGAAGAACAGGATGATTTGATGAGGGACATTCCAAGTACTAAGCTTTTGGTGATCGATGGGGATTTTAACAGTCACATGGGGAAGGCTAAAGACGGACAAGATGAGGTGCACGAAGGTTTCATGTTTGGGGACATTAATGAGGGTGGTCGAGTCTTGCTAGATTTTTCAGAAGCTGTTGGATGCATAATAGTAAACTCCTTGTTTAGAAGGGGGGGGCGTAGTTGGTAACTTTCCAAAGGGAGATGAATAAGACACATATAGATTTTTTTGTGACTGACTCGGCTAAAATCGTTGTTGTCAAGATCAAAGATAAATAACCCTAAACTACTAACTAGTATAGCAAGCAAGCAAGGGGTCGAACCCAAGAGAATCGGGATTCTGATCAATCAGCAAAGAGTAAAGACAGGGGTTTTGGAGTTCAAGCAAGCAAACAAACAAGCGAATATTGTTGAGATTAAATCAAGTGAAGGAAAGCAGAGTTCATTCAATCAATTCCACCTTTTTACTCATCCGATCATTGATTCATCCACTTTTCTATTAATTCCCTAGTTAATTCCAATCCTTATAAAAGATTTCCGCTTGTCCACGGTCCAAGCGAAATTATGATATGAACACGAACGCTTAATTCAAATCATGCAAAATATTAAGGATAGACGGATATTAATTCATGCAATCAAGCTACGAGTCTCATGCATAAAATAACAATCAAATACTCTTTCTCAATTCTAGTCCACGGTTCTAGAAAAGAGTTGTTTCAAGGATAAATAAGATTGCACAGACAACAATCAAACCTAATCCAAACAGTAGATCTAAGTCAATCAAACAAGTTGATCAGGCTTATCAAATCAAACATAGATCATATAAATAAAACCAAGAGTTTTGATATTAACCAAGGGATAGAAAAGTTACCAGAATCTCACGAAATACATAAAAAGGCTTCCTTGATCAAACAAACTCCAAGGGAAAATTAGTTCTCCATAATACTGAAATAAAAACCTAAAAGTAAAAGTATGCTAGAATTTGTCTCTAAATTGTGTTGTAACCCTAAAGTGAAACTCGAAACAAACCTTAAATAGTAGAAAATAAGTCCGAAAATATAAAAATAAAAAAATAGAAAATATAAAATGATCCGCGGTCGCGGATCCACTCTCTCGCCTCGGCCGCGGAACCCCACCGATACAGCTAGGCCGCGATCGCTGCCCTTTCCTAGCCGCGATCGCGGCCTGTCTTTGACAGCATTCTAGTGTCAACTTCGTAGGTAGTTTTGACCCACTTAGAGTTGGAATTTGAATTCTCCGTAAAAAGATGAATTGTATCTCTTCGAGTGAGCTTTCATATGATATCAAATTCAGCTTCATCCGATCACCGTAGCTCCCGGAATAAGCGTTACAAGAAAGTGGTGTCGAAACAACTCCAAATCAACACTTGTCTTCAAAACTCTTGCAATTCTTCAAATCGTTTCTTCCGTCTTCATATGACAATTATGCTCAAAACTAACCTAAACACACTCAAATCATACCTAAAATACAAGAGTTAACCTATTCTAAATAGAGCGTATCAAATTCCCCCATACTTAAACCTTGGTCGTCCTCGAGTAAGCTCAAAATAAATCTAACAATAAATCCTTTCAAGGTTTACAGCATAGTACAAGGGAAGACAAAAATCACTCACCTCACCACCCGAACCCAAAAATAGAGAAATAATGAGCAAAGACATGAAAGCTCAAATCACACACCTCACCAATACAAGATATAACACTCAAGCTCCAAAAAGTGTAGAGCAACCTAGGATCTACCCAACATCTAAAATGTAATCCCCAGACCCCAAAGTAGAATATGATCCTAAACACTCTGATTTTACCACTCATTCTACTTAGGCGCCCTTTCGGGTTTTCACCTAATCACTCTTTTCATTTTTCTTAGGTGTGCTCACAAATACTCACATCTCTCATAAACCTCATATTACCCCAGCCTAATGCTGGTCCGGGTTACCTGCTTATTACCTGAGCCGCCCTTTCGGGTTTTCAGCTCATCCCAGGATTTTATATGCCTTTTTTATATACTTTTTTGGCTTATTTATTTATTTATTTTCATTTTTTTTAAATTTTCTCTATACAAAACATGGAACATAAATCCCATAAAAATAACGAAAAATAAACTGAAAAGCAACTAACTAGGATAGGCGTAGTGAGTACTTCCTCCCCCATACTTAAATCCTTCATTGTCCTCAATGAAGTAAAGAGAAAAGAATTAAGCATAGAAGAGGAAAATCAGAAGACTCACATACGAAAGAAGAGATGGAAGAACTCTTCAAAGGCTTGAATGAATAGCTCAGAAAACTCCAAATGATCCGTCGTCAGGAAAAACCGTAGGCGCGGTGGCCAGGCCGCGGGCGCGGGTGGTGCTCCGATCGTGAAAAAATGGTTAGAGAACATGATCAACAAAACTGAACACGAACTCACAAACGAACTCTGCATCTCGCCTTAAGCATTAATGTAGTACGAGCCTTGAAGAGGAATATTCCCCCATACTTGAGGAATTCCAAGGAATTGGACATGGAAAGAATTAGAAGAGTGGATTGGTGGGTGATGGTAGAATATGGAAGAACACTCTTTTGTTTTTTTCTCTCTTCTTTTTCCTGACTTATCTCAGGGGTTTCACCCGAAAACCTTTTATTTCAGGGGTTTCACCTGAAAGCCTTTTATTTCGGGGGTTTCACCCGAAAACCTTTTATTTTTTTATTTTTATTTTTTTGAATAAAATTTTAATTCCGCCAGGCCGATCCGCGGGAGCGGAAAAATTCTGAGGGCGCGGATTGTCCGTGGGCTCGGAAAAATTCCGTGGGCGCGGAAAATTCCGTGGGCGCGGAAAATTTCCGTGGGCGCGGATTTTCCGCGAGCTCGGACTCGCCTCAGACTGGGTTCTTTTGATGGGAAAAATTATACCTACAAGTTAGCCCGACAAAACCAAAATAAAAACTAAAACTAAAACTAAACTAAAAAGATAAAAATAAAAGAAAAGAAAAACTTACCTCGGGTTGCCTCCCGAGCAGCGCCTTTGTTTAAGGTCGTTTGACCCGACGTCCTTATTGTCTCAAAACTCGGACATAGTCAAAGCCCTAAGCAATCTGTCAAAATCCTGCGAACAACTCTCATGCAGGCAAATATAATATAATGACAACTTGAAACTAAATAATATAGCATTCAGACACCGTTTCAGTTTATCAAACCCACTAGAAGAATCAGAGTTAGATGGTTTAGGATATAACCAGTTGAAAGAATGAGGTAGTTTTTCAAAATATAAATCAAGAGTAATGATTTTCATGTTAGCACTACCACCCTTAAAATTTGAGAAATCACTAGGTAATCTATCATGCTCAGGACCTTTCTCAGACACATCAGACAAACAAATATCAAGAGTAAGTAAGGAGGAAGAGGGAAGGATACAGGGATCATGATCGATCATAACAAAGGGCTCCACAGTAGGAGACATAGACATCTCCTCAAGTGGAAGGGCAATCTCCATATCATCATGTAGCTCCTTCTTTGAGTCATCAGGCTCATCGTCATCACTCCAGGAGCTATTAAACTTAAGGAAATATTCATCCTCCGTCATTACATGACTATGATCATCCATCTCTTCATCCAATGAAAGGTCTATGGGTGCCTCTGGAGAGGATGGAACTGGCTCTTCAGGGAGATCTGTTGGTTCTTCAAGAATTTCCGTCTTGATGGCCAACACCTCCTCTAATTTTCTTTGTTCAGCAAGTTGGTTCTCCAATTTCTGCATCTCGATCTCTTTTGCTCGGATGTAACAAAAGAAATCCCATCGGTCAATGGGTTTCCAAAGGACGTATTTTGCATCGCTCTCGCGGTACATCCTTAGTTGGGACTCAAGAGTCATCCCCATAAAGATGTGATAGCAAGCATCATCAAGCCCTATGTGTAATCCCCAATTAGAGAGATCATGCAAGATTTCCTGGCATCTAGTGAAGTACTCATGAAAGGGTTCATCCTGCAATTGAACAAGACTAAACGCAGACATTAGTATATACAAGTGTAGACCGTAAGATAGGTCTACACAGATTCGGGGATTCTGGACGAACCGATCCGCGGACGCGGATTTTCCGCGGGCGCAGAAAATTCCGAGGTCGCGGATCTTCCGCGGGCGTGCAAAAATTCCGAGGTCGCGGATCTTCCGCGGGCGCGGAAAAATTCCGAGGTCGAGAATCTTCCGCGGGCGCGGAAAAATTCTGAGGACGCGGATTCGTCAGAAACGCCAATTAAACAGAAAATTAAAAACCGATTCCCCGGCAACGGCGCCAAATTTTGACTCGGCTAAAATCGTTGTTGCCAAGATCAAAGATAAATAACCCTAAACTACTAACTAGTATAGCAAGCAAGCAAGGGGTCGAACCCAAGAGAATCGGGATTCTGATCAATCAGCAAAGAGTAAAGACAGGGGTTTTGGAGTTCAAGCAAACAAACAAACAAGCGAATATTGTTGAGATTAAATCAAGTGAAGGAAAGCAGAGTTCATTCAATCAATTCCACCTTTTTACTCATTTGATCATTGATTCATCCACTTTTCTATTAATTCCCTAGTTAATTCCAATCCTTATAAAAGATTTCCGCTTGTCCACGGTCCAAGCGAAATTATGATATGAACACGAACGCTTAATTCAAATCATGCAAAATATTAAGGATAGACGGATATTAATTCATGCAATCAAGCTACGAGTCTCATGCATAAAATAACAATCAAATACTCTTTCTCAATTCTAGTCCACGGTCCTAGAAAAGAGTTGTTTCAAGGATAAATAAGATTGCACAGACAACAATCAAACCTAATCCAAACAGTAGATCTAAGTCAATCAAACAAGTTGATCAGGCTTATCAAATCAAACATAGATCATATAAATAAAACCAAGAGTTTTGATATTAACCAAGGGATAGAAAAGTTACCAGAATCTCACGAAATACATAAAAAGGCTTCCTTGATCAAACAAACTCCAATGGAAAATTAGTTCTCCATAATACTGAAATAAAAACCTAAAAGTAAAAGTATGCTAGAATTTGTCTCTAAATTGTGTTGTAACCCTAAAGTGAAACTCGAAACAAACCTTAAATAGTAGAAAATAAGTCCGAAAATATAAAAATATAAAAGTACAAAAGATAAAATAAAGACGAAACGAAGGCGGCGGTGAAACCCTCGATCCGCGGTCGCGGATCCACTCTCTCGCCTCGGCCGCGGAACCCCACCGATCCAGCTAGGCCGCGATCGCTGCCCTTTCCTAGCCGCGATCGCGGCCTGTCTCTGACAGCATTTTGGTGTCAACTTCGGAGGTAGTTTTGACCCACTTAGAGTTGGAATTTGAACTCGCCGTAAAAAGATGAATTGTAGCTCTTCGAGTTAGCTTTCCAATGATACCAAATTCAGCTTCATCCGATCACCGTAGCTCCCGGAATAAGCGTTACAAGAAAGTGGTGTCGAAACAACTCCAAATCAACACTTGTTTTCAAAACTCTTGCAATTCTTCAAATCGTGTCTTCGGTCTTCATATGACAATTATGCTCAAAACTAACCTAAACACACTCAAATCATACCTAAAATACAAGAGTTAACCTATTCTAAATAGAGCGTATCAGTGACTAAGAGGGTTGACAGGGGAGGTTGCAAGGATTGTAAGGTGAGTCCATTTTCAAGGTCTAACTACGCAATACAAATTGTTAGTTTTGGATTTTAAGTGGTTGAGCAAGAAGAGGAAGGTAAATATGGCAGCTCTACCCAGGATCAGGTGGGGTCGTCTATTAGAATCCAACAAGAAAAGCTTTCGTGAGAGGATGTTCGAGGAGGCAAAGGCAAAAGGAGCTTGTCAAGTAAGGAGCGACACCAACAAGATGTGGGGGCAAGATGGCAAAATTTATTCGTAGAGTAACATGTGGGGTTCTTGGTATGTCGAGAGGGGGATTTGATAACAAAAGGGCTGTAGCATGGTGGAACGATGAGGTTCAGGAGAAAGTTAAGGCCAAGCAACTAGCCTACATGTCCTTGTTGAGGAGTAGCGAGTCAAATAGAGAAGAAAAATAGGAGGAATACAAGACAACAATGAAGTATGCCAATAGAGTAATAACGACTACTAAGGATAAAGCTTACGAGGGACTCTATAAGCACTCGAGGAAAAGGGAGGAAAAAATGTGCTGTTTAGGATGGCCAGGGCAAGGAAAGGCAAAGTTGGGATATGGACAAGGTAAAGTGTGTCAAGGACGAGAATCGATATGTGTTCGTGGAGGACAATCAGATAAGACAACGATTGGAGAGGTACTTCTGCAGTCTTTTGAATGAGGGTTGTCTTGCACCAAAGAGTTAACATGTTTTAAGGGGGAAAGAAAGTTGTGTTTTCTACAAGCAAATCACTATGGAGGAAGTAAAGGAGGTGGTCCAAAAAATGAGTAACAGAAGAGCAATAGGGTCGGATGAGATCCAAGTGGAAGTTTGGAAATGCTTGTGGGTGAAAGGCTTGGAGTGGCTAACGACGCTCTTCAATGTCATATTTAGGACGGCTAAGATGCCAGATGAGTGGAGACTCGGTAGGTTAATTTTGTTATATAAGAAAAAAAAGAGGATGTGCAGTAGTGCAACAGTTATAGAGGCATTAAACTCATTAACTACACAATAAAAGATGTGGGAGAAGGTTATCGAATTGAGGATGAGGAGGCTCGTTGAGGTAACAGAGAATCAATTCAGTTTTATGCTAGGGAGGTCATCTATAGAGGTTATTCATTTGCTGAGGAAGTTGACAGAGGCATATAGAAAGAGAGAATAATTTGCATACGTTTTTTGTCTATTTAGAGAAAGCTTATGACATGATGCCGAGGGATTTTGATTTGGGAGAGGTCAGCGGCCAAAAAAGTGTCAAGAAACTATAGAGTTCGAAAAAAACCATGAAATGTAGAATTAAAGGGGACATCATGTGATTAATTAAAGAAAAACACCCAATAACCCTAACTCACCAAGGTTTGTTATGTCTAAAGAATTCATATCCAACAAAGCATGAAAACCAGGCAATCCAATAGTTAGAACCAAAAGAGAAACGAAAGAAAAATCATGAACCAACCCAAGATAGATCAATTTTTGAGATGGTTAAGTATCTCAAATGTTGCATATGTGTGAAAGTCCGTGGGCCCGACATGCAGACAAATCGGGGACGTGTCGGCATGTGCGGGCTTAGCACACAAGCCAATGGAGTTCCATCCTAAAACCAATTGGGAATAGAAGGAGTAACCCAAGAGTATATATGCTAGGCTTGATATCTTTGGATTTCAAATGTGTGATAGCTTATTTTTCTCAACACCCCCCCTCAAGTGCAACTGGGATGACCAGTTGACACATGGACAAGTAAGGATAGATAACGGGCGGGTAGCAACTCGCTAAGCCCAACCCAAGACAGAAGGATAGATAACGAGCGGGTAGAAACTTGCTAAGCCCAACCCAAGACAGAAGGATAGATAACGGGCGGGTAGCAACTCGCTAAGCCTAACCTAAGACAGAAGAATAGATAACGGGCGGGTAGCAACTCGCTAAGCCCAACCCAAGACAGAAGAGCAAATAACGGGCAGGTAGCAACTCGCTAAGCCCAACCCAAGGTAGATAATGGGGCCCAGGACCGAACCGCTCTGATACCATGTGAAATTCAAGGTAGATAATACCATGTGAAAGTCCGTGGGCCATAACGGGGGGTCGTTCGCATATGTAAGCCCAACACATAAGCCCATGGGGTTCCATCCTAAAACCAATTGGCAATAGGAGGAAAAACCCAAGGGTATATATGTGGGCTAATTTAACTCTCAACTTCCAATGTGGGAAGGAGATTCTCACCACGCCTCCGCAAGTGCAACTGGCCTGGCCCAGTTGACACTTGGACAAATGGGTCTAGCATCTCAATCTCTTTATAGCTAGCCCAAAGAACGGGTGGTGGCATCTCAATCTCTTTATAGCCAAACGCAACCCAAATAACAGGCGGATAGCAACAACCGCTAAACCCAAGCCCAAAGAAGCTAGGAAACGGGCCCAGGACTAGACCGTGAGCTCTGATACCATGTGAAAGTCCGTGGGCCATAATGGGGGGTCGTGCGCATATGTAAGCCCAACACATAAGCCCGTGGGGTTCCATCCTAAAACCAATTGGCAATAGGAGGAGTAACCCAAGGGTATATCTGTGAGCTAATTTAACTCTCAACTTCCAATGTGGGAAGGAGATTCTCAAGATATGCGCACGGCAGGCAGGTAGACAAATCGGGGTGTGTCGGTACGGGCGCACATGCGCGGATGGGCCTAGCACACAAGCCAATGGAGTTCAATCCTAAAACCAATTAACAATAGGAGGATTCCCACGAGTATATATGCTAGACTTGATATCTTTGGATTTCAAATGTGTGATAGGTTATTTTTCTCAACAATACGTCTCTATAGCATCCCAACTAGCAAAGAGTTAATCCAAATACTGAGATGGTTGAACCAAATTCTAGCATCTGTAACATCTGTTGGAACTTGCTTTAGTTATCACACATCATTTACCAACACAATAATTACATAATGTTGTTTTCTAGCATCAATTCGTGGGCAAGATCTTTGGTTAACTCAATAGCATAAAAATTGAACAATTATTTTCAGTTTTGGTCAATTTTTCTATTCATATCGTGTGAACAAGTTGGTCAGTATATAGCTTCATTCACTCATCCAGAAAGATCTCTTGCTAATGGACACTTCTTTTTTGTGTGTTTTTGGAGTTTTCGTTGTTTATGTACTTAAGTACAATACAACATTGTGTACTTTGTTCCAAGTCTGGAGTATTGGTAATCATTTACCAATGTGATGTCTTGAATCAAACTCATTAAGGCAGTCTCTCTCTAAGAACTCCAACTAATAAAAAGAGGAGTCCATACTAAATAAAAAATCTCATCACTAACAACTGAATCGATATAAAGAGATGATCTTACAATTTCACTTATTCATGCCTTGCTCCAACAAATTTATGACATTTTCATACAAGTCATAGGGACAATCGATTTCTCCAGAGAGATGACCTCTTCGTTGTTCGTTCTAAACCAAGCTTATCTATTTGGGGAATTTTATTTGTTAGAAACATAAAAATTATGTTGATTTTTTAAAATTAAAAAAAGGCAGTTTTGAGACAATGCACAATTTTACAGCCCATTTAATGAAAACTCCCAAATCCATTGGAAGCAACCAGTCGTAGTTAGTTATGTACTTTGATCTAAACCTCCGGACCAGACACATAAATCAAATTATAAGAAACCCTTGCTTGGTTCACCCTGACAAATCCAACTGACCCCTAAACAATATGCCATCAGCAGCTAATTTTCCTGTTTTGGTTAAAGCCATCAGCAGCAGCATACTAAGAGGTAGTGTTGTGATGTTCCAAATCAAAGTAAGAGAGTGCAACAGCCGCATGGAGGGCAGCTCCAATGGGGAGCACCTCCTCATCCACCAAGAAATGCGGCGAATGCAACGAATTGCCGGATCTCAACGTCTCATTGCCGACCCCAATCATGAAGAACGCCGCAGGAATGTGTTGCGCGTAGAACGCAAAGTCCTCAGCGCCCATCAGCACCGGGCTGACCAACACCTTGTCGGGTCCACTGAGCAAGAGCTCTCCGATCCCCTTGACGCGCTTGTACATTCTCTCGTCATTCACCGTTGCAGGGTAGGGCCTCCTTTCTTCCTCCATGAAATCTATGCTGCTTTTGCACCTCTGCACCTCTGCTTGCATCTCAATCACCTGTTAGTTTGATTTACACCGACCAAAAAATCAGCATATATAATATAGTGTGTGTTTGGTAAGCCTGGCTAATGCTGTAACTAATGGAGACGTGATATATACCAAACAGAGCCTCAAAACAATGGAAAAGTGTTGTTTTCCCTTATATTGGTTGAACCAAATGGAGCCTTAATTTGTAATAGATACATTCTAAAGGTACCTCTTTAGTTCTGTGCATGAGATCAAACAGACCCTCTGATGTAATGCTTCGAAAAGTTCCTCCAAATTCAACATGTTCCGCGATTGCATCCCTTGCTTGGTTCACCCTGACAAATCCAACTGTAACCACCAGCACAAAGTTTAAGTAGATGCTAATTAAAGACAAATGATAAGATTGTAGAGGCCATTAAGTAGATACTAATTACTCTGGCTTCGAGGGGATTGGTTTCTCGAGAAATAAGCTGCTGGAGGACCAAACTCATCATTGACGTTGCAAGAACCGGGTCACAAACTTGCTTGCCAGACGTTTTGGAGGATCCGCTTTGTGATCTAACAGTAGCCCTGAACCGAGCAGCACCAGCAAGCATCGTGCCAGGTCTGGAAGTGATTTTGCCAGTAGGGATTTGGGGTACAACATGTAAGCCAAAAATGGCTTGAACGCTGTCAAGAGCGCCTGCTTTTATCATATGGTATGCACCTGCACGCCCTTCCTCCCCAGGTTGGAAGATCAGCTTAACAATGCCCTTTGGAGACATGCTTTCAAATAGTAAGTTTTCTATATAAATAACAGAATATTGTTCATTACGTTGGAGTTTGTTACCTTGAGTTTTTCCCTGTTTTGTTGGAGTAACTTGGCTGCTCCCAGTAGCATTGTAACGTGAACGGCATGGCCACAAGCGTGCATCTTGCCGTCGTTCATGCTCTTGTGCTCCCAATCTACCATTTCCTGACCAAATTAATTCCAAATTTTTTCTGACATTTTCCAAAATGTGTACACACCATACAGTAAACAAACCCAACAAAAGGTTCAATCCATCACAATCTAAAGACAAGCAATAGTATTAGAATGTAATGTTCTGTTTGGTTGGATATAATGATTGAGCATTAGCTTTGTTAAGTTGAGGATCACAATTGAATCGAGTTGTATTGATCTCAGTACATAATCGATCTAAAACACGAACAAGCAGAATTTCGAGCCATAATCGCTTGCTTAATTAAGTTCGCCAGTCCAAAAGCAATTTCCAACTCAAAATATACCAAAAAGGGAATAATACTAAAAAAAAAGTCGAAACCCGGCCAACCTGGATAGGAAGAGCATCCATGTCGGCCCGGAGAGCAAAGCAAGGTCCATGACCTGACCCGATAGTTCCAACGATCCCGGTCTTGGCAACGGGCCAAGTGTAATGGATCCCCAGCGAGTCAAGCTCCGAGCGGACGAGTTCGCTCGTCTTGAATTCCTCAAACGCCAACTCAGGATATTCATGGATCCTTCTTCGGACTCTCCTCAGCCAATCGAAGAACTCAGGCTTCCTCGCCCATTCAAGCAGCTCTCTAGCAAACGATCCCCGATCCAAATCCGAATCCGAATCCGATGAATGGTGCGTAAGCCCGTGACCCGGAATAATAAATAAGCTGCAAAAACAGATGAATAAGATCTGGTAGTCAATCCGAAAGGATCCCATACTCAGAGCTAGGTAAGGTAGTTTGTTAAGCAGGGCCCTTCGTCCCTTCCAATTTGAGAAGTAGCCAGACGGTTTCACGTCATTTTTTACAGCACACTAGGATCTCTGTAATGATCAATACTTGTTATCACCTTCTCCTTTTTTTTGGTCAAGAACCATTTACACTGTGAAGGTATTGCTATTTTATATCTTGAAGCGCAAAATGCGGTATGCCTGCCGCTTGCGCAGATTGACTTCTTTTATTAATCTCCCAGGAAAGTTTGAAAATAAACAAAACACCTGTGGCAACAACCGTAATTAAAGTTCTTCCTTTTTCAACCAAAAATAAATAAATAAAGTTCTTCCTTTTCACGTACCCTTTTTAACTTTTATATCATGTTTCCCGTCGTTGTTAAATGTTGAAAGTTTAGTTAAAAAATTGCTTACGACATCCATACCTCCTCCATATCCAACTTTTAGTTCATACTTAAGCCTAAACAGAATATGAGTATAGTATCCCTTAGGGTTCAATTGTGAATCCCACATGAGAAGTTACGGTTCATACTTATGAGCTCTCATTTTTTCTCGGTCTTCAAGTTGCTCAAACTAATGATGGTACCAAGGTACATCAGCAAATTTACATCAAGGAATTGTTGTTGAAATACGGTATGGATTCTGCCAAACCTATTGACACACCAATATCTCCTAATACAAGACTTAATGCTGGTTTAGAAGGAATTAGTGTTGACCAGAAGACATATCGAGGCATGATTGGATCTTTACTTTACCTAACGGCTAGCCGGCCAGATATCATGTTTAATGTTTATCTTTGTGCTTGTAACACCCCCTTCCTACCCTGGAGGTATTACCGCCAGTAACCCCGATTAAGACTAAACCGAAGCTACCCAAGACTTTAACTGAATGAACAAACTAAAAACAAGGTAAATGAAACCATTTGGAAACCTAACAAACTTAGGTTGAATATTACAGCGGAAAAACACGTAAAAGGTCTTATACAAACCTTAACTTAAAAGAAATGTTAAATAAATAGAACAACCTTCTATTTAAACAAAATCTTTATCAAGTCTTCCTTGAGTTCTTATTTCTGAAACTCAGCTTCGCTTTGAAGTAATTCAATCATGATCTTCACTCAAGTATAGCCATTGGAAACCTTTCTTCAACTTTTGGAGCTTCAAACTTCTGAATCCGCCTCTTGAATCAACTTCCAAGAAGAACCTGATGTGTCGTAAACCAACGGTGGACACCAGCCGACCATATAAAAGAAAAGAAAATGGACGGGTTAGTCTAATGAAAGACTAGCAAGCGAAGAATCTAACTTGGTTCTTATGGTTGTAACTAAACATATTGGCATCCAAATCCGATTAGACTCGGATTATGATCCAACAGCTAGCAGTCTTACAGAGAATAAGAAGGAGACTCGCATAATCAAGAGAGAGAACACCACCGCTTGTGGTTTCTTTTAAGAAGCATAAACAATTGTTGGGAACTCATATTAATCGGCTTAAAACATATACAGCCCCCTGTACTTGTGCGAATTTGTCACTTAGACACCTCACCTTTGGTTTGGACCTATTGAACACTTAAACTTAACAATTTGGACCTATTAAACACCTCTTCGCTGATGTGGCGAAGTGCAATGGTGCCGATTACGAGGTTGAGGACGACAAAGAGAACGGCGGGAATGAACCAGCTGTTGACGGAGGTCCAAATTGTTATGTGGCATAAATTATGCCTTTGTGGCAAAATACCAAATACGCTTATGTGGCACATATGTGGACAAAAAATAGGCTTATGTGGAACACATTTGGACAAAAAATTGGACATGTCAGCGCGAGTGTGTTACACTCAACGAGATTGTCAACGACCAGGTGTCTAATAGGTCCAAATTGTTAAGTTTAAGTGCTCAATAGGTCCAAACCAAAGATGAGGTGTCTAAGTGACAAATTCGCACAAGTATAGGGGGTTGTATATGTTTTAAGCCCATATTAATCACATAACATTTTGAAAAGCCTTCATTGACTATTCATATTAACTTAATCAAAGTTTGATTAAGAATCATTCATAACCGGGAGCAAGAATTGCTTTCCGACTGGACGAACCATTCAGGTATATTAATGTGCCTAACGCACTTATCTTATATTACTTTCAAAACTTTTCACAAACAGGTTGGTGATTCATAATCGGCCCGAACTACTGCCAAAATATTTTGGTATTGTAGAGATCATCGGAATATTTCCTCCATGGTCATCTACCCTGTACCAAGATCACAGGACTTAAGCTATCCTTGATCTTTCATTTGCATATGGTGAGGTAGAGATCAGAGAGGCCTATTACCCTGTCGTCTACACTGCACCGCCAATTGCACTTAGCTAGAGTGCGCATCACCCCTCTCACACGAAGAGCAGGGGAAGAGTCATGACCCACCATTAGGATTAGGCCCCTCCTAATGTAATCTTTTTAAAGAGAGGATATGGAACCACGTTCCCCTCCCTAAAACTACTTTAATCACAACAATGTCTCAGCGTAAGACACCATACAAGGTCACCCATAACGGACCTAAATCCAGTTCTACCGCAAAACTGAATAAACAACATGGTCATTATTTCTAACAAATATAACAACCGATCATATTTTATTAAGCACACAAGTTGTTCCCAACACAAATATTAAATGGGATCCAATTCCTCATTTAATAACCATAATGCAAGAGAGAACCGTCCACTTGCCTTAGAAGGCGTGCTCAACGTTCTTAGCAATTCCAACAATAATCTTAATCATCCTTCTGACAAATATAACAAAAGGATTTCTCAGCAACGAGCTCACAGAAACACTTCTTAGTTGTATTCTCAACTCCTACAACTTCCTAATCGATAAAGGATTTAATTTCCGAATATTGATATATAATAAATCCTTAGTTATCATGCTTCAAGGAGCCATCTTGGCGGAATTATAACTAATTATCCGCTTCACTTTTGAAACAATTTTCTGAATAAAAATTGTTCATTAGCAACAGTTCTTAAAGTTTACCAAATTTCGGATCAAACGGATTAACAACGAATCCTGAGTAATTATCCGAAGTCCTTTACCTGCCAATCGGTATCCAAAACTTGTATTCACTATAACTGAAGATCCTAACGTCCGTTTCTCGAGCGGTTTGAACCTGTGAAACCGTATCAACGTCAAGATTATAAGAACCATAAATTTAATTAGCAAAGAGGAACCGAAAGGCCCTTACGGTGGCTCCGCAATCAACCCGCTAATTAATTTCGATCGCATATATCTTCACTCGAGCCCATGACTCGTTTGGCTCGTTAAAGGCTCGATCCCCGAGCTCGAGGGTGGTCGAGTATTGCCCGGAGGCAGCTCCTTGCTGTGAGTGGTGGTCAGAGAGGCTGACGGTCGCCGGCGGCGTCGCACACGAGGCCAAGAAGAGACCGGCGGTGACGAATCCAATCCTATCTCCCCGTCCGTCGTTCCGACCTGATTTCTCTCATGGTTCCAGCAGCACAACGAGCCCAAGGGAGGAAGAAGAAGGTGATTATGTGGAGGGGAAGGCGGGAACAAGGAGGTGGAAGAGATGGCCGGTGGTGGAGAGCTCCCATGTCCGTCGTTTTGTCCTTTGCTTTTGAAATCAATTTGATAAACTTTGACGAGGCAAGAAGATAGGCTTTGACTAGGCAGAAGATATGTGCCATCCCAATCCCACTCTCACTGGTTTCCTTCCTAATTAAGGCGAGAAAGAGTCGGTTTAAAAACTAAATCCGTCTCGGAACGGGACTCGCGTTAAAGCGGTAAAATTATGTACCTCGGGTGGAAAAACTTACTAAACGAAAAACGTCCCGTAAATTATGTAGACCAATAAAACCAATTTTTCATGATTTTATCTTGCTACCTTCAATTTTTAGGGCTTCCATTTCGTATTTTAAATCCTTTACAGTACATAATTAAAAAGACGGCTTATCCAATAAATATTCTTTTTCGACTGAAAAATCCTAGAAGTCACACCGATCTATAAAAACATTTCTTTGTGATTTTAGGATGTCACCAAGAAATTTCTAGGATTTAATCTCCAACAAAATATCGGATTAAGCATTAAAACGGACCAAAAAGGTTAAAAGGATATCCGAGAAAAATTAAAAAATATCCTCAAAATCCGCAGTTATTACATTAGTACCCCCTTAAAAATGGTTTCGTCCTCGAAACCAAGGAGAACTCGGATCACAAGGAAGGATAGCATAAGCACATACACACAACCAGTACAAACCTATACAGAAGTTTGTAGTACCCTTTTAAAAAAACATGATGTTACTTTTGCATGAAGCACAAAACAACCACTGCTTATTTACCAAACTTCTTCTTTACAACATTCATGAACTTTGGAAAATGACTCAGCATTTCCCATCTAGTTTCTCAAGTCTTTTCTTCACCTCCATTTTTAGGCCAAGTTAACCTAATCAAAGATATTTTCTCATTCACGATTCAACCTGGCCCTTCTTCATAGGGGTCATTTGGTTGAATATCCATCTTATTATTGTTGAGTACATGAGATATATTGAAAACATACTATTAAGGAAATATTACGGATAGAATGCACTGATGGTGGCAATGCCAACCCATAAACAAACTTACCAATTCTTTCCAGTATCTCAAAAGATCCAACATAGCGAGCATTTACGTTGTCTCGCATTCCCTAGCGGAATATACCTTTCATGGCGGATATTAGAACAAAAACATCGTTCTTTACAATGAACTTAACATGCTCTCGCTTTAAAACAACACACGACTGTTGTCGATTTTGAACAGTTAGCACTCTTGAACATGTTAGTGCGACATCAATTGTTGTTCTCTTGGCCAAGTCTGGCCCATGAAGAACCTTGTCAGCATTGTCATTCCAACAAATTGACAACCAACACTTGCGGCCTTACAAAGCCTTAAAAGAGTCATTTCTTTATCGTGTGATCACAATTCTTGTATGTGAAGTCACTCAACCTCAAACTACCATTCCAACTCGTGTGGAATCCAAAATACATGTCCTCGGGAGTTTGAATTTGTTTCCTTGCATTGTTCATCACTTTGATGAGGGAGGCCGACACTAAAATTCAATTCACTCCACAAAGCTTGATGTCACTCTTTTCAAAACTTTGACATGAACCACCTATCTCAATCAGAGATAAAAGTCTTTGGAGTTTTATGAAGATCAAAAACTTCATGCATGAATACCTCAGCTAACTTATGTACTCTTTAAGTCCTCTTAAATGCATTAACAAGAACACTCTAGGTGAGTTAACCTTCATATTGCATTTTTCTTTCATTAAGTCTTGAACGACTAATGACAAGAATCCATTGTAACATCTTCCCACTTCCCTTCTGAAATAGGAAAAGACTATATCATTTTGTTTGGTCTTCTATGCTCAATCAAGACTTCCAGACAAACCAAACATATCAAAACAAACTCGGTGACATTTCACTTCATGTCAATCCATCAAAAGTTTTATCTTAAATCCTTATACATTTACTTGTTCCAGGATGAACTTAATTAAGCAAATAAATATGCTTCCTTTTGAAATAAGCTTTCAAAGCTCATCAACAACAGATACTCATGAACAGTTTCAAACCAAGCAAC
Source organism: Fallopia convolvulus (assembly GCA_964016875.1). NCBI lineage: Eukaryota > Viridiplantae > Streptophyta > Magnoliopsida > Caryophyllales > Polygonaceae > Fallopia > Fallopia convolvulus. The sequence continues at coordinate 41,708,135 of OZ024719.1, forward strand.
CTATAATCTTGAATAACAAATCCCGGTGTCTTACCTTCTTGATCTTCTCCATTGATCTTAAACAATATTACCTTCCCATACTAATTTTCCTTGATCTGGTCAACGAATTTTGAATAAAATCCTAGGGCATTCACACAACCTTGTTGTCATCCAAACTAAACCTTTAGTCCTTACAATGATTCCTTAAAATCCTTACTCAATTTCCTTTTTGAGATAAAATCTAAGTATTACTTTAATCAAGAATGTGAGATTTATCCAACACATGACAAGGTAATAACCTATCTTGTCAATACTTTACATTCTTTTCTCAACAAAACTCAGCTTGGGCATACTGACATTCAAAAGTAGTTATCTTTCTCAACTACTTCAAACTACACTCTTACGCATTACTATACCAACATATTGGACAATAATACCTTTAGTCCAATAATTTCCAACAAAATTGTCTCCATTGACAATTTTCAATCTTTTTCATCAAAGAACTGTTTAGACTTCACTTAACATTCTGACTTGTTGAGCAACCTAACTCTTAGGATTAATAACATATCCTCCAATCTCCACTCCCTACATCCAACTGCTTATCAGACTGAGATTGAATATCAATATTAATTTACATATTCAAACTCCAGACCCATTAGAGTTCTGCTTAAAGTCCTCACTTGACTATCTTATCTCAAAGAGATTTAAGTTTTCAAGACAACCTGAAAACAAATAATAACTAATGGAGAAATTACTAGTACATCCTTTATTCCAAAGAAAGGATTACTACAATATCATTCCTTAGAAATGGTTTCGTCCCAGGAGTTCATATCAACTTACTTTCAAGGACAATTTCGCTAAAAAGGCAATGACTTTCTTAGGTCATGACGTCAACCAAGATGAACTACTAGTAAACTGCTTAGAGAATTCCAATAATCATTGACTGAAAACAATCCCAAACTTTCAGAGAAGTACGGAGTTACTCCATGCTCTTCAGAGACCAACATAGATGTGTAAAGAATCTTACCAATTTCTTTACTTATAATCGAACTGTTTTGGGAAGTTTGACCATACTCCTTAAATGGTATAGGGTACCAAGGATATACTTAACTCAAAAGAGTTTTACAAGATACTAGATACAGAAATTGCTATAATGCAAAAGAAAGCTTGCATCTTTTCACCTCAACCAACTATACTTGCAAAACTCATATAATTGCCAAACTTATATGATTGAAAAATCATACTAGAAACTATTCTTTAAAACCCAAGGAATTATGTGATCTTATTCCACCATGTGATCAGGATGGGGAGATAAAATAAACATAATCCTTTACTGCATTCTCATAGGAATAAGACATGTAATTTTGCCTTACCATGTGATTAAGATGGAAGACAAATCACATTCTTACTCACCACCATGAAAATCGTAGAAAATTTTATTCATGAATCCCAGATATCAAATCAACATTTCTTTTAAAAAATTTCCTACCAGAATTCTAAAAAGTCATAAGATTTTTCTCAAAAGAGAAAATCACAAAACGATTTCAAATATCCCTTAAATCATAACAACTTGACAGGAACTCGACATAGGTTACTAACATACGTGCTTTAACTTTGAATACCGCAGAAACAAAGATTAGCTGCTTTATGAAGAAATGGGCGCGTCAAGCCAATGCGTCAAATAAAATTTGCTGACCTTAATTTCATGATGCTACTGACGGTTTGCCCTAGTTATGTGCTGACATTACCAACTTGACCAAAGTTTCAAATCAAAACTGAGCCTCAAAGGACCTAAGACAATCCAATTCATTATGCGTACTACATTTTCTTTCGAATGTAATACTTCATTCCCTCCTCAAGGTAGAAATTGATGACCTACCTTGACTTTTCTTAATTAGACATACTGCTAGACTTTTCTATAATCGATAGTATTGAGTAATCTCTGCCTGATTTACTCAGTCTTAACCCAACTTAATTTCGCAAGTTCAATAACAGAAGTTGATTGCTTGTATCAATTTACTTGCAATCCTTAGGGAAAATATGATTCCAACATTTTCATACTCATGACAACTTCTTTTAAGGTCGCTCTCAACTTGTGTACCATCTTGACATATTACTTTAAAGTTATGCAGACATGATCCATTGACAAAAATTTAATACTTGAGTTCATCCATTCACAAAACAAAAGCCTTCATCAAGTTAATAGTCATTTAAATTCCGATATCTAAGAGTGACTATCAAACTCTTTTGACGATTTTAAAGGACTTTCAATCCTCTTATAACTTAATCTTTTCGATATAAAAAATGAACTTTCAAACTATGCATCTAGTTCAAAACATTCAATCCATATATCTCTCTACATATAAGGAAATTCCTTTAATTTCCAATCTCTTTTAGTAGAAGAATGAATGCACATGACCAAACAAGATATTCTTGAACCTATCCCAATTCAACATTGGCAAACAAACTAAACTTCTCCATTATTCTCTTGTCTTCTTACTTAACCATAAGGAGAAGACATATACCCTTTTTATGATCTCACGTTCATTGCAAAGGAAGAGCTTATGGTTAGGAAGCTTGTCAACAACTTAACAGTCTCACCAGTTCCACCTTAAGCTTTGGATTTGACTGATATAAAATCTTCAAAATCCTACACAACTGAAATTATTTTTCAGCGATAAGGGCTAAGCCTTATTGACAACAATATTGAATGATTGTTCTCCCAACTGCTTGAAATATCAAAGACAAATATGCTAAGATCATTCCTTGATTGATCTTCTCAAAACTGAACTTTATCATTTCCATCTTTAAAGAAACATAAGTCAATACCATTGGCAAATTAGAACATCTCAATGTTGATTCCATTACTAGTCCATTATAGACCTCAAGTCTTTTCTCATTATCCCGAGTTGGGTATCATACAACGAAACTCCAATAACGTTGTCACATAGGTGAGTCATCTGGATATCAACAACTCATGTAATCAATTAACACTTGTGCTAAGTAGTTAATTGAACATAAACACATTACTGATGAACTTTTACCTGTTCAATCCATTTTGACCAATCAACCTTATTCACAACAACCTTGATGATTAACCACTTGTTCACAACTTAAAATGAACCAACATTCTTCCTTTCTTTCTTACTATAATCATAAGAAATTCCCATTCTGTTTAGGATTCTCAATCCTCTTAACTCAAAGGATATCAACATATATGAAAATCCGAGTTTGAACACTTCTCAGATTCAAAATTGAACTGCATCTTCCAATAGTTTAACAATTCAATTGATCCAACACTTGAGCACTTCAAAGCTCTTTAACTTCCCACTGGGCAAAGAAAAGTACAGAGTATCCATGATTCTATACTATAGAGTCACAAACACAATTGTTGAAGAATGTTTCCAAAGATAATCCTTTTCTTTTCAGGATTCTTTTACATCCCTTCATGATCCATACTGATCTTTTTAGAATCACTCAAGGCTCATAGGATTCTCCAAATCTCAACATTGAGGAGTAGAGGTTCCAACTCCAAACTTCTATTGATAATCGAATTTCAACCAAATTCAGAAATTCCTAAGAAAAATATTCTCGGGAAAACTCTTACTCTTCAAAGAAACTCACTTTAAAAAATTTCTTTTTAAAGAAAACACTTATGCTTTCATATCTCAAGAAAAAGAATTAACAATTTCTTTCACATAACTTTGAATCATGAACTTTCTAACAAAAATTCTTAACTTGAAATCTTCCATCATACGAGCTTAAAATAGGAAACCTTCAAACTAGAAAGTCTTTATGAAGTACAATACTTAACTTCAAAATCTCACAATAAGTTTCCTAATATGGAAGAAACGACGAGGATACACCCAATTCAGACTCTCAAGAGAGAATAGGAATTTATTGAGAACTTGGTCAAGAACGGGTTCAACTTTAGGAATCTTCACCTAATCTTACTTTGGATCCATCTCGGAATCCATTCCCATCTCCAGGGAATCAAATGTCCACTATTGGACCTTTCTCACATAAACAATTACAAACTTGTTACCTCATGTTCTCCAATTCCCTTTCCTCCTTCTATCTCTTCACGAGTCTGATCTCCAATCTTAACCACTTTCCATAAATGGTTCTAAGACAACACCAATATAGAATTATCCATAACTCTATATGGAAGGATGAAAGTCTTAATCAAGACTTGGAACTTTTAGCTTTGATACCACTTCTGTAACACCCCCTTCCTACCCTGGAGGTATTACCACCAGTAACCCCGATTAAGACTAAACCGAAGCTACCTAGGCTTTAACTGAATGAACAAACTAAAAACAAGGTAAATGAAACCATTTGAAAACCTAACAAACTTAGGTTGAATATTACAGTGGAAAAACACGTAAAAGGTCTTATACAAACCTTAACTTAAAAGAAATGTTAAATAAATAGAACAACCTTCTATTTAAACAAAATCTTCATCAAGTCTTCCTTGAGTTCTTATTTTTGAAACTCAGCTTCGCTTTGAAGTAGTTCAATCATGATCTTCACTCAAGTATAGCCATTGGAAACCTTTCTTCAACTTTTGGAGCTTCAAACTTCTGAATCCGCCTCTTGAATCAACTTCCAAGAAGAACCTGATGTGTCGTAAACCAACGGTGGATACCAGCCGACCATATAAAAGAAAATAAAATGGGCCATCCCAATCCCACTCTCACTGGTTTCCTTCCTAATTAAGGCGAGAAAGAGTCGGTTTAAAAACTAAATCCGTCTCGGAACGGGACTCGTGTTAAAACGGTAAAATTATGTACCTCGGGTGGAAAAACTTACTAAACGAAAAACGTCCCGTAAATTATGTAGACCAATAAAACCAATTTTTCATGATTTTATCTTGCTACCTTCAATTCTTAGGGCTTCCGTTTCATATTTTAAATCCTTTACAATACATAATTAAAAAGACGGCTTATCCAATAAATATTCTTTTTCGACTGAAAAATCCTAGAATTCATACCAACCATAAAATCATTTCTTTGTGATTTTAGGATGTCACCAAGAATTTTCTACGATTTAATCTCCAACAAAATATGGGATTAAGCGTTAAAACGGACCAAAAAGGTTAAAAGGATATCTGAGAAAAATTCAAAAATATCCCAAAAACCGCGGTTATTACAGTGCTAGATATCAGGCTAACCCAAAGGAAACACATCTAAAGGAGGTAAAGAGTATATTTCGATATCTTAAAGGAAACAACAATCTCTGTTTCTGGTACCCACGGTTCAACGCATTCAACTTGCTTGGATACACAAATGCTGATTTCGCTGGTCATCTCGTGGATCGAAAGAGTACATCTGGTACTGCCCAATTTTTAGGACCATGCTTGGATTCTTGGTCATCCAAGAAACAGAATTATTTATCCTTATCAACTGCCGAAGCAGAATACGTGGTTGTCGCCTCTTGTTGTGCTCAGGTATTGTGGCTCAAACAGTAATTGGATGACTATGGTATGTCTCTCTCACAAATTCCCATCATGTGTGATGACAGTAGTGCTATCAATATTTTCAAAAATCCAGTTCATCATTCACGCACTAAACATATTGATATTAGACATCATTTTCTGAGAGATAACGTTGAAAAAGGATTTGTAAGAATGGATCATTGTAGGACCGAAGATCAAGTGGTTGACATCTTCACTAAGGCATTGGACAGAATACCCTATGAGCACCTACGGATGCTTCTAGGTATGATCACCTTAAACTAAGCAAGTCCCGGTCCACTATTCTCTCAATGATTGACTAGGAACAATCACTAGATCATAGGAAACTTTGATTATATCAGTGTCTTCTCTGATCTTGTTTTCTATTAATTACTATAAAACCATGTCATCATTGGTTTCTCTAAATTACTTAATTTGTCGAGTTGCTTTAAACATTTGGCATGTCCTTGAAATGGTTTTATTTTGAGCTCAAAACGGCTAAGCTTAATCTTTTTCTATCCCATCTATACAAGCGGAAATGATAGCTAGTCGTAAGCCATCCCAAAGCCTTGCAAGTCCAGGTAAACGTTTCCTATGATCTACTTCTTTTTTTGTTCCCTTAAACGGGTAGCAATTATTTGGATTTTTCTCATGTCATTGCCACATAAAATTCTTGAATATTTTTCCTATCCCTCAAATATTCAAGACAACCTTTTTTACTTCCCCTCTATGAGCGTGAATGGACATGCATCAAGTCACTATGCTGGTTCATTTGGTTCAAAAGAACTAAGGGGTCTGCAAACATGCGTTTTGATTTGAATGCACTGGTTGACGCGTCTGCAAGTGGAAACAGTAATTAATCAGAGCAATAATTACCGACTCTTCGAGGGTAAGATTTCGAATCTTTGGCCATTGCAATTCTGATTTGGGTAAATCTTTTCATATCTCGACTTGCCTATAAATCCCCTCAACCCATCACCCTCCCACCAAAACCCTAAAAAGCTTTTGCCTTTTCACTTCTCCGAAACAATCGACTCCTCAAATCCCCACCCACGAAAAGCTTCAATGGCGTCAACTCCACCACCCACCTTCAACATTGACCTCTCTACGCTCACCCATGCCCAATTGCTCCAGCTTTAGTCCCAACTTTCCGCGTTCGTAGTTGCAAATCCCTCTCAGCCTTTCTCCGAGGCTCCTGCGGCGAACCCATCTCTATCTCCGGCAAAGAACAGCGAGCCCTCTGGTGTCAAGGTAACTCCTCCGGTCACCGATTCGGATTCCTCTCCTCTTCATCCTATGAATTTGGCAATGGTTATCACGTCCCCGGAGCTTCCTACTGTTGAAAACCCTAAACCCGCCTCCCCCACAAAAGCTCAACCCCCCATTCTTGAAACACCTAAAGCAATTTCTCCGGCTCAAGATCCCATCCTCCCAACTGAAATTCTTGTGGTTCTCTCCCTACAATAGACTTGCCCACACCAATTTCTGCTCCACAATCCTCTGCCCCAAAGCGGAAGAGATCTTCATATCCGGTTCTAGATGAGGATGAAATCCTTGAGGACATAGAAATCGCTTCCTCTGAGAAGAAGATCGTCACTTAGTCGGATGATCACCTGTCAGAAAGTGTTGATGAAGAGCACAACTCCGAGCCTAAACCTCTCAAGAAAGGCAAACGCCTGAAAACCATGGCTCCAAACCCAACACCCAAACGGGCTAGTCTTCGCTCAAATTCCAAGAAGAACACTACCACTGATGAAGGTTCTTCCACTCCCATCGGCTCTGATAGCCGTGCAATTGTGTCTCCTTGTGGAATATCTTGCACACGTGACTATCTTTCATTAGTAGTTATAGTTAGTTAGTTGGAGTCTGTTAAGTGATTAGTATATAAGCTCCGCTTAACTCTGTTTTGTGAATGTAAGAGGGAGACTTAACAGAATACTGTTGTATTGCTTTCTCTTCCAATAATGGAGACTGAGTGTGATCTTGAATCAGTTTGATCAAGATCGTTTTCCGTTCTCACTCTTTATGGTATCAGAGCAAAGGAGAGTGTAGAAGGTTTTTCCGCTGCGATCAGTGGCCATTACATCAGGATAGTTATTGCACTTGCAACAGCAAAACAGTGGCCATTACATAAGTTAGACATCAATAATGCGTTTCTTCATGGTTATCTTGATGAAGATATATATATATATATATATATATATATATATATATATATATATATATGTTGCCTCCAGAAGGATATGGTGACGCTGGCAAGGGCCAAGTTTTCAAGCTACAACGTTCCTTATATGGATTGAAGCAGGCTTCCAGGCAATGGAATCAGGATTGACATCTTTCTTGGTAAGCCTTGGATATATTCATTCTCATAATGATTACTCATTGTTTGTTAAGTCAGATGAGAAAGGTTTTACGGCAATTTTGGTTTATGTGGATGATATTCTGATCACTAGATCAAATAATGTATATATATATATATTTATATATATATGTTGCCTCCAGAAGGATATGGTAACGCTGGTAAGGGCCAAGTTTTCAAGCTACAACGTTCCTTATATGGATTGAAGTAGGCTTCCAGGCAATGGAATCAGGATTGACATCTTTCTTGGTAAGACTTGGATCTATTCATTCTCATAATGATTACTCATTGTTTGTTAAGTCAGATGAGAAAGGTTTTACTGCAATTTTGGTTTATGTGGATGATATTCTGATCACTAGATCAAATAATGCAGAAATTGTTGATGTGAAAATTGCATTACATGCAAAATTCACTATTAAAGATTTAGGAATGGCCAGGTTTTTCCTAGGAATGGATATCTTGCGTACTGAAACTGGTACTTATTTGTGCCAAAAGAAGTATATTGTTGATATATTAGCAGACAGTGGTTTACTTGATAGTAAACCTGTGAGTTCTCCTTTTCCAAATGGTTTGAAGCTTGGTGCAGACATAGGGGAGATGTTACCAGATCCTGAACAATATAGGAGAATGGTTGGAAGGTTGTTATATCTATCATTGACGAGACCTGACATAACTTATACTACTCAACATTTGAGTTAGTTTGTTTCTAGTCCAAGGTTGCCACATTTGAATGCAGAAAAGCACTTGCTTCGGTATTTACAAGGGACTGCAGATTTGGGGTTGTTTTATCCTGTGCAGGATCAATTGAAGTTGACTGCTTTTTCAGATGTAGATTGGGCAGCTTGTTTGACAACAAGAAGGTCTTTGACAGTGTTTTGTGTGTTCTTAGGTCATTCCTTAATAAGTTGGAAAACTAAGAAACAAGCTACGGTTTCTAGAAGTTCAATAGAAGCAGAATGTCGTAGCATGGCTACAACTACTGCTGAGGTTGTTTGGGTGGATTTTCTACTCAAGGATTTGCAGATTTCGATACCTAAACCAATTACTATCTTTTGTGATAACAAAGTTGCGCAACAGATTGCAGCTAATCCATGCTTCCATGAGAGAACAAAGCATTTAGAGATAGATTTCCATTTTACGAGAGAGAAGGTTCAACAAGTTTTTTTGCAGACTTCTTATATCAACACTGGTATTCAGTTAGCAGATTTATTCACAAAGCCTTTATCTCAATCTAGACACTTTTTTTTCTTTCATCCAAGATGGGTTTGTTAGTAGCTCCATCTTGAAGGGGGGTGTGGAATATCTTGTACACGTGTCTATCTTTCATTAGTAGTTATAGTTAGTTAGTTGGAGTCTGTTAAGTGATTAGTATATAAGCTCCGCTTAACTCTATTTTGTGAATGTAAGAGGGAGACTTAACAAAATACTATTGTATTGCTTTCTCTTCCAATAATGGAGACTGAGTGTGATCTTGAATCAGTTTGATCAAGATCGTTTTCCGTTCTCACTCTTCACTCCTCTCATCGTCAATAAGGAAATCTTGTTTGCCAACGATCTGGAGGAACTCTGGGAGTTAATATGCTTTCAAGGATGGATGATGCTCAACTGCGAACCTGTCAAAGTTAGCCCTGACCTAATTCAAGAGTTCTACGCTCACTTCTCCTTGGGGAACTCCAATGAATTCAGCTCACTTCCTCCATCGGGTACCTGGCCAAGTTGCAAAACGGGTATGCTCAAGCGTTTGTTTGGCAAAACTCCTTTTGGCGGATATTCCACTAGTGGTTTGGCCTTTAATTGGCTGTGTTGCTCATCAGGTACCTAATCAAGGTCTTGTTTCCTTGCCAGGAGAATCGCTACAGTCTTACTATTCATGATATGGTGCTCTTGGAGAAGTTTCTGGCTCGTGAACCAATTGATCTACCATGTATTGCCCTCTCTCATATGTAGAAAAGTGCTGGCCAGGGTGCCCATGCTTTGCCCTACCCAGGTCTAATAAAAAAGGTTCTTGAGAAGTTTCATGCCTACTCGCCTGACTTGGAAGAACAGTTCAGATTCTTTCTGAACAAAGCCAACATTGAAAAAATGTATTTCAAAGGGCATGCGAACTTGAGTCCTCTAAGAAACCAACACATAAAGGGAACAAGGCCAAGGTTTAGATTGCTAAGGGTGACTCTACAACTGCACAGACCCTAGGGGTCCTTGAGGAGATTAGCTCGAAGATGGACCAGTTACTGGATCTCACTCACAAAGTAGTGAAGCAGCTATCCAAATGCTCATATATGAATCACCCCCTTTCTCCCTAGATCATTTTCCTTCCTCAAAAATTATCTTTTCTATTGTTTTAAGGACTTTTGTTGTGTGTTTCTTTTGCTTTCTCTTCATGCCTAGTGTTTAAGGACTTTTGGTGTACTTTCTGCTTTTCTCTAGCATTAATGAAGGTGGTTGACGATTAGAGCTTTTGTGCATTGTTTTCTTCCTAATTTACTGACTTGTTTGATGATGTGAAAAAGGGAAAGTTTGGAAAATTGCAGAGATGCACTAAGTTTAAAGGTACAGAAAATTGTTCCCTTGGGAACGATCCATATGCTAAGCGGGAACAATAGTCACTTAAAAGTTCTGAAAATGATAATGACTTGTTGAGGGGGAACAACAAAATAGATGTCTAATTCAGTTGTTTACTTGTTCAATTTTTGTATAAGTTTGTCATCATCAAAAAGGGGGAAATTGTTGGATACTGGTATCATGGGAACTATGACTGTTACCATGAGACCATTGTCAAGTGTCCCTCTTAAGTTTTGATAATGATTAGTTGGGCGCTTTAACCATTCAGCCATGGATGCTTAGCGGGGATCCTCGTACATGGTGAATAATCAAATTCCAGCAAAAGGAGGAATCCGCCCGAGGGGCTCGCGTCTGATTAGCTAGTTGGTGGGGCAATAGCTTACCAAGGCACGTGACCTCAAGGTTATGAGCCTTGCGAGCTACCAAGCTAGGCATGGCAATGGGTCGGGTCGGGTGCGGGTGGACTACTTCCACCACCCGACCCGGTAATTTCACCCGACGGGTTCCACCCGAAACCGACCCACCCAAAACCCGTCGGTTTTCGGGTCGGGTCGGGTTTTTTTCGGGTGTTATAAAAAATTAAAATTTTTAATTTTCAATCATAAATTAACCTTAAGTTTATTTGTTCAACGGGTCAACCGATGACCCGTAAAAAAATAAACAAAAATTAACGGGTCAACCGATTACCCGTAAACAAAATAAACTAAAATTTAAACCTATTTATATAGGGCCTACCCATTGGATTAGCCAAAAAATAGATTTGATTAGAAGTCTCAAAGTCCATCTCTATGGTTAGACTTCAAACACTTAACCCTCTCCTCTTCTCCTATCTTTTTTTTATAAGCTCCTCTTCTCCTTTCCTTCTACCAATTTTTCGATGTGGGACAAAAAACCGGGTGGTCGGGTCGGGTGGTCGGGTCGGGTGGTCGGGTCGGGTGACCGGGTCGGGTGATCGGGTCGAGTCGGGTCGGGTGAGGCTATACCCGAAACCGTACCCGCTCCATCACCCGCTCAACCGTTTTTCACCCGTTTTTAATCGGGTTTTTCGGTTTTTTCGGGTCGGTTTTTCGGGTACCCACAGGGTGCGGGTGAAATTGTCAAGCCTATACCAAGCTGCTCTACTTCGTGCTGCAAAGAAGAACTGGGAACTTACGTAATGGACAAACATTCAACAGGCCCCTTCTTTTCTTCTTGCGAAATAACTGACATGAATGAATTTTTTGTCATAACTTTAGGAATCCATATAGGAATACTACGATTCGGATTTTATGAAAAAAAAGTAAAAAGCCCCTTATCGGATTTGAACCGATGACTTACGCCTTACCATGGCGTTACTCTACCACTGAAAAATTTATTTATTTATTAAGTGCTAGGAGTCTCCCCTTTATCAAATATAAAAAAACGCTTTCCCCCGGGAACAGCTCAAACGGAGGCGGGGTAGGGCCTGTAGCTCAAAGGATTAGAGCACGTGGCTACGAACCACGGTGTCGGGGGTTCAAATCCCTCCTCGCCCACAACCTTCCCCTTTTGGAAGGACCTATCCCTCCGGGGATAGGAAAATCATGATCGGGATAGCGGACCCAAAGGTATGGAACTTGGGTGTGGGTCTTTTAAATTGAACTTATTTTTTCAATTCAATTGGCATTTTTTTTTTGTTCCTATCTTTCACAAAAAATGTCAACTTAGGTAAGTGCTTTATAAATATATGTATAAAAAAACATATTTTATTTAGCTACTTGAATTGGAAAAGGAAAGCAGAATGACAACAAAGTCTGGTTTCGGCTTTATTAAGAAGGAGGAGTTAATTCTGGAAGCCTCTCCAGACCATACAAGTGCACAGCGAGCCCACGCAAAAGGTTTGGTTAATATTTGCCAGATTCCGCCAAGTATACAAATGGAACCTAACCATACATGTCCTCCGATTATATCTTCTAAATCGTCCACGCTAACAATCCACCCTTCTCCCCAATACGATTCCCTCGATAAGAGATTCCCTTCATCCTTCCACTATGTTGTTTATGGAATCGAGTTCTTTTGGGGTTATAGTAGATGGTTCTTTTTCAATCCCATCTCTATTACAGAACCGGACATGAGAATTTTTTCTCATCCGGCTCCTCGCGGTCGGAACAAGTTGATAGGACCCCCCCCCCCCCCCCCCCTTTTCGCCCCCGTGTCGCCACACGAATCAAATGATATTTCTGTTCCAATTTTTGCCTCTTCTTTTCCCTTTGAATCAAACTTTTACTTGCCATAAAGCTTCAGTTCCTATTAGTATCAATGATACAATTCGGATCCTAAATCTATAAGAACTAATGATTTTTATGTCTCTATAAGTCGCAATGTAGATTACAGGTTAATACAGAGCATAAGGGCACAATCGATGAAGCACTGATGTGAGGGAACAGAGTGAGGGAACAACAGTGCAAAAACGCTTCATCTTTCCTCATTTAGTAAGCGTGTCAATTTGTTAGAAGAATATTGGATTTCAGAAGGTTTGATAGCTGGATGAAGTTGTTACTTAAAGAACATCATGGAGTGAATATTTCCGAACAACATCTCCAAGATATTGAGGAAATCAGTTCTAGTCTTTCTAGGGTTAGATAAGATAGAATCGTTGTAATCAGATTTATGGTGAATAAAATAATCTCAAGAAATATCTGAATTACAGAAGTAAGTAAGATATGATTGGGTTAGTTTGTTGCACTATAAATAGGGTCAAGAGACTAGGTTAAAATTACCAATTACAAGTGAAGTCATCGTGTAGCTTGAAGCCAGTCGCTGTAAGTTGTGTTGTGGTTTAGTTTTATTGTTGAATCGTTCTAGAGCTGAGAAGTTGAGTTGGATAGATCTAGGTTCTAGAGAATAGGATAAGACTATCATATATAACTCTACTTGCTTGTAGTCCATGTGAAATCAATAAAACTAAAAGAAGCATTACGCAACACCTCTACGGAGGGAGTGGTTTTTCCTTCAATCAATTAGTTGGTTGTTTGAAGGTTTCCTCTATAAGTAATCGTGTTTACGTCTTGCATATTTCTGTTGCTGAGTTCACTGTTCCCAGAGGAACAATGTCTGTATTTCTAACAGACTCGTTCCAACAATACCTTTGTTGGGAAAAGCCCATTTTATGTGTCTAGCCCAAGCTCCACTTGGTTGGCATGTATGAAGCCTAGTGAAGGAAAGAGTGGGGAGGTGCACTTCACCAAAAATCACAAGAATCACTAAGAGCTTCAAGAGAATAGCTAGTCATGAGAAGAAATTTGGAGCACGATAGCGGAGGAGGGAGAAAGGAGAAGAGAGACATGAGAAGAAGCATTTGCGTGTAGATAGTGAGTGATCTACTCTGGCATCATTCATAAGATTTTACTATTTGAAATTTTTTACTATCAACATGTGTGTAATCAATATTGATAAAATATATTATATAAATAAATAACTTATGTAAGTGAGTCATGCATCCTTATTTATATAAATCTAATACAAAGACATTTCTTAAGGGGAATTTATCCATATTCTTACATGGTATTATGAGTATAACCTTAGCCCTTCCCTCACCCGAGTCGTTGACATCCTCTAGCGCATGCCTCCTCCTTGTGTCGCTGCACCGCCTCCACTCATCTTCTCGTCATGCACCTCCTCCCTTGTCCTACCGATCGTTGCCCACCTCTCACCATTCCCTGACATCATTTGAGCCTTCTCAAAAAACAACCTCTCATTATCTCTCCTTGTAATAATATCTGGTGATGAATAATTTCTTATTGGGAATCCTCCTCCTAAGGACTCGGTTATCACGATTCTTTCTAGTGATGACGCCAAGTACATTTCTAAGGCTATACTCTTTAAAGTTGCGACTTGGGCTCACCATGTGTTAGATCACATTATTCCAAACACACCGCATCCCACTTATATTGATGATGATCTATGTGATCAATTGGACCCCGTTATATATTCTGCAATAGATCTATGCCACCATATCTCAAGATCTCCTCATAACGATCCTTAAGCCTGGATATAGTGTCCTCTCTATTTGGATGATGCTTCACAACATCTTTCAAGATAACAAAATGTCCGAGTTGTTTACCTGCAAAAGGAGTTTGCAAGATGTTGTCTTGAAACCTCTCATTTGTCTCTACTTATTGTCAAGCTCTCAAAGAACTGTCTAACCAACTTACTAATGTTGATGACAAGGTGTCCAACCACGCCCACTAGGTCTAGGGTTTTTTGGATCTCCTCTATACAAAGGAGCCACGCCCCATTGTATTTCGAACGTCAAAATTAAGCCAAGTTAATGTAGAGTTGAGTTTCCTCCTTATTTGGCCCGACGTCACGAAAACCTTCCAAACCCCTTTCCATCATGTCGATTCTCCCTTGGGTCGACATCTCTTATCTCTGCCTTGCCCCGCCCTCATTCCGATGAGCATTAGAGGCCCGCGAGTCCATAACGTTGCACTCGTACTTATCCCAGTTACTATTTTCAGAGAATATCCGGTCGTTTTGAGCCTAGATCCATCATTCGTGAACCAAAGACAAGTAGGTTCCCATCAGATTCCCTTGATGAATACCTTTGGACAAAAGAAAAGTATAAGTCATTTCTCCATTCCACAAAAAACAAAACGAAGTGGCCTGCATACACTCTCTTATCCATCCAATCCACTTATTAGAAAAACCCGCTTCTACAAGAGTATCTTCCACAAAATTCCAACTAAGCATATCGTAGGCTTTTTCAAGATGCAGTTTCAGTAACATCCACCCCTTAAGGCCTTGTTTACGCTTCATAGAGTGGACTACTTCTTGGGCAAGAATAATATTATCGCTTATTAACCGACCCGGTAAAAAACTTCCCTACGTAGAGCCTATAAGCTTAGGGAGAATGGATTGCAAGCGATTTACAAGCACCTTTGTTATAATTTTATACAACACATTGCAAAGTCTAATGGGTCGGAATTTGGTAATTAACTCTAGTTCATCAATTTTAGCAATAAGACAAATCAGGGTTTCATTCTTCAATCAGAGGGGCGTCTCAATCAAGCGGAAGAACTTCCTAACTCAATCCAAGACTTATATTCCAATCATATTCCAACATTTATGATAAAAAAAAATGGATTGAAACCATCAATACCGAAGCCTAGAGTGGACCATCATCTTAGGCCTTGTTTCACTTGTGGGTAGAAAAGATTTTTTTGGTGAAAAGTGATTTTTAGTGTCTTGAAAAACATAAAAAGTAGAGAAAATTGCACGGATTTTAAAAGTATTAAAAGTAGTTTTTAGATAGAAAAGATATTTGTGGGGAAAGTGAAATAACTCAAAAACAATTTCATCATCACAATACTTAATAAAGTCTTGGGCGGTTGCACTCTTGATGACCAAAAAAAGTGTTCGCTTTATTATTATTTTTTATCAGGTAGAGTTCGAAACGGTGACCTCGATATACTACCCTAAAGCAGGGGCGGAGCTATTTGGGGGCGGGTGGGGGCCATGGCCCCCCCAATCCAATTTCTTTTCCCATATATATGTTCCTCTTGTTCATAGCTTCGATTTGATATATTATAAGCTCCATTCTAACATTTGAGCAAAAAGTTATGAACGTTTGAAAATTAGACGTATACAAACAACTTCTAACAAGTCATTTACTTACTTAGAATGCTTTTATCTTTTGCTAAACTTACCACTTTCATAATGTGATTGAACACGAATAATTTGAAACAATAAGTTATTGTTGGGATGTCTCGAATCATACAATTCATTATTAGCACGAGGGCTTTAGTTTGACTTTATTTTTTAGTTACGAACTTTTAATATTTATAGATTCAATTAATTTTTATTCTGAAATATTTTTGTTTTCTTAACTTAAATGTATTCTGAAACATAATTTATAATTATATAAGTTTTTATAAACTCTTATTTTCTTAAAGTAATTGTATTTTGAAATATTTTAGACCCTCCTCTATAAAAATATGTTCTTTTTTTTCTCTAAATTAATATTTTTTATTTATACATCTTTCTCAAAACGTATATAATCTATGTTGGTAAAAAAATTTGGCCCTTACAATGAAAATTTTCTGGTTACGCCCCTGCCCTAGAGACCAAATCAATGAACCAAATGCCCATGTGCAAAAAAAAATGTTCACTTTATAACTTTTTTTAATAAATCCTTAAAAGAATTTTAAAAAAAAAGGGAAAATAGTCGCACTTTAATTAACGGAGGAGAGATAAAAGGAGAAGGGGAATATACTTGGACGGTTCATATTCTACTCTTGTTTTTTTTTTGTAGAAGACATATTCTACTCTTGTTTGTTAACTCTTCTTCTAGTCTCTGTCTATATATTTTAGAGGGACTTTCTACAATATACATTAGAGAGAGTAATCGAACTGCCTTTGATCAATTACATCTCAGTTGCGGGAAGGTACTAGCTAGTAATTCGCTTTAATTTACCGAAGAACCGAGAATGGAAGGCACTTCTTCACAAAGGTCCGATTCTGCTTGAATCTTTTTATCTTGCCATGTTAAATTAAAATTCTTCAGTCCATAATTCTTTTCCGACTATTTTATGTCTTGTATGAACTTGCAAATGTATCATGGCATATATAAGCAGCTTACACGTAACGCGTCTAATTGCTCTAATTGATGGCAGGCTAAGAGATAAAGTGGCAATCATCACGGGTGGCGCTAGCGGCATAGGCGAGAGCACCGCGAGGCTATTCGCTCAGCACGGCGCCAAACTCATCATTGCCGACGTCCAAGACGACAAGGGAGACTCCCTTTGCAAGGAGCTCGTCTCCAACGGCTTCACGGCCTCCTACATCCACTGCGACGTCACCAACGAAACCGACGTCACAAAGACCATCGACCTCGCCATTTCAACCCACGGAAAACTCGACATCATGTATTGCAACGCGGGCATCACAGGCGATGCCAACGACTCCCTCACAAACATCGAAAGCCGCGACTTCAAGAGGGTTTTCGATGTGAACGTGTACGGAGTGTTTTTGGGGGCCAAGGAAGCCGCCAGGGTTATGATCCCGGCCAAGAGTGGAGTCATTCTCTTCACCTCCAGCATCGCCTCGATCATGGGAGGCATGACGCCGCACGCCTACACCATGTCGAAGCACGCAGTGGTGGGGCTGATGAAGGGCTTGTCCGTCGAGCTGGGCCAACACGGGATTAGGGTTAATTGCGTGGCTCCGAGCTACATAGCGACCCCATTGTTGAGAGACTTCATGGGGGTGGCGGACCGGAACGTTTTGGAGAATAGCATACACGAGTCGGCGGTGCTCAAGGGGACGGTGCTGACAGAGGATGACATTGCCAAGGCGGCCTTGTTCTTGGCAAGCGATGAGGCCAAGTACGTGAGCGGTGTCAACTTGGTGGTTGATGGTGGGGTTACCAATACCAACTTGTCTTTCTCCATTGGAGGATAAGGACTTAATGCCGCCGTGCTTATCTAGTTATCTTCTTGTTTGTACAATTGTACTACATCTCTAACTTACGTGTTGAGATGGGCTACTTTTTTTTCTTGTGCTTACATTATTGCCTCAAGTACTTATAGATGAAAGAATAAATTCAGACTTTTTATTTTACAAATTACTTGCGCGCATTTAGAATAATGCTATTACATAAATAAAGATCTTGATTTGATCTCCAAGACAAAATATTTACATATCTTTATACATAATGAAAGAGATAATATAAGATAAAATCTATTCTTTTGAACTACTTTGGATATCCTGAAGATCTTGTTCTATTACCCCCCCATGCAAGATGATGATCAACGAGAAACAACCAACGGCTTGGATCGACATACATCAAATGGGCGACCAGTTAAGGCCTTTAATTTGTGAACACATCCGCAACTTGATCTTCGGCTGGAATGTGACGAACAAGGAGAGACTTAGAATTGACTTGTTCCTGAACATAATGAAATTAAAGTCTAATTGAATGTGCTTGGATTTGTTTGTAATGGAGGGGTTATTGGCCAAAAACGTGGCTGAGAAATTGTCACATAACAGCAGCGGAACACTAGATGGCGATTGATGAATTTGAGCTAACAACCGACGCAACCAAACGAGCTCAACTGTAGCAAAAGACAACACCCTATACTCGGCCTCAGTACTTGATCTAGCAACAACCTTTTGCTTGCGACTTGCTCGATCAGCTTATGAGATTTGAGCTAAAGAACACAACAAAGCTATGTTGAGAGCGGAAATCACTCGTATCAGAGGCCCATCCCGAGATTGAATAGACAAAAATAAATACAAACAACTACGACTTTCATTTTATTGCTTAAAGATTTTTTTATTACTTAAAACCCTTTTTAAAAACGGTTTAAATCTTCTTTAAATATTTTAGCTCTAATATCATAATTTTAATACCCCCGATTTCACTCGAAGACACACCAGCGACCTTGGAATTACACTCCAAAGTCACCCAAAGTTATACAGTACAAAATTTAAATACAATACTTACAAGAAACAATTATTCATTAAATAAATATTATCATTCATAAGCCATACCTTTGTATTCAAAGTGGAAATTAACATTTAAATGTGGAAGTAAGATTTCAAATACAAAATTTTGTTTGGCGGTCCTTACAACCCAAGGATCTCAACCATTTATTGATAATAATTAAATAAGTAAAATCTTGTTCGTTTTCCTCTTGAATAGATTCCAACAGTTGTTCTTGGTCCTCTTTACTCCTTGATCTAGAGGCCTAATATTTCCGTATAGGGACGGGTGAACACCAGTCGGCCATGTAAAAGAAAGAAGCGGTCGGGTTACTCTAGTGAGAGACTAAGCAAGTCGGAATTTTTGTAAGTGGGTCTAGTGGTTGTATTGAATGACTAACATTGAAATCCGAATGAAATCATGTAAATGATTTAGTAATGTAATATTTCCATGGAAATGAATAAAAGGAATGCAATGAAAGAGATGGGATGCCACAAAGAATGTGGTTCCTTCAAGAGAATATGCGATTATTGGGAAAGTTTTATTATTCACACAATTTGGTTTTGAAAAGTATCACGTCGACCAATTGGGTCCCAACCAATTAACCTCATCATACTCGAAGGATGCCGACAAGGAGGTGGCCACGAAGGCACTTAAGTACCAAACATCTTGCCATTTTATATGCATTTTAACAAACCCGAGCATGCATTCGGATTTGAAAGAAGGCTTACTTAGTCGTGCACTGACTTGGGAGCAAGAGCGGGGCCACAATTTGAAAACACCATCCTTGTTCAATTTTTGGGTGTGCACTAACACTTTGAGTTATAAGCTTCTAATACTTCTCAAACTAGTTGAGGTGTGAACTTAAGAACTTCTCGGGGATATTTATAGAGCATTAGCTAGATGCTACACCCCTCATACACGGATGAGACGGGGAGGGTCATGACCAATATTAGGGTTTAGGTTCATACTAATGCGAATGTTATAGAGAGGTGTTAAAAGATCACGAATTTTACACCCCTAATTACTACGCTATTCACAACAAGTATATTGTAGAAAAGGTTTCTTGACAACAAATAAATTTATAATCAATACCCCGCTGTGTACAGGGTAGTAAGGTTCATTCACGGGAGAAAGTCAGTATCATGTTTTGTTACTTGGAGCGCAAGTAATCAACAAAGCAAGGGTTTTTATCAAGAGAAAGAGAAAATCTAAGGTTTAGGGTATCCCAACAACAACAATCATGCATACAAATGCTTATGAAACATAAAGATAATGCTTTTATCACATAAAGATGTCAACTTTTGTCAACCAAAGCAAGTAAATCAACTAACTTTCGTTCAATCAATAAACTTACTATATAATCTCTTCTACTTCAACTAGGATTGATCCACTTTCGTTTCAAAACCCTAAGTTGACTATTCTGATTCAAAGTTTCCGCTTTCGCTTCAACAATGAATGAGAAATTCCCTTCAACTTTCGTTTCAAGGATTAAGAACAAGAGAATAGATTCATGCAATAAAAACAATCAAGACATGATCACAAACAAGCATGCACAACCATTGTTGGGTTTAACCTCAACCTTAGAAGGAGAGACTAATCACTAATCATAATTAAAAACATCTAAAATTAATAAAAAGGCAACTTACAAGCAAATCCAAAGAAAACTTGTATTCCAAGTCTCCCACAAATTCGATCCTCTTCTCTCCCTCTCACGCCCCCTCTCTTCTCTCTCTACCCTAAACTAGGTTAATTGTGGGATAAGAAAACTAAAGGTAGAATAAGATTATTTATAGAGAAAAACCTAATCTTTCTAAAAGCTATCTATAAGGAAATAAATCTCTAAAAAATATATCCCTTATTATAAGCAAATAAATCTAATAAAAGATATATCCCTTAAGGAAACTAATAAAAGCATAAAGATATGGGATAAAAGACTTTAATTCCGCCAACTCTGATGTCTTCTATTTACATGGGACCCTAGGTACTAACCCCGTCAGGATCGGTAGATTTTTCTTCTGAATTCTCGATTTTTCTCTTCTCCAGGTACCTCGGCAGCGACCCTCCTGCCTGGGTACCGACCCCCTACATTGTGTAATTTAGCTGAGAGTAAAACTTCGGTAGTGAGTTCGTTACACCTCAGTTTGACTCGATTCTTTTTCCTATAACTTTGCAACGAGTTTCTATACTTCTTTCTTAGATTGAACTTGATCTTCAATGTCTCTCTTGAGGACTATCTTTAAGTGCTTTCCTCCTTTCATCAAAACATGCTCCAAAACAGCTTCAAAACCTATAAAAACACTACCAAAGCTTATGTAGACTCCATATCTTAAAGAAATACGAAAACCTACACAAACGACTCAAAAACACAAAACTAAAGAAAAAGACTCAAACACATAAAAACACACCCTAAAAACATGACTAAAAAGGCGGATATCATATATAATAAGACAATTCACAAATTCATGATTAAGCTTGAAGGCTATGCACAACCTATGCAAATATATGGACTTTCAATGTATAACAATGTCAGTAAATCTATTGCAATAAATAAACCTAGTTCGTTCTATTAGCACGCAACATTCTTAACAATTTAATGAACATGGACAAGAAATCCAATTCTTAACAAAATAATGCACAGAGAACCAAACAACTTGCCTTGATTGAAGATAAGTGCACAGATTAACTGAAAGAGAGTTTCAACAAGCGAATCTTATTTCAATAACAAATCACAAAACACATTATAATTAATTTATTTCAATTTATTTTTACTTATATTCGCTACATTAATAAGTCTTCCGTATTAATGTATACTAACATTGGTTATCATCAAAATTTTATGTTAACTTTAATGAATTATATAAATAAAAATAATATATTCAAAAACATATACATCTATTTATATAACAACTTTTAACCATATAGTATAAGTCTTATGTTTTAAATTTCTAAAAATCATAAATAATTATTAAATAACTTCATAATTCATAATATAATGTTTAAAATCAGAATAATTGATATTTCCATTTTTCTTACAAAAATTATAATAATCTTCTATTATCATGGTTATTCTAGTTTAAAAGGCTATGTGCATATGTATAATCTAAATCATTAAAATTGGATTTTTCTATGACTTCAAAAAATTTGATAAATATGAAATTTTATAAAAACTAATCTCTTTTTTGTACAACAACTAATTTTACACTAATAATAATATTTAAAATCATTAAACCCGTTTAAAATAAAAATAAAATAAAATATGAAAATCAAGAGTAAAGGGTTTGGGCCTACTCACTATGCTCTTCGGAAATTGGATCGGTGGGGTCGGCTTGGTCCACGACAGAACTCGAGACCATTTTGAGTCGGACCGTATGGGGATGGCACACTCGCGGTTGGTGGTTGATATCCGCCTTTTTAGTCATGTTTTTAGGGTGTGTTTTTGTGTGTTTGAGTCTTTTTATTTAGTTTTGTGTTTTTTTTTGAGTCGTTTGTGTAGGTTTTCATATTTATTTAAGTATGGAGTCTACATAAGCTTTGGTAGTGTTTTTATAGGTTTTTAGAAGCTGTTTGGAGCACCTTTGAGGAAAGGAGCAAAGTCGAGGAAAAGCTTAAAGAATGAAGTCCATAAAGAGGTTAAGAATCAAGTTCAAGTTAAGAAAGAAGTAAAGAAACTAGTTACAAAGACATAGGAAAAATAATCAAGTCAAACCGAGGTGTAACGAACTTGTTACTGAAGTTTTACTCTTTGCTGGTTGTAGTGCTGAAGGGGGTCGATAACGACCCTGTAAGGATCGATACCAAGGATGAAGGGGGTCGTTACCGAGGTACACAGGGTCGGTAACGAGGCATCAAGAAAGCTAAAGTTTGAAGAATTCAGCAAGTGCCTACCGACCCTGATGGGGTCGGTACCGAGGCACTTAAGGTCGTTAGCGAAGACAAAGTCGACGCGTTTAATGTATTTTTATCCTTATTATTAGATAGTTTTAAGGGATATGTCTTATAGAGATTTATTTCCTTATAGATAGATTAGTTTCTCTATAAATACTCTTGTTCCCCTTTTAGTTTTCTTATCATTCAAGTAAGTAGTTTAGGAGATAGTTTCTCTATAAATACTCTTATGGATTGTAGAGGAATGGTTTGTTTGGATTCAAAGTTGTAAGCTTTCTCTTTTATTTTAATTTAGATGTTTTTAATTATGAATTGTGAGTAGTCTCTCCTTCTAAGGTTGGGGTTAACCCAACAATGGTTATGCATTTTTGTTTGTGATCATAATTTGTTTGTCTTTGTTGCATGATTCTATTCTCTTGTTCTTTATCCTTGAAACGAATGTTGATAGGAAATTTCTCATTCATTGTTGAATCGAAAGCGGAAACTGTGAGCGGGTAAAACAAACATAATTATCATAGTTATTTTCGCTATAAAGGTATTTATTGAAATTACTGCGCAGTTATTTTCGTTATTTTCCATATAAAATTATATGGCGGTTATGCAACTTAATGGAAGATTTTATCTTTCACTAAAAGATAGAATTAAAGTTGGAGAAAGGGTGAAATATTCCTTACTTGGGCTTCAAGGCAGCTGGCCAGCCCTAGGAGGAAAATATTTTCGGCCTGATAGATATAATTTTCGGCCCCCCTACTTCTCCCTCTTCCATTATAAATACACGCCCTAGGCGTGTAGGGAGAGACACATGTGCCTATCAGCATATTCAGAAATCCTAGGTAGGCTAATATTCGCTTAGCTCGACTGTTTAGGGTTTCACCGCTCTCTTAATGTACCTCGTCGCTCAAACGACAATTACTCTTCTGACTTAGGCATCGGAGGTGGATTAGGGGGTCCCCGCCCCTTGTGTCCATTGTTTTGCAAGTTTTTCTAGGTCAAGAGATCGAAGAGGAGCGGAAGAGGTGGAGTACTCAATTGGTGTATTTAATACGAATTAAAGGCGAGATTTTGTACACCAACAATTGGCGCCGTCTGTGGGAAACGAATAATATATCCACGTAGTCTGATCGATGGAACGAATCTCGAACAAAAGACTAGAGTTTTTTCGAAACCCTAGGGCGTCCTCGTCCGGGGAAAACGATCGCGGCATCTCGATAAGAGAAAACCGCGATCGCGGTCCGGACACCGCGGCCGCGGAACAAGGAAGCCGCGATCGCGGCCCTTCGGGCCCCAATCACGGTCGGCGGTGCGATCTTGCAAAGTTCGATTCTTGATCGAACGATCGAACCCTAATTAATCCCGTGATCGGAAACTAGGAGGAAGGCGACGGTCAGGGGGCAGATTCGTGCCTTAGCCCCCAAAAGAGAAAGCTATGGGATGAAGGACCCGTCAATCAATCAAAGAAACAAAATCCAAGCGGAACGGAATCAGAGAATTCCGGGATCGAAAGAAAGGATCGCATAAGCAGCCACCGCTCCGAGAAATTCGATCAATCGCACGCGACCTCGAAAACCCTCTCGGAAGCCGCCTGCGAGCAGGGACTCTCGGCTCGTGTTCGCAAATCCCGCGCCGATCGCGGATCGCCCCAGCGCCAGCACGGCTCACCCCGCGCCGATCGCGGATCGCCCCAGCGCCAACACGGCTCGTCCCGCGCCGATCGCGATCCACCCGGGGCCGAAAAATTCCGTGAAAGGCAAGAACCTCTCGACTTTGCTAATATTGGCTCGAAGCCGACCCAAAAATCCGTAGACGAGCTTCAATAGATCTCGGTTAGCGAACATTAACCCGAGAAGAAATTTTTCGTGGGAGCAAACCTCTCAGACGACGAGCTGTTGGCTATCACACATCTATTACGAAGTAATCGAGATGTCTTCGCTTGGAGTCCGTATGATATGTCGGGAATAGACCCAACTCTTGCTTGCCATAGGCTGAACGTTCGCCCCGACGCAAAGCCGATCGTACAGCGAACAAGACGGTCTTTTGTCCAGCACGCCGAGGCCGTAATCGTCGAAGTGAAGAAATTGCAGGAGGCCAACGCCATAAGAGAAGTGTGGTATCCAACTTGGCTAGCTAATACCGTTGTAGTGAAGAAAAAGACGGGAGATTGGAGGGTCTGCGTGGACTTTACTGATCTCAATAAAGCTTGTCCAAAAGACTTGTTCCCACTTCCGAAGATCGATCAGTTAGTGGACGCTACTGCGGGTCACGAACGCATGAGCTTTTTGGATGCATATCGGGGATACCACCAAATTCCAATGCATAAAGATGATCAAGAGAAGACATCCTTTATTACCCCACAGGGAATATTCTGTTACAAAGTAATGCCTTTTGGATTAAAGAACGCCGGGGCAACCTTTCAGCGCTTGGTCACAAAGTTGTTTAGCCAAAAGATTGGGAAAACTGTTGAAGCATATATTGACGACATGGTTGTCAAGAGTAAAAGGGCTGCGACGCATCTCGGAGATTTGCAAGATGTTTTCGACATCCTCATAGCATCCAGACTTAGGCTTAATCCCGCAAAATGCGCATTTGCGGTCGGATCGGGTAAGTTTCTAGGGCACCTCGTTACTCGCCGAGGCATTGAAGCAAGTCTGGATCAAATCCGAGCCCTTGACACCATTACAAGCCCAAAGAATATCAACGAAGTGCAAAGATTAACCGGAATGGTTGCAGCCCTCAATCGGTTCATTAGCCGGTCCTCTGACAAGTGCCAATCATTCTTTAAAGCCATAAAGAAGGGCCGATCTTTCGAATGGAGCCAAGAATGCGAAGGAGATTTGCAGAGATTAAAGGCTTATCTACAATCCCCTCCAATTTTGACTGTGCCTAATAAAGGAGACACCTTGAAGCTTTACTTAGCCGTGTCTCCTCGAGCGGTTAGCGCAGTCTTAATCAAAGAGGAGGACGGAAATCAGAGGCCTGTTTACTATACTAGTAAGACGCTGCTCCATGCAGAAACGAGATATTCGCCTATCGAGCAACTGCTTTTAGCTTTGGTAACAGCATCCCGCAAACTCAATCATTATTTCCAAGAGCATCTGATTCAAGTCATCACGACTTATCCTATTCAAGCGCTCCTTTCTAGCTCGGATCTCGCCGAACGAGTCGCTAAGTGGGCTGTAGAGTTGGGGCAATACGATATCGAGTACATGCCCCGAACCGCCATTAAAGCACAAGTGCTCGCGGATTTCATAACGGCGTTTGCCCAAGAACCAACAGACAATGACGTGACCGCAACTACACCGGAAGCAACCGCAGCCAAAGAAACCGCGATCGCGGCACATGATACCGCGATCGCGGAACGCTCCCCCGAGAGGCGCGATCCTCGGACAAGCGAAACCGAGGCCGCGGGTTTTACGACCTTGACCGCGGGTCCTTCTCAGCGTGCAGAAAATCTGTATTGGATTCTTGAAATCGATGGCGCAAGCAACAACCAAGGATTTGGAGTTGGAATTGTGTTGTCATCACCTACGGGAGAAGTTTTACAGCTAACCGTTCATCTCGGTTTTGATGCCACTAACACTGAAGCCGAATATGAAGCCTTGATACTCGGGTTAGAAACAACAACTAGTCTTGGAATCGCCAGACTACTTGTCTTCTCAGATTCTCAACTCATCATCAATCAAGTATTGGGGCACTATGAAGCTAAAGGAACAAAGATGATAAAATACATGGAGAAAGCGAGGGCCATGATGAACGAGTTCGAGCATTGCGAACTTGAACAAAGATCGCGCGACCAAAACAAATCTGCCGATGCGTTGGCGACTCTGGCCGCTTGCTCAGGAGAAACGCTCAAGACTTCAATCCAGCTGGAAATATCGGGATGCCCGACGATCAATGCCTCGGGCATTTCCGCAGAAGTTTCCACAACAGAAGCCACAATCGACGACGATCTCGGATGGCAGATGCCTTTGATTCGCTACTTGGATAAAAACATCTTGCCATCGGATGCCGCCGAAGCAAGAAAAATTCGTTTAAGGGCTCACAAATTTTGGCTGTCGCCAGAGAAGATCTTGTATCGTCGATCTTTCTATGGGCCGAACTTGAGATGTGTACCCCCGAGCAAAGTTGAGCCTTTGTTGTATGAAATCCATGAAGGTATATGCGGAATGCACGCTGGAGGTCGTAGTTTGGCTTTCCGAGCTTGATCCCAGGGATATTGGTGGCCTTACATGTAGAGAGATTTTGAGCTATATGTAAAAAAGTGCGACAAGTGCCAGAGATTCGCCAAGATATCTCACATGCCAGCAGAAAATCTCCACTCTTTGACTAGCCCGTGTCCGTTTGCGCAATGGGGTCTTGATATCGTCGGCCCATTTCCCAGAGCACCCGGGAATGTGCGTTATCTCATCACTGCCACATATTATTTCACTAAATGGGAAGAGGCAAAACCATTGGTGAACATCCGTGATTCTGACACCCAGAAATTCGTCTAGGAACACATTGTCACACGTTTCGGCATCCCCTTTGCTCTCGTCTCCGACAACGGGACGCAATTCAATAGTGAAAAATTCAAGGATTATTGTAAAGGAATGGGGATCAAAAACATCTACTCCTCAGTCGGCTACCCACATGCGAATGGGCAAGCAGAGGCTACAAATAAAGTAATCGTTAAAGGGTTGAAGAAACGCCTTGAGAAAGCCAAAGGAAGATGGGCTGAACAACTGCCAGCCGTTTTATGGGCTTATCGAACTACTCCGCGCAGATCGACCGGAGAATCTCCTTTCGCCTTAGCTTACGGCACGAAAGCTGTGATACCACTCGAAATCGGGTTACCAACACTGAGAACAACGCAGTTGGACCCCGATAAAAATAACCAAGCGCTCTCCGCTCATCTCGACTTTGCCGAAGAACGCAGAGATATTGCAGCCGTACGCCTTGCAGCTTATCAAGGGGTCGCCGAACGGTGGTCGCTAGACGTGTAAATTACCGTACCTTCCGAGTGGGTGACCTCGTACTTCGACGAGTCATTGGAAGTGCACGGGACCCCGTGGAAGGCAAGCTTAGACCGAATTGGGAAGGCCCATTTCGGGTAACGGCAGCGTATGGATAGGGATCATATAAGTTGGAGAATCTTAACGGAAAAGAAGTACCGCGAACCTGGAATATCGCCCACTTGAAGAATTTTTTCGCTTGAAAAGGAGGACTATAGACGCTAGATCGTCGATGACTACCGCGAAGTAAAATCGATCGTGGCCGCGGCCCCTGAACCGCGAGCGCGAGTTCGCTTGTAGTTGCTTCTTGCGTGGATGTTAAGCTTAGGCTGGGATCGCTAGGATGAACGACTTTATATATTTTCTTTCTGTTTTCTTAAAATTATAAGGCTTGGCCAAGAACGTTTTTCAAATAATAAACGATTCTATTTTCCCCAGTCCGATTTTGTTTGTTCTAGAGATTCCATCTTAAACCTTGGCAGAGGATATAACTCGAAAAGATAGCTCTCGCCCCGTGATAATCGCTCATGGATGTACGAATATAAGAATATACGAATATACGAAAGCGCTAGGGGACCAATTGACCAATCTGCATGGCCACTTTGATTAGAAACCCAATGTACCCTACGTCACCAAACACAGTGAGTCGTGTAAGGCGGTGTAGTTGGGGCATTTGTGAGCGGATTAAACAAACATAATTACCATAGTTATTTTTGCTATAAAGCTATTTATTAAAATTACTGCGCAATTATTTTCGTTATTTTCCATATAAAATTATATGGCGGTTATGCAACTTAATGGAAGATTTTATCTTTAATTAAAATATAGAATTAAAGTTGGAGAAAGGGTGGAATATTCCTTACTTGGGCTTCAAGGCAGTTGGCCAGCCCTAGGAGGATAATATTTTCGGCCTGATAGATATAATTTTCGGCCCACCTACTTCTCCCTCTTCCATTATAAATACACGCCCTAGGTGTGTAGGGAGAGACACATGTGCCTATTAGCATATTTAGAAATCCTAGGCAGGCTAATATTCGCTTAGCTCGACTGTTTAGGGTTTCACCGCTCTCTTGTTGTACCTCGTCGCTCAATTGACAATTGCTCTTTTGACTTAGGCATCAAAGGTGGATTAGGGGGTCCCCGCCCCCTATGTCCATTGTTTTGCAGGTTTTTCTAGGTCAAGAGATCGAAGTGGAGCGGAAGAGGTGGAGTACTCAATTGGTGTATTTAATACGAATTAAAGGCGAGATTTTGTACACCAATAAAAACCTTGAATCAGAATACTCAACTTAGGGTTTTGAAACGAAAGTGGATCAATCCTAGTTGAAGTAGAAGAGATAAATAGTAAATTTATTGATAGGACGAAAGTTGATTGATTTACTGGTTTAGTTAACAAAAGTTGACGACTTTTTGTGATAAAGGCATGATCTTTATGTTTCATTAAACGTTTGTATGCATGATTGTTGTTGTGGGGACTCCTTAACTTTAGAAATCTCTCTCCTTTGATAAAAACCCTTGCTTTTGATTGATTACTTGCGCTCTAAGTAATAAAACTTGACACTAGACTTTCTCCCGTGGACGAACCTGACTCAAGTGTACTCTATGTGATCTTGATTATAAATTTATTTGTTGTCAAGAAACCCTTCCAACAAATTGGCGACGTTTCCGGGGAGATTTCAATAGTGCCAAGTTTTGTTCTGTAAGCGTTTTTCGGGACTCATTCGAGTCGGTAACGACCCCCCTTGGGTCGGTACCGATCCTGCCGGAAAACCTACTTTTTCTTCTTTTTCTTTTTGTTTTCAGGTTCACTTTCGAGTCGGTAACGACCCTACCTAGGTCGGTACCGACCGTGTCGACAGATAGTTGTTTCTTCCTTTTCCGTTTTTATTTTTTAGGATCACTGCAGACTCGATACCGAACCACTGGGCCTCAGTACCGACCCACCTCTGAGAACCCATTTTCCTTTTGATTTCTTTTTTGTTTTTTGTCTTTGTTTACAATGTATGCTAGCTGAAGGATGGCGTGTTGTCTCTAATCCAGTAGTAGACTCTGAACCCGAGCGATCCTTCCACCGCCGATTAAGAGAACGCAAAGCAATGGCTACACCTGAAGAGATGTCACAACAGATGGCCGATCTCCGACAAAAAATGGAGCAGCTCCAGGCTGACAGAGATCATCTCCGAGAACAGTTGGATGCTTTTCCAAAGAACGTCAAGCAGTACATGCATCCAAAACTGAGGGTGCGAGAGTTCGCAATTGATCTTCCTGAGATTGAGAAGACCTTTGAGATCAAACCTCAATTCATATCCTTGATCAAAAGGGATCAATTTGAGGGAAAACCCATTGTTCTGTTGAAAGCTTTTAAGTGGTCTCTTATAGGAAAGGCCCTGAGCTGGTTAGAGAGCCTACCTCCCAAGTCAATAAATAAGTGGGATACTCTACATGACTTGTTCATGACAAATTTCTTCCCACTTGCGAAAACTACGAAGTTAAGGGAACGCATCACCTCCTACCACCAGCTGCCTAACGAGACCTTTGTTAAGACATGGGAGAGATTCAAGGAGATGCTGAGATAGTGCCCTACCCATGGGCAACCACAATACGTCATCCAAGAGATCTTCTTCCAAGGGATGAATGCGGAAACGAAGAAACGCATCAACCTGCACACTGCTTGCGGTTTCATAGAGATGGACCCCGATTAGGCATGGGCATTGCTTGACAAGGTGACCAACTACGATGCAATGTATGGAATACAGTTGGCCCAACAGCCCCAAAGACGACTCTATACACCAAACAAGGATGAGGCCGACCTTGAAGTAAAGCACCGGTTCTTGCAAGACTAGATCAACCGCCTTAAAAAGAAGGTCAGTTATCTTAAATCATCTCCATCTTGTCAAGAATGTGGGTCTCAAGACCATGCTACTTCTGCCTACACTAACTTACAATAGGTCTGTGTTGCTGAGGCATATGAATAAGCTAACTACATGAGGGTTCCATACAGGAACCAAGGTAATACTTTTTATTTAGGGAGGAATAACAATCAACACACCTGGGGCAACTATGCCAAGGGAGCCAACCTCCTCAGCCAAAATAGAGGGTTCCACCTTATAAACAACCGGGCCATCAAAAGCCACCATCATGGTTCCAAGGGCTACAAGAGGGTATTAATGGAGTCCACAACAAGATTGATGGAGTCCGTGATGACCTAAAAAGTGTACTGGTACAATTGGGAGAGATCGAAACATGGAGAAAAAGTGTAAACTCCCAACTCAACCAACTAGCTGCCCAGATTCCAAGACCTTAGGGCAATTACCGGGTCGTCCCGAGGAAAACCCTAGAGGATAAATTGCAGCAATACACCTCAGAAGTGGAAAGGAGTTGCCGGATCGAGCCAATCCTACAGATACAAAGCACGACAACAAAGATAATACCCAATTAAGCCCGGTACCGAACCCAGCAAGGTCGATATCGAGGCTCAACCACTCGATACTGAGCCCTCCATGATACGTGATTGCCCAGGAATCCTCCGTAGAAACCTCGTATATGACCCACACGATCCCGATCTTGCCTTGTAATACCGATTTCTTCCCTACAATACTTTCAAAGTTAGAAACTTGCGATCCAAGTAAACAAATTTGATGAACGAAACTGAATTGTAACCGGTTGGATAATTGAAAGAATTAACTTTCGATAGTTCAATTGGATTGGCTCGATCGCTAAATCCAATTGATTAACTAGAATGATCTTTAACAATCAATTATAGAACAATCTAATATTAATCAGATCAATCAAACAACAAGATAGAGAACGAGAAGTTCGAATGGTGATTGTGAGCGGGTAAACCAAACATAATTACCATAGTTATTTTCTCTATAAAGGTATTTATTAAAATTACTGCGCAGTTATTTTCGTTATTTTCTATATAAAATTATATGGCGGTTATGCAACTTAATGGAAGATTTTATCTTTCATTAAAGATAGAATTAAAGTTGGAGAAAGGGTGGAATATTCCTTACTTGGGCTTTAAGGCAGTTGGACAGCCCTAGGAGCATAATATTTTCGGCCTTATGGATTGAATTTTCGGCCCTCCTACCTCTCCCTCTTCCATTATAAATACACGCCCCAAGCGTGTAGGGAGAGACACATGTGCACATCGGCATATTCAAAAAACCTAGGCAGGCTAATATTCGCTTAGCTCGACTTCCCGGGGATTCACCGCTCTCTTGTTGTACCTCGTCGCTCAAACGACAATTGCTCTTCTGACTTAGGCATCGAAGGTGGATTAGGGGGTCCCCGCCCCCTGTGTCCATTGTTTTGCAGGTTTTCTAGGTCAATAGATCGAAGAGGTGGAGTTCTTAATTGGTGTATTCAATACGAATTGAAGGCGAGATTTTGTACACCAACAATTTGCGCCGTCTGTGGGAACGAGGATTAAATCCATGGCGATGGAGCGAATCGAACTATTTGCGAAGGCCCTCAGCGACGAAACCGCACGCGCGGGTCCTAACCGTGGGCGCGGAACCTGATCCGCGGGTGCGGTTTAGCGGAGTGCGCCTCCGGAAATTCGCCCACTCCGGATTATCGACCGGAGTGCCATCCGGAAATATGTGACTCCGGAAATTTGTGTTTTTTGAATTTTTCTAGCCTAAGGGCGTCCCAAAAATCAACAAAACGAGATCCGCTTTGGGATTTGTTTGAACCCTGAGCAAGATCATGATCGAATCACAACCGGTGTTGATCGCAGTGCGTGCTACGAAATCGACGACACTGGGGGCGGGGGCAACCTTGCCAGCCCCTTGTCGAATCCAATCCCGCCTAAGGTTGGTAATCGACCATCAATTTACGGATTAGGCTCTGGGTGCGTGTCCGGTAGCCCAAAGTTGAAAACTTAATTGTGAATCAAACATCCAGCCACAATCAAAGCGACAGAAAGCAATTTTGGGAAAAGAGTACTCGATCTACGCAATTGTGGTGTTGGAATTGATCCCTAAAGATTAAGAAGTCGTTTTTTGGAAACCTTGGGGCACCGTCTGAAAGCGAATCGCGCGAGGTACGCCCAGCGAGCAAAACTTTGACCGCGACAACGTAAACCGTGACCGCGATACCATACACCACGATCGCGGATCGGCGATCGAACCCGAGATTTCCGAAAATCGCTCGGAAAGTAAACCCTAATGAAAATTGATCAATCTGATTCCGATATTCGCTCGGAAGGGGAGACCTTTGTGCCCGTAAACGACTTGAACCATGACCCGGCCCCTCTCGTTGATACGGTTGTTCATCGCACAGACCATTCGGGGTGCGAGTCAAGCGACGAAATCATCAGTCATGGCACTTCAAGGCCTGAATCAATTGAAATTGATCAAGCTTGGGAAACGGCAATGAGTATTGCAAAAAACGAGAATAATAAAATGATTCAAGAGCAAGGCGGGTCGATCCGAGAGATCGCGATCGCCGAATCGAACCGCGATCGCGGCCTATCAAGCTGCACCCGCGGTTCAGAAATCGCGACCGCGGGCTGCGTATTTCGAAGCATTCTATCTATTTCGCGAGCCAAACCCTAATTTGGTTAGCCCTCGCTTAGAGCAAGGCCAATCTAATGTCGGGACCGATCCCGTTGGAGATGACAATCGCATCACCTTGTTATCCGCTCCAAACGGTAGGAATAGGGCGTCTACAACCGCTAGAAGTGAAGAAGAAGGCGAACCAAAAGGAAGTTCTATCTTGATTGGGGGCAAGCTCGACAAGCTTTCAACAATCGTGAACTTATTGCGTGGTAATCGTGACCTCTCCGCATAAGGCCCATGCAATGTGCTTGAAATTGAATCGGATCTTACTTGCCATAGGCTAAACGTCCTCCTAAAACGTAAAGCCGATCGTAAAAGCAAGATAAACGATCCTATCTAGCAATCAGGAGCCTTAATCGCTGAAATAAGGGTTGAAGATAAATCAAGAGGTTTGAAGAGTCTGAGCGGACTTTACCAATCCTAATAGAGCGAATCCAACAACTTGTTCTCACTTTCAAAGATCAACCAATCAATGGATTCCAAGTCAGGCCACAAGAGAAGTTCTCAAGAACATGTCAAAAAGCGATCAATCCATGCAATCGTGAGGCTGGAATCGATCTCTGACAAACAAGAAACAACCTTTCCTAACCCCGAGGAAACAACGAACTCACCAACCCTAAATCGCATGCGAGCTCTAGCGCCATCATGATCTCGGCACCATCGGCCGCGATCGCGGCCCATGCGATAACAATCGCCGTGTTGTTTTTTCGAAACTCGAAAACCCTAAAAGCGTTGGGGGCAAAATCCAATCTTCGCTCGGAAAAGGATCAATACTCGTAGGGTGATCAAGCGAAACTCCGATATTCGCTCGGAGGATCAAACCCTAGAAAGTTCCAAGCAAAACAACTTGCTCAAAGATGATCAAGTCCGTGACCCGACCTCACCCTCAAAGCTTGGTTTCTCTTCATGCAAGCCAGCGAGGTTCGGATCAAGCGACGAAATCGATGGTCATAGCGCTACACAATTTGATGAAATCAATCAGCGATGCGCGTCGCTGAACCCGAAAGCAATCAAGTAGTGGGGCATCGGCCATCATCAAGAATGAAAACGAGATTGTGCTTAATACGCACTCTAGCTTCCGCTTTAAGAGAGAACTAGCGGATTCAAGGCGAGCATAATCGAATGAAGACTTGTCGCTATCCAAGCCTTGGAGAAATCGCCACGCTAAAAGGGTTCTTTGTAAATATCCAAGAAAAGCGCTTCATCGATGAATCGGCGATCGAAGGGACCAATCGACGGCTCGTTAGTATTATCGAATTCGCCGATAACTGCCGCGATCTTGAGCCGGTAAAATGCTGATGAAAAGATCGAAGAAGTATACAAGCCAAGTACGAGGGAAAATTACCGCAATCGCAGAACCTTGCGAACGAAGAAGACCGCGATCGCGGCCAGCGAGGCCGCGACCGCGGCCAAGATTCCGCGATCGCGGCGCCCAGAGGCCGCGGTCGCGGCCAGCCTCCAGAAGTGTTTGTTACCTCGTTTTACGAACACCGCGCCCGCGGGTCCCTAAACGGCGACCGCAGTTCGCCCCCAAGAACTTCAAATTGAAGATCAATCCTTGAAATCGTACGACGCGTGTCGGAATCAAAGATCCAAAGACTAAATGTTGGGGCACTGTAAAACCAAGGGGTCAACTATGCTCGGATATGATAGAAGATTTCACTTTATTTAAGAAAGAACAATGATCGAGCAATCAAAAACAAGTCCGTTGAAGCATTGGCAATGTTAGCCACCCGTGCAAGAATCACTTAAAGACCTTGATGCGTGTCGAGGCAACGGGATATCACCGGGGCACGAGAAGTTCTCTTAAGGGCTCATAGGTTTTGGCAATCGCCGGAGAAGACACTAAATTGTCGTTCTTTTTCCGGGCCAAACCTGAGAAGCGTACCCCAAGCAGGGTTAAGCCTACAATTGAAATAAGATCGATAAACGCCTACATGAGATTTACGCCGAGGATTGCATTTCTACTCTCCGATCTCGTTAGCAAAGATATTGGTGGCCCTTTGTGTTAAAAGTGCCTCGAGAAAACAAATAAAATAATTGTCGCGGCTCCTTTCGACCACCTCGTCATCACCGAGGATTATCGGGACATTGTCACTACACGAAATGCATCCTACCAATGGGCATCCGTAGCGTAATGCGTGGAGGCCTATACGTCAAAAAATCATGGAAAAACACACGCATATGGCGTAATTCGGCCCGAATTGGAAGGGATAATATTAAGTGACTACAGCGCAGAGTCGGAGAGCATATGAGTGAGGAAAGTCTCGACGGGGGATATGTCCCCCGGACTTGTAAGTCTCGCTCGTTTGAAGAGGTTTTTCCCTTAAAAAGGAAAACCGTAGACGCTAGATCGTAGATGACTACCGCGAAGTAAAATCGACCGCGGGCCGCGGGCCCCGAACCGCGAGCGTGGGTTCGCCTGTAGTCGCTTCTTGCGTGGATGTTGAGCTTAGGCTGGGATCGCTAGGATGAACGACTTTATATATTTTCTTTTTGTTTTCTTAAAATTAGAAGGCTTGGCCAAGCACTTTTTTCGATAATAAATGTTCTATTCTCCCCAGTCTGATTTTGTTCGTTCTAGAGATTCCTTTTTAAACCTCGGCAGAAGATACGACTCGAAAAGATAGCACTCGCCCCATGATAATCGCTCATGGATGTACGAATATCAGAATATACGAATATACGAAAGTGCTAGGGGACCAATCGACCAATCTGCATGGCCACTTCGATTAGAAACCCTCTGTACCCTACATCGCCAAACACGGTGAGTCGTGTAAGGCGGTGTAGGTGGGGCATTTGTGAGCGGGTAAACCAAACATAATTACCATAGTTATTTTCGCTATAAAGGTATTTATTAAAATTACTGCGCAGTTATTTTCGTTATTTTCTATATAAAATTATATGGCGGTTATGCAACTTAATGGAAGATTTTATCTTTCATTAAAGATAGAATTAAAGTTGGAGAAAGGGTGGAATATTCCTTACTTGGGCTTTAAGGCAGTTGGCCAGCCCTAGGAGGATAATATTTTCGGCCTTATGGATTGAATTTTCGGCCCTCCTTCCTCTCCCTCTTCCATTATAAATACACGCCCGAGAGACACATGTGCACATCGGCATATTCAGAAAACCTAGGCAGGCTAATATTCGCTTAGCTCGACTGCCCGGGGATTCACCGCTCTCTTGTTGTACCTCGTCGCTCAAACGACAATTGCTCTTCTGACTTAGGCATCGAAGATGGATTAGGGGGTCCCCGCCCCCTGTGTCTATTGTTTTGCAGGTTTTCTAGGTCAAGAGATCAAAGAGGAGCAGAAGAGGTGGAGTTCTTAATTGGTGTATTCAATACGAATTGAAGGCGAGATTTTGTACACCAACAGTGATGATGATGAATCTCGAGTGAATAAACTTGCAAGCACACAAACTCGTTATTTTTGGAGCCCAAATACTAGATAAACCTTTTCTGGGGTTTATCTAATCTCAAGCTGATTTTCATTAATGCAAACTAAGAGTTTAAATAGTAGAATACAAAGCTATTCCTTGGGGAGCAAGCAAAGGAGTGCAGCCGGCCCTAGAGGAGTAGAATTGACCTTTTCTTGCTTCCCAAGATATAATAAAATCTATAACTATATATTAATGATGTTCCTTTTCGAGCCAGCAGAACGATTCTGACCTCACCTTGTATTTATAAAATTAATTTTTATTTCTAATAATTTAACTTTACCATATATTATATTTTTCTTTAACTATTTGAATCTATCTTTAACATCAAACAAATATCTATTTAGTATAAAAATATCTTTTGAAAACTTCCTTATACAAATATTTAAAATTACAAATAAGAAATTTATAATATTTTTAAATAAGTATAAATATCTTTTACCTTTTAGCATGATATCTTTTCATGAAATTATTTATAGATATATTTTTATTTTATAATAAAAAACTAATGATAAATACTTATAATTTTTAAAAATAAAAAAATAGGTAATATCTATAATCTATAATTATATATTAAAGTTATTCCTGTTCGAGCCACCAGAACGATTCTGGCCCACCTCATATTTATAAAATTAATTTTTATTTCTAATATTTTAACTTTTTACTATTATATTCTTATTTAACTATTTAAATCTATCTTTAACATCAAACAAATATCTATTTAGTATAACAATATCATTTAAAAACTTCCTTACATAAATATTTAATTAAAATATTTTTAAATAAGTATAAATATCTTTTACCTTTTAGCATGATGTCTTTTCACGAAATTATTTATAAATATTTTATTTCTTTTATAATAAAAAAATTAATGATAAATACTTATAATGTTTTTAAAAATAGGTAATATCTATAACTATATATTAAAGTTGTACATTTTCGAGCCATCAAAACGATTCTAGCCCCACCTCATATTTAAAAAATTAATTTTTATTTCTATTATTATAACTTCTTTCTATTAAATTCTTTTTAACTATTTAAATTTATCTCTAATATCAAAAAAATATCTATTTAGTATAACAATATTTTTTGAAAGCTTCCTTATACAAGTATTTAAAATTAAAGATAAATATTTAAATAGTTTAAAATAAATATAAATATTTTATCATATATCTTTTGACGAATTATTTATAGAAATATAGTGATTTTATTTAATTAAAAAATAAATGATAAATAGTTAAAAAATTTAAAATTAATAAAAATGGATAATAAAATATTTAATAGATATTGAAATATTTGATAAACTCTAAATTTACGTACATGAAAAGTAATAAAATAAGAAGAATATAATATTTGATTAAAAAATTATATACATTTTATGAACAATAAATTACTTATATACAAGTTTATATTATGTTTTTATTTATTTATTAATATCTTATTTATAATGTTTATAAAATATCAAATCGTAGTCGTACATGGTACGACGGGTAAAACTAGTATCTATAATAAATCTATCTAGATCTCGCTTAAATAAAATAAATCATGCCTGATTTATTTATTTAAGGAAAATATCCTAACAAACTTAAAAGATAATAAAAATAATAAACTAAGACAATACAGCCATCTAACAAACTCCTATGGCCGAAATTATTGATAAACATAATATCTAGCTAAAGATAGAATTAAAGCTAAAGATAAGATTACCGTAAGACTTGAACAGCTCTCAGTAAAACCCAGTTTTGGGCCCTTTACTGTTGGATTCTAGATTTTCTGTGAACTACAAAGTTGTAGAACTTTTAATTACTTTTTCCAACGAGTACTTAACCGACTTGAGATGAATTTTCTAGCCCAAGTTATGACCAGTTT
This sequence comes from Fallopia convolvulus, assembly GCA_964016875.1. Taxonomy (NCBI): domain Eukaryota; kingdom Viridiplantae; phylum Streptophyta; class Magnoliopsida; order Caryophyllales; family Polygonaceae; genus Fallopia; species Fallopia convolvulus. Next base: position 41,746,683 of record OZ024719.1, read on the forward strand.
ACTGAGCATTGTTTTCCATTTGACTGGCTTCTTACTTTCCGAACTTTTGTGACTTGATTCTCTTCCTTGCTGGCCTTGGACGCCATGGATGGATATTTTGAAGAGATAGTATCAATTTCATGAAGTTATCCTTGTACTTGAATGCCCGAGACCTTGGAAAAGGTCTTGGCCTTGGCCTCCTAAACACCTTCTTTGCAAGCGTCTTCTTCATGGTCATTTGATCGCTATCATTCTCCCCCACTTGACCTCGAATCGTCCTCGATTCGATGTTGCATGTATGATTAAGAGGAGAAATATCTTGAAATGCTGGAGATACTAAAGGCACCATGGTTAGTATAGAAGGTTTTGGAGCAAACATAGTTGATGGAGGAAATTGAATCATCTCTTGGACATTAAGGCTCTCTTGGACTAAGACTTCATTTGAGAGATCCGTTTCTTCCTCCATGCTCGTCTCTTGACTGATTTCTTCAGCTGGCACCTCCTCCTTCAAACCTTCCTCATCAATATGGCTTTGAAGATCACATAGGAGGTTACTTTCTTCTTTAGAGGTCTCTTGGCTATGTGGCATTACAACTTTCTCTTCTTGAGTGAACATTCCTGGTTTTGGTGAGTCAGAAACTCCCAATTCCTGCAAAAAGGAGTTAGGATCCAAAACAATGGAAGAAGAGTTAGAAATGTACCTCATTTGACTAGAATTAGCCGAAGCCTCATTCTTTCGTTGGAGTTGATAAAAATACTTTTGAGCAGCTCGAACCAAGGCATCAACATCATTGTAGTCTGTATAGCTTTCAAGATGTTCTTGGAATTGAGAATTCAGTCCATCTAAGAATTCTAGACATATATACCTTGGTGATACATCAACTCCAGCAAAACACATCAATTCTTCAAGCTCGATGAAGAAGTCAAGTGGAGATCTAGAACCTTGCTTACAACTAGCCACTCTTTTCAACCGTTCAGAATGCTCATATGGAACAGACTTCTGGCGCATGTAGAATTTCAGTTGATGCCAAGTCAAAATGGGCTTAAGTCCTCAGTTGCAACGATCTCTGTATACATGATCCAGCCAAAAACGTGCAGCTCCCACAAGACAAGTTGTTATTGCATACAACTTCTCTTGTTCAGTGTAATTATGGTACTCAAGGAAAGAGTTGGTGTCGTCTTCCCATTCAAAATACCATGTAGGGTCAGTAATCCCATAAAAAGGCTCTATTCGGTGTGGAACATATTGTTGGGACATCCTGAAACAAGCAAGAAGTAGAGAGAGTAGTGTGGTCTAAAAGCAAATCACAACAAGCAATACCACACCCTAATCAAGCCAAAACTTGCCTCAAAGCAATCCAATCAACTTAATTCAGTTTTTGGTTGAATTGAGAGAGTAAATGGGTAGATATAATGGAGGTATGGTATACTAATGATAAATAAAGGAAATATGCAGTTCAAGCAAATGACAAGTATGCAATAAGACAAGCAATGCAAATAATCCCTTTATGAGCTTCTAAACACATGCAATCTCTCAATTGACTCTATGCAAGTTAATAAAGCCAAATTTAAGCATGCAAGGACAAAAATATGGTGGGCTTAGTGACTTTTATTTCGTCACTCTTTTTCTTCAAAGTGATTTCTACTTAGCCATTGTTTTTAAGCAAGCAGTCACTAGGGTTGAAAGTGGCTTAAAACTAGCTGGGGTAGATCACTTTTCTTTTTTGATTTTTTTTTTGACTTTATGCACAATCTACTCTTGTGCTAGAATTGAGAAACAAGCAAAGCAATGCAACAATTGAATGCAAGGGCAAAAACGAAACTAATCTGATTTTTTTTTAATCTAAGTGACTTTAAACTACCAATGAAACCAACTAGAAGCCAAATTAACAAAAAAAGATAGGGCTGGTCGAATTTTGTTGGGATGCAATAGCAAAAATCAGCAAATATCAACAAGCAATATGAATCTCTATTGATCATGCAACATGCAATAAAAACTCATAAAAATTGTAGGAAGATAATTGCTAATCTATATTGCAACAAAACTCAACCAATTCAACCAAAAACATGCAACAAATCCCTTAAAAATCTCCTATTTGGTCAATTGCTTGGAGGGCAAGGAACAACAAGAGATTAGGGTTAGGGATGGTTTCGGCTAAACCTAGGTTTTGGATTTTCGGAATGGGTTCTAGGGTTAGGGAGAAGGGTAGGTAGGGTTTCGGTTCTAGGGTTTTCGACCTAGGGTTAGGGTTTCTCGAAAAAAATTAGGGTTAGGGTTTCGAGAGGTGAGGGTGGCGATCTAGGGTTTGGCTGGTCCTTTGGTGGTGGGGTTGGTGTGGTTAGGCTCGGACGGTGGTGGGAAGTGGTGCGGTGCCCTAGAGCGACACCAGATGTGGGTGTAGGGTGGTGGTGCGAGGTGGTGGTTGGCGGAATATGGTAGTGGTTGTGACAAAAATTCAGTTTTGTGGTCTTTAAAAGTTGCAACTTGTTAAAGGTGTAAGCTTTAGGATCAAAAACTGAATTGAAATTGATTAGAAAAAAAATTAAGGAAAGAAACAATTACTTGGCGAGACACTGGAGTATGATACCACTTGCTGGTCTCTGAGTACCACTTGATACGTGATTGCCATGGAATCCTCCGTGGAAACCTTGTATAGGACCCACATGATCCCGATCTTGCCAGTAAACCAATTCAAACCTACAATTGCTTTCGAAATTAGATGACTTGAGACGCAAGTAACAATAAAACTGAATTGAATAATGATGAATGAAGAACCGATCGGATTGATAGAAATAAACCAACTTGATAGTTCAAACGGATTGGCTCGATCGCTAAATCTGAATGATTAACTAGTTTGATCTTTAATGATCACTACTAGAACAATCTAATTGATTCAAACTATAAACCAGATTTCGAACAAAGAGAGAGAAGAGAATTCGATGATGATGTTGTTCGATCTTGGCTGAAATCAAAAAGCTCTCACACGTGTGTTTTTGGAGCCCAAAGACTAGATAAACCTTTCTTAGGGTTTATCTAATCTCAAGCTGATTTTCATAAATGCAAACTAAGAGTTTAAATAGTAGAATACAAAGATATTCCTTGGGGAGCAAGCAAAGGAGTGCAGCCGGCCCTAGAGGGGTAGAATTGACCTTTTCTTGCTTCCCAAGATATAATAAAATATCTATAATAAATCTATCTAGATCTCCCTTAAATAAAATAAATCATGCCTGATTTATTTATTTAAGGAAAATATCCTAAAAAACTTAAAAGATAATAAAAATAATAAACTAAGACAATTCAGCCATCTAACAAACTCCTATGGCTGAAATTATTGATAAACATAATATCTAGCTAAAGATAGAATTAAAGCTAAAGATAAGATTCCCGTAAGACTTGAACAGCTCTCAGTAAAACCCAGTTTTCGGCCCTTTATTGTTGGATTCTAGATTTGATGTGAACTACAAAGTTGTAGAACTTTTAATTACTTTTTCCAACGAGTACTTAACCGACTTGAGATGAATTTTCTAGCCCAAGTTATGACCAGTTTACTGAGCAGTGTTTTCCATTTGACGGGCTTCTTACTTTCCGAACTTTTGTGACTTGATTCTCTTCCTTGCTGGCCTTGGACGCCATGGATGGATATTTTGAAGAGATATTATCAAGTCCATGAAGTTATCCTTGTACTTGAATGCCCGAGACCTCGGAAAAGGTCTTGGCCTTGGCCTCCTAAACACCTTCTTTGCAAGCGTCTTCTTCATGGTCCTTTGATCACTATCACTCCAGGCCATGTAAGTCTTCTAAACCAAGCTCCACTCTTAGTTCTGAAGTAGCTACCAACCCCCATAGGGTCGGTACCGACCCATCTGCACCAATCGACCCTCTTGTCGATTCGGTAGGGCCTTGATCCAGGTCTCTCTCTATCCCGAGTCTGTCTAAAACTCTTCCTTTCCCGATTAAGAAGTCTAATGATGTCACAGAAGGAAAGTTTAGACGCTTTGTTAAAATTCTCCAAGGCTTAAATATTTCTACACCTTTTATTAAAGCCCTTAATGAAATGTCTGCCTACACTAAATTTTTAAAAGAGATTTTGAGCAGGAAAAGATCTATCTCAGAGATGTCAAGTGAAGTCCGATCTATAAAACTCCTTGAAAAACTCGGTGATCTAGGTAAGTTTGCAATTTCAATAGGTTTTGGAACTCACCGTTTCAAAGCTCTATGTGATCTAGGTGCCAGTGCCAGTTTATTATCATTGTCTAACCTGACCAAGGCTAACATGGGACCATTAGAGCCTATCGATATGAATCTCTACATGGCAGACGAATCTTGTGTAAAAGCAATTGGAGTCGTGGACGACGTTCCTATCCAAGTTGGACAAAATTTTGTTCCCAACGACTTCATTGTTCTAGATATGCCAAAAGACCTTGTGGTGCCAATCATTGTAGACAGACCATTCTTAGCCACCGAAGGGGCACATGTAGATGTCAGGAAAGGACTTCTCACGTTTAATATTGGAGAAGAAAAGGTCGAGTTTCACTTCAATTCGGCCGTAAATGAGGTTGCTAGTTGTAGTACTAAAGAGCCTACCGACCCCCATGGCTCGGTAACGACCCTTCTCTAAGCACAAAAATGAGCAAATGCAATGAAAGCACACTTACCGTAGAGCCTACCGACCCACCCTGGGTCGGTAACGACCCTTATCTGAAGGACTATGAAGCTGGAAGTGGACCTAGGCCCGTTATTGAAGCACTCCCAAACCCAGATAGGTCGGTAACGACCCACAATAGATCGTTAATGAGCCCTTTTCTGAGTGACACGTGTGATTCTTCTTATTCTTATTTGATACATTCTGGTCATGATCCTTTCTCCTATCCTTGTTCTATACTAGATCCTACTGTTAGTCCTGTGAAAGAGTCGAAACCTCCTTGGTTTTCGGATTATACTAACCTTGTTGTAGGATTACTACACATACTTGTGGAAGATAGAGGACCAAATGTTTTGGACATGGGCTTTGATGTTGTTTCGACTAAGTATGTGGTTTCTTATGATCCCTACAAAGCCGGAGAGAACCCACCTTAGAGGCAAGGTAAGTTCGTCGGGCCAACGACGTTAAAAATAGCGCTTACGAGAGGCAACCGACTTTTAGTTTTTGCTTTCTTAGATCTTTTTGCTAGCTTTCTTTTGACTTGTTTTTAGGTTAGAGTAGTGTAGTGGGGATAGAAGTTTTTCTGAGTGACTCAGGTACACAAAGATGTGGAAGAAGTGCTACGCAGATAAGCAACATACTCGGCGCTAAGAGCAAATAAAGAGATTCGGTGGACATACAACAGGCTCAATAACGACCGCAACAGGTCGGTACCGACCCCAACAGATAACCGAAAAATATTCATATCTCCTCCATGATCAATGGTTTCAAACATCTTCAGTTTTATTTTGTGAGTTCCCTTTTCCTTATTCTCTTTCTATGATTTTAAACAGTGAGGACACTGTTTGGTTTAAGTATGGGGTATGAAGAAAGGAACTCAGTTTTGTGTCAATTTTGTGTATTTTTTTGTGTTTTAGGATTGATAATATTCCACTTTGATGTCCTATGATTTACTTTAACTGGCTTGATCATGTAATTCCATAGCATGTTTGGATAGCTTTCTCTGAATCATGTTGAAAATTTGTTTTTATGTGGATATTTAGCATGTGATGAAATTGAGCACATATGATCTTAGGTAGAAGTGACTTAAATCCAACAAAAATTGCTACCTAGCGAGTTATTTTTGGCCTTACAGGAAAAACATCAAAAATCCCACTTCTTTTCTTGTGTGATTTACTCTCCTTATGCATATTATCTCTTGTCATTGATATGGTTATCTATTTCTTGAGACCTATATGAGATATTAGTTCATTGCATGTGAAATCATATGATATATGGAGAACTTATTTCTTTAACCCACTTTTTATCTCTCTTTTTACCTACCTTATCATTATCCTCTTTTGAAGCCAATTTGAGCCTTAAAGCCTTTTATTTTAGCTCCACAAAATTGTTCGTTATCCAATGTGAGCTTGACCTTATCCGTGGATTAGGAGTTAGTATTGGTTCATGTGTGGGGTAATATGGGTTGAGTAAAGTAAACGATCCTGCAGTTTATCATGTAAAAGGAGTTTGGTTCTCTAAATGCACTTACAAAAGAAGTGGAAAGTAAAAAGGAAGAAAGAAAGGAAAATGATGAGCAGACATCATTACCGATCCTGAGTACGGTCCGTACCGAACCTCCCGCAGAAAGAAATTTAGAGGAAAAAATTGAAGATGAAATGGGAGAAAGAAAAAAAAAAGTTGTGTAATGAATATAATGTGCATGAGTCAAATCTTCCTTGTTATTTTAAACAAGATTAGTTGGGATTTTAAAAAGGGTTAAGGAAGAATAAGTGAGTGTGCATAATGTTTATAGAGTTTGGTATATTGTTTGAGAGTTTTGGAGAGTGTATTGGAGAGTTGAAGAGTCTTGATTCCCGGATTTTTAGCACCAAAAACCAAAATATTTCCATGTCCTATTGTTAATAACAAAGCCCCGTTACAACCCGGCCAAATGGAAACTTCTATGAAGTTTTTCATTGAGCCTAAGTTCTCTTGATGATTTTTATGTGTTTTGACATCTCTGGTGGAGAGTTTGGTGATATACATAACAATGAATATGTTGATTTTTGCATATTGGATTGAGATTGAGAGTTATTATTCTAAGCCTAAACACTTGAGAGTTGAGTGAAACACATTACCCTTGTGAGGTTGGATTTTTAGTTGCTTTTGCTTGAGGTTGCTCATATATGTGTGATGACATTAGATTCACTTGTCTATCTATTTCTACTTGTGCTTTGATGTTGCATTTTGATAAGGGCATTGACTTGATATATGTGTTATTGGTTTTGGTTCTTTGTCTTGTTGATTGTTTGAGGACAAGCAAGTCTAAGTATGGGGTATTTTGATGTCCACCTTTTTAGTCGTGTTTTTAGGGTGTGTTTTTGTGTCTTTGATTCTTTTTCTTTATTTTTGTGTTTTGTTTTGAGTCGTTTGTGTAGGTTTTTGTATTTATTTAAGATATGGAGTCTACATAAGCTTTGGTGGTGTTTTTATAGGTTTGGAGCACTTTTGAGGAAACGAGCAAAGTCGAGGAAAAGCTTAAAGAATGAAGTCCATAAAGAGGTGAAGAATCAAGTTCAAGTTAAGAAAGAAGTAGATAAACTCGTTACAAAGACATAGGAAAAATTATCGAGTCAAACCGAGGTGTAATGAACCCGCTACTGAAGTTTTACTCTCAGTTGGTTGCAGTGTTGAAGGGGGTCGATAACGACCCTGTAAAGTTTGATACCGAGGCTGAAGGGGGTCGTTACTGAGGTGCACAAGGTCGGTAACGAGGCATCAAGAAAGATAAAGTTTAAAGAATTCAGCAAGTGTCTACCGACCCTGACGGGGTCGGTACCGAGGCACTTAAGGTCGTTAGGGAAGACATAGTCGGCGCGTTTACTGTATTTTTATCCTTATTATTAGATAGTTTTAAGGGATATATCTTTTATAGATTTATTTCCTTATCGATAGCTTTTTAGATAGATTAGTTTCTCTATAAATACTCTTGTTCCCCCTTTAGTTTTCTTATCATTCAAGTAAGTAGTTTAGGAGATATAGTAGAGAGAGGAGGCGTGAGAGGGAGGACGAGTTTGTGGATTGTGGAGGAACGGTTTGTGTGGATTCAAAGTTGTAAGCTTTCTCTTTTATTTAATTTAGGTGTTTTTAATTATGAATTGTGAGTAGTCTCTCCTTCAAAGGTTGGAGTTAACCCAACAATGGTTATGCATGCTTGTTTGTGATCATAATTTGATTGTCTTTGTTGCATGATTCTATTCTCTTGTTCTTAATCCATGAAACGAAAGTTGATAGGAAATTTTTAATTCATTGTTGAAGCGCAAGCGGAAACCTTGAATCAGAATAGTCAACTTAGGATTTTGAAACGAAAGTGGATCAATCATAGTTGAAGTAGAAGAGATAGATAGTAAGTTTATTGATAGGACGAAAGTTGATTGATTTACTTGCTTAGTTGACGAAAGTTGACGACTTTTTATGATAAAGGTGTGATGTTTATGTTTCATTAAGCGTTTGTATGCATGATTGTTGTTGTGGGGACACCTTAACCTTAGAAATCTCTTTCCTTTGATAAAAACCCTTACTTTTGATTGATTACTTGCGCTCTACGTATCAAACTTGACACTAGACTTTCTCCCGTGGATGAACCTGACTCCCCTGTACTCAGCGGGGTCTTGATTATAAATTTATTTGTTGTCAAGAAACCCTTCCAACAGTGTCGGCGGTCCTGGAGGCGGGAAGAGCTGGTCAGAATCGGGGTGAAAAGTGGCGGTGTGCGCCCCTGTTCTGGATGCACAGATCAGGGCTTTTGAGTGGCTTTTCTTCCGGGGGTATAAGGCAATGTAAAAATTATGGATGATTAGAGAATTTTTAGGGATTTGAATTAGGATTCCAGATCTAATTTTAGTTTTGGGATTGGATTCACCGTTTGGGAGTAATTGGACAAAAACAAAGAGGAGTGTAAGTTAGGGTTCTTGGATGAAGAAGTTGAAAACTGGGCTCAATCCTTCACTATTTAAGGTGATTCCAAGTTTTCGGGTTTAAGAAAGAGAATATCTACAACTTCCTTTCATATTTTAGCCACAATCGTGGCTTAATTTTATCCAAAATCGGATTTGAAACAAGTATAGAAGGAAGAGTATGAAAGGAAAGTGAAGGTTGAAGAAGATATGGATGGGCCCCCGACTTTTAGGTTAAGTTATGAGTTTAATCACCCTTGTTTTTACTCGTGATAAAAATACTCTTCCATGTACAATTTATTTTTCGAAAATTATGGGAGTGTGTCCAACTTTCTTATTGGATAACCAAAAACATCCCTATAAGGCTCTAACCTCTTTGAAGAGGATCACTTTCTAAATTAAAAAAAAATCCGCCATTCCTATGACCATTTCGGGTAAGGTCTAGAACGACATGATAACTATTACATGTTATTGTTTAATTTTTCTTCTTCCTTTGAGAAAATAAAAATAAAATTTATAAGGTATGAGAAGGAAGAAAAATTTACAAGAATACTCTTCTTAAAAAGAGTGGTTATTACAATAAAACACAAGTTTTATTAGCTCTTTATCATTATTCCTTATGTATGACAATACATAATCTCTCTAATAGCAATTTAATATTTAGGCCATTTTGATAAGAGTATATTCAATCCTGAATTTTTTTATCGAGTATTCTATTTTGCTTTTATAAAATTATCTTTCTTCCACATCATATTTAAATTTTTAATCCTACATCCATAATATCTATGCCAATATCTTGTTTATTGTTTGAAACAAATAGTCCCCACTAAATTTTAAATTTTACTTTGGATTAGAAAAGATTTGATTGAAAACTAGCTCCATATATTACTTTTATATTGTTAATAGATAAAATATTTAACCTTTTGGAACTGATATTGTGTCAACCCCAATATCAACTACAAAAACGTACCTTCACTTGACATTTTAAAATTTTTTTTATAGTTTTAAGAAGTTGGAGGTTTGACTGATGATGATGCTCTAACTAACACTTTTGAGAAACATTATAAAAAGTTAGTTTACAAACATGTTTTTATTGTATGGCTAACCTCACCCCTCGTCCCTCTTCCCTCCACCCATTTATTAGTAGACTCGGTTAGCTTGAGCCAATTGACCGTCGTCGTTGACAATCATTGATTGGTGTTGACCCACTCAGTCAGTGATAATCCAAAGTAACATTGAAACAAGAAAAAATATTTGACCTTAATACCAAACTAACCAAACCTAACATCTCTCATATCCCTACATCACATAAAACATGCATCTTTGATCCGTATTGGTCTGTTGCCATGAATTATCAATATCAGTCTCTTTTAAGTAATAATACTTGAATTTTGGTCCATCGCCCTCCCGCAGAAAATGTGGTTATATGTATATGGCTTTTCAACATAAATTCAACTCTAATGGGTTTTTGGAAAGATATAACACTCGCTTGGTTGCTAATGGTCGCTCACAAGGGATATGTGTTGATTATGATGAGACCTTCAGTCTGGTCGTCAAGCCGGCCCACAACTATTCGAACAATTTTAGATCTTGTATTTTTGCGTTCTTGGTTTGTCCATCATCTCGATGTCAAAAAATATTTTTGACATGTCAATATTGCGATAGACTATCTATATGTTTCAGCCACCAAGGTTTGTTGATGTTTCTTGACCTACTCGTGTTTGTCTTCTATAGAAATTTCTCTATGGTTTGAAACATGTGCCTAGAGCTTGATATTATGGATTCACTTCCTATCTTTATCGTCTTAGTTTCATTAGTACTAGTACTCGTTGTGACTCCTTGATGTTCATCTTTTGGTGTTATCATTGACTGCCTATTCGGATGCCCCGCAAACAAAATGATCTTTATGCTTGGTGACAAGTTTGCTATGAAGGAGTTGCTCAAATACTCGACACTTTAGCTCGGGATATTGTGTCTTTTATAAAGACACAATTGTCTCTTGGTTAGCAAAGCATCAATTTGTTGTCATTGGATTAAGTACCAACGCCAAGTATCGTGGGGGTTGCAAACGTGGTCGTTGAGTGCATTGCGTAATCTCTTTCTTGAGCTACATTGTCTTCTATCCAAGGCATCCTTGGTGTATACTGAGGAGTCACATTTCAACATCAACATACTAATCATATTGAATTCAACATCCTCTTTGTCCCTGATTGAAAGGGGGACTTAGGATATGTTCATGTACTTTATATACCCTTTGCGTATCCAGTGGCGTAGCCAGGAATATTTGTCAGTGGGGGCTAAATTCCTTTGGTTATAGAAAATTTTCTGGCGAAGCCAAGAATTTTTTTGTATTTTTTATAAAATATAATTAAAATTACAATAATTTTTTTTCTTACAATGACATTCTTACGATTTTCCATAATCTTGAAATCGTACAATAATATCTTCAGTTTCAATATAACACAATATATCTTTCTCAATATAATTAACAAATTTGATAAATTCAACACACATAAATAATTTGAAATCATCAAGCGTCTGCAATAATATACTTTCCAAATAAATCCCATTTTTCAAATTAATCCCATTCAATTTTATTAATTATGGTCCGATTTTTCTACTCCCTAATCATACTCCTTTTATACTCCCTTGTTTTAATTGGTTAGAAGATATTTTTTAATATTTTACTAATATTTAAGTTTTTTTAAATGTAAATTGAAAATTTATTACCCAATTATGTCATAGGGGAGTATAGAAAGGAGTATATTTAGAGAGTAGAAGATTTGATTTGTATTAAAAAATCATGTAAATAAACAAATCCGCTCCTAATAGCTCTCGTTCTTTTTAGGAGAGGTCGTTCACTTCACCTTCTAAATTACCTAAAACAAAAATATGTTTGTATATTTTAAAAAAAATTATTATTTTTTTCAAAAATCCCAGTTGGGGCTACAAATCCGCCAATGTGAGTATCAATATGCAAATATTTATTCCCTCTCATCCCCTCGCTAGCCTGGCTTCCAATTGCCAAGGCTTCATTTCTCAGAGTTGGAATATCCGAGTTTGCCATGTCTATAGGGAAGCGAATGTTGTCGCCGACTCCCTTGCTAGTCTTGCCTTTTCTTTTCCACTCGGTTTTCATGAACTCTCCGACCCGCCTGTGGGTTCTCTCCCCCTCCTTTTGGATGATGTTAGGGGGCGAGCCTTTGTTAGGTTTGTTGGTAACTAGTTTGTTTTTATTAATAAAACACCCAAAAGAACGTAGTTCTTTCTTTGACCAAAAAAAATAAAAAAATATGCAAATATTTATTTTTAATAAGGCTTTTCCTCATCAATTGTATTTAGATTTTAGAGACGGTCTTAATATTAGGATCCCTAATTTCAAATGTGGGGGCATGATAAAAATATTATCTATGTATATAATCCGACTTGTATTGCAACCTACAAACTCTATTATTAATATTGATCTAATAGGATGGCATTTCTCTCACGCAACTACAGGAAGGGATCACGAGAAGCCAATATATTTTGCTTCTTTGAATTATTTTTAATCATTGCTCTGGAAAGGATATGAAGAGCAAGTGGATCTTCTTCTACTCTCCGTCTATATATATTAGACCGACTTTGTACTGATCGAACGGCCTTCGATCACTTACATCTTGCGGGGTGGTACTTGTAATTCTCTTTAATATATTTGCCGAAGAACCGACAATGGAAGGCACTTCTTCACAAAGGTCTGCATGAATCTCTTTATCTTGGCATGTTAAATTAGAATTCTTCAATCCATAATTCTTTTCCGATTATTTTATATGTCTTCTACGAACATCCAAATATATGATGGCATATATATAACTAAGAAGCTTACACGCGTTTATATTTGCTCTAATTGATGGCAGATTAAGGGACAAAGTGGCAATCATCACGGGTGGCGCTAGTGGCATAGGCGAGAGCACCGCGAGGCTATTCGCTCAGCACGGCGCCAAACTCATCATTGCCGACGTCCAAGACGACAAGGGAGGCTCCCTTTGCAAGGAGCTCGTCTCCAACGGCTTCACGGCCTCCTACATCCACTGCGACGTCACCAACGAAACCGACGTCGCAAAGGCCATCGACCTCGCCATTTCGACCCACGGAAAACTCGACATTATGTATTGCAACGCTGGCATCGCAGGCGATGCCAACGACTGCCTTACAAACATCGAAAGCCGCGACTTCAAGAGGGTTTTCGATGTGAACGTGTACGGAGTGTTTTTGGGGGCCAAGGAAGCCGCCAGGGTTATGATCCCGGCCAAGAGAGGCGTCATCTCTTCACCTCCAGTATCGCCTCGATAATGGGAGGCATGGCACCGCTCGCCTACACCATGTCAAAGCACGCACTGGTGGGGCTGATGAAGGGCTTGTCGGTCGAGCTAGGCCAACACGGGATTAGGGTTAATTGCGTGGCTCCGAGCTACATTGCGACCCCGTTGTTGAGCGATTTCATGGGGATGGACCGGAGTGTTTTGGAGGATAGTATACACAAGTCGGCGGTTCTCAAGGGGGCGGTGTTGACGGAGGATGACATTGCCAAGGCGGCCTTGTTCTTGGCGAGCGATGAGGCCAAGTATGTGAGCGGTGTCAACTTGGTGGTTGATGGTGGGGTTACCAATACCAACCCGTCTTTCTCCTTTGGAGGATAGGGGATCAGTGCCGTGCTTTGTAACCTATTGCTTATCTTGTTTTTTTTTTTTTTTTGATCAAGTATTGCTTATCTTGTTGTTTGTACTGCATCTCCAACTTACGTGTGTTGAGATTGGCTAGTTTTCTTGGTGTTCACTTTGCTTTTAAATATGAATGAAAGAAAAAAATCGGACCTTTTGATTAAAAATTCCATGCGCGCATTTAGAATAATGTTACCCTCTCTTCGTTTAGTTCTAATTATTTTTTTAGATGCGCGCATGGAATTTTTAATCAAAAGGTCCGATTTTATAAGAGAAGGTAACATTATTCTAAATGCGCGCATGGAATTTTGAACATAATTTAGTTCTAATTTATGCTCTTATATATTTTGAACATAATTTTTCCAATTCGACCCTTATATTTAATTAAAAGTGAACTAAATTTGTTTCATTTTCATTTTCAATGTAAAAAGCAAAACAATTAACTAAGGATATTTCAATATAATTTAAAATTTTCTTGATTATGTATCGAAATATAAAAAAGATAAATAGAACTATACGGAGTACACAATATTGATTCTTAGCTTCAAGTATCATTGATTAATGGTACTCCCTCGGTTTCATTTTATATATCTTTTTTTATCTTTGATTTTTTTGTTTCACAATCTATCTATAACTATATATTAAAGTTATATCTTTTCGATCCACTAGAACGATTCTAGCCCCACTTCATATTTGAATTTTTTTTTTAATTTTTATTAAATTTTTAACTATTTAAACTTATCTCTAACATTAAACAAATATCTATTTAGTATAACAATATCTTTTGAAAGCTTCCTTATACAAGTATTTAAAATTAAAGATAAATATTTTAAAATAAGTATAAATCTTTTAGCATATATCTTTTCATGAATTTATTTATAGGTATATATTGATTTTATTTATAGGTATATATTGATTATATAACGAAAAGAGTATTTTATAGCCTGCATCTCTAACTTACGTGTTGTGATTGGCTAGTTTTCTTGGTGTTTACATTGATTTTTACTTAGTTACTTAGCATATATTCTCGTATCTAGTATGGGTTTTGATTAGAAAAATTGATAATTAGTTTTTTTGAAAAACATCAATTGTCTAGCGACAAATAATCACGATCTTTAAACATAAATTAGTTTTTAATTTATATAAATAAAATAAACTTAAATGTTTTCTAGATTCTGCAATACTTTTTATCGTTAATATACAAAATTGAATATTAGATCAAGTTAGCTTAAATAATTTAATTTAATAAAATCTTCTATTTAAGTTGTTTCTAGAAAATAAAACCATTAATAATTGATTAGGAAAATAAATTGTAGATATCCAAAAATAATAATTGAAAAAGATGGGTTCTATACACATGCCTTGCACATAGAGCTGTCAAAAGCTGACCCGACCCGAAAAACCGACCCGAATCGTCCGAAAAATTTAGGGTCAAGACCCAAAATTTGAACCCGAAACCCAAAATAAACCGAACCCGATAGATCCGAAACCCGTTGGGTTCAAACCCGAAAAAACCGTTGGGTTGACCCAATTTGTTATATTTTAAGAATATATAATATATTTTGAAAATTATAATATATTTTATTATTAAAATATATAAAAATAATATATTTATTATTAAATATCATTTTTAAAATAAAAAATATTTTAATAATTGTAAAAAATCAATTTTCTTCACCTGTTAGGTCGACCCGACCCGCCCGACAACCCGCAATGACCCGACCCAATTTGACCGGTGACCCATTATGACCCGAACCCGACTCATCCCGAACTCGAAATAACCGAACCCGAACCCGACCTGAGCGACCCATTTGACACCTCTACTAGCACATGATTTATTATATATATTTATATATATGATTTAATATTATAAATTGAATATTAATCATCATTTCAAAATAATTAAAATATAATAGTATGTTCTTAATATTTCTAAAAAAGTAATATTATTATATTAAAATTTTAAAAATATTTTATAATTAAGATTATGATATCACTTTCCAAATTTTAAGATCTCTTAATATACTTGTATATTAGTAACATTCTTATATTTAATAAAATTGTTCCATAATGGACTATGCTCCTAGCACAACTTGCCAATTTTTAAGATCTCTAGATATAATTTTATATTAATGATATAAGAAATATTACTATAACATAAGAATGTAAATACTTAAATAAACGAAGGGCAAAGAGGTAAATGGAAAAATTAAAACGCCTATGTGGCATAGTTAAGACGACGACAAATAATATAGAGGGATTCGACTTTAATTATAGTATATTGATCATGGATGAGAAAATAGAATCAAGACTTTTTTATTACAAAATTGCATGGGCCCATTTAGATTTATTTTTCATAAGTTATTAGAACAACAACAACAACCATAGTAAACACTAGGCTAGCAGCAAAAAGCAAAGTTAGCCTAAATCACCATCTACTAGATGGTGATCTTAAAAATACAACAATAAACCATACTTGGGCATAACAAATTTTAAGGTTTCAAATCTTCAAATCTTCAAATCCTCAAATCCTTAAAACCTCAAATCCTCAAAACCTCAAAACTTCAAAACTCCAAATCTTCAATTTTCAAATCAGTTGAAGCATAAATCCAAGAACAATAGAGAAGGAACGATACCATCTCCCCCTCCGACAGAAGCTCAAAAAAGATCCAATCAACAAGCTAATCAACAAGGAGAACAATCTCCAAGTAGAAAAGAAAATAGAGGAAGCTCTTACTCGGAGAAACAAGAATCACAACCCAAGATTTCTCAAATAAAGAGAAATCTCAAACATGGACGCAAGACTAGTAACCAACTAAGAGAACATGAAGGAGCAAGCCAAAGATGGAAGTTTTAATAGGGGAAGGGAGACGACAAGATCTAACAACAACCAGATCTCGCATCAACCAAATCCTAAAAGGGTCAATTCAAGGATAAACAAGGGAGAAAAGAATGAAATTGAGAGGCAAAAAAGCAAAAAAAGGAGGGCTTGAACAAGCCTCCAATCGGAGACACCAGACAGAATTACATGGTGAGGCACTAGGAGAGATGGGAGAAATGAGGAGGCGGCGAAGGAGAAATGGGGAGCTGCTTGAGGGGAGCTAGGGTCGGCTCCCAAAAAAGTATCTCTGTAACTTTTTGATTACGCGCCCATTTAGAATTGATTCTGGATCTTTAGCAGTTTTAATTTATGAATAACAATGAGTATCCTCTTGTAAATTCCAAAATTTTTAAAGCTTCCCATGTCACTATAAACACTGTGCACTGATTATATTTTTAAACACTTGTATTAAATTCGGCATTGCATTTCATTTACTACACATATTTAGCAATCAGGATCTACTTTATATTACAAATAATATGCCACCACTAATATTCTAACATGTGTCTCTATTAAAAAATTTATTGTTTCTATAACATCTTTCTTCATACCTTTCCTCTCTCACATTCAAATATATACATACCTTTCCTCTCTTTTTTTCCTGAGTTACTCTTCTTCTTCTCCCCTCTAAATACTTCCTTTATCCTGATAGAATAATTTCAATAATTTTTTAATGGAGCGAATTTTTCTCAAATTTTTTATGGGCTTGCAATATTGAATTTAAAGTAGTTACTTGACCTTAATATATATATATATATAAGATATAAAAAATACTAATTAGAACATTGGGAAAATTATTGAAAGTAGATAGTTTTATTGAAAATTTTGATCTGGGAGCTGAAACAGTGAAAACATAAGAAATCACAAACTCTATATTGATTTATAATATATTATTGTAACTCACATACTTGGTAAGTTGTAAAGAAAATTAATTATCTTGTTTTTTCAATTTCAATTTTCGTTTTTTGGTTTAAAATTAAACCATTGTTGTGTATAAGTTAGAAATTGAAGAATAGGATAGAAAATTAAAAGAAGGGAAGATAAAAGAGAAGAAGATGAACTCGGGAGATGAGGAAGACGCAACAGTGAAGAGATAGAAAAGGTAGGAGGAGGAGTAGCAGAGTTATTAAAGATAAAATTATATTTTTTTTATTAAAACTTGTGTGAGAACATTAGTGATGGCACAAAATTTGTAATATAATAAGTAGTAGAGGATCGGAGCTCCCCATTTGGACTTGTAGAGAAGAGAAAGATACGACTATTATTGATCTTTTAAATGATTGTTGTCTAGCTAGGATTTTTCTTATAGGGGGTATGATACATCGACATTATATAGTCGCGAGGATTTGAGGGTAATTGATACATTAATATTTGCAGTCTGAAACCTCTACTGCCAATTATACTACAAATATTGTGCCTTTAATCAAACCATGCCATGTGTTCTTCTTTAAATCATTTCTATAAATTAAAAATAAAACAATAAAAGATAATGTATTTCTTTTAGTGCTTGTTTGGTTATCATTTAAATTCCCATAAATTAGAAAATCTCAAGAATTGATGTTAAACATATATGTTTGGTTACAGAAAAATTACTTTAAAAATCCATGATTTTCAATTCCTTCATAATATAGGAATTTTAATAAGCTAGGGTTGACTAGGTAAGATTTTCTTCCCCCAATTATTTTATCATCAAATTACTATTTTTTTTAATTAAAATTATCAAATCACTTATATACCCTCTAACGAAATTATATTTGTAATGTTATATCTGTAATTTTATTTAAATATCTACAAACTTCCCACATCCAACCAAACACAGTTTTACATTTATCATGAATTATAATTCACCAAAAGAGAGGTGACCATGTCTGTATGAATTGGACAAGATCCGTCTATCTTGACCGCGGGGCTCAACTGCTTAGACCGGGAGGGAAGTTATTTTCCGGAAATTGTATTTCCAAAATTCAACCAAACGAACACTTATAATTTCTGATCCCTTTCACCGAGTAAGGTTCAAATAAAACAACTCCTTATCCTATAAAATAAGGAGCGTTTAGAGCCATTGGATCAAGGTGATCCAAGGGCTGATATTCTATCCCTTTTAGAGACGCGGTGGTATTTTGGTAATTTCTCGAAAATTACAAAAGTGCATCGCTATCGTGAAAAAGTGCATTGTTAAATACAAAAAGTGCATTATTAAGCCGAAAAAGTGCAAACAAAAATGAAGCCAACAGGGCACACTTCGTATTGGCTCATTGTAAAAGTGAATCGTTATGGTGGAAAAGTGCATTGTGAAATACCTAAAAGTGCATTGCTAAACCAAAAAAATGTATCATCTTGGGCGTCCAATTCACTTGATTCCGATTGAACTCAATCGCCCAATATATTTGGGTTTAGTAGTGCACTTTTTGGGTTTAGTAATGCACTTTTTCACCATAACGATGCACTTTTGTAATTTTTGAAAAACTACAAATATGACACCGCGTCCCTAATTTCAAGAATATCAACCCTTGGATCAAAGAGATCTAAAGATTCTAAACACTCCTTATTTTATAGGATAAAGAGTTGTTTTATTTGAACCAAACTCCCCTTTTACCTGTCTAAACCCTGACTACTATTCAACTTTGATTAGAGGCACAACATTTATATAGTATAATTGGTAGTAGAAGATTTGTATCACAAAATCTATTCACTTTTTGTGAGTGTTTTAATTCGTCCAATTCATTCTTCAGTTCAATTAATGAACAATTTTAATAAAATTTAAACTTAAAAATTTCTATGAAAAAAGCATATAAAAAATATAAATTGTAAACTTCATTAATCTTAATCGTTGTTCAGTAATACTCCGTAGAGAAAATGAAAGAGCCCATGCATGTCACATCGTGCACATGGGTCATATGGTACAACGTCTCTATCTGTCATAGATTTCCCCGTTCCAGATTCAGACCATCTGTCATGATAAGATAAAAAACCCCAAAACCTCAAATATACCCTATCACCCACTCCCACCATAAGCTAAATTACAAATCCCAAAAAAAAATTATAGCACTTGTATACAGTGGAATGGCAAAAATGCCGTATGAAGTGGGTAGGCTATATATTTACCATTTTTCCTTAATTCCATTCTTGCCCTTCTAAAAACAACTATCAAATTAAATATTCCTATTATACCCCTTTTTAATTTTAGTTCCATTTTCAAATTATCCTTTAATTTGATGTTAATAAATTTTGTTAATGATAAAAAAAATTACCATTATAAAAATCATATCGAGATGATTAATTTGAGCCTAATATTGAACATAATCGGATTAATTTTTAATTTAGTACATAAGTATTAATTAAGGTTGCAAAAAAAAACATATATTATACATTAAGATATGACAATGGCCTCTTCAAAACCTTCTCGGATATCAAATCCGAGCTCGGAAAAAGTACCACGCACACTTATACAAAATAAAATAACAAAACGATACGAAGATATAAATAAACTAACAATTACGACATATTAGTATTCCGGCAAATCATTATCATTTCTCATATGATCTCCCATCCGGCAAATTATGGCCGTTGCATACATTCAAATTAAAGGCATTGCATCATATTACAGTCATTTTTTATAAATATTTTAATATATACCTTACACAATATAGGGTATGGTGGGGTGGGAAAAATATAGCATATGAGCTATTTTTATCTTCTAGCATAATGAAATGCTAAAATTTGAAATATAGCATACCAAATTTACCTTACCATGACATTTGCTCTAACCGATCTATTTCATCACCTTACCTTTTTTTATTTTATAATTTTAATCGGAGAATAAATTTGAAAATACGTAAAGGGTGCTTCGGCCACTACTTTACGTTGCTAAATGCTAAATTCATTTAGCTAAAGAGAAAGAGTCATGTAGACCTGTCAAATGGGAGGGCGTAGTAGCGTAGGTAGAAATTTGTGTCAGTGGGGGTTAAATTACGTTCATAATTTTTTTGGCTATAGAAATATTCCTGGCGAAATCAGAATTTTTTTTTCTAATAAAATATAAACAAATGTATTTTTCTGTTTTTTATATTTTTATGTATAAAAAATCATTTCAATATTATATATATATATATAAAATTAATCTTCTATTTTTTGACCAAATAAATTAATTTTTATCAAATAACCAAGTTCTTTTTACTATATCTAAAAAAAAATTAATTTTTTTTTTGAAAATCCCAGTTGGACATGAACTAAATCCGCCACTGGTTGGGCGGATCAGGTACGAGTTCGGATCAAAACGGGTCACGGGTCGTAAAATTTCTGGTTTCATATGGACCGGTTGTTATAGGTTTGGTACGGGTTCGGGTTGACCCAACGAGTCATGGTCACCAATTTTGTTAACCTTTATCTTTATATTTATTAAAATAATTAATATTATATTATATTAAATTCTATTTAATAATAATAAAATAATAATTTTATACAAATTTTACAATAAAATATTGACTTTTTAATTGATATAATACTTTATCGGGTTGGCCGGGTCAACCCAACGGGTTGGTGACCCAACCCAGTTTTTTCCGGGTCGATCGAGTTCGGGTTACACTAGACCCATTGATTTTCGGGTCGGGTTTAAACCAAAAAAACTTCGGGCGGGTCGGGTCGGTTTTTCGGGTCGGGTCAAGTTTTGACAGGTTTACTCATGTACGAATAAGTACCAAGGTGAGAATTAAGAATAAATCTCGCTCGTCCATTTCAAAAAATCAACACTCCTTATTAAACATTCATTAAAAAGGATAAAATATGGCATGAACGATTTTTTCCCGTATTATTCGCGTATTTTTCAATAAAATACGACACGGACGAATTTTTACCGTATTATTCACCTATTTTTCGAAAAAAATGTTTTTATGATTCACGCCCAGTTTGTTCATCAGAAATCGTGATTTGTTCATCAATATTCACCATTTGTTCTCATTGTGTATCGAGTTTTTGATAACATTATTCATCAATTTCGAACTTTTTTAATTTTTAGTTTTATTTTTTAACCTTATTTATGTGTATGAATACAATATTATCTAGGTTTTTATGCACATATATCGATATACAAATATATGTTCATTGATATAACCTTTTTTGTTCATTGATATATCATTATTTGTTCTTTGATATACTCTTTTTTGTTCATTGGTATACCATTGTTTGTTCATTAATATACTCTATTTGTTTATTGATATAACCTTTTTTGTTCATTGATCTAACCTTTGTTTGTCCATTGAAGCGCTTTAAGGCTAACTTGTCAATACGAATGAAGTGCTCAATATAGTACCAAAATAAGATAAGTTTGATGTAGAAACTTTAATGCAAAGGATAATAGATAAACAATCTGACTTTGCAATAATATGGTGTATGCTAAGAGAACGAGATAACAACAAATCGAAGAGGAGTGGTTGTGCCTTATTTAGCTATGAACAAATTGATGTTATTAATGAACAAATATGTATATAGCAATGAACAAATTTAGGTTACTAGTGAACAAAAAATGCATCTAGCAATGAACAATTATATGAAAAAGGCAATGAATATATATGCATAAACCAATGAACAAATTGATGTTACTAATGAACAAATATGCACAAACCGATGAACAAATATGCCAAAACCAATGAACAAATATTTTCGTTTAACAAAACACAATTTTGATGAACATATTGCATGAAATTTTGATATACATTTGTTCATTTTTTATGTACAAATAATAGATTTTGATGCACAAGCAATAGTTTATTTATGCACAAAATCACAGTTTTGATATAAAAATCATAGTATTGATGAACAAATCCACATTATTGATGAACAAATCCACAATATTGATGAACAATCTGGGTGCGCATCCTATTTCCGTTTTTTTTCAAAAATACGCGAATAATTTGCCAATAATTTGCCCATGCCATTTTTTCCTTTTTAAGTGAAATGACCAGCGCCTTTGATTTTTCTTCATCCAACGACTCTTGTTCTTTCTTATTTCGCACCTGGGCATCCATTCGCGCCTGAATCGACCTCTTTAGCTAAATTGGTTATTAAAAATGATCGCTGAATTATTGGTACTAAATTATTTTTTTAGATTCAAATTAAGTATCATTTTAGTATTTTAATTTTGATCCGGTTTAATTATATGTTATTTTAGTTTTTTTTAGATAATTAATTATGAGTGACCTGTAAAAACTGTTATTGAAATGTATTTTTACTAACTAATGTTATTCATTCATTGGTGAAAAAAGGTGATTAGTGGTAAAAAAATTTAAAGAATAACTTTTGAGTTTAGTTAATATTTTGTTGAATCTTGCGTCGAAAACTAGAACGACATTTATTTTGGATCGGATGGAGTATTAGTTATTAATTAATTTAGTAATTATTTGGTTACTAAATTTAGTGACCACACGAGCGATAGTTGGATGCATATTTGTTCTTCTGATTTAGAGTCAACATGGACGCTAAATCTAGGTCTAGAGATTTAGCGACTAAATAGACGCCAATTAGTGATCATATGAACACTAAATTTGGTTCCAAATTTAGCAAACAAATGTAACCTTATTTCCCTGGGGTAGAGCTGGATATTGATGGCAGTGCGTGGTTTGTCCTTATCTTTTCCTTGAATTGTTACAAGGCTTAGTCTAATTTCGATCGTCCATCGATTTAATCCAATATCCCTAATTTGTTCACATTTTTTACTGTATCATTTTAGTGTACCCGAGCATGACTCTATACTATTAAATAAAACCGTAATGAGGTTTAATGAGATATAGTTGTCGAAAAGTCTACCGTAATGAGGTTAGAGGCGGAACTAGACTAGAAGTATTGAGGGGGCCAATTTTTAAGTTAAATATAATGAATATACAACTTACAATGAGAACATAAATATTACTTCAGTAAAATTGCTTAGCACATTTCCATACTCGTAACAACTAAATATAAAAATTTTTAGTTTTTTAATTTAAATATTTGTTTACCACATTTCCATACCCATGACAACTAAATATATTTTTCTATTTTTTTAAATGTAAATATTCTCTAATATATTATAGAGACTATTTTGCTCCTGAACTCCATCAAAATCTATTATACATCAAAATCTATTATATTGCGAAAAAAGAAATCTTTAATGTTAATTAGGAGAGTAATTGTCATCATCTTCAACTTGAAACCCTGAAAGATATAATCCACTTATTCACCACTAGTGTGTAAAATCTTCAAATGAACATATTTTATTGAAGAGAGACCAAAATATTTTAGAATAGAATTAGGTTAAGAAAATAAAAGCTTATAAAGCCCTCTTATAAACCTTGAGTTTGGTTCCCATAGAACCACTCCCTTAACATGAAACGGAAGGATCATTCTGGGCTCTTGGATCAAGGAGATCCAAGGGTTAATCTTCTTTCTCCTTTTATTAAAGACGGGAGCAATTATGTCTTTTCCCTCTCTAATTAATTAATCATTTTTCTCTTCTTTTGTTTTTGGAGTAAATTGAACGAGATTTGGGTACCCAATCGATTGAACGACTCTCGATTAAGGGAGCGATTTCGGTACGAATCTATTGAACGAGATCGAATATGGTGCAATTGCAATTCCTCTTTCCAACCATGGCAGAAAGCAGCATTTATTCCTCTTTTTGTGATTTGGTTAAGTTATTTGAAATTCTAGGGTTTATAAACTATCTAAGAGGAATTCACAAATCCAATTCTACCTAATAAACTATCTAAGAGGATTTCGGCGAATCGAACTGTGTGAATTTCGGAATCGATTGAACTGGTCGGTCTATCGAACTGTGTGAATCTCGTTGGATTTCAATTCTGTAAATTTTGCAAGATTGCAATCTCGTTGACCAAGTAAAAGTGCACTTTTACTTGTTTATAATGCACTTTTACATGTTTTTAATGCACTTTTTAACATTATACTTGCACTTTTTTCTTATGCACTATTACTAGTTTCTAGTGTACTTTTACCTGTTTATAATGCACTTTTACATGTGTATAATGCACTTTTACATGTTTTTAATGCACTTTTTGACATTATACTTGCACTTTTTTTTTATGCACTCCTACTAGTTTCTGGTGCACTTTTACATGTTTCTAATGCACTTTTACATGTTTTTAATACACTTTTACATGTTTTTAATGCACTTTTTGACATTATATTTGCACTTTTTTCTTATGCACTATTATTAGTTTCTGATACACTTTTACATGTTTTTAATGCACTTTTTGACATTATACTTGCACTTTTTTCTTATACACTATTATTAGTTTCTGGTGCACTTTTACATGTTTTTAATGCACTTTTACATATTTTTAATGCACTATTACTAGTTTCTAGTGTACTTTTACCTGTTTATAATGCACTTTTACCTGTTTATAATGCACTTTTACATGTTAATGCACTTTTTGACATTATACTTGCACTTTTTTCTTATGCACTCTTACTAGTTTCTAGTGTACTTTTACCTGTTTATAATGCACTTTTACATGTGTATAATGCACTTTTACATGTTTTTAATGCACTTTTTGACATTATACTTGCACTTTTTTCTTATGCACTCCTACTAGTTTCTGGTGCACTTTTACATGTTTCTAATGCACTTTTACATGTTTTTAATACACTTTTACATGTTTTTAATGCACTTTTTGACATTATACTTGCACTTTTTTCTTATGCACTATTATTAGTTTCTGATACACTTTTACATGTTTTTAATGCACTTTTTGACATTATACTTGCACTTTTTTCTTATACACTATTATTAGTTTCTGGTGCACTTTTACATGTTTTTAATGCACTTTTACATGTTTTTAATGCATTATTACTAGTTTCTAGTGTACTTTTACCTGTTTATAATGCACTTTTACATGTTTTTAATGCACTTTTTGACATTATACTTGCACTTTTTTCTTATGCACTAGTATTAGTTTCTAGTGCACTTTTACATGTTTTTAATACACTTTTTGACATTATACTTGCACTTTTACATGAACATTCAAAGCTTATACAACAGTCCCAACTATTTTGACTCGCTCGAGTCGATGATGTCGTCCAAAGAAAACCTGTTGTTTTCACATCCGAAGATAACCAGCACCCTTGAAATAGTGAAATGTACCTTTGCAAGTAAATGTAGCACAAATTACGAACGAGTGGAGCTTTTGAGCTCCAACATCATCATCATCTTCTTTTTCCTCAGATTTCCATGTTGAGATTAGTAAATGAAACAATTGGAAATTGGAAATAATGAAGTAGAGTAGAGCAGCTGAGTTACAATGTGAAGTAGTACAACAATGGCAATTCCAAATTCCTAGAACTATTAACAATGTACGAATTTATAAGAATTAGGTTGTTAGGGAGGAAATCAATTAGCAACAAATTTTGCTGGTCAATAACAAAACATATCACAAATCTACGACAATGGTGAAACAGTTTTACAAGTTCATTTCCAGCCAAAGCCAAAGCCAATAAATTGATGTTTACCAAACCCCTTCCTTTGACATTCTAAGGAAATGGGTCAGGGTTATGTTTGGAAGCTCGGTGGACCCTAATTTCTTCCTCTTCTTAATCCTGGTCATTTTCACTGTCTCTGAACCCTCAGAGTAAATTTCTGTGATGGTGGTCAAATTATAGAACTGCTAAAAAACAAGATCTTATTAAACTTTGAAGGTGAGATCGAAGGTGAAGGTGAAGGTGAGATTTCGATCGAACTATTTCAGGTGAACGTGAGATCGAAGGTGAAGGTGAGGGCGATGGACCGAATCACGTTCCTGGATCGACAAACTGAGCGCGAGAAGGTGGGAGCCTTCGATCGAACTTTGGAGACTTCGATCGAGCGTTTGGAGACTTCGATCGAGCATTTGGAGCCTTCGATCGAGCGTTTAGAGACTTCGAATTGGGAGATTCGAATCGTCGTGGGAGTGTGGTTAGTACGATCGATTGGGGCTTTTTTTGATATTTGAGAGTGAAGTTAAGGGTATAGAAATTGGGTGTATTTACAAAATTGTCACCTTGCTGATTTGTTTTATTTATTTTTTTCAAAATCACAGGAGTAATCTGAGCCATTGGATCATGTGATCCGACGGTTAACAACTCTCCTTCCGTTTCATGTTAAGGGTTGGTTTCATTTGAACCAAACTCTATAAACCTTAAGGAGACTAAATTCATAATTAGTAAAGATCATAATTAAAAACGAAAACTCAAACCAAAGCTTTCGTGCTAATAAATGAAGTGTACAATTCAAGACATCCCAACAATAACTTATTATTTTGAAACTCTCAGATTTAATGATAGCATGAAAATATGAGGTTTAGCAAAAGATACAAATATTCTAAAGTAAAATGGTTTGTAAAACTAATTTGCCTATATCCAATCTTCAAACATTCATAATTTTTTGCTTTGATGTTCGATTAGAGTATATAATATATCAAATTAAAGCTATCGACATATATACTTAAAAAAAATTGGACTAAGGGCGGCCATGACGCCTTCCAGGTTCCAGCCCTATACTAGTTCCGTCTATGAATGATGTTTAATGAGGTATGGTAGCCAACTAGTCTTCTTGTTTTTTATTTAATTTGTTAATAGAATAGTCTAATTGAACAAGGATGTTTATTGATAGTTTTTTATGGTTTTATTCTACATATATTTAATATTTAATTAAAATAAAGACATGTTTTTATACGGATAAATAACTTATAATTTTTTTTGTATTTTATTATATATTTTACATGTAAGCATATTTAAGCTAGCAAAGACCACATGAAATTTTAATTGTGTTGCACCTAACTTTGAAATCCCTTTAATATGCAAAATTTGTATTTTATTACTAGCTTTCTAGGAAAATAAGCATAAATTAATATTGCTTAAATATTATTAATTTGGTGAAATGATCATACATAGATTGGTTTTGAAAATAGGATATTGTTAAAATTGGCTAAACAATATTAAGTTAATAATTATATATTTATCTTATATATTGCTAGAATTGGTTAAACAATATTTAATTAAATCCAAAAAACTATAAAGATATAGACAAAACTAAATGCCAAGAATTTATTAACACAAGAGGGATATCTTTAAATGTTGCAAAGATGTTATAAAAAAGTTAAAATTTTAAAATCTTAACATACCCTTTTTTGCAATTTTACCCATTATTCAATTCCTGATATCTTTTGAGAAAGAATATTGGGATATTATTATATATCTAACTCTATTAAAGCACATACACTAAACGAAGAAGATAAAGAAAGTAATTGCTCGTAACGAGCTACATAATGAGATACAACATTCCCTATTCTAATAACACATCTACATTTAGAAGTAGAATATAAAACTACAAAATGTCGAAAATCTTCTATAAATACACCAAAAGAAAGCCTTATTATGAAAGTAAGAGGATATCGCTGATACATTACGACTGAAACAAACTTTGAATTATTGATATGACTTTTCCAACCAAATGCTCGTATATATTTATCGAGAATTTCAATTAGTGTTGAGCATTTCTGCAAGTTTTCCTTAGCGAAAAATAAGGTATCATCAACCGACAAAAGATGTAAAAATAGAGCGATTTCTTTTGCAACCTTAGCGGAGGAAGATATTGCAATCTCCCTTGCTTGTATCCATTCATGCCAGTTCACGATAATTATGTAATGTCTGTCGTTTATGATTGGCACTATCTTTGCACCTATAAGAATAGACATACCATATACTTCTGCGGAATTTGACACAGATGGAATCGACATCTGAGATTGTAATTCAGAGTCATCGTTCTTACTAGCAGTAACTAAAACAACATCTGAACTCTTCTTACCATTATCACCATCTATTCAAGTATTGTTCAAGACAGGAATCGAAAAAACCGGTCCCGACGCATCTAAACCTTGACAAGAGGGAGCCCCTAGCTCCAACTCCCAATTGATTTTTATTTCATACATACAGTTCCAGCTCCAACTCCAACTACTCTTTTAGCACCAGCTCAAACTACTCTTTCAACTCTAGCTAGACATTCCGCTCTAGCTCCATTTCTAGCTATTTTTTCCTGAGCGCAGATTAATATTTCAAATGCTTGCCTTACTAAAAAAATAATACAGTAACATGTATTTGCTAAACAGGTATACAAAGACCAATATTTTTCATTTGAAGAAATTTGCAAAGAACAATTAATTTCTAAACTTTAAACACCATAAAAGAGGAGAGGGGACGCGGCTCACACGCGAGTAAAAGTGAGGAGAGAGGAATAGTTTCTAAGTTTCCCGAGTCACCGCTCGGCATCGACATCGTTGTCCGATCAGGCATGGCTAAGTGAAAATCTGCCATAAAAAAGAGCCCAACAAAAACCTCAAGTTGTTTTCACTTGTAGCGTTGCCCAATTGTTCGCCTACGTCGGCGGTCAAAGTTTCAGCTAAGATCCTAAAAGCGGTGCATACCCAAAACAATAGTTGGTAATGGTATAAGCCTAGATAGGATAATGGAAAAGGGAATTGAAGGGGGTAAAGAGAGGGCCACTGTGCTAAGTAGAGGCAAAGAGAAGGTTGTCGATATTGTCATAGAGAAGAGAAGCTTTGAGCATACTAACTCAGGTTCAAGGTTTATGTGTCTCAAAAAGGATGGTGAAAAAGGAAGTGGAGATAAAAGGTGGGAGGAAGATTTGCACTCTATCTTACCTAATAAGTAAACTTGCTAGAACATTAGGGGCCTCAATGACATCACTAAATGTGATTTTGTCAATAATGTTGCTATAAATCATAGTGTAGAAATTTTAGCACTTTTGGAAAGTAGAGTAAGAAATAGTAATGCTAGTTCTATTTCTACCTTTTTATTAAAGGGGTGGTCTAGAAACATGGAGTGATTGGGATCCAATGGGCGCATTTGGTTATTTTAGAACACTAAATTAGTGACTAAGGCGGATTTCATGTTGGAAGAAGAACAGGTAATACACTTCTCCATTTTGTCTCCAAAAGTTCACAAGGCAATTTTTGTGTCTTTCATCAATGCATCGAATCATACTTAGGAAAAGTCTCTCCTATGGAAAAGAGTGGATCAAATTGCAACAAATCTCAGCAACAAGCAAGAACCTTGGGTATTGATGTGGGACTTTAATGCAGTCAAGGAAGATAAAGATAAATTTTTGGAAGATGGCACTCCTTTTCAGATTATCAAAGATTTGGGTAATGGTATTGACAAGAATGGTTTATTAGACCTCAGTGATTCAAGGGCTTTCTATACATGGTCTAATAAACATAAAGATGGCACTAAAATTATGTGCAAGTTGGATAGAGTTGTGGCTAATCAGTAGTAGATTGATGACTTTTCCTCATACTCTGTTAGTTGTTGCCTACTCGAGTCCTCGGATCATTCACCTATCGTGTTGAGTATTAGTGTGCTACACTCCTCCAAGAATGCTTCTTCCATATTCAACAATGTTTGTAGTATTAGAAAATTGCAAATGGTTCAGAATGAAATTCAAAATAAACCTATACAAAATGACTGCTATAAAGAATAGAAACATAGATTTGCAACAAAGAGCTAAGATACATTGTTTGAGATTCTAACAATAGTGCAATTGCATTTTTATAATTATATCAAATTCAGGAAAGTAAAGAAATCCATCAAATCAGTCTGAGATGATTAAGGAAGACCGGTAACAGATGATAACAAGGAGAAAAATGTAATTGTAGGGCATTTCAAAGAGATCTTGGGTAGAGCATAAGTTTGAGAGCCATGTGATGGCTCCATATTTTTAGGGGCAATCATATATAAGAATCAAAATCAAGCTATGGTGAGTCCCTTCCAAAGAGAAGAGGTTAAGTAGGTAGTCTAGGAAATAGGAGTGAGCAAAACTCCTAGAGCAAAGGGATATAGTTCCGAATTCTTCCAACAAGCTTGGCCAGTAATGGAAGCAGAGTTCACAAATGCAGTTTTGGACTTCTTTGAAAATGGAAGTTTCCTAAGAGAAATGGGAAGCTATGTTCTGGCACTCATCCCAAAGAAAGATAATCCGGTCACAATGCATGATTACAAGCCTATTTCTTATTACTCAGTGATTAGCAAAGTGATATCTAAGCTCATTATTAAGAGGCTTTAAGTAGTGTGTTGTTGTCCATCATTGGTAGAAACCAAGGTGCTTTCTTCAAAGGCAAAAGTATTAAGAACAAGGTTGATATCTGTCAAGAGATCCTCGAAAGCTATTCCAAGAAGTATATTAGCCTGAGATGTGCCATCAAAATTAACTTAATTAAGGATTATAACACAATGAACTAGTCTTTTCTCTTCCATATCTTAGAAGGTTGAGGTGCCATCCAACTATGATAAATTGGATAAGAGAAGGAGTTACTAGTAGCTTTTACTCAATCAACTTTGATGGATAATTGGTTGGATACTTTAAAGGAGAGAGGGGAATTTGCTAAAATGATCCTTTATCACCTTTTATGTTTGTGATGGTCATGGAGTGATTGAGTAGAATGATGAAGAGATTGAGTAGGAATAAAGAGTTCAAATACCATCTAAACTGTGCTAGAGTGGGAATCACCAATGTGTGTTTTGTTGATGATTTATTTTTGTTTGCATATGGAGACTAGAGGTCACTTCTTACTTTGAACGAAGCTATGAACAAGTTTTGTAGGATGTCAAGGCTTAATATCAATCTTGGCAAGTCCAAAATTTTGTATGTTTGCTTAGATGACTAGGTTGCAAACGGACTTGGCCGGATTTATGAACATGGAACTAGGAGAGCTATTAGTAACTTATTTGGGGGTGCTGCTTTGCAATGCTAGAGCAAGGAAGAAGGACTACATGGCTCACATTCCCAAGATCTCCGCAAAGGTGAATGCATAGGTTGCTAGAAAGTTGTCCTATGCAAGAACACATGAGATTGTTAGAGCAATCTTGTACGGGATCCTCAATTACTAGTGTAGTGTTATTTCTACCCAAAGGTGTCATTCAACAAGTAGTAAAGTTGCTTAGAAACTTTCTATGGTTAGGGAGTGTAGAAGGAAGGAAAGGTCCAATTTCTTGGAAGGTTGTGTGCAGGCCAAAAGAGGAGGGAAGAATGGGGCTAGGGTTGTTCAACAGGTCGACCCGACCCGACCTTTAACTCGGTTTAAGGCTTTCGGGTCGACCCGTTGACCAGTAAAAAAAATTTATTGACCCGTGACCCGACCAATCCGGCTTACGAGATTTACGGATCGGGTCATGGGTCAACCCGTTTGACCAGGTCAAACGGGTCAAATGCGTCAAAGTGATCCATTTGACCCGTTGACTCGACCCGTAACCCGTAAAAAAATATTTAATTATCTATAGGGTTGTTCAACGGGTCAACCCGATCCGACCCGTAACCCGATTTACGGGTTATAGGTCGACTTATTGACCCGTAAAAAAAATTTATCGACTCGTGACCCGACCTATCACCCGGATTACGGGTTACAAGTTTTACGGGTTGGGTCATGGATCAACCCGTTTGACTTGGTCAAACGGGTCAAATGGGTCAATATGATCCATTTGACACGTTAACCTGACCCGTAACCCGTAAAAAATATTTAATTATCTATTATAAAGAATAAATGTAATTATTTATTATAAAAAATATTTAAAAAATATTTAATCATCTATTATAAAGTATAAATATAATCATCCATTATAAAAAATATTTTAAATAATTAATATTACTGGTTACGGGTTTTATGGGTTTTACGGGTCGACCCGTAACCCGTAATCTCATTTTTTTGACCCGTGACCCGACCCGTAAATTCCGGGTTGGGTCGGGGCGGATTACGGATTGACAGGCCATTTAAACAACCCTAATTATCTATTATAAAGAATAAATATAATTAGTTATTATAAAAAATATTTAATTATCTATTACAAAGTATAAATATAATTATCTTCTATAAAAAAATATTTAAAAATTAATATGATTGGTTACCGGTCGGTTTATAGGTTTTACGGGTCGATCCGTAACCCTTAATCTCATATTTTTTGACCCGTGACCCGACACGTGAATTCCGGGTTGGATTGGGTCGGGTCGGATTACGAGTCGTCGGGCCATTTAAACAACCCTAAATGGGGCTTAAGGAAGTTTTATTATGGAATAAAGCTAGCTTCTCATAGTTTCTATATGATTTATTGACAGATGCTGACTCCATTTGAAAAGACTGGGTAAACATTTTCAATCTCGGAGGAGAGTCTATTTCGGAGACAATGTGCAAGTCTACATTGAGTGCTCTTTGGAAGTCCCTCCTTAGAGTCAGAGATGTTCTCAAGGATTTGGTGGAAGGTCAAAATCTCGTGATCATAGTGATTAGAAGAAACAAGTTTGATTGGAAAACAACTTATGACAACATAAGGTGCAGAGGGGGAAATTGTGCGTGAATAAATGGTGGTATTTAATTAGATGAATTACATTTGTTTACCACAAATTATAGGAATATTATATAATTATTAATTGTCTATTTTTATCCTTGATTAACTACAAGCCGTTTTGAAATTTAGGGTTTTTTTAGAACAT
Source organism: Fallopia convolvulus (assembly GCA_964016875.1). Classification (NCBI taxonomy): domain Eukaryota; kingdom Viridiplantae; phylum Streptophyta; class Magnoliopsida; order Caryophyllales; family Polygonaceae; genus Fallopia; species Fallopia convolvulus. The sequence goes on from OZ024719.1 coordinate 41,779,340, forward strand.
TGCACATATATTAAGACAAGCATAAAGTGGAAGATAAGATTTTGTTTTTTGTGTACAAAATTAATATGAGATTAAATCATATAATATCACCCAATGAGTGACATTTAGTATTTATAAGTACATTAAAACTAAAAATACATTAATTAAATGTTATTTTGGTAAGTTTTAGTATTAATTAATTAAAAAGAGACTTATATTGTGAAGCAAAATTTTAAGCTTAAATCAGCAAACAAAAAAAATTGCTTTCAAACTATCCCAATTCGTGTAGCCGAGCATTAACCAAATGCGGGGAAAGTGCTTCACGCGCCCAAAATTCGCTCATCACCCCGTCCCTAACCCTAGCTCACCATGGCTGCCGCCCCCATATTCCACTGTCTCCAACACGTCCACGACCACAAATCCGGTCAATCCCAAAACCCAATTGAAGATTACACTAGAGATCTCTTCGATTTTAACAACAACCCGGCTGATTAAGCATCTCAATCCCGTCGCCCCTACTATCTTTCGGAGTTTAATCGGGCTCCTTCTACCCTTGTTGGTCAGCGGAGGCCATGAACAAGTTTTGCCTCCCATGTCCATGCAATTGATGTTGATAATGCATCCAATGAACTTCCCCCTATGCTCGTATGAAGAGCAGGCAAAAAAAAAAGTCCGCGAGTCTATCAACCCTCGCCGTCTCAACTTCTTTGCCCACCAGAAATTCGACATGTGGTGGTCGTGTTTCTCTTTCCCATGACAGCTTCTTGTTTCACCGGGGCTTGTTGCTGCGTTCGAGAAGCGGAACCTTGGCGGGCGACGCTTGGCCGGAGATAACCGCGCCATCGTTTTAGTCCGACATCAATATGAAAAAGCTTTTAATGGGCTCTCACCTTGGATCTCTAAATCTATTTGTAAATGCCTTTGCCGCGCCGTCGTAGGTGGTAACGCGAGGCAATGGTGTATCTCTGTTCCGGTGCTGTGGCATGGACGTGCTCGTTGGCCTACTGGGATGGGGGTTTGCTCGCTGCGGTGGTGGTGGTGGTGTTGCGGGTTCTGGGCGGTCCCGTCCGACGCTTGCACTCCCCTCGCTGTCGTTTGGTTCACCTCCTCTACACACCCAAATGTATCTCTTAATCCGGTACTACCGTTCCTTCCCATTTCTTTTCAGTCTACTGGGCTACTCCTTTGGCCTTGGAATTGCTGCTCCAAGTTCACTTCCTCTGGTTTAGTTTTCACTAAGTTTAATTTTCTTAATCTGAAGCCTTTATCGAAAGTTAAGTCACTTCTTGCCCTTTTTACAATTCCTGAACTTAATGATTCCTCTAAGCTTTTTTTGGGGTAGTGAACATCCCCTTTCAAGAAACTTGACTGTTGATGATAAGTGCTATAGAGTTCAACCCTCACAACGTCTTGCTAATCCTACCTTTTTGCGTGAATCCTTGTTCAAGTCGAAGTGCACTTTTCTGTGCAGTTTTTTTGGAGGCCCACCCTCAAAGCTTTGTGTGGAAAAAATGATTTCCATGAGATTTAAAACTTCTTACCACTTGTATCAAACCTGTAAAGGGAGCTATGCCTACAAATCAAACTCAATCAAAATGTTAAACAAAAACATGCTCTTTTGCAACCTGCATTGTGTTCTATTGTTGAACTTGCTGTTGTAGGTTGCGTCATTCAACACTAAGATAATGGCTCCAATAGTAACTCAGATGTCAAGTCAACTTGCCTGTTTGAAGGGGGTTTCTCCTATTGTATTTTGTCTACTACCTATCATTCTTGATCTCTTATCTGCTGGTTCTTTGTTGCCTATTTTGTTGCAGGAACTAGAGGACCCAACTAACAATTTCACACCAAAAATAGTTTTGGAAACAGAATGGCAATGCTTACAAATAATAGCCTATAGAAGCTATTTGTGTCAAAAAACCATTGTTTCTATGGATCAAATCCATCTACAAAACTGTACCAATGTAGTTAAAGTGACCAAGATGCTTAGTAGCATATTGGCTATCCATAATACCAACCCCCCCTTATGGTTGTTAGGGAGAGAGAAATCTCTCTGTATGACCAAGTCTTTGGCATCAAACAAAGTTCTTTTAAAATAAATTCTGAATCTACAAAAAACATTCTAAATAGATATTGGGGACCAACAATGTATCAAATCCGCCTTATGGGTACCATAAACCCCGAAAATAGCTTTAAAACAAATGCTATTGCCACCCATCTTCTCCATTATTGGGAGAATTTGGCAAAGGCCCTTACAAATAACGCAAACCCGTTTATGAGAAGTACCTGAAAAAACAACACAAGGGCTACTAAAAAACTCAATATGTTTGTAATATTTCTTGTAAAATCACATGTTCTACCCCATTTGCATAAAAAACAATTGAGGAAGGAAAAGCCTCTATGCAAGGCCAAAAGCCACTCATACAGAGGTTTTTTTATGAAGCTCTATTTATGGAATTGTAGTGGCATGAAGCGTGGTTTGTTTTGGACGGAAGTCCACTCGTTATGTCGCCTTGAAAAAATCAATGTCTTAGCACTACTGGAAACGAAAGCCCAACTTTCACCCGAATGCAAAACCTGGCAAAAAACGGGGTTTGACTCGATGGAGTTCATCCCTACAAACTGCCTTTCTGGTAGAATCTGTGTTCTCTGGAATGGGTGTACAACTCCTTAATGAAACATTTAAAACAATACATAAAGGAGATCAGTTTATTGGTTTCCACTATGCCAACCTTGAAACCCAAAATGAAATGATTATCATTTTCGCTTATCCGCCTAGGGCCCAAGAAAAAGACTCTTTTTGGCTATCTCAAACAGAGTATATAAAAACCTGTAATTTTCCATGTATTCTTATGGGAGATTTAAATGAAATCCAACACCCGGGTGAAAAACTTGGGGGTGTTATTCCAAACCACTCTCGTTTCGAACGCCTTATAGACTTCAAGAGCAACTGTGACCTCTGTGACATTCATACGGTTGGGAATAAATTCACATGGAAAAGATCTAAGAAGCTCAAAAACACAACATTTGAGAAACTTGACCGCACCTTGGTGAGTAACCAATTTATCCAATGGTACCCCTCAATTGCTACAAAAAATCATGCATTCTCGTCATCTGACCATTGCCCCATCTCGTGTGATTTACCTTCAAGTGGGGCCTTTAAAGCACAATCTTTTAAATTTGAAATGATGTGGATCTCTAGAAAGGACTTCCAAAACATTGTCAAGCAAGCATGGCGTCTCAACGTCAGGGGCTCTCCTATGTTTAACCTCGTAAAAAAAACACAACTACTCAAAGCATAAGCGAAAAGCTGGAATAAATATACTTTTGGTAACATATTTGAACAAATTAAGAAGTTTGATGAGGAGCTGTCGAAATTATTGAGCGAAATAACATGCATCTAATCATAAAACAAGAACACCTGTCCAAGAAGCGTGAATACCTCATCCAGTTCCATTACTCCTACTGGAAACAACGGGCAAAACACACACATATAAAGCTGAATGATAGAAACTCTAAATATTTCCATAGAATTGCAAGTGGGAGAAGAAACAGAAGCGTTATTATTGAAATCACCACAATAAAAGGGACCCAAGTCACTAGGTTAGCAAACATCAAAAAGGAAATTAAGTGCGACCTCCAAAACCGATTTTGTTTTTTGGAAATTAATCGCACTAAACTTGAAAATATAACACGAGTGTTACAACATGAGATCAACGAAGAAGACAATATAGAACTCACCAAACCGGTTACTAACTCTAAAATTAAGAATGCAATTTTTGACATTGGTGATGAAAAATCACCAAGCCCGGATGGCATGCCGGCCTGCTTCTACAAAAAATACTGGCACATTGTCGATCTTGATGTGACCAAAGCAGTTAAAAGCTTTTTCCAATCTGGAAAATTTTTAAAACAAATTAACCACACATTTATCACCCTGCTTCCAAAATGCGATAACCCAAACTCCACTAATCATTATCGACCAATTAGCTTGTGTAACACCATTTACAAAACCATCTCCAAGATTCTGACAAATAGATTGAAAAATGTCATGGCCAAAATCATTCACCCAATGCAAGGAGCGTTCATGAATAAGCGTAGCGTTCACGATAATACCCTTATTGCGCATGAAATTTTCCATTCTTTCCGCAACAAGAAAGGGAGGGAAGGATGGAGTGTAGTTAAACTTGATATGGAAAAAGCATACGACCGAATTAGTTGGGGTTTCCTAGCTCATATTCTAAAAAAATTCGAATTTAACGACAAATTCACCAGATGAATCCGAGAATGTGTGGAAACTGTATCCTTCTCGGTTCTGGTGAACAACGGTCCAACGGAACAATTCTTCCCCCAACTGGGGCTGAGACAAGGGGACCCATTGTCTCCATGCCTGTTTATTCTTTCCGCTGAGATGTTGGCAAGAAAATTAGCCATGCGTAGCAATAACCCTAAAAGTGGCGTCGAGGTCCAAATCTCAAGAAAGGGAACGAAAATCCCATTCCTTGCGTTTGCAGATGACATCATTATCTTTGCAAAGGCTAATATTAACGCGTGTAAAAAAATTAGCGAGAACATCGAGGATTTCTGCCAAATTTCTGGGCAAAAAGTAAACTTTCACAAGTCGGCTTTTCAAGTCACCAAGAACACGAGTAATAATACGAGAGACCAAATAAAACAAATACTCCAGATTGCTAACTCTATAGCCCTAGATAAATACCTTGGTTGCCCAATTATTAATGGTCGGGTTACAAAAAACACTTTCAAACCTCTTACTCTCAGAACAAGAGCCCAACTATAAAAATGGAAAGCCAACACACTTTCTCAGGAAGGTCGGAAAACCCTTATAAAGGCAAACTTATCGGCACAACCAAACTTCCTCATGCAATCATTTCTCCTACCTTAGACAACACTAAAAGAACTAGACCAAATCAACAAAAATTTCTTTTGGAATAAGGAAAGTGTTGGTAGGGTTGCTTGACAACAAATAAATTTATAAGTCAAGACCCCGCTGAGTACAAGTGTCATAACTGCTGTTTTTAAGGATAGTTTTGAATTTTTCTCGGATATCCTTTTAACCTCTTTGTCCGTTTTAACATTTAATCAAATATTTTTGTTGGAGATTAAATCCTAGAAAATTCTTGGTGATATGCTAAAATCACAAAGAAATGATTTTATGGAACGGTGTGAATTCTTGGATTTTTCAATGGAAAAAGAATATTTATTGGATAAGCCGTCTTTTTAATTATGTATCGAAAGAAATATAAAATACGAAACGGAAGACTTAAAGATTGAGGGTAACGTGATAAAATCATGGAAAATTGATTTTATTGGTCTACATAATTTACGGGACGTTTGTATTTAGTAAGTTTTTCCATCCGAGGTACATAATTTTACCGCTTTAACGCGAGTCCCGTTCCGAGACGGATTTTTATTTTAAACCGCCTCTTTCTCATTTGCTTATTAAGGAAGGAAGCGTAGAAAGATAGAGATAAGAAAGGCCGGAACAACGCCGACTATTTTCCCTTCCACCTCCATCTTCATCTTCACTTCTTCTTCTTCTTCTTCTTTATGGGCTGCTGCTACCTCGTTCAAGGAAAGGGAGCGGAATCAGGTCGGAACAACGGACTCGGGGAGAAGGACGTCTTCACCGTCGGTCTCCTCTTCTAGCCTCGCCAAACGACGTCGCCGACAATCGGTAGCTTGTCCGACCACCACCCACTGCGAGAGCTGCCGCCGGGCAATACTCGACCAACCTTGGGCTCGGGGATCGAGCCACTATCAAGCCAAACGAGCCATGGGCTCGAGTGAAGGTATATACGATCGAGATTAATTAGCGAGTTGATTGCGGAGCCACCGTAAGGGCCTTTCGGTTCCACTCTGCTAATTAAATTTATGGTTTTTATAATCTTGACGTTGATACGGTCCCACAAGTTCAAACCGCTCGGGAAACGGACGTCCGGATCTTCAGTTATAGCGAATACAAGTTTTGATACCGATTGTCAGATAAAGGACTTCGGATAATTACTCGGCATTCGTTGTTAACCCGTTTGATCCGAGATTTGGTCACCTTTAAGAACTGTTGTTAATGAACAATTTTTATTTAGAAAATTGTTTCAAAAATGAAGCGGATAATTAGTTATAATTCCGCGAATATGGCTCCTTAAAGTATGATAATTAAGGATTTATTATATATCGATATTCGGAAATTAAATCGTTTATCGATTAGGAAGTTGTAGGAGTTGAGAATACAACTAAGAAGTGTTTCTGTGAGCTCGTTGCTGAGAAATCCTTTTGTTATATTTGTCAGAAGGATGATAAAGATTACTGTTGGAATTACTAAGGACGTTGAGCACGCCTTCTAAGGCAAGTGGACGATTCTCTCTTGCGTTATTGTTATTAAATGAGGAATTGAATCCCATTTAGTATTTGCGTTGGGAACAACTTGTATGATTAATAAAATATGATAGGTTGTTGTTTTGTTAGAAATAATGACCATATTGTTATTCATTCAGTTTCGCGCTAGAACTGGATTTAGGTCCGTTGTATTTGACCTTATGTGTTTAGTTGTCTCATGCTGAGACATTGATTTGGATTAACTTAGTTCAGGGATGTGAGCTTAGTCTTGGAAACATCTCTATAAAACTCGTCTTAGGCAGTATCAATATTGATCCCCTAATACTTAGGACATGACCATGGACCGCTCTACGCTTGAGGGGTGACTATGCACTCTAGCTAATTGCATTTATTAATATGTGTTGGTAGAGGATTATGGATGACACAAGCCCTCTAATCTCTCCATCATTGGGACCCGTACTACTCGTTGTTCGAGGATGAAATATGCCCTCTGACCTCGATAATATTGTGTTCCATTCAATATGTGTTGGTAGTGGATTATGGATGAAACAGGCCCTCTAATCTCTCCATCATTGGTACCCTTTCTATTCGTTGTTCAAGGATGAAACAGGCCCTTTGACCTCAATAGTATTGTGTTCCACCGGCAGTAGTTCGAGCCGATTAAAAGTTGCCAGCTTGTTTGTGAAAAGTTTTGAAAGTAATACAAGATAAGTGCGTTAGGCACATTGATGTACCCGAATGGTTAGTCTATTCGATAACCATTCTTGCTTCCGGTTATGAATGATTCTTAATCAAACTTTGGTTAAGTCAATTTGATTAGTCGATGGAGACTTTTCAAAACGTCATGTGATTAATATGAGTTCCCAACAATTATTTATGCTTCTTAAAGAAACCACAAGCGGTGGTGTTCTCTCTCTTGATTATGCAAGTCTCCTTCTTATTCTCTATAAGACTGTTAACTGTTGGATTATAATCCGAGTCTAATCGGATTTGGATGCCAATATGTTTAGTTACAACCATAAGAACCAAGTTAGATTCTCCGCTTGCTAGTCTATCATTAGACTAACCCGTCCATCTTCTTTTCTTTTATATGGTCGACTGGTGTCCACCGTTGGTTTACGACACATTAGGTTCTTCTTGGAAGTTGATTCAAGAGGCGAATTCCGAGGTTTGAAGCTCATGAAGTTGAAGAAAGATTTCCAATGGCTATACTTGAGTGAAGATCATGATTGAACTACTTCAAAGCGAAGCTGAGTTTCAGAAATAAGAACTCAAGGAAGACTTGATGAAGATTTTGTTTAAATAGAAGGTTGTTCTATTTATTTATTCTTTTAAGTTAAGATTTGTATAAGACCATTTACGTGTTTTTCCACTGTAATATTCAACTTAAGTTGTTAGGTTTTCAAATGATTTCATTTACCTTGTTTTTAATTTTTTAAGTCAGTTTAAAGCCTTGGGTAGCTTCGGTTTAGTCTTAATCGGGGTTACTGGCAGTATTCCCTCCAGGGTAGGAAGGGGGTGTTACGGAAGTGGTATCATAGCTAAAAGTTCCTAAGTCTATCTTAAGACTTTCATCTTCTATATGGAATTATGGAGAATTCTATATTGGTGTCTTCTTAGGACCATTTAGGGAAAGTGGTTAAGATTGGAAGCTAGACTCGTGAAGAGATAGAAGGAGAAAAGGGAATTGGAGAACACGAAGTAACAAGTTTGTAATGGTTTATGTGGAAAATGGTCCTATAGTGGACAGTTGATTCCCTGGAGATGGGAATGGATTCCGAGAAGGATCCAAAGTAAAATTGGGTGAAGATTCCTAAAGTTGAACCGGTTCTAGACCAAGTTCTCAATGAATTCCTATTCTCTCTTGAGAGTCTGAATTGGGTGTACCCTCGTCGTTTCTTCCATATTAGGAAACTTCTTGTGAGATTTTGAAGTTAAGTATTGTACTTCATAAAGACTTTCTAGTTTGAAGGTTTCCTAATTTAAGCTCGTATGATGGAAGGTTTCAAGTTAAGAATTTTTGTTAGAAAGTTCATGATTCAAAGTTATGTGAAAGAAATTGTTAATTCTTTTCTTGAAATACGAAAGTCCAAGTGTTGTCTTTAAAAAAGAAATTTTTAAGGTGAGTTTCTTGGAAGAGTAAGAGTTTTCCCGAGAATATTTTTCTTAGAAATTTCTGAATTTGGTTGAAATTCGATTATCAATAGAAGTTTGGAGTTGGAACCTCTACTCCTCAATGTTGAGATTTGGAGAATCTTATGAGCCTTGAGTGATTCTAAAAAGATCAGTATGGATCACGAAGGGATGTAAAAGAATGCTGAAAAGAAAAGGATTGTCCTTGGAAACTTTCTTCAACAACTATGTTTGTGACTCTATGGTATAGAATCATGGATATCTTGTACTTTTCTTTGCCCAGTGGGAAGTTAAAGAGCTTTGAGGTGCTCAAGTGTTGGATCAACTGAATTGTTATACTATTGGAAGATGCAGTTCAATTTTGAATCTGAGAGTATTCGAACTCAGATGTTCATATATGTTCTTATCCTTTGAGTTAAGAGGATTGAGATTCCTAAATGGAATGCGGATTTCTTCTGATTTAGTAAGAAAGAAAGGAAGAATGTTGGTTCAGTTTAAGTTGTGAACAAGTGGTTAATCATCAAGGTTGTTGTGAATAAGGTGGATTGGTCAAAATGGATTGTTAAGGTAAAAGTTCATCAATAATGTGTTTATGTTCAAATAACTACTTAGCATAAGTGTTAATTGATTACATGAGTTGTTGATATCCAGATGACTAACCTATGTGACAACGTTATTAGAGTTCGTTGTATGATACCTAGCTTGGGATAATGAGAAGAGACTTGAGGTCTATAATTGACTAGTAATGGAACCAGTAGTAAGATGTTCTAAATTGCTAATGGTATTGGCTTATGTTTCTTCAAGGAAGGAAATGATAAAGTTCAGTTTTGAGAAGATCATTCAAGGAATGATTTTGATATGTTTGTTTGTGATATTTTAAACGGTTGGGAGAAAAATATAAATCATTTTTGGTCAATAAGGCTTAGCCCTTATCGCTGAAAAATAATTTCAGTTGTGTTTGGATTTTGAAGATTTTATATCTGTCAAATCCAAAGCTTAAGGTGGAACTGGTGAGACTGTTAAGCTATCGGCAAGCTTTCTAACCACAAGGTTTTCCTTTGCAATGTGGTTTGAGCTTGAGCTAATAAAAAGGTATATGTCTTCTCTTTATGGTTAAGTAAGAAGACAAGAATGATGGAGAAGTCTAGTTTGTTTACCAATGTTGAATTGGGATAGGTTCAAGAATATTTCGTTTGGCCATGTGCATTCATTCTTCCGTTAAAAGAAATTGGAAATTAAAGGTCCTTCATTATATATAGAGAGGTATATGAATTGAATGTTTTGAACTAGATGCAAAGTTTGAAAGTTCACTTTTTATATTGAGAGGATTAAGTTGTAAAAGGATGGAAAGTCCTTAAAACCGTCAAAAGAGTTTGATAGTCACTTTTGGATATCGGAATTTAAATGACAATTAAGTTGCAGAAGGGATATTGTTCTGCAAATGGATGATCTCAAGCATTGAATTTTTGGTAACATATCATTGTTACATCACTTTAAAGTGGGATGTCAAGGAGAAATACAAGTTGAGATCGACCTTGGAAGAATTTGTTATGAGTATGAAGATGTTGGAATCACATTTTCCCTAAGGTTTGCAAGTAAGTGGAATTGAGCGATCAATTCTTTTATGGAACTTGTGAAGTTAATATGGGTTAAGACTGAGTAAATCAGACAGAGATTACTCAATACTATGGATTATAGAAAAGTCTAGCAGTATGTCTATTTAATAAAAGTCAAGGTATGTCATCAGGTTCTACCTTGAGGAGAAAATGAAGTGTCACATTCGAAAGGAAATGTAGGGCTCAGAAGTGAATTGGAGTATCTTAGCTCCTTTGAGACTCGGTTTTGATTCAAAACTTTTGCCAAGTTGGTAAGGCCAGCTAATGTGCAAGTGTCATCACAGAATTAGAACAATGTGTTAGTGACATCAGTAAGATAAGGTCAGCAATTTTATTTGATGCACTAGCTTGACGCACCCAATTCTTCAAGAGAGTAGCTAATCTTTGTTTCCACAGTATTCAAAGTTAGAACAAGTATGTTAGTAACCTATGTCGAGTTCCTGTCAAGTTGTTATGATTTAAGATATATTTGAAATTATTTTGTGATTTTCTCTTTTGAGAAAAATCTTAGGACTTTGTAGAATTCTGGTATGAAATTTTTAAAGAAATGTTGATTTGATATACGGAATTCATGAGAAAAATTTTCTACGGTTTTCATGGTGGTGAGTAAGAATGTGATTTGTCTTCCATCTTGATCACATGGTAAGGCAAGATTACATGTCTTATTCCTATGAGAATGCAATAAAGGATTATGTTTAATTTTATCTCCCCATCCTGATGACATGGTGGAATAAGATCACATAATTCCTTGGATTTTAAAGAATAGTTTCTAGTATGAGTTGGCAATCATATAAGTTTTGCAATTATATGAGTTTTGCAAGTGTAGTTGGTTGAGGTGAAAAGATGCAAGCATTCTTTTGCATTATAGCAATTGTTATATCTAGGACCTTGTAAAACTCTTTTGAGTTAGTATATCCTTGGTACCCTATACCATTTAAGGAGTATGGTCAAACTTCCCAAAACAGTTCGATTATAAGTAAAGAAATTTGGTAAGATTCTTTACAAATCTGTGTTGGTCTCTGAAGAGCATGGAGTAACTCTGTACTTCTCTAAAACTTTGGGATTGTTTTCAGACAACGATTATTGGAATTCTTTAAGCAGTTTGCTAGTAGTTCATCTTGGTTGACGTCATGACCTAAGAAAGTCATTGCCTTTTTAGCGGAATTGTCCTTGAAAGTAAGTTGATATGGACTCTTGGAATGGAACCCTTTCTAAGGAATGATATTGTAGTAATCCTTTCTTTGGAATAAAGGATGTACTAGTAATTTCTCCATTAGTTGTTATTTGTTTCTGTGCTGTCTTGAAAACTTAAATCTCTTTGAGATAAGATAGTCAAGTGAGGACTTTAAGCAAAACTCCAATGGGTCTGAAGTTTGGATATGTAAATTAGTATTGATATTCAATCTCAGCCTGATAAGTTGTTGGATATAGAGAGTGGACTCGTGAGGATATGTTTTTAATCCTAAGAGTTAGGTTGCTCAACAAGTCAGAATGTTAAGTGAAGTCTAAACAGTTCTTTGATGAAAAAGACTGAAAATTGTCAATGGAGACAATTTTGTTGCAAAATTATTGGACTAAAGGTATTATTGTCCAATATGTTGGTATAGTAATGCGTAAGAGTGTAGTTGAAGTAGTTGAGAGAGATAACTACTTTTGAATGTCAGTATGCCCAAGCTGAGTTTTGATTGAGAAAATGATGTAAACGATTGATAAGATAGGTTATTATCTTGTCATGTGTTGGATAAATCTAATATTCTTGGTTAAAGTAATATTGAGATTTTATCTCATAAAGGAAATTGAGTAAGGATTTTAAGTAAGCCTTGTAAGGAAACTAATTCGAGAAGGACTAAAGGTTTAGTTTGGGTGACAACAAGGTTGTGTGAATCCCCTAGGATGTTATTCAAAATCTGTTGACCAGATCAAGGAAAAGTAGTATGGGAAAGTAATATTATTTAAGATCAATGGAGAAGAACAAGAAGGTAAGACACCGGGATTTGTTATTCAAGATTATGGATTGCTTGGTTTCAAAACTATTCATGTGTATCTGTTGTTAATGAGCTTTGAAAGCTGATTTCAAAGGAAGCATATTTATTTACTTAGTTAGTTCATCCTGGAACAAGTAAATGTATAAGGATTAAGATAAAACTTTTGATGGTCTGACATGAAGCGAAATGTCACCAAGTTCGTTTTGATATGTTGAGTTTGTCTGGAAGTTTTGATTGAGCATAGAAGACCAGATGAAATGTTATAGTCTCTTCCTGTTTTAGAATGGAAGTGGGAAGATGTTACAATGGATTCTTGTCATTAGTCGTTCAAGACTTAATGAAAGAAGGATGCATATGGAGGTTGTTAATAAACTCACATAGAGTGTTCTTTTTAATGCATCTATGATGACTTAAAGAGTACTGAAGTTAGCTGAGGTGTTCATGCATGAAGTTATTTTATCTTCATAAAAAATCCAGAAAACTTTATCTCTGATTGAGATGGATGGTTCATCCTAAAGTCTTGAAAGAAGTAACATCAAACTTTGTAGATTGAATTGAATTTTAGTGCTTCATCAAACTGATGAGCAATGCAAAGAAACAAGTTCAAACTCCCGAGGACATGTATTCTGGATTCCACATGAGTTGGAATGGTAGTTTGAGTTCGAGTGAGTTCACATACAAGAATTTTGATTACACGATAAAGAAAATGACTCTTTTTGAGGCTTGGTAAGGCTAGAAGTGTTGGTTGTCAATTTGTTGGAATAATATTGACAAGGTTCTTCATGGGCCAGACTTGGCCAAGAGAACAACAACTGATATCGCACTAACACGTTCAAGGGTGCTAACTGCTCAAAAGCGACAACAGTTGTGTGTTGTGCTAAAGCGAGAGCATGTTAAGATCATTGTAAAGAACAACGTTTTTGTTCTAGTATCCGCCTTGAAAGGCATATTCCGTTGGGGAATGCGAGACAACATAAATGCTCGCTATGTTGGATCTTTTGAGATACTGGAAAGAACTGGTAAGCTTGTTTATCGGTTGACATTGCCACCATCAGTGCATTCTATCTGTAATGTCTTCCTTGATAGTATGTGTTCAATATATCTCATGTACTCAACAATAATGAGATGGATATTCAACCAAATGACACCTAGGAAGAAGGACTAGGTTGAATCGTGAATAAGAAAAATACCTTTGATTAGGTTACCTTGGCCTAAAAATGGAGGTAAAGAAAAGACTTGAGAAACCAGACAGGAAATGCTGAGTCATTTTCCAAAGTTAGTGAATGTTGTAAAGAAGGAGTTTGGTAACTAAGCAATGGTTGATTGTGCTTGGTGCAGAAATAACAATATGTTTGTTAAGGGGTACTACAAACTTCTGTATAGGTTTGTAGTGGTTGTGTGTATGTGTGCCTATGCTATCTTTCCTTGTGATTCGAGTTCTCCTTGGTTTCGAGGACGAAACCATTTTTAAGGGGGTACTAATGTAATAACTGCGTTTTTTAAGGATATTTTTGACTTTCTCGGATATCCTTTTAACCTCTTTGTCCGTTTTAATGTTTAATCCAATATTTTGTTGGAGATTAAATCCTAGAAAATTCTTGGTGATATGCTAAAATCACAAAGAAATGATTTTATGGAACTGTGTGAATTCTAGGATTTTTCAGTGGAAAAAGAATATTTATTGGATAAGCCGTCTTTTTAATTATGTACCGGAAGGAATTTAAAATACGAAACGAAAGCCTTAAAAATTGAGGGTAGTGTGATAAAATCATGGAAAATTGATTTTATTGGTCTACATAATTTACGGGACGTTTTGTATTTAGTAAGTTTTTGCATCCGAGGTACATAATTTTACCGTTTTAACGCGAGTCCCGTTCTGAGACGGATTTTTGTTTTAAACCGCCTCTTTCTCATTGGCTTTTTAAGGAAGGAAGCGTAGAGAGATAGAGATAAGAAAGGTCCGAATTGTTCCAAATGAAACCGAGAGAGAGTTTGGGGCGAACGACGTTCTCGGGCGGAAGAATTCAGCTTCACCGCCGGCTATTTTCCCTTCCACCTCCATCTTCATCTTCACTTCTTCTTCTTCTTCTTTATGGGCTGCTGCTGCCTCGTTCAAGGAAAGGGAGCGGAATCAGGTCGGAACAACGGACTCGGGGAGAAGGACGTCTTCACCGCCGGTCTCCTCTTCTAGCCTCGCCAAGCGACGTCGCCGGCGATCGGTAGCTTGTCCGACCACCACCCACTGCGAGAGCTGCCGCCGGGCAATACTCGACCAACCTTGGGCTCGGGGATCGAGCCACTATCAAGCCAAACGAGCCATGGGCTCGAGTGAAGGTATATACGATCGAGATTAATTAGCGAGTTGATTGCGGAGCCACCGTAAGGGCCTTTCGGTTCCACTCTGCTAATTAAATTTATGGTTTTTATAATCTTGACGTTGATACGGTCCCACAAGTTCAAACCGCTCGGGAAACGGACGTCCGGATCTTCAGTTATAGCGAATACAAGTTTTGATACCGATTGTCAGATAAAGGACTTCGGATAATTACTCGGCATTCGTTGTTAACCCGTTTGATCCGAGATTTGGTCACCTTTAAGAACTGTTGTTAATGAACAATTTTTATTTACAAAATTGTTTCAAAAATGAAGCGGATAATTAGTTATAATTCCGCGAATATGGCTCCTTAAAGCATGATAATTAAGGATTTATTATATATCGATATTCGGAAATTAAATCGTTTATCGATTAGGAAGTTGTAGGAGTTGAGAATACAACTAAGAAGTGTTTCTGTGAGCTCGTTGCTGAGAAATCCTTTTGTTATATTTGTCAGAAGGATGATAAAGATTACTGTTGGAATTACTAAGGACGTTGAGCACGCCTTCTAAGGCAAGTGGACGATTCTCTCTTGCGTTATTGTTATTAAATGAGGAATTGAATCCCATTTAGTATTTGCGTTGGGAACAACTTGTATGATTAATAAAATATGATAGGTTGTTGTTTTGTTAGAAATAATGACCATATTGTTATTCATTCAGTTTCGCGCTAGAACTGGATTTAGGTCTGTTGTATTTGACCTTATGTGTTTAGTTGTCTCATGCTGAGACATTGATTTGGATTAACTTAGTTCAGGGATGTGAGCTTAGTCTTGGAAACATCTCTATAAAACTCGTCTTAGGCAGTATCAATATTGATCCCCTAATACTTAGGACATGACCATGGACCGCTCTACGCTTGAGGGGTGACTATGCACTCTAGCTAATTGCATTTATTAATATGTGTTGGTAGAGGATTATGGATGACACATGCCCTCTAATCTCTCCATCATTGGGACCCGTACTACTCGTTGTTCGAGGATGAAATATGCCCTCTGACCTCGATAATATTGTGTTCCATTCAATATGTGTTGGTAGTGGATTATGGATGAAACAGGCCCTCTAATCTCTCCATCATTGGTACCCTTGCTATTCGTTGTTCAAGGATGAAACAGGCCCTTTGACCTCAATAGTATTGTGTTCCACCGGCAGTAGTTTGAGCCGATTAAAAGTTGCCAGCTTGTTTGTGAAAAGTTTTGAAAGTAATACAAGATAAGTGCGTTAGGCACATTGATGTACCCGAATGGTTAGTCTATTCGATAACCATTCTTGCTTCCGGTTATGAATGATTCTTAATCAAACTTTGGTTAAGTCAATTTGATTAGTTGATGGAGACTTTTCAAAATGTCATGTGATTAATATGAGTTCCCAACAATTATTTATGCTTCTTAAAGAAACCACAAGCGGTGGTGTTCTCTCTCTTGATTATGCAAGTCTCCTTCTTATTCTCTATAAGACTGTTAACTGTTGGATTATAATCCGAGTCTAATCGGATTTGGATGCCAATATGTTTAGTTACAACCATAAGAACCAAGTTAGATTCTCCGCTTGCTAGTCTATCATTAGACTAAACCGTCCATCTTCTTTTCTTTTATATGGTCGACTGGTGTCCACCGTTGGTTTACGACACATTAGGTTCTTCTTGGAAGTTGATTCAAGAGGCGGATTCCGAGGTTTGAAGCTCATGAAGTTGAAGAAAGATTTCCAATGGCTATACTTGAGTGAAGATCATGATTGAACTACTTCAAAGCGAACCTGAGTTTCAGAAATAAGAACTCAATGAAGACTTGATGAAGATTTTGTTTAAATAGAAGGCTGTTCTATTTATTTATTCTTTTAAGTTAAGGTTTGTATAAGACCTTTTACGTGTTTTTCCGCTGTAATATTCTACTTAAGTTGTTAGGTTTTCAAATGGTTTCATTTACCTTGTTTTTAGTTTGTTCAGTTAGTTTAAAGCCTTGGGTAGCTTCGGTTTAGTCTTAATCGGGGTTACTGGCGGTAATACCTCCATGGTATGAAGGGGGTGTTACAACAAGGGATCAGGATCGTCCACGAGAAGCAAGGTTGTTTGTCTATCAACTACGGAAACAAGAAAACAAAGCAAAATAAGCAAAAACAGCTACGACCAACCTCGTTAACGACCTGGAAATAAACCAAACACAGAACAACTAACAAGTCAAACACAGAACAACTAACGACTCAAACTCAGGGTCGGTACCGAGGGTATGTTGACTCGGTAACCAGTGAAAACAAGAGCAAAACTAAGAAAATTCAATGGAATAAAAGATCTATGATAAGGGTTACCACGACATAGCTATGCATAAAACTCATATGAAGATAAAGATCATGCTTTTAAAGATAAACCTATCAACTTTCGCTGACTAACAAGAAAATCAATCAACTTTCATAAATCAATTCACTTTATTACTTGTTTTGAATCCAAGCTCGAAACTTTCGTCATCGAACAATATCAACATTCAAGTTCACAACTATCTCTTTCGATCAAGTTAAAAACTCAAATTACTTCGACTATCGTCTAAGCATAAGCACAACAAGCAATTCAAAAGGATAGAAGGCAATCAAAATATCAACTTACTCTTTCAAACATGCACAACTATGTCGGGTTTCAACCCCGACCTTAGATAAGAAGACTTCTCACTATTCATAGAAATAAAGCAAACAAATTTGATTGAAGAAGACATTGAAATCAAAACTAAACTAACTTGAAATTGAAAAGAGAATATCGTCTTACAAATTTGTGGAGTCCAAAAATACTAAGAACACCGAGCAAGATCCGATCACCGAACCAATCCCTCTCTTTCGATCGAACACAATTCGACTCTCTTTCTCTCTCTCTCTCTCTCTCTCTCTCTCTCTCGACTTGACTCGACTCGACTTCTCCTAAAAAACCTCGCCCCCCCCCCCTTGTCTAGGCTTAGAACAAGCGTACTTATACTAAGAAACTATCTATTAAAAAGGCTAAAAGATAAAAACTTACCCTACTTAAAAGATAATAAGATAAAAGATATAACAACTAAAAGTCGGCTACGCCTCTACCAACACGGGACCCTCGTTAACGACCCGCACAGGGTCGGTAGTGTTTGCTAAATTCCTCTGAAAAATTCTATATCCCAGCCTTCTTAATGACCTTCATAGGATCGTTAACGAGGCTCTATTTTATCTTCCAATGAGCTCTTCCTTGGTTTTAACTTGAACTTCAACTTGATCTTCCATGCCATCTTCCTTAGTTGGAACACGATCTGTGCTAAGGCGGAAGACATGAATCATGCACTCCAAATGAAACTATTGTGGAAGATATTAGCTGAACCCAAACAATCCTTGGGTTAAAATTGTAACGGAAAAATACCTCAAAACCGATGGCCTTCTAAATTATAGGAAGAAACAAAACACGTCCATGAAATAGTCTAAATTAATGAGCCTGTCAAAGGACTTATCTGGCAAGTGGGAGATGGCAAAATCATCCGATTTTGGAAAGACAATTGGACTGGCTTTGGTTGTCTGACTCCGAAAAGAGAGAGTGAAAACATCATAAACTGGGAGGAACACGTAGAAGATTATCTCCTTGAGGACAATTCGTGGGATGTGAATAAACTGCTTTTGGTATTAAACCATGAGGATGCTCACGGAGTGACCCATAATATCACAACGATTAACAAAATTCAGGACAAATTATACTGGCAACCAAGTAAAAATGGATGGTATTCCACTCATTCAACCATGCAATGGCTCCACTAGAATAAAGGTTAACCCCATATTAACCTTGAATGGATAGGTAAGCTCGACATTCCGCCAAAAATAAAGAATTTCTTATGGAAAATTGCTCGAAATGGGCTTCCTACAAAAAATCACCTCCGGGCAAATCACATCCCAGTCGTGCAAGGATGTGTAGCATGTAATAAAACTAACGAGGATATCAACGACATCCCACTAGCTTGCAATCGAACCAAAACGACACTTCACTCAAGCAACCCTAAACTTCTCTAGATTGTGAACCAAATCGACCCAGAAGGAAAAACACCAAACCAAATTCATGATGAGATTAGTTCATGCCCATCTAAGGATGAACTTGAGGCCCTAGTATGCTCCTGGTGGAGCATTTGGTTCTTTAGAAATAAAACTGTCTTTGACTCAACCAAAAATAGACAAACAGTACCCCAGAATAACTTATGCGATTTTATCTGCAATTAAATAACAAAATGGAAAAATGCTAAAAAGTTTGATGCCTCAAGCCCCTTTGGTAGAACTCAATCAACACGGGATAGGAGGACACACGCTAAGTGGAAGAAACCTGCAGTGAATTTTACTAAGCTTAATTTTGATGGTGTAGTGAACGCAGATGGTGTGGCCTCGTTCGGGTTTATTTTCCGGGCCCCATTGTTTTTGACGGAGGATTGATTGGTTGACAGTCTGTTCTAACATCCGAGGCCATCGCCTTAAGGCAAGGGATTCTTGAGGCCACCCGACGTGGCATATCCCATATCTAGATTGAAGGCGATAACTTGCAGTTGGTCAATGCCGTCCATGGTGACTGGCGTTGCCCGTGGGAGATCGAGATGTTGCGGGTGGATATCCATTGCTTGCTTGCCTAGTTCCGGTGTTGGAGTATTTCCCACGTCGTCCGGGAGTGCAATTTAGTGGCGGACTACATGCTGGTTCCTTTCGCCGTGTCTCATCTGTTCCTCTCACTATTGATCTTCGGACCCTCATCCATCAGGATGCTCTAGGGAGGCCGCTAGCCTATGAGCGGGTCTTCCTAACTACTTTCCTTATCAAAAAAAAAGAAAAAGATTTTAAGCTTAAAAGAACCTATATTTTTGGCAAGTTTTTAGTATTATATTTTAGGATATTAATTATCATTCTCCTTAATGCTATTTTCTCTAAATATTAATTGTATGAATATATTCATTGCCGATTTTGGTTCAAATGAAACAAACTCTTATCGTAAAACGTGAAACGGATGCACTTTTTGTAGTTAGTAGTGCACTTTTAATACAAAAGTGTATTACAAAATACAAAAAGTGCAATATAAAAAAGTGCACTACAAAAAGTATGAAAAGTGCACTACCTGGTACAAAAAGTGCAAATGCGAAAAAGTGCATTATGAACTAGGAAAAGTGCATTCGTTTCAGGATAAGAGTTCGTTTTATTTGAACCAAACTCATGCATTGCCTTATTTAATAATTTTCTTAGGAAGTAGGATATTCTATTTGAACCAAACTCATTCGTATTACTTAGAGCCTAAGGAAGGGGGCATAGTCGGCCCTATGCTCAAAGGGGAACGGGTTTTCCATTAAATACGGGAGGCTTTGGTCTTTTAGACTACGCTGTGAATTATGATGTGAAATTAAATACCGAAAGAGAAGAAGAAGACACTTAGTGCAATTAAGCCCTTACCAACTTAGGCATCAGAGGTGGATTAGGGGTACAACCCTCTTTTTTCATTATTTTGCAGGCCAAGTGAGAATCTTTAAGAAGGAAGGAGGCTCAAGAAAATTTCTACACTAACAATTGGCACCATCTGTGGGAAACGGATACGAAAGTCCACGAATTTCCCTGATGAATTTTAGTTTTAGCCATGGAAATATCCATGAGGAAGATTTGACAAATCTTACCGAATAAGAAACCACCCATGCTAACCCTAAGAGTGAAATAGTGGCAGAGATAGGGTCAACGACGCCAAATGCTCGGTCGGCAGCCTAACCGAGGGTAAAACCAGGGCAGTGATGGTGGAGTGACATGATGTCGCAAATGACACCAATCTCGAGCCCCGCCACAAGCGTGGAGGTGAAAATGGTGGTGGGCTCACACCGTGGTCACGCGCGACAGTCGATCGGTTGGTGGTTGCTCACCAGCAGCGGTTGGATGGGGGTGATGAAGCTCTAGCAACTGGTGATGGCGATACATGTGACCGACCAATCGTGAGGTGACAACACATGACATCAGCGACGCGCAAAAAGGTGTGGGAAACTGTGACGAATCTCATGGTCGTGATTCCGCTCGTGAGCCGATCAACGACAGAAACACCGAGATGCGGCAAGTGGTATCCGGAACGAGCGGTGGTGCGAGGGTGCATGGACAACACGATGGCAATGTTTGTAAGGCCCAAGCCTTCAGAAGCGCTATCCCATGCCAATTCAAGGACTTCCCAGGAGGTCACCCATCCTAGTAGTACTCTCGTCCCTGCATGCTTAACTTTTGAGTTCTTTGTCCTCACTCGAACCCAGAAAAGGAAGAGCTCTTGTTGACATGGGTAACACCTCAATTTCTTATAAACCACCGGGGTGTTACATTGTTGGGACCCCCTACGAGGTGGAAGCCGAGTGTGATGAGAACGTTATAGCGGACTTATGAACAACCCTAAGGAATTCTGAGCAGGAAAGGGAAAAGGGAGAGTGAATGTTAAAACAATTAGAACAAGCACCATGGAAATTGATCGCCTCAGATATGCAACGGAAAATGCTCATGGGGGTCCCTAAGAACAACGCTAGAGCAAGTTGAGCAAAAACTGAAGCAATTGAATTCTACTATTTTCCATAGAAGCATTCGAGAGGCAAGGCCGCTGCAAAATTCTCAATGCCATCATGTGACTTGTACGATGGTCATTCAGACCCCATCAACGATATAGCTATGTTCTCCCAAAAGATGGCTCTATGGGTGTCTAATGATGCCATTATGAGCAAGATGTTCCCAGAAAGTTTATGGTTGGCAGCAGTAAAGTACTTTCAAAAGTTGAAGCCCAATTTCATACGAACATGGGATTAGTTGCCCAAGGAGTTTGCTAGGCATTACATTGCAAGCAACAGAGACTCAGTCTCTTTGAATGCTTTGTTTGCAAAGAAGATGGACAAAAATGAGAGTTTGAGGCATTTCTCATCCAGGTTCATGGAATGCTACTCAGAGATTGATGACTGTGATGAGAAGACGACAATATCAGCCCTATGCTCAAAGGGGAATGGGTTTCCTTATAAATATGGCATGCTTTGGTCTTCTACACTATGCTTTGACTTATGTAGTGAATTAAATAACGAAAGGAAAGAAGAACACACTTAGTGAAATTGAGCCGTTACCGACTTAGGCATCGGAGGTGGAGTAGGGGTACATCCCTCTTTTTCCGTTGCTTTGCAAGTCAAGTGAAGTTCTTTAAGAAGGAAGGAGGCTCAAATGAATTTTTGCAGTAACACTTGTCATAGTGTAGTCATATACTTATGTTTGGGTCGTAAGAAATAGGAAAATCTTTCAAAATATAAGTTGTGAAGTAGAGGAGTGCTCAAGGTAAGATGGAGGAAAATGCAATAGAGAGACAAGAAAAGATTTCATTCGACTTAGCCTAGAAATTCCTTAATTTTCTTGGTTCTAAAAATCTAATTTTATAAGTAGTTTCTTATATGAATGAACTACTCCCTTTATTAGAAAAAAAAAAGGTTTTTGAACTTTGAATGAGTTACAAATTAGTGCATAAACTTTGTTTTTAAATGCTTGTCTTAGGACATTTTTCATTCGTTTATTCTGATAGAGTGGGACTAGAGTTATCAAAAATTGAACGAACCCGCTAACCCGACCCGACCCGCCCGATAATTTTAGGGTCAAGACCCGAAAATTTGAGCCCGAAACACGAAATCAACCAAACCTGATAGAACCCGAAACCCGATGGGTTGACCGATTTAGTACATTTATAAGATGTATAAAAATTTATTTTAAAAAATATAATATATTTTAATATTAAAGTAAATAAAATTATTATATTTTAATTAAATATTATTATTTAATTAAAAAATCTATTTTAATGATCATAATAAATTCTATGTTTTTGACCCGGTGGTCAACCCACCTGCCCGAAAACCCACATCAACCCTACCCGGTTTAACCTGTGACCCGTAACAACCTAAACCCGACTCAACCCGAACCCGATATGACCTAACCCGAACCCGCACGACCCGACCCGATTGACAAGTCTAAGTGACACTATTAACATCAAATCTCATCAAACACATATAATTTCACCAAAAAGAGACACGCTTATAAAAATTTCCCAAAGTTGAGGTACATTAATTAATCAAAAATATTTCTGAGGGGCTAGACTTTGTTTTTTCTTTATAATTAGGGTGATTTTAATAATTAGCCTAAAAGTGGGGACAAATTACGCACATGTCTATAAAAAATTTTGGTTGTTGATTTATACACACGAAAAAAGTTGTTAGCACACACAGATATCCGTGCAACGCCAATTCGCGCAAAATGGCGTTGCGCGGAAAGGGCAATTCCGGAATATTAAAAAAAGGTTTCGGGAGCGTGGCGGAAAGGAGCCGCGCAACGGCGTTGCGCGCGAAACGGTGTTGCGCACGCAATACCGTTTCGTGCATGTGCGCAACGCTGTTGCGCGCAATCCAACGACACATTTGAAAAAGTGTCGTTGGACTGGCGCGAGGCCTCGTTGCGCGGATCTCAACGGTAAAAAAAACGGTCGAATTGTCCCCTATAAATGCCCATTTCGATTCTCATAGTTGGAGCATACCGTCATTCCACATCATTGCTTAAAAGTATCGTCAGGAGAAGAAGATACGTCATCGAGCGATTATCATCCCGAGGAGGAAGATTCATCGTCAATCAATAGTTTCATAGCTTAGGATGAGGTAGGTGTACCGGGAGAAAACTACGGAACCGATTCCGATGCATCAAGCGAGCCAGAACAGGTATTTTTCAAAGAAACCATAATATTATGTTTTTAGGATAAAAACCTCAAATCCAAATATTCTGTTTAGGCTTTTTTGCCATTTACGAACGTAGTATATTGAAAGTTAGGATAGTGTAATTTATAATATTTTGTTTTTACATTTTGAAATCATAGGTTGTCGGAATAGAATTTTCTATTGCTTTCCACTACGATGGGTTGAGTGATCGAAGAGAAATGCTTTATTGGGCTAGACAAATTGCAATTTCGAAGAATTTTGTACTAGTCATAAAAACCTCAAATCCAAACAGGGTCATACTGACTTGTGACCTAGCCGGTAGATATAGATGTGGCAAGAGGGTGTTGCCCGGACCAGAAAATAGGAGCATTTATAAGCCACTTATCGATACTCCGACCAGGAAGTGTGGATGTCCGTTGGAATTGAATAGGGTCCGCCTCAAGGAAAAAAATGGATAGGTCTTAACGATAAAGTGCGGACAACACAATCATTGCCTCCCCACTAGTTTGTTAACTCATCCATATGCGGGCCTATTGACAGTTGAGCAGAAGGAGTTTGTGAAAGAGAAGTTCCTATATCTAGCCACCCCAAAGATGGTACTTCATGAGTTGAGGTCAAGGTACCCGGGAAATGTGACCTCAATTAGACAAATCTACAATATGAGGGAGAAGTTACTTCTTGAGGATTGCGGAGAATTGACGGTGACACAATGGTCTTTAAAGTTCTTGAAAGACCGAGGATACATTGTCCATCCAAGACGAGTAAGGGGTTCTGATGTTATCAATGCCTTGTTTTTTGTGCACCCCACGAGTTTGCGCATGCTGAAGATGTTTCCCTATGTCGTCATTATGGACTCCACATACAAGACCAATAGGTATGTTTATTTAATCTTTAATCGACTTGATTAGTATGTTTCCAGTAAAAATGTTTAAAACAACTTGTTGTGCTAGGTACGACATGCCTTTATTGGAGATGGTTGGCTTCACTTGCACCGGAAATACATTCAGCATCGGGTTTGCATTTATTTCGAATGAAGATGTCGCTAGTTATAAGTGGGTGTTAACTCAATTGAAAGGCGTGTACAACGAGCTTGGAGTCCAGGTCAATTCAATCATGACAAATCGCGAGCAGGATCTAATGAAGGCGATAATTCAAGTTTTCGGGGACGGAGTCCAACATTTGTTGTGTTGGGTGCATATCAGACACAAAATTCTAGCGTACGGCCTAAAGGTGTTTGCGAACGCTGAAAAACCACATGAGTTGTCACGCGGGTTTGCAAACGCTTGTTGGCTGCTCTTTTCGTCCACCATAGGGGCGACATTTGAAGAAAGGTATGTAGATTTGAAGAGAAGATGGCGACCGACGCTTATTGCATACGTGGAGAAGGTGTGGCTTAATCCATTCAAGAAGAACATAGTTCGTGCTTGGATAGATCATACACTCCACTTTCAGACGAGAACCACCAATAGGTAATTTCATTTTTAGCATTTGAATTCTGTTTGAATGGTAGAAAGTGTATTTGTTCAATACTTAAACTTTGACATGTGTTTTTTAGGGTCGAAGGGATGCACGCTGTGCTGAAAAAGATATTGGATTCATCTCGAGGAGGCTTAACCACCTTAATACTAACGATTCACATCCAGATGCAATCTCAAATAAACACTTTAAGGACAACCATTGAGAGAACCAGAATACAGAAACCAACAAAATACATGATGATGCCCAAATAGTAAGGGTAAGAAGTGGGCCTGAGGTACAGAAACGAACGGATGACACTGGGCCCCACTCCCATATCCCTCATTTATTTAAAACAAGGTTCTAACTCCCGCGAGGTCCTAGACCTCGTAACCGACTCCACAGACACCCGCCCACACGGACCACTCATTGATGCCACTTCCCCAAGCCAATCACCAACTGCCTCACCTTCGGACCAATCAGAGGTCCCTAATCTCGGGCATCCCACATCGAACCCTTGACAAAACTCGGCTCTCCGATCCTCTATAAATAGGGAATGACCTCGTAAGAAGAAGGGGTCGAAAAACATCTTAACTCAAGAACTGTCTTGCTCGTTAAAGATCGACGTGATAGAAGCATCGTTAAAAGACCTCGCTACAGATAAGAAGAGTCCACAAAAAAGACTTCAAGTCACTCAAAGATCCCGCCTGCACTAAGGACCTCGCTACACAATCTCGCCAGACTCAACACCACGCTCTCAAGTCCACCTCGCCTCAAGATCAATCTCGCAACACTTAGGCGGTAGAATCGTTTAGCAAAGTAGGAGATCTCGGATATTGTCTTCTCGAGATCTCGATAATCTATAGGAGGTCCGAGGTGTAATTTCTAATTGCTTGTTAAGCCTCGTTGGCTTGTAACCTCGGTGTAAGAGAGATATAAATAAGAAGCAAGTGTTTGCACTATCAAAAATAATAACCTCGTTCCTTGTTTTTTAGCGAGTCGTTATTTCGGGCTTCATCACTGGCGCCGTTTTTGGGAACTTCTTCATCCTAAGTAGTCCCCCGATTAGTGCAAACCTTGTCTTTTGAACCTCCCAAAATGACTTGTCCAAACAACTGTTTTCCCCAACATCCCGCAATATGCCTGAGACCCCGCAATGGATGGTCGCGGGACCTCCAGGATGCCCTTTCGTGGTTCCTCCAGGCTGGACGTACAACGCTCCCCAAAACCCCTACCCATTCCAAGGGTATGAGCAGGGCGGTGCGCCCCCGGTTCCGTATCCCTACCCAAGTTA
Organism: Fallopia convolvulus; assembly: GCA_964016875.1. NCBI lineage: Eukaryota > Viridiplantae > Streptophyta > Magnoliopsida > Caryophyllales > Polygonaceae > Fallopia > Fallopia convolvulus. The sequence continues at coordinate 41,805,237 of OZ024719.1, forward strand.
CGAATAGTACCAGCAAGGTCACTCCCCCATACGTCCCCATGCCTGCTCAGGGACAACCTCACTCCGAATATGTACCCGCGTACGTACCCGGGCATGGACCTAGGAAGGAGACGTCGACCAACGGCTCATCAACGGAGAGACCTCCCCGAGATCCCATGCAAATCTCGCGATCCCGTTAGCGACGTTCGAGAATGCGAGACGCAGAGATGTCCGAAACAGCGGGGAGTGCGGCGCACCCCTTGGTGAAATCAAAGTCACGCCGCCCGGCCCCCGAGATCGGGTACAGTAACCCCTTCATAACCGAGATCCAAGAGGCGCCCATGCCCAAAGGCTTCCGCTGGCCACAAATGGGGCTCTACGACGGCACGGCCGATCCCCAGGACCACATAAAACACTTCGCCGTCCAGATGAACGTTAACGCCTACAACGGCGCCATCTTCTGCCGTATCTTCCCAACCACCTTGGACAAAGCCGCAATGACGTGGTTCACCAACCTCAAGGTGGAATCAGTGGCCTCGTTCTCTCAGCTGTGCGAATCCTTCGTCGCGCACTTCAACGGCTCGAGGAAGCGCAAGAAGAACATGCGAGACCTCCGCGGCATTGAACAAGGGGAAACGAGATGCTCGGGACTTTCTTCACAAGGTTCACCGCGGCGGTCGCAGAGATCGCGCACATCAATGAGTCATCGGTGCGGGACATCCTTATGAGCAACCTTTGCCAAGGGGCTTTTAAGAATCGCATTTTTCTTAAAAACCCGACGACGTACCAGAGCCTGTGTGCTCGGATCACGGCCCAAGTCTACGCCGAGGACGCCACCAACCAAAGCTCGCGATCGAGGACCGACAAGGAAATCGTGACCGAGGCTAAGGAAAAGTCTAAAGTGACTGCACCGGCCGCGAAGGATGCGTACATGACGCAAACTCACGACCGGCGCGCCGACTACAAGGGCAACAACATAAACAACAACAACAACAACGACAACAGGAACAACACCCGCTACAACAACCGCGAAAATGGCGGTGGAGGCTTGGGCTGTTTCGGCGGAAGACCACGTGGTTACAAAGGCAAAGGCGGCCCCGCGTACAACCCAAACTAAAGAGGACGCGCCAACCCCGCGTCAGGAGCCAACCTCGTACAGCAAGGGCCGACCAAGCCCCGACCTAGCAACGCTGAACAACACGCCCCCGCGAGGCAGACCCACTCCGGGCAGGCCGCGGCGCCCGATGGGTACATCAATACCATCTCGGGCGGACCCTCGCTGGAGGGTTCGAGCCAGGCAGAGAGAAAACGATACGCAAGGGCAAGCCACCAGCAGCCCTCGGTGTTCAGTGTGGCGCAGACCTCGCGGTCCCATGTGAGTTTGGCTTTCACCACCGAGGACGCCGAGGGACTCCACATGCCCCACTCCGACCCCCTGGTGATACACGCTCAACTGGGCTCGAAAATAGTGAAGCGAGTACTGGTTGACACGGGTTCCTCCGTAGACATCATGTACTTTGGCGCCTTCGAGCAGTTAGGTATCTCCGCGACGTCCTTAAAGCCCTATGCTGGATAGCTCACCTCCTTCTCGGGAAACGAGGTTGATGTCGCAGGTCTCATAGACCTCTAGATGACGCTCGGCATCGGCTCCACAACGAGAACCGAGGTGGACGAGTTTACGGTGGTACACCTGCCCTCGGCTTACAACTCAATCATCGAGAGGGTCTCCTTGATGAAGTTCCAGGCGGTGGTCCCCATCTACCACCTCAAGATGAAATCCCCATCGACGATGGTGTCGGGGAGGTGAAGGGAAACCAGGAAGAGGGCCGCGTCTGCTACATGACCTCGACAAAACAAAAGTGTTTGGTGTTCATGGTAGAGACCTCCGAAGAAGTCGACCTTGAAGTCCGAGATTTCACAATCCCTACCCCCGAGGCAGAAAGAAGGGTGATAACTCCCTTTGAGAACAACGCCGAGAAAATCTACCTCGGGGAATGCCTCACTGGGACGTCCGCAACTTCCCTAGAAGCCTTGCTTGCTGAGTCCCGCGACGTGTTCGCCTGGACCGCGAAAGACCTCCGCAGCATTCCTCGGACATTGGCCCAACACTCCCTGAACGTCGATGTCGCCACTCGCCCCGTGGTGCAGCGGCGAAGAAAAATGAATGAAGAAAGGGCGAGTGCCACGAATGACGAGGTGGCTAAGCTGCTAGCCGCGGATTTCATCCGTGGCCCGTGGGGTCCAATATCCGAGGTGGCTATCCAACGTTGTATTAGTCAAGATGGCCAGCGGCAAGTGGCGGATGTGCGTAGACTTCAAGGACCTCAACAAGGCATGTCCCAAAGACAGCTACCCTCTGCCCTCGATTGACGAGCTCGTCGATTCGACCGCGGGGCATGAGGTTCTGAGCTTCCTCGACGCTTATTCGGGATACAATCAGATCTCGATGAATCCGCGCGACGAGGAGGAGACATCCTCCATCACCCAGCGGGGAACATACTGCTATAAGGTCATGCCATTCGGCCTTAAAAACGCTGGTGCCACTTTCCAACGCCTCATTGACCGAGTCTTCAAGAACCACCTGGGCAGAAATGTGTCGGCTTACGTCGATGACATCGTGGTACGGAGCAAAAACCTCGTGGAACATCTGACCGACCTCACCGAGGTCTTCACCACCCTCAGGCATCACCGTCTCAGCCTAAACCCCGAGAAATGCGTCTTCGGCGTATCATCGGGGAAGTTCTTGGGTTTCATGATCAGCGAACGCGGGATCGATGTCAACTCCGCTAAGGTCAAGTCGATCCTCTCAATGAGGTCTCCAAGGTCACGGACCGAGGTGCAGCGACTCAATGGCGCCGTAAACTACCTAGGGAGGTTTTGCTCCCGTTTAGCGGACAAATCTCTTCCCTTCTTCGCCGCCCTCAAGAAAAATGACAAGTTCATCTTGGACGAGGGACTCGAGACCGCTGGCGGGCGAAGATCTGCAAATGTACGTGGCGGTGAGCCCCGAGACAGTCAGTGCGGTGCTCAGTATACTTCGTAAGTCGGGTGCTCCAACCTGCGGAACAGCGATATTCCCCGGCAAAGAAAATGGCACTGGCAGTCGTGACCGCTGCAAGGCGACTACGCCCTTACTTCCATGCACATCCCATTCAGGTCCTCTCCGACCTCCCTCTCCGACAAATCCTCCACCAGCCCGCCCTCTCCGGGCGCATGACGAAGTGGGCGGTCGAGCTCTCCGAGTTCGACATTGTCTACCTCCCAAGAACCGAAATGAAGGGGCAGGCCCTCGCCGACTTCATGGTAGAGGTCACCTTCCCCGAGACCGACGCGAGCTCGGAAGAATGGAAAGTGTTCGTTAACGGCTCAAGGTGCGACGCCGGGGGCGGGGCCGGCGTATTCCTCGCTGGCCCCTCAATCGAGACGGAGTATGCCCTCAATTTCGCCTTCGAAGTCACCAATAACAACGCCGCATATGAGGCCATGATCGTCGGGATCGAAATGGCGCTCCTTAGTGGAGCCCGAAAAATCAGGGTCTACACAGATTCCGAGCTGGTGGTGCGCCAGCTCAACGACCAATACGACACCAGGACGGGGTTCCTGCCGGCCTACCGAGAGAAGGTGAAGGCCCTGGTGTCGTGCCTAGAGACCTTTGCGGTAGAATCAATTCCGCGAACCTCGAACACCAAGGCGGATGCCCTCGCGAGGTTGGGGTCCGTGCTTCCCTTGGAAGTAGGGAACCGCGTGATGATAGAAAGAAAGCTCTCGCGAAGTGTAGATGGTGAGGTCCTATCCATAAGGACCGAGGATTGGAGGTTCCCAATAACGCGGTATGTACAGAGTGGTGTCCTCCCAGAGGATCCCGCATTGGCCAGAAAGCTGAAAATGCAGGAGGCCCGCTACTGCGTCATCGGAGACCAGCTCTACCACCGAGGATACGCTGAGCCCAACCTGTTATGTGTATCTCCCGAGGTTACGGATCATATCCTCTACTAAGCACACGAGGGAGTCTATGGCGGCCACCCGGGGTGGCGGGCTTTGGCACATAAGATCATCCATCTGGGATACTTTTGGCCCACTCTCCGACAAGATGCGAAGGCCTACGTCCAAAGGTGCGAGGGGTGCCAGAAACACGGAAACGTCCAGCACGCTATGACCTCACGCCTCCACTCAATCCACGCACCCTGCCCCTTTGCGATGTGGGGGATGGACATGCTCGGACCCTTACCCAAAGCAGCTGGCCAAGTGCAATACATCTTGGTCATTGTCGACTACTTCACGAAGTGGATCGAGGCACAAGCCATGGCAAAAATCACCGGGGCGAAGGTCTGCGATTTCCTTTGGAAAAACCTCGTTTGTCGTTGCGGCGTCCCTATGACCATCATGACTGATCACGGCCCCCAATTCGACTGCGAGGAGACCCGGACTTTCTGCTCCGAACTGGGCATAACCCTCAAATTCTCCTTCGTGGCCCACCCCCAGTCCAACAGCCAGGTAGAGAATGTCAACGCCCGCATCCTGACCGACCTAAAGAAGCGCCTGGGCATGGCGCAGGGTCGCTGGGCAGAGCTGCTTACCCTTGTCCTCTGGACGTATCGCACGACCGCACGACGCGCAACAGGCGAAACACCCTTCGCTCTCACTTACGGGGCAGAGGCGCTAGTCCCCGTGGAAACTCTGGTCCCATCGGTGAGGGTATTCAACTTCGACGAAAAAGAAAACGAGTCCAACCTCAAGGTCGAGCTACAGTTCCGAGACGAGCTTCGCGAGGCGGTAGACCTACGCTCTAGAGAGTACAAGCGCCGGGTGGCCGTGTACCACGACAAGAAGGTCAGACCTCGTTTCTTGACCACGGGAAACCTCGTTATGAGACGTACCGAGGGTGGCAAACTGGACCCCAACTGGGAGGGCCCTTATCTCCTCGGGGAGGAAGTCGCGCCCGGAGCTTTTAAACTCAAAGATAGCGAGGGGCGCACCCTAAGCAAAACGTGGAACATCGCGCGGCTCAAGAAATATTACGTGTAACCTCTGAACCTTTTTGTTCCTTACGAGCTTTTATGAATAAAGGATTGCAGGCTTTTCCAAAACTCTCAGAAGTGGAAATTCTTGAAAAGTGCGCTAGTCCACCCCTCGCTTCCCGCTTGGGGTTGGAAAATCTCGTTGAGTCCACCCCTCGCTTCCTGCTTGGGGTTAGAGAATCTCGTAAGTTCCACCCCTCGCTTCCCGCTTAGGGTTGGAGAATCTCGTTGAGTCCACCCCTCGTTTCTTGCTTGGGGTTGGAGAATCTCGTAAGTTCCACCCCTCGCTTCCCGCTTGGGGTTGGAGAATCTCGTTGAGCCCACCCCTCGCTTCCCGCTTGGGGTTGGAGAATCTCGTTGAGTCCACCCCTCGTTTCCCGCTTGGGGTTGGAGAATCTCGTAAGTTCCACCCCTCGCTTCCCGCTTGGGGTTGGAGAATCTCGTTGAGCCCACCCCTCGCTTCCCGCTTGGGGTTGGAGAATCTCGTTGAGCCCACCCCTCGCTTCCCGCTTGGGGTTGGAGAATCTCGTTGAGTCCACCCCTCGTTTCCCACTTGGGGTTGGAGAATCTCGTAAGTTCTACCCCTCGCTTCCCGCTTGGGGTTGGAGAATCTCGTCGAGTCCACCCCTCGCTTCTTGCTTGGGGTTGGAGAATCTCGTTTGGTCCACCCCTTGCTTCCCGCTTGGGGTTGGAGAATCTCGTTGCGTCCACCCCTTGCTTCCCGCTTGGGGTTGGAGAATCTCGATTAGCTCATGCGGGATCTGAACGAGGGCCACAACGCCATCATGACAATCGGTGTACAAGTTCACGGCGAGGCTCGTAACCTCGGCGTATTCGCGATGGGAGGATAAACACTCGATGTGGCCCGGGTGTCACGATAGCTGTGATACCCGGCCCATGGGGTTGGATGGATGGATAGATATGGACAAAACGGATACAAGAAGAAAACATACAAACAATCAAACAATCCACGAGAGAGAGACGACATAAAACGAAAGGCCAAAAAGGCCCATATATGCATAAGGCAAAAGGCCACAAGGGCCGAGATGTTTAATTACAGACCCCGCAGGGCCACCAAAGTAAAGGCCACAAGGGCCAAGATGTTCGAATTACAAACCTCGTAGGGCTACCAGCAAGACAAAAATAAAAAAAAAGAGCAGCAGCACCCTTCAACTCTTTGGGTCTTCGGCGTCGGGACCGGTGAGGTCAACCGGTTCATTCCTCGAGGCTTCGACAGCGGAGTCGGTAGGCGCGTTGGTCGCGAGCTGAAGGCATGTGGCGACCACCTCTAGGCTTTCCTGAACAAGGTCTACCGCGGGAGGAGCCTCGCTGGCCACGGTCCCGTTCGCGTTAAGAAAGAACTCACACTCTCCCTCGGGCTCCTCCGCTTCCAACTCCCCCATGGTCTCCTTGTAGTTGGGGTTGAAGAAGACGATGCGAGGATCAATGTGCCCATACTTGGCCATCGCCTGCTTGACGCCCATACGGACGGCTTGGTGGAACATCTTCCTTACACTCTCCACCAGCTCCGCCTTATACTCCTCCAAACTCCACGTACTTGGGACCTGCGGCCTCAACTTTCTCATTGAGCTCAACAATACGCCGTCCAAGGCGGGTGACCTCCTCCTCAGACCTCAAAAACTCCGCCTCCTTCTCCTTAAAAAACTTGTGCTCAGCAGAGAGCTTACCCCGAAGCTCCTCGTTCTCCCGCTGCAAAGCCTCGACCACCTCCTTCGCTTTGTCCGCAACCTCCCTCGCCCTACTCTCCCCCTCCTTAGCCTTCGCTTCCCCTTCCTTAGCCTTCGCCTCCCCTTCCTTCGCCTTCGCAACCTCCTTCACCTGATCCCAGGTTGCATCCCTCGCATTCTGCTCGCACTCCTCCACGCGAGCTTTGAGCGCAGCCGCTAGCTTGTCCATTTGCTTGTGGGCGAGGGTGATACGTCTGCAATTGTAATTATCAAAGAAGGAGTGCTGCAAAAGTTCGCAAAAATAATTACAAGTTCTACAAAAGAGAAAGAAACAAGAACGAAATTCACAAAAGCAAAACTCACCATGGCTGAATATCGGGTAGTCTCCTCGTCGAGGGCTGCGTCAGTGAGGTTGTTGGCCCATGCCACCTCCTCCTTCCACTCCTCCTTGCCCCACCTCGCCGGAACGCCCCTAACCGGGCCCGGGCAATGGAACTTGGCAGGCGAAGGACCAGCGGCGTTGATTACTCGTCCTTCGAAGTTGAAGCGGGGGATGTCATTTCCCGACGGACCTCGCTGATCCTTTCCCGACGGACCCCGTTGCTCATCCAACCTATGCTTCTTCCCCCTCTCCTTACGAGGAGAACCCTCGCCTTTCCTTTTATGACCGGCTCCGTCACCAGAGCCCCGGGAGGTTTGGGAAGATGTCTTCGCGACGTCTCCCTTCGGCGGGGCCTCCCTAGAGGCCTTCTCCGTGGACGTCTTCGCGATCGTCTCCTTTCGGCGGGTAGGTTTATCTAGAGAGGAGGGCGGTCTCACCGCGGGGGTTGGTTCCTTGATAACGATCCCCTTTGGAGCCCGGAGAACTGGCGCCATAGAACTAGAAGTCATGGGTTGCTTCCCCTTTGACTTCGAAGTAAGAGCGTGCAAAAGATCCACTGCCAAAGAAAGACATGAGAAAAAGTTAAAAAGGGCAGAGAAGCAAGTTGAGATTAGCGAAGCTTCTAAAAAAGAAAAAATGACGTTGAAATAAACCTGGATTGCGAGGTTGTCAACCTCATAATCTGCCAAAGAAGGACAAACAAAAATGCATATGCAACAACCTCCAGGCGTTAGGAAACAACTGTGCGGGGCATATCTGCATCTCCCACAGGAAGTCAACGATGCGCTGGGCCAAGGGCAACCTAAAGCCCGCTTGAAGACTAAACGAATGCACAACCGCGCATCGTTCATAAGACGCCCAGGGGTTACCCCCCTCTTCCGGAAGCGCCAGCTCGACCCCCTCGGGCCAAGCGAAGTCCTTGGCGATTTTCTCGAGATCCTCGAGCTTCAGCTCGGTAGGCGTTCCCCTAGACATAAAACCCTCGTTGGAATCCGAGGACATAGGAATCCTCTCCCCAAGAACAGCGGGGACGCGGGACACAGCGTCATTGATATACGCCACCTTGAAATCCACGGGCTCGTAGGAATGGGACGACGTCGCAACAACCTCGGCGATAACCTTATCGGAGACAGAAGACCCAGCCATTTTGACACCTGACGACGCGCGAAGTCGGGAAAAACAAGAGTTGATAGAAACCTCGGAGTTGCTAGAAGAATGATCGTTAAAAACCAGCGAAGGCGACCTCGGGTTCTGGGAATCGCTAGGCTCTATGCTTCCCACGGACTCGGAAAGCTCCTGATAAAAGCCCTCTTGAACTTTGAACGCGAAGCCTGGCGGGGGGCTCACAGATGCTTTCCTAGGCATGAAAGAGCGACGTCCAGGCCACGAAAGGCGAACACCTGGAAAAGGAAGAGGAATGAAACGTCGAGCACAACAGCCAAGAAAAAACAACACGATGTCATCGCGACAACAAAAAAAAAGACGGAAGACGGAAGGGGAAGCCAACGCAAAGCCGACGTAGCAACAAGAAAATATAACACGAGGTCATTAAGGTAACAAAGGGAGCCACGTGGCACACTAGAGGCTACTCTGACAAGATAGGACGGCGAAGAAGAATTTGAAGCGCCAAAAAGGAGGAAAGAGAAGGAAGAAGGCCAACCAGCGGTGGAGGCCAGCGGTGGAAGCCCAAACGTCCCGTCAGTCAAACATCATGACGTTTGGGCTCCCAAGGGCTTCAAAATTCGAAAGCAAAAAGGGAAGATGAGCACGCAGCCATCCATGGGCAGACAAGGGATACGAAAGGCATGGCGGTCGCCACCCTTGTCCCACCGCCTCACCACCGTCTCGCCCCCACTACACCAACGAAAGGCACCAAGAACCAAGCCAAAACAAGAAACAAAGAAAAACAAAAAACAAAGAAAGTGGTGAAGGCACCGCACCAAGACGGGGACAACCACCCCCACCCCCGATTCACCACCATAACAACGGCGGGGGAAAAACCGACAATTTGACCGTGAAACGCCCAGGCACGGAACAAGATAGTAAAAAGTAAAAAGGAGTATGAAGGCGAAATGCGAGGAAACGCGAAACCCCACCCTCGCCGTTTCGTCACCGTGACACCGGCGCGAAACACCAGGCAAGGCGACACCGCCCCTCTGAAGCGAGGAACGAAAGCCAAACAAAAAAAAACCAAAACAACAAACACCAAAAGACAAGAGGAGAAGGGTCAAAGGCTTACTCGTCCAGAGTTGGCGCCGGAGAAACGGTGGTGCAACCGGGAAGTAGAAAAAGGCTCGTCGGAAACCGTCTCGATGAACTGACGAGAAAACTGCTCACAAAGAAACCGAAACGACAAACGGAGAAGAGAGTGGAGAAGAAGATGAAGAGAAAGCGTGCAGAATACGCTCTTATAAAGGGAGAGTTTGGGCCTACCCCTCCTGAAAGGCTTATCGGGCATGTCCCTCCTGAACGGCCCATTAAGCGAAAGACGAGAAGCGGGCCCAGAAAGCTTAGCCCATACAAGCGGGAGAATCCCAGTACGGAGCTTCGCGAGAGGAAAACCTCGCAAAAACACTTTCCCAACATCGAGAACCCCACACCTCGCAAAGTACCTTTCTGCCCTCTAAGATGTAGTACCCCGTGACCTCAGGGGACTTATGCCCTGCGGCCCTCTGGGCGAGATCCCCAGGCCATGGGGTTGTGATGATGCCCAAAATAGTAAGGGTAAGAAGTGGGCCCGCGGTACAGAAAACGAACGGATGACACTGGGCCCCACTCCCATATCCTCATTTATTTAAAACAAGGTTCTAACTCCTGCGAGATCCTAGACCTCGTAACCGACTCCACAGACACCCGCCCACATGGACCACTCATTGGTGCCGCTTCCCCAAGCCAATCACCAGCTGCCTCACCTTCGGACCAATCAGAAGTCCCTAATCTCGGGCATCTCACATCGAACCCTTGCCAAAACTCGGCTCTCCGATCCTCTATAAATAGGGAATGACCACGTAAGAAGAAGCGGTCAAAAAACATCTTAACTCAAGAACTGTCTTGCTCGTTAAAGATCGACGTGATAGAAGCATCGTTAAAAGACCTCGCTATAGATAAGAAGAGTCCACAAAAAGACTTCAAGTCACTCAGAGATCCCGCCTGCACTAAGGACCTCGCTACACAATGTCGCCAAACTCAACACCACGCTCTCAAGTCCACCTCGCCTCAAGATCAATCTCGCAACACTTAGGCGGTAGAATCGTTTAGCAAAGTAGGAGATCTCGGATATTGTCTTCTCGAGATCTCGATAATCTATAGGAGGTCCGAGGTGTAATTCCTAATTGCTTGTTAAGCCTCGTTGGCTTGTAACCTCGGTGTAAGAGAGATAATAAGAAGCAAGTGTTTGCACTATCAAAAAAAATAACCTCGCTCCTTGTCTTTTAGCGAGTCATTATTTCGGGCTTCATCAATACAGACTACTGGCAAATAAGTTCACAACGTTGTTTCGTCCTATACGCGGACACGTTTTAAGGCAGTGCTTAGGTAAGTTGTTAGACATGTATTATGATATAACAATTGATTTGACGCAGGGTACACTCTATATGGAGTGCCACGACTACTTTTGGAGGGAATGTCACGGTCTTCCATGCAAGCATCGAGTTGCACACGCTATCATAACTAAAGTACCCATCGATCTGGAGGAGATACATCCTTTTTGGAAACAGATCGAATGGGATGACCTTAGCGATGACAACGATCTTGCCCTTGCCTGCGTACCCTTGACCATTAAAGACCCAACGTGGGACGAAATGGTGGCAAACCGAAATAGCGATCAGATGCGTAGAGACCAGTATTTGCAGATCACATCAGCGTTCAAAGATTCAGAGCATCCTGAAGACACAAACCTTATCGAGACGATACCTTATGAGTCGCCAGATGGAGCCAACAAGTATTCAACCACCCGGGAGAAAACACACCTTGAGCACGTAATGGAAGAGTACGAGAGGGAACAACAAAGACGGAAAGACAACAACAGTCGGAGCAAAGCAAATACATCGGCGCCATTCCGACCACGCGGACGACCTAAAGGATCTAGGAATAAGAAACGGACCGGAGTTGGAGTTGATACGCCTCCGGTTGCGACCGTGCCTCCTAGCACCGCTACCCCCGCCGATGGAAGCCACTGTGGCCCCTCGACGAGCGTCAAATGGCGCGAGGTTAACTTTGGCATGGGTAATGTGGATAGTTTTGTATTTCCGTTCATTGATGATGCTAGAGACGTGATGGGAGACGGTCATTGTGGTTTTCAGTCCCTTGCTTGCGTATTGGGGAGGCAAGAGGAGGAGTATTACAGTATTCGATGGGAGCTTCAGGCAGAATTCATGCGTAACAAAGATATGTATGAAGTCTTGTTCACTAGGGGCCTTACACCATTTGCTAAGTTCTTGGAGTAGATCGGCCATGTGGAGTCTCCTTGCTCGAACAAATACTGGCTAGATATGCCGCTATACGGCCTTGTGATTTCTACCTTTTATCAAGTGCCACTTGTGTTTTTATCGAGGGATCTCGCCCCACGGGAAGTGGAAGGTGTTGGTCTCTGGGTACCAACGCTCCCGTAATGCAGAGATGAGAATGTGGTCCGTCGCGCCAAAGTCCAAGGCGATCAGCCCGGTGAGACCTCTCCGTTGGGCAAGGCCCCACCAAGAATCGGGTCCTCCATGCATATACTGTCGAAACGAGCGTATTGGATCCAAGTTCCTAGACCACACTCTAATGACCCTAAGATACTAAACAGAGGAAAATGAACGTGAGTTAGAAAAACTAAGCATTGCTTTCGAACAAAATTAAATATTCGTAGGTTGGAAAAGTTTACGTACGGTACGGTCGATCCAAATCTTGCCCGCCACATGTGTGGAATACGTCGTCAACAGGCTACCGTCAATAGGACCTCCCGGTTCGCCCTCCGCAGAACGAGGGTCCTCAGGAGCGGCCCTTGCTGCTGGTGTAGGGGGGCGGGATCCCTCCGTAGCGGGGGAGGAGGGATGGGTGCTGCTGGAACGGGAGGAGGGATGGGGATGCTGGAACGGGAGGAGGGATGGGGGATGCTGGAACGGGAAGAGGGGGAGACAGAAATGTGGATGTAAGCGGAGGAGATGAGGGTCCCGCCACGAATGTAGTATGATCGGTCGAAGAAGTAGGTGGAGGACGGGAAAAGACCGGTGGTGGCGGGACATGGGTCGTGGTGGGAGGTAAAATAGAGATGGTGGCCTCGGATATGTGGTAATCGTCAACCGACAAATCCTCCGCACTACCCACGGGAGCATCATACTATATGTCCTGCTCGCGACGTCATCCGGCAAGTCATCCTGCAGGAGCTCCTCCGTAAAATCCACCTCCACCTCGGCGGAGGGATCCACATCTATCTCCGGGGCATGCATCAACTCTGGATCACGATCTATCCGCTGTTGCTCGGTAGGCGGCACTCCGGCAAGTATAACCCGTGCAATCTCGGCGGCCGTAAGCTTGGGCGCCTTCTTCTTCCTCTTCTTATCGAGGAGGACGGTGCCCAAGCTAGTGTGTACGTCAATTAGGCGACAAGTTCAGAATTCAAAATCCGACCAATAAACTCAATATATAATTACTAATTTAATTTTACTTTTCCTTATGTTTGTATAATAATTAATTAAATTTCATTCTAATTTGAAATTATTCTTTTTTAATTTTTAGTTTTATTGGATTCAAATTACGAATTCAACCTCCGACTATGAATTCAATTAACGACTTCATCGGTGTAGTCGATATTCAAATTTGGATAGTAAAATATATTTTTAATTTCATTTCAACTAATAATTCCAATCATAAATAATAACTCATAATACAACTAAATTCCCTAACACAACTAAATATCTAAATATAACAAAGATATTAAACGTAAACTAAATGCGAAATTCATTAACGAAATTGAATAACTAGTACGAAATTGGAAACAAGTAACTTAAACAACTAAACGGAATCCAATAACTAAATTTCATATTCATTACCAAATTGAATATTAAACAAATTTAATACGATCGATTCTAAATTCGACTAAATATGTTTGAATATTAATTTTAGAATAAAAATCTAAATCTAACCATGATATTGAAAAATATTACCAAATTGATTAACTAATTACGAAATTGAATATCTAAATAAACAACTAATCGAAATCAAATTTAATATGGGTAAATTAGTTTGTAAAGAACGTACCGAAGCCGTAAATGTCGCTCGTGTGCGGATCAGGCTACGAACCGCAGGAGCTGCGTCGGAAGTCGTCGGAGCCGGGACGACTTCCGTCATGCGACCGGCTTGCATCCGATAACGCCGCCTTGCCGGATCTCGCTCCTTCCTCTTTCTCCCTGAGCTCACCGGACCGCCCTCGGTGGGTTCACCGCGTTGACCGGCGGCAGTGGTGGGGGCGGCCGGATCTGCGGTGGTGGGGCCGGTCGGAGCTTGAAGCGGCTCGCCAGTGGTGGGGCCGGCCGGATCTGGGGGCCCATAGGTCGGGTCGGCCAGTTCAAGGGCGGGGGCGGTCAGATCTGGGCTCCCATGGCTCGGGCCGGCCGGTTCAAGGGCGGGGGCGGTCGGATCTGGGCTCCCATGGCTCGGGCCGGCCGGTACAAGGGCAGGGGGCGGCCGGATCTGGGGTCCCATGGGTCGGCCGGCCGGTTCAAGGGCTTCCGACGTCGCGGGGGTGAGTTACGACGTCGGTGGTGGTCCGACCGAAGCCGACGATCGGTGTGGGTCGGGGGTTTGGCTCATTTTTTGGGCTCGAGATGTGGTTTTACGCGAGACGGGGTTTCCCGGGTGGGTGTGGTTGAAGGAAGAAGATGACAATGGCGGTCGCACGATTCTCGTTTTAGCCCTAAGGAGCCGCGCATGCCCGTTTCGTGCGGCCTGATAGGCGCGCAGGCCCGTTTCGCGCGGCCCAAACCTGGTGGCGCCTCGCGTTTGCCCTAAACCCTAGTGCGCCGCGCAACCTCGTTTCGAGCGGCCCAATAGGCGCGCAAGCCCATTTCACGGGGCCCAACAACATTTTCCGAATCCCATTTTCCATTTTCCACTTGACGGTTTCGCCCTTCAACACAACGCCATTTCGCGCGAAATGGCGTTATGAGGATATGTGTGTGCGCTTTTAAAAAAAAATGTGCGTATGAACCCCGCGAAAATTTTTAATCAATCGTGCTATCCTTCTTTACTACGACTTGATAAATATGAGGCTATGCCGAAAAGTAACGCGTCAGAGTTCTGGTTGCCACATGTAAATCTCAAAAGACCGAAAACTTCATCAATTTTTTTTTATCATGAAGTCTACAGAGTATTTTTTTATTATGGAAATATTATTTGCTCCACTGGTGATTTTTATTCATTATTTTATCAATTATATTGTGACAACCTCTTAACTAATCAACTAATTTTGTAATTTTTACTATATAAAAAATTGGAAAGTATTTTTTTATTCAGGGAAAGTATTTAATTTTAGATATGTCATCAATTGTGGACAACAATTATTATCAATTGCTGACAACAATTATTGTCAACGTCAACAATTATCTATTATTGTCAACAATTATTATCAATGCAACAATTGTCAACAACCGTTTGTTGTCGACAACTTATTGTCCAATTGTCAACCACTAGAGATCTTATTGAAAAAAATTTCAACAAAAGAATCATGTTAGAAAAAAATTGTCAACAAAAGAATCTTGTTGGTAGAAAAACTGTCTAACAAAAAGGATCTTGTTGACAAAAAAATATTAAAAAGGATCTTATTGACAACAAATTGTCAACAAAAGCATCTTGTTGACAAAAAATTGACATTATTAATTAACGGAAGACTAAGGTATTGTCTAACAAGCGAGAATCTCTTTGGACCTATTGTCAATGACCTATTGTCAACAAGTTGTTGTCAACAACCTATTGTCAACAACTTATTGTCAACACTCGTCAACAAATGTCAACGTCAACAAATATTGTCAAAAAACTATCAACAAAAGGATTTTGTTCACAGAAAATTATAAATAAATTCCTTGTTGACAATTTTTTGTCAACAAATGCCTTATTAACAAAAAGGATCTTGTTGACAAATTTATTCTCAACATAAGGATCTCGTTGACTAAAAATTTGTCGACAAAAGAATCTTGTTGACTAAAAATTTGTCACCAAAAGGATTTTGTTGACAAAAAGTTGTCGAACAAAAGGATCTAAGTTGAAAAAAATTTGTCAAGGATCTTGTTGACAAAATTATTGTCAACGTCAACAAACAATTATTATCAACAACCGTCAACAATTGTTCACAATAATTACTATCAATGTTAACAAACAATTATTTTGAACAACCTTCAACAATTGTTGACAACAATTATTTTCAACCTCAACAAACAATTATTGTCAACAACCGTCAACAAACAATTATTGTTCACAAACGTAAACAAAATAATTGTCAAAAAATTGTTGAAAAAAAATGTCTTGTTGAAAAAAAAATTGTTGAAAAAAAATTGTCTAAAATAAAAATTATTGTCAAAAAATGCCTTGTTGACAAAAAAATTGGCAAAAAAATGCCTTATTGATAAAAAAAATTGTCAACAACTAACAATTATTGTCAACAATTGTCAACACATGAATAGAATTAAGGAAAGAGAACAAAATTGAAATAAGATGAGAAATCAGCCCAAAAGCCCTTCAAATCAAAAAGTGGTTTGATATTCCTGTTTATGAATCCTTAATTCTAACCGCCCTCGCATCCTATTCGATATATAAAGCCATTATCATTATCCATTAGTCATATTCTTTTTCTTTATTTAAATTTACTTTTTTTATTAGAATATAATTTTTAGTAGAATTTTTCATTTCAAAACTTAAATTTGAATATCTAAGAAAATGCTATCGAAATCTAAATTAAATATGAAAAAAGGTCTCGATTAACAAGAATTATAATATAAAAATAAAACTTTCAACTCCATTTCTTCTACTTTCTTGCTTCATTCATTTTTTACATAAGCAGCTTTTTTACAGAAAGTAATTCTCTTATGAACAGTAACTTTTTTACATAAGCAGCTTGCCAGCTGGCAAAACTCATTTCTAATTCTTTCCCTTCCCCAATACTTCCTGTTCCAATTCTGATCTCCTTCTTCCCCCTTTCTATTCTCACACAACCTATGCAAACGATCCATTGCTGTTTTCTTTCTCCGGATCGCGCCTTTACGTATTTGATCTGCCGGCGACCTTTCTCTACCATCCTCTGCCTGCCTTTGTCTCGCTGAGGTCAAAACTGCCACCAACATCCCTGCAACTTCGACAACCTCGCCTTCAATCTCTTCTTTACTGATCTATCTTGGATTATCTGTGAGGTATGAAATTCGGGCTTCCATTCGTTTGGCATGTCGATTAGGGATTTCTGGTTCATTTGAGTTGCAATCTCACACTCCGGGTTAGGGTCTCTCCCCTCTGTAAGTTACTTTGGTAAATGATTTGAGATTTAGGGTTAGGGTTTTGGGTTAGTTCGGGTAATTGTTATTATTACCTTCCTCCAATTATACTTTGCGTTTTCTAGGGCAATGGGAATCCAGAACAAAGGAATGTAATTGTGATTGACATTGGTAGGATTTTGGTGTTCGATTTTAGGCAATTGTATAAAGTACATAAGCAAATAGGCGTGAAGTATGATTCAGAATTAGTCCTTAAATTTTGTTGACAAATACCTGCATCAGGAAGAAGCACACACAGTGATAACATAAGAGCATGATACTTTTGAATCGTGAAATCCATTGGAGCACCAGACTTGATAAGCATATTAAGAGAATAGCTGTTGTTTCATTAAAAGGTGTTGTCTCCTTGAATTTGTTTTAAATTAGAGAAGTTAGAGCTTTGTGAATGTTGTTTCTATCATGTGGTGCCAAGATGTTGTTATGCAATTGTGCTTGATCATATCAGAGTTTGAAGTTTCCCAAAAAAAAATGTGATTTAATCTCATTCAAATTAGACCTTCAATCATGTGATTTACATATGCACCTTATCTGTTTGAAGAAAATGCTTAAAAGAAATTCAAAGGAACATAATTTACATAAATCGTGTGATTTAAATATGCGCTTTATTGTGATTTAGATAGTGTCCTAGCGGAAGTTGTTATTGTTGTTGTTGTAAGTTCATTAGATACATGATCACACAACAACATTTTTAGTAATTATCCAGCTAATATAGTGAATCAATTTATCTGCATAAAATAAGTAATACATGGTAATTAATTAAGTACTACTCCGTATTGTGTATGGTGATATTAACACCATGATTTCATAATTAATTCTCATGTGAATGGCACATTTACATTAGTTCTTTTTTTATACTTTAAATCATACTATGATAACATAAGAGCATGATACTTATGAATTGTGAAATCCATTGGAGCACCTGACTTGATAAGCATATTAGGAGAAAAGGTGTTGTTTAATTAAAAGGTGTTGTCTCCTTTATTTTGTCTATAACATCTGTTTTTTGTTTCATATGGTTTATTTTGTCAAGACTTAATTAAGGGGGTTATTTATGCATATAGGAGTTCCACTTGCTGCTATATTCAAACTATGATTGAGATTTGTGTGGTGGAGAGTATGTGAACTCAGTTTTTGATTAT
Source organism: Fallopia convolvulus (assembly GCA_964016875.1). Classification (NCBI taxonomy): domain Eukaryota; kingdom Viridiplantae; phylum Streptophyta; class Magnoliopsida; order Caryophyllales; family Polygonaceae; genus Fallopia; species Fallopia convolvulus. The sequence goes on from OZ024719.1 coordinate 41,822,961, forward strand.
GAATTCAGTTCTAGAATTTTTTTCAGTTCTGGATTTTTTTGCATTCTGGATTGAACTGAATTGTCTCATCTCGTTTTTTTTTGCATTCTAATTTTTTTCAGTTCTGGATTTTCACCTGAATGCAATGAACTTAGTTTTTTTTCAGTTCTGGATATAGTAATTCAGTGTGTCATTGATTATGAATTAAGTTTTGGAATCACAAGCAATTAAGTTCATTGAACTGAATTTTTGCATTGAACTAAATTTTCGCTGAATTCAGTTTATTTTACTGAACTGAATTGAATTTTCACTGATATGAAGCACATTAATTAATTTTATTATGCCAACAACAACTACTTGTACATCTCTTCTTCAATGGCAAATTCCGTTTGTGCAATTGACAAGTAAGCCATGGTGGCTTCTTTCCTTCAGGTTGCTGTTGGGAAGACTAGCGACTCCGCCCACGAATTTCTAAAGGTAAATATTTAACGTGTTTTTTCGTGTTGCTGTAGTGATTGAAATTGCTGCTTCAGTCCAAAATTTTGCACTTCTGCATCCCATGTTGTTTTGTGTTTTATATATTCACTATGTTATGTCATGCTGCTTGGTGTATGGGCCTACTCTTGCTGCTTCATTATGATATTTTGCCCTTTGGGTATGCCTTCTTGTTGTTCTCGTGTTTAGCTATGGTTTTTTGCTGTGTTTTGGATGATTTGATAATTTAGTATGCTTAACTCATGTTTTTATGTGTCATTGTGCGTGTTCATATATGATAATGTTGAGGTATGCATATTTGAAGTTTAATAAAGAAATAAAATATCTAAGTCAACAAAAGAGGTGTTTAATTTACAATATAATATAGCATATTCAAACTTTTTGCTTCTCATGGTGTTCGGTGCTGAATCTTGCATGCCAATTAAGCAATGTGTTTCGTGTTGCATTTTATTTGAGATCTCAGTTTGTTTGGGTGACTGGCCTGAGTAACATTTTCTCGATATACCTTAACTTTTTCAGCTAAAATCGAAGGAGTAGCTTGTGTTACGACTTGAAGATGAGTATCCAAACAATGTGGGTGTCATTGCTGCTTTGTTCATGAATTACGTGAAGCTCAAATCCGGTGAATCGAAATATTACATCCGCGTGCGTGGCGCACGCGGTCCTCCCCTAGTATTGAAAATATGCAACTGTAGGAAGAATTGTGACAAATTTATAAATCAAGGAGCCCCACCATTTTCAACAGTAGGGCTTATATTATAAAATGATGTTTATCTTATAGTAGAGAAAGTGGTCTAGGGTTTGAGCTGAATCTCTAAGCACCACCACCTACCTTCTTTTCCAAATCCATAAAACTCTATGGGCAACACTTGTATAAACATTTAATATAACTAAATCTCAAATTAGAGTAAATTAATATCAAACCATATGACAAAACGAGATGTAATGACAACTTCTTTTCCAACAAACTTATCTGGTGTTCTCCTTGTTTCTGTAATATTCAGTTTATTTTGATATTTTTATTCTATTTTTATGCTCCTCGATTTTTGTATTGGGATTACTTTGCTTGTAAGCGATCCCGGCTAAATAAAAAATATTTAATATTTTATTTTGAAATTTAGCTAATTCTTTTTTTAAAATTTTAACTTAAAAATAATTAATAATTATTTTAGAGTAAAATTTGTAGTAAAGAAAATTCAAGGGTGAAAAGTTTAATTTTCTAAAAATTTTACCGACTTAATTACGCCGACCTCGGCATGTATTTATATATGTGATCTCTTATGTTCTTCAACTTAGTTACGTAAATCTATCTATCTATCTATCTTATAAAATGGAAAATTTTGACCATTTATGATGAACTCGCTAATTAAGTAAAAAGAAAAAGATAATTTATTTTGAAATATCTTCTTAATTGGCCACCTTTAAATTTGTCCTCTTAGCTCCTCTAACGTTTACATTAAAAAATCCCTACAAAAAAATCTAATTCATTTATTGTTGATATCTTTTTAATTGCATATAATTGGCCACTTGCATTTTGTAAATGTTTTAAGGAAAAAGAAAATTGATTAGTATTCTCTTAAGAGCCGCACTGGCCCACACATACTTTTGTCCGTAGAAAAAATCAAATTCATTTATGGTTAATATCTTTTTAATTGCATACACTAGCTACTGGACTCTTGCTTTCTGTAACGGTTTTAGAATTAAATAATCGGTGTAAATGACAAATACACTTACTCCATTGTCCATTAGCATTCTGTAACGGTTTTTGAACTAATCAATTTGTCACTATATATCCATCAACACCTATCAAACTCTTTACCGCAAAACTTGCAAATTAAAATGAGAAAATCTACTCATTCCATATCAATAGTAGGCTCTACATACTTTTGTAAATCTTGATTTTGCTGTTTTTCTCATATATTGTACCAAGTGATGTTCGCATTTTTAGTATAGTTTTTAGTAGGTTTTCTTTGCTTATTAGGTTTAGTTTTGTTTAGTTTAGGTTTAGTTTTGAGTATTTTTAGGTAGTTTTGCATATTTCTATGAAAAGAGTGGAAGCTACGCTATTTTGTGAATTTTGTAGGTTTTAGCGAGGAAAAGAGCTATATGGAGCTGAATTTGGAGCATTACAGCAAAAGACGGAGGAGTGCAAGATTGAAGAAGTTAAAGCTCGAGATTACAAGAGGAAGTGTGGAAGAAAACAAAGTCCAGGCTCGTTAACGAGGCTGTGAAGGCTCGTTAACGAGGCCACGAAGAAGAAGATTTGAAGTATTTATTTTATAATTCACCGATCCTGAGTGGAAATTTATTTCCGTGTCGGTTGAGTATATTTTTAGAATCTTTTTGGGGTTATTAGAATATGTATTTTAGGTCTTAATATCTTTTTCGATTTTATTTCTATCTTTTAGTGTTTGTTTCTATCTTTTTAGGAAAGTTTATATCTTTTAGCCTTTTTAGTTTTTAGCTTTTTAGTATAAATACCATTCTATCTAGCATAGAAAGGGGAGACTTTTGGAGGAGAATTTTTAGGAAGAGATTTTCGAAGGGCAGAGAGAGAGAGAGAGTCGGATCGGAGAGGATCGAGGAGGCTCGATAGACGACAGTCACCGGGGTCGTTGGTCGCGATTGTGATTCGATATTTTGATGTTTTTCGGTTTCTTCTGAATCTCTGTAAGACGATATTTTCTTATTAATTCGAGTTTTGTTTTGTTTTCAATGTTTCTTTTGATTGAGATTTTTAGTTTCTTAGTTATGATTAGTGAGTAGTTTCTTTTTTTAGGATCGGGGTTAAGCCCGACATAGTTGAGCATGTTTGATGAGTAAGATTGTGTTGTGAATGCCTTTTATCTTTGATTGAGAATTGTTTGTTGTGCTTATACCGAAACGAAAGTTGAGGTAATTTAGGTTTTTAACTTGATTGAAAGAGAAAGTTAGTAACTTGAAGGTTGATATTGTTTGAATACGAAAGTTTCAAGCTTTAGATCCAAAACAAGCGATTAAGTGAATTAGGATACGTAAGTTTGTTAATTTACTTGCTAAGTCAACGAAAGTTGATGACTCTATCTGTTTAAAGGCATGATCTTATCTTCTTACGAGTTTTTATGCTTGGCTATGTTGTGGTGTCCCTAGTCCTAAATCTTTGTTTTATTTGAATTATTTCTAGTGAATTTTCGTTGCTGAGTACTTGCCTCGGTACCGAATTTTAATTAGAATTTAATTAGGTCGTTAATTGAAGTGTTTTGTGTTCGGTGGTTCGTTAACGACCCTGACAACGTCGTTAACGAGGCTGCTCGTGAGTGTTTTTATTTGTTTTTGTTTGCTTTTTAGTAGATTGATAAACAAACAACATTGCTTCCTGTGGAACGATCCTGACCTCCCTATACTCAGCGGGGTCTTGATTATAAATTTATTTGTTGTCAAGAAACCCTCTCAACAAATTGGCGCCGTTGCCGGGGAAGCAACGAGTTTGTTAGTTTATCTTTGGGTTCGGGAATAGCCCGACCCCGTTTTTGTTTTTAATTTTTGTTTTCTTTGTCTGTTTTTCTCAGTGTATGCCGGTAGGACGAAGAAGGCTTCAGTTTGATAACACGGGTTATTACTCAGAACCCGAACGTTCCCTGCACCGTCGACTCCGAGAAAACCGAGCCATGGCCACAGCAGAAGAGATGGCTCGCGAGTTAGAGATCCTCCGGACCCAGATGGAGGCACTGAAAGCCGAGGCGCCGAAGCTGAGCGTCAACGAGCTGACAAGGCTCGACTACAAGAAGATCTTGATGCCTATCCAAGGAATGCCAAACAATACATGCATCCGGAACTGAGGGTGCCAAAATCTCCTATTGTGCTTCCAGCGATAGAGAAACCTTTTGAGATCAAGTCTCAATTTATATCCTTAATCAAACGGGCTCAGTTTGAAGGAAAACCTGTTGAGTGCCCTATGGAGCATATTAGAAACTTTCTTGATTTATGTGACACCATAGCTGCTGAAGGTGTCTCAATAGAATATGTTCTGTTAAAAGCTTTTAGATGGTCTCTTACTGGAAAGGCCCTGAACTGGTTAGAGAGCCTACCTTCTAAGTCGATCAGGACTTGGAAAGCTTTGTATGATCAATTTCTTACAAAGTTTTTCCCTCCTGCTAAGACAACGGAGTTGAGGAAACGAATCACCTCCTATCACCAGTTGCCTAATGAAACATTTGTTGAAACATGGGAAAGATTCAAAGAGATGCTTAGACAGTGCCCTACTCATGGGCAACCTTTATATGTTTTGCAAGAAATCTTTTTCCAGGGTATCAACGCAGAGACCAAGAACCGCATCAACACGCATATTGCGTGCGGTTTTATAGAGATGAACCCGACAGAGGCGTGGGAACTGTTGGATAAGCTGGCTAATTACGATGCTATGTATGGAACCCAGCAAACTCCACAAACTCAAAAACGTCTCTACGTACCCAACCGAGAAGAAGTTGACCCAGATGTTAAAAATCAATTCTTACAAGACGAGGTCAACCGTCTGAGGAAACAGGTAAGTTTTCTGAAATCCTCTCAATCATGTCAACATTGTCAAGAATGTGGTTCTTCTGCACATAGTACTTCTGCTTGCACTAACATTGAGCAGGTTAGAGTCGCTGAGACAATAGCTGAGATGAATTATATGAGAGGACCATACAGGAACCAGCCTAATTATAATGACAGGTCGAACAACTATCAACCATGGGGCAATCAGAATACAAGCTATACAGGGCCCCCACCAGATAGACGACCTGCACCATATCGACCTCCAGGCCATCAGGAGACGCCATCATGGGTTTAGGAAATAAAGGAGAGCATCAACGAAGTGAACAACAAAGTTGATGACGTTCAAGCCAAACTGAACCGACAAGATAAAAGATGGGGAGAGTTCGATGTTTGGAAGAGGAGTGTTGATTCCCAACTAGGGGACTTAGCTACACGGATTCCAAGACCACAAGGGCAACTCCCGGGCCGCCCCGAGGAGAACCCTAGAGGCCAAATAGCAGTGGTACACCTCAGAAGTGGAAAGACATTACCAGAGAGAGTTCAAGCTGAAGAGAAGGAGGAACAAGACCTCGCCAAACGGCTCGTTAACGAGCCAGCGAGAGCACATACCGAGCCTACAAACCAGGATGACGAGGCTCCGAGAGTTCCTAACGACCCTACCACAGGTAAGTTCTCTAAACCTAGCCTCCCTCTCAATCCCAGGATAGTTAACGACCCCACCAAGGTCGGTAACGACCCGCCGAGGACATCAATCGACCCCAGTGTCGACCCGGTACTCTCACCTCTCGAGCCTAACTTGGTTCCGAGAATGGTAAAATCTCTTCCATTTCCAACTAAGAAATCTATGGACTCTACTGAGAGTAAGTTCAAGCGTTTCGTGAAGATTCTTCAGGGCATTAATATTTCCATCCCATTCGCTGAGGCCCTAAGCGAGATGCCGACTTACACAAAATTTTTGAAAGATATTCTTAGCAGGAAAAGATCCATTACAGAGCTGCAGGATGAAGTCAGATCAATAGCTCTACCAGAAAAGCTAGGAGATCCAGGAAGGTTTGCAATCACAATCGGCATAGGCAACCACAAGTTCGAGGCTTTATGCGATCTAGGTGCCAGTGCTAGTCTCGTTCCGCTCTCAATCTGGTCTAAAGCCAACATGGGACCGCTAGAGCCGGTAGACATGAATCTGTACATGGCAGATGGGTCAAGTGTCAAAGCCACATGAGTGGTGGACGACTATCCTATTCAAGTCGGGGAATTCTTTATACCGAATGATTTTATCATCCTTTATATGCCTGAAGACCCCCATGTCCCCATAATTCTCGGACGACCATTCTTAGCCACAACAGGAGCAAGAGTTGATGTGCGGAAGGGACTCCTCACTTTTGATATCGGAGAAGAACGGGTGGAATTCAACTTGGATCAAAAAGCCAACGACCCAGTTGGAGTCGCACAAATCGAGTTGACTCAACCTGAACTTGACACAACAGTCCCTACCGATCCTCATTTCCCGATCACTGAGTCCCACGTGCAAGAGTTTAACCAAGGCCCTACTATAGGTATTACAGAAAAGTCCAAACCACCTTGGCATTCGGACTACACTGACAATCCAGGGATATCAAGCGCACTAATAGAAGAAAAGGGTCCTAACTTAGCAACTCAAGCACATAGAAGCTGTAAGGCTACGAGAGGGGTACCTCAAGACCCCAACATGGCTACACATGAACCACCATGAGACTAGAAAGAGAGCTCGTCGGGCTAACGACGTTAAAAATAGCGCTTACGGGAGGCAACCCGCTTTTAGAATAGGTTTAGTTTTTCTTTTCTTTTCTTTTTCTTTTTAGATTATTTCTTAGCTTTCTTTTGTTTTTCTTTTTAGTTTTAGTTAGGATAGAAATTAGAATTTTTGAGCTAACAAGATTATAGGAGAAAGGGATCAAAAAATCACTCCAAGAGGCCACGACGGCTCGTTAACGACCCACCCAGGGTCGTTAACGACCCGGTTCGAAGACCCGACTCGTCAAGAAACGGGGCAGGTAAGAATTTTAACCTAATCTATCCTATCTTTTACCCTAGCCGCCGCCCACCTCTACCCCTTCCCCTCCTATATAAACCCCTTTTACCCCCTTCCACAAATCTACCACTACCCTCTCAAAATCATACTTCCCCAAACCCGAAAAGCTCTCAATCCCTCTCCCTTCTCTCCCACCGGTTCGGAATCCCCCACTCCACCGACCACCAAGAGGCCGTCGTTACTGGAGCTCGGAAACCGATCACCGACGAGACACAAGCTCGTTAACCACCCCGATTCCGACCCTTGTTCTTCAATTTCTTGATTCTCCGGTATGATTTCTAAACCCTTGCTCGAAATTGCATGATTGATTATCTTTAGGGTCGAAATTTCGTGTCTTGAATCGTGTTCTTAGAAAGGTCGATTTGCATGCTTGATTTTTGTTCATAAAAGTTCTTGATTGTGCTTAGTTGTTCATGTTTTAGGAAGAATTATTCATGTTGGATTATCTATTGCAACACTCTAGTTAGGAAAGCATGAATTTTTCTTGTTTTAAATCTTAAGTTCGAACTTTGCATGTCAAAATTTTGGGGTAATTTTAGCATGTTCGGGTTGGGTAATCGAGCAAGTATGGGGTGCTTATACCCTTTTTTGGGATTGGTGGAAAAATATAGGAGATTGCATGCTTGATTTGTGTTTTTAAATTAAGGTAGATTAAAATCGGAAATTCTGGATTTGTTCTCGGCGGCTTGTTAACGACCCACCCAGGCTCGTTAACGACCCTGCAATGCTTCATAAGATCAATCCGAGTCCAGAATCGGAAACGACCCAATTGGGTAGTTAACGAATAATTCCGAGGTTAATTCGAGACCAAGTATGGGGTCTCGTACCTATCTATTTTTTTTGAGTGGATCTTTCTTGGACAAGTCTTGATTATTTTGTAGGATCCATGGCAAGTTCAAGCAGACCCGCTACCCGAGCTCAGAAGAAAAGGAGGAACCATAGGTACCCATCTCCACCTCGAGTGGATGATGTGATTTTGAGCACTCGGAGCCAAGTACGGCGTTACCGAGATTTTCTGGAGAAGGACCATTACACCCGATGGTTCTCAAAGTCTAGCGCTGTCACCACAGGGATCTACACGGATGTCAAGGACGCTTTCATCATCCTTGGAGCCGCCCATATTTTAAAGCGAGAAAGTTTGCCACACTATCCGGCCCTCACATCCGAGTTCTTGGCCACCTTGGAGACCAACTTCTCGTCGAAGACCTCGGCGGGACGGATCCGGTTCCGGCTCGGTAACGAGGACCGTGACTTTACAATGGCGGAGTTCAACGCAATCTTAGAGCTCCCAAACCCGTCTACAGATTATAGCTTGAAGGACTACCGAGTGACCCGCACTTGGAGCTACATCACCGGGGAGGTTCAATCCTCCACCGCGGCGTTATCCGGGGCAACCATAATCAACCCCATCTTCAGGATTATTCTTAGAGTCCTCGCCGCGACATTTTGGCCGAAGAGAGAGTTGAACCGGCCTACAAGGACGAAAGTTTCTTGTTTCCGCACCATTCTTTTTGAGGAGCCCGACCCGTTGAATTTGGGGTACAAATGGCTCTACTACATCGGAAAATCTACCAAGTCCAAGGAGGTTTGGTGTGGCAATTTGGTTAGCCTCTTGGCTAAGAATCTTGGAGTTGATCTCACCCGCTACACACCGGCTCACGCCCAACTCCTTAACAAAAACTATTTGTATAGCTCCGGTGTCTTCATTCAAGGCGAGGGAGGATACAAGGTGAAGGTTCAATATCGCATAGTTACACCCACCCTCGACAAGTTCGAGCTTCTCTACATACTGAATTGGTACGAGGCCTGGACGGGACATGCCTACCCATTGGAGCCTAAACCGGAGGATGAGCTTTCGCTTCGGCCATGTGAAACCCGGTTTGAGCGGGAAGACATGGATGAAGATGAAGAGGAAGATGATGAAGAGGACACCAAGGTCGTAGGCAATGACACCGAAGAAGACGACACCGAGGGCGGCATTGAGGAGCTCAACTACGAGGAAGACGACATCGACACAGAGGTCCTAGGGAGCAACATCTTCGTTGACGAGCCCACCAGGCTCGTTAACGACCACTTCCAGCCCCATCACAACACTGTTAACGAGGCACCCAGCATCGTTAACGAGGTGCCGAGAGCTCCTGTCGACCCTCATGCCTATGGACTCATGCCTTACAACCCGGTGATGTATCAAGACCACTTCCAGCCTCACTACCCACCACCTCCTCAACCCGAGTACACAGGATCGAGTATACCACCACCATGGGCCGACGATCTTTTTGCAGGGATGCAACAGCTTCACCTCCAACAGGATCACTGATACACTCTATTTAGTATAGGTTAACTCTTGTATTTTAGGTATGATTTGAGTGTGTTTAGGTTAGTTTTGAGCATAACTGTCATATGAAGACCGAAGACACGATTTGGAGAATTGCAAGAGTTTTGAAAACAAGTGTTGATTTGGAGTTGTTTTGACACCACTTTCTTGTAACGCTTATTTCGGGAGCTACGGTGGTCGGATGAAGATGAATTTGGTATCATTGGAAAGCTAACTCGAAGAGCTACAATTCATATTTTTACTCCGAGTCAAAATTTCAACTCTAAGGTGGTCAAAACATCTTCCGAAAACAGCGCTGGAATTGTGTCACGATCAGGTCCGCGATCGCGGAGGTTGTTCACCGCGCCCGCGGAGGTCCACGTCAGCATTATTCCGAGGCGGCGACTGATCTTTCTATCTATCTATTTTTATATTATTTCCGAATTTATTTTATTTTCGTACGCTTAGTTCGAGACTATTTAGACCTAGTTTTGGAGCTTTGTTTTGAATTCTCTCTTAGATCTAGTTTTCAATTATTTCAGATTTTAGTATTTTCTCTCTTATGGAGAACTAATTTCCTTTGGAGTTTGTTTGATCAAGGAAGCCTTTTTATGTAATTCGTGAGATTCTGGTAACTTTTCTATCCCTTGGTTAATATCAAAACTCTTGTTTTTATTTATATGATCTATGTTTGATTTGATAAGCCTGATCAACTTGTTTGATTGACTTAGATCTACTGTTTGGATTAGGTTTGATTGTTGTCTGTGCAATTTTATTTATCCTTGAAACAACTCTTTTCTGGGACCGTGGACTAGAATTGAGAAAGAGTGTTTGATTGTTATTTTATGCATGAGACTCGTAGCTTGATTGCATGATTTAATATCCTTCTAACCTTAATACTTTGCATGATTTGAATTAAGCGTTCTTGTTCATATCATTCTTTCGCTTGGACCGTGGACAAGCGGAAATCTTTTATAAGGACTAGAATTAACTAGGGAATTAATAGAAAAGTGGATGAATTGATGATCCAATGATTAAAAAGGTGGAATTGATTGAATGAACTCTGCTTTCTTCCAATTGATTTAATCCCAATAATATTTGTTTGTTTTGTTTGTTTGCCTGAACTTCCAAAAAACCCTGTCTTTGCTTTTGCTGATTGATCAGAATCCCGATTCTCTTGGGTTCGACCCCTTGCTTGCTTGCTATACTGGTTAGTAGTTTAGGGTTATTTATCTTTGATCTTGGCAACAACGATTTTAGCTGAGTCAAATTTTGGCGCCGTTGCCGGGGAATCAGTTTTTAATTTTCTGTTTAATCGGCGGTTCTGACGAAACCGCGATCGCGGAGAGTGTTCACCGCGGGCGCGGATCGGTTCGTCCAGATCCCCCGAATTGGTAAGAACCTATCTTATGGTTCTAACCCGTTCTACTAATAATTCGCCTGTTGTTCCGTTTGATCCAGAAATTAACAGGACTCTGAGACAGTTGAGACGTCAGGTTCAGGCTCAAGTGCTAGGCATACAGTTTGATCCAGTTTCATCTTCTTCTTCTTCATCTGATTCAGAGGTTGAAGAGTAGCTAGTAACCATGGCAGATCGCACTATTAGGCAACTGACTGCGCCTAATTTAGAGCAGCAACAACTTGGTCTTCAGTTTCCCGCCCTGGGAGAAGGAGTGAAATTTGAGCTTAAATCTGGTCTTCTCCATTATTTGCCTAAGTTCCATGGGCTGAGTGGGGAGGATCCGAATAAACACCTTGCAGAGTTCCATTCTGTTTGCTTGGGAATGAAGCCAGCTGATGTGACTGAAGATCAGCTAATGTTGAGGGCTTTCCAATTTTCCTTGGCTGATTCAGCTAAGGAATGGTATCTATACTTAGCACCTGAGACGATTACTACATGGGCTCAGATGAAGGGTGCTTTTCTGGAGAAATATTTCCCTGCTGCCAAGCAAACGTCTATCAAGAAGCAGCTGAGCAGTCTGGAAGAGGGAGATGATGAGAATCTGTATGAGTACTATGAGCTTTACAAGAGACTCATAGCCAGTTGTCCTTACCATGGCTATTCTAATAAAGACCTGATTTGCTATATTATTGAAGGTCTCTGTGATGCTGATAGGCGCCTGATGAATGCTTCCTGTGGAGGTTCTTATGAGAATCTCACTCCTAGACAGGCATTTGAGAAGTTGGAGACTCTAGCAGAGCAATGCAGAAATCAGAGAAAGAGGTCCAACAATAGGTCTGTCAATTCTATTAATGATTCCCTGAATGCTGAAGTAAGGGAGTTAAAAGCTATGATGAAGCAACTGTTGGTGGGCAATGGAGCTTCAAGTTCAAGGGCTTGTGGAATCTGTGGTGAAGTTAGCCATCCTACTGATGCATGCCCTATCATGCAAGAGCCAGCAGCTGATGTGAATGCTATAGGGAACTATGAACAGAGGCCCCGGAATGACCCATATTCAAATACCTTTAATCCGGGGTGGGCAAACCATCCTAACTTTAGGTGGAATCAACAACCTCAACAACCTTTTCCACCACAAGGAGGTCAGCCCAACTATGTTCCCAGGCCTAATTATGTGCCAAGGCCCAAGGCTCCTCATGAAAATCCAGCCATTATCAATCAGCTTATGAAGGAAAATCAACAGACTAAGGCTGCAATGAAGAATTTGGAAATTCAGTTAAGTCAGATTGCAACCACTCTGAACCGGCTAGAAGCTAAGGACTCGAGAAAACTGCCATCTCAGACCATAAACCCGAGAGAGAATGTGAGTGCTATGACATTGAGAAGTGGAAAAGAGCTTAACAGAGACGTAGAGGTGTATGAAGATCCACGGAAAGGAAATTCCGAAATTCTGGAAAACGACTCCGCGCCCGCGGTGAACAAGTGCCGCGATCGCGGAACCTCAACTGAGAGCTCGGATATTCTGATTGAAGACACCGCGCCCGCGGTGACCAATGGCCGCGATCGCGGAGGCGAGGAAAATTCGGATTCCGAAAAATCCGATATTCCGCGACCGCGGGATCCTCTCCGCGCCCGCGGATCTGAAGCTGAACCCGAGGATTCTTACGTTCGACCTCAGTTTCCTCCCATGGCTTCACAAAAGCCCGCTCCACCATTTCCTGAGGCACTGAAGGACACCAGGAGGCCTGCCAATGACAAGGAAAATTTTGAAACCTTCTCCAAGTGTGAGGTAAATGTTCCTCTACTTAAACTTGTTCAAAGTATTCCTCGTTTTGCTAAATTTCTGAAAGAGTTATGTAATATAAAGAGGAAACAAAAAGAGAAAGGGAAGGTTACCAAAGTTAATCTTGTTGAAAATACTGAAAATGTATCTTCCATGCTTCAAAGGCAATTGCCTAAGAAGTATGGAGATCCAGGGAGGTCTACTGTTCCCGTTACTATTGGTGAGGCTAAAATTGAGCATTTTATGCTTGATCTAGGTGCATCTATTAATGTCATGCCACTTAGTATATATGAGAGGTTAGGTCTAGGGCCATTACAGGATTCGAATATTACTATTGAACTGGCTGACCACTCTAATGTGAGTCCGAAAGGATTTGTGGAAGATGTTTTAGTGCAGGTGGATGGCTTAATTTTTCCAACGGACTTTTATGTCCTAGAGATCGGTAAGGGGAGATACGACCCAGTTTTGCTGTTAGGTCGTCCATTTATGAAGACGGCAAGCGCCGTCATTGATGTTTCAAAGGGCCTATTATCTATGGCACATGAAGGGAAAAAGGTCCAGTTTCAGATAGATGATGATCCATTTTGAGCATAAGGGACGTCGGGCCAAACGACGTTAAACAAAGGCGCTACTCGGGAGGCAACCCGAGGTAAGCTTTCTTTTTCTTTTTCTTTGGTTTAAATTTTAGTTTTTATTTCAATCTTGTCGGACTAACATGCAAGTACTAGGTTCGAAAGAACAAAAATATTTTGGGAAATTTTATTTCTCGAAATAAACAGAAATAGTCGAACAAGCACCCAGAGAGCAGCTTCGCGATCGCGGAGGTGACCCACCGCGATCGTGGAATTACTGTTCATCGTAAAAAAAATCAAAAAAAAAAATCAAAAAAAAATAAAAATAAATAAATAAAAGGCTTTCAAGTGAAACCCCTGAAATAAAAGGCTTTCAGGTGAAACCCCTGAAATAAAAGGCTTTTAGGTGAAACCCCTGAAATAAGTTAGAAAAAAAAAAACAAGAGTGTTCTTCCATATTCTACCATCACCCACCAATCCACTTTTCTAATTCTTTCCATGTCTAGTTCCTTGGAATTCCTCAAGTATGGGGGAATATTCCTCTTCAAGGCTCGTACTACATTAATGCTTAAGGCGAGATTCAAAGTTCGTTTGTGCGTTCGTGTTCAGTTTTGTTGATCGTGTTCTCTAACAATTTTTTCACGATCGCAGCACCACCCGCACCCGCGGCCTGGCCACCGCGCCCACGGTTTTTCCTGACGACGGATCATATGGAGATTTCCGAGCTATTCATTCAAGCCTTTGAAGAGTTCTTCCATCTCTTCTTTCGTATGTGAGTCTTCTGATTTTCCTCTTCTATGCTTAATTCATTTCTCTTTACTTCATTGAGGACAATGAAGGATTTAAGTATGGGGGAGGAAGTACTCAATACGCCTATCCTAGATAGTTGCTTTTCAGTTTATTTTTGTGTTATTTTATGGGATTTTTGTTCCATGTTTTGTATAGAGAAATTTAAAAAACAAATTAAAAAAAAATTAAAAAAGCCATAAAAAAATCAGAAAAAGGCATAAAAATCCTGGGATGAGTTGAAAACCCGAAAGGGCGGCTCAGGTAATAAGCAGGTAACCCGGACCAGCATTAGGCTGGGGTAATATGAGGTTTATGAGAGATGTGAGTATTTTGTGAGCACACCTAAGAAAAATGAAAAGAATGATTAGGTGAAAACCCGAAAGGGCGCCTAAGTAGAATGAGCGGTAAAATCAGAGTGTTTATGATCATATTCTACTTTGGGGTCTGGGGATTACATTTTAGATGTTGGGTAGATCCTAGGTTGCTCTACACTTTTTAGAGCTTGATTGTTATATCTTGTATATGTGAGGTGTGTGTTTGAGCTTTCATGTCTTTGCTCATTATTTCTCTATTTTGGGTTCGGGTTGGTGAGGTGAGTGATTTTTGTCTTCCCTTGTACTACGCTGTAAACCTTGATAGGATTTCTTATTAGATTTATTTTGAGCTTACTCGAGGACGAGCAAGGTTTAAGTATGGGGGAATTTGATACACTCTATTTAGTATAGGTTAACTCTTGTATTTTAGGTATGATTTGAGTGTGTTTAGGTTAGTTTTGAGCATAACTGTCATATGAAGACCGAAGACACGATTTGGAGAATTGCAAGAGTTTTGAAAACAAGTGTTGATTTGGAGTTGTTTTGACACCACTTTCTTGTAACGCTTATTTCAGGAGCTACGGTGGTCGGATGAATATGAATTTGGTATCATTGGAAAGCTAACTCGAAGAGCTACAATTCATATTTTTACTCCGAGTCAAAATTCCAACTCTAAGGTGGTCAAAACATCTTCCGAAAACAGCGCTGGAATTCTGTCACGATCAGGTCCGCGATCGCGGAGGTTGTTCACCGCGCCCGCGGAGGTCCACGTCAGCATTATTCCGAGGCGGCGACTGATCTTTCTATCTATCTATTTTTATATTATTTCCGAATTTATTTTATTTTCTTACGCTTAGTTCGAGACTATTTAGACCTAGTTTTGGAGCTTTGTTTTGAATTCTCTCTTAGATCTAGTTTTCAATTATTTCAGATTTTAGTATTTTCTCTCTTATGGAGAACTAATTTCCTTTGGAGTTTGTTTGATCAAGGAAGCCTTTTTATGTAATTCGTGAGATTCTGGTAACTTTTTTATCCCTTGGTTAATATCAAAACTCTTGTTTTTATTTATATGATCTATGTTTGATTTGATAAGCCTGATCAACTTGTTTGATTGACTTAGATCTACTGTTTGGATTAGGTTTGATTGTTGTCTGTGCAATCTTATTTATCCTTGAAACAACTCTTTTCTAGGACCGTGGACTAGAATTGAGAAAGAGTGTTTGATTGTTATTTTATGCATGAGACTCGTAACTTGATTGCATGATTTAATATCCTTCTATCCTTAATACTTTGCATGATTTGAATTAAGCGTTCTTGTTCATATCATTCTTTCGCTTGGACCGTGGACAAGCGGAAATCTTTTATAAGGACTGGAATTAACTAGGGAATTAATAGAAAAGTGGATGAATTGATGATCGAATGATTAAAAAGGTGGAATTGATTGAATGAACTCTGCTTTCTTCCAATTGATTTAATCCCAATAATATTTGTTTGTTTTGTTTGTTTGCCTAAACTTCCAAAAAACCCTGTCTTTGCTTTTGCTGATTGATCAGAATCCCGATTCTCTTGGGTTCGACCCCTTGCTTGCTTGCTATACTAGTTAGTAGTTTAGGGTTATTTATCTTTGATCTTGGCAACAACGATTTTAGCCGAGTCAATCACATTCATAGGAGGATGGATAGATGGGAAACTGTCTATTCCGCTCGCATGTCGATGGAGGATCAAAGGCATCGTCAGAGAGAGGCGGAGGACGCTGAGCGTTGGAGGACGATGTACGACTTCATGGGGAACTTTGAGCACTACTTACCTCCACCGAACTGTTGATTCAGCTCGAAGATAAAGTTTTTCCGTGTTTCCACTTTTACAACTTTGTAAGTTTTTATGTCTTTCTTTTTCTTTTTAATTTTTTGTTCTCTTTTCTATTTCTTTTCCTTCTTCTTATTTTTCTTACAGTGGGGACACTGTAATTTTAAGTATGGGGTGGGAGAAAGTAGAAAACTTATGTCCTAGGTGTTTATGTGTTGGTGTTTATGTGTTTCCTATTACTTTATGTCGAAAAAATATAGAAAAAAATTGAAAAAAAAATTGAAAAATTTCGGAAAATCTAAAAAAAGAGTTTTAGAATTGATAGATATCCCTTCTTAAGTTCTATGATAGCAATCTCTAACTTAATCATATAATTCCTTGCAAGCATGTCTTTAAAAGTATAGCCGGATTCTCAAACTTGAAATTATTGGTTTTAGAAGAAGATAGCATTTGATGAAATTGAGCACATATACTTTATAGCATAGATGATGCAATCCAACAAAATTTACCTTGTGAGTTATTTTTGGCCTTAAAGGGAGAACATTAAAAATCCCTCTTCTTTTCTTGTGTGATTTACTCTCTTTATGCATATTATCTCTTGGAATTGTGATGGTTATCTATTTCTTGAGACCCGTATAAGATTGTTAGTTCATTACTTGTGAAGATCATATGATGAAGAACTTATTTTCATAAGCCCTATTATTCCCTATCTACCTTTACATTATTCCTTCTTTTTGATAACCAATTCTAGCCTGAAACCTTTTATTTTAAGCTCCACAAAAATTATTCCCTAGCCGAGATAAGCTTGACCCTATCCGGGAATTAGGACTTAGATTGGAGAGGTATGTTTTGTGATGTGTTAAAAAGAGAAGAGTTGCTTATATTTTTCTTAAATTGAAGGGTATTTAGGAAGGGTAGATTGGAAGTGTCTTGTTGTTACATGTAATAAGAAAGGTCTCTTGATAAGAAAAAATGCACAAAATAAAGTTTTTGATGGATGTAGTGAAAAGAAGAGAAGGAATGTATACGGTAGTGATCGCTCGTGTGTGCGAGGGTCTAGAGATACAATTTATAACCCGACCCCGTTGTAGCACGTGGTGGGTGTCGAACGCTCGGGAAATCTACTCGATTGATGTGCCTAGACACTAGAAAGCTGGAAAGGAGAACTTAAAACAAATGAAAACAAAGGGAACAGTCGGGACCGACACAAGTGTCACGTCGGGCCCGATGTTGGCGACAAGAGGGAAGTTGGGACCGACGTAGGGCAAGTCGGGCCCGATGTAGCTGGGTTTCGTCGAACTCAAAGATTGAAAGTAGATCTTGGGCTTTTGGGTTCCTTCTCTAGTAGATTAAGGCTTTTCCACCCCAATTCAAGCAATAAGTGATGATCGGGATAGGATCGAGTGCTTTCGCCCTCGTTCCAACCAATTCTACACATCGATCATTGGGGAAATCCCCTTCGAAGTAAGGTCTTGAGATTGACACATGTTCACTTTCGCTACTTTGCCAATCACAAGCCTTGATTCCTTACTTTCGTAAGGAATTGTAGCTCTATGTAGAGTGGGTTCCTAGATCAAGCACTCAAGGCTATGGAATTGGGGTTTCTAGCCCAACCTAGCTAGAGTTTTCCCCCATAACCCAAGATCAAGGAGATCTACTCCATATGGCAAACAAAGAAAGCAAACAAATCAAAAAGCAAAGCAATCAACATCATCAATCTCAAACCAAAGCAAAGTTTCATTCACAAATCAAAAGCAATCCACAAACTCCAATCAAAGGTTTCCAAATCCACAAAATCAAAACAAGGCAAAGCTAATCTATCAACCAAACCTATCAAATTTCCCTCTCCTTGGCCGATTCTCTCTCTTCTCCTTCTCCTCTCCTTCCTCCTTGCTCTCCAAGTATCCTCTTGAGAGTTTTTGAGGGTTGGTTCCTTGCTAAGTGTGGGAACCTTCTTAAATTAGAAGATAAGAGAGCCTTTATAGATGAGGGGCAAAAGTGGTAGTTTGCAATTTCGTGCCTTGGAGCCCAAGCAGTCATCGACCGACTCGGACCGACACGGAGCAACCTCGGGCCCGACTTACTGTGCAAGTCGATCCGAGGTCGAAAACTTCAACTCGGGTCCGGCGTTGGTTGCAAGTCGATCCGGACCTCGTTCCACCTTCTTCTTGTTGGCTTTTCTCTTGTTCTTCGTCATGGCTTGCTCCTCTCTTTCCCTCTTAAGCTCGGGCCTTGCTCCATGTTCCGATCCTCCTTCAAAACGACCCTTGATCAATGCCAAAACACCCACAAAACACATAAAACGAGCATAGTCTCCGAATCTCATAGAAAGACAGGAACTAAGCTAAAAAGGAACAAAACACACAAGAAAAGGGGAAAAAGAAACATATTTACAAAGGAAATCATATATAAAAACACCACCAAATAAGGAGACATCAAAATACCCCATACTTAAACTTGCTTGTCCTCAAGCAATAACAATGTAAGCAAGACCGAAACATAATCTTCAAGTAAAGCCTCGTATGAAAACACATTTAAGCACAAGTGATTGATATTCAAGCAAGATTACATCATCACACATGATTAAGTGTTCCAAGGAATAGAGTCAATGCAACTAAGCCTCACTTTAGGGATATGTGAATGTGTATCACTCATCATGTGTATGGGTATAGCAATGAACACTCAAGCTCAAAAATCATGCAAGTAAGGACTTTACTATTGAAGCTAATATCACCAATTCCTCCACCTAGAGATGCCTAATACAAAGTACACAAAGAATTCGAACTTGGCTCAATGGAGGTCCTCAAAGAGGTTCCATTCGGCCGGGTTGTAATGGGGCTTTTGGTATTTCTCAAGGTGGGAATTATTTGGTCGTGTGGTGCTTACAATGGGGATTGAACAACCTAAACTCTCACCAACTTCACCAAAATTCCACAATCAAATTCACACTCACCCAAAAGACTTAACATTTTTCCTTTCAACCCAAAATTTCACTTAACATTCAACTTCATCTTTGCTCTTAGGCTTTTTGTTGGATTTTCAACACTTTCTACATTGGACCGACTTTCTTATGACATCGGGCCCGATGTGGTGTGTAACTCGGTCGGACCCTTTTTCTTCACTTAAGCTCTTTACCTTCATTCCACTTTCCATTTCCAACATTTTCTTTCTTTCTTTCTTCCTTCTTCTTCATTTTCTTTTTGCACAACAAAGATGCACTACCCACATGATTCATAACACCATTATTTGCCCTTAAACCCAAGAGAATCTCAACTCTTCAAATACAATCCAAACCTCTCTTCTAAAGTCCAATCCCATAAGGGTCAAGTCATATAAGGCTAGGAATAATATTTTTGAGGAGTTTTAAACAAAGGCTTAGGCTAAAACGGGGCTACAAACAAAGGATTCACTTCATGGTAGGATATGGAACATTTATGTGACTAAAAGAATGAAGTTCAAAATCAATGTGACAATGCTAGGACAAATCTCATGACGGTCTTGGAAAATAGATAAACACCGCAATAGCAAGTTTTACTAAGCATGCATGAGCTAATCACACAAGAAACATGAGGGATATGCAAATATGAACAAGCATCCCTAAAATGGCCAAAAATCAATCTCACAAGGGTCACTCATACTTAGTTGCATAAGAACGCATCCTAGAACTCACATGTTCAATAAAACAAGCAAGATATCATGATCACATCAAAAGCAACATCTTTTTAGAGGTTAAACCATCCGAAAATATGCAAAGGAATTTACATGCTCACATCATCATTAGCTTTCATTTTGGCAATCTAAGATGGGAATTTCTAGTCCAAAAACTACAAAACACAAAATCTTTTTTTTTGTTTTCAACACAATTTTTCAAATTTTTATGGATTTTGTTTGCAAAAATTTCTCTAAAAACAAAAAAACAAAGACTCATCCATTCAAAACAAAATCAATCATCCATGTCGTTCATCAAACCACAAACCAAGAAACAAACATTCCAAACACAAACTAGAAACCGAAAACCAAATATCCTCAAAATAACAAACACACACAAGCAAGTGAAATCATGAGCACACTTACCCCCACCCCATACTTAAAATTTTGATGTCCCCATCAAACAAGGAAACCAAAACTTAAAAGCAAGAGAGAAGAGTACGAAGAGCTCACAATTTCTTTATTCTTCAATGGCATGTCTAGGATCACTCGAAGGGGTTGTCACGCCTACGTCCTCTTTGGAGCCTCGCTTGCCGCTCCCTCTCGTACACTTGCTCTTGGTAGAAGTCTTGTGGTGGTGGTTGGAGTTGAGGATCCGGGCGCGTCCATTGGTCCTCACGGGAAGGGAAGTTCCCGCTCATCCATGTGTTGAAGCTATCTTGGACCCGCCACCTTTGGTCCTCCACCTCTCTAAGCTCCTCCACCTCTCGCCTAGTGTAGCCGAGGGCTCGGTTCATCTCTTCTTGGCTAGCTTGGAAAACACCTTGTTGTTGAAGCAATTGTTGTTGTTGTTGGTACATGTGTTGTTGTTGAAGATTCACTTGATGGACCTCTTGAAGAACATTCTCTTGTTGAAGTTGAAGATGGGCCATTTGGTTGGCCAAGAAGGACATGTCCACCGTTTGTTGTCGCTCGGGAAACACCATTCCCGGACCATACCATTGGGCGTAGCCTTCATAACCGCCACCTTGAGCTTGTTCTTGCCTTACACCACTCCCCTCTCCATGCTCATAGTGCCTCGGGACCTTATCACCATAGAAGGAACCGGACCGACTTTGAGGGAAGTCGGGCCCGACGCCATGTGTACCTCGGTCCGCCAATGTTGGAGCTTGGTGCGTGGCTCGGAGGTTGGCCATCAAGCCTTGGAAGCGCTCATCTTCTTCATTTTTCTCTTGATCGACGTCCATGTCTTCCCCACGTGGTGCAAACACAAAGTTATCTTGGTCGAAATCCGGTGAAGATGGAGGGGAGGTAAACCGAATGTGTTGAGGTTGTTGTCGCCGCCCCTCTCTTGCACCTTCGGGGTCACCAAATGTGTTGAGGTAAACAACTTTGAAGCTCAATTTCACAAATCATGCAAATCCACCATTGATGCTCAAGCTCAAACTCTCAATCAAACATGGAATTACTCAATCTATGCAATGAAAGCACAAAATCTTCAAGGAAATAGGTAGAGATCGAGTAACACATACCGGATTTGAAGAGTATTGAACTTTTAAACAAACAATCTACTTAGAACTTAAACTTTCTCAACCTAGATCGAGATGGGGGATGAAGAACGAGATTGAACTCGAAATTTCTCTTTGGAATCGGGTTAGGGAGGCTTTTTCGTGATTGGATCGAGATGAAGTAAGGAGGATGTGTGGATCGAGTATGGTGAGAGGGAGGGCCGATTTTGAGAGTGTGAGGGAGATGGGTTGTATTTTGGGAATGGTGGTTAATATGAAGATGGTAGGTAGGTGGGGGGTGGTATTTAATGGGGGAAAGGGACAAATTAGGTCAAGGGAAAAATTGGCATTCCAACTAGTCACATCGGGTCGGACCGACATTGTGGACCGACGTCCCTGTGTCGGGCCCGACTTACCTGGGCTCGATGTGGGAGTATTCGGGTCACCAATTTTACTCCATCCTCTTGCAACTTCTTTCTCCATATTTCCATTTATATTTTTTTTCTTTCTCAAATCCTACACAACCTTGAAGAATACACAACACCAAAAATCCACAAAACACTAGATAGAGATTGGTTAGAGAAAAGCTAGGCTAAACTAAGAAAAATCAAACTAAAATTACGAAAAGAAAGCTACTATCTCGGGTTGCCTCCCGAGAAGCGCTCGTTTAGAGTCACTAGCTTGACTTCCTAACCTCAATCTCATGGCGGGTGAAACACGGTGAATTGCTCGCCATTGTTGTGCCCATTCCCATTTCCCTCATATCCATAAAACCACCAACGATGGTCTATATAGGCATGGCTCTCCGATCTCGGGCCTCTCTCATCATACTCCTCCAATGAATGAGATTTCTCATCCTTACTTACTCCATCATGTTCCTCTTTTCCTACACCAAAGTTATCCAAAGAATTCCTAGGAGATTCTACCAATTCATCTTTCAAGTCACGAAGGCAAATGTAGGAGTCTCCTAAGTCATCTTTCAAATCACTTAAACAAATGTAGGAATCAAAAGTTTGGAAAGAATTTTGGTCATCACCAACATCAAAAGGATATAAGTAAGGATACTCTTCATTTCTCCTTGGGCTAGCATTGATCCTTGACTCATCTTGTTCCTCAAGTTGCTCCAACATCTCCCTTGCTTGTATTTATTTATTGAACCTTTCATCACTTCTCAACACAATGACCTCTCTAGCAACTTCCACTTCTTCTCTTTTTCTCTTGGCACTCTCTTCAAGTTTGAGGATAGCCAAGGCGTCCGGCTCATTCAAAGCCTTGTTGAAGTGAAAATCGACCTTTTCTTCACCAATCTCAAAGGAAACTTTGCCGTTTTTGACATCAAACCTTGCCCCCACCGTAGCTAAGAATGGTC
This sequence comes from Fallopia convolvulus, assembly GCA_964016875.1. NCBI lineage: Eukaryota > Viridiplantae > Streptophyta > Magnoliopsida > Caryophyllales > Polygonaceae > Fallopia > Fallopia convolvulus. Next base: position 41,845,523 of record OZ024719.1, read on the forward strand.
TTCCTAAGATTATTGGGACCAAGGGGTCCTCCTGCATGTCCAAGATCACGAAATCATCGGGGACAAAGTACTTTCCAACTCGCACCGGCACGTCATCCAATATTCCCTTAGCCTTGATGATGGAACCGTCGGCCATAGTTAGGGACATATCGGCCGGCTCAATTTCACCTAAATTTGCCCTTCTCCAAATGCTAGCGGGCATCACCGAAACACTTGACCCAAGGTCACATAAGACTTGGAAGTTTTGAGACCCCACACCAATAGTGATAGCAAAACGACCGGGATCTCCTAGCTTTTGCGGTAACTCCAAGGTCTTGACCTCATCTTGCATTTCAACTATGGACCTCTTCTTGCTCAAAATCTCCTTTAAAAACTTGGCATAGGATGGCATCTCGCTTAATGCATCGGTGAACGGGATAGAGATGTTCAAACCTTGCAAGAGTTTGAGAAACCTCTTGAATTTGTTCTCAACAACATCTTTCGGCTTCTTCGAGGGATATGGAAGATTTGTTGCACCTTGAATCTTGCTTGGATCAACCTCCTTGGACTTCCCCACTTCACTTGCAACATTTCCTGGTTGGACCGACTTAGGCACCACGTCGGGCCCGATGTCGTGTATCACGGTCCTGGGGCAAAGCTGAGGCAGAGTAGTCGGATAGACATATGGGTACGTCGGGCCCGACTTACTCTCAACCTCGGTCCGGGGAAGAGGAGTCGATCTTCCTGCTGGGTCGACTTCAGGGTAAGTCGGTCCGGCTCTCTTCATTCTTCTTAAGCATGTGTGGCTCGGGTAGGTTTCGGCCACTTCTCAATCCAATTGCCCGGACTTCATTTTGATTGTTTTGAGATCAAGGGTTCTCCTCGGGTCGGCCCGGAAGTCTCCCATTCCCTCTCGGGGCTTGAGTTGCAATTTGGGCAAATTGATTGTCGACTTGCCTCCTCCATGCACCAAACTCATTGAATTGGGTCCTCATTTCCTTGAACCCATCCCTCATCTCTTGAGCAAATGATTGTAGCTCATTGAATCCCGGTGGCCTATATGGTGGTGGTTGCGGCGTCCTTGGCTTGTTTTGGTTGAAGTTGTTGTTGTAGCCTTGAGCTTGACCGTTGTTCCACCGGCCATTACCACCATTGTTGAAGTTGCCTCTTCCACCGAAATTTCCTCGAACATAGTTTGCCTCCTCAATTCGCTCGGCCAAGCGCACTTGGCTCGTATTCGGACAAACTTGTGTAGCATGTGCAAAGGATCCACACTCCTCACAAGCTCTAGCATTTTGCTTGTAGTAGTGGACTTGCCTCTTCAGCTTGCTCACTTCACCTTCAAGGAATTGGAGCTTCACATCCTTGTCAATGTCTTCTCCCTTTGGATCATATAACTTCCTTGCACCTTCACCTTGAACTTTCACCTCTTTGCTAGCTTGACTCACCCCATACATGGCCTCATAATCGGATAGCTTGTCAAGTAGCTCCCAAGCTTGATCCGGTGTCAAGTCTATGAACCCACAATCGGTGTGGAGATTGAGGTTATCCTTCGTTGCCGGATTGATGCCTTGGAAAAAGATGTCTTGGAGCACATATGGTTGTTGGCCATGAGTAGGACATTGGCGCAACATCTCCTTGAAACGGTCCCATGCTTCGAAGAGAGGATCATTCGGACCTTCTTGAAAGCTTGCAATTTTCCTTCTTAGCTCGGTTGTCTTTGAGGGCGGGAAGAACTTCATCAAGAAAGCATCATGGAGTGCCTTCCAAGTTGTGATTGACCTAGGGGCTTGGCTCTCGAGCCAATGTGTGGCCTTGCCCCCAAGTGACCACTTGAACGCCTTTAGAAGCACATACTCCATCGTCTCCTCGTCAGTAGAGATCGTCTCACACATGTCCACAAAGCGTTTGATGTGCTCTATGGGACACTCATGTGGACGGCCCTCGAATTGATCACGCTTGATGAGGGAAATGAATTGCGTCTTGATCTCAAAATTCTTGGCAACCTCGGGAAGCACAATAGCCGGTTCGGGTACCCACAACTCCGGATGCATGTATTGGCGTGCATTCCGGGGTAGAGCGTTGAGTTGAGCCTCGGCCCTCATCCGCTGCTCCCGTTCTCTTCTTGCCACCGCCTCTTGATTGTCCTTCTCAAGTTGCAATCTAGCCATTTCGACCCTAAGTTGAGCCAACTCCTCATCAACATGGAGAGCTTGATTCTCCATCCTTTTCCTTCTTCGGGCTTCTTTGAGAATACTTTCCGGATCACTCACAAACTCAAGCTCAAGTGTTCCTCGGGAGGAACGAGCTAGTATACACCTACGAAACAAAGACACAAACCAAAACAAATAAAAAACAAACAAAAGGTTTGGGCTATTCCCTCACCCAAATCACTACCAAAACACAAGAAACTCACCAAATTGGCACTCAATGCACTTAGAATTCCCCGGCAACGGCGCCAATCTTTTGATCGCTCGTGTGTGCGAGGGTCTAGAGATACAATTTATAACCCGACCCCGTTGTAGCACGTGGTGGGTGTCGAACGCTCGGGAAATCTACTCGATTGATGTGCCTAGACACTAGAAAGCTGGAAAGGAGAACTTAAAACAAAGGAAAACAAAGGGAACATTCGGGACCGACACAAGTGTCACGTCGGGCCCGATGTTGGCGACAAGAGGGAAGTCAAGACCGACGTAGGGCAAGTCGGGCCCGATGTAGCTGGGTTTCGTCGAACTCAAAGATTGAAAGTAGATCTTGGGCTTTTGGGTTCCTTCTCTACTAGATTAAGGCTTTTCCACCCCAATTCAAGCAATAAGTGATGATCGGAATAGGATCGATTGCTTTCGCCCTCGTTCCAACCACTTCTACACATCGATCATTGGGGAAATCCCCTTCGAAGCAAGGTCTTGAGATTGACACATGTTCACTTTCGCTACTTTGCCAATCACAAGCCTTGATTCCTTACTTTCGTAAGGAATTGTAGCTCTATGTAGAGTGGGTTCCTAGATCAAGCACTCAAGGCTATGGAATTGGGGTTTCTAGCCCAACCTAGCTAGAGTTTTCCCCCATAACCCAAGATCAAGAAGATCTACTCCATATGGCAAACAAAGAAAGCAAACAAATCAAAAAGCAAAGCAATCAACATCATCAATCTCAAACCAAAGCAAAGTTTCATTCACAAATCAAAAGCAATCCACAAACTCCAATCAAAGGTTTCCAAATCCACAAAATCAAAACAAGGCAAAGCTAATCTATCAACCAAACCTATCAAATTTCCCTCTCCTTGGCCGATTCTCTCTCTTCTCCTTCTCCTCTCCTTCCTCCTTGCTCTCCAAGTATCCTCTTGAGAGTTTTTAAGGGTTGGTTCCTTGCTAAGTGTGGGAACCTTCTTAAATTAGAAGATAAGAGAGCCTTTATAGATGAGGGGCAAAAGTGGTAGTTTGCAATTTCGTGCCTTGGAGCCCAAGCAGTCATCGACCGACTCGGACCGACACGGAGCAACCTCGGGCCCGACTTACTGTGCAAGTCGGTCCGAGGTCGAAACCTTCAACTCGGGTTCGGCGTTGGTTGCAAGTCGATCCGGACCTCGTTCCACCTTCTTCTTGTTGGTTTTTCTCTTGTTCTTCTTCATGGATTGCTCCTCTCTTTCCCTCTTAAGCTCGGGCCTTGCTCCATGTTCCGATCCTCCTTCAAAACGACCCTTGATCCATGCCAAAACACCCACAAAACACATAAAACGCGCATAGTCTCCGAATCTCATAGAAAGACGGGAACTAAGCTAAAAAGGAACAAAACACACAAGAAAAGGGGAAAAATAAACATATTTACAAAGGAAATCATATATAAAAACACCACCAAATAAGGAGACATCAGGTAGCTCGTTAACGACCCTGATATGGGCTCGTTAACGAGGTAACGAGGCAACGAAGAAAAAAGAAAAAAAAAGAGAGAAAAAGAGAAGAAGAATGATAAAAAGAAAAGGAGGTGAAGAGTTGAAGTGCATTTGAGTTTAATAGAAAATATCAGAGATTCTTTTGATTTGTTATTAGACTTTCTAGGATGATAAAGGGTGAGTGAAAATGAGTGTGTATAAAGAAGAATGAGTTTGGTATGATCTTCTATGAGAAGTTTTGGTGAGATGTGTGAGTTTTTTAGGAGTCTTTTGATTCCCGGATATTATTAGCACCACATGACCAAATATTTTCCACACCCTATTGTTATTACCAAGCCCCATTACAACCCGGTCGAATGGAAACTTCTATGAAGTTTTTCATTGAGCCCCCTAAGTTCTCTTGATGATTCTTTGCTTGTTTTGACAAATCTTGGGTGGAGAGTATTGGTGATATAAGTTCCAATTTCTATGAGTTTTTGTATATAAGATGAGTTGAGAGATTGAATTTATAAGCCTAAACACTTGAGAGTTGAGTGAAACACATTATATCCCTTGAGAGGTTGGATCGTATTATCTTATGTCTATTTAAGTGTATATATGTGTGAGGATATTAATAGTCTTTTGCTATATTTTTCTCATATGTAGATGTTGCTTTTTAGAAGATGGCTATGTCTTGATGAGTATGTTTGTTTTGGTTTTGGTTAGTGTCTTGTTTATTGCTTGAGGACAAGCAAGTCTAAGTATGGGGTATTTTGATGTTCGCATTTTTAGTATAGTTTTTAGTAGGTTTTCTTTGCTTATTAGGTTTAGTTTTGTTTAGTTTAGGTTTAGTTTTGAGTATTTTTAGGTAGTTTTTCATATTTCTATGAAAAGAGTGGAAGCTACGCTATTTTGTGAATTTTGTAGGTTTTAGCGAGGAAAAGAGCTATATGGAGCTGAATTTGGAGCATTACAGCGAAAGACGGAGGAGTGCAAGATTGAAGAAGTTAAAGCTCGAGATTACAAGAGGAAGTGTGGAAGAAAACAAAGCCCAGGCTCGTTAACGAGGCTGTGAGGGCTCGTTAACGAGGCTGTGAGGGCTCGTTAACGAGGCTGTGAGGGATCGTTAACGAGGCCACGAAGAAGAAGATTTGAAGTATTTATTTTATAATTCACCGATCCTGAGTGGGAATTTATTTCCGTGTCGGTTGAGTATCTTTTTAGAATCTTTTTGGGGTTATTAGAATATGTATTTTAGGTCTTAATATCTTTTTAGATTTTATTTCTATCTTTTAGTGTTTGTTTCTATCTTTTTAGGAAAGTTTATATCTTTTAGCCTTTTTAGTTTTTAGCTTTTTAGTATAAATACCCTTCTATCTAGCATAGAAAGGGGAGGCTTTTTGAGGAGAATTTTTAGGAAGAGATTTTCGAAGGGCCGAGAGAGAGAGAGTCGGATCGGAGAGGATCGAGGAGGCTCGGTAGACGACAGTCACCGGGGTCGTTGGTCGCGATTGTGATTCGGTATTTTGATGTTTTTCGGTTTCTTCTGAATCTCTGTAAGACGATATTTTCTTATTAATTCGAGTTTTGTTTTGTTTTCAATGTTTCTTTTGATTGAGATTTTTAGTTTCTTAGTTATGATTAGTGAGTAGTTTCTTTTTCTAGGATCGGGGTTAAACCCGACATAGTTGAGCATGTTTGATGAGTAAGATTGTGTTGTGACTTGTGAATGCCTTTTATCTTTGATTGAGAATTGTTTGTTGTGCTTATACCGAAACGAAAGTTGAGGTAATTTAGGTTTTTAACTTGATTGAAAGAGAAAGTTAGTAACTTGAAGGTTGATATTGTTTGAATACGAAAGTTTCAAGCTTTAGATCCAAAACAAGCGATTAAGTGAATTAGGATACGAAAGTTTGTTAATTTACTTGCTAAGTCAACGAAAGTTGATGACTCTATCTGTTTAAAGGCATGATCTTATCTTCTTACGACTTTTTATGCTTGGCTATGTTGTGGTGTCCCTAGTCCTAGATCTTTGTTTTATTTGAATTATTTCTAGTGAATTTTCGTTGCTGAGTACTTGCCTCGGTACCGAATTTTAATTAGAATTTAATTAGTTCGTTAGTTGAAGTGTTTTGTGTTCGGTGGTTCGTTAACGACCCTGACAACGTCGTTAACGAGGCTGCTCGTGAGTGTTTTTATTTGTTTTTGTTTGCTTTTTAGTAGATTGATAAACAAACAACCTTGTTTCCTGTGGAACGATCCTGACCTCCCTATACTCAGCGGGGTCTTGATTATAAATTTATTTGTTGTCAAGAAACCCTCTCAACACCGAGCTGAGCATCAAAGTTTTTATCCAAGGAATTCAACAGGTGTCTACCGACCCTGTGTAGATTGTTACCGAGGTGACCTATGTCGGTAGAGAGGCGTCGTTCGGAAATTATATCTTTTATCTTATAATCTTTTTAGTTTAGAAAGTTTTTATCTTTTAGATCTTGATAAGATAGTTTCCTCTAGTATAAATACCCTTGTTCTAGTTCTAGTTTAGGGAGGTTAGTAAGTCGTTGGAGAAAAAGATGGTAGTTTTGTATTCCGATTCTGGTTCGATCGAGAGGGAGAGCAGGGTCGTGATCAGGTCTTTGTTTTTGTTCTTCGTTGTTTCGAGTTTGAACGTGGTTGATTGTAAGACGAGATTTCTTTAATTTCAAGTAAGTTTTAATTTAATGTTTTCTTTCAATAAAGTTATTTGATTTGATTTGATTTAATCATGAGTGAGTTGTTTACTTTTCTAGGCTGTGCATGGTTGAATGAGTGTGTTGATGTGTGATTGCCTTCTATCCTTTGAATTGCTTGTTTGTGCTTATACTTAAACGAGAGTCGAAGTAATTTGAGTTTATCGCTTGATCGAAAGAGAAAGTTGTGAACTTGAATTTTGCTATTGTTCGATAACGAAAGTTTCGAGCTTTGGATTCAAAACAAGTAGAAAAGTGAATCGATTTATGAATGTTGATTGATTTGCTTGTTTATTCAACGAAAGTTGATAGATATATCTTTAAAGGCATGATCTTTATCCTTCACGTGAATTTGTAAGCATAATTATGTCGTGGTAACCCTTGTCCTAGACTTTTTATCCTTTGAATTTCCTTCGTTTTTACTCACGAATATACTCATTACCGAGGTACACGGGTCCGTACCGAGCCTACACTTGCAAACGCGTAATTAGGGTAATTATTTTTGCTTTTTAACCAAATTTGTTCTTAAATATATACATAGTCAGCACACTTTCAATACAAGGGGTAATAAAATTTGTTTCTTGTGGCCAACACTTCTAAGATAGATTTTAGATCATGAGCACCATCCAAGGTCTTACCTCCCTATGGGGGAAAGAAGAGCCTAATGTGGGGACGTTCATTGACAAGCTTACATTGGGAGCAGCAATCTGCAACATCTTCAAAATAAATAAATATGGAGTACAAGTGGGGAGTATCTTCACCGCACGGGAGGAAAAGAGAAATAGGATGTCAATGAAAGGCATTGTTTGACCTGATCAGGAGCCCTACGAACATTATGGGACCCACTTAGAGAAGAGTCGTGCGTCGTAAGGGCAATTCTAGTTGTCGCAGCTGCAGCCATCATCAACAAACAACTACAATTGGAGGTATGAAGTTGGTGTAATACAGAGACATATTTAGAGTCGGGGATGTGAAGGCATAAATAACCATGCCAAAGAATCGAATACAACAACAATTGAAGGAAATTGACCTCAGCACGTGTGTCTTTTTCGACGTGCAACGGGAGGAACAGAAGCAGCTTCCAAAGAGACAACAGTAGGCATGAAGTCGGCAGGAGTCACCGAGGGAAAAAATAACATATTCAATTTCACAGAAACAAACTAACAAAGAGAAAACAAAATAACGGTTTCAAGTTAGTGATTTTTAGTACGGTTTTTTTGGATAATTTGATGGTGCAAGCAACTAAGCCGATATAATGAATCCAAATGAAAGATCATTTAACACAACATATCCAAGTTCATTTTTAATAATAAATATTGCTCCAACAAAATCTTATTTTTTGTAATAAGAGAATAGCTAAAACAGGAATGCAAACAAAGGACATTTCAATAATCTTTTTGCAACCACCCATACGACAAAGCTAGACCAATGTGAACTGTCAAAGTTTTTACCTCAATGTGTGGGCATGCACAACCCAATGATTGGAGGTCCATAGCAGAGATTATGTTGGCAGCAGCAAGCTGCAACATACGCTAGGGAATTTAGAAAACAGTAGAAGCAAGGACACACCTAAGCACACATGGTTAATGAAAAACATGAGAATGAAGTTTATATATTTGCCTGAGCAAGAGCCTGGCGGGCACACCTTGCTCCACGCGGAGTTGGCCTAGGTGTCATAGCATTTACTCTTGGTAATGAATCAGCAACAGTCATCTATGAAATAGGAAAATGCGGGAAAATGTAAGAACTCTTACAAGGAAAGGCTAAAAACAAATTAGGAAAAAAATATGTATCGCGATTGTGAGAGACTATAAATGAACACCTCTGCACGTGTGCGCCGATGTTGATGTGTAACAGATTGAGTAAGCACAGGGATTACAATATTGGATGCAACAGTTCAGCTAGAACAAAGAAGGGCACCTCCGGACGAGATAGGTACTACAGTTTGCTACAAAGTTGCAAAAAACAAATATGAGCATTCCTCTATGCACCCACCTACTTGGTATAAAGAGGACAAATATGGAGAGATGGATGCCACATAAGCAATGAGAGGATTGTTACTTCAGCATGAGTTTCTCTTTGGTGACGAGATGTAGGATTCATCCCAGGGCGTGCATTGGCCATTGGAGGGAGATTGAATGCGAAACAAGATGATTGTAAGACAAATACAAAGTACAGGCCAATTTTTCCACGCATAAACACCAAACAAACATAGCAAATGAATTTTAAAAAGGACTGGAAGAATGAAATACCTGCAATGGTTGGTTATTTAGGTTGAAAAAAAAAGAAGCAAATAAAAAAACATGAACGAATTATTCATGATGCCTAGTATGAAGACATAACAAATTCAGTAAATGGAAAAAAAATAAAATAATAAAAAGTCCATTACCAACAACCTAGATTCTAGAACTACTGCAAAAGACAAAAAAAAGTTATGCCTATATTCTAATGCAGAATGCACAAATAGAATATTCAAGAACAACTAGATTATAAAAAAAAATCCAAAAAAGGATCTAACTAATCCTAGAGTGCATTCAGATTGAAAGAGGAAGGCTTGGAAAATCTTCATTTTATACAGAAGTTGTAACATGGGCATTGCACATATATTAATAAAGGACATAGAGATTCTATGCAACTTCAAATCCTCATAAGGAGGGCAACATAGACATTCAAGCAAAATGCAGATGCTTTGCACCCAAATTAGTGAGCCTCAACAAATGCTTCAATCCAAAGCAAAATAAATTTGACTGTAAAACCATAATTGTAAGCAATAAACCTATACCTTTGAGCAGAGGTGAAAAAAAAAAAGCAGACATTCACAATAGAGAATCACCTAACCCATGACCCAAGATTTGCATCTTAACCTTCAACATAAATTTCCCGTATCAGTATATGGCATATTTATTTGCAAGAAATTCATTAAAAATCAATATGTATTGAAATCTTGCAGCAATATGTATAATGAAATTTCACATAAAGGCTAGAGTAAGTACTGGTAGCACACATGAATTCACCCGACACATTACAACACTTAATTCATAAGATGTAGAGAATTGCATTAAATATAATAAAGGCAAGGTGTAGAAATAGAAAGTCACAAACACTTAATTGTTGACATGTGTTCTATTTGAGCTTTTTGTGAGCTTCATTATGAGACGAGTTTCATTTTTTTCTCGATACATTTTTAGTTACTAACGTTCATATAGAAGGGAGCCTTCTCTAAGTACTTACATAAAAAAAAATTAAATGATACTTTCTACTTTAGGTTCTGAAAATTGCTTAAAGTTAGTATCATCCTTAGTACTTTATTCATGTTAACGAAAACTATTTGCGGCCACAAAGTACTTAATATCGGCGCCATGGAGAGACAGTTTGCTTAAAGTTAGCTCTTTTTGTTATACCTTATGAATTATGATGATCCGAATTTGTGTTCTATCTTGTATACAACACACCATGGGGTTATACATTTCAGTGGCAGCTGAAAAAATAAACATGCTTAATTATACTATTATATATTAAGTATAGGTATTGTAATATATATTTATGCAATTGGTCACATTTGAACTATTATATATTAAGTATAAGGTTAGTTTGAGTGTTTTAGGGAGGAAGGGTGGATCTGTATGCCTACATTTGAACTAAAGCTAAAGAGACTAAGAACATAGACCAAAGACCACATCAATTAATCCTACCTCAATTTATGAAATGCAAATGTTAAGGTTAATTTCGACGCACAATATAAATTATCAAATAAATCTAGATAAGATTGCTAATTTTTAAGACCAAGCCTTAGTGTCAAGTTCAACTTGTTTTGGCAGAGTGATGGCATCATAGTCAATTTCCCAAAAATCCATCTCTTCTACTATACTTTTGAGGGGAAATGAAGCTAAATCATCCCAAAAAAGATAAATTTGATATACATCTCCCCCTTATTATATGAAGATTCGAATATAAATCTCAGTTAGACCAAGAACACACAATTGAAGAACTTAATGAAAGCCAATCCAAACAAAATTAAGCTTTTAAACCCTAAATTAAAATAAGGAGCCAACCATTATAGGACCATGAAAAGTGCAATCTAGATTAATAAAAAATAACACAAAAATAAAGTTACCTATTATCCTAAACTGAAGAAGTTGAAAATTTAGCCAGGGAAGCAAAAAAAACTCCACCAAAGCAGGAAAAATCAGCAACACATTTATCCATCATGTAGCAAAAATTTGAACAAAACCTTCAACCATTCAAGCATTACAAAACTAGCAGGAAATGGCACTCAAAGTCGGGTTAAACTAAAGTGTAATCGCATTAAAAGCCAACACAAAATTTGAAAGTGGTTGCTATCCTAAAATGATGGAGCTAAAAATGCAGCAAAAAAAACACAACACCAGTAGAAAAAAGCCAGTCTGAGAATATCAAAAGCTATTATAAAGAATTTAATAAAGACATTGTAATGAACCATATTGGAAATGAAACAATGGAGTAAGCAGTACATAAAACTGAAGAAATGAATTGGAATGAAATAGAAATAAACAAAATGAACAAAAACCACGACCAAAGCCCAAGCATAAAAATAAATACGAAAGACCAAGGTTTACATAGAGAAAGCAACCGAAAGTTCAAGAACAAAAACTGAGCTATTAACACTCAAGAAAAAAGTAACAAAAAACAAACAAATTATCATAAACAAAGTTCAGGTAAGATCCAAGAACTGAGCTAAACTGATGTTGTAGTTCATAAAAACAACAACACAAAAGTGAAGTTGGCTAATGTCCTAAAGTGAAAAGGCTGAAAATTCAGTAAGAAAAGCAAAAAAACCAGTAGATAAAAATTCACCAAAGCAGGAAAAATCAACAACACATTTACCAATCATGTAGACAAAATTCGAACAACACCTCCAGCCATATTCGAAAAGAATCTCCTTTTTCTGTTGGTTGCACATTAGTATGAACATTTATTTGCTTTATTGTTTTAAAAACATGACACCTTTTGATGGTGTACAGGACGTGCCACCCCACCAAGTATATACAACTTTTCAATCTTTTTAAATAATAACATTTTCCCTTATTTTTGGAATTAGTATAATTAATTAACAATATTTTTTTCTTTTAAGGTCAATGTCTTTTTGCTTCCATAATGCATGTGCTTTCACTTTCTTATTCTTTGACAAAGCTTCCACCCTATATCACAAGATTTTGCTACTAAATTATTGACTAAAATAAAAGCTAACCCAAAATGTGAAGCATGAAATCCTACTAAAGTGCAATTATCTTGAAGCATTATCACAAAGCATATCATATAGGATAAGTTGTACATAGTGTAAGACTAACTGCTACTCTTACACAAAAGGATTCATGACATACTCAAACGCAAAACTTGAACTTGCAGTACAATGAAGACTAGAAATTAGAAGAAAAACAATGCTGCAAATATTAATAAATAAACTTACTTTCACAAAGCATATACTTTAACTAAAGTATGTTCACACATTGAAACTTTCATCTTGCCCTCTTGGAGAATTGTGAATATGAAATCGGTCTTTATCAATCTATTAATTACAAATATGATTTCTAAATTTACGAAAATTTATCAAATTACTCACCGATGTTGATGCTGCTTTTGTTGGTCGATTAAAGGACTTCCTAAATTTGATTTGGTCATCCAACGACTTATTACCATTGTTGTATATTGGATCTTCACTCTTCAAAGAAAAGTTACCTAGGTTTAAATTAACAAAAATTTTAAAATATGCCCTTAAGGTATAAGTTAAGCATACTCTTCAAGGAACTAAAATCCTATAAGGAAATTGATGAACTCTTTTAAAAAAACATAATTCATCTTAAATAAATATAAACTAATAAAATATTACTATTTAGGGATTCTAACCTATACTCTTAGGGCATAGGTTAGAAAGTCATTTAATTAATAATGTAATGACACCTAAGCGATAAAGAATTATTATGATTTACAATTGAGAGTTTATATATACAAACTAGGAGAGTAGGAGACCTCAACTTGCGGGTCAAGCTACCATAAATAATGTAAATATATACATGAATATAGCTAATATCTCTAATACATCCCCTCAAGTTCAAGCATGAAGATCACAAATACCCTAACTTTCCCAACAAATGCTAAAATTGGTGAGAACCGAGAGCCTTTGTCAAAATGTTTGATGGTAGAGAATGACTGTGAATGTGAGCAACATAGACATGAATGAAATAACAATCAACCTCAATATGTTTGGTGCGATCATTAAACATCTGGTTAGAGGCAATATGAAGAGCAAATTGAGTGTCATAGAATACATGCATAGCAGCAAAATTAATGACACCTAGGGAGCACAATTCATGGACATCACCTCCCTAGTTTATATCAGCCATCAATTCCCCTTTTCAATCAGTTTATTTGGATGTTTGGGATCTAGCCAATGTTTCTTCTTTCAATGAAATTCAACATGTTTTTTATTTTTATGGATGATTGCATCAAATTATGTGGATATAAAAATGGATGAAACACAATCTTCTACGAAATAAAGTAATTTCAATAGGATTATTGTGTGAAATTTAGGAATGTGTCCACTTTCCTTCACACATAGGGCATCCTTCATTGTATCTCTTGTTCTCATACTCAATTCCAATGTGGGTATGTTGAGCATCGCCATAGAGCTATTATGGAGAAGGGCCTAGACCTACTATCCCATGCCAAACATTCAACCTCCTTTTTAGAACATGCCTTTCATACTTCTATAAACCTCCTAATAGACACCTCATGCCAATCTTACAACACAAGTCTCCAATTGAGTCTCTCTATGGAAAAGCTCCTAACCAACCTTTCACAATATCTTTGGGTTGCTTTGTTATTCTGTATTGTGACCTTATTCACACAACGAATTGTAAAATAAGTCATATTCATATGTTTTCATTAGGTATAGCTCCAAACAAAAAGGCTATATGCTTCTAACTTTCCCTAAAAAGTGCATTTATGCTACATGTCACTTCATTTTGGATGAAACCACACTCCCTTACCCTGCCCACTCCATTCCTACCCCACCACCATAAAATTTCCCTCTAATATCGTACTAGTTTCTCTTCTCTCGCATGCAACCTCCCCTTAGCTCACCCTCTAGCACTGGGTTAATCATCACCAATAATCACAACTAAATACCCATTCGTTGTTTGGGTTTGACCATTCATACACCCACTTGTCTAAGTGTTAATTGGGCTAGGTTAGTTGCACTTGTGGAGTCGTGTTGAAATATCAGTCCCACGTCAACTTTTTTAGAATAAAATACCTAGTATATAATATTTGGGGCCTACTACATCTCTTTCCAATTTATTTTAGGTTGGAACCCAACTAGTCTTCCATGTGCACGACCCTTACTCCATATGCTTACAACTTTGATATGGTATCAATGTAGGTCTGATCTTGGGCCAACTTCATGGATGCAACGGCGGATCTAGGTGGCATGGGTGGGCAGCCCCCCCCCCCCCCCCGGTTCGCCGGAGAATTCAACAGAGATCCATGATTTAGGGGCAAAAATGGGTGGAGCGGGGCACCGGGGCTAGGATTGAGGGGCAAGGCGATTGTCGATAGAGGTACGGTCTGAAGGAGTGAGGGGTGATCCGTCGATGGCACCAGCGGTGGCGGGCAGTAGTGAACAATTAGGTCTACTGAATGGGGAGGATGAAGATGAATAAGGGACGATGTCATTTTTAATTTGGAGTCATGTCTCCTACCAACGTCGATGAGTTGATTCGAGTACCCTTTGATGGACCAATCACAAGAAGCAGAGCTAAGAAGATTGCTCAAGGAACAACATCCATTTTAGTTCGCTTGGCAGCTATGGTTGAAGAGTCCACCATCATCATCATCTCTCTCTCTCTTCTTGATCATCAATCTGGTTTGTTGATTTGATCAATTGAGATTGTTCTAAGTTGATTGTTAAAGATCAAACTTAGTTAATCAATTGGATTTAGCGTTAGAGCCAATCCAGTTGAACTATCAAGTTGATTATATCATTGAATTTAATCAGTTTCGTTCTCTTATTATTCATATAGTTTGGTTACTTGTTATGCAAGGCATTAACATTAAAAGTGAATTCAGGTTGGATAATTGGTTTATTGGCAAGGTCGGGTTCCTGTGAGGTTCATACTTGGTCAACGAGGAGTAATCCGAGGCGATCACGTATTACATATATGATGATATATGTATATTAGATTCACAATCACACACCCAATTACACAGAAAAAACGTATTTTTTCATTGAAACCGAGACTCGAGAGCTCTTGTCTCTACTCTCGAGCGAGCGTTCAGCCGCACAACCCGCGTCACTCAAGCTGACTTCATCAAGCCCGCTACCAAGATCCACCAATAAGCCCAGCCCGGAGCCGTTAGAGGTCAATCCGTCAATTGATCCAGACGCTCCTAGATCAAAGTCTCCCCCCCCCCCTCCATCCAAATCATCCTGGATCCGCCATTGCATGGATGTTTGGATTGGATTTAGTTATAAGGGGAGATAAAACAAAACAAGGGAGATATATTTTAGAAAATGGAAATCAAATTTGGATTAAAGCAAGGTCGAAATTACTCACATGGGCATAGAGAAGGTGATAGAGAATTAAAAAAATTCTTCATCTCCCTTCTCACTTTCGCATCAAATCCCTCGCTTATCCCCACCAGCTCTTTAGCTCATCTCCAGCGGTGCCCCTTCTCCTCATCAACTCTTTGCTCTTCCCAGACACGACCATTTCTCGCTCTACCGCCATCAATGTAGATCTGCCTCTTTCGCACCACCAAATCCACCACCACACTACGTCGCCACCCATTCCACTCATTGGTGAGTCACCCAAGAACCCACCACGATGTTGCCTCAAATTTGTTTCGTATCTCCAAAACAACGCAACCTGGTTCCTCGGTGAGAAATCCGATGTCAACATATCTAGTTTTACCGGCCTAGAAACAACGGCGACCTTCTTTGCCCGTTTTCGTTCTGTGGTTGCTCGTCTAAAGGGCACCAAAAGTAATTTTACCGGCCTAGAAGCGGCAGCGACCTTCTTTTCATGCCCTACCACAATAGTGACGTCACTGACCACCTTAAACCTCCATCCGAATTTAGGTAAATATATGGATGAAAATTAGGATTTTTGTAACTTTTTTAATGAAAAAGGACAATTTTTTGATGAAAAGTGGGTTTTAATGTACCTTAGGCTACGAGAAAAAATTGTTACAAAGTCTAGTGCACCAAAAGGAATATAATTTTTTTGGACACCAAAATAAAAAGTCGAAAACTAGAGGGCATCAAAAGGAATTTTCTTATTTTTATCATGATGCCAAGATTTAACTTTGTTTGGAAATTACACAACTTTTAGGGGAAAATAAAAATGTACCACCCCTAAATCCTAATTATCCGCTTTTTAAGAAAATATATTTATTTCTGCGAGTGGTAAATCATATAGAAGATAGGGGAAGTAATATACCTTCAAGTTTTCTGTAAAAATCTATCACTATTCTCTTTTAATAAAAAAAAGACATCAATTTTTTTTCTCTCAACAGAGAAATAAATTTTAAATGTTATAAACTTTATAGAACCTTCAAAGAAATATTAAATTGAAGAGAAAATTGCACTAAACCACCCGTTAAATAGGCGAATTTACACTTAACCACCCGTTATACACGAATTTATTTTAAACCACCCAAAACTTCGATTCCGTTAACAAATAGCCACCCATGGCGTTATTCCGTCAAAAATGTCGCTAAATTGTGTACAATTACTACTTTGCCCTGTTAACCAGCCCTCTTCCATTCGTAAACTCCACATCTCTTAACGGCGACCCGGCCGGAGCCCGGGGACGCGACGAAGGGCGTGACCATGGAGGCCGCGGCCAACGGCGAGCCGGAGAGGTTGTGGATTGTGACTGTCCAGCCTTTCCTCTCTCCGGATCTCAAATTATGAGGATTCCAGTCGCCCGAATTCCTGAACCCGAAATTGCAAGAGAAGACGGGTTGCTTGATGTTGCCTTGGACCTGGAATACCTGCGGGCTACACTCCGATTCACCGTCGAATTCGAAGACGAATCGCGGGTCTGGGTCAAGGTTGAGGCTCACGTATAACTCGGCCGAGGTTTTGGCGTCGGCGATTGGGACCCAGCCGTTGTGCAATAGCCCCGTGAGCCCCACCTGGGACAGATCCAGCACCAAGGAAACCCGACCGACGAACTTGCCGAATCGGGATCCAAATCCTATCCCGCAACCTACTTTACTTGTGGCACGGTACACGTCGATGCGCAAAGAGAGAGCGGGGCTTTTCTTCTTCTAGGACTGGAGGCGGTGGGGATCCGGTTTGCTGAGAGTGAAGCAGGCGGAGGCGGAGGCGGCGGATGAGGCGGCGTCGGGTGCGAAGACGGGAAGGGAGGCGTTTTGGAGAGGGAAGTCGGCGAGCTTGATTTTGCAGTAGAAGAGAGAGGAGGTGGGAGTTGTGAGCTTGAGGGCGAGGCTTTCAACCCGTATCCGGAAGAACGGGCAGGGATCCATTTCTAGATTCGAGTAATTAGTTGGTTGGTTGATCCAAGAATGAAAGTGGAAATTGAAAATTGGATGGGAGGAACTACTGAGCAAGGAAAGAGGAGGATTTTAATGGGAGAGAGAAAGGGAAAGATGAATTTGAGGGCAAAGTTGTCTTCTTACACAATCTAACGGTATTTTTGACGGAATAACGCCATGGGTGGCTATTTGTTAACAGAATCGAAGTTTTGGGTGGTTTAAAATAAATTCGTGTATAACGGGTGGTTAAATGTAAATTTGTCTATTTAACGGGTGGTTTAGTGCAATTTTCTCTAAATTGAATCAAAGGTTTTTAAATATATATAAACTAACGTGACCCTATTTTTTGTAAATAGAAAAACTTCTTTTTCAAAGTTTTAAAAATCTATCACTATAGATTAAAAAACATCTATTATGTTTTGTTTTTAAGATATATAAAGTAATTTTTTCTTAAAAAAGAGGTGGATTCGTTAAAAAGTACCATTGACTTTAACTATTTTATTTAAAAAGGGTAAATGAGTCGTGATATTTTATTATTTTTTCCCTAAATTTGTCAATTGATGTAAATTTTTAAAAATTAAATTTTTTTATTATGACAAAAACAAACATAAAGTTTGGGTGGTTAATAGTAATTAAATATAAAATCTTCCACGTTTCTCTTTATCCTTTGGGCCTCGCCCGAATGCGTCCGGAGGGTGAAGAGGATAAGAGCAATCACCCATTAGGAGTCCAAATTACAAGCAAGGGAACTAGAATCCCTTTCCTTTCCTTTGTTGATACTTGATAATATCATTATCTTTGCAAAAACAACTGAAACATCATGCCAGAAAATAAAGGATATCATTGACGAATACGGTGGGATGTCTGGTCAGGCGGTTAATGTCCAAAAATCAACCTTTGAAGTCACTAAAAACACACCTAACTTCACAAAACAACAACTACAGCAATTACTAACCATAAAAATGCGAGTACACTTGACAAATACCTAGGTTAACCGATTATCAACATGAAAGTTAAAAATGGTACCTTTAATCAAATAATCTAAAGAACTAAAAACCAATTGGCTAAATGGAAGGCGAACACTCTATCCCAAGAGGGGCGACGAATTTTGATTAAAGCTAACCTGCCATCACAATAAACATACATCATGCAAAGCTTCTTACTACCAACCAGACTACACAAGGAAATAGACAAAATCAACAAGGACTTATATTGGAATAAATGTAACACATACAAACCACTAATTAGTTGATGCAACTTCTGCCAACCAAAGGAATAGGGCGGCCTAGGAATCACCAAGGTAGAGGACATGAACAAAGTATTACAAATGAAACTCCTTTGAAAAATACTAGCAGAACCAAATAACAAAAGGGTAAAAATTATTATAGAAAAATACCTTAAAGCTACTCATGTCCTTGAATACAACAGAAAAACCAAAGTCTCCTCGCAATTGGCAAAATTGAAGGAGCTCCGAGACCTTTTATCTGCATACCTCCGTCGGAGTTTAGGAGACGAGAAAACAATCAAATTCTAGAAAGACAAATGGAACAGCAATGATAAACTTATCAATGAATGCCTAAACACATCTTTGATAAATGGCAATCATACGGTTGCCAAGTACATGATAGACGACAAAGAATATAATATCCAAAAATTGGAACAAGTTCTCCAAAAAGATATTCTTAGCCAAGTAATCAACACACCAATCTCTACCAATGAATTCCCAAACAAACTATATTGGCAATATAGTAAAAATGCTTGGTTCTCCACTCACCCAGCTATAAATATGATTCTTGAGAACAAAGAAACAACATCTTTAGATATTAAATGGATTTTTTGTGATTTGTGAAAAGTCATCAATCCATTTGGTGTAAGTTGTGAATGTTTAAGTGTGAGAAATTACTATGGGTATCACTCGGGCTTTGGGTGTGCGAGAGGCACGACCTAAGTGATCAGCTCCAAGTATTTCTTAGGGTTGGAAGAGAAAGAGGAATCATAGAAAGGCTAGGCGCGCCCATGCCAAAGAGTCGGCGTCAAGCACTCAGCGTCGGCATGGTTGCGACGTCGCGGGTCGGTTTGCCCTTGCTCGGCAAATATGGCGAGGGTCTCGACCTTGGAATGGGCTAATTGGAGAGAGGCGTACACATCGCCGCTTGCGCGAGGTGCTGGCCATCGGCGTTTATGCACCGAGGCACGTACGCGTGCACCGGTGTGCCGCGGTCTACGTACGCCTTTGGCGCCTATTGACCTTGGTTTTGATGTTGAGCCAATTTTAGTAATTTGATTTGCTATCTTATGATTTCTAAATTGAGATATGAAGCTCTAAGACTTTGTGGCAAATTTTGGGAGTTGGCGTAAGCTTCGAACACCTAGAATGAGCTAGCTCAACTTTGAGCTGTTTTCAGGTTTTAGCTCGGTTTGAGCTCAAGATTTGACCTTTTATGTTCGTGGGAGCTTCACTACGCTTTATATAAATATTATACACATATTATATTTTGGGAGTCATATAGCTAGCTATGCTAGCTTGAAGCTAGCTCCACCAAGGCTTAATGGGCCGCATACATGATGGGCCTTTTTGGGCTTGTCTTGAGAGTTTTGGATAAAGATGTGTTTAAAAGTTAAAAAGTGGTTAAGGGAAGTTACAAAAAGTGGTTGTAACAACTTTTCTTGTTTCTCGCCTTGAATTCTCAACTACCTCAACCTCTTTTTCTCTTTCTATAACCACCGTCCCATTTTGTCTATAAATAAAGGGCGTGCGCCTCTCACAAGGGGTTAGAGAATTTTTTTGTGAAAATTCACAAGCTTGTATTTTTTAGAGTTTCCAATCAAATACAAAACACTTATTGAAGAACAAGGTGCATATATATGCAATGATGAATCATGCTTACCACATGTTCATTATATAGGAATGAAACTTCAACATCTTCAAAAAGAATGACGAGGGAGATGTCAAAGATGTTGTGGGATTCTTTAACAAACAAATCCTAGATTGAAATAATGCACAAAAAATGGTGGGTGATGAAACCACTCTTAAAATCCACGATAAAAAAAACACATCGGTTTAGAAGAAGAAGAATAAACATCAAATGGACCAAACCGAAACCGGGATATGTTAAACTTAACTTCGATAGTTCTAATTAACTGCACAATTGGACCCTCCTCTTTTGGTTTTGTTCTCAAGAACTCGGTTGACAAAGTCATTATGTGCGCGAATGTGGAGAGCATCGTATTATTCAGGGTGAAGCTCTTGGCCTCAAGAACGAAGTCATTGAATCACTTTGTTTAGGATTTATGAAGATCAAGATCGAAGGTAATAACACGCATCTCATCAATGGCATCTATGGTTACTGTGAGTGGGTAAAACAAGCATAATTACCATACTTATTTTCGCTATAAAGGTATTTATTAAAAGATAGAATTAAAGTTGGAGAGAGGGTGGAATATTCCTTACTTGGGCTTTAAGGCAGTTGGCCAGCCCTAGAAGGATAATATTTTCGGCCTAATAGATATAATTTTCGGCCCCCTCCTTCTCCCTCTTCCATTATAAATACATGCCCTAGGCATGTAGGGAGAGATACATGTGCACAGCATATTTAGAGATCCTAGGCAGGCTAATATTCGCTTAGCTCGACTGTTTAGGGTTTCACCGCTCTCTTGTTGTACCTCGACGCTCAAACGACAATTGCTCTTCTGACTTACGCATCGGAGGTGGATTAGGGGGTCCCCGCCCCCTATTTCCATTGTTTTGCAGGTTTCTAGGTCAAGAGATTGAAGACGGAGCGGAAGAGGAGGAGTTCTTAATTAGTGTATTAAAGACGAATTGAAGGCGAGATTTTGTACACTAACAATTGGCGTCGTCCGTGGGGACGAGGATTAAATCCATGAGTAATCGTTCCTAGAAGAAAAAGAAGTGAATTTTCGAAACCTATAGCGATCGAACAATTTGCGAAGGCCCTCAGCGACGAAACCGCGGACGCAAAACCCGATCCGCGGGCGCGGAACCCGATCTGCGGGCGCGGAACCCAACCGCGGGCACGGTTTACCGGAGTGCGCCTCCGGAAATTTGCGAACTCCGGATTTTCGACTGGAGTGCACCTCCGGAAATATGTGACTCCGGAAAATTGAGTTTTTAGGTTTTTTCTAGCCTAAGGGCGTCCCAAAAAATCAACAAAAGAGATCCGCTTTGGGATTTGTTTGAAACCTAAGTAAAAGCATGATCGGATCACCACAACCAGTGTCGATCGTAGTGCGTGCTGCGAAATCGACGACACTGGGGGCAAGGGGCAACCTTGTCGGATCCTTGTCGAATTCAATCCTACCTAAGGTTGGTAGTCGACTACCAATTGACGGATTAGGCTCCAGGTGCGTGCCCGGAAGCCCAAAGTTTAAAACTTGATTGTGAACCAACGCCCAGCCACAATCAAAGCAGTGGAAAGCAATTTGGGAAAAAAAGTACTCGATCTACGCAATTAGGGTGTTGGAATCAATCCCTGAAGATTAAGAAGTCGTTGTTTGGAAACCCTGGGGCACCGCCGCAAAGTGAATCGCGCAAGGTACGCCCAGCGAGCAAAGCCGTGACCGCGTTACCATACACCACGATCGCGGATCGGCGATCGAACTCGAGATTTTCGAAAATCGCTCGGAAAGTAAACCTTAATGAAATTGATCAATCTGATTCCGATATTCGCTCGGAAGGTGAGACCTTTGTGCCCATAAACGACTTGAACCATGACCCGGCCCCTCTCGTTGATATGGCTGTTCATCGCACAGACCATTCAGGGTCCGAGTCGAGCGACGGAATCGTCAGTCATGGCACTTCAAGGCCTGAATCAATTAAAATTGATCAAGCTTGGGAAACGACAATGCGTGTTGCCAAAAACGAGAATAATCAAATGGTTCAAGAGCAAGGCGGGTCGATCCGAGAGATCGTGATCGCCGAACCGAACCGCAACTGCGGCCAGTCAAACCGAGCCCACGGTTCAGAAACCGCGACTGCGGAATGCGTATTTTGAAGCATTCTATCTATTTCGCGAGCCAAACCCTAATTTGGTTAGCCCTCGCTTAGAGCAAGGCCAATCTAATGTCGGGACCGATCCCGTTAGAGATGACAATCGCATCACCTTATTATCTGCTCCAAACGGTAGGAATAGGGCGTCCACAACCGCTAGAGATGAAGAAGAAGGCAAACCAAAAGGAAGTTCTCTCTTCATTGGGGCAAGCTCGACAGGCTTTCAACAATCGTGAACTTATTGCGGGGTAATCATGACCTCTCCGCATAATGCCCATGAAATGTGCCTGAAATCGAATCGGATCTTACTTGCCATAGGCTGAACGTCCTCCTGAAACGTAAAGCCGATCGTAAAAGCAAGATAAACGATCCTATCTAGCAATCAGAAGC
This sequence comes from Fallopia convolvulus, assembly GCA_964016875.1. Taxonomy (NCBI): domain Eukaryota; kingdom Viridiplantae; phylum Streptophyta; class Magnoliopsida; order Caryophyllales; family Polygonaceae; genus Fallopia; species Fallopia convolvulus. The sequence goes on from OZ024719.1 coordinate 41,868,039, forward strand.
CTTAGTCTCTGAAATAAGGGTTGAAGATAAATCAAGAGATTTGGAGAGTCTGAGCGGACTTTACCAATCCTAATAGAGCGAATCCAACAACTTGTTCTCGCTTTCAAAGATCAACCAATCAATGGATTCCAAGTCAAGCCACAATAGAAGTTCTCAAGAAGATGTCAAAAAGCGATCAATCCATGCAATCGTGAGGCTGGAATCGATCTCTGACAAACAAGAAACAACCTTTCTTAGCCCCGAGGAAACAACGAACTCGCCAACCCTAAATCGCCAGCGAGCTCTATCGCCACCGTGATCGCGGCACCATCGGCCGCGACCACGGCCTCAGGAACCGCGACCGCGGTACATTCCTCCACGACCGCGGCCCATGCGATAGCAATCGCCGTGTGGTTTTTTCGAAACCCGAAAACCCTAAAAGCACTGGGGGCAAAGTCCGATCTTCGCTCGGAAAGTAATCAAGACTCACAGGGTGATCAAGCGAGGCTCCGATATTCGCTCGGAGGATCAAACAATAGAAAGTTCCAAGCAAGACAACTTGCTCAAAGATGATCAAATCTGTGACCCGACCTCACCGTTAGAACATGGTTGCTTTTCGTGCAAACCAAGCGAGGTTCGGATCGAGCGACGGAACAATGGTCGTGGCGCTACACAGTCTGATGAAATTGACCGTCATTGGGAATCAGAGATGCGCATATTTGAAACCAAGAGCAATCAAGATAGCGGGGCATCAGCCATCATCAAGATGAAAACAAGATTGTGCTTAATACACACTATAGCTTCCGCTTTAAGAGAGAAATAGCGGATTCAAGGCCAGCATATTCGAATAAAGACTTGTCGCTATCCAAGCCTTGGAGAAATCGCCAGGCTAAAAGCGTTCTTTGTAAGGATCCAAGAAAAGTTCCTCATCGATGAATCGGCGATCGAATGGACCGATCGACGGCTCGTTAGTGTTATCAAATTCACAGATAACCGTCGTGGTCCCGAGCCGGTAAAATGCTGATGAAAGGATCGAAGAAGTATACAAGGCAAGTACGAGGGAAAATTACCGCAATCGCAAAACCTTGCAAACGACGAAGACCGCAATCACGACCAACGAGGCCGCGATCGCGTCCAGGTATTCCGCGATCACGGCGCCCAGAAGCCGCGGTCGCGGCCAGCCTCCAGAAGTGTTCGTGCCTCATTTTTATGAGTACCGAGCCTGCGGATCCCTAAATGGCGACCGTGGTTCGCCCCCGTGAACTTCAAATTGAAGATCAATCTTTGAAATCATACGACGCGTGTCGGAATCAAGGACTCGAAAATGAGTGTTGGGGCATTGTAAAACCGGAAAATCAACAATGGTCGAATATGATAGAAGATTCCGAGTTATTCAAGATTGAATGATGATCAAGCGATAAAAAACAATCGGGTCCGTTGATGCAACGGCAACGTTAGCACTCATGCAAGAATCGCTTAAGACCTCGATGCGCGTCGAGGCAGCGGGATGCCCAACAAATTGGCAACTGAGGCAAAATTGTGAGCAAGAACGTGCTTGCAATTGTGACCGTGATGACAAGAAATGAAACCAAGTGAAGATCTTAGATGGCAAGCGCCTGTGATATGCAAATCGGATGAGAACATTGACCGTGGAATCGCCGATATCAGTCTCTTTTTTAAGGCTCCTTTGCGTGGATGTTAAGCTAAGGCTCGAATTGTTAGAACAAACACCCTTTTTGTTTTCTTTTGTTTTCTTAAACAAAGGTCTGGCCAGGCGCTTTTGAACGTAAACGTTCTATCCTCCCTCGTCTGTTTTGTTTGTTCTAATGATTCTACCTTAGTCCTTGCCAAATGACACGTCTCGAAAAGAGAGTATGTGCCCCGTGATAATCGCTCATGGATGTACGAATATACGAATATACGAATATACGAATATACGAATATACGAATATACGAATATACGAATATACGAATATACGAAAGCGCTAGGGGACCAATTGACCAATCTGCATGGCCACTTCGATTAGAAACCCTCTGTACCCTACGTCGCCTAACACGGTGAGTCGTGTAAGGGCGGTGTAGGTGGGGCATTTTTGAGCGGGTAAAACAAACATAATTACCATACTTATTTTCGCTATAAAGGTATTTATTAAAATTACTGCGCAGTTATTTTCGTTATTTTCCATATAAAATTATATGGCGATTATGCAACTTAATGGAAGATTTTATCTTTCATTAAAGATAGAATTAAAGTTGGAGAGAGGGTGGAATATTCCTTACTTGGGCTTTAAGGCAGTTGGTCAGCCCTAGAAGGATAATATTTTCGGCCTAATAGATATAATTTTTGGCCCCTCTCCTTCTCCCTCTTCCATTATAAATACATGCCCTAGGCATGTAGGGAGAGACACATGTGCATAGCATATTCAGAGATCCTAGGCAGCCTAATATTCGCTTAGCTCGACTGTTTAGGGTTTCACCGCTCTCTTGTTGTACCTCGACGCTCAAACGACAATTGTTCTTCTGACTTAGGCATCGGAGGTGGATTAGGGGGTCCCCGCCCCCTATTTCCATTGTTTTGCAGGTTTCTAGGTCAAGAGATTGAAGACGGAGCGGAAGAGGAGGAGTTCTTAATTAGTGTATTAAAGACGAATTGAAGGCGAGATTTTGTACACTAACAGTTACCCTCATTGTTTCAAATATTTTGGTGTCTCTCTAGAGGTTCGAAATTAGAATATTGACTCGCATCTTTCAGGAAATCAACAAGGTGGTGGACCACATCGTTAAGATGCCTTTTTTTCCGGCCATATCTCGTCCCTCATAATCTTAATGATCTCATCCGTTCGGATGCTCTAGGGCAAACGACGTCTAGTTGAGTCGTCTCCCACTCTCCCTAATTCCTTTTCTTATAAAAACAAACACAAAGTCTGAAATAAAAAAAATCAAATAAAATTAAAGACTTTAAAAAAAATCTATACAAAGATTAAACACCAATAGAAATAAGTGTAATATATTAAGGATTATAAATATAATTCATCCGAGATTAATCTAATAAAGATAGCCCAACATTATTTGTCATTTGCCAAAAAAGTAAAATTGAAGTGGGGCCGATAGTCAGGAGGAATGTGGCGCCGACTTCGTACACCGAAATCCGGTTTACGGGAAGTTCCACGTCTTCCATCCCATCCCTCGATCTATATCCACTTCCGCTTTATAATCTAACCATACTTTAAAACCCTAATCTTCGAAAACCCTGTATGCATTTGGTAATTCGATCGAATTTGCACTCCCTCTTGTTTCTTTACGATTTCTTCCGCTGTACTCTGGGATGCTATGTCAGCGGCCATGGGTACGCCCCAAAGGAAACCAATCCATATTCGCGAAGTCTGGGCTTGTAATCTACACCAAGAGTTCAACGTGATTGGATCGATCATCGACAAGTACCCCTTCATCTCCATGGATACTGAGTTCCCCGGCGTTGTCGTCCGCCAGATCGATGGGAAGCACTACTCCCACAACTTCAATCCACAGAATCTCTACAGATTCTTGAAAGCAAACGTCGATGTGATGAAGTTGATCCAGGTGGGAGTTACATTCTCGGATTCGGATGGAAATTTGCCCGATCTCGCCACGCCGTATCGTTATATCTGGCAGTTCAATTTCAGCGATTTCGATGTGGTAATGGATCCGAAAGCGGCGGACTCGATCGATTTACTGAGGAAACAAGGCATTGATTTCGAGCAGAACAGGATGTTTGGGATTGATTCAGTCGAATTCGTGGAGTTGATGATGTCTTCCGGCATGGTTTGTAATGAAATTGTTAGTTGGATCGCCTTCCACGGCAACTATGATTTCGGACTCTTGATAAAGGTACTCACTCAGAAGTGTTTGCCAGAGAATCTGAGTGATTTTATGGTGCTATTGAAGGTGTTCTTCGGGCAGCAGGTGTATGATGTCAAGTGCTTGATGATGCATTGTGATGGCCTGTACGGTGGCTTGGATCCGGTCGCGGCGTTGCTTGGACTTGAGAGGGAGGTGGGGAAATGCCACCAAGCGGGCTCAGATAGTTTACTGGCATGGCGTGTATTCCATAGGATATGGTCTTTGTACTTCAGAGGACGAGGGTTGGAGAAATATGCTGGGGTCCTGTATAGGTTAGAGACTCGTCAGTAATGCTACTTTTTGTAAATTTGCTGCCTTTATCTTCAGTCTTTAGGTGGTAGGTTGTTCTGTTTCTTCTTTTCTTTTCACTGATTGTCTATTGGTGAATTTATTTATATACAAGGTTCTTTTTGATTCATTTCTTTTGTGCACACATGTTATGGACTTGTGGAGGAGGAAAGTTGCAATTACAATCATTATGAAAAGGCTTCTTGATGTCTTCTGATAAAGTGGGTTATAAAGATAAGTCAGTGTTGGATCGTTATGCGTTATTAAGAGCTTGGGAACTGGCTGTTAAGTTGTTCCCAAGGCAGCGGAAATAACGTAAGGGCAAGTAAAACAGAATGTAAACGACACAGTTCCTTTATAGAGGAACCCCACAACAACCAAGTAGTTGTGTGGGTAAACCTCTACCTCCTCTTAGAGAATTTTGAACGATCTTCTTATTTTATTAATTGTTCTCTAGTTATACATGCAAGACTTGCACTTCTTTGTTCCTAGCAGTTCTTCCTAACTCTAGTAACACTAGTAAGCCTTCTCGACCTTGTTCCTAAGTGAACACTTCAACTAAAAATAAGGCAGATCGAACCTTACACCTTGAGCTCAATGTCGCAGTTCCCTATCTCCTAGGAACTTGGATTCGCCGTCGTCGAGATCAAACACTCGCCGCCAGGGACTTCTCTTCTCTTGTCTTTCTTTCTATGTAAGTGAATCTGTGTTCTGGGAGAAGTGCATATTCCAAGCACTATTCATTTGACTTTATACTCATCCTTACTTGGGCTGCAATCTTGACTTTCATTGTGTCCGAAATGCCCTTTGTATTGCACGCCAAGTCTTTATCCTTCACATCTGACTTGATTTGAATTGAGTCAACTTTGAGAATCAATCGGGCCGTTGGATCACTCGCTTCGGTCTGTTCCTCAGACCGAGCCTTTGTTTTGTCTGAGACAGGATCCCGTGATTTGCCCTGAGTGTTTTTGTTTGCACATGTGAGTTCCCATGCGATGGGAACTGTTCTCTCTAGTCGCTATCATGTATTCCTTTGTTCCTTTTGCGTTCTTGGAGATTCTTAGTTAAACCTGGTGTTCCCATGAAATACTTGAATGTAACACGGTAGTTCCCATATGGCGTTTGTCATTATCAAAACTGGAGATAATTATCGTTGTTTGGATGTTTGGATGTTTGGAACCAGAGTTCCCAACACTGTCCCAACAGTCAGTATCTACCTAGGTTAGCTGTAACTATATATGCATATATCATGTTGAATACCGTGTTACTTCTATCTTATATAAATATTTAAATAAGAAGAGTTTTGATGATTCACTGTTTAGTCAGAAGATGATGCATGATCCTATGAATTAGCAAGTTACTACGAATTAGCAAGTTATTATGATGATGCTTATTGTATAAACAACCTGTCTATTAGAATGTGCGTCAATGCTAGTCTATAATATGTTGGAAATTAAACTTAGTTTAAATTTTTGTCATAAGTTTGCTATTATTATTAATATGTTAGTTATGTCAGTTAAATGTCATGTCTGTTATGTTGTTGAACTGTCAAAGAAATCAATTATGTAATTGTCAAGCAACTGTTGACATAAGTTAGTTGATGGCAGTTGTTGGTGTTGTCTCTTATATATATATATATATATATATATATATATATATATAGAGAGAGAGAGAGAGAGAGAGAGAGAGAGAGAGAGAGAGAGAGGTGAGTTCAAGTGAGAAGAGTTCTTAGAGTGTGCACGTGTGCACAATTTGTATTCATGATTTTGAGTTGCATATTCATGATTTTGTATGGTTGTATTCATATTTTTGAGTTGCATATTCATTCATATTCATTCTTTCCATACTACACTGTATTCATGATTATAAATCGCATATTCATATTTTTATATAATTTTATTTTTGAAGCTTTTTTCATATTTCATCTCTTTATCAGACTTGTAGAGTTACATAATCATATTTTTAAGCTGTATATTCATAAGAAGCAAGTAACTCAACATAATGAATATGCATCTTAAAATAATGAATATAGTCATACAAAATCATGCATATATAACTCAAAATCATGAATACAAACTGTGCACACGTGCACACTCTAAAAACTCTTCTCACTTGAACTTAAATCTATCTATCTATATATATATGTAATGTCTGTAAACAGATATGTTAGATGGTTGTCAATAGTTCAATACAAAAGTCACTTGTATTTTGACAACAACATCTCTGTGAATAAATTCAGTTCAAAAACTGAGTGAATGTGATTACTCTGAATTTATTTAGACATTGAATTTTCATAATATAGATAAAACAGGGAGCGGAAAAGTATGCACTGCAAAGCTTGAATAATTATTTACCCATCTTTTTGATAGTTCATATAATAGATGAACTTCATATGACCTTTTGTAAAGTGTTTGTTCCTTTTACCTTTCTTTGCAATAGAGTGATTTTATTAAACCTATCGACTTCATAAAGATCTCTTTAGAAATGTTTGCATAAGCCTCTGCTACGACGTAGTCAGAGCGAAGAAATGATTATCATAGTGGAGCAAAGGGAAGGAAGAGACACATCATATTGCAACTGGACCTTGACCATAACTACTTAACTAGTAACCACAACCTGAGGTGCCCCGGAGCAGTTTCTCCAATGAGCTAGTTCTTGAAATTGAACTAGCTAATAACATCTGTATTACATTTAGCTATGTATGTAGTGAATGTGCCAAGAAAAATGGATAATTGCTGCTAATAACATTTATATTACATCTAGGTATGCATGTTTATAACAGCAAATACACATTAGCAAGCTAAGATATTGGGATAATGTGTAGCCGTGTAGGTGTATCCCAATTGCTTTCAGCATTTGGTGTTCTTGATATTAATGGTATTGTCTCTTTTGTTGGCTTGTACTAAATTTTAAGTTCTCTTTTGGATATATGCTAATTAATGATTTTTAATTATCTTAGTTGGTAGCTAGATATGAGTTCATCCAAGATAATATTATGCCGAAATTTCAAGTCAACGTTGCTACCAGAGAGACCGGAGTGGGTGTCTGGCGAGTACCTAGAAAGGGTCGAGGGAGGAGACAAGTATATTTGTGGAGGCAGACGCCATTAGAGGAGCTTCATCTGATTTTCAGAAAGGGGTAGAAGAAGACCAATTAGTTTTTTTTTTTTTAATGAATTTTGCCTATAACGACGTGGTTTTGCTAAAAAAAATTAACTCCTTGTTTTAGTTTTTATTAGTCTTTTTAATTAAACAAATGCCCAATAATCATCTTACCAAGGCCCAATAACCAGATACTTTATTTGCCAAAAGATTGTGGGTTTCACGAATTGTGATTATCGATTGATGAACTCACCAGACACCAGTCCACCGACCACCAACAGCCTGACGGAGTGACGCTCGTTGTCGCTGGCTCCGCCCTCGCCTCTCCTCGCCGGATAATTTCTCCCGTTCAACCTCTGACCCTCCCCTCTCTGCATTGTTTGATTTTTTTTTAATATGTTGTAAATTATTGAAATCCTAATCTAGGGTTTTGCCGTTTTGATATTTGTGTAATTGTATCATGTGAATCGTGTCTTCTCTTTATTATTTTGTTTAATTAATTGTTTAGTTTGTATGAATTTGAAATTAAAAACTAGAGTTTAGGATTGTACACTTACTTTGGTTAATTGAATTGGTTTGAATGATTTTGTTTGATTTATATATGCTTAGTAAAAATGAACAAATTTGTTATTCGGTATAAGAATTAATCAATTCCGACAGCCATAAATATTGAACATCCAAGCAATTCTAGCGAGTTTTAAAATATTGATCCTGATGTTAATTAAGCCATAAAAACCTCCAATGGATGAGGATGAAATTATTAGTGATCCGACATTGATGATAGTGATTAGTGATTACGATCGAATTAGAGGTGACATTAGCACTTTAATTGATATTAATTTTTATAGACTTCTAGTAGTTAACTCATTTTTTTACTATTTTTGTTAAGTTTTAAATGTATGTAGTATTTAAAAAATCTCTATTGTGCCCTCGCTTCGAATAATTTCTGCGTCCGTCACTGGTTGCTACTACTATTGAATTGCACTTGGAGTGACATACGAAGGATGACTGCAATCTTAGTTCGACCAAATTCACTTCAGTTTATTAGTTTTTATCTTCTTGATTATGTTGATACTTGTTGTGTACCTTCTGAGAGCTGTAAATTTGCTAATTTTCACTATTCCCCTTGCCATGTATAACACATTCCTCGTAGAATATCATTTTGGGTTACTTTCTTATAAAGCTCGATGAAATCGCAAGAATATATATGAGGCTATCAAAAAAGAGGGTTGGGAGAAGTTACGTTGTATGCTCTATCGAAAGCATTAACTCACCAACAACCTTTATAACTCCAGGAAGATCAATAAAAGCCTTGTATGCACAATCTGGAAGAGGGCCAAGGGTAAGGTAAAACAACATACTTATACCATACTGAGAAAATAAAAAGAAAAAACCCAGCAAATCAACAAGAGAAGACGAAACAACCAAATGAAGATCGTAAAGCAGAAATCAAGCTTTAGATCGCAAAGCGAAATATAGGCACAAAACTGACAAAGTGGCAATACACTGATCAGCCCATATCCGAAATTATATGGAAAGGAAACTTAAGCATATCCAAGTGATACAGACTGTGGTTTCGTGTCCAAAAAGGCACCGAGCTTGGCTAGTTATTGCTGATCAAGGAGTTTTCTGGATGATTCCACAGGGATCATGGATAATCTAGACTCATTTTGGAGTGATCTATAAAATTACTGAATTTTCTAGAAGGATTATGAAAGATTTTAGAAGACGCCAGAAGGTTATGGAATCTTCTAAAAAACGTTTGAACCTTATGGAAGTTTCTAGATGATTAGAGAACTTTCTAGAGCTTTATGGAGTTCTCTAGAGGTGTGGAAAGACTTGTAAACAATCCTAGAATATCTTGGAGTATTCTATATATATTAACCTAGGGATTAAGGGAGAGTAAGGGAGAGTTCTAGAGCGGAAGGATCTAGACATAGCTAGACTTGAGTTAGCCTAGGTTTCTCTAGACTCTTCCTTAGGCTTGCAAAGTGGGTGGGTTGCCTATAAATACACCACCACTCCCTCATTTGCAAACCATCCATGAGTTGTACATCTAAAGCAAGTTGTATTCAAAGCATTGGAAAGCTCTCTGAAGCAATACAAGTCCTCCTTTCCCACAAATCCTCTAGTTGCCTTAGCTTCTAGCTAAGTTGTTCGGTTCTTAGGTTTGACTTAACTACTTGAAAGGGGTCAAACTAGCTAAGATTTGCATAGTTGTAAGCAAGATTATCTTAGCTTGTGTCAACATGGTATTAGAATAACTATGATCCTAGGGAGGCGATGTCCAACAGCGATTTCATGAACTCGGGGTGGTTGGGGACCCTAACACCCAAGGCAAGGGGCGCCAAGAAGGCTAGGGACACCTCGAAAGATAGGGTGATGATCCACGACAATTGTTTGCAGAGAGTGGAGTTGGCCATAGGAGAGGTGCGTAGCTGAATGGAGGATTTCAACAAGGATCTAGAGACAACGATCGAGTGCGTAGATGATCTCGAGTCCTCCATGGATGTGATCAGAGGGCTACAAGGCACACTCAATGAGTCTAGCTGATATCAACCTGATCAAGAGGCACACTCAATGGAAAGACTTGTAGACAATCCTAGAATATCTTAGAGTATTCTAGATTATATATTAACCCAGGGAGTAAGGGGGAGTTCTAGAGAGGAAGGATCTAGACTAAGCTAGACTTGAGTTAGACTAGTGATTGGCTGAAAATCGTTTATGCCAAATCAAAACTAGGGGTCGTACCCAAGAGAGGAAGTCCCTAGTTACACAACTAGTATAGCTGGTAAGTCGGGGTCGTACCCAAGAGACACTTGTATTTCAAGTAGTTATTATTATCAACTCAGATTAGTAATAGGGGGAATTGTGAATTGTAATTCTAAAACTAGGGAATTAAAGCAGACAAAGAAAGTAAGGAAGAGTTTTTATTCAATTAGGGCAACGCAATCCTATTCAAGCATCCACTTTTATCATCAAGTTATTGATCATTGATTCAAACAAGTTATTCCCATTAGTTATTCCTATCCTAATTAGATGTAGAGCTTGACATCGAGACATGCAAACTTAATATCCAAATAGCACATGAAACAATCACAAATTATAGGGACATTAGCAATAAGAACAAGGATATACATGATACATGCAATTAAATTCCAACAAGTTAAACAATTAAACATGCATTCAAAACTCTTTCTCAACTGTTTTAGTCCAACAAGTCCTAGAACAATTGAGTTGCTACAAAGATTAGGTTTTTCTACGAGAAAACCTCGATCTAGTAATAGAGTGTATCAATTCTAACAAGATGATCAAACTAGCAGAAATAACCACAATCAATATTAGTTATGCCCAAGAGAATTGAAATAACTTGTAAGGTTTAACTTCAATCCAAAAGCTTTAACTTGAATAAGATCAAAAGTGTTTAGTTCTCCATAGAATCCTCTCTCAAACAAAGGGGAAAAGAGAGAATAGAATGATAACAAGTCTAAAACAAAAACTCCAACTAAAAGGTCTTAAAAGCTAAAGCAAACCGAAAAGGAAAGACATAATTAAAAACATGTAAAGATAAGTTCGGAAGATCTACTCGAGCAAGAAATCCAGACGAGCCCCGATTGCCCTTTTCGATGGCCGCGATCGCCACTTTGACCAAGTTGACCCTCCAAGCACAATGAGAACCGCCATCGCTGCCGACCAAACTACGATCGTTCCCGGTGGCATCCGCGTTCGCGACCTTCAAAGGCACTGTTCAGTGAAGCCAACCGGGATCCGGCCAGTGTCACTGACGATTGCGGCCTTCAGCAGGTCGCCAAAACTCTCGAAATCAGTAACTCTGAGTCTTCGGTCCTCAATCCTAATCTTCAATAATGCTCCTCAAAGACCTAAAAATCCATACAAAGGTATACTAAAAGTCCTAGTTATGCTATATAAAACACAACATATCGCCTAGGTTTCTCTAGAATCTTCCTTAGGCTTATAAAGAGGATAGGTTTCCAATAAATACACCGTTAATCCCTCATTTGCAAACCATCCATGAGTTAGGCATCCAAAGTAAGGTGTATTAAAAGTATTGTAAAGCTCTCTAAATCAATATAAAGCCTCTTTTTCCACAAACCCTCTAGTTGTAACACCACGACTTCATACCGGGGCGCTACTCGGTAGTAGACCACACATGGGTCCACATGAGCTAACCCGACAATGAGTTCACGCGGATCTTACAACTCGGGCATGACTAGAAAATACAAAGAAAACATCCAAGCTTTATTTATAAAATCAATTTATCGAAAACATACATGAATTCCCCAATTGACATAAACTACAATACAACTTATGAACACTTTATTGACATCATACTACTCTTTCCTTAACCAAAACCAAACATTACGCAAAATAAGTAACAATCAATTCACCCAAGTGAACCCAATCCTAATGACACGGCCTTCAACGACTCGTACCATCATTTTGTTGAGGTTTCATCATGAGTCCCTTGTCCTTACCTGTAACTAAAAAAAATACAAGTCCCCGAAGGGTTAGCTAACAATTCTAACATGCGCTAAATGGCAAACACAATATGCAGGAGCAAAATCTATTTATTAAATTACATAATAATAATAGTAATAGAATAGCTCACATTATAGTATATTCACAACAGCAGACAAGCACACAAAAATACTTATAATCATATAACGCACATAATAATACTAAAAGTCATACAATGAATACTAATAATAGCACATAATTTCACTTTACTATCACTTCATTCACGTTTCACTTTAATATCAAATCAACCACAATTCACAATAATTCTTATCTACCGATATCAATTTAAATAGCATTCGGGGCATTCTTTCAGTCGGAAATTCTTATCTACCATATCAATTTACATAAAGATCGTGGCATTCTCCAGTCGGAACGGGGTGTAGTGGTCGGCGGCCTCGATCATTACTCCGAACCACCCAGCACCAGAACAATTCGCCTTCTTACCCCTGGTCAAGCCTCTACTAGAGCACTTGCCAAAAAAATTTCTTATAATTTTGAAGATGCTCTCCTTGCCATACAACTAAGCCAGGGATGTCTCCCACCTTACCGATCATCCCATAGGCATCGTTGCACCAGTAGATGCCAAGTTTCATAAATCGAATAACATACGACATATTAATCATCTAGTAGTATACCTTTAAAATATCGATTTACTCACATAGATGTATAATAATATACGGGGACGAATCCCAAAATAAAGCTCTACACATCATATCTACACATCCAGCACACATCAAAATTGATAACTAAGTAAGTCTAGACGACTTACCTCTTGATTTGAAATTTCAACTTTTGATTAGAACACGAACTTGTCAGAATGATTTCAAATATGAAAAGGTTGTTCCTTTAATGGCTTAAGCACCAAAACACAACTACTTAAAGAACGGTTTGCTCTAACACTCGAAAGGCATGTTGGTTGTTCCAAATCAAAACTTCTCACCAATTTTTTTAAGAAGAAGAAAGACAAGATGGTGATGGTGGAAAAAAATAAAGAGAGGAAGAGTGAAAATGAGAGGAAGGGAGGAATGATCAACTATGGAAGGGAGGGGTCGCTTTTTATAGAAGAAATGGAAAAAGACAAATTCAATTCAGCTTGTATAAGAGATAAAGATCATGACACACAAATCTAGAAGATATAGCCCGAATATTAAGAAAGAAAGATAAGCATGACACACAGATCTAGAAGATAAGATAACATAACACGAATATTGAGGAATAAAGATAAGCATATCACACAAATCTATAAGATAAGATAACACGGCACGAATATCTAAGAAAACGGATAAGACTATCTTCATTCGATTAAGAAACGGGATTACTTAACAACTAAGAAACAAACTTATCCAAGCTTACTTACAAGTGAAGTAACACGGATACGTTTTTCGAGACACATCAAAATTACCCATTTACATCCAAATATCACTTAATTCGAGCACGCTTTTCCAAGCATATATTATTTAAGGTTTCCCCGAGATTACTTAATACCTAAGCAATCCCAACACGAATTTAGAGAAACATTAAATTATCAAAATTATCCGAGTATTACACTAGCCTTCATTTCTTCCTTAGCCTCTAGCTAAGTTGTTCAGGTCTTAGGCTTGACTTAGCTACTTTAAAGGGGTCGAACTAGCTAAGAACCGCACGATTGTGAGCAATAATCTCTCAGCCCGTGTCACAAGTAACAACTTAATAGCAGCAAGTCATGTGGGTATGACTTAGGATAATACCACGAGGTCTCTGTTTTGACTACCATGAGCAATGTCCTTGGAATACCAAAAAAAGTAACAAATTGATAGCAGTTTGCATTAATTAATGTTTCTTAGAATCAAACTTCCAAATTTCAATTTGTGCAACAAAGGCATGGCCAATATTGGGTTAAACAACAACAGTATCCTAACAATCATCTCAACTTAGTGTACAAAACATCTTCCCACAAGTCATGATAGAGTGGCTGCTTCAACCTCTTTTGGTCAAAAGTGTGCCTTAGGAAATTTCAATTTCAATCATGAACTCATTTAACTTAATAAGTTGGGGCACCACGCTTTAGTTAGATGAACCAAGCCCAAGAGAAATATTTAGGTTGGCATGGTATTGAAAACATTATTTATATGTAAAGCACTCTAAGGCCTACAAGTTCTATGATATAGAACACGAGGGCCTCTAATTTGGTTTAAACCAATATAGAATCAAGAGATGCAATTTTGTTGGAAATGAAATTTATTCAAATCCAAGAGACCAAAATGACTTGGCGCTTTGCACAAATGATGTAATCGCTCCTGTAGGGACACTCGAGTGTGCCTTAGCCAAATCATTATGTGCCTACAAGAACATGGATGGGGATGATGTCAAGGGGATCTCCAATCAGTAATATGTGAAAAGATTCAATGACACTTGAATGGGGATGATGAGTCAACAATCTCACTTAATAGAGGATATTTTCTTGAAGTGCTTGATCGGTATAGCTCACGCAATGTTGATGTTGGAAAGGTTGTGAAAATGGATGCACCGGCAAATCATCAACTTAGTTCTCCTCGTATTCAAAAAGAAATTAGAAGTGCTTGTGCAACGAAGACAACAAGATCCATTATTCATGATATTGGAGAAAAATTCGTTTCTATATTGATTGATATGCTTGAGATATTGAAGTAAAATTCCATTGTTTTGAGATCTGTAGACAACAGTGGAGTAGTGACGGAGTGGTTTCTTGGAGTTGTTCATGTTGTTGACGCTACCGCACTCTCCTTGAAGAGTAGTGTTGATGAGTTTTTTGCTAAACATGGATTATCAATGTCTAAACTAAGAGGTCAATGATATGATGGAGCTTCTAATATGCGGGGTGAGCTTAATGGATTGAAGACTCTTATATTGAATGAATATCAATGTGCAAATTCTGACAAGAAATGAATATCAATTCCGACAAAAACAACATGAAGATATGGTGGAGAGCTTAGTAAATGGTAAAATTTCTACCAGAAGAGGATAGAATCAAGAAATTAAGTGCCTTAGTTCGGTCGGGAGCTACATGTTGGGGTTCCCACTTTACCACCATTGTTCGTATTTTATCTTTGTGGTCCTCAATAGTTCGGGTGCTTGAAACTATATTTGATGATGCCACCAATCCGAAAACTCAAGCACTTGTCGTTACTTTGGGTGAAAAAAAGGAAAATCTCGAATTTGTTTTTGTTGCTTACTTCAAGAAGCTAGTTTTGGGATTTACAAATATTTTGTCACAATTCTTGCAACAAAATGATCAAAATATTCTCGAGTTGTGAGTTTGGTTCAAGGAACTAAGAGGAAGTTGCAAAATGTGAGAGATGAAGGATGGGATGAGCTACTAGAAGAAGTCAACAACTTTTGTGTTAAACATGATGATGTCATTCCTAATATGGGTGATAATGTTCTGGGTCATTTTCGGTCTAGGCGTGCTGGATACGCGGTAACATACCTCCATCACTTTAAAACTGAGATATTCTACCAAGTATCTACTTATTTCTCTATTAACTATTTAAATATTTTCTTTTGATGATAGAGTTAATTTTATGATATATTTTTCGATTCTTGATCAAATTAGTATAGAGATGGAGCAACATGTCATCGAGTCAAGCATAGAGTTACTTACATATATAACATGTCTTGATCAAAAGAATTCATTCTCTAACTTCAATGTGTCAAAGCTACTTCGACTTGCAGAAATGTATCCATAAGACTTCTCAATGTGTGATCAAATGGAGCTCAAGGGGCAACTCGATTTGTGGATTGATGAGATGAGAGAAAATGAAAAGTTTGCACAATTGTAAAATTTTGGAGCTCTTGCTCAAAAGATGCTTGAGGTTGGAATTCAGAATGCTTTTCACTTGGTATATCGCCTCATTGAGTTGATTTTGGTGTTACTTGTTGCTTCTGCTACAGTGGAAAGAGCCTTTTCCGCAATGTCTTTTATCAAGACAGATTTGCGTAGCACGATGGGACAACTCGATTTGTGGATTGATGAGATGAGAGAAAATGAAAAGTTTGGAGCTTTTGCTCAAAAGATGCTTGAGGTTGGTATTCGGAATGCTTTTCACTTGGTATATCGCCAGATTGAGTTGATTTTGGTTATGCTTGTTGCTACTTTGGAAAGAGCCTTTCTGCAAGGGATATTAGGGGGGTTGATTAGGATAGAAAGGCCGAACTAGGCATACAGAATCTCTTTTATCAAGACAGATTTGCGTAACAAGATGGGAGGTGAATTCCTCAATAATTGTCTATTATGTTATATTGAGCAGGATGCTTTTAGAGGTATCGACAATGAAGTTATCATCCAACAGTTTCAGAACATGAAGACTCAAAGGATGAATTTACCACCTCTACCATTGGAGAGTCTGAAGAGATGATAATTTGACTATTAGTGGTCTCTTGTTTTGTTGATATCAATCTTTTGTAGTGAGCGCTTTAATTGATATCAATTTTTATAGATGACTTGTAGTCAACTCATATTTTGCTATTTTGATTAAATTTTAACAATATTTGTAGTGTTTAAAAAATCTCTTAAAGTAAGAGTTCTGCGTCCATCACTGGTTTTATTCGTGGGCTCACCATTAGAGGTGTCTTGAAACAATGTTACATTTAGAGCTGAAATTTTAGGATTGGATAATCATTAGAAACTTTTATAGTTAAAAGTAATATTCATAATGCAGTGGTGTTTAAAATTTGAAAACGTTTTTACTTGGGTAATTAAAAGAATAAAAGTGAAGCCATTTTTGAATTTCAAGTATATATACATTTTCGTCTCTATGATAAAATAATGAATAATGTTATACATAAAAGATTTGCTGTTCTGAGATAGATGTGACATTGTCAAGTTATATAAGTCGGATAATTAAATATCACATGCATTTTCTTGTCCTTTTTCTTTATATCTATCTCCATTGGGGATCGTAGAATTTAGGATATATGTCGAGCATTAACCTTCTTTGGCCTTGTTGTAATTCTTATATAGTTCTGTAAATATATAATCTCTGTTTTGTTAAGTAAATTATGGTGTTTATCTGGAGAGAAGAATGAAGAGAATGAAATATGGAAAGAGATGACAACAAGTGAAGTTAGGAATCTTAAAATTTGAAAGGTTTAGGGACCACTTGTGACCCACCTGCTAAGATAGTATGCATCATGGTCCATTGCGTTACAACTTACAAGTATGGATACGGATGTTGACATGCACAATATTGCTAGTATTCTCTGCATTTATCTGTTGATGAATTTCAAGGAATAATTGTTGAGATGCAAGTTTAAAGACAAGGGCTCCGAATTAAGCATCACAATCTTTCACATGGTCTTGATTCTCTTGAGACCAATCATAATGGCTTCAACGCCTTCCTTATCCCACAAGGCTAGGCCCCAGTAAGCCTAGCTGCTTGTGTAATGCTAATATCATCAACGAAGAAGAGGGCCCAAAGAAGAAGAGATTAATTTAAACCCATCTATGCACACAACACAACAAAACTTGGGGTCTAACAGAAAAACATATAATAATGAAGAATCCCTTCAAAGACGGCGGACTCACCGGGCTGAGGCCCTCTGCTGAAGCAATCTTACACTCCAACTAATACAAAGGATAAAGCTTCTCCTCCCTGCATATGCATATACTAAGAAGAATTAAGAAGCCATTATTAATTTATTATTATTTTTTGAAATACCCAAAAAAAAATGAAATAAAAATTCTAGCTTAGTAGTAGACCCCACAGCTTATAAACAAGCAGGAGGCAGGAGCCCACCAAGCCTCCCCCTGTTACCACTCCTTTTTAAAAAAGTCTCAATCAATCCTCTCTTCCTTCTTCCTCTGACTACCCTCCATTAATGCAAAGCAAAGAAAGCAGAGCTCTATAACATTACTACTACAAACCAGAAGGCAAGACTTAAATTCCTCATCTACCTCCAACCTACCATTCATTCATTCATCCATCCATCCATCCATCCATCCATCAACAGGGGAAGAAGAAGAAGAAGAAGAAGAAGAAGAAGATGAAGCTGATTCCATCTCCAGCTTGGCAATGGCCTTCCTGTGGAAACCTCAAAACAGTCTCCTTCCGATGCCTCAACTCTGACGACACTCTCTTCCGGATGGCCAATTCCACTTTCGCCATTGACCCACCACCCGACATCTGCTTCACCAGCTCCTCTTCCCTCGCCGACTCCTCCTCGGAGGAAGACGTTTCCGGCGCCGGAGATCCGGTGGAGTCCGTGATCAGAGGCCTCAGATCGGAGAGGCTCTTCTTTGAGCCAGGCGAGCAGACCAGCTCAATCCTCGACACCAACAACAGAAACAAGATCAAGAACAAGAAGAAGATGACTACAGATGACGGATGTGATGATGGGGTCCCTTACAAGCAGAGCGAGGCCATAGCAATGGACTCGGACGACCCGTATGCAGATTTCAGAAGATCAATGGAGGAGATGGTGGAGGCCCACGGACTCAAGAATTGGGCGGGTCTCGAGGAGCTCTTGAGCTGGTATTTGAGAGTGAATGGGAAGAGCAACCATGGATACATTGTGGGCGCCTTCATTGATTTGCTGGTTGGACTGTCCTTTGCTGAATTTGTAGGCGAATCCTCATCAGCTTCATCAGCTTCTTCCTCTTTCACTATCTCCCATTCCTCTCTCCCTTCTTCTCCCCTGTCTTTGCCTTCTTCTCTCAGCATCCCTACTCCTTGCTCATCTCATCAGCCCTTAGATCCAGGGGATGATGAAAATGGCATTCAGGGATCAACCACCACTGTTCTATCTTGATTGGAAGATGTTTTTTTTTTAATTTTAAATTTAATTTATTAGTAGTCAAACTAGCTACCTTGAAAAAAAACAAGTATTTTAACACTATGGTAGAGAGAGATCTCTTCCTCTGAAGATTAATGTGGTGTGAGATTGTGTACGTGTAAAGAAACCATCACATGCTATCACATGGAAGAGACAAGGGCTGCAATTTTTGTTTTCCCCATCTCTGGAAACTGCTTCTGGTTGTATGAAATTGGAAGGACAAAGTGCTCTATTTCTGATTATCATGTTGTCCTGCTTATTTTGCTATATTAGTTGTATTGTGAGTTTTCACTCCCCCTAGCTTTGATTGTAACTGATCGATGATGAGACATGAAATCTGGAACTAGGGGGCTTTCTGATTTCACCTGATCCTTAGATAATGACTAACCTAATCTTGAAAGGAAAAGCTTCCATCTCCAACAGACTTTTGGTCTTATTTAGCTCTAATAAAACATTCCCATTTTGTATTTAAGGCTCTTGGATTTGGGTTGAACGCCAAAATTGAATTCTGACGACTCACTAAAAACACTTATTAGAAGCAACTTAAGCCTCAAAATACATCGAACTTTTGACAGTTAATGATCCCAATTTTGAGGTGAGGAGATGTGGACGATGACATAGGAATTATGCTGGTGAACCTTTCAATCAGCGTGGCATGTCCATGACTGACTTCTCCATCCAATACATTTGCTCATGGAGATGTCACGTCTACTTCAATGGCCACCGAGTATTGCTGTTGATGATCCTTACGTCGCTATTCGCAACTAAATTTATCTTAATCTATATCTATATATACTTTGATTATGGAATGTCATCCACTCTTTTAACAAAAATTCAATTTCATTTTCAAATAAATGACTTATTACTATTTTTTTATTGCATAAGTGAACAAATAGAGATAAGTCCTTGTTGGGTGTCCATTTATCGGGTACTACAACTTTGGATTATGATTTTCTTGTGAGAGTCTGGTCTTGAAGAGATATCTCTTACTCTCATATTCGGGTCTTTGGATGGAAGGCATTTGTGCATGTGCCTAAAGAACAAAGACAAAAGCTAGATCACATGACGATTACTTGCATTTTTCTAGGATATGGAGATGCGGATTTTGGGTACAAGTTGTGGGATACAGAAAGAAAGAAAGAAGGTGATGGGTCCATGGATGTGATTTTTCATGAAGACAAGACTTTGTCAGAATTTGTTACATGAGAGGAAGCCGTCAAACTTCCGATTTACTTGCTTTCTCAGCCAAAAAGCAACGACACCAACAATGAGTCTTCTTCAGGGAATGGCATTGATGATATTCTTGTGTTAGATGAAGACTTACCAGAAGCTGAAACTGGTGAGGTTTCTAAGCAGGGGGGCAATTGGAAATGAAGAAGCAGATGAGCTCAGAAGGTCAAGAAGAGAGTGTCGTCCATCCACAAGATATCCCTCTTTTGAGTATGTTGCAGTTACTGAAGAGGGGGAGCCTAAAAGTTTTCAAGAAGTGCAAAACCACAAAGAAAAAGCTTAGTGGGGAAAGCCATGGAAGAGGAGTTGAGTTCTTTGAAAAAGAACAACACATATGAGCTTGTAAAACTTTCCAAAGGGAGGAAGGCCTTGAAGAACAAGTGGGTATTCAGGCTAAAGACGGGTGGAGACAAACTAGTCAAGTACAAAACCAAACTAGTTGTGAAACGCTTCAGGTAGAAGAAGGGAGTTGATTTTGATGAAATCTTCTTGCCGATTGTCAAGATGAGTTTTGTCAGAGTGATCCTTGGCTTAGCTACGAGCATGGAGTTGGAACATGATCAGTTGGATGTGAAAACTTTATTTCTTCATGGTGATTTAGATGAGGAGATTTATATGGATCAACTAGAGGGATTTGATGTAAAGGTAAAAGAGCCCTTGGTTTGTAAACAGAAGAAGAGCTTATATGGGCTGAAGCAAGCTCCCAAACAATGGTACAAGAAGTTTGACAACTTTATGGTGGATCATGGCTACACTAGAACAAGTGAAGATCATTGTGTTTACTTCAAACGGCAAACAAATGGCAAATTTGTCATTCTTCTTCTCTATGTTGATGACATGCTCATTGTGGGACAAGATAAATCCCTAGTTTATGATTTGAAGCGGGATTTGAGCACTTTATTTGGTATGATAGACTTAGGATCGGCACGCTAGATTTTGGGTATGCAGATTACTCGTGACAGAAAGGCCAAGAAGATATGGGTGTCACTGGAGAAGTTTTTCGAGAAGGTTTTTAGCAGGTTTCAAATGGAAGGTGCTAAGTCGGTTAATACTCCTCTTGCTAGCCATTTCAAACTTAGCAAGAAGTCTTGCCCGTCTACAATTGAAGAGAAAAAGAAGATGGCAACCATTCTTTATTCATCAATAGTTAGTAGTTTGATGTATTCTATGGTGTGCATCCGGCCAGATATTGCTCATGCGGTCGGTGTTATGAGCAGATTTCGTTCCAATTCTGGCAAAGAACATTAGGAAGCAGTTAAGTGGATCTTCAGGTACTTGAGAGGTACCTCTAAGATGAGATTATGCTTTGGAGTAAATAAATATAGTCTTGAGGGGTTCACAAATTCAGACATGGCAGGAGATCTTGATGGTAGAAAGTCGACATCAAGATACTTGTTTACTTTGGGGGGGGAGCTGTCTCGTGGCAATCCAAGTTGCAAAAGTGTGATGCTTTGTCTACGACTGAGGCAGAGTACCAATGTTGTCAGGATCGGGATTCTTGGATCGGATCGTAAGGGGGTAGTAGGATCGGATCGTAGAATTGGATCGTTAGGATCGTAACATCGTACCGTATTAATAAAATAATGAAAGAACTAATATTAATATGTTATATATCACTCAAATATGAAAGTTAATCATTAAAAACATATACATTATTCATAAAATACCCCTAAGGCAACAATCCATATATAAGATGAAATATTTTTGTAATACTCCGATACATTTCTTTTAAGAAGAGATAGAAAGAATGCAATTTTTATTTTTTTGAATTTTTATGTTAATTTTAAGTAAACAATGAGTCATTTATGAATAATTTACTGTATTAAGTTAATGAGTTAATAGCCAAAGTGGGAAAAAATATCCAAAATGATGATTTGTAACTTAATTTGTGTGATTTAGTAGGATCTTACGATCCTATGATCATGTATGATCTTGTACGATCCTACTTGTTACGATTCATGACGCACGATCCGAGTTGTTTTGTGAAATCTGGATCGTAGGATCGTACGATCTGGGTCGCGATTTTGATAACATTGCAAAGTACATTGCCATGACAGAAGCTGGGAAAGAAATGATCTGGGTGAAAAGATTCCTTCAAGACTTGGGTTTGAAGTAAGGAGAGTATGTGGTGAATTGTGACAGTTAGAGTGCTCTAGATTTGAGCAAGAATGCTACATACCATTGCCAAACCAAGCATATTGATATGAGGTACCATTGGATTCGAGATGTTGTGAGTAATCGCGGATGAGCTTGAAAAAGATTCACACTAACAAGAGTCCAACTGATATGTTCACCAAGGTGGTGACTTGTGACAAGCACCAGTTATGCGCTAAGATGGCGGGAGTGGTGCAGAAGTGAAGATCCCAAGTCGGTGTGGACGTCTTCCCCTTGGGCTGGAGAGGGAGATTGTTGGGCTTGGTCCCAATATATGTCCAGCCCAATTCTTTGTCTTGCTAAGGTTGTAAGACAACAAAAAGTGAAGTGTGAGTGGCAACTAGGAGAGCTGAACGTACAACAACAGCCACCAAAAATTTGAGTGCCCCCATTTTTCCATTTGAGAGTGAAATTGGAGCACAAAAGTGAGGAGGGAGAAAGGGGAGAGAAGGGGGAAATTTGGGTGAAGAATAAGAGTTCATTCTTGTTAATCCCGAGATTATTCACCTCTATCTTCAAGGATACAACAACTAGGTTGTTTGTTGATAGGTTTTTCTCTCCCATTAGAAACTTAATCTCATGTTACAACCGTTTGCCTTCATTTGGGAGTTCTAGTATTGATTATCCTTGTATTAAAGTTCTACGGGTGAGAGATTTGAGAACATTTGTATCTATTTGTTGATTAGTGAAATTTTTCTCTGTTGGGCACTAGTGGGTTTTTTCCCCTCTAGTTTGTGAGTTTTCCCACTTAAATCTTGGTGTTGATTTGTGCTTTGCTTTTGCGTATTCCTGGTTGCTTGCTTGAGGTTGTTTTGGTTCACGGATTGTTGTTTTTAGTTTGCTTGGTTGCTTGGCTTTGCTATCTTGGTTGCTTGGCTTTGCTATCTTGGTTGCGTTTTTTGTCCTATGTACATATTATTTGGTATCCTTTAATGAAAGAATATTATCCTACATCTCGGAAATTCTAAGTAAACTTGCCCAACAAATAAGTCCTTGGTATGCTCTTCCTATGTCAATTGGATTAAGATGGAACCCCATGTCATCGAGCTTATCTGTTGCGTTTATCGCGCGTGACGCTTTTACAGACACATTCTCGGCCAATCTACCTACCTATTGGCTCACTAGACTTTAACATGCTCCCGCCTGTTATTGGACTAGCACATCATGATCGCGCAATTTGGGCTAGTTCCTTTGGCTCGTCGATGACTTGTCAGCTCAAATTTTGACCTTAAATGTCAAGTGTCAATTGGGCTAGGTCAATTGCCACTTGAGATGGCCTGTGAAAATATGAGCTTCTAACATTTAGAATTTGGTGAAACAAAGCCTTGAATATAAGTTTAGAGTTACTCATACTATTGTCAATTGATTTTGAAAAGAAATCTCACTAGACTTATATATTAAACCTAATACGTCATATGTTATATCCTAGGGATTATTTATAGTATTTAATAAATGTATTTTATACAGAGTTTTATAATACTCCTTCTCGGGCTTTCTTTACGGTTCTTTGTCGGGACGCTTTATTTGAACCGTTAGGGCTTATTGTTAAGGTTTAGTGTTAGGGCTTATTTTATATATACTTCTATATTGTATTCTATGGAAGCAATCAATGAATCAGAATTATCTTATCCGCAAACCCTAATCTTCTACCTCTTCTCTCTATTCTTAATTTCTCGTCTAATTCTGTCTCTAATCTCGATCTCTTTTTCTATTTTCTTAATTCCCCTACTGTGTACTTAATTTAGTGCTAATACGATATTTGTTATTGTATCAATACCCATGTGCACAAGCACACAACGTCATTTATTGGCCCACACATACTTTATCACCTTTCTCTATTTTTCTTTTAACATAGTTTTTTTTTTCTTTTTCTTTTGATTTTTATGTGATCTTTCATATTATTTATCCTAAAAATTCTAGCTAATTTACGTGAATCAACCTAAAATTTGATAATATATAAGACAATGACACGGTAATTTAGTATTTTTTTTGTGTGTTCCAAAACTGCGCGCTAATATATACTCCGATATATCATTTCCATAAAGCTCGTTCAATATATAAAAGGACGTCTTGAGAATGTAATGATATGGATTGGAAATTTTCAATATCCAACTTTAGCAGTCTCTCTCTCTCTTTCTATTTAAGTTGAATGTGGTGCGATTAAGAAGCTTAACCTCAATCACATGCCTGCACGTGTAAATCAAAGTCTGAATGATAGAAAGAGGATATATCTTAGCCGCTGAATGAAGTGAACCGCATGGTTGATCGATTTGATCAGATTAATCAGAGCCATTGATTTTGAAAACGGAGGGTCATTATCACTTGACAGATATAGGTCTGGTTTATAAAACGCAAGGTGTCCATTGCCTCAAACTGGCATGGATTGAAAGAAGTTATTTTTTGGCTTTGTTGCTGGGATTTGTCATCTGTCTCCTTGTGGGCACCTCCAAAATTCCATGGTGCCAACTCTCCTCTGAAGGCTGAAGCAAACAAAGAATTACCAACACCTGCAAATTTGCTTGTAACTGGTTAAGAATTCAAATCTTCTTGTTTTTTATACTAGTAAACAACAAAGTATCTTCTTGCTTTGCAGTGTTGTTAGGCTTGGGATTTTGAATATCTACAGTTCCCTCCTAAATCAATCTTCTTGTAAATGAGGATGAGAGATAAAACAAATCAAAGGTAGGACCAGTATTGGAATTTACTCTTCTTCTAGCTAGGATTTTATTCTAAGATGTAGATTTGCATGAATTTTATGTATAGTTGGCAATTAATGCTTCATACAGTACTATATACATACAAACATTGTCATCCATTTTTTTTTACAATATAGAATATACATATTGATGAGTCATTTTCGTTTCAAAAAAAAAAAACCATTGTGGACTCGAAATTAATGTGGCATACACATCCATATATATGTGTTATCCTTGAGTTAGAAATATGATATATATGTTGGGATCAGAAAAAGAGTATAAATTGTTGTTTATATATTTTCCTTCCATTTTTAATTGTTATACAAATTAATATATGGTGAAACAAATAACAATCAAAGACATGTTAATCTCCGATCCATTATTAAATCTCCGATGAAGAAGATGCCAAAATCTGGGCTATTGAACCTTCTAAAGCCTCTGCCCCCACGTACCTGTTTGCTCTCTTCATTTTTTTAATTCCTCTTATACTACAAAGCAATATACTTTATCACAAGATATCTATAATTTATTACATGTAGATCGATCAATCAAGACTATTCATTATTTTTAAAATGACAAATGCAATATTTTATGACCTTGATTAGCACTATTTTACCCAGCACCCATTTCACGTTCTTTGCAGATTCTGTTTCGAGTGATTTTTTAACACGCCATTGCATGCCTCATGTCGTCTGTTCTTCTTCAAATTCAAAAACTTTCATTTAAGAATCCTCTAGGCATTGGTGAAGTTGAAATGGTATGTAGTAATTCCATCCCTTATTTTTTTAGAAATAAAATTCTGTAATTGGTCATTCTATGTCAGAAATTCATTAACGCATGTAAAAACAAAAGAAAAAAAATTGAATACCGTACCCGTAAGTAAGGCCGTAAATGAGACGAGAGAGTACTACTTGGATGATTTCTGAAGTAAGTATTCTAAACCAAATAAGGAAAAGATATAAAAATAAATTGGTAAAACTTGAAGGTGAAAATGAGAAAATGAACTAAAAAAAAAACGAATCCAAATAGCACACAATGCAATAAAAAAATTACCTTCCTGTTTTCTGAAATCTTTTGCAAAGAGGATTGAAGAAAGCAAATCCCATGAAAAGTCCCCACCATACGTACACATTGATATAAAAAGAAAAAGATTTGTTGATACTAATTTGTCAAACATTCATTGCATCACATTATAAATAAAAGACGACCCACAGAAAAATTGGATTTCCAATTGAAAAGCACTAATCCATCAATAATCATGCATTTTTCGACCAAAATAAAATAAGTAATCAGTAGTAGTAATAATCTCTCTCGTTTGGACCCCCGGAAAATCCCAAAAGAGACACCCAACAGACTGCAGGCTTTTTCTTCTCCGAAAGCTCTTTTTCTTTTAGAAATCAACAATCTGTTCTTCTATTGGCCTACTAATTAGAAAACTAAATAAAGCCATTTATTTAACATGAAACTCAATGAGTTTGTGCGCGAAATAGAGATGGGTTGACCGGCAAATCAGGGAATTAGAGCACCTCATTTCCCCATGGTTTGTTTTTACTGTAAATAAATTATTACTCTAGTATGTTATTTTGCTGAAATTTGAGAAGAGCAACATCTATCTGTGGAAATGGGCAAATGGGCATTCAACCTAAAAATTCACTGCCTTTTTGGGTTGTGCATTAATTGCTTACCGTAAAGCAAGGTCCAAGAAAATAAAAGCTTATTGATTGTTTTAGTATTCTTTCGTTTGAGAGCCATCTGAATATCACACACACACACACTCAAGTACTCAACTAGAACAGATTAATCATCTACTGCGACAGTACTACTAGTATTTTAATAATAATATATAAGAACCTAGATCTAGAAAACACCTAACCCTCAATTAGCTCACCTAATTTCAAGGCCAACATGCTCAAACTTTGTTATTTATTATTCACAACATATAGTAATGGAAAAGATTTAATGAAAACCCATCTCTAGTACTCTAATGAATGAGTTATTATATGACATGATTTAATCACTAAACAGTAGAGAATGGAAAAAGAAATCCAGCGTAGAGCAATGGATTCATGATAATTTCTTCCATATTGGGAATTGTGAGGATGGTGATACATCAAATCCAATAGTTGAACACAAGTACATGAACCACAAATAACTTGTCTAATTAAGCACAGTCATAATAATATGAAAACAGTGGTGTGATCCGATTCAGAAATCAGAATGGGTGGTGACCCAACACAACATGAACCCCCATATGATTTGTTTTGTTTGATACATCATACATAGCATTACTGCTGCATTAGAATAGCAAGAAATACATTTGACTGGTCTGTGCTGTGTTTCATTTGCATCTTTCGATTTAAAAATTGCTCAAACCTCTCTATACATGTATGATCCTTGCAGATCTATCTACTTTCATCTTTGCAACTTGATATAGTTCATATGATTATGACTAAAAAAAGGAAAAGGAAAAGGAAAAGTGGGTTGTGAATTTGCCATATGAATGAATATACTACGATTTCTAATTTCGTGCTGGCATTCTCGGGAAAGTAGCTTTCACGGTAGCCATGATTTGAAGGGACCTGATTGGGACAGCTGGAAAAAAACACCAACATTTGTGGCCCATTGCGTACATTCTTGCTGAATCTGAAAATGACCTTCTTATTGGGCTTTTAAGCCCAATCCATCATCACGCTACCTTCTAAACAGGCCCAATTCATCTGTCATTTGTTGAATCGTTTGACTGCATGCAGATACTGGTTAATTTAAAATTTATTGGTATGGTGCTATTAAACTTGAGCAGTTGGGAATTTAAGTGGTGCATCTCTTTCCTGGATTACCTAAGATTTAATGCAGTGTGCTACAAAAGATTTTGAATCTACAGTGAATTTTTGGTTGGGATCCAATTTATTTCAGCTCCTTAAAATAACACTCCATAAAGTCCTTACAAATAAATGCAATTGCGGGCATAGTTTATGGCTATGACTTCTACTCATGCTCTAGAGCTTTTGTTTTTGAAATCTTGTGGACTTGAGCTTTAAATATTATGCCCTTGCAGGAAGTTTCCTTTAATAAAATTCACACCGAAATAACAGCAACGTTGCGAGGGTTCAAGTACAAATTGATACTTTACCTGTAACTTTTTAATACTGCACTGAGCTTTTTAAGTGTTCAGTTGGAGTATTAATTACATTTTTGAACTTTGAAATCTGGTTATAAATATTAATTAAGTGTCTTAAATAAATTCAGAATGAAAAAAAAATGGTTTGTGAGTATTGATTGAGTTTACAGTATTATAGGTGATGTGATCTGACCTGAGTCAATTTCTTTACAAATCAATTTGAACAGGGAAAAAATCTCCTAGGTCGATTTGATCTTAATTACGATGGCATGTTACAAGTAAGAACACAGAGGGAGAGTGATTATGGAAAATGAGAGCACGAGCAGGCAATAATTACTACGATACATAAATACAATTGCAGAAGGGGAACTTAAATTGTGATGGAGAAAGCTCTGAGGGAGTTGGGTTTGGACAGCTAAGTTAATTCAATTCATTAACTGTTGCAGATGCAAATGGGAACACTGAAACTGAGCGACTCATGATTCCACTTGCTACTTGCCAGTCTAACTTATTACAAGAAGCAAACACTTGAATTTGAAGTCGCCTTTGTGCTGTTGAAAATTGAAACCTTGCAAGAATAATCATGTTTTATACATTCATTGCCTTTTACCTACTACCGAATTACATACATCTTTTATTTTGAAACTTTACTTGGATAAGTAAATGTTAAAACTAGAGAGTAGGTGTGTAGTCTTTTCCATATCTTTTGCACTTCACTTGGCCGGATAAGTACAACTTGTTAAACTTTACATATTATCTGCCTAGAGAAAACCTGGTAAAAAGGCAACCTTATGTAAAAAAATAATAGATGAACCCAATTAAGTACTGTAGTATTAGATTTGTTCATCCACTTTCCCAAGTCGTTTACCAGATTTACCATTTATATTTTCTCTTTGAGACAGAGCTAGATTGAAATGATAAAATGGTTCACAGATCGATCTTACGAATGGGCATTAAAAATAAATATGCCATGGTTGGCATGAAGTCAAGAATCTGATCCCTAATTATTCCAAGTATACAAGTTTCAAATCCCCATATATGATATTCCTGCCTTCCTCCTTTATTTCTTCACCAAAGTTGGTACGTACCCTTTTATTAATTTTTTTTAATTAATTATGACTGCACTGTATTCTTACTAAACCTTGTGTGAGCTTCAGTATCAGTATACTGCTCTCCAGTTACACCAAGCGCCAATTGTGCAACACCCATCCATCAATCTATCTCCATTAGCTCAACAATTTCTCCATCTCATAATATAGGATGGGCTGTACACAATCCCCCCTCTCTGCTGTCCCTCCTTCTAGGTCAAAGGATTGCCAAGAATTAACATATAGATCGATATGATGTTGACTGGTTTAAAATTATCAACTGTCATTGTTTTACACTAAGTTGGAGGTTTGATTTGGACAAAGACGTACATTTTCCTGTTCCACTAAAATATCCAACTTCCAGATCGATAATACAAGAACATAACAATATACATTACTAGTAAACAATAAACTGCATACAAAGAAGCACTTGTTATTTGTTAGGGTGAAACTTACAACAAGCACAGTCTCTTTTTCTTTGCACGTACGTACTATAAGGACTTCAACATAAAATACAAACAAGAATTTCAGCCTAGCTACACTACTACTAATCAAACCCCAACATAAGCAAATTAGTAACCTAACCAGTAACCATATATATTTATATATATGGAACATTAATAATGAAGAAAGTCATATTTCATATGATTTAGGCCTAACATATGCTTTGGGAGGGCGACCGTAGAAATCCTTCCTCCCACCGCGACGGGCACTAAAATTGCTGTGACGCCCTTGAGCAGCAGCAGCAGCAGAGCTGCTAGTGGGAGCAGCAGAAGAAGAAGAAGCAGAGGAGAAGAAAAAGGAGTTCCAAATCTCAGTAAAAGCCCTGATAATAACGGCATGTAAGCAAGGCGAGTTAAGCTGGAGAAAGCAGGTGAGAAGGTGCCTGAGATCGTCCTTGGTGTACATCTCGTTCTCCACTATCATCTGCAGCATGGACGCCCTGAAATCCAAGTAGGGCTCGGAGGAGTCCTTCTCCACCGCCACCGCCTTCCCGAACTCGTCCACGAAAGGGGAGGAGGAGGAGGTGGTGTTGGTCGTCGTGGTAGGGGTAGTTTGGTAATTGTTGTAGTAGCAGCAGTCCTGGTCGGAGGAGAAGGTGGCCGACGTCGTGGTGGGGGTAGTTTGGTAATTGTAGTAGTGTTGGTTGAAGTGGGTTTGCTCGTATTTCGCCGCTTTCGGTTTCGGGGAAAAGATGGAGGAGAGCTTAGGCCTTGCGCAGCTGCTCATGCATCCCAGCTTGATTGTCACCGTCTTCACCAGCTTCTTCTTCTTATTGCTAATGCTGTTTGAAGACATTGCTAGCTAGCTACCTTGATTCACAAATATAAATGTATGAGGCAGGTTTTTGGAAAAAAGGGAACACGTTTTGGAGAGCTTTTGGGTTTTACTTTGCTACTATTTATAATACCAGTTGTTGCATGTGGAGGGTGAATGCGTGATAATAAATCATAAGCTTGGGGGTTTTTTAATCTTACATAGTTTAGTGCCAGCTGCATACTTTAAAGATCATGGTGCAGTTAATGTACGGAAGGAGGGTCTTATATACAAAAATTTTCATGCAGTTTTGCTTAGAAGTCTCGGTGTTATAGTGTGATGATTATTATGATTCAAGTAAGTACAATGCCAACAGTGGAGAACTTGTGCAGAACAATTTATTTAATTCAAAGAAAAATACATACCAGTATTATGAAAGCAACCGTTGCAGTTCTTAGTTTTCATACAGCCAAGCCAATGGGTCTGCAAATTGATCAGTAAAATATAGGGTCAACTTTATGATAATTGAACAACCCAGCCACCTTTAAATTATAAGAATACAAGAAGATTGTGTGATTATTTAATTAGCAGATGCAGAGTCATTATGAGTCATGCTGAGAAATCCAATGCAGTTGATAATACTGCCAAAGTTTAGTAGATCTCAGCGCAGATCACACGCTTCTTCTACCACTGCCAACAGTATAGTAAGTGCTGCTGAGTCTGGAATGATATTGCGATTGGGATCACTAAGACGTACATTTTCCTGCCATTAACATTTGGGTTGAAATTCATGTAAATTCAAAGTGGGCCCATGTAAAGTTTTGGAGATTATTTGGAAGGTGCACGGCCTATATAGCATGTAGGGGTGGCCATGAATCCGTAGGAAATCAGCCAAAACAAGTTAAAGTAGAGTTTTCAAAAGCCCGAATAAGAAATGTTTAAAGCTTGAGAGAGTACACCAGGAAAAAGCTGTCTGACGATGGAATTGGAAATGAGATGCGAACAAGAAATGTAATCAAAACTAACTGGTGAAAATAGCAGAGGATCTAATTTAGGTGACTTTCCTACCACGTAAAAGTAAAAGTGTACCAACAATGCATAATAATAGAAGATGGATCTAATTTTGGTGTACGTTGTTGTTGCGTATCACCTCCACCCATCTCTTTTTTCCAAGAAAAAAAAGATACGCCATGGGTGCAGATAAAAGGAGGTGATATCAGATTCAGAGTGCAACAGATGTCATCTTACGCAGAAGTTTAAAAAATTGTATTTTGGCTTATGTGAAGGGAAAACGACAAAGAGGAAGACTGTTCTTGTGAACGTTTACAGGCCATGAAATTGCAAAGACTGCCGGATGATTCCTTTGGATAGATTGTGATTGTGTCAAGAGATCGGACTGATGACTCCATTTGGAAAAAGGCATCTAAAAATTTGTGGGCAAAGCGAATGTGTATCAGTGAAATTCCCTGGTCAACTTCACAAACGGCACATGTGAATGGAGTAAAGCATTTTATAAATTTTCAGTTATGTAGTAATTTTCCAACTCTTATCATCATTAAAAAAAACAAAGAATACGGTGATATCTACCGGTTAAAATTCAGGATTGATCAAATTTAGACAAGTTGCCAGATTAGGAGCTAGAATCGGCCCGAAACCAGGGTTCGATTGTACTGTTCAGAGAAAATCAAACCAAAGGTCAATCAAGAGACATACATAATTTACAGGAAACTGAGAATTAAAAGATTGATACAAATTATTCAAGTCCCAAAAATGGCCGCATCTGTCATGAAACCTATGCAAAACAAGATCTAACAAAAATAAGTCAGCTTCTAACAAGTTCTCGTCCCAAGAATGGACCATAGGCAAGTATGGATGTTTATAATACAACGATATCGATCTATCAATCATCAATGGATGTGGATTGACATAAAGATCATGAGATGTTTCTACAATTGTTGTTGGAGATGTGCAGAAGACAACCTTTATTCAACATTGCACCTTCTTTGGGTTGTACAACTAATGTAAGAGCGATTATTTTAACAAAAAATAACCTAATCAAATTCTTGATACATGGCTCTTGATTAAGCAAGCAACATGCTGAGCAACCCAGATTGCTCCAGCTTCAGTGCAAGAGAAAGCATGAGTATGACCTTCCTCTTCAATGGATAAAGCAATATCAGGAGCTTGCTTAGAAATCTGCAAATATAAATATAAAAATAAAAAAATGTCTTTCCTTATTCAATGTTGATCATGTATGGCCAAGTATACAACCTAATCTACCATCTCTGTATGCATCGTCAGGAATCATACCTCTTCAAACATTGTCAAAGGACCCCAGTGATCATCAGTGCCGAACAAAAATGCGAGCTGGCCCTGCTTTGATCTCATTAAGTCCCAATCTGGTGTTTCTACAAGCTAGTAACACAAGGCTCTAGTTATTGTAAGCGTCTGATTCTTATGATAGCAGATTAGTAAGATAAGATTGGCCTTAGATCAAAAGTGATATGTAGCTCATAAAGCCTGATGATAAGAAAATCTCCGCTTTCAGCCCTTCAGACTACACCAGAACTGCTCATCACACTCTACTTTTACAGGTATCCTACATTATTATCAATTTTTAACAGGCAATAATAGATAAAGCTATCTAATCAAAATTATTACAAACTTAACCCAAGGATAAGCAGAGAAGTGATATTTTCTACAAGTGAAGGCCAAAGCCTCACCTTTTTAAACTCGGTCATAGCCAGAAACAGCATATTCCGCACAGTATGATACTGCATGAATAATAATCACAATCAACAGGGCAATGCAAACTCAGGATACATATTAAGGGAAGAACACTCATAATTGCACGTCTTTCTCGAACAAAAGAACTAATGGAGCACATGACAAAAATCAGTATTATAGACAAATAAGCTAGTACTGTAATCTAAATAGGGATATTTACCTTTACTAAGTGAGAACAAGTAGCACCAACTGCAGTAGCAGACCATGACTTGCCTAAAGTTCGTTTCACAATGAACCTTGATCCCCAAGTAGGAATTAGTCCTAGAAGTGCCACTAGTGAGCTCACTATCACAGATAGGACTTGGGACCTATTACAGAGGTATTTAGGGGAAATCATTACTGAACCCATGGCTTCATCAAAACATTAAAACCAAGATTTCAGCACTTTCTAATTTTAAGAACTCTACATGATGTCAAACTAAACAGGAGAAAAAGTTGAGCTAGGCCATAATAATCATCTTGCAATACATGCTACATTCACCAATCACAAATAGGCGCCTACAAAATGGATATATTGCACAATGAAGAAAAAAACATGCCAGTTTTGAGCGAATCTTATCAAAAATAAAGACAATATGTCGAATAGCCAAAATAATTGACATAATAGTTGGGAGGCAATATCTACACTTCTATAGAGGAAGAAAAAAACAGTGGGATATTAAGTAATATAGTTTTTCAGAGAAAATGAGCTCAACTCTGCAAGCTTCCCAATAGCAGTCTGCTGTGATGATTTTGAGTTCAAGGTCAAGAATGGATATAGCCCAATGCAATACACCACCTATAGTTAAACGACAGTGGGAAATCAAGATATGCTAATCATGCTAAACCCAGATTGAACTCATATGATGAGTGAAGAGTTAGTACCTTGTCCGGTGCTCTCTTGAACATTTCAATTGACATGTATGAGCCAATAGAATGTCCAACCTTCACAAAAAGTAACAGAAAATCCAGCTTACAAGACATAAGTGACTGAATATAATATATATTTATATATATGTTTGTGTTTGTGTGTGTGTGTGTGTGTGCAGTTCTACAGACAGGTAACCTTATTCCTACCAGTATTATAGGCAGTTCAAGGTTTTTAAGCTCATGGTCCATAAAGTCCATCTGCAAGAAGAGCAAGGCAAGTTACAATAGAAAACAACATTAATACAATGTGATGCAGTTGGACGAATATCATAATAAGTACTACATTATCTTGTAGATATAGCACCTTCCATTTTTTATGCTAGAAGAGTATGAAAACTTGACAGCAACAAGACTCTTAACAATAGTTAACATGGCATTTTAGGAAAACAAGTAAAACAAATGCTACCACATTACAGATTCAGATTTGGCTAGAACTATGACAACAACCAATAATTATTACCTTATGGTCAATTTGTTCTTGCAAAGAGAACAGCCTTCCATGTTCATAGTCCTACAACATAAGCGATTTGTTGTCAAAGAACTAACCCGAAGGCCAAAGCCCTTGATTTTGGACCTAGAGTATGAAAACAAATAGCTCTGCCTTGTGCAAACCCTTTTACCGGCAAAATTCTAAATGTCAGTTGTTTGTTTGAAAACAAATTAGATTCATCAGTACCTAAAAACCTGCATAGAACCGTTAATCATCAAATGTCAATGCCCTATAGTTCCTTGTAAATGAGTACCTTGCTTGAGTGAGATATGTGGCCAATAGCTGAAAACAACAACAGCAAGCAACTCCTTAAGTCACATTTCACCATCTCTTTTCCAAAGTAGAAATCAGTAGCAAATTGAGAGGAAGAAATTAGTCTTTCTTGCCTGTTACTGACGCAGCCCCTTCAAGTAGCCGGTAGAGTGATTCAATAAATTCCTTGTAGAAAGTCACGATACCTGTAAATAGTAGCCTTAGCCCATAAATCTTTTTTTCATTACATGGAGGCAAATGCTAGCTTCAACTTATCAAAGAACCTGGATTCCCAGGGATGAACAAGACGTGCAGTGTGGGATTCTCAGCTTTAATTTCAAGCAGCTCTGTTATGCGTCTGATTACAAAAGAAGGATTATGTTCCATTAGTCCACTAATCAAATATTGATGGAAAGATACATAAACTTGATTGTGAATTGTGATATCGATACGAACATAAGGAGCTCCACATTCTAGACATTAAGCAATACCACTTCTTAAATCTCCGTGGATACATCTCACTTGGACCAACTTTAGCAACAAAAACGACTTATAAATATGTCAAAATTCCAAACCTATTTCCGGAATTATAACTTAACTTTCATGTTTCCACAAACTCGGAAGTCAAAGATACCAACAATTTTTCAAATTTCAAGTCTCCTAATCGCATTAACATCATCAATCAAAATGAGACAACGAAAAGGATGGAAATAAACAAGTAATAAGTCCGTAATTAGGGAAGCAAGTGAGAAAAATCTTACCCAGAAACCTTGCAGAGTCGGAAATTAGCTGGGCATGGATTTTGATCCGATAGAATTCGATCGAGACACATCTTCTTTCCGCCGTACTGCAGCCCACCACTCTTTGTTCTTCTGGAATGGAAAAATGATTCAGTTAAATCAAATTGGAAGTTCTCGTATCCAATAGCGTCGTGGGAGTAATTCACTCAAACCAAAAAAAGTAAAACTGAAAGCAAACCAAGGGAAATGAGAGAGACCTGGAAATGCGATGGCGGGAGGGGGTAAGGGAAAGGAAAAAGAAAG
This sequence comes from Fallopia convolvulus, assembly GCA_964016875.1. Lineage (NCBI taxonomy): Eukaryota > Viridiplantae > Streptophyta > Magnoliopsida > Caryophyllales > Polygonaceae > Fallopia > Fallopia convolvulus. The sequence goes on from OZ024719.1 coordinate 41,903,638, forward strand.
GTCGAGCTATGGACGGACAAAAGCGGAATGCCATCCGAGTGGGTTTTTTTCACTTAATACATTATTGATGTTTTGGTTCATGGATTTTGATTTTAATTTTTTGGGTAGCAACTAGCAAGGGTCTATTAGTCTTTCTTTGGAAATTAGACACACTCTCAAAAGTCAAAAAGATTTCTTTTGAAAAATTAGTAATAATAGTTTACCGACTAAAGAAAGACTAAGAGTAAAAGATTTTACAACACCTAGTGAATACATTTTGTATTTTAACACGACAGAGGATACATTCCATTTGCTCACCACATGTCCTCATACACTTAGAACAATATAAAAGATCAATTCAAGTATAGAACAAACAATACACAATTATAATCCGCAAAATAAAACAGCAAAAATAATATTAAATGACCTTTTCGATACATTAGGAAAAAAGGAGTTCTGTGACCTTGGAATTTCGTGGTAAAGCATCTGGCATCAAAGAAATAAATTAACGTTCCAACAAAAACCAAATGATTTTATTCAAGACCTACCCCAATACATTAAAGACTCAAAGAGAACAATGGAAAAGATCGAAACATTGGAATGAAGACGAAGAAATCATGAGCATAATCGGGCATAGAAAACAAAATAAAAAGAAGCATAATTAGAAATGGAAAAAAGCCACCACGTGAGGTAGTAAAATGCAATTTTGATGGTTCAAAATTAGGAAATGGAAAAGCGTTAGGAGGATCAATATTAAGAGATTATAATGGAAATATTATAAGTTCAACAACAAAAAATTATGGAAGAATATCGGCAATCAAAGCTGGGGCTCTAGCAATGAGAGACGGAATTAGGCTAGCAAAACAGGGACGACACAAAAACATAAAGATTGAAGGGGATAATTTACAAGCAATTAAAACAGCTCAAGGTGAAAAGAATTGTCAATGGGAAATAGAAATGGTGACTGATATTCGTATTGCTCTTCTTGAATTCCAATCAGTACGAATCTCCCATGTGCCTAGGGACTGTAACGTGGTGGCTGATAAACTTGCTAGACTGAACCACAGTCTCCCTACCCATGCTATTAGGAATTACCCAAAATTTAATGTTCTCATCCGTCAAGATGCTCTATGACACCCTCCATGAGTGGAGAGTCTCCTAATCTTCACCTAATAAAAAAAAGATTATGTTTGTTTTTTTCATAGTTAATTAAAAATTTGGTGTCAATTTCGTCAAGGTATATTCACCTTTCAAGAGCTTGCGATATACTTTTGCTTCCAATTGTTCATGCTTAACAAGATGAGACTAATGTAGTGACGCCTTTGTGGTGTTGTTGGACTAGGTTAAAGAAAATGGGACAAAAAGACTTATCGGTATTTTTAATAGATACCCTGAGACACTTTGGTATTTAAAAATGCTCTAGAGATTTTAAGGTATATAAAAACGCATCTAATAGAGAATAAGGTTTTTTTCCCATTTGATTAAAAAAAATAGTTTATAATATAAAAAGTCGGTTCAACACAAAAAATTTCTAACTCTAATAGACTGAACCAGCCAAACCCATTCCTCCCCCTCATATTTTTCCCATCTGATTATTCTACTTAGTGGTTTTATCTTGTCTAATTTTGTATAAAGTTTGATTAATATTTACAAAATACTTGTTGTATTTGTATGAATGCTTTTTCAACTAGTTAAGAGAAGAGGATAAATTTTGACCTGCTAATAGTAGAGCTATCCCCAACAAAATCAGCAAACTTCTTTTGTAATTTGCCTAAATTCAGTTTCTATTACCTAAAAAAAATCAGCAAAAAAAAAATCTGCAAGACAGCAGCCAAAATTCAGCTTTTGTTGTAGTTTCTGTTGGACAGCTTCTGTCGATTAGCACACTAAAATTCAACACAGTGAAAAATCAGCACTCTGAATTTCAGCAAGTTGATCGGGTTCAACAAGCTTCAGATTCAGGTTCGACCACTTTCATTCATGGAGAAAATAATGAAGGAAATTGTTCATCGTGTTAGAAGATGCGTAAATAAAGAGAGAGGAATGGGTTTGCCTGGTTCAGTATATTAGGATTAGAAATTTTTTGTGTTGAATCGGGCTTTATATATTATAAATCGATTTTTTTTTAATCAGATGGGACAAGTACCTTATTGTCTAGTAGATGTGTTTTTTATATATCTTAAAGTCTCTAGAGTATTTTTAAATACCAAAGTTTCTCAGGAGGTCTATTATAAATATCCACGTCTTTTCGGCCAAAAAAAAATGTGTGGTCATTTACTATATAGATCCTGACAAACTAGACCGGTTTTTCCTGAGGAAAAACAAATTCCAATGTTAGGTTTTTAATATGTGATTTGTACGTAAAAATTTTGATATGTGACTAGTTAGTTGTTTTATGCGTTTATTACTACAAGCTGCAATCTTGTTAAATTATTATTATGACATTTTGCCTTGAGTTTACATATACTTGTTTGATTTATGTTTCTCTAATGTTTTATGTTCTTTGACATTATTGTTTAGAAATGTGGCACTTTGAATCCAACATAAGATTAAAATGGTCAATGGGTGATCATATGATAGGATCAATATTTTTCATTCAACTAGAATCCTATTGGGTTGGGTTATGTAGATGCTTTAGAAAGACATGTTAGTTCCAGTGGATGTAAAAAATTTCTTTTGGGAGACTCACCCGCCAAAGTCAGGTGCGCAATCCGGATCGAACTGGATGTAGCCAAGACGAAGATCTGGCGAACCAATGGGCAACCAAAAAAATAGTTATAGTGTCTTTGCCTCTTTGGTATTCTTGTGCATCATTTTCTTATTTTGAACTTTGATATGTGCTTCTTGCTTTGTTCTGGAGTTCACCCTTTTGCTTTGGGTTATGTAGATGCTTTGTATCCGTCTTTGTATCAAAGTACCTCCCAAACCCATAACAAGAAGTTAAAATTTGAGAGGTTTCAAGTTGTTGGCCATGACTGATTATGCTTCTCCTTTTATACATACCCCTTTTTTCTTCCCTTTTAATGATGGTTGATACGTTAAAATTGGAGGGTGAAATTGAGTGAATTGACTTTTGCAAAGAGAATTCGAAAGATAATAGAATACAGAGACTAGAGGGGAGGGAGGGATGGGGGAGGAGAATGGAGATATAAGCTCTCCGAAATACCAAATTAGTATTAAAAAGTGTCACCTTTGGACATTTGGGTATTTACAAAAATCTTTTGGACATTTGGGTATTAAAAAACAAAATCTGGGACAAATGGGTATTAAAAAAGCATACATAAGTCCTTTTAGTACAATTTTACAAAAAAAAAATCATTTTACACGCACAAAACACTCATTTATTAATTAAAAGTCTTTTTTATTTTTGGAAAATATTTAAAAAAATCTTTTTTTATAGGTTTAAACTTGTTTCATTTTTATTCATAATTAATAAAAAATAGTCATATTTTATTAAAAACCAAAACATCTTAAACAGGGACATGCTCACATAATTATTGAAAAGTTTGAAAATAAAATTTTCCATGCAAATAGCTTGAAAGCATAATTTAATTATCTCGTCACAAAATATGTATTGGTTATTTACAATAGCAAATAACATCTTTGATGTTGCTACTTTTGAAAATATTGTAGACACATATATAATGATAATAAGTTGACCGGATTGCGCTTTGACGCAAACATTTAAAAATCTTATTTCATCGAGAATTTTTATTTATTATTTTTATTTATGAACAAATGTGAGTGTGTCTTTAATTTATTTGAGAATTTTGAGTTCTTATTAACAAAATATTGATGACTTCATTTGAAAATTTTTAATTTGAAATTTTAAACAAAATGTGTTTATTATTTATTACTTAGAAAGGAAAATAAGGAATTATATTTAACAAAAATGAGTTTTGTGTATGAAAATCAACTTTTTAGTAAAAAAAAAAATACTTAAATGACTAATTTTAGTTTTTTTAATACCCAAACGTCAAATCTTTGTTTTTTTAATACCCAAATGTCCAAAAAAAAATTTTAAATACCCAAATGTCCAAGGGTGACACTTTTTAATACCAATTTGGTATTTCAGCCGCTCTCTAATTAAAGCGTAATGGAATTGAAGAAGAGGTCTTGGGTAGTCGTTTGATGTAGGGATACATTTTTTAGGGTGGTCTCATTCAATTTGTGTTTTTGGAGGTGGTTTGGAGCAAATGGCATAATTTGCGGGTAGTTTTGCAAATATTAACCTTTTATATAGTATAAAAATTCGAAAAACAAAATCAGCTTACCGAAACCAAATTTCAAAATATCATGGACAGAGGACCGAACAGTTTGGACTGATTTTTCAAGCACGAATCCACCACAGCTTCTTACATGATAAATACTCACGATGATCAACAGTCAATCATAAGGAAAGAAATTTAAGATGTTTCTTGAGAGGATAGAAATTTGCTGCGATGCTATTTGTGAAGGATCACTTGACTACTCGCCATCACTGTCATTGCCGAAAACTGAAGCCACAGGCACCTTTGGCTTCTTTGCAGCACCGCCTAGTGAACTCTGGAGAGCAAATGAAAAACAAAGAAAGTTAAACTTGTTTGAGGCCTCCGATCAACTGAAGATCCATGCCTCACAATAATTTGCTTACAATGTGCATCAAGGACAGAATATTTAAAGAAACGTTGTTGACATTAGAAGCTTCTATTAAAGTTCAAAAAGCATTTATAGAAAATTATTATCCTACAAATCTTAGAAATCTATAAAAAAAAAAAAAAAACAACAAATTAGATCTTACTCAACTAAATATCAGGTTTGACGATGGTTACCTACAATTGCCCCTGCTAGAAACACTATTGAGATTAACACATACATTTGATTTGATTTTTTGAAATATTATAGATTCCGCAAGGATGAGACATATACCTTAGATGGGCCGGGTTTTGCTGAAAAGCCGAACTTTAATGTTTTCCTTTGATCCCCTTCAGCAAGAGCTGTTGCAGTTCTTGTTACGGTAGACAGAGGAATCTTTCCAGATTCCTCTTGTTCCTGCTGTTGCTGTTGTTGCTGCTTGTGAGCATCAGCACTACACAAAAAGAAAAAAAATTCAATGTCAATCAACTACTCCGCATAAACATGAGATAAAGCGATGTATAGCAAAGCCATGAACTTACATCTGAGCAAACTTCGCCATTTCCCTCTCTTGACGTTGTTGTTCACGCTTTTGACGATCATCTCTATTACTGCTACCGTGCATTTCTCTCATTTCTTTAAAACGCTGCAAGGAATAAACAAATATATTATCAACTCTAGAAAGACTTTGGCAAAATCATAGTATAGATATATATACTAAGCAATTCTAGCCATTACCTTCCTGTGATTGTGATCATAAGAACTTAAATGGGCTTCAAATTCCATGGCCAATTTGTATTGCTTGTTGCAGAGCTCACAGAAAAACGTTTTCCTTATCTCGTTCACCTCAGTTTGAATCTTCTGCTCACGTTCTGCCATTACCTGGATTTTCATAATGTGCACGAAGCAGGCAGTAGAAGCCACCAGGTAATAAAAACTGCACGAAATTCTCAAGATCTTCCAAAGTTGATGTTCGCTTATGATATACCATTCCCCTCAAAAGACAGGCATATATGCAATATGCTGCCTTCTGCTATTAGATATAGGTTCCAGAAAAAGTAGGAAGTATCAACCTCACTTTAACATTTTAAAGTTGCTCATAAATTTAGTTATCTACAGTCTGAAGGTTATAAGAGTACCTCTCTCTTCTTTGCAACTTCCTCAGTTTCCTCCACCTCGATTTCAAGTTTTCTTCGCTGAATATTCTCTCCTGATGTATAATAGTCTTCTTCTTCCTGTTTTCCGATGCCAAGTTTAGGATCCCTCATTCCAGACTTTATAGGTTCAGTTATTCCTGCAAAAGTTGCACAGCTGTAAATTTTGAAACACAGCCTGCCAGAAAACAACTGGATATGTAAGAGCCTGGGTCAAAGACAAAAGTCAATGGCATATGGGATTAGTTGGGCCTAAGGTCCATATAGCCACGTACTCTACAAAACTTACAATCTTAATATGTTGAGAGACTATATTTCCAAGGTGATGATACGGAAGATTCTAATGATAAACACAAGAAACTTATTTATTCCACCACTTTCATGTTGCAGTTTTGAAAGGCATGAAAGATAATTGCAGGGTTTAGTTCCTTGCCTATCAACCCAACAACTGGAGTGAGCTAATGCCCTTAAATTTTCGTAATACTTGAGCAAAAGAAAGAAGGCCCTTAATCATTATCGATTTTTTTTAATCCAAGCCTTATTATCTATGATGGCTTCAAGTAGATTCTACTTCCACAAGACACATTTAACCATGAAAAAAAATATGGAAAAAGAAAACATGAAGATATAAAAATAATAGAGCTGCTGGAGATATGTGGATGATTTCATAAACATCAGCAAACTTACCTTGCTCATCTTTTCCAAGCCCCTTCCCTTTCCACCCCATTTTCAGAAGAAGCCTGAAACCTATATTTGATGAAGACAATTGAGTGTCCAATGATGCTTGTTCAACATTATCTAAATCAACATTCTCTGTAGGCCTTTGGTTGATAGGGAGACTAAAATCCCCACTCAGATCATCATCGTCGGATATATTTGAATATGGCTGTATCAGAAATTTAGAAAGAATTAGTAACTTGATCAAAACATTTCCCAAGGACTTTAGGACAAAAATAAGGTAACGTCACAGCTATTAGCACTGAGAAGGCTTCAAGAACAGACTTGAACACTCATCCCTATGTAGAGGTCAGCCAATCTATAAATGACATTCCAAAAACACAAAAGGGATAAGTGCTGAACATGTTAATTTGAAATAATGCAGCTCTAAAAACCTCTGGTACTAATCTTCTGTTTCCAGCATCTTATTAATCAACTATATGTTAAATTAACAATGCTCCCTGCCCAACAAAGAAGATAATATTTACAGCATACTGACCTCTCCTCTTTGATATTGTTCCCGGCTATTTGGCTCAGCACCACCATTTCTCCTTTTGAACTCCATTTCCAAACACCTGCAAGCCAGAACCAATAGCCAAGTGGGTCATAGTCATATCATACCATTAAAAACATAAAACACAACACATAGGTGTAGACACGCCTGCACAAATTGCTTTCCACTAACTACTAGTCTACAGCAACTTTGAATCACTACAGGACACAGAGCAATATACATATATACATATATATATATATATACCCCTTTCCCCCTTTCCCCTCATCCTCAGTAACAATACTTACTAATCTCTACAACCCTTCTTCGTATTCCCGTGAATTCTACAAGCACTCAGCAGCGACATATAAATACAAGGCTCGAGCTTGATAGGCATACTGGTGGAATGAGATGATTATGATGCACGGACATGGGAAAGGGAAACTGTGGGAAACGGGGAAGCGGCAATTCCAAAAAATAGAGGAAACAGAAACAGCGAGGAAACGGCAATATGAATTATATGTTACTTTAAACATAATATATACTTATATCTTATTTAGAGCAATACATACTATTATCTAATGACAGTCAAAACATAAAAAAGATGGTCACACATAACCTTAAGCCAACCGTTTAACATTTTTAGTCCTACAAATCAAATAAAAATAGCAAATCAAAGACTCAATAGTCCAACCAAATGAAAATCAAAATAACAATCTAATACTTCAACATAAAGAGACAATTTAACATAAAACCAAGTCACATTCATTAATTAACAACAATTCAGTAATACTGTAATTCAACCAACAATTTCTCACATTTCACCATCCTTTTCTTTCTCACTATTTCCCAATTGCCAAGCTAGTTGTTACACTTTCAGATGAAATAACCCAGATAATTATCTGTATGTTGCATTTCCACCATCTTTGCTAGACCCAATCGAACTATACGCAGGATTCTTCAGCATTCTCCTTTCCTGCATAAGCTTACGCACTCCGGCAGCTTCATCCCAACACGCTTCTACTGCAAATGAACTTGACATCAGCACATACGTTGCTGGATCCTTAGGGTACAACTCTATAAGCCTCTTAGAAACACGCTCAGCAATTTTCATATTCCCATGAATTCTACAACCACTCAGCAGTGACTTATAAATAGAAGGCCCAGGCTTTATTGGCATACCATTTATGAACTCTTCTGCTTCATGAAGATGGCCTGCTCGGGCGAATAGATCAACAATGGAAGCATAGTGTTCCATCCTGAGAGACTCAGAAGGATAAATTGCTTTCATTAAACCGAAAATCTCAAGTCCTTTTTCAACTAAACCAACATGGCTACAAGCTGAAAAGACAGACAGAAATGTGTTATCATCAGGCTGGACTCCTGATCTCTTCATTTGCTCAAAAAGCTTAATCACTTCAGAACCGTATCCGTGATGTGCACATCCTGATATCAGAGAATTCCATGAGATGACGTCATGCTCACTCATGAATGCAAACACCATCTTTGCATCAATTAAGGAGCCACACCTTGAATACATTGATACAAGCCCATTTTGAACGAGTACATTGGGAGAATGACCACCTTTGAAAGCAAGAGCATGGATTTGCTTCCCTAAATCTAAGGAAGATAGGATTCCTACAGATTTCAAAGCACTTGTTAAAGTAAATGAATCACAACTGATTCCTTCACTTCTCATGTTGGAGAAATATCCTAAGGCTTCTCTACCAAAACCCAAGTGAGAAAAACCAGCAATGGCTGCATTCCATGAGATTTGGTCCCAGTTCCTGATATTAAAGCAAAGTTGATGGAAATCTTGCAGGCTACAACTGCAATCTGAATACACTGCTAAAAGTGATACTTGTATGTATCCGTTTGAGTCTAGCCCTGCTTGAATTATCTGGCAATGGATCTGCTTACAGTGATAAAGATGATTCCCGCCAGAGAATGAGCTCAGCAGACTATTGTAAGTCAGATAATTTGATTCAAGATCCAGGCGGCGCATTTCAATAAACAGAATCAAAGCTTCATTGGGCAAATTGTTCTGTGAATACCCTGTGATTATAGTGGTCCAAGTAATATAATTTCTTTCAGGCATTTGATCAAAAGCTCTCCTGGATTCTCTTATTTCAGAACACTTTGCATACATATCAATCAAGTTGGTTCCCACAATAAGATCCAAATCAAACCCATATTTCAGACTGAGCCCATGAACTTGAGCTCCAATCTTATACTCCCTAAGCTGGGAACACCCAACCAAGACATCAGAGACTCCAAAAGGAGTTGGCATTTTACCTTGCCTAATCATAATTATAAACAGATTAAGTGCTTTCTCTGGGCATATCACTTGCAAGTACCCAGAAATCAAAGAGTTCCAAGTAACAGTAGTTCTCTGAGCCATTTCATCGAACAGCTTCTGTGCACTTGCAATCTCCAAGCACTTACCATACAAATTAACCAGGGCACTGCAGATGTATACATTCGAAGTAAAACCAAGCTTGATAACTTTGGAGTGAAGCTGGATGCCTGTATCAAAATCAGCAGATTTGGCACACGACGAGATGAACTTGTTGAGCGTGTAACAGCTGGTGCTTTCGAAACCGTTTTTCATTATCAGAGGCAACAAGTTCAAATCAAGAGTATTTAAACAACCATAGCCAGAAGCGACATGTGGAGCACAGTCCAAATTGGTGGCTGCTAGAGTATGTGAAAGCACAGGATAAGTGTGTAACTTCTTTACTCGTGATATATGCAAAAGAGCTGCATAAGAAAGTAACCGCATATGCAATGGCGAACAAAGCTTCATTTGGGCTAGAAACCCAAATTGCTCCCAATCGAGAAAAATCTTCCTTGTTTGCCTATATATCCACAAAATCACCAAATTTACCTTCAAAAGGCTCAATGTTCAACACAGCCACCAAATTCATTTCATAAAATCATCAATCAACGGTATCAACCTCTCTCTTCACATCAGGGTTTCTAAATTCATAATACCACAGAGCAAGTTTTCAATGAGCCCTTTTGGCTTCACCGGGCTATGAGGAAGGAGACACCCAAGAAATTCATAACCGCATTGATCACTCAGCATGATACAGAATTCTAAGTAACGGTCTATGTAGTTCGCGTTATAATTTTCATAAACCCGGTCTATTACCGGTTCGCTATTTCATTTACACAAATCTAGGGGTGTCCAAAGGGTCACTTGACCCGCAACTCGACCCGACCCGACTGTAAATTTACGGGCTGGATTTGAACTTTACGGGTTACAGGTCGGGTTACGGGTTGACCCGCTGGGATACGGGTCAATTGAGAGCATAATCCCCAAAACCGTCTACAACCTCACAGTTGCCTAGGTCAAGAAAAATCTTCCAGCTCAATAGTTCAGAGAGTTGAACAAAACATACGACAAATCATGAAAATTCCAAAGAAAATCAATAGATGAAAAGAAGAAAAAACACCAAAAGGGCAAAAAATAATAAGAGCATCATCAAATAAACTTCTCAAAGAGCGGGCTCTTCCACTTTGTATCTCTATTTAAACAATCAACCCAGAATAGTTTGATTCTATTTCAACAATATAGTAGTTCCGGTACAAGAAATGAATATGATAAATCAGATGTTCATCCCTAGAGCCCAAACCCAAATTTGTTGGTTGGCGAGATCACAAAAGTCTCCACAACTAAAGTTTTTTATACTAAGACCTGTTAACAACCAATGTGTAGCATAACATAAAAAATCATCCATGATCAGATTTCAAGGGTATAAGCATACTTCAGGTAAAGCTGGGCACTGGACCTAAACCGGAACAGAACCAAATCTCAAAAAAATGAAAGACCTAGGACCAGACCGAGGATCGGAATAAAAAGACCATAATAAAAAATAAATAAACGCAATTCATACACCCAATGAGTAAAAACAAATTAAACAGTGCAACATTTCAAATAACATAAATTTTGTGCAATCATACAGTGCAAACATATACCTAGTCTGAAGATCTTACTTGATAAAAAAACATAAATAATATGGCAAATAACATTAATTAATCTGAACTTATGATGCAAGAACAAATATAAATCCACCTTGTAAACGAGAAGTACACACAAAAAGTCATTATACTAGAAGCACTAAAGGATTGAAAGGTAGTAATGGCCATTGAAAGGAAGTAACTACAAATTCATACTACAAGCAAATCCAAATAAAAAATTTCCATCCTCAGTATTTTGGTAGCAAAACCAAATTCAAATCCAAATCAAGCAAAATGGGCATAAGTTGTAAGGTATAGCTCAGTCATTCTATTTCCTAGCTCTAGGAAACCATGTAGTGGGAATTATTTCAATTAAGAAAAGCACCAATTGGCGGCATTTCACCTCTTGTATATACTCTGAAGTGAGTTTAAGCATAGCTTATCCATATTTATCCACAATCATCAATCATTAAATATTTTAATCCAACCGTGATGATGCCATGGAGCAAATTTGACTCAATCATAGCCACATAGGAAGGCCCAATGATTTCAAATATAAATTTTCAGTTCTTTTTTTCTTGAATAAAAGGTCATCGTCTTTTTATGGACATTTGCTGTCAACAAATCACTCAAGCAAAACACTAATTCCATTTCAATATATACAGAGTTGTTGTTAGCATAGCTAGATCAGTGTACTGAATCAATATATTGTAAATTTCATTCTAAACCATCCATATGATTATTGTTGGATTTGTTCATGTAAAATCTGAACAAAGGAAAGAAACGAAAAAATAAACAAATTCTATACTCTGGAATCGGGTTGGAATGAGGATTTGGGTTGGAATAGATTTCACTAATACCCACCTCAAAGATAAGGTATGAGCTCACGTGCATTTTGAGAGAATGGGAATGAGCCATACCCAAACCTTGTTTCATACCAAACACCAAAAGGAATATACCGTACCTAACCTGATACCTTATACCCTAGGTTTAGAACCAAACGGGCTCAAAGAAGTATGCATCAGCAGATCTGAATGTTCAACAAATCTACAATCTAAACAGAAGCGAGGACCAAATCTAAACAAAAGCAACAAACCTAGAATTTGAAATAACACAAAGCATTTCTGAGATACCTCAGGCGAAGGAAAATAGGAAGTGAAGACGGTGATCTGGAGGCCGCCTGGAGAAGGAGCAACTGGGCGGAGAGGACTGAGCAGCGCCTAGAGAAATCGTTGGAGGACAGGAGAATTGGAGAGAAACGCCGTCGATCGTCGCTGGAAAAGTGCTTCGGTTGCTGCCTGGCCAGAGAAGAGAAATCGCTGTAGGACAGGCCAGGAGAGGCGCCGTCGGCCGAAAGAGTTAGGGATGTACTATAATGTTGCGAGTCATTACAAGGTAAATTCAACAAAACCACCCGCAAGGCCGCAATTATGCTCTTCTGCACCAAATCACCTAAATAAAGTCAAATTGCACATGATCACCTTTAAAAACGACCAATGCTCAGCGGCCCCGGTCAGAGATGCTTGGCGAACCGGCATATTTACTTCGTTCACTTCGACCGAAGTAAAAAAAAATACAAATTGCATAGTCTAATTATTGTACGGAAAACGTGGTTCACTTACTTCGGTCATGCGTCATGCCAATCGAAGTAAAAAGCAAAATTTATACTTTCTATGTTCCTTTATATTTGTCCTAAAGCAAACTATTCACAAGAATTAAAGAGATGCAAACTATGCACAAGAATTAAGGAGATGCAAAAAGTATTTGAATTGAGTTAGATGTGTACAGTGGAATGCAGAGCATAGTACACTAATTTGCCTTTTACAAAAAAGAAGGATCCGCCTTTTATATTTAGACCAACCAGAACTGAGCACATAAAAATAACAACCAACAGAATTCCAGCATTAAAATCACATAGATCACCACCATACACAACCTCACAACTCCCTTAAATACCCATTAACCCTTACATTTCAGAATAATGCTCTAGGGAAATTAGAGCTCTAAAGTAAAAAAAAGAAAGGAATTTTCAGAAGATTCATTTATTAGCATCACTGCCTCCTTCATGGTTTCACTTTTTGACTTAAATGCTTGCCCACCTCTAGAAGATGGGGAACTGAATGATGTTGATGAGATATCTTTCCCATTCAATCTCAACGAACTGCCTGGAGACATCAATGGAGGTAATCCTCAACTCAGCCCACAATCAGGTCACCATCAGCCAGAAGCAGAGACACATTATCAACCAGTTGGAGACAATGACATAGCAGGGACACATCATCAACCATTCACAAGGAGGCTCAACAAGGATAAAAAGATGCAAATATTGATGCAGCTCTTGAAATTAGCACATGGAGGACATCTACCAGCACATTCATACAAAGTTGTTGCCACTCAATTCAATCTGTCAAAAAAAACAGTGGCTAGATTATGGAGGTCAGTACGAGCACAAGAGCATACAATGCAAGCACCAGATGTGAGTACACAATATCACAAATGTGGTAGGAAGAGAGCACAAGTTGACAATGCAAAAATCATGACAATTAACATGGGGGATAGGACATGCCTCGGGGATTTGGCTACCAATCTTTAGATCTCAAAGAGCACAGTACATAGAATGGTCAAGAGGAAATGCATAAGGCCCCACTGTGACACCCTTATACCCTAGGACGTATACTTTGTAAAACTTATCTCTTATATAAAGAGATAATTCACATACAACAACTATTTTCACATCAGCACATAGCAGAAAGTAACAACCATAAACGGTTGCACACACACATATGCAATCACTTCTTATACTAAAACATCTGTCACTCTAACTTTTATTTACAACCCATATATCTAAGATGCAAAATGAGGAGGAGAAGGTTGCATTGAGTTTCAGCCGGCCGACCTGTATGAATGTGACCTCTAAACGGACACATGTCAAAAAGTTCTAGCTGAGCCCGAAAAATTATTTGCGATTTACGTGAGTCGCATACTCAGTGAATATAAACCATCATCAATTATTTCACTCAAAACCAAGCAATTAGTCAATATATAGATATTCATACATATTATATATGTCATATATGAATTTACTATGCAAATGCAAATGTTGATGTTTTCGATTCTTTATTCTGTGAACTGTTCAAGCCTGAATCTGCCCCGGGTTTCCATTACCAACTTCTCCTTTCTTTTCTTTTTTTTTTCCATTACCGCCATTACCAACTTTTAGGCATCTTAGGCCTCATTTGCTCAATTACCATCTCTTAGGCATCTCAGGCCTCATGTACGACCCGTAGGTCTCTTTTGTATACAAATTCAGGGCAAGACAACCACAGATCCTTTTAATCTCATGCAATATGCTATGCAATCAAGTGCATCTTGTAACCATATATCATATGCCATCTGTAAACATACCTTTTGTACAAACAACTTTGGAAATTTCAGAGCTATCACATTTATCCATATAATCCATATAACACATATATCCATGTAGCTCATATAGCACATATATTCATATACCTCATATACCACATATAGAGCATATATCCATATATTCATATAGCACATATAGCACATAGGGTTGAATCTTCGGTCTATACTCACCTGTTTAAAGCAGATACTATATTTCTCCCCCTTGACTCTAACCACGATCTATTACTTGGGCTCCTATATGTAAACCAATGCAAATTAAGCTATTTACTCTTATAAACTCTAACCCCAAATGTAATGAAATGCCAAAATGCATTATAACTTCTTGCATATAAATCCAAATCCTTTAAAACTTGACAACAATAAACTATATATATAAAGGAATATTTTTCTAGTTCAAACCTTTATGAAAAACTTGATCAAAGGGCTCCCTATTATCATTACAAGAAAAACCCTAAAATTACTCTGAAATCTTTTACCAAATATAAATCCGATATCGAAAACACCTTCTGAGAACTATAAATCGACTGATTTTCGAATCAAAATCAACACTAGATCTAGATCTGGAAAAATTAGGAAAATCCAGATAAACCATTAACTAATTAAAACCTTACCAAATCAAGCTTGTACTTCAGGATTAAAACCCGATTGAAGAGATCTTGTACCAGATCCAACAAAAACAACGGAAATCAAACTTGTCTTTCTTTTTTTTTCCTTTCAAAAATTTTGTACTTTGTATTTGTTCTCTGCGTTTTAATGGCAAAACCATTTCCAAGAACACATATACATATACACGAGAGAGTCGGCTAACATTTAGAGAAATCCCACTTTTCACCCTCAAATCTTCTTTAATAAAAACTTTACCCTAAAATAATTAATAATTAATTTTTTCTAAAAAACTTTGTAAAATATAATAAACTTAATTAGAAAATAAATATTACTTTTAAAAACCCACTATATATCATGCCAATATACTATGCATATGCTCTTAATCTTATACGAATGCAGAATGACGTATGCACTTTGGTCGGGGATGTTACATTTCTCCCCCTCTATAAGAATTTTGTCCTCAAAATTCACTCTATCTTCATATGACTTTTTCATCTTATCCTTCGTTTCACAAGTTGCTTCCTCTATACCATGATTCTTCTACATTACTATCGAAATCTCCCTCTGTAACTGTTTGATACTATAAACTGCTATTATGATCGGTTCCTCTATGTAGCTCACATTTTCTGCAAGCTGTACTTCTGAATCTTTTAACACATATGACAGATGAGATCGATACTGTAGCAACATACTGACATGTAAAAATTATGAATATGAGCCATACATCAATATGTCATTCTGAATGTCAAATGACGAATCTTTACCTTGTTGAACCTGTTCATTAATTTCTATCAACTTCTCATCTCGTACTTGTGCATCTTAGCTTTTTGTCTCAGCATTGACAAAATCTCAAAAGTAGCAATTAGTACTTCATCTGTGTCAAAATGTAGTCTAAAATTCAGACCTTGCAAATCAATCAAATCCGACAATGAAGTCATGTGCATGTTGGCCATCATACTACTGAACTTTCGACTCAAAGCATCTACTACAACATTGGCCTTTCTTGTATGATACTCGATCGTACAATCATAATCTTTCAGTAGTTCCATCCAGTGCCTCTATCGCATGTTCAACTTCTTTTCGCTCATCAAATACTTCAAACTCTTATGTTCTGTAAAGATTTAGAATGTTTCTCCATATAGATAATGTGCCAAATCTTTAGGGCAAAAACTACTGCTGCCAGCTCTAAATCATGTACAGGATAAGAAACTTCATGTGATCGATACTGTCATGATGCATAGGTAGTTACTTTTCCATCTAGCATTAAGACACAGTCAAGACTCTGATATGAAACATCAGTGCAAACAACAAATCCTCTTGTACCTGTAAGAATTATTAGTATTGCTATTGTAGTCTGTCGGTGCTTTAACTCATTAAAGTCCTGTTGGCACGCAGAATACCAATGGAATGAAGCATTCTTTCATAGTAATTTAGTAAGTGGTGCAGCTATACTAGAGAATCCTTCCCCTAATAGTTTGTAGTATCCAGACATACTCAGAAAGATATGAACTTTTGTAACTGTAGTTGATGCTTTCCAGTTTACCACTGCTTCAAACTTTTTAGAATCAATCCACTATACCTCTTCTAGATACTATATGTCCTAAAAATATCACATGATCCAACCAGAATTCACACTTACTCAGTATAGCATATAATGATTTTTCCCTCAAGACTTGTAGCACGATACACAAATGATCAGCGTGCTCATCTGTACTTCGAGAATATACCAATATATCATGAATAATGATGATCACAAATCTGTATAGAAAAGATTGAAATACCTTATTTATCGAAGCCATAAATTCTGCTGTGCATTAGTCAAACCAAATAGAACTACCAGAAACTCATAATGCCCATATCGAGTTTTGAATGTTGTCTTGATAATGTCATCTTTAGCTATCATTAACTGATGATATCCTGATCGAATGTCTATCTTTTAAAATACCTTTGCACCCTGAAGTTGATCAAATACATCATCTATTCTTGGAAATGGATACTTGTTCTTCACTGTCACCTGATTCAACTTTCTGTAATATATGCATAGTCATAAGATACACTAGCCGCAATGACTACTTTGTCCAACAAATCCTGTAACTGTTTTCTTCAGTTCCTGTAACTCTAGAGAGCCATCCAATATGGAAGAATAGAAATCGATGTAGTATTTGACATTATTTCCATAGTAAACTCTATCTCTCTTTATTAGATGGCAATCCAGGAAGATCCTTTGGAAACACATCAATAAAATCTTTAACAACTAGAATATCTCTGAGTTCAACACATTCAACTGTAGGATCTATAACATGGGCCAGATATGCCTCACACCCCTCTCTGATCATGCGAAAAGCCATTGTTGCAGATATTAAGCAAGTGAGAACCATTTGTCTATCACCATAGAAAACTACTCTAGATTTCCCAAATGAGTCTATCACTACTTCTTAGGTATAACAATCAACTTTAGCATGATGTATTGACAATCAATCCATGCCCAATATAACATCAAACTCATACAAGAATAACAAGATCAGATCAACTGGTAACTCTATTGTATCCACTCATATTATACAATCCAGATATACTGTATTTACCTTTCCCATTTCCTTTGCACTTCGTCTTCTTATAGTTCATGTATATGAAATGTATGTTCATGTAGTGCTGTATGAGATGCTTCAAAAGACTGACTGGCACGGCTGAACCTTCTCTCCTTTATGCATCATGCTCATGAATGCAATTCTATTGTCAATTACATATGCTTATGAATGCATGTCCTTAAAGAATCATATCCCTGCTCTGATACCAAAAACTAAATGTGACACCCTTATACCCTATGACGTATACTTTGTAAAACTTGTCTCTTATATAAAAAGATAATTCACATACAACAACTATTTTCACATCAACACATAGCAGAAAGTAACAACCATAAACGGTTACACACACACATATGCAATCACTTCTTATACTAAAATATCTGTCACTCTAACTTCTATTTACAACCCATATATCTAAGATGCAAAATGAGGAGGAGAAGGTTGCATTGAGCTTCAGCCGGCCGACCTGTATGAATGTGACCTCTAAACGGACACATGTCAAAAAGTTCTAGCTGAGCCCGAAAAATTATTTGCGATTTACGTGAGTCGCATACTCAGTGAATATAAACCATCATCAATTATTTCACTCAAAACCAAGCAATTGGTCAATATATAGATATTCATACATATTATATATGTCATATATGAATTTACTATGCAAATGCGAATGTTGATGTTTCCGATTCTTTATTCTGTGAACTGTTCAAGCCTGAATCTGCCCCGGGTTTCCATTACCAACTCTTTTCCATTACCAACTTCTCCTTTCTTTTCTTTTTTTTTCCATTACCGCCATTACCAACTTTTAGGCATCTTAGGCCTCATTTGCTCAATTACCATCTCTTAGGCATCTCAGGCCTCATGTACGACCCGTAGGTCTCTTTTGTATACAAATTCAGGGCAAGACAACCACAGATCCTTTTAATCTCATGCAATATGCTATGCAATCAAGTGCATCTTGTAACCATATATCATATGCCATCTGTTAACATACCTTTTGTACAAACAATTTTGGAAATTTCAGAGCTATCACATTTATCCATATAATCCATATAACACATATATCCATGTAGCTCATATAGCACATATATTCATATACCTCATATACCACATATAGAGCATATATCCATATATTCATATTTCACATATAGCACATAGGGTTGAATCTTCGGTCTATACTCACCTGTTTAAAGCAGATACTATATTTCTCCCCCTTGACTCTAACCACGATCTATTACTTGGGCTCCTATATGTAAACAAATGCAAATTAAGCTATTTACTCTTATAAACTCTAACCCCAAATGTAATGAAATGCCAAAATGCATTATAACTTCTTGCATATATATCCAAATCCTTTAAAACTTGACAACAATAAACTATATATATAAAGAAATATTTTTCTAGTTCAAACCTTTATGAAAAACTTGATCAAAGGGCTCCCTATTATCATTACAAGAAAAACCCTAAAATTACTCTGAAATCTTTTACCAAATAT
Organism: Fallopia convolvulus; assembly: GCA_964016875.1. NCBI lineage: Eukaryota > Viridiplantae > Streptophyta > Magnoliopsida > Caryophyllales > Polygonaceae > Fallopia > Fallopia convolvulus. Next base: position 41,922,667 of record OZ024719.1, read on the forward strand.
AAATCCGATATCGAAAACACCTTCTGAGAACTATAAATCGACTGATTTTCGAATCAAAATCAACACTAGATCTAGATCTGGAAAAATTAGGAAAATTTAGATAAACCATTAACTAATTAAAACCTTACCAAATCAAGCTTGTACTTCAGGATTAAAACCCGATTGAAGAGATCTTGTACCAGATCCAACAAAAACAACGGAAATCAAACTTGTCTTTCTTTTTTTTTTCCTTTCAAAAATTTTGTAATTTGTATTTGTTCTCTGCGTTTTAATGGCAAAACCATTTCCAAGAACACATATACATATACACGAGAGAGTCGGCTAACATTTAGAGAAATCCCACTTTTCACCCTCAAATCTTCTTTACTACAAACTTTACCCTAAAATAATTAATAATTAATTTTTACTAAAAAACTTTTTAAAATATAATAAACTTAATTAGAAAATAAATATTACTTTTAAAAACCCACTATATATCATGCCAATATACTATGCATATGCTCTTAATCTTATATGAATGCAGAATGACGTATGCACTTTGGTCGGGGATGTTACACCCACACACACTAACCCACTCCATCCATGTCTTAAAAATTCAAACATGAAAACAAGACTGGAGTGGATTCTTAGTCTACTACAAGGAGCTACACCAGAAAGTAAGACAAAATACTTCCATGTTTGATTTTGTTCATATTGATTAGAAGTGGTTTCACTTGAGCAAGAAATCTTAGAGAGTGTATCTAGCACAACATGAAAGGGGAAAGTATAGAGCTGCAAGTCCAAGCAAGTTTATACCCAAAGTCATGTTCACAGCAGCAGTTGCAAAGCCAAGGTTCAATGCAGAGGGGACATGCACATTTGATGGAAAATTTGGAATTTTTCCATTCACATATCAAGAAGCAGCCAAGAGAAAGTCAAAAAACAAAGACAAGGGAGCTATTGTGACCAAGCTAGTTGAATCAGTCAATAAACATGTCATAGATGCTAATAGACCAAATTGTTCCAACAATAAGAGAAAAATGGCCACATCATGAAGGTCACAAGGTATTTATCATTCAACAAGATAATGCAAAGGCACGCATCACTCAAGAGGATCCAGAATGGCAACAAGTTTACAAACAAGATGATTTCACTTTCATACTAATCCAACAACCTCCCAACAGTCCAGATTTGAATATCCTAGACCTAGGCTTTTTCAGATGCATCCAGTCATTGATGCATAAGAAAATACCCAAGGATATAGATGATATGCTAAAGGCTGTACATGACTTCATCCAACAACATTAGCTAATATATGACAGTCATAATAGTATGTGATGAATGAAATACTCGGGAGGAAAGGGAGCAACGATTATGATGTGCCTCATGTGAACAAAAAAAGACTAGCACCTGAGGGTAATCTACCTATTGAAGCATCAACCCCATAATGGGCAGTTATGCAAGCATGGAACATAATACATAGTGTTGCACAACAAACAAACGTATGAGAAGGAGGTCAAACTATTGATGAACAAAACTAGGGCAATGAAGATGCAATTGTAGAAGAAGACACTCAACAAGATGACACGGCAGAATTCAGTGAATATGCATAGGGTCCTTGAATGGTAATGTGACATTTTAGAAATTCAGTGAATTCAGGTATATATGCATGCTCTATTTTGTGTAAATCATGTATTTTTGTATGTAATAGCAATATTTTGGGACCTTGAATGGTTATGCAACCTTTTGCAAATTTGAATGGTAATGCAAAGTTATGGAAATACAATCTCAGGCCCCCTTTGCATCATCAACACCAATCAAACCCTTAAGCACCTAACAATCAATGGCCTCCAAAGCCACAAATTATGGCGAAGGCCTTAGACATGTTAATGATAGGGGTTGATTTGATTGGTATCTTAGCTAATAAGGCATTATCATCGACTAAAAAAATTTACAAAACAATCTCATAGCTCCCTTTGCATTTAGATAGAAACCAACAACACCACTTCACATTCATTGGCCTCCAAAGCCAAATGTAATCGATGGTGGCCTTAAGCATGTGAAGTGAGCATAATGGTTTCTAATCTCAGCATAATGGTTCTCATCATTGAAAAAAAAAAACAGAGAAAGAGGAACACAGATCGAACCAAAAAATTTAAGCCAACATGCCTATTTAAATGGAACCAAAAAATTCAGCCAACATGCATTGAGATCGAACCAAAAACATTAAGTCAACATTCAATCATATCATCAAACAAGGGAGCGTTTCACAACTCAATAACAAAAATTTGAAGCCAACATTCAATCAGAGACAAAAAAAATTGAATTTGCTCAATAGAGACAAGGGAGCGTTTCACAAAAAAAATTGAAGCCAACTCAGTACCATAACATGGCAATTTGCTCAACAACTCAATAGCAAAAAACCAGTCAAGATCAGACAAGGGAGCATTTTACAACTCAATAACAAAAAATTTGAAGACAACATTCAATCAGTACCATAACAAGGCAATTTGCGCAACAACTCAATAGCAAAAAACCAGTCAAGATCAGACAAGGGAGCATTTCACACAATCCAAGATCAGACAAGCATGCAGAACACTTGAAGAAAAATAGATGAAGGGACTTAGCTAGTCGGCCTGCGTAGAATCAGGTCCTACAATCGTTGAAGGGGCTTCCACCGGCACGACATCAGTTGAAGGGACTTCCACCGACAACGCTTGCTCAACACAATCATCGTCGTCTACGAGCCTGAAGATATCCTCAACCGAAGGTTCTGAATGTTGGGTTGTGTAAGAGCAATTCCCCCCACATTCAAGCCCCCACTCACAATTAGGATAGTCGGAGCATTGGTACGACTCGGTCTCTTCAGATGGAAGGGGAGCACTATAATCATCACTCAAGGATTCCCGGCTCATCTCGCTCGATGGACAAGTTGTAGACAAGGAGGCCGAGTGTTCACGTTTTGAGATTGATGTCACTCAAGGGGACGTTTCGAGCTCAAACTCAACTAGATCTACTACTTTTGCTCGAGGGGATCAGTTTTTGTAGAGATCCAGATCTGGTTTATGCAAGCAAACGCAAGAGAAGAAAGGGAGCGTTTGTAAGAGCAATTGGTTGATCGAGATTTGTATTTGTTAAGAGAGATGTAGGAGAGATCGAGAGGATTGAGCAAAGAAAGAGCAAATCTAGGGTTTCTAGAGAGCAAAGGGAGTGTTTTCACAAATGGAGGCGATGAGTTCACAATCCACACTTTAGGGTTGCATATTTAAAGTAGGAATGAGGGTTTCTTGTAATGGGTTGATCCAACAACAAACCCTAAAAACCGAAATTGGGTCACCCAAGAAAAATGAATTGGGTTGATCCAATTCTCCAATAAAAAGACCCAAATTCGGTCTCAACAATTGAATGAAAGAAAATGGTTGATAAATGGGGGTTGAAGAAAGTGTTAATGGTGGTTTTTTAATTGTATGGAAAGTGTGTGGAAAGTTGAGGAGAGAGAATGTATTTGGGAAAGATGGGTAGAATGGGTAAAATGGATTGTTAAATGAGGGTATTATTAGGTATAAAATGTAGATATAAAAGGAAAGAAAGGAGAGAAGGATAAACATTTAGGGACGACGGAAATAGAAAGAGGACAAACATTTAGGGACGGATGGAGTAGTATTATATTTACTTCGGTCATTGTGACCAAAGTTATAAAAAAAAAGATTTCCCATTATAAGTATGCTATGAGAGGCTTTCCGCTTTCAAAGCTCTCAACCTCATTTGTCTCCCTTCTTTCATTTGTCTCCCAATCTCTTTCAACCTCTATCTCCCAATTCACACTCACAAAAAAATTGCTTATTATAATCAAATTGTCTTCGTTTTTCGATCTATTTAAGGTATTGGTGTTATATTATTTTATATTTTTAATCAAGTTAAATCTATTTTAATTATGTATTTAAATCTAATATTATGTTCTATATGCAGTTTAAAAAGGGGTCGAAAGGGAAAGCCGCCAACAACGATACTAATCATCACTCAATTCTATCTTTACAAACAACTCCATTAGATGCGAATGATGATGAAGAAGAGTATGTTTATCAACATGAGGGTAATTTTCACACGTCGTTGGAAGAGGTAACTAATATATAATTAGATATGTTATTACACTGATAATCTTATTTCAAGGTAAATTACAAAAACTAGAAAAATATTATATTAGGATTTTTTGTTACAATTACAATTAGACCTATCAATCGGGTCGGGTCCGGCGGGTTTAGGTTCGGTCATTTCGGGTTTGGGTTAAATCGGGTTCGATTTCGTTATGGGTCACAGGTCAATCGAGTCGGGTTGTAGCGGGTTTTCGGTCGGGTCGGGTTGACCAGGGGTTCTAAAATATCCTTTTTTTATGATTATTAAAATCAATCTTTAATTAATTATTATTATTTAATTATAATATATTATTTTAATTTATTTTTATCATAAAATATATTATAAATTTTAAAATAAAATTTAACAATTATATAAATATACTAAATCGGTCAACCCAACGGGTTTCGGGTTTCTACCCAACAGGTTTCGGGTTCTGTTGATTTCGGGTTTCGGGTTCAAATTTTCGGGTCTTGACCCTAAAATTATCGGGCGGTTCTGGTCGGGTTAGCGGGTTTGTTCATCTTTTAATATCTCTAATTACAAACTATATATATAAATCAATATATATATTTATATACATAAATCCTATTTTAAAAATTTATTATGGATATATATAATATTTTTTAAATGTTTTATCCGCTATCTACATAAATTCTACATTTGAACTTAATTGATTTGATTAATTTGATCATTCGGTACACAATTATAAGTTTATAACATATAAAAAAACAAAATTTTATATTATGAATCAAGTTTATTGATATCATTGACAAATTTAATTTATTTTTATGGTAGACGTTATGATTAAATAATAGAATAATTTATTTGATGACGTTGTATTGTCTATAGTTTACAGATTATTCTAGCCATTTTGAAACCGATAAGGAATGGCCAGCTCGATAAGGAATGCTAATAACACTTTTGCTTCCCATGAATTTTTATGACTATCACAATTTATAGTCTACGCCCTACCTCACGAGCCCATTTTATCATTTTTTCTCGATCTGGCCATTCCTTATCAGTTTCAAATGGCTAGAATAATCTGTAAACTGTAGACAATACAACGTCATCAAATAAATTATTCTATTATTTAATCATAACGTCTACCATAAAAATAAATTGAATTTGTCACTGATATCAATAAACTTGATTCAAAATATAACATTGTATTTTTTTATATGTTATTATTAAAAGATAGGATTTGTGTACCAAATGATCAAATTAATCAAATCAATTAAATTCAAATGTGGAATTTACGTAGATAGTGGATAAAACATTTATAAAATATTATATATATCCATAATAAATGGCTAGAATAATCTGTAAACTGTAGACAATACAACGTCATCATATAAATTATTCTATTATTTAATCATAACGTCTACCATGCAAATAAATTGAATTTGTATAAGCCGAAGAAGAAGGGAAAATCAGGCACTATAGTCCAAAGTGAAAACTTTTGGGATCTAAAGCCAGAACCGAAGAGTAGGAAGATGGATTTCCATTCGAGTTGATTGGGAGCAGGCAAAGGAAGAGCCATAAATCCAACCATAATGTATACAAAATTTTCTTTGTTATTTCAAAACAAAAATGATGAGATTCTTGATGTACGTAATATTCGTTCAGCTTCACGGTCTGGTATTCTCTCCTGCGTGATATTCTTTGAACGCGATATTCCTCCTTTTTACTTCGCTCGGACCGGCCGAAGTTGTGGCCCCACCTTTTCCAACAAATTCAACGGATGCGTCAACGAATTCAGCGGAAGCGTCAGACACTTTTGAGCTTCGTTCAGCTTGCTCGAATTGGGGGGCCCACGTATCAGCATTCTCAAGCGTCAAGAGTCAGCGCACGTGATCAAATGTGGGAGCCGCAATTTTGAGCTTCGTTAGATGCCTTGTTTTCTTGTTTCACGGGTGGAATATTGACGAAACTTCACTTTCAAATCTTTCTACTCTTATTTCTCCTTACATCCCTTCTTCTACCGAAGCTTCACTCTCAAATTTCTCTCCATTCTGAAGGAATTGTGTCCTTTAATAAAAGTTGCAATTACCGAACATGGAATAGGATGATTGATAGAGAGATTCAATTCGTTTATTTTAGGAGTCGTAGTGTTTTGCTAGAAACCAACTACGATTAATGTGTTAAATAGTTCAATCCATAGCTATTATAAATGGGTCCTATGAGGTCACACACATTGAGTTGACGGGCTGGATCAGCGGGCTGAATGTCTTTGTCAGACATAGGGTTTTAGTCCAATAAGAAAAGAGCTAATTATCAATAAATATATTGGATATTATTGAGAATTAAAAGGATATATTTATTTGGGGAAATAAATATATAAGGCCTTTAAAGGGAAGAAGAGATCTAGGGTTTCATAAGTTTTATGTAAGAAAAGAAAAGATCTCTTCTTCCAACTTTTTCTAGTCTTTGGCACTTCGATCTAGCAATCGAAAGCGAAGGAGATCCCGATCCCGTACTCGTGTGGACTGATTAGAGAAGTCACAATTGAGGCTTTTTCTCTCGAAGGAAGAACCCTAATCACGCATCAAGAGGTATTTTGTTAACCCTAATTTTGTCTCTAATCAATAATGCTTTAGATGCATGTTTAGGTGCAAGAAATTGTTTCTGAAATTTCGCTTATACGCATCTAAAAACCCATCAGTGGTATCAGAGCCTTAATCATATCTTGATTGGATCAAAGATTTAGTTTTTTGTTTTTGATGCAAATTTTGATTCAAATCGATGAAACTGATATATAATTCTTTTTGCTTTTAAAATTTAGATTTTAATTAATCCGACGGATATGATTAAGTTGAATCGATGATTCACTCGGAATTGAAATTGGATTTCAATTGATTTATACGTACACAGTAGGAAAAATTGCGTACGGTGAATTGCGTACTCCAATTGTATTTTTACCGTACACCAATTGTACTTCGAAATTGGATTTCAATTGGGTACACCAATTGGATTGAAATTGTATGATTAAATTATACTTGCGCACCGAGATGAAATTGTTAAAGTATATCTCACAACCTTTGTGTGCAGGCTTTGAAATCATTTTTTTTAATTAGAGAGGTTGTGTACATATTTTGAAATTGGATTTCAAAGTTGACTTTTGATTTAATATATTATTCACGTGTTATATTTTGGGTTTTGACTAGGTCATGATCCGATATATACTTTCCTAAGGAGTTAGGAGATCCCACTAAAATATGATAAAATATTTGATATTATATCTTGATCATACAATTTTGTCCAATTATATGCACAATAATGATTAATTTTCATTAATATTATATATTAATTTATTTTGAATCAAGATTTCATGTTAGTTTTCATGAGATGAATTTTCTAATATTTACATGCTTGTTTTATAATATGATTTTAATTCTTGCATGTGAATGTTTTATAATATGATTTTCATGAGATGAATTGTTTAAGTTTTGCATAAGTTATTCATTATGTTTTTGTCACTAGTAATAAATAACCATTGCATGCTTAAGTTCCCAAATGAATATTGGGGCAATGTCTTTCCATATCATAACCCATGACGTTTTTTGGTTTTGGTTGGATGGGCTTCGCAAAAGCGAGGGTGTCCTTCTTAAACATTAAACTAGTGAGGGTGGATCTATACGTGGGTTCATAATCCTTGATATGGTTGTACCCAACAAGAGACCAAAGGCAGTGCAAAAGGCTAAAGGCAGTGCAAAAGTACGTTGAGTGTTGTCTGGAATAGGATCTTGGAATCATTTTATTCACTGGGAACATAAATTGTTTATTTGAATGAAATGTGCATTTACTTGTTTAAAAGCATGTTTAATATTAAGTATTTGCATGTCAAACATGAACTTTTGTTTGTTATTTCTTTTTCGTAGAAAGCATGTCTAGCGATAATTTGAAATTCACCTTGCGCTCAATTGTTGAGAAGAACAAGCTCAATGGAGCAAACTTTCTTGATTGGGAACGGAATCTGAGAATAGTTCTCAAGTCCGAAGGACGTGAGAACGTGCTAGCAACCCCGATTCCTGTTCTGACTGATACCTCATTTGATGAGGAAAAAGCAGAAGAGAAGAAAATAAGAGATGAGTCTGTGCCTGTCACATGCCTTATGCTAGCTGCTATGGAACCTGCTCTTCAAAAGAGGTTTGAAAATCAGGATGCTCATTCCATTATAACTAACCTGAAAATGCTGTTTCAGGAACAAGCAAGGATTGAGAGATATGAAACTCACAAGGCTATACTGGATAGCAAACTTGTGAAGGGAAAACCAGTTGGCCCACATGTGTTTCACATGATCGGTCTGTTTGAACGTATGGAGTCATTGGGTGCTAAATATGACCAAGAGTTAGCCACTGATATCGTCCTACACTCGTTACATGATGGTTTTGCTCAATTCAGGATGAACTACCATATGCATGGGATAAAGAAAACCCTGAATGAGCTTCATGGTATGCTTAAAGCAGTTGAACAAAACACTCCCGTTGACAACAAGAAGGATGTTCTTGTGGTCAACAATGTGCAAGGGTTCAAGAAGGCAGGCAAGAAGAAGAATCATGTCCAAGGGAAAGGCAAGCAAGTTGCTAAACCCAAGGGAGGTGAAAAGCCAAAGGTGGCTAGTGACCATGATTGCTTCTACTTCAAGGCTAAAGGACACTAGAAGAGGAATTGTCCCAAGTACTTGGAGGACAAGAAGAATGGAACTGTGAGTTAAGGTATTAATGTTATTGAAATTTTAACAACCAATGCTACTACTTGGGTATTAGATACCGGATGTGGTTCTCACATTATTTCGAATGTGCAGGGACTAAGAAGTAGGAGGTAGTTGGAGAAAGGAGAAATAGACCTACGCAGTAATTGTTATTTTGTTCCTACTATTACTAAAAACCTTCTTGTTTAGTTTTGGAACTAAGTAATTGTTATTTTGTTCCTACTATTACTAAAAACCTTGTTTCAGTTTCAAGTTTACATTTTGAAGGATTTGAGTTTGATATTAAGAATGGAAGTATGTCTGTTTTTAAGAATGGAATGTTCTATGCTTGTGCTCCAATGGTTAATGGACTTTTTGTATTAGATCTCAAATCAGAATCGTATAACATTAATACTAAAAGGCAAAAAAAAATCAAATTGTTTGAGTGAGTTCTTATCTATGGCATTGTCGTTTAGGTCATATTAGCTTGAATCGCATGAAGAAGCTCCATAAAGATGGAATTATAAAAGATATGGATTGTGAATCTATTGATTTATGTGAATAATGCTTGATAGGCAAGATGACAAGGTCACCTTCAAAGGAACAAATGAAAGCTAATGAACTTTTGGCCATAATGAAGTAGAGACTCAAACTGGAAAAAGGATAAAAGCACTTCGATCCGATCGTGGAGGTGTATACTTAAGCCATGAATTTGATCATCATTTGAAAAATTGTTGGATTGTAACACAATTGTCTACTCCGGGGACACCACAATTGAATGTTGTGTCTGAAAGAAGAAACAGGACCTTGTTGGACATGGTTCGATCTATGATGAGTTTTGCTGACCTTCCGTTATCCTTCTGGGGATATGCACTCATGACTGATGTATTTACACTAAACAGGACTCCGTCAAGGACTGTAGACAAGACCCCATATGAGATATGGACTGGAAAAGTTCCAAAGTTGTCTTTTTTGAAAATATTGGGGTGTGAAGCTTATGTAAAACGTTTACAAACTGATAAGCTTGCACCTAAATCAGACAAATGCTATTTTATAGGATATCATAAAGGTAGTTTTGGATATTATTTCTACAATCCCACTGCACAAAAGGTGTTTGTTGCAAGAGATAGTGTCTTTTTGGAAAGGGAGTTTATTTCCAAAAGGTCAAGTGGGTGAAATATTCATCTTGAACCGGTTCTTCATGAAAAGCAACAAACACAACAACAGGATGACATAGTTGATGTCGAGAATGAGATGGATTTGTTTGAAGGCCAAGGATCTGATATTATCCAAGAACCTGAACAAATTCCTCAAGAAGCAGATCCACAAATAATTATGGAAAATGTTGAAATCCAGTTGTTGAACCAGTTGAACTCCTACGTAGATCAAACAGGCAAAGGTTTCAACCAAGATGATATGATGATTTCATCTTGACTGAAAGCCTTGATGTTCTAATGTTAGAACATGGTGAGCCTGCTACCTATAAACAAGCAACGACAGGTCCAGACTCCAAGAAATGGCTTGAGGCCATGAAATATGAAATGGATTCCATGTTTGAAAATCAAGTCTAGGACTTGACAAATTTGCCATATTGGGTAAAACCCATTGGATTCAAATGGGTTTTCAAACTTAAGACTGACAAAAATGGAAATGTATCTGTATACAAAGCAAGATTAATTGCTAAAGGTTTTAAACGGATTCATGGTATTGACTATGATGAAACATTTTCAATTGTTGTCATGATTAGATCCATAATGATAATCCTAGCTATTGCCACTTATTATGATTATGAGATTTGGCAAATGGATGTTAAAACCGCTTTTCTGAATGGTATTTTGGAAGAGGATGTGTATATGACACAACCAGAGGGTTTTGAGGATCCAGATCATGCTGGGAAGGTGTGTAAGCTTAAGAGATCTATCTATGGGCTTAAGCAAGCATCTAGGAGTTGGAATCTTCGTTTTGATGAAAAGATCAAAGAGTTTGATTTCATCAGGTGTGAAGAAGATCCTTGTGTATACAAGAAGTTTAGTCGGAGTAAGGTGGCTCTCTTAGTCTTGTATGTGGATGACATACTGCTTATTGGGAATGACATTCCGATGCTAGAGTCTGTTAAGGAATGACTGAAGAAATGTTTCTTAATGAAAGACTTGAGAGAGGCAGAGTACATACTTGGAATAAAAATCTATAGGGATAGATCTAAGAGATTACTTGGATTATGTCAAGGAACTTATATAGATAAGGTTGTTGACAGATTCAATATGCAGAATTCCAAAATGGGGTTTTTTCCCATACAACATGGCATAAATCTAAGCAAGAAGCAATGTCCTAGAACACCTGCTGAGCTTGATAAAATGAGTAAGATTCCTTATGCTTCTGCTATAGGATCTATCATGTATGCCATCATATGTACACGTCCTGATGTTGTATTTGATGTGAGCATGTGTAACAAATATCAATCAAATCCTGGAGAGGCACATTGGTTGTAACACCACGACTTCCGACAAGCGCTACTAAGAAATAGACCTTACTAGGTTCTATTTAAGTAGGTTGACAACTACACTTTAGGGTCTTGCAACGCGGACACGACGAGCAAACAAAATAATAACATCCAACCTTTCATTTAATAAAAATATAGAAAACGCAGTTATGCATGTATCCCCTAACACATAAATACTCAAATCCGACACAACACTTACCAATACTGAACTAATCAAACAGAATAACAATAATAAGTGAAACATAATACTAACTCCATCTTAACGATAATAAAATCAACATCCTAACTATCATAAATAAACTAGCGTAAAACCCATCCCACTATGATTGCTCACCTCCCCTTCGTCCACAATTCCTATCCGACAACTACCTGAAACAGAGGAAAGACAAGAACAAGGGAGAGATTCGTTACTTACCGGGATGACGGTCGGATCGACAAGACGATGGAATGGAATTGGCAACTTAACGGAACAAGTGATCGGCGGTTTGTGTTCACGGTGGCGCCGATTGTTTGAGGCTTGAACAAAAAGAGGGTCTTTGATCAAGGAGGCGTAGGGAGGTCGGATGATACTGGCGTGGTTTATAGTTAGATTTGGCTATCGTGATTTATAGCTAGATTTGGCTAACTAGATTAGATAGATGATAGATATTTAAATACTTAAATACGGATTAGATAAGGATGTACTTAACTAAATAGTTGATAGATATATTTACCGAATTGCTTTATATTTGGTTACATAGATGAGATTATATTGTATTTGAACGGGATTTATCATATACGAGAATATATATATATATATATGTGTGTGTGTGTGTGTGTGTGTGTGATTTGCCATACCGGCTTAATAACTCGGGTCGCTATACCGGCTTAATAACTCGGGTCGCTTGGTGGTTAAGAAGACTTGATTGTTTGTTTCGACAGGGTGGAAAACGAACCCGAATATTACATAGTACCCCCCTTAAGAAAGTTTCATCTAGAAACTTTTGGTACGAAGGAAAAGATATGCTGAGGTTTTCACAAACCTCTCTCCCATAAGAGGTTCGTCCTCGAGCCAGAATTTAATAGCCAACAAAAAGCTATATATCTGAAATACGTGACAGCAAGAAAACTAAGCAATCCTCAATCCATCTAAAAGAAAACACTCCATAAGCAACCATGGAATCTAAAGAGAGTTCAATAATTACTAACCTTCCCCTCAAACGCCTCTACTAGACTCGGGTAAATCTGTGGGTAATTCTCACTAATCCTGGACTCAGTCTCCCAAGTGGCCTCCTCGATTCCCCGTCGAGAATACTGAATCAATACCAAAGGAATCTCCTTGTTCCGCATCTTCTTCATTCGTCGATCTAGAATCTTCAATGGTTGTTCCCGGAAAGTGTGATCTGGTTCCACCACCAACTCCTCATAATTTAGCCTGTGACTAGGATCCGGGACATACTGTCTCGGCTGTAAGACGTGAAATATAGGATGAACTCCGTCTAAAGCGGGCGGAAATGCTAGCCTGTAGGCCACCTCGCCTACTCTCTCCAAAATCTCGAATGGGCCGATATATCGGGGGCTCAACTTCCCTTTTACCCCGAATCTCCTTACCCCACGGGTAGGCGATACTCTCAACCAGACGTGGGCTCCTACCTCAAACTCCAACGGTCTACGCCTCTTGTCTGCATAGGACTTCTGGAGACTCTGAGCAGCTAACATTCTCTCTCTGATTAAGGCCACTTTCCCGATCGTCTCCTCGATCATTTGTGGCCTCTCACCTACATATCTGAGTGATCATCCCAACACAGCGGTGTCCTACATCTCCGACCATACAAAGCCTCATAAGGAGCCATCTGAATCGACGAGTGCCAACTGTTATTATAGGAAAACTCCACCAAAGCCAAGTGATCCGACCACTGACCTCCCCAGTCTAGCACGCAGGACCTCAGCATGTCCTCTAGAGTCTGAATTGTCCTCTTTGTCTGACCGTCTGACTGCGAATGGTAAGTAGTCGTGAAATGTAATCTCGTCCCCAATGCCTCATGCACCTGCTGCCAATATCTGGAAGTAAAACGCCCATCTCGGTCCGACACAATCGTCTTAGGCACTCCGTGCAGTCTAACTATCTGATTAATAAACACCTCCACTAACTTGCTCACTTGCCATGTCTCCCTGATAGGCAAAAACCGAGCAGTCTTCGTCAGTCTATCCACTACTACCCAAATGGCATCATGGCCTCTGCTGAGTCTCAAACCTGTGACGAAATCCATGGAAATGTCCTCCCACTTCCATTCTGGAATAGGGAGTGACTGGAGCATTCCTCCAGGTCTCTGGTGCTCGATCTTCACCTGCTAACAGACTTGACACTTAGCGACAAATCTCGCTACATCCAACTTCATGCCATCCCACCAATAAAATTGTCGCAGATCCTTGTACATCTTACTCGCCCCATGGTGGATTGAGTAAGGTGTAGCATGGGCCTCTTGCAAAATCTTCTGCCTCAACTCTGCATCTCGAGGCACACAAATCCGAACGCGTAGGCACAAAATACCATTTGCTCTCTCCGCAAAGTCGGGTGCCTCTCCACGGCTCAATCTCTGCCGCAGATCCTGAATCATCGGGCAATTTCCTACTTTTGTCTCACTTCTTCAAGTAAGGACGGCCAACATTCTAGGGCTCTCAAAGTGCCTTGATAACGCTGAATCTGTACCTCAATAACGTACCTCATCAGCTCCCTATGTAACTCTGGCTGAACTGTCAAATGAGCTAACATACGCTTCTGAGGCGTCTTCCTGCTAAGGTCATCAGCAACCACATTCGCTTTCCCTGGGTGGTAAAGGATCTCAAGGTCGTAGTCCTTCAGTAACTCAAGCCATCTCCTCTGTCTCATATTCAACTCCCTCTGAGTGAAGATGTACTTGAGGCTCTTATGATCTGTCATCACTTTGCATGAGCTCCCATACAAGTAATGACGCCAAATCTTCAGAGCATGTACCACGGATGTTAACTCCAAATCACGAGTGGGGTAATTCTGCTTATTCGGTTTCAGCTGTATGGAGGCATAAGCAATCACCCTGTCCCTCTACATCATCACACAACCCAATCCTACCTTGGAGGCGTCACTGTAAATCACAAAATCCTCATTCCCCTGAGGAAGAGCAAGTATAGGAGCTGAAGTCAACCTCCCCTTCAGCTCGTCAAAACTCCGCTGACAGGCTTCATTCCACTCAAAACGAGTGGTCTTCTTAAGCAGGTTGGTAAGTGGTTGAGCTATCCGGGAAAACCCTTCCACAAACCTCCTGTAATACCTTGCTAATCCCAGAAAGCTCCGCACCTCCTTCACATTCTTCGGAGGTTCCCATGCTTTTACAACTTCAATCTTTGCAAGATCCACCAAAACTCCTTGGGCAGATACCACGTGACCTAAAAAGGTAACTTCAGGCAGCCAGAAATCACACTTGGACATCTTAGCAAACAACCGATGATGTCTCAATACTCCCAATACCAGTCTAAGATGTTCGGCGTGCTCCTCCTTACTCCTAGAGTAGATCAAAATGTTATCGATGAACACTACTACAAATCTGGCCAAGTAATCAATAAACACCCGATTCATTAGCTTCATAAATACAGCGGGTGCATTCGTCAGTCTGAACGGCATCACTACAAACTCATAATGTCCATATCTCATTCGGAAAGCCGTCTTGGGAATATCCTCTTCCCATATCCTCAACTGGTGATATCCCGACCTCAAATCCACTTTGGAGAACACAGTAGCCCCCTGCAACTGATCCCACAAATCATCAATACGTGGAAGCGGATACTTGTTCTTGATGGTAACTCGATTCAACTCCCGATAATCGATACACAAACGGAGTGAACCATCCTTCTTCTTCACAAACAGGACTGGAGCTCCGCATGGCGACGCACTCGGTTGTACGTATCTCTTCTCCAACAGCTCCTCCAATTGTGCCTTCAGCTCCTGCATCTCCATCGGGGCCATACAATATGGGGCTCTCGAAATCGGTCTCGTCCCAGGCTCTAGCTCAATACCAAAGTCTACCTCTCTCTGAGGAGGTAATCCTAGAAGTTCCTTGGGAAAAACGTCCTCAAACTCACACACTACTGGTATGTTCTGAATGTGCGGTCCCTCCTTGTCCCCATGTAGGACATAACACCAATATCCTACACATCCATCACTGAGCAACTTGGCGGCCTTTACCATACTAATCACCGATCCGAGCCCCTCCTGCTCTAACTCCTAACACACATGTCTGGTCCCATCATCTGCGGTCACTGTAACTGTACCCTTGTGTGCATCCAAAACTGCTCGGTAACGTATCATCCAGTCCATCCCCAGAATCACGTCATCATTTGACGACAACTGCATTACTATAAAATCCGCATACCAATCCCTATTCCCTATTCTAATAGGGCATTGTAAAATCTCCTTATTCCCTCTCACTTTACTACCGTCAGGCAGCCCCACAACAAAAGACACCCCCTCAGTGCAAGTCAGTCCTAGTCTAGCCACGCAAGCAGAAGACATAAAAGAATGGGTAGCACCCGTATCAAACAGTATATGAACAGGTCTAGACTGAATCCAAATCGTACCTGTAGCAATCGGCGCGTGCAGGGCATCAACCCTCCTCATCTCAAACATACGAGGCTGATTGCCCCCGGTAGTATTAACTCTTGCGCCGCGTCCTCTGCCCTGGCTCGGTGCATGCTGAAACTGCTGAGGCTGACGACGAGGCATCTGGTTCACCGTTCCCGGTGAAGATCCTTGTGAAGGTGCTCCAACAGTACAATACTGCTGTAAATGGACAGACTTCCCACAAGTGAAGCAGTTCCTGACTGGCTTCGGACACTGACTCCTCAAATGAGCAGTGCTTCCACAGTTGAAGCACTCTCTCAGCTCTCTAGTGGACTGACTCTGATGACGCTGGTCCTGACGACCTTGTGACTGAAACCCTTATCGGTGCGGCTGAGACGAGCCGGGACGACTATCTCTTCTAGGTTCTGCCGGGGCGGACAACTTCTGCCTCTTGCTCCCAGTGGTATGCACCTCTAGCAGACTCTGTCGGGTCGTGACCATATCATAAGCCAAAGCAGACTGCTGAACATCTGTCAATGTCGCGAGTCGGAGTCCAGACACGTAAGCACGTAAATGCGGCTGCAACCTTTTTAGAAAGGTCGTAATCTTCAACTCCTCCGTAGGGGCAGCATTTGGCACCTCTGCCAACTCTTGCTGAAACTTTAGAATAGTCTCAGATACTGTGATATTTTCGGGTCCAACATCCCGAAAAGCAGCCTCCCGATCCGCCCTCACCACCGGAGGACAGGACTGATCTCGAATCCGCCTCTCAAACTCCTCGAAAGTCGCCTCATTCCGGTGGTCCCTACACAACTCCCACCAGTCAAAAGCACTCTCCTGCAACAGACTCTGTACTAAGGACATCTTCCTCTCTTTCGATGCCTTAATGGAGTCCAACGCATATTTCACCCTCCTCAACCACTGCTCCACGTCGGAACCTTGAGCTCCAGCAAAATTCGGCACCCCAGTCTTTCTAAACTCCGCGAGCCACTTGTCAGGCTGAGGCTCATGATATTGTCTCTTCGGTTCGACCACATGATCAACTATCATTGTTCCTCTCGAATCTGGCAATGCTCCTAACTGGGCAACCAAAACAGAGTCTGGTCCTGGTTCCCTCCTCTCAGCCCCTTGTTGCCCCGCAACTGCGTTCAAATTAGGTGCAGCCCCCGCACCCATCAAAGTCTGCAATAAAAGCTGGATCAGCGTTCACTTCTGGGGCCAGTCCTGCTGGTGGCACTCCTGCTCCCACTTGAGCCCCGTTGGCTGGGGGAACCCCTCCAACGACAGATGCACTGTCCTCTTGATGAACAACAGTAGCCATATCCTGACTCTCAGCAACCTCCTCCTGGTGGGTATTATGTTGCACCTCTAGCTCAGCAGCTACATGGGCTTCTCCTCTACCCCTGCCACGACATCTACTGAGGCCTCGTCCGCAGCCTCTACCGAGGCCTCGTCCGCAGTCTCTACCGAGGCCTCGTCCGCAACCTCTTCCATTGGCTTCAGCAGCTCCTGCTCTGGTTGATGGGGGCATCTATAACAGAAAGTCCCACGGTCAAAACTCAAACATCCTATTTACTAACGGAATTCTTACTACTCTACGTGAGCTCCTTCGGCTGATGGGACGGAGTCGCAACGTGTCACCTACCCCCTATATGCAACATGATTACCCCAGTAAAAACATTTTGAAAACACCGGCCGGCTTTGGTTTTTAAGTTGGACCTCGGATACACTCGTTGGTCAGTTCCATGTGCCCTGTGTTCAACCTGGCTCTAACACCAATTTGTAACACCACGACTTCCGACGGGCGCTACTAAGAAATAGACCTTACTAGGTACTATCATGTCCTAGAACACTTGCTGAGCTTGATAAAATGAGTAAGATTCCTTATGCTTCTGCTATAGGATCTATCATGTATGCCATGATATGTACACGTCCTGATGTTGCATTTGATGTGAGCATGTGTAACAGATATCAATCAAATCCTGGAGAGGCACATTGGTTGTAACACCACGACTTCCGACGGGCGCTACTAAGAAATAGACCTTACTAGGTACTATTTAAGTAGGTTGACAACTACACTTTAGGGTCTTGCAACGCGGGCACGACGAGCAAACAAAATAATAACATCCAACCTTTCATTTAATAAAAATATAGAAAACGCAGTTATGCATGTATCCCCTAACACATAAATACTCAAATCCGACACAACACTTACCAATACTGAACTAATCAAACAGAATAACAATAATAAGTGAAACATAATACTAACTCCATCTTAACGATAATAAAATCAACATCCTAACTATCATAAATAAACTAGCGTAAAACCCATCCCACTATGACACGCGCTCTTTACCGCTCCGGCCCGCCATCTGACCTCGGTTCCTGCACGGCTCCCTGGTTCATACCTGGAACTGAAAAATATTCCCCGAAGGGTCAGCTACTAATCTATCAAGTTAGAGAGAATACGGAAATTGCAGAACGTTTTGAAAACATTTCTATAGTTAGCATCCAAGTCCAGAATCGCAATCATAACTCTAAAGGCCAATACCTAGATCAGTTATAATCAGTCACACATAGCCACATACACATTTATAATCACAACCTCAACAATGCAGTTCCTCCTTTTTCACAATCTGACTCCCAAGGCGCTCATCGCCGCGCCGAGTGCAGAGGCAGGCCCTCTCACTCCACTTCACAATCTCCCTTCTAACCCCGGCTAAGCCTCCACTGGAGCACTTGCCAAAACGCATAGATAATGATTTTCGTTTTGAAGGGGCACGGTTTCCCTGTCACACGGGTCATTTATAGCCAACTCTTCCTCCACGCCAGCTACGATGGGCCGTGTCGGGAACGGTACCAACACAGAGAAAACGTTCCAAAAATATCTTGCCGATAAAATACGTTCAAAACCATTTTACACACACAACGATTCATGAAGGTATAAACAATTTAAAAAGGTATTCGGGACTAGTTTCCAAAACCCACCCTACAATAACGGTATGCAATCTAACAGTATAGAGAAGAACCGAGCAAGCCGAAAACGATTTACCTCGAAACTAGCTAGGGATCCTTTGAAGAAGACGAAACTAAGAGCACGAGCGAAAACGATTTCCTAATAAAATATTATTACGTGAGATTAACTTAGATACGATCCGAACCATACAAAACTCCCCTTAAACAAGCACCACTAGTCTTTCAAACTCCACTGAGCTAACCACACCCTATATACAAACGAATACTAATCTTAACTATTGTAACTTATACTAACTATTTTATTCTAACTTACACTAACGTATTTTATTCTAACTATACTATAAAGGAAGTCAACTCTTGTTTTACATATTCTGAGATCAAGCGCCATATTTTTATTTATGCTAATTCATTATAGTATTTCCTATTCTAACTAATAATTTAACATTTCCCTATTTAAAACCCAAAGCCGAACCACATATTCCAATTCACTCCATTCACCTAATTGTACAACCCAAGTTACCACATAATCTAATTTACCCCACAATTATATTTTTATTTATTTTATTTTTTTCCCGCAGATGGCGGTCGAATTCCGCCTTTCCTGAAAACAGTTCAATCACAACGCCAATCAACCCCCCCTTCCTTGACTTTTTAATGTGGGACCCTCCCCCCAACTTCATCTTCTCCGAAGAGAAGCCCGAGCCGGCAGCCTTCCTGTTTGTTCCTTCGCTTCGCCCCCTGCTGCAATTCCAGCCCGTAATTTGGCGGTAGCTAAGAGGCACGGCGACGAGCAGCGCTTGCCGCTCCTGTTCGTGGCGGCAACGAAGAGGCACGACGACGAGCAGTGCTTGCCGCTCCTGTTCATCCTGCCCTCCCCCGCCGACGACCATCACCATGGTTGCTCACCTCCCCTTCGTCCACAATTCCTATCCGACAACTACCTGAAACAGAGGAAAGACAAGAACAAGGGAGAGATTCGTTACTTACCGGGATGACGGTCGGATCGACAAGACGATGGAATGGAATTGGCAACTTAACGGAACAAGTGATCGGCGGTTTGTGTTCACGGTGGCGCCGATTGTTTGAGGCTTGAACAAAAAGAGGGTCTTTGATCAAGGAGGCGTAGGGAGGTCGGATGATACTGGCGTGGTTTATAGTTAGATTTGGCTATCGTGATTTATAGCTAGATTTGGCTAACTAGATTAGATAGATGATAGATATTTAAATACTTAAATACGGATTAGATAAGGATGTACTTAACTAAATAGATGATAGATATAATTACCGAATTGCTTTATATTTGGTTACATAAATGGGATTATATTATATTTGAACGGGATTTATCATATACGAGAACATATATATACATATATGTGTGTGTGTGATTTGCCATACCGGCTTAATAACTCGGGTCGCTTGGTGGTTAAGAAGACTTGATTGTTTGTTCCGACAAGGTGGAAAACGAACCCGAAAATTACATTGGTGTGCAGCTAAGAACATCCTAAAGTACTTGAGAAGAACCAATGATGATTTCTTAGTATATGGGGGTGATGACAATTTAGTCGTTAAAGGATATACTGATGCTAGCTTCCAGACTGACCGAGATGGCTTTGAGTCTCAATTAGGATATGTCTTCATCCTTAATGGAGGAGCCGTGAGCTGGAAGAGCTCCAAGCAAGATACAGTAGCTGATTCTACGACTAAGGCCGAGTATATCGCTGCTAGTGAAGCTTCGAAAGAGGCTGTTTGGATAAGGAAGTTTCTAGACGAGCTTGGCATTGTTCCTAGTATTTCTGAGCCTATTGACATCTATTGTGATAACAATGGTGCCATAGCCCAAGCCAAGGAACCAAGTTCAAACTCTAAATCTAGACATGTTATGAGGAAGTATCATCTTATTCGACACATAGTTGCTGGAGGTAACATCAAGATGTGTAAGGTGCATACAAATGACAATATTGCAGATCCTTTGACTAAGCCTATGCCTAGGGCTAAGCATGATAGTCACACTAGGACTAAGGGTCTCAAACACATTGTTGAATGGTTGTGAGCTTGCTTTGTATTACATTATTTCTGCTTAGAATGTTGGACTCTTGTTTATGTTTGACTTTATGATAATATATGATATTTCATTCTTATTTATATATTATATTAATTAATATTGAATAATATGTCCGAATAATTCATAGTTCGTAAATGGGTTTACCTTAAGTGTTTTGGTGAATGAAACCCCATTAAGTGTACTACAATTATGAATTATTGCACGTCCATAGTTTGAGTCATCAAATAGGACATAGATGATTTCATTTATAGCTATATTGTACATTGACTGATAGCTCAAGGTTTCATGTGCTATAGGGACATAGAGATGTCCAGTCACTTACATAGATATGTATGGATGATACATATCGGACAGACCAACCTTAACACTCTCCAAAAGAGATTGTAGAGTTTTAAGGTGAACCATGTTTGGTGGATTCCTTAAACATGAGTATGTTATGTTTTCTAGTTGATGATTGGTATGTCTTTGATATTGTTAAACGCTCTACGTAAAAGGGGGTTATAAAAGCAATTATTGGGATTGCCAAAAGTTGAGTGGGAGCCATATTCATACAAGATTGGAAAAG
The DNA here is from genome assembly GCA_964016875.1 of Fallopia convolvulus. Taxonomy (NCBI): domain Eukaryota; kingdom Viridiplantae; phylum Streptophyta; class Magnoliopsida; order Caryophyllales; family Polygonaceae; genus Fallopia; species Fallopia convolvulus. Next base: position 41,944,146 of record OZ024719.1, read on the forward strand.
TCCTCCTTATTCATGTATACATTGATGCATGAAAAGGAATGGTGTCTAGGCCACTTGAAGAGCTAGAACTATAAAATGCATGGCCATGCTCGAATGGATTAATTGTAATCATTCGTTATTTGATAGTTCAAACTCAGGTATTCAAGAAACATATTTGACGAGAGATATGAATGTCACCATATCATCAAGTAAGACATTAAGAGACAAAGGTATCTTAAAATTGCACACTTGTTTTCAAGGACAAGTGGGAGATTGAAGGAATTGTGTCCTTTAATGAAAGTTGCAATTACCGAACATGGAATAGGACGATTGATAGAGAGATTCAATCCATTTATTTTAGGAGTCGTAGTGTTTTGCTAGAAACCAACTATCATTAATGGGTTAAATAGTTCAATCCATAGCTATTATAAACGGGTCCTTTAAGGTCACACACATTGAGTTGACGGGCTGGATCAGCGGGCTGAAAGTCTTTGTCAGACATAGGGTTTTAGTCCAATAAGAAAAGAGCTAATTATCAATAAATATATTGGATATTATTGAGAATTAAAAGGATATATTTATTTGGGGAAATAAATATATAAGGCCTTTAAAGGGAAGAAGAGATCTAGGGTTTCATAAGTTTTACGTAAGAAAAGAAAAGATCTCTTCTTCCAACTTTTTCTGGTCTTTGGCACTTCGATCTAGCAATCGGAAGCGAAGGAGATCTCGATCCCGTACTCGTGTGGACTGATTAGAGAAGTCACAATTGAGGCTTTTTCTCTTGAAGGAAGAACCCTAATCACGCATCAAGAGGTATTCTACTAACCCTAATTTTGTCTCTAATCAAGAATGCTTTAGATTCATGTTTAGGTGCAAGAAATTGTTTCTGAAATTCCGCTTATACGCATCTAAAAACCCATCAGTTGAAGAGCCTTAAGCATATCTTGATTGGATGAAAGATTTAGTTTTTTTGTTTTTGGTGCAAATTTTGATTCAAATCGATGAAACTGATATATAATTCTTTGTGCTTTTAAAATTTAGATTTTAATTAATTGGACGGATATGATTAAGTCGAATAGATGATTCACTCGGAATTGAATTATGATTTCAATTGATTTATACGTACAAAGTAGGAAGAATTGCGTACAGTGAATTGCGTAGACCAATTGTATTTTAACCGTACACCAATTGTACTTTGAAATTGGATTTCAATTGGGTACACCAATTGGATTTGAATTGCGTCCAACAATTGTACTTTGAAATTGTATGATTAAATTATACTTGCGCACTGAGATGAAATTTTTAAAGTATATCTCACAACCTTTGTGTGCAGGCTTTGAAATCATTTTTTTTAATTAGAGAGGTTACGTGCATATTTTTAAATTGGATTTCAAAGTTGACTTTTGATTTAATATATTATTCACGTGTTATATTTTGGGTTTTGACTAGGTCATGATCCGATATATACTTTCCTAAGGAGTTAGAAGATCCCACTAAAATAAGATAGAATATTTGCTATTATATCTTGATCATACAATTTTGTCCAATTATATGCACATTAATGATTAATTTTGATAAATATTATATATTAATTTCTTTTGAATCAAGATTTCATGTTAGTTTTAATGAGATGAATTTTCTAATAGTTACATGCTTGTTTTATAATATGATTTTAATTCTTGCATGTGAATGTTTCATAATATGATATTCATGAGATGAATTGTTTAAGTTTTGCATAAGTTATTTATTATGTTTTTGTCACTAGTAATAAATAACCATTGCATGCTTAAGTTCCCAAATGAATATTGGGGCAATGTCTTTCCATATCATAACCCATGACGATTTTTGGTTTTGGTTGGATGGGCTTCGCAAAAGCGAGGGTGTCCTTCTTAAACATTAAACTAGTGAGGGTGGATCTATACGGGGGTTCATAAGCCTTGATATGGTTGTACCCAACAAGAGACCAAAAGGCAAAGTTTTGGATCTTGAGACATGGTAGTGGATCCTACATTGGATGTGGACCATTAACCAAGAATTATAAGGAGTTATAATTAGTAATTGTTACTTACCTTGAACACAAAAGACTAAAGGCAGTGCAAAAGTACGTTGAGTGTTGTCTGGAATAGGATCTTGGAATCATTTTATTCACCGGGAACATAAATTGTTTATTTGAATGAAATGTGCATTTACTTGTTTTAAAGCATGTTTAATATTAAGTATTTGCATGTCAAACATGAACTTTTGTTTGTTATTTCTTTTTTGTAGGAAGCATGTCTAGCGATAATTTGAAATTCACCTTGCGCTCAATTGTTGAGAAGAACAAGCTCAATGGAGCAAACTTTCTTGATTGGGAACGGAATTTGAGAATAGTTCTCAGGTCCGAAGGACGTGAGAACGTGCTAGCAACCCCGATTCCTGTTCTGAATGATACCTCATCTGATGAGGAAAAAGTAGAAGAGAAGAAAATAAGAGATGAGTATGTGCCTGTCACATGCCTTATGCTAGCTGCTATGGAACCTGCTCTTCAAAAGAGGTTTGAAAATCAGGATGCTCATTCCATTATAACCAATCTGAAAATGCTGTTTTAGGAACATGCAAGGATTGAGAGATATGAAACTCACAAGGCTATACTGGATAGCAAACTTGTGAAGGGAAAACCAGTTGGCCCACATGTGTTTGACATGATCGGTCTGTTTGAACCTATGGAGTCATTGGGTGCCAAATATGACCAAGAGTTGGCCACTGATATCGTCCTACACTCCTTACATGATGGTTTTGCTCAATTCAGGATGAACTACCATATGCATGGGATAAAGAAAACCCTGAATGAGCTTCATGGTATGCTTAAAGCAGCTGAAAAAAACACTCCCGTTGACAACAAGAAGGATGTTCTTGTGGTCAACAATGTGCAAGGGTTCAAGAAGGCAGGCAAGAAGAAGAATCATGTCCAAGGGAAAGGCAAGCAAGTTGCTAAACCCAAGGGAGGTGAAAAGCCAAAGGTGGCTAGTGACCATGATTACTTCTACTTCAAGGCTAAAGGACACTTGAAGAGGAATTGTCCCAAGTACTTGGAGGACAAGAAGAATGGAACTGTGAGTTAAGGTATTAATGTTATTGAAATTTTAACAACCAATGCTACTACTTGGGTATTAGATACCGGATGTGGTTCTCACATTATTTCGAATGTGCAGGGACTAAGAAGTAAGAGGCAGTTGGAGAAAGGAGAAATAGACCTACGCGTTGGAAATGGAGCAAGGGTTGTTGCGCTTACCGTAGGAGATTCTAGTTTATTTTTACCTTCTGGTTTAGTTTTGGAACTAAGTAACTGTTATTTTGTTCCTACTATTACTAAAAACCTTGTTTCAGTTTAAAGTTTACATTCTGAAGGATTTGAGTTTGATATTAAGAATGGAAGTATGTCTGTTTTTAAGAATGGAATCTTCTATGCTTGTGCTCCAATGGTTAATGGACTTTTTGTATTAGATCTCAAATCAGAATCGTATAACATTAATACTAAAAGGCAAAAAAAAATCAAATTGTTTGAGTGAGTCCTATCTGTGGCATTGTCGTTTAGATCATATTAGCTTGAATCGCATGAAAAAGCTCCATAAAGATGGAATTATAAAAGATATGGATTGTGAATCTATTGATTTATGTGAATCATGCTTGTTGGGCAAGATGACAAGGTCACCTTTCAAAGGAACAAATGAAAGGGCTAATGAACTTTTGGCCATAATACATACTGATGTATGAGGGCTAATGAGTACAGAAGCTAGATGTGGCTATAGATATTTCATTACATTTACTGATGACATGAGCAGATATGGGTATATTTATCTTATGTCACATAAATCTGAAGCCTTTGAAAAGTTCAAGGAATTCCAAAATGAAGTAGAGACTCAAACTGGCAAAAGGATAAAAGCACTTTGATCTGATCGTGGGGGTGAATACTTAAGCCATGAATTTGATCATTATTTGAAAAATTGTGGGATTCTAACACAATTGTCTACTCCGGGGACACCACAATTGAATGGTGTGTCTGAAAGAAGAAACATGACCTTGTTGGACATTGTTCGATCTATGATGAGTTTTGCTGACCTTCTGGTATCCTTCTGGGGATATGCACTCATGAATGATGTATTTACACTAAACAGGACTCCGTCAAGGACTGTAGACAAGACCCCATATGAGATATGGATTGGAAAAGTTCCAAAGTTGTCTTTTCTGAAAATATGGGGGGGTGAAGCTTATGTAAAGCGTTTACAAACTGATAAGCTTGCACTTAAATCAGAAAAATGCTATTAAAATAGGATATCTTAAAGGTAATTTTGGATATTATTTCTAAAATCCCACTGCACAAAAGGTGTTTGTTGCAAGGGATAGTGTCTTTTTGGAAAGGGAGTTTATTTCCAAAAGGTCAAGTGGTTAAATATTCATCTTGAACCGGTTCTTGATGAAAAGCAACAAACAAAACAACAGGATGACATAGTTGATGTCGAGGATGAGATGAATTTGTTTGAAGGCCAAGGATCTGATATTTGATGAAACCCGAAATAACCGCTATGCTACGAGACAAGGAACAAGGTTATTATATTTGAGTGCAAACACTTGCTCCTTTATTTATGATTTTCTCCCAATAACGAGGTTACAAACCTACAAGGCTGATGAACAACTTTGAGAATTACACCTAGACCTCCTACGAAGCTCCGAGATCAAACCTAAATGTTGCGAGGTTGACTCTAGGGCGAGGTAGATTTGGGTACGTGGTGTAGAGAGCTTTGTGAGATTTTGTAGCGAGGTCTTTAGTGTGGGCGAGGTCTTTGTATGACTTGGAGTCTTTTTGTGGACTTCTCCTGTCTGTAGCGAGGTCTTTTGACGATGTTTCTATCACGTCGATCTTCAACAAGCAAGAGAGTTCTTGAGTTCAAGTGGTTTTTTGACCCCTTCTTCCTACGAGGTTCTCCTCTATTTATAGAGAATTGGGGAGCCAAGTTTAGGCCAAGGTCCGATGTGGGACGCTCGGAATAGGGGTTTTTGATTGGTTCGGGGATGAGGCCGCTTGTGATTGGTTTGGGAATGAGGCCGCTTGTGATTGGTCTGGGTGGGCGGGTGTGTTAGTAGAGTCGGTGACGAGGTCGAGACCTCGTCACGGGGATTTGGGAGACCTCGCGAGGGTATGAGTTTTGTTTAAATAAACGAAGCATTCGCGATGTGGGTCCCTGAATTGCCCTCGGGAATCCCTCCGGGCCCAATTGCTCTTGGTACCGCGGGCCCACTTCTTATTTTACTGTTTTGGACATCATCACAACCCCATGGCCTGGGGACCTCGCTCCGAGGTTCGCAGGTCATAAGTTCCTTGGGGCCACGAGGTACGAGGAGGGGATCCTGCGAGGTTTCCTTCTTTGCGAGGCCTCGCACTTAGGATTCTCTTCCGCTCGCACGGGCGGATCTTCCCGGGCCTGTTCTTTGTGCTTTAGACAAATGGGCCGTTTTGGTAGGGTAGGCCCAATAAGCCTTTTGCGGGTGAGGTGAGGCCCAAACCTGCTCTTTATAAGGGCGTATCTCACACGCTTCCCCTTCATCTTCTCCTTCAACCTTTTAGCTTTCTTTCTCTTCGTCTTCTCAGTCTTCTGCGAACGGTTCTCGAGACGGTTTCCGACGAACTTCCACCGCTTTCCAGCCGTGTCACCGCTCCTTCCACGCCGATTCTAAACAAGTAAGCTCCCGACTCTCTTTTTTCTCGCTTTTTGGTGTTTTCTTTTCTTCTTTTTTTTTTGCTTCAGATTCTCTTTCGCCTGTTTTTTGTTTCGTGCTTCGGATGGGCGACGGTGTGTCGCCTGGCGTTTCGCGCCGGTGTCACGGTGGTGGAACGGTGGTGGTGAGGGGGCGGGTGTTCCTGTGTGTCGTCTGGCGTTTTTTCCGTTTTTCGCTCTTCGTTTGTTTGCTGTGTTTTTTTCTTTTCTTTCCTTTTTGGGGCGACGGTGCTTTGCCGGGTGTTTCTCGCCGGCGTTGTGGTGATGGGACGGTGGTGGTGGACAATCACCACCGTGAGGTCACCGTTGTGTTTCTGGGTTTATTGCTTGTTTGGGGTGGCGGTTTAAACTTCCGCTCCTCCGCCCATCGCTTTTTGAATTTGGAAACCCTTGGGAGCCCAAACGTCATGATGTTTGACTAACGGGACGTTTGGGCTTCCACCGTTGGCTTCCACCATTGGCTGGCCTTCTTCTCTCTCTTTCCTTTCTTTTGGCGCTTCAAATTCTCCTTCGCCGTCCTATCTTGTTAGAGTAGCCTCTAGAGTGCCACGTGGCCTTCCTCCCTTATGACCTCGCGTAGTTTCTTCCTCCGAGGTTATGACCTCGTGCTTTTTTCCTTCCGAGGTCACGATCTCGTGCTTTTTTCTTTCGAGGTCACGATCTCGTGCTTTTTCTTCCGAGGTTACGATCTCGTGCTTTTTCTTTTGAGGTCATGATCTCGTGCTTTTTCTTTTGAGGTTACACAGACTCGTGCTCGTAGGTTTCTTCCTTTTTTCTTTGGTTAACTCGCCTAGTGTCTTACTGACCGTTTCTTTTCCAAGTGCTAGCCTTTCGCGGCCTGGACGTCGCCCTTTCATGCCTAGGAGAGCTTCTGTGAGTCCGCCGCCTGGTTTTGTTTTCATCGTTCAAGAGAATTTTTACCAGGAGGTCTCCAAGTCCGTAGGGAGTGTAGAGCCTAGTGACTCCCAGAACCCGAGTTCTCCTTCATTGGTTTTCAGCGATCCTTCTTCTAGCGACTCCGCCGCTTTGATCAACTCACTCTTCCCTCATCTTCGTGTTTACTCCGACGTTGAAATGGCTTCCTCTTCTTCTCCCAATGTGATCGTCACCGAGGTTGTGGCGCGGTTGGATGCGGCAATTGCCTTAGCCTCTGCCTCCTACTTGCCCCCGAGCTTTCCCGAAGCCTATATTATTGACGTCGTGTCCGGCGTCCCGACTGTTCTTGAAGAGCGAATCCCTATGAGCCCGAGCACCCCCGAGGCTTATCTGTCCGAGGGAATAGCCACCGACCTCAAGTTGGAAGACCTCGCAAAGATAGCCAAGGACTTCCCCTGGCCTGAAGGAGTCGAGCTGGCACTCCTCGAGGAGGAGGGGCGGCCCTTGGCGTCTTGTGAGAGGTGTGTGGTCGTGCACCTCTTCAGCCTCCAAGCTGGCTTCAGGCTACCTTTGGCCCAGCACATCGTGGATTACCTATGGGCTATGGGTGTCTGTCCTGCCCAGCTATTTCCGAATGCCTGGCGGCTGTTGTGTGCCTACACGATTCGAAGTCGCGAACTCATGGACGAATCGAATTACAATGATTTGTCGGCGTTGGTTTTAGCGAGGAGGGAACCTCGGTGTTCCCTCGTCAATCTCAGCACGCCGAACGTCAAGATCACCACGACCCAATCGAACGTCGGGACGTGGAAACCTAAGTGGTTTTTGGTTCGGGATGTCAGCGGGAGATATCTCAATTTTCCTGTGGCGCCGGGTACCTTTGAGAGGTGTGTGTGCCCGTACAAGGTCGCCGAGTTTCAGGCACTCAAGGCTCGATACGCCACAACATACCAGGCATCATATGAGATATACCTTTCTCAGGATCGACTTGAGCGGGCCGAGCTGAGCCTCAGTCTCCCTACCCGTGAGGGTGGAGAGGGTATTTTATTCTCTTTCTGATTGCTCTTCTTTTATTTGTAAGGTTACGAGGTTATAAACCTCGTTATAGTTGTTTTTGACTTCTTCCTAACTTGCTTTTTATGCTTTTTCTCTTGACAGTGGATCTTCTGCACGCTCTCACCTCGAAGTCGAAGGGGAAACAGCCCCTGACTTCTACTTCCAAGGCCCCGGCTCCCCGGGCTTCAAAGGGGATAAGTATCAATGAGTCGAGCCCGCAGGCGAGGCCGAGCACCACGCAGCCTAAACATGTACCTCCGCCGACGACCGCAACTTGGGGGAAGGCTGCCGGGGGGGTTCCGCCCAGGGGGAGCGTCGCGAAGACGTCCCAATGGGACGTCGCGGGGCCGCCCAAAGGGGGAAAGAAACCCGAGGTGGCTTTGCCGCCAGGGGAAACACCGAGGAAGTCGTCCCATTCTTCCCGAGGAACCGACGACAAAGCCGGCCATAAGAGGAAAAACACGGGGTCCTCCCCTGGGGAGAGGAAAAAGAAACCTCGGGCGGACGACCAGTAGCCAGGTACGTCCGTGGGGGACATCATCCCCGCCTTTAACTACGAGGGGCGAGCCATCGAGGCTGCTGGTCCCCATCCTGCCAAGTTTCACTGCCCGGGTCCGGTCAGGTGGGCCCCGTTGGAATGGGATAGGGGGGAATGGAAGGAGGAGGTTGCGTGGGCCAACAACCTTACAGACGTAATGCTTGACGACGAGTCCTCCCGATACTCGGCCATGGTAAGCTTCTTTTATTTTCCTGCGTTTTACTCTTGTTTCCCTATTATTTTTTTTTCTCACGTTTTTGCAAATCTGTAGCACAACATTTTTGAAAAGTACAATCGAAGCCGCATCATCCTCGCCCACGCAAGAATAGACAAACTTGAGGCAGCGCTTCAAGCCCGGGGCGAGGCATGCGAGAGGCGGGCCAAGGAACTGGCCGAGGTCACGAAGCGTTCCGAAACCGCGGAGGCCGAGGCCAAAAAGCGGGTTGAGGTTACGGAGGCTTCGGCAAGGGATGAGGCTCGAGCAGCAGCGGTGGCGAAGGAGGGGGAGAAGCAGGCGAGGGACGAAGCCGAGGCCTTGCGGGGTGAGGTAGATGAGCTTCGGGGTAAGCTCTCCGCCGAGCATAAGCTCTTTAAGGAGAAGGAGGCGGAGGTTTTGAGGTCCGAGGAGGAGATCAGGCGCCTTGAGCGGCGTATCGTCGAGCTCAACGAGGAGGTCGAGGCCGCGGGTCCCAAGTACGTGGACTCGGAAGAGTACAAGGCGGTGCTGGTGGAGAGTGTGAGGAAGATGTTCCACCAAGCCGTCCGTATGGGCGTAAAACACGCGGTGGCCAAGTACGGGCACCTCGATCCCCAGACTGTCTTTTTCAACCCCAACTACGATGAAACTATAGGGGAGTTGGGATCGGAGGACCCCGAGGGGGAGTGCGAGTTCTTCCTCAACGAGGATGGGACTGTGTCAAGCACAGCGCCTCCCGAGGTAGATACCGCTCAGGGGGAGCCGGAGGTCATAGTTCTAGACCCTCAGCCTACGGCGGATGTGTCCAGCTCCCAGCCCCCTAATGTTACTGACCTCGGTCCTGAAGCTACCGCGGGGTCTGTCGTCAACGCCTCGGAAGCCGCCCCGGATTCCGCCACTCCTGCCGCCGAAGCCCTGAAGAAGTAGAGTGTGATTTTTGTTGTTCTTTTTTCTTCTTTTTTTTGTTGGTGGCCCTACGGGGTCTGTAATTAAACATCTTAAACATCCTGGCCCTCGCGGGCTTTTTACTTTATGTCTTATGCCACTTTCTTTTCCTATGCTTGTTTGTTTGTTTGCCTTGGTCTTTCTTGCATACGTCTATCTTTATCCATCCAACCCCATGGTTCGAGTGCCACATCTTTTGTGGAAACTCGGGCCACATCAGGCGTTTTAGTTCCGCATCGAGGTCATGAGCTTCTGTCGGACCTCGCCTTTCTCTAAATTCGACTTCGCTGTTCCGGAAGTTCGTTCCAACCTAAAACAATTGTTATGCTAAGATTCCGGAAGTTCGTACCAACTTAAAACAATTGTTAGCGAACCCCGCATTCTTAGGGAGTCCACGAACCTCGTTCGCCCCGGGGTGTGTTTAAACGCAAGATTTTCGCACCCCAAGCGGCAAGCGAGGGGTAGATTCTAACGAGGCTCTCCAACCCCAAGCGGGAAGCGAAGGGTGGACCAAACGAGGTTCTCCATTCCCGAGCGGGAAGCGAGGGGTGGATTTTTTCTTTCGAACGAGGTTCTCCGACCCCAAGCGGGAAGCAAGGGGTGGACTTAACGAGATTCTCCAACCCCACGCGGGAAGCGAGGGGTGGACTTAACGCGATTCTCCAACCCCAAGAGGGAAGCGAGGGGTGGAACAAACGAGGTTCTCCAACCCCAAGAGGGAAACGAGGGGTGGAACAAACGAGGTTCTCCAACCCCAAGCGGGAAGCAAGGGGTGGACTTAACGAGATTCTCCAAACCCAAGCGTGAAGCGAGGGGTGGACTTAACGAGATTCTCCAACCCCAAGCGGGAAGCGAGGGGTGGACTTAACGAGATTCTCCAACCCCAAGCGGGAAGCGAGGGGTGGACTTAATTTTCAAACCAGATTCTCCAACCCCAAGCGGGAAGTGAGGGGTGGACTTAATGAGATTCTCCAACCCCAAGCGGGAAGCGAGGGGTGGACTTAATTTTCAAACGAGATTCTCCAACCCCAAGCGGGAAGCGAGGGATGGAATTAACGAGGTTCTCCAACCCCAAGCAGGAAGCGAAGGGTGGACTTAACGAGATTCTCCAACCCCAAGCGGGAAGCGAGGGGTGGACTTAATGAGATTCTCCAACCCCAAGCGAGAAGCGTGGGGTGGACTTAACGAGATTCTCCAACCCCAAGCGGGAAGCGAGGGTGGACTTAACGAGATTCTCCAACCCCAAGCGGGAAGCGAGGGGTGGACTTAATTTTCAAACGAGATTCTCCAACCCCAAGCGGGAAGCGAGGGGTGGACTTAACGAGATTCTCCAACCCCAAGCGGGAAGCGAGGGGTGGATTTTCGAGGGGGATTATTTTTGAAAAGCCTGCAATCCTTTATTCATCAAAACTGCGAGGAACAACGGGGTTTCGAGAATTTACATGTAATATTTTTTGAGTCGCGCGACGTTCCATGTCTTGCTCAGTGTACGCCCCTCGTTGTCCCTGAGCTTAAAAGCCCCGGGCGCGACTTCTTCCCCGAGGAGGTAGGGTCCTTCCCAGTTAGGGTCCAATTTGCCTCCTTCGGTGCGTCTCAGAACGAGGTTTCCTGTGGCCAGGCGAGGTCTGACCTTCTTGTCGGGGTATACGGCGACACGTCGCTTGTATTCTCTAGAGCGTAGGTCTGCCACCTCGCGGACTTCATCCCGGAATTGCAGTTCGACCTTGAGGTTGGCTTCGTTTTCTTTTTCGTCGAAGTTTTACACCCTTGCCGATGGGATCAGGGTTTCTACGGGAACGAGTGCGTCCGCCCCGTAAGTTATAGCGAAGGGTGTTTCTCCCGTTGCGCGACGCGATGTCGTGCGATACGTCCAGAGGACGAGTGGGAGTAACTCGGCCCAGCGGCCTTGTGCCACGCCCAGGCGCTTCTTTAGGTTTGCCAAGATGCGGGCGTTGACGTTTTCTACTTGACCATTGGACTAGGGATGGGCCACGGAGGAAAATTTGAGGTCGATGCCCAGCTCAGAGCAGAAAGCCCGAGTCTCTTCGCAGTCGAATTGGGGGCCATGATCGGTCATGATTGTCATGGGGACACCGAAACGGCAAACGAGGTTCTTCCCCAGGAATTCGCAGACCTTCGCCCCGGTGATTTTTGCCATGGCCTTCGCTTCGATCCACTTCGTGAAGTAGTCGACAATGACCAAAATGTATTGCACCTGGCCAGCTGCTTTGGGGAAAGGACCTAAAATTTCCATTCCCCACATCGCGAATGGGCACGGTGCGTGGATGCTGCGGAGGGGGGCCATCAAGGTGTGTTGGAGGTTCCCGTGTTTTTGGCATCCGACGCATCTTTGGACGCAAGCCTTTGCATCTTGTCGGAGAGTGGGCCAGAAGTACCCCAAGTGGACGATCTTGTGTGCCAAAGGCCTCCACCCCGGGTGTCCTCCATAAACTCCCTCGTGGGCCTCGTAGAGGACGTGGTCCGTGGCCTCGGGCGGTATGCATAGCAAGTTGGGTTCAGCGTAGCCTCGGCGGTAGAGCTGGTCACCGACAACGCAGTATCGGGCAGCTTGCATCTTTAGTTTCCTGGCTAGCGCGGGGTCCTCTGGGAGGACGCCGCTTTGTATATACCGCGTCACTGGGAACCTCCAGTCATCGGTCCTTATGGACAGGACCTCACTATCAACACTTCGTGAGAGCTTTCTCTCTACCATTACGCGGTTCCCCACATCCAAGGGAAGTGCGGAGCCTAACCTGGCGAGGGCATCCGCCTTTGTGTTTGAGGCTCGTGGGATCGACTCTACCGCGAAGGTCTCTAGGCATGAGACCAAGGCCTTCACCTTTGCTCGGTAGGCGGCAGAAAACCTGTCCTGGTGTCGTATTGGCCGTTGAGTTGTCATGCCACCAACTCGGAATCTGTGTAGACCCTGATCTTGCGGGCTCCGCTAAGTAGCGCCATCTCGATCCCGACGATCATGGCTTCGTATTCGACGTCGTTGTTGGTGGAATCAAAGGCGAAGTTGAGAGCATACTCCGTCTCGATTGAGGGGCCAGCGAGGAATACGTCGGCCCCGCCACCGGCGTCACATCGCGAGCCATCAACGAACACCTTCCACTTGTCCGAGCTTGTGTCGGTTTCGGGGAAGGTGACCTCTACCATAAAATTGGAGAGGGCTTGTCCCTTCATTGCAGTCCTCGGGAGATAACTGATGTCGAACTCGGAGAGCTCGACAGCCCACTTCATCATACGCCCGGAGAGGGCGGGCTGATGTAGGATTTGACGGAGTGGGAGGTCCGAGAGGACCTGGATGGGATGTGCATGGAAGTACGGGCGTAGACGCCTTGCGACGGTCACTACGGCTAGCGCCATTTTCTCTGTTGGGGAGTATCGCTGCTCCGCAGGCTGGAGCACGCGACTCACAAAGTACACCGGGTGCATGGCTTCTCTAGTGAGCACCACGCTGACTGTCTCGGGGCTCACCGCTACATACAGTTGCAGGTCTTCGCCCGCATGCGGAGGTGACAAGGTGGGGAGTTTGGTGAGGAAGATCCTTAACTCGGAGAAGGCAGTCTCGAGGCTCTCGTCCCAGACAAACTTGTCATTCTTTTTGAGGGCGGCAAAGAAAGGGAGAGATTTGTCCGCTAAACGGGAGCAAAATCGCCCCAAGTAATTTACAACGCCATTGATTCGCTGCACCTCGGTTCGAGATCTGGGAGACCTCATCGAGAGGATGGATTCTATTTTGGCGGGGTTGACATCGATCCCGCGCTCGCTGATCATGAATCCCAAAAACTTCCCCGGTGATACGTCGAAAACGCATTTCTCGGGGTTCAGGCTGAGCTGGTGATGCCTGAGGGTAGTGAAGACCTCGGCGAGATCGGCCAGGTGTTCCTCGGGGTTCTTGCTTCGTACCACGATGTCATCGACGTAAGCCGACACATTCCTGCCCAGGTGGTCTTTGAAGACCCGATCAATGAGGCGTTGGAATGTGGCCCCGGCGTTTTTGAGGCCAAATGGCATGACCTTGTAGCAGTATGTTCCCCGCTGGGTGATAAAGGACGTCTCCTCCTCGTCACGCGGATTCATCGAGATCTGGTTGTATCCCGAATAAGCGTCGAGGAAACTCAAGACCTCGTGCCCCGCAGTTGAATCTACGAGCGCGTCAATCGAGTGCAGAGGGTAGTTGTCTTTGGGACATGCTTTGTTGAGGTCCTTGAAATCTACACACATCCGCCACTTGCCGCTGGCCTTTTTGACCAATACGACATTGGACAGCCACCTCGGATATTGGACCTCGCGGATGAAATCTGAGGCCAGCAGCTTGGCCACCTCTTCGTTCGCGGCGGTCGCTCTTTTTTCGTTCATTTTTCTTCGACGCTGCACCACGGGGCGAATGGCGACGTCGATGTTCAGGGAGTGCTGGGCCAATGTCCGAGGCACACCTCGGAGATCTTTTGTAGTCCAGGCGAACACGTCACATGATCCAGCTAGCAGGGCTTCTAGTGACGTCGCTGCATCTCCGGCGAGGCAACCCCCGAGGTAGATTTTCTCGGAGTTGTTTTCGAAGGGGGTAATCACCCTTCTTTCTGCCTCGGGGGTGGGTATTGTGAAATCCCGGACCTCGAGATCTGCTTCGCCTGAGGCCTCTACCATGAACACGGAGCATTTTTGTTTTGCCGAGGTCATGTAGCAGACGCGGCCCTCTTCTTGGTTGCCCTTCACCTCTCTGACATCACCGTTGGTGGGGAACTTCATTTTGAGGTGGTAGATGGAGACCACTGCCTGGAACTTCATCAAGGAGGCTCTCCCGATGATTTCATTGTAGGCCGAAGGTAGGTGCACCACCGTAAATTCTATCACCTCGGTTCTCGTTGTGGAGCCAGTACCGAGGGTCATCCATAGGTCTATGATACCAGCGACATCGACCTTGTTTCCCGAGAAGGAGGTGAGCTTCCCAGCGTAGGGCTTCAAAGATGTCGCGGAGATCCCTAACTGCTCGAAAGCTCCGAAATACATGATGTCCATGGAAGAACCCATGTCCACCAGTATCCGCTTCACTATCTTCAAGCCCAATTGAGCGTGTATCACCAGGGGGTCGGAGTGGGGCATATGTAGTCCCTCGGCGTCCTCGGAGGTGAAAGCCATACCTACGTGGGTCCGTGAGGTCTGCGTCACGCTGTATACCGAGGGCTCATGTTGACTTGCCCTAGCGTATCTCTTTCTTTCCGCCTGGCTCGAACCTGCCAGCGAGGGCCCACCCGAGATGGTATTGATGTATCCATCGGGCGCCGCGACTTGTCTAGAACGCGACTGCCTCGCTGGAGCGTGTTGCTCCGCATTGCTTGGTCGAGACTGGGTTGGTCCCTGCTGCACGAGGTTGGCTCCCGACGCAGGGTTGGCGCGCTTTTTTTCATTTGGGTTGTAGGCGGGGCCACCTTTGCCCTTGTAACCTCGTGGCCTCCCGCCGAAGCAGCTCCAACCCCCACCGCCACTCCCGTGGTTGTCGTAGCGGCTGTTGTTCCTATTGTCGTTGTTGTTGTTGCCTCTGTTGTTGTTGTTGTTGCTTTTGTAATCGGCGCGCCGGTCGTGAGTTTGCGTCATGTACGCATCCCTCGCGGCTGGTGCAGCCACTTTAGCCTTCCCCTTAGCCTCGGTCACGATTTCCTTATCGGTCCTCGGTCGCGAGCTCTGGTTGGCAGCGTCCTCGGCGTAGACCTGCGCCGTGATCCGAGCACACAAACTCTGATACGTCGTCGGGTTCTTAAGAAAAATGTGACACTTAAAATTCCCCTAACGAAGGTTGCCCATGAGGATATCTCGCACCGACGTCTCATCGATCTGTGCAATCTCTGCGACTGCGTTGGTGAACCTCGTAAAAAAGGTACCCAGCTTCTCGTTTTCTCCCTGCTCAATGTCGCGGAGATCACGCATGTTCTTCTTGCGCTTCCTTGAGCCGTTGAAGTGCCAGACGAAGGACTCGCATAGCTGGGAAAACGAGGCTATCGACTCGACCTTAAGGCTGGTGAACCACGTCATTGCCGCCTTGTCCAGAGTGGTCGGGAAGATGCGGCAGAAAATGGCGTCATTGTAGGAGTTGACGTTCATCTGGACGGCGTAGTGTTTTATGTGGTCCTCGGGGTCGGCCGTGCCGTCGTAGAGCCCCATTTGCGGCAAATGGAAACCCTTGGGCATGTGTACATCCTGGATCTCATGCACAAAGGGATTCTTGTATCCACTCTCGACGGATGGGCAGGCAGATTTTGATTTTGACTTTGCCAGAGGGCGTGCCGCGCTTTCCGCCGTTTCGGACAACTCCGTGTCACGCCTCCCCGCACATCGCGAACGGGATCGTGAGATCTGCATCGGATCTCGGGAGGGTCTATCCGTGGTGGAGCCGTTGGTGGGCGCCTCCTGCCCCGGCATATATTCCGGGACATACGCGGGCACATACTCGGAGTGAGGTTGCCCCTGGGAGGGAATCGGGACATATGAGGGAGCTTGGCCCTGTTGGTACTGCCCGTAACCCGGGTAGGGATACGGGTTAGGAGGCGCGCCACCCTGTTCATACCCTTGGAACGGGTATGCGTTTTGTGGAACTTTGTACGTCCAACCCGGCGGAACCACAAAAGGGTACCCCGGGGGACCTGCCGTCATCCACGGAGGGGTCTCGGCCATGTTGTCGGGATGTTGGGGGAAGAAATTATTTGGGCAAGCCATTTTGAGGTGTTTTAAGGAGTCAAGGTTCGCACTAAACGGGAGGCTACTTAGGATGAAGAAGTTTCCACAGACGGCACCAGTGATGAAACCCAAAACAACCGCTACGCTACGAGACAAGGAACAAGATTATTATATTTGAGTGCAAACACTTGCTCCTTTATTTATGATTTTCTCCCAATAATGAGGTTACAAACCTACGAGGCTGATGAACAACTTTGAGAATTACACCTAGACCTCCTACGAAGCTCCGAGATCAAACCTAAATGTTGCGAGGTTGACTCTAGGGCGAGGTAGATTTGGGTACGTGGTGTAGAGAGCTTTGTGAGATTTTGTAGCGAGGTCTTTAGTGTGGACGAGGTCTTTATATGACTTGGAGTCTTTTTGTGGACTTCTCCTGTCTGTAGCGAGGTCTTTTGACGATATATGATTCTATCACGTCGATCTTCAACAAGCAAGAGAATTCTTGAGTTCAAGTGGTTTTTCGACCCCTTCTTCCTACGAGGTTCTCCTCTATTTATAGAGAATTGGGGAGCCGAGTTTAGGCCAAGGTCCGATGTGGGACGCCCGGAATAGGGTTTTTTGATTGGTTCGGGGATGAGGCCGCTTGTGATTGGTTTGGGAATGAGGCCGCTTGTGATTGGTCTGGGTGGGCGGGTGTGTTAGTAGAGTCGGTGACGAGGTCGAGACCTCGTCCCGGGGATTTGGGAGACCTCGCGAGGGTATGAGTTTTGTTTAAATAAACGAAGCATTCGCGATGTGGGTCCCTGAATTGCCCTTGGGAATCCCTCCGGGCCCACTTGCTCTTGGTACCCCGAGCCCACTTCTTATTTTACTGTTTTGGACATCATCAATATTATTCAAGAACCTGAACAAATTCCTCAACAAGCAGATCCACAAATAATTGTGGAAAATGTTGAAATCCCAGTTGTTGAACCAGTTGAATTCCTACGTAGATCAAACAGCCAAAGGTTTCAGCCAAGACGATAGGATGATTTCATCTTGACTGAAAGCCTTGATGTTCTAATGTTAGAACATGGTGAGCCTGCTACCTATAAACAAGCAACGAAGGGTCCAGACTCCAACAAATGGCTTGAGGCCATGAAATTTGAAATGGATTCCATGTTTGAAAATCAAGTCTGGGACTTGACAGATTTGCCAGATGGGGTAAAACCCATTGGATGCAAATGGGTTTTCAAACTTAAGACTGACAAAAATGGAAATGTATCTGTATACAAAGCAAGATTAGTTGCTATAGGTTTTAAACAGATTCATGGTATTGACTATGATGAAACATTTTCACCTGTTGTCATGATTAGATCCATAAGGATAATCCTAGTTATTGCCACTTATTATGATTATGAGATTTGGCAAATGGAAGTTAAAACTTCTTTTCTGAATGGTATTTTGGAAGAGGATGTGTATATGACACAACTAGAGGGTTTTGAGGATCCAGATCATGTTGGGAAGGTGTGTAAGCTTAAGAGATCTATCTATGGGCTTAAGCAAGCATCTAGGAGTTGGAATCTTCGTTTTGATGAAAAGATCAAAGAGTTTGATTTCATCAGGTGTGAAGAAGATCCTTGTGTATACAAGAAGTTTAGTGGGAGTAAGGTGGCTCTCTTAGTCTTGTATGTGGATGACATACTGCTTATTGGGAATGACATTCCGATGCTAGAGTCCGTTAAGGAATGACTGAAGAAATGTTTCTCAATGAAAGAGTTGGGAGAGGCAGAGTACATACTTGGAATAAAAATCTATAGGGATAGATCTAAGAGATTGTTTGGATTATGTCAAGGAACTTATATAGATAAGGTTCTTGACAGATTCAATATGCAGAATTCCAAAAAGGGGTTCTTTCCCATACAACATGGCATAAATCTAAGCAAGAAGCAATGTCCTAGAACACCTGCTGAGCGTGATAAAATGAGTAAGATTCCTTATGCATCTGCTATAGGATCTATCATGTATGTCATGGTATGTACACGTCCTGATGTTGCATTTGCTTTGAGCATGTGTAGCAGATATCAATCAAATCCAGGAGAGGCACATTGGTGTGCAGCTAAGAACATCCTAAAGTACTTGAGAAGAACCAAAGATGATTTCTTAGTATATGGGGGTGATGACAATTTAGTCGTTAAAGGATATACTGATGCTAGCTTCCAGACTGACTGAGATGGCTTTGAGTCTCAATTAGGATATGTCTTCATCCTTAATGGAGGAGCCGTGAGCTGGAAGAGCTCCAAGCAAGATACAGTAGCTGATTCTACGACTAAGGCCGAGTATATCGCTGCTAGTGAAGCTGCGAAAGAGGCTGTTTGGATAAGGAAGTTTCTAGACGAGCTTGGCATTGTTCCTAGTATTTCTGAGCCTATTGACATCTATTGTGATAACAATGGTGCCATAGCCCAAGCCAAGGAACCAAGTTCAAACTCCAAATCTAGACATGTTATGAGGAAGTATCATCTTATTCGACACATAGTTGCTGGAGGTAACATCAAGATGTGTAAGGTGCATACAAATGACAATATTGCAGATCCTTTGACTAAGCCTATGCCTAGGGCTAAGCATGATAGTCACACTAGGACTAAGGGTCTCAAACACATTGTTGAATGGTTGTGAGCTTGCTTTGTATTACATTATTTCTACTTAGAATGTTGGACTCTTGTTTATGTTTGACTTTATGATAATATATGATATTTAATTCTTATTTATATATTATATTAATTAATATTGAATAATATGTCCGAATAATTCATAGTTCGTAAATGGGTTTACCTTAAGTGTTTTGGTGAATGAAACCCCATTAAGTGTACTACAATTATGAATTATTGCACGTCCATAGTTTGAGTCATCAAATAGGACATAGATGATTTCATTTATAGCTATATTGTACATTGACTGATAGCTCAAGGTTTCATGTGCTATAGGGACATAGAGATGTCCAGTCACTTACATAGATATGTATGGATGATACATATCGGACAGACCAACCTTAACACTCTCCAAAAGAGATTGTAGAGTTTTAAGGTGAACCATGTTTGGTGGATTCCTTAAACATGAGTATGTTATGTTTTCTAGTTGATGATTGGTATGTCTTTGATATTGTTAAACGCTCTACGTAAAAGGGGGTTATAAAAGCAATTATTGGGATTGCCAAAAGTTGAGTGGGAGCCATATTCATACAAGATTGGAAAAGTCCTCCTTATTCATGTATACATTGATGCATGAAAAGGAATGGTGTCTAGGCCACTTGAAGAGCTAGAACTATAAAATGCATGGCCATGCTCGAATGGATTAATTGTAATCATTCGTTATTTGATAGTTCAAACTCAGGTATTCAAGAAACATATTTGACGAGAGATATGAATGTCACCATATCATCAAGTAAGACATTAAGAGACAAAGGTATCTTAAAATTGCACACTTGTTTTCAAGGACAAGTGGGAGATTGAAGGAATTGTGTCCTTTAATAAAAGTTGCAATTACCGAACATGGAATAGGACGATTGATAGAGAGATTCAATCCGTTTATTTTAGGAGTCGTAGTGTTTTGCTAGAAACCAACTACGATTAATAGGTTAAATAGTTCAATCCATAGCTATTATAAATGGGTCCTATGAGGTCACACACATTGAGTTGACGGGCTGGATCAGCGGGCTGAAAGTCTTTGTCAGACATAGGGTTTTAGTCCAATAAGAAAAGAGCTAATTATCAATAAATATATTGGATATTATTGAGAATTAAAAGGATATATTTATTTGGGGAAATAAATATATAAGGCCTTTAAAGGGAAGAAGAGATCTAGGGTTTCATAAGTTTTACGTAAGAAAAGAAAAGATCTCTTCTTCCAACGTTTTCTAGTCTTTGGCACTTCGATCTAGCAATCGGAAGTGAAGGAGATCCCGATCCCGTACTCGTGTGGACTGATTAGAGAAGTCACAATTGAGGCTTTTTCTCTCAAATGAAGAACCCTAATCACGCATCAAGAGGTATTCTACTAACCCTAATTTTGTCTCTAATCAAGAATGCTTTAGATTCATGTTTAGGTGCAAGAAATTGTTTCTGAAATTCGCATCTAAAAACCCATCACATTCTACTCCATATATAGAGATGTCTTCAAAAGTCCAAGAATACTTCAATAAATCAAAGGTAATCTTTTTTACTATTAATAGAATTAGTTATGATAATAAATGTATGTTCATACAACTAGATATAATATTAGATGTAAATTATTTGACTGATATTGCATGTTAATTTATATATACACCTAGTTTGGTATTAGTGTAGATAATATAAGTTTATATGAAAAATATATGTTCTCTTTTATTTGATTAATATTTTATTTTAAATTTTTGTAGAGAGCCCTTGGATTGTCTTCATCTCGGTCTTCTCGACCCCAACACATTGATTTAAATCAAACCACTCCCACCACCAAGCAAGATAGGGGCAATGTAGTGTCCTCCGAAGAGTCATCCGAAGACGAGGCTGAAGTGACAATGCCAATTCATATCCCGACTGATATCCCCAGGGAAGACATTATGGAAGGCTATTGTCCCGTTCCCTCTCCAAACCAGTTGTTTGAGCACTCGTTCGGAAATGAAATTTGGAATGCGTTTGAAAATTACAATTCAAACTTTCCAATGCCAAATGTCGGAACTAGGACCTCCTAATTTCCACCATCAATGTTTTATCCCGAGGTTGTGACTTCTCAAGTCCCACCAATGGGGACCTCCCAATTCCAACCAACGTACTACGAAGGGATCGAGACTTCCCAAGTCCCACCAATGAGTTATCATGATGCAAGACCCTCACAAGTTCGTACCCAATCTCAAGTTGGATGGAGCCATAACAGGCCAACAAGAAGCAGAAACACTAGTAGGGGGAGGAAGTTTAGGAGGAGGAGTTGACGTCGTGGATGATGGCGGCCCTTTTAACAAGGAAACCCTCATGGACTTCGACACCCACATTGCCAAGAAAATTTGGGATGATCAACATGTAATTTGAATAATTTTTTGTTTTTATTATCAAACACGATTCTAATTTCAATTATGCTTGTAATGTTGTTAGCATGCAAGAGTTTTAAAATGTCAAGTTCGTTCTACCTTGATGTGATCAAGCCCACCTATACCCACCTTCCCGGCTTGCCTCTGGCAGCGATCTGACTAGTGGGCCAGCCTCTAGCGGCGATTTGACTAGTGGCGCTCAATCACATGTCATGCCGGGAAGGTGGGTATAGGTGGGCTTGATCACATCTAAAATAAATTCAAATGGAAAGATATTACCTTATTTGGCTATTATCTTCCAAGAGATTTTTTTTGGTTTAAATTAAATTCTACAACTAGAAGATCTTGTGGATTTTATCCTCCAAGATCTTCTCCCACAATAGAAACAAAGAGATATGGTGAAATGGCAACCAAATCTCGAAAATAACAAAAATGATAAGCATGACACACAATTTTCAATCAAACAACAAGAATTTGAGCATGCAAATACTAAAACTCGAGCAAGATTATCAACAAGTGCAAGTCGTGGGTATGGTTGAATTTTTGTGATTTTTCTGGATTTTTTTTAAACAAAAACAATGGAACTAATGGATGATGGTAAAGATGGAGGAAGATACGTGAAAAACGGATGGAAAAGAAACAAATTCGTGCAAAAACGAGTAAGAGGGTGAGAAAGACTTACGCAATCCGTCGGGTCGGCTCTGATGCCAGTTGATGTGAACCCCGTTGGAGGATTCACACAAGGACCTTGTCGTGGACTCGTATTGGGTCTTCTTCACCATAGTAACTGATAGATTTGAGACCAAAGTCTAGAGTGTAAGATGAGAATGAAGTGAAAGGATTGAGAAGGGAGTCTAGTTTGACCTAAACCAGAAGAGTATGGGATTGGGAAGAGAATTGGAGTTGACACCTTAATAAGATAGTCTAGAGAAATCTCGACAACAATTCATTATCTAAATTCAAGCGTAAGTAAAAGCATAAGAGGAGACTCATTTATATAGAGGAGCTCCAAAACCCTAGCAAGCAAGGCTTAGTGGACTGAGGTTTGCATGCAAGCAAAGGCCCAATGTCCAAAAGCCCATAAATCATAAATAGACAATACTAAAAGTAGTAACAAGCAAAACGGGAAAGACATAAATAGAAATATGCTAAAAATAGGAAAATACATAAAATAAGCTTAAGTCCTAATCCATGGGGGACGCCATGGTCTCGGGCGCCTAGGACTAGTCGGAACTATGTCTGACCCTAGGCAAGGTCACATCATACCCTGTTTGATTTTTGGACGAAGTCGAACCGGTCAGCTCCAAGCCAATCGTGGATGATGTTGGCCGAAAAAAGCGACCTACTTGGGTTGTTGATTCTTTCAGTTAGGGGAACAGACAAAGTTTTGGTGTCTGCTTTGGTGGAAAGATGGTACCCAGAGACTAGCAGCTTCCATTTTCCTTGGGGGGAATGACCATCACCCTCCACGATGTAAACATGATATTGGATATTCCATTAAACGGGATTCGACTAGTCTTTGCATTATCACCCTTAGATGAAAATGGCTTGCGCGTCCAAATAAGTGAAATGTTGGGTTGGACCCTTGAAGAAGTGAATGCCCAAATCTATTCAGGTGGCCTCATTTTCAAAGATCTCAACCAAAGGCTTGTTGCACAACAGAAGCACGAAGGAGGTAATCCGAATCATCTGGCGTCCGTCTTTTTACTTGTATTATTGGGATGCACCCTTTTCATCGATAAGACTGGCACCCGTGTGAACCATAAGTTCATGAACTTGGTCCTAAACCACGGGTTGACGGGTTAGATTGCTTGGGGCCCTGCAGCCTTGACCTACTTGTATAGGCAATTAGGTATGGCAAGTCGTGTTGGAGCTTCACAAATAGACGGTTGTCTATATCTCGTAAATGTGAGTTTACATAAATTATAAAATTTTAAACTTTTAACTCATTATTACCATAACTAACTTATTTTTTTTAGAATTGAAATTGGAGATACCTTCCTTTGTTTAGGGTTTATTTGAACATATTTATAGACTTGCGACCAGGGAAGGACTACAGAGCAAACCCCAAATCGAGAAATAGGGATGAAAATGAGTTGAGGAGATATCGTAATACTCTAGACCGATACACCATGGATATGATAATACACCTTAAACCAAATTATAAACTATACGATTTAAAACATGACACTATTATGAGCTATCAACTACTATAATTCTACGTGTCTAGTGGGTGCCATATCCTCAAGGGCTCAACTTTACTGATGGAGAACTTAGTCTCTAGGTATAGGGGCTTACTAACAACCTTAGACATTCAAGAGCTATATATGCCTGAGAGATGTTTTCGCCAATTTCGCTATCGTCAAAGCATTCCTAGGTTCCCAGTCATCATGGCCTACAAAGTGGTCAGTAGAGAGAAACTTAAGAGTGGTTACACATTAGAATTCAGTTCTGAGGATGACCATTGGGATCAACACTTTAACTTCTTATATCCAATGGGAAATCAACCTACTTTTCCTTGGTCAATGGATGATAACTACCAAGAGTGGCATTTACAATGCACTCATCCATATTTACTAAGGGGTTCAACTGAACTCATGGCCAGTCGACAAATGGTAGCATCGACTTCATTAGATACTCAAATTGTGCGAAAACTTTTAAATGCATATATTAAGCTATTTATATATTTCAATTGGTCTTGTTAATTTCTCATAAATTATTCTTTTTTTAGCAGTGCTTGAATCATATACACGGCCTAGCGAACCAGTATGCTCACTTGAGGCATCTTGGAAGCGAAGTGGCGCGACTTGTGGACGGACTACACGGATTTCTCACGATGCCCACCATTCCATCTCCACTTATGGAAGACCCGCCACCTCGGCACACTCGCCGCTCTCACACCCCTGATATTCAACCCGATCGTCATAGTGATTTCGGTCCTCGTCATTGAATATTTTTAAATTGTAATATTTTGTAAAAGTCTATGGTTATGTAAGATGAACAATTTATTTTCAGTTTTAGACAAAAAAATTCACAAATTATATTAATGCACTTAAATCTTTTCAAAATTTATAACTTAGACCTTTATATGCATATAAACCCAAAAATTAACAAAACCATACAAATAAAAATCTCAAAGCTAACTTTAAAATTTCATATTAAAGATACAAATACAAAATTATACCAAATCTATCATAAAATCAAAACCTTATATATAAAAAACGTTAAACTTAATTTCGAATGTGAGTTAAAACATTCACCATCACTAAAATTAATTAAATAATAACCTAAATTTAAATACAAAATCTAAATCCACCAAAATTTTAATTTAAAAATAAAAAAACAATAGCTTCGGTCAAGATGACCGAAGCAAAGTGCTGATTTTTGATACAAAATCTAAATCCACCAAAAACTTAATTTAAAAAAAAAGAAGCTTCGATCACTTGGACCGAAGCAAAATGCTGATTTTTTAAATTTCGATGCAAAACTGGGCCACTGAGCATCTGTGACCGGGCCGCTTAGCCGGCCCGTTAAAGTCGATGTCAGGTTATCAAAGTACCACCCAAACCCAACTTCCAATAAAAATCCCATTAAAGTAAACCCCCTTTTCTTATGTAAGAAGCCGACAAGTTGCAATTTGAGAGCTTTCAAACTTTGAAACAAACTTCCATGGCATGCAGGAAACAAACTATCATGACAATGACTGGCTAGAAATCGTTAATGTCGAATTAAAAATAAATCTCTAATTATTTAATTAGTATAATTGATAAATCGGGGTCGAAAACAAGAGACACTTGTATTCCAAGTAGTAATTATTATCAGCTCAAGGTAGTAACAAAGGGTATTTTGAATTGTAGTTCTAACTCTAGGGAATTTAAGCAAACAAAGCAAGTAAAGATGAATTTGAATTCAATTAGGGAAAAGCAATCATATCCAAGTATCCACTTAATTCATCAAGTTATTGATCATTGATTCAAACACGTTATTCTCATTAGTTATTCTTATCCCGATCAATTGTAAAACATGGCAACGAGACTTGCAACTTAATATCCAAATAAACATAAAACGATCATGAATTATAAGATACTAGTATTAAGGACAAGGATGTGCAGGACACATGCATTTGAATTCCAACGAGTCAAATAATTAACATTTAATCAATTTTCCCTCTCAATTTTTTTAGTCCAACGAGTCCTAAAACAATGAGTTGCTACAAAGATCGGGTTTTGCTACAAGAAAACCTAGATCCTAGCAATAGAGTGTATCCACTTCAACTATTTGTCCATACAAGAAGAAATCAATAACAATCAATATAGATTAAGCCCAAGAGAATCGAAATAACTTGGAAGGAATAAATTAAGAAGAAGAATCTCACAATAAACTTGAATGCAAAAGCTTAAACTCGAATAGAATTAAAGGAGTTTAGATCTCCATAGAAAGAGAGCATACAAACTCCAAAGTAGAATAATAGGTAGATAAGTCTAAGAAGTTCAACAAAGTCTGAAAACACGTCTTCAATAGCCAACTCAAAACACGAAAGATAAGAAAGGAAACTAAATATTAAAATAGAGAAAGAAACACCATCTCGGATTACGATGACATGGAATCCGCGGCCGCAGAATTGGGATCTATGGGAGCGGATTTGACTTTTCTTGACTCCCTAGTCGGACTTCCGCGATCGTTGCCTGGTATTCCGCGGTCGCGGACCTGTAACTGTAACTGAGCACTGTTTCGCTATCTTTGGTGTTGCATTCCACGGTGCTCATTCTCCTATTGCTTCAAATCTTCTACATCTAAAAACTCCAACTCTTCGGTCTTTTCTTAATCTTCAGTAAGACCTAAAACTCTATACCAAAGTGTACTAACTAGTCCTAGTAATGTTGTATAAACTACAACATATCAAATTTCCCCATACTTTGACCTTGCTCGTCCTCGAGTAAGCTCAAAATAAAATCAAGCGTGCAACAAAGGTCTACAGACAGTAATAGGAGAAAATGATCAAAAACTAAAAAACACTCAACAATAAGCTCACAACCCAAACACAGTAAAATTGAAAGTGCATACAATGAAGTCCTAGCACAATCTATCACTCACAACATACATATATCAGAATCAAAGTAAAAACCCATAAAACAATGAACCCCAAGCCCCAACAATAATTTTCCTAAGCACTTTTTTTTCTCACTCATTCTGCTTAGGCGTCCTTTCGGGTTTTCACCTAACTGCTCATTTCATTTTCCAATAGATGTGCTCACCACCTCGCTTTCACTATTTTTAACCTCTTAGTACCCCAACCTAATGTTGTTCCCGGCCCTTGATTTTTGCCTGAGCCGTCCTTTCGGGTTTCCACTCAGCACGGAATTTAATGTTTTTCTAGCCACACTCTTCTATATGTACCCCTGCAAACAGTAAATGAAAGGTGTGCAAGAATCACCACTTGCTATCCAAATACCACGTTAGAAATCACCGAGTCCAGAACTCCAACAAATTGTTGCTTAGCTATAGTAATTGGACACCATGATAACACTAGTGAAATTACTCGAGTGATTTGGAAAAGGCAGTTTTTAGACAAAAATCATAAGTTATAAACCGTCTTAGGACAAGGTAAATGTGATGGACTTGGATAGGACATTAACTAAAGTTTAGTGGTAAAAAATGCAATATCATAATTTTTAGAATTACTAGTACAACAAGTTTTGGTTGAACAAAATACTAATAATTAAAATAATTCACAACAACAACAACAACAACGACGACCCAGTTCAGTACCCCTCAAGGGAGTACCTGGGAGGGGGGTCAAGATGGGGGCACCCCTGGCTTAAAGCTGAGGAGGTGCGACCGAGAGACCCAAAGAGATCAAAAACCCACGACAATTGCAACAAGCAAGGAGCGTAAGCAAAACAAAACGAGAACTAGACCAAAGATAGAACAAAAAGGAAGCAAAGCGAAAACAAGACGATTAAAGCAAGCACAAGGAACGGAAAGCTAAAGCCACGAAAAACCAGAACCAAGCAAAAATTGTCTATCCAGACGACTATTTGTTGTCTGCCACTCTTATCTTCTCCCTACACTTGTCACTACAAGCTGCCAAATCTGCTAAAATTCCCAATTGGTGATATCATGTCTTATACTATCCTTCCAACATTTTTTTGGTCGTCCTCTCCCTCTGCGAAGGTCTCCCAAGTCTAGGTTCTCGTAGCTGCGAATTGGCTCCCCCGGTTCTCGCCTCTGTATATGTCCAAACTAGCGCAGTCTCGATTCTCGCAACTTGTCCTCTGTATTGGTCACCCCTACCTTGCTTCAGATCACTTCATTTCTGATCTTATCTAGGAGCGTGTGTCCGCTATCCACCTTAGCATCCTCACCTCGGCTACCATCAGCCTCTGTTCCTATGCCTTCGTGGTGGTCCAACATTCTACCTCATAGAGGATGGCTGGTCTAATGAATGTCCTTGGCTGACGGGCTCTCCCGAATCAACTCTCTAGGTACTTTGTCATAAGCTTTCTCCAGGCCGATAAAAACCATATGCATGTTCTTCTTCCTCTCTCGGTACTCCTCTATTAGCCTTGTCAGCAGGTGGATAGCCTCCATAGACGATCTCCCAAGCATGAAAGCAAACTGGTTCTCCGACACTCTGACTAGTCCCCTCATCCTCAACTCGACGACTTTCTCCCACACCTTAATTATGTGACTCAGAAGCTTGATGCCTCTATAGTTGTTGCATTATTGCACGCAAATACTTAATATAAAAATAATTCAATATATTAATTATCCATGACAATTATCATATAAACTTAATATAGATTTTTTTTGATTTTAATCATTTAAAATCACAAAACTGTAAAGTTGTGAGATTCTTGTCATTTAAAATGATAATTATTCTATTGATATTATTAATTAAATCAATAGGAAAAACGTGATATTTTAAATAATTATGAAAAAATAAAAACGTTAGATTTATAAATAAATTACATATGTAGGGCTCTTGTTAATAGGGTCGGGTCGAGTTCGGGTTAAGTATGGGTTCGGGTCAATCGGATTACTAGTTAAATCAGGTCAGATTTTGGAAGGTTATCTTGCAAGTTCAAGTTGACCAACAAGTCAATACTATCATTTCTAAATGTTATTTTCACTATTAAATTACTAAATATTAGTAATATAAATATTTAAAAATAAATAAATTTATTTCAAAATTAAAATTATATTAATATTTTAATAAAATTTTACATTTATAGTCCAATCGAGTCGGGTCCTGGGTTGGTCGGTTCGGGTCTTATATTCTTGGGTCAGAATCGGGTTTAGGTCAAAATTAGGTTTCACATCAGTCGGGTCGTGCTTAAGAGCGGGTCGGTCGATTCGGCTTTTCGAGTTCGGTCGACTTTTGACAGCTCTAGGTTCAATCAATCAAAATGTTCTCAATTAAATTTTAACAATTATAACATTTTAATAGTATAGACGTGTTTGAATGTGAGGTTGACATGTGGCAATTTATTTATTAGTAAAGGCATAATTGAATATTTTATTAATTAGGGTAAATTTCATAAAATCACTAATAAATTATACTCGTGTGTAGGGGTGGGCACGGTTGGTTAACCGGAGTTTCGGTTAACCGGACATCGGTTAACCGGAATTTCGGTTAGTAAATTTCAATAACCATAACCGTACCGTTCGTTATCGGTTAACCGTTAACGGTTAACCGTGAAACTCGGTACGGTTTATCGGTTAACCAACTTGTTTTAATTTTAATTTTTAAATAAAAAAACAGATTTTTAATACAAAAATTGCCTTATTTGTTAATAAAATAAACTTAAAATAATTAAATGCAAAATAAATAAAAATATCCAAAATAAAAATAAATATTTAATTTAAAACAAAGCATTCAAATTTTAAAAAATGAGTTGCTTGGGTGAAATAATATACAAAGGCTTCTTATTTTTCTTTTTTCTTTTTTCCTTCATTGATTTTATTGCTTCTTCCTTGTTCTATTTTCTTTACACTACACACTGGCTTGAAGATATTGGTAGAGATTTATTAAATTCAATCATTGAAGTTGTGCGATCCTTTAACTAGCTAGCTATGTTTGATGTTGTTAGATATTATTGCATACTTCTTACTATTAGTTAAATATTTCACAGAGGTATTTATTGAAAAAGGAAAACAAGCAAGACGTAAGTTGTTGCTCTCTATGACTCTCTCTCTGTAGTACCATGCCAAAGTAGGTAATGTGCCATATAGTCAGTCACATCCTTTGTCAAGCATCTAAAATCAGGGAAGGAAGAAGCAACTCATTTCTTAACTACTAGTTTTATCCTACATAATGGAACCTTAAAATGGTAGTCAAGCAAATATCAAACATTTTACACATAGTACAATAAGAAGCCTCTGTATATTATTTCTACGTAATGGACGCTTACTTAAAATACACTTATTTTTAACTAAAACCAATTAGATATATAATTCCCTTTTTAAAAACATATAATATATAGTAAAAATATTATCGGTTAATCGGTTAACCGCCCGTGAAAATATTAATAACCGTATCCGAACCGTTGAACCGTTAAAAGTATCGGTTGGTTAACCGTAACCACTTAAAAAAAAATTTCGGTTCGATTAACCATAAAAAGTGATCGGTTTTTCGGTTCGGTTTTTCGGTTACGGTTTTTTTTGCCCAGCCCTACTCGTGTGTACCAAACAACTCGTAAAAAAAATAATACAAAACCACTAATAAAGGTTCGGCGTTATCAAAAAACCACCCAACTAGGTTAACATCCATGTCCCGTTAAATGAGTTTTGAAAAAGACATATTTGCCCTCTTAATGAATTAAAAAATCACGATTAAAGCTTTTGGTTTCAAAGAATTCAGCGTGAAAGCCCCACCCAAATCCAAAGCTTGACCGAAAAAATCTTATCCAAACCCACCCAGATTTGTATGCAATTTGATTCTTATTTCTTTTATATCATCTTCTTATGGTTGAAATTTAAAGCCCAAACTAGTTGAAGTCCCGTGATATTCACGGAATAATTTTATTAAAAATTATACAATTCTACGATATTAATTTGAAATACTAAATATATTTTTATAATATCATAATAAATTATGCAATAGACAAATGCATAAAAAGATAAAGAAAATCTAATTTTATAATTTAAATTAAAATTCGATTTTTTTTTGACATTTACATATAATTTTAGTCATCAACATAAAATTATATCTTTTGCTCAAAATAAAAATATATCAACATAACAAAAATTTATTATTTAAAATTATCATTATATAGATATAAATTTTATACTTGGAGCTCAAGTCTTGTTAAAAGATAAAAAATATATTAAAACCCTAAATCTTTTTAAGAGATAAAAATATTAAATTAATATGGAAAATATCATCTCATAGAAATTTATGTATATAAAAATTATATAAATATGTTATCTATTGTAGTAAACTAATTCATAATTCATAGATAGAAAATTATAAACATAAAAATTATTATATAAACATGTTATTTATTTAGTATATATAGCAAGAATACTATAAGTTGTTATAAAATTTATTAAAATATAATTTTACATTAATTTATTCAAAAATGTCACGTGGCGCAAATTTTACATCAGATTTGAGTTCTGCTTTATAATGTATTAGTATAGATAAGAGAATAACATGATTTGTGGGCAATATTTTGATTCAAACCTTGACGATCCACAAAGAAGAAGTGCGGTGGAGGAGCGTTGGACACCACAAGCGGAGTAGGACGTTCAGTCTGCCTTAGAACCTTCAACATCGACGAGGAGGTTGCCCGCTGGTTACAATAAGGCCGCTTGGCGGATTTGTGGGGAGGAGGCCAAGCTTGCCTTCCTGGAATCGCCAGGTACCCAAGGATGAAGAGGCAAGCTCACCTTTCGTATTCACCCAATTTAAACCCCATTTGAAATTTATGGGTTAGCGAAAGTGGTGAGAAGTGACTTTTTTGGGTGAAAGGGTTGAGAGTTTTCAAGTTTGGATTTCTTCAGAGAATTTTCTTTCAATCAGAAGTCCAAAAAATTATCTAAACCAAAATCTATCTATTAAGACAATTTCCAACAAGTTTTCTAAATTTTTCTCCAAAATAGAGCACTAAATCTCGAACAATAATCCAATTTGTTCGGTGCTTCAAATCTTCCCATAAATCTCGAACAATATCGTAATATGTGATAGAGGAACAATATCGTAATATGTGATAGAGGAGCGTAAGGTTGAATCGATAAACTAAATAATCCATACAATTAACATGGAATTAACACTAAATTAGTTGTCTTCGTCATTAGTGTTGTTGGGCGACTTGATGATACGCCCATTCAAAAATTCCATCTTGCATTTGGCACGTAATGCATTCTTCATAAAGATTGGCCATTCTTGATAGTTTTTACCCTTCAAAGTTACCAAATAAATTGCGAGACCCGAATGATATGAAGAACATGATTAGCAGACGCAGAGCGTCTGGTGTTCTGGTGTGTCCCTCTTTACTCCATAATAAAGAACATGATAGAAAACATGTTAAAATTTTAGGTCAAATTCTCCAATAGCACAACTCCTAATAATATGAGAAAGTTGTTGGAATTGGTATAAGCCATGGAGATGACATTAAAGCACAAAAGATCTTGAAGAAGATAATAATGAATTTAGACAATTTAGGACTAAACATTATTTTGGGCTTTCTAATTAAAAGGGTTAAATGTTGGAAATCTAATGATTGAATAACGATTTTCTAATTGGGGTGGTTATTTGCGGTTCGAATCATCTGTCCCATAGTTTGTGTCCCATACCTGTGTCCCAAATTGATTATTGGACCACGTGTACAATAAAAATTCATAGTAATTTTGGGCAAAATCACTGCTTATTTTTTATTTATTTTGGAAACCTGAATATCCCGTTTTTCTCTCCGTCTTTTTTTCTTCATCGGTCATCAACTCATCACCGTGAATTGTTTCTCTTCCTCGCTTGGATGATTTGCGGCGTGGCTCGATCCCTC
This sequence comes from Fallopia convolvulus, assembly GCA_964016875.1. Classification (NCBI taxonomy): domain Eukaryota; kingdom Viridiplantae; phylum Streptophyta; class Magnoliopsida; order Caryophyllales; family Polygonaceae; genus Fallopia; species Fallopia convolvulus. The sequence continues at coordinate 41,976,214 of OZ024719.1, forward strand.
GCCCCACTGGGCCGCCAGCGTCACTTCCTGTTCTAATACGAACAGGTGCCCTTCAATTACGAATCCCCCAATTTAAGTTAGGGCTTACAGTTAGAGTTTCTTGATCCCCCAATTTAAACTGATTTTAGTGCTTTAAACTGATTTTAGTGATTAGAATTAGTTTCTAACCCTAAACCCTAACTAAAAATTGGGTCTATTTGAATCATATGTAGTAAGGTCTGTTTGATTCTCAAAACCCAACTTAGCGTTGTAAGTTTGTAGTCTAGTTATGTCCCAGTTCAGCATATGCAAATAGGAGGATCAAAGTCACTAGAAATCTTTTGATTTGCACAATAAGAAAGATTTAATCTTTTTGATTTGCACAATAAGAGAGATTTGAGTTTTTGGACAATAGATCTCCCCAGTTCAATAAATTAGCAGTGATTTTGCCGGAAAAAAATGAATTATTAGGACTTTTTATACGTGGTCCAATAACCAGAGTGGGACACATACATGGGACACAATCACGGGACAGATGATTCAAACCGGGTTATTTGATAACGTTCAAGTTTTATGGGTAGTTTTGTACTATTTTATTTTTTACGGGAGGTTTGGTGCACAAGAGAATGATTCACGGGTGATTTTATGAATAAAAAATAAGATAAATAGCTCAACTATATCTCAATCAATCAGATTGATACTAACAAGATGAATAATGTAGTTCAATGAGAGGTTGATATGTGCCGTTTTTAACCTGTAATTATTAGTAATGAACAATTTTTTTGTTCTTCTAGGATGTAGAACTTTTTTTTTATTATTAATATCTAAGTTCAAGTTGAATAATAGTATAAAATATATAGATGAAAAATAGTTAATTAATTTAATAAAATCTTAGTTATCTAGTAGTTATGAAAAATAATAAAATATATAATAGGAGAAGTAAATATTTGAAAGACAATATCATATAAAAATAATAGTACAATATCTACCCTAATATATTATAAAGTAAAACCCAAGTCTGTTGTAAAATTTGCGCCACGTGGCATTTTTGAATAAATTAATGTGAAATTATATTTTAATAAATTTTGTAACAACTTATAGTATTCATGCTATATATACTAAATAGATAACACGTTTATTTAATTTTTTATGTATACAATTTTCTATCTATGGACTATGTATTAGTTTACGACAATAGATAACATATTTATATAATTTTTATATACATAAATTTCTATGAGATGATATTTTCCAAATTAATTTAATATTTTTATCTCTTAACAAGATTTAGGGTCTTAATATTTTTTTTTTTATCTTTTAACAAGGCTTAATGATATAATTTTAAATAATAAATTTTGTTATGTTGATATATTTTTATTTATAGAAAAAGATATAATTTTATGTTGATGAGTGATGACTAAGATTATATGTAAATGTCAAAAAAAAATAAAAATTTTAATTTTAATTTAAATTAATAAAATTAGAATTTCTTTATCTTTTTATGCATTTATATTTCTTAAATCAAAGTTTGATAAAAAAAAATAGAAAAATTTACAAATCTTGATGAATACTTTCTTAAATTGAATTTTGATAAAAAATTTCATTACATTTTTCTTAATTTACTTTTTATTTTATTTATGTAAATATAGAATATTTTTTTATCTAGCTCCACCTTACATTTAAATTTTTTTATCTCTATGTTTATTTGTAATTTAATATGGATGATAGGTTGATTAATACATTGAATTTTGTAAATTTTCATATAAATTAATTTTCTTATATTTTATTTCTTCATTATGTAAATTTAGTATGGAAAACAACTTTTGGATTGAATTTTGCAAAATAATACGTAGAATATTTTCTCTATATTTTATCTCTTAAATCAAGGACAATGTTCTCTTCAATACTAATCTTTATATTGTATTTTTAATATTTACAAACCATTTTATTATTATAGAGTAAAAGATAAGAACCCAAATATATAATTCTAATATATTAAATTTTAAAAAAAAATTAATAAATTATATTATGCTTTGTAGATAACCTACTCTAATTATTATTATCTTTATACAAAAAACCAAGTATTTTATACATATTAGTGTCTAAAAAAAAAGAAATATTATTTAAAAATATTCAATAAAAAGTAAAATCAATATTTTAATAATTTCAATCTAAATTTGGACAAGATCTCCACAAATAATGGAAAAGTATTTACAAATATATTTAATTAAAATATGGAGTACAATCTAAAAATAATAATTTTTCTATTGCATAATTTATTATGATATTATATAAATATATATAGTATTTTAAATTAATATCGTAAAATTGTATAGTTTTTTATTAAAATTATCCCGTAAATATCACGGGAATTCAACTAGTTGTAAATTAATTTACATGCACGAAACACATCTAGATTAATTATATAGAATTGTAATATTGGTCAACAATATCGTATTATCTATGATATGTTTAAGTTGGACAAATAATAGTCATCTAGGTTTATTCTAAAACGTGACTTCTATTAATTTACATATTTACATATTTACATACATGAAATATTTTTGAGAAATTTTGGTTGGTACCCTCAAGTTTTTGACTTTTTCAAATAGTTCCCTAAAAAACAAACTTATTCCAGCCTTTCAGGTAGTACACCCGAACACTTGCAAAAGTTCGGCTTATGCCCTTACTTGTGAATTTTTGTTATTTTATTATTAAATCAATTTGTTTTCTAATAAAAATTTTTATTTATTAACTTAGAATACAATTCTAATTTAGAAAAAATAAAGATAAATTTAAACGTATGTCACATAAAAATAATATTATAAATATATTATATGACTAAAATTTATCTAGTAGACTTTATTCTATATTATTTTTATTTAATCAGATTAAAACCTAATATATTTCTTTATCATATTAAAAAATATATATTTAATAATTTTAACGTTTCAAGTAAATTTTATGTACTAGTTTCTGACAATTTTAGCATATCAATTCAACCTTTCATAAATATATTGACATAATGTATATTTTTATTTCTTGAATAATAGTAAAGTAGTATATAAAATTATTATTCTAATAATAGTAAATGAACTTTCAGTATATATGTTTATATATTTTCATAAATTTAAATTCCTATACTTGACAAGCTTTTATTAAATAATTTATTTTATAGGACAAAAGCTCTATTACTTTTTTAAAAATTGTCAAAATTACTACATAAAATCTACATGACATATTTTAATTATATAATATATTTATTTTGTTATAAATAGTATAATATTATTGGTTTTCACTTAAAAATTTTAAATTCTACAACGTAAAATCTACTTGAAAAATAATATAAAATATAATATTTTTATATAATTTAATTTAAATTTAAATTTTTATAAATTAAAATTATGTTTTAATTTAATTAAATATAAAAATATTTTTTTCATTAAAAAGCATATTAAGTAGTTATAAACTAATGGAAATTCACAAGTAAGGGCACGAACCGAACTTTTACAAAAGTTCGGAAGTAACTCCCGGAATAAGTTTTTACAGAGCACCATCTAGAAAAGCTAAAAACTTGAGGGTTTCAACCGGAATTTCCCAATAATTTTTTTATTAATAATATTCAAATTTAAATTGAATAATAGTATAAAATAGGAGACAGAAAATGTCCAAATCCTATGGAAATAAATACATATAATTTATTTTTTTAATATATTTATATGTGGGATCTACAACTAAATTTCAACTAATTAAAAAAAAAGTCTAATTAAATTTTAACTATTTAGATTAATTTTTAAAAAATGAGTTATGTGGTTCAAAGTAGAATTAATATGCGTCGTTTTATATATTATTTTAAACCTTTTCTTTAATATATAGTAACGATGATTGTTGGACAAATGTTAGAAGGCTGTTCAGAGAAGACAGCCATTTAACAACAGTTTGCCTTTGTGTTCTTTTCATTTTTACAATTCATGTTAGGACCAACAAAATCACATACTTGATAAATAATCCTGGATTAACCGAGCCACACGTTGGGCAACCCAGAGGGATCCAGCTTCAGTGCATGAGAAGGCGTGAGTATGACCTTCCTTCTCAATAGACAAATCAATATCAGGAGCTTGCTTGGAAATCTGCAAAATGTAGAATAGTTTAGGGTTTGAGAGCAAGGATAAGCAATGCAGGGGCACACTACCTCATGAACAACGGGTTTGGATCCGGTTGAGTAGCATTATCTAGTCATTGTTACCCTAATAGTAAATAGTTGAAGCCTAAAAAGATAAAATAAGATGTAAAAAATGGTATCAAATCTAACCCATTAAGGGGGCGTTTGGTATAAAATCGGGTATGATATTAGAATGAGGTATGGGGTTGAGGAGGTATGGGGTTTCCATTCCCAAACTCGATACCTTCATTCCCAATACCCAGTTACCAAACGCCCCCTAAGTTACAATGAAGAAGTCAAGATTTAACTCTGGTCGAGTCCCATTTCATGAACAAACTAATATTTCTTTAACTGAAAGTAAAATTACCTCTTCAAACATAGTCAAAGGACCCCAGTGATCATCAATGCCAAACAAAAATGCAATCTGGCCCTGCTTTAATCTCATGAAGTCCCAATCTGGTGTTTCTACAAGCTAGTAGACAAGACTCTGGTTAGTCGAACTGTACAAGGGGATGGTTTTTATCACAAGACAATAAAATAAGATTGGGCACATATCAGAAGCAATATTTAGCTTATCAAACAGTATCAAGAAAAGAGTTCTGCTAAATTTTTTGAAATATTATCTTTCCCACTCATTACACTTTCTAAGGAGTAGGGATCATACATAATGAGACGTCGAAGTTGCAAATCATGACATTAGTTACCATCATAGAGATGTCAATATTTACTCTAATTAAGTGCAACTTCAATACATATATATATTTATCCTTTTTTACTATCAAGACAAAATATGTAAGGCTATCAAAACCAAGATACAACAACAAACACAGTGTTAACCCGTCTCAGGCGCGACCTGGGGGGCCATGACGTACACACACACCTTGCCCCAATATAAAATCGAGAGGGTGTATGAAGAAGACCCAAGTATTATCATTGCTCGGAAGACCCAAGGAAAACTAAAATTCAACTATGTGACAATGACAACTAAATCTAGTTAGAATGCACTTAAATTGATATAGGGGTTATATCCATCTCAAAGGCATTGTATAAAAGCCAATGAGCATGAGGATGCGCCCCATTTTCTGGAAGATATATAACTAAATTAACCATAGGGGATTCCCAGGGAGCGGTATCATATTCTGGAAGAGTGGAAGTAAGAAGTGAAAGGCCTCACCTTTTTGAACTCAGTCATAGTCAGGAACAGTATGTTCCGCATAATGTGGTACTGCATGATTTGTAGAATAAAGATTAGCATAACTAAAGATATATATGTATATACATACATCCTTAAAAACAATTCAAAGTTGAAAAATCAAAGGAGCAGGTGATGTGTGAAGCAATTTACACTGAGAAAATGATAATCATGGACAGATTAGATAGCATTGCAATCCAAATAAGAATTTCGGTTTTAAGTTATTGTTCAATTGCCCAATTTTGAATTCCAACAAAAAATTGAAAATCGTAAGGGTCAATTTTAGAAGCCATGGGATCTGGAAGTCCTTCCTGCGCGCAGTTATTAACTTGTATTTCCCCTATTTAACGAGATGTAAAATTCACCTTCACTAAGTGAGAACAAGCAGCCCCAACTGCTGTAGGAGACCATGACTTGCCTAGAGTTCTCTTGATAATGAACCTCAATCCCCAAGTAGGAATTAGTCCCAAAAGTGCCACTAGTAAGCTGACTGTCACAGATAGTATTAGGGACCTGATACAGAGGTGTTTTTTGGTTAAATCATGACTAAGTCCTTCAGTCCAAGAAAACATCAAAAACATTTAAATGGTGGGAACACCAGAGAGGAGATATTATCATAATGTACAAAGAAAGAAAAAAAATGTTTGAACAGCAAGATATCAAGGAAACAATCAGTATTAGTGTAGGTTCCAAAAGAAAAGGAGCTCAACTCTGCGAGCTTCCCAATAGCAATCTGTTGTAATGATTTTGATTTTAGGGCCAAGAAGGGATATAGCCCAATGCAATAGACCACCTATAGATCAATAAAAGTCAGGAATCAAAGATATGATGATGATGATGATGATGATGATGATGATTCAAAACCTAGACTAAACTTGTACGATAAGTCAAGAAAACTATTACCTTGTCAGGTGCCCTCTTGAACATTTCAATTGCCATGTATGATCCAATAGAATGTCCAACCTTCACAAAAAGTCATAAGCTTCAAAGACATAAATGACTATATACATGTTCACAATTTTAACAGACAGATAAATTTAATTCCTACCAGTATTATAGGCAGTTCATAGTTTTGGAGCTCATAATCAATAAAATCCATCTGCAACAAAGTTACATGATAAATTATCATCAACATATGGTGAAACAGTTAGTAAAGACTAAATTTATGAACTGCTTGATTTCATAGATTTAAGAACTTCCATTTGTATGTTACATGAGATGAGAATGAAATTTTGGCAGGAAGAAGACATTCTAGACTCTAGTACAGTGATATTTAAGAAAAACATGTAAAAGAAATGCTACCATATTAGAGACTCAAATTTTGCCAGAACTTTGACAGCAACAACAACTATTACCTTGTGGGTAATTTGTTCTTCAAAGGAGAAAAGCCTTCCATGCTCATAGTCCTACAACAAAACAAAGTCTGTCAATGGACTAACCCAAAGCCCATAATGAAGTCCGCTAGTTTTGGACCTAAAATATCGAAACAAGTACAGTTAAACCTCTATAAATTAATAGGGTTGGGAATATGATATTTTATTATTTTATAGAGATATTAATTAATCGATAAATTAATATTTATTAATTTAAAGAGATTTTTGTAATAATAGCTTTCAAAATGCACTTTCATACATGATTTTATTATAGGATTTTAGAAGGCTATCAGTTAATTGGGACAATCTGATCCATGTAAGATTAATGTTTTGGCTTCTATCAATCTTGTAGTCTCGTCTTGCATAATTAATGTTGAGCAAGAGACAATAGCAAATTGCTTTAGATATTGCAAAATTCGTTCATGAGATGAAGTCACAAAGAATGATTATAGTTGACATTGCAAAATTTCTTTTCAAAATAACGCTATAAATGTTGGATCCAATAAGAAACGTTATAGATTAGTTCCAAATATAACTAAGAAAAAACAAACAACACTACAATCATATTTCATTAGATTTTCTTACTTATGACTATGTAACTTTTTATATAATTATTAATTTATGATATTAATGGGACCTTATATTTATATAGTGGTTTTTTAATAATTTATTATCTTATCGAAATTTGTTAAATTTTACATTGGCCCAAGTCGGGACCGGAGAAAAATATTAATTTAGAGGGTTTATTAATTTATCGAGTATTAATTTAGAGAGGTTCTATTGTACTTGTGCCTCGTGGAAACCCTTGAAATCTTTTAACAACCAAATTCTACTAATACATGAATCTTCAGTATTTGAATTTGCATTGATGTAATGTCCTAGATTTTCTTGTAAATGAGTACCTTGCTTGAGTGAGATATGTGGGCAATAGCTGAAAACAACAACAGGCAACTCCTTGAGTCACATTTCACCACCTACCGATTTTCCAAAGTAGAAAACAGTACCAAATTGAGAGGCAAAAATTAGTCTTTCACTCTTTCTTGCCTGTTACTGACGCAGCCCCTCCTAGAAGCTGGTAGAGTGATTCGATAAATTCCTTATAGAAAGTCACAATACCTAAAAAAAACCTTAACCATGAATATTTTCCAGGTACAAGAGTAAGGCCATTGGCAGATGAAATTATCGAAGTACCTGGATTTCCAGGGATGAACAAGACTTGCAATGTGGGATTCTCATCTTGAATTTCAAGCAGATCGGTCATACGTCTGATCACAAACGAAGAATTTTTCTATCAGTTCACTAATGATTAATTTACCGCATCTTATTCTCCCAGATTATGTCAAATTCTCAAAACTACTCTCAACGGCAAATTAGTAAGCTAAATATAGCAGCAGGACATGAAAACTTTCAAGCCTCGCAATCGCATTAACAATATCTTACTCAGAAACTCTGCACACTCGGAAATTAGCTGGGCGTGGACTTTGATCCGGAAGTAAGCGATCGGCAGACATCTCCTTGTCGTACTGCAAATCACCACCTCTTTGTTCTTGTGAAATAGAAGAATGAACATTGGCTAGAGAAAGCGAATGAAAGGAACTTGGAAGGAAGAAGATCAGGCCATGGCCGGAGCGACAAATAGCAAAATGTCGTGCTTCGTTGGTCCTTCCGCACTTCCGCCTCCACTCTGGCTGGGACAGACTGGCAGTACTTTTTGAGCCGGAAAAATGTCTTCGAATACGTATTTTTTCTGTGAAAGTTAAATCGGTCCGGTTTATTATTTTTTGAACTGGGATTTTTTTATCAAATGATCCAATTCAATATCCTCATATCATATAGCATCGGACCAACAAAGGCAACAATAGTAGCTCTAGCTCGCTGCTATTCTCCAGTGAAACATCATCGGTTGTCTGCCATAGTCAATTGCCATTCTTTGATGAGCCTATATCCTCCAAGCACACTATTGGGTTTATATAGTCTATATTTTGTATTTTGTCCTGCGATGGCATGCAAGGCGGATCCAAGATTCTTTCAAAGGGGAGGCGGACTTTGTACATCGAGCTGCTATAAATAAAGTTGTAAAAAAAAATTAAAGTAAAGATAGTTTGCATAAAAATAAAACACAGGATATCAATTTCTAATTTCTATTTGAATCTACCTATCAAATTAATTAGCAAAATACCAAACTTCTTATCAATTTCAATTACAATTTCACACTTAAATTGCAAATAATTTAAAGGGAAATTCTTTTTGCTGCCCTCGAGGTTTCGACTTTTCCTTTTGGTGCCCAAAAATTTTTTTTATTCCTTTTGGTACCCTTTTGATTTTAAAAAAGTTATTTCCATAACCTAAATACACCCAAAACCAAGAATCCATCCATATCCCTAAAATTTTTCCGTTAACTATTAAAAAAAAATAACTATTTAAAAATAAAAATCCATCCAGTAATGTAACACGGAGGAGCGCAGGGGAAGTGGGCCCCAGGATGTGATCGGCCAAAACCACGTCGTCGATGGTTCTAGGGCGGATGCGCTCCGCTACAGGCTCATTCGGAGGCGAAGATTGCGACGGAGCTGGAGGGGGCGACAATTTTCGGCGCTTCGGGAGAGAAATCTCCGGTGTGGTCTGCGATTCGGGGGTTAACGGGGAGGATGCGGGTGTGGTTGAGGGTTTAAGGTGGAAGTTGAAGAATTGATCTAATTTAGGCTGCTGAGATTGAGATTGAGATTGGGAGGAGATTGGTGAGGAGGAAGTGGTTGTGGTGTTGGCGGCGACAGATGGTGGTTGTGGTGTTGGCGGTTTAGTATCCACTCCGCGGCCGAAGTGACGGAGGAGCCGCCTGTGGCGGCGAGGGCCTGGGCGGCGAGGTCAGCGGAGAAGCCCATGGAACAGGCTCGGATTCGCCGGCAGTATCGTCCTCGTGGCCCTTCGACTCACCGGCGTTATTTGATGGCCTCATCACCCTAAATCGCCTGCCTCAGATTCGCAACCTCCTCGCCGGACTCGGATTCCGACCTCACTGGTCTGGTTCTTAGCCCCAAACTCACCGGCTTTTGTCGCCTTCCTCTGTGGGTCGCCGGTCGCCCTTGTGTCGTGAGAGAAAGTGAACCTCGATGAAAAGTGGGGTAAAAAAATAATATCATTTTTTATTCTTTTATTTTAAATAGTTAACGGAAAGATGGATTTTTTGTTTTGGGTGTATTTAGGTTACGGAAAGAACCTTTTTAAAACCAAGAGGGTACCAAAAGGAATAAGAATTTTTTCTGGACACCAAAAGAAAAAGTCGAAACTTCGAGGGTACTAAAAGGAATTTCTCTAATTTAAAATGGACCAACAGTTAACAAATTACTTAAAAATAAAAATTACAAAATAACAATGTCACACATAAATTTAGAGGCACACTTATCAATTTTACACACAAGTTCAGCCCTAATTATGCTTAAATGACAGTATGAAATCCCAAATGGCTGTAATAACTGCGATTTTTGAGGATATTTTTGAATTTTTCTCGGATATCCTTTTAACCTTTTTGGTCCGTTTTAACTCTTATTCCAATATTTTTGTTGGAGGTTAAATCCTAGAAAATTCTTGATGATATCCTAAAATCACAAAGAAATGATTTTATGGATCGGTGTGAATTCTAGGATTTTTCGGTGGAAAAAGAATATTTATTGGATAAGCCGTCTTTTTAATTATGTACTGTAAAGGAAATACGAAACAGAAGCCTTAAAAATTGACGGTAGCAAGATAAAATCATGGAAAGTTGATTTTATTGGTCTACATAATTTACGAGACATTTTCCGTTTAGTAAGTTTGTCCACCCGAGGTACATAATTTTACCTCTTTAACGCGAGTCCCGTTCCGAGACGGGTTTTGATTTTAAAATCAATCTCTTTCATGTCTTACTAAAGAAGGAATGTAAGAGATAGGTTTGGAAAGGGGGGCTCGTACTTTTGGAGAAATGGATAGGAACGACGATGTACTCGGGAGGAAGAATTCATCCTCACCGCCGGCCACTTCTCTATTCCACCTTCCACCTCCATCTTCATCTCCTACCTCACCTCTTCTTCTTCTTCATCTTGGGCTGCTGCTGCTGCTGCCATGTTCATGGAAGGAGAGGAATCAAGGACGGAACGACATGCTCGGGGAGAAGGACGTCTTCACCGCCGGTCTTCTCTTCTAGCCTCGCCAAGCGACGTCGCCGGCGACCGTTAGCCTCTCCGACCACCACCTATAGCAAGGGATACTGTCGGGCAACGCCCAGCCACCCTCGGGCTTGGGGATCGAGCCATGATCGAGCCACACGAGCCATGGGCTCGAGTGAAGGTATATACGATCGAAATTAATTAGCGGGTTGATTGCGGAGCCACCGTAAGGGCCTTTCGGTTCCGCTTTGCTAATTAAATTTATGGTTTTTATAATCTTGACGTTGATGCGGTCCCACAGGTTCGAACCGCTCGTGAAACAGACGTCCGGATCTTCAGTTATAGCGAATACAAGTTTTGGATACCGATTGGCAGGTAAAGGACTTCGGATAATTACTCGGGATTCGTTGTTAATCCGTTTGATCCGAGATTTAGTAGTCTTTAAGAACTATTGCTAATGAACAATTTTTATTTAGAAAATTGTTTCAAAAGAGAAGTGGATAATTAGTTATAATTCCGCCAAGATGGCTCTTTGAAGCATGATAACTAAGGATTTACTATATATCGATATTCGGAAATTAAATCGTTTATCGATTAGGAAGTTGTAGGAGTTGAGAACACAACTAAGAAGTGTTTCTGTGAGCTCGTTGTTGAAAAATCCTTTTGTTATATTTGTCAGAAGGATGATAAAGATTACTGTTGGAATTGCTAAGGACGTCGAGCACGCCTTATAAGGCAAGTGGACGATTCTCTCTTGCGTTATTGTTATTAAATGAGGAATTGGATCCCATTTAATATTTGCGTTGGGAACAACTTGTATGATTAATAAAATATGAGAGGTCGTTATATTTGTTAGAAATAATGACCATGTTGGTTAATCAGTTTCGCGTTAGAACTGGATTTAGGTCCGTTATGTGTGGCCTTGTATGTTGTCTCATGCTGAGACATTATTGTGAAGTAAGTTAGTTTTTCAGGGGTAGGATCCGAGTCTCCGATGACCTCTTTATAACACAGTCTATGTTGGGAGGTTTAGCTCGTTACTATCATATCCCAACATTCGGGTCATGACTCATACCTCACTCAACGCTGGAAGAGGTGTTTGTGCACTCCAGCTAAGTGCAAATTGGTACTAGGTGTTCGTCAATGATCATGGATTTCATCCCTCTCATCTTGACGTCTCCATGTACAGGTGGATTCTTTGCGGTTTTAGCCGCTTAAAAGTTACCAACATGTTTATGAAAAGTTCTGAAAGTAATAAAGATAAGTGCGTTAGGCACATTAATGTACCCGAATGGTTAGTCTATTCGATAACCATTCTTGCTTCCGGTTATGAATGATTCTTAATCAAACTTTGATTAAGTTAATCTGAATAGTCGATGGAGGCTTTTTAAAATGTTATATGATGAATATGATTTTTCAACAATTGTTTATGCTTCTTAAAAGAATCCACAAGCGGTGGTGTTCTCTCTCTTGAATATGCGAGTCTCCTTCTTATTCTCTATAAGACTGCTAACTGTTGGATCATAATCCGAGTCTATTCGGATTTTGGATGCCAATATGTTTAGTTACAACCATAAGAACCAAGCTAGTTTCTCCTCTTGCTAGTCTATCATTAGACTAACCCGTCCATCTTCTTTTCTTTTATATGGTCGGTTGGTGTCCACCGTTGGTTTACGACACATCAGGTTCTTTTTGGAAGTTGATTCAAGAGGCGGATTCAGATGTTTGAAGCTCCAGAGGTTGAAGAAAGGTTTCCAATGGCTATACTTGAGTGAAGATCATGATGGAACTACTTCAAAGCGAAGTTGAGTTTCAGAAATAAGAACTCAAGGAAGACTTGATGAAGATTTTGTTTGAATAGAAGGTTGTTCTATTTATTTATTCTTTTAAGTTAAGGTTGTATAAGACCAATTGTATTTATTCCGTTGTAATGTTTCTTTTAGTTTGTTCAGTCAGTTTAAAGCCTTGAGTAGCTACGATTTAGTCTTAATCGGGGTTACTTGAGGTAATACCTCCAGGGTAGAAAGGGGGTGTTACAATGACAATGGGCCAATGGCTCTCGTTCAATTCGAAATGGACCGCAATTGACTAGAGTAAAATTAATATTCAGGCGGTATTCCCCCATTCAAAATACAACGTTTTTATAAAAAATAATTAAAATAATCAGCTTTTTTTATACGAACGACGACGTTTTAATAAGGCCAAAGGACAAAAGTCGTCTTCTTCATATTATTAAAAAACAACAGCTCCTGCCTCCATTAATGCAAAGCTTGAGAGTTTCACGTTTCAATCTCATCCACAATCCGACCTCTAAACTCTTCCCTTTCATTGACAACGCGCCGGGTAGTAATGTGAGGGCGGAATTTTAAAAATAATTTTCGATCCCGGGTTCTCTATGTAAAATTCTTCGCACCTCCAAACCGATGTGGGGCGGCCGCCCGCCCCCGCCTAGATCCACCCACTGGCATGTTATGTCTTGTGTGGCATTATATTTCTCTTTCTGTAACAGACTATGACTATATAAGCTTTGTAATTTTGCTTTGGTCAATCTATTCACAAAAACTTTTGCCTCGACTTCTCCCGCTCTAACTCTCTCTTTCTTCATCCTCAAGTTTTACTCTTGAAATTTAATGGTATTCTTGATGGTATAAGAGCTTCAGGTGACAGATCTGAGCTCATTTTCCGATCATTTGTGATCGTTTTCATCTTCGGCAATTTTTCCTTTTTAAAAATAAAAAATTATCGTACGTGAATATAATTTTTTTTATTTTCTATGTATCATTATATTTTTAAAAAAATAATCATACCTAATCCGAGTCATGGGTATAACTGTGTATAACTAGTTACCAAATTTTTTATTTCTGTACAAAATTCAGACGTACTGAAATGTGCTCTCAATTCTTACAAATTCCAAATGTTTTTACAAACTCCAACCGCAAAAATATGAGGGACGCTCAGGAGAAACACAAATTGAGGAGGAATGAGGGAACACCTTCTAGTTGTTAGATAAGAGTAAATCAATGGACATGAAATGGGATGTATATGGTGGATATCATCAAAAAATACGGTGGAATAAATACATTCCAAAAATAATTATAATTGAATATCCGAAAATTAGGGAGATAATGGGTTACAACTGTCATATCTTATCCAGTAGTTACCCAATATACGGAAGTGAAAAAATACAAAATCCGTAATAAAAAACTCTCCATAAGCACATGAATATTGGTGGTCTCCATCGTCACAAAAACACTATTAACGCCATTTCAATACTCTTGTGTTCGGATTCATCCATTGTTTTGTGCTTCTACTTTGGATTCAATTGAACGTATCACAATGGATAGAGGTATGTAAATCTGATTTCTAATAATAAGCATACAGATAGTTCTTGATTATTCTAATCTTCGTATACTATCAATTCACCATGCAATCGAACATAATATAGAGAAGATTTAAATTTTCGTGTTAATCTTGTAGTATTATTGTGGTTTTCATTCGAATATGTGGTAATAATCGTACGTATATGTATAGTTTTTCATTTCTTTCTTAATTGTTATTCATCCACATGTATTATGCTGTAAACACGTGTGTGAAGTGGCATTCGTCGCATTTTCTATTGTGTTTGAATTGTTATTCAATGATTCATATAGAGATTTTCATTTGTAAATTGTGGTAAACTTCATGTATAAGAATTTCATGAACACATGGTGTTGTATTCAAGAACTCAATTGGTGCTATTCAACAAGTAGGGTTTGTTATTCATAGTATATTTAGAGAAGATTTAAATTTTCGAGTTAATCTTGTAGTATTAATGTGGTTTTCATTCGGATATGTGGTAATAATCGTACGTATATGTATAGTTTTTCATCTCTTCCTTAACAGTTATTCATCCATATGTATTATGCTGTAAACACGTGTGTGAAGTAGCATTCGTCGCATTTTCTATTGTGATTGAATTGTTATTTAATGATTCATTTAGAGATTTTCATTTGTAAATGTAGTAAACTTCATGTATAAGAATTTCATGAACACATGGCGTTTTATTCAAGAACTCAATTGGTGCTATTCAACAAGTAGGCTTTATTATTCATAGTATAATTTAGAAAAGATTTAAATTTTCGAGTTCATCTTGTAGTATTATTGTTGTTTTAATTCAGATATGTGGTAATAATCGTAGGTATATGTATAGTTTTTCATCTATTCATAATTGTTATTCATCCATATGTATTATGTTGTACACACGTGTGTGAAGTATTATTCTCCTCATTTTCTATTATGATTGAATTGTTATTCAATGATTCATATAGAGATTTTCATTTGTAAATGTGGTAAACTTCATGTATAAGAATTGATTCCTACATGTGTGATTTGTTATTCATAAAAGCATTGATTTTTATTCGCGTACTCGTGAAGTGTTATTCAAAAACTTGTGTTTGGATATTCATAATGTCGTGCTTTCTTAACTCAAACAGTTGGAAGAAACAAGTGGAATGACTATGTTTTGAGGATGACATGGACATTTCAGATGTAGAAAAACGATACATGTCAGGGCCAAGACACTAATGAGCATGCTTCTGAATTTGTGTATAATGCGGATTGCATAATTTATAAAAAGGACATGAATATGATATATTGAGTTCCTCAGTGTCCAATGGGATTGAAGACTGTTTTTGGTATGACATTTGAGTCAATTGAAAAAGGGGGCCATTTTACAGTGTAACAATCAAATGAATAATTTATTCTCTAGATATAAAAATCACATATAATCAACTTGAAAAATACAACATGCATATTTGAATAAGACAACTTTGTCATTCAGTATATATTCAATTGAATTTAAGCATCAAATCATACTAAGTTGAAAAAGACAAAAACACTCATACGTGAATAATCTATTCTCTTCATATGAATATCATATATAATCAACTTGAAAAATACAATAAGCATACATGAATAAGACAACTATGTCATGCAATATACCAGTTAATTATCACATCATACTAACTTAAGAAAGCGACATGTATATTGTACAACCTTGAATATTATTGAAGTTTAACATCACAACACACTAACTTGAAAAATATTACATGTTTATGAGAATAAATGAACCTATGAACAAGAATAAACACGAAACCCCATACAAACACCTACAACCTATCAATTACTACCAATGATATGATCGAATAACACAACCTAAGATTTTTTTTCACATTTTTTCAATCTTTCTTCATCACCGTCTTGAATTATTCTCTATCTTCTTCCACGTCTTCAAACCCCGTTATCTTCAACCTGGTTAGAAAATAAACCACACGTATATGAATAATGAGACACACATATATGAATAACAAAACACACAAAAATGCATAAAAATACACACATATATGAATAACAAGACACATATACCCTAAATCCTAAAATAATAAACCCTAAACCCTAAACTATTAAACCCTAATAAACCCTAATAAACCCTAATAAACCCTAAACCCTAAACCCTAAATTATTAAACCCTAAACCCTAATATGAATATAAAGACCCTCAAGTATGAATAAAAAGTAATGCAGATATGAATAAAAAGTCACGCATACTTGAATTACAAAACACTTATGTATGAATAACAAACCACACATGTATGAATAACAAGCTAAACATATATGAATAATAAAACATGCATATATGAATAATCAAACATGCATATTTGAATAACAAAGCACACATATATAAAAGTTAATTCAAGATGTTGAAAACAATCAATCAAAATATTCAATGTCATGCGCGTGTTTGAGTTAATTAATATCGAAAGAACCATAAGAAAAAACTAATTAATCTCATTTGAGTATCATAAATTGTAAACTAAAAAATTGATTGTATTAATTCACTATTGAATTATTACTTTTTTAAATCATCATTCATTAATATTCTTGGTTTATGACTTATCAAACTAACATTACAAAAGTCAATTGAACATGTTCAAAGCAATCAGACAAAAAATCCAACGTTTAATAGGCGTTTGTTCAAATTATTAGAGTATATCGTTTATTATTCAATTCAACTAACACGAATTTTCATACGAGATTGTTTGATTATTCTAAATCCAACTAACATTACCGGTATAATTAACATAAATTCAAATCATTCAAGCATAATATTCTAATCATATTTATCACTTATTCCGTCTATAAGAAACCAAAACCTCCAAGAATAATTTTGTTAATTAATTCGAAAGAATCAATCAAAAAGCACATAATAAATCATTCAAAAACACATGAAGAACTACAATGTATGATGCCAATTAATAGCACAAGAAACTACATACCTCTTTCCATTGAATTAGGGTTTTTTTCCGATGCGAAATACACCACCATGATAGTCGAACAAATCGAACAAATAATGGTCAGAATAGTAATCGAAGAAGGAATTCATGGATCATCAGTCATCACCACACGACCAAATTCGATGGAGAATGAGAGGATTGAAGAAAGAGACAATTCCTTTATTTGACGATTGAATATTGAACGTTTTTTAGTATTTGGAAATAATGAGAGATATGAATAGAGAGAGAGAGCATGATATGGGGAAGATATTTTAGGAATTAGATATAATCATGTGTATTCACCCCATAATAGGAATTTTGCACCCATTTTGAATAAATCTCGGCCCTCTATTATATTAGATCTAACGACTACAATTTATTCCCCCATTCCTCCTTAATAGATGATTTCTCTAGAGCGTAATACAAATATAATTTATACAACATTAAAAATTACAAAAAATAATTGAATGCATGTTAGTCCTCCTAGTATGCTAATAAATTTATGTATTTCATTAGTGCTCTGTAAAAAGCTTCAAATACAACGCCCTCAACTAAAATCGATTAGATACAATACAACTTAAAGAGGAATCAGATTCAATTCATCAATTAGCAAGGAAATCCGCATCCTAAGTTGAATAATAAAAAGAAACAATTGAAAGAAAATTATATAAAAACAAAAAGAAAATCTAAAGACAAATTAAATCCCAGGTTATACACAAATATGAAAACTATTCACACGTATATTATTACCTCCCTCAGACCAATACGATGTACAAAATTATTCTGATAGCAACCCACACCAAACATTAATAAAAAATTAAATCTTAGCAGAGAATCAGTTACCTTCCACCGACCGCACTCTGACCAGAATTACCAGAAGCACTAGAATACGGACCGCTCCTCGTTTTCCCTTCTCCATTACCAAAGACATTGAGATCTTCAAACAGTTTATAAGAAGGCACATACGGTTTTTGTCCCATTGGCAAAGTCGTTGCTACCGAGCCATTTGCATTCTTAGCAGGGAAGGAATTCATATGTTGCAATGTCCGTCCAGATGTTGATGCAGACGAAGCATTCATGTTTGCCTGTGAAGTATTATACTGGAATGAGGTGGATGGCTGTAGGGATCCAGCGTTGTTCTGTGGATTCTGGAATGAATGTTGATTGAGCACTTGCATTGGCCTAGAACCATTAGTTTCTTGGCCATTTGTGTATCCAGGTGTTGAAGCCCATGGTGGAGGTGGGTAACCAGAGGAATACCCATATGAGTCCAGTTGAGGTGATGATTGGTGTTGAGGTTGTAATTGTGCTTCCATCTGCTGCTGATGTGGCAGTTGATTTTGGTTAATGGAATGAAATTGTGAATGTTGTTGATGCTGAGGCTGAGACCAAGGAGTAACATATGTACTGAAAGTTGGCGGAACATGGTTCTCAGAGTAGTTTTGTCCAGGAGCTGAATTTGGAGTTTCAGAGGTCGGTTCTGGCTCAGAGGTGTAGCTTGTGGATAAAACAATGCTCAAGAAATCTGCCATGTCTTGTTCTTTTGTAGGCATTTTGGGCACCGCAGGATCTGCCAAGGCCAATGCATTGCTCAGAGCTGGTTCTGGGGCTGAGGAAGAAGATGCATCATCTTCGTTTCTAACAGGGATGGGGCTCGGCTTTGAGTGTCTGCAGAGCAAAGCACATTATAAACCATAAAGAACAATATAAGCAGTGACAACAGAAAAATGGTAAGTTTGGGTCTAGTGAAAGCAACCTTCTAGCAAGCTGTGCAAATTCGTCATCTTCCTCTTCTTCGTCCTCATCCAAAGCATGATTCTTCATGGCATCTACGGAAGGTATGCTAGGTTTAGCACTTGTAGCTGGATTGGAGCCCTCAGGTCTTGATTCACTAGGTTTAAAGTTAGAGGTAGGGGAGTCATTTGGATTGGAGCTAGTTGAACTTGTCAAATGAGTTGGAAGAGGAGAGCCAGAAGCTATGGCGTCATGTTTTGCTAGCACAGTCTGCATGCCATCATTTAGCTCTAAACCTTGACCAAGAAGCTCTTCATCCCTGGAAATAACCACAATGAAAAGAATTTATTAACCCTATATGAATACAAAAATGAGAATAAGTAAATAAGAATAGAAACAAATGTTACTGACGCTGTTGTTGTAAGCATTTGCATCAACTTCTTCTGATTACTACGGCAACGGTCAACAACATCTAATATTACTTCATCCTTCACCGACTGCAGATACCATAAGATTATTTAATACACACGAAATCCAGTTATACCAGCCAAAATAGCATGCCCCATGTGTTATTACCATATGATCGCTTGGGTTGACAGCCTGCAACATGTCATCCAAAAGCTCCATTGCACTCCGCATGGATTCCATTGCTGATACACTAGACAGAACAAAAAAGAAATGAATTTAGAGAACTTCTTTCCATATTTGCAAACGAGTATTTGATGTTTTCCTCCAGCATAGGGAAGCAAGTTACTATAAACTCTATTGGAAAAATTACTTTGAAAAATTGAACTGTTACCTTAAACTCTCCGAATCAGATGCCATTGCCACATCCAACCTCCTTGAAGAATTGTTTGGCATCCCAAATCCGATTTGAGGATGTCCAGTGGTAGGTTGAGTCACAGGCGGAGTAATTATTGGTGGCGTCTCTAAAGAGCGTGGGGGAAATTGTACTCCAGAGCGCTGTAAACCAAATATTCACATGTTTTTAGCAAGAATTTATTATCTGAGAGGATTATAATATGAAAAGGGGTAATAATCATTCATTTGTAAGTCAGAGCACATCAGCTGCTTTTAAAATCCCCCAATTTAATTAACAAGGATAAGAGCATGAATAATGTGAGACATTATTTTTGTTATACCACAGCCCAGCTATTACTTAAAATTTTCCTTTTTTGCTTTTTTGGCAGATTGTGGGCGACATCAAGTTTTGCATACCAAAAGACATCCTATTGAGTTCTGAGAAGGACCCATTGCCATAAGGGCATAAAGGCCGAAAGGGCATTCAATTGAATCCAACAAAGGAAGGATGAGTCAAGAGATAGAAAATAGGCAAAGAAGAATAAAACAACCAAAAAAATGGTTGCATGATTTTACAACAACTAGAAAAAGAGAATAACAGGGTGGGTGCTCACCCTAAGTTCATCATATGCCCAATAATATTGCATATGCTTTCCACCAGGGCCACCAAATGCTTCTTGCCAAGAATCTAGAAGCACTAGTACTTTGCTTCTTACTTGCATGTCCGTCTAAAAGAGCAATACCAAACTTCAAGCATTAGCTATGCACCAAGAATAGTTACTAATCAACGAAATGGAAACATAGGTTATGATATATTTATGAACAAGATAACCTTAATTCATTAGCTCAGACAAGACCTTGAAGGAAAACAGACCAACAGATTTGCTAAGACACAGGACTACATGAGCATGTGATAGTGACTTGTGTGTGACTAATGGAATGAAAACTCATATAAAAAAAGCTAGAGAATTGAAGCACTTCCAAGTTAAGACATTTATAGAACAGTCCATTGCACTTTTTTTTTTTTTGAGGAAAGTCCATTGCACTTATATGCATGTGAATGATTTTGATGATTACAACAACAGCAACAACAACAATATTGATCCAGTGAGGTTCCGCTACAACAGAATCTGGGGGGTCAAGATGGGGAACCCCTGCCCAAGGGAAAGGGTAACGCCCAATAGACCCAAGAAAACTGAAACTCAGCTATGTGACTTAATAACTGAATTTAGTTAGAATGCACCAAAATTGATATTGACTAGATTGTTTAACCCGTCCGTTGGACGGGACAAATTTATGTTTATTATTTGAAAATTAAATATATTTTTGGTTATCATAAGGTAATTATAACATGTTTTAATTTGACTAAAATCTAAATATTATCATATAAAAAGATTGAATAAAAATAAACCGTGAAAATTTTAACTTGAACGGAATATATTATTTTGTGTATGGTATATTGGTATGTAATACGTTTCTATTTAACTTCTACTATTTTTCCGCAATACCCTCTCGAGCAAAATCTTATATTGTTCATTCTTTTCTTGCAAATTGGGTTATCTTTTTTTTGACTTAATAATGAATGAAATACATATGCAAAAAGTGAAAGACTTATAATGAGAAAATAATAAAACATAAAAAATTATACATTAAATTAGAACTTATCTTTTGTTTGTAATGTGAATGATTGGCTTATCTTTTTTTACTTTTATTTGTAATATCAAAAGTTATAATTTAATGATTTTAAATTACTTAGGTAATACCAAATGTTTGATGTTATCATTGTGTTTAATATTAATGGTTGCAAAATTAATGGTGTAATGACAAAGGTTGATAGTATGCTATGTGTATAATACCAAATGTTGATGCCATATTTTGTGTGTAATACCAAAAGTTGTAAAATTAAATTGACAATTATTGAGCAAAACCTTTTTAACTTTATAATAGATTTACAATAGCTTAAGATTAATTATTATTATTATTATTATTATTATTATTATTATTATTATTGTTTAAAAAATAATTTGGCAAAATAAAATGCTCTCAAGAAGATTTGAACTTAAGACGTATGGGTTATTAAGAAAAACCATTACCACTATGCTATAGATGATTTTTTGAGTTTTTATCACCTAAATTTATATTATACATAGATTTGTAATAAATTCTATGCATTTATGTGGCATTTGAGGATAACTTTTAAATTGTTATAGATATAGATGATTAATTGGATAAAAAAATGGAGATAACAAATAGTGTGCATTCATTCTAAGGATATAGAGCTGACCCTCTTCTTCACAATTTTGATCATCTCATCAAGTATTTTCCTCTCTGCAATGTGAAAATGTATCTGTTCGCCACAATTCTTCACCATAGTCTCCAATAGCTATACAGCAGAAATTAAGACCAGTCGATTAAGTAGACATATTGGAAAAAGAAAGTTTACTATCATACAAAGAGTAATCCGGAGTATTTACAGTGAGAGTGAGCATTTGAACTCTAGGACTCTTATGTTGCAACCTCTTCTTGACAGACTTAATAGCTTCCTTGGCCATCCTACAAACTCAAACAGGATATCAACAATTAAAGCATTAGTTCCAATGGCTATCTTGATTTTTTTTTCTAACAAGTAATTCATTATACGCACAATTATGACATGAAGATTCATTCACTCTAGTCCTACAAGATTTACAACTGACTGATACCCAGCCAATAATATTTCTTGTAGTTTAATGTGCTAGCATCAAAATTTGTGTCTGGAAAGTAACTTCGACATTTAGCAGGACTTTTAGACTCCCGCTTTAATTCCAAAAAATATCACAAGGGGGTAATGTCTTCCAGAACAGAAAGATCACTTGAAATTCACATGATAAATCATCATAACGAAAAGAAATAGACATCAATAGCTCAAGATAAGGACTTCTCTACCACCATGACAGAACCAAAGCACCTAAAAAAAAGATAAATAGCAACTACAAAATGTCAATTTGGCACAAAAAAAAAATTCTTAAAAACAGACAATTAAGGAAATAAAACATAAAATCAAAAACAAGTGACAATCAATCGAACATCACCGAATAGAATTAATAAATAAAAGGTCAAACTCGCGGAGAATGAAATCATGCAACGAAATTGAGCGGTCAAAGGAAATCACCAGTGATCGGAATTGACCGCATCACAAATTTCCATGTTCATGGTCCAATCGGGTGCTATGAGCAACTCGCTGGTCGCTTTATCAACCTTCACCGTAGCCGAATTCGGCGAAGTGGTGAGAGACAAAGAAGGCAGCATCTTTGACGATTGGAAGAACAACGGATAAGAAGAAATTCACTACGATATTAGTAACTCCGGCAAGTAATTTGTGAAAGCCAGAACAGGATTTTAAGAAAAAGTCACAGCCATGGAGGATGAGACAGAGAGAAGAAGAGGAAGGGAATTTTGTTGGTGGAAATTAAAACCCTAGGTAAAAGAACGTGGGATTCGTGACCTCTTCTTCTCTTTATCTTTGGCAAGCCTACTGACACCCTTGCGTTATTCTTGCTTTTTCATCACGATATTTTAAGATTTATTTTTGTTCTCAATAGGGCCTGTAACTTTAATCAATGATCTATGTTAAGGATGGGAATTTAAGACATGTTTGGATTATCACTCAAATGTATTTCTTGCATTATAAATATATAATGTAAACTTATAAATTCTGTATTGTATTATAATGTAAAATATATATTTTGAGTGGTAGTCCAAACAGGATATTATAGGTCTTCATTACAAGATCCTTCATCCGTATAAGTCTACTTGTCTTTTTAGAGTTGATACATAAATTAAAAAACATTTGAATTAGATAAAAAAGCCCTTAATTAAATGTTTACTTTATACATTGAAAATGAAAATGGAGTAAATTTAGTTCACTTTTTCAATAAATGTAAGGGTTAAAGTGGAAAAGTTGAGTTTAAAATATGTAAAAGGACAAATTCTTTTGAATAAGATTTTAAGTCTAAAAAAACAAGTAGATTTATACGGAGGGAATATTCATTTTCTCTCTCTTTCAAGTTATGCAATCTTTGTAGCTCTTTTTCTTTTGAAAATGTAAGGATTAGGAGGTCCTCCCTACGGAGGACAACCTATAGCATCTTTTTGGATGGAAACTTGAAATTCTAAATGATTCTAAAAACACTCATTTGGGATAATGTGGCCCAACTTTGCAACTATTTCAGTCACTGAATTACATTCCCTAAACACATGAGACAATTGGACAATTTTGAACTCTTGAAGTGAAACCAAGATATCCGAAACCAGCATTTTAATTTCCCAAGGACACCTCCCAAAACCCTTGATTGCGTTTATGACTATAAGGTTGTCATCCTCAATCTCCATTTTTTGTAGACTCAACTATCGTGCTTTTCCAATTCCATCCCGGAGTGCAAGTGTCTCAATTTGTAATATGGTGTTACTCTCGTTGTTATTGGCTCCCATACTAATAATTTGTGCATTTTAGTCACGAGTCACAAATCTGGTTGTTCCTGATTCCATTGTAAATTTGGATCCATAAAAGTTTAATTTATAGAAACCTTGTGTTGATTTTTTCTAGTTACTCTATCTAGCTCTTCTTCAACTTTTGGTCGGGTATTGTTTGATTCATCTCGTCTTCCTCATTCTCGCTCCATCGTTTGGTTTTCTCTCATGTCATCAATTGATGTTTGATGTATTATTCGAGGTCTAAGATATAATCATTTGGACTTTATTGGAAGACTAATTTGTTCCTTTGGTACCAATGCACCACCACATTATTGTGAGCTCTGTAAAATCTCGGGTTACAAGATTATTTCTCAATCCATTAATCATTCCCGATGGTGTTTTATTCTTAGTTTTAAAATGTCTTGGTATACTTTTTGTCCTTGAATTAATTTTCCTCGTTATTCCATGGGTATGTATACAATCAACAAAAAGGTGGCCCGAATCTTCGTATGTACAATGGCACATGAGGCATCCAGGCATGTTGATACTTGTCCCTTTCGTAGTCGCGCCTTAATAGGCAACCCGTTATTTGCCAATATCCACAAAAAGGTCTTCACTTTTGGGTATCGGTGGTCGTTAATACCTACCAAAGAATCCTAACTTAGCCAAACATGGTAGAATGGTAAGTATAGAGGTGACAATCGGGCGGGTCGGGTCGGGTTTGGGTCGGGTTAATTCAGTTTCGGGCGAGTTCGGATTCGGGTCAAATTCGGATATTTGGAAAATCGGGTCAAATTGGGCTGGATTATTTCGGATCGGGTGCTCAATTAATCAGGCAAAATCGGGTTTCGGGTCAATTTCGGTCGGGTAATTTGGTTTTCGGTCCAACTTGATTTTGGATAAGTCCGGTTTCGGGTTTCGTAGATTTTGGATTTAGTCGGGTTTCGGGTTTTTCGGGTTTTCGGTGAATCGGATTTCGACTTTGGCCGAATTTCGAGTAAGCGGATTTTGATTCAGACCATATATCGAATGATGATTTTTTTGTAGCTTAACTACTCTAGGGTCTAAATATTTAATATAACAATTAAAATTAAAAACATAATTATAATAAATATTCACTATTATTAATATTTTAAAACATAATGTAATTGTTGGATGGTTTCGGGTCGGGTAACTTCGGATTTTCGAATGGTTTCAGGTCGGGTAACTTCGGATTTTCGGATGACTTCGGGCCGGGTAGCATCGAATATCGGGTTGCATCAGGCTAGCCCATTCGGGTATAATCGGTTTTGGGTTAATCTCGGGTTCCGGTTTTTTCAAATTCAGGTCAAATCAATTCGCGTCAAACATTTCTCGGGTATAAATTTTTGTTTTTTTCTCAGGTCGGGTTCGGAGTCGGGCGGGTCGGGTGGGTTTCTCGGTTCGGGTCAAGCGTTGACAGCCCTAGGTAAGTAAGGGTCAATCCCACAAAGACTCGTGTATTTATGTTATTACTTAGATGTCAAGTAACCATGATGGTTTTTTTTTGAATGATTATCTAATCTAAGATGCAAATTGAAACTAATTATGAATGCAAATATGATTGTGTTAAACAAGTATGAGGAAAGCGTGTTCAACTAGTTAAATCCATCATAGATATGCTTATTGATCATTGATTCTCTTGATTCTCAATTCACTTGAATAATCTATCGTGGATTATTATTTAAACTTTATATTTAGTTGAAAGAGCTAATAGTATGAACAACCCTAATCATCTAACAACCTAGAAAAACTTCTAGATTCAATTAAACGACAACTTTAAGTTCAAAGTATCGATATAAACAAATACTTGAAGCGAACCGTCATTCAATTTATTTGTGGTTTATTCCCTTCTACAATTGAATAGCCCGAATGAGTCCAAATAATTATAATTGCTACTTTATCTAATTAATCCCAAACAGGACTTAATCAGATTAGTTGTAAATTAAACTAGAAATTCTATTAGGTGACCAATCTAACAAAACCCTAAAATAACTTTGATTCAATTAAGCACAGGGAATAAAACCTATTCAATTTGTTGAGAATCAATCAAACCTCACAATAATATGCAATCTTTGATTTCAATAACTAGTCTAACACAAAGGAATTAGCAATGCATAATTAAATTAAGAAAAAGCTTACAAATTGGTTCAAAGGTTGCTCCTTGAGAAAACTCTCTCAAAACAAACCCTAGCCTCCAAATTGTCTTCTAAGTTATGAAAGAAAAATTAAAAACAAGGTTTAAATACCTACAAGGTTTCCAAAGATCAAACTATCCCCAAATACATCTTAACACGTCGGAACACATCCTAACAAAGGCCAACTCGAGGCCCAAAACACGCTGATATGCACAATTATGTTGTGTATTTAGGAGGGGTTTTAGCATACATTTATGGTGTTTTTAGGTGGTTTGAAATACTTTCTACGGTTAAGAGAAGAAGACCCGAAGATGCATATTTTTGGAGTTTTAGAGATGGATTGAAGAGAGGCTGAAGATTTGCGTTTTGATGCTGGCGGCACCCGCCGCCCCTGACAGCCGCGAGATCTCTTATGTGCCACGTGTTTTATTCTGATTGGATCCTTTTCTATCAACTTTATTCTGAGATTTATTTATTTTTGGAGATACTTTTAGACCTAGCTATATATATTAGGGTTATGAGAGTTGCACCTCTCAACTATCTTATCTATTATTCTCTTTCAGACTTTTGAGTTTTTAGCTTTCATGGATAACTAAGCCCTATTGCTTAGTCAGAAAGTTTGAAGCCTTCGTTTTGACTTTCAGTTATGAGATTTCCACTCTTTATTTATTGCATGGAATTATTCTACTCTCTTGAATGAATTGTTTATGTGATTAATTTCAACAATTTCTAGGGTTGTTATTTAATCTCTATTGCTAGATCTAGAGAAATTACTAGTTGAGTTTCTCTATTTCGTAGTAGCAAACTGCATTGTACTAGTATTTGGTTGTGCTAGTCTATTGAAAAGAGAGTTGAATTGCATTCTAGGGTAAAAGCTGGTTGTTTCATGCTAGAATTGTGTTTAGCCTATATTGCTATTCTTATTGTTGCTTTTGAATTGAATCTTGATAGTTTCAGGGTTATTCAATTAGTTAGGATTGATAGTAACTGGTTGTGCTATTAATTATCTTTGAAAAGGAATTGGAATTCCATATGCATGATTGAGTGAAATCTATGATCAACTTGTCATACGAATGCATATCTTTGTTTGACTAAGTGTTTTCCTAATTTGATAAAAACCTCAACTTTATTGTTTTGTTAAGTCTTGCATGCTTAATAGTTAGTTTAATTAATAAACCCCCTTTTACTTTAATTGTCATAAAATTCACATAAAAAGATAAATAAACCCCCTTGCGTATTCGACCCTTACTTCCCTAAGACTACAGTCTTTAGGTTTGTTGGAACTATTTTGCATAGACGTGATTTGCACGACCATTTCACCGTTATCAAATTGGCGTTGTTGTCGGGGAGGCAATAATTGTCTTTTTGTGTGATTTTTGTGCCAATTTTGGTGTGGACCTGTCTTATGGTTCACACTCGTGCTACAAATAATTCACCACTTGTTTTTGATCCAGAAATTGAACAGATTCTTTTTAGAACTCGCCGAGTTGTACGTGCACTGCTGCAAGGAATTCGAACAATGGAGATCCACGAGTTACTCTTGAGAGCTTGACAACTCTTAATCTGAACTAGCCTGCACATGTAGTGCAATTCCCAGCCCTTGGTGATGGGGTGAAGTTTGAGCTCAAGACAGGAGTAGTTCATCTACTTCTGAAATTCAACGAAACTCCACTTGAGGATCCCATTCAACATCTTGATGAGTTCCTTGATGTCTGCACCAGCATGTGTCCCTCTGATATTACTGAAGAACAGATGAGGTTGAGAGCGTTTTCCTTTTCTCTAAAGGAATCCGCTAAAGACTGGTATCATGCTCTACGTCTTGGAAGCCTTACTACTTGGGTGAACTTGAAGAAGTTGTTTATTGACAAATACTTCCCTACAATAAAGTCTAATCAACTCAATAAGCAGATCTGTAACTTAGAGCAATTCCCCAACGAGTCGCTCTACGAATATTTTGAGTGCTTTAAAAAGCTGGTGAAGAGTTGTCCCTACCATGGTTATGCTAATCATGATCTTATTCTCTATCTCCATGGAGGACTTCGTGAGGATGACAGGCGATTGGTCAATTTCTCTTGTGGTGGAAACATAACGAAGAGAGCCTATGAAGAGGCTCTAGACATCTTTTCCATGCTGGCTGATGATTCTAGGCAATATACTGGAAGAGGTTCTCAAAACTTGTTAGCCGCCAACTCTCATTCTAAAATTGATCAAGCTGATTTTGATGTGCTGAAAGAAGAAGTGAGGCATTTGAAGCTTAAGGGTACTACTCAACAGGCTAAGGCTTGTGAAATCTGTAATGACGTCTTTCATCCTACTGATTCATGTCCTACACTACAAGAGGAGGTGGATGTAGTTGGAGGGTATCAAATGAAGCCAAGATATGATCCTTATTCATAACCCTTGCTGGAAAGATCATTATAACTTCAGGTGGAAAGAACTAGAGTCAAAGCAACAACAGGACCGGTTTCAACAAGCTAAACCATATGTGCCAAGGCCTCAAGGACAGAATCCCAATGCAACTCCTTCTATGGAAGACATGATGAAGATGTTGATGCAAAATAATCTTAGTCTTATAGAAAATGTGTCTAAGCTGACCAAGAGTCGATCGGAATTCCAAGCAAACACATCAGCAAGCATCCACAACTTGGAAGACAAATGAGTAAAGTCTCTGAAGCAGTAAGCAAACTGGAAGCAAGAGATTAGGGTAAGCTCCCCTCTCAAACAGAAGTCAACCCAAATTTTCGTAATGTCAGTACTATCACTTTGAGGAGTGGGAGACAACTTGAGGACAGAATAGTGGAAGAATCTGACGATGGCGAGGGCGGCGACCGTCGCCAAGATAACGGCGACCGCCGCCAAGATGAGCTTAGCTACGACAAATTCAAATTAATTGGCGGCGACCAAAAATTAAAGGGTGGCGACCGCCGCCAGGACAGCGACACCTGTCGTTGATCTGATGGCGACCGCCGCCTACATGTTGAAGCCTCCGATGAAGAAAAATCTCAAGTCCTCCCTGAATGGAAGCCAGTTTCTTCGTTTCCATCTACATTAAAGTGTACAGAGCCCTTGAAGTAGGACAAAAACATGTTAGATATGTTCAGAAACGTTGAGGTCAACATTCCTCTCCTTAACTTGATCAAGTCAGTTCCCTGCTATGCAAAATTCTTGAAGCAGATGTGCACTACAAAGTGGATTCAGGACAAGAACTGTAAGAAGAAGGTGAAGGTAATCGAGCATGTTTCAGCTGTATTTCAAAAACGCCTACCTAAGAAGTGCGGGGATCCAAGTATGTTTACTATCCCTATTACAATTGGAGGTACTAAAGTTGACAAAGTCATGCTAGATTTGGGTGCTTCCATCAATGTAATGCCTTCTACTCTCTGTGAATCTCTGAAACTTAGACCTATGCATGCCACTAATATCTCTTTTCAATTAGCTGATAGGTCTAATGTTCGTCCTATAGGTTTAGTACAAGACGTTTTTGTTATGGTTGGTGATCTCACTTTTCATGCTGATTTCAATGGGAGAAATACATAAATAGGTCCCTCAACTTTGACGAATTTGACATCTATATCCCTGTACTTTGGGTATTTTAAATAGATCATTATACTATACCTTTTTTGTCATTTAAACACAAAATTGTGAAGTGGCAAAACGCGTGTACGTGACATTCGTAACTGCGCGTAAAAAACTAGTCTATCACTTATGCTGACTTTTTCATTTTTCTTTTAATAGTCTATCACTAAAAAAATTAAAAGCTATTGTAAAAAAAATCAAAACGAGTGGATCAGAAGAGCTGAGACTTTTTCTTTCTTTTTTTTTTCTATTTTCTTTCTTTTTTTTTGTTTCCAGATCTGACTTCCTCCTCTCCCTCTCATTCATCTCGATCTCTAAGCTCAGGCAACAATGGTAGGCAAGGGAGAGGGACTAGCGATCGGTATCGATCTTGGCCTGAGGCGGATGACCAGATACCAGATTTGAGGCGGAAAGACTCCCGAGTTCGACGCGTTTTGCCAGAGGACGGAGAAGAATCTCAGGATGAAAAGATGGACGATGGTGAAGAAGACCGAGTCCGTCATTCCTGATTCTCAGGACAGAAAGATGGGAGGTGGTGAAGAAGACCGAGTCCGTCGTTCCCGATTCTCAGGATGGAAAGACAAACGACGGTGAAGAAGACCGATCGAGCACATCGTTTCCGATTTTCAGGATGTAAAGACGGACGACGGTGAAGAAGATCGATCGAGTCCGTCGTTCCCGAGTCTCAAGACGGAAAGAAGGATGGTGGTGAAAAAAATCAATCGAGTCCGGCGTGCCCGAGTCATTCCGTCCAGATTCACTAGAGGAAGAAGACCAGAGGAAGAAAAAAGGAAAATAAGAAAAATATATATATATATTTCTTTTATTAAAATTTAATAAATTTATCTAGGTGGCTTCTACATGGCACCTATGTGGTACTAAGGTGGCAAAATAATTTTATATGTCAGTGCGAGTGGATTGCACGCATCTGGATCTCATTTGATTTGTGTTTAAATGACAAAAAAATGTATAGTAAGTGGACCTATTTGAAACTCCCAAAGTACAAGAATATGGATGCCAAAATTGTCAAAGTTTAGGGACCTATTTATGTATTTCGCCCATTTCTATGTGCTTAAAATGGAACATGATGATCATGCAATCCCTATTCTATTAGGGAGACCTTTCTTTTAAACAACCAATACAAAAATCAATGTGAGCACTAGCTCTTTAATCATGGAATTTGATGGCCAAACCATTAATTATAATATTTATAAAGCCATGAAATATCCTTCTAATGATTACTCTGTTTATGCTATTGATATGCTTGAGCTTGTGGTGCAAGATGTTTTTCATGAAAATCAACTAGATGATGTGCAATCTATTATTGTTGATTCTAGTTTGGATTTTACTTTATCCATTAATATACATGAGATTGTAAACGAGATGTATGCTTATTACAAGCTTCCTCTTGAGCCACCTGGAAAAACTCCTGTACCACTAGCCTTACCTAGGGAAAAGCTTTTGCCCTCTGTTGTGCAGGCACCGGTGATTGAGTTAAAGCAAATCCTAGTCCACCTCAAGTATGTATTCCTTGGAGACAAGGAGGCATTACCAGTGATCATCTCCTGCAAGCTCACAAATGATTAAGAAAACAGGCTAGTGGCAGTTCTAAAAGAGAACAAAACAACAATTGGTTGGACCATTGCTGACATCAAGGGAATCAGCCCCACCACTTTCATGCATCGTATACTACTGAAAGGAGAAGAGAAGCCATCTAGACAACCACAGAGGCGTTTGAATCCACCTATGATGGAGGTGGTGAAGAAAGAAGTCTTGAAACTCTTGCAAGCAAGTATGATTTTTCCTATCTCTGACAACAAATGGGTTAGCCCCACACAGGTTGTACCAAAGAAAGGGAGAATTACATTGGTGGAGAATCAGGAAGGAGAATTGGTCCCTACAAGACTGTAGACAGGTTACAGAGTTTGCATTGACTACCGCAAGTTGAATGCAGCCACTAGGAATGATTACTTCCCCTTCCCTTTCATTGATCAGATGCTTGAGAGATTGGTTGGCAAAGCATTTTATTGCTTTCTAGATGGGTACACAAGCTACTTTCAGATAGCCATTGCCCTTGAAGATCAAGCCACGACAACATTCACTTGCCCATTTGGCACTTTTGCCTACCGTCGGATGCCATTTGGTTTGTGCAACGCCCCTGGGACGTTTCAAAGATGTATGGTAAGCATCTTTTCTGAGTACATTTAGAATCTCATTGAGGTTTTCATGGATGATTTTACTGTACATGGTGATAATTTTGATGCATGCCTAAATCACTCATTACTTGTACTTGCTAGATGTGTTGACACTAATTTAGTGCTTAATTATGAAAAGTGTCACTTCAGGGTAGAACAGGGTATTTTACTTGGTCATATAGTTTTAGGTAGGGGTATTGTGGTCGATAATGCAAAGGTTGAAGTAATTCAAACTTTGCCCTGTCCTACTAATGTGCGCAAAGTTCGTTCTTTTTTAGGCCATGCAGGTTTCTACCGCAGGTTTATTAAAGACTTCTCCAATATCTCATCACCTTTGTGTGAACTGTTGAAGAAAGACATGATGTTTGAGTTCACAACTGAGTGTCAGACAACCTTTGATGATCTTAAGGCTCGCTTGACAAGTACCCCTATTATTCAGGCTCTTGATTCGTCTAAGCCCTTTGAAATAATGTGTGATGCTAGTGATTATGCTGTGGGGGATGTGCTAGGCCAAAAGGAAGCCAAAGCTTCTCATGTGATTCAATATGCATCAATGACCCTGAATGGTGCACAAAGAAACTACTCTACTACAAAGAAGGAGATGCTTGAAGTGGTATTTGGACTAGAGAAGTTCAGACCTTACCTCGTTGGAACAAAGGTCATCATTTATACTGATCATGCTGCCCTGAGATACCTACTAACAAAGAAACAAAGCCAAGATTGATTCGGCGGGTCCTATTGCTCAATGAATTTGACATTGAGATCAAGGACAAGAAGGGTGCTGAAAACCTGGTAGCTGATCATCTCAGTAGAATAGTTCAAGAAGAGAGCACCCCTCAAAAGCAAATTCAAACAAGCTTTCCAGATGAGTCCTTGTTCAAGATGAGAACCATAGAGCCATGGTATGCAAACTTGGTGAACTTCCTTAGCACATGTGAATTCCCTCAACCCTTTAACAAAGCTCAAAGGGATAGACTACGCAGTTCAGCTAGATTTTTTTGTTTGAGTTGACTCCTATCTTTGGAAGCACTGCTCTGATCAGGTAATCTGTCGTTACATTCCAGAAAATGAGGTAAATTCTCTCCTTACACTTTGTCATTCTAGAGCATGTGGGGGACATTTTGGGGTTCAAAGAACTACTAGAATGGTACTTGATGCAAGATTTTGGCGGTCTACCATCTTTAAAGATGCACACAACCAATGTAAATCTTGTGATAGGTGCCAAAGAGTTGGAAATATGTCCAATAGGGATGAGATG
This sequence comes from Fallopia convolvulus, assembly GCA_964016875.1. NCBI lineage: Eukaryota > Viridiplantae > Streptophyta > Magnoliopsida > Caryophyllales > Polygonaceae > Fallopia > Fallopia convolvulus. The sequence goes on from OZ024719.1 coordinate 42,009,544, forward strand.
CCCCAAACTAGTTTGATTTTTTTGTGAAATATTTGATGTTTGGGGTATTGATTTTATGGGACCTTTTCCAAACTCTAGCGGTAATATTTATATTTTGCTTGTGGTGGACTACGTTTCCAAATGGGTGGAGGCGAAGGCCACCAGGCCACCAGGACTGATGATTCACTACAAAGAGCGGACAAAGGCGTGGCATGACAAAAACATCTTGAGAAAGGACTTCAAAGCTGGTGACAAAGTCCTTCTATTTCAGTCTCGTCTTAGACTCTTTCCAAGCAAGCTGAAGTTTTTCCCCATGGTGCATTTGAGCTGTATGATCCCAAAACACATGCATTATTCAAAGTCAATGGTCAAAGGGTGAAGAAGTATCATGAAGGATTTACCAAGGACACAATTGAGGAAGTTGTCCTAACAAAGCATGACGCTGAAAACTGAAGAACTAGCATTATGTCAAGCCACAACGTTAAATAAGGTGCTTGTCGGAGGCAACCCGGCCTAGGTACTTCCTTTCTTTTATTTTTCTAGCTTAGTTGTTTTTGTTTCGTTTTATTCCTTTGTTTTTGGTGGAATAACCTGCAGGTAGGCGTAATGGAGGTCAACGAAACTAGAGGCGAACGCCGTAAACACGGCGGTACCCATCGCCATTTAATTTTTTAGATCCTCAGCTACGAATTGGCCAGCGGTGACCGCCGCCGCCAATCTAGCGGCACCCGCCGCCCATGCCGTACAGGTATAGCCATTTTTTTAAAAAAAATCGAAAAATAATAAAAAAAAAGAATATTGAGAAAGTGTTAAAAGAGAGAAGAGAGTCAAGCATATCAGAAAAAGGGAGAGTTTGAAAAAAAAAATAAAGAGCTTTTGTGAAAAAAAAATTGAGAGCACATGAAAGTGAAAAGAAGAGCACTTTCAAGCTCAGATCCAAAACCATCGGATCCGGTTCCAAGTCCGCCGCTGCCTCGCTGCGCCCTCGCCGCCCGCCTAGCTGCTCTCCACGCGACAACCGCCACCAGAACCGACGATTTTTCGAAGACATTCAAGGCGGCACCCGCTGCCAAGAAAAGCGGCACTTGTCGCCAAGAACATCAGGTCGCCACCAGAATCCGAAGCCTTTCGTTCTCTATTTCCGGGCAACCTTCTAATTTTGGTATAACACTACTGGTTTTGCCTCATTTGATCCCAAGGAAAGTGAAAAAATTTACAAATGGTCTCATCCTTGTTGGTGGATTACTCATAAGGTGATTAGGATGGCTTGGTATGGCCAGACCGAGGCAAACAAGGTCTCTTACACTGACTTGGAGACTATGTGGAGCTTGACACCACAGTGCAAGCTTATTAGGGATTGGAGAGCTCAATTTCTTGCTTGCTGCAAGATGTGTAGGGGTCAGAAGAAGTGCAAGATTGCTATTGGTGGCATGATTTCTATCTTGGGGGAGTTTCTGAACATTCCTTTTCCTCCAGTATCTCAAGGGCTATCTCCTACTTTCACTTGTGACATTAAGCATTTGAAGAATACTAGAGTTCTTACTGAGGATAGAGGCAGATTTTACTACTCATTTGGTCCTCCTACGAGTACTTTTAGGATTCCTCTGCCCATTGCTGACTTACCATTTGGACCTGAGTATCATCGATTTGATCTCCGATAGTTGTCAGTTCCTGTTAGAGCTCATGGCTCTTCTTCTACTATTCCACAAATTGTTCCACCATCTATTTTTGAGCCTGTTACAGAGACTGTTCCATAGGGTGACACTGACATGAACGAGGATGTCCCTGATTTAGATTTTCCTAGTACCTCAGCAGGAGAGGACACTGGTATGAGTTGGCAAGATGATATGATATGCCGGATGAGCAGCCTTTCAATCCGTCAGGACGAGATGTTCACTCAGCATTCTACTTTATCCACTTCTATAGATTGGATCCACCAGTTTCACCAGGATTAGTCTTAGTTATTTCAACAACAGACTAGCTACTTCCAGCAGCAAGCCCAGTTTTTCCAAGGCATGTGGACCACATATCCTTCATATATTCACAATCCACCATATCTACCACCACCACCTTCTGATTCGTAGTGGTATTTTTCTCTACTTCCCCTCTATTTTATTTTGTCTTTACTACATTGAGGACAATGTGTGTACTAAGTGTGGGGAGTTGGAATTATATTACTAATGATGTGATATAAAAATGAATTTAAAAAAAGCCATAAAAATTGAAAAAAGGCAAATAAAATCCTGGGATAGACTGAAAACCCGAAAGGGCGGTCTATGTAATAAGCAGGTAATCTGGCACGCACTAGGCCTTGGAAAAAATGGATTCAGAATGGTGTGAGTTGGTGAGTCCATTATTGAAAAATGAAAAGAGAGTGTTAGGTGAAAACCTAAAAAGGTGCCTCATCAAAATGAGTGAAAAAAAAGAGTGTTTTAGGACAATCTCTTACCCGCGCATGAGACATAAGAAGTGGAGTATAGGAGTGTTTTGGGTAGGTTTTCATTTGGAGGTATAAGGTGTAGATTTATGGAGACTTTCACTCTCTTTGATGATGCTTTTGATGGACTTGTTGGTGGTTAGTTGCTAGTGGTTTGTTGCTTGATGTGTAGATTGGTTGATTGGTTTGCTTGATGGTTTGAAAAGAGCTTAGCATGATCAAGTCAATTCCTCGTTATGCTAAGTTCTTGAAGCAGATGTGCACTACAAAGAGAATTCAAGATGAGAATAACAAGAAAAAGGTGAAGGTGACCGAACATGTCTCAACAATATTTCAAAAGCACTTACCAAAGAAATGCGGGGACCCATGTATGTTCACTATCCCTATAACTATTGGAGGTACTAAGCTTGACAAGGCTATGTTATATTTAGGTGCTTCCATTAATGTTATACCTTCCTCTCTCTGTGATTCTTTGAAACTTAGACCCATGCAGTCAACTAATATTTCTATTCAATTAGCTAATAAGTCCACTGTGCGTCCTATAGGAATGGTAGATGATGTTTTGGTTATGGTTGGTAATCTTACTTTTCTTGCTGATTTTTATGTGCTTAATATGGAACATGATAATCATGCAATCCCTATTCTGTTAGGGAGACCCTTCTTGAAAATAGCTAATACCAAAATAAATGTGAGTACTGGTTCTCTGACAATGGAATTTGATGGCCATGTTATAAATCATAATATCTACGATGCCATTAAATCTTCATCTGATGCTCATCCTGTTTATGTTGTTCATGTGCTTAAGCTTGTTGTGCAAAATATTATTGTTGGAAACCATCTAGATGATATAAAATCTCCAATCAATTCTAGTTTGGATTTCACTTTATCAACTAACATACAAGAAACTGTAAAGAGTTAAATCCTTGCTACGTACAAGCTCCCACCTGAGCCATTGGGACAAGTCCCTTTACCATTAACCTTGTCTAGCAAGGAGTTTTTGTCCCATGTTGTGCAGGCACAAGTAGTTGACTGAAGAAACCTCCAGATCCCTCTGACTATGGTCCTAGAAGTACGGAGACATTGCTTAGATTTCATCATGACAAACGCCAACTGTTGGAAGCCGATGTTCGATATGAGTTGGGGCAGCGCCCACCACCATTCCCTAACCCGAATAAATTGTTGATTTGAGCTGGCATTAAGTCGAGCCACGATGTTAAATAAGGCGCTTGTTGGGAGGCAACCCGGCCTAGGTACTTTCTTTCTTTTCTTGTTTTCTAGTTTAGTTGTATATGTTTCGTTTTTCCTTTGTTTTTTGTGACCTAACCTGCAGGAAGTAAGTAGGAGTGCCAAGGAAAAGGCGGCGACCGCCGCCCACCGCCCAAAAAGTGCCGCCCGCCGCCCCTTTATTTGAAAACCACGTTATTTACGAAGTGGAAAAGGCGGCGCCCGCCACCAAAAAAATGGGTCGCCGCATTTAGCAACCGCCGCCTCACATCAACGCCCACCGCCCCTGCCATACAGGTAGTCACCCTTCTTTTCATTAAAAAAAGAGAGAAAATCGAAAATTAAAAAAAAGAGTGTTGAAAGTTAAAAACAGAAAGAGGGAGAGAGGGGGTTCAGAAAAATTGAGGGTTTAAAAACAAAAGAGAGAGCTTTGGAGAGGAGAAGTCTTTCAAATTTCAGATCCGGGTAGATCCGACCCGTTCAAGCTCGCCCCCCGTTCACTGCCATCACCATGCGTCGACCGCCGCTCCCTCTCGAAGCTCGCCACCGATTCTCTGGAATTTTTGAAGAACCTTCATATGGGCGACCGCCGCCTTCGAATCGGGGCCCGCCGCCAATAACATCTTCATAGCGGCACCCGCCGCCAGTTCCGCAGCTCGCCGCCCTTATTCTCCGGGTATTTCTGGACTTTTGCTTCTCTTTTCATTCCTTTGAACATTTCAATTACCAATTATGAGTACTAGGAACCGTGGTGCAGCTACTAGATCCACTCAATCTGATGTTTATGAGGCCTGGATGAAGTATGTGGATGATAGGGAGATTGTTTCTACTATTTTCTTTGATCCCGCATTTATGAGAGATTTGGGCCTAGAGGAATGTACTAGGTGGATGTTTGATCATGGTGGGATGGGTAATTTTTATTTCAAGAACGCCCCTACATATCCTCGGTGGACTAGAGAGTTCATTATTACTCTTGAGGATGATCGTGATGTAGCTAGGATCACTTTTCAGTTAGGTGGTTTGATGCATACTATGAACTACTGTATGAGGATCTGGATGAGGCGTTTGGTATTACCAAGCAGCCTTCTGCATCTATTGATTGGTTTGCTGCGAGCGCTCAGTTTACTTTTGGGCACATTCTACTGGTTCTTCCCCATTTGATGCTAAGGAGGGGGAGAAAAATTACAAGTGGTCACATCCTTCTCTTTGTTCAGCTTATAGGGTGCTTAGGATGGCTTAGTTTGGTCATTCTGAACCAAACAAGATCAATCATCCTGATTTGGAGGCGGTTTGGAGTTTGACACCACAATGAACTTTGGTGAAGGATTGGAAGGCTTTATTTCTTTCTAGTTGTAAGAAGTGCAGGAGTGATAAGAAGGGTAAGATTGCTATCAGCGGCATGGTTTCTCTCATTGTTGAGTCACTCGACATCTTTTTTCCTCCACCAGGTGAGTGGCTTTTTGCTTGTTATACTTATGATAAGAAGTTTTTTAGGAACCTTGGGGTGATCGCTGAGGCTGGGGCTCATATTGATTATCTGTTTGGTCCTCTAGGTGCTTATAATATTCGTATGCCCATTGCTGATTTACCATGTGGACCTGAGTATCATCAATTTGATCTACGACAGCTGTTAGTTCCTATTAGAGCTCCTGGCTCCTCTTCTGCTGCTCCGCATGCTGTTCCACCATCTGCTTCAGAGCTTATTACAAAGACTGTTCCTCAGAGAGACACATTGATGCATGAGGATGTCCTTGATTTACAATTTTCCTAGTACTTTAGCAGGAGAGGACTGTTGAGAGGGTTTTTCGACAACAAATAAATTTGTAGTCAAGACCCCGCTGAGTATAGCGAAGTCAGGATCGTCCACAGGAAGCAAGGCTGTTTGATTGCTAAATTAAGAAAGCACTGAAACAAAGCAAAACAGAAACAACAGAAGAAAACAAGTCTAGGACAGCCATCGGTACCGACCTTGTCAGGGTCGGTAATGACGCTGGATTTCAGAACAAACTAAGCAACTAGACACAGTCAACTACAGGCTCGGTACCGACCTGTGTACCTCGGTAACGAGTCTGTACATGAGTAAAACAAAAGTAATTCAAACCTGTCATAATTAGCAGGAAGATTTCTGTATTGCCCTCTCATATAATTCATCTCAGCATATGTCTCAGCGGCTCTAACCTGCTCAATGTTAGTGCAAGCAAAAGTACTATGGGCAGAAGAGCCACACTCTTGACAAGGTTGAGAGGTTTCCAGAAAACTTACCTGTTTCTTCAGACGATTGATCTCATCTTGTAGAAATTGATTTTTGACTTCAGGATCAACTTCGTCTTTATTTGGGATGTCGAGATGTTTTTGTGGCTGAGGTGGCTGCTGGGTCCCATATAGAGCATCGTAATTGGTCATTTTGTCTAGCAACTCCCATGCAGATGTGGGATCCTTCTCAATAAAACCGCAAGCAGTGTGCATGTTGATGCGGTTCTTCGTGTCAGCATTAATCCCTTGAAAGAAGATTTCTTGGAGCACATATGGTAGTTGCCCATGAGTAGGGCACTGTCTGAGCATCTCCTTGAATCTCTCCCACGTTTCTACAAAGGTGTCGTTAGGCAGCTGGTGGTAGGAGGTGATACGATTTCTCAACTCCGTTGTCTTAGCAGGAGAGAAGAACTTTGTCAAAAATTGATCATACAAAGCCTTCCAAGTCCTGATAGACTTAGGAGGTAAGATCTCAAACCAGCTCAGGATCTTTCCTGTAAGAGACCACCTGAAAGCTTTTAATAGAACATATTCTAGAGAGAAACCTTCAGCAACAATAGTGTCACATAAATCAAGAAATTTTTTAATATGTTCCATAGGGCACTCGGTAGGTTTCCCTTCAAACTGAGCCCGTTTGATTAAGGATATGAATTGAGACTTAATCTCAAAAGTCTTCTCTATCTCCGGAAGCACAATTACAGACTCTGGCACCCTTAGTTCTAGATGCATATACTGTTTGGCATTCCTCGGATAGGCGTTGCGTTGCTGTTGTAGAGTGTTTTCTCCAGTTGTGTGGCATCGAGCTGCCTTTGGAGTACATCCATATGTTGAGCCATCTCTTCAGGAGTCATCACCATGGCGTGATTTCCTCTTCTTCTGCGGTGGAGGGTGCGTTCAGGTTCAGAATAATAACCAGTATTATCAAACTCGAGCCTGTGACGACCTGTTGGCATAAGCTGAGAAAACAGACAAAAGAAAACAAAATTAAAAACAAAAGTGGGGGTCGGGCTATTTCCAGACCCACGAGTAATCAAACAAACATTGTTGCTTCCCCGCCAACGACGCCAATTTATTGAGAGGGTTTCCCGACAACAAATAAATTTGACAAGATCCCGCTGAGTATAGCGAAATCAGGATCGTCCATGGGAAGCAAGGTTGTTTGATTACTAAACTAAGATAGCACTGAAACAAAGCAAAACAAAAACAACAGAAGAAAACAAGGCTACGACAACCCTCAGTACCGACCTTGTCAGGGTCGGTAACGACGCTGGGTTTCAACACAAACTAAGCAACTAGATATAGTCAACTACAGGCTCGGTACCGACCTGTGTACCTTGGTAACGAGTCTGTACATGAGTAAAACAAAAGTAATTCAAATGTGAAAACAACTCAACTAGGATAAGGGTTACCACGACATAATCATGCATACAAAATAGTGTCAAAGATAAATATCATGCCTCAAAGATAAAGCTATCAACTTTCGTTGATCTAAACAAGCAAATCAATCAATTTTCACAAATCAATTCACTTTCTACTTATTTTTTAATCCAAAGCTCAAAACTTTCGTTATCGAACAATATCAACATTCAAGTTCACTACTTTCTCTTTCAATCAAGCAGTAAACTCAAATTACTTCGACTTTCATCTAAATATAAGCACAAAACAAGTAGATAAAGGATAAAAGGCAATCAAACATTCAACACACACATTAAATCATGCATAACTATGCCGGGTTTCAACCTCGATCCTAGAAAAGTAAACTACTCACTCATGAGTAAAATAAAACAAACAACTAGATTGAAGGAAAACATTAAAATAAAAGCTTACTTGAATTATAAAAATCTTGTCTTTCAATACAACTAAGCTCCAGAGTCGATGAGCAAGACAAAACAACTCTCTCTCTCTCTCTCTCTCTCTCTCTCTCTCGACTCAAACGAGCGTTTCTCCACAAATCTCACGAACGAACTAACTCTCGAACCCCCTAAACTAGACTTGAACAAGGGTATTTATACTAAGAGAAACTGTCTAACAAGGGTCCTAAAAGATAGAAACTTTCCAAACTAAAAAGATTACGAGATAAAAGATAGAATTGCTGAAAGTCGGCGCCGCCTACCGACACAGGTCACCTCGGTAACGACCTGCACAGGATCGGTAGACTCTTGTTGAATTTTCCAAGTAAAACTCTGTTGCACAGCTCGGTACCGACCCTCACAGGTCAGTAACAAGCTCTCTGTCTTTGGTTTTTGTACACTCTTCATAGCTTCTCTTTGGATTTCAACGGGATCTTCAAAGAGTATTCCTTCTTTTCTTTCCTCTACACTTTCCACCATCAACCACTTTACTCTAGTTCCTCTCAATATGCTCCATTTTGCTTCGAAAACATATAAAAACACAAAAACGGAGTAGCTTCCATACGTTTTACAAAATATGCAAACTTATCAAAAAACACACAAAACAACCACTATAACTCGCTAAAACTAAACTAAACAGCCTAAGAAAAACACCTATAACTATACCAAAAAGATGAACATCAAAATACCCCATACTTAAACTTGCTTGTCCTCAAGTAATCACTAGACAATAACCAAAACCAATCAACATGCTCATCAAGCAATAGCCTTCATCTAAAAAAGCAATTTCTAAACATAGCAAAAATAGCAAATGACTATTAATGTCATCACACATATATAAGCACCAATAGCCATAAGCAACCACAATCCAACCTCACCAAGGGATAATATGTTTCACTCACCTCTCATGTGTTTAGGCTATAAGTTCATCTCTCAACTCAATCTTATATGCAAAAGCTCATAGAAATTAGAACTTATATCACCAAAATCTCCACCAAAGATTTGTCAAAACTGGCAAAAATCATCAAGAGAACTTAGGCTCAATGAAAAACTTCATAGAAGCTTCCATTCGGCCGGGTTGTAATGGGGCTTGGTAATGACAATAAGGCGTGGAAATATTTTGGCTATGTGGTGCTATAAATATCCGGGAATAAAGACTCCTAAAAACTCACACATAAAGAATCTCTTGGTTTAAACTTTTAAACACTGCACATCTTCCTTATTATTTCCTTCTTTTTTTCTTCATTTTTTTTCATCTCTCGACATACCTTGGTACCGAACTGAGAGGGTCGTTAACGAGCTGAAATTTCTTCTACTTTTTTCCTTCGGTATCGAACCCACATAGGCTGGTATCGATCTGATATTCCTTTCTTCCTCTGTGCATCTTTTTAACCAAGAGATCTTTTTACACAATTTGAAAACAAGAGACTTCCAATCTACCCCACCCAAACCTTTATTTTTAACCAACTTATCTTTTCACTCTACAAAAATCATTCTTATCCAACTAAGTCCTAATCCTCGGATAAGGTCAAGCTTATCCGGCTAGGGATAATTTTGTGGAGCAACAACAAAAAGGCTAAAGCTCAAATTGGTTATCAAAAACAAGGATAATGTAAGGGTGGATAAGGATTAATAGGACTCATGAAAAATAAGTTCTCTATCATGTGACTTTCACAAGTAATGAACTAAAAATCTTATATAGGTCTTGAGAAATAGATAACCATCACAATTTCAAGAAATAATATACATAAAGAGAGCAAATCACACAAGAAAAGAAGAGGCTATAACTAAGAACTCACAAGGTAGCAATTTTTGTTGGATTGCAACTACTTATGCTATAGTTACACATGCTCAATTTCATCATGTGTTATTTCTTTATAAAAACAATTTCATCATAAGATTAGGCTATACTATCAAAAACATGTTGGAAGGAATTTACATGATCATGCAAAATCAAAACAATCATAGAGCCAAAAGATTAAGGGTACTTATCCGTTCTAAATTCTTCTGGATTTTTCAATTTTTTTCAATTTTTTTCAATTTTTTTCAAAAACAAGAACAACTAAAACAAGAAACAAACTAAAACTAACTAGCAAGCAAGTTTTCTTTTCCTCCCTACCATATACTTAAAATTACATTGTCCCCACTGTAAAAAAAAAGCAAATCATAATACTCCATCCGTCCCATATTATATGGGGTTTTAGGACAAAATTTATGTCCCATAATGCATGTCCTTATTAGTTTTTCAATGCTATATATTTACTTTTTTATTTATGATTTGCAAATTTCAAAGCTTTATAATCTTGGTAAAAGAAATTATCTAGTTACTCTTTATTAGGGGTGTTCAACGGGTCGGGTCACCTGCGACCCGCACTGACCCGACCCGCAATTTGCGGGCTGCGGGTCGACCTGCGACCCGTGCGGGTCAGGTCGCGGGTCGAATTTTTTATTTTGCGGATCGCGGGTCGGGTCGGGTTAAACCCGCGCGGGTTTGCGGGTCGACCCGCGACCCGCAATATTTTTAAAAATATGTATATTTTTATAATTTTATTAATATATAAACTATTTTTTTATTAAAAAACCGGGTCGACCCGCAATGACCCGACCGAAATTGTGGGTTGCGGGTCGGGTCGCGGGTCAAAAGTAAAAAAAATTGCGGGCCGCGGGTCGACTCGCAACCCGCAATTTCGGGTCGCGGGTCGACCCGACCCGACCCGGGAGCATCCTTACTCTTTATAGTCAATGGGTACACTAAAATAATTTTTAAAAAATAGTTAAAAACATTTATTAGATTGAGAGAAAAAAAGGTAAGGTTATGGATGGATAGAAAAAATTAAAATTTTTCTTAAGACAACCAATACTTCGTGTTAAGCTTTTGTCCAAGCACCGTGGTGATTACTCCACCAGGAGTTCTCATAAAGATACCAGAAGACAACCAATACTTCGTGTTAAGCTTCTGGGGAAGGTGTGCGTTGTAGCGCGTGAGATCAACATCTAGAGCCATCGCCAAAAGGCTCATCAAGTTTCCATAATAGACCTCTTTTGAAGAGGCCCCGTGCTTCTCTACGTACTTTAGCCATTCATACCCTGATGTTCGCATTTCTAGTATAGTTTTTAGTAGGTTTTCTTTGTTTATTAGGTTTAGTTTTGCTAAGTTTAGGTTTAGTTTTGAGTGTTTTTAGACAGTTTTGCATATTTCTATGAAAAGAATGGAAGTTACGCTATTTTGTGTATTTTGTAGGTTTTAGCAAGGAAAAGTGCTATATGAAGCTGAATTTGGAGCGTTACAGTGAAAGACAGAGGAATAAAAGATTGAAGAAGTCAGAGTTCAAGATTTACAAGAGGAAGTGTGGAAGAAAACAAAGCCCAGGCTCATTAACGAGGCTGTGAGGGCTCGTTAACGAGGCCACGTGAGAGAAGATTCGAAGGTTGACTTTATGATTCACCGATCCTGAGAGGGAATTTATTTCCGTGTCGGTTGAATATCTTTTTAGAATCCTTTAGGGTTATTAGAATATGTATTTTAGGTCTTATTATCTTCTTAGATTTTGTTTCTATCTTTTAGAGTTTTATTTCTATCTTTTAAGGTAAGTTTATATCTTTTTGCCTTTTTAGTTTTTAGCTTTCTAGTATAAATACTCTTCTATCTAGCATAGAGAAGGGGAGATTCAATTTGAGAGAGATTTTTGAAGAGGAAGAACCGAGGAGGCGAGTCGATCGAAGTCGAGTTCGAAGGTCGGTGGACGAAAGTTACCGAGTTCGTTGATCGAGGTTTTGGTTCGGTGTTTTGTTCTTTTTCGGTTTTCTTCTTAACTTCTGTAAGACAGATTTTTCTATTTAATTTAGTAGTGATTGGTTTTCAATGTTTTCTTATATTAAGTTTATTTGTTTAGTAGTTATGATTCGTGAGTAGTCTTCTTTTCTAGGATCGGGGTTAAGCTCGACATAGTTGAGCATGTGTGATAAGTAAGATTGTGTGTTGAATGCCTTTTATCTTTTATTGAGATTGTTTGTTGAGCTTATACCGAAACGAAAGTTGAGGTAATTTGAGTTTTTAACTTAATTGAAAGAGAAAGTTAGTAACTTGAAGGTTGATATTGTTTGAATACGAAAGTTTCAAGCTTTAGATCCAAAACAAGCAATAAAGTGAATTAGGATGCGAAAGTTGGTTAATTTACTTGATAGTCAACGAAAGTTGATGACTTTATTTGATTAAAGGCACGATCTTATCTTCTTACGAGTTTATATGCTTGGCTATGTTGTGGTGTCCCTAGTCCTAGATCTTTGTTTTATCTGAATTATTTTAAGTGAATTTTCGTTGATGAGTTACTTGCCTCGGTACCGAATTTATTTAGGTCGTTATTTGAGTATTTTTGTTTACGGTGGTTCGTTAACGACCCTAACAACGTCGTTAACGAGGCTGCTTGTGAGTGTTTTTGTTTGTTTTTGTTTGCTTTTTAATAGATTGATAAACGAACAACCTTGCTTCCTGTGGAACGATCCTGACTTCGCTGTACTCAGCGGGGTTTTGACTATAAATTTATTTGTTGTCAAATTAAAACCCTCTCAACATACCCCAAGTTCATGGGGTCGAGGTCCTCAAAGAGAATGGTCCGAAGGCATCCAACCTCCATCCTCGTCGGCATGGAAAGCTCTTTTTTAGGCCAAATGGTTGCACCCAAAACTCGGAGGATGATCCTGAAGATGGGGTTGATGATGTGTGTCCCTGGAAGTGCCGGTGCAGTCGTGTTGACCTCCTAGAAATGTAGCTCCAAGTGTTTGTGACCTTGAAATCATCGGGAACTTTGTAATCACGGGAGTGGTTGGGGAAGTTGAGGAGGTGGTTGAACTCGACCATGGTGAACTCATGGTCAGCACTGCCCAATCGGAACCTAATCTTTTCGACAGACGTCTTGGACTTGAAGCTGATGCGGAGAGTGGCAATGAGCTCGATAGTGAGGGCCGGATAATGCAGGACGTCCTCTTTTTTGACGAGATGTGGCACACCGAGAATAGAGAAGGCGTGCTTGACATCCTCATAGAGAAGGCGTGCTTGAGAAACCATCTTGTGTGTTGGTCCTTTTGGATGACGGAGTCGAAGGTCATCAATTGCTCCCTAGTCGGCAGGATGACTTCATCCATTCTCGGAGGAGATGGAGATCTTTCGGTCCTCTTCTTCTTTCCTGCCCTGGAGTTGGCCCTTCTTGTGCTTGCCATTTGGTACATGAAAATACCGAAAATAACCAAGGTAAAATCAACTCAAACCAACATGAAAACCCCATACTTAACATTCGGAAATGGCCTCGACCCACCTCGGTACCGAGCCAAGAGGGTCGGTATCAAGGTTTCTAGGTTTAGCACATGTTTTCGGCAATCACAGGTCGGTACCGACCCTCACAAGTTGAAAACAAACCTCGGCGAGAACTTTGTGCGAGTGTTTCCGACTCCCAATTCCCAAATTTTCGACAATTTAGCACAATTTCAAGCAAGACTCCACACAAAAACACACAATCAAATACTTGAAACCTCATACTTGCTCAAAGCCCTATCAAATCATGCCAAAAATTGCCAAAACTCATGGTGAAAATCATGCAAATCAAGAATAAGTTACTTCATGCTTTTCTATCATCAAATTTCAATGTAAACCGAGCATGAAGACTGGAAATCAAAAATGGTTAATCACCAACATAGACACATGGAAGCACGATGCAATGTAGGCACGCAATCTCAAATTCACACAAAGACCTAGATATGAAAACTACCCTAAATTACCATGAATTTTCAAGAAAAGAATTTAGGATTTAGAAATAATATCGTAGCCTTGAGAAATAGAAGAACAAATTTGGATTGCAAAGGTAATGAGGACTTGAGGCTTCGATAACGAACACACGAGGTGTTGTTCTGTATCGAGAAGGGTGCGGGTTTGAGGGAATGGGTGCGGTGCGCGGGGGCGTGGTTTGAAATCCGAGTGGGAATCAGTTTGGATCTTGAGAGATTGGTGAGGTTTGATGTGGGTTTTGTGTCTTGAGAGTGTTTTTAAGGATTTAGGAAGAGGCGGCATGGGAAAGATTTGGCAAAGGAAGGAAGAGTTTTTAGGTTTAGAAGACTCACCTGCCACACATCTCCTAATCTGGGTTTTGTGGCAGGGCGGTACCGAGCCTGGTGCGACTCTTTTTCAGCGCCTTATCATGCCCTACTTCTGTGACATGTTAGATAAAAAATATCCTATCCCGCAAACTTTTTATACTACTAAAAACTCAAAAGAAAGCTAAGAAAAAGAACTATAAAAAGAAAAGAAAACTAAACTAAACTAAAACCGGGTTGCCTCCCATAAGCACTATTTTTTTAACGTCGTTAGCCCGACGAACTTACCTGGCTAATCAAGGTGGCTTCGTTTCAGCTTTTTCGGGGTCGTGGGAAACCCCACACTTTGCGGTAAGGAAATTGTTATTTCTTCTTACTAAATTCGGTCCCTCATCCTCTAACAGTATGCTCGGTATTCCTTCACAAGGGTTGGTGAAGTCCGAGAACCAAGGAGGTTTCGAATCATCTATAGCATGAATAGTAGGGTATGGTGTAGGATTATGATAAAAGGAATGATCATGACCGGTGACAGTGAATCCAACATTAGAATACTCACCTTGATCCGTCAGTGAGGGCGTCGGCATTGAGACAGTTGAGGTCGTCATTGACCAGTCTGAAGCAAAGCCTCCCTCGGTATCGTGCAAAAATGTGCCTCCCTCATCACATTGTTGTTAGTTTATCTTTGGGTTAGGGAATAGCCCTACCCCTTTTTTTTTGTTTTCTTTGTCTATTTTTCTCAGTGTATGCCGGTAGGACGACGAAGGCTTTAGTTTGATAACACTTGTTATTTGGTACGAAAAATTTGCCCACATGAACTGGGAAATCGTCGACGACTTCAGTACCCTTTACGCTAGATCCGTTTTCCATGTAAAACCTCATATCAACGGGTTCTAGAGGTCCCATATCAACTTTTGACCAGATCGATAAGGGTAGTAAACTGCCGCTGGCTCCCAAATCACATAGTGATTTGAATCTATGGTCGCCAATCCTGATAGTAATAGTAAATCTCTCTAGGTCACCTAACTTTTCCGGAAGGGCTATGGATCGGACCTCATCTGTCAGCTCTGTTATTGACCTTTTCCTGCCAAGAATGTCTTTCAAGAATTTGGTGTAAGCTGGCATTTCGCTTAGAGCCTCAGAGAGTGGTATAGAAATATTTAAGCCCTGAAGAATCTTAACGAAACGCTTAAACTTGCCTTCTGTCGAGTCTTTAGACTTCTTAGTAGGGAAGGGGAGAGACTTCACCAATCTCGGAACCAAAGCGGGCTCGAGAGGTGGTGCTACCGGGTCGACAATCGGGTCGATCGGTGTCGTGGAAGGGTCGGTACCGACCCTGGTGGGGTCGGTACCGACCCTGGTGGGGTCGGTATTGAGCCTAGGACTAAGGGAGTGGCTCGGTGTAGAGAACTTTCCTGACTTGGGGTCGGTGAGGACCTTTGGCGCATCGGTACCGAGTGGTTTAGGCTCGGTAACGACCCTCTTCGGCACGTTATCGATCTTGGCCGAGGCATCTTCTTTAGTACGGGGGTCCTTTTCCTTGGCTTCAGCACGATCTAGTAGCGTTTTTCCGCTCTTGAGGTGTACGACTGCAATTTGTCCTTTAGGGTTCTCGTTGGGGCGACCCGGGAGTTGCCCTTTCGGCCTCGGAATCTGTGCAGCTAGATTCCCTAGTTGAGAGTCAACGCTCTTCTTCCAAATATTGAACTCTCCCCATCTTTCATTTGATTATTGAGGATGGCTTGGACTCCATTGATTTCACTGTTTACTCCATTAATCCCTTCATGAAGTCCTTGCACCCAAGATGGTGGCTCTTGATAGCCTGGAGGTCGTTATGATGCGGGTCGTCTATCCGGAGGACGGGCTGCATAGTTTTGATTTTGATTTCCCCAAGCCGGGTAGTTGTTTGGCCTATCATAATTAGCAGGAGGATTTCTATATTGCCCTCTCATATAATTCATCTCAGCATATGTCTCAGCGGCTCTAACCTGCTCAATGTTAGTGCAAGCAGAAGTACTATGGGCAGAAGAGCCACACTCTTGACAAGGTTGAGAGGTTTTCAGAAAACTTACCTGTTTCTTCAGACGGTTGATCTCATCTTGTAGAAATTGATTTTTGACTTCAGGATCAACTTTGTCTTTATTTGGGATGTCGAGACGTTTTTGTGGCTCAGGTGGTTGCTGGGTCCCATAGAGAGCATCGTAATTGGTCAGTTTGTCTAGCAACTCCCATGTAGATGTGGGATCCATCTCAATAAAACCGCAAGCAGTGTGCATGTTGATGCGGTTCTTCGTGTCAGCATTAATCCCTTGAAAGAAGATTTCTTGGAGCACATATGGTGGTTTCCCATGAGTAGGGCACTGTCTTAGCATCTCCTTGAATCTCTCCCATGTCTCCACAAAGGTCTCGTTAGACAGCTGGTGGTTGGAGGTGATACACTTTATCAACTCCGTTGTCTTAGCAGGAGGGAAGAACTTTGTCAAAAGTTGATCATACAAAGTCTTCCAAGTCCTAATAGACATAGGAGGTAAGCTCTCCAACTAGCTCAGGGTCTTTCCTGTAAGATACCACCTGAAAGCTTTTAACAGAACATATTCTAGGGAGAAACCTTCAGCAACAATAGTGTCACATAAATCAAGAAATTTTTTAATATGTTCCATAGGGCACTCAATAGGTTTCCCTTCAAACTGAGCCCGTTTGATTAAGGATATGAACTAAGGTGATACACTTTATCTCCGGAAGCACAATTGCAGACTCTGGCACCCTTAGATCTGGATGAGTATACCGTTTGGCATTCGTCGGATAGGCATTGATTTGCTCTTGTAGAGTGGTTTTCTCCAATTGTGTGGCATCGAGCTGCCTTTAGAGTGCAACCATCTGTTGAGCAATCTCTTCAGGAGTCATCGGCATGGTTTGATTTCCTCTTCTTCTGTGGTAAAGGGTGCGTTCAGGTTCAGAATAATAACCAGTGTTATCAAACTCGAGCCTGCGACGTCCTGCTAGCATAAGTTGAGAAAACAGACAAAAGAAAACAAAATTAAAAACAAAAAAGGGGGTCGGGCTATTCCTAGACCCACGAGTAATCAAACAAGCATTGTTGCTTCCCCGACAACGGCGCCAATTTGTTGAGAGGGTTTTCCGACAATAAATAAATTTGTAGTCAAGACCCCGCTGAGTATAGAGAAGTCAGGATCGTCCATGGGAAGCAAGGTTGCTTGATTACTAAACTAAGATAGCACTGAAACAAAGAAAAACAAAAACAACAAAAGAAAACAAGGCTACGACAGCCCTCAATACCGACCTTGTCAAGGTCGGTAACGACGCTGGGTTTCAACACAAACTAAGCAACTAGACACAGTCAACTACAGGCTCGGTACCGACTTGTGTACCTTGGTAACGAGTCTGTACATGAGTAAAACGAAAGTAATTCAAATGCGAAAACAACTAGGATAAGGGTCACCACGACGTAATCATGCATACGAAATAGTGTGAAAGATAAATATCATGCCCCAAAGATAAAGCTATCAACTTTCCTTGATCTAAACAAGCAAATCAATCAATTTTCACAAATCAATTCACTTACTACTTATTTTTTAATCCAAAGCTCGAAACTTTCATTATCGAACAATATCAACATTCAAGTTCACTACTTTCTCTTTCAATCAAGCGGTAAACTCAAATTACTTCGTCTAAGTATAAGCATAAAACAAGTAGATAAAGGATAAAAGGCAATCAAACATTCAACACACACATTCAATCATGCATAACTATGTCGGGTTTCAACGCCGATCCTAGAAAAGTAAACTACTCACTCATGATTGAAATAAAACAAACAACTAGATTGAAGAAAAACATCGAAATAAAAGCTTACTTGAATTATAAAAATCTTGTCTTTCAATACAACTAAGCTCCAGAGTCGGTGAACAAGACAAAACAAGGCTCTCTCTCCCTCTCTCTCTCTCTCTCTCTCTCTCTCCTCAAACGAGCGCTTCTCTACAAATCTCATGAACGAACTAACTAGTTCTCGAACCCCCTAAACTAGACTAGAACAAGGGTATTTATATGAAGAGAAACTATCTAACAAGGGTCCTAAAAGATAGAAACTTTTCTAACTAAAAAGATTATGAGATAAAAGATACAATTGCTGAAAGTCGGCGCCGCCTACTGACACAGGTCACCTCGGTAACGACCTGCACAGAATCGGTAGACTCTTGCTGAATTTTCCAAGTAAATCTCTGTTGCACAGTTCGGTACCGACCCTCACAAGTCGGTAAAGAGCTCTCTGTCTTGGGTTTTTGTACACTCTTCATAGCTTCTCTTTGGATTTCAACGGGATCTTCAAAGCGTATTCCTTCTTTTCTTTCCTCTACACTCTCCACCATCAACCACTTAACTCTAGCTCTTCTCAAAATGCTCCCTTCTGCTTCGAAAACCTATAAAAAAAACACAAAAAAGGAGTAGCTTCCATACTTTTTACAAAATATGCAAACTTATCCAAAAATACACAAAACAACCACTAACACTCACTAAAACTAAACTAAACAACCTAAGAAAAACACCTAAAACTATACCAAAAACATGAACATCAAGGACAATGGTCTGAGCTGGCAAGATGATTTGATACGCTGGATGAGCAGCCTTTCAATCCGTCAGGAGGAGACATTCACTCAACAGTTTGCTTTGTCCACTTCTATAGATCGGATCCACCAGTTTCACCAGGATCAGTCTCAGTTCTTTCAGTAGCAGACTAGCTACTTTCAGAAGCAGGCCCGGTTTTTCAAGGTATGTGGCCCACATACCCTTAATATCCTGACTACCCACAGTATCCACCACCACCACCTTCTGATCAGTAGTGGTATTTTTCTCTACTTTCCCTTTATTTTATTGTCTTTACTACATTGAGGACAATGTGTGCTCTAAGTGTGGGGGAGTTGGAATTATATTTCTATTGATATTCTATAAAAATTAAATTAAAAAAAGCCATAAAAATTGAAAAAAGGCAAGTAAAATCCTGGGATAGACTGAAAACCCGAAAGGGCAGTCTAGGTAATAAGCAGGTAATCTGGAAGGCACTAGGCCTTGGCAAAAATAGATTTAGGGTGGTGTGAGTTGGTGAGTCCAATTTTGAAAAATGAAAAGAGAGTGTTAGGTGAAAACCTGAAAAGGCGCCTAAGCAAAATGAATGAAAAAAAAGAGTGTTTTAGGACTATCTTTTACTGGCGCATGAGACATTAGATGTGGAATTTAGGAGTGTTTTGTGTAGGTTTTCATTTGGAGGTATAAGGTGTAGTTTTGTGGAGACTTTCACTCTCTTGGAGACTTTCACTCTCTTTGATGATGTTTTTGATGGACTTATTGGTGGTTAGTTACTAGTGGTTTGTTGCTTGATGGTTAGATTAGTAGATTGGTTTGCTTGATGGTTTGAGTTGAGCACGATGTTGATGTTGATGATGATTTGCTCTTTTATGTTGATATAGAGTAGGGTAGGTAGTTAGAGCTTATTTGCTATATCTTGTTGTTTAGGTCGTGTATTAGCGCTTGCATGAGAATGCTTTTATTCCTCTTTGTAAGCTTCCTTGCACTTTGATGATCCGGAGGTTATAGATTTTATGAGTGATAATATTCTGAGTCACTCAAGGACGAGTGAGATTCAAGTGCGGGGGAGTTTGATATACACAATTATATTATGTATTTAGGAGGAGTTTTAGAATATATTTATGGTGTTTTTTGGTGCTCTGAAGACTATTTGCAGCTAGGAGTAAGAAGACCCAAAGATGCATTAATTTGGGATTTAGATTTGGATTGAAGAAAAAGTTGGAAGATTGCGTTCTGGTGGTGGCGGGGCCCGCCGCCTCTGACGGTATGCATATCCACTTGCGCGCCACGTGTTATGTTGTGATTGGTCCTATCTTCATCATCTTTATTCCGAGATTTGTACTTTTGGATATAGTTTTAGACCTAGTTTTTATATATTATGGTTTTGAGAGTTGCACCTCTCATTATTATCTATCTTTTATCATTATTCTCTTTCAGACTTTAGAGTTTTTCACTATTCATGGAGAACTAAGCCCTATTGCTTAGTCAGACAGTTTGAAGCCTTCGTTTTGACTTTCAGTTGTGAGATTTCTACTCTTTATCTATTGCATGGGATTATTTTACTCTCTTGATGGCTATGCCCGGATCTAACTCTCTCTCGCATCTACTTGAAGCTCGTGCAATGAACAATCACCTTCCTTACTTACGACTGTTACATTGAAGAAAGAACCTTCCTTCGATTCCTTACGTCAAGAGCTAATATCTATTCCTTCTAGCGAGTTGCTTATTCTCTGGCAGAGGTTGGATCTCATTCAAAATTATCTAGATTCATCTCAGCGTCTGTTCTCCAAGCCGGCCATAATAGAATAGCAGTCTGTTCTCGCCTATCGATAGATAGCAGGTTGCTTCCAAGCTCAAACTGAAACTCAGCGTTTGTGCTAGCCCACTAACCCCAGGCGGGCTTAGGTACGATCTAAAACGATTCCACATTGAATTGTTTATGTGATTGGTTTCAACAATTTCTAGGGTTGTTATTATTAAATCTTTATTACTAGATCTAGAGAAATTACTGGTTGAGTTTCTCTATTTCATAGTAGCAAACTGCATGGTACTAGTATCTGGTTGTGTTAGTCTATTGCAGAAGAGAGTTGAATTACATTCTAGGATAAAAGCTGGTTGTTTTATGCTAGAACTGTATCCTAATTATATTTCTATTCTTATTGTTGCTTTTTGAATTGAATCTTGATAGTTTCAGGGTTATTCAATTAGTTAGGATTGATAGTATGTGGTTCTGCTATTAATTATCTTTGAAAAGGAATTGGAATTCCATATGCATGCGAATTTGAGTGAAATCTATGATCAACTTGTTATACGAATGTGGATCTCTGTTTGACTAAGTGTTTTCCCTAATTTGATAAAAACCTCAACTTTATTGTTTTGTTAAGTCTTGCCTCCTTAATAGTAATTGTCATTAAATTCACATGTAAAGATAAATCTACCTCCCTAATTTGATAAAAACCTCAACTTTATTGTTTTGTTAAGTCTTGCCTCCTTAATAGTTAGTTTAATTCATAAACCCCCTTTTACTTTAATTGTCATAAAATTCACATAACAAGATAAATCTATCTCCCTACGGATTCGACCGTTACTTCCCTAAGACTACAATCTTTAGGTTTGTTAGGACTATTTTGCATAGCCGTGATTTGCACGACCATTTCACCGCTATCACTAAGCTAAACCTTTGCAAAATAAATATGTATATAAACTACACCTATATGCAAGCTATCGATCAATGTGTCCAATTTCCATATCTAGTTGTTTAGGCGTGGTATCTAATTATGTATTCTTGTTATACGTTCAATGGCTGAGATTGTTGAGAACCAACCATTCTTACTTGGCGCCCAATAAGTCGATCTCTGATAAAGTTTTCCGTGGTTGGAACTGTCATTTTCTTTTCACAAGAAAATGGCAGTTCCAACCTAATAAAGTCATAATATGGTTTATTGCATCATAGCTTGATATTAAAAAAAGTACAAATCAATCAACATTTGACTCTACTAAAGGATAATTGACATTTATTAATATATAAAATTTGAAAACAATTTAAAAATATATTTGTTTTCAATAGTTACAAACACTCTCTCTTGATAAATACTATCAAACTATCATTCAATCAAATCAACCCATATGGCTAGAAGCCTTATTATACTAGAACTGTTTTGAGTTCAAATTAGGAGTAATTTCCATTTCGACTACAATGCCCGCACCGCCAAATCATGGTGCCTTCCGTGTCGATGAGGGAGGCCGCTCACATACAATTGAAGCTAGCCAAACTGCCTGTTCCAGCCCGATTGAAGCTAGCCAAACTGCCTAGAAAAACAGAGGTTGCGACTGCTCAACACCGCATGTTCCATCCCCGATTCCGACCGCCACCGTTCACTTCTAGGCATGCCACCACCATCGATGGGTGCATCGATCCCTTGTGAGTTGAACCCCACCGGTCCTGTGCCCAGAAGTTGCCTGAACTGTTGCCATGAGTGTTGGGATGTTGTTGGGACCTCTGGTTCTAAACAACGGATCAACGATGCCATTCTCCGAGTTTTGATAATGACAAACACCATGAGGAACTAATGTGGTTTGTTCAAGTATTTCTAAGGAACGCAGGTACAACCAAGAACTCCCATGAATGGCCAAAAGCCACAGAAGCTCACAATGCAGAGTTTCCATCAAGAGAACTCTAAAGAGGAAAGTTCCCATAAAATGGGAACTCCTAGGAATGATCAAGAGAACACAATTTACACGATGAAGAATTTCCATCAAGGGAACTCTGAAGAAGACAGTTCCCATAATATGGGAACTCACATGTGAGGACAACGACCGTTCAGCGCAGATCGCGGGATTCTATCTTAGACAGTCCGAAGGAACGGTCTGAGGATCAGACTATCACGAATGATCCAACGGTCCGATTGATTCAAGAAGTTGACCTAGTTCAAACCAAAGTAACATGTGAAAAAAGTACAACTTGGGCATCAAGCAAAGGGCATTTTGGACACAATTGAAAGACGTGATTGCCCAAGCACACCTGGTCTATAAAGCCAAATGAATAGTACTCGGATTGAGTACTTCTCCCAGAACTCAGAAATACCCATACCAAAGAAAAGAGAAAGAAGAAGAAGAGAAGTCCCCGGCGGCGAGTGTGTGATCTCGACGACGGTGAAGCCGAAGTTCCCAGGGGCAAGGGAACTGAGAAGTCGGTGTAAGGTTTGAGTTACTTGTATTTTGTTGTGAGCTTAGGAACTCAGTTGAGAGGATTCACTAGTGTTGCTAGAGTTAGGTAGAACTCGTAGGAACAGGGAAGTGTGGATCCGGTTGTTGTAACTAAGGAACAAAGCAATCAATATAAGTAAGTCATTCAAAATCCTCCAAACGGAGGTAGAGGTTTCCCCACACAACTAGTTGGTTGTAGTGGGGTTCCTCTATAAGGGAACTGCGTTCTTTACTGCTTTTAATACTTGCGCCTAATTTACTTCCGCTGCCTTGGGAACAACTTAACAGCCAGTTCCCAAGCTCTTTGCTAACGGTTTACGATCCAACAATTGGTATCAGAGCAGGTTTTCTCTAGATTTGTGTTAGCATCGCAGGTATCAAATGGCTCAGGAACTTACTCAGGTGGGGAACAACACTAGTAAGCCGCCAAGGCTTATTACAGGAAGATTCGAAAGCTGGCAACGCGACATGAAGGATTGGATGCGTGGCCAGGACTACCAAGCCTGGTGTGTTATCGAGAGAGGGAACTTCGAAATTGATCCAGCTATAGTCAACGACCTCTCCAAATGGGGACCCAACGTATACAAGTGTATGGAGGCCAACTACAAGGCCAAACAGTACCTGAAGAGGTCCATGTGCGTGCAAGACTGTGACAGGGTAGCAAATCTTGACACAACTAAGGAAATATGGGAAGCCATCCAACAAATGCACGTTGGGAACTCAGATCTCTGAGAAGATCTTCAGATGAATGCAAGAAGGGAGTTCTTCAACTTCCAAATGGAGATGGGAGGGTATGTCGATAGATATCAATCCCGATTTGAAGGACTTTGCACCAAAATGGAAGGCTTGGGGATCACCAAAGAAGAAATCACCCATAAGATGAAGGTCCAACAGCTCTTCAAAGGATTGACTAGAGAATGGGCAAACGAGAGAACGATGTTCAAGGAGAATCCGGAAAATAGAACTATCATGCTCCATCAAGTGTTTGGAAAGCTAGTGGGACACGAGAAGAGAGAGATCGATGATAAGGAACAGACACGAGCACATCGAGGGATCGCACTCAAAATTGAGAAGATGCTCAAATCAACTCAAGAACAACACGAAGACTCCGAAGCAGAAGAGGATGAGGAGCTAGTTCTCATAACAAAGGCTCTTCGGAACTTCTACAAAGGGAAGCTCAAAAAGAACAGTGGGAACTGGGGAAAAGGACAGAGTTCCCAAAGAAAACCCGCAAAGAAGGACCTCTCGGATGTCACATGTTACAAGTGCAACAAGAAAGGACACTTCGCTAAGGAATGCCCACAGGGAACGGACGACCGGAAGCAAGGGAAAAAGGCCTACATCGCCACCTGGAGCGATGATGAGGACGAAGATCCCGAGTCATGGGCACTCCCAGACATGTGCGGAATGGCCATAGGAGAAACCACTGGGGAACAACCCAGTGAGGTAACCACTGAAACTGTTCTTGCTTCTTTGAACAACTATGAAAAACCTGAGCTGTTGAAAATTCTTTCAAGTCTTGTCAAAGATAATATAAAACTGCAAAACAAGTTGGAAAAACAAGAACACATAAATTGTCAATTAGTTGGTCTTGAACCCTGTCCCAACTGTATGTCCCTTCTCGAAAAACTCAAGTCCCATGTGTCTCACATCGTAGATCTAGAAAATGAAATCAAAACTCTAGAGAGAGATGAGAACACCCTCTTACAAAACCTGAGTAAGACTCCCAAAAATCTTGAAGCCTCTAGTTCCCAAATCAAGTTTGTCCCAGCCAGACACGGCATAGGATACAAAACTGAGAGCCCAAAGAACGGGAAGTCACCCTTGAGTGAACATGAAATCCATGAGTGTAGGGCCTTAGAACTCCAATGCGAGAAACAGAAAAATGCTCATCTCGAGGAGAAAATCAGGGTCCTAGATAGTGGGAAAGGTGGTGAGAAAGATTATTACACTGGGAACACTGGACATAGACTTTATGTCCAAATTGCTAAGGGAAACGGGTCACGGGTGTACAATAAGGAAACTATGGATAGGAACAGAATCCAGAGACCACACCCAAAATACTACCTGAGAGAATACTATAAGACGTGTTGGAACTGTGGTGCTCACGGGCACTACAAGGAAGCATGTCCCAAGAAGAGAGCCCAAACCCTCAGAAACCGTGAGTTCCTAAACAAACAAAAACATCATGCTAATCACCAAAGGAACTCCAACTCTCAAATCACTCATGATATCAACATAGCTGACTATGTTTTAAATGAGAATATTTTCCCTTGCAAGGGACCTGGCAAGAGTCATCTTGCCTGGGTCTCAAAACACTAACTTTACCTTGTAGGTGGCAGTGAGAGAGAACAATGCATGGTTCATAGATAGTGTATGCTCGAACCATATGACCGGAAACAAAGATATCCTCATCTCACTCCACACTCATGCTGAAGGAGGCCACATCTCATTTGGCAATAAAAACAAGGGAGAAGTCATTGGAAAAGGAGAAGTGTTGCTCAATAGATCAATCAAAGTCAGCAATGTCAATCTGGTGAAAGATCTGGGATACAATCTCTTAAGTGTTGCCCACATGTGTGATCAAGGGAACCACGTTGTCACCTTCGACTCAGAAGAATGCCTAGTTATCAACAAAAAGACCAACAAAGTGATTCTGAGAGGAAGAAGGCACAACAACGTGTATGTAGTAGATACAGAATTTGAACCACCAATGAAGCTGTGTCTTGCGAGTTCCCACGATGACATGGAACTCTGGCACCGAAGACTAGGACATGCAGGTGTCAATCAAATCCTGAAGCTCTATCTATAGGATCTGGTCATTGGTCTTCCACGAATCAATCTCGAAGGAGTCCAAATGTGTGAAGCATGCGTTCGAGGGAAACAGACTAGGAACTCCTTCAAACCCAAAAAGGTGGTGAGCACAACCAGGCCTTTAGAGCTAATTCACATGGATCTCTGTGGTCCCATGCGAACAGTCAGCTATGGTGGAAAAAGGTACATGTATGTCTTAATTGATGATTTTTCTAGATTCACCTAGGTTATTTTCTTGAAGGCAAAATCACAAGCTTTTGAAGAGTTCGAGCCTTTCATCAAAAGAACAGAAGTAAGCATGGGGCTAAAGCTGAAAGCCATCAGGTCTGACCATGGAACTGAGTTTCAAA
This sequence comes from Fallopia convolvulus, assembly GCA_964016875.1. Lineage (NCBI taxonomy): Eukaryota > Viridiplantae > Streptophyta > Magnoliopsida > Caryophyllales > Polygonaceae > Fallopia > Fallopia convolvulus. The sequence continues at coordinate 42,035,334 of OZ024719.1, forward strand.
ACTCAGAGTTCCTTAACTTTGGTGACAAACATGGGATCTCTCACAACTTCTCAGCCTCTCGCACTCCTCAGCAAAACGGAGTGGTCGAGAGAAAGAACAGGACCTTGGAGGACGTGGCCAGGACCATGATGCTTGAAAGCAGAGTTACTGCGTATTTCTGGGCTGAAGCCATCGCCACAGCTACATACATCTTGAACCGAGCCATGACAAGGCCTTTGATCAAGAAGACGTCCTATGAGCTCATCAAAGGGAGAAAACCAAACATCTCCCACCTAAGGACCTTTGGATGCACATGCTTTGTCCACAACAATGGCAAAGACAACCTTGGCAAATTTGATCCAAGAAGCGATGAAGGGATCTTCCTGGGATACTCATCACAAAGCAAGGCTTACAGGGTCTATAACAAGAGGACCAAGAAGATAGAAGAAAGCATCCATGTCGTTTTCAACGAGAAATCTGTAAAGTTGGGAACAGAGACCCAAGGAAAGGGAACTCTGTTCAAACTGGTCAGACAAGAAGACGATGATGATGACGATGATGAGCCAAGGAAGAGAGATGAAGACTATCCAAGTGCAAGTAACATTCCACAACCAGGGAACAACGAAGGAGATCTAACTCTCACTGATCAAATCTCCCTCGAGGTTCCCTCCTCAGAAGAACTACAAGACACCTCCAACTCTCTTGTTCCCCAAGACAATACCCTGCCAGAATCAAGTGTTCAGGGGGAACAAAGAGGGATCTTGCCAGAAATTTCTGAAGAAACACCAAATGAAGAAGCTGAAGACGAGTGTTCCCATGAAAAGGAAGCCTCTACTGAAGATGACACAAGTGCAAGGGAACCCACTCATACAAGAAACTTTCAACAAAGGAAGGACCACCCCATTGAGAACATCATCTCTCCTTATGATAAAGGTGTACAAACTCGTTCCTCTCTCAATAATTTTTGTGCTTTTAACGCGTTTGTTTCAATGGTGAAACCCAAAAATATTAAAGAAGCCTTGAAGGACCCAGACTGGTCCAAGATATGCAAGAGGAACTCCATCAATTCGAGAGGAACAAAGTATGGAAGCTAGTTCCTAGGCCCAAGAACAAGAAAATCATAGGAACTCGATGGGTCTTTAGGAACAAGCTTGATGATACTGGGGTTGTAGCAAGGAACAAGGCAAGACTGGTGGCACAAGGCTACAGGAAAGAGGAAGGGATTGATTAAGATGAGACCTTCGTACCAGTTGCTAGGATCGAGGCCATCCTACTCTTAATTGCCTATGCTGCTAACAAGGGATTCAAGCTCTATCAAATGGATGTGAAAACAGCCTTCCTCAACGGACATCTCAAGGAAGAAGTATATGTAGCTCAACCCCCACGATTCGAAGATGAGAAGCTACCCAACCATGTCTACTTCCTGGAGAGGTCCCTCTACGGACTAAAATAAGCTCCCCGAGCTTGGTATGACAGGTTTGCTCAATTCCTCTTGTCCCATGGATACCTTCGAGGTTCCATAGACAAGACTTTGTTCCTAAAGAAAGAGTCTAAAGACATTTTGATTGTGCAAGTATATGTTGATGACATTGTTTTTGGAGCAACTAACGAAACTCTTGTAGAGAAATTTAAGGACCTCATGAGCAATGAGTTTGAGATGAGTCTCATTGGGGAACTCACGTTCTTCTTGGGACTTCAAATATCTCAAAACAAGGAGGGAACAAAGATTCATCAACAGAAATACATCAAGGAAATGCTCGTAAAGTATGGGATGGAACACTCCAAGCCTATTGACACTCCCATCTCACCAAATTCAAGGCTCAATGCGGATGAAACAGGTATAAGTGTGGACCAAAGAAACTATCGAGGTATGATTGGGTCCGTTCTCTACTTAACAGCTAGTAGACCTGATATCATGTTCTCTGTATGTCTTTGTGCTCGTTTTCAAGCTAACCCTATGGAATCACACCTGAAAGAGGTGAAGAGGATTTTCAGGTACCTCAAAGGGAACGATAACTTGTGCCTCTAGTATCCAAGGAACAGTTCCCTTGAGCTCATTGCATACACAGATGCTAATTTTGCAGGGCACCTGGTTGATAGAAAGAGCACATTAGGAATGACCCAGTTCCTAGGGTCATGCTTAGTTTCATGGGGATCTAAAAAGCAAAACTCAGTGGCACTCTCCATAGCTGAAGCAGAATATGTGGCTGCCGCATCCTGTTGTTTCCAAGTTCTATGGCTTAAGTCACAACTCCAGGATTACGGTATGTCTTTTGGCCCAGTTCCCATACTTTGTGATAATACTAGTGCCATAAACATTTCCAAAAATCATGTGCATCATTCTAGGACTAAGCATATAGATATAAGGCACCACTTTCTACGTGACAATGTTGAAAGTGGGAACATCTTGATGGAACACTGTAGAACTGAAGAGCAAATTGCGGATATTCTCACCAAAGCTTTAGACAGAGGTCCCTACCAGCGTTTTCGAATGCTTCTAGGGATGATTACTTTAAACTAAACAAGTCCCTGTTTGTCTCTCCCTCAATGCCTGACTAGTTTCTCTAAGAATGCATGATAGGGAACTTGGATTTATTGCTTTCACTTCGCCATGATTACTAGTCTAAAGTTCAAATGTGTACAAGGGAACTTTATTTCTTTTGGCCATACATGATCAACCAGAGTTCCCTTTATCCCTCTTTACAAGCCACTATGACGGTTGATCATATAACCTACCCTAAGCCAGGGACCAGACAAACGCTTCTCATGAGCCAAAATTTTTACTCCTTTATCGAGTCGTAAATTGTCTGGTTCCCTTTGAATTCCCTAGCCCTACAAAAGGATGAGTGTGAAGTTCCCTTAACCACTTCACTCTCCCTGACCTTGATACGATCATGGGACCTAGGACACACAAGCAAGGGAACGCTGACTCCTCTGAGAAAGATGAAGCGTCACTCGGGATGTGGGATTTTGTGTCAGACACTCTGAAGCGTTAAGAGCCAAGTATTCAAATTTTGAAAGGGCTCCCCTAGAGATTGTGACGCGTGTCAAGAGGCGTGCTATGAAAGATGAAACGATGCCCCACGTTCATTGGGCAACGGTTATCGAGGTTTTCTCACTTCCCTTTCTACCCTTCTCCCCTTCTCACCTTAAAACCCTAGTTTGCCATTTTTGGGATCTTATTCCATCTTCCACCTCTATCATTCATCTTCCCCACATCCCTTTCACTCTCTTTTTCGAGAAACCTCCAAACTTCCTCTCTTCCCAAAATTCCCCTCAAATGGCCTCCACACACACCTTCGCTCAAATTAAAGCTTGGGTGCTTGCCAACCCTCGGGTATTCTTCACCTCGCAATTAAACGAGATTGACCACGAACCCGGTCCCATCATGAAAGACATCCTCATCAACGGGCTTTACAACTCCGTCAGACCTCTCTTACCTCCACCTACTCCGGTAGAGCAAACTCTTGCCATAACCTCCTCTTCCGCCACCTCCTCTGAACCTCTTCCTCCTCCAACCACCAACATCTCCTCCGATACTGTCATTCTTGACAGTTTCGGAGATGCTCTTCCTTCTCAAAACGAGAAGCCCCGAAAATCCAAAAAACACTGTTCTTCCAAAGACCCTTCGAAATCCAAAAATTCCAAAAAATCCAAACACTCCAAAGAGCCCTCACAATCCAAAAGGCGTAAACACTCTGAGGCCTCTGAATACTCGGAGCCCAAAAAGAAATCTTTCTTCAAGATTGACGACTACTTGAACTGCTCCAAGGACAGTTCTTGTATAGCCAAACCACCCTTCATCTTCCATTCGGACTCTGGGACCTCCCAATCCCAGAGCCAACTCACCTCTTCTTCCCTCCCTCATCCTACGATTGAGGGACCTCCCAAACCTCCTCCCCTAAAACAAAAGACACCTCCACCACCTCCCTCTGTTCCCACAACGAAGGGAACTCCACCTCCACTCCACAAAACTCCTTCCCCTCCTTCCTCACCCATACACACGCCTATCCCTCAAGATCTTGCCTTGGGGACCCCTACTCCCCAGGTTCCCGTATCCACCTCTCTTCCCCCTTCTACACAAATTTCCACTCCTCTCTCCTCTCCTCTCCCCTCTTCCACAACATCCCCAACTACCACAAAACTTCCTTCTCCCTCTCCCTCCAAAACCGCCGTCGTCCTCACTTCGGACGACGATGACCTTCCTCTCTCCGTTGTCATCCGGAAAATGACCAAGGACCCTCCTCCTCTCATCATGGGTACTGTAGATGAAGAGGCCCAGCTCAAGGCTATAGAGGACGAGCTCAACCGGGTCCCAACTGAGGCCACAACTGACAAAGGGACCAAGTCCCCAGAAAAAGTGGCTCTTGAAGAGCTCGTGGAACAAAGGAACCCAGCACCGGCTGTTGGTGCTGGGACGAGTTTAGGTCATCCTGAAGATGACGCGGAGGGATCCAGCTCAAGCTCCTCCGAGGAAGAAGGGACCTCCAGTGAAGAGGTCGAAGAAGAAGAGGCTCCAGCTAAAAAGGAGCCCGCTAAGATCCCAACACCTGGACACCAAATGGTGGTGTCTGAGGGTTCCCATCAAACAAGGGAACGAGTACTTATGATCGAAGCGGCTGAACCCCCTCAGCAGAAAGGACCAAGAACGGTCTCTAGGGGGAATTATTCAAAGAACACCACCAGAAGAGGGAAGGGAGCTACTACAACGAGGTTCCATGTGGACGAACGTCGCAAGCTTCTCCCCCCTCTAATAATTTCTGAAGAGATGCTCGTCGAGAATGGACTTGGGAAACTGTGGGACCTGATCACGGCCCAAGGCTGGGAGCACCTCTGCAAGGAACCAGTGAGTGTAGATCCCTCACAAGTGCGTCGGTTCTACAACAACTTTGTAGTCCGCAAAGACGGCACTCAGGGAACTCTCTCCCTCGAAGGCGACGAGTTTATTTTCACAACGTCTACCATCCGCCTTCAGCTCCAAGTCCCTGTTCAGGGATTCCATGATTTTCCCAACAAGCTTTGGGGCGACTTTGACAACGATGAGGTGTACAACACCATCTATGAGGGCCAAGTTCCCGCCAAGGGGACCTCGACCCATCATCTGTCCTTAATAGCCAAGCTGGCTCATCAATTCATCATCAATATCGTGATCCCTCGCCAGGAGAAGCGTCTGGTCATCAACATCCCCGATGCCATCATCCTCTATCACTTCCTCCTCAAGAAGCCCATCAACCTTCCAAGGATCATTCTCGAGCATATGGAGAAGTGGCTCCCCAGAATCATCCTTAGGAACTCATTCGCATATCATTCATTGAAATACTTGCATATTTTGTTATGGGTTTGTCATCATCAAAAAGGGGGAAATTGTTGGGACGTTGTTGGGACCTCTGGTTCTAAACAACGGATCAACGATGCCATTCTCCGAGTTTTGATAATGACAAACACCATGAGGAACTAATGTGGTTTGTTCAAGTATTTCTAAGGAACGCAGGTACAGCCAAGAACTCCCATGAATGACCAAAAGCCACAGAAGCTCACAATGCAGAGTTTCCATCAAGGGAACTCTGAAGAGGAAAGTTCCCATAAAATGGGAACTCCCAGGAATGATCAAGAGAACACAGTTTACACGATGAAGAGTTTCCATCAAGGGAACTCTAAAGAAGACAGTTCCCATAATATGGGAACTCACATGTGAGGACAACGACCGTTCAGCGCAGATCGCGGGATTCTGTCTTGGACAGTCCGAAGAAACAGTCTGAGGATCAGACTGTCACGAATGATCCAATGGTCCAATTGATTCAAGAAGTTGACCTAGTTCAAACCAAAGTCACATGTGAAGAAAGTACAACTTGGGCATCAAGCAAAGGGCATTTTGGACACAATTGAAAGACGCGATTGCCCAAGCACACCTGGTCTATAAAGCCAAATGAATAGTACTCGGATTGAGTACTTCTCCCAGAACTCACAAATACCCATACCAGAGAAAAGAGAAAGAAGAAGAAGAGAAGTCCCCGGCGGCGAGTGTGTGATCTCGACGACGGTGAAGCCGAAGTTCTCAGGGGCAAGGGAACTGAGAAGTCGGTGTAAGGTTTGAGTTACTTGTATTTTGTTGTTGTGAGCTTAGGAACTCAGTTGAGAGGATTCACTAGTGTTGCTAGAGTTAGGTATAACTCGTAGGAACAGAGAAGTGTGGATCCGGTTGTTGTAACTAAGGAACAAAGCAATCAATATAAGTAAGTCATTCAAAATCCTCCAAGCGGAGGTAGAGGTTTACCCACACAACTAGTTAGTTGTAGTGGGGTTCCTCTATAAGGGAACTGCGTTCTTTACTGCTTGTAATACTTGCGCCTAATTTACTTTCGATGCCTTGGGAACAGCTTAACAGCCAGTTCCCAAGCTTTTTGCTAACGGTTTACGATCCAACAATGAGCCATCCCAAAACTCTTGGTTGAGACTTTCTTTCCCTTGTTTTTAAATTTTGTAGTGCTCATATTTATTTTCTTTTAATTGTTTTATTTTGGTTTAATTTCGATTTGAGTAAAAATAAACTGTTTCTAAGTGAAATCAATATTAATATGGATTTGTAAGGTATTTTACAAATTTATAAAAATTATAAATATTTTATAACCTTAAGTATGATTTTATAAGGAGATTAACTTATTCTTATGCAAAGGCTTTAAAAATAAGAATAAAAATACTAATAGTAGTATCATGATAATTTTATGAGATAAATCACAATATTAGCTTCTCTCTAAGTAAAATATTATTTTATAAATTTATAAAATAATTAGTTCACAAGTTAAAGAACTTTATAATTCAATGTATGAGTTTTATAAGAAGAATTGTCTATTTTGTACAATGGATTTAAAGAAAATAATAAATATACAAATGCTAAGTGTATTAATGATATTATAAGTAAAAATATCAGTTTGTTGGATATTCTGTTATAATAATTATGTTTGTAAAGTTCATAACGAAATAATGCATTAGTCATTATTTATAGAAAAAAAATATATAAGATTTATACTCTATGAGTAAGGATTTGTATAAATACAGAATGGTGCTTATACATATATTATAAGTATTTATACAATTTAATTAGGTTAATATTATGAAAACCTAAGATAATATAAATTAATATTTGAGAATTATTAATGTATGAACCATAAGAAAATCAAATCAAATAAATTAGTTATAACTTATTTTATGATATTATAAAAACGGGAAGGAGAACCCAATCTTTGGATCTCGATCTCGTCTAAGTCAATTCGTTCATTCGCCTTTAAATATAGGCAGCTGGTTGGTTCGCTTGCATTTTTAATTAAGCATGAACTTTCATGTCATGTTTAAACATTGTTAGGAACACTTGTTTGCTAAATGCTAATAATGAACTTAAGTTTATTTACTATTATAGAATTAATGACCTTGTTACTATCATTTAGATATTATTGCTAGGTTGCACGAGATATTAATTAGGTCTCGATGATTGTGGCCTTACACTGCTGGAAAACGCGTCTGTAGTCAGGAAAATAGACACGACTTCTGCCACAAAAATAACCACGAAATCAAGTTAGCCACGACATCCCCAACGAATTACCCTACGAAAGGTGCCCTGGGGCTAAAACACGCGAGGCTAAATATCACTCTGAAAAAGAACCACAGAATTCTAGTTTTGTGGCTATTTAGCTGCAAATAATAGCCGCGAATTAGTTCATTGCTAAATATGTGGCTATTGGCCACGAAAGTCACGTTTAACCATATTAGCCAGAATTGAATTTCGTGGTTGGGTTTGAGTGTATTGCCATCAAATTTTAGCTACAAATGTATTTTGTATCTAATTTCGAGACAAATTTGAACGCATTATTGCACCTAATTCGTGGCCATTTAGCCTTGAAATTTGCAATGAATCTGTTTTGTGTCAAATTTTATGGTTAAATAATTATGAATTTAAAAAAATTTTAAAAAAATATTATACCATAATATTGCATAATCATAGTAATGCAATTAATTACATAATTTATAGTACTTGTTGAAACATCCCACAATAAATCACAGTCTATCCACAATTCCACATGCTAATCAAAACCCAAAACAAACAAAAAAATTCCTAGCAAGTGAAGCAAAGTCTATACTTACTACATGTTAATGCTAGCCAACCAATATAAATTCCTATGGAAACAAATCTATGCCTACAAAATTGAGATAACAAAAGCAACATCACCCTTTGCATTTCCAAGAACCTGAAAGAGCAAGCAAAGATATATTAGCCTTATATTCTTAAAACCAGACAACAAAATCTATATAAGAATGAAAACCCATGAGAGAAGGTGAAGGTGATGATAAACCTAATACCATGTCTAGCAGCCTAACTCCTAAAAAACCTAGAATTATGTATTCAATTGTAGCAAAAAGCCCTCCACATTAACAAATTTCTAATCAAAACCAAAGCAACACAATTAACTATATATGGAGAGGTTCTTTACAACATCAAAAGAAGAAATATGTGAATCAAGAACTTAGCATCTTGAAGGGAGACACAAACCTATAATAGAGGCCAAGTGTATTTACCTTCAACTCAAATCAGTTCTCAAGGGTTTATTAGCTTCCTGCCAAGCTATCACAGTCAAGAATTATGATATCATCAATAAGATGCAAGCTATCACAATCAAGAATTATGCTATCAACAATAGTAAATGCATACAAAAGGAGAGCAATTTCTTCCAGAGTCAAAAGATGCAAGCTTACCTAGTTAGCTTTTGTAGATAGACGACTGAAACAGCAAATTGTCAAAGTGAGCAACCACGGTTGGCAACTCCCTGTGAAACCAAAACAAAAAAAAGTTTAAAGTATAAAAGTTGTGCAGAATGTAGGATCTTTTAAATGAACACAAGACGAATGTGTATGTAGTACAAGGATCTTACCCATGAGAAAGTAGCAATGCTAGCAGTCTCGTGCTTTCCAGTCAGCCTCCTCTTGATTCCTTCACCATATGCACTGATGTGTTCCTTGTGGCGCAATGAAAGGTTCAAAATCACCTTCTTGATCACTTCGAATCCTCCCTCTTCTCTCATGCTCAATGTACTGCAAAACAGAACCAACCAACTCATTCAAATTTCAAAACAAAAACTCTCTGAATTGACATATTCTGTACACTAGGAAGAAAGTTCCAAGTTTACATGTAGTTGGTGTGGCACCCGGCTCCATTCCAGTCTCCCTGTTTTATCAGGAAATGGTTTAGAATGTAGGCTCTAAAACTAGCAACTGAAATAAAGTTTGAGACATTTTTGTACCTCAATAGGTTTAGGATCCAGAGTGAGAACTACACCAGCTTGCTTAGTAATCCTCTAAGAATATACAAGATAGCTGTACAATGTTCATCAAACTTATACAATCTAATCCCTTTTAAGCAAGAACAGATTTAAGAAGAATAGATTACCTCCAAGATGTATCGAGAAATCCAAATGTAATCTCCAGCTTCAATGCCTACACTTGGACCAACTTGGTACTCCCACTGAAAGTTTATAGTAGGAAAATTGTTTCATCATTAGTAAGGGAAGTTGCATTTTTAGTCATAGTCATTGTCATTCATGAATTGAGAGATACTGAACCTGGCCAGGCATAACTTCTGCATTGGTTCCAATGATGTTGATTCCAGCATACAAGCAGGCTTTGTTGTGAGCGTCAAAAATGTCCCGCCCGAAGGATTTATCAACACCAACCCATCTTGAGTGAGCCATAGTTTCCTCCATCTGCATTTCTTTGTCAATTGAGAAATAAGAACTACGGTTGACAAAAATTAGGAAACAAAATTCAATTGAGAAGGACAAGTTCAAACCCATCGATTTGGAGACGAATTTGTAGACTTCGATGAGATGGAGAAGACATGTCGGCGGTGAAGACTCTGAATTCTTTGAGTTGGGCTCTCTCAGGCTTTTTGCTTTCCCTGTTGATGTTCAATTGAGAAGGACAACCTCAAACCAATCAATTTGGAGACGAATTTGTAGGCTCTGACGAGGTGGAGAAGACAAGAGGGCGGTGAAGAAACTAGGGTTTGAGAGGCGGACAAGCTCAAACCTGATATTCTCTCGGGTTCCTTCCTAGACCTGTTTATCAGTTGACTGAACTTAGAGCGCCGCACTCATAGAATAGAAACTAGGGTTTTGGATTTTGGGCTCATTTTTATTCAACCCAAAATTTTATTCTCCCTCCTAAAATAATTTTCCCTCCAATGAGGCCCGCCATTATTTTTGTCCAAATTTTGAACGAAATTTTTGTAAATTTGATATAATACACCTTTTTACATATAAATAAGTTAACATATTCTAAAAAAATAATATAAAAAATGCTAAAAATAATATAAAAAATGCTTAAAAATAATTCACATATACATAACGTTATTATAACTTTATAAGTACTAACAATTATAACAAGTTTATATATTTGAATTAAAGATGTTAAATAGTGAAAATTACGATTATAAAATGATCATGTATTTTTAAAACAGATCACGAGAAACTCAAAAATAGAAAATATTGTATACTTTTTTGGGAGGGCGCTGCCCCCAACCCCGCCAAGGGCGCGTTGCCCCCTGGACCCCCAACTCGCTGACCGGTCAGCGAGACCACCGTCGAGGGGCGTTGCCCCCCAAACCCCCTACTAGGGGGCTCCGCCCCCGAACCCCTGGCGTGTACTTGTTATCATAAAGCATATAAAGATTATCATAGAGGTTTAGGTATTGTTAAACTTTAACCATAACATGTGAACTAATTAGGTTTCTTATAAGAATGAATAGTTCTAAAGAAATAAACGACTTCTTAGTAGAATGAACGACACTAAAGGAATATAATGGTTTCTTATAAGAATGAACGTCTCTAAAGAAATATAATGTTTTCTTATAAGAATGAACGACTATAAAGGAATATAACGATTTCTTATTAGAATGAATGATTTTAAATAAATATAACGATTTCTTATAAGAATGAACGATTGAAAGGGACTATAACGTTTTCTAATAAGAATGAACGATTCTAGAGGAATATAACGATTTCTTATAAGAATGAACTGTTTTAAAGGAATATAACGATTTCTTATAAGAATAAACTATTCTAAGTGAATATAATGTTTTCTTATAAGAATGAACGATTCTAAGTGAACATAACATTTTCTACGTTTTCTTATAAGCATGAACGATTCTAAATGAATATAATGTTTTCTTACAAGAATGAACGATTCTAAATGAATAGAACAATTTTTTATAACAATGAATGATTCTAAGTGAATATTATGTTTTCTTATGAGAATGAACGATTCTAAAGAAATATAATGATTTCTTATAAGAATGAATGATTATAAAGGAATATAATGATTTCGTATAAGAATCAACAATTCTAAGTGAATATAACGTTTTCATATAATAATGAACGATCCTAAGTGAATAGAATGTTTTCTTATAAGATTGAACGATTCTAAGTGAATACAATATTTTCTTATAAGAATGAATGATTCTAAGTGAATATAACATTTTCTACGTTTTCTTATAAGAATGAACGATTCTGAATGAATATAACAATTTCTTATAAGAATGAACTCTAAGTGAATATTATGTTTTCTTATAAGAATGAACAATTCTAAAGAAATATAATGATTTCTTTTATGAATGAATGATTATAAGGGAATATAATGATTTCTTATAAGCATGATCAACCCTAAACCCTAAACCCTAAACCCTAACCCTAAACCCTAGACCCTAAATCCTAAACCCTAAATCCTAAACCCTAAGAAATATAACGCTTTCTTATAAGAATGATTGATTCTAAATGAAGTAACACTTTCTTATAAGAATGATCGATTCTAAAGAAATATAACATTTTCTTATAAGAATGAATGATTCTAAAGGAATATACGATTTCTTAGAAGAATGAACGACTCTAAAGGACTATAACGATTCCTAACAAGAATGAACGATTTTAAATGAATATAATGATTTTTTATAAGAATAAACGATTCTAAAGGAATATAACAATATCTTATAAGAATGAACGATTCTAAATGAATATAAAGATTTCTCATAAGAATGAACGAATCTAAATGAATATAACTATTTCTCATAAGAATGAACGATTCTAATTGAATATAACGATTTCTCATAAGAATGAACGGTTCTAAATGAATATAACGATTTCTCATAAGAATGAATGATTCTAAATGAATATAACGATTTCTCAGAAGAATGAACGATTCTAAATGTATATAACGATTTCTCATAAGAATGAACGATTCTAAATGAATATAACAATTTTTCATAAGAATGAACGAGTTTAAATGAATATAACGATTTCTCATAAGAATGAACGATTCTAAATGAATATAAAAATTTCTTATAAGAATGAACGATTCTAAATGAATATTACGATTTCTCATAAGAATGAACGAATCTAAATGAATATAACTATTTCTCATAAGAATGAACGATTCTAAATGAATATAACGATTTCTCATAAGAATGAACGATTCTAAATGTATATAACGATTTCTCATAAGAATGAACGATTTGAAATGAATATAACGATTTCTCGTAAGAATTAAAAATTATTAATTTATTAGGAAGTCATTTATAATTTATTAAAATTATTAATTTCCTAGGTGAGCATGATTGATATTTTATTTTAATAAATATTTTTTAAAAAGGCCTATGGGTAATATTTATTAAAATTTTAAAATAGTTGTTATTTATAGTGGAAATAATTTTACAAATAATAAAAATTAATTAGGAATGGGCTTGTAGGGTAATAGAAAATCTGATGGGCTTGGGAGTCAAAAGAAATGGGCCCGTTTTTGGATCACCGTACTCGGCCCATATGGAGAAGCAGCCCAATCCAAATGTACTCTTCTCCTCTTCCTTCGTTGAAATCTTTTGGTTATTTCTGAAGATTTACCACGAAATGAAGAACTCGTGGCTAATCTCGTGACTGTTTCTGCAAATTTCTCCAAACAAACAAAGTTGGACATGAAATGAAGAACTCGTGACTAGTCTTGTGGTTATTTCTGCAGATTTCTCACGAAATAAAGAACTCGTGGCTGATCTCGTGATTGTTATCGCAGATGTTTCCAAACAAACTATGTTAGACACGAAAATAAGAACTCGTGGCTAGTTTTGTGGTTATTTCTAAAAAATCTAACGAAATGAAGGACTATTTACGAGTCAATGATTCAAATTACCTACACAAATATCCACAAACCTAGCCACGACTAGTATGTGGGTACTTAGCTCTAGACTTTGTCCTGAATATACACACGAATCTTTTTTCGTGGCTAATTAGCTACTACTCTAGAAATGAATCTAGCTGCGCAAAAATTCGCATCCATTGGGCCTTAACGTTAGCCACGAGCTTGTTTTCATGACCATATGGCCAGAAATCTACAACCAAATCTAGCCGCGCTCAATTTTCGGGGCTATTTGGCCCCAAAACTAGCCCCAACTCTATATTTCATGGCCATATTACCGCAAACTGAAATATTTGTGGCTAAATTTATGGTTGTTGCCACCCAAATTACCCTCGCCAAAATTCGTGGCTAAATATTTTCTGGCTACAGACGCGTTTTCCAGCAGTGTTATGTGTTTATTGTCTCGATTGAGACTTGTTGTGGATTAGCGTAGTACCTAGGGAATTGAGCCATAGTGCTCTGGATGCTTCTTTATAATATTTCGCACTAGATGGAATTAAATCTTAGTGCTTGGTCTGTCGGACCCGCTTTATCGCATTCAAGGGTTCTACATCTTAGCTAAGTGCCTTTGGGATGTAAGAACCCACTCTTATCTTTTGGGACATGTGAGCCCCGATCTTCGATAAATTTGCAATGTTGATCAAAAGGCACCAACTTGAATGTATCGTTTTGTATTTGTTGAGAGGGTTTTAATTTGACAACAAATAAATTTATAGTCAAAACCCCGCTGAGTACAGCGAAGTCAGGATCGTTCCACAGGAAGCAAGGTTGTTCGTTTATCAATCTATTAAAAAGCAAACATAAACAAACAAAAACACTCACAAGCAGCCTTGTTAACGACGTCGTTAGGGTCGTTAACGAACCACCGTAAACAAAAATACTCAAATAACGACCTAAATAAATTCGGTACCGAGGCAAGTAACTCAGCAACGAAAATTCACTAAAAATAATTAAGATAAAACAAAGATCTAGGACTAGGGACACCACAACATAGCCAAGCATATAAACTCGTAAGAAGATAAGATCGTGCCTTTAAACAGATAGAATCATCAACTTTCGTTGACTATCAAGTAAATTAACCAACTTTCGCATCCTAATTCACTTAATTGTTTGTTTTGGATCTAAAGCTTGAAACTTTCGTATTCAAACAATATCAACCTTCAAGTTACTAACTTTCTCTTTCAATTAAGTTAAAAACTCAAATTACCTCAACTTTCGTTTCGGTATAAGCTCAACAAACAATCTCAATAAAAGATAAAAGGCATTCAACACACAATCTTACTTATCACACATGCTCAACTATGTCGGGCTTAACCCCGATCCTAGAAAAGAAGACTACTCACAAATCATAACTACTAAACAAATAAACTTAATATAAGAAAACATTGAAAACCAATCACTACTAAATTAAATAGAAAAATCTGTCTTACAGAAGTTAAGAAGAAAACCGAAAAAGAACAAAACACCGAACCAAAACCTCGATCAACGAACTCGGTAACTTTCGTCCACCGACCTTCGAACTCGAATTCGATCAACTCGCCTCCTCGGTTCTTCCTCTTCTTCTTCTCTCTCTAATTCTACTCTCCCTCTCTATGCTAAATAGAAGGGTATTTATACTAAAAAGCTAAAAACTAAAAAGGCAAAAAGATATAAACTTTCCTTAAAAGATAGAAATAAAACTCTAAAAGATAGAAACAAAATCTAAGAAGATAATAAGACCTAAAATACATATTCTAATAACCCTAAAAGATTCTAAAAAGATATTCAACCGACACGGAAATAAATTCCCGCTCAGGATCGGTGAATCATAAAGTCAACCTCTGAATCTTCTCTCACGTGGCCTCGTTAACGAGCCCTCACAGCCTCGTTGGGCTTGGTTTTCTTCCACACTTCCTCTCGAAAATCTTGAACTCGACTTCTTCAATCTTGTATTCCTCTGTCTTTCACTGTAACGCTCCAAATTCAGCTCCATATAGCACTTTTCCTTGCTAAAACCTACAAAATACACAAAATAGCGTAGCTTCCATTCTTTTCATAAAAATATGCAAAACTATCTAAAAACACTCAAAACTAAACCTAAACTTAACAAAACTAAACCTAATAAACAAAGAAAACCTACTAAAAACTATACTAGAAATGCGAACATCAAAATACCCCATACTTAAACTTGCTTGTCCTCAAGCAATCAACAGACATTAACCAAAACCAAAAACAAACATGCTCATCAAGACATAGCCATCATCTAAAAAGCAACATCTACACATGAGAAAAATATAGCAAAAGACTATTAATGTCCTCACACATATATGCACTAAAATAGACATAAGACAATACAATCCAACCTTACAAGGGATATTGTGTTTCACTCAACTCTCAAGTGTTTAGGCTTATAAATTCAATCTCTCAACTCATCTTATATACAAAAACTCGTAGAAATTGGAACTTATATCACCAATACTCTCCCCCCAAGATTTGTCAAAATAAGCAAAAACCATCAAGAGAACTTAGGCTCAATGAAAAACTTCATAGAAGCTTCCATTCGGCCGGGTTGTAATGGGGCTTGGTAATAACAATAAGGCGTGGAAAATTTTGGTCATGTGGTGCTAATAATATACGGGAATCAAAGACTCCTAAAAACTCACACATCCAAAAACTCTCATAAAACAACATACCAAACTCACTCTTATTATGCACACTTATACTTCCATAACCCATTATCATCCTAAAAAGTCTCATAAGAAATAAAAGAATCTCTGATATTATCTATAAATACAAATGCACTTCAACTCTTCACTTCCTTTTATTTATTTTTTTTTATCCTTTTTTTTCTTTCTTTTTTTTTCGCTGCCTCGTTAACGAACCCACTTCAGGGTCGTTAACGAGCTTCCGTGTACATTCTTTCCTTACTTTCTCATCTCCATCAAATACTTTATTTTGTGCATCTTTTGCTTATCAAGAGATCTTTCTTATTAAAAGTAAAAACAAGAGACTTCTAATCTACCTTTCCCAAATATCCTTCAATTAAAGCAAAATTATAAGAAACTCCTCTCTTTTTAACACACAACAAAACATACCTCTCCAATCTAAGTCCTAATTCCCGGATAGGGTCAAGCTTATCTCGGCTAGGGAATAATTTTGTGAAGCTATAAATAAAGGTTTCAGGCTAAATTTGGCTATCAAAAGAACGATCATGTAAAGGTGGATAGGGAATAATAGGGCTTATAAAAATAAGTTCTACATCATATGATTTTCACAAATAATGAACTTAAAATCTCATATGGGTCTCAAGAAATAGATAACCATCACAATTCCACGAGATAATATGCATATAAAGAGTAAATCACACAAGAAAATCAAGGCTAATAAGCTCATAGGGTAATTTGTTGGATTGCATCACTTATGCTATAAAGTATACGTGCTCAATTTCATCAAATGATATCTTCTTCTAAAACAAATAATTTCAAGTTAAGAGTCCGGCTATACTATTAAAGACATGCTTGCAAGGAATTATATGATTAAGTTAGCGACTACTATCATAGAACCTAAGAAAGGGATATCTATCAATTCTAAAACTCTTTTTTTCGATTTTTGTTTTATTTTGATTTTCAGAATAAAAACTACTAAAAACACCTAGACACATAAGACAACAAGTTCTCTATTTTCTCCCACCCTATACTTAAAATTACAGTGTCCCCACTATAAGAAAAATAAGAAGAAGGAAAAGAAATAGAAAAGAAAACAAATAAAGATAAAAATAAGAAAAAGAAAAACATGAAAACTTACAAAGTTTTAAAAGTGGGAAACAAGGAAAAACTGCATCTTCAGGCTGAATCAACGGTTTGGTGGAGGAAAGTAATGCTCAAAGTTCCCCATGAAGTCGTACATCGTCCTCCAACGCTCAGCGTCATCCGCCTCTCTCTGACGATGCCTCTCATCCTCCATCGACATGCGAGCAGAATAGACGGATTCCCATCTATCCATCCTTCTATGAATATGATCCTGCTGGAGGTGAAGTTGCTGCATCCGTGCAGAAAGATCCTCGGCCCATGGTGGTGGCATACTCGATCCTGTGTACTCGGGCTGAGGAGGTGGTGGGTAGTGAGGCTGGAAATGATCTTGATACATCACCGGGTTGTAAGGCATGAGTCCATAGGAATGAGGGTCGATAGGGGCAGGTGGTGGGTCGACAGAAGCTCTCGGCACCTTGTTAACGAAGCTGGGTGCCTCGTTAACAGTGTAAGAAGGGGGTGGAAATGGTCGTTAACGAGCCTGGTGGGCTCGTCAACGAGGACGTTGCTGCCCAATACTTCCGTGTCGATGTTGTCATCCTCAAAGTTAAGCACCTCAGTTCCACCCTCGGTGTCGGCTTCTTCAGTGTCGTCGCTGATACAGCCAAAACTAACCCGCAAGGGAATGGGGT
The DNA here is from genome assembly GCA_964016875.1 of Fallopia convolvulus. Classification (NCBI taxonomy): domain Eukaryota; kingdom Viridiplantae; phylum Streptophyta; class Magnoliopsida; order Caryophyllales; family Polygonaceae; genus Fallopia; species Fallopia convolvulus. The sequence continues at coordinate 42,052,957 of OZ024719.1, forward strand.
CAATCGTAGTACCTCAAGTGTCGATCCCACAAGGACCAATGTAATATCAATTGTAACCCTACTAGTAAATCAGGTCAAAAAGTAAGGAATATGGAAAATCTATATCTAAGAGAACTAATAAAGCAAATAAAAGGGATAAAAACTATGGGATAGATGTGTCTAAGGTTAAGGATCACCACAACAATGTTTCAATAAATAAAATTATACTCTGCCTGAATTTATTTGAAGGACCAACTATCTAAGGTAAACACTAACTCCTCTCGGACGATAAGTGTATGTACCCAAACTCAACAAACAGTCGATGTCGCGTAAAGTAAGTCTAATTTAGATCCTTTGAGCTCTTTAGATACTAGGGATAAACAATCCTAACATTCGCTGTCGCGTTCCGCTAAAATCATTCAGACCCTAGAACTACTACGATAGTTAAAAATCACACAAGAGAAATTAAATTGTTGTCGCATAGATAACTCTCAAGTTCAATACCTAGGGATCTGAAAAAGAACCAATTTTAGTCATCAATCTATCAGCATCTTATTATTGTTATCTCCGGTAGGTCTCAAACCCTAATAGGAATCCTATATGCATAAAATAAATAGGGCATAACGCAACCTAAGATCGAATCAAATATATTTCAGTTTAGGAAAAGAATATAACTTTAATTAAATATGCATTGGATGGATCACCAAAACCCTAGAACTAGGAATTTAGCCAAGCATGATTGAAGACATAATCACCGTAAATAAATTAGCCATCAACACAATTGAATTATGCAAATAAAATTAAGATTAAGAAAACTTAGTCTGAATAATATAGATAATCCAAAGTGTGGGGCTAAAACTTGAAACACCAAAATCAATCTCCAAACAGGCGGCCGAAAATTCCATCGTGAAAACTCGTCCCTGTACGCCGAACAAGAACTAAAACTAAAAATATAAAACCTAAGCTACGTAAAAACTAGGCTGTTGATTTATACACACGAAAAAAGTTGTAAGCGCACACAGATATCCGCGCAACGCCATTTCGCGCGAAATGGCGTTGCGCGGAAAGGGCAAATCCGGAATATTTAAAAAGGGTTTAAGGAAATGGCTAGCTCGAAACGGGCATGCGCGCGAAATGGGCTTGCGCGGCCCGAAATAGACTCGAAATGGGCTTGCGCGAAATGGGCTTGCACGAAATGGGCTTGCGCGGCCCAAAAAAGGCTCGAATATTTTTAAGTATATATGTTCCTTTTGTTGAGAGCTTCGATTTGATATATTATACGCTTTAATCTAACACCCGAGTAAAAAGTTATGAGCATTTGAAAATTGACAGTACACAAACTATTTTTACAAAGTCATTTACTTAATTGAAATATTTTTATATTTACTAGATTGCATAGTTTCATAATGTAATTTAACCCAAGAGCATCAAAACAATGAGTTAACAATGAGTTATCAATATTTTATACTAAACCTTAGCCTTATACTAAAGAAGCCAAATCCTTTAAGAAGATACATAACCCTAAACCCCAAATCCCCCAAATCCTTTGTGTAATTTTATACTACAATCATGATTTTTTTTTGAATTAATGGTATTTATTCATAAATAAATAAAGTTAAAATTTACACAAGACCTAGGCAAGCCCCTTACAATAATGATTTTTGAATTAATCGTTATAATCGTTCATTCTTAGTTATTAGAAATCGTTATAATCATTTAGAATCGTTCATTTTATACTACTTGTGAATTTTTTTAAGTCGAACTCATATTTTACCTAGTTATTCAACTATAACTCTAATTTTAACTACAACTAGTTAAACAACTTGTATGTCCAAATACACCCTTATTTTCCAAGTAAGTGATTTCTCATGAATTGAATACCATAGGAATTTGAAAATCATATTTGGTTTAAAATAATTTGATTTTTTTTATAAATGTAGGAATTTTAAAATTACCATTTGAAATCATAGGAATGGGTAAAATACCAAAATGGGTAACGCTGAAACCCTAAAGCATAAACACTACTCCATCCGTTTAGTTATACTTGTCCTTATGACCTAATGCACATATATTAAGACGTTCTAATCTTACCAAATTACCCATATTAAATTCATATTGGAAAAAGGTGAATGATAAATCTATTAAATGTGTTTTGCTTTTGATTGGGTAATACAAAGGGTAATATTGAGAAATTTTGGATAAAATACCTACAAGGACAAATAGAACTAAACAAGAAATTAAGTCTAGAAAGTCAAGTAAAACTAAACGGAGGGAATAAACCCTAAGACCTTTAGGCTATAGCCTTAACCCTAACCAAAACCTAAAACATTAACCCCAACTAACCTTAATACTAAAAGCCCTAAACCCTAAACACGGGTTAGAATTGTTCATTCCTATAAGAAATCGTTATAATGGGTTAGAATCGTTCATTCTTATATTGATCAAAATAGGTAGCATTGACCATTATAGGCTCTAGGGTTCTTAGGGTTTAGGGTATAAGAATGAACGAAATCGTTATAATGGTTTAAAATCGTTTATTCTTATACGAAATTGTGATATTCGCTCATTTTATAAGAAATCATTATAATGAATTAGAAATCGTTCATTCTTATAAGAAATCGTTATAATAGTTTAGAATCGTTCATTCTTATACAAAATCGTTATAATGGTTTAAGATCTCTAAATATAATTGTATATTTGTTATATTAATTATAATAATATATAATTAAAAGGATACGCTTTCCAAATATTATAATAATATTTATTTTTAAGGATTGTAAATACTAAAAATAATGAAGGGTAAATAAGTAAATGAAAAAATTAATATGCCTAGATGGCATAGTTGCCAAAATGGATTACACTCCAAACGCAACTTGCCAAAATTTATCGATAATATTAGTAACATTATTATATTTAATAAAATTGTTCCATTATGGAATGGGGGTTTAGTTCTAAACCCTAAACCCTAAACCCTAAGTTGAATTCCTAAAACCTAAAACTATTATTTAATGGGGGTTTAGTTCATTTTTTAAATTTTTTGTTAATCATAGTTGATTTAACAATTTAAGTCCTAAACCTTGAACCTTGTACAGTAAACCCTACACCTTCAACCCTAAACCTTAAGTTGAATTCATAAATACTAAACCCTACATCCTAAACCCTAAACCTCAACTTGAATTCCTAAACCCTACGACTTAAACTCTAAACCCTAAGTTACATTCCTAAACACTAAACCCTAAACCCTAAACCCTAAACCCTAAGTTGAATTCCTAAAACCTAAAATTATTATTTAATGGGGGTTTAGTTCATTTTTTAATTTTTTTGTTAATCATAGTTGATTTAACAATTTAAGTCCTAAACCTTGAACCTTGTACAATAAACCCTACACCTTCAACCCTAAACCTTAAGTCGAATTCATAAATACTAAACCCTACATCCTAAACCCTAAACCCCAACTTGAATTCCTAAACCCTGCGACTTAAACTCTAAACCCTAAGTTACATTCCTAAACACTAAACCCTAAACCCTAAACCCTAAATATAAACAAACCCTAAATATACATACACAAAAATAATTTATTATAGTTGTATTAGTATGTAATACTTAACTAATATAGTATATTAAGTAACCCAAATATCTTAACCCACAAGTATACAACATATATAGTAATGTAATGTTACTTAATTCTTATATTCTAAAATTTATCTTATATGATTATAGTATAAGATGAATGTAACAGATTTTATAATAAAAAGATTATAGTATAGGATAAAAATAATCAAATTAATATATTATAAAAATCGACCATTTTTAAGTCACCGTGTAGATTTTAGTCTCACGTAATGTTCAAAAAAAATTTAATTTGCTTGTACCACCTAAATGTAAAGGTGTGGAATGAATAAATTGATAAGTATGATTACTTGTTCATGAAGCACGAAGTACAATATGTACTACTTAACTAATTTAAGAACAATCAAGACCCTTTTTAGTACTTTGTATTAGATATGAGAATTAAAATAAAAAATACTAAAGAATATTTGAACAAAACCTCAAGAGTTATATGCTAATAAATTTAGTGTGTGATTCAAGATATTCCAATTATAATTAATTGTTTCGACGCTCTTGGGTTCAATTACATTATGAAACTATGCAACCTAGTAAATGATAAAAATATTTTAATTAAGTAAATGACTTGTAAAAATAGTTTGTGTACCATCAATTTTCAAATGCTCATAACTTTTTACTCGGGTGTCAGATTAAAGCGTATAATATATCAAATCGAAGCTCTCGACAAAAGGAACATATATACTTAAAAATATTCGAGCCTTTTTTGGGCCGCGCAAGCCCATTTCGTGCAAGCCCATTTCGTGTCTATTTCGGGCTGCGCAAGCCCATTTCGCGCGCAGGCCCGTTTCGAGCTAGCCATTTCCTCATTTCCCGAATCCCATTTCCAGTTTACGCTTTTGCCCTTCCGCGCAACGCCATTTCGCGCGAAATGGCGTTGCGCGGATATTCTGTACGCTTTTCAAAAAAATTTGTGCGTATGTACCCCGCGAAAAACTATCGAGCTAAATTAATATCTCTCCTCGTCTAATAATCTACTCTCTATATATATCAAAGTGGGAATCGAAACCCATAAAAATATATCTCTGCCGCCTTCTATATCATTCATTGTACCCATTGGAATCCGGTCTCTTCCTTGCTTGGCCCATTTGAGAAGCTACCAGCCCAATTCACAACCAGCCCAATTATAAAACTTCTTCAGTCCATGCTTTGTTTGCCAATCAGCTTCTCTTAAGCCCAAAATCAGCTTATAAAGCCCAATCTCAAGTCAACGTCCAACTATTTAGCATCTCCCAAACTTCATGAAATTTGACCCTTTAAAATTATCTTCAGAATTTGCCTTAAAAACCTGAAAAATATAAAAATACGAGTGTAGACTCCGATTGCATAATAAAAGAAAATAAATATAAAATATGAGAAATATGCATGAATAATGCCTAAATTAATATGCAACTAGACCCCTAAAATAGGACTAAATTAAGCGTTATCAGTCGCCAACTACCTCGGTCTCCTCATATTCATCTTCATCCATTGCTTCATCCACTCGCTCAAATCTTCTCGCAAGGCCGAAGTGATAGCTCATCCTCCGGCTTGGGTTCCAATGCGTAAGCATGTCCCGTTCACGCCTCGTACCAATTTGGTATGTAGAGAATCTCAAACTTGTCGAGGGTCGGTGTAACGATGCGATCTTGTACTTTCACCTTGAATCCTCCCTCGGCTGGAATGAAGACATCGAAGCTATACCAATAGTTCTTGTTGAGGAGATAGGCATGAGCCGGTGTGTAACGAGTAAGATCTACTCCAAGGTTTTTAGCCAAGAGGCTAACCAAATTGCCACACCAAACCTCCTTGGACTTAGTTGATTTCTCGATATAGTATAGCCACTCGTACCCCAAATTCAAGGGGCCGGGTTGCTCGAAAAGGATGGTGCGGAGACAAGCAACTTCCGTCCTCGTTGGCCTGTTCAACTCTCTCTTCGGCCAAAACGTAGCGGCTAGGACTCGGAGAATAATCCTGAAGATGGGGTTGATGATGGTTGCCCCGGATAATGCCGCTGTGGTGGATTGGACCTCTCCGGTGATGTAGCTCCAAGTGCGAGTCACTCTATAGTCTTTCAAGCTGTAATCTCTAGACGGGTTTGGGAGCTCTAAAATTGCGTTGAACTCTGCCATGGTGAACTCACGGCTCACATTGCCGAGCCGAAACCGGATTCGTCCCGCCGAAGTCTTCGACGAGAAGCTAGTCTCTAAGGTGGCCAAAAACTCGGATGTGAGGGCCGAATAGTGTGGTAAATTCTCCTGCTTCAGGAGATGAGCGGCGCCAAGAATAACAAAAGCCTCTTTGACGTCTGTGTAGATCCCTTGGTTTACGGCACTGGACTTTGAGAACCAACGGGTGTAGTGGTCCTTCTCTAATATGGCACGGTATCGATGCACTTGGCCTTGAGTACCTAAAATCACGTTGTCCATGCGAGGAGGAGAGGTGACCTCTGGTTCCTCTTCTTCTTCTGAGCTCGAGTAGCGGGTCTGCTTGAACTTGCCATGAGATCCTACAAAATAATCAAGAATTTCCCAAGATAAGATCCACTCAAAATAGGTAGGCAATAGACCCCATACTTGGTCTTGAGATAGCTTCGGAAATATTCGTTAACTACCAAATTGGGTCGTTTATGATTCTGGACTGGTATTGATTTTTGAAGCATTGCAAGGTCGTTAACGAACCTGGGTGGGTCGTTAACGAGCTGCCGAGACCCAAATCGCAAAATTTCCGATTTTAATCTACCTTAAAATTAAAGCATAAATCAAGCATGCAATCTTCTATATTTCTCCACAAATCCCACGATCGGATATAAGCACCCCATACTTACTCGATTACCCATCCCGGATCATGCTAAATTTTACCCGAAATTTTGACATGCAAAGTCTAAAACTTGAGACTAGAACAAGAAAAATTCATGCTTTTTCACAATCAATCGTAATGGAACATCTAACATGAATATCCTTCTCTAGATCTAGAATTATGAAGCAAAATCAAACTTTCAAGGGCAAAATCCAATCATGAACATCGATCTTCTATATGAACTCAATTCTAGACATGAAATTTCTTCCCTAAAAACCATAAATCATGCAATTTCGAGTTAGGGTTTAGAAATCATACCGGAAAACCGAAAAATTTGAAGAACAAGGGATCGGAAATTGGGTGGGTGACGAGCTCGGTGAGGGTTATCGAAGCTTGGATCTTCGTCGGTGGAGGGTAGGGTTTCCGGGCCTCGGTAACGACGGTTGCTCGGTGGTGGTTGGTGCGAGATTCCGAACGGTGGGAGGGGGATTTTGAGCCCTTTGGCTGGGTTTTTGAGAAGTTTGGAATTGGGAGAGTGTGATGGTAGATTTTTGGAAGGGGTAAAAGGGTTGTTATAGGAGAGGGAAGGGATAGGAAGGGGTAGAGTGTGGCGGCTAGGGTAGTAAAAGATAGATTGGGTTAAAAAACTTACCTGCCCGTTTTTGACGAGTCGGGTCGTCGAACCGGGTCGTTAACGACTCTGGGTGGGTCGTTAACGAGCTGCCGTAGCCTCTTGGAGTGATTTTCGATCCCTTCTCCTGAAATCTTGTTAGCTCAAAAATTTTCTAATTTCTATCCTAACTAAAACTTAAAAGGAAAAACAAAAGAAAGCTAAGAAAAATAATCTAAAAAGAAAAGGAAAAAGAGAAACTAAATCTATTCTAAAAGCGGGTTGCCTCCCGTAAGCGCTATTTTTAACGTCGTTAGCCCGACGTGCTCCTTTGGCTCACGGTGGCTCTTGTGTAGCCATGTTGGGGTCTTGAGGTACCCTATGTTTAGCTTTGCAGTTTTGATGTGCTTGAGTTGCTAAATTGGGACCCTTTTCTTCTATCAGTATGCCCGGTATTCCTACATGATGGTTAGTGAAATCCGAAAACCAAGGTGGTTTGGATTCTTCTGTAGTGCATATAATAGGGCGTGGTGTAGGAACAAAAGATAAGGAACAATCATGCTCCTCTTTAGCTAATTCATAATTGGAGTACTTACCTTGGTCGAACTCTTGCACGTGGGACTCGGTGATCGGCCAATGAGACTCGGTAGTGACGGTTGTGTCGAGTTCTGGTTGAGTCAACTCGATTTGTGCGACTCCAACTAGGTCGTTGGCTTTTTGATCCAAGTTGAATTCTACCCGTTCCTCTGGTATATCAAAAGTGAGGAGTCCTTTCCGCACATCAACTCTTGCGCCTGTTGTGGCTAAAAATGGTCGACCGAGAATTATGGGGATATGAGGGTCTTCAGGCATATCGAGGACGATAAAATCATTCGGTATAAAGAATTTCCCGACTTGAATAGGATAGTCGTCCACCACTCTAGTGGCCTTGACACATGACCCATCTGCCATGTACAAATTCATGTCTACCGGCTCTAGTGGTCCCATATTAGCTTTAGACCAAATTGAGAGAGGAACTAAACTAGCACTGGCACCCAGATCGTAAAGCCTTGAACTTGTGGTTGCCTATGCCGATCGTTATTGCAAATCTTCCTGGGTCTCCTAGCTTTTTCCGGTAGAGTTATTGATCTGACCTCATCTTGTAGCTCTGTAATGGATCTTTTTCTGCTAAAAATATCTTTCAAAAACTTTGTGTAAGCCGGCATTTCGCTTAGGGCCTCAGCGAATGGGATGGAAATATTAATGACCTGAAGAATCTTAACGAAACGCTTGAACTTACTCTCAGTAGAGTCCATAGATTTCTTAGTTGGAAATGGAAGAGATTTCACCATTCTCGAAACCAAGTTAGGCTCGAGAGGTGAGAGTACCGGGTCGACACTAGGGTCGTTTATTGTCCTCGGCGGGTCGTTACCGACCCTGGTGGGGTCGTTAACTACCCTAGGGTTGAGAGGAAGGCTCGGTTTAGAGAACTTACATGGGGTAGGATCGTCAGGAATCCTCGGAGCCTCGTCATCCTTGTTTGTGGGCTCGTTATTTGCCCTCGCTGGCTCGTTAACGAGCCGTTTTGTGACGTCCTCTTCCTTCTTGTCCTTCGCTTGGACTTGCTCCGGCAATGTGTTCCCGCTTCTGAGGTATACCGCTGCTATTTGGCCTCTAGGGTTCTCCTCGGGGCGGCCCGGAAGTTGCCCTTGTGGTCTTGGAATCCGTGCAGCTAGGTCCCCTAGTTGGGAATCAACACTCTTTTTCCAAATATCGAACTCCCCCCATTTTTTTATCTTGTCGGTTCAGTTTGGCTTGAACTTCATCAACTTTGTTGTTCACTCCGTTAATGCTTTCCTGTAATCCCTGAACCCATGATGGCGTCTCCTGATGGCCTGGAGGTCGATATGGTGCAGGTCGTCTATCTGGTGGAGACACTGCATAGTTTTGACTTGTATTTTGATTGCCCCATGCTTGATAGTTGTTCGACCTGTCATGATAACTAGGTTGGTTCTTGTATGGTCCTCTCATATAATTCATCTCAGCTATTGTCTCAACGTTTTTAACCTGCTCGATGTTAGTGCAAGCAGAAGTACTATGTTCAGAAGAACCACATTATTGACATGTTTGAGAGGATTTCAGAAAACTTACCTGTTTCTTCAGACGGTTGACCTCGTCTTGTAAGAATTGATTTTTAACATCTGGGTCAACTTCTTCTCGGTTAGGTATGTAGAGACGTTTTTGAGTTTGTGGAGCTTGTTGTGTTCCGTACATAGCATCGTAATTAGCCAGCTTATCCAGCAATTCCCATGCAACAGTAGGTTCCATCTCTATAAAACTGCACGCAGTATGCGTGTTGATGCGGTTCTTGGTCTCTGCATTAATGCCCTGGAAAAAGATCTCTTGTAAAACATATAAAGGTTGCCCATGAGTGGGGCATTGCCTCAGCATCTCCTTAAATCATTCTCAAGTCTCAACGAATGTTTCATTAGGCAGCTGGTGATAGGAGGTGATTCGTTTCCTTAACTCCGTAGTCTTAAGAGGAGGGAAGAACTTTGTAAGAAATTGATCGTACAAAGTTTTCCAATTCCTGATAGACTTAGAAGACAGGCTCTCCAACCAGTTTAGGGCCTTTCCAGTAAGAGACCATCTAAAAGTTTTTAACAGAACATATTCTAGTGAGATACCTTCAGCAGCTATGGTGTCACATAAATCAAGAAAGTTTCTAATATGCTCCATAGGGCACTCAGTAGGTTTCCCTTCAAACTGAGCCCGTTTTATTAAGGATATAAATTGAGATTTGATCTCAAAAGGTTTCTCTATCTCCGGAAGCACAATAGGAGATTCTGGCACCCTCAGTTTTGGATGCATGTATTGTTTGGCATTCCTCGGATAGGCATCAAGCTCTTCTTGTAAACGAGCCTTGTCAGCTCGTTGACGCTCAGCTTCGGCGTCTGCGCCGTCCTTCTCGGCTTTAAGTGCCTCCATCTGAGTCCGGAGGATTTCCAATTGTTGATCCATCTCTTCTGCCGTGGCCATGGTTCGGTTTTCTCGGAGTCGACGGTGCAGGGAACGTTCGGGTTCTGAGTAATAACCAGTGTTATCAAACTGAAGCCTTCGTCGTCCTACCGGCATACACAGAGAAAAACAGACAAAGAAAACAAAAATTAAAAATAAAAACGGGGTCGGGCTATTCCCGAACCCAAAGATAAACTAACAAACTCGTTGCTTCCCCGGCAACGACGCCAATTTGTTGAGAGGGTTTTAATTTGACAACAAATAAAATTATAGTCAAAACCCCGCTGAGTACAACGAAGTCAGGATCGTTCCACAAGAAGCAAGGTTGTTCGTTTATCAATCTATTAAAAAGCAAACAGAAACAAACAAAAACACTCACAAGCAGCCTCGTTAACGACATCGTCAGGGTCGTTAACGAACCACCGTAAACAAAAATACTCAAATAACGACCTAAATAAATTCGGTACCGAGGCAAGTAACTCAGCAACGAAAATTCACTTAAAATAATTCAAATAAAACAAAGATCTAGGATTAGGGACACCACAACATAGCCAAGCATATAAACTCGTAAGAAGATAAGATCGTGCCTTTAAACAGATAGAGTCATCAACTTTCGTTGACTATCAAGTAAATTAACCAATTTTCGCATCCTAATTCACTTAATTGTTTGTTTTGGATCTAAAGCTTGAAACTTTCGTATTCAAACAATATCAACCTTCAAGTTACTAACTTTCTCTTTCAATTAAGTTACAAACTCAAATTACCTCAACTTTCGTTTCGGTATAAGCTCAACAAATAATCTCAATAAAAGATAAAAGGCATTCAACACACAATCTTACTTATCACACATGCTCAACTATGTCGGGCTTAACCCCGATCCTAGAAAAGAAGACTACTCACAAATCATAACTACTAAACAAATAAACTTAATATAAGAAAATATTGAAAACCAATCACTACTAAATTAAATAGAAAAATCTGTCTTACAGAAGTTAAGAAGAAAACCGAAAAAGAACAAAACACCGAACCAAAACCTCGATCAACGAACTCGGTAACTTTCGTCCACCGACCTTCGAACTCGACTTCGATCAACTCGCCTCCTCGGTTCTTCCTCTTCTTCTTCTCTCTCTAATTCTACTCTCCCTCTCTATGCTAAATAGAAGGGTATTTATACTAAAAAGCTAAAAACTAAAAAGGCAAAAAGATATAAACTTTCCTTAAAAGATAGAAATAAAACTCTAAAATATAAAAACAAAATCTAAGAAGATAATAAGACCTAAAATACATATTCTAATAACCCTAAAAGATTCTAAAAAGATACTCAACCGACACGGAAATAAATTCTCGCTCAGGATCGGTGAATCATAAAATCAACCTTCGAATCTTCTCTCACGTGGCCTCGTTAACGAGCCCTCACAACCTCGTTAACGAGCCTAGGCTTGGTTTTCTTCCACACTTCCTCTCGAAAATCTTGAACTCGACTTCTTCAATCTTGTATTCCTCTGTCTTTCACTGTAACGCTCCAAATTCAGCTCCATATAGCACTTTTCCTTGCTAAAACCTACAAAATACACAAAATAGCGTAGCTTCCATTCTTTTCATAGAAATATGCAAAACTATCTAAAAACACTCAAAACTAAACCTAAACTTAACAAAACTAAAACTAATAAACAAATAAAACCTACTAAAAACTATACTAGAAATGCGAACATCAGTAATTAATATAAGATAAGTGCCCAATGCACATAATTAAAATACCCGGGTGGTGACTACAACTTGGAAAACTACTTTTGCTCCCGGCTATGAAATTTGGACAACACGTATTCGTTGAGGTTGGTTGTAGACTCGATTAGTCGACGGAGGCTTTTCAAAGCTTATGTGTGTAATAATTAAACGCTCCCAACAAATCTCATACTTCCCTATGGAACCATAGTCCCGTGGTGTTCTATCTCCTTCTATTCATTCCTTTTTCCTTTCCGTGAAAGTATTTTGGTGCTAAATCATTGGCCGTGTTTCATGCGAAATTCAATGTTAAGTATTTTTAATACAACCACAAGAATCACTCACAAAATCTCACTTGCTTATATCAAACTAAAAAAGTTAATTACCTCTTTATTTTCACTGTTTTATTGCATCATAGCTTCTCTTTTTTTCATCTGGTTCGGTTTTCTCTTTTCATTGACAAAATCTAATAAAGTCCGGTGAGCCGATAATATGGAGTTCGTGCGGTAACAGGCCTAATATACAAACCCAACGAACTTCCAACCCAAAACCATATGCAATGGGTGGAGTAGCTCATTAGGTTATATACTAGGCAATTTTACTCCCAAAGTTTCAATGTGGGTTACCTCATAACGCCCCCTCAAGTGCAACTGCCTAGGACAGTTGACACTTGGACAGAATCCCTCAAGGATTTAGCGAACCGTCACAATTGGATCGGCCGCTCCTATATTAGGCGGGCTTCTTGAATATGCTCATAAGGCCGACAAGCCCGAACAAATCCCTCAAGACTCGCGAACGGCCACTATTGGGACCAGGTCGCTCCTATATTGGGCGGACTGCCTAAACGGGCCCATGAAGCTAGCAAACCCAAAGAAGACATCAGGAAATGAACCCACACCGAAACCTGCTCTGATACCATAATAAAGTCCGGTGGACCGATAATCTAGGGTCGTGCGGTAACGAGCCTAGCATACAAACCCAATGAGGTTCCAACCCAAAACCATATGACAATGGGTAGAGTAGCTCATTGGGTATATACTAGGCAATTTTACTCTCAAAGTTTCAATGTGGGATATTTCAACAGAAGGCACTGTATGATATTGGCCTATTAGACAGCTTGATATTAATAATGCCTTCCTGAATGGTGACCTAAATGAGCAGGTTTTTATGGAGGAGTCACATGGTTTCATTGATCAATCTAGGCCCTCACATGTGTGTCTTCTTCAAAAAGCGTTGTATGGTCTGAAACAGGCTCCTCGGGCTTGGTTAAGTAAGCTCAAGTCTTTTTTTCTTGCTTCTGGCTTTCGTGCCCGTCAATCAGATTGTTCTCTATTTGTCTTTCTCGAGTCGACATGTGTGATCTATGTTCTTGTCTATGTTGATGACCTGATTGTTATAGGCAGCTCATGCTCTCATATCACTTCATTTATTACAAAGCTTAATCAGGCTTCATTATTTTTCAAGCTTAATCAGGCTTTCACTCTAAAAAATCTTGGCAATCTTGATTATTTTTCAAGCATTCATGTGACAAGTTACTTTTATGTCAACAAAAGTATATTCGAGATTTTCTTGACAGGTCTAAGATGGTTGATGCCAAGCTTATTTCCAGTCCAACAGAGCCACACTTTCGGCTCACTAAAACCAGCGACCCTTTTTCGGACCCCACACTTTATAGAAGTGTTGTTGGCACCCTACAATACTTACAATCACTCGTCCTAAGATTTCTTATATTGTAATTCGGGTATGTCAATTTATGCATTGTCCTATGGAGTCTCACTGGGGTGGTGTCAAGCGTATTCTTCGCTATCTGAAGGGTACCTTGACTCACTAATTCTCTATTTGTCCGGCACCACGGTTGACGTTGACTGCTTTCTCTGATACCGATGGGCGTCTGAATAATCGGTCTAAGCATATTTATGTGGATTTTTCACTTTGTTCGTGACATGATCGAGTCTAATGAGCATTCTGTTCGTCATATCAGTGCTAGATTGCTCATATCTTTACCAAGGCTATTGGTTCTCGTCATTTTAATTATCTTAGGCTTAAGCTTCTTGTTGGATATTTTGTTATATCTTTTCTATCCTTATTTTATATCCTGTGAATATTCTTTTGTAATCTCTATCTATAATAACATAACCTCAGTACGATAAGATTAACCGAGTTCTCATCTCTTAAAATTTGTTAGCAAGAAAGGCTGAAAATCATTCGAATAAAAGTAGTTCAATCCACACAAATAAAACACACAAATTCTTAGCAATTTGAACAAGTTTCGATGTCGTTTCCAGGACGTCAAATTGGCTTTGAGAAAGTCAATGTAGCGAGGTAAGATTTGTCTTACCCGCGCCAGTTTTGCTAGTATTGTAAATGAACCGTTCCTTCACCCGCGTCAGTTTTTGCTAGAATCAACTGAATATGATTTGTCATTAACTAGTTTGCTCAATCTAAGGGCCGATATTCTTACACACTTTATATTCACCAGAACGCAACTCTAATTGTGAAGTTGAATCAATGGAGCCTGTTATTTTAAGGATGCCGTGTGAGCTTGACGAGGGTGACCTAATGCATATATAATATTCTGGTAATCTACAAGGATTGTGGACCTTGTAATTGTGGTCCTTCCTCCTCGTACTCTTAACAACATTATAATACTACTGTACTACTTAATCGTTGACGTTAACATAGAGTTTATTATTCACTACAATAACCATAGAGATTCAAATCTATGAAAAGATTATCCACCGGAATTGTATATCCAATTTTGGATAGTTCGGATATATAGTCTTGGATATCCAATCCAACAAAATATCATTTATCTACCACATACGCAGTCGGTTAATATATAACGAATTGGATACGAGTAGAAAATCAGGATACTCGATCATAAAGATCGAATTGGAGCGGATGAATTACCTTTCTTTAACATAAAAATTACTCTAGTCTTTTATTTTCAATCCTACAAGTTAACACAATCAACTTCAGTTCTGTAATATTTTATGGGTCTGTCGACAGTCGGCAGTCGGCACCAAGTTTGTCATATTTTTTCTCAGTTACACCTTTCCAAAATTTTATAGTTTCTACTGCAAATTCTATTTGCATAGTACACTTACTAAACTTAAAAATTATTAATTGAAAACGATGTAATATTATTTCTTTTTCCCACCGAGATAACTCCCTCATTTATCCTTTCAAAAATAACAAAATTGTACGGATAAAATGAGAATGGGTTACCATTACAATTCAAATCGGTATATGACGGAGGACTTCGTCTTCTACTCTTCTGGCTTCTCGGTGACAATGGTTTAATAAGACCAGTTAATTCGTCAATTGTGGTATAATTTTTTATTCTTCAGAGTTTGACTTTTTTTTTTTCTTGTTTTTGTCACAGTTTCCGAGTTCTTTGAAAAATAATCAGGAAACTTCCGAACATTTCAAATGGTTCTTTGAAGTATAAAGGGCGGTTGAACAATTTCCGAGTTTGTAACCTGAAAATTCCTGGATAACGAAGAACCCCAATAGTTTCCAGCTTTCTTCCCTTTCGCTCTCGCCAATTTTGCCTCCCTTTCTGTCTGAGCCATGGCTGAGGAAAAAATGGGTGGATGGGGATTAGTAGGCTCCAACTTTGAAGACACCACAGATTTCTACGAACAAGCCGCCAATTCCTACAAACTTGCGAAATTATGTACGGCTTCTTTTCTTTCCGAGTTTTACTAAGTGTTTTTTTTGTTCAGGGTTTTAGCGGGATAGTACCGCCAATCCCTACAAGCTGCCAGTTCTTGTTGGAATCCGCTCTTGTTTGTGTCCAAATATCTTTGTTCAGTTGTTTGTTGTGGATAAATGCCTGATATGATTCAATTTACTGATGTGATTCAGATTTTTGGTTTCACCTTTCTTTGATCATCGACTGTCTTCACAATGGATTTGTCAGTGCAATAGAAATTTCTCAATACAAAATGTTATTTTTTTATAGGTCCAGAAAATACACAATTGATTATTTGCAACCTAATTTGAAACTTGCACAGTTTTCACATTAGCATTACTTTCCTTACCTAGATTCACTGTAGGGGAATTGTGAATGGAAGATTTTAAAATTCTATCTGTCACATCACAGAATAGGTAAATTTTGTATTCTGATCTCAGTTTTTTTTGTTCTGGTTTATTTTTGTTTATTTCTCTGGCAGGGGAGCAAGCCGCAACAGCTTATTGCAAATTGGCTGATTTGCATTTGAGGGTAGGTCTACGATTAATTATGTGTTTTCTGTTCTTAATTTATGCCAGTTTAAACAAAATAACACTTAATATGCTGCAACATTTAGATGGAGAGCAAGCCCAGTGCTGCATGTTCTTATGTGGATGCTGCAAATTGCTATAAGAAAATCTCTCCTAAAAGTAAGCAAGGCGTTTTTGCAGTGTAGATGATATGGAAATCTCTCCTAACCTTTTATTGTACTTACTGGTTTTTTGATGGTATTGTTTCAGAGGCTATATCATCTTTGGAGCACGCCATCGAACTTTTTAATGGCTTGGGGAGATTCAACATGATGGCACGAGTTTGCAAGGTAAAGTATTAAGGTGTGCTGTTTTTTAACCTAAATGATCAAGAAGCCTCTTGAGGAAGATAAAAGTCTTGATCATTTTCTCGGCTAAACCAATTCCCATTTTGGCTATATTGTTGGAGGGCCGAGTGAAGAATCCTTAATCTTTCTTGTGAATAATATGAATGTGAAAAGGTAAAAATAAGCGAGCAATAATGGTTTCCAAACATCTGAATTTTGTGTTGGTCACAAACTTCGAGGAATGTAACGAAATTTCTAGAGCCAAAGTCACTGATGTGTTTCAATCCAAATATTCAGGATGTTGGGGAATTGTACGAGCAAGGCCAAAACCTTGAGCTGGCTATTGTGTATTATGAAAGGGCTTCTCACTTTTTCCAAAGTGAAGATATGACAACATCCGCAATTCAGTGCAGACAGAAAGTTGCGCAACTTTCTGCTCAGCTTCAACGGTAAGTGCTGTGTTCTAAATGTTGGCATTTTCCAGATTTCATAACTACAGTACCTGCAACCACAAAAGAAACTGTTCGGATGTTCTTGATTTCATTTTATGTTCTGGAACCAAATATAAAAGCTTCATGTGAGAATATGAGAGGGATGATAAGTGCTATAACTGCAACATGTAGATGGTCAGATTTGAACCAATGAGCTTTAGACATTATGCTTAACACTTACCTTTTGGGTGTATTCACATTGGTAGCCTCTTAAAAATGCTGGACTGACTGGCTAATTGCATATTGTTATAGGTACGCCAAGGCATCTGAGATTTTTGAGGAAATGGCATGCCACTCTTTGCACAATAATTCACTAAGATATTCAGTTAGGGGGCATCTTCTTAATGCTGGCATTTGCCATCTGTGCAAAGGGGGAACTGTTGCAATAACCAATGCATTGGAACATTATCAGGTTCATTTTTATTCTCTCTCCTCTCCCCTTTTCCTGAATTATGGAGCAATGTCTGAATTGGCTTGTTCATGCAGGTCATGGATCCTTCTTTCTCAAGAACCCGAGAGTATCAACTATTAGCTGTAAGCCTTACCTGTATCGACTGATGACTTTCTTTTATTATGAGTTAGAAATAATACCAGCATTGCCATGATTTATCTCGTATCTATTGTATGTAAATGAATGACACCAGGCTTAAATTTTGTATTTTTGTAATCTTCATCTTTCTTTTAATTCAACGAGACCTGTAAATAAATGCTGCAATTTTTTATTGTCAGGATTTAGCAGAGGCAGTTGACGAGGAGCATGTTGAGAATTTCACTGATATTCTCAAGGAATATGACAGCTTGAGTCCATTGGTATATCTATAATTCTGTCTCTCTTTTTCCCTCACTTTGCATCCAATTTTTTGTTCTTGAAAGAGAATGCGATTCTCATCAGGTGTTACTTTGTCTTTTATGATTTAGGATGCATGGAAAAAAAGCATGTTGCTGAGAGTTAAAGAAGCCTTGAAAAAGTCAAGGATCTAGAGGACGATATTGCATGAAACTGTGAAATCTATTGACTTTTAAGGGTCTGTTTGATAAACATATAATGTAAGCGCAACTGATATGGTGGTAACTGATAAACCTAATAAGATAATTGATATGGTGATGATGTGCTGAAACGGGAGCCTTATATGGCAGATGAGTGTTTACCAAACAGACCCTAAGAGTGCAACTAGCAACCACAAATGTGGTTTGCTTTAACTGATGTGGAGTGCTTACAGGCTTAGAGCTTGGGAGTGTCTGATGTACAGAGGTGTTGTGTTCTATGATGACAGCCAAAAAAGAAGCTTCAGTGTGTTCTGCATTCTTGGCTGTTTTTCCAATGGGGTGCAGGAAATGAAATATGCAGGTTGAGTCACCGATGCTAGTTTTGGAGATTCTTTCCTACATAATTGTGCAAGTATTAGCTAGTAAATTGGTTTTGTCAATTTCAACAGGCATTGTCTCTAATATGTAGTTTGTATTAGTCTTCAAGTTGCTATGGGCTATGGCTATTGAGTGTGACCAAAATGCCATGCGAGTGAAGATCTGAATTGCTGTTTTTATTTATTTTGTTTATGATTTACAACAGAGCAGTTAAGCTGATGCCTGATGGCATATGCTTGCAAGTTGCAATGTGTATAGCTCGACTCCCTTCTTGGACAGTTCTTTGGTGTAATTGAAACCACGCTGAAATATGAACATAAAGTATTATTATTATCACCAATAGACCTTTTTATAGTTTGGATTTTCTTAGAATTCCAGTGGGCCATTATGTCGAGATTTGATTGACGTGGGCAAAAAAAGCATGATTTTCCTGTTTGACCTTGATGAATTTATGATTTTGAGTTGGTTAGTTTTAAAAAAGAACTGTCTAGTTCATTGTTAGCAAGGGAAGATGAAAGGATAAACTCAAGTAATCCTTGCTAATGGTGATGTAGGAGAAGGAAGATGAACTAAATTGAGAGGCTATCCTTGACATTTTAAGTTAGTACTTTACTAACAACACATTACAAGCTTGTTTGATCTATGATTTTTTTTTTTGCAGACATGCTTCATTTGGTTGGTTGCATCAATGATTGACAGATTTGATGCACACTATGAAATGATTATAGTTTCTCCTCAAAAAAAAAAAACGCTCCCAACAGAGATTGTGGACAGGTGCCGTTCTCTTCGCCTTCATCCTCACAGTAACCCTAGCGGCGTTTGACCCGCCGCCCCATCGGAATTGCCCCAATCCCGTCCAAATCCCATCAAAACACCAAGTCATAAATCTCAAAGCAAGCTACAAAATATCCAATAAGCCATTCTTAAACCAAGTCCCTAATCTCAGAAAAACATCAAAAGTAAAAAAGCTCATGGCGGTTGCAGATCGGAATCGGAAGCGTCTTGGCGGATCTTGGACACCAAGCCTACATAAGATTGGCAAGATAAGAAGAATTTGCAGTTCGAAAAAGCATTCGAGCAACCAATTGCTTTGTCTAGCCCGGGGCGCATCTAGGGGTTCTCTTCGGGTAGGGCGCGAGTTCCATGGTGGCGGTGGCGATTTCACCGTTGTGGGTTGTGCTGTTGGATGTGGGCTCGCGCAAACCTTTGGCTTCTATCAGCCGACGGCGTTGAATCGGTTCGATTCCAAGTGCATCGGGAGTAAGTGCCCTGTGGATCTCTCCTTCTCTCCGAGAGTTTGCTTTGCTTTTAAATGGCCTCTTATTCTCATAGATCTCTCTAGTTCCCATCCCTTTATGTCTACCCTTTTTTCATTATCTGGTTGCTGCTATTACTTCGGGGGGGTTCCCTTTTCTATCCTTGTGTTCCATGGCCGTGACCCAAAATCATCAATCAAACCTGACTACCTATCTACCACCAAACAACATGGCAATTGTTCAAACCAAAATTGTTTGTGGAAAACCCGCAGTGTGCAAGGTCAAAGCACTTTGGTGGATGCAGTTCGTGTCCCGTCTCTTCTACTCCTTGTTCTGCCTTTTGTTTTCGTGTTTCCCGTTTTTAATTGCGTCCAGTGTTGTTGGGGCTCCTCGCCCATCTTGTTGTAAAATTGTATGCTATTGCGGAGAACCCGCCTCATATGTAGCCAAAATGCAAAAGTGGCCCTTGATTCCATTCGATTACCTTGGATCAATCGGGAGAACCACCCACCCACCCACCCACAAAACAAACACTAATCAACTCAGCTTCTGGGACTATCCGTAATTAAGGAAATGCTTGACCAGAAATTCAATACAACGTTTTTATGTGCTACTTTTTGGTGTGATGAGCGCATCTGGAGCCTTAACTTTTGATCAAAATTTTTTCCAAACCGGGATCAAAAAAGCTAAACCCGAAAATCCAATACCAAAAAGCGTGCTAAGTTCACAAACAATTTGGACAACCTTCTCTACTGGGAAAACTATAAATGTGTTTAAGGAGAGTTGCCTAAAGGCAATAAACTCCATTAGGCAAAAAAGCCAATGCCATACCATAAGTATTGTAGGCGTAATTACAAAAAGCCTTTCATTAATTATGAACCAAAGCAATATAACCAGTGGCCCTCATGATCGTTTATTACCGGGTGGAAACACGATAATCACGTACATAGCATGATGCATATTTAGCACAAGAGATCGCAACGATAATAAAAAATATAAGTATAATTTTAACCATGAAAACGTAATAACCAAACACCACGGCGGCGAAATACCCAGAATACAGAGTTTCAAAAACCAAGGGGCAAATGTAGGTGTGCACCATCTAAAGCAAATGATCAACGACATCCAAAAAAAAACTATGTGAAGGATTTTACTCCAAGATAAAGTGGGAAACCCAGTTTAAGCGGGCTATCTCTCATGAAGTAAGTAACATCACCATTAAAGCCAATAATCTTACACCCCAAGTTGTAGTACTACACAACCATATAAGGAAATTGTTGGAAAAAAGAATATGGAACCCTCCCTACCCTCGAAGGGCCAAAAGCCACAAATCAGATGGTTTTTTTTATGAAGATCAGTCTGTGGAATTGTAGGGGCATGAAGCGTAGTGTAATAACTGCGGTTTTTGAGGATATTTTTGAAATTTTCTCGGATATGCTTTTAACCTTTTTGGTCCGTTTTAACGCTTAATCCAATATTTTTGTTGAAGATTAAATCCTAGAAAATTGTTGGTGATATCCTAAAATCAAAAAGAAATGATTTTATGGATCGGTGTGAATTCTAGGATTTTTCAGTGGAAAAAGAATATTTATTGGATAAGCCGTCTTTTAAATTATTTACTTTAAAGGATTTAAAATACGAAACGGAAGCCTTAAAAATTGAAGGTAGCGTGATAAAATCATGGAAAATTGATTTTATTGGTCTACATAATTTACGGGACGTTTTTCGTTTAGTAAGTTTTTCCATCCGAGATACATAATTTTATCGCTTTAATGCAAGTCCCGTTCCGAGACGGGTTTTGAATTTTATAAACATATCTTTTTGCCTTAGTGTCTAAGAATTCTTCTACGTAGCATATCTTTTCTGCCCTTTCAAGTATATCACTTTGGTTTTCAAACCAAAGGAACCCGAGAGATAAGGACGGAACGAACTCGGGGAAAGACATTGACCCTTCACCGCCGGCTAACTTCATCTTCTTCCTCTAGCTCCTCACCTCCACCTTCCACCTCCTATCTCCTTCTTCATCTCACCCTTCCCCTTTCCATGTTGTTGCTGCTCCAGAACCAGCAAGAGATCAAGAGGACGATGACGGGCTCGGCAAGGAAGAAGTGAAGACGCCACGCCGGTCATCTTCTTCGCCTCGCCAAGTGAAGCCGGCGGTGATCGGTAGGCTGTCCGACCACCACCCACCGCAAGGGACGCTGTCGGGCAACGCCCAACCACCCTTGGGCTCGGGGATCGAGCCACCATCGAGCCAAACGAGCCATGGGTTCGAGTGAAGGTATATACGATCGAAATTAATGCGGATTGATTGTGGATCCACCGTAAGGGCTTTTCGGTTCCGCTTTGCTAATTAAATTTATAGTTTTTATAATCTTGACGTTGATACGGTTCTACAGGTTCGAACCACTCGTTAAAGGGACGTCCCGATCTTCAGTTATAGCGAATACAAGTTTTGGATATCGATTGGCAAGTAAAGGACTTCGGATAATTACTCAGGATTCGTTGTTAATCCATTTGATCCGAAATTTGGTAATCTTTTAGAACTGTTGCTAATGAACAATTTTTATTTAGAAGATTGTTTCAAAAGTGAAGCGGATAATTAGTTATAATTCCGCCAAGATGGCTCCTTGAAGCATGATAACTAAGGATTTATTATATATCGATATTCGGAAATTAAATCGTTTATCGATTAGGAAGTTGTAGGAGTTGAGAATACAACTAAGAAGTGTTTTTGTGAGCTCGTTGCTGAGAAATCTTTTGTTATATTTGTCAGAAGGATGATAAAGATTTCTGTTGGAATCGCTGAGGATGTTGAGCACGCCTTCTAAGGCAAGTGGACGATTCTCTCTTGCGTTATGGTTATTAATGAGGAATTGAATTCTATTTGATCCTCATGTTGGAACTAATTTGTATGTTGAATAAAGTTTGATAGGTTGTTATTTTGTTAGAAATAACGACCATGTCGTTATTGGGGTTTTTGCGCTAGAACTGAACTTAGGACCGTTGTATGATTAGCTGTCTCATGCTGAGACATTGCTGTGAAATAAGATGGTAGAGATGGGAGTTTAGACTCCAAGACATCTCTTTAGTGGTCCTGTGCTGAAGCACTGTTGCAAAATAGGTAGTTCAGGGGTAGGAGCCGAATCTCCAATGACCTCTTTATAACATAATCTGTATTGGGGAGCGTAGCTTGCTAGCGTATCCCAATATTGGAATCATGACTCATGTCACGCTGCACGTTGAAGGAAGACAATGGTGCACTTTAGCTAAGTGCAATTGACACTTGGTTGTTGGCCGAGCATGTATAAATGACCATGGATGAAACAGGCCCTCTGACCTCGGTTGTTGGCCGAGCATATATAAATGATCATGGATGAAACATGCCCTCTGATCTCGGTTGTTGGCCGAACTATGTAAGAACTATTAAATTGTGCGAGTGCACAGATTGAGAGTAATGATAGATAAGTGTGTTGGGCACATTAATGTACCCGAATGGTTAGTCTATTCGATAACCATTCTTGCTCCCGGTTATGAATGATTTTTAATCAAACGTTGATTAAGTCAATCTGGTTAGTCGATGGAGGCTTTTCAAAATGTTATGTGATTAATATGAGTTCCCAACAATTGTTCATGTTTCGTAAAGGAAACCACAAGCGGTGGTGTTCTCTCTCTTGATTATGCGAGTCTCCTTCTTATTCTCTATAAGACTGCTAAATGTTGGATCATAATCTGAGTCTAATCGGATTTGAATGGCAATATGTTTAGTTATAATCATAAGAACCAAGTTAGATTCTCCGCTTGCTAGTCTATCATTAGACTAACCCGTCCATCTTCTTTTCTTTTATATGGCCGGCTGGTGTCCACCGTTGATATACGACACATCAGGCTCTGCTTGGAAGTTGATTCAAGAGGCATATTCAGAGGTTTGAAGCTCTAAAAGTGGAAGAAAGGTTTCCAATGGCTATACTTGAGTGAAGATCATGGTTGAACTACTTCAAAGTGAAGCTGAGTTTCAGAGATAAGAACTCAAGGAAGACTTGATGAAGATTTTGTTTAAATAGAAGGTTGTTCTATTTATTTTTTCTTTTAAGTTAAGGTTTGTATAAGACCTTTTACGTATTTTTCCGCTGTAAAGTTTTACTTAATTTTTTTTAGGTTTTTAAATGGTTTCATTTACCTTGTTTTTAGTTTGTTCAGTCAGTTTAAACCCTTGGGTAGCTTCGGTTTAGTCTTAATCGGGGTTATTGGCGGTAATGCCTCCAGGGTAAGTAAGGGGGTGTTACAGAAGTGGTATCAGAGCTAAAAGTTCCTAAGTCTTGCTTAAGACTCTCATCTTCCATATAGAATTGTGGAGAATTCTATGTTGGTGTTGTCTTAGAACCATTTACGGAAAGTGGTTAAGATTGAAGGTCAGACTCATGAAGAGATAGAAGGAGAAAAGGGAATTGGAGAACATGAGGTAACAAGTTTGTAATGGCTTATGTGAAAAAGGTCATATAGTGGACATTTGATTCCATGGAGATGGGAATGGATTCCGAGAAGGATCCAAAGTAAGATTAGGTGAAGATTCCTGAAGTTGAACCGATTCTTGACCAAGTTCTCAATACATTCCTATTCTCTCTTGAGAGTCTGAATTAGGTGTACCGTCGTCATTTCTTCTATATTAGGAAACTTCTTGTAAGATTTTGAAGTTAAGTATTGTATTTCATAAAGACTTTCTAGTTTGAAGGTTTCCTATGTTAAGATCCTATGATGGAAGATTTCAAGTTAAGAATTTTTGTTAGAAAGTTCATGATTCAAAGCTATGTGAAAGAAATTGTTAATTTCTTTTCTTGATATGTGAAAGTTCAAGTGTTGTCTTTAAAAAGGAAATTTTTAAGGTGAGTTTCTGGGAAGAGTAAGAGTTTTCCCGAGAATATTTTTCTTAGGAATTTCTAAATTTGGTTGAAATTCGATTATCAATAGAAGTTTGGAGTTGGAACCTCTACTCCTCAATGTTGAGATTTGGAGAATCTTATGAGCCTTGAGTGATTCTAAAAAGATCAGTATGGATCATGAAGGGATGTAAAAGAATCCTGAAAAGAAAAGGATTGTCTTTGGAAACTTTCTTCAACAATTGTGTTTGTGACTCTATAGTATAGAATCATGGATATTCTGTACTTTTCTTTGCTCAGTTGGGAGTTAAAGAGCTTTGAAGTGCTCAAACGTTGAATCGATTGAATTGTTAATCTATTGGAAGATGCAGTTCAATTTCGAATCTGATAGTATTCGAACTCAGATTTTCATATATGTTGTTATCCTTTGAGTTAAGAGGATTGAGAATCCTAAATGGAATGGGAATTTCTTATGATTATAGTAAGGACGAAAGAAAAAATGCTGGTTCAGTTTAAGTTGTGAACAAGTGGTTAATCATCAAGGTTATTGTGAATAAGGTTGATAGGTCAAAATGGATTGAACAGGTAAAAGTTCATCAGTAATGTGTTTATGTTCAATTAACTACTTGGCACAAGTGTTATTGATTACATGAGTTGTTGATATCCCGATGATTAACCTCTGTGACAACGATATGGGAATTTTGTTGTATGATACCTAGCTTGAGATAATGAGAAGAGACTTGAGGTCTATAATGGGCTAGAAATGGAATCAACATTGAGATGTTCTAATTTACCAATGGTATTGACCTATGTTTCTTCAAGGATGGAAATGATAAAGTCAGTTTAGAGAAGATCAATCAAGGAATGATCTTAGCATATTTGTCTTTGATATTTTAAACAGTTGGGAGAAAAATATCAATCATTCAATATTGTGGTTAATAAGGCTTAGCCCTTATCGCTGAAAAATAATTTCAGTTGTGTAGGATTTTGAAGATTTTATATCAGTCAAATCCAAATCCTAAGGTGGAACTGGTGAGACTGTTAAATTGTCGGCAAGCTTCCTAACCATAATCTCTTCCTTTGCAATGTGGTTTGAACTTGAGCTAATAAAAAGTTATATGTCTTCTCCTTATGTTTAAGTAAGAAGACAAGAATGATGGAGAAGTTTAGTTTGTTCACCAATGTTGAATTGAGAAAGGTTTAAGAATATTTTGTTTGGCCATGTGCATTCTGCTAAAAGAGATTGGAAATTAAAGGAATTTCCATATATGTAGAGAGATATGAGGATTGGATGTTTTGAACTAGATGCAAAGTTTGAAAGTTCACTTTTTATATTGAGAGGATTAAGTTGTAAAAGGATTGAAAGGCCTTAAACTCATCAGAAGAGTTTGATAGTTTACTTTTGGATATCGGAATTTAAATGACTATTAACTTGCAGAAGGCTTGTTGTTTTGTGAATGGATGAACTAAAGTATTAAATTTTTGTCTATAGATCATGTTTGCATAACTTTAAAGTAGTATGTCAAGGAGGCATACAAGTTAAGAATGATCGAAGAAGAAATTTTTCTATGAGTATGAAGATGTCGGAATCACATTTTCTCTAAGGTTTGCAAGTAAGTGGATTGGAGTGATCAACTCTTTTATTGAACCTGTAAAGTTAAGTTAGGTTGAGATTGAGTTAAATCAGGCAGAGATTACTCAATACTATGGATTATAGAAAAATCTAGTAGTATGTCTAATTAAAAAAAATCAAGGAATGCCATCAGGTTCTATCTTGAGGAAGGAATGAAGTATTACATTCGAAAAGAAATGTAGTACGCATAAGTGAATTGGATTGTCTTAGGTCCTTTGAGACTCATCTTTGATTCTGAGAAAATTTCAAATATGAAATTTTAAGGCAATGTTAGTGGTTAAAATGATTTGAGAGTAAATGTTTTTACGGTTTTCATAGTGGTGAGTAAGAATGTATTTTGTCTTCCATCTTGATCACATGGTAAGGCAAGATTACATGTCTTATTCCTATGAGAATGCAGTAAAGGATTATGTTTATTTTATCTCCCCATATTGATCACATGGTGGAATAAGATCACATAATTCCTTGGGTTTTAAAGAATGATTTCTAGTATGATTTGGCAATCATGTAATTTTGCAATTATATGAGTTTTGCAAGTGTAGTTCGTTGAGATGAAAAGATGCAAGCTTTATTTTGCATTATAGCAATTGCTATATCTATTGCTATATCTAGTATCTTGTAAAACTCCTTTGAGTTAGTATATCCTTGGTATCCTATACAATTTAAGGAGTATGGTCAAACTTCCCAAAATAGTTCGATTATAAGTAAAGAAATTTGGTAAGATTCTTTACAAATTTGTGTTGGTCTCTGAAGAGCATGAAGTAACTCTATACTTCTCTAAAAGTTTGGGATTGTTTTCAGTCAACAATTATTGGAATTCTCTAAGTAGTTTGCTAGTAGTTCATCTTAGTTGACGTCATGACTTAAGAAAGTCATTGCCTTAAGAAAGTCATTGCCTTTTTAGCGGAATTGTCCTTGAAAGTAAGTTGATACGGACTCTTGGGATGGAATCCTTTCTAAAGAATGACATTGTAGTAATCCTTTCTTTGGAATAAAGGATGTACTAGTAATTTCTCCATTAGTTGTATTTGTTTTCAGGTTGTCTTGAAAACTTAAATCTCTTTGAGATAATATAGTCAAATGAGGACTTTAAGCAGAACTCCAATGGGTCTGGAGTTTGGATATGCAAATTAGTATTGATATTCAATCTCAGTCTGATAAGTTGTTGGATATAGAGTGGACACTTGAGGGTATGTTTTTCATCCTAAGAGTTAGGTTGCTCAACAAGTCAGAATGTTAAGTGAAGTTTAAACAATTCTTTGATGAAAAAGACTGAAAATTGTCAATGGAGACAATTTTGTTGGAAATTGTTGGACTAAAGGTATTACTGTCCAATATGTTGGTATAGTAATGCGTAAGAGTGTAGTCTGAAGTATTTGAGAGAGATAACTACTTTTGAATGTCAGTATGCCTAAGCTGAGTTTTGGTTTAGAAAAGGATGTAAAGGATTGATAAGATAGGTTATTATATTGTCATGTGTTGGATAAATCTCATATTCTTGGTTAAAGTAATACTGAGATTTTATCTCAAAAAGGAAATTGAGTAAGGATTTTAAGTAATCCTTGTAAAGAAACTAATTTGAGAAGGACTAAAGGTTTAGTTTGGATGACAACAAGGTTGTGTGAATCCCCTAGGATGTTATTCAAAATCTGTTGACCAGATCAAGGAAAGGTAGTATGGGAAAGTAATATTAATTTAAGATCAATGGAGAAGATCAAGAAGGTAAGACACCGAGATTTGTTATTCAAGATTAAAGATTACTTGGTTTCAAAACTGTTCATGAGTATCTGTTGTTGATGAGCTTCAAAAGCTTAATTCAAAGGAAGCATATTTATTTGCTTAATTGGTTCATCCTAGAACAAGTAAATGTATAAGGATTAAGATAAAACTTTTGATGGACTGACATGAAGCGAAATGTCACCGAATTCGTTTTGATATGTTTGGTTTGTCTGGAAGTCTTGATTGAGCATAGAAGACCAAACAAAATGCTATAGTCTCTTTGTGTTTCAGGAGAGAAATGGGAAGATTTTACAATGGATTCTTGTCATTAGTCGTTCAAGACTTAATGAAAGAAGGATGCATATGAGGTTGTTAAGAAACTCATCTAGAGTGTTCTTTCTAATGCATTAAAGATGACTTAAAGAATACAGAAGTTAGCTGAGGTGTTCATACATGAAGTTTTTGATCTTCATAAAACTCCAAAGACTTTTATCTCTGATTGAGATAGGTGGTTCATGTCAAAGTTTTGAAAGAAGCAACATCAAGCTTTGTGGAGTGAATTGAATTTTAGCGCAAGCTTCCTTCATCAAAGTGATGAACAATGCAAGAAAACAAATTCAAACTTCCGAGGACATGTATTCTGAATTCCACACGAGTTGGAATGGTAGTTTGAGGTTGAGTAAATTCACATACAAGAATTTTGAATTCATGATAAAGAAATGAATCTTTTAAGGCTCTGTAAGACCGGAAGTGTTGGTTGTCAATTGTTTGGAATGACAATACTGACAAGGTTCTTCATGGGCTAGACTTGGCCAAGAGAACAACAACTGATATCTCACTAACGTTCAAGGGTGCTGACTGCTGAAATCGACAACAGTTGTGTGTTGTCTTAATTTGAGAGCATGTTGAGTTCACTGCAGAGAACAATGTTTTGTTTATAGTATCCGCCTTGAAAGGCATATTCCGCCGGGGAAGGCGATACAACGTAAATGCTCGCTATGTTAGATCTTTTGAGATACTGGAATGAACTGGTAAGCTTGTTTATTGGTTGGCATTGCCACCTTTAGTGCATTCTATCCGTAATGTCTACCTTTGATTAGGTTACCTTGGCCTAAAAATGGAGGTGAAGAAAAGACTTGAGAAATAGACGGGAAATATTGAGCCATTTTCCAAAGTTAATGAACGTTGTAAAGAAGGAGTTTGGTAACTAAGCAGTGGTTGTTTGTGCTTGGTGCAGAAGTAACAGTATGCTTTTTTTAAAGGGGGTACTACAAACTTCTTTATAGGTTTGTAGTGGTTATGTGTGTGTGCTTGTGCTATCTTTCCTTGTGATTCGAGTTCTCCTTGGTTTCGAGGACGAAACCATTTTTAAGGGGGTACTAATGTAATAACTGCGGTTTTTGAGGATATTTTTGAAATTTTCTCGAATATCCTTTAACCTTTTTGGTCCGTTTTAACGCTTAATCCAATATTTTTGTTGAAGATTAAATCCTAGAAAATTGTTGGTGATATCCTAAAATCAAAAAGAAATGATTTTATGGATCGGTGTGAATTCTAGGATTTTTCAGTGGAAAAAGAATATTTATTGGATAAGCCGTCTTTTAAATTATTTACTTTAAAGGATTTAAAATACGAAACGGAAGCCTTAAAAATTGAAGGTAGCGTGATAAAATCATGGAAAATTGATTTTATTGGTCTACATAATTTACGGGACGTTTTTCGTTTAGTAAGTTTTTCCATCCGAGATACATAATTTTATCGCTTTAATGCAAGTCCCGTTCCGAGACGGATTTTGAATTTTATAAACATATCTTTTTGCCTTAGTGTCTAAGAATTCTTCTACGTAGCATATCTTTTCTGCCCTTTCAAGTATATCACTTTGGTTTTCAAACCAAAGGAACCCGAGAGATAAGGACGGAACGAACTCGGGGAAAGACATTGACCCTTCACCGCCGGCTAACTTCATCTTCTTCCTCTAGCTCCTCACCTCCACCTTCCACCTCC
Source organism: Fallopia convolvulus (assembly GCA_964016875.1). Lineage (NCBI taxonomy): Eukaryota > Viridiplantae > Streptophyta > Magnoliopsida > Caryophyllales > Polygonaceae > Fallopia > Fallopia convolvulus. The sequence goes on from OZ024719.1 coordinate 42,082,565, forward strand.
TATCTCCTTCTTCATCTCACCCTTCCCCTTTCCATGTTGTTGCTGCTCCAGAACCAGCAAGAGATCAAGAGGACGATGACAGGCTCGACAAGGAAGAAGTGAAGACGCCACGCCGGTCATCTTCTTCGCCTCGCCAAGTGAAGCCGGCGGTGATCGGTAGACTGTCCGACCACCACCCATCGCAAGGGACGCTGTCGGGCAACGCCCAGCCACCCTTGGGCTCGGGGATCGAGCCACCATCGAGCCAAACGAGCCATGGGTTCGAGTGAAGGTATATACGATCGAAATTAATGCGAATTGATTGCGGAGCCACCGTAAGGGCTTTTCGGTTCCGCTTTGCTAATTAAATTTATAGTTTTTATAATCTTGACGTTGATACGGTTCTACAGGTTCGAACCACTCGTGAAAGGGACGTCCGGATCTTCAGTTATAGCGAATACAAGTTTTGGATATCGATTGGCAGGTAAAGGACTTCGGATAATTACTCAGGATTCGTTGTTAATCCATTTGCTCCGAAATTTGGTAATCTTTTAGAACTGTTGCTAATGAACAATTTTTATTTAGAAGATTGTTTCAAAAGTGAAGCGGATAATTAGTTATAATTCCGCCAAGATGGCTCCTTGAAGCATGATAACTAAGGATTTATTATATATCGATATTCGGAAATTAAATCGTTTATCGATTAGGAAGTTGTAGGAGTTGAGAATACAACTAAGAAGTGTTTTTGTGAGCTCGTTGCTGAGAAATCCTTTGGTTATATTTGTCAGAAGGATGATAAAGATTTCTGTTGGAATCGCCGAGGACGTTGAGCACGCCTTCTAAGGCAAGTGGACGATTCTCTCTTGCGTTATGGTTATTAATGAGGAATTGAATTCTATTTGATCCTCATGTTGGAGCTAATTTGTATGTTGAATAAAGTTTGATAGGTTGTTATTTTGTTAGAAATAACGACCATGTCGTTATTGTGGTTTTTGCGCTAGAACTGAACTTAGGACCGTTGTATGATTAGCTGTCTCATGTTGAGACATTGCTGTGAAATAAGATGGTAGAGATGGGAGTTTAGACTCCAAGACATCTCTTTAGTGGTCCTGTGCTGAAGCACTATTGCAAAATAGGTAGTTCAGGAGTAGGAGCCGAATCTCCAATGACCTCTTTATAACATAATCTGTATTGGGGGCGTAGCTTGCTAGCGTATCCCAATATTGGAATCATGTCTCATGTCACGCTACACGTTGAAGGAAGACAATGGTGCACTTTAGCTATGTGCAATTGACACTCGGTTGTTGGCCGATCATGTATAAATGATCATGGATGAAACAGGCCCTCTGATCTCGGTTGTTGGCCGAACTATGTAAGAACTATTAAATTGTGCGAGTGCACAGATTGAGAGTAATGATAGATAAGTGTGTTGGGCACATTAATGTACCCGAATGGTTAGTCTATTCGATAACCATTCTTGCTCCCGGTTATGAATGTTTTTTAATCAAACGTTGATTAAGTCAATCTGGTTAGTCGATGGAGGCTTTTCAAAATGTTATGTGATTAATATGAGTTCCCAACAATTGTTCATGTTTCGTAAAGGAAACCACAAGCGGTGGTGTTCTCTCTCTTGATTATGCGAGTCTCCTTCTTATTCTCTATAAGACTTCTAACTGTTGGATCATAATCTGAGTCTAATCGGATTTGATTGCCAATATGTTTAGTTATAATCATAAGAACCAAGTTAGATTCTCCGCTTGCTAGTCTATCATTAGACTAACCCGTCCATCTTCTTTTCTTTTATATGGTCGACTGGTGTCCACCGTTGATATACAACACATCAGGCTCTGCTTGGAAGTTGATTCAAGAGGCAGATTCAGAGGTTTGAAGCTCTAGAAGTAGAAGAAAGGTTTCCAATGGCTATACTTGAGTGAAGATCATGGTTGAACTACTTCAAAGTGAAGCTGAGTTTCAGAGATAAGAACTCAAGGAAGACTTGATGAAGATTTTGTTTAAATAGAATGTTGTTCTATTTATTTATTCTTTTAAGTTAAGGTTTGTATAAGACCTTTTACGTATTTTTCCAATGTAAAGTTTTACTTAATTTTTTTTAGGTTTTTAAATGGTTTCATTTACCTTGTTTTTAGTTTGTTTAGTCAGTTTAAAGCTTTGGGTAGCTTCGGTTTAGTCTTAATCGGGGTTACTGTCGGTAATGCCTCCAGGGTAAGTAAGGGGGTGTTAAACGTAGGTCCTTCTGGACCGAGATCGGTGCTTTATGCCGCCTCGAAAATATCCAACTAATTTCACTTGTCGAAACAAAAGCCCAAACCCCGCCAGAATGTAAATACCGGCAAAAAGTTGGTTTCGACTCTATTGAGTTCATTCCGGCAAATGGATTTGCTGGAGGGATCTGTGTCCTTTGGAAGGGGGCCCATCTCTCGAATGAAAGAATCCAAACTATCCACAGAGACGAACGCTTCATAGGCTTCCAGTATACAAACCTCAAAATTAACAATGAATTGATCATTATTTTTGCTTATGCTCCGCCAAGGGCACAAGAAAAAGATCTGTTTTGGACGAAACTCAAAGTGTTTATCCAGAATTGTAACCTTCCATGTATCATTATGGGAGACCTTAATGAAATCCAACACCCCGATGAAAAACAAGGGGGCGCAAACCCGAACAATTCCAGGTTTGAACGGCTCATTAAATTTAAAAATGACTGTGACGTTTGCGATATTCCAACGTTAGGAAACAAATTTACCTGGAGAATATCCAAACATTTCGAAGATATTACGTTTGAGAAATTAGACCGCACATTAGTAAGTAACCAAATTATTCAATGGTACCCGTCCATAGCAACGAAAAACCATACTTTCTCAACCTCCGATCACTGCCCTATCTCGTCCGATCTCCCAACAAGAGCACCATTCAAAACACAACCATTCAAATTTGAAATGATGTGGACCTCTAGAAAAGTTTTCTAGAACGTCATCAAACAAGCATGGCGTCATAACGCTGGTGGATCACATATGTTTAATCTCACCAAAAAAACACAACTCCTTAAAATCAAAGCAAAAGCATGGAATAAGCACACTTTTGGAAATATCTTTGAACAAATAAAAAACTAGACGAAGATTTGCTTCAAATTCAGAAAGATATCATAGAAAATAAAAACACTCAACTAGTCCAAAAGCAGGAAAGGCTGGCCAAAAAACGGTCGTACCTAATAAATTTCCACAACACCTATTGGAAACAAAGGGCTAAAAACACACACATAAAATTAAATGACAAGAACATGAAGTACTTCCACCGGATTGCAAGCGGCAGAAGAAATAGAACCAATATCAAAGAAATCCGTACAGCAGAGGGAACGCAAATCACTGGACTAGAAAACATCAAAACAGAAATCAAAAGGAATTTCCAAAACCGTTTCCGAGCGTTGGAAATAAACCACAGAAAACTCCAAAGCATGCAAACCATCCAGAAGGAAGTAACCGAAGCAGATAACAAGGAAATCACAAAACCGGTAACAAATACCGAAATAAAGAACGCATTATTTGGTATCGGGGATGATAAATCCCCCGACCCGGATGGAATGCCGGCCAGCTTCTATAAAAAGTATTGGCATATTGTCGGTCCGAACGTGACAAAGGCTGTTAAAAGCTTCTTTCACACAGGTAAAATTTTGAAACAAATAAACCACACATTTATAACTCTATTACCCAAATGTGACAAGTGACAACCCCAACTCAACCAATCACTACAGGCCAATTAGTCTATGCAACACAATATATAAAGTAATATAAAAAATCCTAACAAATTGTCTCAAAAGAGTACTAAACAGGCTCATCCATCCAATGCAAGAGGCTTTTGTCCAAAACATGAGCATCCACGACAATACGCTCATCGCGTATGAAATCTTCCACTCATTCCGAAACAAACGTGGGAAGGAGGGGTGGATCGCGATCAAACTAGACATGACAAAGCCTATGATCGGATCAGCTGGGATTTCCTCGCTGAGATACTCCACAAATTCGGGTTTAATGATAAATTCTTAGGATGGATCCGAGAATGGGTGGAAACGGTCTTTTTCTCAGTCCTTGTCAACAACGGACTGACAAAACAATTCTACCCTCAACGGGGCCTTAGGCAGGGGGATCCCCTATCACCATACTTATTCATCCTCGCTGCTGAGGTTCTGGCTAGACAACTCAACCTCTGGAGCGTTGATCCTAAAAGTGGCATCGGGATCCAAATCTCGAGGAATGGAACAAAAATCCCTTTCTTGGCCTTTGCAGATGATATTATTATTTTTGCCAAAGCTAACAGCCAATTGTGCAAAAAGATTATGGACATTATTGACGACTACTGTCAGATATCCAAACAGAAAGTCAGCTTCCTAAAATCGACTTTCCAAGTCACCAAAAACACTAACAATAACACAAAGGAGCTGATAAAGCAAATTTTACAAAAAAAAACACAGTTGCACTTGATAAATACCTGGGATGCCCGATAATTAACGGGAGAGTAACCTAAAACACTTTTAAACCCCTAGTGTTAAGAACCAGATCCCAATTATCAAAATGGAAAGCCAACGCCCTATCCCAAGAAGGGAGAAAAACACTAATTAAAACAAACCTATCAACACAACCTAACTATATGATGCAATCATTTCTACTGCCACAAGCAACTTTGAAGGAACTCGACCGGATAAACAAAAACTTCTTCTGGAACAAGGAAAACAGTTACAAGCCACTTATTAGCTGGAATTCTTTGTCGCCCTCCCGCCCATGGAGAGTTGGGAATTGATAAAGCGATCGAGATGAACTAAGCACTGCAAATGAAGCTGCTTTGGAAAATCTTAGCGGAACCAAACAACCTTTGGGTCAAAATTGTGACTGAAAAATACCTCAAAACAGAAAACATCCTAAAATATAAGAAAAAACAAAATACATCCTGGCAATGGGCTAAGCTTGTTGGCCTAAGAGACCTCTTTGTAAAGGGCCTTATCTGGCAAGTGGGGGATGGTAAAACTATCCGATTTTGGAAAGATAATTGGATCGGCAATGATTCCCTCCACCCGAAACCCGAGGTCGAAACTCTTATTAACTGGGAGGAACCGGTTGAGGCTTATCTCCGGGAGGACAACTCATGGAACACGGAGAAGTTGGATGAGGTCGTCTCGCCGGATGACTTCGACAAAATTTCCAAAATTATCAATCCCATTAACAAAATACGAGATAGATTGTACTGACAACCAAGCAAAAATGGATGGTATTCCACCCACTCCGCAATGCAGTGGCTCCACCAATCAAAAGGGGAACCCAAAATTAATCTAGAATGGATTAACCGGCTAAATGTCCCTCCAAAACTGAAAAACTTCATATGGAAAGTAGCCCGAAACGGCCTACCAACTAAAACTAGACTTGCGGAAAACCACATTCCGGTAACACAAGGCTGCGAAGCATGTAACTGCACGGTGGAGGACACTTACCATGTGTTAATCTCATGCCCACTCACTAAGGCATCACTTAATTCATTGGACCCAAAATTAAGGGGAATCACTGGCCAGATCCCTCCGAACGGAAGGAAACCACACGAGATTCTGGATGAAAATAAAAAATAAGACAACCAAAGAGGAATTTGAACTTCTCATAACTATATGGTGGAGCGTTTGGTTCTCGAGAAACAAATTAAAGATTGGAAACTTGCAGAAGCTGCCACTTCTTCCGGTCCCCGTAACCATAGTGGTCGGGATTGGTCTGGAAGAAAGCGAACTAAATGGGAAAAATCCAAAACTGGCTTTATTAAATTGAATTTTGATGGTGCAGTTAATGCAGATGGCGTGGATTCATTTGGGTTCATTCTCAGGGACACAGGTGGCTCTCCCATCCACTTTGACGGAGGACTGATCGGTCGACAGTCTGTGCTGATATCCGAGACCATCGCCTTGCGCCAGGGACTTCTCGAGGCCACTAGACGTGGTATTCCACGGATCCAGATCGAAGGCGACAATTTGCAGCTGGTCAATGCCGTACTAGGTGACTGGCGCTGCCCGTGGGAGATTGAGTTGCTACATGCGGACATTCATTGCTTGTTGGCTCGCTTCCAGGATTGGAGCTTTTCTCACATTGTGCGGGAGTGTAATTCTGTGGCGGACTTCATCGCTGGATCGTTTAGGCGTGTCTCCTCCGTCCCACTTACAGCTGATTCGGGTCTTCTTACCCTCATCCGTCAGGATGATATAGGGCGATCACTACCTTGTTAGCGGTTACCCTAATTTCTTTCCTTATAAAAAAAAAATGATTGACAGATTTGGTTATTTCCTTAATATTACTGTACTAATCAAGCTAATAATACGAGCTGCTCTTTGTTGAATATTTACAAAAGTAGAGCAATTCAATTCTAGAATCTGGATTCTGGAGGAACAGGAAGTTAATTATGGGATTCTTTGGCATGCTACGTTTGAAAAATAAAATAAACTTGTTGTTTTTGGGCTCGTCTTGTTAATAACTGATTTCAAGCTCTCAGTTTGGTCTTCTTGTCTGGAAACCCCTCCTGTTTTGTTAATAACACAATACAAATGTGAAGTCTCTACTGTCCATTTTTGTGGAAGTCCGCGGGCCATAACTAGGGGTCGGGCGTAGGTAAGCCCATTATACAAGCCTGATGGGGTTCCATCCTAAAACCAATTGACTATAGGATGAGTAATTCAAATACTTATATAATAGATATGTTTAGTCTCAACTTTCAGATATGGAAAGTATTTTCAACAATTTCGTATTTTCAACAATTTCAAATTATATATTCTCTGAGTTTCTCTATTGTGGTTGCTCTTTATGACAGAATTGTGAACCTCATTGAACAGGAATACAGAGTCAAGTGGCAAAAGTGGTCATTTTGATTGATCTCAAATTTCTTAAGCAACCATTTACACAAGAAAAAAAGAACATGGATAAATCACTCTCCTCTCCCTCTCTCAAGATCAAGCATTTCTCCAAGTCCTGAAATGTGCATTAGTTCAAACTGTCATCTTCGATCCTCTGGTCTTCTGATCTTTTTCTTTTTCTTCTTCCTCTCTGTTCAGAGGTTGGTTCATCAACCAAGAAATCCCACTTCTTTACTTGTCTTTCGATCTGTTTCCCTAAATCAACCCCAAGAAAAAAAAAAATCTCCACACAAGCAGCACTTCTACAACGCCCTAAGGATATATGTTGAGTACACATATTTATAAGTAAAACACACATCTCACTCTTGTGCTATGTGTATTAAAAAAGAAAGACCTTCAAATAATCCAAGAGCTGTTCCAAAAGTAAAAAAAAAAGTCAATAATCTTCTTCTTCATGTTGTAACACTCGTTTGTCCCAGCACATATGTAGGCCTCTCAATCTCTTCCCATACCAACTTTGATGCTATCTCATCATACTCCGGCACGTATTCCTGCTCATTTCAACAAACCATTCATAAATATAATTAACTAGGTAAGATTTTGTTTTATGTAATTTATTTATTGAGTTAGTTAATTACCTCAAGCTTTCTGATTAGTTCCTCGGGTGTAGGTGCAGATACGATAATACGGTCGGCTGGTGGCGGGATAAAGCCTTCATCAAAGGCCTTATCTAAGAAAGATAACAGCGAGTTGAAGTATCCATCAACGTTCAAGAGTCCAACCTAAATAGAAAACAGTTATTAATTGATTTTGATGAGTCAGGCAGGCTATTTAATAATTATTACTCTACCACGGAGTAATTGACAATTTATACCAGCAAAGCACAGTGGACTTTATTTCTTGCATAGATTATGGATCCATTTGATCCTGTTGTAAGTAAACCATGCATATTTATATTATCACGTCTCCATGTGAATTCCACCAAGGAATCACATGGATTTGTGGATATTCAGCAATCGACACCTATGTGTAACAATCCTGTACGTTCCTTGTCCTATTTTGTTTCAGATCTGATTCAGAAGAATGAGATCGGTTCATTGATTGTGCTAGTTGGTTTGACTTGTCATCCTACCCTCCAACTGTAATCTCACTTATATGGAAATATCAGCGTAAGCTCAAAGACAAAATCATTTTCTTAGGCTACCTAATAATTGCGGTCAATAAAGCCAAAAAAGGATGATTCATTTACAGGGAAAGCTTGATTGTAGATTGTCATCTTTACAGACAGTTTCATAAAAAGGCAACAGTTAGTTTCACTTCTCTTATGTATTTAATATCAATTATACTTACAATGATCAATTTCATCATATAGGATATTACAGTATAAAAAAAAGGATCGAGGTATATTTTACAGAAGAGAAAGTAAGAGGAAATCATGGAACAAGATTCATACAGGTTTGCGGTGTATTCCAAGCTGAGCAAACGTAACCACCTCAAGAAGTTCTTCAAGGGTACCAAACCCACCTAAATCCACACAACAAAATCCAAATTGACTAAGAAAAACTCAAGAAAACGATCAAATTTAATTAGGACAGTAAAAGGGAAGCAAGAAATCATTTTAATTTGTACCGGGTAAGGCGATGAAGGCGTCTGCTTGGCGAGCCATCTCTGCTTTACGTTGGTGCATGCTCGATACTGATATTACATCTCCAACGGTTTCACTAGTTATCTGTTAACAATATTAATTATCATATAGTTTGTGTAAGAAGATGAAGATGTAAACCTTAACTTTTAACAAATAACTTGTATCAAAATAATAATAGATCTTACCGCCACAGACATGAGGCTCTTTGGGATGATCCTGCAAAAGCAACCCACAAACGAGAGGGAAAAACAATGAGATCGAATTGGCAATAATTAAAAAAAGGTTTAGTTTTTCAGTTAACTACTTCCAAATTCATAGTTTTTAATTTTATCAATTCATTGTGAGTAGGAAGTGGAGCACATCAATGTGAAAGTCAAACCAAATTGCTTTCTTTCAATTTGTATAAAATGTGTGTATCAATTTGATTCCGTGACAGAAGTGGATCCCATGACGTTGAGCCTTCTTTATGTAGTAGTAATGTAAAATGTAAGAGTATCATATATATATATATATATATATATATATATATATATATATATATATATATATATATATATATATATATATATATAAAACTTGTACAAGGAAAAAGAAAGAGATTAAAATTACCCAAGAACATGGCGACCACCGTCATGGACAGCTTGAGAAACGAGGCCCATTAGGCCCACGGTGGCACCTCCGTACACCAAATCAATTCTCCTCCTTGCCTTGAATCAATCATTTAACACACACATGTACACATATACAAATCCATTAGATTGCTCTTCTTCACCAATAATAATATATATAAAAAATAACAAATATTAGATTGAGCACGGCTTTCCATTTCCAAATTACTATAAAAAACACAAGTAGCTCCCAATTATTGAACCCATCATCACGTGTCCATCAAAGCATTAGTATCTATTGCACTAAAAATACGTGAAAATCAGTACAGTATATGCTAAATTCGCCATTGATTTAGGGATGGTTTTTCACTCATATTTAAATATATTTTGAAACTTTAATGTGTAAGTTATGAAAAGTTAAAACAATATGACCATATTGGAACCAAAATAAATAAATTGCACTGGACCTACTAGTATTTAGATTATAGTTTGTAAGTCAAAACAAAAATGATAGGACTAGCGGGTAATGACATGAAATATACCACGTTTGTCTCTGTACTTCTGCAATTAATTAAGAATACAGAATAATTAGCACACAAGAAAGAGTCGGAAGTAACAGAAAGAGAGCGAAATTAAGGAAGAGAGATCACGCAAGAAAGATGCGCAATTCTGATGGTAAGCAGGTGACAGCTACCAAAATCTTCCTCCTAATTAAGCTAACACAACACATTAATTCCCAAGTTGCCAAACTGCCCGTTTCTCAGGTGAATCAAATTGAATTGAACTCTACAAGTTAACAAGGTGCAGATTGATTGTGTATGGAACCAATGCAAAACATGAATAAAATGCAGAGCATTCATTTCTCTGGTTTAGAACTTAGAATGAAGGAAAAACATGAATAAAATCCAGATGGGAATCAATGGATTACAATAAAAGAAACAAAAGCAAAAAGATTTGATTTTGATGGTGTAGAGAAATAACTTACCATTTCCTGTCCGAGCTGAATGGCGGCTTCTTGGTAGCTTGATTTCTTGCCAGAGCTGCTCCCGCAGAAAACGCACACCCTTGTGAATTTAGAGTTACTTTGTTCCATCTTCAAATAAATGTTCCTCGATCGATCGATATCTAGCTGAATAGTTGATTAATTTACAATTCTCCGATTCCACAGCCACAATTCTCTCTCCCTCTTCTTCTCCCTTATAATATACAATTGCACAAGCAGTAGCAAAATGGCTTCCGCTTGGAAAAAGAAAATACAAGGCGGGAGAGAAGAGAAGAGAAGAGAAGAGAGGAAGTGATCGAGGAAGGATCGCTTGAAGAGAATTGAGAGAGAATGCTTGGGCTATTTATGGCTGTAAATGGTGATCCAATTCCTTGCTTATGACATCTCAATCTTGCAATAATTAATTCCGCACATTGTATATTATTTAAAACATATTCCTTTCAAATTGATTTTTTTTAAAAATTATTATCATTATTTTTTTGGCTATGGACTTGTTGTAACTAGCTAGTAAGAAAACTTCTTTAATGTGGAATTCAACAATTTATCTTCCATAACATGGTCAACAACCTATAAAGGAATGAGAGGTTAATTGTGAAATCTTTGTTGATCTCTCCAACAGGAAAGGCTATGTATCTGTGAGCGGGTAAAATAAACAAAGCTATTATAATTATTTTCGTTATCGCCATAAAAGTATTTCTTACATATTACGTATTTATTATTAGTTTTATATATTTCTCTATTATATTAGATATATTACCGTGGTTATGCAACTTAATGGAAGATTTTATCTTTCATTAAAGATAGAATTAAACTTGGAGAAGGGGTAGAATATTCCTTACTTGGGTTTTAAGGCATCTGACTAGCCCTAGGATATGTGTCAATTTGACCCCCTATCTCTCCTTCTTCCATTATAAATACACGCATTCGCCGTGTAGGGAAGGCCACATGCTGCATATCGACGCATTCCGAAAACTTGAACAGGCTAATACTCGCTTAGCTCGATTGTTCAGATATTCATCGCTTTCTCCTTGTACCTCGACGTTCGAATCGACATACTGCTCTTTTTACTTAGGCATCGGAGGTGGATTAGGCGGTCCCCGCCCCCTGTGTCCATTGTTTTGCAGGTTACAAGCTGGAAGAATCAGTTTGGAACAAAAGAGGAATGAACATTCAATTAGTACATTGAAGACGGAATTTTTATGCACTAACAATTGGCGCCGTCTGTGGGAACGAGGATTAAATCCATGAGTAATTCGTAGAAGAAAAAGAAACAATTTTTCGAAGTCCTGGGGCAATCACGAAAAGCGAATCGATCGCGATTACGCCTCAGCGAACAAACCGTGATCGGCAACCTGGCCGCGCCACGGCCTACAAAATCGCGACCGCGGCCCACCCGCGTCTACGAAAAATCCCGCCCCGGGATTTTTCGACCGCAATACCCCTCCGAAAATTTGTGTCTCTGAAAAATTGTGTTTTTTGGGTTTTTTCTAGCCGAAGGGCTTCCCAAAAATCAGCAAAAAAGATTCGCTTTGGGAATTGTATGAACCCTAAGCAAAATCATGATCGAATCATCATAACTAGTGTTGATCGCAGTGCGCGCTGCGAAATCGACATCACTGGGGCAGGAGCGACCTTGCCAACCCCTTGTCGAATTCAGTCACGCCTAAGGTTGGTAGTCGACCACTGATAGGCATGCATGAACCTGGTGCGCGCCGGTAGGCCAAAGTTGAAAACTTGATTGTGAATCAACATTCAAACCACAATCAAAGTAAGGAAAAACTAACAAGGGAAAAGTTGGTAACTTTCTGGTGCGTGTGGCAACCGAAATCGATGACCAGGAAGACCGCGATTGCGGCTCGATAAACCGCGAACGCGGCCCACACAACCGCGACCGCGACACCCAAATCCACGTCCGTGGGTCTTCCGAAGATGAAGTATGCGAAAGTCGTCACACCAGGGAAAGGCTCGGAATCTAACACAACGTCCATTGATGGACTATAAGAGAGATTCGTGAAAAAAAGCGAGCCCAAGAAGTTCTTCTTTCGTTGGGGCAAACCTAACAGGATTTCAACAAATAAACACCTATTGTGGGGTAATCGTGACCTCTCCGCATAGGGTCCATACAATTTGCCTGGAATATACTCGAATCTTACCTGACTTAGGCCGAACGTCCTCCTAAACGTAAAGAAGATCGTAAAAGCAAGCGAAACGATCTTCTATCTAGCAAACATAAGCCTTAATTGTTGAAATAAAGAGATTAAAGTAAATCATCGCTACTCAAGAGGTTTGGTGTCTAACTTGGCCATCAAACACCGTCATGATCAAGGAGAATTGGAAAGTCTGAGCGGACTTTACCAAACCCTAAAAATAATGGGGCAAAATCCGATCTTCGCTCGGAAAATAATCAAGATCCATAGGGTGATCAAGCGAAACTCCAATATTCGCTCGGAGGATCAAACTCTAGAATGTACCAATCAAGACAACTTGCTCAAAAGATGATCAAATCCGTGACCCGACCTCACCCTCAAAGCATGGTTGCTTTCCGTGCAAGCCAACGAGGTTCGGATCTAACGATGGAATCAATGGTCATAGCGCTACATAGTTTGATGAAATCAATCATCAATGGGAATCAGTGGTGCGCGTCGTTGAAATTGAAAGCAATCAAGGTAGTGGGGCATCGACCACTGCCAAGAATGAAGAGAAGATTGTGCTTACACACACTCTGGCTTTCTCTTTAATAGAGAACAAACGGATTCAAGGCAAGCATAATTTAATGAAGTCTTGTTGCTATGAAGCCTTGGAGAAGTTGCTAGGATAAAGCGTTCTTTGTAAAGATCCAAGAAAAGAAGACCTGGGTAACGGTTTACTTAAACTGGCGAACCGCCGGTTCAAAAACCGGCGGGAAACCGGTGGGAACCGGAACCGCCAGTTTCGGTTTATGAACCGGCGGGTCCAATTCCCCCCACGGTTTCGGTTCCGGTTTGCCCCCCCCCCCCCCGGAAACTGGTGAACCGGCGGTTCCCGTTCTGGAACCGCCAGTTCCGATTTCGCCGGTTCAAACCGCCGGTTTCCGGGGTTTACCGGCTTATATTTTTTGAAAGATTTCCGAAACCACGACCGCTGCCTGAGACCCGCGGTCGCGGAATGGGAAATCGGATTTATTTTTTTATTTTTAATTTTTAATTTTAAAATTGCCGGTTCTGAACCGGAACCGGAACCGGGCGAAACCGGCGGAAACCGGCGGAAACCGGAACCGGGGAACCGGGCCATGCCCGGTTCCGGTTCCGGTTCCATGTTTAGAGGATCCGGAACCGCCGGTTTGCAAACCGGACCCAGGTCTAAAGAAAAGCGCCTCATTAGCAAATTGGCGATCAAAACGACCAATATACGACTCATTAGCGTTATCGGATTCGTCGATAACCGCTGCGGTCCGAAACCGGTAAACACTGATGAGAAAATGGAAGGAATACAAGTCAACTACGAAGCAAACGCTGAAATCAATAAAATCCATCGATCAACGAAGACCGCGATCGTGGCCAGGGATTCCGCGGTCACAACCCCATATTCCTCGGCCGCGGACAACCCGAAATTGGTGAACGTCTTAGTTAACGGGGGCAGCGGGCGCGGGTTGCGAAACCGCAACCACGGTTTGCCCGCGTAAACTTCAAATCGAGGTTAGATCCTTGAAATCGCGCGATGTGATTCATATTCAAGGACCCGAAGACTGAATGTTGGGGCATTATGAAGCCAAAGATGTTTGAATTTGATAGAAGAGTTCAAGTTGCTCAAGATTGGAAAATGATCAAACGAGGCCATTGATGCCTTGACAACGTTATCCACTCGTGCAAAAATGGCTTAAGACCTCGATGCGATTCGAGGAAACGGGAGGTCCAACAAATTGGCATCTAAATCGAAATTGTGAGCAATACGTACTTGCAACTATGACCGTGATCATAAGAACATTGGCCCTTGATGTGCAACTTGGATGAGAACATTGGCCCTCGGATATCTCCGGGGCATGAGAGGTTCTCTTAGGGGATCACAGATTTTGGCATCGCCAGAAAAGATTCTATACTATCGTTCTTTTTCCAGGGCCAAACTTGAGAAGCATAACCCCAAGCAAGGTTGAGCCTACATTCTACGAGATCCGCGAAAGCATGTACAAAATGTACGCCGGAGATTGCATTTAATTCGGCTCTGCAAGTTCGTTTGCAAAAATATTGGTGGCCTTCCATGAGAAAAGTGCCTCGAGAAAACCAATAAAACAATCGTCGCGCTCTTTCCGACCACCTCGTCTTCGCCGAGGATCGTCGAGACGCTACCGCCACATGAATCAGAAGGTCATGCAAAAGGTCATGCGTCAGAAGGTCATGCAAAAACACACGCGTATGGTATAGCTTGGCCCGAATGGGAAGGGGTCATATTTGGTGGTTGCAACTCAATGTTGGAGAGCTCAATCGTTCAAGAGTTTCAACGGGAATTTCGTCCCTCATACTTGGGATATCGCCCATCTTGGAAAGGTTACTCGCATGGATGTTGTGTTATGAATAAATCTTATTGGACAAGCACCTCGTTTTTGTTGTTTTCTAAAACAAAATCCCCGGCCGAGAACCTTTTTAATGTTCTGTTCTCCCTTCTCTATTTTGCTTGTTTCAATTGGTCTACCTTAAACCTCAACAAATGACACGCTTAAGAGAGCAAGATTTCTATGATATTCGCTCATAGAAGTAAAACCTATGATATTCGCTCATAAATGTGTAAACTATGATATTCGCTCATAGGTAAATTTGAGATATTCGCTCAAAAATTTAGAACGCCATGATATTCACTCATGGGCAAACTCGCACGCACGCACGCACGCACGTTAGGGGCCTCCAATCGCTAATCCGCACAATCACTTTGATTAAGTAAACCTCTGTATCCTACGTCACAGTATATGAGAAAACGTATACAACGACGTAGGTGGGGCATTTG